>CAIIXF020000003.1:12711930-15673144 GCA_903813345.2 Owenia fusiformis
TGTGCAATGAAGCTGAACTAATTACACCCTACTCACTCACTTACCTTTCTTGGCCATTATTTTACCTAATAGCTGGTTTATCCATTACGTAACTAAGGGGGGTTGGGATTGGCTCTCTCTACATGGAGTCTTGCTCATATTTTATTAGCAATTCACGAGTTGAATGGTCGATTTGACACACCCCTCAACATGACCAGCTCATAAACAGGATAAGATTAAGCACAATGCCAATGGATTAAGCCTAGATTTATCTCTTGGTCTTACAGTAAAACTATTTCAAGTCACTTCAGAATTTCTATCTTAATCTTCGGTTTATGCCTGGGTCACATTTGCACTGATCCATCGGCCGGCGCCCGACCGAGTGAGTGTTTTGTTCAATATTGTATTCAATTTTGAACAAAATACTCAATCGGCCAGGCGCCGTAGTGAAAATCGGAGCAAATGTGACCAAGGCATTGCCAAATAAATTGAACTCAAAACATCAGTAGTGATGCAAAGCATTAGTTTAAATCGTTCGTATTGCTTTTATGAATTTACAGCGGGTTATGTCGAAGGGTAGTAAAGTCACACCTTCTTTGGTTGTAAATCCAGTCCTTCCTCCCTCCTGTTTCGATGCAATATGTTTCAATATCAGGCATATATACATGCACGTTGCATTTACATCATACATAATTGACCTTAACTATCAGTATAATAAAAGGATGATGGCAAAATATGCTTTAGGATATGTAGAGTCAATTAAATGTCGATGCTTAAAAATAAAAATAAATGTTATGACAATATTCAAAGTAAAATATGCATAGACATAGGAATTCTCTTATGTTCTTATTTTTCAAAGTTTTGCATTGAGATATTGAGAGTGCAAACTTCAATCATTACATCATGGATGTATCAAAACGATGCATTTACTCTGATGATATAACAGCATCCATGACATATCCAGACTGTTTCATATTGTTTTCCAAGTGGCTTAAAGAAATAACAAAATATGATACGGGCCTGGACAATAACAGTAGCTAATTTGTTAGTGGAGTGCATTTTAATGACACCTCCTAAAAAGCGAATAAAATTAATACTTGATTTTTAATACCTAAGATTATACTAATTAATGTTATTCGACCCTCCCCCTATCATTTCATTTATATCTATTTAAGTATTCTCTGATTGAATATATCAAATAAAAGGAGTGTGAAAATTGATATCTCAATCCCTACTTCTCAATGGAACAGTAAAGTCAGTCCAGTTCTGAAATACACTGTTCTTTCCATTCATACTATGTAGTACCTTGATGGATTAATGGTTCATAACTCAGGTCCGTAGCCAGGATTTGCATGATTTTGATGGAATTTCGGCCAGGGGCCATTCTGAGCACGTTTTAAGTGATCTTGGCCATTTTTGGGCAAACGTTGTCAAAAGTAATCCCCCCCCCCACTGGAAATTATTAAGAAGTAAACCCACGTTCGCAAATCCTGGCTACGGGCCTGATAGCCCCTTAGCGACAGACATAGCTTCAAGCAAACAAGAGCTTCGGAGTTAATAATTCTTAATGAAAAATAAATGACGTGATTTGTCCTAAATGACATTTGTAAATGTCCCCGGTCGTCTCAAGGGCATCAAAGGAGTGTGTTGCGCTTCTGTGGCATCCATAGCATTCGCATTATTGCCCAGAACTGATATAGAAACAGTTTACAACAGTTACGTGTACGGTGTCAAATAAGTCTCGCCCCCACCCCTCCCTCGCTAAAGATTATACCTAAATAGATGGTACCCAGTGTTACACCATTGGAAAGTTCATCCAAAAATATAGTAACCAACTAACCCTCAAGTATTTCAAGCAGTTCAAAAATAGAACCTGTTCTTGGATTTTTAATAACAATTTATAAATGTTTCCATAATTGAACCAGCTAGTGAAAAGAAAAAACTAATCCACAATCCTTATCATTAATTCGACAATGTTGAAATTATATGATTTAACTTGTTTATACTCTTAATTCAGTCAACTTGTAATATGCAAAATACATATAGTTAAAGTAAACAAAATTTCAGAAACTGAATGCTCTTTTATATTTTTCTACAGTTCATCAAAGAATGCGACAAAAACTTGTGTTTGGTACCCTATAATCATTACACTCTTTGCATATGACATAACACCATCGTCCTTACACTTGGCTTATAACAAACTGATCCAGAAACGTCTCAGGCAGGTGAGATGAGGTGATTTGGCTTATTAGTTGTTCAGATTTGTAACAAGCTGTGACCCAATTCTAAAAATATACATGAAAATGAACCTTGTGTACATGACACCACTAAAATTGTGAAGAGGTACATGTATATCACAGTAGCCCGGATAGAATTGTTCAAGGGTCACCTTTGATTTAGAAGTTTTTTAATTTTCAGTATTATCAAAATCGTATTACATATTTCAGAACTAGAGTAATAATTCGTCATTTTGATTCATATTTGGTCAAAGATGGCAGCATGTTTCGTGAATATGAATGTGAAAGAAAGAGTGACCCTTGAACAATTCTACCCGGGATTGATATAAGTCAATTCCACGCTATTGAAACGATTTGAAGAAGTCAACTGCATTAGATTTATTTAACACCATAAATCCTTGAAGAGAATGTGTTAATTCTAATGTCGATTGATTTGACCAATCGTCCCTAAGCGCACTTTGATTCTAATGGTTTAGAACAACGAGATTAAATAGTATCAATAATAGCACAAGCAGCCAGTTTCTGCCAAATCTCTGTATAATATAAAGTTCAATTTAAACATCTGAATTTGATTTATTTAGAGACATAGAAGTGGAAGCTATATGACATGTGTATACATACTGAATGTAGCTGTGCATTTCAAAGATTATACGAAAATAATTATTTTCTGACAGCTTTTAAACTCCCCGTCAGCAGTCTAGCACGTGGTATTGGAAATGGCGACAAAAGAAATGACTCGGAACTATTACATTGATGTTGAGCCTGCCAATACCCTCGTGATTAGCCACTCATTTCCTCATTTGTCCTCCTGTACATCTTCGATGCAACAGAGAGTTGCTTTTACTAACAGAATGGATGTTTGAATCTTTATTCTGTCTCTTTATTTCAATAGTTCGGAAATTTATGACATATTTGATCATTTCTTAAATCACAAAACATAAAAAGGCAGTTTATACTATTCAAATGTAATTTGGTGAAGCAATAGTTTAATAAAGTGGAGCGAAAAGTATTTCTAGGCCTAGCAATAGTTTAATAAAGTGGAGTGAAAAGTATTTCTAGGTCTAGCAATAGTTTAATAAAGTGGAGTGAAAAATATTTCTAGGCCTAGCAATAATTTAATAAAGTGGAGTTAAAAGTATTTCAAGGCCTAGCAATAGTTTAATAAAGTGGATTGAAAAATATTTCTAGGCCTAGCAATAGTTTAATGAAGTGGAGTGAAAAATATTTCGAGGCCTAGCAATAGTTTAATAAAGTGGAGTGAAAAATATTTCTAGGCCCTAGTTATTTGATGACCATTTATCTTCAATTACGTGATGTTTATAAGTAAGCACAGATCAACATCACTTGATTACTTTCATTATTTCAGAAATTGATACAAATGAAAAATAGCATGGAACTCCTCCCTGTTGAGAAAACAGTAACTATTAATAGTAGAAGTTCGTAGAAGGGGTGGAGACGAGTTAAGAGTACTTTTTGAAATAAGTTTGAGTGTCACATTATATTTTTCCGCTAATCATTCCATGCCATGCCTTTTTCCTAATTTTATAGCAGACTCTGTATCTAAGCTTCTGACTAAAAAAAGGTTAAGGTTATCTTACCCATGATTTTTATTTTGCTGTCGTTCAGTTTTGGAGATCCCCTTAATCCCATAGAGCCTAAAATAGGAGAATAAAATGTTTCCTATCTTTAAGTAACAAACGAAATAGGTGACAGACCCAGACGCTTTAAACTACGTATTTAAACTTACGCTTGATTAGGGATGTCTTGAAATAAGTTGTGTTGGAATGAGACGTCTTAGGGATGTCTTGGGATGAGTTGTCTGAAGGTTGAGTAAGAGTTCCCGTTACCTTATGAAACACAGTCACGCCATGGACATTTCACTTTTTGAGGTCTCTGGATATCCCACCACCTTAATGCCTGCTATGCTCTAGACATGATCAGTAAAAATAAAACAGTTGATTTTGACCATTTGTCATTACAAGTCATATCTCCCGCTAATCCTTAAATAGATAATGATACGTCATGTGTAGGCGCAGCAACTACCTCACAAAGTTTTGCAGAAGAATTATATGTATATGAATATTTGTGGAGAATATGGATTATTGATCATTTGATCAAAAAAATAAAAAATAAATAAAATAAAAGTTTCCATGATAAATAAGGCTTATCAAGTTCAAATATATAAGCATTACGTCTATTATAGAATTGTTTAATTCGACGAAAAACAAAAATATCGAAATCGACACTTTCCGTCCGCCTTCTTAGATGAGAGGGTAACGATACTGATCAGTGAATTTGTAATCCTAAAGGTTGTATCAATTCTAAAAGAATCGCAATAATCTGCACTACTGAACTTGGACGGTCATTAGACCTGGTTACACACCTGATTTTCTAGGAAACTGCTTGCAAAGTAAATCTCTATAAATTGCCTTTAATTTAGAAATGATTAAAGGTGTATCTCTTATAATCTAGGAAGTGGAAAATTTGTTCAGAGCTTTGTATCAAAGGTTGTAGATATTGCAAATTGCAGGCTGTTGCGAAATTTAGAAATGCAGTTTATTTTAGGGACAGAGATCTTTGAATAGAAACGTGCTTGAAGTATACTTTTTGCTCATTTACACCACGGTGTCCAACCCAAACGCTCTTACATGCACGACGGAGCGTTTCATTACTGAAGCTAAACAAAGAATCGCTCCGAGGAAGGAAAACTGGCGGACGAGAATGATTAGCCGTCTGACGATTCCCCCAATAATGAGAATAAGAGGTATGACTTACTTATTCCGAGTATACCATTTGATGGGTGTGATATTCATGTTGTATTTCGCTGGCCGATGACGTTTGAAGCAAATAGGAAGAGCTGTACGAAGCAGAATAGTTAACAAAATTCATAAACGTATTTATCTATTCATTCATTTATTTAAGTGTCACCTATCTAAAATAGCCAGCCCTACCTGGGCTTATGAGACACATTTTACATTAGTTACATTTTTTACAATACAAATATAAAATTAGTGCAATTCAGTTCAACATCATTATTGATTGTAAAGATTTAAATAAAACGCTTTTCCTTATATAGAATAATTTTTGCAAATACTTTCCAAAACATTTAATATATTTTTTATTTTCAAAGATATCTTTGAAGGAATTGTCCTTGATTTCTTGAAGAAAAGATTTTCCAGCATCTGAATAATATGAACACTCAAATACAAAATGCGATTCGTTTTCAATATCATTTGAGATACAAATTTGGCAATGCCTTTTGTTTTTCGGTTGGGTAAATCTCCCTGTTTCTATTGCTAAAGGAAGTATACCAGTTCTTAACTAAGCTATTAAAGAGCGTTCACCCCTTGTCAATGATGGTGTAAGTAAATATTGATTTTATATCTGAACACCATCCATTAGGTTGATTATAGTCAATATTAAATATTTTTTGGTGAGTCTATTATTTTCCATTAATGTGAATCTATTCCATAGACGTACAATATCTAGTGTTCTAGTGTCTTTCGGGGTAAGCCAGCCAGAATCGCTATATAGAGCAGGAATTGAAGCATATCTATGAACGCCCATAAATGCACGTATGGCACGTTGGTGAATATTGTATTTGTATACATATTTGTCATTCTACCGGTCAAAGCCCCTTTTGTCGAGATTTTCCTTTTCAGGAAGAGAAAGAAAATATCTATTATACCCCTTGGAATGAAAAGAAGAAAGATTAATTCACATATATAAACTTTTTGTTTTTTTCAATAGTTTTATGCTTTAGCACACATAAAGGCATAACACCATTAATGTAGGCTTAACACCCCAGTCACATTTCCTGCGGCCGCCGTGCGGCCTATCATTTCTGCGGCCAGTAACATTTCTACGCTCTCCGTGGAATTTCTGCGCTCTCATACTTTTGCAGTCACATTTCCCACGGCAGCCGCACGGTGAATTTTAAATTTCTGTTGATAAATAATACTTTTTTCCATTTTATTTACATCGGGACAATTTATAAATGTTATTCATAGTTCTATGATGTAATATCAAATGAAAAGTGATCGTGAAACATTGACAAATAATGATTTAATCTTGTTGAGCCAGTTGATTTCTACGGCGACTTCAGAAATGAACAAAAATTATAACTCCGAGTTATAATTTCTACGCCTTCCCTGCGGCCTGTAAAAATCTGCATACGCCGCACGGAGGCCGCAAGGCGAGCGTAGTTTTTCTACGCTCGCCGCAGAAATTAACCGATTTAATTGATCTGCGGTCGACCTGCGGCCGCCGTGCGACAAATGTGACTGGGGTGTTAGTCGGCAAGTTGCACGTTGGGACGTTTCAATTTGCCTTACAAATACAACACGTTTTTGAGAGATAGATTCGATTCAGAACTCTTCTCTAATTAAATTAAAATAATATCAAAAGAAAATGGTAAGAGCGTTTCTAAAATTGTGTCCTAAATCGACGGAGCGTTTCTAGGAAAACAAGCGATTTCTTGTGAACGAGTAAGCCTAATGGATTTTGACTGGGATATTAGAAAAGGAGAATATACGACTTTGTGATCTACTACTTTGACAGACAGATAGATTGACGTTTTCATATAAATACTAGTTTAATTCGTAATTTATGGTCAATTCGTCAACTTCAGATTCGTTCGATCTACGACGGAGCTTTGATCAAGCAAATTACAGTTTAATACCAGAAGTTGAATAAATAAGATCTTTGCTCACGGTATTGTTCATCGAATGGTACATAATATGTCACCATAACGTATGATATGTAAGAGAAACGAGTGAAACAATACTTACGGTCATGGTGGGATCTTTATCAGCCGCCATTTTATTTCGCTCCGCAGCGTTTCTGCGTGAATGAAACGCTCCATCGTGCATGTAAGAGCGTTTGGGTTGGAAACCGTGATTTATCAATCAGCATAATATAGTACGTTGTACACTCATATAACTAGTCACGCGTGAATTAAAAGAGCTTGAGGCCGGTAGTTCTTTGAATTGTAACTCCAAATTCCACTCAAAATACTTGTTGTCATATTCCTTAGAATACATGCAAGTTTGACAATATATCAGGAAGGTGATGTCAATTCAAATGGATACAAAAACACGACAAACAATAATGAGACGAAAATCGATTTACCTTTTAATTGTTAATATGTTATTTAATGTTTTTGTCGTGTTTTCTCATTTCATAGAATTGAGCAGAGAAGATACTACCATGACTCAAGAATATGAATCTAAAAAGGTAATACGTCAAATTATACTTTGCATATAACATTACAGCCTATTGTACTGTGTTATCTTGAAGCAATCCAAGATAAACAAATGTCATGTGTGTACAATAGGAATATATTTTTCCATATACAGGGTGGTCCAAAAAATGGGACACTCATATTTCAAAAATAGATATTGATATTGATAAAAACATATCATATTATATACCATTGGACAGGGAATTTACTTATCTTTAATTTGGTATATCATGAATTCAAATTTATCATGATGCCTGTCAGTCAGCGTCCACAATACAAATGGTGTCATTTCCGTTTCAAAACGGTTTTTCAAAAACTTGCAAAATCCAAGTGTTTTTGTCAACATAAACAGAAGTTTAATATGTCCACCATTCTAAATAATAAATTATAGCCCTCAATTTTGGCATAAACTTGTTGATATCATTGATATACTTTTGAAATCGTAAACTCCACTTCCCAACAATTCTGTCCTTAAGGGACTGAATAGATGTAAGGGGTTCATGGTACACCAACTATATTAGTTCTTCTCATACGTGATAGTCGCAGAAGTTAGCATCGGGTGATCTGTATGGAGGGGCTGTTATTAAGGGGGTGAATCAATATGTCCTGCACAGAGGACTTATTCCTGATCTCATATTCTGATTACACTTTCCGACAAGATGGGGCTCCAAGCCATAGATCCCACAAGACAGTAAAATAGGAGAATGTGCCTGAATTCATACCCCCAAGTCCCTAAAGGACAGAATTATTGAGAAGTGGAATTCATTGTCTCAACAGCATATAAATGATGCTGCTGATCAGCTTAGGCCCATATTGAGGGCTATAATTGATCAAAATGGTGGACATATTGAACATCCGTTTCTGTTGACAAAAAACTTGTTTTTTGCAAGTTTTTGAAAACCTATTTTGCCATGCTATTTTCGTTTTGAAACGAAAATGACGTCATTTGTATTCACGCCCGGTGATCGTGAATATGGGACGGAGGGGGAGCAGGCAATTTCTGCTAGGAAATTCAACAAATCTGGAAGATTTAATTTTTCAAGAAAAAGTTTACTATTGAATTGCTAAATGGATAGGCGCACGGTATGGTAGAATATGTTAGGTTTTCTGGGATTTCTTCTGAAACGATACGCATCTAAGGTATGAGATCTATTAAAAAAGGCGCAAGGCCATCAACAGGCACAAATCAACGTTTTTGCTATAAATCAAGCAACAATGGACTACACGACCTGTAATAAATACTTGTAAGTGATGTTATCATAACTAAATTAATGTCATTGCTGAATTTATAAAATAAGTTTCCATACGTAAAATAAAAAATAATCGAAAATAATTAAAATGGTACGGAGGGGGGAGGGGACGGAGGGGGGAGTTATAATTCTATAAAGTGAAACAATTTCACACGAATTCTTGTATTTGAAAAATGAACTCATTAACTTAGTAAGAAACTGGATGATATACCCCTGGAGACTGAAAAATGGGGACATTTGGAGTAAAAGGACTTAAAGTCGCGAAACATCTCTAACCATGTCTTATATACATATTGCTCCCCCCCCTCCGTCCCCCCCCCTCCGTCCCAAATTCATTATTTTCGATTATTTTTTATTTCACATATGGAAACTTATTTTATAAATTCAGCAATGACATTAATTTAGTTATGATAACATCACTTACAAGTATTTATTACAGGTCGTGTAGTCCATTGTTGCTTTGATTTATAGCAAAAACGTTGATTTGTGCCTGTTGATGGCCTTGCGCCTTTTTTTAATAGATCTCATACCTTAGATGCGTATCGTTTCAGAAAAAATCCCAGAAAACCTAACATATTCTACCATACCGTGCGCCTATCCATTTAGCAATTCAATAGTAAACTTTTTCTTGAAAAAATGAATCTTCCAGATTTGTTGAATTTCCTAGCACAAATTGCCTGCTCCCCCATCCGTCCCATATTCACGATCACCGGGCGTGGTATTATGGACGCTGGTTGACATGTATTATAATAAATTTGAACTTATGATATACCAAATTAAGGAAAAGTAAATACCATATCCACTGATATATAATTTGACATGTTTTCGTCAATAAAATCAATGTTTTTTTTTTGAAATACGAGTGTCCCATTTTTGGACCACCCTGTATTATTGCACAATGACCCTTTGATTTCTTATTTTCTAGATTTTACTGACGCAATAAAACAATGAAATGGGCTGTAGGTCTAATTAGATTTAGAACTGAGATTCCATAGAAAATTAAAGTTTATAAAAGTCTATACCTTTAAATCAATGACTGCTACGATAATTGAGTTTACGTTCATCCAGTCATATGACAGTTTTTACTTAGGCCTAAATCAATCTTGAATTTCAACTATTTTCATTCACTTGTTAACCTTTGGCCTTATAAAACAAAATTACCATAGTGGTCGGCTTAGTACTCGATCTATAAACACAAACTTGAATTGCATTGTTTCATAAAGGATGAATGTCTTAGCTGTAAGCTTGCAACAAAGAAGTAATTAATCAGTGTAACGTGTGTTCATCATAAGACAAATTAATTCCCTTGATGGGTGTGATATTTGAAACAAATGTTCATCTTTATGCTCGTCTTAAATTAACGACCATTCTATCAACGTATTGAAATTACAAGGGCTATTTTAATCGGATATACGCTTCAACTGAGTCCCTTGTTTTCAATTCCCAACATTCAGGTGTTTTTTGTTATGCTGACGATATGTGTATTCTGTCAAACTCGTATATTTTGAAATACACCCTTATTAATCACCTCTCATATCACTACAACAAATGGAGGTACATGTAACACGTCCACCAACAAGTCAAACATGTTAACCATAATTTGTTTATTGGGGATGTAATCAATGTCACTCTGCACTCAAAGGAATACATACATGTAATATCAAACTGTGTCGAAGAAAGGACGTTCTCTGGTAAGAAAACAATTCTATTTACGAGGGGTGATCCAAAAGTCTTGGACGCCCGCTCTAACTTTGCTATTTTCCAATATAATTACATGAAACGTTCATATAATAAAGATCAACATCTTAAAATAATTGTGTATGGGTCATTCAACGATAATTGGTATTTTAAAAATCTGTTGTTTTACTAGAGACTGCGAGATTAAAATGTATCGATTGCGTTGATATTTTTGAACATGTTAATATAATGTATGTGCTACCAGCTCTTGAAAGCGGGATGTTCGGTATGTCTTAGTCACATAATTCAGTATGTCTTACAATATGCATACGATTTGTCAAATATTTGTAACCTCCAACACATCGGCCATATTAATATACATTATTGGTGCATTATATGGTGACAGAAGATGCATTTTGATAACATATCTTAATTTGCAGACAATTGAGATAGATGATTGAGTGCAGGTATTTCTGTCGTGAATTCAAGTTGACCAGATAAGGCTGCCCAATATATTGTATCCTCCAAACATTAAAATATCATCTTTGGTAAAAAAAATTGTTTAGATTATTATTTTGAGAAATGAAAGTACTTAATAGAAGCGTTTAGATCATCATTATTTAATTTTTGAACTATTTTAATTGTCTTTGTAAAACTTTATTAAGCATGTGTTGGGGGATACAAATGACTTTAAAATTATGTAAAATATAAACGTACAATTAAAAGCTAGTTGTATTCGTATTTTTATGTTTATATTTAGATTACAGCAAAGTATGAGTCATTGCCAAACCATCATATATGATCATGTTATAACTTTGTGAGAATAGCGATGCATACAATCTTTACATTCCTATTCAACATGCTATGCTTTCTTTTTATTTCCATGGCCAACATATAACCATACAACTTTGAATGATGTTTATCATTCCCTCATTGCCCACGCTGCCTTACACTTGTATATAAAAGAGTGAAAATGAATAAAGTTATTTATAATGTATGATGTTATAAAGTAGGCCATGTCATAGTAAAGGGGTATTCTTGGAATGATTAATGGAGTCTAATATAAATGTATCCTCCAAAACAGATGTCTTGGAGAATTCATGATTATTGGACACCATTTTCTGAAAAAACATGTTGAATGAAGCCACAAACTTTGTCCTATAGTGAGGGCATCGGGGAAGAACTATGTAAACGTGTATGAAAGTATCTTACGTATCTATTTCTTAAGTTATCACTTTTGACATAAGAGTCGTTCAAAATAATTTGCGGCTAATAATTTCAAACGATAATGTTGACTCTATTTACATTTTATTATTTCAATTCAATACTTATACCCAAGGAAACATGTTTATTGTGTGTTCTACATACACAAATGTGATAAATGATATCTTATTTAAGAAATATAGACCGAAGAGCAGGAGTAGACGATATTACACCTGCTCTGCTATATTACGATTCGAACATGAAAACTCACCAAAATGTTTCGAATATTCATTATTGGCCGCCATTTCTATTGTCCGCCGTTATGACGTCACACATCACACGTATTACCAGAGGCAATGTTCGCAAACATACCCCGGGTGAAATGTTGACTCTGTTTACAGTTTATAAAAGGCGTGAATACAGTCATCTTCGAATATATTATAGTTACTTTTCTAAATATTTTGATACCGGATCCCTGCCATCCGGAACGGTATTTAACATAACAAATCACGTCATAACTGTTAATACGGCAAACATTTAGTTGCAGGTGCACAACCTAACACCTGACATCATATGAGAGAATTTCCGATTTTCAATCTGAGTGTCATCTGCCATCATCATCTTCACATATTTAGACCTACTTTTCAACGTATTTTCCACGAATTTGAATGCATTTTTCGTACCACTTTACCAATGAATAGAAGACATTTACGAAACCGCCATTGCTTATGTGATACAATGCTGCTCGAGTGCCACTCTCTTCAACTTGGAGAAAAGGAAGAAAACACACAGAGCCATATCGTGCATATGGTAGCTTCTCAAGGTCAATAATAGTGAGAATATCTTGTAGTATTTTTTCTTCCACTTTGAATTCTTTCATGTAACTAGTTCTTACCCGTTCTTGCCAGTCCTACGAAAACGTCGTAAAACGGGCTCAATCTGGCTGTGGTCGGGAAATATGTCTAAAATAATTAGCTACTTCGTTCATAAACAGTCTTCAATACGTCCATCTCATTCGCAGTTCCTCCAGGTCGCACAACGTCGGTGTGCAACGTCGTATATCGCTTCCCTTAATCTAGAAGGTCACCATGACCTGATTACAGAACGGTATGGTCGCCACCGAATTTTGAATCGATTCAAAATTCTAAATCACATTCCCCGTCCGGGAAAGTCCATGAAGTTCGTAAATAGACCGTAGAACGAAGTAGCTACGTTCATTTCGTTCGCACACAGTTTAAAACCAGTTTTGAAGAACGCAGTGGCAACTTGCTTGGTGTGATAGCTATATTTTTGCTAACTCGTTGATAAACGTCCTCAGACAGTTCAACTCGTTGTAAAAACGTCCCTAGTAGGCTTGAAGTACGACGGTTCCGCTCCTAGTACGTCCAGCTCGTCGTAAGTAGGTTGTCACTCGTTCTAATTGTAGAACGTGATGACCAAGATAACATTTTGAGCATGTTTCTAAGTTCTAGAGGACCTACTCGTTCGAGTACGTTCGATGAAGTTTGTAAATAGACCCCAAACGGTTCTAAGTACGTCCGTACTCAGTTTAAAACTATATAAAATATATCATTTCTAGATGAAAGTAATGCACAAAGTAGTTGTTTGTCTTTATTATTACTTTTGGATCACCCCTCGTAGCTTGATTACAACTACCGGTTACCGGATTAACCTATCAATTTTCGTTAAGCTTGTATTCGCGAATGCAACGCTGGGCTTCCGGCTACGGGATTATCAATGTTCATAAAGCTTGTATTCGCGAACGCAATGTTCGGCTTCTAGCTACCGGATTAACCAATCAATTTTCACTTATCTTGTATTCGCGAATGCAATGTTCGGCTTCAAGCTACCGGATTAACCTATCAAATTCAATTAAGCTTGTATTCGCGAATACAATGTTCGGCTTCCAGCTACCGGATTTATCTACCAATTTTCATTAGCGAATGCAACGTTCGGCTTCTAGCTACTTGAATAACCAATCAATTTTCACTAAGCTTGTATTCGCGAATGCAATGTTCGGCTTCAAGCTACCGGATTAACCTATCAATTTTCATGAAGCTTGTATTCGTGATTGCAATGCTCGGCTTCAAGCTACCGGATTATAACCTATGCATTTTCATTAAGCTTGTATTCGCGAATGCAATGTACGGCTTCCAGTTACGGCATTAACCTATGCATTTCCATTAAGATTGTATTCGCGAATACAATGTTTGGGTTCCAGTTACTGGATTAACCTACCAGTTTTCATTAAGCTTGTAATCGCGAATGTAATGTTCTCGGCTCCCGACTACCGGCTTAACCTATCATTCGCCATTCGTGTCTGACTGAGCGTGTATATATTCGCGAATGCAATTTACACCTGTCGGCTTCCAAATACATCTACTATTTTATGAGCAACTCATCTAATTATGAATAGAACCTGCCACTATTCAATTCATATTGAAATGAGTTGATCATAAAATAGTAGGTTAATTGGGTAGCCGACAACCGAAATAAGCATTCGCGAATACAAGCTAAAAGCGTGCTGCCTCATTTGTAAAAGGACTTAAGTGATTAACAAATTGCATTCGATATGTTGGACGAAAATGCAATCATTGCCTTAGACTCCTAGCACACGTTATTCCACCATGACTTGTACGTTGATTATTTACTTTAATAATGATGTTTTTCAGTCTTTCAGTTATCAGGCAAAATGTCTACAAAAATACTCGTTTTTACTTTCAACAGAGTTTTTACATGAAGGTTTTAATAGTACTTTATTAGTATTTTAGTCACACGTTGTAGTAATTGCTGCAGATACCTTTAAAGATGATGAAACGCTGATTAACCTATTAGCCAGACGATCCAAGCGTTAGATCTTCAATCACCTTGCACGAATAGGATTGTGTACGTTGTCAGCAAATCACTATTAGTGTTAAAATACCGCACCTCAATCAGATTTATACTGTACTCAATCATCGCTTATCACGACATTCGTTTTATGTATTTTCTCTAAATAATTGGAAAATATTTCTTGGAAAACCATGCCAATGTTGCCCTAACGTACAATCTTAATTTATTATTGGGAAAAATGAGATGCTGACATAACTGATCAGATATCCAAGATTTAAGACTCGGAATGTCCACATTTGTTAGGTTTTAAAGGCAAAATAAGATCGATAGGGAGTGATAGTATTGCAAGTAACAAGTAAACCTACCGATATATTTTTACAGTCTCAGATACATAATATCTCACAAAAGATCCACCATTTGTTATCAGTTCACTGGTGATCCACTCGATTACGCTGGTTACCGAAACGGTTCGTTTTGGTAACAAAATGTCGGAACGTCGAAGGTACGATTTTTCTTTTTTCCTTCAATTTACGCTGTAGGCAGAATCCCCACGATGTTTTTCTCACAAACGTGTATCAGTATCATATGTTTTAGAAAATGTTCATGTTTGCGAAAAAATAGCTCAGAAGACAACGGAATCGTCGATTTACTTCCTCACTTAAGTTAAATAAACGGTTTGGGTTAAAAGTGCAGATCTTAACTGTTTTTCGAAAAACCGTTTATGTAACTTAAATGAAGAATTAAATCGACGATTCTGTTGTCTTCTGAACTATTTGTTCGCACATATGTACATTTTCTTAAACATATGATACTGCTACACGTTTGTGTTAAAAAATGTCGTGGGAATTCTGCCTACAACGTGTGAAATAAGGAAAAGAGAAAAATCGTACCTTCGATGTTCCGACATTTTGTTACCAAAACGAATCGTTTCGGTAACCAGCGTAATCGAGTGGATCACCAGTGCAATTGGTGAAATTCAAAGTGCAAAATTGAGAAAAAATGTTTAAATTCTCGTTGTTTGATCAATTATCGCCCATAGCTGATTTCAGGTTTCTTTTAATTCTTATCAAATAAATTCTGTATACGTCCAGATAGAAGTGTTCAGACACCCACTAGTAGCCACAGATAATGGCCTGTCTATGCCTACAGTTGTTAAAACCTTTCTGTAAAGTCATGACCATGCAATCTCTTTGGTCGAAAGATGGAATGAAGACAAAAGTAGTTCACGTTGCGTGAAACAAATGGATTCAAAACGAGGGAGAGTTCAAAGGGGACACAAGAATCCACTTTAACACACAACATGTCAAATCCAAATCAAAGAAGACAACAAGAACACTTCAATTATCGGAAATATGTCCTTTTAGCTTGCCATTAGTGAAATTACCATCACATCAATAAATCAAGTTTTACGTATACATACAGATAATAGTATTTTAAGTATTTTGAAGGAATGATTGCAGAAGCTACGTGACACCCCGGAGCACATTCCAATGTCCGTGACATTTTATTCTATCCGAATCGCCTATTTGACAAACATACTACATTATATTATACAGGCTGTCCGACTTTGGATATATTCGAGCATTTCTTTGTATTCATTTACAATCGGAACTTAATGTATTTGCATGACATAGCATTAAAAATTGTACAATGTAAATTACCTTCGATGGTGCCTAATGTAAAATAAATGTAAAAAATATTTATAAAATAATATTTATTAGTCTAATATATTAAGAAAAAATGGAAAACATGCATCAATCAATAACACTTAAACTACAGCTAGACCTGGTGTAAAGGATTGGTATCGATATGGTGAACTGAATTCAACAATGATTTTCTCTTAAACCAATTATTGAAAACATTCTGTAAAAACACGGTCCTTTATGTGGTTTTGACTGATTGACAATTTAATGCGAAAATTGTTTATATATATTTTTTATATAAATGTTTTTGTTTACTTTTTTAGTACAACTGTTACTTATTCGAATTCCTTTTTACCAAATTTTGAAAAGGAAATAAAATATCTTTCCGAAGCTTGTTGGAAAAAATAGCATATACAACATTTTCTTAGACCTCTCAATATTATAGTTATACGAAGGAAATTTTGGTTGATTTAACAAAAAGTACTCAAAAAATTAAAACAAAAAAACAAAATAGGTAAAAATTAAGATAAACCTTTTATTTCATTTACAAGATACTTTTTTTAAATCAACCAAACTTTCCTTTGTACAATTACAATATTGAATGACCTAAACACGTTGTGTTTATGTCATTTTGTTTCATTTCATTCCGAACATATGATACCAATAACAAAAGAAGTGTCTGATGTATATATATTTATTTCAAATTATATTGTTACCATTCAAAAGATGACCATTAATTAAATTGAGGATGTGTAAGATTTTCAGAATTTTTTAATGACTGGTTTTAGAGAAACGTGTGTTCAAAAATTTCACCATATCGATACCCATCCTTTGTAATGGTACAATTAGATAAAAGACAAAGCAGATAAAGATTGAAAATCAATGTGAACATTGCCTAGAAATTGACACTAAATCGTATGAGTTATAATGGAGTTACACAAGAATCATAATATGATCCAACGAGCTGTTATCTAATGAAAATGTTCCCAGCGTCCTGTTTTCACAACACAAAGGATAAGGAGAGACTCTCTCAGATGCTACAACCTCCGCCATTTGAAAACCGTCGATGGAATGCTAATATCAATAGTACAATCGGAAAGCTTATTCTGGAAAACCTTTTTAAATTTTTTAAAGAAAGTAAGGTACAAAGGGTACAGTCCATCTAATGGCAGAAGTGACACATCGCAATCCGCTGTACACTCATTCGCGATGCTAGTTTGGTTTCCTCGCTTTTAACTCATGCGTCGCGCTCGTATTCCTAGCGCGATTACATCGCCACGCGACTGTAGTGAGTCAGCGTTTACCTCGCACAGCGTTCGCACTTTTAACGTTCACCGCCGCCAGCGTTGCTTTCGCTCGTCTAAATGTTCTATCACGTATCAAATCAACTAATCCTATATTGTTTTTCTGTTTGTGAAACAATATGTATTAACATGAGTGAATCAAGGCAATTTTTCTTATATTCTTTATTTCTACCCACATAAAATATAAAATAGTGCGTACAATAACTCTTTTTAATGGATTTCTTTGGTGGTATTACAGTAATATGGACAACACAAAGGACATACAATAATAATACAAATTAATTTAAATATTAACTACCAATAATCTCCATTAATTTACTTCACAGAACACTTAACATTTCACGGTAATTTGGTTGTTTACTCGAAATATATGTCAAGGAAATCATCTTCTGTAGTCCTAGTTTCTAAAACCTTTTGTCATTTCATGCATCTCATTGTCTCTAAAGGGAGATTATATGATTGAATGTTCTCAGCTTTGTTATGTAAAACCTAGTGTTAATCGAATGACTTAAATAGGATTCATAAATACATTTATCCTTTACATCACAATATGTTAAGAATAAATGTTTAGCTTTATCTAAATCTGATCGCCATTGCTAAATTGACGTGATGTACCTTTTCCCGGGATCTTGTAGGTTTCTGGCACATCTAGGTATCTAATCATCGTAAGATCAACGTTGTCACAAGTAATATTGGAAAAGAAACCACGATAGTTGTGATACTTGAGAGTTCAGATAATGCCTCATGAGGTGCGTATTCCTCTAGGTTCGCTAGGTTTGGTTCAATAGACGATGTGTTGTCACAATATTGTCTCTTTATGCTGTTTGCATGCCAGGTTTACAACAGATCAGCCTAACGACACCTTTCTTGAAATCTTGAAACTGAATCGAGTACAGAAGTGGGTTAACTGCGCAGTTGCTAAAAACTGCAGCGGCAGCAAAGTTGTAGAAGTCGCCTTGTAGTGAAAGTGGAACCCCAGACAGAAAGAGGAAATCAAATATCTGCTTTGGTGAGGTACAAATTACATTAAGAAGTGCAACTAAAATCAAGGTTTTGATGGTGTTGCGTCGAGCCTGTATCAGGTTAAGACGTCGCAGATCCGACGCTGCACCGACGTTTAAATTTGTGTTGGTATGCAGAAACCAAGCCATTCTCCCATAGCAAACAGCCATGATGATAAGTGGAATGTACCACATGATCACAAAATTACAGTAACTATAAATGTTTTGGATCAAAAGTCTTGTACGAAATGTAGCATACACACCACATTCACCATCGCGATAAGTTGTACTTATAGCTAGAGCTGAGAAAAATGACGGTCCAATGAGCCAAACCAATCCGAGAATAACCTTTGTCTTCCCTTTTGTGAAAATGCGTTTGTGCTTGAATGGGTACACCACTGCGATGTATTTCTCCAGCGTCATGGCAATAAGGTTATAGGTTGAAGTCGACACCAATGCCCAAACGAGAAAATGCGACTGCACCACGACGCAAACGAAATGCGCAACTACTCCATTTGAGCTGACAGGGATGATATCAATTAAATAAGTCATAATTATCGCTAAAGAGGATAATAAATCGATAAATGATTGATGAATTATGAATTTGTTTGTTGTCTTTGAACAAAGATACTTAAGGCTGAGCATTACTATTAACACGTTGACGTTCCCGATCGTTCCGATCGCACCAATTGCCACATACACAATTCGCATTGTTTTGCTGGCTCCAGTATCAAAACCTGTACCGTTGTTGTTCAATAATTCAGTTTCGTTTCCAACGGTTAAGTTTGTGGTCGTATCAGACATGTCAGAGAGTTGCGGTGCTACGCTGACATTCATATCTAGCACTGGGGTTTTCTGATATCAAGTGTATGATGTAACAGTGGTACACTGCAGGTATGGCGAAGAAGGGTAGTAGCTGATGAATTCGCAAATGTGTCAGTTTGTTGGAGTGGTAAGCACAATCTACAAACATTAATTAAATTTCTTTTACATCATATTCTTGTTGATTTGTAATGTGTACGTGTAGGTCCCTATCAAAACTTTAAACCATCTTGACTAATATTGCAAATTCATCAAGTGTTATGAAAGTGTAATGTGATACGCAAACGAGTTTAAAAATGAAAAAGTAGTTGGTCGGAAAAGGGGACAGCTAATCAAAAGCGCAGAAAATGTAGTTCTGAATTTAAATATTAATTCTTATTGAAAATCCCATGGTACAAAAATATATGTAAAACAGGACAATTCTTCAAATTTAGAAATGCCAGCAGCATTACTTTTCTTTAAGATTTATAACAACTTATGGGAGTTTAATAATAGTTTGTTGACTGATCCGGAGTATAACCTGAAAATAAAACGATGCATTAACGAATTTAAACTCAAACATGGAAACCTAAACAATAAAGGTATTTTGTGGGAATTAATTAAATTGGACATCCGTGCCTCTACAATCACCGAGTATTCAACACACGCGGCAAAACTGCGTAAAGAAAATATTTCTAAATTAAAATCGGATCTTGATTCCCTCGAACTAGAAATGAATAACCATAACGTAAACGTAAACGATGAAACCAAAGAAAAGTACTTTACAACTAAGTCAGATGTCGAGAGCATGAGTTATGTAGTGTACATGTATGCCCAGGTTAGCAGCCATATTGAAAACATAAACCAGTCAGCCTTATTTTCATCACAAAGGTTAAGTTTTAGTGGTGAGCCCACACTCCCACAACAATGATATTTGCAGAGAAGCTACTTTACAGTCTCTGCATTATAAAAGTTTCAATATCTTTTTTGTGGGAGAATGGGCTGATGGTTAAATTTTCAACGAAAGGAAATGAGCACCGTGCTAAAACATGATAACAAAGATTAGCATTGGTAAACTTCATACATAGCTAGATTTTTTAATGTTGTACTCCGAATGCTTGTATGCCATATAATAAATGTTCCATATAATAAATTCTATGTAATGATACGTTTTGATATCATTTTGATGGTAAACATAGTGTGTACCCATATTCAGACAGCCTTGTGATAGGGGTTCTTACTGCCAATTTTTCAAAGAAACTGAAAACTAATGCCACTTTTTGAAATTGCACACCTCAAGAAAAAAGATTTATCTACAACTTGCAATCGGTTTTGAAAAAAATGGAAGAATGAGTTTTTTGGGAAAAGTCTAAGTTGACCAATAGTCTGTTAAATGGACCTGTTCTTTGCACTAAAGCAATAGCCAATAGAATCAGGAAAGTTTTGCCAACTATAATTAATCTTGACCAAACATCTTATATTGAGGGATGATATATTGGGGAAAACATACGACTAATCAAAGATATGATAAACTATACATCCAATGAGAATATTTCAGGTATTCTTCTCCCAATAGGTTTCGAAAAAGCGTTTGATTCAGTTAATTGGAAATGCATCGAAAAAGTCCTTACCCTTTTCAACTTTGGGGAAATGTTAATAAAATGGGTTAAAACTTTTTACAAAAATATACAATCTTGCACTTCAAATAACGGGTATGAATCTAGCATGTTTTTCCAACTCGTGGTGTACGCCAAGGTTGCCCTCTATCAGCTTACCTTTTTATTATCGTCGCCGAAATTCTAGCAACGTCCATATGACAAAATGTCAATATAAAAGGTATAAATGTTAACAATTTCGAGATAAAAGTATCCATGTTTGCGGATGATACTACATTGTTCCTAAAATCCATAGACTCAACCGAACAAGTACTCAACTCTTTAAAATCCTTTTCGGAAATTTCTGGGTTGAAAGCAAATCTAAATAAAACCGAAGGACGATGGTTGGGAGCCTTTAAAAATGACCCCCCCCCCCCCTTTATACAACCGCATTGTCAAACCTCCAAAATTCAAATAAACAATGATAAGTTTAACGCCTTAGGAATATGGTTTAGTCATGATATGAACGAAAGAAACGACTTAAATTTTTCTTCAAAAGTAAAAACAATAGAGAACCTTTTCAAAATCTGGAACTGGAGAACTTTAAGCTTGATTGGAAAAAATATAATAATCAGAGCTCTTGCAATATCAAAACTAACATACCTTGCATCAACCATTCTCTTTCCAAACAATATCATCGAACAAGTGCAAAACCTTATTAATTATTTTATGTGGAACGGCAAACCACCCCTAATTAGCAATTATACGACAATAGGAGAAATAAAAAATGGAGGAATCAAATCAATCCATTTCGACTCGCAGATAAAAGCGTTACAAATACAATGGGTGAAGAGATTATATAATAACGACGGGGCCAAATGGAAAGTTTCCTCCTATAAATTATTGCCTAATCTCGACTCAAAAGAAATTTTTCAAGCAAAATTCGAAGATGATGCCCTTAATAATTTTCGAGCTTTTTATCTCTCAATTATGAAAACCTGGTGTAAAGTTCACAACGATAAACCCTATGATAAAACTACAATAATAAATGAAACAATTTGGAACAATAAATGGTTAACAATAAATAATGGAACGGTAAATTACAAATTAAATACCTTGTAAAAGAAAATGGAGAACGACTAGGATACGATGATTTCATCCAAAAGTACAATATCACTACACCTTTTGTGACATATTATGGAATAACTCAACGGCATGCTATCCCAAGAAATTGGAAAACGCTTTTGCGAAATGAAAATGAAAATATTAAAATTCTAGGTGCAAATGACATTCAAGTAAAAAAATCGATTATAAATATAAAACACATCAACACAAAACGAATATACTAGTATATTGTAAAATATATTTTTAAAGAACCAACGGGGAAACGATACTTCAATGAAAAATACAATCTCTCCGAATATGAATTATGGAAATCAACGTTTAGATTACCCTTTGAAGTTGCCCGTGAACCAAAAATACAAAGCTTTCAATATAAATTCTTATTAAACTTAACGCCATGCAATTTATTTCTGTTTAATAAAAAAAATCTCTGCATCAAACTTATGCAACAAATGTAACCTTGGCCAATTTGACGATACTGTGCGAGCTGTGAAATACGCAATGGTATATTTGATCACACTGGCACTGAATCGGCCAATTCAATTACACGCTTTCTAGCAATGATATAATAATATACATATATTTTTTGAAACCTTAAAAATTAATGCAAATAGCTTTCAATAGTTCCACGTTCTTAGCATTTATGTCTACTCACTCGTGTTTTACTCACCCGTGTTTCACTCACTTGTCCCTGGCTGATTAGTTCTGATGGTGGACAAGTTGTGTCCTGGCTTAAATATGAAAGTTGGGCACTTCGTTTAGCACTCATCTGTCCGATTTAAGAATTATCAATATATTTAAAAATATGATTTCGCCATGAACATGTCAAAGTATATAATGTTAAATACATGTTTATCATATCATTAGTTCTGAAGTGTCACAAAAGTGACACTTCAGTACAATACATATATAAAAATGTGATTTCGCCATGTGATGTTTTACATGTTTATATCATTAAGGGAAATTCATTGTCATGTACTGAAAGGCTCGCGCGATAAAAACAACGGATACTGCCCGTCAATGTAACCTGATAATGTCAAGTGCACATGGAATGTGGCATGAGCGAACATTTCACTTAAGTGGGGTAGTGACCGATGAAGGGCCAAACGGAAAGGGTAAACTAGGTGCAGGTGTCAAGCCAATCGCACAGCTTCGGGCATCGAATTCAGACTGGAGAATAGTCAGAGTTGGTATAGGCATGGCAAAACACTCTTTGTTTATTTTTAGGAGACCCTTTGACAAATTATTATATACACGTTGAAAAGTAAATGTAGGGTGCGAGAATTATATTATAATATAAATCTAACTCTGATGAAGGACCTACGGTCCTGTGCTCACACAGAGTAGAACCTTTAGAGTAGGGTGGTCCAAAATATGGCGAAAAACCAACTTTCTTTCGGATCATCTTCCTCATTTGACTTACTGTTGTCCATGACCTAAAACACCTGCACACCAAATTTTGAGACCCAAATTCCATGGGAAAACCCACGCTTCGACTGAAAAATTCGGTTATTTCATGATTTTTTGCTATTTTCGATAAATTGCCATCTCCTTTTTCCTGGTATAAAATGTTTCTATTTTTTCATAATAAACATTTTTGTAGGACTCTTTATTACTTAATAATACTAGGAGCCCAAACACCAAATTTTGAGACCCAAATCCCATGTGAAATTTACCCATGCTTTGACTGAAAAATTGTGATTTTCACAGTTTTGTCAAATTTTCAATAGATTACTGTCTCCATTTTCCTGGTATAATATGTTTCTATTTTTTCATAATAGTTACTTAATAATACTAGGAGCCCAAACACCAAATTTTGAGACCCAAATCCCATGTGAAATTTACCCATGCTTTGACTGAAAAATTGTGATTTTCACAGTTTTGTCAAATTTTCAATAAATTGCTGTCTCAATTTTCCTGGTACGATATGTTTTTATAATAAACATTTTTGAGGACTCTTTATTACTTCATAATACTAAAAACCCATACACCAAATATCCACCAAATTTTGAGACCCAAATCCAATGAGAACGTTACCCATGCTTTGACTGAAAACTGGTGCTTATGATAGCTTATGATGTCTGTTTTAGGGGCATTTAATATGTTAATAAACATTATGGTAATTCCTTCTTAATCCAAAGAAACACCTAAATATCAAGACTTTAAGTCTTATTGAAAGGCGACAAATTCAGTAGTTTGGGGAAAATTTAGGATCTTTTACTTGTACATTTATATACTGTGGTTAATATTAAGAAGTGATGACTCGACAGCAACTCAAATGCCTTGAAGATTTGGTTTGTTGATTTCAGTAGGGATACATCACAGGACTTTGTTTGGATTTGTGTGAGATGTCATATTCTTTCTCACATCTTTGTGAGGTAAGGTCAAATATCAAATCTGATTTTCTTTGGAGAAATGATTTTTTGATTGATCAATGTATCAATGGCATGGTCTCTGTTGTAACCAGTAAGCCTGTACCAAATCTTCAAGGGATTCGAGCTTCCACTGAGCTTTGTCATTACTCTGAAAATGTTCATGCCCTGAAAGTACACAATGTAGAAGATAGGAAGAGCAATGAGAAACACTTAAGGTAATTCTGTATGTTCAGAAATTTTAAGTGGAGTCCAATGTTATTTCTGGAACTCATTCCATACTTGGTCAGCTCTTTCAATTTTACACTGAGTTCAAATATGTATTTAGATTATTAGTTGATGGTTAGTGATTTTCTATAATGTACTATGTGCTATGTTTATACACTATTTGTGCATCTGAATGGAATGAGTTATGTGTTCCTGAAAAAACACGGGGCTCCAATATCCTAGATGCGAGTAGAAATAATCTTGATTTACGTCATTAAAAATTCACAGTTCAGTCAAACTGATGTCATATTTGGAATCTACATCTAAAACTACATCTAAAAATGTGGTTTTGAAAAGAGTTTATCAACTTTGAAAATTTAATTTTCTTTGAAAATGTGACTTCTAGGTCGGGGAGATTCCCCATAGCCCCCATGTTGTAAAACTACAAAAAGTGAAATATCTTTTCTTGTGTTAGGCCGATAATATTTTCTTTTACAGGATTTATTCTAATTTGTATAACTATCACATACATAAGGGTAATATGAAAAGTGAACCACTAAAACTGATGCATATTCAAGTTTAAGGGAATTTTGTAATACCCTGCCATGTTATTTCCCCCGAATCAGCCACCTGGTGGCAAAACTGGTAACTACCTACTCGCATCTGAGTAATTAGGAAGCCATTAAAACTGAAAATAAGGAATTACCTTAAAGTACTATATAACCATCTTTCATGATGTAACGTATGTAAGGCCAAACAGGATAATTAAGACAACGTGTAATACAATTTATTACAAATTGCACATCACACAACAATGATATGGTGCTCTAAACGACAAAAATCAAAAGTATATGATCAAAGCAAACGTGAATTTCCCATGGGGTTCAGGTCTAAACATTTGGTACATATTAAATGTATGGGTTCCTAGTATTAAGAACGTATTAATGTCCTCCTAAAATGTTTAAAAACTAAATATAAGATTAATGTTGATCTATTGAAAATAGGAGAAAATTCGCAGAAAATCACAAATTTTTGGTTGAAGCATGAATTAATTTCTCATGGGGCCAGGGTCTCAAAATTTGGTGCATATTTGGGGTATGGGTTCCTCGTATTATGAAGTAATAAAGAGTCCTCCCAAAATATTTATTATAAAAAATAGAAACATATTATACCAGGAAAATAGAGATGTATTGTATTGTATATGAAATAACCCAATTTTTCAGTCGAAGCGTGGGTAAATTTCCCATGGGATTTGGGTCTCAAAATTTGATGTATGGGTTCCTAAGTATTATGAAGTAATAAAGAGTCATCCAAAAATATTTATTATGAAAAGACATCTACCATTTTATACCAGGAAAATGGAGATGGCAATTTATCGAAAATAGCAAAAAATCATGAAATAACCGAATTTTTCAGTCGAAGCGTGGGTAAATTTCCCATGGGATTTGGGTCTCAACATTTGGTGTATGGGTTCCTAGTATTATGAAGTAATAAGGAGTCCTACAAAAATGTTTATTATGAAAAAATAGAAACATATTATACCAGGAAAAGGGAGATGACAATTTATCGAAAATAGCAAAAAATCATGAAATAACCGAATTTTCAGTCGAAGCGTGGGTAAATTTCCCATGTGATTTAGGTCTTAAAATTTGGTGTGCAGGTGTTTTAGGTCATGGACAACAGTAAGTCAAATGAGGAAGATGATCTGAAACAAAGTTGGTTTTTCGCCATATTTTGGACCACCCTACTTTAGAGGAATGTACGCATATCCTGACTTTCAACCGAGAATATTGATTTGTAGTCAGGGTGCGACTTAACAGCTTTTTGCAAGGTGGTCCAACGGACCATGGAAATCCCTTTATGTCGTGGTCCGTAATAAAGGTGACTGGACCAATATGTCCACCATTTTAACAAATCTAACTGGTCCGTGGTAAAAATTAAAGGCTTTATTTCGATGGTAGAACATAATTAACTGAACAATGCATGTCATGAGTATAAAGACACTTTGATTGATTGTTGTTCCAAAGGAATTTAGTCTAGGTGTTCTAAAGTTCATGAAAATCTAATTGAAGCGACGGTTATGTCCGCCATTTGTGACAACAGTATGTGACTATACCGTTGTCAGGCTATTCCAGTGTGATTGCACCAAACTACTCTTCTCACTACATCACTGAGTCTCACATTGTACGTGCAATTAGAACGAGTGACAACGTACATGTACTAACGACGAGCTAGGCGTACTATGAACGGAACTGTTGCACTTTTTACAACGAGTTGAACTACCTGATGACGTATCGAGAACGAGGTAGAACTAATTTCAAACGAGTTTAAACTGATTGAGAACGTATTAAAGACTGCTTATGAACGAGTTAAAATATAGCTATCACACCAAACTAGTTGCCACTACGTTCTTCGCAACGTTGCTGAACTGGTCTTTAAACCATGTCCGAACGGAACGAACGTGCAGTATTCTAAGGTCTGTTTACGAACTTAATGAACGTGGTCGGACGGGAAGGTAATTTTAGAATTTTTAATCATTTCAAAATTCGATGGCGACCATACCGTTCTGTAATCAGATCGTGTGACAACGTACGTCAAACGAGATGACCTATACTATACTAGGAACGTAACTGCCGTACTTCGACCCTACAAGAAACAAGTTATACGACGTTGTGCAATAGGTTACCAATTGCAAAATGCGTCTGCACACCGACGTGGTGCGGCCTGGACGAACTGCGAATGAGATGGACGTATTGTTTATGAACGAAGTAGCATATTTTAATCCTGAAATATTTCCCACCACAGTCGACTTTTTCGTGGGACTGGAAAGTATGACGTTATAACCCCCCTATCACACCAAACTAGTTCTTATCCGTTCTTGCCAGTCCTACGAAAACGTCGTAAAACGAGCTCAATCTGGCTGTGGTCGGGAAATATGTCTAAAATAATTAGCTACTTCGTTCATAAACAGTCTTCAATACGTCCATCTCATTTGCAGTTCGTTCAGGTCGCACCAGGTCGGTGTGCAACGTCGTATAACGCGTCCCTTAGTCTAGAAGGTCATCATGACCTGATTACAGAACGGTATGGTCGCCATCGAATTTTGAATCGATTCAAAATTCTAAAATCACCTTCCCGTCTAAGAACGTTCAGGAAGTTCGTAAATAGACCTTAGAAAGTTCCAGCTACGTTCATTCCGTTCGCACACAGTTTAAAACCAGTTTTGAAGAACGCAGTGGCAACTCGTTTGGTGTGATAGCTATATTTTTGCTAACTAGTTCATTAGCAGTCTTAAATACGTTCTTAATCAGTTTAAACCCGTTTGCAATTAGTTCTACCTCGTTCTCAATACGTCCTCAGACAGTTCAACTCGTTGTTAAAACGTCCCTATTAGGATTGAAGTCCGACGGTTCCGTTCGTAGTACGTCCAGCTCGTCGTTAGTACGTTGTCACTCGTTCTAATTGTAGAACGTATCGACCACGAGAACATTTTGAGCATGTTCTAAGTTCTAAAGGACATACCCGTTCGAGTACGTTCGATGACGTTTGTAAATAGACCCTAAACGGTTTTAAGTACGTCCAGTCCGTTCGTACACAGTTGAAGCCCGTTTTCGAGAACGTAGTGAAAACTAGTTTGGTGTGATAGTAGGATAAAGTATACCATATCATAGTAAAAGGGGTACTCTTGGAATGATTAATGGAGTCTAATATAAATGTATCCTCCAAGACAGATGTATCGGAGGATTCATGATTATTAGACCAATGATGACGCTCTCGAATTTATAAAATATAATGTGTTTCCTTTGCAATTCAAGAAAAATCATCGCCATATCAATATTTTAATTTTCGAATTTTGTCTTTTTTGAAATATCAATTATCGTAAATACGGAATAGTAATTCAAAATAAACAGTTCAAAAGATTTGAACCGATATCTTGATCATTTCTTGTGAGTTTTGGAATTTTTCTTAAGGAAATAAGACTAAAATTCACTATTCAAATGTTGAAGTGAACAAAATGGCGGCTGTTTGAATTCAGTTTTGTATCACGACATTCCAAAATATGGGACAGAATATCGATGTTGCACTCTGGGAGTCAATCCTCCTTGGCGATCCGTCGTGAAAAAAGGTCAAATGTGAAAAATCATAGGTAGTTGATACGCTGAAACTTGGAATTGTAATTTCCAAAAGCATTTTCAACTCCTGTAGCAGACCTTCCAGGTTACATTAAACATTGAACCAGTAAGTGTATATTTGTCATGAAATCACTGAGAAGAACGTTACCCCCCTATCACACCAAACTAGTTCTTACCCGTTCTTGCCAGTCCTACGAAAACGTCGTAAAACGGACTCAATCTGGCTGTGGTCGGGAAATATGTCTGAAATAATTAGCTTCTTAGTTCTTAAACAGTCTTCAATACGTCCATCTCGTTGGCAGTTCGTTCAGGTTGCACCACGTCGGTGTACAACGTCGTAGAACGCGTCCCTTAGTCTAGTCGTAAATAGACCTTAGAAAGTTGCAGCTACGTTCATTCCGTTCGTACACAGTTTAAAACCAGTTTTGAAGAACGCAGTGGCAACTTGTTTGGTGTGATAGCTATATTTTTGCTAACTCGTTCATAAGCAGTGTTAAATACGTTCTTAATCAGTTTAAACCCGTTTGCAATTAGTTCTACCTCGTTCTCAACACGGCCTCAGACAGTTCAACTCGTTGTTAAAACGTCCCTAGTAGGATTGAAGTACGACGGTTCCGTTCGTAGTACGTCCAGCTCGTCGTTAGTACGTTGTCACTCGTTTTAATTGTAGAACGTGACGACCACGAGAACATTTTGAGCATTGTCTAAGTTCTAGAGGACCTACCCGTTCTAGTACGTTCGATGAAGTTTGTAAATAGATCCCAAACGGGTCTTAGTAGGTCCAGTCCGTTCGTACACAGTTGAAGCCCGTTTTCGAGAACGTAGTGAGAACTAGTTTGGTGTGATAGTAGGGTTACATTATTAGTAACATAAGCTTAATAAATTGTGAACAGTTATGGTATATTCCATGATATTTATCAATTTAATGCAAAATGATTTTTGTCGTTCAATTAGAAAAATTAGCATCTGTAGATTGAACTGTTGTAAAATTATTTAGAACGGAAATATTTACTTAGCCTATTTAATATTCTGTCCTATTTGAGTTGATGAAATTAATATGCTTATAATCAAATGATTCTACAACCTGTTTCGAAGAAAACAGTTAAAGAGAAGTATGTGATCTTAACGTCCAACTATCAACTCGAACTCGTAAATTTTGTGAATGCTTTGTTGAGATTGGATTCGATAAGTTCTCAAAATAAGTACGCTAAAATATGTAATGTTTTATCATCTTCATAAACACCTCACAAATTATTTTGGAAATTAAACATGTACGATCTTTGAGATTATTAGTTTCGAATGTTGACGCAGTTCAGTTACTGGTGTATTATTTGCATATTATTGGCGTATTATTTGCGGGTAACCTTCACTTCTGTTTGGTGTCCAATAACACCCAGGGGCGGATCTGGGAACCAACAAGGGGGGGGGGAGCAAATTTCAGGTCTGAGAAAAAACTTCTGCGGTTGCCCGGAAAAATTTGAGGCCCATTTTTTCAAAATTAGGCCCAGTAATGACCAAAAAAGCCCATTTTTGGTGCTTTTAGGACTTTTTTGGCCCCTGGATGTTTGGATGGGATTTATGGGACTACATTCAAAAGCTAATGGGAGAAAAATCACATTTTGTTAATTACCATAGCTACAGCTACAGGATACTAGTTACATAAAGCCTGTAAATTAGAACACATCGGTAAGTGGAACAATTTGCAATAAATAGCCAGTTATTCTGGGTCTTCATGTAGAAGTACAGAATCAGTATTATACTCGCATATAAAGATTTTGGAAAGTCAAACCATCCCGCGTTTAACATAAGCATTTGAAAATAGTCTTGATTTTATTCTATATCTTTTTGTACTTATTGTACATTATTCAGCTATTTCGTCGCATTTTGAGCCACACTGTTGTGATAGCCAGTTCATGTATTTTGATAATTATACAACAATAAAGAATTAGATAAACTACATGTACAAATACTATTTTTATTTCCAACTATTTTGGTTTTCAGAATGTACATTATTTTCAATGTGTAACTTTGCAAGTCAAGTTTAGCAAAATGTATACAATCTTCAGTAGGTAGCCTAACCAGGCCTGTAGCCAGGGGAATTCAGAGGTTTAAGCAAACCAACCCCTTGCCCTTTGCGTTTGGGCCAAAATTATTGTCAAATTTGAACCCCCTGGAATTTAAAATGGAAACCCCATGGAAAAAGCTAGCTATGGACATGTTAACTATGTGTTGATGAATAATAAAATAAAAACTGAACAACACAAGTCTCGTTTATCTTATTGATATCTTCCTTATGCCTTGGTCACATTTGCTCCGATTTTCACTACGGCGCCCGGCCGATTGAGTATTTTGTTAAAAAATGTATTCAACTTTGAACAAAATACTCCATCGGCCAGGTGCCGGCCGATGAATCGCAGCAAATGTGACCCAGGCATAACTCTGTATTGAGTACAACTCAGTGTGAAATTGAACCTGAGCAAGGGAAGATTCACGGAGACCTCTCTCTGATTGATTGCACTTTCTTATTAGTTCCAAGGCATCAGTTGACTGCTAATTCATATTACTTCCACAATCAGGCTAATCATCCTGAAATCCTTCGCTTTCAGATTTATATTTAAACAATGTCATCTTGCTCAACAGCACAGTGAAGGTTTGCTTCAAAAGCTAATTTGGTATTGACAGTGTACACAAGATTGTATTCTTAGGTTCAAGTTGACAGGTTGATATATTAAGGTAGATTCACATAATGAGAAGTTTGATGCAATTCTCATGATTACAATTACCTATTATATGAATCCACTGTGAATGGATTCCATTTTTTTTAAATCTTATGTTGGTATAACACTTTTTGGTAGTATAGATAGTTCAAAATCAATATTCTTTTATTACATGGAATTTCAATGACATTTCCAACATTCACTTCAGTTTTTTCCTTCATGTATCATTTACGGCAGATTCTTATAGTCACTTGATACTTCTTCAGGATAATGATACGCCACCACCGGAGAACTCCATCCTCTGGAAATAAAAAATATGAATTATTGATATTGAACATTAATTGTAGCTAAATATCAACAACGCCAAGGCATAGCAATTCCCATCAATATATTGGGCCAACGGTATTTGAGTTATTGACCGGACAGACAGATGTAAGTACATCAAACAGATGGATGGACAGAGGGAATAATTCTCCATATCCCCCAAACTTCGTCCGATGGGATAATTAATTGTAAATCTGTCAAAATACTCTGATGTAGAGTTTTCTGCACACAATATCAAATGTTCAAACTTGGATTTGTGATTCATTTTATACATGGACTTATACTGTATTAAGTCCATGGTTTAAATGAACAAACATGTATTTTACAAAATAATATTATATTATTCTTTGTTATCAGTTATATATGGTGTTTCATTGAAATGAATTCGTTGGAATCAGCTGAACCCCACTGGCTACCGGCTTGACTCATCAGAAGCAGCCATTCTAAGTGTATTTCTTGACCAATATAAACATTTGCAACAAATATGAACCACAAGATTACATTAAAAAGGGTCAAAACATTAGCAAATGACTTATATTCAAATGAATGATTGTCAGCCTAACCTATAAATGCAGAGACATAGCTTTCCTCTATGAAATGGAGATATATTACAAGGCATCATGTTTGTTTAATCTACGAAGCTGACAAAAATAAGAATTATTGTTTAATAATCAGAAATCGATAACAGCCAAATTAATGTTTAATAAGTCAGTTGAGAATTTTGTTTAATATGAGAGGTAATACAAAATTAGGGGAGCAAGTTTACAATTAACAGTTGTCACATCTCGTTACACTCCAAAAAATTTAAGGCAAAAGCACATAAATTCTCTATCTAATGAATCAATATCCTGTATCATTCTTTATTGGAAATCTAAAAGCATGAGTGACTGTACTTACAAATAATACATGAAGGTTGAGTATTTTATAATCAGAATGGATTAGTACATAGGCAAATCCTTTTAAATCCAATAAATAACAAGGCATTAACATGTAAAATGTAACAACATGCCATTTTTAACAAACACTAACCACTGATCACCAACCACCAAATGCTGACTGCTTAAAGTCAGCTGCCAAACACCAACTGCCAAACAACAACCAACAGACACTGTCCATAAAAAAGTTGGAGGACAACAAAAAAAAACATATATAATTTTTTGCCAATTTTTTCAAAATTATCTCACTAAATTACTCTTAACAGTAACATGAGCTTTTACAAGCAGGACACCTGGAAATATTTATGAAGCTATGAAATGCTCAAAAAGTGAATGTACCTTAACAAAAATGGCAGCCAATTTAATAATAGGCAAGCTTTTGGACCAGGGGTCATGATAATTGTCCGAAGCATGATTTCTTATTTATAAATATCATTAATTTAGCACAATTTATTTTTGATCTTGAAATCTACTTCACTTTTGTCAAAATAAACCACTCGAAATGGCTATTTCATTCATGATTTTGTATGAACTCGTTGGAACCCAGTTCTGATCCAATACAAAGTTGTTGAAAATAGCGCAGGCATCTTTACTCCAAAAGATCATTTTTCTATAATTACTTTTTACAAAATTTAAATGGAGGATTCTTAAGTCTTAAAAATATCTGGCATAGTCTTAATACAGTGGAAAACTTCTGTTACTTCATAAGGAACTGCTCAGTTGGCCACATAATTTGAATGAATATACTGAAAGCTAATTGACTTAGACACCCTTGGCATGAGTTACCATTATGGGGTGAGAAATGAGAGTATGGGGACATTAGATTTACTTATATTCTCAGAAGGCTTATACGGATTCTAAGACATATGTTTATGTCAAAATATATCATTATAAGTATGAGATATGTCAAAAATATGGTTAATATCCCATAAATGAGCACTATATTCATAAACTTTATTACTTTTTAATATAGATATTCTATTTATCAAATGAGACTGTTGTTCAGAATTTAAAAGTTGACCTTCCCGTGAGCTTTGAGTACTAAAGGCTGACATTTAACATCAAGAAAATATATATTGCAAAAAGTTATGATAATATTTAAGCTAAGCTCCATTAACGGAAATTCATGTAATGGGACTCTGGAGACGGCTATCTTGATCTCCAATAACTGCGTCTGGTTCACTGTGTGTTGATGTTACCCAAGGGTTGAGTTAAGGTGCTCTGAGAGCAGCAGGTCAAAATGGCCTTACAAACCAGTTGCTGTGTTAATTTCCTATATCTGGTGAAAAATCACATGGTCCGTCTCAAAAATGACAATGATCACGTGGACTGGCCCCTTAGCTCAAAACCTTGGTGCCTCACTTTGTCTTGGGAAAATTCCAGTAAGCAGCTCTTCCCTAGCAATTTTGTAAACTAATAACTTGAAGGGTTCTCAATGAAGGCCCTTCTTAGCTTCCTCTTTTCTCACTGCTTCTTCTTAACTTTGGTCCAAACTTAACTTAACAGGTTTCATAAATGAATAAACACAAGGAGTTCACACGTCTCGAACTCCCAACCTCATGGTTATGGGCGACACAACACCTAGCTAGGCTTGTTCTGCACTTTTAAAGACTGCTAAGCCAACAAGGAGAACCCCATAAAAGGTTGTTTCAACAGCCAATCTGACTAAAGGGAACATGTGTTTAATGCACACCAGAGGGAACATTCATTCACTCATCCACACACACAATTAGCTCAACTGTCTTTAAGAACTCAGAGCAGGTTACTATAGTATAACCACTGCAACTGAAAGCTCAGACAATGATCATAAATGAATAAACACTAAGAGCTCACGTGTCTCAAACTCTCAACCTCATGCTTATGAGTGACACAGCCCCATAGCCTAGCTAGGCTTGTTCAGTGCTCTAGACCACTCGGCCAACTTAACAATCCCATATAAAAGGTTGTTTCATCAACCAGTCTGACTAGAGAGAACAGGTGCTAACACTCAAACAAGACTGGTCATACATTCCAGTTTCCTCTCAAAAGTTTATTTTATGGTTGTATGGAAAAATGTCTCTGGATTTCAGTCCTTTTCTTTCAATCGCTTGCCTGTTGTGGCGTTGTAGCTTCAGTCAAAGTCTCCTTCCTTTCAATATGTTTCAACTTCAATAGCCTGACACTCACAAGGTAGGAGGACTGACTTTGACAGAAGAATTTAAGCACTTCTGTGGTTGCGTTTCCTTGCCTTCCTTCAGGAACTGCAGCATCAGCCTTTGCCTCAACTGTATCTTCTGCTGGATGAATCCTCAGCTTCGCTTTGCAGTCTTCCATTGCTGGATCTATATTCCAATCCCATTCTTGAAGGTATTGCTGCATCTTCTGCAATTGCAACTTGTCCCTAATACATCAATGTCTCTCATTGTTTGTATTTCATTGCTTTGGTCAATAACCAATCTATCTTTCTGTTCTGGTGCAGATCATTCTCTCTTCTAATCTGTCTGCTTGGGGACATTCTCTTTGTTAATTACTTGGAGGTTGTGTTATGATTATGAAGTGCTTTAGGGTGATGGCCATAATTTGTAGGTGTCCGATTGTTTAACTATACAACAGCAACGCCAAGGCATGGCATATCCCATCAAACAGCCTTCTGAGTTCCACATATCATTTACATGACCGGAAACACGATGGAAATGGTCAGAATGACCATAAGCATGATGAAATAACCTTTTCAGCCCTTTGAAAATGTGACTGAAAATAGCTAAAAGTAGGTGCTCAGGAAAGGTCACTGAACAGAATCTTTTGACTTTTTCAGAAAATGTGCCCAATATATGCTCTAAATGATACAATTTTTTAAAATTTGATATCATTCTTAGAAAAAGAAAAAAAACTAAAAAAACTGAATTGAAAATCGATTTATTTTCTTTTTACTACAGCCATTACTTTCAGACAATTTTTTAAAATTTCAAAGATTGTATCATTTAGAGCAATATATTGGACACATTTTCTGAAAAAATCAAAAGATTAATTTGGCTACCATTCTACTTTGACAATCTATTTTCGGATCTATTTTGGAAAATCCCTCAAGCATTTGTAGTTTGCAATTATTTCACTTTTCTGTGAATTAGTATTCCTATTTCGATGTCAGTGCCATACCAAGACTTATTGAAAGCAGAACACATGAAACTGAAATGTTTATTTCCAGATCTATGCTAAAACTTCAGCTCAGTCCTGACTCCGCTAAATTAAATAGCCGTCAATACTTGAAATTGAGCAAATCCGCCAAATTAAGTAGCGTCAAATTAAGTGTATCTACAGTATCTGTTGCATCATTGTGATCTCTGTTATCAACTCAATATCTAGCTCTTGTGGGGTGGTGTTCTACACACAAGATCCTTTAACGTGGTTCATCACACTGAAGAGTGAATTGTCTCACAATTCTTATTAAAGATCTAGTTGAGATATAAGTTTAGATTGTATAAAAAACCATATAGACGATCATTGTCAACTTATGAATTGGATCTACATGTAAACCAATATACTCATGTGTGTCAACCACTGAACCGTGATCCCTATTCAGTATCAATAAGCTGAATAAATAAAGTATCCAATCAAAAAATCTTATTGTACCTATAATTTTGATTAATTTCCCATGTTCACCTTTTGTTCCTTTCAGCCACATCAATATTACACATTACCCTTGACACACTTAATTGGAATATTTCATTTTCAAATATCAAGGATTTAAAAATTAAACCAGTTTTTCATGGTAAATACCATAGAAAATCCCATGTTTTTTTTTATCATGAAACACCGGTAATTACCATGGAAAAGTTCTTATTCCAAGATGGCTGCCATGTGTTTCCTAAATATCTACATTTCTACGCTTTTTAATGTCTTCTACTCTTCATCAAACTTTTTTACCTCGAAAATGTATAAATATTACAGTATTACATTTGTATCTAAATTACTGTAAAATCGGTACTAAAATAGCCGCCATTTTTGAATGAGCAGCCATCTTGAAAATCGACTTTCCAGCAGATGTTCTACTGACATAGGGCACATGTGTATAAAATATGAACAAAATCAGGCCAGCGGTATTTGAGTTATCGCCGGGACAGACAGACGGATGGATGAAGGCGTTCTCTATATCCCTCCAAACTTCATTGGATGGATGGATGAATGAATGAATGGATGGATGGATGAATGGATGGATGGATTATTATTCCTGTATATAGAATACATATGAACTCATCTTGATTCAATTACTCATTACAATAATATAACTGAATTATCACCTGTTTTTTGCAAGGGAAATTCTGCTAAACAGACTATTAACCTGTCATAGCCTAACACTGTTATTTATAGCGAGTGGGATTTCGTGATAGTTAGTAGGCCATGGCATCCTTTATTAGATCAATATCATTTAATAGCATTCTATGTCCCATTCATGAAATACATAAAACTCTTGTTTATACAGACCATGTTAATGCATTTAAGTCTACACGAATCATTACTTTTTAAAACAATAGTACATGTGTACTAAATATACTTCCCATAAGTATCATAATTCTTAAATGTCTTAGTTCTTGTCTTGTCCCTGTGTCTAGTCATATCTGAGACAGGGTTTAATCCCCAAATGCCACTATATATCATGTAAATCTTAAAAACATGCAGAACTATGGATATACATGCAGATATATGGATATGAATGCAGATCTTTTGATATCATGCAGATCTATTTATCTTAGGAGAACGCTTATATGTGTTAAAGGACAAAGGACATGAATAAAACAGATACACAGGGTAGGCCAAAAAACGACCATTGCATCTTACTTTTTGAAAATGTATAAATAAGATAAAAATGATCATCTGGTATGCAGGATTCACTTTTACTAACCTGAAATGGGATTAATAAAGTTTCAGAATGAAACCAGAACAACGGCAATGCCAAAGCGTAGCGAATCCCATCGAACAGAAATGGCTGGCATTTTTACAAACGAAATATATAGCAAATATCATAAAATAACACACATAAGAAAGGCCACCATTTTCAAAATGGTTGCTCACTAGTAGCCAAGTTGTCATCAGAAGAAGTAATATGCATTTTCTTTATAGAATTCACAGACCAAATATGAACAAAATCGCTCCACTACTTTTCGAGCTATAGTAAAATACTTTAAAATGGTGGAAATTTTGAAAAATGGCCACCTTCTACCAAAAGTGTCATTAGACAGTGTGCCATGTTTATAGTATTCACATACCAAATATGAACAAAATCGCTCCACTACTTTTCGAGTTATAGTAAAATACGTTAAAATGGCGGCCATTTTTCAAAATGGCCACCTTCAACAACAAAAATCGTAGAATAACGAGTAAAGGCCGAGTAAAAAACATTTAAATGGCGGCCATTTTTCAAAATGGCCACCTTCTACCAAAAGTGTCATTAGACAGTGTGCCATGCTTACGTCATTCACATACCAAATATGAACAAAATCGCTCCACTACTTTTCGAGTTATAGTAAAATACGTTAAAATGGTGGCCATTTTTCAAAATGGCCACCTTCAACCAAAAGTGTCATTAGACAGTGTGCCATGCTTATAGTATTCACACACCAAATATGAACAAAATCGGTCCACTACTTCTTGAGTTACAGCAAAAATCGTAAAATAACGAGTAAAGGCCGCCATTTTTCAAGATGGCTGCCATGTGCTTCTTTAATATCTATATTACTAGCTTTATCAATGTCCTATATAATTCTTTTTACATTTAAAACATACTGCTATTACAGTTTTACATATTGCACCTAAATTACTGTAAAATCGGCACTAAAATTGCCGCCATTTTGAAAATCGGCTTTCGAGCAGAACTTCTACCCCCATAGGGTATATGTTTACAAAATATGAAGAAAATCGGACCAACGGTATTTGAGTTATTGCTTGGACAGATGGATGGACAGACGGATGGATGGACGTATGGAGGATGTACGTACGTACGGACGGAGGCGTTCCCTATATCCCTCCGAACTTCGTTCGATGGGATAAAAAATGTGAACAAACATTACAAGGGTCTACTTGAAAATATACAAATTTCAGAATGATATTCAAAGCAGCATGTCTCAAGATATAGCACCAGATAGACATATTATTCAGCCTCTCAGAGAAATACATGGGGTTGAATGTTTAGTATCTTCTGAAATCATCTTCAGACAAAAATGGAACATCAGAAGTATCATGAGAACCAAGTTAGCAATTCTTGTTTTTGATGAAATCTTGCAGACATTTAGCCTCCACAAATAATTATGAAAAATTGAGAAAGAAGTCTCCAAAAAATGTATCGATTTCTTCATTTCTAAAAAATGAACAAGTATAGTTGCATGAATTCACTTCTTAGCTAAAACATTTTATTAATGCTAATTAACCAATTATAAAAAAAATTAGCTACAAAGCTGATAAAATACATCTATTCATTTCTTAAAAATGAACAAAGTAGTTGCACATATTCATGTTTAAAGCATTTCATTCTGTAAAGATTAATGCTTAAATTCACTTCCGAAGTTCAGTTCATTTTGCTTAAAACAACCTAAAGGTCTATCAAGTCAGATCATAATAACATCTTTTAAATAATACGCTCCATTTCTCCTTATTTATTAATAACATGACAGCTATGTAATATTTCAATTTTTCCTCTGCAAACATCTTAATTTAATTGTTATTTTGTTCACTTTATTCCACAATACATACAACTATGCATGCGGGTTCAACTAAGCGGAGGAAGAAACATTTCCTTCATGTCGAATTCTTGAAAATGTGCCTTCTCACACCCTGGCACATCATTATTGCCAATATTTAAGAACTACACTACATGTACAGTAAAACCTGTATTAGTGAAGACCTCTTTCTAGTGAACACCTCTATTGAGTGAACACCACTTCAATACACATTTGAAATTGGCTCTTGTATAAAATCCTCTCTCTGTAGTGAGCACCTACCTATAGTGAACACTTTCTTTGTGGCTTCATAGGTGTTCACTATAGATAGGTTTTACTGTATGTATTTCAAAAGAATGTACCACTCCAAAAATTTCATTATATTAGCAATTCAGACAAGGGGGTAAATGATTGGAGACAGGCAGTTATTGAAATGTTTTTAACATACATGGAAAAAACGAAATTATTTATTGGCAATTTCAGTAAAAACATATGGAGAAAATTGCCTGTTGCTTGGTGCCAAAGTATTGTTGTACCAAGGTGTCATTTCTAATTTATTTTTTCGTTTCTAATGCAACAAGTTTGAGGAAAACTATATCAAGTGTGAGAATTGGAATCATTGTTTTTCAAACAACACTTAATAATGCTAGAATGACGCAATTGCCAGTCTTTGGAAAACATATATCAAACTGACAAAACCAATTTTTCAATCAGACCCTGCTTTTTAATCAGACGAACTCCAGAAAAAACATCAAAAAGTTCCTTGAATGCATGATTGCTTACCAAACATGAGAGTAATTAAAGATTTAATCAAGAAACTTAATTTCCTCTCAAAAAATGTTATTAATCAATATTAAATGTGCAAGAAATCCTAAACTAGAAAATGGCAACTCCATGGAGTAGCAAATTCCAACAACCACTATAACAGATATGGATCTGTATTTGTCACAAAAATACAAACATTACAGTGGCGTAGCTACGTGTACGCCAAGTACGCCCAGGCGTACTCTCAAATTTTAAGGAAAAATGAAATTTACCTGATTAATTGTGATGAAAAATAAATATTTTACCAAGAGATAGAAATCGATAGGAGATCTATGAAGACTCGTGTTAATAAATAAAAAAGTTCTCGATTATTTCATTTTCTTTGTTTTGAATCAGTTTGAAGCTTTAGCAGTTTGAAACGCATAAAGTCATACTTGCATTCCACAATGAACGAGGAAAGACTTTCTTCCTTGGCCATGATACATATCCATAGGGAACAGGATATAAACATTGATACTGTTTGCAAATGCAAATAACAGAAAGATAGAATTTATTCTATAGAATCACGTACGGATTGTTAAGATCCGAAATGGAGTTGAGACGGTCGTGTAACTGTTCTTTTATTGTTAATCATCTTGTGAGCTAGATAAAAACAAACACAGAAAAAATAATAATATTTCATGGAGAATGACCACAAAAGCTTAAAACAATGAGCCTCATACATACAGTTTTAGGTAGCCTAAAAAATAAAATCGCCTTGATAGACGGCTTCGATCAAAGCGTATTAACTGGGTTATTATCAAATCTTCCTATTTTATGGAACCATCGTTTTGTTAATTAATTATTTTGTTAAAATAAAAAAAAGGTCATACATTTGACATATAATAAAATTAGGGTCTTTGTTACTTTTATAATATGATTAAACAATCAAAAACAACTTTTTGCATTTATGAAATTTAGTTGTCATTATAAATATACCATTGCAAGACTATATGTTCTAGTTAATTATTAGTATGTCACGTATCACTATATTTGATATTTACAATATTTTGGCAATTACATTTTTAAAACTAGATGTCCATTTTTCGATTCTTATCTTAAGACATTACTGCGACTTAAATCTTCCGAAGCTTGATATTTGATCAAATATCTAAACCTTTGATCCAGCCATTATGATTAAGTGATAGCTTGCAGCAACCAGGATGCATGGCAGATTCAAATTGCAATTAGCCTGGCAGCTGAAAGTCAAAAGTAGTATTAGCGAAAGCAGCCTTTAAGTTATATCATCTTAATATGGTTGATTCTTTCTTACATGTTAAGGAACAAAAGTTACCTGTGTATGCCATCTATTTAGTATAATAAGTTCAGCCTTAAACTGATATTCAATCCTTAAGGTGGTTTAATACACAGTCAAAAGATGGCTCCATGATATAGCATATGAACAATGATTTGATGAGTACTCAGCTTAATAGGTCAAATACATGTCATGTTTTCACACCTTTGAAAGATATTTGTTCTCAGTACATCTTTGTATATCAAGCAGCAATTACTTTTACTACTCATTCATTTCTAATTTACTTTGCTACATAAACATGATAAAATATAGACAAAAACTGAAATATTGTATCTTTTACATGACCAATAAATAATAAATATATCAGTATATATGTAAATATACAGAAACAATGTGCATTGCTAACTGAGTGTTTTGACACGTAGAAAAGACATACAGGTCATTGGTTTATATGAGAGATTAATGGCTTCAAAATATTTACTATTTGATCATTTTAAATGATCAAATATCAAATTTTGAAGAAGGTTTTACATTGTTCAAATCCGAAGTGATAATTCTCTATGTACTGTAGTCAAAGAACAGTGGCCTTTAGGCAAATGAAAGTACCAAACTTCAATTCATCCAAGAAGTTTTTGTTTATGGCTTTACAATTTGATGTTACAACGAAGATTGAATACAGAGATTGGTCAAGGGGTTGTCAATAACTTTAAAAGTTGACTGTACAAAAATGAATAGTGAAGGACAACATGTCCTTTTATATTCATAAGTATAGGGGGAGAGGGGGAGGTGTCACTATTAGTTAAATCATATTGACTGAAGCAGGCTATTTGAATAGCCATTCAAACCAGTTTCATAACTGAATAGCACACAATACCTTATAATAGAACCATGTACAGTAAAACCTGTATATCTGAACATCTCTTAAATGTTAACACTTCTTTCTGCCCCCTGTTAAAAAAAACTTTTGGCCAGTCCATGTGGTGTCATCCTCCGATCACAGGACTTCAAAATCCAGAATTTTTTCTTTCTTTTTACCCCCTGCGATAAACAGTTAGAATTTCCTCAATTTAGAACTCGCAATCTGATTGGCTTGATTGGATTGCGACAGAAATCATGTATAACTCATTGCGCATAATTAGATCACGTGATTCAGTTTAATCGGGTGCTTCCAAATTGGTTATAGCAGGGGGAAGAAGGAGGTACGGATTCTGGATACCTGCTTAGGAGGATGATGTGGTGTTCACGTTAGACAGGCTTTACTGTACATTCTAACCAATTGACATTGAGACTAAATAACACCTACCCGTTGTGGTTCCACAAAGGCTAACCAATCAGATGCATGTGTTGGTAGCAGTCCCATAGATTGGCATTTGTATACAGCTATCACAACTCCAGCGATGTTACCCAGGAAAAATACAAATTTTTGTAAATTTGCCTGACTACCTTCTATCATTTTAAAAGCTGAAATTAGAGTAACAGTTGTTAAGTTAATGTATGCACTTCATCCATTAAAGGGACTATTTAGGGAGGCAGAGGAATTGAGAATAAGATAAAAAAAATTCTCACAATTTTACATGCCTTTTTCTAAATAGGCCAACAGTTCTGACTTTACTTCAGTATCATCAATTCTGTTTTTAAAGATCATAATATTATGACAAAAAATTGATTGTATAAGCGGCATGATTTTTGAAAAGATTGTTTTCAACATTTTATACTCTATTCCTATTTAATAAGTCTATTTAATACCAACAGTTTAAAACCTTTGGTGAAATATGCTCAAAAAATGTATTTCAAACTCAAAGTGTGTTCCTCAAACTTGGCCATTTTCAAGAATCATTCGAGTGAGCTCACTGTAATATTGCAAACTAGGTGTAAAGTTCTCATTCCCATGATTTTTCCAATTTTCAAAATGGATGCAAGTCAAATTTTAAATGCTGGGGACACCACTTTATACAACTTGTATGTAAAAAGTAATGAAATTTCAAGTACTACATGTTCTTCTCCAAACACATGGCTGCAGAATTTAGCCACAATGTCCCTTCCTTGATGTCCAAAGAACTGCATTTGGATGATCACAATACATATACTTTGTTATTATATGAGTTAAGATGGCTTTTCCATATATCATTCAATCTTATGACATACTTACTTGCAGATATTTGAAAGAAGGCCTGGAATGATCTAAACATTGACATCCCAACCATCATAATGGGGAAGATTGAGATAGTGTTACCAGCCATCCACATAATGAAAATATTCATTGGGATCTGCTTGATTGGTGCTAGCGCTATGTCCCATGATCTCTAAAATGAAAAGGTTTTGAGTGTAAATCCACATGATGAAAATATTCATCGGGATCTGCTTGATTGGTGCTAGCGCTATGTCCCATGATCTCTGAAATGAAAAGGTTTTGAGTGTAAATCCACATGATGAAAATATTCATTGGGATCTGCTTGATTGGTGCTAGCGCTATGTCCCATGATCTCTGAAATGAATAAGGTTTGGGTGTAAATCCACATGATGAAAATATTCATTGGGATCTGCTTGATTGGTGCTAGTACTATGTCCCATGATCTCTGAAATGAATAAGTTTTGAGTGTAAATCCACATGATGAAAATATTCATTGGGATCTGCTTGATTGGTGCTAGTACTATGTCCCATGATCTCTGAAATGAATAAGTTTTGAGTGTAAATCCATATGATGAGAATTCTCATGTTCAATATTCTCATGAAGAAAGATAATATATTTTACATTTTCATATTCAATAATTCCCATTTTTTTTTAAATTATAATACTGCTATCAAGTTCAAAGTCAAAATATATTTTGAAATGATATTTCTCCAATTTACTGGTTTTCATTTTTTGCTACAATGTAGTGTACTCCACAGAATTCTTTTCTTAAGTGGGTGCGAAATTCTCATTTTACAATTCAGACCAAAATTGGTTAAAATATGCCCATTTTTCATGACTTTTTCAAGTGGGTGCAAATTGATTTTCAGGTGGGTGCAAGCCTATTTTCAAAATCTCAGGTGGGTGCTGCACCCACTTGCTCTAGTGCTGGGGAGATCTCTGCAATGCTAAACTACCTAAAGTTAATAGTCACTCACCTTAACAATTAGTGTTTCTGTGTCTTCTTCTGTAGCATCAGCTGTTGAGACGGAATCTTGCCCTTTGTTTGAAAATCCAGGTGGCAAAGCTAAGTCTTTTTTACTAGTAAATAAAAGTAAACAGGCATTCAGAAATTGTCAAAATACATAATTTTTTAGAAAGTGGAGGTGCTGACAAAGACAATTTTGTTTAACTCATAAATATAATTAAATGGCATATGTTAGATTTAACATGTCACACTTGACCAACTCCTTTTCAGAGGTGGTGAAACTGTGCTCCCATGAAAAAAATGAATAACAAGTAACAACCAATGTGCAGTTTGGACCATAAATAAATGAATGGTAGATTTTCTATCACCATTTCAAAACCATGGTGGTTTGAAAGCCTATACATTTTTTATAAACTCATCCTTTGATTTATGGCCTCTTTAAAATTATCTTATTTTAATATGCAGAGGTGGCGTTAACGCAATTTTTTACGTTTTTTACTCACATTTTTGCAACTCTGACGCAAATATTCATTGTCTACCGAGTCTTTCTGACGCACGTTTGTTTCACATGCAAAATCCCCGCTTGGTACTTGGTTAAATTGATCCCTATACGTGAAAATACGTGATTGATCAAATTTATAATTTTGCTAATTCCGGAAATCTAACATTTCGTTCAGCGCAATCGAGCCTCCTTCCTACCGATCATTTTCTTATTTCGGTATTTCATATAATTTTTAAAGCCCTGTGATTCAGATTCAATGATAAACTTGAAAACATTGATCGATCCCTCGATTTGTTTATCTCGTGTGCTAGGGGGCGTATCAAAAATGCAATAAAACGAACATAACATTGAACAATAATTTATTAATTTCATACTCCCTTCTAAGGATTTTAGTGATCGTATATTTATCTAAATTACCGCATAAAATCTTTCCTTGAATGTTCACACGCTAGATTTACGAACCTTTAGTTTCCTTCGCAAGTTCGCAAAATTCCTTCGCTAAGTTAGCAAGTTTCCTTGAGCCGTCCCCTTCATCAGCATGCGCAGATGTAATGCGCAGTAGGTTTATCAATGGTGCTCACAGTGACCGATCTATCGTAAGTTTTCACCAAGTATTTTCAATTAACTCCCTCAAGTTAAGATCTTCGATTCACTAGATCTGAAGCTGATCCTATGAAGATAGATAATGGGCACATGAAAATCCAGTCGATCGCACATTAAGGGGGGTAATGATGATAAATTAGGTATGAAAACAAATCTACTTTCGGTTTCATTTTATAATTACAAGATTCTACCGTATTCAATTTAAATGATGCCCAGTATTGTGGTCGGACTTATATTGCCGTTTTAGACTTTGGAATGATTGCAAAAATGTTGAATTTCAACATGAAACGCTTTGACCCCAATTTGTGTAACTCCACACAGGGAGAAACTCCTCTCCCACTCCATTCACACCCATGACTCGCTGGACCAGATAATCAGATGATTAATAGTGACATTTTTCTTGCAATTGCCTAATTAATTAATTGTTAGTTGTTAATGTGCTATAAGAGTACAATAAAAGGTATGCACAAAATCAAAAAATAGATTTTGTATGTGGTTTCTACATTTTGTATGCATTTTTACTCAAGAAAAACACTTTTATAGCTTTGACTCAACTTTTTTTCTTGTGACTCACTTTTTTGAAACTACCTGAGTCATGATGACTCACAAAAATATATGCCTACCGCCACCGCTGATATGGGAAATCTTCACTTCAGCAAATCCATGACTCATTTATTTTAATGGTCCAAACTGTAGATGTAGAATGATATAATACTCTTTAAAGAGATACATGAAGGCATGTTCGGTATAATTAAGTGCACATCAAAGATTGCAGTCCATGTTTCTTAAATAAAATAAAACAAAATTTTTGATTGCAGAAGAAAATATCCACTAGACCAATAAAAGAAGTCCAGATCGGTACATAAGCAGCTGATCACTTACGGTTATCCAATTTTAGGTCAGTGCGCTCCAATGATTGTTCAGGCAGTGTTTCTACAGCATGTGTAGTAGTTTCTCCAACGTTGTAGAAACACTGCCCTAACCATTGTTGGGTCGTACAATCACAATGTAAGTAGAGTATAACACTTATGGATTTTTGGGAACAGAGGATACTGAATCAGTATCCTCTGTTCCCAAAAATCAGTCTGATGCGGGAAACAGTCGCAGCACTTTCAATGTACTGTTTTTTATATTATGAACTCCAGTTACAAACCCTGGATAAAACAAAGTCACAATTCTGGAATCGAATGCTGTGTACTAAATGTGACTACGAATCCTGTGCACCTAGTGTTGCCCCTCCATTTACACTGAGTCTGGATCAAATAAAATAAAAAATATTTTTAGACGGCCCGGCTCAATCTTATATCGACCATGGTCAAGTAATCAGGTTAGCAGTATACACAGCTTGAACCTGAATAGAGAGAAAAACATAGCCTCTTAATGAAATACATTCTATACCTTTGTAAACCCCTAAAGTTTATGCTCCAGTCTTTGATTTGTCGTCGAGAAACTTGTTTTTGTTGCGACGCCATTATTGAAGTTACACATTCCAAATTCAAAAATTATGCTGAACTTTATCTATTTGCTTTATAAACCTAAACAATATGACAATTTAGACTTAAATATACTTTATTTCCATTTAATCTAGTTTCAATTATCATTTTTTTGTAGATTAAGATGATATAGTTCCCGTTTAAAAGATGTAGAAATGGGAATGCGTTTGAATGACGTCATCACTTGGCGAGCATGGAAAAGGTAATGCTATTATTTATTTCATAAATATCTAAAGTTTAGCTACTTTAGACAGATTCTGATTCATTTTCATCTGTCGGTCTGAAAGCCCATAATTTCCAATATTGTCTAGATATATATCCCTTAAAATTTGTTTATTTTACATTTTGTATAATCTCATCCACTGATGTATGGCCTCTTGTAAATTCTCTTATTTTTAACATGGGAAATCCTCACTTCAGCAAATCCACCTGTCATTTATTTATGTCCCCAACTGTATGAATATTTTAGTACAAATCTATAGTATAGTATAGTGTAAATTTACAACAAGGGGGGATTTACCGCTGGGTTAAAAAAAGAAATATGTCTTTAAGGTACAGCTGGAAAGTAACATTTTGGTAAAAAATTGCTATACCTGCACATGTTATTTTCCGGTACAAAATAAAGTATGAAGGCATGTGTCAATTTACTTGCTTTTTTCAGGAAAGTATCATTACATTGTCTTCTTTTAGAATATCTGGTAGGGGTTCAATGGGAACTCCAGGAAATTATGATATTTCACACTTTCTATTTTTCCAAATTTTCTTTCAAAGTTTCCAGGCAACACAGGAGCTACCATTGACATGTTTCCAGATATTCTAAAAATAAACAATGTAATGATACTTTACTGAAAAAGGCAAGGAAATGCACACATGACTTCATACTTAATTTCGTACCAGAAAATAACATGTGCAGGTATAGCAATTTTTTACCAAAATGTTACTTTCCAGCTGAACCTTAATGTAAATCTGTATTGCATTTTAACCTTATCGACATATTCACCTACTGTCTTTGGGAAATATGATGATGAGAAGACATATCGTCGCTGATTGGTCAAATTGATGTAGACAAACAATGATGGTTTCAAAATTTTCTAAACATCACAATTTGTCCCGTGCCAGGACTGTAGTCCTGCATTGAGAGCATTCTTTTGCCTGTACGATTACAACATGGGAGAATTTTCTACGCTTCTTACACTTAAAATACCTATTTCAATAGATTCCTTGGTATTTTAGCATTCTTTTCTTGTAGTTGAATCCACAATTGTCTGGGTTTATCGGCAGAACAAAGAAATTTTCGTTTTTAATCACAATATTTGCGTGTAATATTTAACTTATTTCAACCGTCAAATTCCTCCATTTTTGGTGCTTCCGGGCCACTTCCGGGTCAGTCAAACGGGGAATCCCCTTTTAAGTCTAACTGCCATCTTGGAAAGTGATGGAATATCTCTCGATGAAAAAGAAAAATGTTCCCGTTCTGCTGATATACCCAGACAATTGTGGATTCAACTACACAAAAAGAATGCTAAAATACCCAGGAATTAATTGAAGTAGGTATCTTAAGTGTAAGGGGCGTAGATAATTCTCCCAAGTTGTAATCCTACAGGCAAAAGAATGCTCTTAATGCAGGACAATTTAGTCCTGGTACGGGATAAATCGCAATAACGTGCTGTATTCCTAAACAACAGTCTGTTACACTGCTTCAAAGGCAAGCAGTTGAACCTTAAAAATAAGATATCTATAGAAAATTGTGCCATAATATATAGAAAAATATATTCATATTGCACACGAATGACATTTGTATATTTCAGATTGTTTAGTGCAATAAGCCTGTGCCCTCTTGTAATTTGAGGTCTGTCCTCCATTTTATTTTTTTGAGAATTAACATGGGAGAGAAGGTCCAAAATATAAGAGGTTACAGACTTTATGAGCCAACTTACAAGCAATCCAACATATACAAATGTCATTCGTGTGCAATATGAATATTTTTTTCTATATTTAATTACACAATATTATTTAGATTTCTTATATTTCAGGTTTAATTGCTTGCCTTTGAAGCAGTGTAACAGACTGTAGGAGGTGTATATTCTGACAAAAGGGGTGGTAAGGTAGAGACATAATCATGTCTGTCTGATAGTGCTGACTTTGATCCAAGGTTATAAACATAGGCAAAGGTCGATAGAAATATTAATTTTAAATAAAGATGGCATGGTAATCGATCTGTGTTTATCTATAGAGAAAAGATAATACTGGATTCTTTTTGTGCTGCCATCCTTATATCGGCCCAGAACCTATGGTTATAAAGTAGGCACCTGCGATGTATATCAGTACATGAGTACGTGTGTAAATGTGTATGGTGTTATCTGATGATGATTATGATGATGTAGTGAAACTAGTCAAGTAGCTCCTATGGCTTACTCTCTTCCAAAGCCCTCTCTGTATTCAGGCCTTGCATGATCTATGGCAGATGAAGCCTCTAATGTATTCATTAGTTCCATAGAGAACAGAAGTCCCCCCATGTTATCAATAGGTTACACTATTCAGTATATACAGGGTGTCAAATAAGTTCCGTCCCCCTGCTACAGCTAAAACCTAGATGGTACCTAGTGTGATATACCATTGGAAAGATCATCCAAAGTTATGTTAACTCACCAACTGTCAAGTATTTTGGATGAAATTCACCTTTATTTTCATGATGTCCTTTATAGTTACTGTACCCTCCTTACCAGTCTGGCCAAGCTGGCAATATTGCTAAAGTGAATTGTAGCTCAACTATTGAGATGTTCCTAAAACGGCAGACCATTATAGTTGATATTATCCGAGATAAAATAATATTCCACTTGTGGCACTGCTGGTTTCGATTTGAATTCAAAAACTATTCTCGCAAATATTTCTTAAAAGATATTTGAATTGAATATTTACCACATGCAGGGGTTTCATTAGCAGCAGGCAACAGGCAATTTTCACCTGTTTTTTTTACAAAATGGCCTGTTGTTTTTAGGGACTTATCCATGTTAAATTTATGATTTCCATTAATTTTGCCTGTTGTTTTCAATTATTTAGCCTGTTGTGAGAAATTCTAGTGAAACCCCTGACATGCGACATTTTTTAGAGAGGACAAGTTGGTTGACTGAAGACTCAAGTAACCTAACTCCTTTTTAAGATTAATGTTATGTTTTACAGGTAATCAATGAAGATGTCCCGAAGGCCTTTGGTCTGTTCAGGGACCTGGTAACTAATGCTAGTGACTTGACCAGCAATGTGGAGGCACTTACAAATAAGGTGAAGGAGGGGGCCATATCAACATCTCAGGTAATGAATATGTTAACTGTATTCTGTTAACAAAGTGTACCTATTTTCCTTGAATAATTCAATGTGCCTAACATGGTCCAACAAAACTTTTATTCCTGAGAAGACAAGCTGTCGGGTAGGGCTGGCACAGAACGGAATAATTGTCCGAACCGTCCGATTTTGCCTTAGGAAACAGACTTTCGGACCTACCTTCTCATATTCCGATAATTTGGGGAATTTTTATTTTCCTTAAAGAACATTCACTTATCGTTATACCGACACGCTAACTCGCTAAAGCGAACTAGTACTATGAAACAAAATCAATAAATATATATAATTATTAAACATTTGCACTTGGTAAAGTTGTTTAATATGTAATGAATGATAGGAATAAATAAAGTATGATCGTTTTATATGTATTCAGTACCTATAAGAAAAGACAATTATTGTAAGAAAGACAATATACAATATACAGTAACAGTTGTATGCCAAGGTGCCAAGAAGGCTAGGACTCAAACATTTTGCCATTAGTTTTGAACATTTATGCCACTTGTTCTGGCAGTTAGATAGTGTTAGCAACTTATATATATATAGTTGTACACTGCTGTTCAAATGGTAACAAAAATGAGAACTTAAGGGGAGAAGTAGGAACTATTTTAAATAAGGTCCGAAATTCCGAAAGTTCTGAATTCCGAAGCCAATTTCCGAATTCCGTTCTGTTCCGATTCCGTTCCATTCCATGCCAGCCCAACTGTCGGGGCTTATTAGAGGTTTATTCATTTACTTTGTTTGCATTGTTTACTGAAAAAGAACTAGCAATGGCTTATCATAAGCATGGAGAGAATTTTCTATAAAGGACGATTCTTGGTTTGGAGAACGAAGTTCATCAATCTAAATGAGTATTATCCCTGCTTCGGACAAATTTGATTTTTTTACATAATATAGATTTGAATGTCCTCTTTTGAATACTCATACTTTAATTTTGGTAATATTTCTAGATTTTTCGCAAAAAAATATTAGCGCAGTACACTGATGAACTTCTTTCCCCAAATCGAGACTTGTATTTTATTGAATCGGTCTAATTGAGTGTTATCCTGCTTCAGACCAATTTGTTTTTTTTACATCTTGTAGATTTAAATGTCCTCTTTTGAGTATTCATAGTTTAATTTGGGTAATATTTCTATATTTTTCATGAAAAAAATTATTAGCCCAGGAGACTGTTCTCCAAACCGAGAATCGTCCTTTACATATTTATAGACGCTGTGTTACAGATGTAGACAATGTGTATGAATGCTTGATACAGCAAAATTATGAATGAAGTAAGTTCCATATATTATATGATTTTACCTTGAGCTAACACTAAACTGACACTTTACAGGGTTTAAGCTTTCTGGAGGTGAAGTACCAGATGTTATTGAGCTACCTGGTCAATGTAACCCACCTAATGGTTCACAAGTGCCAGGGCGGCTCACTAGAGGGCTCTCAAGATGTGCACAGATTAGTAGAGATAAGAACAGTAAGGAAAAGTTTAAGTACCTATCTTACAAATATAAGGCTAACTTACTTAGGCCAATTTTTTTAAATTCAACTCAAAATTAAAGAAATTATACAATTTTAGGCCTTCTCATCTTTAGAGGAAAGTCCCGGTAGGCCTGAGAAATGTGTAGTGTAATTAATTATTAATGTATGTTTAAAATGTTGTTACCATTTTATAGCTGCGTAGAAAAACATTTTTATGTGGGGCAGAAAATAATAAAATACAAAAGTTATTTATTTACTTGTTTGTGAGCAGGTTGTCAGAAGAACTGTTACATCTCCTAAAATTTAACAAATTGCATCAAATACTGGTATCTGTTTCTTATTTCCAGGTGTTGGAAAAGATGAAGCCAATAGATTCAAAATTGAAATATCAGATAGATAAATTGATAAAAACTGCCAATACTGGTACAGCAGGTAAAGCATATATCTAGAACAATATTATATACCGATTTAAAGTAGCATTTCCTATTGTATCTCGACCTGAATTCCTATCTGCTTGCCACACTTCCCAATGCCTATTACATGGTGGATGATTTTTACATTTTGATGCTGATAAGGTCCTAATAATGTTCTCAAATATAGACTTCAAAAACTTTAAATAACCTAACGACTTCAAGGTAGAAAATGTAAGCATTTTCTTTGGATACTGTTGCCAGATTAGTGGTTAAAAGAATGTATAATGTAGATGATCTCCATCTTTTTAAAATGGTACTCACTACCACAAGTATTCAGAGATGGAGTCATTTTTCTTTTTTTCTTTAGTGAACGACCCTCTAAGGTTCAGAGCAAATCCCGACAGTCTTGTTAGCAAACTAGACGAGGAAGACTCTGACAGCGGATCAAATGTAGACGATGATGAAGAAAAGAAATCAAAAGTTTACAGACCTCCTAAACTTGCTGCTGTTCATTATGGTATGTTATATCTTTCATTTCACCCTTGGGCCAAGATTTCACTAAGTTGCCCTTTGAAATGACGTTATTGCTATATTCATGAGATGATACTAAGAAAGCAACAAGTATTTGAAAACAAATTGTAAGAAGTTTGAAAATTAGCAATATGTTAATCTTATAATCATGCCCTGAAATCTAAAGAATGACATCATTACCAATGGATGGTTGTTCACTACTAATTTTCCCAAGTAAGATGTTCTTCACACCTAGTTTGTGTGTAAATATTGCTGTGTAAAAACATTCAATACAGTACATAAATCAAATTAATATTTTCCCTTCATAGTTATTTTCAAATATATTTTAAGATTTAATTTGCTACAGTTTGTTAAGTGGGAATACTTTGACGTGTGATGTCCATTCTTGGATGTCTTGTTAAAAGCAACAATATAATCAAATGTGAGATTTCTTTTTACTGAAGTCGCACAAATCAAACACCTCATAAGTCGAACGCTATATGAGGGACCTAACAAAATGTGTTTCACTTATACAGGCTTGAGTATAACATGGAAGTCAAATCAGTAAGCTAGACAAGCACAAGACAGGGCTAGACTTACTGTATAATATGCATACATATTTCAGATGGTGATCAGACCCAGCAGAGTAAACTAGAACAGCACATGGAGAAGGCAAAGAAAAAGGCTCTACATAGTGGTGTCATACAGGAACTAAAGGCTCAATACTCTGAGGCACCAGAGGAAATAGCGGTTAGTACTTTTTCAAGGAATTCATCAGCAACATTTTCCTTGGGGGTTTTTCCTAAATAACCTGTTTTTTAGAAACTTGAAACAGTTTCCATATGAAAATCATAATTTTCAAAAATGTTACCTATTGGCTGGACTAGTATGAGCTGCATTGTAAGCTTTACATAGTAAAACCTGTCTTAGTGAACACCTCTTTTAAGTGAACACCTGTCTCTATGGAACACTCTTTCTCTGCACATACTATTGACTTCTGTATAAACTACTCTTTAGTGAAGACTTCCTGGCAAAAAAATATTCAACATACACTGGTTTTACTGTAATGTCAAAATTGTCATTTTAGAATGAACACAGTGAGCCATATTTAGTGCGTATTCATGAGTTTTTTGTGAGCATATTTGTGAGCATATCAATAGAAATATATTTCCCATATGCAAACTGTTGCTGTCATTTTACCCCTTCATAAATAAGATTAATTCCAAAGTTCCAATATGCAAAAAGTCCAAAAGTACATGTAGCATCGACTGAGTGATGAATATTCATGATTGCATGAGTACGGCAATTAGTTTTGATTCTTGAAGCTGACATATTTATATACTATGTCATATTGATTCATTTTTAGGAGGGTAGATCATTCAGAAAAACAGTTATTATGTCATATTTCTTCATTTTCAGGAGGGTGGATCATTCAGAAACACTGCTATGAAGCGTAAGGAGCAGGAGAGGGAGGAGTATGAAGAGAGGAACTTTGTCAGACTTGGCATGACCAAAAAGGAGAGGGTAATCATATATTATTTTATTTTCATAATGAACACTGTACATGACTGTATTGTAAAATAATTTGAAATCAGTTTATTGTATTGTATTAGTGTTTGCATTTTACTCATGATTTTGAAGTGTCAAGCTTTGTAGGATATCATAAGTTATATATGCTATATCTTTATGATAGTTTATGTCAATTATAGTTAATGTCAGTTATAGTTAATGGCATTGAAAGTAAGCATTTATTACATTGGCAAATCATATTCGTGTGTTGCTTGACATAAACAGTGACGAAATATATTATAAGGAATAAAGAAAGGGTTTAAGATAATAGGCTATTTCCATTTCTAACTCAGATAATTCAGTTTGAGTTAAAATATTGTATAAACTAAAATATTTGATTTTCTCACAATTAAATATTTTTGCACAAACTGAAAACAAAACGTTCACTGTATAATTTTTTAATGCTTTAAATGCATATGCTTCCAGACTGCCCTAAAGCAAGATAAAACCATGTCCCATCTCAACGACATAACAAAGTTTGGAGATGTGAATTATGAAGCTTTATCAGGGAAAGGAGGTTTTGAGGTATGTATTATATTGTCATCCTATGACTTTTTTAGAATATCTTTTCAATATACTCAGTGATATTGATATATCTGTATATTCGTTCGCTTCGCTTTCTCGTGCAGATATCAATATCACCTCGTAGATAAAAATGATATTCCTCAAAATCATAGGATATCCTATAAGTATGGCACTACGGGCAAATTATTGATATGACGCGCCATCCGCTAGGTGCGCTGATCACGATCGCACTGGACGAAATGTTGCATCTCCAGGTGCAGAATTATTATGTTACCGTCAATGGAGAAAGATTGAGACCTTTTATTTGGAGAACGTGCACAGCTGTACTTATCTGGCTCTTATACGTCCGTGAGTGTGTAAAAGTCGTATGTTTATAATGTACTTCCCAGTTTGCTACATTTTGCTACATTTGGTCAAGTCATTAAAACGAACGATTTGATAGTCCAAGGACGTCTATGGATAGTCATACTTTCACCCTTGGTTCATTTTTTTCATTTATAAATAAAATTAATTTAAATTCACATATTCAAAAACTAGAAACTCTAAATCGCAATCGTATCGTTTTAGATTTTTAAAATAATGCTTTACTTTTGAAATACGACTGTGTAAACACAAACGTTGGTCAATATTTACGCGTGAGCTTCGTCTGATTTCACTTGAGAAAAGCGTTGCCAATGCGTAATGTTGATGCACCCACTACTCAGTACATTTAGATCATAGAATTATAAAATAAAGACCCTCTAATCTACATATTAATATGATCATGAATCTGAAATCTATTTAAAAATCCATTCACATTAAGTTATTGAATTGTCCGTCTAAAGCTTACGCTATACACTGAACGGTTCAATCATCAAAAGTTTATTTCTGACTGCCAGCGCAGTTCATTCCTCGATATTTAGACATAAGAAAACATAACTTACACTCATAGTATGGATGTGAATTTAATTACTTTAATACTTACATTCATAATGATTACTGTTGTGAAATTATTTTCGGAATCCGTCCAAGAACAGTGGTGTAAAACGGCTTCTCCTGCGACCAACCTAAACATGTCTGTTTGACGCAACAATTTTGCACTCACGGTGTTTTCAAGGTTATTTACAGAAAGATGACGAAAACATTTGACACCATAGCAACTTATAATTTAGATAAACATGCAGTAGAGACCCCCTAGTACCACCATTGAAAAAATCAGAAAAATCTGTTAATTTTAAGCAATTCTATTCTGCTCACCAAGAAAGCGGGTTTTACAAGAAGTATAGACCGGGAGCGCGTGAACACCTAGCGGTAGGTTTTAGAGTGAAAAGCATAAGACGAAATTGGCGCGTCATATCAATAATTTGCCCGTAGTGTGGTACCATACAGTGTTCATGGCATCATACAGTTCTGCTTTAATATGGTACCATATTTTAAGGTACCATACAGTACTGTACCCAAAATGGCACCTTATGGTACTGTTAGCAATTGGCTGTGTAGAACTAGATGCTGTATCCTGTTGAAAATCTATTTTTATTCCATACTTAGTAGTGTTTTAGGTAAATACATGCGGGAATATAATTGATATCTGAAGTGAGCAGGTGATATCAGCGGGTGATATATATATCACCTTATATATCACCCGTTCATCAGATCTACAATGCCACAAATTCAAATTCATCCATTTACAAAATTGATTTCATGCAGTCTTCTCTGACACTTCATAGATGTTAATGGGATTTGCTAGACCTTGACAGTTGACATTACCATTATATTATAGAGTTAGACCTTTCCAATTAATCCTGATACCTTCTGGTAAACCATATAATCTAGTTATATTGGCTTTGTTTATGATGTCACATAATGTTTAGTAAGAAAATTGAATTTTTTAAAATTAGCAGTACATGTATTTATAATCCTAGTTTTAAAAAAAATGACATCATAACCAATAGTTGGCAGTATTTGTGGATTGGTCTATTGATTTAACACCTTAACTTAAAAAATAATAGGTTTTCTTAACTTGCAGTACAAAAATGTGATTTTCTGCATTGTAAGACCAATGTAGAGTTCTTGCCATAACCATAATAAAAATTTGTTTCTTAAATAAAATTACTATTTCAGTTGTCCTTTAACTTAATTCATTAAATGTTTCACGTTTGTGTGGTTTGCTTTCAGGATGGTGTCCCTAGTAAAAGGAGAAAGTCATCAGGCAGTGCTAAGAAAATGAAAGGAAAGGGCAAGAAAAAAGGAAAAAAGAGACATTCCATGCATTGACAATTTATCTTTATTCAATTTCACTTAATATTATGTACAAATTACTTATTTAAATATATACATCAAGTATGCCATTAAAAATGTTATGTCTGTTCCAGAACTTGTGTAGGCATAAGCTATTAGAGCTTGAGATGGATGTTTTTGAATCAGTTTGGATAAGCTACACAAATGTTTAAAATCAGCCCCATCTTGTAGAACACTCTTAACCAGCGTTGTTTTTCTTGTAGAATATTTATAAATCTGCCGGTGTTCCTTCTCGAATATGTATGGTCCAGCTCTGAAGTAACATTCTTATATCAGATTGGTCCTGCGCATGGATTTGTTTTAACATTTATATATCAGAATGGTCATTTTTAACATGTAATATTAATAAATCAGCATGGTCCATTTCTAACATTTATAAATCAGCGTGGTCCAATTGTTAAATTTATAAATCAGTGTGGTCCAATTGTAACATTTATAAATCAGTATGGTCCAATTGTTACATTTATAAATCAGTGTGGTCCAATTGTTATTGCATTTATAAATCAGCGTGGTCCAATTGTTAAATTTATAAATCAGCGTGGTCCAATTGTTAAATTTATAAATCAGTGTGGTCCGATTGTAACATTTATAAATCAGTATGGTCCAATTGTAACATTTATAAATCAGTATGGTCCAATTGTTACATTTATAAATCAGTGTGGTCCAATTGTTATTGCATTTATAAATCAGTGTGGTCCAATTGTTACATTTAAAAATCAGTGTGGTCCAATTGTTACATGTATAAATCAGTGTGGTCCGATTGTAACATTTATAATAAATCAATGTGGTCCAATTGTAACATTTATAAATCAGTGTGGTCCAATTGTAACATTTATAAATCAGTGTGGTCCAATTGTTACATTTATAAATCAGCATGGTCTTGTTCCACTTCTCTAAGAAAGTTCTGAGATTCTGAGTTGTTGATACGTTTCTCCATCCTACAGAAGACACACTGTGTGCTGTCTTCAGGTCTCTCAACCTGTGCCATGGAGAATGGTTTCCCACACTCGAAACACTGAAATGAGAAATAAAATAACTTTGAAAACTAAAATGCAAGATAAAGAGTCTTCTTAATTGCTAACACTGCTAACAATTGCTAATTGAAATGAAATCTATTAACAAAGAGTCAAAATAGTTTATCCACTAAATAGCTGATGTCATTATTTGTTGATAGAAGGATGTTCCTGTATTCAGTATTACTTGCTTGTTTCATTTAAGTTCATGAAAACTATATTTAGGAGTTACTATCCTGAAATTCATATATCAAATACCATATCACTACATTCTTTGAAAAGGAATTATGATTTATGATATATTTTCAGGAAACGTTTTAAACATATCATTTACCTTCACCATCTTGAGTCCAATTGATCTTTTGTTCTCAATCACTTTTGGAATGTGATCTGTGTTTTCTATGTTCCATATTCTCACTGTCTTGTCCTAAAAAGAGGAATAATATGTTAATTCAAGGTAAACGGGGTAGAATCAATATTCTGGATAATATTAAGAAGAATTGATAATTTGGCGAGTCAGATATTTAATACTTTTCAGTGGCATGTTCAGAAAATTAATACTTTTCATTAAACTACATGCTAATCTCAATAAGCTATTTTTCTAAAGTAAAATATAGGCAATTCCCTCGTAGAATTGATCAATAACTCATAGCTACAAGGTATGGTAAAATCAAACTGAAAGTGAAACATTTCAAAGTTCTGATACTGGTTGACTTAAAGTATAAAATGAACTTCTGCAGGTGGAACTCATCTTAAGTGCACAATATTTGAGCTGGTACCAAAGGGTATTCCAATATACAGGTTTTTCTGAATATATAAGTCCATTGGTCTTCTATGAAAGTGGTATACTGATATTTAATGCAAATTCATGTGGTATGGCAGGGATGTATCAAATATGATTCAGGCTACTTGGATTTATATATAACATGTCTTGGAATTTAGCTAATATTTTGGTTGAATATTAGGCGATCAACCTTACCTTAGAGCAAGAGAGAAGCCATTTCTTGTCCCTACTTATATCTACATCTTCTATCCAATCAGTATGTCCCTGGAACAGTACATTGCCATTTAATTATATTTCTTTAAATTTATTATTTAGGATTGGGATGCATCATATCATTTGAGACTTATAGGACAAAGTCAAATTGCATATACTTTACTTAAAATTACATGTAACTGGTCAATATCAAACTAACTTGCATAATGTCTCTGGGTCAGGCCTTACAGTAAGGGATGCCACTCAATAATCAATAATTTGAATTTTCTTATAATATCCTGTCAACTTTTATTGGCCAGAGATTAGATGTTACATACTAGATTGTGAGTAACAAAACTCTATGAAATTCATCAAAATTAGCAATAAGGTTCGGTGGGTTTAGTGGAAAGGCCTATTACAACTGGAAATAGCACATTATGATGTATTATAATACATATTACAATTCTTGGTAACAGTCTTAATCTTCATATAGAACACAACATAGGGTCAGTAAAATATCCTAATAGCATTAATTCAAGAGGCACAGATCCCTGATATTTATACTAACCTGAAGTTTTAATTTCTGTACACAATTCTCAACATCCCAAACTACCAGACTTGTATCATAGGAGCCTGTCACCAGTATGGAACCTAGAAATATATGTTTAGAGAAACTGTTTAATTCACCAGACTTAGCATGTCCCCGGTATGGAACATAAAGATATACACTCCCCTCCATAAGTTTGGCAACCTTTTTTCCCCATTGAACTACGTGTTAACGCCTCTTTACGTTTGAATTTTTATTTACTTAACCGATGATGAAATAACTTATAATATTAATAGAAACGTAATTTGACTTTATTTCCAATACCTCCAATTTTTCTCAAGTTTTTCCTCAATTACAATAGGTCGACAATTGATGATAAATTTGATGAATTTTTGAAAATCGTCATTCCCATGTAATCCAATGGGAAATGGAGGGTTCGGGGCAAATCAGAAATCAGGATATATTTTCAGTAAAAGGTTCAGCAAAAAATATTTTTATATAGAAAATTGAATTGTCTAACTTTTTTTAACACTAAGTGTTTAGTTTATTTGATGAATATTAAAGTTACAACGCTTCAAACTCATGTTTGAAAATAATTTTTCGCCTCCTGTGTTATTTCAATGGGAGAGGTTTTTTGAAAAACAATTTTGACTTTAAAGTCCTATAACTTTGTTGAACCTGAAGAAACATATCAATTTTGGGTTAAATAAAGTTAGCAAATTCAATTGCCTGCCTAACTCGTATTTTTTGCAAGGACTCGGATGGATGGATATTCTGTCATATGACTTGCAGCAAACCTACCATTTCCCATTGGTTAACATGGGAATGTCGATTTTCAAAAATTCATCATCAATTTTCGACCTATTGTAATTGAGGAAAAAAATTGAGAAAATTTGGAGGTATTGGAATTAAAGTCAAATTACGTTTCCATCAATAGTATAAGTATTTTTATCCAAGTTAAGTAAATAAAAATTCAAAGGTAAAGAGGCTTTAACACGTAGTTCAATGGGGGAAAAAGGTTGCCAAACTTATGGAGGGGAGTGTATATAGTGAAACTGTTCAACATCTCAAACTACCAGACTTGTATCATAGGAGCCTGACACCAGTATGGAACCTGGAAATATATGTTTAGAGAAACTGTTTAATTCTCAATATCCCACACTACCAGACTTAGCCTGTCACCGGTATGGAACATAAAAATATATATTTAGTGAAACTGTTCAACATCTCAAACTACCAGACTTGTATCATAGGAGCCTGTCACCAGTATGGAACCTAAATGTAAAAATATGTATTTAGAGAATGGCTCTTTCCAGACTTGTAGCATAGGACCCAGTTACCGGTAAGGAACCTAAAAATATATATTTAGAGAATGTCTGGTACCAAACTTGTATCATAGCAGACTGTCACCAATATTGAACCTAGGAATATATGTTTAAAGAAACTGTTTAATTCTCAACATCCCACACTCCAGACTTAGCCTGTCACATAAAACATATATTTAGTGAAACTGTCCAACATCCCAAACTACCAGAATTGTATCATAGGAGTCTGTAACCAGTATGGAACCTAGAAATACACTCCCCTCCATAAGTTTGGCAACCTTAGCTCTCTCATTGAATTATGTGTTAAAGCCCCTTAACCGCAAGTCATATGACAGAATATTTATCCATCTGAGTTCTTGCAAAAATACAAGTTAGGTAGTCAATTGAATTTGCTAACTTTATTTGATAAAAAATTGATACATATTTAGTAAACTGAACACTTAGCGTTCAAAAAAGTTAGACAATTCAATTTTCTATATAAAAATATTTTTTGGTGAATCTTTTACCAGATAGATATCCTGAAATCAGATTTGCCCCGAACCCACAATTTTCCATTGGTTTACATGGAAATGACGATTTTCAAAATTTCATCAATTTTCGACCTATTGTAATTAAATTTAGAGGCATTGGAAATATAGTCAAGTTACATTTCCATCAATATTATAAGTATTTTCATCACAGGTTATGACAAATAAAAATTCAAATGTAAAGAGGCTTTAACATGTAGTTCAATGAGGGAGCTAAGGTTGCCAAACTTATGATGGGGATGATGTTTAGAGAAATTGTCAACATCTTACACTATTATATCTCACAGAATTATCAATATAAGTACACCACTGTTTATTATATGGAATGCTTTACATATTAGCTGGATTCCAACGAAATTGATACTGTAATTCCAAAATTAGATAGTTGCAAACCTGAACTTTTTGGGTTCACCCTATATCACAAACACTTACCATCTCGAGTGAAAGCACATGAGCTAACAGATCCTTCATGAGCTTTTGCCAGCTTTATTGGCCCGCTTGACCTGGAACAAAACACTGAATCTTATTCATGTATTCAAAAATGCAGTTATATTTGTTTCAATTAGTAAGGATAGCGCGTTGTTTAAACAAACTAATACGGAACAATGAAAGCATATAACAATTGCCACTTGGAACAACTTGAAGGCATTATCATGACTAAATTACACCATCTGGTAAGTTTTCGCGATACAAATGGTTAAAAAGGAGCAATAATTTGTTTCAGACACTGACTATCAATGGGGATCAGTCGTATTAATGTTATCTCTTGACATTGTTCTTTTTGCTCCTTTCCCAAAATATTCCAAAATGCATGTAACTGTTATCATTGCCTGCATCCTTAAACAAGGCATTAACATGCAAAATGTCACCACCTGCCATTTTTATAGATGCCAAACACTGAATGCCAACTGCCAAACACTGAATGCTGACTGCCAAAGACCAACCACTGAACTCCATCCACTATAGCAATATGTCAACACTTCTGGTGGTGACATATAAACTGACCTTGGATCTGATCATGACTTAAACAAACCTCATTCATGGCAATTATACCCATACTGTACCTATACATTCCTGTGGGTACATCCCATATTAGGACATCTTTATCCCAGGATACTGTGGCAAGTCTTCTTTCATCTTGACTGAAACTGCAGTCTGAGATGACATTAATATGCTCCCTGGAAATACAATGTAAACATCATTTTTATTAATATCTTCAATTTATTCCTACAAAGTACATATAATAGCGTTAACAGGTGACATCATTTCTGATGTTTATGTCCGTACATGTTAAAGCATAAAACATAATAATTTAGTATTGGTCTTAATATCATAGAGGTGTGATAAAACTTCTTATGAATAAGTTTAGGGTTGTGTGAGTCATCCATTCAAAATTTAAAAACTGTTCTTAATATTTGTGAATTGCTCTCTCCATGGTATCATGATATTGAATACATAAACAGTAAAACCTGTCTTAGTGAACACCCTCTCTAGTGAACACATGTCTCTAGTGGCCACCCATTTTCCACACATATTATACTGACTTCTGTATAAATTACATACCCTTTCTGAAGTGAACATCTATCTACAGTGAACACATTTTGTGGCTCCGTAGATGTTCGCTGTATACAGGTTTTACTGTAGTTATTTAAGAGAGTTTGGCAATGTGAAACCCCAGTAAATTTAATAGTGTTATGTTTGATTTTTAATGACTTCAATAATCATTTTTTTAAAATCAAGAAACATATAATAAATATCTCCAACAGAGAAGTTTGTTTTAAACATTCGTGGAGGGTGCAACATACCCTGTTAATGAAACTGTGTTTTTCTGTGTGGTGATATCCCAAAACTTGACTGTTTTATCCATGGAGGTTGTAATGACCCTGTCATCATTGTTAGAGAAATGACAACTTGTTATTGTACTTGTGTGGAGATCTGAAAAAGCAAAGGATTTTAGAGGCTTGATTAAATAAGAGTTATGTACACAGAGGTTTTGGATAAGGGTTTCTCCCAACATGTCCAAGGGAAATATGTATGCAGAATATTTCTCTCACACTCTCTATTCCTTAAAGTATGCTTACTACATCTTATTTAATATCTGCTGAACAACTACATGTACAGTACTGAACTAAAGTACCTTTTAACATTATTGTTTTGAAATTAAATTAAAAAATCTGGTTACATTTTAATGAGATTTAAGATATACATGTATATAAAATTGCTGAGATAATTTTACCCAATCAAAAAATCATGAATTCAAATCTGACACCCAGATCATCAATCAATTTTAGGAATATTTCTGCAGTTTTCTTAGCATAGTTAAATATATGTCATATATCATTTAAAAGCTCATCCAAAGTTACATTGATTTGCCAAGTATCATCGTTCAACTTACAAATGGGAAAAAGTTACAGGCATTTCAAAACTTAGTGTTTGGTCAAAAGTTAAAATCTGTATCCTGGAAACACTGCTAACCTGCACCTGAACAAAAATATGGGTGCTATTTGAAATGTGTGTAATTTTTTTCCCATTTGTGAGTTGAACCATGATACTTGGCAAATCAATGTAACTTTGGATAAGCTTTAAAATGATATATGATACATACTATGGGGACATTGATGTATGTCTGCCTAGGGGGGGGGGCATACTTTCGGGACACCCTGTACATGCACAATACATACATACATGTAGTTCAATATTTTTCAAATAAACATTTGAAAAAATGATCAGAAAAATAAAATCATAAAATAAATCAAACATGAACCAACCTTTTATATGATGGATTAATTGACCTGACTGCATATCCCATATCCTAATATGGTAATCCATATCAGACGCTGACACGACAAGTTTACCATCATGGCTAACGCAACAACAAGTCACGATGCCATCGTGACGAGATGACCACTGCAATGTATGATAAATAAGAAGTGCTATATAATGTGTTTATTCATGGCTGGATGAACATTGTTCCTGATAATCAATCAAATATAGAATAAAAGTGCATGGTCTAAAAACCCAATTTTGTTAGTTTTCTGAAATACAATTAGAATGCTGATAGAAGATGAGCCCATATATAATTCATTTTATTAAGTTAAATAAACGTACATACATTTGAATGAAGATAATGAGGATAATCTATCTTACCATTATTTTTCCTGTTGCTGTATCCCAAACATGCAACATTTTGTCCCATCCACAGGAAGCAAATCTAGGGAGAAATCACAAAACAAAAATTAAAGCAGTAGTGTCAGTAAAGTGAAATTGTATCTTTAATCTATACTTCACAATACTGGAGATGTGTCCAATAAAAACTGACCTGAGTTGGTGAACCAAGGAAACTACATGTATGATTTATTATCTCAATTTCTCATGTCATACAAAATGTGTTTTGTTCATGAACATTTTGAGAAGCATTTTGAAAAATAGCAATAAGTTATGATCCTATTTTTGCCTTGAAACTGTAGGAAATTACATCACAACCATAATACTGTAGGAGAGATGATTTACTGGATAGGCCTATTAGGATTGTCACACATTTAGTATATGAGCCTGGCCATAGGAAAACCGGTCTTATCACAAAAATGAAAATTGTGCTACAGAGCCAAAAATGTGGAAATTGTGCTAAATTCAAATCTGACTTTTTGGTCTATATATGCAAGGAAAAATTGTTAAGACATAAGTCATAGCTCATTTGAAAAGACTTTTTATGCTTTTTAAGATAAACAAAAAATCAAAATATTGAAAAATCTGTGATAAGACCCCTTTTCCTGTGGCCAAGGACGTTCTTGATACAATGTGCAATGTAATTATCTTCAGATTTTACATAACATCCCATGTACCTTGTCATGTCCTTGGATGGACTGGCACAGCTGACATAGCTTGAGTGACCCTCATAACATTGGATCTGAGCCCCAGTGTTGAAATCCCAGAGGCGCACTGTTTTGTCATTAGAGGCTGTTAAGATTTGTTGATCGAACTTGCAGAATTTACAAGAGTTTATAGCATCTAAATGGCCTCTGAGGACCCGGATTTTAACCTGAAATTAAAATTTGATTTTGTTTCAATCCACTTCCATCCATTATGATGGTAATTAGTGGTATTTTATATGCAACCACAACACAGAGTTGTTTCTCTCAGTCTAATTTCCCTTTTCGTGAGAGAGGACGTGCATTCAGCACAGACTTCTGCCAGATTACTCCTGTTGGTCTCCAAGCTCAATAAATTTACTCAAGGAGTGGACATAAAATCTTCGAAAAATGTTCATATCCTTGATTCTAGAGTCGGTTTATCAATAAATATAACATGTCATACCTAAAATGATACATACTGTTGTAAGCTTTATCTCTAATCACCTAAACCATGCATATATGTAACCGTCTGTTGATAAAATCATAAAATAGTTGAGCGGAAAGATAACGTCAAGTTTCGGCAATTTCCGGTGATCATGACATCTATTCTGGAGATCATATGTCTATTCTGAGAATGTGATGCCACTTCAGATGTCGTCACACCAGCAATTACCAAGAAACACTGTTACTTTTCTTGAAATCCTGTAGAAACAATGATCAAAGTTTGTTTAGGCTACGTGATCATTTGCTTCCTTTGGTTAGGTAAAGGTCAGTACGAGGGTCATTATTTAGGGTGGTCAATTTTGTACATCCGAATTGACCATCCTTGTAGTAATTTTTGTTTTATGTCCGGTCTTATTATTTCATTGAGCCTACTACCAATTGGGGACTGGATTTTGATCCGGCTCAAGGTCTGCAGAGTAATGAAGTCAAGAAGACTGGGCTGCCTCAGGTTTGATGTGTTTTGACAAGCAGATCAGACTCTGTACACTAGGGAAAAGCTCAGATATAGAAATAAATGCCTGCCCTAGTCTATGTGTTAATTTTACAAACATTCACTAGCCCACGCAGAGACAATTTTCATGTATCTGATTTCGTCTACTAACATTACAAAACTAGGCTAAATATACCAAACTCCTGTGCAGTGCTAGTATTCAACATATATATTCCGAGACACTGCATGCATGATGGGAGTTTGTAATGTAATGTAAATCAGTCTACAGTTGGGGACATAAATAAATGACAGGTGGATTTGCTGAAGTGAGGATTTCCCATGTTAAAAATAAGAGAATTTACAAGAGGCCATACATCAGTGGATGAGATTATACAAAATGTAAAATATACAAATTTTAAGGGATATATATCTAGACAATATTGGAAATTGTGGGCTCTCAGACCACCATAATTAGGAAATGGTGATCGAAAATCGACCTATCATTTATTTTTGTCCCCAACTGTACCTTTGCCAAGTGTTCATGTTCCCAAGTCGCTGACGTTGTTGTTGCGTCTCGGTTTAGATTTTCATTGATTTCATTTGTAACTTCTATAGCGATAGGATCGATTTCAGCTATGCAGGTCATCTTACACCACCATCATTGTCGAGGAGACTAGACTGAAAATGGATGAAATAAAAATTATTTTTGTAAAAACTGTTTACAAGTATCGTAGGTGAGTACGAAGAGCGACCATCAATGTCGTTAAAATGCGAACGCTCCTTATCAACGACTAATTACCAATAAAATCGCGAACATACTTTCACTGTGCTATTGGCTGGGCTAGGCTATAGACGGCAGTCAGACTAATCGAATTGTGTTTAGCCTGATAGTTTGAATGATTGCTAGAATACCAAGAAGAAGTCAATGGCGGGTTCAGTGGGGGAGCTCGAAAATGTTCACGCTTGAATTCGGCCAAAAAGGCAATAAGATACATGTAGGCTTATGTCGGTGCCTTGAAACATGAATTATGCTTATCTATGCTCTAAAATTTCTCAGAATGCACCAAATGTGAAATTTCCTGGCGGGAGGATCTTGCCAGGCCTTATCAGGGGCGGATATCTGGGAACCAACAAGGGGGGGCCACTGATGATTTTCTTCAAAATTTGGCCTGAAATTAAAAAGTAAGGCAAGCCCAGTAATGACCCACTTTTTGGGCCCAAATTTATTTGGGCCCCATTTTTTCTGGGCCCACCCAAGCGGGGAGGCAGCCCCCCCCCCGCCAAAGATTCACCAGTGCTTGTAAAGGCCTATATCTATTCTTGTGCCCTTCTTACCGTTAGCATTTTACCGAACTGAATTAAATTTGCTGATTACATCAGTCAACGTTCATGCTAGGCATTATTTCTGGTACCTTTTGAGATATTCAAACAAACATAAAATATGAGTTCGGGCCGGGGTTGAACTTATTCAGTAGGCTATTCCTTGTTCGATTTTTTCCATATTATTTCTATGTTAGTCTCAGATATTACTGGGGCTATGGAGATGATCATGTTTTGATCCTCCTGATCATTAAAGGTTGTAACGGATCAATTTTAATTTCAGACATGTCGTATGCCTCCCGAGCCTCCCGGGTATGCCTCCTAACTTCAGCATTGTCCGGTCGGATAACTATACCCACCGTAGCCAAGTCCGTATGATCAGGTTATCGACTTGTTCAGGGTCCATATAGCCGAGAAGTAGGCTAATAAAGTCATGTACAATACAAAGTCTGCTAAAGCGAAACATCTCTACTGCAATTATTTTTATGTACGAATTGAAAAACGATTTGGAAATTTGATTTGTTTTCTCCCTTCACGTTTTCTGTTCCGATTCATAACTAGCCATTGCAATTTGGGAACATTTTTGATCTCAGTTTAGAAGCCTGCATCCTATGGACTCCATAGCTAGATACTATCATCATATGATGGTCTCAGCTAATAGTTATAGATGTAATTTTCATTTGTTCTTCACTTAAAATATAACGCACCAATGTATCCTGGTATCTACCCTGCGCGCAGAGTCAAGATGAAGACGACGCTTTCTTTTAAGAAGTGAAGTCGAACGAATGCAAAGGGAACCTGGTATCTGAAACCTGCAAAACACCCCGTTTCATGTTAATTTTCAGAATTTTGCTTATATGCCATTATTTGTATTTTGTATTTCGAATCGGTGTGTATTTTTTGTTAAGGCTACTCTTTTGGAAAAATGACCAATGGCACGTCCCTTTACTGATTCTCTAAGAACGTTTGAATTGAACAATTAATTTGGATCCCGGATTTGGATGTTAAAATTATAGATACTTTATAATCTAACGTGCAAAAGCCTCAATTTGTATTTGCCATAACCAGATAACCCTAACACGATCACTAAACTGAATGTTCATAAGAGAAACGTCACACGCACATATTTGGTCGATAGAATGCATGACATTCAGGTTTCAGATACGTACCACTACCAGGAATGCTGAGCTAAAAATTGGCAGTTGTTTCGGATCATTGGGAATCCGAACCAATGGTATTAGGACCTTGGGTTTCGGATCATTTTTTAACTCATATATTTTGTTATATCAAAGAAAATAACTTACTTTATGCAATGGATATATCATTTGCGGGTAAGTTTCACTTTTCTCGTTAAACTTTTTAATGGCACGATATAGTGACAAGACAATAATCACACATGTCTCCAGCACAACTATAAAGGCACCTATCAGACGTTGATGTATTGGGTCTTTTTAGATTTAGATTCGTACCTTGGGTTTCGGACCATTTGGATTTGGAAGATTAAGTTTCGGACAAATGGTGTGGTTTCGAAAACGGATCCGTTCAAGAAATGTAGCTAGAATCTTCACAAGCTTTTTAGCACAAGCGTATAGTTCATGAGACGCAAGAGTGGTCGAAATAATTCACTATTGTTATAGTTAACTAGACAGTTAAAAGTGAGGATATTTAATTTTTAACGTTTCGTTTAGCTAAAAAAGGTATATTGATGATTCTGCATCTGGCGTCTCGTGAACTATTAGTTCACAAACGCTTAGATTTTCCTAAAATATACGATGCTGAAATGTTTGTGAAACAGTCGTGAAGATTCTGCTTACACATCTCGCGAAACCATATAAAAAATCGCCTTCCAAGCTATGACATATTCTTACCGAAACTGATCCGATCTCTAACCAGTTTCAAGAGGTCCACCACTTTGTGACACTCAGTGATAAGACAAAACCCTACGAACTTTCGACAAGTCAAATTATCAAAGCTCTAAGGACATCATTCAAACCTACGTGTAATACTGATAACTATGGGTGATGGAGTCAATGTTGATTAAACCTTTTTTCTGGCCGGTTCAATAACATAGCTATTGCTTATGGGATTCAAAACTGAATTCTATTTTGTGAGGGACAGCGCCTTGCATGTTACCCTCACGTCTTACATTCTTAAATTAACTAAACACGGTTATTATGTTTTCATACAATTTATTTTTCAAACAAATATATAATGATACATTACATACATGTATACAGCCATGACATTCAATTGACATGATTGAATTCTTAACAAGCTCACATAAACTGATAAACATAGAATTGAGATGCAGCCTATGCTTATCAGTAAAAATACCTCCATTCACTACTTAAAGAGAGCAAAAGCATGACATACAAACATGCTTTATCCATATTCAAAAGTCTAGGATAATTTGTGATGATATACTATAGTATATGATGCATCCTTCATAATTTTTACTATTCTGGAAAAAATTTAGAAATATGAGCAGAGATGTCACAATTTAAAAAAGCAATTAATTCTCTATTTTGATTCTCTCTTTAATGAGGTAGGAATCAGGTATTACACCGTGAAGTATAATGAAGTGAATTTAAATGTCCAATCATTGAAATCCATCTCAGTCTAACCGTCAAGAATTGATATGGTCTGTTTGTAAAGAATTCCTGAAGTATGGGCACTTCAGAGACTAGGACTCCATTGTAATGTAACCCAATATGTGATTTTTGATGCACATGCTATCCAGGGGCCTTGTATGTATTAATCCTTCTGAAAAACTACTAGTAATTCATTCATAATACATATCTGCTTAGTTGAACAGAAATGTTACAACTCAACCTCGCACATTAATTCATTGGAAAGTTCGAGGTGATTTTTCATTTTTAAAACACATTGTGAAAATACTGAACTTGTTTCTCCAGTAACATACAAGTTCTGTGATTGGTTTTGAGAATCAGGCTCGAACACCAAAGAATCAATCTGCAAGAATGATATTATTACCTTTCCTCGTCCTCAGTTCTATTTGTTGTCTGCAGGTCACGTCGCTATAGCAACGAATGGATTGAACCTAAAAGGAAAACAATTGGGACATGCTTTTTTCTTTATTTTTTCATATTCTTTTCTTTTTTCATATATTTTTTCTTCTTTTTTATATTGTTTTTTTTCTTTTTTCTTTTTTTCTCTTTTTTTCATTGTTTTTTTTTCTTTTTTTTCATTGTTTTTTTTGTTGGTATCTTTTTGGGGGGTTATTGTGACCCATTTACAAACCCAAATTACTCCAGATCTCTGCTTTTTCATTAGTATGGGGAATAATAGCTGGCTCTTCTTGCCCTACAACACAATGAACATTGATAATGACATGTACCACTAATAATACATACAACTATGTTCCATAGCCAAGCCAGACACGACGAATGCATTAGGAACTGCCTCAAATTTATTCAGACATTTTGTCAACTGAAACTGTGTAAATGAAGTTGAAATAATATCTATTAAATTCAAGGTAAAGCATCTAAAGTAAAGTGAGGTTTAAATGAGAATAAAGCCTCAGTCACATTTGCTCTACTGTTGGCATACATGTAGCTTCACAAAATAGATATAGAAAATCTAAATTGTAATTTTATGCTGCATATTTCTCTCAATCTTGCGAAGCTACATCCGCCGTACGATTGCTGTAGAGCAAATATAACTGTGGTAATAGTGGCACCATAAACTGGAAATCTCATTGACCTACAATAAACTACATAAACATGTTCAGCAAACATGAATAACAAGGCATTAACATGCAAAATGTCACCACCTGCTATTTGTTACAGATGCTGACCACTGAACACCAACCACCGAATACCATCCATACAAAAGTTGAAGACTTTAACAATATGTCACCAATTGTGGTGGTGACATGAAAAATCAAATAAATGCAATTCGATATAAGAGCTGAAATGAAACAGTCCAAATTTCAGTGAATGCATGTAACATGTTAAATGATCTTTTAAATGATTAGCCATTTTGCGATGTTGGTTTCATCTATGTGAATGCTTGTTGAATATGAACACTTCATTATAAAAGACATAGTATTTAAAGCACAAGATTTGTGAGGGTGTAATATATACAAACATGTATGTGAGTTACAATCTATGAAAACAAAATACCTGAATCGTGGTCTTCGAGGTGCATATCCACCATATCCCCCTCTGAATGATCTTCTTCCCCTTCCACGTGGTGGTCTGTTGGTTGAGCTAACCCCAGGGAGATTAGTCCTTTTGACCCCTACCTGTTGAACAAATAGAGGTTAGTGAATACCAGAGAAACAGAGTATGTTTAGTCAGTTAACGTATCATTTTACATCAATTCCTGGTGACTCCCCTTCCAGAGACTACCCCCAAATAAACATCCTACCCCTAACATAGATGCTTCCTACAAAGGTAGGATTGGGGGAGCAAAGACCTGTACCAACAAGCTAACTGCTTATTTTGCTATATCAACAGATTTGTATTTCCCCATTAGGCTGCATTTTAAACATCACCACGGTGACAGCTTACATGTATTACAACCATGAATTTTTAGATGAACATAAACATTTGGATTTTCAGCTTGAATTCTTGTGAATTCAATGCAATTCTGAGAGAGTACAGCTTTCAAAGTACACAAGTTCTTTTTTTCACCTAACCTCCTTTCTCCATATGTAGGTAACATTGTGCATATGGAAATATCATGGCAACAAAATAACTTTAATAACAAGTTCTTTTCAAAGTTTCTCATTCACAAAAGGTTAACCATTTACAGTCTTTGGTCTTGATACATTTGGGTAAAATATATTTATCTGTTGGAAGTCATTTACACTGTTACACTGCTGAGAGACTTTAACTGACTTGGTCAGTCATTGTGTGAATCATGCTCTTCTGGTTATTGCTGTTTTTCTGAGAAAATATGTTTGCATTTCTACTTACTTTTATTTGTCGCCCTCTAAACAAGGACTCATCTAAAGATTGTGCTGTCGTGACGGCATCTTTGTCTGCAAACTCTATATAGGCAAACCTGTAATGTATTAAATTATTTACTGTTAACTGGAAGTATTCCAAGACGATATGGTTTTGTGAAATCTAAAGTTATGCAGCTATAATATTTTGCTGATTTTTAACTACTATTTTATTTCAATGACACCAAATTTGTTGTATGCCTTTTCCACTTGGGGAAAGCGTAAAAATAAGAACAAGCAAATATTATCCGATTTTCAATTAGTGGTTTCAAATTGATGAGTTTCATCGACAAGGCCTTTTTGATATTGAGTAGGCCTATATCAAACTGCTCAAGTGCATCACTCAGAGTTACAATAAAAATATGATCAAGAAAAATAAAATGTCATGGAACTAAAGACACAGTATATAGTATATTGTCATCAAAAAATAAAGAATTCTCTTGAATATTACCCTTTAGGGTGACCCGAGAATTTGTCGCATAATATAGTAACTCTGTTGACAGATCCGCAACCATGGAAATGTGCTTCTAATTCCTCAGCTGTTGCGCCATAGTCCACCTAAACATAAATGAGGTAAAGATGTAAACCTCAATTGCACTTAAGTTTAATAAACAGGGGTTTCAATAGCAACAGGCATTTTCACCGGTTGTTTTCACAAAATCGCCTGTTGATTTTAGGGACTTTTCAACTTTTCCATGTTAAATTTATGATTTCCATTAATTCATGTAATTTTGCCTGTTGTTTTCATTCACTTAGCCTATTGTAAGAAATTCTAATGAAACCCCTTATAAAGGACATAATCAAGCCAAGGGCAGCTTGTCATTTGAAGTCTGCATGCTTCAACACTCATTCAAAACATTCATTGAAGTTGATATTTGATTAAAAGCTCTGGATAAAAATGATGCCATGTGTGATACTTTATATACTGTACATCTATATTTCTGACTCGAATGATGAAAACACACTGTAATACAGATCCATCCAACTCCAAATCATTCAATATTTACATTATATCAAATAAGGTAACAGTTATAGTGTTAAGCTAGCATTTTGTGGAATGAGGGAATGAAATGATTTTGTTTAAAATAAAGAATGATATTATTCACTCACATTTCCAACATAGATGGACCTTGCATCAGCGTCTTTTTTATTTTCAGGGGACATCACAGAAGCAGCGCCACCTTTACAAAATAGAATGTGTATGCATCAATTACAGAGTAGCATCATAAAAAGTGTCCACAATAGTGAATCAAGCTATTTTTTCATAAAAATACTAAGAAAACATCAAAATACATTTCTAACCCAGAGTGGTTTTCATACCACAGAAAATAATCTACAATCAATGCAATGACTATACTACAGAAAAACCTGTGTATAGTGAACATTTTCTTGCCAATAAAAACGTTCACTGTTGGTTGGTGTTCACTACAGCAAGGATCTGATTTCGCGTCATTTTGCTGTATTGTATAGAGACCAGTTAGGCTATTAAACACTTGGCTAAAAGAGAGGAGGGAATAATCATTTAATTTGTATTTTCTCCCCATGATCATCCATGACACTTTAGCTTTAAGGTCTTGTTTTGTTAAGTGTTATATAAATTGACTTATTTTAGATTGACAGTCATCTGAATGGTTCATCCTTTGCCATTGATTTTGCCAAGATTCTATGTTCACTGTTCACAGTACACTGTATATACAATCTCATCTGAGCCAGGACGACTCCCTACTATAAACTTACTAGAAGTTGGAGATCCCATATTCATTTGTGTCTCGACTTCTTTTTGCATTTCTTTCAGTTTTTCCGCCTCTTCCTCCATCTCTCTGACTCTAGCCTTTATTGCTTCTAACTCCTGCAAATAATCAAAGTTATTTGGAGCTACAGAGATTCTAAGCAATCAGTTCCTCAGTAGTGCTACATTCAAAATTAAAAAATCTTCTGAGTTTTGCCAAAATCAGAATAGCTCCTGCATTGGGTCTGATGTAAGTCAAAACTCAGATTCCCCTCAGAGCTGTTGCAGCCCCTTCTATATTACTTAAACAAATAAAGGCTTTAAGCCCTAATATAATACTGCAACACAGGCAGGGGTTATCGTATCCTACCGACCTCTTTAGATTGACCACAATCTAAAGGGGTCGTAGGATGCGATAAGGCAGGTGGAGAGATATTAGAGTGGTCCTGCTATGAAAATCCAACCCAGAATGAATCTGATGAAAATCAGAGTGGATTTTCTTGATGGGATAACTCTCTCATATGACAAAGATACAGCCATCTTTAAACCATGCAAGATACTGCCATCTTTCATCCTAAAAAGTCACTCATGCAAGATGAGATTTACTTCTAACGTCACTGGATTATAAACTTCAACAACATGCTCATTCTACAAAAAAAAGGTGTGACGTCATAACAATGGAGCTTTGTTGCCACACATATCCATGTTATGATGTCATAACAATTGAAAGATGAAGTTCAATTAATTTGAAGCTATTTTTCACTCAAATCTATTAAGAAAAGGTGAAAATATGGCATAATACAGACTCATATGAGAAACACATTTGTGTACCCATTAGTATTCGTACCTGTGCAACATCGTCCATTCTTGACTCGCTTTGATAATGGTTCTTTATCTCGTCTTCGACTCAATGGAGAAGAATTATCAAAGCTCATCAAGAATCAACAATCTTGCACAGGTACTCATACAAGAACCTCTATATCTATGACTTCAAATAGATCTACCCGATCTAGGCTACATGTACATGTACAAATTCTGTTCTTAGACACGAAGAGAGACAATAGTAGACTTAGGACTGTTAGTCCAGGTATAACTTTGATTACAATAGAACTTTCATTTTTTCATAATCATATCTGTCTGTCTGTTACTCTTTGATCTTTCAGTTTCATGTTTGACTTTGTCTAAAGTATTTGAACTGAAAAAACTAGGCTAAAAATACAAATGTCATAAGTACATACAGGGTCTTCCACTGCATTATCTTCTGTAGCACCACCCTCAACACTGTCACCACCAGCAGGGTCGTTGGAAACATCCCCGTCAGCTGGATCATCTGTTTCACCAAGAAGTTCACGAGAAAGATCATCGTTTTGTTCATCGACTCCGTTTTCTGTATCAGCCATAATCTATTTCCGGGTAGTTTCGTGCAGATAGAGTTATCCCTTCGACAGACAAACGTTGAATAAAGTGTAATATAGGTAGAATGTATTATTCTCTATCAGATTAAAGAACGATTTGAGCACAAATGTTAATAATTAGTTGTAGATTGCTCCGATTGTTTATGGAGATATTTGTTGTTTGTAAATTCAATGATTCAATATGGCGATATTCATGAGACGCCACATACAATAGCACTGAACGACATACAATACATTGGTGTTGGTGCAATTACCCGGGCAATGACTCACAGAGAACAGGTTCCGCTTGCCACCGTGGCTCCAGCTTGGAATTGATTCGGTCATATATGCGACCAATCACATATTCGTCAGTGACACGTTAATACTATATAACAACCAAGATACCCACTCTCACAAAGAAGTATCATCGGAGTGGCATCGAAACTCTTCACCTGTGCCATTAGTACCCGTCGTCAGCTGATCCGGGCCGTTGGGTGTCACAGCAGGATAAATAACAATGGATATGTATGTATACTAAAATTGAATACAAGAATAGAGAAAGTTTTTGAAAAAATTGTCACACATTTTCATTTTTGCTCTCAAGTCACAACTCCACCATCGTAGCCGGGCCAGGGGGATCGTGGCTTGGGGCGGGGCTGGGGGGTTGCAGTAAGCTACTGGGTCCGCAACCAGGAAGTTTCCTTTCAATGTTCAAATTCGTCGAAATCGAAATCATAGATCTATTTTTCTATGCTACGGTTGAAATTGTATCCTATTCGAATTCTATCGCACTAAAACTATATCTGCTTTCCGAAAGGTGGATTTATCAACAAGTTGGGTTACACTAAAAAAGTACCATGGGTACTGGGCTCACATGGTGTTGTATTGCATTGTATATTTATTGCCTCATTTATATAACAGAATACATTTTACTATAATATAGATTACATACTCGTATAAGATATTAAAAGGATAAGATTAAATTATGTGATATAAAAAATTGTTGTTTAAAAACACATAAGAATAATGACATGATATACATGCATGGAAGTTATGTGTTAGGATAAAATACGTCGCGTAAAATGTAAGCCTATATGTTGATTGGCTACTAATGCAGAACTAAACAAAACGTGTGTTCACTTTCACTTATATGGAACACCACTCCTGTTCCACTACTCCCTTGAATCTTCCGCCAAGCTTGGAAGAGATTGATGCTGATTGCATTCCACCCATTAAAGGGGCTTAAAAAGACTTGAACCAAACGTTTAGAGACTGAGAAACGCACAAAACTTTAAATAAGACGTCAAAATATTTTCACGGAATAGAATAATATTACGTAAGTCTTACAGTTTTCCGTTTTCCAGTTAAAATAGTTTGCCACACATTCAACTAAGTGGAACGATCAGGAGGCGTCCGTTAATTTTCACTCCCCTTCAAATGTTTGGCAACCCTAACTCCCCCCCCCCCCATTTGACTACGTGTTAATGTCTCTCCACGTTGCAATTCTTATTTGGATACTGTTCTCCTGGAATTTTTCGATAGCAACCCAAATGCAACTCAAACCATTTATAAATTGATGAAGCCATCAGTATTTTCATTTGTCTTTTTTCATTTCATGTATCCATTGTGGCCCAATTTTCAATTATTCACAATTTCCCTCACATCTTTTCTTACCATTTTGGTAGACATTACTCCCTCTTCTCGATTATAATTCAATTCTTGTTAAAGAATCATTAAAATGCAGGTACTGTACATGGATATGCACTTGACCATTGCTCATTTGACATGTATTATACATGCTTTGACTGTAAAATGAACTGAAACCCCCAAAGTACGAGTACGCGTTATTTTATGGAAGCACTTTGACGGTGCACAAGGCCAACGTTCATAGCCCATGATTCAATTTTGTATACAAGAAACGAATATACATGTATTAATCGTGTCGAATCACGCCAGTTCAAAAACTATTTTAGTACTCTACTCTTATATGTAATAATACCAAAATAATTATATTGATTTTCAGCGCCAAAGTAAAGGCAGACCTAGACGAGTTTGGTTGGGCGGTCGTGCCTGGAATCCTAACGGAAACAGAATGTAACGAGTACTCTAGCAGCTACCGATCGTGGATAGCGGGTTTACTGCCAAATGGGCGATGGCCGTATTCTATGAAGTCAATCATTCAGTCATACAGAATTGGTCATCTCGAACAAACCTGGAAGATTCGTGTGAAATCTAAGCCTGTTTTTGAAGCTCTGTGGGGCACTGAAAAGTTACTGTCGAGTATAGATGGGGTATCGATTGGCCGACCCCCAGAAGATGGGATCACCCGATTTGATAATCCTGGTTCTCATTGGTTGCATACCGACCAATCAGAACAAAAAACCGGTTTACATGGCTATCAAGGGGGTGTCAACTTAGAAGAAGTTCTGGAAGATGACTGGTGCCTACAGGTTTTGGAAGGGTCACACAAGTTCCACTCAGAATTTTATCAACGTTTTCCTGAAACGGTGAAACTCAGCAATGCCAGCGACTTTTGCCGTTTGAGAGAGACAGAAATGGTCGACTGGTTCAAAGAAAAGGGTTGCCAGGTAAAACGTGTACCATGTCCAAAAGGTGGAATCGTTCTATGGGATTCACGTACTATCCACGCAAACGCGTACGCCAAAGAGGGACGTCGATCGCCGAATCGCTGGAGATACACGGTATTCGTTACCATGACGCCGGCGATTTGGTCAACTGTTTCAGACATGGAAATTAAAAAGAGAGCATACGAAAACATGGAAATGACGTCGCATTGGCCATCTCAGGGTGTGTCCACTTTTCCAGACAGAAACGACTATAAATCTGGCGAGATCAGAACAATTTTGGTATTGCCAGAAATAGCTAAAACGGAAGAGGTGCGCAAATTATGTGGAGTGATTGAATACGATTTTAAAGATGGTCAATCAAATGGAGAAAGCTTTGCACCAAAGTGGAAGAGCGATAATGGAAGATGGTGTTGCATCGTATGATAAAACTTCCTGTTATCCACATGCTACTATATGTATCTTTCATAAATTATACACAGCATGTTGCATGCAATTAATCATTTAGCCGAAACACTACATGTTTTTTTTATCTAAGCGATAACGCTGTGTATATATAAACTGTCAAATAGTAACATTTTGAAATAATGTTAGTTATGATGAAAAATATTTACAGGGTGTGTCCTAGATAGTTTACAGTTCCACGATAGGATACAGTATGGCATTAACGTAATCAACGTCACCCCAATTCAAAATAACAAACATGAAATACAATTCTCATTTTAAAAATAATATGGACTTTTTATATTTATCTCTGTATAGCAAAGCATGAAAAAGAATAAACAAGACAAGACGTCTTCCGAAATCACTGAAATAAGGCATTAACATGCAATATGTCACATACACAATACGTCACCAACCGCTTGTGTTAGTGACATAATAAAAACAAGTATACATGAATTAACCAAGTACAACTTTCCTTGAGTGACAAAGAAAAAATACGATACAAAGTGTATACATTTAATGTACATGAAAGTAAATTCTATCCTAAAATATGGCACGTTTATATTTGATAATATGTTTCTTGAAAAGTAAAATCATAGTAATTTTACAACATGAATGAATACAACGGATTTACAACAAGTTTAAAAACATCAATCTCAGTCAGCAACTCGTTCAGTGCTATCGTGCCTTCTCTCTTTCTGATAATTAATTTCCCGGGAATTTCTACTAGCTCAATAATGTTGCTTTGTCAAAATTCAAATTATTGACAATAATTTCATTTATGGCAATGTGAGAGTCGGTTAAGGTTTAGGTATGAACAAGCCCTAAGAAGACCTTTCCCCGGTTATCCCAGGTAAATGTTTCTGGTAAGTTACACTGAACGAAACATCAAGCTTCAGATCTCGAGAGTACGAGATGAGACTTCAGACGAGATATCGATAGGATTGTAGTTGGAGGGTTTTCTCCCTAGGTGCGTACAAAATCCATTAACATCAATGTAAGTTATACATTTCGATTCTTTTTATCGACATTTATCTCTTGTATATACATTTATCTATCGCTGAATCGTTTTGTGAAAGTTTTATCGTAATATTTCACACAAAAAACGCCAGTTTAAAAATGTTCAAAAAAAAAAAATTTCAAACACGTTTTATCTTTTGTCTTTATGACTTTGTAGTATTATGTTTGAAGTATTCAATTGATATCTCGTACATATGGTTTAAAACTTGAATTTATACAAAAGAATTAATTTATTGATGAATATGGACACGTCACATATTACTCGAGTCTCTACCTTACAGCTAGATGTAACTTCATTTATTTCGTATGTACTCGTATTTCGTATGTAAAAATTGCTACACGCACCTAGAAATTATTTTGATAAATTTTATAAATATTTAAGAATATTAATTATATTTAGGATGAAGCGTTGCCTGTCTGGATTTAGATATTTCAAAATTTCTTTTCGAAGTTTGACACATGGTTAAATTTTCTCGCTGTAGCTAAAAGTGGCTTCCGGTTCCAGACGTCAATAATGTAGGAAACTTTGAAATTATTCTCGCTTAAGAAATCAAATATTACAATAGATTCAGACGGAGATGTGTGCTGATGTTTCTCAAATCTATACATAAAGGTATATTTCATATTATTATGCCGTATTTCCTGTGCGTGTGACACATTGATTTACAATATTTACAACACCAATGCAGCTAATCTTTCTACTCAAAGCCGGAATATAGAAAAGGTTTGGACCTGAGTAAGTCACATACATGTCCTCAAGTTACGTTCAATAGACTCCATCCAATCTAATAATAGATATTTCATTTATTTACAAGTGTAAGTAACCTTGTAGGCTATTAATTAAATATATCTATTCTATTTATTATCCCATTCCAGAGATTTCTGGTTGTTATTGGGATTATTCATAGTACCATTAGGTACAGATATCATTTTATTACTTGATATATATTTATCTCTTGAGAGAGCTATAATTATTCCTTTTCTTCTATATTTCTGACACCTTATTGCACATAATAAACTTTACTCTGAGGATAAGACAGGAGTCAATAATATCCTTACCTTTCTTCTCCCATTATACAAGACAATTAGAGATGCCTAATGTTATTAGGGTCAGCATTATAGGCCCAAGTTTTGTTCGAAAAATAGAAGAATCTAACCAATTTGACTTTAAATTAAAGGAAGACATAGTTAACTATAATACCACCATTGTATATACAATTAAACAATTTCAAGATGATGTAAAATATAAAAATCCCTATCCAGATATGGCTATATTACAGCTAGGAAAAAATGATCTGGTTCATAGATCATCTACCTTTGTTCCAAAAATCTCATCACTTTGGCTGAACAATATTTAGATATACATCCTTCATTAAAAGCCTTTTACATTGGATAACTATTTCAACGCTCATGGCATCCTTTCAAATCCTCGATCAATACTGCTTCAGAATGCATTCAATATAATTCAATATTTTATCTACCAATTTCAAATTGTTTTATGATATTCATCATCATAAGGGCAATAGACTTTTGTTCCTACATCACCCACATACCACCCAATATAGAATCAATGGTCAATTTTTGATAGATGACTCCTACGATCCCATACATCTCAATGAAAAAGGGAAAAGCGTTTCGTCAAGTCCTGGAAAGGCGCAGTCCTGAGATTTCTTGATTACATTTATTAGGTAATAATAATTAGACTTAACATTAGAAGAGACGGCTACTCTTCTCTAACCAAACATAAGCCAGAGAGTCGTTAACCATTCACAATAGTTTATTCACTTAGTTTTCCTTCATAAGTACTTTACTTATATTAGGAAATTTAGTTTCCTATTTACTTATATTTTATCATGTTTATATTATGATAAATATATATTTTTTTGTATATCATCTGCATTTATTCATGCAGTGTATACTATACCTTTAGACATGATATGTTATCATATTTATATTATGATAAAATTCATATTATTTTATATTTCATATGCATTTTTTCATGCATTGTATACTTTACCTTTATTCTTAAAGGTTATCATATTTATATTATGATAATTCATATTATTTTATATATCATATGCATTTATTCATGCATTGTATACTTTACCTTTATTCTTAAAGGTTATCATATTTATATTATGATAATTTATTTTTATATATCATATGCATTTATTTATGCAGTGTTTTCTAAATCATATTTATTATGATTAGCCTTATGGGCATTTATTATGATTAGCCTTATGGGCATCATATTTATATTATGATAATTCATAATCTTTATATATCATATGCATTTATTTATGCAGTGTATTCTAAATCATATTTATTATGATTAGCCTTATGGGCATCATATTTATATTATGATAATTCATAATCTTTATATATCATATGCATTTATTTATGCAGTGTATTCTAAATCATATTTATTATGATTAGCCTTATGGGCATCATATTTATATACATCTAACATGGAGCATGTGCTTCTATTTATATTTATCTAAATGTTTTTATGTCTTGAAGTTGCTTACCCTCTATATAACTACTAATTATTTCACTGCAAATGTCTGAAACTGAAGGACCTAACCCAAGTATTACTATAGAAGAGTATCACACTTCTAATACCCTGACTGCAGCCAAGTCTATGCCCACTTTAATTATAGGCAACTTTACAACAATTTTTCCCTTATCCCCTTTCCCTTCTTATTCCACTACATCTTCCATTCCAACCCAACATTTCATTCTCTCTAAATAGACCCACAGCATCTATTACTCGCCCTATTCCATCTTTTGCATCAAGCGCTAATATCCAACCCTACCCTTTCATCCCTCCAGTCTCTACTAACCTTTCATCTTTTCATAATTCCCAACCCGTCTCTACAGCTTATGGATTAATTCCCAACACAAATGCCATGCTACAAGGACAGGTGTCAGTAGCTTCAATGAATCCAATTCCCACTTTTCAACATATTACATTACATTAATTTGTCCATATTTCAGATTTTGCGGATTTACTTTAATTCATTTCTATGATGTTCTTATATTTTGGTATTCATGTATTGATTCATGATTGTATTGAAGAAGACATAAACAATGATTATGTCCTCTGTGAGATGTAATCTGACAATTCTTTTGAATCAAGACATTTGAATTTAAACCCTTCAAAGAAGGGAAAATCCTTTCATTTCCAGAATGGGTCCGAGCATTCAGTATATTTATTGCTGTCTATACCCAAAGATTTCATGATCAAACCCCTCACCTCTTGAAATATATATCCCCTTGTCCCTTTAACCACACCTGCCCAACTTGCAAAATGTTACTCCCGCAACAACGGCAGGCAAGCCCAATTCCCCAACAAAAAGCGCTCAGGTACTGGAGACTCCAAAAAACCCTTCGAGTGAACTTATGTCAACACAAGTTGTTACTCCAGTTAAACCTGAAAGACTCAGATATTGGCTTGAAGGCTATGAACATCAAGAAGAAACAGTTCATGGTTTCTAGTACGGATTTAAATTTCCTCACTCTGATTTGCCAGAACATTACTCATGATAATTTGTCATCATTTCTAAGAACCCAGAAGCTCTCAAAAAATTTAAACAAAGAGCTTAAAGCTGGTAGAATACTTGGACCTTTTGACCAGCCACCATTTGACATATGTTTGATATTATTTCACCCTTATTTCTCGTTCCTAAAAATCTCCAGGTGAATTCTGTGTTATTCACAACTTATCACATCCCAGAGGCCAATCCATAATGATACTATCCCAGACGAAACTTCTACAGTTAAATATGCAACCGTACAACAAGCCATAGATATTATAAAACATTTAGGAAAAGGTTGCTTCTTGTGTAAGACTATTAGAAGCTTGTTTGCTCATGGAAATGGCAAAACAATCATTGACACTTTATGTAACATCATCCCCTTTACCATTAAGCCAAAACCAAAGAAAGTCTCAAAAAGAGAACTTTTATCTGCTATAGGATTCCTTAGCTACTGTTGTTGTGTGATTCCTTTCGGTAGATCATTTATTTCAATATCTATTCATCTATCTAAAAAATGAAGGAGCTACATTATAAAATCTTAATCAACACTCCATCTATGCAGGATTTATTATTGTGGAAATAGTTTCTAATTCCCTTTAATGGGAAATCTATTTTCCTTACAGAAGAACAAGAGACAAGAGAACAATTGCATCTTTTACCGATGCTTCTACTACGATAGGCTATGGAGCCGTTTGCAATAATATTTGGTTTAAAGGGGAATGTCCATCAGAATGGAAAGAATTGGACATCAATATTCTCGAATTATTTCCTATTGTTACTGCTATACTTACATAGGCAAAACTTATGTCTGGACACACAGTTATCCTGCATTCTGACAATGAAGCAGTAGTGAACATACCGAAATAAATTTTCTACCAGCAATCAAACGTCCATGCAACTCTTACTTCCTATATATTAAAATGTCTCTTAAACAATATCATGTTCAAAGTGAACACATTGCTGGTATTCATAATTCTGCTGCTGACGCTTTATCTAGAAACAATTTATGTTATTTTTTATCTTTTAGAAGCACTTCAAGCTGCCCAAGCCCCATCTACCAGAAAGTCATATGATTTATTAGTACAGTTCAACTCCCAGACAGGTATAGGTGAATTTCCTCTAACCCCAGCCTCTGCTAGCCTTTTTGCAGCACATCTTCGTTTAAAGAATCATGCCCCTAATTCATTCAAGTCAGTTCTGTCTGGTATATCATATTTATCATATTTTCACAATTAACAATTTCAAGGATCCCACTACTTCTTATGTAGTCTCTCAAATAGTTTCCGGTTTTTGTAATCAAAATCCTAGCATAGACACTAGATTGCCAATCAACACAGCCTTGTTAAAACAAATGGTTTCTAAAACTTCTGAAGTAGATTTTGACCCTTTTGCTCAAGTCTTGTACAGAGCTATGTTATCTACAGCCTTTTTGGCTTACTAAGAAGTAGTGAGTTGACAAGTACTTCCGCAGGACACAACTTACAGTTAGAAAGTATTAAATTCTCTCCCGATGAAGCCTTTTTCATTATTACTTTTTCACATTTTAAACATAGCTCATCTCCTGCTACGATATCAATTATTTCTCAATTACCATCTTGTTGTCCAGTATTACATATGAAGTTGTACCTGAACATATGGTCCTTTAAATCAGGTCCTCTTTTCATTTATAGAGATGCTCCAGTGAAGACTTCTGTATTTAACAATTTTCTTCACAAACTCTTTGTTCAATGTCAGGTAGATCCTACCTTCTATAAATGCCACAGTTTGCGGATAGGCGGAGCTACATGGGCCACAAATCTTGGACTTGATGACTATACTATCAAAAGATTGGGAGATGACATACATACATACATTAAAAAATATATTAGGTAGACATTTATAAACTCATACTGGTGTCTAGTATGCATTTTTCATTAAAGCCCCAAAGCTGCTCAGACAGGTGTCGAGTATTTTTTTTTCATGTAAACCCCAAAGTCGGCTCAAACAGGTGTCGAGCATGCAAATTTCAAGTAGCTACTGTTTTTTCTTCATGATGTACTAGAAATTTAATTGAGATAAACCCGCACTTTCTGAATTCAAAAATTTTCATTCAATTCTAATTCCTTTATCTTACCTGAGATTGACAGCATATTACATTACATTACATTAATTTGTCCATCCTTATTTCAGAATTTGCGGATTTACTTTAGTTCATTTCTATGATGTTCTTATATTTTGGTATTCATGTATCGATTTGTGTGTATCAATGAATGATTTAACTACTTTCTAATTAATCTTCTTTTCTTTTGGGCTCTCGCGAGAGATCGCGCATGGCCTTATTTTCGCCCAAGAAGATGAGTTGGAGATGGTATTATAATTTATCCAATTGAGCTAATTAACAGTTATGTCAAAGTGTAAACTCTTGTAGCTAATTAACTTAAATTAGCCATTATTTTCCAAGGTATTTTGTTTTGTGTTAATTGGCTCAATATTTATTTATATTAATTTTATATTAATAATTTTACATGTACGACTCTCACGGCCATATCTATACTCTACATGAACATAAATTCAAATTATTGACAATAATTTCATTTATGGCAATGTGAGAGTCGGTTAAGGTTTAGGTATGAACAAGCCCTAAGAAGACCTTTCCCCGGTTATCCCAGGTAAATGTTTCTGGTAAGTTACACTGAACGAAACATCAAGCTTCAGATCTCGAGAGTACGAGATGAGACTTCAGACGAGATATCGATAGGATTGTAGTTGGAGGGTTTTCTCCCTAGGTGCGTACAAAATCCATTAACATCAATGTAAGTTATACATTTCGATTCTTTTCCCTCACCTCCTTCCCCAGCTTACACCACCAGTTGGAGATTTATTTTCGCCCAAGAAGATGAGTTGGAGATGGTATTATAATTTATCCAATTGAGCTAATTAACAGTTATGTCAAAGTGTAAACTCTTGTAGCTAATTAACTTAAATTAGCCATTATTTTCCAAGGTATTTTGTTTTGTGTTAATTGGCTCAATATTTATTTATATTAATTTTATATTAATAATTTTACATGTACGACTCTCACGGCCATATCTATACTCTACATGAACATAAATGGATATTTCTTATAAAAGTTGTTCCATCAATCTTCAATTTGAATAAATGATGGTATTTCCCACACGATGATCCCTGGGAATAAACAGATTTAGCAGAGGTAAGTAAGAACGCTCCGAACGAACTGCTACGGAAATATGCCATTGTAACTTACATGTACAAAGATCATGTGTATTATCACAAGGCAGGCCCGTAGCCAGGGGGGGGGGGGGGTTCGCAGGGTTCGGGCGAACCCCCACCTGGCCAAAAATTCTTTCAAAATCATGCAGTTTTTGACCATTGTGAGCACTTCTCTAGTGATTTTAGCCTAATTTCTGCCAAAATTGTCAAATGTGAAACCCCCTGGAAATTTTTGAAAAGTGAACCCCCCCTTGGCAAATCCTGGCTACGGGCCTGCAAGGGATACTCCTGTATCAAAAACAACCGTGTAAAACTGTTGTATTCATACATGAGGCGGTTTGAAATAATAAGAATGGATCCCATATGCTGAAATAGTTTTGGAATTCTCTGGGCGGGATACCCATCGTATGCCCCGGAGAACGGCTTCAGCGGATATATCGATCTTCGCTGGAGCGTGTATGAAATATGTTCACCTGGATATGGAATATTTCCCTGGTTAATTTGAAAACCGCACCAGGTATGGAATACATACACATCACAGTATGTACTCAGTGAAATACCAATATGATCCCCGGGAATGAATACATTTAGCAGAGATGGGCAAGAAGCACCGAACGAACTGCTACGACAATATGCCATTGCAACTAATCAACTTGTCAAGTAATCAGTTGTGATATGACATTGGTTTGTCATATTGAAAGGACTGCAACAATGACTTATTTTATACATGTAACATGTAGTACATCTAAATATCGAATTGTTAATACACTGATCTTCCTTGACTTAATTAACCTCACATAGGATTTCAATAGATGACAAAATGTCATCACCTGGTTGAAAAAAGAAAAGTGTAACCATTTGATACAGATACTAAAATGCCAGCCACAAAATATGGTTGCTATAACAATGCATGTATGCTTAAACATGTTCTTCAGCGTGGATTATCAAATCACAAAAACATTTTTTTCTTCTTTTCACAACCTTTATTTTACTAAACAGGACGTTTCGGATCCTGTCTGGATCCTTTTTCAACTGTATAAAAACTGAACTAAAGCGCTACAAAACAATTAAATAAAAAACGATATTATGTGTTATTATAACCTATGTATACAGTTGAAAAAGGATCCAAACAGGATCCGAAACGTCCTGTTTAGTAAAATAAAGGTTGTGAAAAGAAAAAAATTATGTCGTCATAAAACTGAAGCTTTAAAGAACAGTAATACTACAAAACGGCAACACCTGGGAGTAGACAATCCCAACAAACAAATCATTCATAAATCTGAAGTAATTTATGATATTTTATTTCAAATATTTATAGGATAACCTTTGATTTTGAGTAAAATTATTTTCAAGTAGAATTTTAATATACATGTATTCCAAATGAACTTTGTTTGTTGGGATAATTAGCAGGAATACAAGTCAAGAAAGTCTGTATAATTAATAATAAATCGAATACTGATTTCTAAAAATTCAAATTCTTCCATTGTTAGCATATATATTGTTGATCAAAGGTTCTTGATGTCAAACCAAAATTGATATTCAACAGTTTTTGGTATTCAGTATCAATTTTCATTTTGAGGATTTTGGGAGTCAATCTAATACATTGTATACTAAAATTTGTGAACTGAAGAGGCATACAATTTGTGTCCATTTTGTAAACTTAGGTATACACTTTTATTGGAATCAACATTTATGTATTCACTGACTTTGGGAGATATCCAGTTGATTCATGGGATCATTTATTGACTAGCAAAAAATATACTTAAGTGTAAATAATGTTAACACGCAAACTGGGAGGTATACAATTCACCCAGAGTACTGTATACAGTAGGACAACGTACTGTTTAAAGAGCAGCTAGTTTAGTTCTCACTTGATCAAATGTTATTCTTTTAGCCCACTCGTTATTCCAGCATTCCATCATGATAGCATACACATTCACAGGGATTGATTTGCCATTTGGGGTCATACAAGGTAATCTAAGTTTCTTTGTCAGTATGTTTTCTAAATACATGTTAGCCTCATATACAGTTTTTCCAGCCAGATTATTCTGTTTGATAGATTCCCTGAAAAGAATGATACAATTAATTTAACATGTATGTGATATTGATCCTTTAATCAGTGTTAATATTAGCCATGTATATTGAAGGTTGGGGAGAAAACTGTTGTATTGGGTCAATTCAGAACAAAAACAACTTATGACAAAATACACGTACAGTGTAATGGGTGTATCAAAGCCATTCAATTCAATAGGAATCTATATATATGTCTATATGTTTTTATATGACCTAGGGCCATTTTAAGGCTCAAGGAAATACATGTACTGTACCTTGATGGGCCAAGATGAACTGGTGGGGTGCTGGTTTGGCCAAAGTTATACCAGTACATCTCCCATAGTGTGACCCCAAAGCTCCAAACATCTACCTCTCGTCCAACTTTGGCATTTTCCCCAGAGAAATGAAAAAATTCTGGTCCGTACCTGAAAAGTAAACATTTTGACACTTGTTTATGTTGGACTCAATGTGTATCATGAGTTACACTATGTTTATTGTAAGTACCTCAGTGTAAATACTCTCGGTATACCATTTTGCTGGTTGACCTCTGGAGAGGTCAACAATTTATATAGTGTAAATGTAATGTACTGCAATAAAGGCATTAACATGCAAAGTGTAACCACCTGCAATTTGATACAGATGCTGACTGCCGAATGCTGTTAAGTTACAATGCTGAATGGTGTTACAGACGCCAAACACCTGCTGCGAAAAATCTTGAGACTTACCACTTCTGATGGTGACATAAAAATGAAGTACTAAAATACACATATAATTAGGCCTAATCACTAAAGAGGCTTCATCTTACCAGTATATTGGTAAATTTCTCTTTGTTTGAACTTTGTAGTAGTCTTTATCTGGTGTCATCGAACGAGTAAGACCAAAGTCACTGATTTTGGCATGGTGGTCAAATGTAATGAGCACATTTCTGGCTGCCAGGTCTCTGTGCACTATATTCTTACTGTGAAGATAGATCATCCCCTGAGGAAGATACATCAGATATATTATTGTTTGGTCCTTTCATTTTTTGCAATGTTAATTCATTAACTATAAGCACAGTTGCTGATACTGTATATATAGTAATAGTTTCAAATGACCATCATAACTTTTTTTTACTTACTTTTTTTTATTTCAGAGAAGAAAAAACATGTCAAAGCAATTGCAAAATACAATTACAATACAGTTAAATGGAAAAAACGTACATTTTACAATACAGTATTGGTTACACTTTGCTATCCCCTTTGATCTATCATATGGGCAAAAATGATTATTTCGAATTTCTCGGTCTCTTTCTTTCTCCCTCCCCAAGCCTTCCTTTCCCCTCCCTCCCACTCTTTCATTTCCTTAGCTACCTGAACATCTGTATGGTTCAGCTTCAAGTCTGCCCTATAAATATCACTGTTTTTATTTTACCTCTGTTATTTCCTGAGCTAGTCTTATAATTATACCAGGGTCTGCTTTCTTAATGTATTTCTCAAGACTTCCATTCTCAACATATTCTAACATCAGGATTAAACCTAAAAAAGGTTAAAGAATGTGATATTAGACCATAGGCAATATCACAAACATAAACTTTTGTTCCAGAAAAAATATAATTGTGCAAAAACAAATCCCATATGGACCAACATGCAAAGTTTCAACTGTATACCATTCCTAGAAATGTGTCAAGATTAAGGTTAAAAAAATTAATATTCAAGTTAAAATGAACAACAGCAACATTGCCAGTATTCGTAATTTAAAGGGCTGAGTCTAAGCCCCTTTAATGAAATTCCTTTTTAACAAAGAAAACATTATTGCTGAACCCATTTCCATATCTGGAATTTTACAATGAAATTTCAATTTCAACAATACAAAGGGCTACTCAATAATGAAACTGGTTTCAAGAAATAATGAATATTTAAACTGGTGAACCTACTTCCATCTCGGGTCTCAGTTGAGTCATATGTTTGTACTATATTTGGATGATGAAGACTACTCTGAAGTTTGATTTCATTCCTGAAGTCCTCAAGTTCTTTTGCCTGTTCTTTCTGACCCAACGGCTTCAATTTGTCACTCTAAAAGATAACAAGAAAATCAAACCTAAAATCGGCAACTCAAAGGAGTCGCAAAATCACTACACACAAAATATGATTCTCATAACCAAATGGAATGAATCAGCTAGGGGATATAAATTATATTCTTTTTATCACCTTTAGTTCTCCTAAGTAGGCCTATCTAATGAGTATATTAATAAAACCATGCTTGGAAGAGATTTCATCACATCCCTGAGTCACTGACGTATCTCTGAGTAAGCACCAATTATTGCATGTAGTGATCCTCAAGTACATTCTAAGAATTAGGCTGAAGAATTCACATCATTTTTAAAGGGGCAGCCATAATTTATGTTTACATAAGGGTAAATTTTACATATGTGCACATAATCACGGAGTGGGTTTGAAAAATTTGGTAACAAGCACCTTTGGCACTGAGAAGCTGGCAGATTCCTACATGTACCTCCTGGCTGGCATAAATATGACCGAGGCATTAGTGTAATAGAAGAAAATACTTATTATATACCTTCAACTGTTTTATTGCACAACGTTGCCATTTTGTTGGATCCTGCTTATTGCGAAGCCTGCCCAACATGACAACACCATAGTAGCCCTGTTTATAATAAAAAAAGTATTTCTTTACTTTGCAAATAATTCATCAGTTCAACTTTTTGATTTAAAGAAAACAGAAGTTTTGTTATTCAAACTCAATCTAAATTGTCACCCTTGTTCAAAAATGCATTGATTCCTGAGCCAAAAATTAATTAATGATATTTACTTGTCCTAAAATCTTATGTGTCTTGTCAAATTCGTAAATGGGTTGGCTGAGTGCTGGCTCTACTCTTATGGGTTCAACTTCGTGGTCATGATCTACCAGACCAGGATTTCGTAAACCACCAAATGTTCCATCAGAACTTGGAGTGCCAGGGGAGAGTAAAGGAGCTTGGCTATCATTAGTCGACACACTAGGAAAATTTGGAGATCTTTTTGGAAGTCGCACTGAATACTGTGTCTCAACTGGATTAAGACCTGCGGGTATCACTTCAAAACCAGCTCCGTGTCTATTTAGCTCTTCTTGTAGCGACAGTGCGTCTTGTTGATAATGTCTAAACTCATGCAGTTTCTGGTTTGAATCCCTGGCAACGTCATGACCAACACAACGCTCTTCTGGTTTCCTGTGAAGACATTTTACTACAATTTCCTCATAAAAGTTCTTTGGATTGACTCCAGGCGCGTTTATTATTGAAAGAACTCCCTGTTCTCCAAGAAGTTTCATCTAAAATGAGAATAACAAAATATCATTAATTAATAGTTTATCATTTGACTAGAAAGCACACAAAGGTTGAGATTATGCTTGAAATTGTCATAACTTTTCAATATTCCTTTTTCTCATCATTCCATGTCATGTCTATTTCCAAAACAGTCAATTTCTGGAAAATCCGGAAATTAAGATTAGGATTGATAGGAATCTTTCTACATTTTCTATCCCTAATCATTCCTTTTTCCTTTATTCTCTCTTATCCCTCATGTCTATTGGTGAGTAAACTTGTCCAAAATACATGCTACTTAATAACAGCAGACTCCAGGTTGAATCAAGTGATTCCAAGTAAATATTGCTACGAGTCAACTATGTATGTGACTGTACATTTCTGTGCATATTGATTAAATGTTGTTATCTTTAAAAATATAGACTTAACATGAATATGTTCATCATTTCAACTTCCAAGATATGTATGGAAAATCATTAAGTGAGTGAGATTCACCTTGGCAATGTTGTAATCTGGTGGCAATGGTTTATGTCCACTATGTGCACATTCTACAAGAGTCATTCCCAGTGAATAAACATCCGACTTTTCACTGGGAAGTCCAAGGTCATCAAGGTAATATTCAGGTGCTAGCCATGGTAATCTAAAACAAGACATTAACATGCAAAATGTCATCATCTACCATTTGCTACAGACACCGAATGCTGTAATAGTCCCCAACTGCCAAACACTGGCCAATAAATGGCGACTATAGCAACATGTCACCATTTGTGATGGTAACATAATAACACTGCAATATCAGGGATACTGTATCTTAAGATGTTTAAGTTATTGATGTATTTCGATACAAATTAAGGATAGAAGAGCAGATCATGCATATAAACTGCATTCTCCTTGCATTTAAAAGATGCAATTACTCAACTGACCTTTCTTCATTGACTGACTTCTCAGCAGATAGGCTATTGTAATAGTGTGCCAAGCCTGGGTCCATCAGTTTCACTGTGATTCCCTCTTCCACTGCCTTCTTCACCAGAATATTCTTACAGCGTACTGCTCCATGTATGAATCCAGATTGCATGCTGTTCTACAAGAAATGAACGTTTTTATTTCAAATTTCCAAATAAAATATTTACAATATCACAAGTCATTGAAGAAAAATAGACATGAAAATATGAGAGAGAAACTTCACAACATACTTGTAACAAGAAATGAAATACATGGGCTATAAGAATATTCAATTTCAGTATTATAGTATGATCTGTAAAATGAAGCCTTCTGATTGGTCAGTTCTTGTGCTGTATCAATCTGTATTGCTACTGAGATTGTCCCCATTGATCATCTCCGTGGCAATACAGAAAATATTGGTACGGAGGGGACATTTTCAGTAGCAATACAGAGGATCACACAATAAAAACGTAATAGAATGATTTGAAGTACAATACAGGATATACTCTGCTCTCGATATGTACTCACTAGGTAGATCAATGCATCTGTATGCATAGCTACCCCTTAAACTTACACACTATACTTATTACCAGGTAGGTCAATATTTCTCCAATCTGTATAACTAGGTATTGTACATACAAGGTAGGTCAATATTTCTCCAATCTATATAACTAGATATTGTACATACAAGGTAGGTCAATATTTCTCCAATCCAATATAGCTTCTTATTGTATGTAGATATTGTACTCACCAGGAAGGTGAGTGCTTCCCAATCTGTACAGCTACATATTGCTATTGTACTTACCAAATATTTCAATATGTCCCCAATCTGTATAGTTACGTATTGTTCTAACCAGGTACATCAATATTTCCCCAATTTGTATAGCTACATATTGAACATACACATTGTATTTACCAGGAAGGCCAATGCTTCCCCAATCTGAATAGTAACATACATGTATTGTACTTACAATATTGCTTCCCCAATCTGAATAGCTAAATACACAAATAGTACTTACACATTGTTCTTACATATTGTTAGGTAAATGCTTCCCCAATCTGAATAGCTACATACACATTGTACTTACATATTGTACTAACAAACTATACTTACTAGGTAGGTCAATGCTTCCCCAATCTGAATAGCTACGTATGTACACATAGTGTACTTACACATTGTACTTACATATTGTATGAACAGACTATACTAAGCAGGTCAATGCTTCCCCAATCTGTGTAGCTACATACACTAGAACTTACACATTGTACTTACATATTGTACTGACAGACTATACTTACTAGGTATGTCAATGCTTCCCCAATCTGTATAGCAATCTCTATCAAGTAATGTTGTTTCCTAGATATCAGGTCCTTATCTTGCTGCAACCATTCCCATAGTGTGCCCTCTCCATACTCCATCACAATCATGAATGGGGCTAACACAAGAGTGTTGATGGTCATAAAGGCAGGGTGTTGCCACTGGACATGCTTTTGGGCTCCATGTAATAGGTACTGAAATATTTCAATGAGGGATTTTTACTTATTGTTGAAATATATTGAGATTGAGAAACAACAAAGGGCAACATTTAAAGATCGAGGACATACTAACCATAGAGTCATGTCTGAATACCAAAAAACAAATTACCCAGCCCAGTATTATTACCACACCCGGTGATCGGAGAAAATGGATGGAGGGGGGGGGAGTGGGCAATTCTGCAAGAAATCCCCCTCCAACCATTTTGTCCGATTACCATGCCTGATTACCCATGTACTAAGCCCAACATTATATATTGAAAAGTATATCACAATTTATATTACACATACCTGCAACAATTGGTCACATTCTGGCTTCAGTTTTTTCACAGCAACCTTGCGTTTCTCTTGGTTTGGCATTTGCCATGCTCCCTCATAGACATCTGTGTAATAGCCTTGACCTAAACAATCAATTTCTTTTCAATACTGTTCATTGACTTGAATATGACATTTAATGTGACAAGAAGCATAATATTTCTATTCTATTTGTTAATTTCATGGAATTGCATCAATAAGTACATGTAGGGGTTCCAATGTCAGTTTTGGTTTTGTTTGTTATAAAATCACCTTTTATTCTAGAGCCTACAAATACAGTACATTAGTTCACCAATTAAAGTATGCTTTACAAAAACACATACCTATTATTCTAGAGCCTATAAAGACAGTGTTTGGGAGACTTATGGTGATCTGTTTGGCGGGTGGTTTAGGCTCACCATCAGGGAGATCACAACCTACATTCCTGGTCTTCAGTAACAACAGGGCCTCTTTCAGGGCTGAAATAAATTGAAACCAAAGTCACACCAATTGATGTACATGTAATGGTTAACAGTGTTCTTCCTACGTTGTAATCTCTGAGGCCCAGCACCTCTATGTATTTCATAAAACCCAAATGCTCCTCAATGCAATTTGATGCGCCTCCTAAAATTTTACAAATAAAAAATGAGGAAAAAGATGTTGAAAGTCATTTGTTTGAAAAATATCTGTACCTAGCCATGTTATTTTCTGTTTCAAAATAAAAGCACAAAGGCATTGCGAATTCCCAGTTGTTTTTGCCTTTTGTTACCATTTGGTTGAGTGTCCTAGGTTGTTGAAAATTGAAGTAAATTATTTGAAAACTCTATATTAATTTTGATTAATGAATTGCAATCAAGCAAATAAACTTCTTTGTTCTAATAAGAACATGCAAATGCATATGTGATTGGCAAAAACAATTTCAATTGGTTCAGAATATGAGGAGAAACATGCCGTCAAATGAAAATATAAATATTGACCAATCCAAGAGGTGTTGCTCCCATCCCTTTTAGAATCATTCTGAGGACCATCTGTGCATTGTGTATTAAGTATCAGCTTTATTTTCAGCCACACTTTGCAAATGTACTGACCTTTGGGTGTTGAATTAGAGTCAGCGGTCACTGCATGTACCAGCTTAATGTGTTTCTTTTCCTTGTAGTGGTCCAACAGTTCCCTTATACTCTCAAAGGTGGGTTGAGGTTCAGAATTGTTTTCAGCCTTCACCTACATGTAAAGAGTGAATATATAGACATTAATTTTTCTTGCTTATTTTTTATTCCAATCCAATGTATCCAATGCTAAGTGGTAGGGAAATATAATACTGTCCCTCAATATAAAACCAATATTCAATTTCTAATCAGGAAAATTAAATTTCACCATTTTATACCTTGAAATTGAAATAGCCATTATTAACCTTAATATGAATTGAAACAACCTTAGTTTTTTTGTTGTTGAACAGGTTAGACAGGAAGATGTTGGGGGCACTTGAAAAACTGACAAATTAAATAGAAGCCAATAGGCCCAAAAATACAGCCAAAGTATAGCCAAATACAGTGTCAATGTGTAGCTGTTTGTATATTCTACTTACCTGAAACTTCCCCTGTGGATTCCTTTGGATGATAGAATCTTTAACTCCTTCATTCTTTACAGTGAAGTAAAGCCTGTATTCATCATATTGGGTAGCTCTTTGTTTGACCATGAATGTTTCCAGCTTGTGTTTGGACCTTTGTTCCATAAGGCAATCCTTTATCAGATTAGGGTCTAGTCTGGAAAAACATTTGACAAGGAATATGATAGGGGTCTAGCCAACAAGGCAAAATGTCAACACCTACCATTTGTAACGAATGCCAAATGCTGAACAACAACTGCGAACACCAACCACAAAAAAGTTAAATGACATAATATAATAAAAACAGGTGAGACAAATTGAAAAATGTGAGGCAAAAATTAATACAAAAGCAATATAATTATAAATCGTTAATAAATACTATCATTAAATTTAATTTTCATTTGTAGAGATCAAACAATATTTTTGAGACCAGTAAAAACAAATGAGTGATTACCATATAATAGCTTGATTTGTGACAAATTTTTAGAAACCCATAGAATGCAGCTTTTAAACCATGATATACTGACTCAAAATGAGGTTGAAAGTAACGAAGGACAATCAGTCATTTTGAAAGCATAACAAGCATGAAATAAAAAGAACATACAATATGAACATGTACTATCTCATGATATGATTCTTGTTCACAATGGATATCAAGATCTGCATGAGTAAATGTAGTGAGAGAGTGCAGATACAGAAATGTATAGCATATATATTTACCAATGTCAATCTTCAAGGATTTTATATTTTTCCTCTGATCATTTCCATTTAAATCGCCTATTCCCTGTGATACTAAGAAAATAGAATCCAACAATTGGCCTTGCTTTCTTTCATTTTTTGTATACTACTTATTTTCATTTTTCATTTATTTTGCTCGTTGTCAGAAACTCTTACTGAACCTCTGGAGGGGAATAAATGTTAAACTACCTATAGGGACCGTGGCACTTGTTTTCTCTCAGGAATTTCAAACTCGGTGGCTGTATCACATTACAAATACTAGTGTAAAAATCAACCAATAGACGGCGGTGTCCATCGATCAATGCCAGAAATGACTCTGCAGTTTCTTGATCAAGGAACTCAACAAACTGAAAAAGAAAATTCATGAACGATATTTTATTTGTACATTCATGATCTTAGAAACGACACATGTAGTTTTATTTCACAGAGATGTCTAAGAGAGGAGGCAGGCCCCATAGAAATGTGTACCCAAAGTTACGATATAAAAGAGTCCTTGATATTTTACAAATACAATTAAACTTTGCGGTAGAGAAAATGTTGGAAATTGTTTTCACATAGAAAAGAACATAACAGCAGGTGGGAACATTTAATTTGAAAAAATTCAAAGTGGTGTGAAAAACAGCCTGCCAGCTTTAATAGAATGGGTTGCATAAACTGTACCTTGGGGACGCCATTGTTACGAAATATTTGTACAACCCAAGGCTCATCTGCACTTATGGCACTCTGGGCTGAACTGGTGGTACTATGGAGCAACCTTGTTGCACTATGAGCCTCACTGGCAGCACTATGGGACCCACTGGTGGTACGTTGGACTGCACTGCTTGTACTTTGACTAGCTGTGTCTGAAGCTTCATGAGTACGCTGTGTTATTGTAGCCATATCACTCAAGTCTTCTATCTTACAAACCAGTTCAACCTCCTGGAAATAATCACATGTCCAAGCCATTTAAAAAACCTAAAAACTCATTAAGTGCACAGAGTAAGTGTTGTTGCAATGTGCCATATTGGGAGATTGATACAGAATATTGGCAATTTTTAATAGCAAACATCGATGTGACTTCATCACTGTGAAAATCATTTTGGATTCTGGTGGAGTATTGATGTCTGATCCTAAACATAGATGTGCTTAAAGATTAGATGATAAAATTACCCTTTTTATCCGATGTTGTTTTCAATCAAATATCCCATGGCCATCTTTGTTAGTGTCTAAATTTTTGGGGAAAATATTTTCAATTTAAAAATGTTTTAACTTGTTGATACTTTGTGTCATACAAGACTGCCAATAAAAAAATGCCTATACCCCAGATGTGTTGGACTCGAAGTAAATTCCAGGGTGTCTTTCGTGATTCGGGTCCACGTGTATTACTCTGTCACAAGTCCTAAATTGCTCTGCTGTGTACTTGGCACATTTCTTCAATAACGCCGTAATGTATTGCCTGCAATATACAGAAAACCTGTTTCAAAATCAGTGTAAGCGAGGTGTATTTTATTAAACATTCACACATAGCAGGCATATGGTATATCAATTTCCACGAAACAGAACACAGTGCATGCAATCAAGAAAATACACATTTTCTATACATTGTATTTACAACAGAGTATGGCTATTTCATTTATTCAGTTAGGTAGAACTTCACTGTCCATTGTGCAGTCAATTTGTGCATCTCCAATGCTAAAAACGAAAACTGAATAAAGCATTGATACTTGTTTGTGTGAAAATTTTAACCTTGTTTGAATAAAGCTGCCTGGTGCAATCGGTCAAAGCGCTGGGTTTTGGGCAGGGAGTAAAGTTTTTAAACCTTGAGAGAGTGGGTTCGAAACCTGGCAGAATCTATTCTTTTCATTTTTAACTGCCCACAATACATTTTCTTGATATCTTTTTATATGACAAAGCATTTTCTCATTGAAACCCATGTTAAATTCAAAAATGTTTCTAGAATTAACCCAAACAGTCAAGTCAATATTTCTAATTTTCACATATTTCATTTTAAATCAATATTTATCTTTCACCTAGATTTGTTTCAAGAAAATCTTAATTGTAGAAAAAATCGATTCAGTGAAGTTCTACCTTAAATTGATTACCCTCATCAATTTCAAATTTTCAGTTTTCATTTTAGTCGTGTAAAAAACTATTAGAATAGTATCAAAATGAAAATAAAGGCTTATGCAGGTCAAAATGTAAAAAGGTAAGCTTTGCAAAACCCCTACAAAACTTTTTTCTGGTTGAATGAACATTTCAAGATACAATACATTCTAAGAAGCCTTTTGTTTTGTTACTTCATGGAATATCATCTTGTGAAAAGGCAATTGGTATTCACCTTTACAGAATGAAATATTTGTATTGTTACATACCTTCTGCAGTTTGAAACTCCATTTTTCTCATGAGGGTTTTCTCCATATTTTTTAACAAGATTTTCCACTTCTTGGCAAAAGGTTCCACTCAGTCGAACCTTTTTGAAACGAGGCACTTCTGCCAGAATCGCCTTTGACAAAAATCTTTCTAGCTTTAACCTGTTCAGCTTTGGCTTTGGATCTTCTGAGAAATAGAATTGTGCTGCATCTAGAACAGCTATCCCAATTTTAAAATCAGTTCCAAAACTTTTAGGAAAAGTCAGCCTATTTTGAACAAAGTCATAGTGACACTGATTGAATAAATATGAGAATGCACTTTGATCATTTTCGAAAAGTCTCGACACAAATTCATCATTCGCCGTCAGGAATCTGAACCGAAACTCAAATATTCTTCCATCATAATCCTGAGAAGTAATCTTCCTTTGGGGTGACAACCATTGGCCTATTTCATGAATGTTTTCCTGTATTCTAAGCTCACGTAATGCAAACAGAAATGACTGTAATGGTGCAATATTCAGATATTTGGCAACTGTGATACAAATATCTTCGGCAGTAGCTCCGTCTGTATGATTCGCCCAAAAGTCTTGGAGCGGGACCTGTCGTAATTCATGTTTGTCATAAAATTGAACAACTGGCCCCTGGAATGCCATGTTATGCTTCAATTACTGCTGCAGCTGAAATATACAAAATGATTGATAAGTTGGATTATTGGTTTATTTCAGTGATCTTCCAAATAACAATCCATAGTGCCATTATTGTAAAATATGCTGATAATTCTTTCTTGTGTTGCTGCAAACTAAGACAACAGCAATGCCAAAACATAGCAAATCCCATCGAAAACAACCATGGCTGCCATTTTTGAAAATGCTTCTCCTACTTTTTCATTTAAATATCAAAAATCTTAAAACAACACACATAAAATGGCCACCATTTTCAACATTCGATTGTCGCTCACTAGCCAAATTGTCATAAGAAAGTGTAAGATAAAGTAGGCACATGTCAGATTTCAACCGAAATCGCATACATGTTATGTACGTGTCGTAAAGGGCAGCGATTTTTCAAAATTGCCACCCATAGGCCAAGAGAAAAGTAATAGTAAGCTGTATAGTCTCCTCTATATTCAGCTTACTGAATATACTTTTCCCTTGGCCTATGTTGCCACTTGCCACCCAGTGCAGTACTACCCAGGCAGTACTAGCTTAAGTGTAAGACAGTGGGCCATCCAAGCCTTCCCCTCCTATGTTATCTTTAGGTTACAATACACTACAGAGTATTCAGTATATTATATAGAGAATTATGCCGAGTAGACTATAGAATATACTATCGAAACTTTGGACGACCTGCGAAAAAGAACATTACAGTGGGGGACATAAAGAATTACAAAAGCTATGGAAATTACATGCTCTCGCACATGTAATAAATTCTTACCTCAGTGTATTCAGTGCTCTATTTTCTCCGTCCTAGTAAGTCCAGATATAGTGGAATCTGTGTCCATAATGACAAATAAGAACTTAAAAATTTGAAGTGCAATTCACATGTTAATGCCGACTCTATAAATGTTGAGGTGATTTTGGAGCCCGATTACGCCTCAATGTGGATTGGCTCCCAGAATGCAACATGACACGTGTCATCTGCAACATGACATCTGTCACGAGTAAATAAGGTTACCTGATGTTGCATTCTGAGAGTCAATCCTCCTTGGATCACAAACATGGCGATTCATGAAAACATTTTTTCGATTTGGTAGGGATTTGTCCATCATTTGCAGGTATGAAGCTTTGGATTCATTTATTGTGCTACTAAAGTGAATAGGAATTATTTGTCTACAGCTTGGGAGGGTTTGAGACACAAAACTTAGAATTTAACTCATTGTGACAACTTTTGATGGTTGAGATTCATTTTTGTCCCCCACTTTACATCATGGACTTCTTAGAAGTCCATGTTTACACATTTTTAATTTTTCGTGTAGGATCTGACAATGTTTTGCTCACCTGCGGCTCTAATCGAAGTATGGTTGTAATAAACAAACTCACCTATGATATCATTAAGAAGGTTGTGAAAAGGTGCCAAGCTTTGTGGTATTCATGTAATTCTTGGAATATTCAGAATAAAAATAAAATGCGTATTTTTCAATTTTACTTCCGGGAAGATTATACAGCAAAACACCGAACGTTTCAATTTTTGGCAATGTTCGTTCTTTTACAACTGCCAATAGAACACAGCGGGATGTTTGCCAATGTATCAAAATCTCCACATTCTGCTCACGGAGATAGACTGGTACTTAACCAATGGAGCGAAATGAAAAGCAATTGTAGACTTACTGAATACACACTACCCTACCACGTGACCACGTTTAAAAGGGAGACAGGGTACAGCTAAGTTGCAAATGGAGGACGTGGGTTTAATTCCATATTTCTGAACGTAAAATACATTTTACATTTATTTTTAGTGTTCTACCAGACATAGAATTGATTCATCAAGCAGTTTGTAGAATATTGTTGGCAAAAAACCACTATAGGCAAAGATAGATAATAGTGGGCGCAGTGAAGCAAAACTTAATGCAATACACGATACATTTCAGTAAATCTGTCAACGTACAGGGAGCATGTAAGTTTCCCTTCGAAAATGTTACATTGATATGTAACAAAACCCCAGTAAACTGTTATTTAAACTGCTTGTCATCGTGTTATATGTGGATACGTTTTCCAGTATGTTATTCAACTGTACTTTTGTGAATTAATTGTTTTTCTAAAATCCTAAGATGCAAAATAGTCGTCCCGGAAATGTATCTTTACTTTGCCGTAAGGCATAACATATTGTGAAACATTTTTCCTCTTGTCACAAGGAGGATAATGTTTGTTTCGAGGTGTCTTGTGATGAGCGTTTCATGATTAAATGCAAAATCACTGGAGCAGATACCATCAAAAAACATCTGACATTCAACACGTCATATAAGACTACATCGATCTGGTATTAGTTTTTTTACAATAATAGAGAAATACGACGTCATATCACCTCTACAGCAAATCGTGAAGAACAAAATGTCGTGGCATGATGGTATTTTGAACAAACTATTTTAAATGATCGGTTTTTGAGGACGGTAGTGAATTAGACCATTCAAGGGGTTATATAGAAAGATTCTTTACATGTAGTTCACGCAATTTTAATTATTCTGAATAGCGGATAGTCATTAATCCTGATAGCCAATAGTCATTTATCACTTACGTGTTTATATTTAATTTCGTTATTTTATTTCAATTTGATACCCTAGTAACACGTATCAGGATACCCTGACTCCCAAGCTGTGCGACTTCTGGCAACTGCTACACCTATATTCCCGGGGAAAACGCTTTTAGAAAAATTGTCAAATATGGTCGTGTGTGGGCAAACACGGAGGAGGAGGAGAGGGGTGCGTGCATTGTGTGCGACCCTTCATCAGTTGTGTACCTTATTTTTTGTATGAATTTCTTCCGAATAGTTATGCTAGAGGGGTTCTGATATTTATTTCTGTTTTCAAATGAAATAATTTCACCCTTGCCCGACTGACTTGTAGATAATGCACGAATCAAATAGCATGGAGATCAGATAATCAGATTGATTCGTATTTTCGCAATCAGATGAATTAACTTATTGTTTTCTCTGATTAAAAGGCGGTTTGAAGCTACTTTTACAGGATTTGTAAATTCGCAATCAGACTAGCTTATTTTAATATTTAGTCAGTGCAAGAGGAGGGGACTATAATGTAGAAAATTGTTTTGGTTTCGACACTAACTGAATAATTTATCACAATTGTTAAATAAGCAAACAGAAACAGGTTTAAAAAAAATGAGAATAGAGGCAAAAAAGTCTATACATAAAATGTAATTAAAACCCGGGAATTAAAAGCAATTTTAGACTGTTAGGTGATCTCTTCTGTAATCAAGGTGATGTTGGTACACTTCCGCCGTTAGAAAAACAAAGACTAAGACAAAGACTATATAGCAATTAATCCTTTTGTAATCAATAAATGTTAGATTCTTATTATTTTGTTGGACAATGTTCAGACTTCTGACCAAGATTAAATCATTTATGTTTGTATTTAAAAATAGTATTTCAATCAGACAGACGTTCTAATGAGTTAGAAAAATACATTTGTCCATTTCCTCTCAAGAAGTTTTCAAAGGTAATCAAGTCGATTTGTTTGAGTGTTTAGCATTGTTTTTCATAACTTGACGCTTCCATGAACAGAATGACTTTGAAATGAGTTTTTATAATTTTAGCTTTTATACGGACATGCTTATTGTATATTTCTATATGAACGTTGTAGTTATGTGATGTAACATCGCCCCCCCCCCAAATTACAGGTATACAAATTTTGGTCGGAATGCATTAACTTGCAATTAAAAGCAATTTTAGACTGTTAGATGATCTCTTATATAATCTAGGTGATGTTGGTACACTTCCGCATTTAAGAAAACAAAGACTAAAACAAAGAGAACTAAGCAATTAATTACCCTTTGCATTCGTTTGACTTCACTTCTTAAAAGAGAGCTTCGTCTGTAGTTTAACTAGACTCTGCACGCAGGGTAGCAATTAATCCTTTTGTTATCATTAAATGTTAGATTCTCATTTTTTATTGGACAATATTAAGACTTCTGTCTCCGATTGTTATGCAGGTATGTGTATAAAATCATGTGAACAACATTATCGTGGAAACTCCCATATTCATTCTCATAATGTCTTACAGCTATTTCGCAAATGACATAATCCTAAACAACATATGGAAATAATAGTGCAGAACTGAGCGAAAAGAAAGGTGGAACAAATCAGATTAAGATATTTTATTTTTGAAATGCACAAAGGGCAACAGTTGAAGAACAAAAGTTAAAGGGGTTGTGAAATAGATCGTGCTTTTATATGATCCCCTTCTATAGTACCCTACCCTTTGCATTCGTTCGACTTCACTTCTCTAATGAGAGTTTCGTCTTCTCGTAGTTTATAATTAGACTCTGCACGCAGCGTAATAGTTCCCCTATTATCCATGTTCATGTTCTCATTTGATTTTTCATCAGTTATGACTTGGTAACATTTGTTCCGATTTTCATTACGGCGCCCGGCCGATTGAGTATTTTGTTCAGAATTGAATACAATTTTGAACAAAATACTCATCGGCCGGGCGCCGGTGCTGAAAATCTGAGCAAATGTGACCACGGCATTATAAAAGCATACTCTTTAATACACGAACAGATTCAAAATGAGACTTTATCTATCAGAGAAATAAAAATGGAAATTTGTATTCTGAAAATATTAACTGATGCATTGGTTAGTATTAAATATTAAGTTTTACAGTCGGAAACCTCAAGGGGCAGGAAATTTGATTAAACAAAACGCCGGATTAATATGTGGACAACTTGCAAATGAAATGTAAGTAACATGACAGAACGAGTATGTACGCCCAATAAATACTTTTATAGTTTTAATGTGCATTCAAAGGACCCCGTTTGTAAAATTGATAGAAATGAATAGTTTTATTACCGGAAAAAACTGAGAAATATCTACCCGATTCGCCAGAATAGTCATCATCATATCAGTGCGAAAAATTAGCTATATTTATTTTCTATGCGATATATTGATAGCCTTCCACGATCATGGTCCGTTGACATCATCAACCTTGTGATTTGCCATATGTGATTAACCAACATTTTAAAACAATTTAAAGTCGGGGTTGACGTTTCTTGACTTTTCACACTGACATCCAAACAAAACATAATTTGAAAATAAAAGGCATAAAATGGCCATTAAAAGTACATTTTTGAACAAAAGTATCAACTTATATTACACTGCACGCAAATACAAAGTGAAAAGAACGTCTTCCCGGAGATTGAAATACGGATCGGTAAGTCAACAAATCTAATTGTTAAATAAACAAGCTTAGCCTATGTCTGCGATTGTTTGTCTGAGTGGCCAGATGTTATCCGTTTCGGATAATAAATTTCTGAGAATACTACTAGTCAGCTTTCAGTCGGGGGGAGGGGGGGGGGGGGGGGTGCGATCGTCGCATAAAAAATGTTTTTGAAGATTTGTTTTGAATTTTACAAAAATTGGTGCAAATTCGTTCAAAATCGAGCTAGAAGCTTCAAATAAAAAGCATTTTAAGACTTTTTTCTTCTATCTAATGGTTCTATTTTCATTGGTTATGGAGGGGGGGTGCGATCGCACACATCGCATCCCCCTGGCTACGCCTATGCGCTATATTAATATAACAAGGTTATCATATCATGCCAATAGTTATATGGTTAACTAATATTAACACAAAATAATAATACACGATAATTAAAAAAATAAACCTCGGTATTCGGGCCTAAAATCCAAGGATACGTGTACCATTACTTAAGTGTAAGCTGCAATACCATATCGAATACCTGTACCATTACTCAATAATAACCACTAGTAAGACCATAATAACAAGCTTAATAACTAGCTTATCGCAAGTTATTCCATACGATTTTGTCTTGTGTATAATCTAGCGTTCTTGTTAATTTAATGACTAAAATGCATTTACGACCTGAAAGCCCGTGTCTAAATCTACTAAATAATGTTTACTTTATTTGGATTAAATAACAATTGATGACACCTCAAAGCATCAACAGGCGGCCTTTTTAGTATTATGTTCACTGTTTGCAACGTAAATATACATGAGATCGGGACATAGTATGTCTGTATAATCAGCTTACTTTCTCGCTCCCTGTACTATTGAAAAATTTACATTCTTTGTACCCTGTATTGATCAACTTTTGCAGCTGTGTAGCGTGTACTATGACATATCAAATATTTTAAAATTTAAAACGATATTATTTACATTATTTCTTCAACTATCATATAACTTGGAACATGGACTTCACTATTGCACCACTGAAGTTCAGCGAATAGCAATATTGACTCACTCCGAGCACCAAACGTATTAACCTTTTCACTAAGCAGTCGATATACTCAAAAGCGACCTGATTGAAAGCCCAAAAATTCGCGCATGCGCTATCGAGGTAGGGTAGTGTGGAATAGGCAGGGTCGTCAATGTCAATCGCCTCTCAAAAATTAGAAAAGCCGATTTAGCTCTCCTGAGTCAAAAATGACTTGTAGTCAAAAAGGACTTGTAGTCTAAGCTCTTCGTTATTTTTCTTCGAATCTCTGCAGAAATTAAACCATTGTCATTTTATGAATACATTGGTTGTTTCAAATGAAAAAATCCACCCGAGCAAGTTCATGGGTCACTTTTCATCCCATAAAATTATGTTTTACCCCACCCCCAGGGAGTAGCAGTGGGGGCGGGGTGGGGGGGGGGGGGTCAAAGCAAAAAAATATTTTGAGGACAGTTCTTCATATGCCACCATTAAACAAGTTTATACAATCAGCAGATATAATGAAAAAATAGTTATCAATGTTTTTTATTAATATTTCCTTGCAAAATCAATATTTTAATCACTTGGTTGTAGTAGGCTATTCATCTTTTTTGTTAGAGTCACTGCAGAAGTTAAGCCATTCATGATTGTTTTGATTTTAAATGAAAAATTCACCCGATCGAGCAGTCACTTTTTGTCCCAAAATTTATGTTTCCCCCCACCCCTGGGGGTAAAACTAAAAGTAAATATTCTGGGCAGACTCTTTCCAAGATTTTCATGAAATAACTGCTACTATTATGTAATAATCATTGTAGATCTTTATTGTTCATTGTTACCTTGTAAAATTGATATTTTAACTCTTTCATGCCCACATTTTCAATTTTGTTAACATTGACTGCGAGGATTTTGATATTTAGTGGTTAACTAGCTATGCATAGATGTTGGCCAGATCGTTTTGTAGTAGGATCTCATAGGCTCAAAGAATAATTCAAAACGTTCCTTATACAAAATGGTACCTGTTTCCCCGTGATAGACTTTGTACTTAATTTATAGCTGAGATTCTTATCATTTGGGAGAATTTAAACATTTTTCACCCATTCTTGCACCTTGGATCCATTATAACTGCACCAATTTATTATAATCGAAAAATTTTTGGGAGAAATTGTATTTGAGATTGTAAGGAACAGATTGGTAGGTCAATTGAACATGTTACTTGTAATTTTGTCACCCCCATAGATCTGATTCTGCCTATGACGACTCCATTACAGAAAGAATGCAGTGAATCTATCCGTTACAGTGTATTTAGACTAAACATCATCTTGTAATATGCAATTGAAAGTTATATAGCTGGTTTTCTATGATACATATTTTAAACAAGCTCGTTTCGAAAGATATTTGGAGCTAAAACATGTATGAGGTCATACGTCATTTTCTCCAGCATTATATTGTGTATCGAAATCAAAATTGCGATCACAGACACGAGTATAATCATCCCGTTGACACCAACCCGAAATTGAAAATCTCCCGTTTTAAACACGAAACTGAAGCTGGTCGCGATTGGTATCTGAAGTAAACTTATTAGTTACCCTGCGTGCAGAGTCTAAGTCAAACGAATGTAAAGAGTACTTATTAGCGCTTTGCGCGCATTGATTCATGGACCTGCGTTCACTGTTACTAGTACGTTGTAAAAAACATGCAAGCTTAATGTACACGCGGTCCTAACTTCGACCGTTAATTTGAATTTTTGACCTACCAGGTGCTTGAAAATCAAGGATTGCGAGTCTCATAATGCACCGTTCTTCTTCAAAATTATACCATTAAAAGCAGAACAAAATTGCCTTTCTGTCGGTGCATTACTTTATTGTAAAGAGTCCCTCGTTCTAGCAGCGTTTTGGTCCCCAGCTGTTGGAAGGCCTTCTTACAGCTGGCGACCAAAATGCCGCTGGAAGTAGGGACTCTGATGAAGAGAATAATGTTCCATCAGAAAGGGATTTGTGTTATGCTTTGAATGGAACAAGTTTGAAGAAAAACGGTGCAGTATGAGACTCGTAATCCTTGATTTTCAAATATCCGGTAGGTCAAAAATTCAAATTAACGGTCGAAGTTAGGACCGCGTGATGTAGCCAGGAAGAAAATTGTCATTGCAAGATAGAATCCATCCTGTGATCGCAAATCATCAAATTGATGACAATAACGTTTACATTAATTGATAGAGGAATATTTCTCAAAGTATGGTAATAAGTGACGATGCAAGCGCCTCGTCTGCCTCATCCTGGCTACGCTAGAGTACGTATTTCGATTTCAGATGATCTATATCTCCATGATTTTCTTGTTATACATTTGTATATCTCTTAATAGCAGACTTGATGATGACTTCAATGATGTAAAACATGGTTAGCTTAGATTTTAAAAGGTTTGAACATTTTACTTTGAAAAAGTTGATTTTAAAGTTATTCGAATGTTTCTCAGTTGAAACTATAGCGGTGTGGGGCCCTGTCTTGAATTAAAAGCGATCCATTGGCCCTGCTGTCGATAATATTCAACTTTTTAATTTTGAAAATATTAACTAACGATCACATGTATTGATAGACTAAGTTTATTTCATGGTGATATATTCATTCAAATATATACATATCCATGTCATGTGTGGCAATATGCACATTCGCGTGAACTTCTCTTTTTACATTTTTATGATACATCTGTATAGTTGTCAATCAAAAGAGGTATTCTTTTGTGTTCTAGTATATACATAATGTATGAATTGTCTAATTTCTGATCCCTTTCAACATCAATACAATGTATAATACTGAATTTTGAAAATAATGGCACGCAAAATGTTCCTGTAGCAAGGTTTATCTCTCATTGCTTAATTCCACTTGATCCAATATCATTCAATCCATTTCTGAGAAGACGCAATATGCTAATTATGGCATATAATATCGCATTGTCTAAAAAAGTATCGTAGCATATTTTGCCTTCGTAGTCACTCCATTTAGGAACATATCTCAGACCTAACTTGATGTTAAGCGTTCTAAGGTTTCCTTACAATGTTAAGTTTACCTTCATTTCCCATCATGATAAAACATGACATCTCAATTCTTCTCAGCCCTGAGTTGTTTCAGGTGAAACAGAAAGATGCTATGAGTATCAGAATGTTCATTTCCTGAATTAATGTAAAATGCGATATTTGTTTCGAAACTTTAACTCATGTCTCCACCTTCTTGTTCATTTGATCGCATTATCATTAGACAAATTTTAAACATGATTCATGTTGATATAGGTATTGCCATAATAGAGTCTTTCCATTTTTACTGCAGAGATTGCGAGACTTTCATTTTTGCTGCTCTTGTGGGTAAGTAAGAGGTTTTTCACTGGATGTGAGTACTTATTATCTTATTATCTTTCGCACAGGTCATTTAGAAATCTACGCGGCACTCCCCTTTTTATCTGGGTTCACTGAAAAAGTAAGAGTGCATGTACATTATTATTATGAAATATTATATAGGGCACCACAGATGTGTTTAATACAGGTGGTAAACTATGTTTCATATCGTTCATATTTATAGAAAAATTACAATATTCAGCTCAAGAAGAAACAAAATACGATAGAACAAAAAACATAGGTATCACATAAAAGCAAAAAGTCGACCCGTTTTAAACTGGTTAGGAATTCTTCATGACAAGGTTTTTAATAAAAGTAATGTAACCATTTAAATAGTTTATTATTATCCGTCGATTGCTGTTTCTATGTTTTGAAAATAACGACATGACAACTTATAGTCCATGGTATGAAATCTCTAGGACGTCTAATAAAGGAGTTGGTAGCACACTATAGCGCAGCGATATTTGACCTTACATTAACATACCTACATATGTCCCCTCATCATTTTTATAATAACTGTTCAATATACGTCCGGCTTTTAGGCTGAATTATGCCTGCCATTAACAGAGGTCAAAAAATCACCAAAAAATAAAATCCCAATTTTTCACAATTTAGAGTACACGATGCAACAGAAAATAATACAAAATGATTTTAAATTATATGATTTAGGTTTCTAAGCTATAAGTTTGAGGTTATTTTTCTTATCAATACCCAAAAATATGTAATCAGTGTATCGACATTTTGTATTGTTTCTCAGGTATTAATAAGATAAATGCTAAACATGAATCACTTTTATATTGGAATGACAAATGTTTAAATTATGCTAGTTTTTCACAAAAGGGGTCTCAATACGTTTTGAGATATGGACTTTTATTCAGCGGTGAAAATTATCAATAAAGGCGGGCCTATTGCTCTTCCTTGACTAATTGGACGACAGCTAAAATTCTATTTCCCGTAGTTAGATATAGCTCAGTTGCTTATAAAACAACCATCAAGACTTGATCGAATTCATGAATAATTGAGAAAAATCGTTATCATTATCTTCCTAAAATTTGATTGTATCCAGCGGTAAGGTCAAAGAACAAACAGCCATCAGAAAACTTGATGATAGCCACAAGTAACGTCGATGAAGAATTTCAAGGCGTTCGATTGCATATGACTCTAATTGATTATTAGACATGCCCTTGGAATATATGAACATTCCAATACCTCTGTAACATTTAATTAGATATAAATCTTACCTATTTGCTATTGTATTATGTTTTGTAAAACATGAACAATAATTTGCTATTAGACCCCTTGCGATTATATGGAAAAATTCTGGTAATAAAATGGTAAGAAAACTAATATGTTCCCAATCATAAATTACCTAAATATTCCACATAGTTTTGTTGAATCGACTTGGCTCATATTTGAAAAATCAAACAAAATCTGAAAAACACACTTGCATAATTACACTCATTAAACACCGACATCTACAGTAAAATAAAATAGTATATTTTTAAATTATGATAATTTATTTTTGTTCGTATGCTTAGAATAACGGTCTGTGTCTTATAAAATGTATAAAAGTTCGAATAAAAATATTTACGTTTTTTTACCCCTTGTGATGAAAGACGTTTTTCGACCCGAAAGCCGGAAGTTTTTTCAGCAAATGGTATTTTAAAAGAATCATAAGACATGTACACCTTCATAAATATTGCTGCGCTATAGTGTGCTATGGATCCTTCATATTCGGAACTCATACCATGGACTATTATGGGCTTTTCTGTTTTGAGTCACCATACTGTATATATTAAAGGATGTTAAATCAAGGCCACAATAATCTACAAAACGTCAATCTATATCAAACGTGACAAATGAGAATGGGAGGCCATCACAATTTACAAAAGCTTTAAAATGTACTTTTACCTATGGGGGTTGCATAATGGTTTGTTGGCCTATCTGAAACTGCCTGTTCTCCATCTTTTTCTATACGTTCTAAATTGTCAAATACTGGATTGGATATTGGGTCTATGATAACAGGGTTTCCGCTTCGTGACACACCTGTCGGTTTCATTGAAGAATATCGTCTATAAACAAATAATGCGAAAGAATATTAATAGCCCGAATGTATTATGTAAATGACGAAAGGGCTGAAATCGGGTTCCATTCGAACCCAAAGCACATATTTGGCAATAACTCAACAACCAGAGAATCTTTTTTTCATTCTGATTTCAGTTTTAAATAGGTTATTCAATTACATATATGCATTATTTATCTTAGACTTTGCAAGAAAATATGAGTAAGCTTAAACATAATCCCACGGGTCATGTGTCTTAGTACTTAGTATTTTGTAGCACTTGGTATCATTATTATATAACACATCATTAGAACATAATTTAGTGATAGTGATGTTCTTTGACCTTCTTCGTTCTTTGTAGTACAAAAAGTTATCATATACAATTTACATCTGGTTTATTTTATTTGAAAGGAAATGAATGAATTGAGGATAAGATGGAATTTCATGTAGGTTGAATAATTGTTTCTGATATAATTATTGCAAAGAATGTGCTCTGTGGTCCAAATTGACCAAAAATACATTTAATGGTTAACAATAACATCATCACATTAGTACACGTCTAATAGAGACAACAAGGCATTAACATGACAAAATGTCACCACCTAAAACAATTTGGTCAATTTAAAGCAAGTTGGAAAATACCTTTTGACCTTAAGAAGAGAAAGATGTAGATGTAGATGTCTGAAAAGATGTAGATGATTTTGAAAAAAAAATTTGGTCAATTTGAAGCAAGTTGAAAACAGACCTTTTGACCTTTTTTGACCTTGAGAAGGTCATTAAAGGTCAAATGTCAAATCTAAAGTCAGATTTGAATTTCTGAGAACATGTAGATGATTTTGAAAAAAAATTAGCCAATTTGAAGCAAGTTGAAAAAAAGACCTTTTTGACCTTGAGAAGGTCATTGAAGGTCAAATGTCAAATCTAAAGTCATATTTGAATTTCTGAGAACATGTAGATGATTTTGAAAAAAAATTTAGTCAATTTGAAGCAAGTTGAAAAAAGACCTTTTTGACCTTTTTTGACATTGAGAAGGTCATTGAAGGTCAAATGTCAAATCTAAAGTCAGATTTGAATTTCTGAGAACACGTAGATGATTTTGAAAAAAAAATTTAGTCAATTTGAAGCAAGTTGAAAACAGACCTTTTTGACGTTTTTTGACCTTGAGAAGGTCATTGAAGGTCAAATGTCAAATCTAAAGTCAGATTTGAATTTCTGAGAACATGTAGATGATTTTGAAAAAAAATTTTAGTCAATTTGAAGCAAGTTGAAAAAAGACCTTTTTGACCTTTTTTGACTTTGAGAAGGTCATTGAAGGTCAAATGTCAAATCTTGAGTCAAATCTAAAGTCAGATTTGAATTTCTGAGAACACGTAGATGATTTTGAAAAAAAAATTTAGTCAATTTGAAGCAAGTTGAAAACAGACCTTTTTGACCTTTTTTGACCTTGAGAAGGTCATTGAAGGTCAAATGTCAAATCTAAAGTCAGATTTGAAGGTCAAATGTCAAATCTAAAGTCAAATCTAAAGTCAGATTTGAATTTTTGAGAACATGTAGATGATTTTGAAAAAAAATTTAGTCAATGTGAAGCAAGTTGAAAAAAGACCTTTTTGACCTTGAGAAGGTCATTGAAGGTCAAATGTCAAATCTAAAGTCAGATTTGAACTTCTGAGAACATGTAGATGATTTAGAAAAAAATTGAAGTCAGTCTAAACAGTATTTGTTAAGTTATAGGAAGTTGTAAGAAATTGTTACAGACGCCGGACGCCAACCTCCAACCGCCGGACGCCAACCTCCAACCGCCGTCGCAAAAAAACGGAGACCATAACAATATGTCACCACTTTTGGTGGTGACATAACAATTACTTTTTTGGCAGGTTTGAAACATAGATGTCACTCATAACCAACCTGTATATGAGTACGACAGCAACGACTAGACCTACAGCAAGCACTCCTACGGCGATCCCTATTCCAATACTTGCACCTTAAAATACAACACACAGTTATATATTTCTTATGACCGGTTGTTCTCTTAAGTGGACTCATCTCTAATCTAGCCGATTTGGAGGTAACAATTTTTGCCCCAAAGAATGGTGTCATGGTGTCAATTTAACTGCATAACATAACAACGGTAGGTGGTCACAACTCTACAAATCTAGGTCTTACACGTATATTGCTTATTTACCATTTTCTTGGAAATCAAACTTTCCAGATAAAATTGACTAATGATTCACATGTATAAAATCCAGTATAGCGAGGCCATACGTTTCGCAAACGTTTTGCGTTGATATAAGCGAAATTGCGGTCATACATAACAGAAAAATCGACAGTGGAACCATTTTATTTTGACTTAAATGTTTTCTCTGATTTTCATACATTTTTGGATTAAACTTGTGTTTACATTACATTTAAAATATAGCGAATAATATATACTCACCATCGAAACGTACATTAGGTTGGGATCGTACAGGTAGACTGTTAGCGGGGTTCTTAGTTGGATCAGAAACTTGAACAGGTAGACTGGTAGCGGTGTTATTGGTTCGATCAGAAACTTGGGTGCACCAAATAGTCTCATCTGACCAATGTCCATTTGCAAGGCACTCCCTTGTGTTGTCCCCGTCTGTGGTCTGTAGACTGAATCCGCTCTGACATGCATATTCGACAACAGAGCCATATTTAGTGTCCTCCAATCCAAATATGTTGGCCATTCCTGTTCCCATGGGTGGAGGACCACAGTCTACCACTGATGTAAATAAGATTAGGTTAATAATAATAGTGTTTGCGTGACCACAGACCTAAATGATGTAGCTTTGTGCAACCATAGTGGCATTCCCTCCCCGAGATTCCCTCCTCAATCACGCTTCTCTTGGACATACCAACAATAGAAATTTGGTTTTTGGTAAGCTTATTTTACAAGACTCTGATGATACTTTAACAATTAATTGTTCAATATATGACCGCTCATTTTCGGTGTGTTAACAATACGAACATATTAATGACTCACGTTCACATGTGGGGGTAGTCCCATCCCACAAACCGCTTGGAAGACATTGCCTCTCTGCATTTGCGCGATTTCCCAGTGCAAAACCTACATTACATCCATATTTCGCAACTGTGCCAATTTTTCCATCGGTCAAATGCACCCATCCATTGTTTGGAGCATCAATAATGGATTCACATTTATCTGCCTTATAGGGCTCTGTAACAGAGTAAAGGCTATCCGTCACACTCGTGATAACAACCAAACAAGGCATTACAGAGGCCGACCATCGAACGCCAACTGCAAACACCGACCGCCGAACACCGTCCACAAGTTGCAGTGGCAGAGTGGAGACTATGACAATATGTCACCACCGTGACATCAAAACAGTTTCATATGTTCATATTGTGGCTAGCTTTGAGGTTGAGAAAGCCCAAACCTCCTAAACGTTCCAAAAAGATGAATTCTCTGTGTCACGTGCAAAGTAATCAGGAATGTTTAAGAATAAAACTACTATACACTAGAAACAAAAAAGTAAGAGAGGCGGGTTCAGTTCTGTATCAGAGTGCTTAAACACATTGGTTTTCTTACAACCAAGGAGGAGGTTCGTAAATGTTTCAAATCTTTTCATATTACTTTTTCGCTGCTTTAAAAAATGTGAAAGTTCCGGAGTGGCTTTCACAATATCGGGTTTGGTTCATATTATGTTTGCTACTTTGTGGTTTCACACACAAGGTATTTTTACGAAGAAATGGTCACATTAATAAGACAGAATAATGTGTAAAATACCATATTGACATAGAAATCCCCGTTTTGTGGAGCATACTTTTGTTCCATAAACAGCTATACCATCGTTTATGTACTCAATTGTATCTTGGGCAACGTCTGCTATTACACTCGACAAATCAATGACCTTTACGTAATAGCACATCTTTTTAGAATAGTCTGGTAGAAAGTTCTTGTTTCCTAAAAGTAAAAAGACGAGGTTGGATATTATCACAAAACTCATGTGTATTTGTTACCCTTGCCCGGAAATGAAGTAGTGAAATATCAAAAAAGTTTTGTTTTGTTTTGAAAAAACACATTCATGTCATTAGTAAAATAATCGTCTATACATTTCAAATAATTAATATTCAATTATACAAGGTGACATTTTCACATCTTAAGCTATATATTTTCCTTGGCTGGTTTAATGTTTAAATATGGTTTAATTTGATGAGACTAGTAATAATGAGGACTCATACAGTAATGAGTGAGAGTCTCTTACTCACCCCTGATCCAGTAGCTGTCTGTAGAACCATTTCCATAAAGGGAAGTTGCTTTTCGTACGATCTCAAATAGCAACGACCGTACATCTTCATTTGACAACAGGAGAAGTGAAGAACCCTTCGATGTGCAAAAGGCATTTGATTCGCTAGATGACTTTAAATCTGCCTTATTAAAATGGTCTTCAAAGCACAGATGGCCAAGCGAATACAATGGCCTTACTGACATATTACACGCCTTCGGATCTAAATCTGAAAAGAATTAAACAAGCTGGTTTGAATAAAAAAGTAAGTAATGTTAAATAAGAATTGATATTACATTGTACAGTTGTATTGCATTGTATTGTATTGCTCTGAATTGAATTGAATCGCATTGTTTTGTATCGTATTGAATCAGATCAAAGTAGAGACGTTCTTACAAGAAATGAATGTAATGGTTAATGAAGGAAACTGTAATAAGGGATACATTGATCATCTTGTTTGAAAAACTACTAAAAAGTGTTATAATGACGAGCCAAATAGGTGCTTATACAGGTCAAACGTTTTTTATTGTTGAATGATTTGAAGCACCCCCTTTTTGCTAGCATTTGAACTCAAGCAACAGTGCCCTTCTCCAAAGTCTCATAGAAAACCATGAGTTAAAAATATTTAGAACTACAAGTCATTGATTATTATTTGACCCAACCTGTAATTAGGTTCGAAACAAAATTTGTTACTACACAAAATGATGCTCACCATGTACCAAGTGACATAAATAACTTTATACGCACCACATCTTGGGTTTCTTCTATTCCAATCGTACTTAGAAACCTGTAGCCGTCCATTGCTCGGTAATCTTGATGTCACGAGTTTACATGAACGCGAAGGAGGCCAAACGTTCGATATTCTATAACCCGTACTACAGGAATACGTTACTTTAGATCCTACATCACGCGTGGAGTTAGATGGCTGTATTTGTCCGTCTTGAGGAGGATAAAGTTGGGGACACTTTGCTGTCGGAAAAAATATATTAACGACTGTAAAGAGTGGAATGTTAGAGGATCATGGTGGAATAGGATGTCAATTATGTACATGAAAATGATTTAAAAAAATTTTAACTTGTAAATACGATCAACTGTTTGATTGTTTTTTTACCTGGAATACACTCATAATTAATTGTTTGACATCGTAGAGGACTACAACATGTATCTAAGTTTATCTTAAGAATGGTCCAGAAATTATTTGTCCAGCCTTGCAATGTATCGACGACATCTTGTGTTATATCATATTGTGTGCATGTTGTCTGATTATAGGAAGGTAGGTCACACGTTCGATTCCTAGACTTGGCGTCGAGATGAGCAAATGCCTCAATGATACGTATTGCGTGTCCCTTTTGGCACTCGATTTCTTTTAACGTCCTCTTTTTTCCCCAACAGGTTCTAGTTGACTTTGCTTGAAGTAAAAATATGTGGAGGATATACAGTTATGTAGTTTATACAATATTAGACCGTCCATAACGGAAGACCAGATCATCTCATTTTATTCCCGGGATTTTATTATCATGTTAACTTCGCGTTTAAACATATAAACGTTGCATACTTATGAAATATATAATGGATCACTTACTGGAAACTAATCTAACATTTATCCATTTACATATATACATGCTGATAATATTTACTGACATTGCTCCAGGCATTTTTATTCGTTTGCCCAGTGCCGAAAACAATATTGAACGTGTATACGTGTTAAATCATAGACGATCTTGCAATTAATACGATAATGTCATTCGTCCAGGTATCCCATGTGTTATATCGTCAAAAAGGCAATAACGTCAGGCCCGTAGCCAGGGGGGGGGGGGGGGGGGGTTCGCAGGGTTCGGGCGAACCCCCCCCCTGGCCAAAAATTCTTTCAAAATCATGCAGTTTTTCACCATTTTGAGCACTTCTCAAGTGATTTTAGCCATATTTGGGCCAAAATTGTCAAATGTGAACCCCCCTTGGAAATTTTTGAAAACTGACCCCCCCCCCCTTGGCAAATCCTGGCTACGGGCCTGAACGTTCTGTGTACATTTTAATAAACATAAGGTAACGTACGTGTCTTCGTCGCATGTTATATAGAATGTTATATGTACAGACATTAGGAATTACATAAGTGTTTTACATGTGCAGCCATGTCGTTTGAACATAGGAATTAAGTTTATTGGCACAACAAAAAATGTCTTACCAAGTACAAGCTAACATTTGTATGCATATAAAGCAGCTGAATGTACATTATCAATAACAGTAGGAAAAATATATATAATGTTAAGTGTAGACCTTTCAAGTTGTTAATGATAAGTTCCTTTGGTAATACGCTGACTTTATAAATCTATAAAGGCAGTCATTGTTAAATAATTTATATGAATATGAATGAACAGAATCAGTTAACTCTGGGATGAGGTTTTCATCATATCTCCCCAGTTGTACTCAAAAACAATGTTAAACAATACATAGCTCATTTCCCTAATTAGATATAATTTTTACTTTATACTTATATATTTACTAAACTCTAAGTTAACTTACCATTCGCTATTTCCCATAGAAATGCAATTGCAAAGGAGAGGTATATTACCTTCAAATTAGTATACATCTTAATGTCACCTCGATTGAACTTAAAATAACGCATTTGTTTACAATTATAGATTAATATGTAGATCCATATTAGGCCAATTTGGCAATATTACAAAGAAATCGTCTATGTTTCATAGAAGCTACTTTGGTTTAAACCAATTCAGAACTATTATTCATGCGTTGTTGTTTTGCTCAAATACACACACACATACATCGTATACAAACAGGTCGTATTGTGAAATATAAAAAATAACTTTAGCGGATGTCTTAAATCTTTTAGCATTCATGCGTTAAGTTGATCATTTTTATGCTTTTAAGTACATTCACAAATAACAAACCTAGTAATGTTGATACAATTCTGAACTTTCTTTCATTCTGTATAAAGTGTGAATAACACCCTAACAGATCGACCCATCCTACAAAACATTCGGTAGTCTATTTTACAAAAATGAATCTACCGTTAAAATAACAGTAAATAAATCCGTCCTTATAGTGGGAGTACCACCAAAATGTGCATTTAAATTACCGAAGACTTGGTTTACAAAGAATGACCATGATATGACGTTCCGAACGTCTTTGTTCGAGTGCTTTCCTCAAATGAATCCCTAAGTAGACATCAAATGAACCCCGGTTGTGGTTTTCCCAGTATTCTTTTAAGGGAAAGTAAATAAAATATGTGTCGGTTAAATGGACTCCTATTTCCATTGACCTTAGCAAATGCAATATAGCGGAGTAAACTTCATAAAAAAATAAAACACATTGGTGTCATGATATGAATGACATTAGGGCAAGGTGACCCAATTAAACATTCCAAAGGGGAATTCTGTTTAATGTTTAATTGTTCCAAGTATACACACAGCTTCATCAACTTTGGTAATTAACGGTGACAATAATGGCATCCCATTAATTGCATGTTAATTGGTATAACAGATATGGCCACATGTACATCAGCATCCTAGACTCACCATATAAATGACTATAGTACGAGCGTACTCCCGTCTGTAACTTTTTCGATAGCTTGTTTTTTTTGCTTCTTTAAATATATTCTCTTAACTTACTTCATGATATCCTTCATTTTAAGACTGCAGACAGGGAGAGTGGCAGTATTGCTTCAATCTCTAGTGACCCAAACCCCAAACACCGGCCAGGTCTCCCAGAGATGAGGAAAGGAGGAGGGGGCCTGACTAACAGACTAAGGGAGTGGCGTGTGCAGAGGCAGGGAAACAGAGAAATATAGACTAAGATGTGAAGGAACTTATACCCAATGTCTCGGTTTATCAAAGAAATGGTAGTTGGTAACCAAAGGGTGAAGTTGGTATATATATTGTACTCTACTTGATTCTCTTGATTAATTTCCTCCTACAGGTTAATCTTATGGTACCCTAGTGCAGAGTCAAGTTAAACTACAAAGACAAGACATTAAGCTCTCTTTTAAGAAGCGAAGTCAAACGAATGTAAAGGGTATTCTTATGGCTATGCTAACTTATTTTTGTTGTGGTATTGTCAAATGTGCCCAACGACATATGTTCTGAGAGTCCTACTTTTTATCACTTATGTTCATCAAATCATCAGTTATTAGACAATGTGACCAATATTATGAAAGGGACTCATCTAGTAAGAACGACCCCTGTGCGCGTCTGTAGTCATAAACTACAAGACGAAGCTCTGTTTTAAGAAGTGAAGTTGAACGAATGCAAAGGGTAAGTAAGAACATGGGGGGAGGATCGAATCGAACCAATCCATTTCACCTATAGTGGGTACTAGAATAGTATTAGACAAACAAGAATGACTCTCCCACGATTGTTTTGATTATTAAATCAATTCAGTTTTATAACAGTCCATTACCAATTCATAACTGCCTCAAGGAACATAGTTGTCACGATCTACCAGGAACGCACTATAATTTTTGCCTCTCGTATTTACAACTATCATAAACTCAAACGCTCCAACTAAATATGTATATGCCGAATTGCATATTTATGATATAGCCGTACGCATAACCCCAGGCTATAAAAATAACAGGTAATTGTTTTAATAATGAAATTGAATACGTTAGCGACCAACCTTCTCTTAATTACTGTTTCATTGATGGATTGATATTTCGGAGATATTTTTAGGAGGTTAACATGGAGTGGAGTACGCTTATAATCGGATTTACCCTCTTTAGTCAAGGTATGTTGATAATTATGGTATTTAGAGGTAGAATTTGTTGTGAGGAGTACATCATGACCTGATAATGATGAACTACTAATCAAAAGAAAGATCTGGACATATAAATTTAGATACAATTTAAAACTGATTTTATAGGCTTCATGAAACAATCCGAACAATGGATTTTGATAAGTTTGAAACATAAATGGCCACGATACAAATAAATTGCCTTCAGGATTACAAATTTCAAATTACAATTAAAGAGAATCATGAATAAAAACACAGAAAACAAAGATGCAGGTCAACAAAAGATCCATGAATAGTGAATACTAAATGAGAATGTAATTTGTTTATATCGTTCTGCTCTTATTGTTTTAAGATAAAAGGTTCCCAAATCATTCTTTACCTCGATCGATTTGTTTTGCCTTTCTAAAAGAGACCTTCATCCCAAAGTACTAGACTCTGGCACTCATGGTACTTTTTTAGTTTTAACTTATTAAAACAATTCCGTTTTCTGATATAGCTTATGGATTCTTTCCGAGGTTTGGTCCACGCTTGATCCGAGTTGACACACCACCGCCACCAGAGTTCCCGGAGCCACGGTGTTACCAAGCGCTTAGCCCAGGTCCTTGCTACGCCTCGAAACCACGATGGTTCTACAATTCCGATACTGCGGAGTGTCAACCCTTCGTGTTTGGGGGATGCGCTGGAAATGATAACAATTTCCAGACTGTGGATGAATGCGTCAAGTCTTGTATTGGTAATGTGCTATGTTAGACAATATGTTCCTTATTTCATGTATTTACACCCTGCTTTCTTAATTGTTTCGAGTGCTGTCAGTATGCAAGGCAACTTAAAAGGCCATGTTCCCACAAAGTTAGATTACTGTTTTATAAAATGACATCATGAAATCCCTCCATTTCAACTAACCTTTGTCGAAAGCTGATGGATGGTGCCTTCCTTGGGTACCATGAACTCGTGGTTATTGCCCCATTCTTAGTTGGTCTATGCAGCTACTAAAGGTCACAAAAGGCCAAAATTGTGTGTGTTCATGTTCAAAACAGTACTGACCAACGAACACACCTTATTAAGTCTTTAAAACTACATTTGTTTTTCAAATTCAGGACACCGAGATGTCACCGAGGATGACGGCAACGATGGGCCATTCGGAATTCCAAGAGGAAGTCCCATAACATCTTTCCCAAAGATAACTCCAATTGATATGAGTCATCGCAGTTTCCTAGGGGAGAAACTTCTAAAACTCAGACTAGGGGCGCTTTATGGTAGGCTTCGAAACCGTCTGGAAAACGCTCCACCTCTTATAAGAACAATTTTCTTTAAACGTGATAACTTAGATGGTAGCATTGTGCCTGAGGCTGAATCAAATGATAATGTCCGTGGTGGTGGCTCTGATATGAATGTTAATGAAGGCCTAGTAAAAACTGTTGATGTTCCTGAGAGCACAACTGAGTCAAATCAGAACGCCGAGACTACTGAAACAGATGTAGAAGCAGACAGTGATAACAAAGAGCAATCGACACAAGTAAATAAACCAGTGGAAACTTATGAAGAAGAACATACAACAATGGAAAAATCAGACACAGAGTCAGATGATGAACATATGCTTGGTATTGATAGAACCGAAACAATACCATCCGATCTAGCAGAGGAAAACGCCCCGTCTGAGTTCAACGAAGTATCAGTCTCTGGTGTTGATATCAGTCCATCCGTTAAATCAAATGAACCAAATAAGCAAGAGATTGAGAATGAAAATGACACCGACAATATCCCAATAGGTGGTTCATCTGAGAATCAAGAAACTGAAACTAGCCAAGATTTCAACGATGCATGCCATCAACCCATGGTCGTCGGCATGTGTAGAGCCAGTATTCCTATGTGGTACTATGACCACACTATCAATCAGTGCATTTTGTTTAACTATGGTGGCTGTAGAGGAAATGACAACAAATTCACGTCTTTCGTTGAATGCTGGGATAAATGTGGCATTATAAGAGAATTGCAACCAGGTAATTATGAGCACCTTTCTTGATAAAATACTTGAATGAGAGTTGCATCTTGCGCTCTTGTGAGCGATGCATGACCTTTACCTTTAATCTTTATACCCTTTCCTTCACCAATCATAAACAAGTTTTAGATGCAAAGATAACAAATGAATGGATGAATGGGGCTAGATTCCAAGGACTAGATTGGAACTATCAAACAGAACCAAATGAATATAAATTCACTGCATTTTAATACACATGTGTTATGCCATATGGACCTAAACAATGCAGTTTGACTTGCCACAACCATTACATTAGCCCTAAGAAATAACCGATATGGCTATATTTTGTATATCTGAGCGACAGAAGTACATAACATATGCCTACATCTACTCATATCACCTTTTCATATGTAACACTGTCAACTTGCTGGCGACATGTGTCGTACAGTAACAGCTTGGTCCTAAAATTACTTCACTAACCATTATTCTGGATGGAGAAATTATCATTTCAAAATTTACCGTAATTACACAAGTTCCTCGATGCTATTTATTTCTATTAACCCAAATTAAGTGTGTGTAATATGCCATAAAAGGATGTAAAATGCAATCAAAAGTTTAACATCAATATAAAATTTAAAGAGTGATAACATTATTTCATAAATGTTTAAATATGAGCCATATACCTCGATTGTAATGCGCCCGTCAGCAATATGCATTGAGGCTATTGTGTAATATTAAAACATTAATGGCGTTTGTTGACAACAAATTGATTATTTTTGATTTTAGAATCTGGAGCATTTGATCCACAGCAAAATCTGAACGAGGGTCTCCCCGAAATGCCATCATTTCAAACGAACGTACCAAATGAGCTCGAATGGAGGAACAGGCGACCAGTGAAGCAAAACGTAAAAATATCAATCACGCAATTCAGGCCTAATTTCTACCATCGTCCTAATCTCCCTCAACTACCCAGCCTACCCGTTGTCCATCCTGAACATCAGCCATTTGGACCCCCACCACCTCCCCCACATATCTTACTGTCCCAATTCCATAATGAATATCCCGAAGAACAAGAAATGCCCGAGTCAGTACCAGAAATTGACCCCGAACCAGAAGTGAACCCTAAATCCACAAACGAAAAACTAAAACCACAAAATCCATCATACCCGGGCGAGACAATGAAGATAATCTGCAGTATGGCAAAAGATTCAGGACCTTGCTCCGCGAAGCATAATATGTGGTACTACAATTCCCAATCCGCTAAATGTGAGCTCTTCCAATATGGTGGTTGTGGAGGAAATCTTAACAGATTCTATAGGGATGAGGATTGTTTAACAGCTTGTAGGTCAGGTAAATATATTTGGTATCTTATGTAAAAGAAGTAGAGCATGCCTCACAGTTATGCGATACTCTAGTCAAATTCTATTCTCTATCCCACAGTCCTCTGCCAAATTATTTTACATCGCAAATTCTGCGCATTTCTTACTTATTTTATGCTATATGTAGTATGATATTAAGAAATCATTTAAATATTTTTAATGGAAGAAATGAAATTAAAACAAATGACGTGCAAAGATTTTCATTTGGATTGATGTGACTACATTTGAGGTTTTGTACATTAATAGCCTTACCCTTGGTGAATAAAGATGCTAATACAGAAAAAGAGAAAGAACCAATCATATCTGACAATAAAGCTGCAAAAGATGAACCCTTGACAACTGAGGAAAATGGTGAGGGCAAAGTTACAACATTTACAGTTCATACTCCAGTGTATTTCAGGATATTTATATTTGCCGCGTTTTGATTCTCAGTTATCCCATCACCGATCTTTCATTTCCAAAAACTATTATATACGTAATATCCTTCCAGGAAGGATCTGATAGAACGACGTGATCTCTCATCTTGGCTTTCTAATTGTTTTTTCGATGTTTTGATACTATTTGATATTTTTATATACGAGACCCAATATTAACAATACAACAAATAGTGTTTCTTTGCCAAAGCATGTATCCATTTTGCCAAACATATTGTTTTGATGTTAAAAGTATTGTTTATCAATTTTAACTTTATTATGTCATACAATGCCTTTAAAATTAAACATGAAATACTTAATGTATTTCTCAGATAAATCTTTTAAAAGCTATATCATAGTTTATGCTTCAAATCGTTGAGTTTACTTCAATATTTGATAACGTACATTTAAGTGTATACTCCTAAATTTTGTCACTGTACGTTGTCGATAATTAGGCGTGATATATAAATAGTGTGTGTTTTCAGACAATTCAGAAGGCATCCCCAAGGAAATCATTAGCGTGAAGGCAACTGAGATGGAATATGTCACAATGATAATCGTCATGGCAATAGTCGGCGTCCTCATGATTACAATTTCTGTATTCGTTATGATGGTAAGATATCCAAAATCACAAGCGCAGCCAGGAGTGAGATAGAAGAATTCTCAATTTTTGTAAAATTCAAAACAAATCTCGTCTATGCCACGATCGCACACCCCTGACTGAATATCGAAAAAACTGGCGATCGCACCCCCCTCCCCTGACTGTTCAAGCTGGCTATGACCATGAAAATGATATTATTTTTGTCTCAATGAAATTTTCCATGAGGTTCATGATTAAAAACCTCATAAAGCTATAGACGAACGAATCCCCTTTGGTAAATCAGTTGTTTCAACCATCGTGATAGTAGCAGAACAATGGTTAAGATTATTATTTAATAGTCACACTAAATACTTTACAATTGAATTTGATGGCAATATAACACAAATAAAGCTGAATGTTATAGCCTAGATTATGGAAATCACCTAATGGACAAACTGGTACAGTTCAAACGAAATGCTATGCATGCCGCATTTCTATGGATGGAGAGGGGTACCTGATATTTCCAATCAATTTTGATCACCATTGAGAAGAATACATGACTAATGTTTGCCTCACGTATTTTATCAGTTTGCCCTTAGTATAATTAATTCACTGTGACATTGATACACTATATTGTTGTAATTGTAACATTTATATTTTCAGATCCTCTTCCGGAGACTTCACCAAACCAAAACCAAAAAGGAAAAGATCTTAGAGGTGAGAATATAACTAAATACTAACTAATAGTATAGCTTTTAAAGATATTTTTATGTACTAACTCGTCAAATATGCGCAAACAAAGCATAAAGCGAGGCTTTGGTGAGTTGTCCAATGGGGAAGGAGTTGCCTTTTAAGGATTGTGCGGTGTGATATTGAATCTGGATTCCCTCCGATCAGGTCAAGGTCAGGTTATAATGATTGAACTAGCACTAAATCCTTTGAATCTTATCTGTTTCAGACGATGGTAAGGGATCATCTGAATTTGAACCTTTATTCCGATCTCCCAACTCTACCCAAGGTGCACACGTTTGCGACACCATACGACCACGCTACTGAAGAAAATAATATCAACAAGCTCACCCACGATGCCAATGAAAAGAGTACCAGTATTGCATAAACATTATAACATCGACGACCACATAGTCACGGACCCGGGGTCGCGGAACCACTCTATAACAATCATGTATCATCTACCAGTATATATAAAACTAAGTGGCATTTCATTATCACATTCAGACACTTAGTGTAACTATTAAATGTAGACACCAAGTGTAACTACAATGTAGTATGTAATTCAGGCACTATGTGTAACTATAACATTTAGACACAATGTATAACATCTAGACACGATGGATTTATAATCAAACACACTCTTGATGGTGCTGCTCCGGTATGCCGCCTATATTTCCGTGAAGTGACATGAATGCCCATTCCGACAAAATAGATCCCGTACATATATTTCCTGATGCATCTCACTTCACGGGGGTATTATTCCATAACTTTAATTCGTATCAACTGTCATGTAATCAACAAAAAGCTTTTCAAAAGCGAGCTTGTGGAATATATTTTGTATTTATGATTATATATATAGAGCCTAATTTATTATGCGTGTTTTAATTGTTCACAAATACAAATACGTATCACGTTTTCTTAAATATGAGTTAAACATAAAATAAAATGTTGTATCATATAATCGCCTTTGACGGTTCATTTAATTGAGCTAAAATTGGAAGATATTACACATTCTTAAAGGGACATTCCTGGCCAGACCATTTCTATCCTGAAATGGTAGCCTTAATCATATTTATGCTTTCCATATCTAGCAAAACATGGGAAAATGTTTTAATATTGTCAATATTGATCATTTACAAAATGTAGTGCTCATTTCCAGTAAGTGCCATCTTTTAAGATTTCACTCAGGAAGTGATGTCATCAACTCTCAACTTTCATGACCTTGCATATAACAGTATAGGGAAGTGGCACAAAATCGCTTCTAGACAAGTGGTCCTTACTTTATGTACAAACATGTCTTCAGAGCTTGTCAATTTAGAATAAAATAAGAGACTCTTAAAAGGATTAAATAGTAGACAAATTTGAAAGATAATATTCAGCTGGTTTTGTAATGCTTTGTAACTCCTTGCCTAATATTATATACAAAGTTGAGAGTCGATGACATCACTTCCTGAGTGAAATCTTAAGAAGATGGCAGCCTACTGGAATTGAGCATTACATTTTTAAGTGACCAATGTTGACCATATTAAAACATTTATCCGTGTTCTGCTAAACATGGTAATTAGACTCCAGATGAAATCTGGAGTCTATTGTTTTCGTCAGTTTTCTTCTTCTTATTCTTATTCTTATTATTCTTTTTCTAAACCAGTTTTCTCAATTACCATAAGGTTTTCAGTAAAGTCAGTCATTTGGTCAATTTAGGTCCAGAATCTAGTTCCTCGGAAATTGGGTCAAATTTTTATCTAGGTCAAAGGTCAAGAACTAGGTCAAATCCAGTACTTTGTCACTTTTTTCGATTTTCTCGGTCGTCCTTCAATATTTTCGATCCGGGTTTTTTTCATTGTGTTCCTTATAAAAAAGTAGAAAACCTAGGGTCGATTTAGTTTTTTGATATCTCAAACCGATTTCGAGAAATCAGTGTCCGAAAACGAGGTCCAAAAAAAGGTTCTCCGAATCAAATGTCCAGGATATTAATCTTATAGGAAATTTTCTCAGGATTCCGAATCTGAAAACGAAATTTCGATCCGACTTCCGTTTCGGAAGTTATGGCGTTTTGAAAACTCAAAAATCGCTAAATTTGGTGCCCATGTTAAGTCAATGGGAAAAAATATTTTTTTGAAGTGAAAAATACGGAAAAAGACTGAGTTCAGCTTCATATAATCAAAGCCTTTAAAAGAAGGGGACCTCAAAAGCCATCTAGCTTTAAAATTTGGACACCGAAATGCCTAGGTCAAAATCTAGGTCAAATTCATAGGTTTTCCTTATTTTTTCGATTCTGACACTACACTCTAATTATATTCTTCGAAATTGTGTATACATGTAGCCAAGAATATGCTAATAGTGTTAGCCTTTTGCCGTCAGAAAGTATTTTGACCCACTTTTGAGATATGGTGTCCGAAAAGTAGGTCAAAATAAAAAGTTCTCCAAATTTAATATATGAGTTATGAATTAAGGGTAGAATTCTGTCAGGAATCCGAATCTGCAAACCAAATTTCGATCCGACATCCGGTTCGGAAGTTATGGCGTGTCCGAAAAGTAGGTCAAAATAAAAAAGCTCCAAATTTAACGTATGAGTTATAAATTAGGGGTACAATTTTGTCAGGAATCCGAATCTTTAAATCGAATTTCGATCCGACTTCCGGTTCGGAAGTTATGGCGTTTTGAAATTTCGGAAAATCGATCTGATGGTATCCTGATAGAAAGTCAAGAGTAGAGAAGAAAATGCTGAAAAATTCATCCATCCTTCCTATCTGATCTTATCCTATCCTTCCTTTCTATCCTTTCTTCGTATCTTTTCTATCCTTTCTTCGTATCTTTTCCTTCCTATCCTTCCTATCCTATCCTATCCTATCCTATCCTTTCTTCCTATTCTATTCTATCCTATCCTTCTTTCTTATTCTATCCTATCGTTCTTTCCTATTCTATCCTATCCCACCTTCCTATTTTATTTATCCATCTCTTTGTAGATGACTCAGCTTATTCTGGATGACTCGGCTTATTCTGGATCACTCGGCTAAAAAAAGTCTAGATCTGGAGTCTGAAATTGAACTTCGTTCAATTTCCAAAATCTAGTTATATATATGGTTGTAGCTACCATATTAGGAGAGAGATGGTCTGGCAAGGAATATTCCTTAAAGTAAAAAATCGTATGGAATGATTTTACCATACTTATATACACGCTTTCGATAAGATTATGAAAGGTTAAAGGCTGAAATTTTATTCCGACGACTCTCTAGTTTTTGCCATGAAGCTGCACTGACTTGTACATCGAATTATTACTCAATAGGTATCAGCTAACATTGCTCGAAAACTGTTTGAAAAAGCTCAACACCATAATAACTCGACCCCCGTAATTTTGTTCTCAAGAAAAAATACTGAATGTAATAAAAACTGCAGTTTTGATTCCCAAATAGGGTCTTCAGTTATATTATATAAAATTTGTGAATTTCAAACATATTCTCAAACATTTGTAAAAGACTCGACCCAAGAGGCGCTCCCGGTAATCAAGGAGAGGGGCACAATTTACTGACCCCCCCCCCTCCGTTTCCGCCATTGAATCCTATGGTGTGTAACATATGCGACAATGACACGATTGCATCCAAAACAACCTTATGATCAACCCTCACTTCTTGGAAACAGACATCGCACCTACATGTACATGTACAATGATGGAAACAGGTGTCGCGAGTTCACGAGTCGTGTTGAATTGTCACGGACAAAGACACATGTTGTCAAGCAGAACATTTTGACTGAAGTGCCATATTCCAAATAATAATCGATGTTCATCTCAATGCTTATTTTCATCGTTACGCCAATGCAGATACTAGTATTGAATGATATCATTTTCTACAAGTCAAGGCCTAATTCCGGGATCTGATCGGGAGTTGAGAGCGTGGATGTCCGGACTAATCAAATGCTAAATCTTAAGATGCAGTGGAAAATGCGAAACTGTGATAAAAATTTGGAACGTTGTAGGTGCAATAAAAATCGTCAGTCACTACAGATTTGAAAAATGATTTTATTTTGATATGCAGTACTGTGTAGACAGATCATACTGCCATCTTTCTATTCATTAAACGATCGATTTTTAATGGTTTTATCATTTTTATGTCACTACCCACATGGGCTTTAAAAGTCAGAGTGTTTTCGGGTTCGACATTTGACAGGCATTCGGCGTCTGTAACAATTGTTACACCAATTCAAAGTGATGGCATATTCTCATGTTATGTTAATATCTGTTAACATTGCAGCAAAACGGACTCTATTGTGTTGGTTATTGATTGATTGTGAGGAGTATAAAACTAAGAGACGAGACAATATGTATCTGCATGCAACAATATGATACTGCTGTTTTCAGAGTTCAGAATGGACTGCAACAGCATTCTGTAGCTAGTAGAGCTTGATAAGAGAACATGATATGCAGATCTATATATAGAATACTGCTAGTAACTCGGCAATGCAATATCGAACAGTACATAGCAATTGTAGATATTGCTGGAAAATAAAACAAGCTATTCTAACAACGCACTTGCAACGCAGTTCAACTAGGATATTACAGAATATATAAGGTATGTCATCCATTATTATCCCTACATACAGACTGAAACGCTATGTACTGTTTTTGTTAGTTAACATAAAGCTCGAAATGGTATATTGATGCAGTTGTTGTCTGGCTCATGAACGAATGTCAACAACATCGTTTCATACATAGTGCAAGAAAGTGGGCGTGACATGCTTACAGCCATCATACAAAATAGCTGCGCGCTGTCTACTGAGGTTGGATACTAGCATCAAGGTTTAAACATTACTATATATATAATATTCTGTAATCGTGTAACCTCAAAATCCTCATAGATTCAGTATAGAAAATAAGTATTTAGGATATAAACAGGGGGGGGGGGGGTATTGACGTTTGTCAGTATGATGGCAAGGGGATGAGGTGATATCTATTTTTATTGATGGATCATTAAGCTATAGGCTTATTCCTTCGATAAGGTCATTGTAAGACAACAATTTACATGGGAATTTTTGAGAGGTGTCAAGGAGGCTCCCGGTGTTAATGTTTCCAAGATTTACAATGTTAATGGGTTAACTAATTGCAATGATAATATGATCATGAAAGTCACAATTCGCATTTGACTTCGTAGTTACTGCAAAGGTGTAATTTCAGAATAAAGATTCAACGGTGACGACAACAGTATGATGCGACGTAAAAGAAGTCCATATGGGACGTGTGACGCTTACATCAACCTTTCTAATTCCCTCTTCAACGCAATTGAGGACGAAAATGACTCTCAAGTGTCAAGGGTTCTAGAATCCAACAAGGAGCTCGCAAAAGAAATCATCCAAACAACTGTTTATATTCAGAACTTCGGTGAAGGTACCGTGTTCCACGCTGCTGCATACTACGGACACTGTAATATCGTAAGAACATTTCTTAAACACGGGGTTGATGTGAATATGAAGGACAGTAGAAATCGTACTGCACTTCATGCAGCGGCTGTAAGAGGTTTATTAAACATGGTGTCATACCTTATTAAAGAACAAAGCGTCATTGATACCAAGGACAGATGGGGACAGACTCCCCTCCACAAAGCCTGTAGCTATGGATACACAGATGTCGCGATGGTTTTGCTTAAAAAGGGAGCCCATCCAGAGTATATGGATAACTTTGGAAGAACCCCTTTGGATGTTTCGGTTTTGATGGGTCATTCTCACACCGCCGAATTTCTTATAAAATTTCTGGAAAGTCATCAAAATGAGAGTTATTCCTGCGATAAATCTGAGAACAAAATCCGCAAGAACTCCAAGAATATAGACTCCCAAAACTCAATAAGTAAAGACTCCGAGGACTCTAAGCTAAATGCCTCTAAAACCTCTGAGAGTAACGCCTCCCAAACCATTGACAGTAACAGCTCACAGATATCTGAAAGTAACGCCCCTCAAAAATCTGATCATGAGAGTAACGCATTACAAACCACTGAGGATAACGCCTCCCAAAGTTCTGAAAGTAACGTCTGTGACGATGAAGCGGGGAATAACGCCTGCAAAAATGATAATGTTGCGGACCCAAACTCTGAGAGTAACTCATTTGGTAACAATGAGAGTAATGCATGATGTCATGTTAGCAAAGGATATATACGAATATAAAATTATAGAGGGATTAGTATTAATATGCTACACCCCAATTTCAGATATGTTTTTAGATCACTTAACATGAGCAGGCTTTAACACGTGATCAACAGGAATTTTGGTGTTGTCAAGCTTTTTGGAGGGGGTGTACCTCTCTTATATTCATTATACACGACAATTTTGATACAAATAATTGTCTTGATACAAAGATATATGCTTTCAACATAATTTCAAATTACATCGAAGCTGAGAGAGACGGTTAATCAACGAACATCATAGCAGCTCGTCGATCGTTTTGTACTTTGTGCTTTATCGCTGGCTTGCTAGTGAAGTAATCGCCGTAAACCCTGGTCACAGTGAACTATTAAATAATACTAGAAAACTTGGCAAATGTTGGCTGAAGAATTATAATGAACACTCTACCCACTGGCGCGAGTAGCAACAGTATTTCAGACAATGATATTAGGGCCTTAACAACATCAGTATCTTCAGCAAAGAGTCTTTGTAACGTTAATGTACATTTATAGTATGTATTACTGTTGAAACAGTTTTCCAGGTTCTAATTTGAAATAATACATAAAGATTTTAAGTTCCAAGTGTTTATTTTTCCATGTTAAAATTAATTAGTTACACTCAGTTAATAATATCCAATGTTAAAACAGTCCCGATCATGAGATGTAATTAGGGAATGCTTCACATACCTATAAAAGATGCAAGCCAATATAAGTACATGAACTAAAGAGGAATAAAGAATAGAATCGATGTACAACAAAACAGGTTATATTAAAATGTACGGAAAATGAAATATATTTCAAAACCTAAAACTTAATAAACTATCATGCAGAGTAAAATAAAATCTTTACTATGTATGTTAAAATCTAAAATTGGTTACATTACCCCCAAAATTTAAATAAAAATGTTTGTCCTCTAACATGCAAGAGGTCATATTTTGTCAATCTAACAGCACATATTAAACAGAAAGAAATTGCAGCATATATATGCCATTTGAAGGCAGCGATAAACATCATTTTTAAGGATTTACCCTGGAATCAGTGCAATGTGGAATGGCCATTTCTCGAATGTACTTTCCAAAATTTGCACGAGATGCGGAGTAAAGGTCAAGTTGACAAGTTATCAATTTCAATCTGAGGAATCCAGTTATCACCCTGACAACCGTTTAACTAGTGACCTTGAGTGGGTTATTGGTTATATAATGGAATGTAGTCATGTGAAATAGCGTCTTCAGATTGGCTGGAATCGGACACACCTTTCATTGCTATGTGTGAATATCAAATTATTTACAATGTTACATAATAACCAACTTTGCTAATAAAACACAGTTTTACGAATCAATACACTCCGTATAATAATTGCAGCTTTAAAGGCAGAATCAGGTCTTTATTAGGTAGCAATTAAAATTGCAAGCGACGTGCACAATTGACCTACCAATATATTCCTTATAATCTCAAATACAATACCTCTCAGTAGATCCGCAATATGCTATAAATTGAATTCATCAAGTATTCAACGTACAAATTATGAAAATATTTAAATTCTCTCAAATCATAAAGATGGTTACCACAATTATTGAATATAATTTTTTGTAAAAATCCATAATCTTCCTGAAAAGAGTATGCACTTTGAGGATTTTTTAGAAAATAGACATGACAAAAAATGATATGAGCAAAAAATATTCTAAAATATGATTCTTTTGTTTAGCCTGCTTGCTAGATCTGTGTCTCGCTTTATCCTATAAAAATATAATGATGTTGCATGATATTTATGGATCATATATCTGAATGTGAATAGTTTCAAAAATATAGTGTAGAGTCTGATCAAATCTGCAGTTTTCTCTCCTGTCATAAAGGATGGAGCATTTCTGCTTTAAGCACGGAGTTTAAAGTCAATTTTGCTTCGATATTATCATTCGGCGAAAAAGAATCTTTACGATTGTCTAATCAAATCTGCAGCCTTCTCTCCTATCATAATAGATGGCGCATTGGTGTTGCCTGACATGACATGAGGCATGATGGATGCATCCGCCACTCTCAGATTCTCAATCCCCTTCACTCTGCAAAATATAATAATACTTTGTAAGATCCCGAGCAAAGGCATTATAGTAATTAAATATTAATTACACTGTGACCGCTCAAAGAGCAGATCCCAAAAAATATCTGACCAATACAGGTACGTTACAATTTTGATGTCTATAGACTTTGGTTTTCATACTTTGGAAATAAAGGTGGTTGCTGAGATATTTTTAGGGAAACGTTTTTTATTTGCATAATAATCAACACAATTGTTATGCAAATAAAATACATTTCTCTAAAAAATATCTGAGCAATCAACTATACATGTATTTCCAAAGTATGAAAATCAAAGTCTATGGATGACATCAAAATTGTAGTGTAACGTTTGTCGTTCATCTTGCCACAACCTCCGATCACAGGGCTTCAAAATCCAGAATATATTCTTTCTTTTTACCCCCTGCGATAAGCAGTTAGCATTTCCCCGATTAAGAACTCGCAATCTGATTGGCTGTCGCAACACTGAGACAGAAATCATGTATAGGTCATTGTGCATAATAAGATCACGTGATTCAGTGTAATCGGGCGCTTCCAAATTGGTTATAGCAGGGGGGGGGGAAAGGAGGTACGGATTCTGTACACCTGCTTAGGAGGATGATCTTGCCATGGATAATCTAAAATTAGGCACATTTCAGACTTTTGAACAAAGATGATTGGATTTCATGTATGACGCCTATGGTTTATCCTTTTCTTTAGGTATTGATTTACCTCGTGCGTGAGATTTCGGGACTTTACCAATTGAAGTAGCACACGATGACTCTCCAAATTCTAATCAAACCATATTACCATAAGTAGAATAGTAACTGAGACCATATGAGAATCATTAATCAAGGTTAAAGGTACATGTACCTTAACTGTGGATCTACAACTGAGTTCTTATCAGTTGCTGGTCCCATTCTGCATGTTGATGTTGGATGGTTTAAAGTCCACAAGTTTGCTCTTATGAAACAATCCCAGTAAGCATCGGTACCAAATCGGTGAGCCTTACATAAAGGATGATGATTCGTATTCAGTTCAAATCCTCCCTTTGTGAATGCATTTGTTTTTGCAAGTTTTTCTGTCCAAACCTTTAAACCTAGTAAATAAAACATATAATCATATATAATTTCAGAAAAACATTACTTAGATATCAGATCAGTAGGGCTAGCGATGAATGTTTTCGCTGCTTTTTTAAGTTTTGAAATATTTTTTTTTGTATTGTATTAATCTTTAACATTTGACTAATTGTAATTTTGATAACTTTATATAATTTTTCATATGATTAAACATATTAACCTGCCATCAAATGTTTCACATCAACTGCATTTTCAAGGTAGTTGGGCTCAATTAATGGATGATCAAATGGGTCGGTGCTTTGAAGTCTAATTGTACCATTCGTTGCTGGATGGAGCAATGTGACAATTGTACTGACACCAGTTTTTCCGTCCATTTGCTCATCTGGAAATATTGCATTCCATACCTGAAATGTAATAAAATAGTTCATTTCATACCTGAAAGTATACCTGAAAGTGCAATGAAATATTGTATTCCATACTTGAAATTAAATGAGTATTAAAAATAGTTCATTTCATAACAGAAAGATCCATTACATATAGGGTGTTAAAAAAACTGGACCGAAAGGTTTGCCATAGCTTTGAGAAAACCCAACCGATTAATGTCTGTGTAATGTCTCTGTGTCTACAGAGGCAAGGTTGCCACCTGGAGCATGTTATAAAAACTGGAATAATTTCAAAACTCCATGCCTGATCAAAATGAAACTTCAGATATTATCGGACACGAAATCAACATCATATGTGCCAAATATGAAGTACAAAAGCCTTAGTAGTGTAAAATTAAGTGATTTATTGGCAGTTCAGTTTTTTAACACCCTGTAGCTGGAAGTACATTGCTGACTACAACTGCATGTACACTATATATGGTATACCCAGTATTTTAACATTAGTGCGTGTACCTCATTAGTATAGCCGATGTTGCCTTTTACATAATCTGTCCCTTTCTCATGTCCATATAATGTTGAAAATACATGAATCTGGATGTATGGGAATTTGTGATCATCCGGCTGGTAAGGAGATTTCATAAAGTACATCAGGTTTGCGAGTGGATTCTTCCATACACCTTTGGTAGACAAACATGAAATGGTTCATTAATTCTAACTTACACACAACAAGATCATTTTTCCGACCAAAATGCATGTCATTTAAGAACTGATAAATCATTTACGAAACAACTAACCTGTTCCAAAGAGTTTATACTTCCAGGTTTCAAGAAAAGAGAATGCTTGGTTTTCCGTAATGGCATCAACTTTGGTGAAATATGTCAAAAGGTCTGCTGTAGGATGGTCCTCCATGTTTTCTCCAACTGGTAGGTCTGCCACAACAGGTATCTAATAAAGAAATGACATATTACCTTAGTCAGCCATAGAAAAAGTAGACTACGACACCTCCTACATGTCAAGACGTTATCAAACATATCTTCCTAAATAGAATAGCCACTTGCATGATTATTTTACAAGCCCAAAATACCAACTGTCCCTGTTTTAGCTAGCTAAGCTTGGATTATACCTGACTTGGAGCACAATGTGGGCAATTACCCCGGGGCAATTACTAAATGTCGTACATTGAAGTAATCCATTACATAAAGGGTGTTAAAAAACTGGACCGAACTGATTGCCATAACTTTGAGAAAACACTTACCGATTAATGTGTCTACCGAGACAAGGTTGCCACCTGGAGCATGTCATAAAAACTGGAATAATTTCAAAACTCCATGCCCGATCAAAATAAAACTTCAGGTATTATCGTGGGCAATTGCCTTGGGTTCTCACCACACCCAACCATGAAGTGTATCACGATGTCCTGATCTCACTACACATCTTGAAATTATGGGGTATCAATAAAGTTTCGTTTTTACTATGCAAATACACATTGTGGAGTATTACCAAAACTTCACATTGTGTTGACTTACTAATGTCGTTCTCACAACACAACTGAATGCGTTTACGTGAATGAGGTCTGGATGAATTTGTACGATTCCTCAAAACTTACTCCTATCTCTTCAAGGTGTTTCTTAGGTCCTATTCCAGAGAGTAGGAGAATGTGAGCTGATCCAATGGCACCTCCTGATAGTATAACGTCCTTTCTTGCTTTCACATTTTTCTTGACCAAGTCTCTCACGTAAGCCACACCCACTGCTTTCTTGCCTTCTAGGAGAACCTGTTATAAGTTTCCATATAAAAACAATATCATTTTCATCGCAAAAACCTCCTTTTGTTGAGGAAAACATTTTGGAGCCTACTTTCGATTTGCATTAAAGTGTTCCAGGTATGTTCCATTGTGTAATGAGGTTTAAAGTCAACATGCTTGTCAGTTAAATTGAATTCACTACACCATGTCCCTCAAATACTCAAGGTACTCCTTATTATAAAAAAGCTTGATGATATATATGCCTTATATTTAAATACTGGCTTCCACAAATAGATTGTGCAGATACTGACTTTTGTGACGTGAGCTTGTGTTGCTACATGTAGATTTTTTCTGTCCATATTTGGCTCTAAGAAGGCAGTTGCAGTACTGGACCTCTCTCCCTTGGCATCTACAGTAACCTGAGCTAAGTTCCAGCCTAGGGAAAGAAAAAATACCGAATGGAATAAGTACATGTACAGTATATAGTATGCCAAAAACACACATAATATTTCTTTTTCGATCTCTTTTTCAATAAGCATTAGATGTAAATGAATAAACACAAGGAGCTCACGCGTCTCGAACTCGCAACCTAGTGATTACGGCACCTACTCGCCTAGTTTTGCTGGCTATTTAGCATTCATTATTGCAGTTCCAAAATCATGAAATACGAGGGTTGTCCCATAAGTCTTGAAATTTTTATTCTAATTCATAGAATGATTTAGATACAATGATAAAAATTTCACATTTTGTAACTTAGATATATTTCTACTATCTCTGTAAGTTTCATAGCATAATAAGATCATTTGGCAATGTTACAGATGATTTAAAATGGAATGTTGGGGGTACCCGGGGCAGAAAACAGGATAAAAAATACATAAAAATTAAGGATTTGGGAGCCCCTGGCTCAGCTCAACACATTGCCCTTTCTGCTCCTCTGTCAGAGTATGTGGAACGAATCTAGGGGCTACCTTTGACATCCCAAGGTCTTTCTTCATCACTCTGTGAGCAGTACTTTTACTAATATCAAAGTCTATGGCGATATTCCTACACTGAGTAGTTCTCCTTTCAGCCCTTATACTCTCTGCAATATGTGATATGAGATCGTCACTGGATTTTGGCCTTCCACTTCTAGGAGCATCCTCCAGGCTGGTATCTCCAGTTTTTAACTTATTCTGCCACCTCCATATTGTAGGGGCACTCGAAGTTCACTGTCTTCATACTTTTTCCATAGCTGTTCTTGTTTGTGAAGGTGTATGCCCTAAGGAGGCGTGGTATTGCACAACTGTATGCAAAGATTTAACATCTGGTGACATTATCCCTGCCATTTTGATTTTCAAAATGCTGAGGCTCTGTACCAAAATTGAGCAATTGTGCTAGTTTATTATGACATCACAGAGCTATTTCATAGGATTTTACCAAGAATACTGTGTTTTTGTAAATCTTGACAGGTGATTCACAATTTAAGATGCATACCATCCTTTAAAATCCATAATACTCCATGGCTCCATTTTACATTTTTACTGTATTTCATTACTGCCCCACCCCCCGACTCCCCCGGTTACCATAGCAACAATAATAGTTACTCAAGTTCATAATTTTGTTATGAAACTATTACATGTTGTAGATAATTGTTTGATCTTGAAACATACCAATTTTCAGCCAAATTCATTAAAATCTTTTTGAATTAGAATAAAAATTTCAAGACTTATGGGACAACCCTCGTACATCTTTATGTAGAACGATTTGAAATAATGTTGGGGACAGCGTACAATTGAATACAACTACTCAAACTGAAAATGATTTACCCAGTTGATCTTCGCCATTGTAATCCTCTGTAGTCTTGAGCTCTGCTTCAACCGCTGCATCATTTACATACTTTATACATTCAACTTCATCGACAACCGATACTTGTAGAGGCCCCGAGGTACCATGGTATTCTATAAATCAATTATAAACACACTGCAGAGCTTCATCTATTAACAAGTTTCCATTTGAAATAAAAAGTACATATTTCTAGAAATTTCTTAAATCATTATGTACCTCTCATGAATGACTGAGCAAGTCTGACCATTATGAAAGGTGGTGAAATCAGCATTGTGCTGATTTTCATTGACACAGTACTGCTGACTGTGATTTTACCATATTTCATAATGGCCATGGTTGCACAGGAATCAATGACAGTTACTTAATTATCTATGTACCGTTTGATTGAGAACAAACTAGACTTTGTATTGCTACCTTTGTATGTCCGAAGTATTGCTCAGGATTCTGGTAATCTGACTTCCAAATTGGGTATGCGTTTTTACGGACACCCTGTAGTTAAGATAAGTTTCAACTTTACCCGGGCTACTTTAAAACTTACAATTATGAGACAATGTTCGTTTACTCTTTTAGATATATTTTTCTTACTTGATTTGCTTAGTTTGGGGTCAAGTTGCGTTTCAGATTTTTTGAAATATGGAAGTACGTCTTTATAGCTCCACCCTGTGTTTCCCAGCTCTGCCCACATGTCATAGTCATATTTACTTCCACGTGTGTATTGCATGTAGTTATGTGCACTGCAACCTCCCAGTAATTTGCCGCGTGTCCATTTACTTTGCTTCAAAAACATGTAAATGTGTATATACTACCAATAGTATATGAATCTACGTCAGACTATTCAACTTGAGTTCTTCTGATAAAATGAGGATTTCAGCAAGGGAGCAAGGTTACATTGAGTTAACATGGGGTTGACTATTGACTTGGCGTCGGAATATAATCGTGTATTTCACTATGAAGATACATACAAAATCCTTCAACTTTCTAGGAAAAACTTAAGTTGATCAAATATCAACAAGTACATTCATGTGGGGTAGTTTTGCTTCGAATTCATTTTCAAGAGCAATAATATGGGTTATCTCTTGAAATCTATGATTAAAGTTATAAGGGTTTTTGAAATTTTAGGTTAGCTGTATGTGTACAAAAGAGTAAGTATGCAAATAAAACCACTCTTTGTTATTTTTCAAATGTTGCTTTTGTGAAAACTTACTGAAATCTAGAAATGATTACATTTACCTCGATGCCACCTGGCAGTGGGTAATCAGTTTCACCACCATGTGGCATAGAGACATAAAGACATGCAAAACTTTCCCCTAAACTTGATGATTATTATGAGTGATTAATGAAGTATGAATGATTAATAGACTTTAAGGATAAATTCATCTAAAGTATGCAGATCTATAAAATAGGATCACGCTCTCTATTTTGAATATTTAAAGATGCATTATGTCATAGGTTTCTCACCTAGACAATCAATGATGTCCTATTGTCACTGCTCATATAATATCTCACATACCATGGATATATCTTGAGAATAACTTTTGGGTATACCTGTATTATTGCCGAAATATCGGAAATAATCAACAGAACAACCAAACTCTGAAACTCCAGAATTACTAACACAACCGATTCCTCGGCTAGCGAGGGGAATCCCCATTGAGTCAAACAAGCGCCCACAAGCGCCTTGAACCAGGCAGCCAATCAGGTTTATGATAAACAAATTCAACGACCAATCAGATAACAGGAGGCCTTTCCCGGTATATTCAAACTTCAGATTGAATTAATTTCTTCGAAAATAATTAGATCGGCCAGCACAATCGCAAAATTAACACTGAAAGAGTAAAATAAATAAATGGGTATATAAATGTATGTGGTGAAACTCAATATGCAAAAAAGTCCAGAGGGGTCTTGATTGTGCTATCCTATATTGAAAGGCAGACAAGATTATTTCTAGTTTAATTATATCATAAAGAATTCATTAAAAACGGGTAGATTTTAAAAATATGAATTTCATAACATTTACCGAGTTTTCCAAGCCTTTGCAACAGTGTTTCTGTGGAACTGTTTTGTATTCCCAGTCCATGCTGGTCCGTTGAACAAGCTTGGTGCCCAATGGCGCCTTTGTGAGGGAGTTTGATGCTTCTCCAGCTTCTAGGAGCAACACTTTGGTGTTTGGGTCTTCTGACAGTCTACTTGCTACGACAGCACCTGCTGATCCTGCTCCAACTGTAATAATACAGGGAAAATCATTTTGTTCTGCATAAAACCCGAAATGGGTTTCAATCAATTTAACTCTCCTGACTAATGGGTTAGTCTGCTTTTATATCTTTCTGTCTGTGAATTTTGGAATCAATGATATAGTGACAAGTTGCTCTTGTTCCATTAAAATTCATTCTGCAATCTATCATTCGTATTTTTGTTATAAACAGTAACCCCCCTATCACACCAAACTAGTTCTTACCCATTCTTGCCAGTCCTACGAAAACGTCGTAAAACGGGCTCAATCTGGCTGTGGTCGGGAAATATGTCTGAAATAATTAGCTTCTTCGTTCTTAAACAGTCTTCAATACGTCCATCTCGTTCGAAGTTCGTTCAGGTCGCACCACATCGGTGTGCAACGTCGTAGAACGCGTCCATTAGTCTAGAAGGTCAATATGACCTGATTACAGAACGGTATGGTCGCCATCGAATTTTGAATCGATTCAAAATCACATTCCCGTCTGAGAACGTTCATAAAGTTCGTAAATAGACCTTAGAAAGTTGCAGCTACGTCCATTCCGTTCGCACACAGTTTAAAACCAGTTTTGAACAACGCAGTGGCAACTTGTTTAGTGTGATAGCTATATTTTTGCTAACTCGTTCATAAGTAGTGTTAAATACGTTCTTAATCAGTTTAAACCCGTTTGCAATTAGTTCTACCTCGTTCTCAACACGTCATCAGACAGTCAACTCGTTGTTAAAACGTCCCTAGTAGGATTGAAGTACGACGGTTCCGTTCGTAGTACGTCCAGCTCGTCGTTAGTACGTTGTCACTCGTTCTAATTGTAGAACATGACGACCACGAGAATATTTTGAGCATTGTCTAAGTTCTAGAGGACCTACCCGTTCGAGTACGTTCGATGACGTTTGTAAATAGATCCCAAACGGTTCTTAGTAGGTCCAATCTGTTCGTACACAGTTGAAGCCCGTTTTCGAGAACGTAGTGAGAACTAGTTTGGTGTGATAGTAGGGTTAGTAAAGTTAAAACATTTAAAAATGAGCCTCTCCATATTAGAAGGCAGCTGGCGCACCATCTACGGGGATTTATGAAAGCATGTCTCATTGCGACATTGCAACTAGGAAACGCACCATTTTACCCAATCTTTACTAAATACGATAATCGAAATTACTTCCGTCAATCGTAGCACCGGCGGATTCAGAAGCTACCAAGGGGGGGGGGGGGATTTCAAGTCAAGTAGAAAAATTTCCGCATGTTAAAAATTTGGGCCCTTAAAACCAGAATTTGGGCCTTAGTTTTTAAAATATAAGGCCCATTTTGGTAAAAAAAAAACATTTATTGAGGCCCTACAAAACCTTTGGGGCCCCGTTTCCACCCCTGGATCCGCCAGTGCGTTTTACCGGGCGTTTTACTTACCCACAATATAGTCATACTCCTCATCTAGTACATCTTGTATTTTTGAATTAATGTCAACAACGTTTTCCTTTATAAAATAGAGGTAAACTGCTACAAGAACGATGATACATGACAAACTCTGAAACATTGTAAAGCTGTGCAACGTCTACTGCCTGGATAGGTTACTGTACATCGGCCAGCGTTACTTTGAATTGTATTTTAAGTGTTATATGTAAATGATTTACTCAATATGAGGTTAGCTGTGTCTGAACCGTTCCGTCAAGTATACTCTAGTAGGTCTGGTAAATCGGTACAGTAAACCTTTTGAAAACCAGGCACTCTTAGTAAATAACTAGAACATTCTTCAAGTTTTTATATATCATATGATAACTTCTGCTCAGGTTGGTTGTATAGCTGTACAGTATGTTTTTGTTTTCTTCATCTTTGAACCAGTACACATTTTCTTGAATTGATATTTTTATGTCTTTAAGACAAGGAGAATTGTCAGCCATAATTTAAACTCGACTTTCCGTTGCCTGCAATGGAACAATTTAGAATAATATCTCTATAAAGTTCATCTTTTGACCACACATTTCATTTGAAGATGAGGATTGTGGGTATATAATATTCAAACCCCAGTAGTAGTACTTGTTTTCAACTATGGGTGATTGATACCAATTTGATACCCCGGGATGGATACACGGTAGTCAACGGAAGAACGAGTTTGAATAATGGATGCCGATCATCCTCGACGTTACATATGTTACGAAGTATCGGGGTTACATTTACAATCTGACCTGAGTTTACAATTCGAGATTTTTTTACAAATAATGGGAGCGCATTTATAGTTGGCATCCAAATATTAACTCAAACCGAGGGCGGAATGAAGTAAAGCAGTTGCGGATCCATGGGGGGGGGGGCTCTTTGGTTTTAGGCCTTTATTAGGCTATTTTATCAAAAAATGGGCCTTACTATTTCTCAATCTTTGGTTTTAGGGGCCCAAAATTGTTTTACCCGCTAGCGCGGACATTTTTTTCCAGACTCAAAATTTCTTGATCCGCCACTGGTACATGTAATAACTTGACAAAGTAGTTCTAGACAAGAAGAGATTGGTGTTGACCTTACCGTACAACAATTGATGCCAAGGGTTGGAAATAAATCATAATCGTTAATGCTAGAAAAAGTAAATCGTAAAATCTGAACTTTGGCTTGCTTGTATACACATGCGGTGAACAAGTTAAAAGAGCAGTGTTTGCTTTAATTTGCGAATAATCATGCGTATTTGGGAGTTCACGTTTTGAGAGAATTTATACGTACAAGTGTAATCATCTATAACTTCCAAGACTGTTCATGTTTTAATTGTTTTCCTCGGACCTAATTAGACATACAACTACCTTCCTAATATATTCATACTCATTCGGCCAAAAATGTAATATCCTTCCAGAAAGGATCTGATAGAACGCCGTGATCTCTCATCTTAGCTTCCTAATTGTTTTCCGATGTTTTGATACTATTTGGTAATTTTATATCTGTACGAGACCCAATATCAAAAAGACAGCAAAAAGTGTTTCTTTGCCAATAGCATGTATCCATTTTGCCAAACATTGTTTTGATGTTAAAAGTATTGTCTATCAATTTTTTATTATGTCACATAATGCCTTTAAAATTAAACTTGAAATGCATTTCTCAGATAAATCTTTTAAAAGCTACATCATAGTTTATGCTTCAAATCGTTGAGTTTACTTCAATATTTGACAACGTACATTTAAGTGTATACCCCTAAATTTTGTCACTGTACGTTGTCGATGATTAGGCGTGATATATAGTGTATGTTTTCAGACAATTCAGAAGGCATCCCCAAGGAAATCATTAGCGTGAAGGCAACTGAGATGGAATATGTCACAATGACAATCGTCATGGCAATAGTCGGCGTCCTCATGATCACAATTTCTGTATTCGTCATGATGGTAAGAGATCCAAAATCAAAACAAATCTCGTGTATGCCACGATCGCACCCTCCTGACGAAATATCGAAAAAACTGGCGATCGCACCCCCTGACTGAAATCTGGCTACGACCATGAAAATGATATTATTTTTGTCTCAATGAACTTTTCCATGAGGTTCATGAACAGAAACCTCATAAAGTTATATCCGAACGAGTCCCTTTTGTAAATCAGTTGTTTCAACCATCGTGATAGTAAGAAGACAATGGTTAAGATTATTATTTAATACTCATACTAAATATTTTACAATTGTATTTGATGGCCATATAACACAAATAAAGCTAAATTTTTATAGCCCAGTGTCCGTTAATTTAAATGACCACCAATGTTCTTCTTGACGCATGTCCATTATTACTTAAAGTCTTTTATGATCAATGTCATTGGTGTCCCTTATTGATAAACGGATCTAAAGTTCCTAAACATGAAGGCCGAGACTTTATATAGTTTTTATCTTCACTTTATTTTCTAATTTTCAATTGTACAAAGTTCTACATAATTCCATTTCTTCAGATCTTAAACATTCCTCCACTTTTCAAACCCATCTTACTTTTCTATCTTGTCCTCTCTAACCTGTTCTTACCTTTCTTAAAAGCCACAGTCCTTTTTGTGGCCCCTGTCTCATTTGTACACATTTTATACCCAGACATTTAGTCTACTAAACTGATATTGACTTTCAAACTGCGCTTTGCCTCTAAGGTTATAGATTCTGTTTCTCAAGACGTTTTGCCTCACCATTTACAGCCGAATTCCACAAGAGGTACTTTCCCACTTCTGTAGAAGGTCTCCCAAAATAGATTACACACAAACTGCTAAGAATTACATTGCATAAATCAACCTCCTTTGGAATGCAATGTGGAAGAGATTCTGTGAGAAGATTGTTTACATAATGTCTGGAACGAGCCCGACATATCCCATCATACTTCTTAAGAAACACGGTTAGTTACATGGATACAATAACATTCAAGACAAGGAACAAGTACCTCGTGTGGAAGCAAACTTACTTTTCCTTATGATATGAACGATGCTTTGCATGATTTCTAAGGCTGGAGAGGGGTTCCTGATATTTCCGATCAATTTTGATCACCATTGAGAAGAATACATGACTAATATATGCCTCACGTCTGTTATCAGTTTGACTTTAGTATAATTAATTCTCTGTGACATTGAGACACTATCCTTGTAATTGTAACATTTATATTTTCAGATCCTCTTCCGGAGACTTCACCAAACCAAAACCAAAAAGGAAAAGATCTTAGAGGTGAGAATATAACTAAATACTAACCGTAATTAATAAAGCTTTTAAAGATATTTTTATGTTCTATCTCGTCAAATATGCGCAAACAGCATAAACCGAGGCTTTGGTGAGTTGTCCAATGGGGAAGGAGTTGCCTTTTTAAGGAGTGTGCGGTGTGATGCTGAATCTGGATTCCTCTGATCAGGTCAAGGTCAGATTATATGGTAAATGACAGAATATGATTGAACTAGCACGTGTAAATCTTTTGAATCTTATCTGTTTCAGACGATGGTGAGGGATCATCTGAATTTAAACCTCTATTCCGATCTTCCAACTCTACCCAAGGTGCACACGTTTGCGACACCATACGACAACGCTACTGAAGAAAATAAGATCAACAAGATCACTCACGATGCCAATGAAAAGAGTACCAGTATTGCATAAACATTATAACATCGACGACCACATAGTCACGGACCCGGGGTCGCGGAACCACTCTATAACAATCATGTATCATCTACCAGTATATATAAAACTAAGTCGCATTTCATTATCACATTCAGACACTTAGTGTAACTATTACATGTAGACACCAAGTGTAACTACAATGCAGTATGTAATTCAGGCACTATGTGTAACTATAACATTTAGACACAATGTATAACATCTAGACACGATGGATTTATAATCAAACACATACTCTTGATGGTGCTGCTCCGGTATGCCGCCTATATTTCCGTGAAGTGACATGAATGCCCATTCCGACAAAATAGATCCCGTACATATATTTCCTGATGCATCTCACTTCACGGGGGTATTATTCCATAACTTTAATTCGTATCAACTGTCATGTAATCAACAAAAAGCTTTTCAAAAGCGAGCTTGTGGAATATATTTTGTATTTATGATTATATATATAGAGCCTAATTTATTATGCGTGTTTTAATTGTTCACAAATACAAATACGTATCACGTTTTCTTAAATATGAGTTAAACATAAAATAAAATGTTGTATCATATAATCGCCTTTGACGGTTCATTTAATTGAGCTAAAATTGGAAGATATTACACATTCTTAAAGGGACATTCCTGGCCAGACCATTTCTATCCTGAAATGGTAGCCTTAATCATATTTATGCTTTCCATATCTAGCAAAACATGGGAAAATGTTTTAATATTGTCAATATTGATCATTTACAAAATGTAGTGCTCATTTCCAGTAAGCTGCCATCTTTTAAGATTTCACTCAGGAAGTGATGTCATCAACTCACTCTCAACTTTCATGACCTTGCATATAACAGTATAGGGAAGTGGCACAAAATCGCTTCTAGACAAGTGGTCCTTACTTTATGTACAAAAATGTCTTCAGAGCTTGTCAATTTAGAATAAAATAAGAGACTCTTAAAAGGATTAAATAGTAGACAAATTTGAAAAATAATATTCAGCTGGTTTTGTAATGCTTTGTAACTCCTTGCCTAATATAATATACAAAGTTGAGAGTCGATGACATCACTTCCTGAGTGAAATCTTAAGAAGATGGCAGCCTACTGGAATTGAGCATTACATTTTTAAGTGACCAATGTTGACCATATTAAAACATTTGTCCGTGTTCTGCTAAACATGGTAATTATATATATGGTTGTAGCTACCATATTAGGAGAGAGATGGTCTGGCAAGGAATATTCCTTTAAGTAAAAAATCGTATGGAATGATTTTACCATACTTATATACACGCTTTCGATAAGATTATGAAAGGTTAAAGGCTGAAATTTTATTCCGACGACTCTCTAGTTTTTGCCGTGAAGCTGCACTGACTTGTACATCGAATTATTACTCAATAGGTATCAGCTAACATTGCTCAAAAACTGTTTGAAAAAGCTCAACACCATAATAACTCGACCCCCGTAATTTTGTTCTCAAGAAAAAATACTGAATGTAATAAAAACTGCAGTTTTGATTCCCAAATAGGGTCTTCAGTTATATTATATAAAATTTGTGAATTTCAAACATATTCTCAAACATTTGTAAAAGACTCGACCCAAGAGGCGCTCCCGGTAATCAAGGAGAGGGGCACAATTTACTGCCCCCCCCCTCCGTTTCCGCCATTGAATCCTATGGTGTGTAACATATGCGACAATGACACGATTGCATCCAAATCCACCTTATGATCAACCCTCAACTCTTGGAAACAGACATCGCACCTACATGTACTTACAATGGAAACAGGTGTCGCAAGTTCACGAGTCATGTTGAATTGTCACGGACAAAGACACATGTTGTCAAGCAGAACATTTTGACTGAAGTGCCATATTCCAAATAATAATCGATGTTCATCTCAATGCTTATTTTCATCGTTACGCCAATGCAGATACTAGTATTGAATGATATCATTTTCTACAAGTCAAGGCCTAATTCCGGGATCTGATCGGGAGTTGAGAGCGTGGATGTCCGGACTAATCAAATGCTAAATCTTAAGATGCAGTGGAAAATGCGAAACTGTGATAAAAATTTGGAACGTTGTAGGTGCAATAAAAATCGTCAGTCACTACAGTTTTGAAAAATGATTTTATTTTGATATGCAGTACTGTGTAGACAGATCATACTGCCATCTTTCTATTAATTAAACGATCGATTTTTAATGGTTTTATCATTTTTATGTCACTACCCACATGGGCTTTAAAAGTCAGAGTGTTTTCGGGTTCGACATTTGACAGGCATTCGGCATCTGTAACAATTGTTACACCAATTCAAAGTGATGGCATATTCTCATGTTATGTTAATATCTGTTAACATTGCAGCAAAACGGACTCTATTGTGATGGTTATTGATTGATTGTGAGGAGTATAAAACTAAGAGACGAGACAATATTTATCTGCATGCAACAATATGATACTGCTGTTTTCAGAGTTCAGAATGGACTGCAACAGCATTCTGGAGCTAGTAGAGCTTGATAAGAGAACATGATATGCAGATCTATATATAGAATACTGCTAGTAACTCGGCAATGCAATATCGAACAGTACATAGCAATTGTAGATATTGCTGGAAAATAAAACAAGCTATTCTAACAACGCACTTGCAACGCAGTTCAACTAGGATATTACAGAATATATAAGGTATGTCATCCATTATTATCCCTACATACAGACTGAAACGCTATGTACAGGGTGTTCCAAAAGTAACAGGACTGGTGCTGGCATTTTGGTAAATATGCATTAATTGTCTTCAAAATTTCACATAATGTACTTTCATGTATCATTACTTAAACTGCAAAGTTTTGACAAATTATATGAAACTAGGGGAGAGTTATGGTTGCTATGGTAACATGACATCACAATACCCGGGGCAACATTCCACGCAGAAAGTTACATTAAGACAGAAATGGACATTAAGCATTTTGTACATCCCATATCAAAGTTGAAATGCAACAACTTGTGGGAATTACATTTGTTTTACATAATTTGATATTCCTATGTATCCTCTACTTTGAAAATAGGATCCTATTTGGTCAGTAGAGGAGTAGCACTCTGTATCCATGACTCAAACACATGAGTGAACCCATTTAAGGACATGTCACGCATGGTCCATTGAACAACTTGGAGAAGGGCATTCTCATCTTTAAAGATATTACAGCACTGATTAGCATTCTATTCTCCATGTTAGTAAAAATTGGATGTTGCATGATCAGAAGAGTATGGCGCATGATTTTAGAGCTCAAGACCTAGCTCCTCTATAGCTGCATGGTCTTTAATGGTGACCTGCGGGCAGGCACTTTATCAAGGTGGATGACTGGCTTCAAATTGGGTCTTTTCAAAAACACAACCATGTTCAGACTGTAATTCATAGTGATATTCCAGGAAATTGAATAAATATTATTATTATTATGAAATTATACTTGAATCTGAGTTTTATAACAACACCTTCACAACAAAGCAATGAATAAAGTAAACAAAAAATGTTGTATTATAATAGGTGAATTAGATACTTTGTTCAGTAATACAAAAATGTTGTTAGATATCACATTTTCAGGAAAAAGTTGCCCCGGGTATTGTGATGTCATGTTACTATAGTAACCACAACACTACCCGCATTTCATCATTTTTTCTGAAACTATACTATTTTAGTTGCAATACTTCAAAGTACAATTTGTAAAAATTTGAAGACACTTGGTGCAAAATTGACAAAATGCCAGCACCAGTCCTGTTACTTTTGGAACACCCTGTACTGTTTTTGTTAGTTAACATAAAGCTCGAAATGCCAGGTATATTGATGCAATTGTTGTCTGGCTCATGAACGAATGTCAACAACATCGTTTCATACATAGTGCAAAAAGTGGGCGTGACATGCTTACAGCCATCATACAAAATAGCTGCGCGCTGTCTACTGGGGTTGGATACTAGCATCAAGGTTTAAACATTACTATACAGGGTGTCCAATAAATAAGGTGAAAGATATTGTAACTTTCTTAATATTGCACCAATCTTGATGAAATTTTCAGAGTTTGTAGCCCAAACCTTTTTACCTTTATTCTATGAATTTGAAGCGTCTTCTATTTGATTGGCCAGAGTTGTGGTTGCTATAGCAACCGAAACAACAAAAAGGCGGGGCAAGTTTGTTTACGTCACAACTTTCTAAAACATATTTATTCTTTCTGATAGCTTTATTCATACTCCCAGGTCTATTACTAGTACTACCACACATACAATATAAAAACAGTCCTAAAGTCCCATTGTTATGAAAATAAGCTATATTCAACATAATGTCCATCTCTAGCTATACACTTCTTATGCCTCTTCACCCACTCTCTAAACACACTTTCGAACCAATTCTTGCCCATTTCCTGAAGTCTTTCGAAGACATGTGATCTGAGTTCACACACAGCTATGCTCACTAGTGAAACTATTAGGGGACTGGGGCTACCCCTACTTGCACACCCCCCATATTCCCCAGACCTTGCACCCAATGACTTTTACTTATATGCAGAACTCAAGCATGACTTGAGGGGAAATCAATTTAGAAGCAACTTGCCCCGCAACTTACCCCGCCTTTTTGTTGTTTCGGTTGCTATAGCAACCACAACTCTAGCCAATCAAATAGAAGACGCTTCAAATTCACAGAATGAAGGTAAAAAAGTTTGGGCTATAAACTCTGAAAATTTCATTAAGATTGGTGCAATATTAAGAAAGTTACAATATCTTTCACCTTATTTATTGGACACCCTGTATATATAATATTCTGTAATCGTGTAACCTCAAAATCCTCATAGATTCATTATAGAAAATAAGTATTTAGGATATAAACAGGGGGGGGGGGGGGGGTATTGACGTTTGTCAGTATGATGGCAAGGGGATGAGGTGATATCTATTTTTATTGATGGATCATTAAGCTATAGGCTTATTCCTTCGATAAGGTCATTGTAAGACAACAATTTACATGGGAATTTTTGAGAGGTGTCGGGGAGGCTCCCGGTGTTAATGTTTCCAAGATTTACAATGTTAATGGATTAACTAATTGCAATGATAATATGATCATGAAATCACAATTCGCATTTGACTTCGTAGTTACTGCAAAGGTGTAATTTCAGAATAAAGATTCAACGGTGACGACAACAGTATGATGCGACGTAAAAGAAGTCCATATGGGACGTGTGACGCTTACATCAACCTTTCTAATTCCCTCTTCAATGCAATTGAGGACGAAAATGATTCTCAAGTATCGAGGGTTCTAGAATCCAACAAGGAGCTCGCAAAGGAAATCATCCAAACGACTGTTTATATTCAGAACTTTGGCGAAGGTACCGTGTTCCACGCTGCTGCATACTACGGACACTGTAATATCGTAAGAACATTTCTTAAACACGGGGTTGATGTGAATATGAAGGACAGTAGAAATCGTACTGCACTTCATGCAGCGGCTGTAAGAGGTTTATTAAACATGGTGTCATACCTTATTAAAGAACAAAGCGTCATTGATACCAAGGACAGATGGGGACAGACTCCCCTCCACAAAGCCTGTAGCTATGGATACACAGATGTCGCGATGGTTTTGCTTAAAAAGGGAGCCCATCCAGAGTTTATGGATAACTTTGGAAGAACCCCTTTGGATGTTTCAGTTTTGATGGGTCATTCTCAAACCGCCGAATTTCTTACGAAATTTCTGGGAAGTCATCAAAATGAGAGTTATTCCTGCGATAAATCTGAGAACAAAATCCGCAAGAACTCCAAGAATATAGACTCCCAAAACTCAATAAGTAAAGACTCCGAGAACTCGGAGATTAATGCCCCTGAAACCTCTGAGAGTAACGCCTCCCAAACAATTGACAATAACAGCTCACAGATATCTGAAAGTAATGCCCCTCAAAAATCTGATCTTGAGAGTAACGCATTACAAACCACTGAGGATAATGCCTCCCAAAGTTCTGAAAGTAACGCCAGTGACAATTCTGAACGCAACATTTGTGACAATGAAGCGGGGAATAACGCCTGCAAAAATGATGGTATCGCGTGCCCAAAATCAGAGAGTAACACACTTGATAACAATGAGAGTAACGCCTGAGGTCATGTTAGCAAATCAAAGGATATATAGAGATTATCCTATATGAGGTTCAGGATATTGGGATTATCCCGAGGCAAGTTTTTGTGCGTTATTGCTTGCTGGTGAAGTAATCGCCGTAAACACCGGTCACAGTGAACTATTAAATATATACTACAAAACTTGGCAAATGTTGGCTGAAGAATTATAATGAATACTCTACCCACTGGTGCGAGTAGCAACAGTTATTTCAGACCGTAATGATATGACCTTAACAACATCAGTATCTTCAGCAAAGGGTCTTTGTAACGTAAATGTACACAATGTTCAATATGTATTACTATAGTACTACTATTAGTTTTTGAGGCTCTGATTTAAAATAATACATAAAGATTATAAGTTCTTTAATGTTTATTTTCCATGTTAAAATAAATAAGGTACACTCAGTTAATAATATCCAACGTTGTTCCATGTTAAAGCTGTCTTGATCATGAGATGTAATTAAAGGATGTTTCACATACCTATCAAAGATGTGAGCCAATATAAGTACATAGAAACTATAGAGGAATAAAGAAATGAATCGATGTATATACAAAAACGAGTGTTGTATTACGATGCACGGAAAATGAAATATATCTCAAAACCCAAATCTTCTTAAATTATCATGCAGAGTAAAACAAAATCGTTACTATGTATGTTAAAATCTAAAACTTGTAACATTACCCCCAAAATTTAAATAAAAATGTTTGTCCTCGAACATGCAAAAGGTCATATATTGTCAATCTAACAGCACATATTAAACAGAAAGAAATTGCAGCATATGCCATTTAAAGGCAGCGATGCTTAATAAGTAAACATCATTTTTTTAAGGATTTAGCCCTGGAATCAGTGCAATGTGGAATGACCATTTCTCGAATGTGCTTTCCAAAATTTGCATGACATGCGGAGCAAAGGTCAAGTTGGAAAGTTATCAATTTCAATCTGAGGAATCCAGTTATCACCCTGACAACCGTTTAACTAGTGACCTTGAGTGGGTTATTGGTTATATAATGGAATGCAGTTATGTGAAATAGCTTCTTCGGGTTGGCTGGAATCCGCGGACACAGCTTCCATAGCTATGTGTGAATATCAAATTATTCACAATGTTACATAATTACCAGCTTTGCTAATACAGCATAGTTTTACAAATTAATACACTCCGTTTGATAATCGCAGCCTTAAAGGCAGAACCAGATCTTTATTAGGGGGCAAAATTGCAAGCAACGTGCACAATTGACCAAGTACTATATCTAGTATGCACTTTGAGGATTTTTAGAAAATAGACATAATAAAAAATGATATGAGCCAAAAATATTCTAAAATAGAATTCTTTTGTTTAGCCTGCTCGCTAGATCGGATTCTCCCTTTATCCTATAAAGATATAATTATGTTGCATTTGTGCTTAAGTTAAATACTTGCATGATATTTATGGATCATATCTGAATGTGAATGGTTTCTAAAATATAGTGTATTATCCTATGCCAAGTAGAGTTTTAGGGAGATAAGTTGGTAAGATATATCCCGTATCCTGATTTTGAGGTTTCCATATCCAGAACCTCCATATCTCCCGCCATATCTCCCGCTTCGGTGCATATCTTCCCGCTTCCGGTAAGTAGTGGAAATGCAATAAAATGACTTTGCATAAGAATGATTTGATTGTTTTACACCTTGTACTATTGAAATGGCCATATGCACATGAAACTCTACTTGGTATAGGATAAAGCAGTTATGTACGGTCGGTTTGGATATTGGGTTCATCCCTCGTGAGATATGCACATCTACCTTCGGTCCCTACGGTCCCTCAGGTAGATATGCATATCTCCCTCTGGATAAACCCCATATCCAAAACCTCCCAGTACATAACCCATATGTATAGAGTCTGATCAAATCTGCAGTTTTTTCTCCTATCATAAAGGATTTCTGCTCTAAGCACAGAGTTTAGAGTCAATAATGCTTCGATAAATTATCACTTTGCGAAAAAGAATCTTTACGATTGTCTAATCAAATCTGCAGCCTTCTCTCCTATCATAATAGATGGCGCATTGGTGTTGCCTGATATGACATGAGGCATGATGGATGCATCTGCCACTCTCAGATTCTCAATCCCTTTCACTCTGCAAAATATGACAATACTACATGTAAGATCCCGAGCAAAGGCAATATCACACCGGAATAGCCTGACTACGTTAAAGGATCAGGTACCGTTGTCACAAATCAAATGGCGGACATAACCGTCGCTTCAACTGTTCAATCACTTGGTCCTCATTTGCTCTTGTGAAAATGTGTCATATGAAATCCCAATTTTCGATCAAATTGGGTCGTGAATCGCCACAATAGAGCGCCTTCGATATCGTTAATGCCAACGGAATCTAAATTTGAGTGATTTAGAAAGACAACGGCATATGGTAATTACAGTATCCGTTGTCCCGTATCTCAATTTGACCGTTTGATGGTAGAACATTATTAACTGTACAATGAGTATATAGACACTTTGATTGATTGTTGTTCCAAAGGAATTTAGTCTAGGTGCTCTATTAAATCTATGAAAATCTAATTGAAGCGAAGGTTATGTCCCCCATTTGTGACAACGGTATCTGACTGCCTTTGTCAGGCTATTCCGGGGTGATTATAGTAATTAAATATTTAAATTACACTGTGACCGCTCAAAAGCAGATCCCAAAAATATATGACCAATACGTGACAGTTTTGATGTCTATATATAGGCTTTGGTTTTCATACTTTCAAAATAAAGCTGATTGCTCAGATATTTTTAGGGAAATGTTAATACACAACACAAGCACTATGCAAATAAAAAACATTTCTCTAAAAAATATCTGAGCAATCAACTATATTTCCAAAGTATGAAAACCGAAGTCTATGGATGACATCAAAATTGTAACGTAACGTTTGTCGTTCATCTTGCCATGGATAATCTAAAACGAGGCACACTTCAGACAAAGATGATTGGATTTCATGTATCAAACAATGACATAGATATGAGTAGGTAGTTACCAGTTTCGTCACCAGGTGGCATGTTCGGTTCAGATAGCATGGCGGGTATAGTAGAAAGTACTTTATAACTTAAATTACATCTGTTTTAGTGACTTTTCAGTCAATTTTCATATTACCCTTATGTATCTAATAGATATGCAAATTAAAATATGTCCAGTAAAAGAAAATGTTATCTGTCCAATACAACAAAAAGAGATTTCACTTTTTGTGATTTTGTAACATGGGGTCTATGGGGAATCAATCCGAACTAGAAGTCACCTTTTCAAAAAAAAAAATTCAAAGTTGATAAACAATTTTCAAATCATATATTTAGATGTACATCTACATATAGATTTCAAATATGACATCTTTTTGACTGACTTTTGAATATTTAATGACGTTACTCAAGATTCTTTCTACTTGCATCTAGTCTATTGGATGCCTATGGTTTATCCTTTTCTTTAGGTATTGATTTTCCTCGTGCGTGAGATTTCGGGATCAATTGAAGAAGCACACGATGTCTCTCCAAATTCTTCACAACATTTTCTAATCAGTACCATATAACCATAAGTAGAATAGTAACAGAGACCATATCAAAATCATAAATCAAGGTTAAAGGTACATGTACCTTAACTGTGGATCTACAACTGAGTTCTTATCAGTTGCTGGTCCCATTCTGCATGTTGATGTCGGATGGTATAAAGTCCACAAGTTTGCTCTGATGAAACAATCCCAATAAGTATCTGTACCAAATCGGTGAGCCTTACATAAAGGGTGATGATTTCTATTGAGTTCAAATCCTGCCTGTGTGAATGCATTTGTTTTTGCAAGTTTTTCTGTCCAAACCTTTAAACCTAGTATATAAAACAAATAATCATATATAATTTCAGAAAAAACATTACTTAGATATCAGATCAGTAGGGCTAGCGATGAATGTTTACGCTGCTTTTTTAAGTTTTGAAATTAATTTTTTTTGTATTGTATTAATCTTTAAAGGCAGAATCAGATCTAGAGGGATGAAACAATTACAAGCAAAATGTACAATTGACCTATTAATCTATTCTTTACAATCTCAAATACAATATCTACCAAAATTTTCATGATACGTTATAAATTGGTGAAGTTATTATGGATTCAAAGTTCAAAAATGGGTGAAAATGTTTAAATTCTCCCAAATAATAAGAAACACCCCAGTCACATTTCCTACGGCGACCTTGCGGTCTATCAATTCTGCGGCCAGTAACATTTCTACGCTCGCCGTGGAATTTCTGCGCTCTCATACTTTTGCAGTCACATTTCCCACGGCAGCCGCATGGTGAATTTTAAATGTCTGTTGATAAATAATACTTTTTTCATTTTATTTACATCGGGACAACTTATAAATGTCATTCATAGTGGTAGGATGTAATATCAAATGAAAAGTGATAGTGAAACATTGACAAATAATGATTCAATCTTGTTGAGCCATTTGATTTCTACGGCGACCTCAGAAATGAACAAAAATTATAACTCCGAGTTATAATTTCTACGCCTTCCCTGCGCCCTGTAAAAATCTGCATACGCCGTACGGAGGCCGCAAGGCGAGCGTAGTTTTTCTACGCTCGCCGCAGAAATTCACCGATTTAATTGATCTGCGGTCGACTTGCGGCCGCCGTGCGACAAATGTGACTGGGGTGTAACCATTCTTATAGACAAATGACACTTTATTGTAAAAATCTTTAGTTTTCCTGAAATAAAGTGTGCACTTTTGGAATTTTAAGAAAATAGACATGACAAGGAAGACATGAGCCAGAAACAATTTTTTGTTTGCCTGCTCGCTAGATCTGATGCTCTCTTTAACAATTGACTAATTGTATTTTTTATAACTTTATATAATTTTTCATATGATTAAACATATTAACCTGCCATCAAATGTTTCACATCAACTGCATTTTCAAGGTAATTGGGCTCAATCAATGGATGATCAAATGGGTCCGTGCTCTGAAGTCTAATTGTACCATTCGTTGCTGGATGGAGCAATGTGACAATGACACTGATTCCAGTTTTTCCGTCCATTTGCTCATCTGGAAATATTGCATTCCATACCTGTAATAAAATTGTTCATTTTATACCTGGCAGTGCATTGAAATATACCTGAAAGTGCAATGAAATACTGCATTCCATACCTGAAAGTGCATTGAAATATAGCATTCCCTACCTGAAAGTGCAATGAAATATTGTATTCCATACCTGAAATTAAATTTGTATTAAAAATAGTTCATTTCATAACAGAAAGAACATTGAAGTAATCAATTTCATATAGGGTGTTAAAAAACTTAACCAAAAGGCTTGCCATAACTTTAAGAAAACGTAACCGATTAATGTGTCTACAGAGGCAAGGTTGCCACCTGGAGCATATCATAAAAACTGGAATAATGTCAAAACTCCATGCCTGATCAAAATGAAACTTTAGATATTATCGAACACGAAATCAACATCTTATGTGCCAAATATGAAGTGCGAAAGTAGTGTAAAATTAAATGATTTATTGGCGGTTCAATTTTTTGAACACCCTGTAGCTGGAAGTACATTGCTGACTACAACTGCATGTACACTTTATATAGTATACCCAGTATTTTGACATTCGTGTACCTCATTTGTATAGCCGATGTTGCCTTTTACATAATCTGTCCCTTTCTCATGTCCATATAATGTTGAAAATACATGAATCTGGATGTATGGGAATTTGTGATCATCCGGCTGGTAAGGAGTTTTCATGAAATACATCAGGTTGGCCAGTGGATTCTTCCATACACCTGTAGTAGAAAAACATGAAATGGTTCATTAATTCTAACTTACACAGAACAAGATCATTTTTCCAGAAAGCATGTCATTTGAGAACTGAGAAATACAGACTATAATTTACGAAACTAACCTGTTCCAAATAGTTTATACTTCCAGGTTTCAAGAAAAGAGAACGCTTGGTTTTCCGTAATGGCATCAACTTTGGTAAAATATGTCAAAAGGTCTGTTGTAGGATGGTCCTCCATGTTTTCTCCAACTGGTAGGTCTGCCACTACAGGTATCTAAGAAAGAAATGACTTATTTCCTTAGTCAGCCATACAAAAAGTAGACTACTACACCTCCTACATAATTATCAAGACGTTATCCAACATATCTTCCTAAATAGAATAGCCACTTGCATGATTATTTTACAAGCCCAGAATACCAAATGTCCCTGCTTTAGCTCGCTAAGCTTGGATTACCTGACTTGGAGCACAATGTGGGCAATTACCCCGGGGCAATTACTAAATGTCGTACATTAAAGTAATCCATTATATATAGGGTGTTAAAAACTGGACCAAAAGGCTTGCCATAACTTTGAGAAATCCTAACCGATTAATGTGTCTACAGAGGCAAGTTTGCCACCTGGAGCATGACACAAAAACTGGAATAATTTCAAAACTCCATTTCTGAACAACCATAAAGTGTATCATGATGTCCTTCTCACTACACATCTTGACATTATGGGGTATAAGTAAAGTTTCGTTTTTTCTATGCAAATACACATTGTGGAGTATTACCAAAACTTCACATTGTGGACTTACTAATGTCGTTCTCACAACACAACTGGATGCGTTTACGTGAATGAGGCCTGGATGAATTTGTATGATTCCTCAAAACTTACTCCTAGCTGTTCAAGGTGATTCCTAGGTCCTATTCCAGACAGTAAGAGAATGTGAGGTGATCCGATGGCGCCTCCTGATAGTATAACTTCCTTTCTTGCTTTTACACTTTTCTTGACCAAGTCCCTTACATAGGTCACGCCCACTGCTTTCTTGCCTTCTAGAAGAACCTGTTATCAGTTTCAATATAAAAACAATATCATTTTTCATCGCAACATTCGTGTTAAAGGGTTCCGATTAGCATCCCGTGTAAAAACAATATGGCGGCTTCAGGCGAATCAACTGGATCAGTCCATTTTTAAGAAATAAGGGGAGTTCTGTAAAATCCAGTTTATTGAAATTGTCTTTGAGATAAAGTAATCCGTTTATAATGATTTTGAAAACGTTATCCAAAGAGTGATTGCGTTCAAATAATACATATACAACAGCCAATACAAATTCTTGTTTTAGAAACCGGTTTGTCTTGCTTTGTTTCATTTGTAGGATATTTCATATGCCAAGCTGTGTGCTATTACGTTATGGGGAAATTTAGATGCCAATTTTTCCTTATTATACACAAATAGAAGATCCTGAAACTTCACCCATAAATGTGGAATTGATTTGTCAAAATAAAATTCACCCTTTTATAAATGTGTGACGATCTATAATATAATTATGCTATATAACAGTTAGAGGTGTTGACACAACGACCTCGAACCTGTGAACCCTTGAGTATTATTCCGGGATCGGGCCTTTTATACTAAACGGTGAGCAACACCAGAAACGAGCGTTCGATTTGCTAAACGATATGCGTCACCCTTTAACATCATATAATATTTAAGTAAAGCCGTGATCATTAATTCTCGAAATTTGTCTGTCGTGGTATAATCTTATTATCTTTAAACCAATTTGTTTCTTTCCAGGGTGAATGGGATATGTACACTCCTGTCCATAAGTTTGGCAACCTTAGCTCTCCCATTGAACTACGTGTTAAAGCCTCTTTACATTTGAATTTTTATTTACTTAACTGGCGATGAAATAACTTACGATATTGATGGAAACGTAACTTGACTTTATTTCCAATAGCTCCAAAGGACGATTCTCGGTTTGGAGAACAGCCTCCTGGGCTAAAATTTTTTTCATGAAAAATATAGAAATATTACCCAAATTAAACTATGAATATTCAAAAGAGGACAATTAAATCTACAAGATGTAAAAATAACAAATTGGTCTGAAGCAGGGATAATGCTCCAATAGACCGATTCAATAAAATACAAGTCTCGATTTGGGGAAAGAAGTTCATCAGTGTACTGCGCTAATATTTTTTTTGCGAAAAATCTAGAAATATTACCCAAATTAAATTATGACTATTCAAAAGAAGACATTCAAATCTATATTATGTAAAAAATCAAATTTGTCCGAAGCAGGGATAATGCTCATTTAGATTGATGAACTTCGTTCTCCAAACCGAGAATTGTCCTTTTATCAATTTTTTCCTCAATTACAATAGGTCAAACTTGTTGATAAAGATAAATTTTTGAAAATCGTCATTCCCATGTAATCCAATGTGAAATGAAGGGTTCGGGACAAATCAGAATATATTTTCAGTAAAAGATTCAGCAAAAATATTTTTCTATAGAAAATTGAATTGTCTAACTTTTTTGTACACTAAATGTATAATTTATTTGACTTCAGCGCTTCAAAGTCATTTTTGAAAATTATTTTTCGCCTCCTGTGTTATTTCAATGGGAGAGGTTTTTGAAAAACTGTTTTGACTTTAAAGCCCTTTAACTTTGTTGAACCTGAAAAAAACATATCAATTTTTTGTTAAATAAAGTTAGCAAATTAAATTGCCTGCCTAACTCGATCGTATTTTTGCAAGGATTCGGATGGATAGATATTCTGTCATATGACTTGCGGCAAACCTACCATTTCCCATTGGTTAACATGGGAATGTCGATTTTCAAAATTTCATCAAATTTTTCATCAATTTTCGACTTATTGTAATTGAGGAAAAATAGAGAAAATTTGGAGGTATTGGAAATAAAGTCAAATTACGTTTCCATCAATAGTATAAGTATTTTCATCGCAGGTTAAGTAAATAAAAATCCAAAGGTAAAGAGGCTTTAACACGTAGTTCGATGGAGGAGCTAAGGTTGCCAAACTTATGGAGAGGAGTGTACATATCCCATTCACCCTGGAAAGAAACAAACTGGTTTAAAGATAATAAAATTATACCACGACAGACAAATTCCGAGAATTAATGATCACACTTTACTTAAATATTATATGATGCTAACACGAAGGTTCCGAAACTTATCGAGGGGAGTGTAATTATGATCGGCATTAAAATATGTCATTCTGTTATCATGTCACAATGGATAATTATTGCTAATATTAGCAACATGTTAATGGCGTCGCAAAATTTAGAGACATTTTCTTTTCATTCGAAAAAGAGATGGTATTGATTTGCATTAAAACCTCCCTTTGTCGAGGAAAACATTTTGAAACCTACCTTAGATTTGCATTAATGTGTACCGGGTATGTTCCATTGTGTAATGAGGTTTAAAGTCAACATGGTTGTCAGTTAAATTGAAATCACTACACCTTGTCCCTCGAAGACTCAAGGTACTTCTTATTATAAAAAAGCTTGATGATACGAGCGTATTTACATATGCCTTATATTTAAAGGCAGAATCTGATCTATATGGGTGACAAAATTACAAGCAACATGTATAATTGACCTTCCAATCTATTCCTTACTATATCAAATACAATATCTCCCAAAAGATTCACAATATCTTATAAATTGGTGAAGTTATTAATGATTCAAAGTGCAAAAACGAGTGAAAAATGTTTAAATTCTCCCAAATAATAAGAATGGTAACCATTCTTATAGAAAAATAATAGATTATTGTAAAAATCTTTAGTTTTCCTGCACTTTTGTGATTTTTAGAAAATAGACATGACAAGGAATGACATGAGACAAAAAATATTCTAAAATTCAAACAATTTTTTGTTTAGCCTGCTCGCTATATCTGATTCTCTCTTTAAATACTGGCTTCCACACTATTGTGCAGATACTGACTTTTGTGACGTGAGCTTGTGTTGCTACATGTAGATTTTTTCTGTCCATATTTGGCTCTAAGAAGGCAGTTGCAGTGCTGGACCTCTCTCCCTTGGCATCTATAGTAACCTGAGCTAAGTTCCAGCCTAAGAAAAAGACAAAGTACCAAATGAAATAAGTATATAGTCTGCCAACAACACGCATAATATTTCTTTTTGGATTTCTTTTTCAATAAGCAATTGATGTAAAATATATTTTCGCTGGTTATTTAGCATTCAATATTGCAGTGGTTTCCAAAATCATGTAAATATACCTTTATGTATATTGCGATGAGAACGATTTGAAATAATGTTGGAGACAAGTGTACTATGAAATCAACTACTGAAACTGAAAATAATTTACCCAGTTGATCTTCGCCATTGTAATCCTCTGTAGTCTTGAACTCTGCTTCAACCGCTGCATCATTTACATACTTTATACATTCAACTTCATCCACAACCGATACTTGTAGAGGCCCCGAGGTACCGTGGTATTCTATAAATAAATTATAAACACACTGCAGAGCTTCATCTATCATCTAGCTACTTACAAGTCTCCATTTGAAATAAAAGTACATATTTCTAGAAATACGGTGTCTATAAAAAGTACACATAACTTCAAAGGCAGATTAAAAGAATTCTTAGCAATATTTCTGGAATACGAACTTGGTAGGAATAAAAGTCCTACTGAGCTTATCCTCCCCCTAATCATACCTAAATCATTATGTACCTCTCATGAATAACTGAGCTCAGCAAGTCTGCCCATTATGAAAGGTGGTGAAATGAGCACTGTGCAGATTTTCATTTAAACAGTGCTGACTGTGATTTTACCACATTTCATAATGGTCATGATTGTACAGGCATCAATGACAGTTACATAATTATCTAGGTACCGTTTGATTGAGAACAAACTAGACTTTGTATTGCTACCTTTGTATGTCAGAAGTATTGCTCAGGATTCTGGTAATATGACTTTCAAATTGGGTATGCGTTTTTACGTACACCCTGTAGTTTAAATAAGTTTCTACTTTACCTGGGCTACTTTAAAACTTACAATTATGAGACAATGCTCGTTTACCTTTTTAGATAATTTATATTTCTCTTACTTGATTTGCTTAATTTTGGATCAAGTTGTGTTTCAGATTTCCTGAAATATGGAAGTACATCTTTGTAGCTCCACCCTGTGTTTCCCAGTTCTGCCCACATGTCATAGTCATATTTACTCCCACGCGTGTATTGCATGTAGTTGTGTGAAGTGCAACCTCCCAGTAATTTGCCGCGTGTCCATTTACTTTGCTTCAAAAACATGTAAATGTGTATATACTTTCAAGCCCATATATGATTAAAGCTAACAAGGGTTTTTGAAAGTTTTAGTTAGCTTTATGTGTACAAAAGACTAAGTATGCATATAACATGACTCTATGTTATTATTTTTTCAAATGTTGCTCTTGTGAAAACTTACTGAAATCTAGAAATGATTACATTTATCTAGATGCCAGCTGGCAGTGGGTTATCAGTTTCACCACCAGGTCGCATAAAGACATAAAACCTGGTGATCCACTCGTTTACGCTGGAACCGTTTCGGTAACAAAATGTCGGAACGTCGAAGGTACGATTTCTCTTTTTCCTCATTTCACACGTTGTATGCAGAATTCCCACGACATTTTTATCACAAACGTGTATCAGTATCATATGTTTAAGAAAATGTACACATTTGCGAACAAATCGTTCAGAAGACAACGGAATCGTCGATTTAATCCTCACTTAAATTACATAAACGGAATTTCGAATAACAGTTAAGATCTGCACTTTTAACCCCTACCGTTTATGTAACTTAAGTGAGGAATTAAATTGACGATTATGTTGTTTTCTGAGCTATTTTGTCGCAAACATGTGCATTTTCTAAAACATATGATACACGTTTGTGCGAAAAAATGTCGTGGGGATTCTGCCTACGACGCCTGAAATAAGGAAAAAAGAAAAATCGTACCTTCAACGTTCCGACATTTTGTTACCGAAACGAGACATGCAAAACTTTCCCCTAAACTTGAATGATTAATAGACTTTATGGATAAATTCATCTAACATTTAAAGTATGCAGATCTAAAATAGGACCACGCTCTTTATTTTGAATATTTAATATTGAAAGGCAGATTATTTCTAGTTTAAATATAGCATAAAGAATTCATTAAAAACGGGTAGATTTAAAAAATATGAATTTCATAACATTTACCGAGTTTTCCAAGCCTTTGCAACAGTGTTTTTGTGGAACTGTTTTGTATTCCCAGTCCATGCTGGTCCGTTGAACAAGCTTGGCGTCCAATGGCGCCTTTGTGAGAGGGTTTGATGCTTCTCCAGCTTCTAGGAGCAACACTTTGATGTTTGGGTCTTCTGACAGTCTACTTGCTACGACAGCACCTGCTGATCCTGCTCCAACTGTAATAATACAGGGAAAATCATTTTTGTTTTGCATAAAACCCGAAATGGGTTTCAATCAATTCAACTCGCCAAGATTTCTGATTAACGGGTTAGTCTACTTTTATATTTTTCTGTCTGTGAATTTTGGAATCAATGATGTATATAGTGACAAGTTGCTCTTGTTCCATTAAAATCCATTCTGCAATCTATCATTTGTAATTTTTTTATTAACAGTACACACAATTTTACCCAAAATTTACTTAAATACTTCAATCGAAATTACTTCCGTCAATCGTAGCACCGGCGGATCCAGAAGCTACCAAGGGGGGATTTCAAGTCACCAGGTAGAAAAATTTCCACGCGGAAAAAATTCTGGGCCCTTAAAACCGAAATTTGGGCCTTAATTTTTAAAATGTAAGGCCCATTTTGGTAAATAGACCCATTTATTGAGGCCCTACACAATTTTTGGGGCCCCGTGCCCCGTCAGTGCGTAGGGTGGAAACATTACACCAACTTCTCTTGCATTCTCAATCATTGCATAATGCATTTACTTACCCACAATATAGTCATACTCCTCATCTAGTACATCTTGTATTTTTGAATTAATGTCCACAACGTTTTCCTTTATAAAACAGAGGTAAACAGCGACAAGAACGATGATGCATGACAAGCCCTGGAACATTGTAAAAATGTGCATTGTCTACTGCCTAGATAGTTTACGTCAGCCAGCGTTACTTATTACATTGAAACTTATATTACATTTGAATTGTATGTTATATATGTAAAGGATTTACTCAATTTGAGGTTAGCTGTGTCTCAACCGTTTCCGTCTAGGATACTCTAATTATACTGTAGGTCTCGTAAATCGGTCTAGTAAACCTTTTAAAAACCAGGCTCTAAATAACTAAAACATTCTCCCAGTTTTTATATATTATCTGATAATTCTGTCCAGGTTGATTGTACGTTTGAGCTTGGTGCGGAAAGTCACTTTTATTTGCTAATTTCTCCAGCCCCCATGTTATTTCAATGGGAGTTTTTATCAAAAATTGATAAAAGTTTCGCTAATTTAGATAAAGTCTAAATCTGAAAAACAATTTGCTCTTATCAAAACTATTGGTAAAAATTTTTGGATGGGGAGTAGATGCGAAGACAAAAGTGCACAAGTTAAATTAGCTAAAATTGAAAAGTTTTATAATTATCAAAACTATTGCTTTTATCGCTAAAAAATTTTGGGTCTGGAGGTGATGTTCAGAGAAAATGGCACCAGGTAAATTAGCATTAGCTGATAATATCAGCTAAAAGTGATAAATTTGATAATTATCAAAACTATCGCTTTTATCGCTAAAAAAATTTGGGTATGGCGCTTTTATCGCTAAAAAATTTGGGTCTGGTACTTTTATCACTAAAAAGTTTGGGTCTGGAGGTGATGTTCAGAGAAAATGGCACCAGGTAAATTAGCATTAGCTGATAATATCAGCTAAAAGTGATTTTGATAATTATCAAAACTATTGCTTTTATCGCTAAAAAATGTTGTGTCTGGAGCTTTTATCGCTAAAAAATTTTGGGTCTGGAGGTGATGTTCATAGAAAATGGCACCAGGTAAATTAGCATTAGCTGATAATATCAGCTAAAAGTGATAAATTTGATAATTATCAAATCTATCGCTTTTATCGCTAAAGTTTTTTGGGTCGCTAAAAAAATTTTGGTCTGGAGATGATGTTCATAGAAAATGGCACCAGGTAAATTAGCATTAGCTGATAATATCAGCTAAAAGTGATAAATTTGATAATTATCAAAACTATCGCTTTTATCGCTAAAAAAATTTGGGTATGGCGCTTTTATCGCTAAAAAATTTGGGTCTGGTACTTTTATCGCTAAAAAATTTTGGGTCTGGAAGTGATGTTCATAGAAAATGGCACCAGGTATTAGCATTAGCTGGATATATCAGCTAAAAGTGATAAATTTGATAATTATCAAAACTATCGCTTTTATCGCTAAAAAAATTTGGGTCTGGAGCTTTTATCGCTAAAAAATTTTGGGTCTGGAGATGATGTTCATAGAAAATGGCACCAGGTAAATTAGCATTAGCTAAAATGGCACCAGGTAAATTAGCATTAGCTGATATTATCAGCTAAAAGTGATAAATTTGATAATTATCAAAACTATCGCTTTTATCGCTAAAACATTTTGGGTCTGGCGCTTTTATCGCTAAAAAATTATGGGTCTGGAGGTGATGTTCATAGAAAATGGCACCAGGTAAATTAGCATTAGCTGATAATATCAGCTAAAAGTGATAAATTTGATAATTATCAAAACTATTGTTTTTATCGCTAAAAAAATTTGGGTCTGGAGTCAATGTTAGGAAGAAAAGGGCATAAGTGAAATTAGCATTAGCTGATATTATCAGCTAAAATTGATAATTATCAAATTTATCTGATATTATTAGCTAATGCTAATTTCATGTCTGCCATGTATCAAAATTATCAAATTTATCGATAATTGATATTTATCAAATTGATCGCTAATTGATAAAATTTATCGATAATTTATAATTATCAAATTTATAGCTAATTGATAAAAGTGAAAGGCACATATGAAATTAGCATTAGCTATAATTGATAATTATCAAATCTATCGCTAATTGATAAAAATTATCGATAAATGATAATTATCAAATTTATCGCTAATTGATAAAAACGAGTTTCCGCACCTAAATGGAGAATTGGCAGCCATAATTCAAACTCAGAGAATATATCTCTATAAAGTTCATCTTTTGACCACGCATTTCATTTGAAGATGAGGATTGTGGGTATATAATATTCAAACTCCCGTAGTAGTGCTTGTTTTCAAAATATGGATGGTATTGATACCAATTTGATACCCCGGGATTGATGCACGGTAGTCAACGGAAGATCGAGTTTGAATAATGGATGCCAATCATCCTCGACTTAAGAATTCTTAACGTTACGTATGTTACGAAGTATCGGGGTTATGTTTACAATCTGACCTAAGTTTACAATTCGAGATATTTTTACAAATAATCGGAGCGCATCCACAGTCGCCATCCAAATATTAACGGATCCAGGGCGTGGGGGGCCATGGGATCCGGCCCTACAACATTTTTAGTTTTTGCGCCCCAAAATTTTGAAGGGCCTCAAAAACGACCCTTTTTGGTTTAAGGCCTTTATTAGGCTATTTTATCAAAAATGGGCCTTTTATATTTCTCAATTTTGGGTTTAAGGGCCCGAAATTGTTTTACGCGGTAGCGCGGAAACTTTTTTCCAGACTCAAAATTTGCCCCCCCTCCCCTTGTTAATTTCTTGATCCGCCAAGTGGTACATGTAATAACAAAATAGTTCTAGACAAGAAGAGATCGGTGTTAACAGGGTTGGAAATAAATCTAGTAAATGCTAGAAAAAGTAAATCGTAAAATCTGCACTTTGGCTTGCTTGTATACACATGCGGTGATCAAGTTAAAAGAGCAGTGTTTGCTTTAATTTGCGAATAATCATGCGTATATGGTAGTTCACGTTTTAAGAGAATTTATACGTACATGTACAGGGTGTTAAAAAAACGCAACCCAAAGAAATCGCTACATCTTGGAAAATACTAATCCAATTATGTTCATATTTTCAGGAAAGAAAGCAGAGACTGTGTATGTATAGCCCCTGTTGTTAGTTAATAGTTAGTTAGTTAGTTAGTTAGTTAGTTGTAAAACAGGATGTCTTGGACACTTGCTCAAAAGACAGTTGTACTAGCAAAGTACGAAAAACGCGAGGAAAATCACTATATCTTGGAAAATGCTAATTCAATTATGTTCATTTTTTAAGGAAAAGAAAGAAGAGACTGTGTATGTATAGCTCCTGTTGTCAATAAGTTGTAAAACATGATGCCCTGGACACCTGCTCAAATGACAGTTGTACCAGGAAAATATGAAAACGCAGTCAGAGGTGACTGCCACAGCAATAAAACCAAATAACCTTCTAACCATAGTGTTTTGGCACTCCAGATTTGACACAAATTATCCTCATTCAATGTGAGGTAGATTTGTGGAGGTTCATCAAAATCATTTGAGGGACTTTACAGTCATGGTCAAAATGCCTTCTCTAGTCTCCCCGAACCAGGGCGTTTGCCTGTGATTTGAAAGCATTTCGACTATGACTATAAAGTCCCTGAAGTGATCTTGAGTTCACTCTACAGATTTACCATACAGTAAATGAAGATGATCTGTGCCAAATTTGAAGAGCCAAAACACTATGGTAAGGAAGTTATTTAGTTTTTTGCGGTTGCAGTCACCCCTGACTGCGTTTTTCGTATTTTCCCAGTACAACTGTCTTTTGAGCAGGTGCCCAAGGCATCATGTTTTACAACTAACCATTTACAGGAGCTATACATACAGTACAGTCTCTTCTTTATTTCCTGAAAATATGAACATAATCGAACCAGTATTTTTCAAGACATAGCGATTTCTTTGGGTTGCGTTTTTTTAACACCCTGTAAGTGTAATCATTTATAACTTTTTATAACTTCAAAGACTAGTGTTCATTTTTTAATTGTTTTTCTTCGGACCTAATTGGACAAACAACTACCTTCCTAATATACTCCTCAAAAAAGTTAAGGACCAGTGGTTTTCTTCATAGGTTTACATGTTAACCGCCATATTTGTTAGAGAGAGACCGAGATGGGAGATATCCCCCTCTCTTTTACACCAAACTTGTTCTCACTACGTTTTCGAAAGTTGCCTGAAAGGCCTCCTCATACATTATTAAGGAAAACATATCTACACATTTTGCGCATTTAACCATTTTATAACATATTGTGGATCTAATCTTAATTTGTCAATGTGAATTCGCACCTTCATTTGCATGGAAGACATTGATAAAATCATTTTTTGATGATTTTTGTTAGAAAGCTGATGTTTGGCTAAGCTTCGAAATTCCAAATTGAACAGTCTACTAAGAATACCATGTTGTAATTATTGTTTTCTTTATAATATGTCGAGCTAGGACTGCTCAAACAAATTCGCTTTTTGAAGCTACAAGTATTTTATTTCAATAGATGATAAACTTCTCAATATAAGAAATTACCCTCATAAGACATTGTTGCAGGGTGTGTTGCAATGAATGTGGCACCCCGCATTCCCGGGCCCGCATTATGTATTCTCGAAGAAAGCCATCATGATAAGTCATGACATCTCATTTCTTCTCAGCCCTGTGTTTCAGGTGAAACAGAAAGATGCCATGAGTATCAGAATGGAAGAAGGCATATATTTGCATTGATGGTGTATAGATAGTTATTTTATATAGTGTTTCTAGTTGTACACGGAAACCTATTCTAACCAGGAAGGATTTTGCAACTTTTTTCAAGATCCTAAAGTTGCAATTCTCGTTATTGTGTTTCCGATTGTAAAGACGCAACTGTGAAAGTGCGTCGCTGGTACAAAGGCGTAGTTCTACATACATTTAAGATACACTTTTTTAAACCTGTACGTGAACGTGTAGAATTATGGACCTGGTGGTTTTTTTCTCCCTTTTGTACTGTTAATATTTGGCCGGTTGAGTATATAAAGGTATTTATCCCATACTTGGACGTGTTATAGGTACATAAAGCCGGTTTGTAAAAACTTATATTTTCATCAGCGGGCAGATATAGCTTTACGTCCCGCTCAGAGCGGGCAGATATAGTATATCTGCCCGCTACGTCATAATCGCCGCTCGCATATTTGTTCATAATTTGTAACGTTCGCGTAATGACTTTTAAAGACAATGGAGAAAACATAGACAATCGGGATCTGTTTGATGGTTTAAAAAAAGGGAAGGAGTATCCACTTAATCAATCAAAAATTCGAGAAAATAAATCTGGGAATATTTGAGAGAACAGGAAAATCCGCCGACGGCCAAGAAAACAAAACTGGACATGAATATTCTAAAATATTTCCACGATTGAACAATGTGAACCAGATGACCAAGATTGGTATGGGATAAACATATTATCCTATAGTCGGTTCGGGATATTGGGATTATCCCTTGGCCAATATAATATATTTTCCCTCGGGACCTGCGGCCCTCGGGCAAATATATTATATTGGCCTCGGGATAATCCCAATATCCTGAACCTCATATAGGATAATCTCTATATATGTCCCAGCTTTTAGTAAGTGGGGGTCAAATGTGGGCCATCCACACATACACTTTTTATCATGCTTAAGTAATTTTGCATTGTAATTACAAGGGTGTTATAAACGAGACACCAGGATGATAATGTAGGGGTACAATATATTTTGAGAAAATTAGGGCCCAAATCTTGAGAAAGAGTCGGAGGCATGCGAGGCGAATCCTGGAAACTCGGGATCGGGAAAGCGGAGTTCACTGTTTGGTTCCGTTGACACCTGTGCGAAACTATATTCATAATTTATCCGACAGTCGCTTTGATAATGTTTCTTTATCTCGTCTGCGACTCGATAAAGAAGAATTATTAAAACTCATCAAGAATGGACGATCTTGCACAGGTACTCATATAAGAACCTCTATATCTTTTGAACACCAATATATAACGGACACACTATGTTAAAAATAAAATGTTATATCTAATGTGCCAATTTAATGATTTAGCATATCGAAAATATTTTCAACCTAAGTGACTGACCACATCGTGACATCACTTAGGTGGCAACATTTTTCAATGTCAATCTTTTCTAAATATGCTAAACTTAAAAAATAAACCAATTTTGACTGTATAACCAGGTTAAAAGGATGAATATGTTTTTAATATTAGTTTACCATTGGTTTCTATGAGAATTAAAATTTTGAAATGCATCTTTCCCTGAACCACTTTCATGCATGGATGAGTTCATTGCTCGCTCATCTATCAACCAATTTTCTTGATTTTGTCGGCAAAAAAACAAGTGAGGATGATTGCTATGCATCGGTGTGAATTATCGCTTTAAAGGATAAGTGTGACCTCTTAAAGTTAGTTTTGAATAAATTCACGATATTTTAAAAAAAAGTCCTTCAAAAACATTTTTGAAATTAATAAAATGTTTCACATTTCACGCTTTGATAACATTGGATAAGACAAAAATATAAGCCAGTGTGGTTTAAACTTTATATGGGGCCTTTAACTGATTAATACAATTTTACACCCATTGGAAGGACTGTACTTACCCTTTGCATTCGTTTGACTTCACTTCTTAAAAGAGAGCTTCTTCGTAAAGGCTCTTAGTAAAACGTTATCAAGCAAACATCTCGAAACGATTTACAATGCTTACTTCATTAAGCTCCAAGCTCTCGAAAGTCTGCACTATAGAGCAGCCTGCCTAGTTTCCGGTGCTATTCATGGGTCTAATACTGATAAGGTGCTTTCTTCTCTAAACTGGAACAAGCTGGCATCGAGAAGAGATGAGCACTTAAAAATTTTTATTTTTAAAGCGCGCTTTAATGCTTTACCTCCCTTCATCTGTGATGTTGTGAGAACTTATGAAACTGTTCACACCAGAAGGCTGAGAGATAAGCCAGATTATCAGATTCCATTACATACTAGTGTCTCAACTAATAAATCTACAATTTTTAGTGCCATCTCAGCTTGGAATTGGCTTCCACCAACTATCCGAGTTGGGCAGCCAATTTCAAGATTCAAAAGATCAGTCAGGGAGCATAGGAGCCATGCATCCTTACCCACATCCAAAATGGAGTACACTATGCCAAGACAAACAGAAATTACTTTCAACAGACTTAGAGCTGGACTCTTGCTTAATAGCCATTTACATGCCCACAATTTTACTACAATTAATGATCCCAATTGTCCATGTGGTGCAGCTCAACAAACTACTTCTCATTTTCTAATCAAATGTCCACTGCTCATAAATGAAAGGGAATTGCTTCCTGCAGGACTCGACGAACTGGAGTGTCTGCCCGATTTCAGAAATTTAACAATCTCTAAGAAATCAGACACACTTTTGTATGGGGATACCAACCTTAGTGATGTGATGAATGGCAAAATTATTGAAATCGTGGCTCACTATATCTCAACAGCAATCTCAGTATTAAATAGTCAGTGAAACATTTTAAAATCCTTTGGGAACCTTATGGGCGGGATGGGGAGCAAGCATACAGACAGACTGAACATACTACGTGGTTTTTGTATTGTGTAAATTTCTGTGTTATATTTTTAATATTTACTATGCCGCTAATGTTATTAAGTTAACAAAGGCATACTTTTGTAATTATATTAATAGCTAGGAATTATAAATAAATTGACATTGAAAAAAAGAAGCTTCTTCGTCTTCAGTAGTTTAACTAGACTCTGCACGCAGGGTAGACTGTACTGTGACTGGTTGGACAGAGTTGTATCAATCATACATGTAACTGCATGTCCAGTGGAAAATAACCAACTCTGATCATACAAATGGTTCGAATTTGAATTATCATGCACATGATAGTGATAGTGATCTAAAATGCATAGCCCAAACGGGTACAAAATTGGACGGTGTTTACTACTATAATGAGATCAAGTGATCCTTACGATTATAGTGAGTTCCATTGCAGTTCGAAACTGAGGTACAAATGATAGACAAGGAAGTGCAAAACAAGATCGCTGAATAAAATAAATGATAGTCTATATAAGACTTTTATTTTCCCCCAAAACTTAGACAATATTTGACTTCTAACAAACGGCGAATTATCGAAAACAAACGGCGATTTCAGACACTCGCCCCCTGCTATTAAAAGCCCAGCTATAAGGAAAGTTCTCTACAAGGAACAGTTTTCGAAAGAGCCAAGTCTTAACTGTTAATGATCCATTCTTCAGTAAGGAAAACTTGTTTGCATCATTGGTCACAGGCATTGGCCGCATAAACTGTTCGATGGACAGATTTTACTGTATATTTACAAACATTCTTTTGAATAATATTACATTTTGAATCACTTATAAAATTTCAATTTTGAATCATTCATTTTATAAATACTCAATTCTTCAGTGTATTTTTTACCATGATATAACGGCCATTAAGTTATCATTCATTCATGATGAAATTGATATAAATACATCTTTTAAAAAGTATGACTGTTTGAACATAATGCATAGATCATACATTGTATTTAGATAGATTATTAGCTATTAAAAGATTTGGTTTTATGTACAATATATACAATCTGTCTTTACAATATGTACAAATAATTCAGGAAGGCATAATACTCAAAAGTATAATGAATAATGATTTTCTAAATGCAAATTCACAATGGAATTATAGGATCACAATTATTCCCCATACTTTCAAGCAAAAGTCCCCTGAATAAGCCTCCATTGGCCTCCCTCTCCCAGCCTACCCCCCCCCCCCTCCTGCTTAGCATCACGCTATGTTGCCTTAGCACCAACTCTGAATATATTCCCATCTCTTAGTCTTTGTTTCACAACATTAACATTAACAGGTGCAGGTGTCTCCTGGGATAGTTTCTCTTTCTCTATCTCAAAGACCCATGATATATAATTGTCCAATGAGGTTGCATCAATTGTTGGGTCAACAGTACTAATAGCTTTCCTCAATTCTTCAACACTGAGCTCGCTGAAAAATACAACAATAGGATTCTATTATTTAAATATATTTCATTTTAATAATGTTACCCATTAACAAGTGTAAAATGCACCACTATGAATGGAACACCTCCTAAATTGAACACTAATTTGATGTTCCTTTACACGTGTTCTATCTACACAGGTTCTACTGAAGATATTAACTTAACATTCTCCCTCTACTCTCATGGTACACTTACGTTGCTTCTCCAAAGTGTTCTTTGATCTCCTCCACATATTCAAGTTTTGCATCTTTTCCTTGTTTCTTAACTTCAGTCAGGAACTCCCCCATATTACCCTCGTCATCCTGAAAGAATAGAATTCCCATTTTACACACAATTCTCTTTTCTATACGATAATATGCATAAATGACTTATGCATGATGATTATTTGTATACATATAGTTTTCAACAAACATAATTAATTGTTGTTAAAAAATAAATGAGAACTGAATACTTGTTCTTTGTAGATTTTTTTCAAAAAGAATCTTAGTTTTAGAAAACTTTATATGCTCAGACATACCTCCATGAACATATTCCTATATTCCAGAACCTCTTCATCTTTGGCTTCAAGCTCAATTTCTGCTTGTTCAATTAATTTATTGATTTTCTCCTCGTCTTTTTCAGGATAATATTGCTGGAGGGCTATTTTAAAGTCTTCCTTGGTGAGTGTCCCTGTGTTTCCCTTGTCAGCATCTGCCTGAGTAAGGTGCTTTAAGAGCTTTGCCATGTTGCGGAGATCTCTATGGAAAATAGCCTCATCTCCCTGGAGATTTAAAACAAATAAATGTACAGTGAAACATGTAACGTGGAATACCTTTAGAAGTGGAACACCTCAGTTAGTGGAACACTTTCAGAGTCCCAAGACTGACTGACTTATAAGTATTGTTATATGAGCCTCTATAAGTGGAACACACTCTCTCAAGTGGAACACTTTTAGAGATACTTTTTGAAAAGTGTTCAACTTTGAGGGTTTTTGTTTTAATTCTTGTACAAGTATTATTTTTCAATGCTCATCAAGGACATTATGTATTGATTTTAAGGATAACATTTTTCTTTTATTAAGAGGCAAGTAGATTGATATCTATGAAACACTTTTAAAAAAGATTATAATGTAAGATAAAATGCGATCAAAACCCTAAATACAGAGACCATGATTTACTATATTTACCTTGCCAACAAGGACTTTATAGAAGAGACCAATGTTTGGATCAGCTTCTGCAAACCTCTCACAGGAGTCCAGCAGGTTATAACCCCACTCAATAATCATCTGCTCCAGTGCGAATCGCCTCTGTAGGTAGATATACATAAAGTCGTCCATCTTTTCCCGTTTTCCATCAGTTTTCTACAAGTAAAGTTCATTCATGAGAGCATTATTCCAAAAAAACAAGATCATTGGAGTGAATATTTTCTTCAATTGATTACTTCTTTGTTGACGTTTTAGGAGTGAATACAAAATTGAAACTACACTGAATTCAAAGGCGCATATTTATATCTGTCCCCAAGGAAGCGATGTTCTTTGGCATTTAAGATATTAAGATTATTTCACACTAATAAAATTTGGGAAATTAAAATTACCTCAGCATCATTATCTCAATAGAAAGTTTTACTCCAGCAGGCAAAGCTTTTCGGTATTTATTTAGAGAATTTGATTGTAAAATTACCTCTGCATCATGGGAAGCTTTCTCTCTCCATATGTCTCTGATAAGCAGGGCTGTGTCTCTCTTCCCCAGTCTTCTGTTTCGTACTTGACCTTCAAACCTCAGGTACTTTGGCACATTCTCATCCACACCCTGAAATCATATCATCTTCACTTATTTGAATGTGTTAAGCATATAAAATATGTTAACCAAAAGGGTTTAGTGGACAGGTTAATTACAGTGAATTTAAGAATACCAATTTCTCATACCTGACCATCAAAATATTCAGCCCCACTTGCACTGTCTCCAGCTCCCTGGACTTCTTCTATGAGGAGGTCAACCAGCTCATTGCTTGTTTTGCCCTCTGATATCTCCTGCCACCTTGCTAGGCCGCCTGTTACATGATCACCTGCTTTCTCCCACTCTGGCCTGCAATAAACAGTAAAGTAAATTGTCTTATCTCCATTTTTAATATGCTCAAAAACTATTTTAGAAAACCTTAAAATTCATGAATGTTTTAGTGTATTTACACATATCTATGACAAAAACAATGTAATAATTTCACACATGACAGATAGGCTCTATTGAAGTAATAGATGTCTAAACTTTCAAAAATTGATTTCTCAGTTTCACAAAAATATGAGTTGGGACATTATTATTCTCATATGCTATTGGTGATAAGGAAATAAACCCCAACATCCCAAAAATGTTAAAACAAAATCAAATGGTCGTTTAAGACACCGACATTTGTTACAGATGCCAACCCCAATGCTGTCCACTTCTGGTGGTGACAAAAAAACGCTCGAGATCATTGAATTTTGAAACTGTAAAAATACCTTGGTGTTGCTGTTCTCCTAAGAGTCTCACACTCTATATAAAACTGATCCCTCTGTTCCACTACTTGTTTGTGAACGTCTAATAATGCACTGAAATATAAATTGTAAACTTTTAATACACTTAAACCAATTTTAAATTAGTAACATTAACATGAGAAAGAATATCACAAACTGTTCAAATCATATGGACGATATATAAGTCGCTATAAAAGTCAGCTGTTTTGTTCATAAGCCATATTAGATGTAGCATCAGATCAATCAATCGGATTGCTGGAATTTTCTCTTTGATTGAGTACTATTCAGTATTAATAAATGAAAAGGAATCATAAAAATGAAAGCATTATCACATTTAAACCAACCAAATCGATGATTAACTTACTCATGTTCAGCCTTTAGTTTATCAAAGTCACCGAGGGAAGTGGAATATTTTTCATTGAGATTCTTGGTCTGGTTTTCCAGGGCTTCGTAATCACGACGTGGAATGACATCGCCATAGTTGGCTGTCATTTCATTTAGACGTGCTGTAGCCTCTTTTTCATCTTCACGAGCTTGTCTGTAAATTAAAAACAAATCACACATTTTATTTCTTTGACATAAGACCACGGCTGGCCACTTATTCCAAGGAATGAGCATTTATTTCAGAATAATTAATTGGTACAATTGACTCAATCTATAATAGGTATTATTAATTAATTGCAATTGACATTTGATACAAACTTCTTGGTTGAGGTACAGTATATTACACAGTACAATTTTTCCATGACTGTTAACATTTCCTGGATCCGCCACTGCTTTTATAACAATGGAAGAAGAAACAAGACCAGAAAAAGAGCTTGCATTTGGAGATGCTCAAATTGGAGAGATGTTCAGATTTTCAGGTAAAAGTGTTCATAACAGTTTATGCCATGAAAATTCGTTCAAACTTACTTAAGTGCTATTTTCAACATGACAGGATCATCTTCATCTTTTTCTTCACTCTGTTGTTGTTTTCCCATAAGGAAGTCTTCCTGTTGGTACCTCAGGTCATTAATATCACTCACCAATAGTTTTCTGGCATCACACTCATCCCTATAATTGAAAAAACAGATTGTTAACCCCATCAAAAGTGGACAGATTAAATAGAACATGTGCACTGTGAACATTAATTGATTAAGTTGAATTGAGAAGTATCATGAGATAGACAGATTAAATTTCTTACCTGAACTGGACATTATGATAACTAATTCATCTTTTTAAGTCGTTGATCTCAAGACTAACTGATCATGTCAATGTTAAGGTGGTTCTGTAGCTTCATAAAAAATGAAGTGATTGTTAAGTATTCCCTTACAGAGATTCATTTAACATTAAGTAAGTAGGCCATTGGACTTTGAAAAAGTCCTACTTAATTACTGTACAGAATTTCATCTAAACATTAGTTAGTAGGTCATGAGCCTTTGAAATAATTCCATTTCTGGATATTTTCAATTTACAAAGGTGTTCCTCTTGACAGTTTTTCTATACCTGTATTTGAGATATTCAGCTGCTAATTCCTCTTGGAGTCTCTCAACTTGAGTTTGTAAACTAACTTCTTGGTTTTTCATCTCCTCGATTCGGGCTAGAAATAAGTTTATAAAGGTCAGTTATCTTGTAAATACTCCAATGAAAATCAGGACATTTTGTTGTCTGCCTATAAAAAGCTAGAATTCATTTCATAGACCTATATGTACAGGGTGTCCAATAAATAAGGTAAAAGATATTGTAACTTTCTTAATATTGCACCAACCTTGATGAAATTTTCAGAGTTTGTAGCCCAAACCTTTTTATCTTTATTCTGTGAATTTGAAGCGTCTTCTATTTGATTGGCCAGAGTTGTAGTTGCTATAGCAACCGAAACAACAAAAAGGCGGGGCAAGTTTGTTTACGTCACAACTTTCCAAAACATATTTATTCTTTCTGATAGCTTTATTCATTCTCCCAGGTCTATTGCTATCACAAATACAATATAAAAGCAGTCCTAAAGTCCCATTGTTATAAAAATAAGCTATTCAACATAATGTCCATCTCTAGCTATACACTTCTTATGCCTAGTATTCACCCACTCTCTAAACACACTTTCAAACCCATTCTTGCCCATTTCCTGAAGTCTTGCTAGGACATGTGATCTGAGTTCACACACAGCTATGCTCACTAGTGAAACTATTAGGGCACTGGGGTATCCCTACTTGCTCACCCTCCATATTCCCCAGCCCTTGCACCCAATGACTTTTACTTATATGCAGACCTCAAGTGTGACTTGAGAGGAAATAAATTTGGAAGCACTGATGAACTCAGATCACATGTCTTAGCAAGACTTCAGGAAATGGGCAAGAATGGGTTTGAAAGTGTGTTTAGAGGGTGGGTGAATAGGCATAAGAAGTGTATAGCTAGAGATGGACATTATGTTGAATAGCTTATTTTCATAAAAATTGGACTTTAGGACTGTTTTGATATTGTATTTGTGGTAGTAATAGACCTGGGAGTATGAATAAAGCTATCGGAAAGAATAGATATGTCTTGGAAAGTTGTGACGTAAACAAACTTGCCCCGCCTTTTTGTTGTTTCGGTTGCTATAGCATACAACTCTGGCCAATCAAATAGAAGACGCTTCAAATTCACAGAATAAAGGTAAAAAGGTTTGGGCTACAAACACTGAAAATTTCATCAAGATTGGTGCAATATTAAGAAAGTTACAATATCTTTTACCTTATTTATTGGACACCCTGTATTTTAAAATAAGTGTATGAATTATTTTTTCATATGCATTGATGTGGCATCAAACATGTAAGTGCACCTTGTACCCCGCATGCAACAATAGGCAAGTATACTGCATAACAAATAAATTTTTAAAAATCCAAAGAGGTCATGGGATCAATTAAGATTATATGAACATAACAAATTATTGAAATGGAATATAAATCTGGAATATCTGTAATAGACTAGTGTGGCTAACTGATTTAGGGTAAAGTTGGTAAAAATGGTAAATAATGTACCAAATGTGTGTTACTGAATAATATGGGTATTTTTTTCAGTTCATTTTTTACTCCTACACATTCACTTGATAATATTTGCATGGATCATGTCTGCTGAAAATATGATAAAAAGCAAAATCATAATATTTACTCACTATAAAGTCTCTGGTTTTCCTTTTTCAAGTCTGTCATTTCTTGTTTTTCTTCTTCGCGTATTTGTACAATCTTTTGATCACACTGTTCGGAGACAGTCACCAACATTTGCTACAAAATATACATGTATTGTTTAACTTGTATTTAGCACACTTGAATTCAGTACACATGTAATAAGATATATAAGGGGGAGGGGTTGGTTGGGTCCTTTGGCAAAAAGTTCTTTCAAAAGCATGCAATTTTTCCAATTCTGAGCACTTTTCAAGTGATTTTGGGCCAAAGTTGACAAATGGGAACCCCTCTTAAATTTCTTTGGCAAAAGATGGTTATTGGCCTCCATTAAAATTAAAATTGACAGATGTTTGTTATTCCAATTGTTAAATTGTACTGTATATTTTGAATGTTGCCCTCGTCCATTTCTGTTCTAAATATTAATACCAAGAAACATTCCTGGAAATTAAAAATTAAACTGTTGAATGGTTTGTCTGAAAATCAACGGACAAGAAAAGTATGCCTGCTAGGCAGATGACAAGGGTCATAACAGGGTTAGATTGTTGAATCTCACCTTTAGAGGTTCCAATTGGCGAATCTGTTCACTCTGGTATGCAATCATCATTTCATACTCATTCTTTATTGCTGATAATATTGGTTTGTAGGTCTTGAAGTCCTCAACAAGGTATTCAAACACTTCTCTATGGGCCTAGAACCAGGATTGAAATATACTCATTACCTATATTAACTTGATTTTTACCTTGCCTGTCACACATTAGGGGTGACATTTCAATTCAATTTCAAAAAATTCCCTGGGTTCATATATTTCAGGGCAAAAGTTTTTTGTTTGTGACATTGCAATGACATTTTTTGTTATTCCCAATATTACCATTTCTAATTACCTGTAGCCTAAGCTCATTTGGTTCAACTGCTGTTACACCTAAAGATCTCAGCTCTTTTTTCAAAAATGACTCCAACATTTCTAGAAATTTAGGTTTAGGAATAAGTTGTGGTTTGCCTTGGGCTTCCTCATCGACAATCACAAGCTCTTTGGATCTGGATAATCCGACAGATGTTTGTGAGACTGCCTGTCCCGAAGCGTGTGCAGGCCATGTGTCTAGGGTACCAGCATTTGTGTCTATAAAGGGCTGTAAAAACATATGGATATTTAATCGAATACATGTTAATTCAAGGTATAGTTACTACATGTATTAGGGGCTTGAATGAAAATATATATACACAGGGATTTCATTAGCAGCAGGCAACAGGCGATTTTCACCGTTTTTTTTCACAAAATTGCCTGTTGTTGTCAGGGATTTTTCAATTTTTCCATGTTAAAATGATTTCCATTAATTTTCCCTGTTGTTTTCATTTAATTAGCCTGTTGTGAGAAATTCTAGTGAAACCCCTGTATGCATATATAAATTTTGGAGGTCTAAATCTTCTGAGAAAATATGTAAACTTACATGTATCATTTCAAATTATCAACAGTTCAGGAAGAGAGAAGTTAAATTACTTAGGGGGAGAGAGTTAATGATGATTTTTTGAGCGAAGAGTGTTGATTTTTTAAATATTAAATTGAAAGAAAATTAGCTTCATTCTTCCACAACCATTGAAAATTTAATACTTTTCTAGATGTTTATTAGTTATTTGTTATTGCAATAAAATGGTCATTACCTTTAGCACTTTTGGGGGAGGTAAGTTGTAATGTGCATTTACAGATCCTATCTTGTACTTGGGTCCAGTAAGACCTTCATATCTGTCAGTGATCCTAGGTGTGATTTCTTTTTTCATATTTGTTGGGCTGGAAGTAAATAATCAGAGCTAGTCAAAGCTAGTCAATGAGCTTCATTAAAGATGCATTATACCATAGGTTTTTCACCCAGACAATGAATGATGTCCCTTTGTTATTGCTTATATAATATCTCACATACCATGGATATATCTTGAGAATAACTTATGGGTATATTATTGCCGAAATATTGAAATAATCAACAAACAACCAACCTTCAGAATTAAACACAAACGATTCCTCGATTGGTATAATGTTGACATCATTTTGTTTCAATTTGGGGTAACTTTGATGATGGGGTAACTTTGATTCCTTGTTGTTTATTTGCTTTAATTTCCTTTTAGGGAGAAGCCTCGTGTTTGTTCTTCAAAAAAAGTTTTTGTTCTTCCATGGACCAAGATCTCGCAAGATTTTCATTTTTTCTAAAATTGAACATGGTGGAAAACAGAAATTTTAATTCCTAACAAGTACATGGAAGTGACCAATTTCTCATGTCAAAATTACCCCACATGTTGACATTATCAATGATTTTGATAGCTCGCATTTTTGCTTCTTTGGCGCAATTTTCACACAGAAAGAAGGCAGATTCCTTAGATCAGTGCCTCCCATCTGTTAACTCATGATGCACTCTATGATTTCAGTCAATACTCACTTGAAATCTTTCAACATTGAACCATAACAACCACTCCTAACTATAGTTTTTTTTCATTTCATTTGCCAATGATTTCTTCACCTTTCAGGCCTCTAATTTGAAGAGCGATTGCCCGACCCCTCTGGGAGTCAATTAAAAGTGCAATCTGATACATTTGTGTATTGAGCCTAGTTGACTCAAACCTGAATTTTGGCTGAATAATCACTAGGGAAAAGGGGTGTAAAGTCGACAAATGGGGTATTCAAAACGTACTTGTTAGAAATTAGAATTTCAGTTTTACGATCTCGATCAATACAAGAAAAAAAACATGACTTCCCCTAAGATCGGCAATTAGGCTAGAGCAAAGAAACAATATGGTGTCGAAGTTACCCCATATGGCAAAGGTACACATTGAAACAAAATGGCATTGACGTTATGCCCCTTTGCCCTAGACTAGTTATCTTATTTTGAATTTTCAACTGAAGAATAGAACCTACCACAGACACGGGAACAAGAGTTCATCCCCCTCCCACTCACTGAGTGATACAGTGACTGTGGGGGGGGGGTAAATCTTCCTGGGCCTGCGCTGAGACTAACAGGTCTGTGGACAGTTGTATCTCTAGCCTATCCATCAAAAAGATCTAAATAAAAATCCGAAAAACCTCTAATGCTACGCTTACCTATCTATCGGCGGTAATCGCCGCACAATCATCTTCTCTGAAGACATGTCAATACAAATTAGTTATCTCCGATGTTTTATTTTCAATGATAATGGTATAAACATAGTTTAAATCATAAAAACATAATCAGATTTATTTTTCGGAAAATAAAAATGGCGTCAAGTTGCTATGGTGATATCTACCTAGAATGAGTACGCGTTGCTGTAATTTTATATCGACATTTACTGAAATTGTATGATAATTGATGCTGAATTGATGTTTTTGATCTTTTTTTTATTTTGCAATGAGTATAGATAATTATCTCAGTTTATTTATACAAATACTTGAATTTACGACTTAAACATACACATATTCTCATGACGTCATCGATGTTTGCGCGGGAATTTCTGCATGTTCTGACAAGTTGAGCTAGAAAATAATTTATTACTTGGCATTTATTTTAGATCTTCAGATAGTTTGTCGCAAGTGTAGTTGGAAAAAAAGTGTTTTCTTCAGAGTTAGCGAAATATACAAAGATATGCCTCGGCGAAAGCTAGAAAAAGGTAAAAAAGTTATAAAATACAGCATTTTTGACCCGGAAGTAGCTTTTTAGTTTTGCTTTGCACTGCAAATTGCAGTTTGGATTTATGTTTACAAATATTTTGTATTTAGCCTTGACTTACTTCCTGCGAAAGCTATTTGGATTTTGATATAATAGCTTTCCCACGGAGCATTTGGACAGCTCAATGATCGTGACCTTTGAAACCGAATTAAGTCGATCCGCGGCTTACTTTTGGTCTCTAACTGTGTCTTACATCAGTATCATCAATCCGTGTAAGTATTGGAGCGCTGGAGTACTTCTTTTTCGATCAAGACTTGTAATTATTAGTCGAGTGAATCGTTTTACTGCCAAATTCCAATATGGCGGTTTCTGCTCGGACATTTTCGTAAATCTCCGGAGGTTGTCCGAACCTAACTAATTCTCAAAATTCATTTCGTTCGTTGCGTATCTTGCACCTAGCAAACCGCCATATTGGAAATAAGTCTGTAAAACTTTAACTCGATGAACAATTTACAAGTCTTGATCGAAAAAGAAGTACTCCAGCGCTCCAATACTTACACGGATTGATGATACTGATGTAAGACACAGTTAGAGATCAAAAGTAAGCCGCGGATCGACTTAATTCAATTTCAAAGGTCACTATTGATCAGCTGTTCACTTCTCCGTTTGAGAGCCATAAGTTTCAAAATCTAACATGGCTCTCGAAGTGAGTAAGCCTTGACCAAGTCGGTATATTTTTACTTATCTGATCTTGAATTATTACCGCCTTGTACAATCCAATACATCTCCGCCAGGACATTCTTTTCGACTGTGCGCAGATACAGTTGGGGACAAAAATAAATGACAGGTCGATTTTTGATCACCATTTCCTAATTATGGTCATCTGAAAGCCCATAATTTCCAATATTGTCTAGATACATATCCCTTAAAATTTGTATATTTCACATTTTGTATAATCTCATCCACTGATGTATGGCCTCTTGAAAATTCTCTTATTTTTAACATGGGAAATTCTCACTTCAGCAAATCCACCTGTCATTTATTTATGTCCCGAACTGTATTTAGCCTTTCCCACAGGCACCAGTATCGCCACCTTTTTGCAGTCAGATTAGAACGATCTAAGCCCTTTAAAATACCTTTAAAGTCGGATTAGAACGATCTAAGCCCTTTAAAATACCTTTGAAGGCTTAGATCGTTCTAATCCGACTGCTAAAAGGTGGCGATACTGGTGCCTGTGGCCTTTCCCAATGGCCATGATATCATGCCATCTTGAAGTCAACTGATATTATGCTAAGTTATTTAGGGGTTTCGAGATTTCCATAGTACCTACGCTGTCAGGGGTACCGTGTAACCTTATTGATTGACAAGATCGTATGGACATGACGTGCGACTTCAGGGGGGTCAACCCAGTTGTCTGAAACCCAGTTGTCCGAAACCCAATTCTCCGAAACCCAGTTGTCTGAAACCCAGTTCTCTGAAAATTACAGCTCATATCATTATGAACGAGCACTCTTTCATTGGTAAAGGGTGTATTTGAGAGTAAGTTTCATCAACTGAACGATTCCTTTATGGGCTGGTATTTAATAAAACTGTCAAAAGATGAAAGTACAAGGGCATATACAGGTGATATAGATCTTCAAACAAACAAAGTTAAATTATGTTATTCTCATTGCATAGTGGCGTTTACATAACATACATGGGGTTGTACAATTTTTAAACCAGTTTTCTTTATGGACCATGGGCCTTTTTTGAGAGGGAACAACATTTTTCAAATGGTTGATGGGAGTTCATAAAAGGGAAAATAGCTTTCCCAAGCCAGTGGACATTTATTTAGTAAAGTTGACGTGTACATCAAACCAAAACTTATTCTTCACTTACATACTCTGTTCGAGAAATAGAGATTACATTCAAAAGGATGAAGTGATTAAATGGCAAAAAAGAAACTTCTTGCGAATGGGAGAACGTTCATTTTGTTACGAGGACAGCCTGTCTTCATTTCCAGTTGATCCCAAGTGATTAAGTTTAGAATGTTTTGTTCTTTTACGATTTGATAAGAGACAGAAACTAAGAAATTAAATGCGACGAAATATTTTGACAACGTAATATGTATACTGTTTTATTCTTAAAGTTCTATGCGTTAACTTATTTTATCTGTTTCAAAATGCTTCATTTTATTTTGCCTATATAAAAGAGATTGAAGAAGATAGATAAACTGTTCCGTAATATATATTGTGTTTTAATAACCTTTTTTAGAATCACAATGTAAAATAAATCTCCCGTTCCTGCCATTCTGGTAACGCCATGCAATGGATGCAATTCAAAGTGAGAGATCTATGAACATCAGAATGCGTCCATGCCATTAATTTGGCCAAATACATGGCATGGAACTGGCCTAAGCTTACCCCTTTCTCTGGTAAATTATGACTATATTTTTCGGAGTGATGGGTTTTGGACAACTGGGTTTCGGACAACTGGGGTGTACCCGACTTCAGGCTGATTGACCAATCAAAATCTGATCGAGTGTTTCTTTAGAGTTACAATATATTATGAAATTAAATGTACATTGAAATGTAAGCAGTCATTATATAAATTAAATCATGCGATTCAATAATTCAATGTTGATTTAAAACTGAATTAGCGATGAAAATGCACGAAGACCTAGTCCGGCCATGCAGTCGTCGATCTGATTTAGTGATTGAATCTCAGCCTAGATGTTCGATCATTTGAATTCAGCGTTCGTTTCAATGTTTCAACAAGTGTACTTGTTTTTGACCGTGCATAATAATAACTTTTCAGGGCTGTCATTGATTGGTCAAATTTTACCGACATAAACATTGGGTCGATAAAGCATGTGGCTTTCTCTTTGGTACAAGGAGGTCATAATAGAAATCAAGATAAGTAAAAGAGACCGACTTGTAGAATCAACATTGAATTCCAGAATCAACATTAAATACTGTACCTTATTGTTTGCTTGAACTGTATAATTTCATGAATAAAACTGGAAAAAAGAAGATTTTTTCAAGATGGCAGCTGAATTTCATTTTATTTATTTAGGTTGAAAACCCACCGTTGATTTATTATTGCTTGCACTGTATACTTTCTGTTTTTACACAAAATATATTCCCGCATATTATGGGCAGGGGCTGCTTTAAAATAATGAACCTAAGTGACATCTATCTCAAATTATATATTCTTACATGTATTAAGTTTATTGATTGCGTATATATTTCAATAATTTGAACCAATCATATTGCTAGATTAAATATGCTTGCGCAAAAAAATGAAACCAAAAAATGAAACCTCACACAGATTGCTCCTACTGGAGACTTGCGTACATTCTCAACCAAAGGCACAAGAACTGATTTGTAGAATTGACTGAAAAGAAAATCTTTTCCCCTTACAAGGGTATGCACTGAAAGGTGTAGTTTAAGTCAAAATATGCAGAATTTATTGGTGGCCCTGTAATACATGTATATACACTGTATATGTAAACATCATACATGCTATAATTGAATGTGTTTACCCACTGTTATTTCAGAAAATATTAAAACATTGAACATGAAAACCCCAATCTTTGACTATGATATGATTTGGGGACAAGTGTATGTACTTTTTTATTTCAGTTGAGTCACCTGATGATGTTGCCCCCTTGGAAAAGAAAGTGAAAACGGAAACAACTATAGATGGCACTGTGGTACAATGGGAATGGGAATCGGACACAAATGAGTGGACAAAGTATGGGCCTCTTCATTCAGAGCAGATCAATGATGCATATAATTCCAGTAAAGCTAAAATAGACATTGATGTCGGACCAGTGAAAATGACTATAAATTTCCAGAAATTTGTTCAGAAGAATAAAAAGACAGGATGGGAGAGAAGGATCAGATGTTGCTTAGCATCAACAGCTGATAGTAGTGGTAAGGAAGGCAGTATTTTTAAAATTCTGTAATTTTGATGAACATTTTTTGTCCGAAAGAGGCATTGATATTTTTATTTTTAGAAGAAAAACATCCTATCAGAATCAATAATTTCATTTTGCATGTGCATTTAAATTAAATTGTTACAATGATTGTATCTCCCCATCAGGTACATGTAGATCTGCATGCTGAGAATTTTTATGGAGGTTCGATCTATATTTTTACATTTTATTTGGATAATATACATATATACACATTATGATCAGAAGGAACACAAACTAGTTCAAAATCAATACTCAGCGTTTTCAATAGGGACTATGAAAAGTGAGTCCCGGGGACCCAGTGTTATAAAAATTTGGGGTCCCTCCCAAAAAAAGTGGGTCCCAATTGAAAAAAGAGAAACACTTAATAAACGTGTATTCTTTATGTTGCTTTATCATGTTTTTATTGCATGTATTTAGACCCTGGGGTCAGATTGTACAAGTGTAAATGATGAATAAGTAACGTTTATACACAAGGCGTTACAGAATGTCACATCCAAGGCCATTTGAAAGTCTTTGCACCCACTTGGGCTGGTGAAAATGTTCCTCTTTCCAGCCCTGATGCATAAACTGCACCGCATTCCTTGGCCTGCAACATACTGCAGCCAGGGGTATGTGTTTTCCCATTCTGGGAGGTACCTCTTAACTTTAGGAGGGCGTGGCATGATAATACCCTTTACCTCGTGACTTTATGATTCAATTAATAATACTCAGATTCTATCCTAAAATTAAAAATTATTTGCAAAAACATTAATTATATAGACCCAATTGACCCAATTCATGCAAGCGAAGCGAACTCTAAAGACATGAAAGAGGGGCCTGAGCCTCCCCACAGAAATGTTCTATATTTATACCTTCAAAATTGAGCAATCTAAGCATTTCCCGGAAGTCTTTTAACAGCTTGCCTTGATGCATTTCTAAATTTCAATTTTAATATTTTGTATTTTCACATTTTGTATATCCTAAATAATCATCATATTTAATCCCATGTCAAATTCTAAACCCCAGTCAATGCAATTCAATGTAATCACAGCTGTATATCTGAATATAGATGGCACGTGTGTAGACTGATTTCTTTAAGCAAAAAACTAACTATAAAATCCAAAAGATGGCAGTGTTTATATCACTTCTCACATTGAAATCTTTTTGCAAAGCCGGCCACATTTTGACCAAAATGTACCGGTTTTATCATATTGTTTCAGCAAAATAAGTATTATTAAGGTAAGTTATACTATATTTTTTAAGTTTAAGTTGTATAAGCTTGATTTATTGGGTTAAACTTGGAGAAAATGCCGTTTGACCTAAAATAATTTACTGGACAATATCCACAGTCAGCACTATCAATGGTATATTCTAAAAATATAGGGAATAGACTATAATAGAGAAAAGTCCATAAGGCGTTTGTGACAAAATTTCCCGGTAGTGTTATATTTCCATTTATCGTTCAAACTGAGACATTTATGCTAATAATTCGACGTGTATATGATTCTTACATACCCAATACGATCAAAAATGTTACTAACATACCAAATGAAAGGTGATTTCCTGGTCAAACTTGCAAAAGTTGGTCCAAACTCGCACTTGAACCGAATATTTACCGGAAGTGTTTATATTTCCATTTGGGTGTCACTACGGTAAATCATTGAAAAATATTGAAAAATCACAAAATTCAGGTTCTGGGATACATATCGCCATTTTCGAACGAATTAGCCCATACAAGAACTATATTTCTGCGTTCCCCTATACATGACCTTCATCTTGACCATATATTTAACATAGGGTTTGCGTCTTGATTTTTAAATATCACTACGCCAACACAGGGACTAATTTTTAGGTAAAATCCCTGCTTCACCGATGAAAATTAACGAATAAAGTAGTTCAAGTTTACGGGACTATATTCTTGCGATTTTTTTCTAAAAATGGCACATTTAGAAAGTAATTGGCCTCAGCTTTACATACATACCTCAAATGGCCACATTGCATACACTTAAACCTACTATACACACCATTGAAGTTTCATGGCTTCGTTTTTAAAGTATTAAAAAACACTACCCGGAAGTGGTATTTACCGTAGTAACACCTTAATATCCAAAAATGGGAAAATTTTTACTATGATAATTTTTGCTCATTCAGCATTTTTTCAAACAATTGAGTTATTTCATGCTCAAAACAGCTGCATTTTCAAACTTTTAACACATTTTCTACAAAATCTAGTCATATTTGGGGAAATAGGTGAGGGCTGAGTCTCTAAAAACTGGCCAAAATGACCTAAACTTGGGTTATCAACTTCAGAGATCTCATGCAAAAAAATTAGACGCAAAATCCCCGAGATTATTTCATTTTGAAATCATACACAGAATGTACTGAAACGTATGTTGTTAAATGCAAATATTTTGAGTCAAATGTGGTCCCCATGTGCAAAATTTGCCCTTTTTCTCCCCCTTTACGCCAGTTAGGCCCCAGTGTACTGTGACATCATACTCATACCATTGCTACAATGTAGCAATTTACAAATTAATCATGATTACTCTTCCTGTGATACACCTGTGGTAGTTGAACACTGTTTATTCCCCAGTGTGTTGATTGATTACATGCAAGCTTACTTAGTTACTTACTAAGTACGCAATAACCACCATCAAAGACCTGCCGGCACCTATTTATTTTCGGGTTGGTAATGGAATTTTACAAGGGCAATACGAGAAGAATTCAATTTTTCATTATTTAATGATAATTGCGGTAGATTTTACGGTAGTTTGAACAAGAATACTGTTAATTCAAGCAGAAATATGGTAGATTTTCAAATATTTACGGTATATTTTACGGCCGTTCTTATAGAAAAAATCTAATTATAATAAAATATTTTATGGTAGATTTTGGTAAAATTACAGTAGATTTTTTCGGTTGTTTTACAAGAAAAAACAGTAATTTTTTACGGTATTTATATTATTTTTTATGGTAGATGCCGGTAAAAATACGGTAGGTTGGCAGGTATGAGTTACCATTGCAACCGTGGAAATGGGTAAAAATGAGAGCAAAAAACACCCAGACCCGCCATAATGGCACTAATTTTCAAAATATTTCGAGACATACACATTTTCTTAAACTTTGATATCGTCTAGAACACTTCTAGACAACAAAAATATCAAAAATGGGGGGAAGGCAGGGTCGGATCTGAGAACCAACAAGGAGGGGGGGGGGGCCAAATTTCAGGTCAGAAAAAAATTTGGGGCCCCTGAAACCAAAAAGTGGGCCCAAATTTTGAGGCCCATTTTCTTCAAAATTTGGCCTGAAATTAAAAAATAAGGCCTTAAAAGGCCCAGTTATGACCAAAAAGGCCCACTATTTGGGGCCTTAAGGCCTTTTTGGCCCAAAAAATTTTTGAGCCCAATTTTTTTTTCTGGGCCCACCCAAGGGGGGGGGGGGCGGGCCCCCAGCCCCCCCCTCCTAATCCGCCAGTGGAAGGTTTATCACTTCAATTATTTTCAAGCCTTGGTCAAAGTAAAACTACGAAAAAAGCACTCATTTTCACTTTAGAATCACCTATTATCGCCCAAATGGCTATATGTTGTCAAGGTCGCCATGTTAAAAGTAGAATTAGAATGCTCTTCAGACAATGTTTGATAGCTTTCCTTTATCACGGAACAAAGACCTTTGCACTGGTATGCCCATTTCCATGAGATAATGCACGTGAAAGAGGAACAGTGTCTTTAAATGTCATCAAAACTTTTTCTCACTACTTTTGGTGTAATAATACCATCTGATTGATTGTTGGTGTAAACAATGAGTCGGGTTAATCTGCACGAGGTTCGGTTTTTCATTAAGGGAAGTACTTTATTCCCATGATTCAAAGTGCTTTTCTGCCATTGGTTCGGTTTAAGTTTGTACAACAAACGTCCACGAATCCAGGGCAGGTTGACATTATATCATTACATTTGTTTTGGGTGTATAGTTTTTGTTTTGACAATAAACAAAAAAAATCCCGCAATATATGGTGCATCATGGGTAGGACACGCTGTGAAATATGAACGTAAGTGACATCTATGTCAAATTAAATGTTCCTACAAAGTTATTAATCACGCATGCGTCATGATAACTTAAACCAATCAGATTACTGGGTTTAATGCGCACGCGCCATAAACCGAATACTTTCCCGGGATTCGGGCTTTAGGATACGATTTTACACTGACCGATTGCAAACGAGATTTAGCGAGATGAAGCGGTTGTGAAACCAAGATGGCAGAAAGTTTGTGAACTTCTAGTATTATTATATCTTACGGTAGAGTATACCATTGATAGTGCTGACTTTGTCTGACCCATATTCTCCATGCTGTATTACCCAGGATGCATCTCTGAGAAGAGGAGATTTGGATAGAGATTTAAACGAGATTTAGCGAGATGACGCGTTTGTGATACTTTTGTTGAAGAATGAGCACATTTGAACTGATTTCTACGATCTCAACGTAATTTGAGGTATGGACTTTCATTTTTAATAATACCTTGGTGTCTTATGGACCTCCGTCACTAAAAATAATAGGGAAACACTTGTGTAGAAACGTCGAATTCTTAGTCTGAAAAGTAGGGTGTCTGTAATTTTATAGAAAAATTGCCAAAAGCTTATGAACTTTTAGCTCTTACTACCACTACTTACCATTGAGAGTGCTGACTTTGACAATATCCCAGATGCGAGTAGAAATGATCTTGATTTACGTCATTAAAAACTCACAACTCGGTCAAACTGATGTTACATTTGGAATCTACATGTAAAATTACATTTAGAAATGTGGTTTTGAAAAGACTTTATCAACTTTGAAAATTTAATTTTCTTTGAAAATGTGACTTCTAGGTCGGGGAGATTCCTCATAGACCCCATGTTGTAGAACCACTAAAAATGAAATATCTTTTCTTGTGTTGGGCAGATAATATTTTCTTTTACTGGACATATTTTAATTTATAATAACTATCAGAAACATAAGGGTAATATGAAAAATTAACCACTAAAACTAATGCATATTCAAGTTTAAGAGAATTCTGTAATACCCTGCCATGTTAATTCCCCCGAATCAGCCACCTGGTGACGAAACTAGTAACTACCTACTCGCATCTGAGTAATTTTATTTCTGATATGTTTTCGCCAATTAGGGACGTTTTTCATATAAAATAACATTTGTTTGCAACCTATGGTGAGTAATGCGTCCCAAGAACGCACCAACAATTTTTTTCTGCGTCCATGACTATTTATTTACGTCCTCATAATGGGAGGACGGCGTTGTTAAAAACCCAGAATACTGGATTAAACATTGAAATGGCCATGACCTTTCCCCATTTGGGTTAACTATGGAACTTTCTGGCTTTAATCTCTGAATGAGCTTTTTCAGCAATCATGTGTACTAGATAAACTAACCTAATCCCAATTAATTGTTTGTTTGCAGAGTTCTATTGTTGGTCCTGGAAGGATGAGTTTAAGTCACAGTGTCCATATATGCCAGATATCAGCATGAAGTTTGAGAAGGCCCTACATGATGATGATGCTGAAGTGGAGTTCGAAGCAGGAAAACCAAAACGTCAATATATCCTGGATATTAAGAAAATGATACAGAGAAATGCTGAAACAAACAAGGAGACAACAGTATCTAGAACAAAATCAGGTAATAAGTTGTATGATAACTTGATTGATTGTTAACGGTCAATGATTGTATCAGCAAGCCATCAGAATGATTTACAGGGAATGCAATAATATGCAGGCAATTTCTCAACTTTTTTAACTCTACCACACCTAAATTTTAGTAAATTTACCATTTTATCTTCACCGAATATTTCAGCTGCTAAACCTCCTACTGGTGATGCACCAACTGTTGTCAAGTCTGAACCTAAAGCAGCAGCAAAAGCTACAACGAAAAGTGCTCCTAAAGGGAAGTCAACCAAATCTGCAAAAGGAGAACCAATGGATGTTGAAGAGGAAAAAAGTAAGCTCAGAGAATTTGTCAACTGTGGCATATTTTTCATTGTGTTTCTCGTTGTGTTTTGTGCTTTTCTTTTTCCAAGTTGGTACAATATCATTTTCAAGTTGGGACATATTAACTTTCATTTAATGCAGTCGTATTTTCAAACTACATTGCAAATACATTGTATAATTTGATTTTCAGATTTGTGATTCAGGGAATCATAATTTGATTGTTTTGGATGTGCCACTGTGAAGTTGCCAGTTTCTAAGGTAGTCATTTTGAAATGCCCTGGCTGGGTTTCAATGTCATAGTATGAGTACACATGCCCATTCTTTATTCCAGTAAAAACTATTGTAATGAAGGGCAAGGCTCCAGTTGATCCTGAATGCACAAAATCATCAACTGCTCATGTCTACTGTGAAGGGAGTGATGTCTACGATGCCATGTTAAATCAGGTTAGTTTGAGCAACAAATGGATCAATCAGATTAGCAATAAGGGCAATATTTGAAAAATAAAATGTTGAAACCTTGTAGTTTCATTAGCAGCAATCGACAGGCAATTTTTCTTAAAGAATTTTGCAACTGATTTCTGCTAGAAATATAATTTCGAGTTATTTTGCCAATTTTTTTTTATTTTTTGTTAGAAAGTTTAAAGAGACTCCATACCATAGGATAGCACAATCAAGACCCCTCTTGGCCTTTTTGCATATTGGGTTTCACAACATATTCACCTAGTAGTTACTTACCAACGAAGAAGTCCCAAATCCCTCACTTTCACTGTTAATTTTGAGATTGTGATGACCGATCTAATTATTTTTGCAGAAGCTAATTCAATCTGAAGTTTGAATATACTGGCAAAATTAGCCTGTTATCTGATAGGTCATTCAGTTGATTGTTGGTTTTTAGTTGATTATTTCAATATTTCGGCAATAAGTTATTCTCAAGATATGTCCATGTTATGTGTGGTATATATGAGCAATAATAATGAGACATTATTCATTGTCTCGGCGAGAAACCTATGGTATACTGCATCTTTAATGAAACCTCCCTACTCTATTATTTTGAGTAATCACTAAGTTTGTGAAGTTTTCACTTGTGAATATCTTGTCCAATTGACATGTCAATTTGCACAATTTCCCTTAAAGTCATTTTCTAATTTCTCCTTCATTTTTAGACAAACCTTATGAATAACAACAACAAGTACTACATCTGTCAGCTCTTGGAAGATGATACTAGGAAGGCATATAGTGTATGGTTTAGGTGGGGACGTGTTGGGAAGGTGGGCCAGAACAGTCTCATGCCATGTGGCCCTGACCTTGATGAGGCCAAAAAATTGTTCACTAGGAAGTAAGTATAACTAGATTTGTGAAATTGAACAAGTTCAATTTAAGACTCCAGATTTATTTGACCTAGATAGATCAGTAAAGAGCTGAGTAAGTAACTGAGTAATTAGTTGAGTAAGTACCTTAGTAGTAGTTGAGTAAGTAGCTGAGTAAGTAACTGGGTAAAAAGCTGAGTTAGTAGCTGAGTAAGTAGCTAAGTAAGTAATAACTAATTAAGCAATTGAGTAAGTAGTCAAATAAGTAGCTGAGTAGGTAGGAGGTAAAGTAGGGTATGTAGGACTTTTTGAAAGTTTATTTGACCAATCTGCATCGTGAATACTGGCAAGTGCGAATTTCAAACTTCAAAATGGCTTAGAATCTTAACCGGGGGTCGGATTGCAATTTTAATTTCAGATCCGGATTCCTTAGGAAATTATGCCCCTAATTCATAACTCATACGTTAAATTTGGAGAACTTTTTATTTTGACCTACATTTCGATCACCAGATCTCAAAAGTGGGTCTAAAAACGTCTTGACGGCAAAAAGTTAACATTATAAGCACACTCTTTGCTACATGTATACAAAATTTCGAAGAATATCATTGAAGTGTAGTGTCCGAATTGCAAAAATAAGAAAAAACTAAGAATTTGACCTAGATTTTGAACTAGGTATTTTGGTGTCCAAATTTTGAAGGAAAGTAGCTTTTGAGGTCCCCTTCTTTTATGGGCTTTCATTATGTTTAGCTGTACTCATTCTATATCTTGTATTTTTACACTTCAAAAAATTATTCGGTCCCATTGATTTAACATGGGGCACCAAATTTAGCGATTTTTGAGCTTTCAAAACATCATAACTTCTGAACAAGATGTCGAATCGAAATTTGGTTTGCAGATTCGGATTCCTGACAAAATTCTACCCCTAATTCATAACTCATACGTTAAATTTAGAATTTTTTTTATTTTTACCTACTTTTTGGACACGCCATAACTTCCGAACCGGAAGTCGGATCGAAATATGGTTTGCAGATTCCGATTCCTGACAAAATTCTACCCCTGATTCATAACTCATAAGTTAATTTGAAGAATTTTTTATTTTGACCTACTTTTGGGACACCATATCTCAAAAGTGGGTCAAAATACTTCCTGACGGCAAAAGGCTAACACTATTAGCACACTCTTGGCTACATGTATACACGATTTCGAAGAATATAATTAAAGTGTAGTGTCAGAATCGCAAAAATAAGGAAAAACTTTGAATTTGACCTAGATTTTGACCTTGGCATTTTTGTGTCCAAATTTTTAAGCTAGATGGCTTTTGAGGTCCCCTTCTTTTAAAAGCTTCCATTATATTTAGCTGAACTCAGTCTATATTTCGTATTTTTCACTTCAAAAAAATCTTTTTTCCCATTGACTTAACATGGGCACCAAATTTAGCGATTTTTGAGCTTTCAAAACGATATAACTTCCGAACCGGAAGTCGGATCGAAATTTGGTTTTCAGATTCGGAATCCTGAGAAAATTTCCTACAAGACCAGTAGCGTGGACATTGAATTGGGAGAACTTTTTTTTGGACCTCGTTTTCGGACACTGATATCTCGAAATCGGTTTGAGATATCAAAAAACTAAATCGACCTGTTTTCCCCTACTTTTTTATGAGGAACACAATGAAAAAAAACCGGATTGAAAATATTGAAGGACGACCGAGAAAATTGAAAAAAGTGACAAAGTACTGGATTTGACCTAGTTCTTGACCTTTGACCTAGATAAAAATTTGACCTAATTTCCCATCATCCCAGATACATTCCCTAGTTGATCATGTAAGCAGCTTAAAGTAAGCTCTTCTAGTTGGTGAGAAATCTGGGAAGGAGGAAGAGGAAGAAAGAATAACTAGATTTTGGAAATTGAACGAGTTCAATTTCAGACTCCAGATCTAGATTTTTTTTTAGCCGAGTCATCCAGAATAAGCCAAGTCATCCAAAATGATCATCAAGAAAAAGAAGGATGGATAGATAGATGGATGGATGAAAAAGGAAGGAAGGATAGGATAGAATAGGAAGGAACGATAGGATAGAATAGGAAAGAAGGATAGAATAGAATAGGAAGAAGGGATAGAATAGGAAGGAGAGGAAACGAAGCAAGGGTAGATAGGAAGGATAGGATAGGATCAGAAAGGAAGGATGGATGCATTTTTCAATATTTTCTTCTCTACTCTTGACTTTCTATCAGGATACCATCAGATCGATTTTTCTTGAAATTTCAAAACGCCATAACTTCAGAACCGGAAGTCGGATCGAAATTTGATTTGTAGATTCAGATTCCTGACAAAAATTTCCCCCTAATTCATAACTCATACGTTAAATTTGGCGAATTTTTATTTTGACCTACTTTTCGGACACGCCATAACTTCGGAACCGGAAGTCGGATTGAAATCTGGTTTGCAGATTCGGATTTCTGAGAAAATTCTACTCTTAATTCATAACTCAAACGTTAAATTTGGAGAACTTTTTATTTTGACCTACTTTTCAGACACCATATCTCAAAAGTGGGTCAAAATACTTTCTGACGGCAAAAGGCTAATGCTATTAGCACACTCTTGGCTACATGTATACACAATTTCGAGGAATATAATTAAAGTGTAGTGTTAGAATCGCAAAAATAAGGATAAACTATGAATTTGACCTAGATTTTGACCTAGGGATTTTTGTGTCCACATTTTGAAGTTAGGTAGCCTTCGAGGTTCCCTTCTTTCATAGGCTTTCATTATTTTAAGCTGTACTTAGTCTATATCTCGTATTTTACACTTCAAAAAATTTTTTGTTCCTATTGACATAACGTGGGGCACTAAATTTAGCGATTTTTGAGCTTTCAAAATGTAATAACTTCCGACCCGAAAGTCGGATCGAAATTTGGTTTGCAGATTCGGATTCCTGAGAAAACTCTATACTTAATTCATAACTCAAATGATAAATTTGGAGAACTTTATATTTTGACCTACTTTTCGGACACCATATCTCAAAAGTGGGGCAAAATACTTTCTGACTGCAAAAGGCTAACACTATAAGCACACTCTTGGCTACATGCATACAAAATTTCGAGGAATATAATTAAAGTGTAGTGTCAGGATCGCAAAAATAAGGATAAACTATGAATTTGACCTAGATTTTGACCTAGGGATTTTTGTGTCCAAATTTTGAAGTTAGGTAGCCTTCGAGGTTCCCTTCTTTCATAGGCTTTCATTATATTTAGCTGAACTCAGTCTATATTTCGTATTTTTCACTTCAAAAAAATCTTTTTCCCCATTGACTTAACATGGGCACCAAATTTAGCGATTTTTGAGCTTTCAAAACGCCATAACTTCCGAACCGGAAGTCTGATTCGAATTTGGTTTTCAGATTCAGAATCCTGATAAAATTTCCTATAAGACCAATATCCTGGACATTTGATTCGAAGAACTTTTTTTTGGACCTCGTTTTCGGACACTGATATCTCGAAATCTGTTTGAGATATCAAAAAACTAACTCGACCCTAGGTTTTCTACTTTTTTATAAGGAACACAATGAGAAAAACCCGGATCGAAAATATTGAAGGATGACCGAGAAAATCGAAAAAAGTGACAAAGTACTGGATTTGACCTAGTTCTTGACCTTTGACCTAGATAAAAATTTGACCCAATTTCCGAGGAACTAGATTCTGGACCTGAATTGACCAAATGACTGACTTTACTAAAAACCTTATGGTTATTGAGAAAACTGGGTTAGAATAAGAATAATAACTAGACTTGTAAATTGAACAAAGTTCAATTTAAGACTCCAGATTGATTTACTTGAGTAAAGAGCTGAGTAAGTAACTGAGTAGGAAGCTGAGTACGTAGATGATTAAGTAATTGAGTAAGTAGCTGAGAAAGCAGCTGAGTAGGTAGCTAAGTAGCTGAGTAGGTAGCCGAGTTAGTAGCTGAGAAGTAGGTAGCTAAGTAGGTAGCCAAGTAGGTATGTATGTAGGTAGGTAAGTAGGAATTTTTGACCGGAAGTCGGATTGAAATTTGGTTTGCAGATTCGGATTCCTGGGAAAATTTTACCTTTAATTCATAACTCATAAGGGACATTTTGAGAATTTTTTATTTTGACCTACTTTTAGGACACCATATCTCAAAAGTGGGTCAAAATACTTTCTGACGGCAAAAGGCTAACATTATTAGCACACTCTTTGCTACCTGTATACAACATTTCGAAGCAAATCATTAAAGTGTAATGTCAGAATCGCAAAAATAAGCAAAAACTATGAATTTGACCTAGATTTTGACCTAGGCATTTTGGTGTCCAAATTTTAAAGCTAGATAGCCTTCGAGGTCCCCTTCTTTTATAGGCTTTCAGAATTTTAAGCTGTACTCAGTTTATATCTGGTATTTTACACTTCAAAAAAATCTTTTTTCTCATTGACATAACATGGGGCACCAAATTTAGCGATTTTTGAGCTTTCAAAACGCCATAACTTCCGAAAGTCGGATTGACATTTAGTTTGCAGATTCAGATTCCTGGGAAAATTCTACCCTTAATTCATAGCTCATACTTTAAATTTGGAGAACTTCTTATTTTGACCTACTTTTCGGACACCATATCTCAAAAGTGGGTCAAAATACTTTCTGACGGCAAAAGGCTAACACTATTAGCACACTCTTTGCTACCTGTATACAAAATTTTGAAGTAAATTATTAAAGTGTAGTGTCAGAATCGTTAAAATAAGGAAAAACTATGAATTTGACCTAGATTTTGACCTAGGCATTTTGGTGTCCAAATTTTGAAGCTATGTAGCTTTGGAGGTTCCCTTCTTTTACAAGCATTCATTATATTAAGCTGTACTCAGTCTATATCTTGTATTTTACACTTCGAAAAAGTCTTTTTTCCCATTGACTTAACATAGGCACCAAATTTAGTGATTTTTGAGCTTTCAAAACGCCATAACTTCCGAACCGATAGTCGGATTGAAATTTGGTTTGCAGATTCGGATTCCTTGGAAAATTCTACCCTTAATTCATAGCTCATACGTTAAATTTGGAGAACTTTTTATTTTGACCTACTTTTCGGACACCATATCTCAAAAGTGGGTCAAAATACTTTCTGACGGCAAAAGGCTAACACTATTAGCACACTCTTTGCTATCTGTATACAAAATTTTGAAGCAAATTATTAAAGTGTAGTGTCAGAATCGTAAAAATAAGGAAAACTATGAATTTGACCTAGATTTTGACCTTTGACCTAGATAAAAATTTAACCTAATTTCCCAGAAACTAGATCTCATCTTCTTACTGACCCTGTAAGTAGATTTGAGTAAGGTCTTCTAGTTGCTGAGAAAACTGGTTCGGAAAGAAAAATAATAATAACTAGACATGTAAATTGAACAAGTTCAATTTAAGACTCCAGATTTAAAACTTTTTTTAAGCTGAGTCATCCAAAATACTGTAAACTGAGCAATTCAGAATAAGCTGAGTCGGCTAGAATATAGACATTTAGACAACTTTTAAGAATGTTATCTTCGACTCAATTGGCTTAACATGGGGATACCATCATATCGACTTTTCGAGACTTCAAACCGCTATAACTATCTAACCAGAAGTTGGATTGAAATTTAGTTTAAAGATTCGGATTCCTGAGAAAATTCTAACCTTAATTCATAACTCATACGTTAAATTTGGGGAACTTTTTATTCGGACCTACATTTCGGACACCATATCTCAAAAGTGGGTCAAAATACTTTCTGACGGCAGAAGGCTAACACTATAAGCACACTTTTGCTACCTGTATACAAAATTTTGAAGCAAATCATTAAAGTGTAATGTCAGAATCGCAAAAATAAGGAAAAAACTATGAATTTGACCTAAATTTTGACCTAGGCATTTTGGTGTCCAAATTTTAAAGCTAGATAGCCTTCGAGGTCCCTTTCTTTTATAGGCTATCAGAATGTTAAGCTGTACTCAGTTTATATCTGGTATTTTACACTTCAAAAAAATCTTTTTTCTCACTGACATAACATGGGGCACCAAATTTAGCGATTTTTGAGCTTTCAAAACGCCATAACTTCCGAACCGTAAGTCGGATTGAAATTTGGTTTGCAGATTCGGATTCCTGGGAAAATTTTTCTCTTAATTCATAGCTCATATGTTAAATTTGGAGAATTTTTTATTTTGACCTACTTTTCGGACACCATATCTCAAAAGTGGGTCAAAATACTTTCTGACGGCAAAAGGCTAACACTATAAGCACACTCTTTGCTACCTGTATACGAAATTTTGAAGTAAATTATTAAAATGTAGTGTCAGAATCGTAAAAATAAGGAAAAACTATGAATTTGACCTAGATTTTGACCCAGGCATTTTGGTGTCCAAATTTTGAAGCTATGTAGCTTTTGAGGTCCCCTTCTTTTATAAGCATTCATTATGCTAAGCTGTACCCAGTCTATATCTTGTATTTTACACTTCGAAAAAGTCTTTTTTCCCATTGACTTAACATAGGCACCAAATTTAGCGATTTTTGAGCTTTCAAAATGCCATAACTTCCGAACCGGAAGTCTGATTCAAATTTGGTTTGCAGATTCGGATTCCTGAGATCATTCTACACTTATTTCATAACTCACATGTTGAATTTGGAGAATTTTTTGTTCTGACCTACTTTCCGGACGCCATATCTCAAGATCGGTAGGAGTAATTAAAATTCTGATGTCATGTCTTTGTTTCGCCTTTTTCAAAGCTACACGATGAAAAAAAGATGAAGGAGTTACGAAGAATATTGACGAAGATATGATGAAGAATGTTGAAAATGTAAGATTTGACCTAGTTCTTGACCTTTGACCTAGATAAAAATTTGACCTAATTTCCCAGAAAGCCGGATACAGTCTTTAGTTAACCATGTAAGTTGGATTAAGTAAGCTGTTATAGTTAACGAGAAATTTGGTGAGGAGGAAGAAAAAAGAAAAATAATAAAGAAAACAGGCAAAAACAATAGACTCCAGATTTTCAATCTGGAGTCTAATAAGAAAACTGGCAAAAGCAATAGACTCCAGATTTTCAATCTGGAGTCTAATAAAAAGAATAATAAGAATAAGAAAACTGACGAAAACAATAGACTCCAGATTTCATCTGGAGTCTAATAATAATAATAAGAAAACTGGCAAAAGCAATAGACTCCAGATTTTCATCTGGAGTCTAATTATCATATACCCATTGTGTATTTGGATCCTCATTGACAGCAGTATGGTCACAATTGATATGAAGATATGAACTAAAATATTTTAAACAGGGCAGATGAAAAGTGCTAATGACCTGTAACATCAATTACTTTTGATCTTCCCTGATAGCAGAGTATATAGAAATTGAAAGACCAATGTCTTTTGTCTTCATGCTTACATATTTAAGAAAATACTCCCAATGCAGGATAACATCAATAATTTCATTTTTAATATACATGTACAGTAAAACCTGTCTAAATGGAACACCTTTGGTATCTCTAAAGTCTTCCACTAGGGAGGTTTCCACTTTCAGAGGTGTTCCATTTTACAGGTTTCACTGTACTGGTCATTTTACTGATATGGTGTCGGAGAAATAATTATGTTATGACAAAAATGTTCAATGAAGACTTGATTAAAACACCTTGTAGGTTCCATGATAAGACAAAGAATGACTGGTCCCTAAGGAATAAGTTCAGCAAGGTGGCTGGAAAATATGATCTCGTTAAGATGGATTACTCGGCAAAGGTGAGTGATTCAGAACAATTAATGAAGGAGTAAAGAATGACATTTTGGTTTAATTAGCTCTAATATACATGCATATTGTGCTATTATTTACAAATGATCAGTCATTTCTTAAAAGGGATATTATGATTTTTATAAATGTTTTGAGGCCAGCTCAATTTAATGTTTTTATTTTCAATTTTTTATTTAACATGCAGGGTGACACTGATGAAGTTGATTCAGGAAACCCAACTATCAAGAAGGAGCCTGGGATTAAGATACCTCCTTCAAAACTTGATAAACGAATTCAGGTAAATTAAGTACTATACATCTGCCTTTAACATGAAGAAATATAGGAATATCCTATGGTTTTGAAAAAATATCATTTATATCCATGAGGGGATATTGATATCTTCACGAGTGGACACAGCCAATGAGAAAATATATTGATATCCATGAAAATACGCCCAGTGCATTTAGAGTATTTTCTTCAAATAAAGGATTGTCTGTTTATAATACGAAATGCCCAGCAAGCATTCAAATCACAACAATCACAAAAAATGAAATTAAAAAAACATTGTGCAGAATTATTAATAAGGAATGTGGGATTTTTGATAAAATATGTTATCACATGATAAGGAGTGTCTAAGCATTTTGATTGGTCAATTGTGATGATGTATATTCCGTATCACATGACACGTGACTAATTTTCATGTGAAATCTTGGGCTGTATCACTACGGAATCAATAGCAACGTTGTGACGTCACTGGTTATATCACTTCCTAGCTAAGGAAAACATTATGACATCATACTTTTTCACAAACAAGTATGAATTCAACGGTATGACGTCATTATATTGTTTCAAAGCGAAATCAAAAATTATAATAGTTCTATGTAAGTTCATCTCTCTGGTTAATATATCCGAAACAATTCAAATTCTTTACTTCAGAGAATATTTTTTAATTTATTGAGACTTTCGACTAATATCCCTTAGTCTTTTTCAAAATATAACAGCATGTATACATTTATGTGACGTCATAAACAGACAATGGAAAATTTAATTATGTAACAAATGACCTAGTAACCTAAAAAATAAAAACAACAAAAAACATAGATACGAAAAAACGAATGACCTAATAATAACCTTAAGATAAATATATCATTGTTATGGTAACAATTAAACTCAAATATTACTATTGCATACTTTGCTATACCATTCTTAATTTACAATATTTTATGATACAAATTGTCCAACTGATACCCATTATCTCTGTTCATTTTAGGTTGCATTGTTTTAATATGTCTTTGAATTGCTTCCTTAACCCTACGTTTAAGATCATGACTCTCATTATCAATGATTTTTACATTGTTCCAGTTTATATTATGATCATATTCCATGGAATGTTCAATAACCGCAGAAGCAAGACCTCCAGTCGACAGTAATGTGGGTCTACGATGTTCTCTGATTCTAGTAACTAGTTCCCGCTTTGTTTCACCTACATAAGTGGCAATACAGTCTTTACAATCAATTTTGTAAATTACACCGGACTTCTTTTGATCATTAGTTTTGTCCTTTAAATGCACCAACTGTTTCTTGATAGTATTCTGCGATGAGAAACATACTCGGACACGATGCCTTTTAAAAATACGCCGTAACTGGTTGGAAATACTAGGGATATACGGAAGAACTGCAGTACACCTTATATCGTCATGAAAAGATTGACCGTGATCCAACAAAATCATATAAAGATAAACTGATAAAGTTAGTTCAGAGTCTTCGTGATAAAAAGGAAATATCCTCTGATTTGTATAAGAAAGTATACCCATCATCTGCAACAATCCCAAAATTTTATGGTCTACCGAAAGTTCATAAAGAAAACATACCATTGAGACCAATAGAATCCAGTATTGGAAGTCTCACGTACAATTTGGCAAAATACCTTGCCGACATTTTGAAGCCATTAGTTGGAGAAAATGGTTATAGCATTAAGAATACTGAAGACTTTGTTCAAAAAGTAAAAAATCATAAAGTTGATGAAACAGAGTGCACTGTGTCTTATGATGTTAAGTCGTTGTTTACTAGTGTTCCGGTTGTAGAGGCAGTGACAATTGCAGTGCAGAAACTCGAAGCAGATGATACTTTACCACAGAGAACAGGACTTAGACCGTCAAGTATTGGTGAACTTTTGAAATTTTGTCTTCAGACCACTTACTTTATTCGTGATAACCAATTTTATATTCAAAAAGAAGGTGCAGCAATGGGATCGCCCCTATCTCCGATCATAGCGAATCTGTTCATGGAAAATCTTGAAGAAAAGGCCATTGAAAATGCTCCAATTCCTCCAAAATTTTGGGGTCAATTTGTTGACGACACGTTTGTGATCATAAAGAGGGATTATGAACAATCGTTTAGTGAACATTTGAATAAACAACACGAGAGAATAAAATTCACCAAGGTAGTATGTTCCGCCGATAAACGTCTCCCATTTTTGGATACGATGTCCCAGATTGAACAAGACGGATCTTTGTCATTTAGTGTTTACCGCAAACCAACGCACACAAATCAGTATTTGCATTTCCAATCAAATCATTCTCTTGATACTAAAAGAGGAGTTGTCAAATCCCTCTTTAGGAGGGCAGAAACATTGGTAACTAAAAAGGAAGATCTAAAGATAGAAAAGGAACTGGTTTGCCGATCATTAAAGGAGTGTGGGTACCCGGAATGGCTGATTAAAGAAGGTGAAAGACATGCGACAAATAATGTAAACAGAACAAGAAATGATGACGATATAAGGTGTACTGCAGTTCTTCCGTATATCCCTAGTATTTCCAACCAGTTACGGCGTATTTTTAAAAGGCATCGTGTCCGAGTATGTTTCTCATCGCAGAATACTATCAAGAAACAGTTGGTGCATTTAAAGGACAAAACTAATGATCAAAAGAAGTCCGGTGTAATTTACAAAATTGATTGTAAAGACTGTATTGCCACTTATGTAGGTGAAACAAAGCGGGAACTAGTTACTAGAATCAGAGAACATCGTAGACCCACATTACTGTCGACTGGAGGTCTTGCTTCTGCGGTTATTGAACATTCCATGGAATATGATCATAATATAAACTGGAACAATGTAAAAATCATTGATAATGAGAGTCATGATCTTAAACGTAGGGTTAAGGAAGCAATTCATATTAAAACAATGCAACCTAAAATGAACAGAGATAATGGGTATCAGTTGGACAATTTGTATCATAAAATATTGTAAATTAAGAATGGTATAGCAAAGTATGCAATAGTAATATTTGAGTTTAATTGTTACCATAACGATGATATATTTATCTTAAGGTTATTATTAGGTCATTCGTTTTTTCGTATCTATGTTTTTTGTTGTTTTTATTTTTTAGGTTACTAGGTCATTTGTTACATAATTAAATTTTCCATTGTCTGTTTATGACGTCACATAAATGTATACATGCTGTTATATTTTGAAAAAGACTAAGGGATATTAGTCGAAAGTCTCAATAAATTAAAAAATATTCTCTGAAGTAAAGAATTTGACTTGTTTCTGATAAAATTATAATAGTTACCGGGAGTACAGGCTGAACACAATCCAAACCTGACCAAATCAATATGCTTCAAAATTCCTAGACATGTAATAAAATCGTCATCACACGTTTCAGCTTATGTGATACAGGAAATATTCCACTCGGGTAACAATGTATCACCACTCAAGCTTCGCTTTCGTGGATGATACAGTATTACCTTTCGTGGAATATTTCCTGTATCACATGCTGAAACATGTGATAACTGATAATATCTTGACCCACATATTAAATATATGTCGCTTTATATTTGATCTATATCCTATGCAACCATATCACCCTTGGTATACGCAGCTAACGAAAATTGACCGGTACGGGTCAAAAGCTGGACCGGTACGGGTTAACGGTTTTATTTGAATTTAAAATAGCCATAACTTGCTCAATATTGACTTCCTCGTGTCTAATTTGAAATATATGATGCCTCCCGATGCTTTTAAGTACCCCAATTTTTAACAGATTTTTAAACGGACCAAAACTCTCTAAATGCGCATTTATGCTCTTTTCTCTCGAGAACGACTGTCTCATTTTCACGATAACTTTTATTTAGTACTTCTAACATATAAGATCTATTTTTCCCCATCAAGGTATGATGTAAATGACATGCTATTTACATCTTGTGAGTTTCAATGACGCGCATTTGATTTTATAAAAAATGCCAAACTTTGTGACAAAGAATTTCATCAGCTATTGCCCCGAACCGGTCCGTCTTCTCGCTGCAAGCAGATTGCCCCGAACCGGTCCGTCTTCTCGCTGCAAGCAGGATGAAATTCTTTGTCACAAAGTTTGGTATTTTTTATAAAATCAAACGCGCGTCATTGAAACTCACAAGATGTAAATAGCATGTCATTTACATCATTCCTTGATGGGGAAAAATAGATCTTATATGTTAGAAGTACTAAATAAAAGTTATCGTGAAAATGAGACAGTCGTTCTCGAGAGAAAAGAGCATAAATGCGTATTTAGAGAGTTTTGGTCCGTTTAAAAATCTGTAAAAAATTGGGGTACTTAAAAGCACCGGGAGGCATCATATATTTCAAATTAGACACGAGGAAGTCAATATTGAGCAAGTTATGGCTATTTTAAATTCAAATAAAACCGTTAACCCGTACCGGTCCAGCTTTTGACCCGTACCGGTCAATTTTTGTTAGCTGCGTATACCAAGGGTGCATAGGATAAAAGAATCATATAAGTGGAGTAAATATGAAGTTCTCATAATTTTTCTCTATTTTCTCTTCAAGGACATAGTCAACATGATCTGTGATATAAAATCCATGGAGGATAGCGTCATTGAGATGAAGTACGATGCCAAGAAAGCTCCATTGGGTAAAAACATAATCATCTCAACTTTCACTTTTGATCAACATTTTAATTACTACTTTTAACATCATATAAATATATGAACGCAACATTTAGAATATATAAATATAAATAAAATATATGACTAACAACTTGATAGCCTGCTTTAGATAGTAAAAGAATTCATGACATACATGAATGCATCCTCCTAAGCAGGTGTCCAGAATCCGTACCTCCTTCTTCCCCCTGCTATAAGCAGTTAGCATTTCCCCAATTAAGAACTCACAATTTGATTCGCTGTTGCAACACTGCGACAGCAATAATGTATATGTCATCGGCGCATAATTAGATCGCGTGATTCAGTATAATCGGGCGCTTCCAACTTGGTTATAGCAGGGGGTAAAAAGAAAGAATGTATTCTGGATGACATGAATGTAAATGTTTTGAATCCAAGATCTTCACTGTCTTTCTCTTGGTATATAACTACATTATGATTTTGATGACTAGACTCAATTAACGAAATGTAATGCAATAAGCATTTACCTACAATATCTTTATGTTGATAGGTAAACTGGGTAAAGACCAGATAAAAGCTGGCTACACAGCCTTAAAGAAGATTGACAAATTTGTTCGGGAGGAAAACTATGGAAAGGGATTAGTGCAAGCCTGTGATGAATTTTATACAAGGATTCCACATGATTTTGGGTATGTACTTCAGACACAATATTTATCTCTTCTGACTCTTAAGAACATCTTTTAGTAATTCATCTGGTTTAGCATTCGTCATCTGTAACAAATAGCAGGTGGTAACATTTTGCATGCCTTATTAGTGTTTCTTTTTATTGGTTTTTAGCTGTCACATATATGTGCTCTTCTCTTTATTGAAAAGATTTGATGAAAAAGAGATTATATTAACTTGTTCGTGAAGTAAATGATGACTGAAACATTGAACTAATTAGCCATCATGATATATGATTTTAGTATGAAAAGACCACCAGTGCTTCGTACCAAAGAAGAAGTAAAAGCAAAGCTGAACTTGCTAGAAGCTCTAGATGATATAGAAGTGGCACTCAAAATGCTGAAGAAGAAGGGAGATATAAATGAAAATCCTGTTGATACTCACTATAAAAATCTGAACTGTACTTTGAAACCTTTAGAGAAATCTCATGCAGACTTTAAGGTAAAATTTTTTTGCCTCTTTTTTACCTCAAAGATGAGGAAATGTTCCTATGGATCACAAGTTTGAAGTGACAAAATTCATTCAAAAAATTACATGAATATTTTTATACATTTTTTTTAGATTTCGCAAACATATAAAGCATAACTTCCAAAATAAAAATATTGAAAGTTCATTATTTATCAACATATTGGTCAAAAAAGCATAGCACAATAGTTCATTAAAATGAAAAAGATAGAGAGGGCAGCATTTTGAGTGAAACACCATTTTGCAAAACCAATAGTGCAGTCAGAATGCGCCTAAATGCGTGCGTTCAGAGGGATTTTACGGGACATAATTTTTCATGTTGCTAGTATGATTTCACATATTTGTATGAATTATTAGATCCTAGTTTTTCAGCTTTTAGATTTTGTGGCCATTTTACCCCCCATGGGCTATAATTTGGACCCCTACTATAAAATTAGGCAAGCACTCAAAAAATACTCAGTGGAATGTATCCAAATTGCTATGGTATATTGGTATGGGCTAATTGAATATATGATAAAAATTTCAAGTCACATGGTTAAGTGGTTGCCATGGAAATGGATAAAACATACCCTTCGGGTGTCAATTTTCAGGCCAATTTTTCAGGAATGATAGAGTCATTTTGTGCATATTTTGTCACCAGTGTGTTAGGAAGGGTTGAAGTGTAAATAGAAAACATCTATAATATGTTACCCCCCTATCACACCAAACTAGTTCTTACCCGTTCTTGCCAGTCCTACGAAAACGTCGTAAAACGGGCTCAATCTGGCTGCGGTCGGGATATATGTCTAAAATAATTAGCTACTTCGTTCATAAACAGTCTTCAATACGTCCATCTCATCCGCAGTTCGTTCAGGTCGCACCACGTCGGTGTGCAACGTAGTATAAACGGTCCCTTAGTCTAGAAGGTCATCATGACCTGATTACAGAACGGTATGGTCGCCATCGAATTTTGAATCGATTCAAATTTCTAAAATCACCTTCCCGTCTGAGGACGTTCATGAAGTTCGTAAATAGACCTTAGAAAGTAGCAGCTACGTTCATTCCGTTCGCACACAGTTTAAAACCAGTTTTGAAGAACGCAGTGGCAACTTGTTTGGTGTGATAGCTATATTTTTGCTAACTCGTTCATAAGCAGTCTTAAATACGTTCTTAGTCAGTTTAAACCCGTTGGCAATTAGTTCTACCTCGTTCTCAATACGTCCTCGGACAGTTCAACTCGTTGTAAAAACGTCCCTAGTAGGATTGAAGTACGACGGCTCCGTTCGTAGTACGTCCAGCTCGTCGTTAGTACGTTGTCACTCGTTCTAATTGTAGAACGTGACAACCACTAGAACATTTTGAACATGTTCTAAGTTCTAGGGGACCTACCCGTTCGAGTACGTTCGATGAAGTTTGCAAATAGACCCCAAACGGTTCTTAGTACGTCCAGTCCGTTCGTACACAGTTGAAGCCCGTTTTCGAGAACGCAGTGAGAACTAGTTTGGTGTGATAGTAGGGTTAGCAACAATCTTATGTAAAGATCAGTCCACAGAATCTCAGATTTTGGCCTTATATGGGTCCATGATTTATACAGGGGCCTATTTCACAGATTCGAACCCCCACATTGGATGGATGCTATAACTTTTGAAATAAGGGAGATACAGGTCTAATTTTTTCAGATCTTCATAAATGGCTGGTTTTAAGTATTGTATCATACTTTGGGAGCTGGTATATGATTGGTTGCCATGGTAACCAGGGTTTTAGGGAAATTCTGACCCCCTCATTGGATGGATGCTATAACTTTTGAAATAAGGGTGATACATGTCTCATTTTTTCAGATCTTAGACAATTATTGATTTTAAGTATTAAATCAGACTTTGAGAGCTGAAATTTGATTGGTAACCATGGTAACTAGGGTTTTATTGAAATTCAGACCTCCACAATTGATAAATGGTATAACTTTTGAATTCAAGCAGATACAGATATCAGCTTTTCAGAACTTAAAAGATAATTAGACTTGTGTCTTGTGTCAGACTTTGGAGGTTACAATTTACTTGGTTGCCATGATAACCATGTTTCATTGTCATGGAAACTTCATTTTTGATTTCAGATTTACCTTCATTTGAGAATGGTCTAGACACAACATAGAACGCAAAATTGCTCAAAATTATCATTTTACTCTTAATTTCAGCATTTTTCCATGTGTGTCTGACAGTATTGCCTCATTCCATTCTACTAGTTCTCACACATTTGTTTTTACTCATCATTATAGTTTTCATCTTCCACAATGGTCTCTTAATTTAAAATATCAACAATTTCAACAAGGAAGGATTCTTTTGACCATTGAGGTGTTAAGGATTACTCGGGGAATTCATAATTCATTCATGCAGTGTTTGGTTTGGTAGAGCTGTGTTTAGGCTGGTGGGAATGTTTCCATACACATGTTTGATAATTCACCATCTTTAAATGTGAAAGAGTTGAAATGTCAACACCTTCATAAGTGAGGGCAGCACTGTTCTGTTTTTGAGAATACTATTCTAGTATCTCATGTGAAACAGCTCATCTCGTAATCTATTAGTGGCAGTTTTTTTTGTAATTCAGCTGTACTTTTGCAGGTGAACAATTCAACTTTGGATTTTATGGTATCAGGAATTTCTATATTGTTTCCTATTGAAGGAAACAACAAGAATTGCTTGTCTTCAGGTTCAGTTGATTTATTTTACTTTTGATCAGATCCAGTAACAATAAAATCCAAAGTTGAATTGTTCACATGCAAAAGAACAGCAGAATTACAAGAATACATTTGTAACTGACATCAATAAATTACGATATGAGCTGTTTCACATAAGATATTCTCCAAAACAGTACTGCCCTCATCATTCAGATCCAGTAACGCATTGAAGGCTAATATGGCTTCACACAGTACTTCGTTCTAAGTTTGCAGCTACAGAGGTTTGGTTGAGCATGTGACATCTAATGGGACAGAGTTCACATCAGTTGAGGTTCTTAAAGTTGTTTTCTTCATTTATTTATTTATTTATTTAGAAAAATGTATATACAATAATAATACATGACTAATACTGACACCAAATGGCATATAAAAGTATAATGTCAAGTATCAAAAAAAAAGTATCACTAGCAAATATAAAAAATATATATATATAGTCTAACTAGTTTACAAGGGTATATAGGTATATGAGTTTTATATATACAAGTATTTACATGATATAACATAGTACAATGCATACACTAAGCATGTATGTACGTTGTGTTTAAATGATGTGCCATGACTATTGTAATATACAATGCGTGGATAGTAAATAAAGATGTTTAATAAGACAGATTTTTTATAAGTAGCTTGACAAGAGGTCAGATTTGTAGGCCTTTTTAAAGGAGGTTATAGATTTTGACATTTTTGTGGAATTTTTAAGAGAATTCCATAGTGAAGGCCCATTCCGTTTTATGGAAAATTTGTTCGCATGTTCAATATGGAAGTTGTCACATTGGCGGGTATTATAACTATGTGTATCACTGTTTATTTGGAAATTTGTATCGAGTAGTGAATTTAGTATTTGGTCACCATCTTTTACTTGGTACATGAAAATTGCTGTATTCAGCTTATTTATATCATATATATTCAGAAGATTAAGTTCTTTGAATAATGGAGCTGTATGATCAAGGTATTTTTTTCCTAAAACAATGCGAACAAATCGTTTTTGAATCATGTGAATTTTATTAAGATAAGATTTGTAGTTGTTACCCCAAATAATATTGCAGTAATTGAGTTGAGAGTGAATAAGAGAGTAGTATATACTGAGCAAAGCACTTTTTGTTAAAAGATTATGGACTCCATACAAGACCCCAATGCACTGAGAAATCTTTTTTTCTAAGTTTTTGATATGCTCTTTGAAAGTTAAATTGGCATCAATGGCTATTCCTAAAAAAGATATAGTGATGTCTTGCTTGAGTTTGGTGTCATTTATTTTGAGAAAATGATTGTTAGGAAACAATATAGAAATTTGAAGAGGATGAATGACAAATCCTAAATGTTGGAGTGAGCAATCATTACAAGGTGGAAGATATTCTACATAGCAGCTAATGTAATGCTTTTAAGATCTGATATGAGAATGCCCTCTAAATTATGACTTGAGGTATGGCAATGGTCTGATTTTTCCACTTACTGGTATGAGAATGGTCTTGGAAAATATGTTACCCCTCACTTACTGGTATGGCATTGGTCTAGTATATATCCTTTATAATGTGAAGTTGTTTTTGGTTGTTTTCCTCAAAGGTCTGCCTTCTTCTCGGGGCATTAGACATTTTGAATGGCCATGTTGTTATATCTATTTTTTATTTATTATTATGTATTTGATATTTTATGAGCCAAACAATTTTTGCCTCTCTAGTATTAATGAGTCATGACATGAGCATGTAAATCATATAAAATAGAAAAAATCCAAAAATTAAGAATAAAATGGCAATTTGGTGTATTATATCATGTATTGACCTATCTAGAATGAAGGTGAATCTAAAAACAAAAACGGCAGTTACCATGAAAATGAAACATGGTTACCATGGCAACCAAGTAAATCCTAACTTCCAAAGTCTAATACAATATACACATTTTATTATTATCTTATATCTGAAAAGATGATATTTGTATCTGCCTGTATAAGTATAGTGTTTATCAATTGTGGAGGTCTGAATTTTAACAAAACCCTGATTACCATGGTAACCAATCAAATACCAGCTCCCAAAGTCTGAATCAATCCTTAAAATCAATTATTGTCTAAGATCTGAAAAAAATGAGACACGTATATCCCTTATTTCAAAAGTTATAGCATCCATCCAATGTGGGGGTCCGAATTTCCATAAAACCTTGGTTACCATAGCAACCAATCACATACCAGCTCCCAAAGTATGATACAATACTTGAAACCAACCATTAATGAAGATCTGAAAAAATGAGACCATCTCCATTATTTCAAAAGTTATAGCATCCATCCAATGTGGGGTCCGAATTTCCATAAAACCTTGGTTACCATAGCAATCAATCACATACCAGCTCCCAAAGTATAATACAATACTTAAAACCAACCATTTATGAAGATCTGAAAAAATTAGACCTGTATCTCCATTATTTCAAAAGTTATAGCATCCATCTAATGTTGGGGTTCGAGTCTGTGAAATGGACCCCTGTATAAATCATGGACCCATATAAGGCCGAAATCTGAAATCATGTGGACTAATCTTTATATAAGATTGTTGCTAATATATTATATAAGTTTTCTATTCATACTTTAACCCTTCCAAACACAATGGTGACAAAATATGCATGAAATGACTCTATCATTTCGGAAAAATGGCCTGAAAATCAACACCTGAAGGGTATATTTTATCTGTTTCCATGGCAACCGCTTAACCATGTGACATGAAATTTTTATCATATATTCAGTTAGCCCATACCAATATATCCAAGTAATTTGGATACATTCCACTGAGTATTTTTGGAGTTACAGCCCAATTTTATAGTAGGGGTCCAAATTATAGCCCATGGGGGGTAAAATGGCCACAAAATCTAAAAGCTGAAAAACTAAGATCTAATAATCCATACAAATATGTAAAATCATACTAGCAACATGAAAAATTATGTCCCATAAAATCCCTCTGAACGCACGCCTAAACCCTCATTCTGACTGCACTAATTAATTTTTAAGATCTGAAATGATAATATCTGTATCTGCTTAAATTCAAACGTTAAAGCATTTATCAATTGAGGAGGTCCAAATTTCAATAAAACTATAGTTACCATGGTAACCAATCAAATTTCAGCTCCCAAAGTCTAATTTAATATTTATAATCAATCATTGTCTAAGATCTGAAGTAATGAGACATGTATCTCCCTTATTTCAAAAGTTATAGCATCCATCCAATGTGGGGGTCAGAATTTCCCTAAAACCCTGGTTACCATGGCAACCAATCATATGTCAGCTCCCAAAGTATCATAAAATACTTAAAACTAACCATTTATGAAGATTTGAAAAAATGAGACCTGTATCTCCATTATTTCAAAAGTTATAGCATCCATCCAATGTGGGAGCTCGAGTCTATGAAATAGACCCCTGTATTAGTCATGGACCAATACAAGGCCAACATCTGAGGTTTTGTGGACTGATCTTAACATGCAATTGTTGCTAATATATTATAAAAGTTTTCTATTTACATTTTAACCATTCCTAACACATTGGTGACAAAATATGCATGAAATGACTCTGTCAGTCCTGAAAAATTGGCCTGAAAATTGACACTCGAAGGGCATGTTTTATCCATTTCCATGGTAACCACTTAACCATGTGACATGAAATTTTTATCATATATTTAGTAAGCCTATACCAATATAATTTAGTAATTTCGAAACATTCAACTGAGTATTTTTTGAGTTCTTGCCCAATTTTATAGTAGGGGTCCAAATTTTAGCCCATGGGGGGTAAAATGGCCACAAAATCTAAAAGCTGAAAAACTAAGATCTAATAATCCATATAAATATTTATAATCATAGTAGTAACATGAAAAATTATGTCTCATAAAATCCCTCTGAACGCACGCCGAAACCCACATTCTGACTGCACTACACAGCTTTAAACAAATATGAATCACAAATGTCAAATGTTTACTGTCTATGTATTTTTTTTAGATGGTTGAAGACTATGTAACCAACACACATGCCCCAACACATCAGCAATATAAGATGCATGTGGAGGAAGTCATGTTTACTGTATATGTATTTATGTTTAGATGGTTGAAGACTATGTAACCAACACACATGCCCCAACACATCAGCAATATAAGATGCTCGTGGAGGAAGTTATGCAATGTGATAAAGAAGGAGAAACTGAAAATTATAAAGATTATGGAAACAAGTAAGAACAACATTTGATTAAGGAATCAATCTCAGGGTTATTTGTTCAGGGCAAGCCTGACTCGCATATACCTTCACTCTTGCAGATATAATCATTTCAAGGGAAATTTATTCCCAAGAACTTCTTTGAAAAGTTGCATTTCTGTGTCTCCAAGATTTATAATTAAAGAATTAGTAGGGGTGATTCAAATATGAGTTTTCAACATCATCATGAAAAGATATTCAAAAGGCGATAGAGTTCAGTTAAAATGATGTTTCTAGAGTGAATGAATAGATCATACTGATTTTTTTAATAAATAATAAAAAATAGTATCATTTTTGGTAGATTCCCCTAGTGGTTGATCAAGTTTGTAGGTCTGCCTATGCCAATAAATGAACAATCAGTGTCTGGCGTGAAGCCATTTTTAGTGACATTATGTAGGGGGCCTACATGAACAAGGCCTGACTACAGACCTTTATCAACCATTCAGCCATATATTCAATGTTTCAGGATGCTCCTATGGCATGGCTCTAGGCTGACCAATTATTGTGGCATATTAAGCCAAGGTCTCCGAATTGCACCACCTGAGGCACCCGTTACAGGGTATATGGTGAGTATTGTATTTGTATGTTTGAAAGTAACTCTCTTTCAAGAATTGATGCAAACAAGCAAAATATAATGGTGACTCTGACCTCCCCCACTGAACTAAATTCACAGGCCCGTAGCCAGGGGGGGGGGTTCGCAGGGTTCGGGCGAACCCCCCCCCCCCCCTGGCCAAAAATTCTTTCAAAATCATGCAGTTTTTCACCATTTTGAGCACTTCTCAAGTGATTTTAGTCTAATTTGGGCCAAAATTGTCAAATGTGAACCCCCCCTGGAAATTTTTGAAAATTGAACCCCCCCCTTGGCAAATCCTGGCTATGGGCCTGATTCATCAACATGATAATTAATGGTGTTTATCGATATATTCATCCTTCGATCACAGCGCTTCAAAATCCAGAATATCTTCTTTCTTTTTACCCCCTAATATAACCAAGTTGGAAGCACCCGATTAAACTGAATCACGTGATCTAATTATGCGCCGATGACGTATACATGATTGCTGGCGCAGTGTTGCGACACGCAATCAAATTGCCAGTTCTTAATCGGGGAAATTCTTAACTTCTTATAGCAAGGGGGAAGAAGGAGGTACGGATTCTGGACACCTGCTTAGGAGGATGCGATATTTTAAACTGAACGGATTTTATAAAAAAAAAAACTTGTATAGTTTCAAATGAGCATATATACTTTTAGGTTTTATTTTTCATCTAGTAATTTGTATTGTGAATTTTTTTGTAGTTTGGCAAGGGTGTATACTTTGCTGATATGTCCAGTAAGAGTGCTAACTACTGTTTTGCCACCAGAGCTAAGAATGTTGGCTACCTACTTTTGTGTGAGGTAAGCGTATTCATGCAATTACTGTCTTTAATTTTCAAACACTTGTATCACTTATTTATTTCAATAATAAGGAGCATATTTTTGCTTTAGGCAGTTGATTTCTAGTATTGTATTCTTATAAAATAATGAAATAGTAATAATTGTTCGGGAATAAATTGAGATTTTAGGGTCTTAGGGAGGCTTAATGAGGCCTAATAATTGATATTAACATTGCAGAAATTCTAGTCTCTCTATATGTATGATACCCTCATTTAATACACAAGGAAATCTATAATGAGCAGACAAGAGACCTCACTGAACAGACTAAAGAAATAACCTGTACATGTGCAATATAACATTAGAATAACTCCCACATGTAAACTGTGTGTGATAATATTTTTGTTACATTCACATTGTTAAGGTTTCCCTTGGACAAGCCAATGAGCTTCTAGCAGCTGACTATGGAGCTGATAAGCTCCCTGCAGGAAAGCACAGTGTACATGGCCTTGGCCGTATAGCTCCTGATCCAAAGAAGACATTTACCACGTTAGTATTGCCTCTATGGCGCCTTTGCTTGATTGAAATTGAAAGTTGAATTTGAAAATATTGATTTTGTGAACATGTATTTTTCTGAATCTTTACAATCAACTGTAAGATTTATTAGAGCAAATACTATAAGCATTTCAAATGTTTAGTAAAAAATGATATTGTCACTGATTTTACTCAGTTGAGCATGGTATGTTATTTCTAGTTAAATGTCTAAAACGAAAAACAGTATGTAAAAACAATACACCATTAATTATATGTATGTTATGTGTGATTCCAGGAATGATGGTGTGAATGTTCCACTAGGGAAGCCCAAAGACACTGGTGTAACCAACCCCACAGGGTACACACTAAACTACAATGAATTCATTGTATATAATACTAACCAAGTGCGGATGAAGTATCTAGTTAAAGTCAAATTTAACTTTAAATAAGTCAGCATGTTGGAAATATAGACGAGGGGTAATCAATAAACAGTGGGACGGGCCTGGTGTTCATTTGAAGACCTCATTCAGGAGCCAATACATAATTTCGACTGGAATTATTAAGCAAACAATCATTTTAGTCCATTGTTAACCACACAAAATTGTGTAATAGCAAGACAATCTTTAAACAAGACTGTCTCTAAATGTTCACCAGTAACTACTTTGTCATAATACATGTTATCTCAAAAGGGAAAAACAAAAGCCTGCAATGGGCAGGATATGAATTATCACCAACCATGAAGTTGAATGAACTCAGAACTTAATTCAATTCAAAGTGAGAGGATGAACGAGACCAAATGCCAAATCTTTTACAGATGCCAATTTGTATGTTAACTATTTTTTGTTCTTATAACTTACAAAGTGAATCTTACATATATGTGTTTTCAATAATTGAAATGTAAGTTTTGTTAAGAATGTAATTGTTGTGTTGTGTGATACTATTATGAATATACACGTTTGTGTATTTACTGCACAAGAAAATAAACTAGATATTTTCGTTGACTTAATCTAGATGGTTATAAGTTTTGTTTTAATGGGTTCTAAGTGGACTGTTTAATCGATTGAAAAGTAACATGAGTGAAACCAGAAAGACTTTTTATATCGCCACAAAAAGTGGTAACATATTCTAATTGCCTCTATGATGGCAGTTGGCGATCATCGTCTGTAACAATATTGTGTGCAACGAGGTGGTGGCATTGTGTCATGTTAATGCCATGTGAAATATTGTGTGCAACGAGGTGGTGGCATTTTGTCATGTTAATGCCATGTGAAATATTGTGTGCAACGAGGTGGTGGCATTTTGTCATGTTAATGCCATGTGAAATATTGTGTGCAACGAGGTGGTGGCATTTTGTCATGTTAATTCCATTTGAAATATTGTGTGCAACAAGGTGGTGACTTTTTGTCATGTTAATGCCATGTTGAAAACAAAGTTTGTCTTTCTATAAAAATTTAAATTATGCGTTGCTAGGCATGAGGCAATGGAGGTTATTGCCTCACCAAAATTTCAACTATGCGGAAATAAGGATTAATATATGACTGGCCTTTAATCTGCAATTTTCCTCCTTATTAATTTTGCCTACCTTTATTTGAAATGCTGGTTTCATCCTGCAATCGTATATAAAAGGACCCCAAGTTTCATATCTAAAAACATACTAGAGTCTATAAAACGTTTTATTGATTATAAGATTACGTAATTATCGAAAATATACATGTATTTCTCATTTTCGAGTATATTCCACAGATAAACATGCATGATTTTTTGCAAATTAGAGTGTTCTATCCAAAAATGGTGCTGTTGTATACCGTGAAGTCCCCAAACATGTTCTTGATAAAACTACTGCACTCTCCTCATCACAGGGTGTATACCAAATTAAGCATGACAGTTGAACGCGTGGGGTAAGGTACAACATGAAGGTGATGGAATTTGAGCAAACTGATGTGAACTTGACAGAAAATTCATAGTTAAACCAACAAAAACTGAGAATGTAGTATACGTTATAACACGGGGTAACGGTAAGGTTCAACACAAGTCATTTGATTTTGCGTTTTACCGTATCTAGGGTAAATTGACATGCGGGTTATACTGTTTTGTATTCGCAGTTAGTGTAGATTGAACTATGAAATTCACTGTAAAGTCCGCTGTCCTCTGTTACAAACATTTAGTGAGCATATCTAGAAACTACACCAAATCTTTCTGATACAATGAAAACATCAGTTTGCTCAAATTCCATCACCCTCGTGTTGTACCTTACCCCGCGCGTTCAACTGTCACACTTAATTTGGTACAGCCCCTGTGCTCATATCACGAAATAAACAGAGTAGGGAGAGTACACCCGGCCAGTCTTATCTTAGAGGATATGACTTAGTGTTGATCTCTCATGCCTTATCATGTCTCGTTACATTGGGGAGATGATGACAAAATGTTAAGTGATAGCGAACTGTATGAGTTAGATGGACATGAAGGTCGTTGCTATTTTTGTGTGTTTGGTCCAATGTTTGCTTGGCCAGAGGCTTGGTAAGACTTAAATAATACTTAAATATATTTATTAGTCTAAAAAATAACAATTACCTGCTGCAATATGGTCTTCATTGCACAAACAATGTTCTCAATCCCAAAATGACGAAAACATGAGTAAGAACTGAAGCAATGACTAAAGCGAATGTTTGTTTCATTATTTTGCTGTTTATCCACTTTATCCACACCTTGATTTAGCATTTGTGTATCAGGTGAATATAATGTTGATTCAAATGCCATTTCCGTGTCTGGAATTTCTGCGGGGGGTGCTATGGCTCAACAGATGCACGTGGCATTCTCCTCGAGTATCATGGGAATGGCCTCCTTCGCTGGAAGTAAGTGTTTACGGAACGTATTTTTCTCAAAAAATCGTGTTCCGGAATATAATTTAAATTACTCGTTCATCTGCACTTGGTTTATTTTAGACATGTATTATTGATATCTGAATGGCATATTGTGTCATTTGAAAACTATCATATCATATACATCTATCTGACTATATTCACTCTTGTTTTTCAAGTACCATATTTTTGTGCGGAAGGGCAAATTATGAACACCTTACTGTGTATGAATACACCGGAGTACATCAAAGTTGCCGACCTTATCTCAGAGACAAAAAGAGCCGAGGGTGCTGGGCAGATAAACCAGGTTTCAAACATGAAGAATGACCGGGTTTTCCTGTTTCATGGATCTAAAGATGGAACTGTCGCCCCTGGTACGTGGCGATGTTAACATTCATTAAGTCAGTCAAATCCATAAGTAATATTAGTAATCAAACAACTTTTTTGCTCATTCAGTGAGTCTTTGGTCATAACTGAAGAAAAATCAAACGCGAAGGAGATGCCCTATGGTAACTACTATACTGTTAAGGGAATTACCATCATCGATTAGACCAGTTCTATATAACCATTTTGTGAATATTTGAAATAAAAGTTTGTATGGGTGTAGCCAGAGAGCGGAGTGCGATCGAACTCCCACCCCACAAAAAAATTTTAAAAATCACTTTTTGTAAAACTTGTTAAAAAAACATTTAAACAAATGATCATGTGGAATGCTAAGAATGCACCATATATAATGTAAAACAAAAAAAATGGGGCCCATGGATTGGGGCTCGCTTCGGCGGTCGCAGTGATGCAAACCAAAAAATCGCTGCTTTTATAACCATATGTTTCACTTCAAAGTAGATATAATATTAATCAATCATTCTAGCTGCTTCTAAAAAGTCCAAGGAATACTACACTAAGTATGGCGCTAACATCCTTACAGAATTCACACTCCCAGCAGGCCACGGCATGGTAATTTAAACATTTATAATTACAACATATTTCTACTTGTCAAAATTCATGATTGTTTAAATCAATAAATACAAATTAAGATATTATATTTTCGTGGCCCAGATAAATACACGGGGTTAAAGATATATGTTGAATTTGATTTATGATTAAAGGGTAATTATACCATCTACAATTATATGCCATGTCACACAGAGATCATCCAAAGTTACATTGATCTGCCAAGTATCACGGTTCAACTCACAAATGGGGAAAAAATTACAGGCATTTCAAATTTTAGTGTTGTAATCCTCATAAATCCTTTTTAAGGCAATCTAGAAGAGTTTCTTTGGAGTATCTACCCTCAACTTCCTCTTTTTAGAACTCAATATCCATCCTTTTGTCGACAATAGCACCCATATTTTCGACTAAGACTGCAAAGTGTCGACAAAATATATGAAACTCGGGTAGAGTTATGGTTGCTATAGTAACATGACACTGCAATACCCGGGGCAACATTCCACGCAAAAAGTTACAGAGACATTAAGCATTTTGTACATGCCATATCACAGTTAAAATGCAACAACTGGTGGGAATTACATTTGTTTTACATCATTTGATATTCCTATGTATCCTCTACTTTGAAAAATAGCGGTCCTCTTTGGTCAGTACAAGAGTAGTACTCTGTATCCGTGACTCAAACACATGAGTGAACCCATTTGATGACATGTCACGCAGGGTCGATTGGACAATTTGGAGAAGGTCATTCTCATCTCTAAGGTCTTACAGCACTGATTAGCATTCCATTCTCAATATAAGTAAAATTAGATATTGCATGATCAGAAGAGAATGGTGCATGGTTTTAGACCTCAAGACCTAGCTCCTCTTTAGCTGCATGGTCTTTAATGGTGACCTGCGGGCAGGCGCGCTATCAAGGTGGATGACTGGCTTCAAAATGGGTCTTTTAAAAAACTCAACCGTGAATTGTTCAGACTGTTAAACATAGTGATATTCCAGGAAATTGAATAAATGTTATTATCATTATGAAATTATACTAGAATCTGAGTTGTATGGCAACATCTTTACAACAAAGCAACTAATAAAAGAAGAAATGTTGTATTATAATAGGTGAATTAGATACTTTCTTCAGTAATACAGAAATGTTAGATATCACATTTTAAGGAAAAAAGTTGCCCCGGGTATTGGAATGTCATGTTACTATAGTAACCATAACTCTAACCGCATTTCATCATTTTTTCCGAAACTTTACAATTTTAGTTGCAATACTTCAAAGTACAATTTGTGAACATTTGAAGAGACTCACTGCAAAATTGACAAAATGCCAGCACCAGTCCTGTTACTTTTGGAACACCCTGTATTTTTGGCCAAACACTAAGTTTTGAAATGCCTGTAACTTTTTACCATTTGTGAGTTGAACCATGATACTTGGCAAATCAATGTAAGTTTTGATTTTAAAATGATATATGACACATACTATGGAGACATTGGTTTATGTCCGTCTAGGGGGGCCCCATACTTTGGGACAACCGTTATATCTGTAATGTAGTTTAGTATTTTAGCCAACTTCAAACTATGGGATCCCTTGTGGTGATTCTGGTGACGCCTATATCAACAATTGTAAATATGATGGGGCCGGTGTGGCACTCCAACACATCTATGGCAACTTGAATCCAAAGGGAAATGGAGCATCTGGGACGGTATGTTTCTACCATGCATTAGTTTTTATCTCTGGATATAATATGAAATGTGTAGCCTGCATTCAGCGATTTCATGTGCCAGTAGGTTGCGTTAGAATCTGTCAAGTTGTCAGTCTGTCAAGAATGGCACTGCTGGGCACAATCACAACGTACATGTGGTTAATTTATACTTTCACAAACGTATAAAGGGAAGAAAAGCTACGAAAACTTTATATATCCGATTTACCCAGAATAAAAACTTTTCCCAATCGTGCAGTCAAATTCAAATGGAAATGCAGGAGTTTCACGCAAAGGAATATAGCCAAAGTCATTTTAAGAGTTTAGAATCAAAAACATTCTTACGTTGTTGATACTATATGACGGCTAAAACATCATCAAACACTACTGGAATGATAATCTGTTCTTGTTTTTAGTTTCAAGAGTTTGACCAGGGAGAATTTGTTAATAGTGTTGGCAGAAGTTTTGCAAAGCGAGGATTTATGTATGTACCTTCTTCATGTGCCTCAAAAGTGACTCGTAAGTAACTAACCATTCATGAAGGACTCGTGTATTACCTCTCAAAAATATGACATTAAATCGCACAACTCACGAAGGGTGTGTCAACTATCAATTAGTGTGTTGTTCCAACGCCATGACCTGTTGTTGATGGATGACATAAATTCATCGAGTTGGACTGATGTTCCATTTTCTTGACCTACCACTGTATTTTGAACATTTTTAGTATTTTCCCTTTGACACGTGTGTGATGCATTTTCAGCGTGTAGACTACATTTTGCGTTTCACGGGTGTCTCCAAAGTAGGTGAGAAAGATCTTGTTGTACCAAGCTTCTGAAGCAAAGAATAAATGAAAATTGAATTCAAACTTTAAACCAAATGATGGGATTTGGAATGGCCAGAAAATGCAACCTTTTCATTAAAAACAATAATATCTTAACAGGTTTATGAACGATATCATCACACCTAAGAGGGTTTTAAGGAATCAAGTCTCTTAGTTTCAGAAAAATAACCTTTAAATGTTCATTCAAACATGATTCTTTGTTGGGGTATTGGTCAATCTGAAATGAGTACAATTTCGCAATTCATTTTTGGCATAATATCGAAATGGTCTTTTGTTTCTAGATCAGACGTGCAGGCTAGATACGCCCGTAATGCTGGCTACAATGAATGGGCGGAGACCAACAACATAATAGTTGTTTACCCCCAGGCTCAGCCAAATATGCTGGTAGGGAATCCTAACGGATGCTGGGATTGGTGGGGCTATGATGATCCCAGCGTATTCGACCCATCAGTATATCGTAAGATAATTTCAACATCATCTTGTTTCATATTCTCTCATATCAGTTCTTGTTGAATGCACAGATATTGGTTTGGCGTAGGGAAAATGTTTAAAACCGTTTTTGATCATCATTCTCAGGAGTTTGAATTTGACCCTTTGTTTCAGATTTGACCTCTTGTTGACCTTAAATGACCTTGTGACTTTATAGTGTTATGAAAAAAGGTTGCAGGCATTAGAGTTAATATCATTTCTATATTCTAGATCTTACCAGTGGTCCTCAGATGGTTGCTGTCAAGGCGATGATTGATAGGATTGCTAGTGGTATGTAATCAATGTTGATTTCGATATTTTGTTTTGTTTTTCGATCGAATTAAACCACTTTATTGTTGACGTTCTGTTTTGATGTTCGAACTATATCAGGCTTATATGACATGGAAACTCTAGAGTATGATCATTTGTTCATATACCATGCGTAGGCACCACAGTTCAACGATATCTCCCACCGCTAAAGGGAAGGTAACTTGGATTTTGGTTTTATAGATGATGAAATAACTGATATGCGGTGATGCGGTAACGTTATGAGAGTTCATGATGGAAAGCTAATTGATGTCCAGTTTCCGCGTATTGAAAACTAACACAACCGTTACGACATCATACATTACCAGTTACCTTCTCTTAAGCAGTGGAAGATATTGTTGAAACTGTGGCGTCCACGTACGATATATGAACTAATCCTCATACTCCAAAGTTCCCATGTCATACAAGGCGCTAGTGAGCCTTGTATAAGCCTGATTTGGTTCAAATATCAAAGCATAACGTCAACTATAAAGTAGTTTATTTCAATGAACACTAAAATACCGAAATCGACAATAACCGCCGGCCATCATAGATGCGAAGGTTACGGCCGCTACCTTCCCTTGGTATTGACCAGTGTGTACGTGCTCATTTGGAAACCACTTTGTAGGTTTTATGCAATAAAAAGAGCAATAATTTATATGCTTATATTATCTTCTAGGATTCTAAAATATCTAAATTCTATTATTGTATGCTAGCTTTAAACCTCAATCATTCTTACGCCATCGTTTGTAAACAACAATTATGAATCACGTCCAATTGATCACGAATAACTTATTCAGCAAATGCTATATTCCATGGCTACTGTACCTGCGTGTATTTTAGGCTCTTCAGGTCTGACCACAATGCCAGGACAAACTCTACCACCAACAAAGCCCCCTATAGTTACTTCAAAAAGGTATTAATACCTCGTTCCGATGATTCGCGCGCATACATATAATGATGAAAAAGTCATCGACAGTCAATAACATTACATTTATCATTCGCATTCAATTAAAAGTAACCTTAATCTCATAATAATGTTTTAAAACCATTTATTCATTTTATGCGTCTATTATTTATCATATTATAGAAAAAATCTAAATAAAATCGGAAAAGTGTAAATTAGCCACATACTTTGTACATCTGTTTTATGTGTTATGGAAAGTATTATACAGTCCAATTTTAGCCTTTGTATATCTTACAACAGGTGTAAATGCACATTCCATATGGAGCCCCGTACAAACAGCAGTGACAGTTTGGAACATCTCTACACATTTCCGGATATTCTCTACAACAACACAGTTGGAGGATGCGACCAATGTACTGAAGTACTTCGCGAGTGCCCTCATGATTGCCTTAGTAACGCCAGGGAATTCTGGGGCAATGAGGGGCTAAGGCGGGTTATAGTGATCGATGGCAACAGGCGTGTTGCACTTGGGCAGGTTATATGTCAGTCATTGTTCAGATTGATCGGTCCCCCTGGTAGGACCATAGGGGTGCATTTTAACCCAAATGAGTGTGGAAGGCTGACACCTGTAACCGTGTTCGTGGACCAGAAACTGTGTTGCGACTTACTTAGTGACCCAATCATCGGGGAAATTGCAGTTTGGAATCCTGATTGTTCCGATGAATCTAAATGAATGCACATTTTTCAGAAATAGATTACTGTTAGTGAATGTTTAACGTGTTGTTCTTTATTTAATATTGAGAATTAATCTTATTCAAAGATGCCTATAAGTACATACATGAACGGGTAAAGGAAGTGCAATTTGTAAAATGAATATACAATTATCGTGAACGATTCAAACTTTCTGTTACACAAATCCGAATATATATTTCTGTACAATTTTGGTGGGGCAGTTGCTTCTTCTGCCTAATTGAGAAAGAGTCGAAGGCAAATATACAAAGCCGGCTTTCAAAGCCGGCTTTTAAAGCCGGCTTCTACAGTACATCAGAAGCCGGCTTCTGGCGTCACCAAGAAGCCGGCTTTTAAAAACCGGCTTCGAATGACTTACAGAAGCCGGCTTCTGCAGTTACCAAGAAGCCAGTTTTAAAAGCCAGATTCTCTCTCTCAATCATTTTGTTGTGCATTATGCATCTTATTCTCGTATAATTAGCATGGAAATGAGAAAAAAATGAAAATAAGTAAAATTGTAACATATTGCAAGATTTTTTGCAAAAAGTAATTTCAAACCAAAACTATGGGGGAAATTCAATTCTAAGTAAAACTATCGATGAATTAAATCATGTTCGTTAAATAAGAGTAGATTATGCATTGCATTTCTGTTTGATAAAAACGCATCGCTCATTTTACAAAACTGGCTCCAACTTGGAGCCAGTTTGCAAATCAGCTCGCTCCATCTTACACAAGCTATGTTGGGGCAATCTAGCTACTGGGAATCACGGGATACTGTTTCATGATAATTGTTATGTGCATTATGCATCTTATTCTCGTATAATTTGCATGAAAATGAGAAAAAACTGAAAAATACGCATATTTCAAGATTTTTTGGAAAAAGTCATTTCAAGCCAAAACTATGACAGTAAATTGAAATCTAAGCACAGATATCGATGAATAAGATCACATTCATTAAATCAGAATAGATTATGCATTGCATTTCCGTTTAATAAAAACGCACCGCTCACTTTTCAAAACTGGCTCCAACTTGGAGCCAGTTTGCAAATCAGCTCGCCCCATATGACAAATGCTATATAGGTACAATCTGGTAACTGGGAATCACGAAATACTATCTCACGATTATTTTTATGTGCATTATGCATGTTATTCTCGTATAATTTGCATCAAAATGAGAAAAAACTGAAAAATACGTAAAATTGTAATATATTTAAAGATTTTTTGCAAAAAGTCATTTCAAGCCAAAACTATGAGAGAAAAATCAATTCAATGTAAAAATATCGATGAATTAGACCATGTTCACCAAATCAGAACAGATTATGCATTGCATTTCCGTTTAATAAAAAACGCACCGCTCATTTTTCAAAACTGGCTCCCACTTGGAGCCAGTTTACAAATCAGCTCGCTCCATCTTACACAAGCTATGTAGGAATAATCTAGCAACTGGGAATCACGGGATACTGTCTCACAATCATTTCTATGTGCATTATGCATCTTATTCTCGTATAATTTGTATGAAAATGAGAAAAAACTGAAAAATACGGAAATTTGTAACTTATTTCAAGATTTTTTGGAAAAAGTCATTTCAAGCCAAAACTATGAGAGAAAATTCATTTCTAAGTAAAAATATCGATGAATTAGATCACGTTCACTAAATCAAAACAGATTATGCATTGCATTTCCGTTTAATAAAAACGCACCGCTCATTTTTCAAAACTGGCTCCAACTTGGAGCCAGTTTACAAATCAGCTCGCTCCATCTTACTCAAGCTATGAAGGGACAATCTAGCAACTGGGAATCACGGGATACTGTCTCACGATCATTTCTATGTGCATTATGCATCTTATTCTCGTATAATTTGCATGAAAATGAGAAAAAACTGAAAAATACGTAAAATTGTAACTATTTTCAAGATTTTTTGCAAAAAGTCATTTCAAGCCAAAAGTATGAGAGAAAATTTATTTCTAAGTAAAAATATCGATGAATTAGATCACGTTCACTAAATCAGAACAGATTATGCATTGCATTTCCGTTTAATAAAAACGCACCGCTCATTTTTCAAAACTGGCTCTAACTTGGAGCCAGTTTACAAATCAGCTCGCTCCATCTTACACAAGCTATGTAGGGGCAATCTAGCAACTGGAAATCACGGGATACTGTCTCACGATTATTTTTATGTGAATTATGCATCTTATTCTCGTATAATTGGCCTGAAAATGAGAAAAAACTGAAAAATACGTTAAATTGTAATTGTAACTCACGTTCACTAAATCAGAACAGATTATGCATTGCATTTCCGTTTAATGAAAACGCACCGCTCATTTTTCAAAACTGGCTCCAACTTGTATGTAACATGTACGTTTTACTTTTTCTTTAACGATAGTTAAGAATAAAATGTAAAACACGATACGAATGCTCAAAAAATGTGTGAAGTTTTGACGGGAAATTAAACATAAAGGTGATACTATTCAGACACAAATACAAAACGTATTGTTTTTCAACTCATCTAGTCAACAAAAATGTCCATTCGTGAATAAAGAGTCTTGAGAAAATCTTGAAATAAGTTACAATTTTGCGTATTTTTCAGGTTTTTCTCATTTTTAGGTCAATTATACGAGAATAAGATGCATAATGCACATAGAAATGATCGTGAGACAGTATCCCGTGATTCCCAGTTGCTAGATCGTCCCTACATAGCTTGTGTAAGATGGAGCGAGCTGATTTGTAAACTGGCTCCAAGTTGGAGCCAGTTTTGAAAAATGAGCGGTGCGTTTTTATTAAACGGAAATGCAATGCATAATCTGTTCTGATTTAGTGAACGTGATCTAATTCATCGATATTTTTACTTAGAAATGAATTTTCTCTCATAGTTTTGGCTTGAAATGACTTTAAAACTTGAAATAAGTTACAATTTTCCGTATTTTTCAGTTTTTTCTCATTTTCCTTCAAAGTATACGAGAATAAGATGCATAATGCACATAGAAATGATCGTGAGACAGTATCCCGTGATTCCCAGTTGCTAGATTGTCCCTACATAGCTTGTGTAAGATGGAGCGAGCTGATTTGTAAACTGGCTCCAAGTTTGAGCCACTTTTGAAAAATGAGCAGTGCGTTTTTATTAAACGGAAATGCAATGCATAATCTATTCTGATTTAGTGAACGTGATCTAATTCATCGATATTTTTACTTAGAAATGAATTTTCTCTCATAGTTTTGGCTTGAAATGACTTTTTGCAAAAAATCTTGAAATAAGTTACAATTTAACGTATTTTTCAGTTTTTTCTCATTTTCAGGCCAATTATACGAGAATAAGATGCATAATTCACATAAAAATAATCGTGACACAGTATCCCGTGATTCCCAGTTGCTAGATTACCCCTACATAGCTTGTGTAAGATGGAGCGAGCTGATTTGTAAACTGGCTCCAAGTTGGAGCCAGTTTTGAAAAATGAGCGGTGCGTTTTTATTTAACGGAAATGCAATGCATAATCTGTTCTGATTTAGTGAACGTGATCTAATTCATCGATATTTTTACTTAGAAATAAATTTTCTCTCATAGCTTTGGCTTGAAATGACTTTTTGCAAAAAATCTTGAAATAAGTTACAATTTTACGTATTTTTCAGTTTTTTTCTCATTTTTATGCAAATTATACGAGAATCAGATGCATAATGCACATAGAAATGATCGTGAGACAGTATCCCGTGATTCCCAGTTGGTAGATTGTTCCTACATAGCTTGTGTAAGATGGAGCGAGCTAATTTGTAAACTGGCTCCAAGTTGGAGCCAGTTTTGAAAAATGAGCGGTGCGTTTTTATTAAACGGAAATGCAATGCATAATCAGTTCTGATTTAGTCAACATGATCTAATTCATCGATATTTTTACTTAGACTTCAATTTTCTCTTATAGTTTTGACTTGAAATGACTTTTTGCAAAAAATCTTGAATTATGTTATAATTTAACATATTTTTCAGTTTTTCCTTATTTTCATGCAGATTATACGAGAATAAGATACATAATCCACATCAAAATGATCGGGAGACAGTATCTCGTGATTCCCAGTGGCTAGATTGTCCGTTATTAGCAATTGTGTTTAATGGTGCGAGCTGATTTGAAAACTGGCTCCAAATTGGAGCCAGTTTTGAAAAATGAGCGGTGCGTTTTTATTAAACAGTAATACAATGCATAATATTTTGGGAATTGATTAACGTGATCAAATTCATCGATATCCATGCTTAGAATTCAATTTACCCGTATAGTTTTGCAAAAATATGACAATATAAACTATATTCAAAAGCCATCTTCTGCAGTACGTCAGTAAGTAAGAAGCCAGTTTTAAAAGCCGGCTTCTTGGTGACTCCAGAAGCCGGCTTCTGTTGTCCTTCAGAAGCCTGTTTTTAAAAGCCGGCTTCTTGTTGACTGTAGAAGCCGGCTTCTGTAGTACGTAAGAAGCCAGTTTGTAAAAGCCGGCTTCTTGGTGATTCCAGAAGCCGGCTTCTGTTGTCCTTCAGAAGCCGGCTTTTAAAAGCCGGCTTCTTGGTGACTCCAGAAACCGGCTTCTGTAGTACGTAAGAAGCCAGTTTGTAAAAGCGGTTTTTGCCTTCGAGTACTTCTGGCCTAATTAGCCGCATCACGTCACATGAGGAGCAAACACGAGGTGGGTAGACATGAAGAAGCATTTTTAATCGCACTTTTCAAACTGCATATTCAGTGTTCCCTACCTAGTTTACGTTACTTTGCCAGGATGTTGAATCTGAAATCTAAATTTAAATCTGATTACAGGTTAATAACTATTTTGAAATTATTATGGTGATATCTAGAATTCACGTTAACTGAAGAAAATGATACTAATATATTGTAGTAGAATCTCCGAGTCAGTAACTAGAGGTTTTTTGATAGATCTGTTTATGTCAGTAAGGGTATGTATCAAGGATCTTGGGATATCGTAGTATCCCGGACAGAATTGTTCAATGGTCACTTTTTCTCTAATAACTTTTTTAATTTTCAGTATTATCAAAATCTGATTACATATTTGAAAACAAGAGTAAAATTCGGATATATTTAAGGAACATCTCTTAATTCATTAATATTATAGACGTTCATAGTATGAGTGACGCAAATACATAATTCATCATTTTGTCTCATATTTGTTCAAAAATGGCGTCATGTTTTGTGGTTTGAATGTTCTGTTGAAAGTTAATATTTAAGAAATGTCATAGACCTACGAAATCATGTAGGCTGCTGCCTTGGTATGAGGTAATGACTGCATTTATAACCTTTTGTTTTAAATTGACTTGTATGAATACCGATACTTAAAACGGTTTGTACATTGTATGTACAGTATATTGGTAAGGTCCATTGTTACTCGTAGTGGATTAGTAACCCTAGTTTGTTAACCTGTGCAACTACAAGGCCATACTGCCACAGTTTGTAATATCTTTCCCAGTCACACGCCCTTCAACCCATCCAGCATGCATGTGAATTGTTCTTAGCTTTTCAATGGCCTCTGAGATGGCTGTTTGGAGCTCTTGAAAAGATTGAGGACCTACTCTCATCACAACCCGCACATTGGGGCGCCACCTTTTTACATCCTCTTGAACACAACCCCGAACATTTCAATAGAGTTGAGCTCATATACCCTTGGAGGGAGTTCACTTCTTGTTTTTGATGAATAGTCAGTTGCTGCATTACATCAGGATTGTAACGGTGGCAGCATGGCCCTATAGTCCTATGACAATCTTTAAATATCAACTTTCAACTGAACATTTAAATTCCCAAAATATGCCGCCATTTTGAATTTTACTCTAGTTTTCAAATATGTGATCAGACTATGATAATACTGAAAATTAAAAGAGTTATTAAAGAAAAAGTGACCATTGAACAATTCTGTCCGGGCTACTATCAAAATATACTCAAAATTAAGATATAACATGGAGCCAACTTTTGACAGTAAACAACTCCCTTTAGATATAATCCCGGTGGTTCATTCTAAATAATATGGGTAGGTATGTGCAACGCGGCCAATTTTGGCTTTGAGCATAAACAATGGAAATGACGAGGCATATCTATAGGTACTAAAAAGTCGATTGGAGTGAAACACCCAGGGATATATGGCATATCTGCGAGGCATATCTATAGGTACTAAAAAGTAGATTGGAATGAAACCCCCAGGGATATATGGCATATCTGCGAGGAATATCTATAGGTACTAAAAAGTAGATTGGAGTGAAACCCCCAGGGATATATGCAACAAATAACACATACCAACACATGGTAAGACATGTGAGATACCAACATCTAGTCAGACTGAGAACCCATCCTCTTAGATAAGGCTGACCGTGTCTGTACATTGAACGATTAGTAACATCTAGAGTTAGACAAAGCATACGAAATATTGTGTTTTGTAATTGAAATCAATGACTTCTGTGTTTTAAAATCGGTGACTCCACATTTTTGTTTGACTATGAAGCATTTCGTGGTCTTTATTGATTGAGAATATATGCACTTTCGTAAATTGTTTTAGGCCTCTGGTCTGGTAAACAACCACTTTAAGATGGATTTCATGTAGTTTGCTTCATGAAGTGTTCACTGACCCCTCTGGTTAAATATTATTAATTCAAATGTATATTCCATCTCAGGGAACACTCGTCTACAGCAAGATTGAGCTAAGTTTTAGTCAAAATGATGGACAAATTCGAGAAACGGTCGATTTCCATCAGCCAAACTAAATAAAATGGATTCCAAATACATGTAGTTCGCCATGCCTTCTAATGAAGTTCGGATTGAAATCTGCGAAGAAATGTATTAAGGTATGAAGAAAAGATGCATAAATTGGGTCCCTTGAAAAAACAATTGAGAATGGGTCAGTAACTTCCCCGGTTATCATATTATACATTCACAAAGTGTCTTAAAAACGTGTTGCTGAACCTCTGTATCATCACATCTAAACATTAGATAGATAACATTATCTTGCTATCGTAAGAGATAATAGACTTGGATCATATCGACATGGTTTTAATTGAACACATCCCGTCAGTCTTCTTTTGTGGCAATATTATGGGAACGTGGTTAACCTTAGCCTGCGTCAGCCTTCTTGCTGTCATTGGAAGCTGTTCCGTGGCCAGTCAATCTTTAGAATGGGACGGTATGAGCAATTATGATTTTTAGCCTAAAATACCTTATTTTACAGATTATGATAGTATTTTTGTGACCTCATAAAGTTTGTTTATGATGCTCACTAATCACCCATCTGGTTAAATATTCTTAATTCAAATATATTCCATCTCAGAGTTAAGAGGATGATATTCGGTATTCTCGGTTTCTTTAAACTAAATAGCATAAAGGATAGGTATCGATATGATGAACTGAATTCAACAATGTTTTTCTCTTAAATCAATTATTGAAAACATTCTCGAAAAAATGTAATGTTGACTGATTGGCAACAATTTAGTGCAAAAATTTTTTATATATATTTTATATAACTGTTTTTGTTAACATTTTTTGTTCTTAGTGCAATTGTTTTTTGTTCCTTTCTACCAATTCTTGAGAATGAAATAAAATGTCTTTCTGAACCTTGTTGGAACGAAATAGCATATACAACATTTCCTAAGACCTCTCAATATTATAGTTATACAAATTTTGTTTGATTTAACAACAAGTATGCCCCCCAAAATAGATAAAAATTAAGTTAGACCTTTTAATCGTTAACAAGATATTTTTTTAAAATCAACCAAACTTTCTTTTGTACAATTACAATATTGAGAGACCTAAACACGTTGTGTTTATGTCGTTTTGTTCCAATGAGGTTCGGATAGATGTTTCATTTCATCCTGAACATATGATATCAAGAACGAAAGAAAATGTCTGATGTGTTGTCTTAAACAATATAGAGAAAATAATAAATGTAAATTTCAAATTATAATGTCACCATCCAAAAGATGACCATTAAATTGACGATGTGTAAACAATTTTCAGAATGTTTTGATGACTGGTTTAAGAGAAACGCGTGTCCAAAAAGTTCACCATATCGGTACCACTCCTTTACACTGTTATAAAAATATACTATTTCTTTGAAGTGTTGTTAAATAATCGAATAAGTAAAAAAATATAATTTTCGACACTCATGATGACTAAGGGTAAGAAGAGATTTCACCCATTATTAGATATCACTTAGTTGCTCCTAAAATTGCGACCAAAACTTGGTCGAATTCTGATATTCTTATTTTCACTCTTTATCTTATTTTCTTCGACATTACTGTTGGTTATCATCACGTTTTCCGATCAAGTTTTTGATGATATAACCACGGATGAATCGTTTTACCCGTAGTCATCATCATGAAAGTGTCTTCTTTACAGGGAAGATTGCGAAATATTCACTGACTCAGTTTATGTTTCTCTAGATGCGTGTGGTATTAGCAAATATGCAGATGCTGGATCAGAGAGTAGAACAAAAAGGATGGTTGGAGGAACACCTTCAAGAAAAGGGGAATTCCCCTGGGTGGTAGGTTGAAGTAATCAAATATTACAAATTGTGAATGGATGTTGACAACAGTCACCATAGCATTTAAAAAATTTTGATTGTAATTAAGCTCGTAAATGAATCTAACGTTTCTGCATCTTTTGTCTATCACGCGTCTATCTGATTTTCGTATACGCTTATCATCATTTTCTATTCCATGAACAATGGAGTCGGATACATTTTGAAATGTTCACTTACCTATGAAATATCTTATCACGTTTAGGTAAGTATAGGATGGGGCAACGGCGACCATGCATGTAATGGCTTTATCATCGACAAAAACTGGATACTTTCAGCCCAACATTGTTTCGGTGTGTAAGTATGCGTCCTTCATTATAAATTGATTTTCTATTATCTGTTCTTGTAATTTGTTAATCTCACAGTTGTTCCACTAATAAATGTCCATACTACTCCTGAATCTTTTATACTGAATGGAGAAATAGATTAACAATATCGAGCATGCGCATATCGAGCAAGGATGTAAAACTGAAAACTCCCATCAGTTCTGGGATAATTGTTCAACAAATACAGGGAGATGCCCAATGTGCGAAACATCGTTCAAGTGCAATATGTTTGATTACTCTCACTGTAGTGGTACCGATCCTAGCCATTTGACAATTTGGGTTGGAAATTCCCGTACAAAACCTCACGATGGGACTCCTTACGTCCATTCAAGAATTATTTTTCATCCTATGTACGACTACAACAATGGCCAATACAAGTATGATATCGTCATGATGAAGCTTTCAGTACCACTCAAGTGGACTGATGATGTTAGGCCTATTTGTGCACCAGAACTTAAGAAATCATATGTCAATTACGATGCTTGGCTGGCCGGTTGGGGAAATACACACCAAGGTAAACATTGAACGTTTAAAATAGTACATACTCGTACGTTTATCCAAACTTCCCCCAATGTTGTCAAAACAACTATCGATAGGCCTACGTCTGAGTCAGGCCCGTAAGACACTTTTCTCCAAGGGGGGTGCGGTTTTTAGCTTACTAAAGAGAATATAAAATTGTCTTTTTTTGCCGCGTAAATCAAATCGCGTAAGACAGAGGGGGGTGGGAGGGGGGTCAGTTACTCCCTATATTGGTTTGGAATTAACAAATGCATGCAACTTCCAACCGTTCCAATTGTTTTGTGGGGGGTGTGAGGAGTGGTCCACTCCCCCTAGAAAATTTTACAGTTTTGAGATCCTATTTGGTGCTTTCTGGGCACTTTCAAAGTGTAAGTTTCTAAGTAGTACGCCACCACCACAGGAATAAGAGTTGAGTGAATAAAAAACCGAGCATTCAGGGTGGTCTTGGGGTTCTCCCCCAGGAAAATTTTGAAATTTGGTTGTATTTGGAGCGAATTTGCAACCATCTGGTACGCCTGTGCATTATGAGTCAATAAGAAAAATGTGAATTTTTTTCAAATTCTTTTGGGGGTGTCAAAGAGGATGAGAGGGTGAAATGGGGTGGGGTGCCAGTAGGGGAGCAAGGGGTTGTCCCCCAGAAACATTGACCATATCAAGGTGCTATTTGATGATGTCTGGGCACTTAAAAAATGTCTGAGACAATACATGAAATTCAGAATATTTTCTTTTGTTTTGTGGGGGATGTGAGGGGTGGCTAACTCTTCTAGAAAATTTTACAATTTAAAGATGATATTTGGTGCTTCTGGGCACTTTTAAAGTGTATTAGTCAATAAAAACATTGAAAAACAATCACAATTTTTTTCAAATTTTGGGGGTGTCAAAGGGGGGGGAGGGGTGCCAGAGGGGGAGGTGGGGCTGGGGTGCCAGAGTGGGAGCAAGTGTTTGTCCCCCATATCAAAATTTACAATATCAAGGTGCTATTCGATGAAGTTTGGGCACTTTAAAAGTGTCTGTGCCTAAAAGTGCCTATTTCCCAAGAGAATTTTACAATTTTAAGATGCTACTTGGTGCTTTCTGGGCACTTTCAAAGGGGATGAGTCAATAAAAAAATTTGAAAAATCTCAATTTTTTTTTTGGGGGGGGGGGGTGTTTAGGGAGGGAGCTGCCAGAGGGGGAGGTGGAGTGGGGATGCCAGAGGGCGAGTAAGTGTTTGTCTTCCAGAATCATTAACTTCATCAAGGAGCTATTTGATGATGTCTGGGCAATTTAAAAGTGTCTGAGACAATACATAAAACAAATTCAGAACTTTTCCATTGTTTTGTTTGGGGGGGGTGTGATGGGTGGCCCACTCCCCCTAGAAAATTTTACAATTTTACGACGCTATTTGGTGCTTTCTGGGCACTTTCAAAGTGTATGAGTCAATTAAAGAATTTGAGAAAATCACAATTTTTTTTTTGGGGGGGGGGTCAAGGGGGGGGGGCGCCAGAGGGGGGGGGGTGGTTATGCAAGTGCAAGATGCAAGAGGGGGAGTAAGTCCCCCAGAAACACTAACTATATCAAGGAGCTATTTGATGATATCTGAGTGTCTGAGACAAAACTCTAAAATAAATTTTTTCCATTGTTTTGTGGGGGGTGTGCGGGGTGGCCAATACCCCTAGAAAATTTTACAATTTTGAGATGCTATTTGGTGCTTTCTGGGTACTTTCAAAGTGTATGAGTCAATGAAAAAAAAATTACAAAAAAAATATTTTTCAAAAAAAAAAGATTTTTTTTTCAAATTTATTTTTGGGGGTGACAAAGGGGGGTGCGGTCGCACCCAGCGCACCCCCCCCCCCCCCATCTGACGGCCCTGTGAGTATACATATAGAGAACGAGGGCAAAGAAACTAGAGATTTGATACAAATAATCAGGCCCGAAGCCAGTAAGAGGGAATTCGAGTGGACTCCCCCAACACACTTGTCCTAGAATTTTTTCAACATCATGCAGTTTTCACCATTCCGAGCGATTTTTCAGTGATTTTTCGTCAAAATTGTCAAATGTGAACCCCCGCAATTTTTTTTAAACGTGAGCCCCTTTGTAAACGTTGGCTACGGGCCTGATAATTCATCAATTCATGCAATTATCATTATTGCTATAGGAGGGGCCCCAACTGTGAATCTTCAGCATGCCCAGCTATCAATCATAGACAACAAGTACTGTGATCGTCTCACGGGAAATGACAAGATCTTTGATTTTAACATTTGCCATATTGGAGCAGGTGACGGCAAAGACGCCGGTGATGTAAGTGATTTAATCTATATTTTCATTTGATAGACCATCATTTAAGCCTTAGTCACATCTGCTCTACGGCGGCCGTACAACAGACTAGCTTCACAAAATTGATATAGAAAATCGACATTACATACCTCTCCCTATATCATGTGCAGCATATTTCCCACGAATTTGGGAAGTACGGTTATCGTAAATCAAATGTGACCAGGGCATTAAAGAATGAGACCAAGACCTGGCTCCCAACTCATAACGGCAACCATGGGGTGCCAAAGAGTCCCATTATAATATGGTGCCAAATTTTGGACATTATTGCTATGTCTTGAATTGATGTGATGCGTCTCGAGTAGTATTAAACGTATTTAGTTTCAGTTTTTTACTGATACACCTTGCTCTTACAAGAAATATGTTGGACTTGAGTTTACCGGCTCCACATCTAAACTTTTTGATTTTTCTGTAATAGGGGGATAGCGGTGGTGTGTTGATGGTGAAAGACAAAACTGGTAGGTTCCGAGCGGCTGGAATACAATCGTGGGGCTATTGGCCTGCTGGACAAAGAACCAGTCCTTGTACGAGAATAACATATTTCATGTCATATATCAACTATGTTCGAAAAAATAAATAGCTTTTGTAAAGATGTATGTTGCAATCAAGATAATTCGCCGTCAACGTGAAAATGGATCAGATGTGTCAGGAATATCAAGTTCATGTTCATCCTAGACAAGTGATTTCTGATCCTTATTAGTTAATAGAATTTACTACGCTTTAATCATACACGTTTTCATTTAAAAACGTGTGCGAGTACGGGATATGAAATAATACAATCTTGATGACAAAAATCATAGAGCAATCAGCAACCCTTGTATTTTATGCACTGCATATTACTGTCAATATTTTCAAATTGATAATTAGAATGATTTTAAATTGAAAAACCCTATGGCATTTTTGGTTTCGTTAATTATTGAAACCAATTAATTACATCAAATCAGTTTCATTAAAGTGTACACTGAAACATAAATGCAGTTTTCATTTGAGAAGTGAAAGATGACGACTTCAAGGCGATGTAGTCTATACAATATGATTGTTTTGATATTAATGGGTTACATTGGTGTTCATCTGGTGAAATATCTCATGGAAGAGTATAGTTTACAAACTCCAATGACTAAAACACAGGAAAGCAATGCAGGTAGCAATGTTCCAGATGGTATTGACATTGATTCCGTTAATGATTTTCGAGATGAGGAGTCTCAACGTCCAGTCAATAGCCAAGAAGAAGGATTTGAATATTTGAAACATGCTTTTAAAGGATTTCAACGACAAAGATCAAACGCTTTACAAGAACCCAAGATTATTATCAAATCTCCAATCAAGAGGACTCCATTCAATGCGAAAGTTGGTAATATCCGTACTAATCCCCCTGTGGATACTTCTGGTGCAACACGTGAAAAGTCAGCAATAGACGGTGTACGTAAAGATCCTCACGATAAGTTTAAGAAGTATTATAATGGCCCTATTCAACAGAACTCAGAAGTGGTATATGATCACAAGTTAGGCAAATTCACACAGATCGGAAAGGATATTCAGAAGGACCATATTGAACTGGCTGAAGAAATGTCTAACCGCCAAGATCAATCAAGAAATAGTACAGCTCAACCTAAGCAACAACCTGGTGAAAAAGTTCCGTCGGTTCAACCCAAAATCAAACAAATTGTTGAGCCAGACGAAACAGCTGAGAATGCTGAGGCTGATCATGATACCAAAGCTGCTAGATCAACGAGTGCTAGTGACGACGATAACATGGATGAAACAGATGCGATAAATGTATATAAAAGTAAAGGTTTAAAAGGATTACGGAATCCTCATAAACTGAAGGACAATGTAAAACACGCTTTAATAAAGCATTATTATAAAGAGGGAAAAATAGAAAAGAACGCACAGATATCTTGGAACAGGAGGCTTGGTAAATTTGTTCAGCATGGCAAAGATACTGAGGGCTCTGATTTTACAAAATTATTCCATGATCCAAAGACTGAGCCTAAACAAAATATCACCTGCCATCCTTCAATGAACCTTTTAAATAATAACACGAACTCGAATATACTTTTTGAGCCCGATACATGTTCATCGAACCCCGTCGGGCCATTTCTCCTCATCGTTGTCACCATTCCCCCAATGGCCTATGAAAGATTGGCGCTTATCCGAAAAACATACGGAACCGTATCAAAGTTGCAAGGACTTGCGATTGAAGTTGTTTTTGTTACCGAGTTTAGTAGTAGTAATCTTATACAAAGCGAGCTCGAATTCCATAGTGATAATTTCAAAGATATTTTGCAAATAAGATCATTAAAAATACATTCACAGAAAATGGCGATGTTCAAATGGTTAGAACAGAGGTGCAAAAATGTTCAATTCATTCTGATAACAAAACATGATATATTTGTGAACGTGTTTTCATTGATCCACCATCTCCAGTATTTCTTTAGCGGTGGATCAGCCCCATCTAACTTTGTATCGTGTAAAACACTCCACGTCTACAAGGATAACACCACTCCGGAGGATATACCACGATCGTATTGCTCACGTCATGGTTACGTCATCACACGTGATATACTGCCGAAATTTTCACAGTATCTCTCCACCAAGTCAAAACTATTTCCTAGTGATATTACACATACCTTTGCAGAGGCGACTGGCTTAAAGGTTGATCAAACATTATCAGAGTCTTTGGTGGAGGAGGGGAGTTGTGCTTCCTTGATGACAGGGGGTGACCTTAGCAAATATACCATGTGTGAGATACGGGACAATACTGAATGGCTTGAAACATGGAACAAAATCGCATCTGTCAATGTACATGCCTAAAGGTTACTAGTATCTGTGCTGAACAAACATATGTGGTAAAAATCGTTTCCAATGTAAACTATGATAATGGAATATGAAATTTTAAATCTGCCACTTTTTACATTTTTCTGAATTGACAAGTCATATTACATTATTAAAGTATTCTACCAATATAAAGTATGATAATATTAACAAACATGCTCATGTAATTATATATTTGTTCATGCTAAAAAAATAAAATACCTTGTTAACTTACTAGATTAAATGTGCTGAATTAGATGTACAATAAGTGTTCCAGATGTATCGAGGTTACATGTATCTATTGAAAATTAATTTTATAATTAAGAAATATAGACCGAAAAGCAGGGGTAATATCGTCGAATACACCCCGCAGGGCTAGGCACAAACGTTTTCTGTACCCCGAACGACCGAAGGGAGTGAGGGGTTCGAAAGCTGTTGTGCCTAGCCCCAAGTGGTGTATTCGACGATATTACCCCTGCTTTTCGGTCTATATTACGATTCGAAAATGAAAACTCACCAAATTGTTTCGAATATTCATCATGGTCCGCCATTACTACGACCCACCGTTATGACGTCACACATTACACGTATTAACAGGGGTATTGATCGCGAATATATCCCAGGTGAAATGTTGACTTTGTTTACAGTTCATAGAAGGCGTGAATACAGTCATGTTCGAATCTATAATAATCCATAAAATAGTCGATTGCTCTTTTAATCGGGTATCAACGGGAATCATTATACTCTTGTCTTGAATACTGTGCTGGCAATTTTAATTTCGATGCACCGTATAACAGGGGCGGATCTGGAAACCAACAAGGGGGGGGGGGGGCAAATTTTAGGTCAGAGAAAAAACTTCCCCCACAAGATTACATTTTGGTAAAAATACCATCCCCCCATGAATAAAATTCAGGACTTTTAAAAATGTTAAAAGCTAAACATTTAAATGGATTTTGGACCACAGAGCACATTCTTTGCAATAATTATATCAGAAATAACTAGACTTTGGAAATTGAACGAAGTTCAATTTCAGACTCCAGATCTAGACTTTTTTAAGCCCAGTCATCTAAAATAAGCCGAGTCATCCAGAATAAGCTGAGTCATCCAGAATAAGATGGATAAAATAGGAAGGTAGAATAGGATAGAATGGGAAGGAACGATAGGATAGAATAAGAAAGAAGGATAGGATAGAACAGAATAGGAAGAAAGGATATGATAGGAGAGGATAGGATAAGATAGGAAGGATAGGAAGGAAAGGATACGAAGGAAGGATAGATAGGAAGGATAGGATAGGATCAGATAGGAAGGATGGATGAATTTTTCAATATTTTCTTCTCTACTCTTGACTTTCTATCAGGATACCATCAAATCGATTTTCCGAAATTTCAAAACACCATAACTTCCAAACCGGAAGTCGGATCTAAATTTGATTTAAAGATTCGGATTCCTGACAAAATTCTACCCCTAATTCATAACTCATACATTAAATTTGGCGAATTTTTATTTTGACCTACTTTTTGGACACGCCATAACTTCCGAACCGGAAGTCGGATCGAAATTTGGTTTGCAGATTCGGATTCCTGAGAAAATTCTATACTTAATTCATAACTCAAACGTTAAATTTGGAGAATTTTTTATTTTGACCTACATTTCGGACACCATATCTCAAAAGTGGGGCAAAATACTTTCTGACGGCAAAAGGCTCACACTATTAGCACACTCTTGGCTACATGTATACAAAATTTCTAGGAATATAATTAATCTGTAGTGTCAGAATCGCAAAAATAAGGAAAAACTTTGAATTTGACCTAGATTTTGACCTAGGCATTTTGGTGTCCAAATTTTGAAGCTAGATTGCTTTTGAGGTCCCATTCTTTTAAAGGCTTTCATTACATTTAGCTGAACTCTGTCTATATTTAGTATTTTTCACTTCAAAAAAAATCTTTTTTCCCATTGACTTAACATGGGCACCAAATTTAGCGATTTTTGAGGTTTCAAAACGCCATAACTTCCGAACCGGAAGTCGGATCAAAATTTGGTTTGCAGATTCGGATTCCTGAGATCATTCTACACTTATTCCATAATTCACATGTTGAATTTGGAGAACTTTTTGTTCTGACCTACTTTCCGGACGCCATATCTCAAAATCGGTAAGAGATATCAAAAAATAAAATCGACAATGTCCTAACCTACTTTTTTATTAGGAACACAATGAAAAAAACCCGGATCAAAAATATTGAAGGACGACCGAGAAAATCGAAAAAAGTGACAAAGTACTGGATTTGACCTAGTTCTTGACCTTTGACCTAGATAAAAATTTGACCCAATTTCCCACCAACTAGATACTAAACCTAAATGAACTGTATTATGGTATTTACTGGATACCTTATAGTTATTGAAAAAACTCAAAAAGAATAATAAGAATAAGAACTAGACTTTGGAAATTGAACGAAGTTCAATTTCAGACTCCAGATCTAGACTTTTTTTGGCCGAGTCATCCAGAATAAGCCGAGTCATCCAAAATAAGCTGAGTCATCCAGAAAAAGATGGATGGATGGATGGATGAAAAAGGAAGGAAGGATAGGCTAGAATAGGAAGGAACGATAGGATAGAATAGGAAAGAATGATAGAATAGAATATGAAGAAGGAATAGAATAGGAAGGATAGGAAGGAGAGGATATGAAGGAAAGGTAGATAAGAAGGATACGATAGGATCACAAAGGAAGGATGGATGCATTTTTCAATATTTTCTTCTCTACTCTTGACTTTCTATCAGGATACCATCAGATCGATTTTTCTCGAAATTTCAAAACGCCATAACTTTCGAATCGGAAGTCGGATCGAAATTTGGTTTGCAGACTCGGATTCCTGAGAAAATTCTACCCTTAATTCATAACTCATATGCTAAATTTGGAGAACTTTTTATTTTGACCTACTTTTCTGACACCATATCTCAAAAGTGGGTAGAAATACTTTCTCACGGCAAAAGGCTAACACTATTAGCACACTTTTTCCTACCTGTATACAAAATTTTGAAGCAAATCATTTAAACATAGTGTCAGAATCGCAAAAATAAGGAAAAACTATGAATTTGACCTAGATTTTGACCTGGGGATTTTGGTGTCCAAATTTTGAAGTTAGGTAGCCTTCGAGGTCCCTTTCTTTCATAGGCTTTCATTATTTTAAGCTGTACTTAGTCTATATCTCGAATTTTACACTTCAAAAAAATCTTTTTTCCCATTGACATAACATGGGGCACAAAATTTAGCGATTTTTGAGCTTTCAAAATGTCATAACTTCCGAACAGGAAGTCGGATCGAAATTTGATTTGCAGATTCGGATTTCTGAGAAAATTCTATACTTAATTCATAACTCAAACGTTAAATTTGGAGAATTTTTTATTTTGACCTACTTTTCGGACACCATATTTCAAAAGTGGGGCAAAATACTTTTTGACGGCAAAAGGCTAACACTATGAGCACACTCTTGGCTACATGTATACAAAATTTTGAAGAATATAATTAATCTGTAGTGTCAGAATCGCAAAAATAAGGAAAAACTTTGAATTTGACCTAGATTTTGACCTAGGCATTTTGGTGTCCAAATTTTTATGAAAAGAAGGTTTTGAGGTCCCTTTCTTTTATGGGCTTCCATTATGTTTAGCTGTGCTTAGTCTGTATCTCGTATTTTACACTTCAAAAAAATATTTTTTCCCATTGAATTAACATGGGGTACCAAATTTAGCGATTTTTGAATTTTCAAAACGCCATAACTTCTGAACCGGAAGTCAAATCGAAATTTGGTTTTCAGATTCGGAATGCTGAGAAAATCTCCTATAAGACTGATATCCTGGACATTGGATTCGGAGAACTTTTTTTTGGACCTCGTTTTCGGACACTGATATCTCGAAATTGGTTTGAGATACCAAAAAACTAAATCGACCCTAGATTTTCTACTTTTTTATGAGGAACACAATGAAAAAAAACCGGATCAAAAATATTGAAGGACGACCGAGAAAATCGAAAAAAGTGACAAAGTACTGGATTTGACCTAGTTCTTGACCTTTGACCTAGATAAAAATTTGACCCAATTTCCCACCAACTAGATACTGAACCTAAATGAACTGTATAATGGTCTTTACTGGATACCTTATAGTTATTGAAAAAACTCTTAAAGAAAAATAATAAGAAGAAGAAGAAGAATACTGGCAAAAACAATAGACTCCAGATTTTCAATCTGGAGTCTAATAATAATAAGAATACTGGCAAAAACAATAGACTCCAGATTGACATCTGGAAGTCTAATAATTCAATCTACATGAGATTCCACCTACTTATTCAATTTCTTTCAGATAAAGCAAATATAAGCGATTAATCGCATGATAACTTTTCGTTCTATCCGAGGTCAAAGAGCACTACTATCACTAAAGCATATATTAGAATAATGAAATGCTACGAAAAGCTCAAAATGCTAAGACTGACCCTGTGAGATTAAGTTATTTTCTTGCATCCAATATATAAAAAGTAAGTCATATATTTTGATCCGAGAATCGCTCAGAATGTGCTAAATCAGCCCAAAAAACTAAATTTCCCGGGGGCCATACCCCCGGTCCCCCTACCTTTACTCGAGTACTATCACTCATAATTCTGGCAACGTCCCTTATATCAAGCTATTATTTTACAAGCCATTATTTGGATTAAGTGTGTGTATCTTTTAACTCCACTAACTCAGATGCGAGTAGGTAGTTACCAGTTTCACCACCTGGTGACTCGTTTGGGTCAGACAACATGGATAAAGTAGAACGTTTCATTTAATGCAAATTTACCGAACTAGAAGTCTGATTTTCAAAAATAGTTAAATTCTTCAAAGTTGATAAACAATTTTCCATATAATTACTAGATGTACTTTTAAATGTAGATTTCAAATATGACATCACTTTGACTGAATTATTTCTACTCGCATCTAGTCTATCGAATACATATTTTACAAAACGCATTTCTTCCAGGGCATTTCCTTAATCATTTCAAGTATGCACTTCTAGCTAGGCATCTTTAGAATAAGATAAATTATCAATACAAAGAACATGTTACATATTCACTAGCATTATTTTATTCCTGCTTTTTGCATTCATTTAGTTTCATTGGAACAATCAGGATTCCAAACTGCAATTTCCCCGATGATTGGGTCACTAAGTAAGTCGCAACACAGTTTCTGGTCCCCGAACACAGTTACAGGAGTTAGCCTTCCACACTCATTCGGGTTAAAATGCACCCCTATGGTCCTACCAGGGGGACCGATCAATCTGAACAATGACTGACACATGACCTGCCCCAGTGCAACACGCCTGTTGCCATCGATCACAATAACCCGCCTCAGCCCTTCAGTGCCCCAGAATTCCCTGGCGTTACTAAGGCAATCATGAGGGCACTCGCGAAGTACTTCAGTACATTGGTCGCATCCTCCAACTGTGTTGTTGTAGAGAATATCCGGAAATGTGTAGAGATGTTCCAAACTGTCACTGCTGTTTGTTCGGGGCTCCATTTGGAATGTGCATGTACACCTTTCATAAAAACACAGGGCTAATATTAGATTGCATAACATTTTATAATATACTTTATGCAACAAAAAATATAAACAAGTTAGCAATTGTTACACCGTGTTACGCATAGAGTTTACAAGAGGTTTCATACATCTATATTAACCTAGATTAGATTCAATAATGCGAATGATAAAATGTTACCGACTTCAATGATTTTAAACCCAAACCCAAAAACAAATCAAACAATAAAAACAATTGTTTGATAATTTTTTCTTCTTCAAATACCTTTTTGAATCACCAGTTGGTGGTTGTGTTGGTGGAGGAGTTTGTCCTGGCAACGTGGTAAGACCTGACGAGCCTAAAGTAGGTGGCCAGCATTAAGATACTGAATGAGTTGTCCATGAATTGCATGATATTGTAATAAGGCTTAAGGTTGAGATTTAAAGCAAGCATTCAAGAATGAACAATAGAATTCTAAGGTTATAGCATGGAGATATAAGTATATCGATAAGTTGTTTGACAAAAGGCAAGCTCATACCCATAGCATGAAACCTACATAGCATGAAAACGTTTAAAAATATATCGATTACACGAGGGACCCTTTGCGCAATTTTATGGGTATCCTTCCGCGAGGGTATTCGTGTATCAGAATAGGTTTTGTAACAAAGAAACATACCACTGACAATCCTATCAATCATCGCCTTAACAGCAACCATCTGAGGACCACTGGTAAGATCTAGAATACAAGAATCAAGTAAAATAATGAGAAGAACCACAAATGAGTGCTATTCATATTTTACTTGGTATTAACTCCCTCCCAGTCCTGGTGTGAAAGAAATTATGGTCCCCCGGGGATTATGGTCCCCCTTCTTAACGGCCCTTACTGGCCCAGATTGTGTATAAGATAATAAGGGAAAGAGATCGCCATATAAATCAATGGAGAGTAGGACCACAATTTGATAGGACCTCTCGGGCTACCCTTTTACACCGGGCTCCTAGTGTTCATGTATTTTCTAAGGTTTGCCGCGTTTCCACGATTTTATGTTCATTGCATTTTTTAAGGTTAAACGGCCTTTCTTACAGATTTAAAATGCGTCATTTTATTCTCAATTTGAGGGCATTTGGAAAATACAGGGTGGCCAAAAAGTTAAACCCTGCAACACACTATATTTTCCTTAATACTTGCATGAATTGAATATCACATGTTGGAGGGAAAGGTCTAACATTTTTGTCGATGCCATAATTTATTTTCAGTCTTTAATTTTGAAGAAATTACAAGAGTTAATGAACATGCCTGAAACTTAGATTGTGCAAATTTTTACCAATGTAATTCATGGAAATTGTTGAAATACGTTAGGTATTCTGAAAACAGCTTTCAGTTAGAGATACAAGTTAAAAACCCTACCATATGACAAATGGGATCCTATTTGATCAGAAAACACATTTTACACTTCCATTGATCATTTTGAAGCAGTTTTAACTATTCAATAGTTAAGGGGCATGTTACCTACACAAATGGATAGAGGGGGCAAAGTTGCCCCCTGTGACCAGGAGTCTGGGAAACCCTTCATCAAATATCTTTAGAAAATCAAAAGAAAATCTAATACTCAATGTTTTGAGTCATAATTCACTAGAATTGGTCCATGATTGATGAAGATATTGACATTTCGAGATCATATAGGGTTATGTTGCGATTTCGCTGGGAAAACGTTCCGTCTATGGAACTAACAGATGTAGGATCCTAGTTTTTACGCCATAATGTGCGTGATTCAAAACCAAAGTCAGAACATATTTAGCTCTTTAAGACTGCAGCTAGAAGATTTTCAGGGGAAGGGTGTCAGGGGCTAAAGAATTGCGGATGTTGAAAATCAAATTTTATCCATTTTCAGAAATATGGCCCGTTGCAGGGCTTCACTTTTGTAGACCACCCTGTATATGTTTATTGGTGACGATTTAATTTTTTAGCATTTTAGTAAAGTCGTATGCGTACAGATTTAATCCGAATCTATTAGAGTAAGATTCTGGTTAGCCTTAATTAAGTGGAAGGGTCAAAATCATTTTTGGATCCATTTCTTGTGACGACTCGGAGACATGTCATATATTGGGTGTCCCAAAAATGAGACACTTTTTATCAAGTAATTTCTCAGCAACCGATATACCAACTTTTTTGAAAATTTGTACAAAGTAGCCCAAGATTATCGTTAGCAGGGTACGGAAATATGAAAAAGATCAGGTAAATGTTAGGTGAGTACTAAGAAATTCAAGATAGCATGTCGAAGTATTCTATTTTTAAATTGAAAACAGTATGTCAAAATAACCAATATCAATGTAAAAGTCACTTATTAATCCATTTCCTAGCAATATCACCTGAAATTTGGGAATGAATTGATTTCAGATATTTAGGAAGGATGAAATGAATTAAGTAGACATGACACACAGACAGGTTATTTTGACCGATTAACAAATGCTATCACTTGACGCTGGTACAAACACTATTGAGGTATCATTGCAGAGCTTTGGTATAGGGATTTTTGACATGCTATTTTGAATTTTTTAGTATTTACGCAATATTTACTTGTGATCTTTTTTTTATATTTTTACAACTTGCTAATGATAGGCTCTTAGGCTGCTTTGTACAAAAGTCCATGTGCAGTATGGCAAGTGATTTTAGACAGTCATATCTTTCACCATGAGTACTTTCTGGGCATAAATACAGTAGTTTTATTAAAACAATATGTTTTTTGCAAGTGAAGTTCCCATGATAGATATCCAACTCTCTGAAAAATTATGGTTTAGGACCCCACCTTGGTACGTTTTTTAAAAATGTTAGGTTTATTTTCTAAAAAGAGGATCTTGTTTTTCTCAATTTAAACATATCAAAAGTTTCTTCTACACTATATTAACAATTTCTGAAAAGATATGGGTATTGAAATGCGTTAAAGTTAAAAACCACATATCCCATGTTATTTCCCCATAGGGAGAACTCGTGCTATCCATTGTTTTGAGCATAATTTTGGTCATCGAAAATTGGTATCTTCAAAACTAAACGTTCAATATCATTATACTTTTGAAGAACTTTTAGACCCCTTGTTGAATAATCTTTTCATGCAATAAAAATCAGAAAAATAAGATCCTCTTTTGAGTAAATAGTTTCAACATTTTGAAACGATTGTTGACATGGGGTCCCTATTCATAATTTTCGAATTGTTCATTTGATATTTTTTATTGTCACGGGTATTTCACCTGAAAGAAAAGATATGGTTTTAATAAAAACGACTGTATTTATCCCAGAAAGTACTTTTGGTAAAAGATATGACTGTCTAAAATCACTTGCCATACTGCACATGGACATTTTCAGTGAATTTGGTTCAACAGTTGCAAAAAGTGTCTCATTTTTGGGACACCCGATATAATCCAACGCATGCCAAAAACCCTTTTGTCATCGTATATATCTTCCTCCAACAGTGGACTCGGATATTAGAGAATGTAAATATATAACAATGGAATCAACTAACGATAGACCGGTGGATCGAATGCACTTGGATCATCATAGCCCCACCAATCCCAGCATCCGTTAGGATTCCCTACCAGCATATTTGGCTGAGCCTGGGGGTAAACAACTATTATGTTGTTGGTCTCCGCCCATTCATTGTAGCCAGCATTACGGGCGTATCTATCCTGCACGTCCGATCTGAACAAGAGACCATTATATTTATACATTTCAGATTGAAACAAAAAATGAATACATAAAAATAAAATGTCTTTAAATCTTCCATTTGATTCTTTTGGAAAAAACAATGTGGACTTGAAACTAGTCTTGCTTAAAAGACCCTGTACCCCCCCCCCTTTATCCTTCTCTCTAGGTGTATATTGCCAGGTAAAGAGAGTGAAGGTGGCGGGGGGGGGGTGAATACAGTCTTTGAGCAAGACTAACTTGAAACATTTTATTATTGTGCAGCCGTTGCTTTTTCTGTCCATTCCAACTCAACATTTCCATTTTTAAAATTGATGTTTGAATCCCATTGTCATCATAGCTGTTACTAGCTTGGTACAACAATTCAGATCATACTACCTAACTCACCTACTTTGGAGACACCCGTGGAATGCAAAATGTAGTCTACATGCTGAAAATGCAAAGGTGTAGTAAGAGTCATTCCTCTAATCGGAGATATTCATAAATGCATGTTAGCGTGATGACTTGAACACTATTCAGAAATTAGTCGGAGAATATCTATCCCGATGAATTTTTACTTGGGGTTGTGTTATTAAAGGTAAATTACCCTACTCACATTCAGTAAAAATGAGACACGTTATAACGTAAACGTTGGCATGAATTTTTCATATTGCATATGTTATGTGTAATGTCATGTCATTCTGCTCTCTGATTTTTACAATTGAATGTCATGGACATAGTATATCGCCTTTTTGTCACGCCCATTTGCTTTAGTAATCACTCGACTGTATGTCATTTCTCATTAACATGGTAGTCGTAAAAAACTACTTTGATAAAAGGCGTCTTAACAAGAGTTTAATGAGAGCTGTCTGTCATATATTACTGTATAAGTGGTATTTAATCCGAGTGGTTAATTTTCCGAATGGTCAAATTTCATCATTTTCCTAATTTTAATTTTCCTAATGACAAGAAACCTCCCATTGGATAACATTATCAAGACAATATTTCCGACATTTAATTTTCCGAACCTGGCAAAAATGAGGAAATAGGCAAATTAAATGATTAGGCAAAATTACCACTTATACAGTATTTATCGCTTAAATATTGTAATTATTGTGATATCGATGTAATATATAAGTTCAATCGATTAAAAAAAAATTTTGTAATTGAAATGCGTGACAAAACGGTCATGGTCACAAAAATACCTCAAAAAGTCTGTGTAAATAACAGACGTTGGTAGTTTCATCTGAATAAATCGTGGTGTTGTGGAATATCACTAGCTTTGTAGTTGAAATAACAATAAAAATAGTGCAAAGTACACAAGCTGCATGAGAGATTACGACTGCCGGTTCATTACAATTTTAACATCATAATTTCATAATGTTTACATGCATAATGACAAATAAAAGCAAATGGGATATACGAAAGCAGAAATTTATAGCTTGTGATCAATTATTGTCCCGTTGATCCTGTCCCTAGCCTCTCTGAGCTTACTCGGATTTAGAATGAAATAACTTTTGATTTTCTTTTAGAAGATACCCTGTAGTGTAGGAATCCATAAGTTATTTTTTCAGGTTTGGGTAAAATCAATTTTTATGGCAGGTTATAGTGGCGCCATCTAGTGATTTTAAAGTTGCAGGGTGATAATCTTAATTAATTTTTTTTCAGCCAAACCTAATTTCATATTTATTTTTTTGCTGTTTCCTTAGAGACAACTTCCTAAACTATGCATTTGAATTTTTAGGTGATCCTGGAAGGTCATTTGATGGGTCATTTTGCCTCAAATATACAGAAGCGCCACCTATAATCAAGGGTCTACCTTATAAAGTTTATTATTCTGAGGCTGTTATGGTAGATAAAATTGTTATTATTGGTGTAATAATTAGTCCAATAAAGGGGACATATGATGCAGTATCAAATTAATATATGTGGGACATGGGAACTTTAGAAAAAATTTTTTTTGTAAAAGTGGAAGAAATTTGACAAAATATCAGTTTTTACATATTACCAAATACATATGCTTTTTTATTTCTAAGGTAAACCTAACATGATGTAACATGTAGAAAAATATATATTTAGACAAGTTAAGCTTATGGTTGACAATTACGGTTATTAATGAATACATTATAGACAGAATGAAACCATGCATAAAAGGCGCCATCTATAGAAAATATATTTTTCTATAAGTTTCATTTGTTTGTAAATCATTTATGATTTTTGAAGGCAAAGTAAGAAACATAGAGAACAATGACAAAATTGAAAGCAAAATGCGCTTTTATCCTCCCCAAGTCTTCCTGACCATTTCAAATATTGTACCTCCTAATAGATACATGCTATTTTATGAAATAATATAACCATATTTCAGATTCAAAGTATATATATCCACAGCAAAACACTTGAACGTATTAACAGAAATACCTCTATTTTTTAATAAAGAATGCACTGCTTTGAATTTCTAGAAAATAGATGTGATTACGAATATGACATAAATATTTTTGAAAACTGCTCCCTGATCTGATTCTACCTAAATTCCAATTCATTGTAAAATAAGAGACTAGAAAACAACTGTTACATTCAATTTGTTTTGTGATATTTGATTAAAACAGTTCATTTTATCAGCATAAAACATTAATTAAGCATTGCCTCCAAAAGTTCACTCTCTTTTAAAAAGGGATTTTTACATTTATTTGTTTGTAAACTTGTGCATTTGCAGAATGATATGCAGTGTTGCCCACTCTGTTTGCATCCACATGATGCCTGGCTGCAAGTTTTGCATGTACATTGCTTTATCAAATCTTCAGGCCAAATCCTTATGTCCTGCTTTGGGATAAGAGAATCATTTGTGGGGTCCTTCATGTAGCCATATTGTAGGGGATCAAGTGTTACAGCTTCTTCATCTAGAACATGCTGGACTTGATATGCGGCTAAGTGAGCTCGTTTTATGTGGTCTGTTAGTAGGTGTGATGTGGGTGGCAATGAGCTTATTTGAGCTGATTTTGAGTGATGGTACATCCAGTTCCTAAAGGACGATTCTCGGTTTGGAGAACGAAGTTCATCAATCTTAATGAGCATTATCCCTGCTCCGGACAAATTTGATTTTTTTACATAACATAGGTTTGAATGTCTTCTTTTGAATAGTCATGATTTAATTTGGGTAATATTTCTAGATTTTTCGCAACAAAAATATTAGCGCAGTACACTGATGAACTTCTTTCCCCAAATCGAGACTTATATTTTATTAAATCGGTCTAATTGAGCGTTATCCCTGCTTCAGACCAATTTGTTATTTTTACATCTTGTAGATTTAAATGTCCTCTTTTGAATATTCATAGTTTAATTTGGGTAATATTTCTATATTTTTCATGAAAAGAATTATTAGCCCAGGAGACTGTTCTCCAAACCGAGAATCGTCCTTTATTCATGGTCATACATTTTGACCCAGATTTCAAAACTTGTACAAGAAACACTTCAGCTTTACTGCAATTTTCATCACTTAGGTTCTCCCCAAAGGTTGCTAAACCTTGAATGTATTCTGGTTTTACTTTCAATGCTGCAGGCTTTGTACCAACTTTACTTGTAACAATTACCCAAATGCGAGTAGGTAGTTACCAGTTTCACCACCAGGTGGCTGATTCGGGTCAATTAACATGGTAGGTATATAATAAAGTTCCCTTAAACTTGAATATTATCAATTTAAGTGGCTCAATTTTCATATTACCCTTATGTGTCTGATACTTATACTAATGAAAATATGTCCAATGAAGCAAAATATTATCTGTCCACTAAAAGAAAAGATATTTCATTTTTTTGTGATTTTATAGCATGGGGTCTATGGGGAATCTCCCCGAGCTAGAAGTCACATTTTCAAAGAAAATTATTTTTTCAAAGTTGATAAACACTTTTTAAAACCACATTTCTAGATGTAATTTTACATGTAGATTTCAAATATGATATTACTTTGACTGAATTTGGAATTGTTAATGACGTAAATCAAGATTATTTCTACTCGCATCTGGGTAATTGAGGTGACCATAGACCTAAAAACATGGCAATTTTACATATATATATAAAAATATAGATAAATTTCATCCAAAATACTTGAGAGTTGGTGAGTTAACGTAACTTTGGATGATCTTTCCAATGGTATATCACACTAGGTACCATCTATTAAGGTCTTGGCTGTAGAGGGGGGGGGGACGGGACTTATTTGACACACTGAATAAGTACTTTTAAATTATAAATGATTAATTACCAATTTTACAGCATCTATCTTGCTTGCCAGAAGAAAATCCTGAGACTGCCTCTTGCTGTGCTTTATAAATGTGACATCTTCACCAAATCGCTTACGCAAATATTTGGTGACAAGTTGCCCTTGAACAGGGCTACGTCAAAGGCGGTCACCGATCTCTTTGCAAATCTCTGATACAGAGAAGGCTTTTCCTGTATTCAAGTCTTGATGAATTTCATTGATGACATCATTAAATACATCATACATTTTTGATTTATCATGAAGAGAATTTGAATCAGTACTTTTCTGGTATTTATGGCTGTATTGTTTGTAACAATAGTTATGGTATAAGAGATCAGCTTCAATCACTCCTTTCACATCAGTGAGGTGACAGGTGCTGGTATACACTTCATCCTGTAAGTGTTGGGTTTGTACAAGAAACTCGGTAGCTTTCTTCTCTTCAGAAATTCGGGATTTTTCATGTTTTGTTTTTTGTGACCTGATTACAATATATACAAACATTCTGGTATTTAGGTACATCAACAGCTTCAACAGAGGGCCTTTGTGTTAGGGAACATTTCATTTGTTTGGGTTGTGCTGTTGACGAATGAGGTGTATTTCCAACCATTCCTTCAATGGTTTCTTCAGTATCAGTTTCAGTTTCTTCAGTTTCTTCATTCCTTTGTGGAAGGGAACATTTCATTTGTTTGGGTTGTTCTGTTGAGGAATGAGGTGTGTTTCCAACCATTCCTTCAATGGTTTTTTCAGTATCAGTTTCAGTTTCTTCATTCCTTTGTGGAAGGGAACATTTCATTTGTTTGGGTTGTGCTGTTGAGGAATGAGGTGTGTTTCCAACCATTCCTTCAATGGTTTCTTCAGTATGCCGTTTTTGGGTGTATACTCTGTAGCAAGCATTGTTCATGTGATATAGAATAGGTGCGTTTTCAAGTTTGGCTACTTTCATATGTTGATAAACTTCATCATCTTTCATTTTGCTTATTCTAAGCAAGGTTGCAACACCTCTTGCTTGTCCCACAGTTGGCTTGACAACATTGCTGTTACTGTCTTTAAAATCATCTTGGCAGATAATACATTTTCCTCTTTCAAAGTTTATAGAAGCCATTTAGGAAGTTAACTGGAGAAGAAATAGATTGTTAGTGACTTTAAAATATTCAATCTCTGGGTCTCAAAAATGCAGTCACAATTCAGGATCATGCATAGTTTATCATGTAACTGGGTTCATTTTAGTTATTAACGTTAATTCGTTAATCCATATGCAAGGAAATTTGACTTTCAAAGAAAAGCTGGATGTGATCATATGTTTTATTTTCCTAGACACCAACTTACATTCTATATTAGAAATAATTTGAATCATTCTAAGTGATCATAATTTTAATTCTTCTATTTTGTCGAAGATGAGCAATCTTTATATCTTAAATAAACCTTAAGCTTACTTACTTTAATCACATTTTAATAATTTTGTTTCCACCAATTCAATACATGTTCATCTGTAGTCTCAAATATATACTAAATACAAAAACAGAGGTTAGTCAATAAGTCAATTATAGAGGATTACTGTTTTAAACAACCTTCATGCTAATAAGATGTAAATTACCCCAAAATTAGCTGCCATGGCTTTTAACAGGAGTTTCAGTTTTGAGTTTGATATTAACTTATGATGGTATAAATATAATATAAAATTAGATCTAACTCCATTTGGGTGGGATAGATTGAAGGATCATTTTTTATTTGAAAAGTGTAGATACATCTTTTGAGAAGCTCTAATTTTATACAAAATGTTTCTGGCAAAAATTACCTGTAAAATAAAATTTAATTTATTCTAAAAGTGCACACTTATGGAAATGATATGATTAATAGATGTTATAACTCTATTAATACAAAGAAACTCTGGAAAAGCTTTTCATACATTCATTAAGTACCGTGTTGTATTTCCAGAAGTTGAGTCTTTGATATAATAAGGGGTGTATATCAAACACAGAATAATTAAATAATAATAATGGGCAAAAACCAAAATTCAGCCCTACAATTACTTCATTCATATTCTCAAAAATCAAAATGTATTTGTTTGTACTTGTTACATCATATAAGGATTACCTTAGAAATAAAAAAAGCATATGTATTTGGTAATATGTAAAAACTGATATTTTGTCAAATTTCTTCCACTTTTACAAAAAATTTTTTTTCTAAAGTTCCCATGTCCCACATATATTAATTTGATACTGCATCATATGTCCCCTTTATGGTTCTAATTATTACACCAATAATAACAATTTTATCTACCATAACAGCCTCAGAATAATAAACTTTATAAGGTAGACCCTTGATTATAGGTGGCGCTTCTGTATATTTGAGGCAAAATGACCCATCAAATGACCTTCCAGGATCACCTAAAAATTCAAATGCATAGTTTAGGAAGTAGTCTCTAAGGAAAAAGCAAAAAAATAAATATGAAATTAGGTTTGGCTGAAAAAAAATTAATTAAGATTATCACCCTGCAACTTTAAAATCACTAGATGGCGCCACTATAACCTGCCATAAAAATTGATTTTACCCAAACCTGGAAAAATAACTTATGGATTCCTACACTTCAGGGTATCTACTAAAAGAAAATCAAAAGTTATTTCATTCTAAATCCGAGTAAGCTCAGAGAGGCTAGGGACAGGACTACGTCTCTGATTGTATCAAGGGCGAACGTAATACCCGGATCGTTCGCAAATTGGCGTTCAGTTTTTTACCGCATCCGATTTGAATTAGCCAATCAACAATAAACATTATTCACTATTGTCTAATGAAGACCAAACAAAGCCCCGGATGTCGTGTCGTTTCTCGTTTCGTTTGGTACACAACTAAGCCCCGGGTATTATTATTCGCTGATAGAGCCATGTAAATATCTCATGGGGTTGCATCAACACACAGTCGCAGAATCATAGGATAGAACATATTTTGTCATACATAAATTGAGGGTTTAGATTTGAGTCATAACATTTCAAAATACTTTTACTTACGAGTCAATTTTGAGGCACATGAAGAAGGTACATACATAAATCCCCGCTCTGCAAAACTTTCGCCAACACTATTAACAAATTCTCCCTGGTCAAACTCTTGAAACTAAAAACAAGGACAGACACATTACTTCAATAATAGTTGATGACAATACTTTAATAATATTTGATGATATATTAGCATACTTATTGCAACAATATAAATGTTTTGGATATTCAACTCAAAGCATGCTTTTGTCATTTAGGGCACTCCTTTCGCTTATGCAACTGTTATATAATCTCATTTGAGTTTTTCTTCATGATTATGAAAATGTTTGAATTGTGGGGCAAAAGGCAAATATCTAGTTCTCGGAGCTTCCCTACCCTCACTTTTAAAAGATCATAAATCATTAATTCCTTAAAGCTTTATTATTGTATGACAGTTCTTGGCTGATGTGGCAATCGGTCCAATTTTAACATGGTAGCAATGGCCAAAATTACTAAAAAATTCTCAGAATGGTGAAAAACTGCATGATTTTGAAAGAGTGGGGGGGGCTACGACTACGGGCCTGTAGCTGTATAGTGTAGAACCCGCCTGCTAATGACGTAACATTATCCTAGATTCGCTTTGAATAAAGTAGGCTATTCTACATCGAGATAAAATAGCATGATAGAGGCATACCGTCCCCGATGCGCCACTTCCCTTTGGATTCAAGTTGCCATAGATGTGTTGGAATGCTACACCGGCCCCTTCATAGTCACAATTGTTGATATAGGGGTCACCAGAATCTCCACATGGGACTCCATAGTCTGCTGTGGGCTGAAATGTTGAGCTATTTTTCATTTTATGCCTTTCATGGCATGATACTTGATCAAATGAACGCAAGTTGCGTACCAACAACCAATGTACAAAATATTAGTGCATTGCTATACTGTGTATATCAATCTGTCATATTAACTAGGACACAATATTGTGGCGCAAGTTCCATTTGGCACCAAAAATATTTATCATGATCCTACCTTGTATTTATTGATTATGAATATGGCCATGAATTTCGTCAAATATAATTATGCAATAGTCGAAAAGCAAGACTCAATTGGCAATAGCTGTATAAGTATCAGACTCAGTGCATCGTTTGCTGAATCATGCCATGAAGGTGTTGTTTCCGAACCTTTACATGACCGCGCAGCGGGAATGCAAAGTGTAGGAAACAACGCCTGAGTGGGATGAAACATTTACAATGCATTGAGTCTCGGGCTTAAATTCTTTTCACGCATTGCAATTTTCTACAAAATCGTCCAAAAGGAGCGAAATCACTAAAAGTATAAATTCTCAATGTATTGCATTGTATTGTATTTTTTGCAACGGTCAATTTGGCAAGTCATCAAATCAAATGTGAAAAATCCATTCATCACCATTACAACTGTGACCTTGGATGTGTTATCGATATTTCACACACTGTTCGATATGTGAAATATTGTGATTGAAATGGCTGGAATCGGACACACCTTGCCTAGCTACATGAATGTGTGAATGCATTATATTACCATGCCATGACCCGCTGACAGTGTGAATTCTGTTAGGATGGTAGCGCCATAGTTAGTGTAGTATTCCTGGGACTTTGTAGATGCGGCTAAAAATAATTGATTCATGTTGTTCCTGGTTTGAAATATTAAAAACAAGCAACATATTTTAGTTTGGAATATTCCCTAGGATTATCTGGCACTGGTCTCTTTGTACTTTAAATTCAAAATTATTAGAGAACGTCATCGTCATCTCCTTCAATAGCAACCATGTTCGGACTTGCGTTGGACTTGTCCTCAGTTATTACCCAAGACTATGAACAAATAACTGTTTGCGTGTCAATATTGCAGGCTCTACTTAACAATGTACATACATGTACTATATAATGTTAGCCTCACCAGGGTCGACGGTTCCATCTTGGGATCCATGAAACAGGAAAACCCGGTCATTCCTCATGTTTGAAACCGGGTTTATCTGCCCTGCACCCTCAGCTCTATTGGTCTCTGACACAAGGTCGGCTACTACGATGTCTTCTGGTGTACTCATACACAAAGTTAAAGCATTTGTAATTTGCCCTTCCGCACAAAAATATGGTACTTGAAAATACACAAGTTGATATAGTCAGTTATCAGTTTTCAAATGACCCAATCTGGTCAATCGATGGAGACCAATTATAGTAATAAAACTGACGCTAGTGCAGGTAAATCCATGGCGGATATTAATCCTCATGACTTGATATACTAGACTCGAAATTATTTGAGAAAAGACCCATGTCATCTCGCGTGTGAGATTTCGATAGTTTGCGCATGAGCAGAGCACGTTCGGTAAGCACTTACTTCCAGCGAAGGAGGCCATTCCCATGATACTCGAGGAGAATGCCACGTGCATCTGTTGAGCCATAGCACCTCCCGCAGAAAGTCCAGACACGGAAATGGCATTTGAATCAACATTATATTCATCTGATACAAAAATTATAAATCAAGATGTGTGTCATAAAAAGCAAACAAGGCATTAACATGAGAAAATGTCACCACCTAGTTGCTAACAACATTATTAGTTCAAACTAAAGTCATGTTTGAATTTATAATTCTGTAGATGATTTTGAAAAAATGGTCAATTTGAAACAAGTTTTTTGACCCTGAGGTCATTGAGGGTGAAATCTCAAATCTAAAGTCAGATTTGAACTTCTAAGAACTTGAAGATGATTTTGAAAAAAATATTGGTCAATTTGAAGCAAGTTGAAAAAATACCTTTTCATCTTTTTATTATCATTGGAGGTCAAATCTTTTTGGACCTTGAAAATGTCATTGAAGGTGAAATCTTTATTCAGATTTGAACTTTTGAGAACTTGAAGATGATTTTGAAAAAAGAATTGGTCAATTTGAAGCAAGTTGAAAAAATACCGTTTTAACCCTTTTGGACCTTGAAAAGGTCATCGAAGGTCAATTCTTATTTCTAAAGTCAGATTTGAACTTCTGAAAATTTGTAGATGATTTTGAAAAAAATGAAGTCAGTCTGAACATTTGTAAAGTTATTGGAAGTTGTAAGAAATTGTTACAGACGACCATCGCCAACCGCCAATGCCAACCGCCGACCGCAATCTTCCGATCGCCGTCACAAAAATGGAGACCATGACAATATGTCACCACTTTTTGGTAGTGACATAGATACTACAAACATCTTAGTTTCAGAGTGTGGGCATAACTCATGTCATTGCTTTAGTAAAGCATTAATATATACGTTTTAATTTTCGTAATTCTGGGGATTTATTATTTACAATAAAGACAATGTTGCGACAGCAATGATTCATTCTGTAAAGCAATATAGTATTATTTAAGTCAACAAATAACCACTTGGTATCTTCACTTACCAAGCCTCTGGCCAAACAAACATTGAACCAGACACACAAAAATAGCAACGACCTCCATGCCCATCTTACTCAGTCCTATCCTGGCTTGTATTTGAATAGGCACTTTGTTGTGAGAAACATTGCGTCCCGGGCATTGCGTCTGATTACAAACACTTACATACAATCGCTATCACTTTACATTTTCTCACCACCTACTTAAAATTCTATTTAGATATATTTTTTGTATGAATATTTATTAACTTGGTTGTTTTGCTAATGTATATTTTAATTACATGTGACGTTTATTGGTTGACATCTCACGGTTGCAACGCCACACTTTCGTTTCTTATTTTCACTTGTACGTATCATCATTAAATTGAATTTTGCTTCAAATTTCAAAATCGAACGAAATTTTATGACGTTCTCAAACAGACTGTCGCTTGGAAAAGCGGCTGGAATGATTTTTCCTTGTTGTTACTCTCATAGCTGCATCGCGATAGTCACACCTTCGACTCTTATTTTAACTTGCACGTCTCTTCATTAAATTGGATTTTGCTAAAAATCGAACGAAATGATATGACGTTCTCAAATAGACTGTCGCTTGGAAAAGCGACGGAAATGATTTGTTCCACAGGCATTTGTATGATAGTTATTTTCCATGACCAATGTTAGTTGTTCATCTTCACACTTTATAACTGGAGAAGAACCATGTTGTGGTTCGCCTCTTTTAAGAGAAGAGAAGTCCGCAGAATATTGTTTGCGTTCGGCCTCAGCACTGTTAACATTGTGAAGATTTGGTAAGGAAGCGTTTACTTTGCGTTCCACTCCAGCAAGGTTCGCCTCTGTGAAGCCTGATATATAACGATGGTGTTGGTTGAGCATCCTTGTTGACGGATCTTTCTGTTCTATTACATTATTGCGAACTGACATAGTTTGGTCTTGTGTTCTAGTACGTGCTTTCTGTTTTTCGATGTAATCATTTAACGAATCGTCGTCGAATGTGTAGGGTTTTACCATAGCAAATAAATAGTCAGGTCGCTGCCTTAATCCAAGACCTAATTCCATGGTTGATAGGTTCATTTTGTCTGATGGATCACGTAAACTTTTTGAACGATTTATTTCAGACCCTGAGAAGGTCCTGTCAAATGTTGACAATTCGCCAGAGCCACACGACGCCACCGAGTAACGTTGTTCGGCAGTGACGTTTAGGTCAAGTGCACTGATGACGTAAGCTGCGTTGGTTATTCCCATCTTACGCCTTCTTGGTCTATCCAGAGAGTATGAGTCATAAGCCCGCTCTACCTTGTATGCCGGATTTGTGTATGTCTGAAAAAAAGATTTAAATCATTCATTTGGAATTGGTTTCTATGAATACTGCTGACGACATCACGCTAGACCATCCCTTCTTTAACAATAAGGACAGTAAGATTAGAGAAAGATAAAAATGAATTATCGATTGGCCATAAAAAGACATTATGAGTCTACAGTGTATGTCTGTATTACATTATCCGATCTACTTGTACTAAGGTGGTCCAAAATTGCAGTAGGCCAGAATTAATAAGTTTAAAAGTGGTCGATTTTCATGAAAAATAAGTAAGATGGGTAAATCTCGGGGAGAGCGTGGGTACATTCCCCAGGGGGGCTAGGGCAAAAATGTTTGGTATATTAACTCTTTAGGTCATAAATTCATAGACTGTCGCTATGAACTTTTATGAACTCAACACTCGGTCAAGACAAGTAACTTAGTCAACATTCGATATTCGTATGTCCATCAATATTTACTAAGAATGGTGCCACAATTGAAGTAAACCTCTGGTTAATTATTTTCAATAAACCTATCAGCAAACGTGTAAATGATAATTTTGATGTTCTGTTACATATTGGTAAAGCAATCTTTGGGATATGACCTAAATTTCTGATTTTCCACTGTGTCCCAGTATACCCCTACTTCAAAAGATATATGTTATTCGTCATTTTTCATTATGAACCAACCATAAATGCATTTTTTCTTGTTTACATACAGAATGAACTTTCGGTTTTAAAATATTGCAAGACGGTACTGCATTTATTTGTTCAGGATATCGAGCAAACAAATGCGTGTCAATTTACACTGTAATATCCTACATACTTATATTTCAAGGGTAGTTTTGAAGAATAATCAAGAAAATCCATGTTTTCAAATGGATTCATCCTTGTCAAAGAATGTGAATGAGGATATGCCGTTTGAAAAACTCACAACATGTTTCAAGTTCTTACAATTCTTGATTAAAAAAATACTTTGAAAGTTGTGATTTCGAATGTAATATCCTACTCAATAAAATTTGTTGATATTTGTGAATTTTTTCTTTCGAAATGCACATTGCTGGATAACAGAACCTTGCCATGTTCGAGATGCACGAAAAGTGTTTTGTTAATACTTGACGTCGTACGGATATTTGGATGTGATTGACGTTTTCGTTAATCTCCTACCACTGTAATTTCCAACTTAATTTTTGGAAGCCAAATGTGATAGTCACGAATTGATATATAAGTCACACGTTGATGCATACATCATGTGTGTACATTAACTGTCGAATACATGCCAACTTACATTTATATAAATATCCACAATTAACTCAAATCATCAATTCTCGAAACGGTTTATTATTTAACCTGGTGAATTGAATTTTTCATTTTGATTCATAATTATGGTATCGGATTTGAGTATAGTATAAGTCGAGGCTTAAACAAAGCAATAAAATTACGTGAAACCTTTTGTGAAAATTCGAACGATTTTCAAGAATCCTCCTTCAAAGTGATACCAAAGTGCTCCCCGGGAGTGGAAATTTCGTCTTGTGTAATAAAAATAATAGAGCGGGTGGTTTGAATTTTTGTTTGAGTTTATAGTTAACATCTATAAATTGAAAAACATATCGCCTAATTAAGAGGTACATGCATATTTTGGCGATCTATCATTATAAAGGGCTAAATATTGTGCAAAACAGGAGTTGACACGCTTACATTTGAAAATGAAATTTCCTACATAATCGTCAACTCATGTTTAAAAGTCATGAAAACATGACCCAGTTACTGTCTATTCAGCATGGGTCACTAAGGGAAATATTATTAATGACTTAAATCGTTTACAGTTAAGTTGTATTCCAAGAAACTTATCAATTTAGAAATGCAAATTGTTCAATTTTGTTTTTCAATTATAAAAAATGGCACCTGTTGAGAACAACGTTTTCAAATTTTTTTAAAACGGAGATATTTACTTATGCAACATTCATTGGCATGTGTCAGGGAATAAATAGGAAGAATATGCATTCGATTCTATATCTTGTTCCTGAAGGAGTTTGTTAAGGAGCGGTATATCTTAACGTACTTTTATCATCCCGAACTCAAACATTTCGAATACTTATTTCGAGAACGCTTTGTTGAGAATGGATTCGAGATGTACTCAAAAATAGTGCGTTAAAATGTGTATTAATTATCTAAATAACCACCTCACAAATTATTTTGGAAATCAAAGATGTACGATTTTTGAGTTTTTTATTTTCGAATGTTGACTTACTTACTTGGCTTGACTGCACTGAACTCAAAACTTTGCGTCTCGTAATTTTGGACCACCCTATGCACGCCCTTATACGAATTCCAAATGGGGATAACATTACTGTGCTAAAACAAGGTTGTTCATTTTTGCATATCATTTTCCAAATCAAAAATTAATCAAATATGCTGTACTGTAAATATATAGTATAGTTTCATTGAAGTGTGTCAGTTTTTAATCTGTTTCCTTAATTGAAGTTTCAAAAAATGGAGAAAAAGAAATGATTCCATAATTGTTTCAGAGCATGAATAGGTAAGCCTTATTCAAGTAAATCACCTGTATGGTTTCGTCCGTTACTTTTCTCTCCCAGCACACACCGAGTAAAAACAAAACCAGAATTATCGGCAGTAAAACTGCGAACACAATCCCAACTATGGCGACCGCACTCAATCCACCACCTAAAATGTATGTTCGCGGGAAGAATGATAACACTGAACAGGAAGTCAAAAATATGTTGGAATTTGGAATTTCTTTAACTAAGATAACAGAGGTCTGCTTGACCTTCAGTCTTAACTATTCTAGGTCCATTTATAATTGACATGACCCGAATCACAATAGGCATGGTCAGTATGACGCTAAACTTGATGAAAACATTTGAAAAGCGATCTGTTTTCCTTTTCATGACCATCCTTACCCCGACATTGGGCGAACGACGTTTCATCACTTAGGTCCCTACAGTTGAATAGTGCGTCACATTTTAACTTCGAACTGATGCAATCCCCATTTATACATTTGAATTCTCCTTGACCACAAGGTTGTCTGTGGAAGGTTGTGTAGGTCAGCTCAAAACCCGAGTGTATGTGGTCTACGATGTCACGCATCACCTCACTCACGAAAATAAGAGTCAAAGCGGGACCAGTTGATGAGTAGGTAGCGCCATCTTTTGCTGCTGTCCCACACAATCCAGTTTCTCCTGTAATAAGTTTGTAGAGTATTGTAGATATTTGTTGTTCATATATACGTTTATTTGATGGCATAATTCGATATATTATGTCCCAGATACACCCATTGCACATGGTGGGATCGCAGACTTTACATTGCGTGGGTCATCGTGGGACTCCATGGGACAAGTGGGATCATTTTACCACATTTGAGTATGTTACCCATGCAAAGTTAGGCCAGGTATGTGTCGATAAAGGCGGGGACAATGAAGACAGCATTCTCTTCTACTATTGTATATTTAATTTGCACTTACCCGAAAGGACTGGCGCCTTTTCGTCTTTGCCATCATATATTTCAAGTCTGTCTGAACAGAATAAGCCATGCGTCCCAACGATGATTTTATCCCCTACATCAAATTTATTCATACTTATTGACACATGGCTCCCATTGTCTGCTTGGAGTGTGAGTTGACACCTGACATCGGGTGGGTATGCGTCATTTGCAGTTAGTCGCAAAATGCCCCCTCCGGCCTCGTGGACTATGTACAGAACTGGCTCGTTTGTTGAGCAAAACACATCCATGTAACCTTAATCAATAATAAACATGATGGTTGGATATCTCGTTGCTTCAATACTGGATAGATCGAGATCTTGCTGCCACGTATGGCAATAGACCCTGCAGCTCTTAACCAATTAGATTTGAGTATTTTAATGAGGTACATAATAATATAAAATACACCAATACTGCTCTAACTGCCGCGTCCAACAGAATGTCACAACATGTCAGTCAACCGACTAATTCAACAGATCGTGATGAAATAAATGTTTTAAATGAATTTGAAGGGATACTTGAAAATGGCATCAATACTAGTCTTTCAGGGTATGATCCCATGGCAGCTTATCTTCTGAAAATTATTTTGTAAAGTGATGGGTTGACTTTTTCTAATTTTATCAAATTATGCTTACGTATTGGATAAGTGAAAGTTGCTGATCCTAGTCTTAACTGTACAGACATCACTAAAAGTAAACGAAGCAGTTGCTTTGAAATATCCATTATGAATTACGGTTCGCTAAAGTGAATCAAAACTGAATCATTTATGTCCTTTGACCTGTATAGATTTGATGTTGAATCCACTGGTGATCAAATGCTCTACGCCGTTCCAAAATAATTGTCTAACCTATCGGTCTTGATGAGTTCGTCATAGCTTTTCCTGTAAATAGGTGGTCTGAGAGTCATATCATTCTGCATGCTATTTCATTTATGTATTATCAACTAAATGATCAGAGGATAAGGGTTTGTTTAGATTTCTTCTAATTCAACAATAAAATTACCAAGAACGCACTCTGTGATAGCGTTATGTAAATAGTATTCGTCATTTTGTTTGTGCTTGCTCATCATGGTTTGTGTTAGAGATATATACTTATTAATTAAAACTCACATCCTCCTTGAAAAGCTCGTACAAGCTACATGTATGTATATTATGAAAAGAAAAGTTTTGGAAACGTAATTTAGGCATCTAGTCGGAATGCTAAAAATAAGGATTTTAGCAAGGGTGTCCTGAATTTAAGTTGTAGTTTTTTTATCCCAATGACAAAACTATTCTATCAATGAACAAGATCGACCTCTTTTGTATTTTTGGGGTTATTCAAACTGAAATCCTCATTATCTCAACACTTTATATTCGGTCCTAATATGGACTGCGGGGCGGATTTATGGATCCCCATCTCACTTGCGGATCCAGAAGTTAACAAGGGGGGTGGGGTCAAATGCGGAATTTTTTTTGAAAATATGAGGACCAATTTGGCTTAAATGGGCCTAAAAGGTCCAAATTATGCCCATTTCTTGAGACCCTACAACATTTTTGGGGCCCTAAATTTTTTCTGGGCCCACGAGGGAGGGGGCTTACTACATTCTATGGCCTTTTTGGCTAGAGACTCGAGTAAGAGGGGGCGGGCCCCCTTGATCCGCCAGCTAGTCATCTCGGATGACCCTTCATCCTAGGTTGACATTATAATCATGAAATATTTCACATAAATCAGTAGGCTAGATATACAACAAAAAATGTCAATGCTGCAACGTTTGGGTCAAAGGAGGGGGGGGAGTATCGTTCAGATTTAGGATAGTCATGCTAGGATTTAGACAGGTGCATATGTTAGACCAATGCATTACCCCCAGGAAAAGCACTCCTAGAGATGATAAAATAATTTCGACTTCGAGACAGGGAAGATGCAAACAACCCACCAACATGTTTTTTGAAATATTTTCCTGATTTTCAATCCCTTCCACCCCTGCCTTTTAGTTTTAGTAATTTTTCTTGCATTAATATGGTGTGTTTTCAGTGACACACAGTTAAACCCTTTAAAGGAATAGGTTCCTTTTAGATAAAGTTGAAAACAATATTTTCCATGTTATTTCCCCATAGCCGGGGAAAACTCAAGGGATACATTGCTTTCAGCTAATTTCGGTCACCCATAATGGATATCTTTATAAAAAACTCCGAAGGAATGACTTATTCCTTAATTAATTAGGCCTAACTGTGTGTCAAAACACAGCACACTGATGCACTCAGAGAAAAATTAAAAAAGGGGTTGGAAGGGGCTGAAAATCAGGAAAACATTTCAGTAAAAACATGTGGGTGGGTTATTTCAGAGACATATAAAACAAATTATAATATGTCTCCGGTTATTTACATGTCCCCTGTCTCAAAGTCGAAATTATTTTATGGCATCTCAACTGAGACTGGGGTGCTTTTCCTGGAGGCCATTGTCTAACATATGCACCCGTTTAAATCCTCAGAAAATAGCCAAAATCCAACATATGACTGTCCGAAATCTGTTGCGATACTTTCCCACCTCCTTTGCCTATTTTCGCCAGTTGTGAGTCTTGGCATCCAAAACTCATTTTTAGCACAATACAAAAACTCGGCGTTCGTTTTTCAGACCAATCATCCGGGACTTTCAAAATGGCAGCCTCCATAGCGAAGAAATTATTTTCAAAGTCGTTTCAAAAACAGGTAAATTTAAAGTATCCCTGTCATAATTAACTCGTCAATGAAAGCCATATCTTTTTCCCTTGTAAATTCTAATAGATCAAATACTATTACTCTTCATTGTTTTCCCGGTTGTGTCACATTTGCTGTTTTATCTGAATATATATTTATGGCCAGGATTTTTGACCTTCGAACGTGATCATTGTATCACGAAATTACATAAAATTAATTTTATTTTGACAATGATATGAGAACGAAACGTAAATATGTCTCATAATTATCAGAGGGTATATCATAATGTGTTAGGTTCTTCACCAATCACCACTAGTCTATATCTTGCTAGGCGCATAGCCCTCTTTTGACAAGGGGGGGGGGGGGGTAGTATGTATCCAGCACAAAATTATCAATTAGAGGAACCATTTCTTCAATAAAATAAACATTACAAAATTCCAATTAAATAGTAAGGTACAATTAATGCAATAAAAAGTAACACAGCATATTGTCAAGTGGAAATAAAGCTAGTTGAAGTAACAAATGTGCAAATTAATTTTACCAATCAGGCATTCTGAATAGCACTTCCTATGTAAACAATTATTTCAAATTACCAAACTTTAACATAGGTGCCTTATAGTCTGAATATAATTCAGACTAAATAGGATATAGTCTAGGGGGGGGCAACGGGCAGGTGCAGTTTTTTAGCTTTTTTGAGCCTGTGGGATCTACCAGGCTGTCCGTCCGTCAACATTGGCCGCACAAATTAAAACTGCTATTCGGATTGAGTGATATCCACACATTCATTTTAAAATATCCATAATGCCTATTTGACCTGTCATCGCCATTTCCCAAGTTCGCCCGGCTTCCGAGAAATTGGTGATTTTGAAGTCAAAAAGTCGAATTTTCTGTAAATACTAGACACTTTCAAATAACTTGTAGTAGTTGCTATATATGCAACTTGTTCTCTGAAGATTTCAAAGCTCTCAAAATTACTTAGTTTTTGGTGTTTAATCCAGTACTGTCAACCCCCAAAGATTTTCTCGCGGGACAGATTTTTAAGACCCAGTGCCCAAAATTCGCGGGATTTTGCGGGACATCTACTAAATTCGCGGGATTTCGCGGGACATTTAAGGGATTTGCGTGATTGCGCTAATAGGCCAATTTTTTTTATCAAATTCGCAGGATTTCGCGGGACCATTCGAGGGACAAACACCCTAATTGCGGGACAGTTAACAGGTTTACCACCAAAAACTTCATAGAGGGACAGATTTTTTAGACAAAGTGCCCTAAATTTGCGGGATTTCGCGGGACATCCACCTAAATTTGCAGGATGTCCCGGGACATTCAAGGGATTTGCGTGATTGGAACTAATGTAAAAGCGTGTAAAAGTACTTAAATCAAACTTTCAGACACTGATTAATCAAATATAATGCACCGTTACATTGTAACTTAAATTAACGTCAACACAATTTCACAAAATACGCATGGGAATATTATTAAACTTTATTGTAATTTATCAAAAACAAAAACCATGCTTCAGGTGTGAGTACCGTAATCTAACACGAAATTCAAAAATTCGGAACAATACTTTGCACTTCTGGCATCGTGACAAACTATGAAATGCTTACCCCCATAATGTTATATATCAAAATGTACCAATTCATATACTGTAGGCATGGGCTTTCAATTGAAAGGCCATGATATAGGGGTTCGATTAATCTACATCAAATTATAGCGAATGAGGTTACTTTTCTAGATAGGGTTTGTAGAAAAAAGGGTACCGGGTAGTAAATCCTCCATGCTGGGTTCAAACTTGGTACCCGGTCGAAAAAACGGGTACCCAAAAAACGAAATATACGAATATTATCGCATCCTACGACCCCTTTAGATTGTGACCACAATCTAAAGGGGTCGTAGGATGCGATAAATACGAATATACAACATAATTAGATCATTAGAAAACGTGTAAGATTTGTTTTGAATTTACAAAAATGTATGTAACTTCCTACAAAATTGAGCTAGAAGCTTCAAATAAAAAGCATTTTAAGGCTCTTTTCATCCTCTATCATCATGGTCATATTTCCATTGGTAATGAAGGGGGGGGGGGTGGGGTGCACCCCCTCCTGGCTACGCCAATGACAAGACAAATCAATCTTACTTTATTTTCAATAGGTCGTACGTGGTACGTGAATTGTTTTGATTATGATTTAAATCTGTAAATAGCTATCGTTGCTTAAGCAGAGAGGTGACGTGTGTTAAATTACATGATGCAACGTGTAAGATTATTAATCATAATTTAAGTTATCCCAATTTTTGACAAAATGTCCACTGAATTGTAAATTGTTATGTCTTACAATGTCATAGGCGTAGCCAGGAGAGGGTGCGATGGTGCGATCGCACCCCCCCCCCATAACCAATGAAAATATGGCCATGACGATAGAGGAAGAAAAGAGCCTTAAAATATGCTTTTTAATTGAAGCTTCTAGCTCAATTTTGAAGGATGTTACATACATTTTTGTTAATTCAAAACAAATCTTACACGTTTTCTCATAATCTAATTATGTTATATATTCGTATTTTTCGTTCTTTGGGTACCCGTTTTTTTGACCAGGTACCGGGTACCAAGTTTGACAAAAAAAGGCCAACGTTGGAACTATTTGTGACCTACATCCCTATTGTCGTAATTAAAATGAAAGTTGAACCCTTCCTCTTTATTTTGATACCAAACAACAGCATCCTAGGTACTTTAAATTAGGTAAACTTTACTCCTTAAAAGTGCAAAAACTTAGCTTCTTACTAGTATATAAGATAAGATAATCACAATATAGGGGATTGCAACAATTTCGGAAATTCGCGGAGGTCAAAGCCACATTTGTGGATCTTCGCGGGACATTGCGGGACACGCGAATTAGCCTAATTTTGATCAAATTCGCGGGATAATCCCGCCATTCGCGGGACACTTGACAGCTCTGTTAATCTGTTAAATTTGACAAAAACAAAAGTAGGACTTTGTCATTTTCAGGGAACTTTCTCACATATACATGTACATGTAAAGTCAATCATCATTGGCTGCACAAATTAAAACTGCTATTCGTATTGGGTCATATTCACATTAATTTTATGCATATCCATAATGCCTGTTTGACCTATCATCGCCATTTCTCAAGTTCACCCAGTTTCCAGGAAATTGCCGATTTTGATGTCATAAAGTCAAAGTTTCTGTAAATATCAGACACTTTGTTGAAGTAGAACTTTCAAATAAGTGGTAGTAGTTGATGTATGTGCAACATATGTCTTCTGAAGATTCTTAAGCTCTGGGAATTCCAGTTCTTGGTGTTTACTCTATAAAATTTGACAAAAAGCAGAACTTAAGGGAGTCATTTTTAGGGAACTTTCTTGATGTATATTGTCAATGGCAGGTTTTGTGATTGACAAGTTTCTCAAAGTTTGTCCCTATACTTGTTCATTACTTGCAATGAATTACATCATTACTCGATATAAGCAGTCCCTACATATTGCTCAATATATGTCTGTATGTCAGCATCAAATTTTTACTGTTTTTTAGATATTTGACGTCAAAAACCGGTAAAAATAAGTTATTTTTCAACTTGCTTCAATTTGATCAAATTTTCTACAAGTTGCCAGGAGTTCAAATTTGAGCTTAGTTTTGAGATTTGACCTTCAGTGACCTTCGAAAGGTCAAAAAGTTGATTTTTCAAATTGATTATTTGGATGTAAATTTTGGTCACCTTAATCACAAAAGACCTACTGAGCTCTGAATAAGTAAAATGTTCACAAAATGAATCGTTTCGGTAACCAACGTAATCGAGTGTATCGCCAGTGCATTTGTGTTATGGCGTTTAATTTTTTTTGTATAGTGGATAGATGGTGCTGACTGTGGTCCACTTTGTGTCAGTAATCTGCAAAAGGCCTACAAGCCCATGATATCAGGATGTCTTTGCAAGATAGAGGGGTCTTTTAGGTTTTAGAAATTGCACTCATACTCTGAGATTCATTTTGGAGGCATTTGCATGTGCTGCCATCTTTAAAAAGCAAAGGGAATTGATATTGAAAATACAGAACATCTTATGAATATGAATAACATTTTTCAAAGGGGTCACTAAAATAAGTTTTACCAAATCTCTTTTTTATGCAGGTATGTGCAAGATGCTTTACTAGTTCGGCTGTATCATACAGAGAGCATGAGGGTAAACAAGCCAAATTTTTCCCTGTTAAGGATATGCCCATGCTACCCGATGGAACTTTTAAAGGTAAAATTACTGATTTCACATAATACCCAAGATGTCTTGAACAATACCTTTGTAAAGCTATTTTAAGAAATTCCTAACTTTATGACGTATTTGTTAATGACCCAATGAATACTATTTGAGGACTCAACTGCAGAAAAATAACTATGAATTTGCAATGTTTCGGATATGGAGTATAAAAAACTAAATTCATAACCATGTTTTTAATTCTCGTATTTTCAATTAAAATTGCATTCATAACTACATTTTGAATTCTTGTATTTTCAGGTAAAACTGCATTTGTTACCGGAGGGGGCACTGGGCTTGGCAAGGGAATGACAACGCTCTTGTCTAAGCTTGGATGTAATGTTGCAATAGCCAGTAGGAAGATTGATGTCTTACAGAAAACTGCACAAGAAATAACAGAACAGACAGGGAATAAAGTAAGATAGGAGAATGAAATGACAATTTTATTTCTTTTTTATTCATGATTTACTACAATTGTTGCATGTTGCTACATTGTGGATACTTCATATCTATAATAAGGCATATCAGTGCATATATCAAAATAATAAGGCATATCAGTGCATATATCAAAATAATAAGGCATGAATCTAGAATACGAATAAAATAATTGTTATCGGTACAAGAGTTATAATCTTTAATGTATGGTAATTCAAAAGTATAAATTTGTAGAGGGATCAGGGGATGATTGATGAATGACAAGATTATCTATTTGTTGTTTATTCTAGCATTTAGGATTACCTTGTCAGTTTATGCCATTTATTTTGTTTTAAAATGTCATAAATATCATGTGTCATTAAACTTGTTTTAACCATTGGCTTTAAAAGGTTAGGCTATAGAGAATTACACCAACGGTTGTGGGGGGAGAATTTGCCCCCCACTCTATGATCTCGGAAAGGACAAATTATAGGAGAGTGTATTACATATCACTAAAGCTTATTCAATTCCCAGTATTTTGAGCCTACTAATATTAGAAATTCCTATTCTAAGAGGTTTGTCATTTCAAGTCAAAACTACCAACAATTTGGGTATTTCAATAACTTTGGCCAGCTCTAAATAAATTCCTCCAACGGGGGTTAGAGTCATATTTTTTTCGTTAAAATATGCTAAATTCAATTTTAAGCATCCTTAGGGGGGGGGGGGGGAAGATCTGCCCCCTAACAGTTTAAGGGTTAAAGAATTACCTTTTTATTGCAGTTTAGGAGAGCAATACATCATTTCAATACAATTACAATGATCATACTATGATTTACATCCATAAACCTTTCATCTCAATCATAAGGAATGTGAAATTAATATCTAGGATACAATATTATTAATGCATTTTCATTTTTCAAGGTGGCTGCTATTCAATGTGACATCAGAAATCCTTTGGCTGTTCGAGACGCTGTTAGTGACTGTATCGATACATTCGGCCTACCCAATATAGTGATTAACAATGCGGCGGGGAATTTTATCTCCCCATCTGAAAGGTTATCAGCAAATGCGTGGAGGACAATAACCGATATAGTACTTAATGGAACTGCCTTTGTTACGCTTGAGATTGGAAAACGATGTATTTCCTCATCACAAGGTGATTTTTCTTATTATAGGAAGTGTTTATGAAACTAAAGTAGTAAAAGGTGTATGAAATTATGACATTACAGAATTTATTGGATGTCTTAAAACCGTCATTGTATTGGTAATGTGTTTACATGCTTATTATACGGTAAACTAAAAAACTAATTATGTAAATGGTGTTATGCAATTTACTGGATGATTAATGATCGTCATTATAGTCCTAATGTCTATACTTTTTGTGGTAGACTGAAATCAATAGAGGGTTATAAAACATCAATCATATGTTGCAAGAAAATGAGACAAAACAAAATACAATCCCTAAAAATTATATAAAACATATTAAACTTATATGACATATATGGATTGTTTGTAATTGTAATGCATGGCATGTTCAAACCTTGTTGACTCCAATGAAATAGTGCATTGAAGTACAATTAGTGTAACCATCCACTAAATTAACATGAAGCTATGTTTTGTAAAGTATACTATTGGTCAACATTTAACCAAGATGTAACCATGAAATATATGTGCATTTATTGTATTCATTTATTGTACATGAACTTCCATTTTACTTAAGTATGCCATTGGCCAAAATTTAACAAAGATTGGACTATGATATATGTTTGCATTTATTGTACATGTTTATTGTATATTGCAGGATGCTCATTTCTGAATATTACCACCACATATGCTGAGAGTGGATCAGGTTTCACAGTGCCCAGTGCAGCTTCTAAGGCAGGTGTAGAGGCAATGTCAAAGTAAGTATTGTATTACAGTACCAAAGTGGCTGGGTGTAGAGGCAATGTCAAAGTAAGTATTGTATTATAGTATCAAAGTGGGTGGATGTAGAGGCAATGTCAAAGTAAGTATTGTATTATAGTATCAAAGTGGGTGGGTGTAGAGGCAATGTCAAAGTAAGTATTGTATTATAGTATCAAAGTGGATGGGTGTAGAGGCAATGTCAAAGTAAGAATTATATCACTGTTTCAAAGTGGGTGGGTGTAGAGCAATGTCAAAGTAAGTATTGTATTACAGTATCAAAGTGGGTGGGTGTAGAGGCAATGTCAAAGTAAGTATTGTATAACAGTATCAAAGTGGGTGGGTGTAGAGGCAATGTCAAAGTAAGTATTGTATTACAGTATAAAGTGGGTGGGTGTAGAGGCAATGTCAAAGTAAGTATTGTATTATAGTACCAAAGTGGGTGGGTGTAGAGGCAATGTCAAAGTAAGAATTATATCACTGTTTCAAAGTGGGTGGGTGTAGAGGCAATGTCAAAGTAAGTATTGTATTACAGTACCAAAGTGGGTGAGTGTAGAGGAAATTGTCAAAGTAAGTATTGTATAACAGTATCAAAGTGGGTGGGTGTAGAGGCAATGTCAAATTAAGTATTGTATTACAGTACCAAAGTGGGTGGGTGTAGAGGCAATGTCAAAGTAAGTATTGTATTACAGTATAAAGTGGGTGGGTGTAGAGGCAATGTCAAAGTAAGTTTTGTATTACAGTATCAAAGTGGCTGGGAGTAGAGGCAATCTCAAAGTAAGTATTGTATTACAGTATAAAGTGGGTGGGTGTAGAGACAATTATGCAATTCACTCACCCATGGGCAATTCAAAAACACTGCCTAAATGTCAGACATTGACATTTGGTTTGTCAAGTGCACTCAGTTGTACATTCTGTACAATAAAATGACTTGTTGAAAAATCCAATCATCATTTTCAAATTGCTCACATACCTTAGACAAAGTCTCTTATATTTTGCAGTTTTTGAAAAATTAAATTTCATTAGATCTCAGGCCCGTAGCCAGGATTTGCCAAGGGGGGTTCAATTTTCAAAAATTTCCAGGGGGGGTTCACATTTGACAATTTTTGCCCAAATTAGGCTAAAATCACTAGATAAGTGCTCAAAATGGTCAAAAACTGCATGATTTTGAAAGAATTTTTGGCCAGGGGGGGGGGGGGTTCCTTGCGAACCCCCCCCTGGCTACGGGCCTGGATCTACATGAATTTTACAAAGAGTGGTTACAAGAATTTATGCAAAATATGAGCACAATTACATTCAAAAATATTGAAATTCCTTGCCAAAATATTGAAAAGTTAAGCTATTTTCAAAATGTCTAGTAGTATCATGTATTAATTGTTCAATTAATATCAAAACCAACCTTCCACAGTAAACCTTTGTGTGTGATATGATGATCTACCATAAGTTTTTTTTAAATTTATTTCAGATGATATTTTGTTAACAAAGATGGCAGTTTAACTGAATTTGTCTATTCTCTTTGTCTATTTCAGGTCTTTGGCTGCAGAATGGGGACGCTATGGGTTGAGATTCAACTGCATACAGCCTGGCCCTATATATACAAAGGTACACTGATTGAAATTAATTTCTTAACAATATATTGAGCATAAGCCATTAGGTGCTCATTCTGAAATGTAGCACTTCATCAAAGAGAGCAAGATTTCCATAAATTATGTCTGATTTAGTATATTCCTTGTAAGGCCTGTTTCAAAAAAAAACATTTTCATTTCATGAGTTACAATAGTGAGATAGTATACTGTTAGTCAGCTTGATTTGCCATGATTTAAGATGGCGAATTGGGCAAAATTGGAAAATTAGCGGAGATTTAATTTGGCAAATATAGCAAGAATAGATGGCTGTGAAACTGGCAAATTTCACAGGTGAACCAGTATTAATGGTGGTCAACATAAGTAGGTGAAAATATAAGCCAGGTGAATAAGAAAGTGAAAAAGGAAGCCTCTGTGGCGATTTAAATTGAATCATCTTTTATTCATAAGAATAAATAAGCTCTGCTTATCAACTGGATGCTCTCTTATTTCTAACACCAAATGGTCCACTTTATTGGATAAATCTGATCTTGAACATTTGAACAATATCTCTGAACATAAATTACACTGGATGAAAATTTCCCGGGGATTTTAAAAAATTGGCAAAGACAGGATTTGGCAAATTTTTGCAATTTGCCAAATTTGACAAATTAAATTGGTTGCCAAATGACTAACAGTATTTGGAATTAGTGTAGCAACGAAAAATAGATGGACTGTGTGTTAAAAGTGTAGATTTAATATTCTCGACTTTGACACAGGTGATCGTAAACATTGTTTTATTTCTACAAATAATAACTTTGGTTAAATAGTTTTTACTAAACAGCTTCAGACAAATGATCTATAAAACATTTCATTTATTGTTTTAATGATTGTGATGAGAATATTTTTCACCAAGCTTTTTACAAGTTCTTAGAATTCTTGATTTCTAATTGAAAATCATGATAAATAAAAAATAAAACAGACCGGGGCAATGCTATACCCTGTACATACCATTTATAGACCAAATTATTGAACATGGTCATTTAGAGGTTATCGAATTTATTTCATTAATATCTTATGGGCAAAGAAACCTGTACTCAAGAAGGCATCTTAAATATGGTCACTTATTTCAAATTGCCAACATTTTTTTAGAAATAACTCAAATACCAGCTAACAGATATGGTTCAAATTTTATATGCTGATTGCAAAAAGGATTCTACTCAAGAGTTAGATGACTCAGTGGGATTTGCTACTCTGTGGATTTGCTGTTTCCTAGTTTCGATTATAGATAAAATATCAATAAATTTTTTATCTCACCAAGCCAATCAGAAATCGTCATCGAAATACAGACGACTTTCTAGATGGTCATTTCCTCTGACATCACCCCATAGTTAATGAGCAAGTATTTAGCATGTGTTCCTTCCACTTCGCTGATTGGTTAAGAAAGGGTCAGTGTGGTAGATTTGGAATGATTCACTACCTGGGCTGTCACAGGCACCAATCTTTGGGTGGGGCTGCTAAACTATAATATAGTCTATACTAGGCAGTGGGTTGTTTATAACTAGACCCTGCGCGCATGGTAACATTAACATGATGTACATATGTGTGTATATATTTTACATGACTTGTTGCAGGGTGCATTCAGTCGACTGGACCCCACTGGGTCATTCCAGAAACAAGCCTATGATGTTAACCCAACTGGAAGACTGGGTGACGTAGCTGAGATATCAAACCTTGCATCATATCTAGTCAGTGACTTCGCATCATGGATCAATGGAGCGGTGAGTAGTGTTGACCTTTATATATTTGTCACTTTTTATGGCACCACCACAAGTGGTGACATATTGTTATAATCTACAACTTTTTATGTAACCTCCACAACTTTTTTTGTGGATGGTGATTGATGGTTGGTGGTTGGAGTTTGTCATCTGGAACAAATGACAAATGGTGACATTTTGCATGTTAATGCCTTGTATGATGCTATTTCATAATTACTGGCACACCAAAAAGGTATATATTGGTTCTATCATATGTAAATCATATATCAAATATAGCATATACTTTGTATTCTCTAATCTACTCTACTACTCGAGTTCTTGTGTGTAAAATTCCTTTCTGGACCTTCTCAAAACTATTCATATATTGGTGTGTAAGGCCATAAGAAGTAGATTCTTTGTTTTGCGTCCTGGCAAAATCCATATCATGCAAGGGTACAAGGAAAACAAACACAAACTCAAGAAAAAACACAAACTTGTTTGCTGAGAAATGGACATTTTATGGGCATAAAATGGGATGACATCAAGTTGCAGTGATTACAAACACATATCTATACATTTAGATAAACAATACTTTTAAACATAGTTATTATTCAAGGGTAAAAAATAAGAAAGTACACAATGCATGCCAAAGTATCAATAACACTGTCAATATTGACACACATCAAATTATCCGCCATTTCATCTGATTCTGATTGAACGAAATGCGATTGTACTTTCAGACACTTGTAATTGCTATTTGGATGTGTTTGTTTTTTCTGATTTACTCAAAATAATGCAAGCAAGGGGACGCAAAACAAAGAATCTACTTCTTATGGCCTAAGTTGAATTTAGGTAGATAATGTTAGAGCTTGACCTGGGAAAGGATGGCTATTCAAAAGATTATTGTATTTGATTCCACAATAATGACTTTTATGTCCTGCACAAGCTGCATTTGTTTGAGATCATTAGATTAACAAAGATCTTATATTTTCCAGATAGGCTTGTTCTTTGATCTGATTACCTTTGTCATCCCTTTCAATGAATTCGTATTCTGACTGCAACCACTGTAAAAAACAAACGTTTGACCTTATGTTTCAATTTCAATTCATGATAAGATTTGATGGTGTGTAATTTGTATCCTGACTGCAAATACTAAAAAGCAAAAGACCTACATGTTCCAATTTTAATTCATTTATAATGTATTTTTAGGTGATAAGATTTGATGGTGGAGAATATGTGAGCATGGCAGGAGAATTTAACAAACTGACATCAGTGTCAAAGGAGGAATGGGATATGATGGAAAACATGATCCGTAAAACTAAAGGCTCATGAGATGTTCAGAGAACTGCAAATCATAGACATTTCTTATAAATCATGTCCTGTTTTGCTTACTAGAGAAACAAGATATAAAATTCCAAAGGTCGCAGATAGCAATGTCAGAAAATTTAAAAATGAAGCGAAAATTTATAAATGATGTGAAGATTATATCAATAAGATGATCCTATTTTGAATATAAAATTAATAATATGAACTGATGATTTTTTTTTAAATTTCTTTCTTTCATTCATTATAATACAAATCAATATTTCAAAATGCAATATTTCAAAAACTTTAAATACGTTTTCTCACTCAACAATGTGTCTAACATATTTTTCATATTCAAACATTACAGATATATTTTTTCTCTCATTCTTTGAAAACTTAAATCCATGTATAGCTTTCTTTATTACAAGTGAACTGATGATTTAATATTTAATAGATGACATGATTTATTGAATTTGTCTATTTCAACAACATATGGTGCATTGGATGATCGATGACATTAACAATAATTGTGATACGTACATATCTTTAGATATTACACAGAAGAGTACAGCAAAATGGAAATAAAATATATTTGTATTATCTTCTTACAGACTATAGTAAATAAATGCATAGTTTAGCATACCCATTCACATTTATTTCAAACATTGCATAGGCGTAGACAGAAGGGGTGCGATGGTGTGATCGCACCCCCCCATAACCAATGATAACCATTAGATACAATTTTGAAGGAAGTTACATCAATTTTTGTAAAATTGAAAACAAATCCCCCCTTGACTGAAAACCGAATTTTTTTTGCGATCCCATTGTGTAGTTATAAAGGAGTTAGACAAAGCATTTATGTATACTGCTACTGTAATATGCCTCTATTTTGTTAGAGATGTGGATTTAGAATTCAGACTTTTTTTTCAAAATAAATAATATTTGGTTGATTTAACGATATTTTCAAACTTGGCATGGGGCCTTTAAATGTATTTACATATTTATACATTTATTTTGAAAGATAAAGATCAAAGTTGTTCATACATTGTCAGATGATGATAATACGTAATGCTATTTCCTTATTTCTCCAAAGATAACCTAAACATTTAATTTAATTGCAATGGCCTTAGATATTTTTTGTTCAGGCTCTCCTAGCTACACAGCAGGGCAACTAGTTGACCTGTTAATTACATCAACAAGTAAAAGGGTAACACTAATGAGATTATCGATTATACTATACCTACATCATATACCTTTACAGAAATAAATTCACAAAGCTATTAGTTATCATTCTGATTTATCAGAGTCCATCTTTACCTAACGCTTCTGAACTATTCCAAAAGGATAGTAAAGGCTGTGGATCCCACAATGATTAGTTATACTTTCTACAGTCCTTGCAGACTTATACTTTTCAGAGAAATCTTGACACCTTTCATTGGATTGGTAAATTATTCTTTAACCTAAGGTTACATTATTGTCATGATAAGATATAATAACAATTTTATCTACAAATCTACAAGCAGTAATTATGGAAAACTGACTGAAAGTGAAAACCGGATTCAATAGTGAATTACAGTGTAAATTTTGTTGTTTTTGCATTTCTGTCACTATGTTATTGTAATTTTCATAAGTGCATCCGATAATATGTGCATCGAGGTGTCACTGTGACAATAATCACTTCACAATGAAGGTGTTTAATGACCAAAGAGCTGGGTTTTATAGTTATGTAATGGCACAGAACAGTGCATTGTCTCACTAGAATCTACATAAATCCCGGCCTGAGCTTTAATTAAAGACGAAGATAGGTGATGTAAAAGACAATCTGCTTATTGAAAAGACAAGCTGATTATAGGCTACTTGCTAGATAAATCTAAATTGGAAAGAATATGGCTACGCTATGACAGCAAAGATAAAGTGTTTTAACTTCTGTTATTTCTAGCTCATTGATCGATCTTGTAAGATTAGGTAAGATAAGGGTTCTACAAGTAAATTGTCTGTCTAGAAGAATTGCTTTTTGGAAATACTCCGGTGATCTGGGTTTATTTTATCTCACTGATAGCATAGCAGAAGGTATGTGCAAATGAAATTAAAGCCTTGAAAATGAAAGAAAAATCTTGAAACGAAAGAAAATTGTAAGATCGGATAATCATGCAATCACGGCCACATTTAATTTTGAACTAGGATGAAGAAAACATTACTTCATCCTAGATTTTGAAGAGCCCAATGGAAAATCAATAACGTGTCTAACATTCCCAAAGTAGTATGTTAAACAAGAATGAGACAATGTTTTTTCTGCATGGAGAAACCTAAGTACATAATTCAAAAAACGCTGGAAATTGATGTTTATTCAGCAAAAGTGAAAGTGATCAATTAACATCAATGGGAATGTGAGTCGTGGAATTGTTATATTCGTTATTAATTCAACCTTTACTTATAATACATGTCCGATAGTACATGGCGAAGCATCGTTATTAACATACCCCGGGACAGTATACCTACTGTACCTTTAAAAATTTAAAGCGAGTTGATATTACAATCAAATATGTTACTAGTATTTAATATAGATTGCTGATTTTCAAATAAGTTTTGTATGATTGTTAAATAAAATTTGCCAATTATAATTTATTTAATAAATAAACGTTTTTGTTTGTTTCAATTGTTTTGATATACAGGGTGATCAATAAATAAGGTAAAAGTATCTGGCATTTTGTAAATATTGGTCCAAACATCCTGAAATTTGGTCATTTGGTTGTATACATGATTAGGATGGCATGAACTACAAGATGTGCAGTCAGTATGCAGTTATCTGGGGCAAGCCCAAATCATGATCTATATATCTTCAATGAATAAACACAAGGAGCACACACGTCGCGAACTCGCAACCTCGTGGTTACGGTGCCCAATCGCCTAGCCTGAACGTGCTGGCGCTCAAGCCCTCTTAGTCTATCTCGCCCAACTCGATAACCCCAAAAAAGCTTGTTTTGTTAGTAAATATTCAAAAACTTTTTTCGAAAATTTTTTCGAAATTCGCCATTTTGACCAAGCATTAATTTTATGAACCGCATATTTTTTGACGGACACTCCAGATTACGTTATTGAACTTGGGGATCTAGAGAAGAAAGTATATATCATGATTTGGGCTTGCCCCACTTCATACCGACTGTAAAAGTATAGGGGTTGCCTTGGGCCTTTTGAATGGAGGAAAATGCTTCTTTTGCATATGCCAATCATAGAAATAACTTTTGACAATTTTATCATTTTTCTTATTTCAATTTTCAAACTCCCCACTGGATAACATTAGAAAATATTTCCAACAATTCTTTTTCGAACCTGGCAAAGTTAGGAAATCGGCAAATTGGCATTAAATCTGGTATGAATATACAGGAACTTGGCATTCACATATTCACCCTATGCAGACAGAGCCTGTGGGAAATATTGGGTGCGGAGCAAATGAGCGGAGGGTGCGGAGCTAACGGTCATTTTTGAATTTAAATTTGGGATATTTCTGAAACTAAGCCGTTTTGGGCTTATACCAAGATATGTGTATTTGACACCAAATATCAATACAATTGTGAAAATAGTAGCGCAATTCATTCTATAGCGACGCAGTGTGCCTTAAACCTTTCCCAGACCTATATATTTTGAAATTATCCTTTTAATACTGAGTCCCCAGCATTCATAAAAAATGGTGTTCAAGGTTCACTATCTATACAAATTATTTTTGCATCTTGGAAGCCAGGCAGTATCTGTGTGATTTTATAAAAATTCGGAAATGTTTTTCAGATATGAGCCCCCTCTAAATATTGGGTGCGGAGGAGCTCCATAAACGTACCTCCGCACCCAATATTTAGAGGGGGCTCATATCTGAAGAACATTTCCGAATTTTTATAAAATCACACAGATACTTCCTGGCTTCCAAGATGCAAAAATAATTTGCATGGGTAGTGTATCTTGAACACCATTCTTTATGAATGCTGAGGACGCAGTATTAAAAGGATAGTCTCAAAATATATAGGTCTGGGAAATGTTTAAGGCATAATGCGTCGCTATAAAATGAATTGCACTACTATTTTCACAATTTTATTGATATTTGGTGTCAAATACACATATCTTGGTATATTTGAAGTCCCAAAACGGCTTAGTTTCAGAAATATTCCAATTTTAAATTCAAAAATGACCGTTAGCTCCGCACCCTCCGCTCATTTGCGCCGCACCCAATATTTCCCACAGGCTCTGTCTGCATAGGGTGATATTGTTAATAAGCAATTCTTAAGATTCGCTCATTTTAGGAATTGTTTTGATTTACCATTTTTATTCCTGTAATAGATGCTGATTTCATTTGCTAACAAGATTTCCCCTGTGTATGATCGTAATTATGGGACGCCCTTGCTATTTTTAAACTTTCCTCTACGTATATCACTAACAACTCTTTTTAGAGATATAGTAGCATCATTACAGCGTATAAAGAATGGACGCCTTCGAAGTATATCAATTGTAATCTGCTTTTATTGGTACATTATGATAACGCAGTATCAAGAAAGGACATAAAATGTTCATTTAGGGCGTTCGTCCGGGCACAAAATGTCATGCTTATATTTCAAGATAGGCTTTATTCTTAAACACAGGTTGAAATGACTTAGAGGGCATCCATTCAGGGGTTTTCCAAAGAGAAAGTCGCGACAAGGAAAACAGAAAGCAGTGGATAGACTATACACTCGTGTGTAATCCTTGTAATTTATATTCGGTAGAGTTTACGAATTTAGAATATAAATAATTTCTATAGTTATTGTGGGGTGTAGTACATGTATTTGTCGTGAAAATCGAACACGATTTTGATCCAGCTGCGAGCTGCATTGTTATTAGCTGTTTAGTGAACTGTGTTGTTAGGTTTGTACACATCATTCTGGCTCTTGGCTCCGCAAGGTAAATTCCTTTCATTACTAGACTTTATATCACACAGTCGATAGGTCCAAGAGTTGTTGCATACCTTTTAGGCCTTGCAATTAAGAGCTCCTCAAAATTTTGAGGTTTTAATGGTGTAAACAACTCCGAAAATCAATCGACTTAAGGCGAAGCTAAATTAAATAAAAAGTACAAAAAATGACTGCCATATTTTTTTGATAAAGACACATGTTTTTAAAATCTGTTTACCTTGTATATGAATTGTATATCTTGAAAAATGAAACATGTCAAAGTTAACATCACACATAAACGCATTTTTCTAAACTATGAATTGGAGGTGTATGGATCCCCAAAGCTAGCATGAAGAGTGCGAAGTGAGGCTAACTTTTGAAAGTTTCAAGGAGTAGCCTTGCAACAGTCACACATTTGCAAGAGTCTAAAATTTCCACAAATCATCTTACCTTTCCCAGGAACATCGAAGGAGCATGAAAATGTGTACTTCTTGCATTGTAAGAGTATAATAAAGCCAAACCATTTTAAATTCTAAATATTTCATGTCCACCATTTTGTTTGCCGGAACTACTTCTAGACTTCCTGATTAATCCTCATACAAGTTTTGTGACTACACCAAGTGGCATGGATTATCACCTGTATATTTTATCTATTACAGTATAATTATCATGATAGATACATGATAGAGGCTTTATGAATGATAAACAATGGATACATGAATGAGAATAACTCTGGACTAAAAAATAGTTCCAGGAAACAAAATGGTAGACATGAAATATTTAGAATTCACAATGGTTTGAGCTTTATTATACTCTAACAATGCAAGAAGTACATATTTTCATGCTCCTTCGTTGTTCCTGGGAAAGGTAAGATGATTTGTGGAAATTTTAGACTCTTGCAAATGTGTGACTGTTGCAAGGCTACTCCTTGAAACTTTCAAAAATTAGCCTCACTTCGCACTCTTCATGCTAGCTTTGGGGATCCATACACCTCCAATTCATAGTTTAGAAAAATGCGTTTATGTGTGATGTTAACTTTGACATGTTTCATTTGTCAAGATATACAATTCATATACAAGGTAAACAGATTTTAAAAAGATGTGTCTTTATCAAAAAAATATGGCAGTCATTTTTTGTACTTTTTATTTAATTTAGCTTCGCCTTAATTAGAACTAATTTTGCAGAAGGAGTCCATTTTAATGGAATATTCATAAGTGTCTATTGTCTTGCGTGCAACTCGTTCTTTTAAAACAGCGTGTCTCTCCTACGTATTGTGTTACTGTCCATGTTTGCATGTACCTGAATTACTTCACATTGCAATAAACTGTACTGCGGCCACAAGCCATTGCTTTTCTTGAATTACTGTTATGTTCTTTGTAACGTAGCCTGATAATGGCCTTCAGGACTGCCAATAGATGGCATAAAATTCAGTGGGTTTAATAGCATACTTTAACATGTAAAAGTTGCTCCAAATATCTCCCAAAATAAATTTTATTGAAAATATCCAAAACCTCATGATTTCGAATCTTAAAACATGTTTGTAAATAATAATGAAGGAAAATATGATATTTATTTGATATGTGTAGTGAATTTTAAGTTTTAAAACAGCAATATTTACACACAAACCAATGGGCCAGATGTGAAGAACAACCTAGTAGTTAACTGCCATCTATACGAGTCCTGGCTCCCATTGGTATAGAATGCATAAATATCCCGTTATAGATCCCTCTTCCTTGGAAGATAGTAAGATAAGGCATGTCTCCGAGTCTTCGTGGTCAAAATTCTAATTATTGATAATAGAAACATTTTAAATACTTAAAGAGGTCACTAGTTATGAATTGGAAAAATCGAGAAAAAACAAGTTCCATATATAAGCCTATTTAATGATGTCACCAAAGGCACTAAATTAGTGACACGTTAAAAGGTCTTGTAATTCTCTAACCGCCGTTGATTGGTCATTCTGATACTCATAGCATCTTTCTGTTTCCCCTGAAACATCTCAGGGCTGAGTTGAAATGAGATGTCATGGTTTATCATGATGTTGATTGGTTGATGATAGCATAACGGCAGTTTGTACGACTTTATTCTGGCGTTTTATTCTCCGGTCACAAATTCAACAAGAACTGACTTATCTTCCTCTTGCTAAATTGGATTGGTGTTTATAACCGCATTAGTTTAAATGCATCCGGGCAGTATTTGTTAGAAATGTAAATATCTTGTCATTTGGGCCATAAATCGATAGAACTAATGTTTTACACTCCCCTTCAAAAGTTTGACAATTAATACCAATTGAATGCCCTTGTAGCATCATATGTGTTGTGTTTTGTATCAAGACTTTATTATACATCAAACATAATATAAGAACTACATAGTTAATGTGTTTCTAGTAGGAAGCCAGACTTACAAGTGTCTGCTATAGGCATGGTAATCTCAGTTAAGGGTATCAGATATCTTAATGACCAGTACTGAAACCAGATACATAACATCTCCCTTCTTTTAGTTTATAAACAAGTTAAACTTTTAACAGTCATCTCATTGAAATATGATCATTACTAATTCTGAATATTTTGTAAGGGAGCTCATTTAAACTTTACTAGCCATGTTATTTGAACTATCTGACCTGTCTCATGAACTTTAGTATTCATTGATAAAATGTCCAGTGCATATGTTTGTACTACATGCTAATGAGGTTCTTGACCTAAGAGTTTACTACAGTCTTACTACAATGTTTATTTTGATATGCTAATTTGGTCTATCCTTGACCTTCATTGCAAATATGGATATTTCCATTTCACTTCCAGTCTTGGGTCTACACTATACTAATGATAGTCACTTCACACATTTTATGTTGGAATTAAATGTCTCCTATTCCTTCTAAATTGTCCTCCATCTGGGGTTTCAACTAGATATGATCTGGGCGAGTCTAGTTTCTCAGTCACTGTTGCATTTCTCCAGATGTATTTATTGTTCCTTTTCTCACGGACTTTGACAGGGGTATTAGGTTGAAGAGGGGCAAGGGGACGAGCGCGGAGGTCATACTTTCTCTTCTCCATCTGCTTTTTCTGCTGAAGTTTTGTGCGAACGTTGGGATCTGGGATTTGGGGATTCAGTAGAACATCACTTGTAGGAATTTTAGATCGCAGTTTTCTACCCATAAGTAATTCTGCTGGGGATTTGTTGATCTTCGCATCAATTGGGGTGTTTCTCAAATTCAGCATGGCTGTGAAAATATCATCTGATTTTCTGATAATATTTTTTACAGTCTGTATTGTCCTTTCAATCTGGCCATTGCTATTTGCTAGATTCGGGCTCGATGTAGCAATGTCGAAGTTGTAGTCTTCGCTGAATTTTACATATTCTGATGATTGAAATGGTGGACCATTGTCACTGAATACTGTTTGGGGAATACCATTTCTGCTGAACGAGGCTTTTAGGCAATTTATGATGGGTTTTGCCTTGGTGCTGGTGAGTGAGTACAGCTCAGGGTACTTGCTGTAGTCTACTCCAATTAGGTAATCCTTGTTGTTATGTGAGAATAGGTCAACACCTATCTTTTCCCAGGGGCGCATAGGAACCTTATGTGGAATCATAGGTTCTCTTTGATTGGCATTTCTGTGGGTTTTGCAAATGTCACAGTTTTTTATCATATCCTCGATCTGGGAATTCATGTTGGGCCAATAGAGTGTCTCTCTTGCTATGGATTTAGTTTTAACGATTCCCATATGGTTTTCATGGATAAGTGACTTTACTTCGTCTCTCATTGATGTGGGAATTACCAGTTTCAGGCCTTTGAACACGAGACCGTCAACTGTACTAAGTTCATCATGAAAGGTGTAATATGGCATGACTGACTCATGTACATCAGTCTTTTCAGGCCATCCAATTCTGCAATATTCCATAATGCGTTGCAGTACAGGGTCATTCGAGGTCGCGTTCCTGTACTCTTGCTGTTTTGGTTTAGACATGGGTAAAGCTTGAAGTAATCCATCTGCTTGTTGATCAATGTCATTCATGATAGAAGCGATAATTTTCGAGCTTTCTATGTCACTGTCTACGCATGCTCTGCTGAGAGTGTCTGATATAACCATGTCTTTTCCAGGTTTCCACTTGATTGTGACATCGTACTTTTGCATTTGCAAAAGCATTCTTTGTAATCGAGCTGGGGCTTTATTTAAAGCTTTCTTTGCGATCACCTCCAGGGGCTTGTGATCAGTTTCCACGACAAAGGGCTTACCATAGAGGTATTGGTGAAACTTAGTTGCTCCAAAACATATACTTGTCATCTCTTTCTCTATTTGGGAGTAGTTTTGTTGGGCAGGGGTGAGCGATTTTGACGCGTAGCATACAGGCATATCATCCTGTAGTAGGACAGCTCCAAGACCATCTTTCGAAGAGTCTACATTCAGCACTGATGGCTTATTGGGGTCATAAAACTTGAGAACTGGGGCTGTGGTTATAAGCTTTTTCAGCTGCTCATACGCTTCTATCTGTGGCTTATTCCATTCGAAAATAATATCCTCTTTCAGTAGTTCTCGCAAGGGAGCATTTAGCTCTGATAAGCGTGGTACGAACTTGGCAACATAATTCACCATGCCAAGGAATCGACTCAGTGATTGTTTATCTGTAGGGGTTTTCATCTCAACTATCGCTTTTATCCGATCATCCGGGATACTCAGTCCATCTCTCGACCATGTATGTCCTACATATGTGACTGATGGCACATTAAACTGGCATTTCTTCCTGTTAAACTTGAGGTTGTTCTCACTTGCTCTTTGGAACACTGCTTCCATTCGATGCTTAAGCTGTTCCTCATCTTTGCCAGAAATCAATATATCATCCACTTGGACTTCAACGCCATCTATTCCTTCTAGAACTTTACAAACTTCCATCTGGAACTTTTCAGTAGATATGTTTAGTCCATATGGCAGACGTGTAAATCGATATCGTCCAAAGGGTGTGTTGAAACAAGTAAGCAACGAACTCTCATGATCAAGTTCAAGTTGCCAAAATGAGGTTGTCGCATCCAATTTGGTAAACCTCGTAGCACCTTTCAATCTTGTGCTGATCTCTTCTGTTGTGGCAGTAGGGTACGGTTCCCTTTTAATAACTTTGTTGAGGTTTGCAGGATCAAGGCATATCCTAAGAGATTTGTCGCTCTTCTCAACCAAAACTATATTATTCACCCAATCAGTGGGCTCATCCACTTTGGCAATTACTCCTTGTTTTTGCATTCGCTCTAATTCAGTTTTCAATTTGTCTCTCTGATGAACAGCTACCTTGTAAGGGGGGTGTACCACAGGCGTGACATTTTCTTCAAGGGTAATGTGCACTTTGCTAGGCAGACAGCCTAGGCCTTCAAATATGTAGCTGTAATTGGACACCAACTGGTCTGTGGTCAGTGTGCTGTCAGAGCCAACTGTAGAAATGTTACTTCTGGAAACTAAGCCAAAGAGAATAGCTGATTGCAGACTAATTAAAGTGTCAGCTTTCTCCTTAATGACTATGAATTTCACTTTGTAGGTTATCCCTTTGAAGTTACAGGACATATCACATTCACCCATGACGTCCAGGGGCTGCCTGTTGTAAGTAAATAACCTCGTGGTAGAAGCTTTCATAGGGGGGTGTCTCAACCTCTTGAACAGACCATGTGAGATCACATTGGCCTGGGCACCTGTGTCCACCTTAGCAGTAAGTGTGTGCCCACCTGTTTTTAGTTGTATAATCCAGGATTTTGAGTTGGGTATATCTGGGGTTTTGGCGGGAATCTGGGCTATCTTTGATGTCTGGGTGTCTGGGATTTCAGTGGTTACAGATCCCAAGTACACTTCATCTTCTGAAGATACTGATTCCTCCACCTGGTTCACTTTTCGGGGGTTTCTACGTTTTCCAGATTTGCCTTGCCTCCGTTGTCTAGAGTCCTTTTCACTAGATTTCCCACTACGCAACATCTTTTAAAATGCCCGAATTTTAAACATCCGTTACACTGCTCATTAGCCGCAGGACACGTGCCTCCTCTATGTATCAGTCCACAGTTGTCACACCTTTGTGACTGCGACTTCTTTACAATACTGACTTCCTCATGTCCACTTTCTGTGCGGGAATTTAGAGAGTTCTTATGGACGTTACTCTGCTCGTATAAGCGTGCTATCTTTAGAGCATGGTCTAATGTGAGGTCCTCCTCGTATCTTAGTAGCTTCTCTTGGACTTGTGTTGAATAGCAATGTGTCAATATCATGTCGGCGATCATCTCGTCAAGATCGGGGAATTTACAGTCTCTGCCAATAAGTCTAAGTTTTGTAACAAACTCGTCAATAGACTCATCCTTCGACTGGTAGCATTCATAGAACATTTTCCTCTGGATCGACCTGTTTTTTTTGGGTGTACAATATTCCTCAAATTTATCAAGGAGGGTTTTAGACTCCTTCTTTTGTGATTCCGAAAGTACCCCAGTGGCAATCCACGATCTGCAAATGTCCCTTCCTTTCTCGCCGATGAGAAGGAGAATTTGAGCGGCTTTCTCTTGCTCTTTCCATTTTGTGGCATCAGGAGAATCAAACATTAATTCAATAAGTTCTCTCCATCTCTTCCAATCTTCTGAGAGATTAGGGCCATAAAAGTCTAATTCCTTCACTATCTTTGAGTATCCACTTGCCATTGTTATTGTCTCTGATCTACTTATTCATGTGAGACCACATCTGACATCATGTTGTGTTTTGTATCAAGACTTTATTATACATCAAACATAATATAAGAACTACATAGTTAATGTGTTTCTAGTAGGAAGCCAGACTTACAAGTGTCTGCTATAGGCATGGTAATCTCAGTTAAGGGTATCAGATATCTTAATGACCAGTACTGAAACCAGATACATAACAATATGTACAGCGTTTCAGAGGAAAATAAAGTAAACGAATTTGTGACCTTATACAGAGGAGGAAATTGAAGTTTTAACAGAGAACAGGATCTCATTCTATGTTTTCATCAACTACCTAAGGTGCTATATATTGGGGAGCCAGGATTACTAAACCTTTGGAGGAGAGGGTAATGCTTTTTAATGGCGGATGAAAGTTCTTGGAATTTAAACATTTTTTTTATTTATTTAGAATACCACTCCAAACAACCTAATGGGCGGTCACTTCCTTAATGCATAAATAAGATTAAATGATCAGCTGAATTACATGTTTATGACAAGACGAAATAATATATTTTACTTAACCGAAATACAATGTTAAATCAGTTGTAAACAGAACCCAGAACAGTACGAATTGTCCGTTAAAACAGCTGGTCTTAAATGAACAACAAAATCTAGTCTATGATAAATTAATAAAGACTTTGTTACCAGATATTTTGTTCCGAGCTTTAAGTTCTATAAATTGTATAACTTACACATAATTTTATCATGATTAATATTCTGAGATATTTCAACGGCAATGGTCAACGGCAATCTGTGTTGTTCAACATTGATTTGAAAAACAAACACATTTCCAACTTTCAATTTAGTTATGTTTTTCCTTTCTGAAAGTTTAACATAAAACTAATTTCGCTTAATTTTAGAGTACTTTCTGTATTTTCCTCGATGACCTTGTTTAAAACGATCCGTATAGTTAGGGATAGATAAGCAAAATGCGAGTTGCAAAAAATATAAAAACAAATTGAACTTTATTGCAAAAAATAGCAGTGTTTTTGACCTTAGGAGGAAGGGGCTGCCATGTTTTATCTTTCAACTTCTCTAGAACCCTGATCATGAAACAAAGGGGATTCGGGAAATGTCATGCTAGATCTGATTAGTCTTCGAGTTATACGTCCATTTAATGGCAGCCGTCGGGACTATTTAATCAAGAATTTAATAAAAGTCACAAAGAATCAAAGCTTTGGATTCTCATTTAATATTTTCAAGGAGTTTTTTGGTACCATCAGATATACTCATAGTTCTATATATGTTGTTCTCGTCCTATGACCTAGACACAAAGAGATTAATATCGCAAATGGCAAACAGCAAAACAAAGAGCCATATACCGGAATGACCCAAGAACAACAGCAACCATATTAAATTTTACATACCAATCTTGATTGAGCATTCGAAATGAATCCTTTGTGGCTTTCCTAGACTCTCAATGATTAGAAATATCAGTCTAATTATAATCAAAGATGACTGATCAAGAGTTGATAAGCGTTTTCATTTAATATCATTTAACGATCAAGCATTCCCTGATTCCGATGTGCGTTTTTCAAAAATTCAAAATGGCCGACGTTAGATTCACGATGGCCACCCAAAAGGTGATTAATTTATATAGTTGACAGTTTTCAACATTTCAATTTTGAGATTTGCATTGTTATGAATCTTAAGCTGAAGAAAGCCATACAGAAATGATAAAATTTACAAAATATGGAATCTCTTTTTACCATGGATTCACGGCACGGCACTCTTTTTAATTGTCTTTATCTAAATATATCTTCAGTTTCATTGACTACTATGACAATATGCTACCCTTTGCATTCGTGTGACTTCACTTCTTAAAAGAGAGCTTCGTAGTTTAACTAGACTGCAAGCAGGGTAACAATATGCCTTACAACGAAGATTGTAAGATATTCATGATATTATACATTTAGGAAAAATGAAATACTGTTGCTTTCTAGTACGGTATTTTTATTAACTCTTAAATATATCAGCCTCTCTGACATATAACTTATCAAGTTTTTAATAAAGTAGAATTGCCAGATTCTAATTTCCACAAAAATAAGTTTCTATCTGTATTCTGTAACGTCGAAGCCCGGCTTAGAAGTTATAAGATTGATACTATTTTGCCTATCAGCAGATACTGTATGCAAACGGGGACAAAAAATGTTAGAATTTTCATACGGTTACATTTTTGCAATAAATGTCCCATTTTACTGTTTTATAGTTTCGTAATAGTTCCTGAGCTATCTTCAATCAGTTAATTGATCGCGACTTAAACATGGGGTATCAGCAATGGCCATGCTGCAAGGCATAATCAGCAAATGTTAGCAGACTATTGTTGCTTGGAAAGTCAATTTTACCGAGTTCCTCATCTCTATCCCTAGGCAGTGCATGTGATACAACAGGAGAGTGTTTTGTGTATATGTTGCTATAGTTACTTGTTGCTAAGGCATGTGCGTTTGACAAGTGTCCTAAATCTTGTTGGGTGGGCAAAGTGGCCAGTATAGGCTGGTAGCTGACTGGAGATGGGTAGGCATAAGTGTAGGGATACATTATGTTCTGAATGAGGTGAAACGGATAAGGGTATCCGGTTGGGGCGTTACTTTTGGCGTTGGAAAGGGGACTTCTGTCGCTGGAGTTTATGAATCTAGGACTTTGTGCGTTCCCATTGCAGTCAGAAGACGCTGATGTGTCGCTCCCTGTAGAGAGACGAGATTTTGAGTCCTTTTTAACGGTGTCTTTTTTCAGTATGTTTTCAACTGAGAAAGCGAGCGATGGTCCAAATTTACGTTGACTGAATGTTTCACTGTGTGGCACTTCAAGGCCAAAGGAAGTCTGAATGGTTGCTGAATCGTTCTTTGCCACAGGGATGCCTGGAAGATTCAGCTCCGTGTGCAAATCGATAGAGAACGCACTTTCTCGAGCAACACTAGTGTCCTGGCGTTTGAAAGCATCATGGGGTACTTTGTCCAAATCAACGGCCCAGAAGTTCCCCTTCTTGTTGGGGAACGCTGGATCTTTGAGACGTTTAACGAAGCATGTATTATGTGATAGGTTGTGTCTCACGGAGTCCTTCCATCCTCTGTACTCCTGCTTGAAGAATGGAAACATGTTCTCCAGTGTACGGCAGATGTCCGAGAGAGAAAGTTGCTGATCCGGTGAGTTATAAATCGCAGTTACCATCAGCCCGAGGTAGCTATATGGCGGTTTAGGGTAACGCCTGTATGGCGTTTTTGTGCCGCGAATCTCTTGTCTCCAAGTACTATGCGCATGTGTCTTGTCAATCGGCATCTGCAAGAAATTAGCAAGAAACTTTTGTAAAATGGATTTTCGAGCCCCGCGGCTATTAGTATTTGTCGTTATATGTGAAACCAGAGACATATAAAACATAATGTTAATAATGTTATAATATAATGTTAAAGCTACATTGTAAAAACTATTTTCAATAGGGCAATAGCAGCAAAGGACAACTGGGCGATTACTTGAAAGTTAACATTGCAGAAAGTCTACTGCAGAAACGCAGCTAAACCAGGAATTTTGAGTATTAAGTAAGAAAATTGTGAATTGTACTAAACTTGTTTTACAATAAAAAGTAGTAGTGGTATACAGTGGTAGTGGTAGTAACTAACAAATTCAAAGTTCCGTTTGGTACACGTACACAGCCATTGGATCTTATAAATCCCTTCCTCCATGCAAGACATCAAAAATAAGAATTCGATTAAAATAGTAGTCATTTTCTAAAAAAGATCGTTTCATTGTCGTACGACTTATCCGAAATTATAACTGATGCATTCCCTAATACGTGCTTGAAGTTTTGCTGAAATTATTTACATAACAATCGTGTTAATCATCAGTTCCTTACCTTAGAGTTTCTTTAGATAATTTTCACAACTATAATGATTTCAAATTTTGCCTCCAATCTCGTGCGGGTTTCCAAATGTCCCTTTGTCCTTCTCGCCAATGTTTCACTGGTCTCACGTTTTGAAAAATAATTTGCATTTAAATGATGTTGATTAATGATACATATATATATATACGTATATAAACTTGTTAATTATCTGTTATAATATTATGCATATGCAAATTGGAAAAGATTAAAATTGTCTAGGGGGTGACAGGACGATACCACTGACCACTGAGGAATAACGTATATGAATTGACATTCCCGAACTTATCAATAATGGTTCATAAAACATGGCTAGCATCTATTGAACTACAAAATGATTATTGTCACATCTAAATGAAGCTAAATTATGATCATTCAATTTGAAGAAAATGTATTTGGCATTTTTGTAACATATTGCGCGGAACCACACATCCCTTTTTCTGTTCCGTAATGGGCTAACTCCCTCTGTTGATTAAATAACACATTTCCGAAGATCTGAAACCCGGATCACTCTCTAATCTTATCTGCTTAACGCAGTCCTCTACTTATTAATAATCAGTATCAATGAAAGTGATTATCATACAATAATTGATATGTATACATTCATAAATAACTACAAAGGGAAAGTGAAGCAATTAACATACTTCCATCTTAACGATACTTCAAAAGTGTAAACAGAGAAGGTTTTAACCCAGACTCATCCGTGACACATTTATACCAATCAGCGACGTAGACTCAAGGCTAAAGGTGTGAGGATTATGGGATCAGTGCTCTTTTGAAAATGTGAATATTTTTCCACGATATTCCCCTGTCTGGTGAAGTGGAAGCTATGCGTCTTGTTTACATCCTTTGTTTATGCTTGTTTACTTAGCATATATGATACACCTTTGATAGGCTCCGTCATATCAACGACATCAAAGACAGCTTTGACGGCGGTCGGTAACAGTTTCATCAAATACAGTTCTTAGCTACAATACCAGAAATATACCTGATAAACTGCAGGGGCGTAGCTAGCTTTCAGTCGGGGGGGGGGGGGGGGCTGGGGGGGGGGTGCGATCGCCATTTTTCGGTTTTCAGTCGGGGGAGGGGGCGGCGGCGATCGTGGCTTAAGCGAGGCAAAACAATTTTGTTAAAGATTTGTTTTGAATTTTACAGATTGTTGCAACTTCCTTCAAAATTGAGCTAGAAGCTTCAAATAAAAGCCATTTTAAAGCTTTTTTCTTCCTCTATCTATGTCTAATGGTTTCACCCATCTCACCCCCTGGCTAGGCCTATGAACTGTAATAAATTATATGACGCTAACACATTAAAAGGTTCTATCAATTTGGATCAGATCGAGACCAAGTGACCATGTTTAATGTTTTACTCTTAATGACTTTGTGACTCAGTAGGCCTACTTAACAGAAAATCCATTTGTAAGAATATTAGCAATAGTTCTCTGACAAGAAAACCAATACACTACTGCACCACGGATCTGTGAAGGGCTATGAATCCTCTCATTAAAGAACAAACAAGCAAATAATATCTTTGCGATTTCTAGTGATTTGCAATGATTTGGAGGTTTAGATGAGGCGGGAGGCGGGGTGGGAGGTGAGGCCATTTGATAATACTTAAGTTATTGTGATTGTTAGTACTTCAATTGAAATACTCAATTCTCATTGGTTGATGAGCGGTCGACAATATGTACTGTTGACCGCTACTTTTGAAAAAAATGTTTTTTAAATGTTGAATTTTTTTTTAATTTTGAAAAAAGTTGAAAAGATAAGTTGTTAAAAAATTCCAAATGTTCGATGGTTTGGGTGTTGTCCTCTTTGATGACCAAACGAAGGGATTGACCCGATTGTCACTATCGAGAGGTAGGGGAGGGGTTGTCTGTCTTTGTAACATTATGGCATGATACCATCCCCCCTTGTTCTGTAAAATTATGATTATAACACTGTGATGCTTACATAACGTATTTTACCCGATAGACTATATACATGTAGCTAGAGATTTTTAAAAATGCCCATGTTATATCACGATCAGGAATCTAAATAATCCCCCTGACTAATATGTAATTTATGGATCTGGTTAGGTTATCTAAATCTGTCCAAATGTAGAAGCAGCTTGAAAAATGAGTACTTTTTTATGGTTATTAGCTTGAACCCTATCCAAATTCTAGCCTCCAAGGAACAGATCTATTGTTATTTTAAAACTACATGGAGGACGGGAAAAGATTTATTCTCAGTTGGATCGTACGAGTATATTAGATTCAATTGCGGACCCATTCTCTTCTTAAACACATCAAACTGTGAAGTCATTCAGCTGGGTCTTGAAAGATTTTGAAATATTGATCCCCGGTTGGTTGATGAGATCTCGAAAACAGGTTGCAAAATGCAATTGCGTAATTTACAGTGCTATACATCTTTCGGATGTGTCCCGATCCTGTGAAATATTTGCCGATTTGAGATCTAGGTAGACTCCGGGGTCACATTTTGTTTTGTACAATTTTATCAACAAAGTTAATGCAAACAAATATATATAATTCGTACTTTTACGTAAACACAGCTTTCCGAATTTTCGTCAAAGTGACATAAGTACAGAATTATAATTACTCAGCCAGCTTTTGCCAAGGGGGAGGTGGGGGGGGGCACTTTTCAAAAATTCCAAGGGGTTCATATTTGATAGATTTGGTCATTCATTCACATGTGGTGATGATTGAGTGAGAAATCCTTCCATTTGCACAGTGGGTCAAAATCGGCTATGGGCCAAGTTTTAGACATTGGAAAAAATCAGTGCAAGGGTTAAGTGCCAATGGAAGCTCCCCTGACTTGAATTCTTGTGACTTTTCTTTTGGAGGTCTCTCAGGAGCATCTGTACTCACAATTCCTCCACCAGATATTGCAAAACCTCGAGAAAGAGTTGCCCATGGGCTGCTTTTCTCTGCTTTAACCCACAGATGACTCAGGGCTGAACCATGCATGACGTGGACAGATGAGCACATCTTTATGTGCAAGAAAGTGGTAGCAATTTGGAGGGGTATTGGATGTATTCTTGCAAGAGTATGAGTATGAACACTTTACTGTCTATACCACACCTGTCACACCTTCTTCTAATAGCCCCTATGCCCGTTGTACTGACTTTTGCAATGTTTAAAACTTGGGGTCCGAGCTGAATTTTTCCCCACTTTGCAAAATCAACGATTATTCGGTCAGCCATGACTCCCTGTGAATGAATGATATTCCATTGCAAGGAGGAGTAATCCGGCTTTTTGGTACATTGAATTAAAAGGATGCAATCAGCATTGGTTTTATGTTTTCTTCCAATATTGCATTGGGCTCCGTACACTGACTTTTGCGATTTTTATAACTTGGCCCAAAGCTAATTTTGGCGCACTTTGCAAATGGAATGATTACTCGCCCAACCATGACCAAATATCAATGAATGATATATCATTGTAAAGAAGAGACATGTGGCTTTACAGTGCATTGAATGAAATCAATGCTGTTATTACTGGTTTTGTGCTTTTCCGAGATAACGATCTGTTGCGTTTTTTTATACGCACTGTATAGTACGTAAATTTAGCAAAGGTGAGTGACTATTAATTGTTAGAATAGCTCCTCTATACGACAACAAAATACGTAGCCACCAGTATACTCTTAAATAAGAGTCAAATTATAGTCAGTAACCTGATCTTGACAACGGTGAAAAAGAAATATTAGTCCCTTAGGTATAATTCCTCCATGGCAGGCTGATTGAGTCATTTCAATGTAGTAAAAAACTAGCCTTTGCACCGTTCCACAACTAGTTACTTTGACGAAACGTCAATGTAACAAAATGGATGAACTTCCTGGATAGGAGTTTTTTGTTTTCACAATTCAAACTTACGTATAAGTCATGTTGCGGATTATCATTTGGCACAAAGTTGGTTTTTAAATATAGCTGTAATTCATGCATTTAGACCATCGTTTTTGTTACATCGTACGTAAGTCGTCAAAGTAACATACATTTGTGATATTACGGACTTTCGTCAATGTAACAAAAGCGAGGGGCTAAATATATGAATTGCAGCTTCATTTTCGAAAACAAATTCCAAATCGAAGAAACTTATTATATAACTTATATAAAACTTATAATATATCTTCTAGCTTTATGCCAAATTATAACCTGCAACTTAACTTAAATCGAGAAAACAAAAAAAATTTAACCAGGAAGTACATCCATTTTGTAACATTTGACGATTCGTCAGAGTAATTAGTTGTGGAACAGTGAATGGCCGTTACGCGACAGAGTTTTTGTTCAATTCTTTAATATTGTGGTAGTTGGTAAAAATGGATGTTACGTTCCCGAATACCAGATTCAGTTATTAGTGCATTATCTCATTTATCATTCTATTGGTGTATCACATAAAATATGGCAAATTCATTCTCTTAAACTGCAGTTTTCAAAACTCGGCAACGTGGCGTCAAGCTCGGTCCCAATAATGGATACAAGTGATAGTTATAACCAAATTATTAGCTATCCATAAACTATCTGTAGGTGTAGATTGATTGTCACGCACAGACATCATTAACCTAACTCTGCTAAGATATCCTGCCTGGGTGTCAATTTGGTCCAGAGGGAATTATTATTACAGTTAGGCCTAGTTGTTTTTCCCGCAAAATGTCATCAACAATAATTTTACATCCATTTTAGTTTTAATAGATATGAACATAGGGCCGGGGACTATACAAGGCTGACAGAGATCCCGTGTCTTATCACAGGACATCGGACGGATGTATAACAAATGTTTTTGTTTATTTATTTTGTGTTTATTTTCCTGGATATTGACAGAAATATGAGACAGGGAATTAGTTGTCGAAGAAATATCTTGACCGCCGTATCCTTTCCATCAACAATAACTCGATTAATTCCACTAATACAGTTGTAATAGGCATTAAGCAAACACAATCCATAATCACAACGTATGAGTTATGTCCCTACTTGTTAAAACAATAAACGTCTAGACATTGATCATGTCTTGTAATCAAATGTTGAGGCTGCAGTAAATTATTGCGGAAATCTTAAGAAAACATGTTTATGTTTGATTTATTATAATCGCCTCATCATTCATCAAGTCACTTCCTGGTAGTAATTGGAGGGCAAAGGCTGGTTTACACGTTTCTTAATTTATCCGAAATGTTTTTCTCTGACGTAAATGAATGTACTATATATTAGATGCCTGTCGCAAAACAATTTCAAAAACAAGAATTGGCTGATCATGATCTAGTCGGTACAGTAGATTCAATGAGAAAACGATGTTACTTAATTGTATGGGGCCTGCTATATGCTATTCGAAAAATCTATCTTAGCCTTCGTAGAGTTAACATAATTCCTCAGAAATTGTATATTTTAACAAGAAAACATCTTCTTCAAGAATCGTACGATTTTTACATCAGTACATTCATCCTTCCTGTAGTATGGGTATGGTTATCATAATATATTTGGTTCTACATTTAACCCCCCCCAAAAAAAAATTGAAAATCATGATCAGAACATTCAGTGATTTTTGTCAGTTATATTATGCAGTGATTGTGCAATGTTCCATGTTAAAAGTGTTCGGTCAATGTTCTACAATTGACCATTTTGTATGTAAATGGAAAAAATAGATGGCAATATGGGCGTTGGGTGGGCCATGATACATGTAAGCTATAACAAGAGTCACTCAATTGCTTCATTTATAAGAAGTAATTCCATTTGGATCAAAGTAAAACACCATTTGAATGAAACTATAGGAACTTATTGACATACATGTAGGAATTGTGATTTAACATTAAAATTGTGATCTTTACAATGATCTTTTCAACATTGTTTCAATGAGGATTTAGCTCGACCTTTCTAAAAAACATGGCAATCTTTGAATATTGAATAAAGGTAAATTACTGTGCAAATCAATTTGGATAGAAGCTTACACACAGAATTCAAATATGTCATCAAACAGAAGAAAATGTTGGTCTATAAGGGTTAAAAAATACAGATCTCCTAAAATCTCTTTAAAACGAGAATTTAACGAGAATTAAAAGCTATGTGGAAACTCCTCTGTTTTACCACCAAGTTTTTAGTTTAATCCTATACATAAAGAGGGAGCTTCCAGAACATCGACTAAACAGACGCAATGGAAGTCTTCGAATGTCCTTGCACGACCTTTTTACTACAGTAGACAAGAAGATCTAGACACTCGACAATGAAGATCACACGGCGCCATTGATCCATTGAAATTTCCGGTGCTGCTTGACTTATCGTAAACTGCATTTCTTTTTTGCTTCCTTCAAGGGCCCCTTCACGGCTTACGACTGTCAACTTAGCTCTGATTTGCACTTTGCCACATCACAGAATGTTTGGTCGTGAACATCTACTTGAACAAGTCATGCCATACTATGTCATATCCATCGAGTCACCTTAGATTTTTCAACCTAAGTGATATCCCGGGGAGTGATACGGGTCGGCGGGTCTATAAAGTAAGATCTCTACTTTTGATTTATCACGCGAGTCTGGGCAACCCATTCTGGTTCTGAAAAAACGAAAGGAACATTTTTTCGGCATCAATAGGTTGGCCATCCATCGGTTCGTTTTATGGAATTTTGGGCCTCACAGAACGAAGCACACTCTTCTCAACGTTATCAATGCAAAGGATGTCGCGGTTTAATCCGCTTCTGATCCCGTTGAAGGCGGGTTGAAGGCTATCTAGTCCTCTCGCGTTATTTGAATATCCGTACGCTTTGTTCTAAGATAAAAGAGAAAGGAATTACTCTTTGTAATTAACACCATATACATGGATCTCATAGGAATAGCATGATGAAAGGCATCTCCATTTCGTTCCGGACATGTCAGTAAGATTAGTGGGTAGATACAATTTCACCTGCACTAAAATACTATTCTTGTGTAGTTTCAATTTATAAGATGCGAATCTTGATTTACTTCATTAAAGTCCCCGTCTAAAGTTTGAAAATATTTTTTTATCATTCATTTACTATTTGTCAGGACTTAAAAAGTGATTTTAGAAACTTTTGAACAAAAAACATTTTTTGAAAAAAAGTTGTGAGCATTTCATTTCTCAAATATTCAAATTTCCCGCCATTTTTCAAAAAAAGTTGAAATTTCTTAATCATCAAATATTTCTTAATGCATTTCAAAAAATATTATCTTTTTAACACCAATGCAAAGATTGAACAAAGGACACACTATTTCAATAATAAAATGCCATATTTAATGGGCCACTTCAATGTTTTAGCATATCAAAAATATTTTGAAACATTAGTGATGTCACTAAGGTAACCAAAACTCTTTGAAAAAATTGAAATTTTTTTTTCGATGTCAATATTTTCTAAATATGCTGGACCTTCATAAAAAACAATGTTGATTGTATAACCAGGTTAAAAGGAAGAATAAATTATGTTTTAGATATCATTGTACCATTGGTTTCTATGAGAACTAAAATTTTGAAATGCATTTTTCTCAGAACCATTTTCATGCACTGATAAATTCATTTTTCGCTTGTTTATCAACCGATTTTCTTAATTTCTTCGGCAAAAAACATGGGAGGATGAATGCTATGCATTGGTATGAATTGTGGCTAGTTAGAAGATATGAGTGACCTCTAAAAGTTGGTTTTAAATAAATTCACAAATTTTGGAACAAAAAGTCTTTCAAAAACCACTTTTTGAAATTAAAAAAAAAGTTTCACATATCACACTTTGATAAGATTGGGTAAGACTACAATATAAGCCAAAGTGGTTTAAAGGCCCCATATAAAGTTTAAACCACTTTGGCTTATATTGTAGTCTTACCAAATGTTATCAAAGTGTGATATGTGATACTTTTTTTTTAATTTCAAAAAGTGGTTTTTGATAGACTTTTTGTTCCAAAATTTGTGAATTTATTTAAAACCAACTTTTAGAGGTCACTCATATCTTCTAATTAGCCAGAATTCATACCAATGCATAGCATTCATCCTCTCATGCTTTTGCCGAAAAAATTAAGAAAATCGGTTCATAAATAAGCGAGAAATGAACTTATCAGTGCATGAAAATGGTTCTGAGAAAAATGCATTTCAAAATTTTAGTTCTCATAGAAACCAATGGTACAATGATATCTAAAACATAATTTATTCTTCCTTTTAACCTGGTTAGACAATCAACATTGGTTTTTTATGAAAGTCTAACATATTTAGAAAAGATTGACATCGAAAAAGAAATTTCAATTTTTTTCAAAACGTTTTTGGTACCTTAGTGACATCACTAATGTTTCAAAATATTTTTGATATGCTAAAACATTGAAGTGGCCCATTAAATATGGCATTTTATTATTGAAATAGTGTGTCCTTTGTTCAATCTTTGCATTGGTGTTAAAAAGATAATCTTTTTTGAAATGCGTTAAAAAATATTTGATGATTAAGAAATTTAAACTTTTTTTGAAAAATGGCGGGAAATTTGAATATTTGAGAAATGAAATGCTCACAACTTTTTTTTCCAAAAATTTTTTTGGTTCAAAAAGCTCTAAAATCACTTTTTAAGTCATGACAAATAGTAAATAAATGATAAAAAAATATTTTCAAACTTTAGACGGGGACTTTAAACTTTACATGGGGCCTTTAAACATTCAAAATTTAATTAAACGGATATCATATTTGAAGTCTACATGTAAAATTGCATCTACAAATGTGGTTTAAAAATAAAGTATTTACCAACTTTGAAAATGTGACTTCTCGATCGGGGAGATTCCCCATAGACCCCATGTTACAAAATAACAAAAAGTGAAATATATTTTCTTATTGTTGAGCAGATAATGTTTTATTTTACTGGACATACTTTCGTTTGTATCCATGATCAGACTCATTTTATGAAAATTGATTATCTTAAACTGAAAACTGATAATATTCAAGTTTTAACCAAGGGCGTTACAATACCCGGGAATTTATCTGTTCGTTCAGTACTTGTTTGTGATAGCGCCCTCTGCAGGTCATTGTGCTTAATAGCCTACTTTTATGCGTGCGCGCCGCAGCTCGTCCATTGAACGAAACGCCATTTCCCGCTGAAATCACCGGGTATTGATTTTCCCTTGGTTTAACGGGAACGTTCTTATATACCTGCCATGCTAATTAACCCAAATCAGCCACCTGGTGGTGAAACTGGTAACTACATACTCGCATCACCACTATACAATTCGTACTCTAGCATACTGTAATTCCTGATAATTCCTACACTTTTGAGTACTGATTTTTCCCATCAGTACAATTACAATTGACTGAAATGAATTCTCAACGTCACGAAGTTTCTGAAAATGACCACACAAAACATATTCTTCATAAAGTCTCAATTTTACTGACGTTAATCTCGCGCTATACAGATACAATTATGTTCCGATAGGGGTTACGGATAGACATTCCTATTAATTGTATTTGTAGCAATGTGTTTTTCTTATTAACTTTTCTGAGAAGCTAAGTTACTTTCACCTACGTTCCTATTTTTCTGAGGAGGTCGCTGATTGTTTTTCAATTTATTCAGATTAAGGTAAAAGGTCAATGCCAAGGTCAAATCAAAGTTATTTAAGTTTCTCAAAGTTTGCCGATACTTAAAAACACGACGCGATTAAAAAGTACATCCCTATTATAGTGTTTACATAATATTTAATATCTCTGTCATACAACATCACAATTGACGTGTTGTCGTAATAAGTTGTAATCCAATCCATGACTTTGTCAGAACTAAGGGCAAGTTAATAATTCCCAAATCATTTTAGGCGTTTCTTGTTTCCTCGTGTTAATCATAATTTCCTTTTATTTGACATATCTTACATCGGAATAAAAAATCACAAAGGCAAATAAAAATTCGAAAACTCATGCTGGATGATGAAAATTAAAATGTAAACGTCGTATAAGAGTGTCAATACATGTAGTTGAGCAAATGAGGGTGAACGATTTGACGCTAATATGTACCAATAGAAAGGGGGAAGTGTCGGGAATATGGTACAGTAATACTACGGACGTCTTTAGGTACAAAATAGATCAGAGATAATGCGTTCTTTACCAGGTGCACTCATTCGTGATCAAGATTTTTAGTTCGAAAAAGCAACTTGAATCGGCACTAGATAATACCAAAAAGAACAATTTGGCATTTGGCCTTTCCTGGTACATCCATCCAAGTCATTTATTTTGCTCATTTAAAAATGAGTCATCAAGTGCAGAATATATTGAAAAACAGATGGCGCCTTTTATAAACATTATTGTTTCATAATGACTTATTTATCAGAGTTAGGCTCGACATTAAGGATATTGCAGAATAATATAAACACCCTGATAAGCGGCAAGATAGATAAATGATGTAAACCGTGCCCTAATTATGCCACCTATTGGCTTTAATGGCATTGCTTCAGTTTCAGGGCAGAAACATGATTAAGGCTCCATCAAACTCTGCAAAACACAATCAAACTCGAATAGAACATTATAAATTCTTTCTCACAAAAGGGTAGAAATTATTAATGGATCCATCCAACTCTGTGAAACACAATCACACAGAATTAAATTTATAAATACTGTTTCAGGGCAGAAATGATTTAAAATGTGTCCACTGTCCATCCAACCCCGTAAAACACAATTGAATAAAATTGGATTCCCTCTCACAGTATCAGGGTAGAAATGATTAATGGATCCATCGAACTCTGTAAAACACAATCAAACAGAAGAAAAGTATGAATTTATTTTTCACGTTTCAGGGCAGAAATGATTAACGGGTACATCCAGCTCTGTACAACACAATTATTACCACCTAGCCGGTGTTAAAGGGTAGGAGGTCCTATCAAATTATGGTCCTACTCTCCATTGATTTATATGGTGACCTAAATACAACTCTTTCCCTCATTATTTTATACGCAACCAGGGCCGGTAAGGGCCATTAAGAAAGGGGACCATAACCCCCGGGACCATCATTTCTTTCACACCGGGCCTGTTCTAGGGGCATTAGTCCTAGTTTAGAAGGCTTTTATTTTATCATATTGACTTGAGCAATATGTGACGTCATAATGGCGGGTTGTAGTGGCGGGACAATATTAGGGAGCATATAAAATCGAAACGTTAACCTATTATGTATTACCAATCGCCCATACAAATGCATAGCTTAAACAACTTACGTTTGGGCTTAGGTTGTGAAAAACAGTGGTAGCTTAAACTCTCTAATGATATTTCAGCCGGTCAACGTTCCCCGGGAAATGAGATATCGTTTAATCCGTATGATTTTCGTTCAGTGGAAATCCGTTCTTCTATTTCAGCCCTAGGCAAAAACGGTGGTAATAATACTAAAAACGTAATTCCTTCCTTTGAAAGGACGTTATTGTACTATTAATTAGAATAGAATAGTATGAAGTCTTACTTCATATTTTTTGAATGAATTATAGTAAAAAATGGATATATAAAAACTTGACATATCAAAAATATTTTGAATAATATTGTAAGCTTTGATGTAGCCCGTTTGAGCTGTTTTTGATGTCTAATGAAAGATAAAGTACTTGTCGATCCATTGGAAATACTATGATGATCAAAAGTAAGTCTTTATTTTGCCCAAAATATTGCAAATTCGCATAGTGAGTCTTTAATGTTCACAGAGTAAACTTAACACTTAGCGTACAAAAGAGTTAGACAAAAGAATTCAATTTCTACATAAAAATATTTTTTGTTCAAGCATTTAGTGAATTGATATCCAGAAATCTGATTTGCCCAGAATCCACCATTTCCCATAGGTTTACAATTTCATCAAATTTGTCATCACTTTTAGAGGCAATGGAATTGAAGTCAAGTTAAATTTTCACCTTTACCATTGGTATTTTGATTGCTGGTTATGTAAATAAAAACTCAAACAAAAAGAAGCTTTAACACGTAGTCCAATGAGCGAGCGAGGGTTGTCAAACTTATCGAAGAGAATGTTAACTAGGGATAAACTGAAGGGCGACCTTCGTGCTTTTGCGTTGTTCTGCGATCGCAGCAGGCACATGTACATATTTCTCAACGATTTATTTTAATCCCCGGGTTTAACCAGGACATTACCAATCATTTTTAAATAAATCTTTCAATTTTGTTTACAAATATTGCTACCTGCAAATATAAGATTGTAAATCAAACCAATGTACGCACGTTTCCATGGTTCAACAAGAAGTTAGGATTTATTACAAAGGTCTCCACAAAAGAGACATATATTCATCAGGAATTAAATAGAGCTAATAGTAATAGGTATTTTTTTACATCAACGGTGAAAAGTATGTTAATACGGACTGTCAAATAGTATTAACTTAGAAAATAATTTATTATGATGGATTGAAATTGGTTTAATAATAACTGCATTTTGATAATCATTTGTGATTTACGAATGATAGTAATAATCGTAAAAATACGTCCTTTGAAAGTATATGGAGTAATGATTAGGAGAACGTTCAACTTTGTGTCTTTCTGAACTGTGGAGATCCCTGGTTTTGAACAGATGAAAACGTTGTTATCATCCTTGAACTAATGATAATTTTTGTGTTATCTTGAACTGAGGAGAACTTTGGCATCTTAAAAACTACAATGCCTGTATTGTAAAAACAAATGTATACACATGCAGGCACGTACTCAGGGGGTTGCGTAATTTGGGGCCAACATTGTAAAATACTCCCCTGGACTCGGAATCATTTAAAACCTGACCCCTTTGATAAAAGCTGGCTTTGGCCTGTCCCTGTAATTTGAAATTTCTCAGATGGCCTTTTAGTCTTCGTCCACCATTACGCTAATGTTTAAACCTTTTCTTACTAATTACCATATTTATATTCGCATCACCCAACAAACCTAATATAGATGGCATTTACTTATTCACAATCTACTATTGTTTTATAAATTACTTTCAATACAATGATCAATGACAAAAGATTATCCGGTTATCCGTTGCCATTTAGATTCATGGATAATGCATTGCATTGACCAATGCATTTGATAGAGTAGCTGTTCACCGAAGCTCAAGGACGAACATAGAGTTATAAAAACGTTAGAAACAAAACAAATTATACCAATGTTTTCTTAACAATGCAACATCCTATTTCCTGAAAACTACATCTGATCAAATGCCATATAACGTTGAAACCGATGATTTATCCTAAAATAAAGTCAGAACTGTTGGAGATTTATGTCGCCACCTATTAGTAACATATTTGTCTATGTTGTTTTGTGGATCGATAGTGTTCGGCGGTTGGCGTTCAGAGTTTGGCGTCTGTAAAAAATTCTTACAACTGAAAGATATGGCCGAGTGGCTACGGCTAGATGTAGTAGAGTGGCGCGGGTTGGTTGGAATATCTTGATAGATTACCACAAATACGATTATAGCGGTCCTGTCTTGGCTTATTGAATTGTTACGAAGTTACGTATGCGGTGCGGAAGTTAGAGAGCAAATGACCATCATTTCAATGTAATAGTTTATGCAGGAAAATTGAGAATAGGCCATTGGAGTATTTGTTTCATGCATTTGTAAAACATTACCCACTCATAGGTCATACTTATCGTTAAACCAATAACTCAAATATATGCCCTTGTACACCGATCACCTGTTGAAATTAATACAGGCCGATTTCAACAAATGTAAACGGCGATATATTTAAAATCGTATTCAAGCATGACCACGTCCCAACTTCTTTTGTTTTCTTTAGAACTAAGCTATGACTGCAGTCTATTCAGTGTTGCGTATCGAACCTTGTTTATTATAAAAATAGTGCAACAACAAGCAGAATTCACACATTTACCTTACACTTATTCTCAACTGAAGACATTGAATTTATCTCTTAGGTTTTACATTATAAATATCTTAAGATGCAGAATACGAAAATAGAGGCTTAGGCCCAACTTTGTATGAATTTTATGAGAATAGTCTGATTTTAGAGAAATGAAAAGAAAAATGTCCACACCCTACACAAAATATTTATGGTTCCCCGGGAATACGTATGTGCTGCTTGTATATTAGAATCGTATTCCAGTTACAGAAAGAAGTACATATCATGGTAAACTATATACAACAGTTATGCACTTGGAGGTTTTGGATACAGGGAATATCCCGAGGGATATATAATATATCTTCCCTTGGTCCCTTCGGTCCCTCGGGAAGATATATTGTATATCCCTCGGGATATTCCCTGTATCCAAAACCTCCAATTGCATAACCCCTATATATTGGCCAAGGGATAATCCCAATATCCTGAACCGCGACTATAGGATAATATGTTTATCCCATACCAATCTTGGTCATCTGGTTCACATTGTTAAATCGTGGAAACATTTTAGAATATTCATGTCCAGTTTTGTTTTCTTGGCTGTGGGCGGATTTTCATGTTCTCTCAAATATTCCCATATTTATTTTCTCGAATTTTTTATTGATTAAGTGGATGCTCTTTCCTTTTTTTTAACTATCAAACAGACCCTGATTGTCTGTGTTTTCTCCATTGCCGTTTACAGTCATTCCGCGAATGTTACAAATTATGAACAAATATGCAAGCGGCGATTATGACGTAGCGGGCAGATATACTATATCTGCCCGCTTGGAGCGGGACGTAAAGCTTTATCCCATGGTTGCAAGGAGGATATAGATCGAATATCACATGATGATATATTTGATATGTGGATCAAGATATCATATTTTAGCAAACAATTTACAAACCATCGAATATCACTTTTAAACTATCGAATATCACATCTTAAATAGAGGATATCCTATGATTTATGAGTGATATGATTTTTATCCACGAATGGATATGATATCTGCACGAGTGAGCGTAGCGAGAGAGTGCAGATATCAACATCCATGAGTGGATTAAAATCATATCACGAGTAAATCATAGGATGTTCTTTATATTCCATAGTTAAAGTCATCATCAGAATCGTCGGGAATTAAGTGATTTAAAACGTATTTTCCAAACGATACGGCGATATTGACACTTAGCCTCGTTTTGAGTCTGAAGTAGCAAAAATCCATAAACCATGGCATACGGCGCCGTATGTCATGGCTAAAACACCGTATGCTATGGTTAAGTGAAAATTTGCCAAAAATATCATATTTTACCACTGATTTCAAAAATACCGTTTTTATTTTGACATGTTATCCTATGGATATCATGCTAACTATGGAATAATGTAGGAATATCCTATGGCTCTGAAAAAATATCACTTATCCATGAGTGGATATTGATATCTTCGCGAGTGAGCGCAGCGAATGAGTGAAGATACTGATATCCATGAGTGGATATAAGTGATATTTTCGAAAAACCATAGGATTGTCCGTTTATCCCATTGGGAATTATTATCCAGTGAACATTGAATAGTCAGATAAATTGCAATGGAAATTCCATTTCGTCTGACATTTTGATTGCGATAATTCAACGAACGTCATTTACGTGACGTAACAGAGTGGTGTGTATTTAATGCGAACGCCGTAAAAACAAGATCCCAAAAAATAAAAATATATAATAAAGATATAAACAATCGTTTTGCTGAATTAATAAAAAAAATTGAAAAAATCAAAACCATCGAATATCACCTTTGAAACCATCGAATATCACTTTTGAAACCATCGAATATCACCTTTCAATAAGTGATATTCGATGGTTTCAAAAGTGATATTCGATGATTTGGGAATTGTTTGCTAAAATATGATATCTTCATCCACGTATCAATTATATCTTCACGTGATATTCTATATATATCCTTGTAACCATGGGATAAATAAGGGTTATGTACTGGGAGGTTTTGGATATGGGGTTTTTCCAGAGGGAGATATGCATATCTACCTGAGGGACCGTAGGGACAGAAAGTAGATGTGCATATCTCACGAGGGATGAACCCAATATCCAAACCGACCGTGCATAACTGCTTTATCCTATACCAAGTAGAGTTTTCAGTAGTACAAGGTGTAAAAAATAAAGTCATTTTATTGCATTTCCACTTTTTTTGAAGCGGGAAGATACGCCCCGAAGCGGGAAGATATGCACCGAAGCGGGAGATATGACGGGAGATATGGAGGTTCTTGATATGGAAACCTCAAAATCAGGATACGGGATATATCTTACCAACTTATCTCCCTAAAACCCTACTTGGCATAGGATAAATCAAGATAATTTCTACTCGCATCTAGTCTATTCCACATGTTTGGGAAAAGTGTACAGGAAAATCTCCATGTTCAATTGATGTATGATCAATATATACGAATCGAATGTATTCTCGTGTGCATTACAATATCCACATTGAAACATTTTTGGCCTGCAATGGACGTATAATGAATTAGAATATGAGGCCGTGTTATCATTCTAATGTAAAGTCATGGTATTTACTGAGGTATTGGGTTGCAAGTTAATATCAGATTCAATGCAAATTAATCATCTAATATCAGATGCGCGATCAGTCCAATAATCTAATTTCAGGTCATCAGTTCGATATCTAGCACTTGTTCTAACGACACGGTATTACTAGGCTATCATATTATAAATACACACACATATAAAACAATCAAACTGGTACACGATATAAGCACGACTGCTCTTTCAATTGAGTATAAATGTTGATAAACTTTCCCGGAAGCCAAGACATACACGTTTAGACGATGCTATTTTCAGTTCAGTGTAAGAGTAAATGCCCGGATATCGAGGCTTTTTCGTGTAAAGTTTTAACCAAGCATCTAAAATCGGGTTATATTGCGTGTAGAATTTATCGATATCAGGGCCGCTACATGCCAGTGAATACACATAAAATTGATATAAAATCTTTAAAAGTTTATTATATCAAAACTATATTCAATATCAATATCAAAATACACAAAATATGAATCTGAATAGAACAATTCAGATATAAATACCAAAACTGAATCTGAATAAAATAGTTCAGATATGAATATCAAATAATTATATAACCATTACTGACATAAATCAAATCGAGGCTCAAATCACATTGGAAATCACATTGGGAATCACGTTGGGAGCCTTGAAGCAGAATCTGTTAGTTATAAAGTGAAAATTTCGCCCATCTCTAGCAACACAAGAACGTCTTGTTACGTCTCGTTACGGTTAAAAAACGACTTCAGAATGAATGTCAAAACAAAGCGATCCTATATTTAGTGTACACGGGGAAGAGTGATGACGTTATGCTTTATGATTGGTCGATTTCTCCAAAATATCAATGCTAGACTCGAATTGACCAATCACAGGTCTGTTTTCACATGATTACCAAGGAGGATTGGCTCCCAAAATGCAACACCGATATTCTGCAAAACAATCACCTAGCGATAGCTTTGTTGGAGAGTATCGGGTCATTCTCCATGCAGTCGTACAAATTATACAGACACGAATAGCAAATGACGCATGCGTGGAGATTAAAGAATATCGAGTTGGAACCCTGGCTTCCAATCCTCCTTGTGATTACCTTCTTAGCGAGTGTCTCATGAATAATTCATGAGTTCCACGAGTTGAAATGTTGTAAACTTCTGACCCTCTGAGGCCAAAGTAAAATATTTTATAATATAAGGCCAAAGTAAAAAGTAGGTTTTATTTATATTCTCCGATTATGGTAACTGCCATATATATCACAACTTCCAATAACTTAACAAGTACTGTTAAACTGACTTCAACTTTGTTAGCAACTAAACATCTCTATGCATGAGTCCCAGGGTGAAGAAAAGATATGAGTCCAAATAACACTATAGATACTAGTTCGACGGGAAGTTTAAAACTTCAAGCAGATATGAAATGGTATTTTTTAACCTAAAGGAATCAATATAATTTTTTGATAAATGTATTTGGACATGTTTTCTCATCAGTAGTGCGAAAACTATTTCACTCTAACGATCGTTATAGCTGCTTAATAAGCAATATTCGAATTGGTTGTGACGTTATTGGCCCCCACGTGATCTCTCACTGGTCCCCACGTGGCCCATACGTCATAATGCCAAAATGTTTTGTTTTGGTTTACACTCAAGGAGGATTGGCTCCCAGGATCGAAACTCGATATTTTCCAACAATGAAAACGTCGAAATGTCGTTATTTTCTGAAATTAAAACCGACTATAAATTCAAAATAAACAGTTCAAAAGATTCGAACCAATATCTCGATCATTTCTTGTGAGTTTTGGAATTTTTCGTTTGGAAATAAGACCAAAATTCACGATTTAAATGTTGAAGTGAACAAAATGGCGGCTGTTTGAATTCGAATTTTGTATTACGACATACCCATATATGGGACAGAATATCGGTGGTGCACTCTGGGAGCCAATCCTCCTTGGTTTACACTACAATCCTATGGTTGCCGTGACGTTTTGATTACTAAGGAACCAATAAACCAAAGCTATATTTTGTATATGACGTTACTTATCACGTGGGGGCCAATTTGATTGATCAGTTAGTTTTATTTCGTTATTTATGACCGTTAGCAGTTATCTAACATTTATTTTATAATGGCTATCGCAAGAACTCTACGTTGGGCTTACAATGGAGAAAACCGCATTTTTGTAGCTGCAAGTTGAGAAAAGCTATTTCAGTTGTCCTTTCACTATGGTGTCGACATGAATCATTATACTCGTATGCGAAGTATGTTGCTCTTTATTGACTTGAAGTACACATCATACTTATGTCCGATCATAGGTTCGAATAATAGTTGTGTTTCAAATATAAAGTGTATGACATATACGAGACCAATGTTAAAGCTACCAGGGGGAATTGGACCTGTAGGCCTTAATATTTGTATATATTTTTTTTCTGTTTTGAAAAACTCGATATGAGATGTATATATCTTAGTTTTTCAAAGAATGCAACAAATATTTCGTTGCGGTTTTATCTTTACATCGTAATTATAATCACCGCCATCATTTTTTACAACCATTTATTAATAGCAGTAATAAAAAATAATTTGCGACATTGGTGACAAAATGTTTCTAGTTTCCCGTTGAATGTCGAGTCTCTCATCATACGAATGGAATTTTAGTTGATCTGTCTGCATGGGGTGATTCTGCAAGTTTATTAATAATGAAAATCGCAAAGTTGCAATGAAAAGCACGACGTTTTTAACAGAAAGCATTTATCCAACACTATGATTAGGTAAAAATAGTTATTAATGGATAATTTAATACTTGTTATCTCATTTCCTCTCGTTGTGTGTATTTTAATGCGATATTGTTTTAGATAAATATTCAACCATCGTTTCAAGGTTAACACGACACTTTTTATTTCAGAATTATATCCATCTTGATCTTCTACTACCCGGTACTTATCCAATAAATACTAACATTGGCAAGAGTAAGACACATAAACGCAACCCCCCGTGTATCGAATCAGATAACTGGTGTTTGAAATAGCGGTATTTTAATTCACATGCCATCTTGGAAATTATAAAGCCTCCACATATACGTTGACCATTTAGATAAATAATGATTGACCTGTAATACATCATCCAAATACGTGTACTTATTGTTATTTTTAATCCACAAGAGTGTGATACTTGAATGATACTTGAATGAATGATAGCATCAAGTTTTCAAAAATGCGGCTTGTTTTTATAGTGTATATTATATAAGAATTATGAAATAAATAAATTGAATTGAATTGAAAAGTTGATCTAAAAAGGCCCAAAAGACCAAGTTACAACGTATGCCCATTTTTGAGGCCCTGCAACTTTTTTGGGGCCCTAATTTTTTTCTGGCCCACAAAAGGGGGCGGGGGGCACGGGCCGATGTCCCCTGGATCCGCCAGTGTGTATGATTAATTATACATCTCTCTTAGCAGTAGTTACAGAAACGAGAGTTCTGACGCACCTATAACATGGAGTCCTATGGGGAGGGACACGATTTTTCATAGTACCCTCCCTAACATGGGCTCCAATGGGGAGGGACATCTGTGAGCCTCCCTGAGCTCGGGAGGCACATACGGGGACCCCACCCCTCCCCCCTCGGCGTGGTGGCGTGTACATATTTCGGGAATCTCGGGCCCTAAGGTAACGGACGCCCTACCCCACGTTTGTACGTTTACTGTAAGGATACTATTCGAATTCCCGCCAAAAACAATAAATCGATAAACCAGTACGCGTCGTAAATGTCACTGCCTTATTTATAAAGTGCGGCCCAGGCGGATTATCGATTACCTATCAACCAGGCGTTTCGTACTCGCGAGGTCTTATCGTTTTAAGGTCATCCAGCTGTCAGTTTACGAAACAAATTACTCTGGACTGTACTTTAAAGTGCGGACCTAGCTCGATTATCGATTATCAATCAACCATCCATCAACTTTAATTAGTGTAACGTCCTTCATCGATTTAAGATCATACCGTTTAATGGATGTTACATTTGGTTGGGATAAATATTTATTTGCTAATTCGTCAACACACTTCTTTTCAAAATACATCAACTATAATACATATTTACATTATAACATTCAAAATTCTTCATTGAATCATACACAAATTACAAAGGTATTAAATCGGAATCTTTAACCCACGAATCAAACTTTTTTGGCCAATATTGCCAACGCACTAAATGTTCCCGTTGCCCTCGTCTAGTTCGTGTTTTCAAGATTTTTTCTACTTTCCAAATATCATCTTCATTCGCTTGTACTCTTTGAAGCTCCGATTGGTAAAAAGTACCCTTAATGTCTTCATTTTGAAAATCATTTAAACGATATAATGGGAGGCCCTGCCTAATAAAACGTTTCGTTACTTTAAAAATTTCCCCTGTCCAATGTTGGTCGTATTCTCTACTAAAAACATGTCTCGACTGGGTAATTCTTACCAGAGCTCCAATGGGGAATTTAAAGATGTGATTAGATTTGGTTTTAACGATAGTTGATTTAGGATAATACATCCGCCACCAAATAACCAATTCATCGTCTTTAGATACATTTTTAGGAGCCATTTTTATACCCCTATGCCAAGTGGCGTTATAACTCTTCACAAAGTTTTGTAAATTGTCTATAAATCTATGGTTCTGTTTGTACGTGATATACCTCATTATTTTAGTCTTTAACGTCTTTATCAATCTTTCTGCATAGTTGGCCTTGGGGGTATTACCCGTAACAAAATGGCGGACTCCCCATCTATTCAACAATGTTTGTACAACCTTAGCGCGGAATTCTTGACCTTTGTCCGTCCTAGTGACATCTGGTTGTCGACCTTCTTTCAATATATCATCGAAAGCCTCCGCCACTGCCTTTCCAGTTTTGGAGTGTAGCGGTCTAACCCAGGCAAAGCGAGACATAATGTCAATCGCAACCAGGATATACTTTATCCCGTCATTCTGCGATGATATATTAGAGACATCCATAAGATCTGCATCCCATTGTTCGTCAATATGCGAGACATATACTTTGTTACGAGCGAATCGTTTCTTATAAGGTCTCTGTAGGCCATAAGCTTCTTGATTGTCCAGCCATTTCTTTATCTGATAACGGGACAGCTGGTATTTCCCATCATTTAGTACAGCTCTATAGAGTTTGTCTGGTCCAGCAAAGGCTCCAGAATTTCGACTGTCAAAGTATAATTTCTTTAAATAGTCTTGATATGCCATCTTACACTGTCGGAATCTGACTCCTTAATGACGATCTCTCTTTAAATTGCTAATATTTATCACTCAGTGCTTGATTCAACAGCCTCGTTTTCGGATTCACTCTGTTCTTCCTCGGAGCTACTTTCCTGGTCTGTATCCTCTATAAAGACCTCATCAAACTTGTGTTTGTTTTTTAAAAGTGTCTTCCTAATGGCTAAGTTCACAGAGACACCCCTCCTCATCATATTATTTATTGAATCAATTATATTTCTGTGTAACGCATTGTCTTTTACATCAACCGTTAGCTTGACGAATTGTTTATATCCTTTTATAAATTCTTCCTTATTCTTTGACAATAGTTTATTATCTGCCTTTTCTACAGCCTCTGTCTTATCCATCCCTCTATCCATATACTCATCCACTTTACGTCGGTGGTCTTCCTCATTCTGTCTTATAGACCACTTCTTTAAGAATGCAAATGTTTCATTTGCTTTCAAATCACCATCATCGTCATCAACGTCATTGTCTTTGTCTTGAGGAATCTTCTCCTCAATATTTTGGGTAGATTGGGTCCTCATCCTCTTGGGTAGTGGTCCCTGATCTTGACACCACTTTTTTATATGCCTCTGTAAGTCGTGAATGCTATCAAATACTAAACCACAGTCATCACAGGATACCATGCTGTCTTCTCGAAATTCACGTTCCATGTAAGGGTAGTTCTTAACATCACTACTATTTATAAATGTTGTCGTCGGATAGTCAACTTCTGAAATACCCTGTCTTTCAAGTAAGTGTTTTGAATCATTCATTGGTTCCTTGAAGTTGCGGGAATCGTGATGACTTTCAAATTCAACTTCACTTTTAGTAAAGGCATTTGGTTTCAATCTGCTGTGCTCCGAAGTTTCTTGCTTCAGATCAAGAAGCAGGTAACCATAGGGTCGACTAGTTGCGTTGGTATATGCTCTGACCAACTTGTTTCCATTTCCGGGGTACATCTGCCTCGATAAGAATGCCACCTGTTGGCGATCTCTCGGGTTATTAAACAGTATCATATAGTGAGAGTTTAAGCTCATCGATCTATTCATTTTTCCTTGATGATACATATTCTGGAGTAGGCATATCACAGACAGATTTCGATGGTGACTGCCTTTGCTATAGAGATCACATATCCGTTGATCATTTGTTGCCTCATTCATAAGATCATCGAGAAGTATCAAAGTAGGAACTGAAGTGTCAAGGTATCTTGAATCATCAATATCCTCTGGTATTCCCTTCACAAATTCCAAATGTGGGTATTTTCTTAGCTCTTCGTAGGCAGGCTGCCATTGACCATAACACCAGATGATTCTTCTAGGAATTGGGGATATATACCGTTCAACATTTTTGATCAAGTGCTTCATAAGCCAGGTCTTCCCCGACGATGTTGGTCCGGCTGAAAATACAACAAAAAAATTTTTTTTTAATAAATTGACATGCTCTCTTTCTATATTTAGAAACCTATCAGACTTTTAATTTCAACATGTCCATGCCTATACCTGCTATCATAGTAAACGGATGTTTCAGCATAACATCAGACTGATGCATTTTTTCTCCATGAAACTTATTCATATGCCTTGATAGGTTATCACCTCTCGTAAAATTCACACTACACTCAGAACAATTGAAAGACATGTTGTCTGTTCAAGATCTATCAGTAAAATGACTCAAAACATGGACAACTTAAAATATATAAGAATATTCTAATGTGCAGTATTGTGATTGGTTCAAAATGTGTCAATTAAGATCAATTGTAAACATAAACAGGCATTTATGACATTATAAACTATTGAATATTAAAGTAAAGGGAGGGGAGGAGGTTTGGAAGATGGAGAAGAGACAGGAGGAGGTTGGGTGGAAGTAGGAGGAGGTATGAGGTAAGGAGGAGGTAGGGAGGAGGTGGGAGGAGGTAAGGAAGAGGTTTGAGGAGGTAAGGAGGAGGTAATGATGAGGTAGGGAGGAGGTGGGAGGAGGTAAGGAGGAAGCGGGAGGAGGTAGAGAGGAGGTGGGAGAAGGTAAGGAAGAGGTGGGAAGAGGTAAGGAGGATATAGGGAGGAGGTAATGATGAGGTAGGGAGGAGGCGGGGGGAGGTAAGGAGGAGGTAAGGAGGAAGTGGGAGGAGGTAGGGAAAAGATGGCTAACTTCCGTTTTAAAACCTACCCAGGCCGACTAAAAGATGCCTCACTTCCGCTATGATGTCACCCTCTTGCCCAGACAGATGCAAAATGGCTGACTTCCTGCTAGAAAGCTTCAAAATGGCCGACTTCCGGTTAAATGGCTGACTTCCGGGCTGACTTCCGGTCAAAATGGCTGACTTCCTGTCAAAATGGCTAACTTCCGGAACGTATAGTCGTGGGGTAGGGCGTCCGTTACTCTTAGGGCCCGAGATTCCCGAAATATGTACACGCCACCACGCCGAGGGGGGAGGGGTGGGGTCCCCGTATGTGCCTCCCGAGCTCAGGGAGGCTCACAGATGTCCCTCCCCATTGGAGCCCATGTTAGGGAGGGTACTATGAAAAATCGTGTCCCTCCCCATAGGACTCCATGTTATAGGTGCGTCAGAACTCTCGTTTCTGTAACTACTCTTAGCACATACTATATTCTAATTAATAACATAACAAATAAACGTGTTATTTACATTGGATATTTAGAACCTGTTATTATGAAGAAAGAGGTAAACGAATTGTTTTTGAATAAACATAATTAACAATAGTTTCAATATTTAGTTTGCTATTTTTCATACAGACATGAATTATCACCCTTGTGTGATATGAGCTTATCCAACATTGGTTTAAATAAACCGTTATTAGATCTCGTTCATCTTGACGGGATAAAAGACAAAAAAGACACATTACACTCGAAATTGACATTATAGAAAGGACGGATCTGGAAACTAATAAGCGGGGGCGAAAATTTCATGTCTAGAAATATCTGAAAAACATTTCGGGCAAAAACAAAAAGAGCCCAAATGGCCCATCTTAGGGGGGGGGGGGGGCTAATCCGCCAGAAGGAGTATCGAAAATATATAGGGACCTTTTTAAAGATGATCGTGTTTCAAAAGGTTTGGCTCAAACTATTAGCTTTGACATGGGCGGAAACATGAAATCGTGAATCGTGTGTCATCCAGAGATCGTATCGGATTACAGGGCATACTAAAGCTACTCCTTTATCCATTGATATCTGAACAAACTAGACAGTTTTAATGTTTTAATCAACGCTTTTGTGATTTCTAGATAATAATTGTCACATCTCCCATTATGTCTAAATATAATAGAAGGTAATCAATGAATTCAGCAAGATTGAGATGTTCCAAGTTGGAACTTGTCAATCATAAAAACAAGTAATTTTAAATGTACTTGAATATCAATTAGTCTATGTAGTTCAGAGAGAATGAAACGAATATGAAACCTTTGATAAATGAGAAGTTTAGTTTGTTATCGTGGTAATTGTAACATCAAACAGGGACAATGAAACCCAAGAGAGCCATCGACTACGTACTATACGTTCATGTATACTACTTCATTCTAAATAACACGCGAGTTCAATAGTATGCACACAGTACACATTTTACTGATTATCATCATAAAACTAATCATTCATAGAAAAACAAAGAAAATGTGTAAGTATTAATTGGGAAAATACGTGATGATATGATATCCATAATTGTAAATGTACATTACTATGTATAGTGGAATAGGAATATATCATTTTTAGAGTTGGATGATACAGAGTCTAAAAAGTGTCCCCTAAATAAATTATATATTTGCCTTATATACTTAAACCCACGCGGTAATTCCACTGCTTAAAGTTTAGCGTCCATTGGAAAACTATTTTATGAAGTTTTCACACACATGCAAACGCATCATTGATGAATGATCTCGATACAACACTACAGGAAATCAGTAATTCATTTATCAATAATATTTTATCGTATTTCTTGTACCATGATTTTAATTAATTAATTGTCCTTTTTCCATATAGCTTTGAAATCTCGTTAAAGTCTCGTTTTAATGAGATTTTAGGAGATCTGCATTTTAGCCATTAAATAATGACATTTCTTCTATTTGATGGAATATTTGAATTCTACGTGTAATTTTATATCAAAACAACTTTGATTTACATGGTTATTTACCTTTATTCAAATTCTAAAGATTTTCTAAAAATGTTGGGCTAAATCCCCATTGACGCAATGTTTAAACCCTTTAAAAGTTACTCTTATAAGGATCACAATTTTAATGTGAAATCACAATTCACATGTCAATAAGATCATATAGTTACATTCCAATGGTGTGTTAAGCTGATCTAAATGGAATTACTTGTTAAGTCGGACTTTTTCCAATACATTCCCATGTGTTCTATCCCTTACCAACACCCATGATGCCATCAATTTTTCCATTTATATGGAAATGATCATTTACCCGGGATTAATATTACCCGTCGTACTTTATATGGATCAGGGGTGTCTCACACCAGAGAACGATATGCTCCCGGGGATTTGCTGACACGTTAACTGATACATAGTCCAAACAAATTACACCACTTCAATATTTTAAAGTATATGATCTAAAAGTATGATTTGCCCGTTATTATGTTCAATTTTTTGAGTTTTAAACACGATAAATATACCTGGGTGCCTAATGAATGCTATCATCGTTTCCTAATATATTCATTGATATGGAGAGCAAAATTAATCTAAAGACTCGTACGATATCTTCCGCATACTTTAAATTGAAAAAATGTGTTAACATCAAGTATGGATAAAAGAGAATGGACTACTTAATGTTTCCTTTGTCTTTGGATTTCACGCATCAGTAGAGCTTATTTATTGGATAGATTATGCTTTTGTTAAATGTTCGATGTTCTGTGATATTAAACCCCACTTAAGGTAACAACACAATAGAATAGAATGATCTGCAGTTATGTTTAAGAATTCATAGTTGTAGCAAAATAAGAGTTCATCCTTTTTCTACTGTTTTTGAAGAATGGACTCTTGGTAAGCTCTCAAAAACCAGTTTGATACAAAAGATGATTGAACGTTTTTGATAGTTTCCTTTATTTAAAATAAAATACAAATTGTTACTGTGCATTCTTCAAATAAAACATTTTATAACTTTTGTTTTGCCACTAACAGTATTGAGGTGAGCTAACTTCAATTCTTCTACACTTAAAGGCAGAATCTGATCTATAGGGGGTGACAAAATTACAAGCAACATGTATTGTTGACCTGCCAATCTATCATTTACAATATCAAATACAATATCTCCCAAAAGATTCACAATATGTTATTAATTGAATTGGTGAAGTAATAAATTCAAAGTTCAAAAATGAGTGCAAAATGTTAAAAGTCGCCCAAATAATAAGAATGGTCACCATTCTTATAGAAAAATAATACATTATTGTAAAAATCTTTAGTTTTCCTGGAATAGTGTATGCACTTTTGTAACAAAAAGTGACATGAGCCAAAAATATTCTAAAATTGAAACAAATTTTTGTTTAGACTGCTCGCTATATCTGATTCTCTCTTTAATATCTACAAATTACCTGGAATGGTCAAGTAGCGCACTGAAGCTGAACTAATTACACCCTACTAACTCACTCATTTACTCACCTTCCTCTAGTATACAACACTGGCGGATCCAGAATCTTGATCAAATTTTGAAAATTGAATAATTTGGCTTAAAAAAGATTCCAAAAAGGCCAAGTCATGCAAAATCTAGGCCTAACTTTTTGGGCCCTAGATTTCTATGGGCCCATCCAAGCTCCCCCAATGGATCCGTCAGTGATCAATAATTAAATAGTCAATACAAAAAATTTAATTTAACAGTTGAATAGTAAAGTGTAAACTCGTAAAAGACAGTTTAGGGTTTAGTTCTGGATAAATCATTTGTACAGGCTCTTAGGAGAAATAATGGCCCTCGGTCATGCTTTACCTAATAGCAAGGATTCATGGTTTATCCATTAGCCTACAGTGCATAGTTTTGTAATAATAAGACAATTTTTGTTCTACTACAGAGTTCATTTTTCCACAAGTCTTCTGTATGTATCCTATTTAGCTCATTTGGTTTACTTTGTTCAATTGGGCTGAGTTCACATTTAGAAACTCTTTTACGATTTATGTCAAATAAAACAGATGAACAGAGCATCCTACAGTCGGTTCAATATCCCGAACCTCATATAGGATAATGGAGAGGTTAAGCTAACGATGTTTTTCACAACGTAACCGTGAACGCAAAGTACAAAAATTAACAAAGGAATGTATCGAGCGCTCATAGTTTTATGCGCGCTTAGTCTACTTCAGATACTCTTTCAGCTTCATAGTTTCGGGTTTAGAACGGGAGATTTTGAAATTTGACGTTGGGTCAACGGGAACCATTTTACTCGTGTCTATTGAACACTATGCTATCAATTTTGATTTCGATGCACAGTTGAATTCTTGCTGAACACGATGATGTATGTCATGCATGATTTAGCGCCAAAAATCTTACGAAACGAGCTCGTTTAAAATATGTATTAGAAAACCAGCTATAAAACCGCATCAATGACATACTAAAGAATCATTACACGCTATGGTGTAGTCTAAACAAACACTGGATTTGAACGGCTATTTATATGAGAAGGCTACATGAATTTGTATATGGTCGAGTGATACGTACAGGTTCAGTTTCGATTATATATGCAAAGCTTAACCTCTCAAATGTCTATATATACCGCCCTACAAAACTGTTTTATATACCTCAAACACGTCCAGACTGGATATAAGGTATATAATTAGCAGTTATGTCCCTATCATTGAATTCAGCTTGAGGTCTGCCACGATATAGCCCGAGCTTGCGATGGCTATAATACCCCCTATCACACCAAACTAGTTCTTACCCGTTCTTGCCAGTCCTTCGAAAACGCCGTAAAACGGGCTCAATCTGGCTGTGGTCGGGAAATATGTCTGAAATAATTAGCTTCTTCGTTCTTAAACAGTCTTCAATACGTCCATATCAATCGCAGTTCGTTCAGGTTGCACAATGTCGGTGTGCAACGTCGTATAACGCGTCCCTTAGTCTAGAAGGTCATCGTGACCTGATTACCCCCCTATCACACCAAACTAGTTCTTACCCGTTCTTGCCAGTCCTACGAAAACGTCGTAAAACGGGCTCAATCTGGCTGTGGTCGGGAAATATGTCTGAAATAATTAGCTTCTTCGTTCTTAAACAGTCTTCAATACGTCCATCGCGTTCGCAGTTCGCTCAGGTCGCACCACTCGGTGTGCAACGTCGTAGAACGCGTCCCTTAGTCTAGAAGGTCAACATGACCTGATTACAGAACGTTATGGTCGCCATCGAATTTTGAATCGATTCAAAATTCTAAAATCACATTCCCGTCTGAGAACGTTCATAAAGTTCGTAAATAGACCTTAGAAAGTTGCAGCTACGTTCATTCCGTTCGAACACAGTTTAAAACCAGTTTTGAAGAACGCAGTAGCAACTTGTTTGGTGTGATAGCTATATTTTTGCTTACTCGTTCATAAGCAGTGTTAGATACGTTCTTAATCAGTTTAAACCCGTTTGCAATTAGTTCTACCTCGTTCTCAACACGTCCTCAGACAGTTCAACTCGTTGTTAAAACGTCCCTAGTAGGATTGAAGTACGACGGTTCCGTTCGTAGTACGTCCAGCTCGTCGTTAGTACGTTGTCACTCGTTCTAATTGTAGAACGTGCCGACCACGAGAACATTTTGAGCATTGTCTAAGTTCTAGAGGACCTACCCGTTCGAGTACGTTCGATGAAGTTTGTAAATAGATCCCAAACGGTTCTTAGTAGGTCCAACTATATTAATGTTGGCCATATGACATTGATAGAATGTGTGACATTACATGGACTTCAATTTGAATCCCGGTCAATGTAATATCTGATACGATCCTTCGGGAGGACATTTAATAGTAAAATGATGTAATCTGGTGCTGACGCATGACAGGTTACAAAGTAGCTTTGTAAAACTATTCCAATGTGATATATCAAATGCTGTCGTTATGTGTAGGATTCACGAATCCATTTGCATTCGTTCGACTTCACTTAGAAGAGAGATTCTGTTAAACAGTAGCCTACAGCCTTTGTGGTCAAATACTGGTAGATTACACTCCAAATACAATAACAAAATTCCAAAAACTGACCTACACGTTTCGATGACGTCCATGGTCTGATTGTTATTGCTACGAGCAAAATATTATCTTCCCTAAAATGATCACATAATAAAGAAATACATTGCACACGCATCTTCGAATTCCTAGTGGTTGGAGCAACTAGGAGATGTCGCACACGCATTCATTCTACTTTATAGTCAACATACATTCAATGTTACAAATAGCTGAAACTAATATCAAATTTTATGTTATACTCGGCAAATAGCGAACATTCGTCATGGGACTGACCCTGGTGGGTGACGTCTGGCAGGTTTGAAATATCTCGAACCTTCCTTTCTATTACTGTTATGGTTATAGCGAGATTGCATTAACTTGTTAGGAGTTTGGATTAATGGTCTTTCCAAAGACGTATAGTAATTGGAAAAAATGAATTCATGCTAAAAATACGTAGTCTGGTCTTTCTTTTGCAATTATTGTTTCCTCACCCCGGAATAGTCTGACAACGGTACAGTCAGATACCGTTGTCACAAATGGCAGATTGTCATGAACTGTATGTTAAATAGAGCACCTAGACTAAATTCCATTGGAATAACAATCAATTAAAGTGTCTTCACTCATTGTACAGTTAAAGCTACACATCGCTCAAGAACACAATCTTGGGTTGTTCAAGGGTCAACTGTAAGATTTTTAGCTTTAATGAAAGTACAATTTAATTTGGCGTATTTAGCAAAGTATATACAATGGTGAAAGAATGGGGCAAATCTTGTATACAAATAATCACGATAAATGTGTCAATAGGGAGGTTAAGATTAGCGTAGAAATATACGTGTCCCTATCCCTATCCGTATGTTTGTTACGGATACGTAACGCGGATTGGATAATGAATAATGCGGATTGGAAAATGAGTTTAAGATTAAAGTAAAAGGCTACGAAACCGTATGCTACAATTTATGATAAAATTAACATCCTAATTATAGAAGGAAAACGTACCATGTTGTATACCATGTCCATTCGGTGACGTATAATATATGGATGGTTATAAAGACTGGGTCAAATCTGCCAGGTGGTTTACTAGAAGCGGAATAAAAGCTGTAAACTTACGGACTGAGATGTCCAAGTTCATATTTTTTAGTCCATTCTCGTGATTTCTCAGTATATGTACCTCAGAGCCACTCAGACTATTAACAGTAAGTAAACTGTGTATAAACAAGCCATAAAATGACAAATCCAGAACAGGAACGTGGTCATATTGTAAATGATAAGGTTTCAAACGCAATGTCGTTAGACGACTACGTATGAATTCTATGGACGGCATCGTGTTGTATTAGATGTACATTAGGTATTTTGCGGACGGTTACGTGTATGTACATCTTTCAAGTTAAGGTTGCTAGTTCTGATAGCCTCTTTCCATGTAATTGTTATAATGGCTAAGAAATGGAATATTGAATTGCTTATATTTGTTTTCAGGACTCGCAAGAGACGCTCTTGTTTGAGCCTCTATAGGGCAAGGAAAAAAGTGTGTCTTGCTTTATTAATGAAACCAATTTAAGTCAAAAAGATAGCAATGAAGAGGCAAAAGAAGAATTAGCATCAATTACTGATGATTATGACAAAATTAATAACAATGAATCGGGGATACATATTTGAACGAAGTTCGCGTAACCGTCAATCAATTTTTGGCGTAACCGCAAATTAAAAATACAATATTATGGCTTAAGTAGAACATATTAGGTGGTTTCCAATGATGCTCGATTGGCTTTTTATGGTTGTATGTAGGTTACATCTATATACCCCGAAGTCGTTAGGCAATGTAAACCATGCCCTAACGACAAAATAAACAAATTACTAAATTTTGTGTAGTTTTGAATTTCAAACTCAACAGTTTTCGCTTATTTCATGTTATCCCCGGCCATCAATTTGCAAAGAATGCGTTCAAAATATACATTACTAAATGCATCACCGAATGCGATGCCTACAAAAATCGTTCATCCTTTCGTTGATAACCGTTAGAAGAAAATAATGCACCAACCTTAGTTTTCTGTTCCATCGCGGCCATTTTATTGGATAAATCATTGATCGTAGTTTTCAGAGGTGTCGTAACCGTCATGCTATAACACCGTGACTATATAGTCCCTGATCTGATTTCCAAAAGGGCTCTAGAAAAGGGGTTTTGTTGTCCGGTACTTTCCCACATAAAATGATTGTACCGTTTGAAAGAACAGACTTCCCTCATAAATAAAACACCTCTTATATAGATAGAAACAGGGGCAAAAGGCACCAAAATGGGGTCAGACAAGGTGGCATTCTGAAGTCTCATTTTCTTGTCATCACGATTTCAGGAAAACCACCATATGGATTTACTTCAAATTTTCACACATGTTACATGGCAAGTCATATGACAGAATATTCCTCCCATTGAAATAACAGAGGACGCGAAAAATGGCTTTGAAGCTCTGTAACCTTAGTGTTCATAAGTAAACTGAACACTTAGCGTACAAAAGAGAATTCAATTTTCTATATAAAAATATTTTTTGGTGAATCTTTTACTGGATAGATATCCTGAAATGAGATTTGCCCCGAACCAACCAAATTTCTGATACACTGTGATCGCAGTCGGGATCGTCTGAAGTGATTAATAGGGATGTTACCATATTAATCATGATAAACAGTGGGTGTAGGTCGGATTGCCCGATTGTTATTGATATCCCTGCATTATACTTCGCATGTACTGTGTTTTAAAGTCCAGAGTTTGAAAATGTTTGCCAAATGTTGATCTGTTTCATCAATAAGGTTATCTATGGATATTGGATATGATAGCTAATTATAGTCAAAACGACAACCTCTTGAAATGGTTTCAAATCAAGAGAAGACTTCGGTTTTCAATACCCGACAGACCAACTTCATAACTGCTTTTTAAATAAGAATTGGTTCATCACAAAGTAGTTGGTACACTGTTTCTTGATAAGTGATTCTGTATTGGCATAACATTTCAGTAGTTTGCCCAAAATGTATACATGTATCACCACAGTGATTACTTGTTGCAAGAAAAAACATTCGTCAACTACTTCAGGACTAAATACGTGTTGATACTAGCTACTGTATATATTTCGTGTTGTTAGGTCGACCTAGGATGAAGAGACATCCTAGGGTCGACCAACTTTACTTTGGTATCCATTGTTGCATAGCAATTGAGTCATTTACTGTTTTATTATGTTGCTATGAATTATTCGTGTTGCTCATCAATTCGCCCAAAAGCGGCCCTAATTTCTGAGGTTAACTGTCTTTCTCCATCTCGGTTTAATTTATTTAAGGTATGTAATCAAAAAGCGAAGTAGATATTGTTGAAACTGGCCCCAAAAGTCCACCATGATTGATATTGGATCGTGGGGTCACATTTTCAAAAAGTCTATCGTCTAAAAGGCAGTCTTATAAATTATAGACATTGTCAGAAACACACCGGAATAGCCTGACTACGGTAAAGTCAGATACCGTTGTCACAAATGGCGGACATACCGTCGCTTTAACTGTTTAATCACTTGGTCCTCATTTCATGGGATTTTATCGTCGCCAATTCTGTGCATACGTTAAGCTCTTGTGATAATGTATCTATGAAATCCCATTTTCGATCAAATTGGGTCGTGAATCGCCTCACTATAGCGTCTTCTATATCGTCAATGACAACGGAATCTGAATTTGAGTAATTTAGAAAGACAACAGCATATGGTAATGGTGTCCGTTGTCACATAACTCATTTTGATCGGTTAAAATAAAGACATTATTTCAACTATAGAACATTATTAAACCCGCACATTACTCGAAAAAGCAATATTTCGACATAAATTACTTTTATATTTTCATACAGCCAACAAGATTGCTTCCATTTCCTATTCGTTTACATGGGAATACCGATTTTCAAAAATTCATCAGATACATCATCAATTTTCGACCTTTGTAATTGAGGAAAAAATTGGGAAAATTTAGAGGCATTGGAAATGAAGTCAAGTTACATTCCCATCAATATTATAGTTTAGTTTAGTTAAGTTTATTTATTTATCTATAGTGTTCAGTCTAATACAATTCAATAAAATATTAAAAAAATTACAATGTTACCCAGCCCACCTTGGGCTTATTAACCACTGTACGTATGTTAACAATAGGATGTACAAAATTAATACACGGAAATCAATATCACATGTTCTCCGCAATTTTACAGGTATGTTCCCTAAAAAGAAATTCAATTTTGCTACCTTCATTATCCAAATCTTTAAAATTTACCTCATCAAAGTGCAGGGTGTCCCGGAACTCATGATAATTTTTGAGGGAGATATGAGGCATACATGATTTTTCTTTGAATTTGGTGCACTAGTTAAACATACATTGGGGAATAACTGGCCTGAATTCTGGGTACATATCTTTCATATTTTCGAATTTATTGACATTTGAATTCTACATCGCCAAAAAACCCGGAGTTGTCAGAAATATGTCACATTTTGTCAATTCATACACACATTTTTTTGTATTAGATTAGTTGAGCATGTTCCTCATATTTATTAAGCACTTTGATAAAATGATATAAACATTTTGATAGAGACCCCATACATCAACGGATTGTATATTTGGTTCGGTGAAGGATCATATGACATGTTCCCGTGAGGGACTAAACGAAATGTCCCATTTGCTTGGCAATATGATTTTGCATATTGACAATGCATCAGTGCATAAGTCACTACATGTCAGTATTTCACCCAGTTTACTTTCTACTGAGACTATTACTTTATATATATAGCTCCATATTCTTGTAAGATGTTTCTCTACGAGACTTTCATTTCTTTTGGGACCTTAAACAAAGATTAGTGGGCCATGTCTCTGAAACAGAGGAGGAATTAAATCATGTTGCTTCAGGGGAGCCTATGGGAATGGATAACAGCAATTCAGAATGTGTATAAAGAGTAGCTGAAAAGACATCAACTGCAGATAGTATACTACAAGGAGAACTACTCTGAAGAGATACGTTAGCTAATGTAGCGAAATGCTGAAATAATTCAATAAAACCAATGCTGTTATAGTAGAGAAGTTGTGTAAATATTATCAAAATGTGACCTAAATTGTTGTATTTCTCTGACTACACCGGGCTTGGTGGCGGTGTAGTATTCAAATATCAATAAATTCGAAAATATAAAAGATACGTGCTTGAAATTCATGTCACTTATTCTTCAATGTATGTTTAATAAGTGCACTAAATTTGAGGAAAAATCATATATGCCTTATATCTCCCTCAAGAAGATCTGTTCTGGGACACCCTGTAATATGTTTTTTCTCAGATCATCATAAGTATTATAAGTATTTTCGTCACAGGTTATGTAAATAGAAATTCAAATATAAAGAGAATAAAGAGAATCTAACACGTAGTTCAATGAATTGGCTAAGGTTGCCAAACTTATGGAGGGGAGTGTATTAAAACATCATACGGACTATTTTGTTAAAAATGCGCGCCCACCGGAAATAAAAATTTAGAGCAAACTGGAGAGTAAAGTAGTGACCTTAAAAGAAGGCTATTGAGCTAGTGTTTTATAGATTTACATAGATGAGCATCATTATCTAGAACCTTAAATACAATACCTAGATGTTGAATTAAAGGCCGACAATGCAGTGTGAAAATGTTAAGTACTTTCCGAGGATTATCATTATCCTCAGCACTGATGTTTAAAGGGAAACAGATTCATTTATGAATTCCAGTCTTGCGGATTAATTTAATGAATTGGTAAATCGTCAGTACACGCAAGTTGACGTCAGTTTTTGCCAATATATGAGAAGGCCTTTACATCTATACTTGTGATATGTGTTGTAATATGAAAATAAATGCCTATGAGGACCTATTCCAAATATCTGATATATGAGGTACATTGTAGTTTGGCCAAGGAAATCAAGGTGACCTAAATCGGATATAACTAACGTGTCTTACTTAAAGGTCTATGTGCAGTATGGCAAGTGATTTTAGAAAATGAGCCTAACATTTTTATAAAAGTGACGGGGGGGGGGGGCAATCCATAATTTTTCAGGGAGTTAAATTGATATTTCACTATGATGGGGACTTCACCTGAAATAAAACATATTGTTTATTGATGGCCAGAAAGTACCCATGGTTAAAGATATGACCGTCTAAAATCTCTTGCCATACTGCACATGAACCTTTCAGAATTATATCACTGATTCAGTTCGTTTAGTCAGGTTACGCATACTCAATCTTTATCTTAGATTAATTAAGTTACGTCACACTTTTTCAAAAAATTGTTCGATCCGATCGTAGAAGCATAAATGAAGTCCTTTGAAGAAGGATGATCCGATTGTAGAAGCATCGTCATTACCATTATTACACACTGGCAGTTAACATGTTATAGGATATTGGCTGTTCAGACGAGATACCCAATAAAGAGCCTAGTTGATTTATTTCTCTTAATCATTTTATGACATAATGGATTGTACAGATTTATTTTGCTTAAAGGAGAAACCTTGGATTGAGAGGAACTACATTTTATTTTGCTTAAAGGGGAAACCTTAAGTATTTGATCTCTTCATTTTACTCGATATATTTTTGTTCCCTCAGGGAACATTAATTACGCTTTGAATAAGCACGATCTGAGCATTGTGCTCAGAACAAAATTTATTTAAAACTAATTGGGTTTCCGGAAGAGGGGGAAAGCCCCAGAGCTTAACAGAAAACAAATATACTAACGTCCCTTGCATACCACCTTTGTTTGCGCAAAGGAGCACGTAGGTTATCGCAAACAATTTCAAACGATTTTAACTTGAATTCTGAATATTTTCTGATCACTAACATGGGTGTATCTTTTAGATCCATTCATTATCTTCAAGTAAAGTATATAATGTATAATGATAATTTAGTTAATCAGACCAAAGTGGACCAATCAATATGCTTTTTCAAAAATGTTGACCTAATGTTCACCAATAATACAACCTTTTATTATATTGTTGAATGCATGATTAGAATGTGTTTTGAGACTTGTTCGATTTCCTAAAAGGAAAATTTGATTGCTCCAGGGACTTTAAATATACTGAATTTGGATGACCAAAATGAACTGAAACCAGTGGATAGCATGATGTTTTTCAATGGAGAAATAACACGGGGGACACTTTTCCTAAAGCAATTAAGTTTTTCTTTCAAGAAATATTTGATACATTAAAATAGAGGATAGTAATGCATTAAACAATGTAAAAACTGATTGCATTTTTGGTGAAAATGAGGTCAACATTTTTGAAAAGTGAGTTGATTGGTTGATTGCGAGACTAAGTTAAATATCTTCGAATTTGCTTGACTTAATTATTGCTGTCTATAATTTTCTTTGAGATAGTGAATGGATCTAAAAGATACACCCGTCTTCATTGTCAGAAAATACTCATAATTCAAGATCTGAAATTGTTCGTGCTTCTTTTCACAAGTAAGTTTTCGTTGTGATATTTAAATCGATGTTAGCACATTCATTACCTTTTTTTATCTTGATCCAAAATAACAAGCTATGATATATATATATCAAAACGCCAGAAATTAACAGAGTATTATTCCAATACAGATTTACATGATAGATATAGATCTTCTTTGAACCCTGGGGTTATTCCCCCTGGGTTTCCGGCTAACAATTTGCTTCATTTATCTAAGAAAAATACTACAAATGTCACATCTCGCCTTTTAGAGGTTTAAGAAAAAAGTTATTCAGGTATGTTTTATAGATTCCCAGAGAATATAAGCATCGTTATCATAAATCTTAAACGCTGCAGTGCGTAGTTCCTTTTCAGTGATTTGCGTAGCGTTTATTAGGGATTTAACTTTATCCGATGGATACTATATAAATATATATGGGGATACCAACACAACATAATTTTCGTATACGCCACTAAAATCGTATCCGATCCATATGGCGTCGGATACTATTTTAAAAAATATTTTGAAAAAAAAAATATTTGAAAAATTTGAAATTTTGAAAAAAACTGGAAAAAATATGAAAATAAAATTATAAGAATAAAAATATGAAAAATTGGAAAAAATTGATAAAGTATTTGGAAAAATGTGAAAAGCTCGAAGGTTATATGCTCAGTAAAAATGAGTTAGATAACAGCAACTTGAGGTCAAATTATTTGAAGTCCATACAAAAATAGCGACCATCGGATAAATATGATATCCTATGATTTTCTCGGCTATCATTTTTATCCACTCTTGGATATCGCGGATCTCCACTCATTCGCTGCGCTCACTCGTGGAGATGAGCGATATCCACTCATGGATAAAAATAGTATCCCCCAAAAATCATAGGATATCCTCTATTTATACTAGCCATATACTAGGCATACGAGTTGATAATAAGCAAGGCGAAGATGTGGGTGATTTTGAAATCGTATGAATTTGAACAAAGAACTTAGAAAATACTTCTTGACAGTTTGCTTACTCCAAAATACCCTTGAATAAAAATATCTACCTCTAGAATTTGCAGCAACACAAATAACATATGGTTTACTTAGCAAATATCTTCTAAATATTGACTATTCTATTGAAAATACGACGTGCTCAAGTGTGGGGTATTTTGTAAAAGGCAAATGGTGTAGTAGCTTTGCCTGTGGCCATTTTGTTCCTTGTAAGATGGTATTTCACATTCCAATCTGTTAACTAAGCAAGATAGATATCGCCAATTTGCAAGTCAGATTACTTCTCAAACAAAAATCCTTCAATGCCTTTTTACTTATAGTGTGTTCAAAGGAAATAAGTTACCCAGAACTCAAGTTAAATAGTTTTCTCTACTGAAGTTCTACTTACACTAAGAAAGCTAATGATTAGTTACAAGCTTGGTGCATTTTGCATTGATATACGTTAACTGGTCATACTAGCGATAAATGAGGAGTTAATACTCAGAGAGCTGAGAAGGGGCAGTTAGGAAATTCATGTCTTCATCAGTGAGGTTTTTATAACGTTTGATCGGAGAAAATAACTAATTAAACGACATAGGAGCGGAGAGTATCAGAATACAAACAAACAGACTACACTCGCTTCTAGGAGAAAGACCAATATATCACTCGCATTGCATCCCAAGTTTGAAGTCGGTCTTTCATAAGCTGGAATCTAGCAAGAGCTGAAACAATTTTGTAATTTCCGCAGACTAACTTGCCTACCGTGATACTTATGGAACTTGCAGCAATAAGGAAAACACTTTTGAAAGGAAAGACCTGGCACATACATCTCGGAGTAAATTCAAAGGTACGTACTTGATACTAACAACAGATGTATCGGGATGAAATCGTAAAAATCATAGAATCCTAATGGAACTATTGAATATGGAATAAATCATATATGCTTCACTGGAACATTCATCTTGAAAAAAGTCGAGTCGAATATACACACACGTTTTTTAATATCGAAATGCCTTGACATCAAAGATTTCTTATTGGTTGTCAGAAATGAGTGTTACATTGCCGGCAAATATTCTGATCTGTCATTCGCCTATTAAAGCAGCATACACCAATCAGTTCGTATATCAATTGAAAAATGACTCGACGCACGTTTGCCTCGCTCGGATATATATAAGTACATTGTCAGGAACGGAGCATCGGTGGAAATAATCTTAAATCGTGATGATAAACGTACTTTAACAAAAATCATTACAATACTTACGTTTGTTTCCAGTGATATCTAAAGACGTTCAACGATTACGACAAGAATACAATTTGCGATGAGTCTCGATGGCACATTTAATTATTCAATTGAAGGAAATAACAATGGTTCGGAATCGACGCTTGGAGGAGGAATTTATGAGATACAGGATAATGATTTGACAAACTTGATGCAAAATGAAAGTTCGTATTATGAATATGAACAGGATTTTTCACATATATATCCACTTGTTTCCGTTCTAAACATGTACATCACCCCAGTTATCATCATCGTTGGACTGATCGGAAATTTCATATCATTCATGATTTACGGAGTTGGAATCCAAAGGCACCAGTCGTCCAGTGTATATTTGGCTTCTATCGCAGTTTCCGACTCGGTGCTCCTTATGACCGTATTCGGAACCTGGGTAGAACATTTCAACGTAAATGCATATAATCGTAGCGTCCTGTGTCAGATGAACATATACCTATCTTATACATGTGGGTTTCTTTCGGTTTGGTTCCTCGTCTGCTTTTCTACTGAACGCTACATCGCCGTCTTTTTCCCGTTTAAGCGGCACATCATGTGTACAGAAAGACGCGCCAAAGCTGTGGTCATAACGGTAACACTCATAGGACTGTTGACGTACTGTAGTACACTGTGGACAACTGGGTTGATATATTTTCAAGAGAGATGGCAATGTGCACAGTTAGAGGGCACTCATCACTACCACTCCGCCCTTACGTACATTGACATAGCCATAACCTTCTTCATCCCATTCCTCTTGATATTGGTCCTTAACTGTAGTATCATATACAAGATAGCGTTGTTCTATCGGCATCAGGGAGGAAACGCCGCTAGTGCTACAAATAGCGCCACTGGATTGATACTAAGGAGGTGCTCAGGTCGCAGCGGTGAAGAACATAATGTTCAAATGAAAGTCACTGTCGTCCTTGTAGTCATTTCAATAGCTTTCCTTGTCCTAAATCTACCGAGTTACAGCTTGCGAGCACTTGTTCTGCTTTCTCCAAGGATTCACACGGACATGTCATTAGCTGCCGATGGTATAGTTCTCCTACAGCAAGTTTGCCAGGAGCTCTATTACACAAGTTTTGCCATCAACTTTTTTCTATATATTTCCTGCTCGAAACAATTCAGACTTTCCTTCGTTAAATATGTCAAAATGTTTCGACATAGTTTTGTCGCGTGTTGCAAGAAATGTCGCATAAGTTCACGGAAACGACTAAGAACTGAATCTACAACGTCGAGCCTACCTGCAGCCCGTAAAACACAAACAATCAATCTCACGAACCTTAAATAAGGTAAATGACCATACACAGTGAATTCAGCCATTCCCGACTACTCGCAGCAGCTAGCGTTGCTTCCCCATTGACAGTGTTCCTGTAAGGGAGAAAATTGGAAAATACTCTGATTGATCGGTGATGGATCCTCCCCGGATTAGCCCATGTGTCCCCCCTAGGAGACGCCCGGCGGACTAAAACATTTATTGAGTAGATATTGAAATTAAACTAAGCGTAATGTATAAATGAATTACAGAGATTCGTCACTTTAATTCAAGAGATTATTACTGCGTCTTCTTAAATGGAATAAATCTCTATCAAGATAAGTTCGGTTACAAGAATAACTATATATTTTCATGGAAAAGACATGTTCATCATGTTGAGAAAATTTAACATCGTCCTATTCTATTAGCTTTTGTTTCCCAAGCCATGAAAGTAATCAGTCATTTTTAGCCATGGGTACCGTTGCAAGGCGGATACTCATTCCACATATATTTTAACAATTGTATCAATGAATCTTTTAGAAGGACAATGTTTTGTTCTAGCAGCATCATAGAAAACCTCTCTTTTTGTTGTCATAATGATCAAAGGAAAGACTGTTGTTGACAGTATTTTCTCATTTATTATCTGAATAAGAAAAGCACAAATTGCCCTCCTAGACCCTTCGATTATATATTTTTTAGTTTCTTGACACCGAAACAAACATACGTGTCATATATTACAAAACTCTAGAACGTGTATGATTGAGAATTGCAGCTACGAACTTTGAAAACGATTCGCTCGGTGCAAAGTCAAGTACATAAAAATGTAATATATTGCAGATACGATCATGCCAATCAATGCTAATATCTCATTTTGTTCTCTTTGTTTAGCGTGAAGCATCAATTTCATCGATACGCATCAAGAAATAATATTTTGCTATTGTAATGTCGAGCTGGTTTTATACAGGGTGTCCCGAAAGTATGGGGCGCCCTTTAGGTAAACATATACCAATGCCTCCAAAGTATGTGTCTTAAAGATTCTCGCAATCTTTATCCAATCAGCGTTTGCGAGTGTGTCGGCTCACGTATAAAAGGCGAATCCAACTCAAATCCATGCAGGGGTGTATGAGGTACTCGAATAAGAAAGAGCTCGTGAAATCTGAATTTATATGCACATGGTCAATGTTTACACATGTTTGGAGTTATTGAAGAAAATGTGATATGGGTGTGGTTCCGAATTTGAAGTCATTGCTGGAAAATATGATTTAAATACGTGAAATTATATCTATAAATACAGCACTAAAAATAACAGTACACGTATGATTGTGTTCAGAAATGTTTGAAACCCTTACGGAAGATTCTGTTTGCATTTTGTCACCATTGCTCTTTCTTCCAGCATTCTAGTGCTGTTTGAATGAATATATTAATTAATGTATTTCTAACTAAAATATATCACAAATTTCTTATAAACCAGAAACATTTAGATCATAAAAAAATTATTCAATACTTGAGTGAGCACGATATGCAAGGGTTACTAAGTTGACACAGTAAATGACCACTGATATTGTGTTAGTCCATGCACACAGCGTAACACCCCTCACTTTCATAGTGAAGTGACTAATTGGTTTATGTTTACGTTTTAATGTGTTTTGGGTTCCTTGTTACAGCAAGGGGGGCCAGTAAAGTAGACTAACATGTTTGCATGGCAAGTTTTGATCGAATATGTGAGACACTTTAAAGCTCAGCCAAAGTTACATTGATTTGCAAAGTATTATGGTTCAACTCACAAATGGGAAAAAGTTACAGACATTTGAAAACTTAGTACTCGGCCAAAAATATAGTTTATTTCAGTATCTTAGAAACAGGCCTGACCTGAATGTGACAGAAAATATGGGTGCTATTGTCGAAGATAGGATGCATATTGAGTTCTAAAAAGAGGACGTTGAGGGTAGATACTCCAAGGACACTCTTCAAAATGCCTTCAAAAGATTTTATGAGGATTACAAAAATATGAAAATATGAAAAACATTGCTGCTGTTAACACGGCCATACACCGACTATTATTTTGGTGTAAAACTGATTATAACTATGGTCAAACACTAAATCTTAAAATGCCTGTGATTTTTTCCCATTTGTGAGTAACCCAGCAAACAGTGACGTCCATGTAACGTCACTCATATGTGGTATATAAGTTCACTGGAGACGTTGTATATTTCCGTTATATAAACGTCAAAGCAACGTAAAATTGTGACATTCAGCAAAACGTCGGTGGATGGTTAAAAAATGACGTTGTAGTAATGTGTTAGTAAAGTTCGAAATTTGTGCTGGTGTGAAAAACGTAACAATGACGTTGAATTTTTACCAGTTTGGTTCATTTGCAACGTAATATAAACGGTAAAATTTAACGTTGTCGTAACGTTTTTTAAATGTGTAAAATATTTGTAAGTGCAGGAAACATTACAAAGACGTTGCAGTTCTCACCAAATTGTTTCATTTGCTACGTAATATAAACGGTAAAATTTGACGTTGTCGTAACGTGTTTTAAATGTGAAAGATATTTGTAAGTGTAGAAAACGTTACAAAGACGTTGTGTTCTCACCAAATTTGGTACATTTGCTACGTAATGTAAACGGTAAAATTTGACGTTGTCGTAACGTGTTTTAAACGTGAAAGATATTTGTAAGTGTAAAAAACGTTACAAAGACGTTGCACTTCTCACCAAATTGTTTCATTTGCTACGTAATATAAACGGTAAAATTTAACGTTGTCGTAACGTTTTTTAAATGTGTAAAATATTTGTAAGTGCAGGAAACATTACAAAGACGTTGCAGTTCTCACCAAATTGTTTCATTTGCTACGTAATATAAACGGTAAAATTTGACGTTGTCGTAACGTGTTTTAAATGTGAAAGATATTTGTAAGTGTAGAAAACGTTACAAAGACGTTGTGTTCTCACCAAATTTGGTACATTTGCTACGTAATGTAAACGGTAAAATTTGACGTTGTCGTAACGTGTTTTCAACGTGAAAGATATTTGTAAGTGTAGAAAACGTTACAAAGACGTTGCACTTCTCACCAAATTGTTCCATTTGCTACGTAATATAAACGGTAAAATTTGATGTTGTCGTAACGTGTTCTAAATGTGAAAGATATTTGTAAGTGTAAAAAACGTTACAAAGACGTTGTGTTCTCACCAAATTTGGTACATTTGCTACGTAATGTAAACGGCAAAATTTGACGTTGTCGTAACGTGTTTTAAATGTGAAAGATATTTGTAAGTGTAGAAAACGTTACAAAGACGTTGCACTTCTCACCAAATTGTTTCATTTGCTACGTAATATAAACGGTAAAATTTGATGTCGTCGTAACGTGTTCTAAATGTGAAAGATATTTGTAAGTGTAAAAAACGTTACAAAGACGTTGCGTTCTCACCAAATTTGGTACATTTGCTACGTAATGTAAACGGTAAAATTTGACGTTGTCGTAACGTACGTGTTTTAAATGTGAAAGATATTTGTAAGTGTAGAAAACGTTACAAAGACGTTGCAGTTCTCACCAAATTGTTACATTTGCTACGTAATATAAACAGTAAAATTTGACGTTGTCGTAACGTGTTTTAAATGTGAAAGATAATTGTAAGTCTAGGAAACGTTACAAAGTTCTTGTTTTCCCACCAAATTGGTTCATTTGCCACGTAGTGAAAATGGCTAATTGTAACGTTGTCAAAACATGGTTTGAATGTGAAAAATATTTGTAATTGTAACACACGTTACAAAGACGTCATTTTCTGACCAAAATGGTTCATTTTCAACGTAGTGCAAACGGTTAATTTCAACGTTGTCGAAACCTGTTTTCAATTGAAATGTAAAAAAATATTTGTAAGTGCAGGAAACGTTACAAAAAGACGCTATGTCCTCACGAAATTGGTTTATTTGCAACGTTGTCGAAACAGTTAATTTTGACGTTGACGAAACGGGGTTTAAACGTGAAAAATACATATACATGTATGTGAAAAAGAACGTGACAAAGACGTTGTGGTCTCAACAAATTCGTTTAATTTGTGACGTGAAGTAAATGTTAAATATATAACGAATATACATGTATGCCTCGAGTTGTGGTAACTTTAAATACTGATCGGTGGAGGCACAGGCATATGTTGGCTCACACAGATGAACTTAACGTGGTAATTGAGAGTGAGAGTGGAAATATGATGTAAAGAAAACGTTTCTCCGACGTTGTAATTTTGCCATGGGTTATTGCTGACAAAAGTCTGACGTTCTGTCCCGGTGTAAAAGAAATTATGGTCCCCTGGGGATTATGGTCCCCTTTCTTAAAGGCCCTTACTGGCCCTGATTGTGGATACGATAATAAGGGAGAGTTGTATTTAGGTCACCATATAAATCAATGGAAAGTAGGACCATAATTTGATAGGACCTCCTACCCTTTTACACCGGGACTAAAGTTTGCGAATTATCGGTAAATTGACTAAAACTCCACTCTTCCGGCGATTTGTCAGACTTCGGGACAAAAATTTTAGTCCCTTTCAACAAGGGCGAGCGTTACAAACGAAAAGTACATCGTTCGCAAATTTGATGTATTTCTCGTTCGGCTTTTTATCGTATTCTGTTCTATCAACCAATAGAAATAGAGGAATTCCCGCGTCGAAATCAACATGGAGGACAGTTCCAAGTTCAAGAATATTGCTGCTTAAAAGCAACTTGGGAGCCGTACTGCCAGCTTTCGAAGGTAAGAATGATGCATGCATGTTACACAATCACCAAAGGTTAAAATGAAAGCATTCCATGGCCGGTACTTGCAGCGAGAACACAAATAATCTCATGTGAAAGTTGGGATCGTTTCAATTTTCAAAATTTTTGTCAGTTGTACTAATTAGACTTTTGAATATTCTGATATTTGAATCGATGTTATTGATTTTCAATTTCAACACGATTTTCAATCATAATTCCTGGTTCATAATTTTCGTTAGGTCAATTACAAGGGGTCCAGGGGTCAATTAACCATCAGCGACTTTCAAGTTAAAGTAGATTTCATGGCCTGACTTCGTCGGTAGAACTTGAAAAATAAGATTTATCTGAAGATTAGGAGTCTTACTTACCCTCTAGAGGTTAGAACACACATTTTGATGAAACCATATCAGCTATGTTTTGTTCATGATGAAGCATAAGCACAGTACTTGATTGAAATTTGTGTTAATGCTTTTTGGACTTTTCCATTTTCCTCGTGTTTACTTCCGGGACTGCTTTGCCTCTATCACAAAATACTGTGTTGACCTTGACCTTTACTTTTGTGACATATCATCCAACCATGTCTGATGTAAAAATAATTAAAATATTTGAAGATAATGTTTTGTGGTCTCTTCTGCAGACGAGTTTAGGACAGGGCGGGGAGGATGGCCTGTTCTAAGATAGAAAAAGTGCATGATCTACAGTTGAACTATTGGTCTGAATGAAATGCTGCGCGGAAAGTATGAATGGGTAGTCAGCTGTATTAGTCTATTAATATTCTAGGACCTGTTTGTGATGCTTTATAATTTAGACCAAAGTGTAGACGAATTCACGCACATGTAAATTATAAAATCAACGAACAAAGATTCAATTTTCACAAATGTTCGGTAATTTATCGTATTGAAACTTCCGGAACTTACTAGGAAATCATTCATTTTCACGATCCATAATTTACCTTTTGGATATTGTGCTAAATGCTCTATAGTTGATGCAACAAAGGTGATAGAGTTTCATTAAAATGTGTGTTCTAACCTCTAGAGGGTAAGTAAGACTCCTAATCTTCAGGTAAATCTTATTTTTCAAGTTCTACCGACGAAGTCAGGCCATGAAATCTACTCTAGATCCGGTCCCTGGGATCTGGCGCAGAGGTGTTGATTGGATGGTGAAGTGTTTATGGCAAATGGTTTATGCAGTTATCTTAATCTTGATGGTGATCTCTGTTAGATCTACCTCTTTCAAAGAATATACATTGCCCGGGGAGTCAGTGATTGCCATCTTTAGCCTGATAGATAATCATGATGGCAGAAATACAGAAATACACAAACATGTATCAGTTTCATATGCTTTAGAAAATGTACATGTTTGCGAACAAATAGTTCAGAAGACAATAGAATCGTCGATTTAATTCCTCACTTAAGTTACATAAACGGTTTTTCGAAAAACAGTTAAGATCTGCACTTTTAACCCGAACCGTTTGTGTAACTTAAGTGAGGAATTAAATCGATGATTCTGTTGTCTTCTGAGCTATGCCTATTTTTCGCAAACATGTTCATTTTCTAAAACATATGATGCTGATACATGTTTGAGAGAAAAAATGTTGTGGGGATTCTGCCTACAATGCGTGAAATAAGGAAAAAAGAAAAATCGTACCTTCGACGTTCCGACATTTTGTTACCAAAATGAACCGTTTCGGTAACCAGTGTAATCGAGCGGATCACCAGTGAATAGATAGCATACTATATTTAGGGAGTTCTTTAATTTTTTTGAAAATAACATGGCAGAGAAGCATTGAAATATGAGGTCACAGATATGATAGCTAAACTACAAAACAAACTAAAATAAACAAAAGTAAGAACATGTATAAATGTTTCTATTTTTACATGTTCTGTTTCAATGTGGTCCTTTAATTGCTTATTTTTTAGATTCAGAGAAGTTCCAAACATTCAAAATTTTACTGTAATCTCATCTACTCTACGACCCCCACTTAAATTTGTAAAAAACATAAGTGCGGGTAACCAAACTCGTCTGGCCCTGTTATCCACTCCCTGATTCTGAAATGTCGTAGACTAACAACGTCAGGCGTAGATAACTGGGCCATACGGGTTTTTGTTAAAGTGGGGGTAGAATGCGATAAATCGCATGATGTATGGTCTCTCTAAAATTCTCTTATTTTTAACATGGGAAATCGTCACTTCAGCAAATTCACATGTCATTTATTTATGTTCCAAAATTCACCCTATGCAGACAGAGCCTGTGGGAAATATTGGGTGCGGAGCAAATGAGCGGAGGGTGCTGAGCTAACGGTCATTTTTGAAAAAATTCTTTCAAAATCATGCAGTTTTCACCATTTTGAGCACTTCTCAAGTGATTTTGTCCATATTTGGGCCAAAATTGTCAAATGTGAACCCCCCCCTGGAAATTTTTGAAAAATGAACCCCCCTTGGCAAATCCTGGCTACGGGCCTGATTATTGATATTTATATTTTTTAATCGAAATGGTGTTTGTTATAAGCACACGCCTTTTAACAATTGATAGAGACTGAAAAGTGTATTTCATCTTCAGCAAATCTGAAATTAAGCTTTGTTTTTATTGATCGAATTCAATGAAAGTTAATTTCTTTTAAGTTAAGTTAACTTTTATCAGCCTTTAAAAAAACTACTATTGTCATCTGTTTTTCCATCTTAGTGTACAATAGTTCTCTACTCTGTTTTCAGAAGTAGGAGATGAACCAGATTTTTGTAGCTTTCATCCATGATAACCCTGAGACCTTGTTGGTTGTGTTTAGATGATGGTGTTTCATACTAATCAGGTATATTATTTCATCGTTTGATTTAATTAACTTGCATCATTTGTGGCTCTTTGCTTCAGAAAGTATTCATTTGTATTTAATGCAGTTATTATTTAACTTTCACAGTTTCACAGCAAATGAGATACTGTAAATTGCTTTAATTTGGTGCTATTTAATTTGGCGCCCTGTGCAAATTTTAAAAGTATGACTGCTATATAATTAAGTTCTTTTAAAAGGTTTGAACTTAATCCTGATTGACACAATGTTAAAACATCTCAGTAGATTTACTCATCATATTCACAATTTAAAGGTCTTATCTTAATCAATACAATTTGAAATAAAAGTATAAAATAAAGTAACAGTCTTTTAAAGTACTACTATTGTCCTCTATTTTCCCATCTACCTATTCTGTTTTTAGGATTGTTGTAGCCTTCACCCATGATAACCCTGAGATGATTTTGGCTGTGTTGAGATGAGTGGTGTTATGCTAATCAGGTAGGCCTATATTATTTCTAGAGGTGTCACACTGACCCGAAGTTGACCTGCCATATTTTATCTCAGAAAGTTAAGAGTCATTCTCAGGTATCTACTTTCCTACCGTTCCAACATTTCAAATTATTATCCAATAGAATATTTTAATAAATAGATCTCTAGTTAAATCATTGGATGAAGATTATGAGAGTCAACGAAGGAATGTTTTGGCTATATGATTCTACTGTAGAAATACAAAAGGATAGTACAAAAAGCTACTAGGGATCTATAAACAGAGTAGTCCCAAAAAGTCTCCTGAGACAAAGATCAGATCTGGTGGAAGAATGATTACACCCTCAGGTGCATTTTCAGATAACCAACTAATAAAATGTTTATACTACAAGTCTCTAAAATATTTCAGACAAACTAGCAGTACAAGCAGAATGGAACATTTGACGGTTTGGAAGTTAGGCAGTCTAGAGTCCTCTGAGCTTGGGGAGTTGCGAGGAAAGTGACTTCGGTAAGTCCAGGTTAATCTATTATTCATTATAGAAGTATTTTATATATATTAAGTTTACAGCAGAATCAAATCTAGCAAGATCCTTGTCATTCTATTCTAAAAATATAAAGTGCAGACTTTACTTCAGGAATACTAGAGTATTTTACCAAAGAATTTTACAATTATGTATTTTATTTTATATATATGGCTTCCATATTTATATTTGGAAGAATTTAAAAAATTTCCAGATTTTCGCACTTTTAATCCTCAATAACTTACTGATTTACAACACATTGTAGACCTTTGAGACATATTGTATCTGAGATTGTAAAGAATAGATCGCTAGCTCAATTTTGGTTGAAAATGACACTGCAAAATATACAGAGTGGGTATGGGTATACAGGTTACATTTCATACTTTTCAATAGATTGATTTTTTCCAGGAAAATGTCCAAAAACAAGCAGAAATGGCAATGTGTTAAACATGCAACCAGGGAAACAACGACTGAGCTGTACAAGTCATTTGAAAAAACATTTGGAAAGTGATGAGGACCAATGAGAGCTCATGCTTTCAAGGAAAAATGAACACTTAGCATAAACAATATCTGTTCCGAGAAGCAAGCCAGTTTGAATTAAATTTTTATCTCTATGACAAGTAACGGGACAATACTTTTAAGATTGCATAGATATAATGGCTTCATATCTGAAACATGCAATTTTTCTAGATTTATTCCCAACTTAAAATGGTCATTATTGCTTTTTGAAAATCAATACCATGTTAACTAATAGAGCATTTGTTCAAGCTCAAATTAGAATATTTATTCATTCCCGTTCAGAAAAATAACAATATAACCCCTAAACAGTTAGGCTATAGATAATTACATTCATAGTAAAGGGGGTGAATAGATCTGCCGAGATCTGGGCACAATCTCGGAAATGAAATATCGAAATATCATCAAAGTTAATCCCATACTTAGTAGTGTTATAGGTAAATAACATGCGGGAATATAATTGATATCTGAGTTGAGCGGGAGATATACAAGGGTTATGTACTGGGAGGTTTTGGATACAGGTTTTATCCCAAGGGAAATATGTGTATATCCCGACGGACCGCAGGGACCAAGGGATATACACATATTTCCCGAGGGATAAACCCTGTATCCAAAACCGACCGTACATAACAGATGTATTTCATACCTACTGATGTTCTTGGTACGTCATATACCTTATAAAGTTCCAAAATTCAAAAATATAATTAAGATAAACATTTTCTTGGTGTTTTAAAGTGGTTTTTAAGTTTCTGAGATTATCAAACTCATAAATGTGAAAATCTTTTTTTCAAAAATGTGAAAAAAAATTTGGGGAAAAATGGGAAATTTCAATGCATATTTTAATTCTCATAATCTACTAAGTATAGGATAAATCAGTTATTAAATGCTCGATTTTTGATACAGTGTATATCCCTCAGTAAATACAATATAGTCACGATTTATTAGTTAAAATATGCCTAATTCAATTTTAAGACAAGCCAGAACGGCAAATCTCCCCTGCCCCTTAACCGTTTAGTGGTTAATAATAACTCAATAAAACTAGATTTTTGATAGATGACATACGAGACTGTAATTATATTTAAGTTCAATTCTGTGTGTCAATATTCTCTATTTGGATGCTCAAAAAATTCTTGTGTATTAACTCATTAATTATTGGAAAAACAATATACATTTGTTAATAAGTCAAAGCATAAGTTAGTTGTGTTTTACCTTCACATGTGAAAATGTTAGGCTTAGTGTGTTATATATAATTTTACTGAACATCGGTGTCTACATCTTCCTGTACAGGAACTTTAAATTATGTTCATGTAATGATTCATTTAACTGGACGTTAGTCATTACTATCACTATATCTTGTTGATGGCATAATTAAGGTTACTAGAACATTCCTTGCATGTGTTGTCCTAACTTGATGTAACCAGAAGTTATGAATTTGCCATGTATGTGACAAGCACGTTACAGTCTCTTTATTTTGGCAAAGTCGTTGTTAAGGTTGGTACTACATTCCTGGCTCGTGATATCTAAGTCGAACGTAACTTTTATACTCATTTATGCGTGTCCACACTTTCCTTTGCCTACAACGTTCTATAGTTAATGTTACCAGAACTTTAACTTGGCCACGTATATGTGACGTTGCATTAGCACGTTACAGTCTGTTATTTTATTTTTGCAGTCATTGTAAGGTTGCTACTACATTCCTAGCACATGATATTTAAGTAAAATGTAACGTTGTATAAACATCTGTGCGAGTCCAGACCTTCCTGTGCCTACATCGGTCCAAGACAAACGTTACCAGAACTTTAAACTGGCCAGGTATATGTTACGTTCAAAGCACATTACAGTTTCACTATTTTTGCGAAGTCATTGTTAAGGTTGGTTCTACATTCCTGGCACGTAATATTTAAGTCAAATGTAACGTTCTTTAAACATCTGTGCGAGTCCACACCTTCCTGTACCTACAACGTTCCATAATTAACGTACCAGAACTTAAAACTGGCCACGTATATGTGACGTTGCATAAGCACATTACAGTCTCGTTATTTTTGCGAAGTTATCGTTTAGGTTGGTTCTACGTTCCTGGCACGTGATATTTAAGTCAAATGTAACGTTCTTTGAACATCTGTGCGAGTCCACAACTTCCTGTACCTACAACGTTCCATAATTAACGTATCAGAAATTTAGATTGGCCACGTATTTATGACGTAATGTAAGTACGTTACATTTTCGTTATTTTGGCGAAGTCATCGTCTAGGTTGGTTCCACGTTCCTGGCACGTGATATTTAAGTCAAATGTAACGTTCTTTAAACATCTGTGCGAGTCCACACCTTCCTGTACCTACAACGTTCCATATCAACGTTACCAGAAATTTAGATTGGCCACGTATATATGACGTAATGTGAGTACGTTACATTTTCGTTATTTTGGTGACGTAATTGTTAAGGTCGCTACTACGTTCCTGACACGTGATATTTAAGTCAAATGTAACGTTCTTTAAACATCTATGCGAGTCCACACCTTCCTGTACCTACAACGTTCCATATCAACGTTACCAGAAATTTAGATTGGCCACGTATATATGACGTAATGTAAGTACGTTACAGTTTCGTTATTTTGGCGACGTAATTGTTAAGGTCGCTACTACGTTCCTGACACGTGATATTTAAGTCAAATGTAACGTTCTTTAAACATCTGTGCGAGTCCACACCTTCCTGTACCTACAACGTTCCATATCAACGTTACCAGAAATTTAGATTGGCCACGTATTTATGACGTAATGTAAGTACGTTACATTTTCGTTATTTTGGCGAAGTCATCGTTTAGGTTGGTTCTACGTTCCTGGCACGTGATATTTAAGTCAAATGTAACGTTCTTTAAACATCTGTGCGAGTCCACACCTTCCTGTACCTACAACGTTCCATATCAACGTTACCAGAAATTTAGATTGGCCACGTATTTATGACGTAATGTAAGTACGTTACATTTTCGTTATTTTGGTGACGTAATTGTTAAGGTCGCTACTACGTTCCTGACACGTGATATTTAAGTCAAATGTAACGTTCTTTAAACATCTATGCGAGTCCACACCTTCCTGTACCTACAACGTTCCATATCAACGTTACCAGAAATTTAGATTGGCCACGTATATATGACGTAATGTAAGTACGTTACAGTTTCGTTATTTTGGCAACGTTATTGTTAAGGTCGCTACTACGTTCCTGACACGTGATATGTAAGTCAAATGTAACGTTCTTTAAACATCTATGCGAGTCCACACCTTCCTGTACCTACAACGTTCCATATCAACGTTACCAGAAATTTAGATTGGCCACGTATATATGACGTAATGTAAGTACGTTACAGTTTCGTTATTTTGGTGACGTAATTGTTAAGGTCGCTACTACGTTCCTGACACGTGATATTTAAGTCAAATGTAACGTTCTTTAAACATCTATGCGAGTCCACACCTTCCTGTACCTACAACGTTCCATATCAACGTTACCAGAAATTTAGATTGGCCACGTATATATGACGTAATGTAAGTACGTTACAGTTCCGTTATTTTGGCAACGTTATTGTTAAGGTCGCTACTACGTTCCTGACACGTGATATGTAAGTCAAATGTAACGTTCTTTAAACATCTGTGCGAGTCCACACCTTCCTGTACCTACAACGTTCCATATCAACGTTACCAGAAATTTAGATTGGCCACGTATTTATGACGTAATGTAAGTACGTTACATTTTCGTTATTTTGGTGACGTAATTGTTAAGGTCGCTACTACGTTCCTGACACGTGATATTTAAGTCAAATGTAACGTTCTTTAAACATCTATGCGAGTCCACACCTTCCTGTACCTACAACGTTCCATATCAACGTTACCAGAAATTTAGATTGGCCACGTATATATGACGTAATGTAAGTACGTAACAGTTTCGTTATTTTGGCGACGTCATTGTTAAGGTCGCTACTACGTTCCTGACACGTGATATTTAAGTCAAATGTAACGTTCTTTAAACATCTGTGCGAGTCCACACCTTCCTGTACCTACAACGTTCCATATTTAACGTTGCTACAACTTGAGACATATATTCTGACGACGTTATCACAACGTAAAATTGTTAGCTGGGAAGACCATGATACTTGACAAATCAATGTAACTTTGGATGAGCTTTAAAATGACATACTATATATGGCGACATTGGTATGTCTGCCTAGGGGGGGGGGCATACTTTCGGGACACCCTGTATATACTATTATATAATTTACATGTATTGTACGAGGTGGAAACCTTGCAAATGAGTTCCTATTTTATTTAATGATTCCAATTGCTTTGCAGGTTAATATGAGCATTTTGCTGTTTACACGTGAAGAATATGACACTTCAAATCGCATCTGTTAAATGGTGATTAAAATGCTCTATGTTCCCGACTGATGAAGGATAGTTATCGTCCACAATGATTTACTTAATCAGTAATAGATTATTTATAAATTGATCGCATCCCATCATATTTCAAACATAATGAAGGGTAAAAGGACAAACATAAACACACTGACGATAATTGTATGCTAAAGTAACAAAAGAACGTGATAGAAGTCTGAACACAATGTATTTTTGCTGTATTAAGTCCAGAACATAAATAAAACAATGAACTGAAAGGCAGAAAATATGGCATTGAGATGTCGCTCCTATTAGTAATTTGGTTTTTCTCTGGAATCGCGTCTTCGATTTCCTAACCCCCCTATCACACTAAACTATTCCTTACCCGTTCTTGCCAGTCCTACGAAAACGTCGTCAAACGGGCTCAATCTGGCTGTGGTCGGGAAATATGTCTGAAATAATTAGCTTCTTCGTTCTTAAACAGTCTTCAATACGTCCATCTCGTTCGCAGTTCGTTCAGGTCGCACCACGTCGGAGTGCAACGTCGTAGAACGCGTCCCTTAGTCTAGAAGGTCAACATGACCTGATTACAGAACGGTATGGTCGTCATCGAATTTTGAATCGATTCAAAATTCTAAAATCACATTCCCGTCTGAGAACGTTCATAAAGTTCGTAAATAGACCTTAGAAAGTTGCAGCTATGTTCATTCCGTTCGCACACAGTTTAAGACCAGTTTTGAAGAATGCAGAGGCAACTAGTTTGGTGTGATAGCTATATTTTTGCTAACTCGTTCATAAGCAGTGCTAAATACGTTCTTAATCAGTTTAAACCCGTTTGCAATTAGTTCTACCTCGTTCCCAACACGTCCGCAGACAGTTCAACTCGTTGTTAAAACGTCCCTCGTAGGATTGAAGTACGACGGTTCCGTTCGTAGTACGTCCAGCTCGTCGTTAGTACGTTGTCACTCGTTCTAATTGTAGAACGTGACGACCACGAGAACATTTTGAGCATTGTCTAAGTTCTAGAGGACCTACCCGTTCGAGTACGTTCGATGAAGTTTGTAAATAGATCCCAAACGGTCCTTAGTAGGTCCAGTCCGTTCGTATGCAGTTGAAGCCCGTTTTCGAGAACGCAGTGAGAACTAGTTTTGTGTGATAGTAGGGTTAATCACTGTTAGACAATATCGTCTAGCTTTTAGAAATGTTATCGGTTTGGAATTTGTTGATTTGTAAATAAAACTGTAAGTCATGCATGTAGACCATTGCTTTTGTTACATTGACGTACAGTAAGTCGTATAAGTAACATATATTTGTAAAATAACGGACTTGTCAATGTAACAAAAGCAAGGGGCTAAATCAATATACTGTACATACATAAACATACATAATTATATATGAATTGCAACTTCATTTACAAAACAAATTCCGAATCAAAGAAACGTATTACAACTAGACTATATTTTCTAGCTTTGTGCCAAATTATAATCTGCAACGTAAGTAGGTGTAAATCAAGAAAACAAAAATAACGTAACCAGGATGTTTATCCATTCTGTTATGTTACATTGACGTTCCGTCAAAGTAACTAATTGTGGAACAGTGCTAAAGTCGTATTCTTATAATATTCAGTACTGCGATTGGAAGAGCATGTTAGCGAAACGAATAGGCGTTAACTATCTGTTTGGCAGGATCTTTCAAATAACTAAAGTCTAGGTCTCTTTTTATGATTTATTTGATTTAGAAATTCATTACTCTTAAGCAATTTCATAATAAACGAGACAAGAATTTTCACCTATAGGCCTGCTCTTTAACGTCCAAAGGATTCAAATAGACAAGAATAACATTTCATCAATGAGGGATCGGGAAGTCAAACGAGATATTTTAAATGGAACTTTGATTTGTTAGGGTGAATTACATATAACGATGGTCAAACTGGAGAAATACACACACATTTGTATACATATACATGTCTGAAATATATTTGTATGGTTCACGTACGAATTTATTTAGCTTTGTTTTATTGCTTTGTCACAGTTGTTGGTATGGTTTATAGGACTTGACTGTTCATTTAATTTTTACCTTTCGCACCATAGATTGACTCTTAGTTAAACGCTGTTGCCGTACAAGCAGCGCCTGCAACCACTACTGGCATCGCTTCATAAAAAGTAATAAAAAAGGTTATAAGCAATAAAAAGCTAGTGATCCTTATCCTTATCATCAAAGAATGTGCTCTTGCTATATATATACTACAGTGTAATATGTAATGTGGTGTAAACTGCACAGTATACGCCCAGCGTCTTGTGCATACCTTGTTATTCAAATAATTATAATATGAAAATAAATATAACATACATGTAACATAACATAACGTAACATAACATAAAGCAACGTGCATCGGATAAAATCATAGCTAGACTGGTAAAATTGAACAAGTTCAATTCAAAACTCCAGTGGATTGCTGACTTTTTTAACCTTGAGATTGATATTAACATTTGATTTTTTTGAAAGTATTAGTGACATTAGTGATTAGTCGAGGAGACGTGAACTGTTACCTAAAAGCTGAGTCAAGTAGAAGGTGAACCAGAAGCCAAACCTCAATTATGATGACAGATGAAAATTTTGACAAGTCTTTCCTTAAATCTGAGTCAACTAGAAATTAGACAACAATTGTGACTATAGTCATCGATTTGCCAGTTAGAGAGCTGTCATCTTAAAGCTGAAAACAAGGAAAACCAGAGATTTGACCTAGACATTGATCTGTTGTAGGCTGTACGTATATATATGTATGTCATTTTATTTGATTCCAATATGTAACTGGTAATTTTCAAATCATGTTTTTCCTTGGACTCATTGACGTAACGATATCACATCACTTTTTGAGATTTCAAAACGTCATGTAGAATCTATAACTCGATCTGGAATCCTGGGGAATTTTTCCACCATATCTGATACCCCAAAAAGTTGTATAATTGTGGATAGGGTTGTTATAAAGCCTAATCATCGCACACAGAAATAGCTGTGAAACAATAGGGAGTTTAAGTTTGCATACTATAAAATCGAAACGCCAACCTATGCGTATGACCAATCACCCATACAAATGAATCGCTTAAATATTTGCCGTTCACGTTTAGGTTGTGAAAAACATTGCACGCTTAAACTCTCTGCTATCTCCATTTCCAAGGGGTAAGGCCACCATTTCGACAGAAATGATCAGTTATATTCCGTAGTAATGTATACAAATTCAGTGCAACGGATCATAATGAAGTAACTAAGTCTACAATTATATTTGTAGATTTAAGAATCTTGATCTCCTGAATGTTGATTTGTATTTCGGTTGGGTTCTGCTTAAGTGACCTGCGTAAAATGAGAGTAGTGGATTGGCATTGTCTGGGATGAGGATATGTTGCGTTCCTTGCTTGTTAGTTCATTGCATCGAATAGGATAGTTTCTAAATAGCAGAAAAATCAATGAGATCTCACTCCAAAATCTTTGGAAAAGTGGCTTAATTTCATGATTTATCAAAGAGTGTTAGTTGAATTATTGTATAAAACTTGAATGATATACCACATGATGACCCTGTTTATGTACATGTTGTGATTAAACATGCAAATGTTGATTGTCATACAAATAATCCAAGGTTTTAAAGAATTTTAGCATTGCATCTATGCTATACTATCTATACTATTAGGGGTGAAACAGAAGCGGGAATACCATTAACTCGATCAAAATATAATATCATTGTTAAGAACGACTCCTTTTTCACGTACTTTGTATGCAGTTTTTAAATTTTTTTCATTCACTCTTATCACTGGCTTCATAAAATGCCAGATTTATATTTAGTAATTACGGCATTTTAAAAACAAGTGATCGAGAAAAGTCTTGCAATCAAGCTAGTCGATGCAATATGAAATAAGATGTAAATATGCAATACAATACAACACAATGAAATCGACCGAAATGCTTTCTCTGACTAAATCACATTGGCTAAATAGGTTGAGATTCAAAGATATATTTTCAAATATTCTTGTAATTTTTAGTTTGGCTCAGATACGTAGCTCATATATCATCGAGACGTGGGCACTGGCCAGAAACAAGACGCCGCGTTCCATAATCCCTAATTAGTTCATTATAGTTGGATTGTTGGAGATGTCACCAGACATGACAAAATCTTTACTGTAGAATACAATGACCCTAGACAGGTTATGTGTTAATCAATGCTTATTGTGATTTCTGAATGAAATATGGCAAAACGCTTCCTGCATTATGTAGTTGTTGACTAAATATAGAATGTAATAACTGAAATCATCGAGGTTGAGATGTCTGAGATTGTGACTTGTCACCATAAAGGCAGATTAGTAATTGTATTGAATGTACTTGAAACCAGTTTATCGTGATAGTTTAGAGAGCTGGAGACTGAGATAAAACCATTGATCAATGTGAAGTTCAGAACTTGCAACATCTTCCAGCAGAGACAACAAAACCCACGAGAGCTATCCACTACGCGAACGCATATACCATCCGTAGTCGAAGGGTATTTCACTTCTTTCAAGATAATAAATGAAGTTCTTTGAATGAAGGATGGCATATACGCATTACGCACTTTGAACGTTCTAAAAACCAAACGACGCCAACTTGAATTGCGTGTACTGGCGAAGAGGACTTGAATAAAATTCGTTATTTATTATATTGGTGGTGTTCGTTTGGATACGTTTGTACGCACAATTGCGCTTTAAGTTCGCATGCACTGATATATAGAGATGGAAAAAAATATGACAGAACCTTACTTGTGCTGGTAGGACAAATATACTAAGATAGTATATTAGAGAATCCTGGCTGTAAGTCACCTAGTTCCTTCAATGGTTTATCAATTGGATTTATGTAAAACAACGAGCTTTTCAACGAGATACCAAAGCTATTTAGCAAACACTTCAATTGAGTAGGTTATTGGAAAAAGTCATAAAACTGCGTTGATATTTTGATACGACTTTGAACACAAATAACCTCAATATTCATAAGTATGATTTTGAAAGACGAGCTATCATATGTATTAAACTGTCATTTGTTGAGTAAATCTTTTCAGTAACCGATTAATATACCGAGCTTCTTCTTCAGGCCCACTTTGCGTAGTTTCAACATTTTGGGGCAAAATAAAGACTCACATCCATAAAATATCCAAGAATTTTTAGTTACTTAATACATGCACTTTGTTTAACCATGGACTCTGTTTTCTATGTGAGTTTTTTTTCTTGGTTCAATATCATGTTTCAATGATTATATTTTTCTTTTTTCTTCTTAATTAAGTATAGTGGGCCTTTAAGATACACAATCAGTCTTGACTCCAAAGAAGGGAAAATTAATATCTAGTAGTCTTATTGAGTTGATTTAAGATACTTCTGAAAAGTAAAACAGACTTGTAAATATACTGTATGTACAAGGTGATCCAAAACGGTAAGAACTTTCCCAATAATGAAGGAATCTTCATGATTTCTTATCTGTAGATTGAATGTTCAATGGAAAAACGATTAGTAAACTTGCAAATTAAAATATATCTCATTTTCCGCGAAGGAATGCTCTGATACAAATGCATTCAAAAAAGTAAGTTAGAAAATCGGTCTTTTCTAAAAGTCATCAATAAACGAGCCAGTTTATCTTTGATAAAAATGAGTAGATATGACATATCAATGATACTATACATGGTGTCCCGAAAGTATGCCCCCCCTAGGCAGACATATTCCAGCGTCCTCATACTATGTGTCATATATCATTTTAAAGCTTATTCAAAGTTACATTGATTTGCCAAGTACCATGGGTTAACCTCCAAATGGGAAAAAGTTACAGTCATTTTATAAGTTAGTGTTTGTCAAAATAAAGTTCAATTTTACACCACATTACTAGTCAATGAGTCCCCCTTGGCCATGTTAACAGCAGCAATTATTTTCAGATATGACCTTAAAAGCCATTCAAATATGGGTGTGGAATTTCATAACCCTTTTAAAACCTGTTAAGGCACTTTGGAAGAGTTTCCTTAGAGTTTCTACCCTCACCGTTCTCTTTTTCCAACTCAATATCCATCCGACCCGAAAAGAATTGCTGCTGTTAAGATGGCCCAGGAGGACACATTGATTATTGATTTGGTGTAAATTGAACTTAATTTTGACCAAACACTAAATTTTGAAATGCCTGTAATTTTTTCACATCTGAGAGTTGAACTATGATACTTGGCGAATCAATGTAACTTTGGATAAGCTTTAAAATGATATATGACAATGAATGAAAGCAATCCAAAAAATGACTCAAATAATGTATAAGACTTTTTGTCAATTTTGCACCGAGTGCCTTCAAACTTTTACAAATTGTACCTGGAAGTATTGCAACTAAAATTGTGAAGTTTCAGAAAAAATGAAAAAATGCGGGTATACAACTCAGATTCAAGTATAATTTCATATTAATAATATTTATTTAATTTCTTGGAACATCACTCTGTATAATAGTCTGCACAATTCCCAATTGAGTTTTTAAAAAGACCCAGTTTGAAGCCAGTCATCAAATTTGATAACGTACCTGCCCGCAAGACCACTGCAGCTAGAGGAGCATAGCAGGTCTTGAGATCTAATACCATGCACCATACCCTTCTGAATATGCAATATCTAATTTTACTTATATGGAGAAAGAAATGCTAATCGACGCGGTAAGACCTTTAAAGATTAGAAGGGCCATCTCGAAGTTTTCCAATCGACCGTGCGTGACATTTCCTCAAATGAGTCCACCCGTGTGTTTGAGTCATGGATACAGAGTGCTACTCTTGTACTGACCAAAGTGGAGCCTACTTTCAAAGTAGATGATATAGAGGAATATGTAAAGCAAAATGTAATTCCCACCAGTTTTTGCATTTCAACTTTGATATGGGATGTGACCTACATAAAAAAGTTGACCTGATTCGCGAGCATCGAAGACATAATTGTTAACTAAGCATATATAGAGTCTCTTATGTAAGCTCTTTTAGTAGGCGAGATATCTGGAAAGACAAATAACTGTAGATCGAAGATTGCAATCAGTCTAGGAGAGGACCCATAAAGACGTGCGTTGATAGCCTAGCTGTCGTCGAATTCAAAAATAGTCCTTAAGAAAAAGGCCTTTTCAGACGTCGTTATAGATACATCGGCGTAGATCTGATGAGCATTGCGTCTCGTTTTACATTCCGCAGTTGCTAGTTTAATGAAGGAAATCGTATTTTAGAAACGGTTGGTTGATACAACATATATTACAATATTTAATCTTTAATTTTAGATTGGTTGCTGAGACTCACATAGTTGATCGAACGTTTCCTCTAAAAGCTTTTAAGTATACGTCGTTTCTAACTGTAATCCTGGCTCCAACCCTTACCGCATATTTGATATTCTTACCGAGAATAAACCTTTTTTTCAATTTGATTTTCGATATTTGGCATATTCATGTTTTGGAATTCTAATTTCTCGAAACTGATGCAAAATCTTTGAGGATAATGATTGACGTGAATGTAGAGAACCTTTAAATGAATGTTTTCCTCGAAATGCAAACACAAATATCGAAGTATAATGCGAAAAACGGTACAAAATGATCTTACACGTCGCACGAAACTGGGGACAATTAGCGTAACATTATGGCGTCAAAAAAACAAGACAAAACAATGAGCAGCATAGGGCGCAAACAGCCTTACAACGTCAAAAACGACAAGCGTCACATTTTTGTCAAGTTTAGTCAACCTAAAAATAAAATACTTTATCCTTATCTAATCATGACAAAATTCACAGGGTAGCAAGATCTCGAGGACAATATTTCTAAAATGTTTTTGAATTTTAAAAAACGGTCAAGAAATTTACTTGGGGCGTTGGTAAAAATTGATATGTATGGAATTTGTGGTAAAAAATCGATGCGTCACCTTTTTTTCAAGTCTCGAAAACCAGCTCTTATTTTAATATTATTTGCGAAATAAACAAACTGGTTATTGTTTTGTAAATTTCGCCATGACAATATTGTGCAGTTAATTTTTTTCAAATTTGACTTGAATTAGAAGGTTAAATTAAGGTAAACTTATTGCTCGTCCCATTCGCCTTCAAAACCTTACACAATTTTGAAAATTTTAAAAGCGTTCATATATGATAATTTGAACTGTAGCCGTTAAGCAATTGTGACGTCATAAATGAACATGTTCCATTGAATAAATTGTGAAATTTTAGTGGGATTTTGATCATTATTTCAAAAGTTATTCCAATTTCAACGAGCCCTGTAAGTGTAAAGTGTTACGTCTAACAGCGTATTTGACGATGTCGGGATATATTTAACTTTAAAAATATGTTGGATCCCATCAAAATTTTGAAGAAAAAATAATTTCACTGAAATGCGAATAAAAAATACGTCAAAATGATATATAAAACACATAGCTAGCTTTTTAAATAGGCAGAGATTAACGCTCAAAGCTGAAATCAGCCCGTATTTTCCGAATTGTCCCCAGGTCCGTGCACGTCATATCTAGATTTTGACCCAGACTTTTGAGCTTAAAAGTAATCGAAGTTATGCCTAGGTCACATAGCCACCGGGCGCCGGCCGATGAGTAGTCATCGGCCGATTTCTAAATCGACCGGGCGCCGGTGACTTTTCACCGATGTCTTGATCTAATCGTGAGTATGGTCACTTTAGTACAGGCATCGTACGGCGCCCGCAATCAATTGAATCTAAAAGACATCGCACGGGTATCGCAAGGCTATCTGCCGATGGCCGTACGGCACCCACCAGGACATCGGTCGATCTACAGGCCTCTAGATTTATACTAAATTCTTGTATGACCCAGTATGACTGTTCCACATGGCATGAATGCAAGATTTGAAAACTAAATACTTCGATAGACAGGACTTCCAGGATAATAATGTTTTCATGCAATAAAAATCAGAAAAAGAAGATCCTCTTTTCAGTAAATAGGTTCAATATTTAGAAAAAAAGCTGACATGGGGTCCCTATTCATAATTTGATTGTTTAATTGATATTTTTACTATCATGGGTACTTCAATTGAAAGAAAACATATTGTTTTCATAAAAACACTGTATTTATGCCCAGAAGCTCTCATGGTGAAAGATATGACCGTCTGAAATCACTTGCCATACTGCACGTGGTCTTTTCATCAAAGTGCACCCTGACCTTAATTCATTTTTAGATCTTTCATATAAACAAATACTACACTCCCCTCCATAAGTTTGGCAACCTTTTTTCCCCATTGAACTACGTGTTAAAGCCTCTTTACATTTGAATTTTTATTTACTTAACCGGTGATGAAATAGCTTATAATATTGATGGAAACGTAACTTGACTTTATTTCCAATACCTCCAAATTTTCTCAATTTTTTCCTGAATTACAATAGGTCGAAAATTGATGATAAATTTGATGAATTTTTGAAAATCGTCATTCCCATGTAATCCAATGGGAAATGGAGGGTTCGGGGCAAATCAAAAATCAGGATATATTTTCAGTAAAAGATTCAGCAAAAAATATTTTTATATAGAAAATTGAATTGTCTAACTTTTTTGATTACTAAGTGTTTAGTTTATTTGATGAATATTAAAGTTACAGCGTTTCAAAGTCATTTTTGAAAATAATTTTTCGCCTCCTTTGTTATTTCAATGGGAGAGGTTTTTTGAAAAACAATTTTGACTTTAAAGCCCTATAACTTTGTTGAACCTGAAGAAACATATCAATTTTTTGTTAAATAAAGCTAGCAAATTCAATTGCCTGCCTAACTCGTATTTTTTGCAAGGACTCGGATGGATGGATATTCTGTCATATGACTTTCGGCAAACCTACCATTTCTCATTGGTTAACATGGGAATGTCGATTTTCAAAAATCATCAAATCTATCATCAATTTTCGACCTATTGTAATTGAGGAAAAAAATTGAGAAAATTTGGAGGTATTGGAATTAAGGTCAAATCACGTTCCCATCAATAGTTTAAGTATTTTCATTGCAGGTTAAGTATTTTTTTTTTTTTTTTTTTTTTTTTTTTTTTTTTATTTATTTATTGGAAACGCTTTTATTACAGCGGAACACAAATGGTTCTTCCAGACATTGGCAAAACATTTAAAAGCATATATCAGTTTACAGGCATTATATATAAGAAACTAAAACATGTTATTGGGTCTGGGGTTTATATACACATTTTAAAAGACCCTTTACACATTTATCAAACTTAAAAGCTTCTTCTTGTCCCCACAATGTAAAAATGTCCTCACCTAAGGCCCAACATGTTTTAATTTGCACACTGGCTGATAGAAGACCCGACGATAGTGCTGGATTACATTTTTCAATAACATTTTTATAAAAAGTATTTCTATCATTACCAAAGAAAGGGCAAACAAAAAGTCTATGTTGGATGGTGTCTTTTACATTTTTATCACATAACGTACATATTCCATTTCCCTGTCCCCATTTTTCGTATTCTGTTTGTAAGCCAAAACACCCTGATCTAGCTTTGAACTTTAATTTTTGCCCATAGAAGTCAAAATCTGTGGTCAGGTAGTTTTTTAAGAAGGGATGGGGATTTAGACATCGATACAGTGAGAGTGAAGACTTTTCATTCAATGCAGATTTAAAATTATTAAGCCTTTCTTGATCTGATATTTTGATAAGGGCCTGATACCAGTCAATATCATCTCTGTAGATAACATCATCCAGTCCATATTTTGTTAGGATGGATTTTATGTTTGAAAAGTAAGGGAATGCTTTGCTTTCATCATTAGCACAGAAGCCATCATACATAGAATTAAATATCTTTTTGTGTAATGACCCTTCTTTGATATTACATTTTAGATATATAAAGTAATCTATTTGCCTTTTTTCAATGACATCAACAAGAGGTCTCCAGCCTAAATCACCTAAAAGTGCTTCTCTGGCTGGGCAACACCTAATTTGGAGAATTGATCTCCCAATATTATATTGCATTGATTTCATTTTATCCGTGTTAGTTTTGTTTAACATGAATATAGGACAGCCATGAAGAATGGCAGGGACAAACATTGAGTTGTACATTTTCTCCCCAAATTTGAGACGCATGACATTACAGTGTTTTGTCAAAGTGGAGACTATCATACCTTGAATTCGTTTAGATTTTTCAGCAAGGAAGTCAATGTGGCCAGAGTCTTTTAGAGACCGATCAAAATATATCCCTAGATACTTATAACTTTTAACCTCAAATAATTCATGGCTGCCTAAGATCCATTTTTTATTTTTGTCAATTCTTTTCCCAATGACCATAACCTTTGATTTTTTAGGGCTAAAATTGAACCCCCATTTAATAGAAAAGATGTCAGCAATTTTTAACATTCTGTTCATTGTAGATTCATTTTCGGCAAGTAAAACAACATCATCGGCGAACATAAGAACTGGGACCTTTTCATTTTCAAAAGGTAACCCTATATCTTCATTGTTGAACATTTCAACAAGGTCGCTCATAACAAGGGAAAACAGAGTCGGGGAGAGGCAGCAACCCTGTTTTAGGCTGTAGACAGGGTTGCACTCTTCCCACTCTGTTGAAATTGTTCCAAAAATCACTTTGCTTTTAACTCCCACATATAATTCCCTCAAAATGCGCCAGACTTTGCCTTGAATCCCCTTTTCCCATAATCGTAAAAATAAAAGGTCCCTGTTGACCACGTCGAAGGCTTTAGAGATGTCCAAAAAAGATAAATAGGTCTTAAGGTTGTTGTTTTTCCTCATGCTACAGATACCTTTGAGGGCAAAAATATGATTTTCTAATCTCAAACCTGATCTAAAGGCGCCTTGCAAGTCACCCAAAACGTTATTAACTTCGAAAAACTTCAAGATCTTAGATTCCATAATAGAGGTGAAAAGCTTGTAAATGTTAGAGTTTATTGTTATGCCTCTATAGTTGTCAAGTATTTCCTTATCTGAATTCTTGTGAATGGGAAATAAAAGACCTTCTTTCCATTCTTTTTGTTCTCTGATCTTCACTTGATAAAATATTTCAGATATTGATTTAATTATAATAGGCCCCCCTTGCTTCAGAAATTCATTTGGAATTTGATCTGTTCCACATGCTTTACCATTACTTAACCCTTTGATACATTCGGAAACTTCACCTTCATCAAATGTAACATCAAATAAAGCATTGTCTGAAAATGTAGATGACATATGAAGCTCTCTAAGTTGCTGAGACAAGTCTGTTTTTACTGAACGATCATTTACATTGTTGGGACCAACATTTTTCCAGTATTTAGCAATTGACTGAGATACTTTCCGAGGGTCAGTTATTATACATTTTGGGTCATCTGGGTCTTTTATTTGTATTGGGTGTCCTGCTTTTGCATTGAACATTTTTAATGTTTTCCAAAAAGATTTTGAATTAGATTTCTTTGAGGCATTCTTTGTGATAGTCTTAATATGGTTTTGAATGTGTACTTGTTTAATCTTATCACGAACTTGCTCTTTTCTTTGAATATATAAATCCCACATTTCTTGCAGCACATTGGGGTCGCATGTTTTGGCGCGTTTCCAATACCTAAAGAAACGACATGCTTCCCTTCTATTTTTGATTAATTGTTTGATTTCTTCATTCCAGAATGATACATAGTTGGGGGAGATTACCTTAGTTCCCACGGACCCATAGGCTGCCTCTTTGACTTTACCCTTCCAAACTGCCCATGCTTCCTCAATATTAGAGTATAATGAAATATCCCAGGAATTAAATTGTTTTGTTATAAGTTGCTGGAACTTTGTCCAGTCTGTATTTTCTGAGATTTTCCAACTTGGTGTTTTAATTACTTCATTTGACATTTTATTTTTAGATTTGGATTTAGAATCTGACCCGCAACAAGAGCCTTCAACAACAAGAAAAGCGTGGCTGCTGCCAATAGACACATCGTGATTTTCATGAATAACCATTTTATCATAAATACTCATAAATCTGTCATTGACCAAAATATAATCAAGTGTGGATGACTGGTTGTTGCGGGCCCATGTTACCTCACCTTCACATTCTTCAGTTAAATTAAGTATAGTACAATTGGTTGCCTCACTGAGGACTTCTATGAATTTACCATTGTGACTGCTTTGACCACTATTGAATACTTTTATGCGTCCATTAAAGTCACCCATAAGGAGGGTACATTCGTTGCTATTATCAAATTGAGAAATGTCTTTGATTAGTTCCTCAGTAAGGGCTTCTGTAAGAGCAGGATTCTTCCCATCATTTGGAAAGTATGCAACTCCAACATTAAGAATTACATTGACTATCTTTACCTTTAACCAATATCTTTCAAATTCATCATTAAGTGAATCTAAGTGGTTTTCTTTTAAAATAGTAACTTTATCTCTTTTTATGAAAAAACCAACACCACCACCAGATCTATTGACTCTGTTCTTACCAAACCATTCATATTCCTTATTACTGACAGTAGGGGTATTCGAGTCTTTGAAAAATGTTTCACACACTCCTACAATGTCAAACTGTTTCATTGACAGAAGATTATCAAGCTCGTGTTGTTTTGCTAATCCTAAGTATTCTACATTGTTGAATGCGATACTTAAAGGAAAATTGGCATTGTTCTTGCGTTTGTGTGCACCCCTTCGTGAACGTTTATGTAATTTACGAGGCTTTGTGTGTGATCTAGGGACATTATCTTTGCATTGTGGGGATGGGGCGATAACTTCACCAAGAATCTAGAACCGGTTGAAATCTTGGTGCCCTTGGTCCACCATCCTGTTTGCAGGACATCTTGAGACTTTGTGTCCAAGCTGATTGCACCCACGGCAACGTACGGTGGCAGGGTGCCAACATGAGCTAGTGAGGTGGCTGGCCTCCCCACATTTGATGCATCTTAAGGAGTGTCCTTGTTGAGGTTTAGATTGTTCGTGAGTTGTCGCATCTGTTTGATTATTGGGAGATTGGCGAGCGTTATTTCTATGTTTCTTGTTCACTGTTGTCCAGTCATTGGTTCCATGATTGAGGTCATCATTATTGTTATTATTATCTTGGTTCTGTTGATTCTGTTTGTTGAAGGCATTCTTGTTACGGTTATAGTACGGTTTGGTAATGTCCTTGCCTTTCGTTTTGAGCTTCATATTGATAGCCAATCGGTTTGTTCCTGGTTTCGATAAGTGGAGGCCATCACCATGTAAAAACCCATCATTAATGGAATTGTCTTGGAGCTTAAACGAGAGGTCATTGTTTATGAAAGTGACACTTGCATCTTCATCAGAGCAGATGCCTTGTAGTGTGGCATTGACAGTGTCAACCTTTTCTTGGGCTGCTGGTTTATCTGTGCGAGGGCATATACTAGACACAACTACTTCATTAGCAATGTTTTTGGCTCCTTTGATAAGCAGCTGGTATTGTTTAGCGATATCTTCTGGGGTGTTATCTTTGCTGCAGTCGTTGCTACCTACTTGGAGAATGACCCTGTCATATGAAGCATTATTGTCCGTCAGTGATTTATGTACATCGTCCACTGTTCCACCTCGAATGCATTCAACTTCTGTGTTATGCAGTTTATTTGTATCAAAGTCTCGAATAATTGAGCTTCCGATAACCAGTGTCTTTGGTAATCCAGACTCAGTGCTATGAGTTTTTGACAGCTGTGAGCGTAACTCTCGGCATTCTTTGTCTAGTTCGCAACATTGTGCTGTTTTCATAGCTAGCTGACTGACCAAGTCCGCATTAGTCTTTTGTAGGCCCTGCATCAGCTTATTTGTTGTATCTATACTAGACTGCATGGTGGATAGTGCTTTAAGGACTGCTGTTACATCATTCTTTGTTGTAAGTGACTTCTTTGGTCTCCCTTTGGTTTTTGGGGTCTTAGATATAATAGCACGTGGTCTCAGAGTTCGTATGGCACTAGCATCAACACTGCTAGTTTCCCCCTCCCTCTCATCTTCAGATTCCAGTTGTGTTTCTTGGATCAGATTGACTGATGTAGTGAGGCCAGAGGTCATTGAAATGTCACCTTGTTCTGATTGTGTTGGTGACTGTGAGCCCAATAGTTGGCTTACAGTTGGAGAATCAGACTCTGAAGCAATATTAGTAGCCATATCAAGCCAATTACTGGTCTACTGCAAGGTTGTCCTTATGAGCTTAGCCTACTGACTGAAGCCAATTAATCCAAGTGTTTATCAGCCTGTACTATTAGTTCTGAACTTTCTCAAAATATCCAGAAAAGTTTGTGCTAAAAACTCTTTTGGTACTAAAGTTTATTCTTTAAAAGTTTCTCTATGCGTTCTCAATATGTTCATGAATGTCTCTGCAAAAGTATGTGATCAGACTTTGCGTCCTTCTTGAGATTTTTGTAAATTTGTCTGGAGCAAAAATTGTGTGACTTTACACTTTACACTAAGCTACTATAGTAAGTAAATAAAAATTCAAAGGTAAAGAGGCTTTAACACGTAGTTCAATGGGGGAAAAAAGGTTGCCAAACTTATGGAGGGGAGTGTACTCGTATGTCTACTCCCTGTCCATCCGATGCTATTAGCAAAATTCCCTATTTCTGCATCTTTCTTTTGTCTGTTCTCGTAAAGAGAATTTGTTTGGTCATAAAAATATGGCTTCAAAGAAATTGGCAATTTTTTCTTCTATTTCAAGTGGAGTAAGGGAACATGGGACAAAACGGCCCCCTGGGGCAAAGGGGCCCATCGAAATATCTTTTGAACTATAAAAAGATGGTTCTTCAAAAGTCACATAATCGAATTTTAAAATTTCCGCCACCTTTTTCACCCCCCATTTTTAACCAAGCAGCGTCTCGCTTTACGTAAGAGGTAATTCTACTTTTCACTCTCTTTTTTTGCAAATTACCCCTCCCACGAGTATCTCTATAAAATCCGGCAACAATAGAATATGGTTTTGGTTTAACATTTTACATATAGATTGCATATTTATTCTTTATTTGTAAAAATTTCGAGCTTCAAATATTAGGTAAATTAAAATGACGTCTATTTGAAAATTCACATGTCTTTGGGGCAAAGCGGCCCACATATGTTATAATATACAAAATCTTATTGTACAAGAACATTTGATTTTCAAACATAACGATTTTAACATTTGGTTTGTACCTTATTTCCTTCCGACACATATCGAATGACTAGAATTATGGTAGGGGTTAAGAATACTTCATCTGTCAAAGGTTTGAACGTCTGAGATAAGATGTGTGTGGATGAGTCTTGTAATTGATTAATTTTGGTTTTAAACCCATGTAACTGAGGGTGGGCCGTTTTGCCCCACCCATGGGCCGTTTTGCCCCACTTTCGACAATATTTTTGACCATTGAAAAATCACAGAAGATAGTCCTAGGCAAGTATAAAACACTCCAAAAATGTAAACCACAAACCATTAAACAGATTAAAGTGGAACATCAAAGTGCGCGATGATTGACAGATGAGAAAATATCCCGTACAGAACAACTTAAAACTAAATTTTTAGGGCCGTTTTGCCCCATGTTCCCTTACCCTCTTCCCTAGACACATCTAAATCTTTATCATCCACCAGCTCACTAGCATTGTTATTGTCTTTTCCCACCTGTCTTCCGAAGGCCTTCCTCATATATGGCCCATTGGCCTTATCCCCTCTATCCTAAAGCCTTTGGCGTATTAACTGTTATTGAGACAGTGAACTTTCGTATTAAAATTGTGACCCTTGAAAATACTGTACTCACAAAAACATTCAGAAGATTTTTAAAATAAATGATTTGTAATAGTATATGCATGAGTGAATATACGCATAAAAATGTATCACTCTATTCAATGTGTATGGCAGACATATACGATTAATGTCAATATAAGAACGACTAGATCGACCCACCCACCAAGCCATTCAAATGTGTGTCATTATTTTACAGTAAGCCTAATCGTTCCATTTATGTTTTATAAAAAATCTCTGACAGTGTGTAATAATTATGATTCCTTACCTCATTCTTTTTAATACCTTTATATCACTTTATAAGTAATCATTATTAAGATTTATCAAACAAATCAGCACGCAAAATCCCAAGATGACCGTGCGATGCCACCGGGCGCCGTAAGATAATCGTACGATGACCGGGCGGGACACGGCCGGGTAGGTACCGATGAGTTTGGTTGAGAAAAAATCGCCAAGACATCGGCAACTTTTATCTCCGCGATAAAACTCTGCCGGCGCCCGTACGATGTCTAAAAATCGGCCGATGAGTGGCGATCATCGCCCGGCGCCCGTACGATGCCCGGGCTCGCCGGCCGATTTCAAACAAAATACTCATCGGCCGGGCGCCGTAGTGAAAATCGGAGCCTATGTGACCAAGGCATTAATTGACATGTTTAGGTCAAAAAACAATCGTCATCATCCATATTAAAGTGAGCGGGGGTTATAATTATAGCTATTGTTGATAGCGTATATTGGAGTAAAAGTGTATATTTAATTTATCCACTGATAGACAATTATGAAAAATAAATAAAGAATAAAAACGCATTATTTGTTTGATAACTGTGTCTTGTTTTCATGTTGTTGATGACTACCCGCATTCAACTTTACTCCTTAAAAGAGAGCTTCGTCTTCACTAGACTGCGCGCAGGGTAATTGATGAGATACTGTAATTGCAAAACCTGTTGAAAAATTGGACAGCATATGAATGATATCAGGATTCAATTGAAGCACGGTTTCCTTTAAATTCCGAAATTCCAAAATGATACTCCTTAACAAATTATTTTTGTGTATAAATATTTCATTGACTACTAGCTCATGGACAATAAGCCAGGATATTAGAACGTATGCAATTACACTTAAAAACGTCTTCGCAATAAACCATCGTCAGTATCATCCTACAATGGGAACAGAAGAATACCTCAATGAGACTTATCTCAGTCAAACATTCCCCATATGAGAGAATTCTCTTGTGTATATCAGTATCATTGGTGGATCCAGAAGCTTACAAGGAGGGGGCACATATCAAGTCTGGAAACAATTTCCAAAACATTTTTGGGCTCATATTAACCCAAATAATGCCCAAAAGGCCCATTAAACTTTGGGCCCCCTTTTATTTTTGGGCCCAATGCCAAACCCCTGGATCCGCCAGTGAGTATACTATCCACATGATCAAATGTGCTGAATTGTGTTTTATGGATTATTGCGTTGGTTGTGCGGACTGCGGATGTATGTTGGTTCCGCTCTAAATATATTTGGTAAGACAAGAATAGCCATGATGGCAAGGCCGCCACCTATGTTATACCAAACCGATATTGGGCGCTGGCACATGCCATGTGACAAAGTAGCGTGAGATATAGCGTTAATTATATTTGGTAAGACAAGAATAGCCATGATGGCAAGACCGCCACCCATGTTATACCAAACCGATATTGGGCGCTGGCACATGCCATGTGACAAAGTAGCGTTAGATATAGGGTTAATTATATTTGGTAAGACAAGAATAGCCATGATGGCAAGGCCGCCACCCATGTTATGCCAAACCGATATTGGGCGCTGGCAAATGCCATGTGACAAAATGGCGTTAAAATACCGTTCCACTATAATGCGCCTACACAGCATTAAGTAATTTGTTTCAGGAGTCGTAGCTGCCGTTTTTATGATTTCCTAATGGTAAGATTCCACATTGACTTAGAAACCATTTCCTATTCAAATATCTGATTCGTACCAACCGCTCTTAAAACGTTAGGACCGTTGTTAGGCATTTGCTATTTAAAATACAGTGCGACACGAAAGTTGCATAATTTGTTTGTCTATAAGAGTTGTCCTTTAGCAAATTTAAAATAGACACAATGTGAAAGCTCTTCCAAAAATTCCAGTGTGAAGCTTAACTTTGTAGATACTATTGATTTTGCCTTGTACTTCCAAGGAATGAAGTCCATTTAATTTAACACATAATGATTTAGTTGTCGTTGATAAATCATTATAACCTATTGCCAAAATTATGTTACAAAAGGTGTGTGTCGTCCAGTTGTGCCAGCAAACGAATAGACGACATATTTGTAACGCTCATAAATGTGCATTTAGGTAAGCTTGTCATCTGAAACTTCTTGTGGAGTTGCAAAATGGAGTGTAGTTATAATGTGCCAAAAAAGTCAGAATTTCTTCAGACAAAAAGTTATGAAACAGTGTGGATGGGTGTCATTTTTATTGTGTCACGCGATAGTTCAAATGATATCCCCATGAGCTAATTTTCTTTTTTTCATCCATTGTCTCGATCTCAAAAATTTACAAGAAAATTGCTTCTGATATACCAACACTATACTTACACTATGTATTAAATAAACAAAATATAGTTTTGTATACTTCAGGGAGTGGAAACGCGTAGAGTATTTTCGTGGAGTACACAGGAAATACAATTATAAAATCGCCATCATCTTCAAACTTATGTTCTGCGTAGTTTTATTCTGTATAATCAGGTCTCCTAGACTTCCAACAACGCGAACCCTCCCAAAAGCAATCATGTGATTTATCTTATTGATGAAACAAGTTAAATCATTTTGTGGTAAATCTTTGGACACATTGACTTGAAACACAGCAATGTAAAGTATAATGCAGGATGCATATTAAAAAACAATCGGGCAATCCGACCTACACGGATGTTTATCATGATTAATAAAGTAACATCCTTTAATGTTATTAATCATTTCAGACAATCTACACTGCGATCACAGTGGATCAGAAATCCAGAGCCCATGTTTTGTCAGGGAATAATTTCAAAGGATTATTTATTAATGCTATAGTAGTAAGAATTATGTTTAGTTAGGATTTATAGTTTTTTTGGATTGAAAATTAAATTTTGTTCTATATGAAAGTCGGAAAGTGAAGGAGTACTAATAAATAAAGAACTTAACCAGCAAATGAAGTAGATAGTCTGCCAAATTTTGAAAATCAACAACTTATTGACTTCCTTTTATCATTTTTACAGTTTTAATATGATCACAATGAAACTAAGCTTGTACTCGTGAATGCAACTAACGGTTGTTGGCTACCGGATAAACCTACTATTTCATTGGCAACTCATTTAGATATAAATGGTATAATTATAGGGTAGGTATAATTCATATTTAAATTAGTTGTTCTTAAAACAGTAGGTTGGCCCGATAGCCGATAGCCGTTATATGCATTCGCGAATACAAGCGCAGTAAGATGCACAGACGACAAACAGTTAAACCTATAGGGGCCCAACTAAGCTTGTATTCGGGAACGCAACTTTCGGCTGCCGGCTTCCGTATTAATCTACTACTTTATGGGCAATTCGTTTAAATATGACTAGTACCTGCTACTATTCCATTTATATTTTAAAGGGGCAACAAGAACTGTAGAGAGAAAATTCGATCAGGTCAATATTTTGCTTAACATCTTATTTGACATACTTATTTTCTTAAAATGTATGGTAAAACTATCAATTTCAGAAGAAGAAGAAGAATTCAGTTCAAAGCTTCTATAAAGGGAGTCCCACTTATAGATTTTAAGATTCACCATGTTTCAAGAAAAATATCAGCTGAAATAATGTTCATCCATTTTTCTTCGAAGATAATAAAATAAATGTTAGTCTTGATGAAATATACAAACTTAAATATATTTTGACACTGGTCAATGATCGTTGAATGGCAGGAATGAATGATTTGTAATGTGACTTTGAGGTTCGACTACAAGGATATTCCCTACGTGATCCAATTAGATTTAAATTAAGCACCATAACGTTTATAGTATATCGTGACGTAATTTTATTATAAATTACAAAATGTTATATAACAATACTTTTTTGCCGAAAGGGCTAACACCCAATACAAGGGTGATGGAGGGGAATTGGTAACCTGGACCCTTTACGGTTGTTAGGCCTATCAGCAAAAAGTATTGTTATATACCATTATGTAATTTATGATACAAGTACGTCATCATATTATATAGCCACCAGACACACTACAGCTTCATAAATAGTGTATTGTATAAAATGTTATGTGATAGTACTGCTGAATAAAAAATTCTATCACGCAAGTCAGTGTGTTAAATGGCGGATTATTGCTTCTAATCACAGTCTATAAAGCGATTTCTAAAATATTAATATTACACAAATGTTGCATTTAATTTAAGTGGACATTTTTTTCTGTCCGTTCCAGTTGGGCGTTTTCACTAGTAATATTTTACGAATCATAAACATTACTGTATCATTAAGAGGTATTCACCAAAAAAGAATAACATATTATTTATTTACTATTCATATAGTGTATATATTTACATAGATTACCATCATTAGAATGTCAAATTGTTAAATTAAACACAGGTGAAACAATAAATTATTTTATATCTGACATCTTTATAATTGTGTAAATACATATGTGTGTTATAAAAGGAAATTCCAATAAAGACATTTTACTAATATCCTGATCACGGTGCTGCTGGGAGAAATATGACATAGTTTAGTCTGGAAATCAAGCTGACCTAAACTTGATAACTAATATGTCTTACTTGAAACTTGAAACTGATTCAGTTCATACAGCCAGATTACGCCTACTCGATCTTGATCTTGAATTGATTTAGTTATTTCACACTTTTTGAAGAAAGGATACTAATTCGATTTGATTCAAGAAGCATCATTAACACCGTTATTAATTGCTTACATGCAAAAGGATATTGGCAGTTCCGAGCAGATACCTAATTTATAGCACTTCTTTTAATGATTTCCTTAATACCTTAATGGTATATATGACCTCATGAATTACACTCACATACTACACTTTATTTTGCAAACAGGGTCACCCTTAGTATTTGATCAACCTCGGTGACTCTTCTCCTTCATTTCTCATCTCCTTCATTTCACTCCGTATATCGATATAAGGAGTGAAATGAAGTAGAAGAGTCACCGAGGTTGATCAAATACTATACAATATTGATCAAATACTATATATATTTTATGTTTTATCCATTTGAAAGTCAGCATGTAGTTTCATCATATCTGAATATCGACTTACATCTTTAGGAAATAGATTTAAAATTTGAATGGGGATGAGTCTGTCATTGTGCTTTCACATTTACACATACAGTAACTGAAATCGTTTGGTTTTCGATGCCTTTTTAAAAATATTTAAAATTCGGGTATCACACTGACAAATTGGCTAATTTATCTAATCAAAGACGATAAGGCCATCGGATGGGTTACTTAGGAGAGAGGGATTTACATCGCCCATGTAGAAATCCCCTAAATTGGAATAAAAGCCAACATTTTTAATGACCCCTTTTATTCTTGATTTTATTGACTCATTTTCAATGTTACAGTCTTGCCTATTAAGATTTTGATGAAACATGTATCCGGGTATGTTTTTTTAAATTCCAAGAGAAGATGAGCATACGTACATGTATCTAGAGTCTGCAGTGAGTAGTACCTTTTCGACGTTTTATCAGCGTTTATTTATTCCAAAATACACTTGGTAAAAACATTTCTTGCTCTGACATTTTCACCAACACTGGGTAGCTTAAAGTGTCTGTGCGATGCTCATCAGAATACAGTATAGAAACTATACACGTTGAGTTGATCCTGTTACATAACTCAATGCTTTTTAAAATCTTACAACCAAAAGGCATTGAACCATGAGGTGATTTTGAGAAGCGTTACTCCTTTCTGGCCAATCAGAGTACAGTATAACATGAACACTTTTGAATTTACATTCGAGTTGCATAACACATTGCCGATTAAAATCCATAACCGGTTCTGATCGTGACGTCATGTTTTTTCCGGGAAATCTTACTTTGGCACTGAAAGACAATCAGATGAAGATGTGAGTCTGTTGGTATACTGTTTCTACCAACCAATACCCATTGAATTTATTTGTGTAAAAAAAATGGAAATTACTGAATTTGCACTTTAAGGTTTACTTGAAATAACATTCATGGAATCTTAGAGAAATTGACCATTGAAAATAAGGCGTGTGCAGACGTATTCGACGTTGACCTTGATCGCATTTTGAGTGTTTTGAATTTTTGTTTGGAAATAAGTCGGAATTCAAAATTTGAAGTGAAAAAATGATTTTGATTTTGGATTTTGTAATTACGACATGACTACCTGATAATAAGGTCAAGGTCATAACATCATATTTGGCAAGAATATCGATGTTGGATTCTGGGAGACAATCCTCCTTGAGGTAAGTGGTGAAGTAGCTTTCTTGAAGTGGCTAGTTTGTCCCTTGAATGCGTTATTTCACATTCCAATCTGAATAAACAAGATTATTATCGTCAGTTTGCACTTCTCAAACAAAAAGTCCTCGTTACTTGATCTACATTACTTGATTACGTGATCAAAGAAAATCAGTTATTTAGAACTCAAGTATAAGAAAGCTAATTATTAGTTACAAGCTTACGAGACGAAATCTTATCAAGTTAAAATCAATCAATAGAATAATATTACTTTTTTATGGGAAAGAATTGTTCATTATGATGTGAAAACTCGGTAAAGTCCTATCCTATTAGGCGTTCGTGTCCCCATCCCAGGCAAGCAATCAGTGATCTGCACCCATGGGTTTCACAAGGATGATTAAATCAGATATTATTTTACTATTGTATCAATTGGGTAAAGGCAATGTTTTGTTTTGGCAGAGTTAGTGAAGACATTTCATAATGTTTGGTACATGTATGGTAAAAGAAAGTGATATTGACACTTGAATAAAAAGGGAGTGGGCTCCATACCTTGGAAAGGAGAAATGGAAGGCAAGGGATAATAAATGGTAATGGTACATCGAGTTATTGGGCTTCTTCTTCAGGATGCAATGGGATGTGATTATGGCATATAGTGTATTTTAGTATTTCCATTATGGTCCCCGTTTTTTCACGGCGGTTGGTGATCGGCGGTTGGCGATCGGCGTCTATTACAACTATCAATAACTTCACAAATACGTACTGTTTACACTGACTAAATGTTTTTTAATAGAAATTGAAATCTGACTTTAGATTTAAGAAGTGACCTCCAGTGACCTTCTCAAGATCAAAAAAGGTTAAAAATGGTCGAAAAGACTTGCTTTAAATTGACCACATTTATAGAAATCATTTACAAGTCCAAATATGACTTGAGATTTGAGATTTGACCTTCGATGACTTTCTCAAGGTCAAAAAGGTCAAACAGTTATTTTTTCAAAATCATCTACAAGTTCTCAGAAGTTCAAATCTGATCATAGATTAAAGATTTGACCTTCAATTACCTTCTCAAGGTAAGAAAGGTTAACCTTTGATCATTTCCATTAAATCAGTCTATTTTCTCAATTATGTACAATATCATACTTTACACAATTACATGTACACTTCTCATAATATTTCACAAATCATTGTAAATACCATCATGTGGCACCTAATACTCCCTTTTGGGGGTAATAGCCACTACAACCTGCTGTAAATATGTTACATTGATTTTAATTTCAAAAAAGGTAAAAAGGTATTTTTCAACTTGTTTCAAATTGACCAATTTACAAAAATCATCTTCAAGGTCTGAGCAGTTCAAATCTGACTTAAGATTTAAGATTTGACCTTCAATGACCTTCTCAAGGTCAAGAAAGGTCAAAAATGTATTTTTCAACTTGCTTCAGATTAATCAAATTTTATTTTCAAAATCATCTACAAGTTCTCAGAAATTCAAATCTGACTTTAGATTTGAGATTTTACCTTCAATGACCTTCTCAGGGTCAAACAATTTCCTTTTTCAAAATCTCAGAAATTCAAATCTGATTTAAGTTTGAATTCATAGTATTGTGAGCAACTAGGTGGTGACATTTTGTTAATGCCTTGTTTTGACCTATTGACACCTAATCAAAGATATGGGTCATATATTGTAAAATTAGAACACGTATAATTTGGAATTATTTAGAACTCAAGTATAAGAAAGCTAATTATTAGTTACAAGCTTACGAGACGAAATCTTATCAAGTTAAAATCAATCAATAGAATAATATTACTTTTTTATGGGAAAGAATTGTTCATTATGATGTGAAAACTCGGTAAAGTCCTATCCTATTAGGCGTTCGTGTCCCCATCCCAGGCAAGCAATCAGTGATCTGCACCCATGGGTTTCACAAGGATGATTAAATCAGATATTATTTTACTATTGTATCAATTGGGTAAAGGCAATGTTTTGTTTTGGCAGAGTTAGTGAAGACATTTCATAATGTTTGGTACATGTATGGTAAAAGAAAGTGATATTGACACTTGAATAAAAAGGGAGTGGGCTCCATACCTTGGAAAGGAGAAATGGAAGGCAAGGGATAATAAATGGTAATGGTACATCGAGTTATTGGGCTTCTTCTTCAGGATGCAATGGGATGTGATTATGGCATATAGTGTATTTTAGTATTTCCATTATGGTCCCCGTTTTTTCACGGCGGTTGGTGATCGGCGGTTGGCGATCGGCGTCTATTACAACTATCAATAACTTCACAAATACGTACTGTTTACACTGACTAAATGTTTTTTAATAGAAATTGAAATCTGACTTTAGATTTAAGAAGTGACCTCCAGTGACCTTCTCAAGATCAAAAAAGGTTAAAAATTGTCGAAAAGACTTGCTTTAAATTGACCACATTTATAGAAATCATTTACAAGTCCAAATATGACTTGAGATTTGAGATTTGACCTTCGATGACTTTCTCAAGGTCAAAAAGGTCAAACAGTTATTTTTTCAAAATCATCTACAAGTTCTCAGAAGTTCAAATCTGATCATAGATTAAAGATTTGACCTTCAATTACCTTCTCAAGGTAAGAAAGGTTAACCTTTGATCATTTCCATTAAATCAGTCTATTTTCTCAATTATGTACAATATCATACTTTACACAATTACATGTACACTTCTCATAATATTTCACAAATCATTGTAAATACCATCATGTGGCACCTAATACTCCCTTTTGGGGGTAATAGCCACTACAACCTGCTGTAAATATGTTACATTGATTTTAATTTCAAAAAAGGTAAAAAGGTATTTTTCAACTTGTTTCAAATTGACCAATTTACAAAAATCATCTACAAGGTCTGAGCAGTTCAAATCTGACTTAAGATTTAAGATTTGACCTTCAATGACCTTCTCAAGGTCAAGAAAGGTCAAAAATGTATTTTTCAACTTGCTTCAGATTAATCAAATTTTATTTTCAAAATCATCTACAAGTTCTCAGAAATTCAAATCTGACTTTAGATTTGAGATTTTACCTTCAATGACCTTCTCAGGGTCAAACAATTTCCTTTTTCAAAATCTCAGAAATTCAAATCTGATTTAAGTTTGAATTCATAGTATTGTGAGCAACTAGGTGGTGACATTTTGTTAATGCCTTGTTTTGACCTATTGACACCTAATCAAAGATATGGGTCATATATTGTAAAATTAGAACACGTATAATTTGGAATTGCAGCAAGTTGCTTTAAAAACGGTTCGCTCAGTGCAAAGTCAAGTACAAAAAATGTAATATAATGCGGATACGATCATCCCAATCAATGTTTAGCGATATACCCATCAAGAGATAATGCTTTTGCTGTAATGTTGCGCTTATTTTATTATGTTATTTGCATGCATTGAATGAGCTGGGCACCTTGCATTATGATTTCCCAATGTATTTAAACGCGTTGAATTGTATAATAATTCTGATATGTTATGATCGCGCTGTCATCCTGAATATCACTAAGTGTAATGTGAAGTTTACACGTTGTAAACGTTCAAAACATAAAGCTGGATATCGCATCAAAATGATAATTAAAATTCCATAGGGAAACTGTTGATATCCGCGACTGATAAAAGGTTGTTTATTGTCCATAAGGATTTTATTTAATTACATATTATGAATTATTTATACAATGATCGCGATATTGTAACAAAGTGATGGCTAGAGCGACTAACATAAGCACTCTGGAAACAAATGTTTTTTGAAATAACAAACGTTAGAAATCTAAACACAATAGGTTTACGCCACTACGCTATTCAAATTAAGTATTTGCATATCGCTCTTTTCAGAACATAAATGAAACAATGAACCAAGGGGCATCGGAATGTAATTTTCATATATTTGGACTTTCCCGGGAATTAATACGGCATCCATTTAATTATTGAGGTCACCGTTTTTTCTTTATTATCAGCATGCTACTGACGATTATTTATTCTTATTCTACCCAATTGCCGAAATGAAATCTAAAATGAAAGAAAAAACTAAAAACTTGAAAAACCCATATTGAAATATTAACGTTTGTTATATTGGTTCACTATATAATGATACAGGGTGACCCTGAAGAAACGTCAATGATGTTGACATTTCAATACTGCTGGACTAATCTTCTTGACACTTGACACAAATGTTCCATAACATTTATTGAGTTAATATCTCAAAAATAAAGCTTCTACTATATTTGATTGATCGATTTTATGGTTACTATGTTAACCCGATGTGACATTGCACGGGGCATGATATTTGTTTTATTAGAAAATTGGATGAAAAGTTCCGAAAGACAACATTACTATATGACTTAATTAATTAAAGGCAACCTTAAGTGCCTGCAACCTGTGTACTAGCTTCATACTTGAGCAAAATAGAGCCTCGAAGTGCTCTTCTTAGTGATTGCTAAATTACCTCATCTGCACTAAGGTTCCGATACACCATCGGAAGGCTGAGAGTGTCAGCTTTAAGAATCTAACTTCCATTCGAATTTTCGCTGAATGCAAAATTAGATATTAACCCTTTTCTTACCAAGGGATAAACTTAAGAAATCAACCATGCTTTTTCAATCAAAATATATTTTGACAATCGAATGCTATTTTCAATCTAAATGTTCATAACAGCACAGTTTGTGGTCATGGCAACACATCAGTATATAATAATGATGTTTACACTTTTGTTGTTAGGATTACACGTTCACGTTAAAATGACCACCCAAATATCCATGAAAACGATGTCAACTTTCTTTTTACAGCATAATTTTTCATTGATTTTTCATATAAAACACAAGAATGTGTATGTATGTGAAAATATATGGTTTCAGAGTGCCTATACATGTACTGTCTAAGAAACTATTCAATGGAATATCACTCCATATTAGACATTATGTATGCTTAAGATGGAGTTCTACACGAGAGTGAAATAAAAATATGCTGTATGAGAAAATAGGTGTGACAATAGAGGTCAAAGGTCAATGTTTGGCTTGATGGATTCCACTTAAACTTGATAGGTAGTGCATCACCCATACCACTTGTTTAGATGACAGGTAGTGCTGAATTAATTATATCATTGATAAGTAGACATATAAGAATACATTTAAAAAGATAATTAAGTTCAGAGGAATACCCAATGTTTAGTCAAAGGTGCATTTTCTCATGCTTAGTCAATTCACGGTTGCTGTAATCTTCATATTCTCAGGAGAAGGTTAGCAATTGGTATTGTACATTCCTATATATGCAAATTACACATTAAAGTACAAATTATTTTCAAATATCAAATCTCATTTCTACTGAAAACAAAACTTCTGACGCATTTTGTAGCATTATGGGATCCCTACACTTAATGACCCCTATCTCTGCCTATCTGGGTTCAAACTCTTAAATATTCTCAAAAGTATAATTTAGCAAAAAATAATCCATTCTGGCCACACGGGTTCTTGTCATTTTGAAATTGATTTTCATAAAATTAATAAATGACCCTTTGGGGATGAAAGGGTTAATATCTAATTTTGCATTCACAAAAATGAAATGGAGGTCAGAATCTTAAAGCTGATTTTCAGGTTTCCATGGTGTATTGGAACTACACACTATTTTCAAATATCAAATCTCATTTCGACCGAAAACAAAAATTCTGAAGCATTTTGTCGCATAATGGGGCCACTGCACTTAATGACCCTTATCTCAGCCTATCTTGGTTCAAACTCTTAAATGTTCTCCAAAGTATAATTTGACATTGTTATTGAAAACCTAAAAATAATCCATTCTGGCCATAGGGGTATTTGTCATTTTGAAATTGATTTTCATAAAATTAATAAATGACCTCCTGGGGATGAAAAGGTTAATATCTGATTTTGCATACACTAAAAATTCGAATGAAGATCAGATCCTTAAAGCGGATTCTTTCCAATGGTGTATTGGAACCTTAGTTCATATAGATGGTCAATTGTATCACCCTAGTTTGCTCTACTATCATCAAAAGTATCATTTTGCAATCGATTGTCTAGCAATGCACTAGACAAAGTCCGAGAACAGTTTAAGTAAACAAAATCATTTACGTCAAAACATAAAAATAAACACTCGATCTCGTGGAAAACAGTAAATTCCCATTAGATGTCCTACTTTGCGAAAGCCAAGAAACGTTTATCTCTTCGCTCTAACAACGTTGTAAATTACCCGTTGCTTTCAGTCAGTCAACAGCCAACCTACTGCTTTTATAATGCGTATGATGTCATTATTCATGGTTTTCAACTGTACAACAATATATTTTGTAACAAATTTATCATCTTTATTAAACAACATGAAATGCCTGCTCTCAAGGATTTCATCTATCATATACCCCTTGACATCCATGCACAAAACGTTGCAGTTGTTGCACAAAATGGCAAATTTTGGTTATAGACCAATCAAAATCAAATGTTTCCCTATTTTTACCAAATAAATCATAATCAAAACCAATGAAATTCTATGTTAGGATTTCTCCAAGGAATGTGTATGCAAAATGAGGTGACTAAACTCTTAAAAGTGAAGAAATGAGAGTAAATATACAGACTTGGGACTTGTGTTGTCTCGGCTACTATATTAATCATGTTTGCCACAAAGGTTGCTCTTGAAACATCAGATCTATAATCCAATCTTAATACCGGTCACTTTATACTTTATACTATAAGAAAATAAAATCCCAAATATCCCAACCCAAACCAATCAGTGAACAAGGAAACAATGGCAAATGACCCACTTATTTTTCCAAGGTCATATGAAACAGCCTGGTTCATATCCTGTGTGCAAAGTCTAGTGATACACTACCAGAAGACGAAGCTCTCTTTCAATAAGTGAAGTCTAAAGAATGGAAAGGTTGCCTTCTTCCAAATGTTCTATTATGAACTGGGACATACTGTATGCAATTGTAGTGTTTCACTATCATTGTTATCATATCACAATTAAATCTATATAGATATGATATGTAGATATGATATATGTATATATGTAGAAATGCTGTAGCATATGATCTCAAACAGATGCAAAGCATCCGATCACAGTATTATCACTCTTGTATTCAAACCTTATTCTTTTGCCGATGAATGTTATGATAATGAGGTGCCATTATATCATGATGTAGAGGATCCAAATGAGGGTCTTAACTCTTTAGACCTGCATTTTACAATACTAGATCTATGCCTGATAATTTTATGACTTCGCCTAGACTTACTGATATTGTATTAGATTTTAGAGGGGACGAGTTGTCTAGGGGATGAGTTGTCCAGGGATGAGTTGTCTAGGGGATGAGTTGTCCGGTGACTAAAATAATTAGCTACTTCGATCATAAACAGTCTTCACTACGTCCATGTCATTCGCAGTTCGTTCAGGTCACACCGTGCTGGTGTGTACACGTAGTATCACGTACTACTTGATATCCGATTGCATAACGACGTTAACGCGTCCCTAGTAGAAAGTAAATCATCTCGTTTGAAATACGTTGTTAGAGGATTTAATAACAAAAATTAAACGGTAATAATTTTGAAATAATTCAAAATTCTAAATCACCTTCCCGTCCGAGCAAGTCCAAGAGGTTCGTAAATAGACCGTATAAAGATGCAGCTACGTTCATTCCGTTCGCACACGTTTAAACCCAGTTCGGCAACATTTTTAAGAACGCAGTGGCAAATAGTTTGGTGTGATAGCTATATTTTGCCAACTCGTTCATAAGCAGTCTTTAATACGTCCTTAATAAGTTTAAACCTTAGATTAGTTGAACGTATTAGTTCTACCTCGTTCTCAATACAGTCTCAGAAAGTTCAACTCGTTCTAAAAACGCCCCTACTAGGATTGAAGAACGGCAGATCTGTTCGTAATATGGACCCGCTGGTCCTAAGTAGAATGTGAATGTCGCAAATACGACCTCTATATTAATTACAACAAAGAAGTATTGCTTATGGATAAAACAAAGTGTCTTTCCTGAGCCTCGGGTCTGTCGTCGATGCTGTCGATTAAATAGATCAGAGCCGCAGAAGACAACATTTTTGCGAAGAACTACAGTTTATTTTACACTAAATCTACCAGGACGGGAAGTAGTAGAATTACACTCAAAAACAAAAACTGTTAATTTGAAACTCATCTTTCCCAAGTTCAAAGAATCTGTCACTAGTGTCACTATAAATAAGGTATAAAATAAATCCAATGTATGGGCATGTGTAACCCTACTATCACACCAAACTAGTTTTTACTACGTTCTCGAAAACGGGCTTCAACTGCGTATGAACGGACTGGACGTATAATAAGAACCGTTTGGGGTCTATTTACAAACTTCATCGAACGTACTCGAACGGGTAGGTCCTCTAGCGTCCTCTAGAACTTAGAACATGCTCAAAAATGTTATCGTGGTCGATACGTTCTACAATTGGAACGAGTGACAACGTACTATCGACGAGCTAGACGTACTTCGAACGGAACTGTCGTATTTCAGTCCTACTAGGGACGTTTTAACAACGAGTTGAACTGTCCGATGACGTATTGAGAACGAGGTAGAACTAATGCATTACAAACGACTGCTGAACGAGTTAGCAAAAATATAGCTATCACACCAAACAAGTTGCCACTGCGTTCTTAAAAACTTGTTTTAAACTGTGTGCGAACAGAATGAACGTAGCTGCAACTTTCTAAGGTCTACTTACGAACTTCATGAACGTTCTCAGACGGGAAGGTGATTTTAGAATTTTGAATCGATTCAAAATTCGATGGCAACCATACCGTTCTGTAATCAGGTCATGATGACCTTCTAGACGAAGGGACGCGTTATACGACGTTGTACACCGACGTGGTGCGATCTGAACGAATTGCAAATGAGATGGACGTATTGAAGACTGTTTATGAACGAAGAAGCTAATTATTTTAGACATATTTCCCGACCACAGCCAGATTGAGCCCGTTTTACGCCGTTTTCGTAGGACTGGCAAGAACGGGTAAGAACTAGTTTGGTGTGATAGGGAGGTTATACTCGGGGTGGAAAGTTTTCTAAGAGGCTCCGTTAAGGAAAAAATGACTTTTTGAGCTGGATGGAATTTCTGTGTATTTTTTATTCTATTAGGGTGTCCTGCATAAGGGATTTCGCCTGCGAAGCATATAACTCTTGCGAACATATCTAAATACTGGTCCGAAGAAGACATACCTTGAATATTTTAGAAAAGAATTGGCTAAAAATGGAAACTACAAAAAGTCAAAATGTTCAACTCAAACAAAGTTGTAGCTATTCTATATCAATATTATGTGTTATGTAAGGTTTCTCAGATGTTTCAGGACCCTCAGTAGTGTACTTGTGTCTAGAAATGTGACATTTAAGGACAAAATTTGGCATTTTTTAATCATTTTTGCTTTCAGGATTAATATATAGTTCCTTATATCTTGAGTTTGATGCTGACTGGTTGTTGCAATTTTGATTAAATGTGTGCTTGTACATGTGTTCTTCCATTTAAGGTATAGAAAATGAATAGTGGACAACCAATGTTCATATGAGAGCGTTCAGATCTCCCCTACCCCATTTATAATGCAAAATTACCCAAAAATATGAAAAAATAAAATAACTTGACATTATAAACTTTAACAAAGTTGTAGCTATTCTATATCAATATTATGTGTTATTTAATGTTTTTAAGATATTTCAGAACCTTTATCGGTATACAAGTGGCTAGAAATGAGACATTTAAGGACAAAACTTTGCATTTTTTTATCATTTTCGCTTTCAGCAGTAATATATAGTTCCTCATATCTTGAGTTTTATGCTGTCTGATTGTTCCATTTTCAATCAAATCTGTTCTTGTGCATGTCTTCTTCCATTTAAGATATAGAAAATGTATAGTAGACAAACAATGTTCACATTAGATCTTTCAGATCTCCCCTTCCCCATTTATTATGGAAAATAAACGAGAAATATGAAAATGTAAAATAACTTGACATTATAAACTTTAACAAAGTTGTAGCTGTTCTATATCAATATTATGTGTTATTTAATGTTTTTAAGATTTTTAAAAACCTTTATTGGTATTCAAGTGGCTAGAAATGAGACATTTAAGGACAAAACTTGGCATTTTTTAATCAATGCTGCTTTCAGTAATAACATATAAATCCTTATATCTTGAGTTTTATGCTGACTGGTTGATGCATTTTTGATTAAATCTGTTCTTGTACATGTCTTCTTCCATTTAAGGTATTGATAATGTATAGTGGACAAACAATGTTCATATTAGAGCTTTCAGATCTCCCCTACCCCATTCATTAGGGAAGATGACCGGAAAATATAAAAAATAACTTCAAATTACCAGTATAAACTTTAACAAAGATGTAGCCATTCCTTATGTGTTATTGAATGGTATGATTAATGTTTCAGGACCTTCATTAATATACTAGTGTCTAGAAATTAGACATTTAAGAACAAAATTTGGCATTTTTTATCATTTCCACTTTTAGCAATAACATTACTGTATTTCCTTTTATCTTGAGTTTTATGCTGATTGGTTGATGGATTCTTGAACAAATCTGTTCTTTTGCCTGCCTTCTTTGATTTAAGGTATTTAAACATGTATATTGGACAGCCTGACATTGTATTAGAGCTTACATATCTCCCCTACTCATTTATTTTGAAAAAATAACCAGAAATATAAAAACCAAACAATTTCAAAGTATAGACTTTAACAAAGTTGTCGCTATTCTAGATCAATACTATGTATTATTTGATATTTTTCAGATGTTTCAGGGACTTCATGAGTATACAAGTCTAAAAATTAGACATTTAAAGTTGAGTTGCAAATGGGGCGGGTATTCTCTATCTTTGTCTATTTGGGCTTTCTGGTAATAATACGTTGCAAACTGCTCATGAATCTATGCAATGTATAGTAGAACACTTGGAATATATTTAAATGTAATGGGGTATAGTGATAATTATAACCAGTGATCAAGCCATATTGGTTGAATTCCCTTATATCAATTGCAATGTTGTCAAAGGCTTGGTGATTTCCATATTACACCTAAGGGCTGAAGGGTGGTGTAATTAGGAAGTTCATGATGGATATTGGGCTTGGGGATATTTTGGTAAATGCAAACATTGTGAAATGAATGAAATGAAGAAGTTGACACTCTCCTTATGGCCATGTCTATTACAGTGCTGCAGACAAGACAAAGGAATTCAATGTTGAGAGAATTTGTATTCAGTCTGATGATACAGAATTGAATATATATGATCTAAAATATATCAACAATCACCATTCAACTAAAAATATAAACAACTATTGCTGAAAGTGAAAAATTGTCATTTTGCCCATTTATGTGTCATTTCTTGATTCTAGTGTGCAAATAAATGTGCTAAACTTTTGAAAAGTTTAAGAATATTAACATGCAATAATAACATTTGTGTTGGTTTTCTTATTAAATGGTGGAGGGCAGATCTTAGACCTCTAATAAAAACATTCGTTGTCTTACATACATTTTACAGATTCAATAGAAAACATATATGAATCTATCATCAAACAATTATAATTGTGGAAAATTAAATGCTACTGCTAAATGCAGAATGCTAAAAATGCCAAATTTTAGACATATGTAATCAAATGAAGGTTACATTAAATAATACATAGTATTGATAGAGAATAGCTACAATTTTGTTAAAGTTTATGATTTGAAATTACTCTTTCATTTACATTATAAATGGGGCAGGGGAGACATGAAAGCTCTAATATCAACATTGGTTTTCCAATATACATTATTTATATCCTAAATGGAAGAAGACATGTACAAGAACAGATCTGACCAAGAATGCACCAACCAGTCAGCATAAAACTCAATATACAGGGTGTCAAATAAGTCCCGTCCCCCTGCTACAGCTAACACCTTAACAGAATGTGCCTAGTGTGATATACCATTGGAAAGATCATCCAAAGTTATGTTAACATACCAACTCTCAAGTATTTTGGATGAAATTTACCTATATTTTTATGATGTCTTTTAAAATTAACGTGCTCTCCTTTAAGTAGCTTTTTGCGTCAAAATGACAAGGATATGACCTCAGAAATACATCAAAAAATAATCTTTTTCACATTCCACTTGTTACAAAAAGGTTTTCACCACTTTTCTTGCACCTCTATTTTCTACACATCTAACCCTATCCAGAAATAGGTCAAATTCATCGCCATAAACATATTTAGTTATATTTTGGTCCTGTGACCTTTCTTATACACGATTCTTAAAATCGTGCCAAATTGCCATGTTTCTAGGCATATGGTCACCTCAATTGATACAATGTAAAGATTTCTGAGATTGATTGACATGTGTCAGATATATGCCAATCAACGAAACTTTAAAAGACCTTTCCAATGATATATCACACTTGGTACCAAATATCTTGGTTTTGGCTGTAGAGGGGGGGGGACGGGACTTATACTTAGGGACCTATACATTATTGCTGAAAGCGAAAATGAAAAAAAAGCCAAGTTTTGTCCTTAAATATCTCATTTCTAGGCATTAGAATACTAATGAGGGTCCTGAAACATCAGGAAAAGATTAAATAATGCATAGTTTTGGCATCCATAGAATAGGTACAACTTTGTAAAAGTTCATAATTTGAAGTTATTTTACTTTTTATTAATATTTTCCTGTCATTTTTCCTAATGAATGGGGTAGGGGAGATCTGAAAGCTCTACTATGAACATTGGTCATATCCACTATACATTTTTTATATCGTAAATGAAAGAAGACATCTACAAGAACAAATTTGACTAAGAACGCACCAACCAGTCAGCATTAAACTCAAGATATAAGGACCTATATGTTATTGCTGAAAGTGAAAATGGTAAAAAAGCCATGTTTTGTCCTTAAATGTCTCATTTCTAGGCACTAGTTTACCAATAAAGGTTCTGAAATAAATAAATAACACATAATATTGATATAGAATAGCTACAACTTTACTAAAGTTTATAGTTTCAAGTTATTTTATATTTTCATATTTTTCTTATAATTTTTCATTATAAATGGGGTAGGGGAGATCTGAAAGCTTTAACATGACCATTGGTGGTCCACTATACATTTTCTTTACCTTAAATGGAAGAACACATGTACAAGTATAGATTTGATCAAAATTGCAACAACCAGTAAGCATAAAACTCAATATATGAGGAACTATATGTTACTGCTGAAAGCTAAAATGATCTTAAAAATGCCAAGTTTTGTCCTTAAATGTCTCATTTCTAGGCACTAGTATACCAATAAAAGGTTCTGAAATATCTGGAAAACATTAAATAATACATAATATTGATATAGAATAGCTACAACATTGCATGTTAAAGTTTATAAATTTATGTTATTTTACATTTTCATATGTTTCAGTAATTTTTCATAATAAATGGGGTAGGGGAGATCTGAAAGCTCTAATATGACCATTGGTGGTCCAATATACATTTTTGTATCTTAAATGGAAGAAGACATGTATAAGAACAGATTGGATCAAAATTGCAACAACCAGTCAACATTAAACTCAAGATATAAGGAACTATATGTTACTGCTGAAAGCGAAAATGATCAAAAATGCCAAATTTTGTCCTTAATTATCTTATTTCTAGACACTAGTAGACTAATGAAGGTCCTTAAACATCTGAAAAACATGAAATAATACATAGTGTTAATATTAAATAGCTATAGTTTTGTTTGAGTTGAACATTTTGACTTTTTGTAGTTTCCAATTTTAACCAATTTTTTCTAAAAAATTCAAGGTATGTCTTCTTCGGACCAATATTTAGATATGTTCGCAAGAGTTATATGCTTCGCAGGCGAAATCCCTTATGCAGAAAACCCTAATAGAATGAAAAATACAGAGAAACTCCATCCAGCTCACAAAATCATTTTTTGCACAATTCTCACACCTTCCACCCCGAGTATTAAATTCTTATGAAATAATAAAGGTAACGGTGTTATTTCAGTGATTCCATACTTATTTTGAAATTAAATCAACCCAAGAATATATTATCAGACAATTCCATTCTTTGCCAAAATTGTGTACTTTTCTTTTAATCATCTTTTTCTGAGGTTTAAGAATATATTTACATTCAATAGTCTAACAATACCATGATTTATGCCTGCCTTATTGTTTGGAGGCACTCAAATCGTTTATGGTCGGACGCAATCACATGTGGTCTGCTTTTTGTACCATGTTGTGTGTGTGTTTGACTTTCTTGATGTATTACCCTTTTCATTCGTTCGACTTCGCTTCTTAAAAGAGCGTTTCATCTCCAACTAGACTCTGAGCGCAGGGTGTTGATGTATTGCGGTGGCCTATATATTTGAATGGTTCATTGCTTCCACATTAAGCCACTATTAAATGTATGCCTCAATATGAACAGTATAACCAAGGGACAATTTAGTGATGAAATTAGTTTGGCTTAGGACTGCGGAAGCATCGTAAACGTGACGTTGAACAAAAGATATAGCACATTGATTAGGGTAGTCATTTTGGATGTTGATTACACTAGTTCTGCAAATGTACGAAGTGGATTAAGAATATAACTATGCATATAACTATGAAAGGGAAATTGGTAAACTTCCTAGAATGTCAAGATAAGGCTGTGCCAAGTGTTAGATGGAGCATTACCCCCAGCTCGTTTGAAATTTTAAATAATTGACTTAAGATTTGGATATCATCATATCAATATATGATGATAGCCACGTGTTAAGTCAATTGAACCAAATAAAATAATAAAAACAAAACTTTGAAGAGCTGACGTACATGTACTTTTGAAATTCAAAGGTTAGGTCAAAATTGTTCTTGACAACATTCTTTATCATATTTTTACATTTTAAATATTGTAAATGATGATTTTGCACACAGTACTTTTCAGATATGCACTGACTTGACTTTTACAAGGTTGTTAAGACCTCAATAAACTTAGAATGCACCTGAACACCATGCCATAATCACTCCTCACTATGGTTATGGGTGATCTGGGGGCATTTTATATACTTAGTACTACGGATCCTTTCTCAGTGTGTAAATGCAGAAAGGCGTATTGCTACATTCTTTAATCCAGCAACATTAGACATAGGGATGTTTAGATAATTGGGTAAAAAGTGCATCGTCTCGTTTGAAGTGTCAGTCTAAGTAGTCAAATCACGTTTCAAAGATTTCCTCAGCCTTCGAATCTTTCTTAAAACTGTTATCCCAAAGACGAATGTCTGAACAGTTATCTCATCCCCAGGGATAGGATCAGTAGGATGACATCGTTAGAGAATATAGATTCGACCAGATTGGATTTGCCAGAGATCTTACAAAAATCAGCTCTTGGACTAAACGTGAATATGATTATGAGTAACACAAGGACATATGATAATAAGTAACACTTGAACATATGATAACAAGAAACACAAGGACATACGAAATAAGGACATATGATAATAAGTAGCACTTGAACATATCATCATGATAATAGTAACACAAGGACATATGATAATAAGTAACACTTGAACATATGATAACAAGAAACACAAGGACATACGAAATAAGGACATATGATAATAAGTAGCACTTGAACATATCATCATGATAATAGTAACACAAGGACATATGATAATAGTAACACAAGGACATATGATAATAAGTAAGACTATAACATATGATAATAAGAAACACAAGAACATATGATAATAAAAAACACAAGGACATACGATAATAAGTAACGCTAGAACATATGATAATAAGCAAAGCTAGAACATTTGATAATGGTAAAACAAGAACATTATGATAATAAGCAACACCAGAACAAATGAACACATTGCTTTTATTCACTTTGATTAGGTTTTATCAACACGTGATGTCATTCCCAATAGTTTCTCCTATCACAACGGGGGCAAGAGAGGTAAATTCAATGCATTCTCACACTTCCAAGTGTATAGCTCTTTGTGTTTTGAGTCTATGTTGAAGTCACTTTCCTCAGTAGCTTCACAGGTACATGTATCACCCAGAGAGTTCTTGAAGGCGTACTTTGGCGCCACTAATGTTTCCTCTGGCAAAAGTGTACACCCTGAAAAATATATCTTGAATGTTAAATCCTCAGATAAACAACTCCCATAATACACAGGCTGGTATCGAAATATCTGTCCGCTGTGACGGAGCATGCTATTTTTCGTAAAAACACTAAGAATACTTCACGATTTATTTTTTAACTCATATGTTTCGTTATACCATACAAAATTACTTACTCAATGCAATGGATATATCATTTGCGGGTAACTTTCACTTCTGTTTGAAGTCCAATTACGCTGGGAAGAAAAGCTATTGAAAATGGCGCCGGAGTATCATACTTCAAAATGTACCATTTCTTGTTTAACTTTCTAATGGCACGATATAGTGACACGATAATATTTACACATGGTTTCAGCATAACTATGAAGGTATAAATGAGATGTTGATGTATTTGGTCTTTTTAATTCTTTTATAAAAAATAATGTTTAATTTTTTTGTCCGCTGTGACGGAGCAGTTGCAAATGTGAACTGTGAAAATGCATGCTACGTCATGCTACGTCACAGCGGACAAATATTTCGATACCAGCCTGTAATAACCACTCCTGGAATTATAGATAACCAATGATTCTGTACGTGTTGGTAATTTATCACATGCTAATTCTAACTTGCAGCTTTAAACAAATGTTTCGATATGCATAGCATATGAACACTTAATAGGGAGATTAAGGTTCACGTTTTTAAAGAGAATATGTACGCGAACGTGCAATATCATGACCCAAGGGATAAGTGTCCTTTTTTCATAGACATCTCAGGAGGACGACCTTACTATTAGTATTGCAACTATAGATTTTCCTTATACCTTCATAGATTCAATCAGATAAGGAAACACCACGAAGGGGACGAACCCATGGTTCTACAAGTTCGACCACAAGTACTCTTCTAAACGTGTAGCTCAACCTGCTTATTATGACGCAATAACGTTATAACCTTCACTCTAATACATCAACTTAACAGATTAATGCAATATTTATGTCCGTGATAATTAGAAAGAATTTAGCAACAATTGTCATATAAATATATTCCCATTCAAAATGGCCGCTCAAACAGGTAAAAGTAGCATTTAAGGTATTGGTGAAAATGCCATATACGAGGGTTGATCATAAAGTTCTTATAATATCTCTAAAATTTCTTTATTTTTCAACATATTCTAATGAAATTTTCACAGAATGTGCAGCATAGAATATCTTATTATAGATATTTAATTTAACAGAAATATTAAATAAAATGTAATGCTTGTCATAGTAACGGCAAATCAAAGCCCCGGGGCAAATAAAAGTAATTGAGAGAATGGCTCTATTTAACCATGTTAACACACATAATCAACTCTCATAAATTACCAAACACATTAAAATGTTAACTTGAATATGTTGTTATGGGGTCTAATAGTCACTTCTAATGAAGCATGCCAATCATCCATTATGAGATCACACAATTCACATGACCATTATAATAGTTCACAACAGTTAAGAGCACAAGTCATATCATTTGACAATTGAATGCATCTGATAGCTTATTTGACAACTTATTATGTACTTAAACATTTAATGTTTCTGTTATTCTAAATATTTTTGGGGGATCAATAAAACATTCCATGCTGCACATTCTGTGAAAATTTCATAGGAAAATATTAAAAATAAAGAAATTAGAGAGATATTATGAGAACTTCATGATCAACCCACGTATAATACATACTTTTATGCACCTGGAGATGCATTTGAAAGATCATGACGTGTTACGCTTTTCTATTCGGACGTTACGTTAGATTTCATGTCTTTTTTCTATATTGCAATGCTAAATAGGACCGTTTTTGGAATATTTTATTACAGCACCAGTATATTTCTTCACATCAGTATGGTATGTTTAGATGTAAAACCAATATAGAAGTTATGTTGTGTGCTTACTACTCCTTCAAAGACGAATACAATTGATAGTTTTGTGTCAAAGAAAATATCTTGTCAAAGAAGGGAATGAGAGGATGGTCGTAGATGATTTTTCTTTTGATATACACTTGATATGCCATCTTTATAATTGTAGTTTAGTTTTTCATAAGATGAATAGTCTTTCATGGGATGCTAAATATTTTAATCGAGAAAAAATATCGCTTAGTAGGTATATGATATAATGATATCCCAATATCGCTGAAATCCGAGACAGATAGGCATACTGTAATAACAGTGTCGTGCTTCACTCCAAGACAACCCATTTATGCAATCTGCGGTCTTAATTACTAGCTATGCTATAGGGTCTACTTAGACGTATCCGACATAATCTTGAGAGATTACGAGACTACTACATTAGAGAATAAGAAAACCTCCACTTGCACTATTCCACCAAATAAACTAGTTTCCACATTTTAAACGTGTCATATTGGAGATGACCAGTAGTAACATTTCTCATTTTGACTAAATCTCTATGTCAAACATTGCTTTGACTTGTGTTTGTTTCATATCAGAATTAAGGAAAACATAAATACGCAGACTGTGATTAAAGTGACCCATCAATGAGTGATTATCCTTCAGGATTGGGCATCACTAACCTAGCATATGATCAAAGATAAATGGAACAAATAGAAATACCCTTGGACAGAATGGTGAGTGATATCAAAACGGTTAGATTTTCCTTATTTGATGATATACGAAGGACATTTATAGTATATAAAATTTTGAATTTTGACTGTTGAAAATTGAAACATCTCAACTGTACATGTGATTCAAAACTTACCAAGCCAAAAACAGGCTTCTGCAGCCTGCTCGCAAATATGGTCTTCGCCACAGTCAAAATTGATTTCCCGTAAGGTAACACATAAACACTTTCTGATAATGCCGCTTGGTGCGTCCGTCTCATTCCATTTGGTCCCGAATGTAAATTCATGATTTGCTTTATCTAGTCTGCCGTTACAGCGCAGCTTAATATCTTGGGCGGTTGCGAGGACCCCTACCAACGCAAGTACGACCTGGAATTAATATGTTCAAGATTAATAGGCCAATACAACATTAATCTTCATGTTACAAAATTATTAATATGAATTGATGTATCATAAATAATCTGAAATATATGTAAGAACATGCAGGACAACGTACAGTCGGTTTATCTAGTCAACCAGAAGAGGCTGGCTTTTACGCCAACGCTAATGCCAATCTACTATCGTCGACTATTGCATATCGTCTATTGACCTATAGTTCAGGCGTGAACACATTTTCTTTAATGTTTTTTTTAGCATTTATTGTTTATTTTAAATTTATATTGTCATAAAGTTGTTAATGATGCAAAAAATCATAATATATAATATATGCGTACATGTAACTAATTATATGTTGATAAATGTTTAAGTTATTCAGTGCCTGTAAACAAAACATTCTGCTAGAATGGATGAATTAAAACGTGTTGAAAGTAAGGTTGTTTGCATTTAGAGCCTGCTCGCAAGCTAGCAATGATCTGAATCCTTGAACATTGAACAAATGATGTACACAGACTGTATATACAAAGTAAATAAAACAAGGTCATTAAGAATTCATTTTAAAATGCATTTTTAGCTATATTTCAAGTATTTGTCATACAACTTAATAATATTGTTCTTAATCGATGTCGTTTAAGTCTGACGTTAAATAAACTAGAATGACAATCAAATTGAAATTAAACCTTTTGAATCATTGATATTTAATAACACATTGAATCAATAAAGCAAATACAAAGAAAAAGCAACATTTTAAACAACCCTTGTCTCTAACTCCGAAAGTCTGACAGATTCGATGCTGGTTTAGTTTGACTGATCACCTTTGAGTCTGGCAGATTGTCACACAGAATTACTTCGCAGCCCAACCATAGACATCTCGTAACAACTACTAATACTCAAAATCAATTTTGACCGTCACTGATTTCAAGTATTTATTATTAAGTCCTGATTTTCACCAAAGGAGGATATTGGCTCCCAGGGACGCAACTCGATCGATGTTGTCCTACATTATATTGAAAATGTAAGAATGTCGTTATTTTCTGACATTAATACAACTATAGTAATGAATGAATACAAAATCAACCGTCTAAAAGATTGAAACCAATATTTCGATCACTTCTTGTGTGTTTTTTTTAGGAATAAGACCAAAACTCGCGATTCAAATTCTGAGTGAACAAAATGGTGGTTGTTTGAATTCGGATTTTGTAATCATGACATTTCCATAAATGGTGAAATATCGAGTTGGAACCCTGGGACCCAATCCTCCTTGCTTTTCAATACGTGTCTCCTACCATGGTTATGATTGATTCAAACCTGTTATATAGATGTCGAGTCTACAATTTCGCCACCTCTTTTCAAGATTGCTCTAATCTCAACAACTTACCAGTCCATTAGGAACGCAATTCCACATTTCAACTTCCCTGCTATCTGATTAAAGGTAAAAGAATACGCTGAGGCCATGCTTGCTTTATAAATGTCTAATCTAAATAATGACTGGGTTGTAGCATGAAATCTTTACAAGTCAAATGGAAAGGAGTAATTGTTTGATGTAATTGTAATTACTTGGGTTGAATGTACTGTATGTGGGAAAACATGCCTCATTTGACGCTCATCTACTGCGTATTTAAGCTCGGATTGTAATATTAGATCCCCTTGTTCGATATACATAACTCTTAAATCGTGACGACACTGTTGCTTTGTTCGCGATCGCTCCTTCAACATGATCATGGTAAAGAATGTATCAAACTACAGACTACGCGTAATCAAAGATTCTTACCCGCAAATTATCTACTCTTTAATAGCAACATTTACTAAATGTATTAAAAGAGTAGCTGACGTAAAAAGAGATACATATAATGCTTAACTTTAAGTACATTAATATGAGCAGTAGGTAGGAGAATGAATGAGCATGCGCAAGATCAAAGCGTCGTTTGCAGGTCCTGTCAACGCGCATGCGCATCCCGGTAAGATGATACTTATTTCAAAGGATTATTCCAAATTATTAGTTCAAGTACGTAGAATATTGTAAAATGACATTTACATTAGAGAATTAAAAGCATTACCCTACGACACATAACACTTGGTTATGCAAAATGAATTACTCCGGAAGGTCTCTAATCCGATTAATGAAATAATATATTTTTATTGAATAATTTGAATAATATTGATGTTCAGGTGGAATAATCCGGTGGAGTATTATACAAAGATTAAAGCAATGTTATTTATATTATCTTTTTATAGAATAATATGAATAACATTGATGCTTAGATAGTTTAAGACCTTGAACTTACAAAGGAATGTACTTGTAATATCTTTGAATTTAAGAATACAGTCAATATGGTACAACGATAATGGGACTTCTGCGCATGTTAAAATTTTTCGTCAAAACTCAACTTTTGTTCAAGTTGATACGATTGTCTTTCGAACTAGAGACTTACCTCATTCGAAAGATCATAAAAGACTTTATCTATACTGAAAATCTTAGATCCAAACATAGTAGAATACGCCGTCAGTCCGCATTTGATTTTTTGAAGTGAGTTTCGTAGATCGTCAGATTTCTCCGACTGATATCGGGTTATCTCAAACTGGTTCGTTTATAAATACGAATTTGTTTACCGTTGTAAGGCGCATGCGCAAAATTGATTTATAAACCTTATTGGTTGATGGTTTTTCTCCTGCGCATGCGTGAAGTCTGATGAACACTTATGACGAAGACCGGAGCAAACATTACTAGCTCTTGAACGAAATTCCAAGATTCAGGTCATTTCGCCGTGTTTGCTAAGCGTGTATACGTGAATGACAAGCTGTTTTGAGTAGATCGGGTACCTGTTTTAGACACAACATTGATTTAGCTTGACATTGATGTGCACATTGGCACTTTTGAGCATGTTAATACAAGTTTTTACACTCTTAGCACGAGACGGGTTTTCGAAAAATCTGTTATCTGATTCACTCGATTATCGTATGGATATGTATTTCTGCTGACATTTCAACACCACATCACATAGAATTACGATGCAGAATGATAATAAAACATAAAACAACTACTAAATTCCAATTGTTATTTCACAGGAGGTAAAAATGCAAACTGCCTAGATTCTTTGTAAGGGTCGTCAGACATCGGATTGGCCGCCATATTTGAAATGAAAATATCACTAAATAAAGGTCTGCGCATGCCTCAACATTTCGACTGAATACATGCGACGAGACCAAATGGTGTCTTACAGACGGATCTCATCATTTTCGAATTAGTCATTTTCGATATCTCGGTCTTTTTGGTGTCTTAAAAAGTCCGACACCACAAGATCGTTTTTGTGAGGGCTTTTAAATAGTAAATATCCAGGAAAGTCTGAATAAAGATAAAACATCAATTATTTTATATTTATGCGTCTGGTTAACTGGTTAAGCTCGAGCAGATCAGTTCGTCGCTTAAAAGTATCGCAGAGGAATGACAGAAATCAGTCATCTTCGGATTGAGCACCTATAGCTATAATTCGCCCTTCCTTATATTTATTTCAAATGCGTATATGTACACGTTGATTATTCTAAACTTAGGTGGAGAATGCCATATTTGATAGTTATTGCATCTTCTGCGATTCGTTTGTCGATTCGTTTGTCACAAAGTAGTCTCCATTTAGTGTCTGAACACTGGTCGATGTGATGTTTTTATCGATATCCATAAAATAACATTCGGCTTACACCTTTCTTTATCTTGACATTAATAACTTTTATAACCATGTTGGTTAATATGCCAGAAATTATCATGATTACATTTTACATAAATATTCGAAGCGTTTTGATCAATCCGACGAGGATATATGAGGGTGTATCGATTATAGACCAATAACACACTACTATACCCCCATACTGTATCCTGTATTCCTTTAAAAGAAGTACAGGCTACAGGGAAGTTGCAAATGGAGGACGTTTGTTTATTTCCATAGTTCTGAATGTATACTAGATTTTACACATATTGTAAGTGTTCTACTATACATTGTATAGATTCATCGAGCAGTTTGCAACGTATTATTATTACCAGAAAAGCCCAATGGACAAAGATAGAGAATACCCGCTCCATTTGCAACTTAACCGTACCCTGTATCATTTTTAAATGTGGTCACGTGGTAGGGTAGTGTGAATAAATAAGAAGTTCATCTTTGCAACAAGAAATGTGTTACGCGGAATATGCCATATACTGTTATGATCGCGCGGTATGATATAAGTAAACCGCAAATTCAAAATACATCATTATGGCTTGAGTAGAACATATTAGGTGGTTTCCAATGCTCAAATGGCTTTTTATGATCGTATGTAGGTTGCATCTATATACCCCGAGGTCGTTAGGCAATGAAGCCAATGCCCTAACGACAAATATAAACAAATCACTAAATTTTGTGTAGTTTTGAATTTCAAACTCAACAGTTTTTCGTTTATTTCATGTTTTCCCTGGGAATCAATTTGCAAAGACTACTTCCAAAATATACATTACTAAATGCATCACCGAATGCGATGCTTACATAAATCGTTCATCCTTTCATTGATACACAGTAGTAGAAAATAATGCACCAACCTTAGTTTTCTATTCCATCGCGGCCATTTTATTGGATAAATCAGTGAATTTAGCCGTCCAACCTCGTTTTCAGAGGTGGCGTAACCGTCATGCTATAGCAGGGTGATATTTAAGCACTGTAATGTGTGAATAAATGAAGTTACCATTTAGGATTTCAGATACCAAATCTCGCACTAAATCAACTTACTCGTGTGCCCTCTTTTATACCTCTATCACCTCATAAATAAAATCAATCATCATCCTTGTCGTGTATGCGCAAAAACTGACAGAAAGGCAACTCTGGCGTTTGACTCTAATTACTAAATAGAAATTCCATTTTAAAGGCACCTTTGAGACAAAATAACCATACGCTTACAAGCAATATGAAATGTTACATTTCGGAAAGATGAGAAAATATTTCTGCTGGGTAAAATCAGATATAATTCTATAAAAGTATTTCGTGAAAGTAACAAATTAGTGGTTGTTTTTTCGAAATGTAATTGTTGGAGGTTAACTAATCCTCAGTCACATTTGATCTACGGCAATCGTACAGCGACCATAGCTTCCGTAAATCAGAAGAAATATGCAGCATAAAATATAGGGATAAGCAATACGATTCAGATTTTCTATATCGAAGCTACTGCCGCCGTACACCCATTATTGAGCAAATATGACCGAGAGTTTACGTATCGCTTATATTTAGATTTGAGGGACACATTTTACTTTTTGCTTTTCTTTTTGTTCATTTCCATTGAAATTTGGCACAGACATGCAGTGTCAAATTCCGCATCTGTTGATCCCATTTTAAGCCCTTTACAACATATGGAAAATTATGGTTTTCATAGCAACCAGAATAATGGGTCACAAGAGTTGCCCATAATTTTACCGTAACTGCGCAAACAACAATGTCTTTATATGCCCAATTCTCCCCACAAAAATTCTACCCAAAGTATATCAACAGCATAGACAAAGGAATCAATATTTTCAGACATTTTTGCATGGTCTTGTAGTCAAAACATGTAAGTTTTTTTCCCCTATACACAGTTTTTTATTTAGTTTTGCCTTTTTGATACTTTGACCCTTTTACACCGTGTACATAATACTTGGTATATGTAACCTCATATTTCGATGACAGTCTGCACCCCTCCTACTACATTGTTCATCACATTTGATACTTCTGGTGGATTTCTGTTTGGATGCTGGTCTTAAGTTGTTCTTGGTCTCTTAACTTGGGTTTAGCATAAAAATGGTCCTTCAAATAGTCCCACAGAAAAAAGTATGGGCCGTCAAATTTGGTGAATAGGGAGGCCTTCACAATGTCTTATAGCACCCTTATACAGAGAGGTCAGACATTCAAGAAACTGCATCGGTTAGAATTCTAGTGTAGCCTTTGTTGTGTGTAGAGGGGCTCAATTATTTTGAGACCACTGTGTTTTCATTCGGATATCATTTGGTTTCCAGGCTAGCCTGCGTACTCTGGAAGGTAACTCCTGAATCATTTGCCGATGATTTAACTGATTTTCTGTGTTTGTTCCTGCCATCGTCATCCTCCAACATCTTTTTCTGTGGCTAAAAGTGTTTTAATGCTCATTCCAAGCAAAAAGACCTAGAACAACTTAAGGGCAACATCAAAAAAGAAATCCGAATCAAATGTGATGAAAAATGTAGCAGTAAGGATACAGGCTGTTATCGAAATATGAGGTCATATTGATTAATGTGGTTAAAGCATCAAAAAGGGAGGACTGGAATAAAAAAGAGTGTATTAGGGAGAAAACGTTCATATTTTGGCTACATGACCATGCAAGAATTGTATGAAAATATTGATTGCTTTATCTGTGCTGTTGATATTGTTTTAGATACATCTTTTGAGACACCCTGTATACTCTATCATACTGAATGTTTTTTGTTTGTAGAAATGGGCATATAAACATTGTAGTATGTGAAATTACGATCAAATTATGGGCAGCTCCGGTGAGGGATAACTCCAGTTGCTATGACAACCAACATTTTTTCCATATGATGTAATGGTCTCGAAAGTGGTATCAAAAGATGCGGAATTTGACACTGCATGTCTGTATCTTTAAAAGGAAATTATCAAATATAAACGAAAATAAAGCAAAAAGTAGCGAATATATTGATCGGCCTTAATCGAGGAAATTTGTCACAGTTCTCTTAATATGATGTAATGTGTATAATTGTTTTCTTTTCTGTAACGTTATTTAACTTAATGAGCCGGAATAGAATATATCAGAATATCAATCGTAAACTAAGTATTCGACAAAATAACGATAATTACAAGGTAATTAAGAGTATATGCATTCATTTAGCGACGCATGAGTTACTTCCCTTTCATTTCCTCAGAGTTATTATCCTTTGAAAAACGCCTTTCTGAAGTGGTTTTGAGTAGCTTTTTGGTAATTATCAGACAGCACTTCATTAGGGACAAATGACTTGCAATTGCGTGTTTGAAAAAGATTTCTTTCAAATTAGTCTTGAAATGCTAATAACTTCCTTCCGTGCTCAACAAATAGTTAACTCGATTGGGTAAACATGCATTTATTAATATTTTTATTCGGAAACAAGATCATAGTGACTTGGATGGAAATACTATTAAAATTCCCAACCGTCTCCAACCTCTGATGCTTACATAGATAACTGAAAATATATATAGCTTATCATGCTGGTTGAGCGAAATAATTGAGGTTAACAAGTAATGCATTTTCCATGCAAATCTGCGTAAATTTGCATATTTTCATGCATGCATCAATGCATCCTACGCATACTTGCCTGGGAAGTTTGTTCTTGTACTTGTGCGCCCTTGGGGTATCAAGTTTGATTTTACTCGTACTTCTTAAAGGACATTTCTTACAGGATAGATAACGTGGTTTCAGGGTGAATTATTTATTGAAACTCATTGTTCTTCTATGTGCTTCATTGAATTACACTAATGCTACTAATTAACATGGCAACGTTTTAATGTCAACCCAAAATGTTTAAATAAACCAAAGCTACATGCACCTTAATGGGCACAATAGCTTTTTCAGAAATATGTAAACAAAGTCTTTAGTCGGGTGAACTTAGACAATATTGTCGGACCTGGCCACAATCTGTTAGTGTGGATGTGGTCGGGTCAGGAACATTTTTTTTTATTAATTATGGGATTCTCAATGGTCTTGTGTGGGCGCAGACCATGTTTGGTGCTGCTTTCACTGAAAGGGGAGGTGGTTACAAATAGCAACGGACAACCGATTTTTTAAAATTAAGCCAACCCCATTAAACTATATATTTTATGAAAGCTTGGAGTATCAATAAAAAGAAAATTTATAACTTACATTTTTAGAAAATGCATACTGGCCGTGACACCCATTTAAAGTAGGCCACCCTCAGGGGGTCAAAAATCGTTTTTGCTAAAAACCGACCCCAACTTTGAAATTAAATTAAAAATTAACAACAAGGTTTATCTTATCATATCTTATATTTTTTGTAACTCTAACTTTTATTTGACAATACAAAAAATGAAGGTCTAATATAAGTTCATATTTTCGTAAATTTGAGTCATAGTGTATCATCCATGGGTGATTTTTGTATATTTTTAAAAATAAACATTTACAATGCACAATTTCAATGTCTCTTTCATTTGGATCAATGGAGTACATTAGTCCAATTTTTTTATTATTTGAGTAATATTCTTTCCAAGTATACAAATAGTGTATCTATATGCTGGCACTACATGTATATCACTAAATTGTTTACCATAATATATAATATACATATGTACATGTATTGTAGTTTTCAAAAGTCTTGAGAGAGACCAAAGTAAAACTTTCTAAGTCTTTTAAACAAGCATGCTGCATCAAGAAATCAATGATATGAGACGTAAAGTGATCAGTGGTATGGGACATCAACTACCCAATAGTATGGGGCATCACGTGATCAATGGTATGGGACATCAAGTGATCAACAGTATGGAACATCAAGTGATCAACAGTACTGGAAAGTGTTGAATTGTATGGGACATCAATTGATCATAAATATGGGGCAGTAAGTGATGGGCAATAGTAATAAACAAAATAAGGCAGTAAGTGATCAACAATATGGAACATCAGGTGATCAACAGAATAGGAAGTAATCGACAGTGTGACCAGTAGTATGGGACATCAAGTGATCAACAGTATGGGACATCAAGTGATCAATAGTATATCAAAGGAATCAACAGTGTAGGACATCAAGTGATCAATAGTGTGGGACATCAAGTGGTCAATAGTATGGTATACATGTATCAAATGATCAATAGTATGGGACATCAAGTGATCATTAGTATGGGTCATCAATGATAAACTTTGACAGTATGGGGCTTTACTTTACTTTACTTTACTTTACTCTACTATCTGCTTTGTTTTACTCTGGTGACCCCTCTGCTTTACTCTCTACTTTGCTCTGTTCTGGAAACCTTGGAATACTCATCTCTGGGTTAAACTACGCTCAGTTACTCCTCGTCACTCTGTTTTGCTCCAGATTATTCTTCTTTACTCTGCCATGATCTACTTTGCTCTGAGAACTCCGTGCTACCTTTCTCTCGTCTGCTTCACTCAGAGTTTCTCTTCTCTGTTCCGGGTTACTCTTCTTTACCCCTCTTAGCTCTACTGGTCCGAGTTACTCTTTTTACTCTACTTTCTCGTCTGCTCTACTCGGAATTATTCATCTCTGCTCTTTGTTACTCTTCTTCACTCCAGATTACCCTTCTTTACTCTTCCAATAATAGTATGTTAATTTCTGTCTTGCAAACCAATATCATAGCTTCTTATTTCACACCAAGATAAAGAGATAAAGAAATGTGTAAAGAATGTGCCTACATCAATTAAAACATCACATCGAAGTGAAGTATTTGGAATCTAGCCGGTGAAAATTCGAACAAACAAAGGTGGTAAGAACCCAATCCATATTTTCTGCATCAGAGTGACGTAACGCTTCTGGTAGATGCGCAAAATACCACTGCGCATACCATTTAATAAATATATGGCAGGAATTATCAGAAAGCTATAACGATACTTCAATGAGAAACGTTAGTCAAGCATTTTTCATAGAAACTCCGATTTGCTGGTTTTAAGATTGCACTCAAGGAACAATTAGCGACCTTTTTGTGGTTACTGAACATACAAAAAAGCAAGATGTACATTCAAAGTAAGATAAGAACATTTACAAAGGTAACGTTTGTCAAGATTAAACGTTTGCTTATACGTACATCAGTGAACTTATTAATATGTTCTCACTGACTTTTGATTGTTTTATGTGAAAATCATCCTTTTTACTCAATTTAATCATCTGATAATAATGTGTTCTTTGATATCCTATTTTTTACTATCAATATATCTATAGCAAATTACTAGAACTTGTTTAAGATAGTATTTAACTTTCAAAAGCATTAAAACAAATTGGGTAGTTTCTAATAGTACTCGTGGCGTCGTGGGTATGTGTTCAAAGATGCTTTATTAGCAAAAGTGTAATAATGTCAACACTGATCTAGATTTGCATTTCTTGTAAAGAGAGGCGTTCACAAATCAAATTAATGACTAAAAGGGAACCTTAAGATCCATATATTTGCAAAGCTAATAGCGGTACATCTCTGTAATTGCTAAACACTTGACATATCTTACTTAGGCCTAATAATCTCAGTCTATAATAACGTGTGACTGACACCTGCACATCCTTTAACTCATTCTCTCTCTCGGAATAGTGTCCTTCTAATCACATATCCTACACCCACATATACACATTTTATACGCCATCAAAGTATCTATCACCATATCTAGGGCACAAGAAGAAAGTGAAACATATGCACGGTGTGGTATCCAAACTGCGCGCATACCATGCACGCAGTTTGAAACCTTGACAAACTGCGCGCATAATTAAAAATGACAGACGGGGAGGACACGACTCTCATAAGGATGAAAAGTACTTGAAATACAAGGTTAGTTTTGTTTATCAGACATTACCATTATATGGAGACTAGCTTACTTTACAAGTTGCACTCGATTTTTTTTCCTGGTGTAAACCTGTAATCTCAATATAAGGTTCCTTAGGAGCTTTCATGTTCAAAATATACAATGTTGCGTCATATAATGTCTGTTTGTCGTGATTTGAAGTTTATTTAGCCCCTGTGTTTGCATGTACTGAAAGATACAGAATTGCTGCATATAGTGTAAGTAATGTATTTTATATTTCTGTGACATAACTTTCGCAATCACATGGTAGAATCATATAATCGCCACCGAATGAACATATGAAACTATAAAACAATGCAGAACATTGCACAGAATTGGTCGAATAGCCGATAGATGTCATTCATTGATTAAACATGACGTCATATTTGAGATCTTAAGATAAATCTGACGTCATGACGTCAGTGCCATAGAAACTGAGATTGTCTTATTTTATTTTGACGTCATTCCAATGTAATGAACCAGTTATATCACCAAAAGTTATCATATTTTGTTTGAAATTGGCCGAAAAGTTAAAGGTATGAGGATTCTAATCTCAACGGAATCAAACAGATCTACCTTCAAAGTTACAGAAACCTGAGATGACTAAGATACCATATGATTTTAAGTACCTCTACCAGACCGTTGAATATCCTCATTTCACCATTTTGACGCCATTTCTAATGGATTTCAATGGAGTCATGCATGAATTCCTCATGATTTTTTCAAAACAAATTGGCCGAAAAGTGTGCATGTGTACATTGCTTAAAACATGTTAAATCAGTAAAGGTTGATGTCTAGTTATAGAAACCTGAGATGACTAAGGTGGCAAATCAATATCATTCGCACAGTAAGCGTTCGAAAAATGTCTCCATTATAAATCCCATAGGCTTTGGAAAACCGGAAGTAATGGTTCTGCGCATGCGCAGTGAAATATTGGACAAATTTTGTGCAATGATAAATGTCTTAAAATGACGTTTGAAAACACTTGTTTGATGCAATATTGATATGCGCGCAGTTTGTCAGTGTTACAAACTGCGTGCATAGTATGCACGCAGTTTGGATATTGCGAGGTGATATGAAGATATTTGCATATAGCTAGATAATATACATGTAATTACTTTTCCGAAGACGTAATTAACCTTTCAAATTAGTATCGAAAAATTGCTTCTGTCCGTTTGAATGTTTAGAATACTCGAAGGAGTCATTACTCTAAGGAGTCATGTATCCGTAACCTTTTCAATATATTTCGAGTTACCTAATTACATTTCTATCTCACTTTGTTAGGACTGGTCTGGTATCTGTAATTCTCAATTTAGTTTAAGTGACTAACATCAGGATGTAACTTGAGTGTGGGGGAGGGTGGGGAAGTATTTTTGCATGAATTAAAAAAATGAAAAACCCTCCTAGTCACAAAATCCTGGCTGTTGTAAGCCACATACCATGATGAAGGCAAATGAATATCAGTCAGTCAAGCTAGTTATCTATCTAGATCATAATGTGATATTGTGCAGATAGAACATTCTTTTCTTTTGTTGCCTAATATATATTGCAGGATATGACGTTTAAAAGTGGAAATGTCTACAGGGGCGTAGCCAGCTTTCATTTTTTCTTTTATTGCCTAATGTATATAGGAATTTCCAGGATATGAAGTTTAAAATGGAAATGTCTACAGGGGGCGTAGCCAGCTTACAGTCAGGGCAGAGAGGGGTTGTGATCGCCCAAAAAAGTCCACTTTCAGTCAGGGGGTGTGATTGTGGCATAAAAAGCCAACAATTAAGATTGTCTAGAATTTTACAAAAAATTATGCAACTTCCTTCATAATAAATTGAGCTACATGTAGAAGCTTCAAATAAAAAGCATTTTAAAGCTCTTTTCGTCTCGTGGTTTTATTTTATTGGTTATTTGGGGGGGGGGGTGCGAGCACCAATTGCACCCCCCCCCCCATGGCTACGCCTATTGTCTAATTGAAATGTAAAAACTCTGCATTGAACTACAAGTCGTCGCATGATAATAACTTTGTACTATCTCACATTTTTACGGAACTGAGAAATCAAGGTTTGAAAGTTTAGAGGTCTGTATCTTACTTAGTATTGCTATGTGGAACTTGATTTTTTGTATGTCACCTGGTCTCACCCTAGAGATATCTTATATGAAATATCATACCTTGAAACAATTTACAAGATCCTTTTTTAAAACTATGGAAATGGAGTTGATACAATTTCCCACCAGAATAACAGCTTATTTCTAATTTCAAATTGTCATACTGTTTCAACCAATCAACTCTCTAAGAATTGGTCATGTGACTTGCAAAACTTGGAGTTATAACAATCTTATATTAAAACAAAGTATGCCAATATGCATGTTATTGTATCTAGAATGAAAAATAATGTTTTGCTTTGTAAAAAAGTCTTCAAAAACCAAAGAATATTATTTAATAAAATAAAGAAAATTCAATTTATAAAACTTTAAAATCAATTTCTCAAATAAGTACAATTATTTCTTAATTTTGGAATCTCAGGACACCCTTCAAAAAGAATTTATTGCCTTTGAAACTAAGGCAGAAGAACAATGCATTGAAACCAATGATGCCAATATGGTCCCCCGCATATTTCCCTCGGTATAAACCCTGTAGCCTAAACCTCCCAGCACATTACAATGTAGCCCCTAAGGGCCGGTCCGCTGGTCATTATCAGGTTATTTTTGATACAGACCAGTTGATTTTTTCACTGGGTATAGGAGAATAACATTGCAACTGGTCCGTAATTCCATTTTGACCAGCAGGTTTCAGATCCTTAGGGCCTTACCTAAGACATAACCAATTTTTATTACATGCACATTGAAGAAATATGAAAATAGAAAAATAAATTCTAATTCATTTTAGATTAATGAAAGTGATGAAACCTCAATTTAGGTAATCACATTTTGTTCATTGGGATGCAGCTATCATTATCCATTCATTTTCTGTTGTTTGCTACTCTTTGGAGTACAATTGGGAATTGAAGCAATTGTAGAAGTGGAGACTAAGAGTGGCTCTTTGTAAAGAAATTGAACCAATTTGTTACTTTTCCAAAATAAAATGTAGATGATCTAAAAACAATGATCCCAAAAATGCAAAAGAAAGGACAAATCTGAAAAACATACTAGTAATAAAATAACTAAAAAGATCCCAGATGTTCAGTGAAAAGCGAAAAGTAAATCATAGATGAAGAGAAAATAAAATAAGTGTTTTAAGGGACTATACTAACATAAAGATAACTCCTTATTGATATAGTGTATGGGCAGTAAAAGTTAAAGCTAGTTTAAATAGATTTAGCTTTTTTCCACAAACTATAAAACATCATTTTGAAAGAGATTTCAATAGTATACAGACAGTGATTGACTTTGAGCAATGTAGTGCAAAATATGACAGTTACTATTTGTTTTGATTACTATATCTAGTATATAACCTATTATTATGTACTCTATTTGAAGAAACAAATAAGTAGTCTTTCATTTTCAACATTTAATGATGACAGCTTCGTATATGCATTTCTATTGCATTTGGCCATTCAAACCCCTATAAGACCTGGTAGCAGGGAAGATAAAGGGTACTTTTGACTGCTCATTATAATCTAATTAACTGGTCATTTGTACTTTTCATCTTCCCTGGTAGCGAGGATTTAGGTTTTCGAGGAAATTAGTAATTCTATTTCATATCATGTGGCCATGAATAATCCAATGAGCATCCATAATACAAAGAGTAATTGAGGGCATATAATTTGAATATGCATGGGATTACACATACTGTATCATTTTATTTTTTTGATCTACTTGTAATAGTTCTAAAACTAAAACATGAAAGGCAAGGCATGCAAACTGGCATGGTATTGTGTTACAAAACATTATTTCATTCTAGATACAATAACATGCATATTGGCATACTTCGTTTTAATATAAGATTGTTATAACTCCAAGTTATGTAAGTCACATGACCAATTCTAAGACAGTTGATTGGTTGAAACAGTTGATATCAGATATGACAATTTGAAATTAGAAATAAGATGTTTGTCTGGAGATGGTACAATTTCACACTGAATTCTAGCTTAATGAGAGGGAATTGAGATGGGGCATGTATCTGAGATGAAAGCCTGTGTTTCAAATAGTAAAATTCCATGTCTATCTCAATTTTTTTGAAAATGGCAGTTAGTACAAAGTTATTCTCACGCGGCGAAGTATTAGAAGTTGCTTTCACATTCAAATAGCTGATACAGGTATTCTATCTACATGTACTAGTATACTCATATGAACAGAGATATAGAATTTCAAACTGAAACATTAAGATAATCTGTTCTGTCATTGAAACAATATTTATGGCCAGCTAAACTGAGAATTTAATTTGTTTCATCGGTTTACTCCTGGACTATGCAAGAGTGTGGTTCTGTTATAAGTCAAGGATCAGTCATGATCAGGAAAGAACCATATTATTGACTCTATCGTGGGGATTTCTAACAATTGCTGTAAAATAATAAGTTATCGTATTGTACAATTAAAATATATCCACGGGTATATAGCAATGATTCAAAAATAAGCGAGACAAATTAACCTGTAAATTACGTGCAGTTGCCTTGCACGTCTATATCCATTATTAACACGGGGGTCCAACTATACACGAAAAAGACATTTTTGTATTACTTTGCATGGTACAAGTTTGAAAAAATGATGCGGTATGAGTCTCACAATCCTTGATTTTCAAACATCCTAGTAGGTCTAAAGTTCAAATTAACGGTCTTATCGTGCATAGTTGGACACCCGTGGTTAAAAAGGATGTTAAAGATTGTCGCTAAGGAAGACTGGGGGATATCATGACGCAGCACTAAGAGATATGATACGTATATCATTCTGATACTCATAGCATCTTTCTGTTTCACCTGAAACATGCTCTGATATTATGAGGCATATTCTGTGATCTGAGCAAATCAGATGGGAAAAGTTATAACTGTCAATAAGTGTGATTGTTATCATGTAATCATCTACCTTAATGTCAATACATTAAATAATAGGCATTGTATTTAACAGAAAATATTACAACAGGCACAGTTACACAAGTTTAATGACCCCAATTAGATGAAATATGAGCTGGGATGAAAGATCTAAAAAATCCTCAATTTTGGGCTCTCCTGGATCGCCAAATCAAGCTCATTATATCATGGCATCTCAGGGCTGAGAAGAAATGAGATGTCATGGTGTATCATGATGTACGTATATAAACAAACTAAAAATCAAAGTAAACGTTAAGTAAATGAATTCAATGTTAACCTACATAAAACGCATGATGTAAGATTCAGTTAAGTAAAAGGCACTTCCTTGTGAACTTCCATCTATACTCTCAACTAAAATACAGGGTTAGCCAAAATAACAAAACTCGAGTTTAAAGATGAATATTAGATGATATGTTAAATCATGCTTTGTATTGTATATCATTTTAAAGATAAATCATTTTCTAACAATATGACACTAGCTGATTAAAAGGCTAAAATTGACACTAGGAGTGTCATGAGCGACCAAAAACATATTTACTGCGGATTTCCAAATTGTATAAATGGAGTGAAATTTGAACTTAGGCAGCTTCAAAAGAGGTACATGTATACAAGTTAAGTGCAAATAATACTTATATATTTATCTATCAATTGTGTATTACTTATTAGTTTATAATTATTCACTCATGCATATTGAGTTCAGCTGTGACAGGGTAACACAACCAAATGCCATAACTTGCGTCTTTTAAAGAAAATTAAGATTTGTGGCAAAGTTTTGCTATCATGTCATCATAACCAAGTATGTCATCTGTCAGGGAAAAAAGGTTTGAATCAAATCTCCCCACGAAAATGAAAAGATTTCACCTGTTGAATACACCATATATAGAAAATGTCAAAAATTGTCATTCTGATTTTGACAGATGGAAGGTGGTCAAAAAGGTCAAACTCTATCAGAGAAAATGCACCTTAATCATATCAAATCATGTGTTTGAGCTGATCCATATATACATTTTCATTCATGGACTTAACAAAAATCAAACCACTTGTGATGCTGGTGTAATTACAATAACTGGACTATATTTTTGCTATTAAAATGCCGTCTATTCAAATTCCCACTTCAACGGAAGGATCAATTGGTTGTGTGTCCCCTAATAGTGACCTATACTTCAAATAAAAAAATTCCAGATATATGAATGATTAAAGTTTTCCACCCCCTTATTGCAATTATGTGTCTTCCTTGGATCTTGGAATGAGCCATGTCTGGAAAGCATAATTTGCCTAGATTCAATTTTGTAATTTAAAATAATAGTAAATTAGTTTCTTTAATTTATGCACATATTTAAATGGCACTGGGTAGATTTTTTGCGAAAAAAGCTATTCGACACATTTTGGAAATAGCACAGGCCATTGTGACAAAAAAATTGTAAAATGATGGAACAATTCGATCGTGTGTTACTAATTCCATGAACTATAATTGTAATCATTAATGTTTACCCTACTATCACACCAAACTAGTTCTCACTACGTTCTCGAAAACGGGCTTCAACTGTGTACGAACGGACTGGACGTTCTAAGAACCGTTTGGGGTCTATTTACAAACTTCATCGAACGTACTCGAACGGGTAGGTCCTCTAGAACTTAGACAATGCTCAAAATGTTCTCGTGGTCGTCACGTTCTACAATTAGAACGAGTGACAACGTACTAACGACGAGCTGGGCGTACTACGAACGGAACCGCCGTACTTCAGTCCTACTAGGGACGTTTTAACAACGAGTTGAACTGTCTGAGGACGTGTTGAGAACGAGGTAGAACTCATTGCAAACGGGTTTAAACTGATTAAGAACGTATTTAACACTGCTTTTGAACGAGTTAGCAAAAATATAGCTATCACACCAAACAAGTTGCCACTGCGTTCTTCAAAACTGGTTCTAAACTGTGTGCGAACGGAATGAACGTAGCTGCAACTTTCCAAGGTCTATTTACGAACTTTATGAACGTTCTCAGACGGGAATGTGATTTTAGAATTTTGAATCGATTTAAAATTCGATTGCGACCATACCGTTCTGTTATCAGGTCATGATGACCTTCTAGACTAAGGGACGCGTTCTACGGCGTTGCACACCGACGTGGTGCGACCTGAACGAACTGCGAACGAGATGGACGTATTGAAAACTGTTTAAGAACGAAGAAGCTAATTATTTCAGACATATTTCCCGACCACAGCCAGATTGAGCCCGTTTTATGACGTTTTCGTAGGACTGGCAAGAACGGGTAAGAACGAGTTTGGTGTGATAGGGGGGTTACAGAAACATATTAAGAATGGAGGATACACGAAAATGGTCATTTTCTCGAATTGTTGTTCAACAAAGTAAACCAAAGCAATTCATAATTGCAGTTATAGGTCTCTCAATGGATGAGTGATCTCTCTTTATACTGTATATGATCACTTAGAGTTAGGTCAAGGTTAGATTTAGGGGTAAGGGTTAGGCCCAGGGGCTAGGGTTAGGCTGTTGTTTGGATTTTGAGGAACGATTCCATCAGTATTGGCCGACGTTAATTATAACATGTTCGATGGGTTTTTCTACCCCTCGACGTTGCCGCTATCTAGCTTAACACACACATATAGGCTGCGTCAGATTATAAGTGCTATCACTCAAGACTGTCAACATGAAGCATATAAGTAGGTGGCGCAATTGTCCAATAAAGAAATAGATCACTGAGTGTAAGGTATGCTTAATAGAACTATGCAAGTAGAATATATTGGAACTGCGAATTCAGTATAATCAATTTAATCTAATTGAAAATCGAAACTAGCCTCCACTCTATATATACAGTAATTGATTTACTTTCATTTCCTCAATTCTTATTGTAAAAGTATCCAAGTGAACATTAAAGTCAATCGCGAAATAATGATGACTTACCTTTCACTGGTTCATGTAAAATAAATCGTTCAAGGGCACAATGTTTCCGTATTTCATGTCATATGGACCAATCAGATCGCTATAAATGCTACCGTTGTCGAATAAAAAATGCCATTCACCAAAGTTTATCTTCACTAAGAAAGTCAAATTAATTACTTTTCATAAATTTGATCCATAAATCTTTTTTATCTGTTGCTATCTCCTTAGATTGTTGCATACGTATGTCCTACTTTAAAGAGAGAGTCGGCGGATCTAGCGAGCAGACCAACAAAAATTGTTTCAATTTTAGAACATTTCTGGCTCATGTCATTCCTTGTCATGTCTATTTTCTAAAAATCCCCAATGTGCACACTTTATTTCAGGAAAACTAAAGATTTTTACAATAAGATGTTATTTTTCTTTCTCTGAATGGTTGCCATTCTTATTATTTGGGAGAATTTAAACATTTTTCACCCATTTTTAAACTTTGAATCCATAATAACTTTACCAATTTATAACGTATCATGAATCTTTTTGGAGATATTGTATTTGAGATTGTAAAGAATAGATTAATAGGTCAATTGTACATGTTGCTTGTACTATTTTTACCCTTATTGATTTGATTCTGCCTTTAAGTACTGTAAGTGAAAATATATCTGTATCTTATTCTGGCGACTGAGTTCTTGTTACACTCTGACGTCACCGTAATACGATGCACAATTTCATATCAAAACGTCCTATAATATGCAGGGTGTCAAATAACCCGCCCCTCTCCAGAAAAAAACGTAAATAGGTGGTATTAACTCATCAACTCTCAAGAATTTTGGATGAAATTTATCGTATTTTCGTGATGTCCTTAATCAGGGGGCAGAAACGCGTCCAGTATTTTCGTCTGATACAACTTGAAATACTGGACACAGACCTCCATTTTTGATCCAGAAAGAGGTAGGTGTAATTTTACTCGGTAACATGTGATCGTTTTACAGTGTGCCCTTACCTAAAACAGGCTCATCTGATTCCAAGTACATTTGGGTATATTTCAATTCTTATAAGATGACTGTTTTCCATTTAGTTTTTCTGTAAAGCGGGGTTAAGCAGAGAAATATTTAGATATTTTCAGGAAATACACGAATCGAGTTTTATTTCTTTTTATTTACCATTTTGACAAGATACGCAATTTTCTTGTGAAAACAATACAGCCTCCAATCTGCAAATTTCAGCTTAAAAGTGATCGATAAAAGAAAAATGACGAAATTTTAGAAATACAGTATTTGACGAAATTAAAAATGTACTGGACGCAAGGCTGTTATATATGTTTTAGTACACCCTGTAGTTTCAGCAAAATGCGGAATTATGAATTTAAAGTATATGAAGACACAAAGTCTCAAACGAGCAGGCTAAGAAATAAATAATCCCGAAATAACAGGTAAGCCCTGATCCCTCTCGATCTAAGCTTTAACAATAAAGCAGCAAAAATAGCATATCAGAGAGAATCAAAAAGCTCTATACTCAAAGGTCAGATTTGACTCCTTCATCATCAAACAAATTGAAACATTTTATAACAAAACAGGAAGCTGATTCTTGATAATGATTATATAAATTACAACAAGACTCCCGTGCTTATAATCGTCCTCAATTTAATGAGTTGGTGCCTACCTTTCCCAAAATTCTTGGAACCAGGTACAAAACTAAATGCATTGGAATGAGTGTGTCAGCGATTTCTTGGAAAATTGTCAAACAATTTTATTGTACCTAAAAAAGGCACGATATTGTCGTCAGCTTGACGGGCGGGCGGCGTCTCACTTTCTTGTCATCACGATTCCAGGAAAACCACAAGACAGAATTCTTTCAAATCGTCACAGATATTACAAGATAAGAAGTTCTAGAGCCCAGTAACTTTTCATCGCCGTTCCAGGAAAACCACTGAACGGATTACTTCAAATGTTCACACATATTACAAGATAGGAAGTTCTAGAGCTGATTAACTTTTCGGCGGCCATCTTACATTCTGGTGGCCATCTTGTCATTAGATAAATCACCATTCCCAGAAAACCATCACCATTCCAGGAAAACCACCTAACGGATTTGCTTCAAATTTTCACGTATGTTCCATGGTAAGAAGTTCTAGAGCTAATTACCTTCTGCGCAGCCATCTTGCATTCTGGTGGCCATTTTAGAACTTTTTAGATGAATCTTGTCATCGCGATTTCAGGAAAACCACTGAACGGATTTACTTCAAATTTTTACACATGTTACATGGTAAGAAGTCTTAGAACTGCATAACTTTTTGGCGGCCATCTTGCTTTATGGGTCATTAAGCCCCCACTGCTATGTTTTAGTCACGATATTGTTCACACTGTGCCTTGTTTACTTGTGTTATCATTCAAAATATTAGATCTGTATAGAATAATGTAGCATTTCTCAATAAGAAAATGGTATGTGCGTCATATGCCTGAAATTAGTCTCTCTCATTTGAGTCTTAATTATATTCAATATCTTTATATTTATATCTATTTATCTTTATTTAACCCAGTAATCAAAGAGAACATATGCTGACATCACGCCGTACGGTACGATATTCTCAGTTTCAAGATAGAATGAGTAATGGTATCGATCAGTATCGTATAACTTATCGTCAAAGTTGATACTTTTACTTAGACCGTCACTGATTACTAGCTAGTTCTGTGATCTACTGACATAATAATGTAAATAATAATTTGATGTCGTCCCGGGATGTCGTCCAGCAAGAGTTTCATCCCTAGTACGAATACGGTTATTTGTTCGTATCGCTTTGTATTTAGAATTATTATACCTATGTCCATTATTAGGGTCTAAATTCTGAGATTCAACTATTAAGAATAACGTATGGCTTGGACGGTCATTTTATGGAATTTACACCGACCATAAATGCAACACCTTTTCATTAAAGTAACATGTGCTATTCTCAGAGACAACTTCTCAGAGTATCACTTGTATCAATCAGAGCTTAACAAGAATGGCTCAAATAGACTTGTCCCAGGCAGACCAGGGATATAGAATTTGCATTCGAAACTAATTTCTTGAGGGCACTGTAAAGCATGCATTTATTGTATTTTAACCTCATACCTCAAATCCTAACATCGCATACAACCAAATCAATGTCATGCCCATTTCTAAAAAGTCAAAAAATTTAAAGGGTTCTTGCAAAGAATAAAAAAAAGTTTCATTTTTGGGATATCTTGACATCTTGAATCCCCAAAAATTTCTATCTTCATCAGATAACTTCGTTCTCAAAATCTTAAATCGACGACTACAGTCCGTTATGATTTAAATGTATCTCAGTAAATAGACGTTGGGTATGGTATGTTAACGATGCTACATGTATACATGTAGTTAGCATTGAATACGTTCAATTGAGAAAAAAACATCATAATATAATTGTCGTATTATTTAACATGATCGATATCTAAATACTTTTGATATCAGATGAAAGCTTATTAATATCATTTTACAACCTACTCAAAGAATTTAGTTTCATTAGAGCGACGCAAATGACAAGACATAATTAGAGGTGTATGTTTCGGGACATCCTGTTGCAAATGGCCGATACTTTCTTCGTATTTTAACAAAAGCCGTTGTCTCAGTACTGGTACTTATTCAGTGTCATTGAATTGAATTGAATTACATCGACTCTACGTTTACAAGTAAATAAAAGTTTAACATGTACAGCTTGTCCTTAATGATGTCATAAAAATGAAAATGTGAATTTTTTCTGCAGGTGCATATAATTATTATACCAGGTATTTATATTTTATAATGCAACTAGTGATAAGATGCATGCATGCTCATTTGATTAATGGATACAGCAAAACGCATCTTTATGATCTATATAAATAACTCATTAAAGTGATATATCTGATGATTATATAGTTTTACATACGTACAATTACAAACCTTCCGAGCTGCATTATCTGCTTCTTATTAAATCCCTTTTCTTGTTTTGATATTGTTTACTGAACGTGCATCAAATACCTTCCTATTTCTGACTCTGATATGGGGTCGTATACATATTTAACCTTTAGAGTTTCAATAGAAATTAAACTCATTAGTAACACATGTTTCTGTATGATTTTGTAAGTAAATTGTTAAGATTGTTTTTAGACAGTAAACTGGATTTTTCCCTATATGATTCTCATCAAAGTAAAAATGTTTTCAAAGATAGTATCGGCTTGAATGGTAAGCCTGTGACCCGGACCTGTGATCGCATTTTAATCGATTTTCTATAAAGAAAATAAATTGTTGATCAAAGACTTTGTCATAACGACATGTGTTGGTGCTATTTCTATTATCTCCCTAAACATAATGTGCCACCTTCCAGAGGCCTCGTCGTCTAGGAAGAGTTGATTGAGTAAAAATGTATCAACTAATTTCAAGCGAATCAGAAAAAGTACATGGTGTATGGTATTATATTGTATTGTATTGTATTGCAATTTGCATAACTTTTATTCTTTCATATCCTAAAGAGTACAATATTATATATGCTATTTAGTTAAAAAGGAAGAATATGTATAACCTATATAATTCAAGATAGCATGTCATAATATCCCATACCGGAGCCACCCAATGAGAACTTTATAGCTTCTACCCAAAAATGAGAAGCAATTTGACAAGTAATTTTGCAGCAATAGATAAGTCAAATTCTTTAAAAACTTTACCTGATGCCCTTTATGGTATATTCTGCTAGTGCCATCTGAGACCACCATTTTATGTTAGTCTCAGGTGCCATGGATATGTAAGAGATTGGTCTCATATAATGTGTGTATTTTGAATTAAAGACAAGTATCTCAAAATAACCAATATTAATGTCACTTATTTATCCATCTCCAAGCAAAAATACTTTTTCCAAAGGAGCACGTGGGTTATCGCAAACAATTTCAGAAGGTTATATCTTGGATTATGACTATTTTCTGACAATGAAGACAAGTTTATCTTTTAGATCAATTCATTATCTCAAAGAAAATTATGCACAATAATAATAAATTGAAACGAAATTCGGAGATATTTAACTAGCAATTAACCCATCAACACACTTTTTGACCCCAATTTGAAGATGACCCCATTTTCACCAAAAATGCAATCATTTTTTACAATGTTTTATGCATTACTATTCTTTATTTTGACGTATCAAATGGTTCTTGAAAGAAAAACTTAATTGCATTAAGATAAGTGTTCGCCATGTTATTTCTCCATTGAAAAATCTCATGCTATCCATTGGTTTCAGTTCATTTTGGTCATCCAAATTGAATATCTTTAAAGTCCCTGGAGCAATCAAATTTTCCTTTTAGGAAATCGAACATGTCTCAAAGCACATTCTAAGTATGCATTCAACAATAAAATAATAGGTTGCATTTTTGGTGAAAATTAGGTCAACATTTTTGAAAAAGTATGTTGATTGGTCCATTGCCCCTTCAATATCACTTAAGTCTGATTAAATAAATTATCATTAAATATACTTTTCTTGAAGATAATGAATGGATCTAAAAGATACACCCATGTTCATGATCAGAAAATATTCATAATTCAAGTCAGAATCATTTGAAATTGTTTGCGATAACCTACGTGCTCCTTTATTCTAATAACATCATTTTCCAATGAATTTGAAAATGAATTGGTTTTTAGATATTTGGGATGAATATAAAGAATTATTACCACCTTGCCGGGCCAGTTCTAGGGGTTTTAGTGCAGTTTAGAAGGTTCACCCCTCGGTCCAATATTTCACTATATTGCCCGTAGAAATGACGTTATTGTACTATTCATCAGACATCACTCTGTTCCCATCGAACCCAGTGAATACCAAGCGTGCGAAGATGATAGCTGGTACAAACACAAGTCTGAGATGCCGATATAATACTTGTCAAAAATTGGCTCATTTTTGGGACACCTGATATATATATATATATGAGTTAGTTATTTTCAAAAGGTGGAGTGAAGTGTAGTACCTAGTTTGGTCAATAGAGGGAACTATTATCTGTCCCCGGGAAAGTTTCCCCGGGAATGTTACTCCAACTGAGTAATTCAGTCAGTAAATTGGCTTAAACTACTATACAATTTCAATCCCAGAACTTGTTGTATTATGCATGAGTTCTATGTGCAGGATTGGATAGCTTTTACCAACACGTGTCACTCGTCGGGCGAGGTGTACCGTGATGAGTTGCACATTCAATATCGCAATTATTTGGCCTTTTCGAATTAACAACTTAGACCACACTGGAGGATCCAGAAGAAAATTTAACCCCCATTCTTTGAAAATTTGGCCTAGGTTGTCAAATCATTCCCAAAAAAGGCTCGGTTTTTATGAGGCCCTATGTAATTTTTTACCAAAACATTTTTTGGGCCCTATGATGTTTTTCTTGGCCCATAAGGTGGGTGGGGGGGGGGCAAGATGGATCTGGATCCGCCAGTGGACCATGTATGATTACAAAAATAGGCGTATAAACACGGTGAACAATCGTAGAACTACTGATATGCCCGTCATTCAATGATTTACGTGTACGCTATGAACAACTTCCATTGTGTGTTTCATTTGGACGCATCCCGTCCTATACGTATACTTGAAGTATTGCCGCCCTTAAACTTTATGAGAATGACGTATACCGTTTGCATAGCGTCCCGAAGGCGATGATAGAGAAGGCGTGGCTTTCCAAGGCAGGGAAGCACAATTTTACAAATGTAAATCCTTTACAAAGTTCAAAACACAGCGCGTATTTAATTAATTTCGCTATACATTTTCATTTAGTTAAGGTACTGAAAAACAGTTAAAAGATCAGCAAAACATGCAGAGAAAATACAAAGGAAATATTCATTTACACGGAGTTTCAATCTCCTTTATGGCATAGTTGAATGAAACATTTGGAAACTAAAAAACGACATAATAATAATAATAGAACGTTTAAAGGAAATGGCGAAATATTTTCCTCATACTAACAACATACAGTTTGGACGATATGAAATAGATAGCAACTTAACATAATTCGGCGCATCATTGAAAAACGTATACCGTCCTTCATAACAGATTTGAATCAGACTTTTGGGAAGTGATATGCATTTGACTGACATAATATATAGATAATATTACAGACGCTTTCATGATTTTAAATAGCTACACATACAGCAAACATTTGTTTAAAATAAGATTTAAGAAGAATGGATAAGCCTTCTAATGGTGTGCTGATAATATTGTTTTGGTTCTGGTAAAATGGAGATAAAAGTATTTCTAATAAATAGCTTAATCTTTCAATCGCTCCCTGCTTTTGAAGAGTGCCCCGTTGCTTACGAATCCCTATGTTGGTGGGGAATGAATACAGAGTTGACATTTTTAAATTAATGTTTATATGGATGCTCTTAAACCTGCCAGTGACAAATAAATACAAATGGATGATGCTTTTTAGAATGACAGTTAAGTTGACCGTATACGAATGACCCCTCCAATTGCACAAATGTGATGTATTGCTTTGAAATACGACCTTATTGCGCCCTTATTGAAAATGTTAAACTTATGAACGGTAAACGCATCCCTGCTTGGGACGTTTGATCTGTAGTCGTGTGAAAGACCTTCAGGAGACAATTTTCAGAATAAGGTGCATGTTACATCCAGGCCTTTCTCATTTTCTAACTGTCCATAAAACACCAAACACATGGTGGATCTTAGCTGAAGAGTTTACAAAAAGGTTAAACAGCCGTAGTTTATATTTAATTATTGACGGGTCAATTCAATTTGATCTTTTGTAAGAAATGGAATAGGTTGAATTATAATCTACATTATTACCACCTTGCAGGGCCTGTTCTATGGGTTTTAGTACTAGTTGAGAAGGCATTTAAATTGCTATATTGACGTGAGCAATATTGTGTCGGGTGTTAATGACTTTAGTCGGGCAATAATGACATTATCCGCCCGGCTATGTTTCCCGAAAAAGTGATATCGTTCAGTGCGTAAGATTTTCTATTTCAAATTTGCTATTTCAGCCCTGGGCATTAACGGTGGTAATAATAGTAATAACGTCATTTCTGCGGGCAAGATAGTGAAATATTGGACCTTGGGCCCTTGGTCCAATATTTCACTATATTGCCCTTTGAAATGACGTTATTGTACTAGTGTCATACATACATTATTTTACCACTTTTCTCAGCCATCCCTTAATATGTCTCCTTCTTTTTTCAATATATTCCTTGTAAAAAGTATCTAATTTCAAAGGCAAGACGTCGTCTTTTGATTACTTTTACTGATTTTGACATTCAAAGTAAGGACACTGAAAAGCCGAGGTCCAAATCTAGGTCTTTACGGGGTTCTCTAAATTTAACGCGACTCAACTAAAAAACGATTATAATATGAATAATTAGTTACGTATAAAACAAATATTTGGTGAAAGTACACGCTTTATTTGATACATACTCTTTGGCATGGAGAGAAATAGCATATTTAGTGTACTATAGTAAGATCACTGCTACCCACCTAGTTACACAGACGTATCGTCAGTGTATCATGGCGGGACTACTTCTGGGACTAGGTTTCGGTAAGATTTTTTATTTCCCGATTTACACCTACTTATAAGTCACGTTGCGGATAATAATTTGGCTCGAAGTTAACTCATTCAATACTGGGGCAAAAAGCACTAAAATACTGAAGAATTTTTGAAAATTCCTATATATGGTACCTATGAGATAATATATAAATATATACATGGGCATAAATATGTAGTGTTATATATCATTTTAAAGCATATGATATACTCTATCAGAATCAATAAGTTTTTAAGTCCCATTTTATAGGTTGCCATGGTTACAATATTCCAAAAAATACATTGAAGATAGTCTAGTTTGAGAATGTGAAAAAAATATGAAATCAAATTACATTTTCAACTTGATACGGCTGATACGGGATCGAATATGGTTTGTTACGGAACTTTGGATGAATGGGATCTTTTACGGGATTCTTTGAATATAAATTCTATTCTCTGCCTATTTCCCAGGGAGAACGTGTTATTATGCAATAAGGAAATATATACGAGTTGACGATCGAGCGAGCGTAAAAAATGAGTACAGATATTGATATCAGTGAGTCAATTAAAAATGGTATCAGGAAATATTATATTCACATGTTCTCATACAGATTTTACAAGATCATACAATATATTGTAACGTTTTATATACAGTTGTTGTTCAAGCCTATTGTCTTTGCTTTTTTATTGTTTTGAATTACGAGATACTTTTAGCATTTCATGCCGATCTTTCTTATTGACGTACATTCAAAATACATGTACTTTGAAGTATTTAATTTCACGTTGATACATTGTACCGTTTTACGCTATTTTAGTATTTGGTTGAATTTCTTTTATATTGCGTTAAATAGTATTTTGCACTGCAATATATTAGATGTAATGAATTTGTTATTGGGTACTTTTTTATATTCTCTCGGGTTGCCTTTTATTTAGCCTATGTGTTACTGTACAACAACATGTTATTATCATTTGTTTTTAAATTATTGTAACTGAACGAGATACACTATTCTCCATAAACTTAGCATCCTTAGCTCCCCCATTGAACTACGTGTTAAAGCATCTTTACTTAACTTGCGATGAAAATACTTATTACTATTGATGAAATATGAAATACGTAATATGACTTTATTTCCAATATCTCCAAATCTCCAAAAGTTTTTCCTTCAATTACAATAGGTCGAAAATTGGTGATAAAGATGAATTTTTGAAAATCGTCATTCCCATGTAAACCAATGGAAAACTGTGGGTTCGGGGCAAATCAGATATCAATTAAGTAAAAGATTAAAATATTTTTACATAGAAAATAGAATTCTCTAATATTTTCATTCACTAAGTCTTGGTTTTACTTGATGAATACAAAAGTTGCAGAGCGTCAAAGTCATTTTTGAAAATCATTTTTCGCCTCATGTGTTATTTCAATAGGAGATGTTTCGAAAAAACAATTTTGACTTTAAACACCTATAACTTTGTTGAACCTGAAGAAACGTACCAATTTTTGTAAAATAAGTTGCAAATTCAGTTGCCTACCTAACTTGTATATTTTTGCAAGGACTCGGATGACTGTTCTTTTCTCGTATGACTTGCGACATGTCGATCTTCAAAAAGTCATCAAAATCATTAATTTTCGCCCTATTATAATTGAGGAAAAAATTAAGAAAATTTGGAGGAATCGGAAATAAGCTCAAATTACTTTTCCATCGATAATATGTATTTTTTTCGCAGATTAAGTAAATAAAAAGGTAAAGAGGCTTTAACACGTTGTTCAATGGGGGAGCAAAGGTTGCCAAACTTATGGAGGGGAGTGTACCATCGTTTTATAAAAGGTGGTTGTAAACGGTAACCCCGACACTATTTTCCTCACACCTTAGCAAGTTGCTCACTCATATTTTGTGTACACCGTTCAGATTCCTACCGGCCTATTATATTTCACGACCATCAAACTAATAGTCATAATGTTACAGCACTTTAAACAAAAAATAGAGTATACAAGCTTGAACTCAGGACAATTGATAACCTCAGAACGGAGATCATATCATCAGGCCACGCGTGCTGATGAATGAAGTCGGGTCGTTGAAAAGGTTGGGCGACATAGTGCTGTAACATAATTATGATTATTAGTCTGATGGTCATGAAATACGGTACACTGCTAGACTGGTAGCAAATTGAATGGTGTACAAATGTGCAAAATACGAGCAAAAATATGACGAAAATGCAGAAGTGCCGTTTCACCAAACTGTAATGTATTAAGCAAATATTTCATTCTATGGAGGGCAATACCTGTTCATCTTTCAATGATTTTTGCAGCATGTATTGCCCGCAGCCCGAAGGGCGAGGGAAATACATGCTGCAAAAATCATTGAAAGTGCAACAGGTATTGCCCGAACATAGAATGAAATATTTGTTTTATTATATCATTGCTAGACATTCGCTAAGATCAATAAATGCATTTCAAAGAAATAGATAATATTTGTTTTAACCTGTGAACATAGGCTAAGCTGTCATTGATCTGGTGAATTCAGAGTCGTTGATGATATTTATATCATTGCGTAATCTTTGTATGTGCCTACTGAGTCCATGACGAATACTTTGCAGACTGGCACTCTTGTAATATTCCCCATCCTTCGTTCGCAGTTCAAAAAAATCCTCTAAAAATCCATCCAGAATGATTTTATTGATAGATTTAACGTCTATTTCGATATCTTTTTCGTCCACATAACACTTGAAAATGTTCTAAGACTTTTCCATTGATTTAATAGTGTGTTAAGAATGCACATCCCTCAAGATGTCGTTCTTTTCATCGGAATTCAGACTTTTAAATCTTTTTCCGTCTGCCATTTTAATGCACGTCACAACTGTACTGGACGAAACGGGACGATTCAGAATTCCCGGGCGGGCAATACGCCGGGCAATACGTCTTTTATAATTCAAAAATTAAGGGAGCTGTGAAATACGCTTTAGTATTTTTGATCACATGGTACTGAATCAGCCAATCAAATGACACAAATTCTAGCAATGATATAATAATGTGTCATATTGACTAGAGTGTACAATAATATTGATTTTTGTTTTTTAATTTTGCATCGCATTACGTTAAAATACAATTCCCTCTATTAGTTTGGAAGATAATTGTGCATCACTTATTAGAAAAGCACAAAATAAAATCTTTCATCAGTAACGATAACATATAAATCATGCAACGAAAATACATACCAAACCTTTGAGGGCTAGTCATTAGTGATAGGCATTTGTTTGCATTAATTTTAGCGCATATTATCGCAATCATGTAAGGTATGTACCCGGGGGTATGTATCGCAATGTAGTTCATGTACTACTGATTGTTCAAGTCAAATGCACAGGATTGCGTTATGTTGTACCATTTTACGATATTGTTTTTTTGTATTATATCGCTTTTTGTATAAGACTGTTTTATCTTAATGTTATTTTGTATTTTAAATACATGTTTCTTTATTTTGCAATAAAACAACGTTCTTTGTTCGTGATTTGCATGTTTAACAAGTATGTCAAATACGTTCTATGTCAAATACGTTCAACAATCATTTAAGTATCTCGCGATCGCTACTAAGGTAAAGGTAATATATGTTCAAACTGCGAGAGAAAATTACTCACTTTGATTACCGATTGAAATTGTAACTTGACAACGGATTAGGGATTATCATTTGTCATTGTCTTCGTCCTTTTTAAATTAAGGATCCATTGTCTTTGCAATTGGAAGACGGCATGTGTGGCCGTATCTGGATTTGCCACTTCAAATCATTCAATAACGTTTTTATCGTGTGATCCTCTGTATTGCTACTGAGATTGTCCCTTCGCACCAATATTTTCTGTATTGCGACGGAGATGATCAACGGGGACAATCTCAGTAACAATACAGATTGGTACAGCACAAGAACTGACCATCGTATTCTTGTGCATAGCAGAGATGGTCTGAGTATCAGAATGAGAACTGACCATTACATTTACATTGGGCTGAAATATCCATATTTACCCACCATTTACAAAAATATTATTCGTCTGATCGCCTAATAATCCTATACCGAGTATCGCATTTAGTATCAATGACCAGGGTTGGTCTGACAAATCATTTTGGACATTTATATATTTCCTAACCACAAAATCAACATCTCTAACCTACAATTACGTTTCTCTTATTAATGTCTCCGGGATAGTGATCAAATCGACTTTCCAAAATCGCTTGGCAGCGGCGATTTCTAAAACTTTATACCTTTGCAAAGTAATCTAAAATGACCAATTCATTGACATGCAAAATGTCAGCTACAACCTACCATTTGTTACACACCATGACCGCCGAACGCCGATAATCACCGACAGCCGAAGGCGAATGCCATCCATAAAAAGTTAGAGATGGTTCACTCGATGGTTTCAAAAGTGTTTTGGTTTTGAAAACTGTCCATTATATCTAGTTATTGATATGAATTATATTTTTCCACAACCATGGGGTATTTATAGGATATCCTATGATTTTGAGGAATATCATTTTTATCTACGAGGTGATATTGGTATCTGCACGAGAGAGCAAAGAGAATGAGTGCATATATCACCGAGTAGATTAAAATGATATTCTGAAAAAATCATAGGATGTTCTTATTATCCTTCACAAGGAGAGTACAAAATGTATAATACCATTGCAAAATGAATTCTATGCCAAATAGAATCAATTTGGCGGGAAATCAACAAACGGAGTATATCGTCACACTATCCTTCGCATATTGGGTTTCTGGAGTATATCGTGGCAATATCCTCCAGTTCAATATCTCTAACATCATGGAACGATTTCCACAAAAATCTATCCCCCGATCTATCCTAACGTAATGCATTGTTATTATTTCATTATTACCGTCATATTCATAGCGTATCATGTCAAAATAAAACTTAATCACTTATTCACCACATATTGTTTTTGCAACTGGAGTCAAAACGACGCTGGTAGATGTTTGAGACACGTTAGTAAATTACGAATAATTATAGGATATCCTATGATTTTGAGGAATATCATTTTTATCTACGAGGTGATATTGATATCTGCACGAGAGAGCGAAGCGAACGAGTGCATATATCAATATCACCGAGTAGATTAAAATGATATTCTGAAAAAAATCATAGGATGTTCTTATTATCCTACACTTACAAGGAGTGTACTAAATGTATAATATCATTGCAAAATGAATTCCATGCCAAAATAGAGTCAATTTGGCGGGAAATCAACAAGCGGAGTATATCGTCACAATATCATCCGCATGTTGGGTTTTCCGGAGTATATCGTCACGATATCCTCCGCCCGGAGTATATCGTTACGATATCCTCTGGATATTCATTTTGCCAATAAATATCAAATTTATTTTTTAATGTTATTATTCATTTAGTACACTAAGTGTAGGATAATCTATTTATAAACAATCACATTAAGTTGTAAAATATCCTATGTTAAACCTAAGTCACATTTGTCGTTTGTCATACGACAGGTGACATCGGCAGCAGATCGCAGAAACTGGAACGAACGTTTGCCGCAAGGACACCCTGCATTTGCCTTCGTATCTGGAGAAAATACACACTTCAAGTTGACACAGTACGGTGATCGCGAATCGCGATTGAAAGGTCATCACGGAAACCATGGTTTAATATCAACATGCATTCAAAATGTACAATATGTAAAATATTATATTTTCAAATTGATTAACTCTTCATCCTTGGGTTAACTCAACATTATATAATGGGCATCCAGCTGCCCATGATCATATTCAGTTATCATTATTACATCTCTTTATTTCCCATTTAGCATGGAATAGAAATAGGATAATTGAATACAAATAGAAGTGGAAATAATCCAATTTGAATGTGATCTCTCAATTCAAATAAAAACGGAGGAGATTTTTGACTGTATTGGTAAAATTGTTATATCCGACGGGCGTACAGTGGCAGAATGAACTAGCTCAAACTCGTGTTAAATCCATCATTTGCATGACAGGGAACAATATTTCACCGGCTGGACTGTCCAGTGAATTCATTTATAAAGTTCACTATCCACGCAGAGCAAGCAAGCGTTTTAAATTTTACAGTTTTATGGTTTGTCAATCCTTATCCCTATATATTCACATAACAAATGTTTACAAAATGTGTGTTTTCAAACCGACCACTCATCCATAACTCAAGTATTGGCGTCTATATTTGTTTCGATTGTTATAAGCTAACTAGCCGCACAAACTACTCAGCTTGATTACATTTTCTTTCATATAGATTTGTACAAAGGCAAAAAATAATTAGGTGTATTCCCAGGTATACATTCACCAATCAGAAATTATAAATATTCAAAGTAGGACATGCACGATGGGATTGGAAGGTACAAAGCGTATAGTTACATTCCCGGGGAAAATCCTCCCGGGGACAGATTAATGTTCTCTCTATTGACCAAACTAGGTACTATTACTTCACTCCACCTTTTGAAAATAACTAACTCATATATGAGTTAGTTATTTTCAAAAGGTGGAGTGAAGTGTAGTACCTAGTTTGGTCAATAGAGGGAACTATTATCTTTCCCCGGGAAAGTTTCCCCGGGAATGTTACTCCAACTGAGTAATTCAGTCAGTAAATTGGCTTAAACTACTATACAATTTCAATCCCAGAACTTGTTGTATTATGCATGAGTTCTATGTGCAGGATTGGATAGCTTTTACCAACACGTGTCACTCGTCGGGCGAGGTGTACCGTGATGAGTTGCACATTCAATATCGCAATTATTTGGCCTTTTCGAATTAACAACTTAGACCACACTGGAGGATCCAGAAGAAAATTTAACCCCCATTCTTTGAAAATTTGGCCTAGGTTGTCAAATCATTCCCAAAAAGGCTCGGTTTTTATGAGGCCCTATGTAATTTTTTACCAAAACATTTTTTGGGCCCTATGATGTTTTTCTTGGCCCACAAGGTGGGTGGGGGGGGGGCAAGATGGATCTGGATCCGCCAGTGGACCATGTATGATTACAAAAATAGGCGTATAAACACGGTGAACAATCGTAGAACTACTGATATGCCCGTCATTCAATGATTTACGTGTACGCTATGAACAACTTCCATTGTGTGTTTCATTTGGACGCATCCCGTCCTATATGTATACTTGAAGTATTGCCGCCCTTAAACTTTATGAGAATGACGTATACCGTTTGCATAGCGTCCCGAAGGCGATGATAGAGAAGGCGTGGCTTTCCAAGGCAGGGAAGCACAATTTTACAAATGTAAATCCTTTACAAAGTTCAAAACACAGCGCGTATTTAATTAATTTCGCTATACATTTTCATTTAGTTAAGGTACTGAAAAACAGTTAAAAGATCAGCAAAACATGCAGAGAAAATACAAAGGAAATATTCATTTACACGGAGTTTCAATCTCCTTTATGGCATAGTTGAATGAAACATTTGGAAACTAAAAAACGAACTGTAACGTATAGAACGTTTAAAGGAAATGGCGAAATATTTTCCTCATACTAACAACATACAGTTTGGACGATATGAAATTGATAGCAACTTAACATAATTCGGCGCATCATTGAAAAACGTATACCGTCCTTCATAACAGATTTGAATCAGACTTTTGGGAAGTGATATGCATTTGACTGACATAATATATAGATAATATTACAGACGCTTTCATGATTTTAAATAGCTACACATACAGCAAACATTTGTTTAAAATAAGATTTAAGAAGAATGGATAAGCCTTCTAATGGTGTGCTGATAATATTGTTTTGGTTCTGGTAAAATGGAGATAAAAGTATTTCTAATAAATAGCTTAATCTTTCAATCGCTCCCTGCTTTTGAAGTGTGCCCCGTTGCTTACGAATCCCTATGTTGGTGGGGAATGAATACAGAGTTGACATTTTTAAATTAATGTTTATATGGATGCTCTTAAACCTGCCAGTGACAAATAAATACAAATGGATGATGCTTTTTAGAATGACAGTTAAGTTGACCGTATACGAATGACCCCTCCAATTGCACAAATGTGATGTATTGCTTTGAAATACGACCTTATTGCGCCCTTATTGAAAATGTTAAACTTATGGTTAACGGTAAACGCATCCCTGCTTGGGACGTTTGATCTGTAGTCGTGTGAAAGACCTTCAGGAGACAATTTTCAGAATAAGGTGCATGTTACATCCAGGCCTTTCTCATTTTCTAACTGTCCATAAAACACCAAACACATGGTGGATCTTAGCTGAAGAGTTTACAAAAAGGTTAAACAGCCGTAGTTTATATTTAATTATTGACGGGTCAATTCAATTTGATCTTTTGTAAGAAATGGAATAGGTTGAATTATAATCTACATTATTACCACCTTGCAGGGCCTGTTCTATGGGTTTTAGTACTAGTTGAGAAGGCATTTAAATTGCTATATTGACGTGAGCAATATTGTGTCGGGTGTTAATGACTTTAGTCGGGCAATAATGACATTATCCGCCCGGCTATGTTTCCCGAAAAAGTGATATCGTTCAGTGCGTAAGATTTTCTATTTCAAATTTGCTATTTCAGCCCTGGGCATTAACGGTGGTAATAATAGTAATAACGTCATTTCTGCGGGCAAGATAGTGAAATATTGGACCTTGGGCCCTTGGTCCAATATTTCACTATATTGCCCTTTGAAATGACGTTATTGTACTAGTGTCATACATACATTATTTTACCACTTTTCTCAGCCGTCTCCTTCTTTTTTCAATATATTCCTTGTAAAAAGTATCTAATTTCAAAGGCAAGACGTCGTCTTTTGATTACTTTTACTGATTTTGACATTCAAAGTAAGGACACTGAAAAGCCGAGGTCCAAATCTAGGTCTTTACGGGGTTCTCTTTTAACGCGTGGGTTATGAAAAAGGTGTACAATCTTTTCAGAAATCCTAATCTGAAATCAGAATTGAAATCTAAATTCCGTTTTAGATTCTATGGTGCTTTGCATTTCGAAAAACCAATATGATGATAACCAAATATTACTTTATGGGTTAAGTCAGTTACGTATTCAGCTACCTACTAACGTACTTACTCACCAATCGACTCAACTAAAAAACGATTATAATATGAATAATTAGTTACGTATAAAACAAATATTTGGTGAAAGTACACGCTTTATTTGATACATACTCTTTGGCATGGAGAGAAATAGCATATTTAGTGTACTATAGTAAGATCACTGCTACCCACCTAGTTACACAGACGTATCGTCAGTGTATCATGGCGGGACTACTTCTGGGACTAGGTTTCGGTAAGATTTTTTATTTCCCGATTTACACCTACTTATAAGTCACGTTGCGGATAATAATTTGGCTCGAAGTTAACTCATTCAATACTGGGGCAAAAAGCACTAAAATACTGAAGAATTTTTGAAAATTCCTATATATGGTACCTATGAGATAATATATAAATATATACATGGGCATAAATATGTAGTGTTATATATCATTTTAAAGCATATGATATACTCTATCAGAATCAATAAGTTTTTAAGTCCCATTTTATAGGTTGCCATGGTTACAAGATTCCAAAAAAATACATTGAAGATAGTCTAGTTTGAGAATGTGAAAAAAATATGAAATCAAATTACATTTTCAACTTGATACGGCTGATACGGGATCGAATATGGTTTGTTACGGAACTTTGGATGAATGGGATCTTTTACGGGATTCTTTGAATATAAATTCTATTCTCTGCCTATTTCCCAGGGAGAACGTGTTATTATGCAATAAGGAAATATATATACGAGTTGACGATCGAGCGAGCGTAAAAAATGAGTACAGATATTGATATCAGTGAGTCAATTAAAAATGGTATCAGGAAATATTATATTCACATGTTATCATACAGATTTTACAAGATCATACAATATATTGTAACGTTTTATATACAGTTGTTGTTCAAGCCTATTGTCTTTGCTTTTTTATTGTTTTGAATTACGAGATACTTTTAGCATTTCATGCCGATCTTTCTTATTGACGTACATTCAAAATACATGTACTTTGAAGTATTTAATTTCACGTTGATACATTGTACCGTTTTACGCTATTTTAGTATTTGGTTGAATTTCTTTTATATTGCGTTAAATAGTATTTTGCACTGCAATATATTAGATGTAATGAATTTGTTATTGGGTACTTTTTTATATTCTCTCGGGTTGCCTTTTATTTAGCCTATGTGTTACTGTACAACAACATGTTATTATCATTTGTTTTTAAATTATTGTAACTGAACGAGATACACTATTCTCCATAAACTTAGCATCCTTAGCTCCCCCATTGAACTACGTGTTAAAGCATCTTTACTTAACTTGCGATGAAAATACTTATTACTATTGATGAAAACGTAATATGACTTTATTTCCAATATCTCCAAATCTCCAAAAGTTTTTCCTTCAATTACAATAGGTCGAAAATTGGTGATAAAGATGAATTTTTGAAAATCGTCATTCCCATGTAAACCAATGGAAAATTGTGGGTTCGGGGCAAATCAGATATCAATTAAGTAAAAGATTAAAATATTTTTACATAGAAAATAGAATTCTCTAATATTTTCATTTACTAAGTCTTGGTTTTACTTGATGAATACAAAAGTTGCAGAGCGTAAAAGTCATTTTTGAAAATCATTTTTCGCCTCTTGTGTTATTTCAATAGGAGATGTTTTGAAAAAACAATTTTGACTTTAAACACCTATAACTTTGTTGAACCTGAAGAAACGTACCAATTTTTGTAAAATAAGTTGCAAATTCAGTTGCCTACCTAACTTGTATATTTTTGCAAGGACTCGGATGACTGTTTTTTTCTCGTATGACTTGCGACATGTCGATCTTCAAAAAGTCATCAAAATCATTAATTTTCGACCTATTATAATTGAGGAAAAAATTAAGAAAATTTGGAGGAATCGGAAATAAGCTCAAATTACTTTTCCATCGATAATATGTATTTTTTCACAGATTAAGTAAATAAAAAGGTAAAGAGGCTTTAACACGTTGTTCAATGGGGGAGCAAAGGTTGCCAAACTTATGGAGGGGAGTGTACCATCGTTTTATAAAAGGTGGTTGTAAACGGTAACCCCGACACTGTTTTCCTCACACCTTAGCAAGTTGCTCACTCATATTTTGTGTACACCGTTCAAATTCCTACCGGCCTATTATATTTCACGACCATCAAACTAATAGTCATAATGTTACAGCACTTTAAACAAAAAATAGAGTATACAAGCTTGAACTCAGGACAATTGATAACCTCAGAACGGAGATCATATCATCAGGCCACGCGTGCTGATGAATGAAGTCGGGTCGTTGAAAAGGTTGGGCGACATAGTGCTGTAACATAATTATGATTATTAGTCTGATGGTCATGAAATACGGTACACTGCTAGACTGGTAGCAAATTGAATGGTGTACAAATGTGCAAAATACGAGCAAAAATATGACGAAAATGCAGAAGTGCCGTTTCACCAAACTGTAATGTATTGTGTCATATTGACTAGAGTGTACAATAATATTGATTTTTGTTTTTTAATTTTGCATCGCATTACGTTAAAATACAATTCCCTCTATTAGTTTGGAAGATAATTGTGCATCACTTATTAGAAAAGCACAAAATAAAATCTTTCATCAGTAACGATAACATATAAATCATGCAACGAAAATACATACCAAACCTTTGAGGGCTAGTCATTAGTGATAGGCATTTGTTTGCATTAATTTTAGCGCATATTATCGCAATCATGTAAGGTATGTACCCGGGGGTATGCATCGCAATGTAGTACCACTGATTGTTCAAGTCAAATGCACAGGATTGCGTTATGTTGTACCATTTTACGATATTGTTTTTTTGCATTATATCGCTTTTTGTATAAGACTGTTTTATCTTAATGTTATTTTGTATTTTAAATACATGTTTCTTTATTTTGCAATAAAACAACGTTCTTTGTTCGTGATTTGCATGTTTAACAAGTATGTCAAATACGTTCTATGTCAAATACGTTCAACAATCATTTAAGTATCTCGCTACTAAGGTAAAGGTAATATATGTTCAAACTGCGAGAGAAAATTACTCACTTTGATTACCGATTGAAATTGTAACTTGACAACGGTTTAGGGATTATCATTTGTCATTGTCTTCGTCCTTTTTAAATTAAGGATCCATTGTCTTTGCAATTGGAAGACGGCATATGTGGCCGTATCTGGATTTGCCACTTCAAATCATTCAATAACGTTTTTATCGTGTGATCCTCTGTATTGCTACTGAGATTGTCCCTTCGCACCAATATTTTCTGTATTGCGACGGAGATGATCAACGGGGACAATCTCAGTAACAATACAGATTGGTACAGCACAAGAACTGACCATCGTATTCTTGTGCATAGCAGAGATGGTCTGAGTATCAGAATGAGAACTGACCATTACATTTACATTGGGCTGAAATATCCATATTTACCCACCATTTACAAAAATATTATTCGTCTGATTGCCTAATAATCCTATACCGAGTATCGCATTTAGTATCAATGACCAGGGTTGGTCTGACAAATCATTTTGGACATTTATATATTTCCTAACCACAAAATCAACATCTCTAACCTACAATTACGTTTCTCTTATTAATGTCTCCGGGATAGTGATCAAATCGACTTTCCAAAATCGCTTGGCAGCGGCGATTTCTAAAACTTTATACCTTTGCAAAGTAATCTAAAATGACCAATTTATTGACATGCAAAATGTCAGCTACAACCTACCATTTGTTACACACCATGACCGCCGAACGCCGATAATCACCGACAGCCGAAGGCGAATGCCATCCATAAAAAGTTAGAGGTGGTTCACTCGATGGTTTCAAAAGTGTTTTGGTTTTGAAAACTGTCCATTATATCTAGTTATTGATATGAATTATATTTTTCCACAACCATGGGGTATTTATAGGATATCCTATGATTTTGAGGAATATCATTTTTATCTACGAGGTGATATTGGTATCTGCACGAGAGAGCAAAGAGAATGAGTGCATATATCACCGAGTAGATTAAAATGATATTCTGAAAAAATCATAGGATGTTCTTATTATCCTTCACAAGGAGTGTACAAAATGTATAATACCATTGCAAAATGAATTCCATGCCAAATAGAATCAATTTGGCGGGAAATCAACAAGCGGAGTATATCGTCACACTATCCTCCGCATATTGGGTTTCTAGAGTATATCGTGGCAATATCCTCCAGTTCAATATCTCTAACATCATGGAACGATGTCCACAAAAATCTATCCCCCGATCTATCCTAACGTTGCATTGTTATTATTTCATTATTACCGTCATATTCATAGCGTATCATGTCAAAATAAAACTTAATCACTTATTCACCACATATTGTTTTTGCAACTGGAGTCAAAACGACGCTGGTAGATGTTTGAGACACGTTAGTAAATTTCGAATAATTATAGGATATCCTATGATTTTGAGGAATATCATTTTTATCTACGAGGTGATATTGATATCTGCACGAGAGAGCGAAGCGAACGAGTGCATATATCAATATCACCGAGTAGATTAAAATGATATTCTGAAAAAAATCATAGGATGTTCTTATTATCCTACACTTACAAGGAGTGTACTAAATGTATAGTATCATTGCAAAATGAATTCCATGCCAAAATAGAGTCAATTTGGCGGGAAATCAACAAGCGGAGTATATCGTCACAATATCCTCCGCATGTTGGGTTTTCCGGAGTATATCGTCACGATATCCTCCGCCCGGAGTATATCGTTACGATATCCTCCGGATATTCATTTTGCCAATAAATATCAAATTTATTTTTTAATGTTATTATACATTTAGTACACTAAGTGTAGGATAATCTATTTATAAACAATCACATTAAGTTGTAAAATATCCTATGTTAAACCTAAGTCACATTTGTCGTTTGTCATACGACAGGTGACATCGGCAGCAGATCGCAGAAACTGGAACGAACGTTTGCCGAATCGCGATTGAAAGGTCATCACGGAAACCATGGTTTAATATCAACATGCATTCAAAATGTACAATATGTAAAATATTATATTTTCAAATTTATTAACTCTTCATCCTTGGGTTAACTCAACATTATATAATGGGCATCCAGCTGCCCATGATCATATTCAGTTATCATTATTACATCTCTTTATTTCCCATTTAGCATGGAATAGAAATAGGATAATTGAATACAAATAGAAGTGGAAATAATCCAATTTGAATGTGATCTCTCAATTCAAATAAAAACGGAGAAGATTTTTGACTGTATTGGTAAAATTGTTATATCCGACGGGCGTACAGTGGCAAAATGAACTAGCTCAAACTCGTGTTAAATCCATCATTTGCATGACAGGGAACAATATTTCACCGGCTGGACTGTCCAGTGAATTCATTTATAAAGTTCACTATCCACGCAGAGCAAGCAAGCGTTTTAAATTTTACAGTTTTATGGTTTGTCAATCCTTATCCCTATATATTCACATAACAAATGTTTACAAAATGTGTGTTTTCAAACCGACCACTCATCCATAACTCAAGTATTGGCGTCTATATTTGTTTCGATTGTTATAAGCTAACTAGCCGCACAAACTACTCAGCTTGATTACATTTTCTTTCATATAGATTTGTACAAAGGCAAAAAATAATTAGGTGTATTCCCAGGTATACATTCACCAATCAGAAATTATAAATATTCAAAGTAGGACATGCACGATGGGATTGGAAGGTACAAAGCGTATAGTTACATTCCCGGGGAAAATCCTCCCGGGGACAGATTAATGTTCCCTCTATTGACCAAACTAGGTACTATTACTTCACTCCACCTTTTGAAAATAACTAACTCATATATAATATATATAATTGTTCATTCCTACTCTCCCACTGGCATTGTCAAACATGAAGTACATGCCGTATATGTCAGGGAATTCCAATGGGACGTTCGATTCCCTATATTTAGCTTTGTATCGTGATACTGGCTCGGTCGGAAATTGTCTATTCTTGGCTAAGTAAGGTTCATAAGACAAACGCATGTTTTACAAATCTAGCCATATCATGTTTTCTCGTAATCAATGTTTTTTGTTTATGTTTATCTATGAAAAACGTAATGTTAACGTCTTCAAGCTCATCCGCTGGGATTAAGCTGACCCAATTACATTGTTCAGAACCAGCAGCAACGTAACCCTCGCTCTGAAAGCATGATGTGTATTTGGGTTTCGTTATGTCAACCGGCTGACATTGAACCTTATGAAAACTACTACTGATCATGATATATTTGTATGGCACATTGCATCACCACAATAATAATTTTTATCGACCCATATTCTCTCCTCTGCATATTGTTAATCGGTACATTTTCCAAATGTTGATTAGAAATATGATTTGTGACGTTAGAACTATCAATTGAAGATTCTGTTTAATTCCAGTGGGATTAACAATATAGATAGCAGCTTTTAAGGAACATATAAATCACAGGAGATGTACGACATTAAAACAAATTATAGTGTTTCACGAAGATTCAGTCGATGTCTACACATAATTACACTTATCTATTACATCATAGACATTGCACAAGGAAGTGGAAATAATATAGAATTCAAAGTGTAACATATCGCAGAGTATTGTAATTATATAAAAAAATAAATTATTTTTTGTAGCATAACGGGAATGCATGTAATAGTAATTTTATTAATTCGTGTATTGTTTAAAGAGAACAAAGTATAAGCCATATAATATAGAATAAAATGTTAGTCGAGAGCACATAACTAGTTGGCATTGCAATAAAAATTATACGTGGTTATTTTTGAGGCATTGATATCTTGTTTAAAAGATTAGTCCACATTGACAAGAGGGTCGGAAGCTGCAATTATCATATTGCTAATCATGTTTCCTTTCAAGTTTGACACTCGTCTAACGAAGTCGGCATGTAATGTATGTAAATTACATTAAAGTAAATTGAATCTTGATTGATGGATTCATACAGAATCCATCAACAAACACGTGTGTTGGAAATATCCACGACCTGATGATTCCGCAGTGTTAGATGAGGCTGCGTCCCCATGACACTTTAATCCACATTAAGCGACAGTCGACCCCCAGTCGACCGCCAACATATCTCAAGATCCTGAGGGAAAGGAAATAGGATGAGACCGTATCCTTTCTAAGCACCCACAATTGGCTTTGATTTCCGTTTACAAATCATAAGGATAGTCAATCCCAGGTCCCCAACCCCATCGCACGCCTTAGAAATTAAATATCTAATTGGCAGTGTCATAATGTGGATAAACCACTTCTATTGCCTTTTGATGATATTAATTTTTACTTCATTTCAACATGTCTTGTGTTTAGCATTGATCCAAGAAATCCAGCCAAGCAGAAAATTAACATCCAGGGAGAAGGGCCCAAGTGATTCGTTAGACGTTAACATTATGTTTTACGTTAATAGTTACATATAGACGCATAGTACAACCAGAATTATTACCACCTTGCCGGGCCAGTTCTAGGGGTTTTAGTGCTAGTTTAGAAGGCGTTCATTTTACTATATCGACCTGAGAAATATGTGACGTCATAGTGGTGGCCCATATGGACCGGTCTAGAATATATTTTGGACCGGCAATTTTCCCCGGGAAATTAGATATCGTTCAATGCGTAAGATTTTCTTGCTGTTTCAGTCCTGGCGTTAACGGTGGTAATAATACTAATAACGTCATTTCTGCGAGCAATATAGTGAAATATTGGACCTTGGGCCTTCGGCCTTCGGCTTCGGTCCAATATTTCACTATATTGCCCTTAGAAATGACGTTATTGTACTATTATATTTTCTTTCATAGTCATGGTTCTGAAGAACGACGTGATAACACAATTTCGAAGCGTTACTTAAGTTCTGCAGTGAGATTTCATTAAGATCTACTATTCATTAGTTGGTTCCTGTGTTGACGACAAGTTGAGGATACTTTACCCCGCTGTATTTTATTTGTTCCTAGTTTGATTTTCATTTGCGGAATTGCATGCGGATATTGGGCTGAAACTTCAACTTGGCCTTTCAAGAAAGTAAGTGTCTCATCGACATAGTCGATCATGAAATGTTTTATTATGCGATAACTCGTATTCATGGAACAATCTTGATTTATTAAATATTAATTTGCGCATTAAGCTTCAATATGGCGACGCTTAAGCGCCGCGATGATAATTTAGATAGTCTATTTAAGATTCTGACACATCAAAGATTATCCTAAAGTTAACAACTAAAAATGTCAGGTTAAACAGCTACCACACCAGGAGCAAAGCGATACTCAGCAGTTAGATGGGGCAAAAGTTAACGGCTGAGGCATTTTTCCTATAATAAGTCAGATTTTACTGCAACGAATATGACATATTCAATTGCGGTGTATGACAGATTCACCTGCGGTATATGACATAAACTAACCAATGAGAACGCGATACGGAAGTACGCAATTGTCAATTACATCGATTCAACTAACGGGTTAAAGTCTGTTGATTATTATAATGATTACTGAATCAACATGTCAGTGCCATAAAACCTAATAAATCACAAGTATTTATTTATAGTTGTAGTGGCAATCACGATTTACACATTTCTGATACTTCCAGGAGTATGATTCTGCAATTCCACGTAATAAACGTACTGAATCAATCCAGGATTCATATATTAGTACTCGGGGCGCTTACTCTTTTGGTAATCCAGCGTAGTTTTACATTGAGAATCGATTGTTTTGACCAATCAAATCGGGGCTTTCTGTATCGCGTCTTCACATGCGATATATGGCATATTCTGCAGGTTAGTATCCCTTTTTAAATTGGCACACACGGTCACCGTACGGACTCCCTTCGAAGGGCGTAGTTTTGTTCAGATACAGAGGCAAGATGGCCTTGCGGCAAACGCGTACGTTCACTGTATGGCCTGTTTGACATATGTACACACTTTGTTTATAAAGTTTATTTCTTTACCATTTAGATATACTAGAGTGGCTTGTACATACATAAAATTAAGGCTCTTTAGCCGAAGTGCTAAATTTAAAGAACCTTAAAATGTAGGCTCTCCAGCCACGGCCTTATTTTTAACATCGGCTGCGCATGCGTATTGGAGGGAGCGGAGGGATCAAGTGAGAATTTGGACCAACTTTTGCAAGTTTGACCAGGAAATCATCTTTCATTTGGTATGTTAGTAACTTTTTTAATCGTATTGGTATGTAAGAATCGTATACATATCGAGTTATTAGCATAAATGTCACAGTTTGAAGGATAAATTGAAATATAAACACTTCCGTTAAATATTGTGACAACGAGCTTTCGAACTTTTCTCTTACCCTACTATCACACCAAACTAGTTCTCACTACGTTCTCGAAAACGGGCTTAAACTGTGCACGAACGGATTTGACGTACCAAGAACCCACTAAGAACCGTTTGGGATCTGTTTAAAAATTTCATGAAACTACTCGAACGAGTAGGTCCTCCAGAACTTGGAGCATGCTCAACATTTTCTGGTGATTGTCACGTTCTGCAATCAGAACGAGTGACAACGTACTTAAGACGACCTGAACGCACTGGGGACACACTACGAACGGAAGTGTCGTACTTCAATCCTACCAGGGACGTATTACGACGTTGTGTAGTCAGGCGTAAATTGCAGTCGTGAGTACCCCAATCTAGTCCGTTTGAAGCTTATGAACGTATTAACAAAAATAGCTATCACACCAGAACCAGTTGGCACTGCGTTCTTCAAAACGTACCCTTTGCATTCGTTTGACTTCACTTCTTAAAAGAGAGCTTCGTCTTAGTTTAACTAGACTCTGCACGCAGGGTATCAAAACGTTGCCGAGACGGTTTTAAACTGTGTGCGAACTGAATGAACGTAGCTACAACGTCCTACGGTATGTTTACGAACTTCATGGACTTTCCCGGACGGGGAATGTGATTTAGAATTTTGGATCGATTCAAAATTCGATGGCGACCATACCGTTTTGTAATCAGGTCATGATGAGCTTCTAGACTAAGGGACGCGTTATACGACGTTGCACACCGACGTGGTGCGACCTGAACGAACTGAGCGGGAGATATATATATCACCCGCTCATCAGTAATTCCAAGGAATTTTGTTTGGTGTTTTTTGAATCCCCAGGATATACCTATTTATATTAATTTCATCTACTGTTAAATGTTGAAAGCTATTGAATTAAAAAAATGTTAAGAACGTTAGATTTGGACAAAATATTCATGTTTTGATTGTAATTTGAATGTAATGGTTTCATAACGTTCAATGCATACTTAACCTCTTGAATACCCAGAGTGACGGATATATCCGTCACAAATGAAATAAGACTGGTGCCCAGAGGGACGAGAAAATCCGTCACAAAATTTTTCACAAAAATTGCTCTAATTTAAACAATTTTCATCCAATTTACACAAAAATTGTTTTAAAACGTGTAGAAATGATCTCTGCCGTCCAATTTTACTTAGCTGAGCATCTAAAGTTATATAGGTATGTAATAAAATGTCAAAAGGTGGCAAAAAATGAAAAATTCTCTGGTTTCATGCCAATTTTAGAGCCTGGGATTCAAGAGGTTAATCCTCATAATCTACTAAGTATAGGATAAATCAGATGTATATTTTGTATTTCCCTCAGATATACCCTGTAAACCTCCCATAACCTCCCATTAAATAACCTCTATATATCCATACCATATTCATTTCCATACGTTTCTAATAAGAAGTGTATTCAAACTTGACATAGTTACGTAATTGTATATATACACGTGCTTCCTAAATATGTACATGTTTAACCACTTGTAATATTCACGCTATATTTTTATAATTTTGTATTCAATCGAAAGGCTTGTTGGTTTACTTAGTTCACTTGACAACTTCATGCCAATTAATTAATAATTACACAATGGCTTAAAAATACGTTATCAAAAAACAATTAATAATACAATGTAATTGTGACAAAACGCCTTGTATGATCTACAATTAAAGATCTTGGAAATGAATATTTACTTGTCCTGCAACATTCCCTTTGTTGATCAATTGTTCTCTTTTGTGTGTAGTCAATGATAAATGTAAATTAAATATTCCCTGGTATTTTTTACAAAATCCGTACTTAACTATGTAAACAAAGCAGAAATGCATATACATGTAGTTTACGTAAGAATCAATGCACACAATCTGTATTTTTACTGGTTACTTATTTATGAATCAGTGGCGTAATTCCATTCAAACTAGGAATATATCAATATCATGGAAACTGTCAGGAAATTGAGAACATGGTATACTCTCATCATTCTGTAGTATAAGCAAAATTACCAGCGAACATTCTGAGATAAATTCTAATGGCGAACGGTTCAAGTTTATAAAATTGGTCATCTAGAGTCTCAGAATGGTCGAATATGGTCGCATGTACAATTACTGATCAAATGTCAAGATACCCTACAGTAGTGTAGTGTAGTTTAGTGTAGTTTAGTATGAGGTCAGTATATCAACTAGCTTACCTAAGTGGGTATATTAATTTCCTGAGTGAAAATTCTTGGTAAAATCCACTGGTCTAAGATTAAGTCAAGGATTCTTCAGCGCGAAAATTTTGGTCGGCGAATATTTGGGCTTTTGCAGGACGCCGTTGGTTCTTTTTAGATTTTGTTTAAGTTTGTTTTGTGTAGAGAAGTGAGTAGCCTTGCCCAAGTCGGTCTCTTTTACTATATCTGATTTCTATTTATGACCGCCTTGTACAAAAGAGAAAGCCACGTGCTTTACCGACTCAATGTTTATGTCGGTAAAATTTGACCAATCAACGACGACCTTGCAGCGCTAGCTCATTATTATGCACGGTCAAAAACAAGTACACTTTTCGTCGGGACTTTTCACGAACAAATCTTGCATGAATTCATCATGAAAATACAAATATTTTATCAGATAAATATCAATCAGAGTTAAGTGGATGCTAGACATCGATCGGTAACCGGAGGTTAGAAGATTTCAACAATAAACGTTGAAACGATCGCTGAATTCAAATGAACATGTAGGCCGAGATTCAATCACTGATCGACGACTACATGATCCGCTACATTGGACTAGGTCTTGCATTTTCATCGCGAGATCAGTTTTAAATCTATCGCATGATTTAATTTATATTAATGACTCTTACATTCCCTATGTACATTTAATTACATAATATATTGTAACTCTAAAGAAACGATCGATCAGATCATTGAATTTCAAGTCCGTAGACGGGAAGATTGCTTTGCTGTGCAGCTCAACCTGATAACGTTTTGATTGGTCAATCAGCCTGAAGTCACACGTCGTGTCCACGCGTATATCTGTTAATCAATAAGGTTTCGCGATACCCCTGATAGCGTAGGTATTATGGAAATCTCGAAACCGTTGAATATCTCAGCATAATAGCAGCGGAGATGTATTGGATTGTACAAGGCGGTAATAATTCAAGATCAGATAAGTAAAAAATACCGACTTGGGCAAGGCTAAGAAGTGAGTGAATTGGCGTAATTAGTCCAGGCTCAGTACACTGCATGTAACAGGTCAAGAACAGTTTAAATGTATTTTTATTTACTAGTCAACTATTGAATGAGTGAATAGGGTGTGAATATTTTAGCTTCAGTTCACTGCATGTGCCACATTGGTTTTGGATGGTGTTCGAAGTGTCAATTCTTTAATCAAAAATAATAGAAAAGGAGTGCACTCTTCTTTATTACAGCTCTACATTCTTTAAAATAAACACAGTTCATTATATTGTGTTGCTACCTTAGTAGTGTTTAAGCATGTTAATACTTACCTCAGTGAGGTTTAAAGCAAGGGATTGGTATTTAATTTTCAGACCAATTACAGAATGTATTTCTGAGGTGTAATTACATTTCAAAACCGGTGTAAAGGGGTAGCAGGTCCTCTTAATTTATGGTCCTATTCTCCATTGATTTATATGGTGGCCTCTTTCTCTTATTATCTTATACAAAATCAGGGCCAGAAAGGGTCTTTAAAAATTAAAAAGGGTTACCATAATCCCTGGGGGACCATAATTCCTTTCATAACGGAATTTATGCATTACATACGTGACAAATATTCAGAAAAAATGACGAAAATATCAAAATAGAGAAAACAAAAATTTTAAGCAAAATCTTCAAGATGACAGGCCGTGCTGAAACGAAAACAAACTGGGTTCGTTTTTAATAAATCCCCAGTGATATGCATGGAAACATGAATAATTTTATTACTGCACCAAAACCACATCACATAATATCCCAGGATTCATATATTGGCCGTTTGGGTAAACCGTCTCTCCATTAACTACACTGTATACTAGTAATTGAAAAATATTAATAACCTCTTATGGCCATCTACATTGTTATGAACAATAGTGAAGCCCGGGTAGTAAAGCTGCCATTAATGAAAGTATAAATATCAATTGACCTCAAAAATGGAAATTGATCGTAAAATATATCTTCAATTATAAGCTGGTTTACAAGCGTGGTTGACGAACAGATGAAAATAGGGAAGTTAAAATACACTATTATAAGAGAAGTTGCACGTGAACGTGAAATGTTATGACCCCTGGGACTTATTTATATTTAGGTAAGAGTAAAACGATTATAATTAGGTCCCTGGATAAACCATTTGAGTGGGGAACAATAGGTCCTAAGGGTCATAACATTTAAATTTCTCTTCTTAACCTCCCTAATCTCAACATTACGGAAACAATTTCAAATGTGATTAAGTGAGAAATGCTGTGTCAGTTACACAATGAGTTAGGATATATGGCTATTTATAAGAAATCCCCTCGATCACACGTAACATAATTATAGCGAAATTGAGAAGTATAACATTAAAGAGACTCAGTAGAGAATTAAATAAAGGCAGGTATACCTTCTGTCGAAACATTTTCACAATATGTATATTATATATATATATAATATTTATTTCTGTACATACTGAATTTTTGTGAATAAAATATATTAATAGAAAAGAGATCTAATCGGTTAACTTATACATTTTTCAAGTCCGTGAAATTCCATTCTACAAAAGATCCCAAAGTCGGATTTCACGAGATGCGTTTATGAAAATAACAAATAATCTGATCGTAATAATGATGAACGACTTAACAGCGCTATTGTGCGTTGCAGGAGTTAATCACTTAATAAACGGAAGATGTATAGTATGGCACTGGATCAGTTGAATTCCTTCTGATTAAATAGTTTTTTGTAATGAAAAAGATGTAATCTTTCCGCTAGTCTCGGAACTTCAGACTCGGTCTACTATTACGTTTTTTCAAGTGTTCGTCGGCTGTAAGGTTAAATGTTAGAGTCTTTACACTGGTTCTTGAAGTCCGACTCGATTGACGCCTCCTAGAGTGAAATCGCCTTCGCTTCAATTTCAGCCAACATGTTCCGAACCGCTCCTTGTACATCTTAAAATATTTCGTAAAGGCATGTCTGAATTGTTTGGAAAACCCCAAATAAAGGAAAAAGTTAATGCCATAATTGGTGTAGTACAGAATCTGGAAAATTTGCTGTAAAAGGATTTGTCCGTCGTGTAATAACGTTAGGTCTCTGTGACCAAGCGCCGAAAATAACATGACTAGGCGTAGTACATTCGTCGGGAGATTTAGTATTATAAAAGCCACAGAGATCACGACCAGTACTATGGTAACCTTCATCTGAATCGCATTATTCATAGAATCCTCCGTTCTCGATCCACCAGACGTATGCCTACGTAGTATAATTCGTGTCTGCGGTGCTCCACCCGGAGTGAACCTCGTCTGCGCCATTGGTCTTTTTTGGCTGCGGTAGAACCGCGTTATCTTCACGCAGATACTTATGTTAAGTACCATGATAGCTATCAAAGGAATGGCGAATGACATCACCATATCAACATGTGTCAATATTTGGAGAATACGAGGCCAATTGGGGTCAGGAGCGCATAAGTTTTTATTACCACCGAAATTCCTGACTTTGTTGGACCACAAAGCGCAGCTGTAACCTAGCAATGCAACTATGGTAACGACACAAACAACTATCTTCGCACGTCGCACAGTACAAACCCTGTCGCGTTTGAAGGGATAGAAAACAGCGATAAACCGCTCCACTGAGAAACACACCAACGACCAAACGGAGATAAACGCCCAAATATAGGATAAATATATGTTTAATTGACACAATACATTCGTATTGAACGCTGGCACACCCCAAGTTTCTAACCAAGATCCTAGTAGAGTTAAAAGAAATCCACTGTCTGAGAGCGCTATGGTCGCCAAATATACACTCGATGACTGTTTTCGTTGATATCCCAGACCATAGATTAAAAACACTAATGCGTTTCCACAAAGTCCCAGCACAATGATAAAAGGTTGAACGTACTGGTTCAATGCTCTTACGATTGGTAGTAAGCCTACATGATGATATTCGTCTTCGTAAAACGCGCCATCATCAGTCCATTGAGAGTTGTTAAAAGTGTTCTCTACTGGGAAAGTAACAGTTGATGCCATTGACAGATTCGTATTGACAATGAACTCAGTTCTACTATCATTTATCATGCTTATATATTCCACTCCGTCCGACCTGTTGCTGTTTAATCCAATCTCCATCAGTAAAGCTTCTCAATGTCATTGTTTGATGCAAAACTAGAAGATTGCAAGCAATCTTACGGAGGCCCTGTAGGCATTGCCAATTAGAAGGTCAACTAAAGGTTAAATATCAAATTTAAGATCATATATGAACTCCAGACAACTTGTAGATGATTTTTAAAAAAGATTTGGTCGAATTAATGCAAGTTGAAATTTGACCTTGAAAAATTCTGAAATTTGACCTTTTTTCAGTTTTTGAGCTATAAAATCTCAAAACTGGAGCCAAATTTTAATAGATAATCAATTGCTAATATGTGTAAACCTTTAGAGGAATATATATTCTGACTTTCAGTAAAAAAAATTGATTTGTAGTCTCCCATTTTGAGAAACTTAGAAAACACAGTTTGTGATTTCGTTTGATGACCTTGACCTTTGACCTTGCAAATTTTACTTTTTTAGACCTCAGAAGGTCTTTTGTGAATAAATATACCTAAATTTGAATCCAGAAAATCGATTTGAAAAATCAACTTTTTTGACCTTTCGGAGGTCACTGAAGGTCAACCAAAGGTCAAAGGTCAAAAGTAAGGCTAGATTTGGAATCCTGAGAACTTGTAGATGAGTTTAAAAAAAAATTGGTCAATTTGAAGCAAGTTGAAATTTAGTCTTGAAAAGTTTCGAAATTTGACCTTTTTTCAGTTTTTGAGTTCCAATATCTCAAAACTGGTACACAATTTTAATAAATAGTCAATTGCTAATATGTGTAGAACCTATAGAGGAATATATATCCTGACTTTCATGAAAAAATATTGATTTGTAGTCTCCAATTTTGAGAAACTTAGAAAACACAGTTTGTGATTTAGTTTCATGACCTTGACCTTTGACCTTGCAAATTTTACTTTTTTAGACCTCAGTGGGTCCTTTGAGATCAAATATACCTAAATTTGAATCCAGAAAATCAATTTGAAAAAACAACTTTTTTTACCTTTCGAAGGTCACCGAAGGTCAACCAAAGGTCTGAGGTCAAAAGTAAGGACATATTTGAGTTCCTGAGATCTTGTAGATGATTTTAAAAAAAAAATCTGGTTCATTTGAAGCAAGTTGAAAAATGACCGATTTTTGCCCATTTTTGACGTCAAATATCTCAAAAACGGTAAAAAATTAACGCGTACATATAGTGAGCAATTTGTAGAGAATGCTTATATCTAGTTACATTTTAATTCATCGCAAGAAATAATGAAGTATGAGGACAAAATCTGAGAAACTTAAAAAGAGCTTAGATTTGACCTAGATTTTGACCTTTGACCTTGACCTAGATAAAAATTCCTTTCCCGCCAAGTTCAGCCCAGGTCCCTAGTAGGACTATGTAGTAGCTAGTTAAAAGTTAGTTGGAAGTAGGAGAAAAAGAGGGAGGAAGAATAAATAATAAAGAATAAAGAATAATAATATCTACAAAATTGATAGGAGGCCCCTTCGGGGGGCCTCCTAATAAATGAACCCACTCATTTATAAGATATACCCTTGAATGTTATATACCTTTTTGGATATTTCGAAGTCAATACCTGGTGTCCATAGTTTTAGATCCAAGCTGTGTTTGTTATTCCAATATTAACTTTCAAACAAGTTGAAATAACACATTGTCGATGCCTTACGTAATAGATAAGACCTATCTTAGCAGTAGTATATCTCCCACTCGTATCAATGAGGTCTTTCCAAAGTTCTGGTAAGTCAGTTTAGATTTACTCAATGTTCACTACACCTAATCAAGTTAGACGAAGTTAATTTGCAACAGGCTTTTAAGTAATATCTCCATGTATACGAAGTATTTATATCATCCTCGAGAAGCTTACATTCCGCTGATGTCTTCCGTTATAGCCTTTAAAACTTCTTTTTTCCATTTTACATAAAACTCGCCATCAATCCTGTCTGGCCAATGACATGTTAACGTAAAAGTTCCATATTATAGCTCATAGATCAGATATTCTCTCATATTACCAGATTACTCGCATTGATCTAAAAACGTATGGGCAATAAAAGCATAGTATATGGCATGTATTTGAACTGTATCCCAACTTGCAACTTGTTGAATACATGCATCTATAAACATGATTATCCTAATCCTCTAAGTCCTATGTATTAATAAATTCAATTGACACATCCTCTTTTAATCCTTGTTAATCCCAGGTACAGTAAGCTTTATCTAATTAATTTCATTTATAAATCTCAACTCTTAAAATCAATAGCCATGTCACTGCTTTAAAAGCGTAAGGTGTCTAACTATCTAACTACGATGTGTGTAAATGAACCGAATAACATAAACAAATAAATAAAATCAATTCAATAATTAAAGTCCCGGGAAAGAATAACTTTTCTATCGTTGTCAAATCTTAATCGATTAAGTGCATTGATGAATTTTAATTGCTTTTTATCACATGTACACGTAGCTTTATATTCAATCAATTTCTTTCATATACCTGCTTTTTTACGAAATTGCAATCTAGTGCTGATATTATATAGTTCCATAATACTATCATAATTTTATCCAGTGTTCATGATGATGTTGTTTTGCTCGAATCCATATCATGCCTAATCAAATATGTCAAGTCGTTTCTTTGAAATATCAATTAGCTTTCTCTGGAGTTCCTTTCAGCCTAAAATGTCGAAATCGTGCGAAGTTTGCGACCTTTTTATTTAAGAGTCAATGAAAGTTCTGAACAGTAATTGTTATGACGTAGGCTGGTGACAAATTGCCAAATAATTCTGCATAATCTCCCAACTCCTGGTAACAGCAATAACTGGCTCGTCAATAAGTATAGTAAACTCGTATAGTCAGTTGGATCATCTAGTGGAATTAGTAGGGCATAATTGTATTTTAATTGCTGTTTTGTTATTGATACATCAGTACAATGTATCGGTTGCACTATGTCCTTAAATAAATGAAAAATTTTGGTCGGGTTCTGGTGAGAAGTTTCCACATAATTTAAAATATAAGTAATCGAACTACCACTTTTTATGCCTCCGTCATATTTGCTATAGCTACCACGGCGGACGTACGGCAGCCGTAGCTCCCAAAAGTCAAGAAATACCTACGTTTGCCGTAGGAAAACCACGGTCATTCAAGGTCGCCGTTACGGTGTATTCGAGTATCTTAAAGATCGCGGGGACGCCGTGAAAGACATAACACGGAGTTATAACTTTTTCATTGAGGGTCATTGTAGAAATAAGACAAGTCGTCACCGCATGCCGTAGCGTTATACTGGCCAAACAATCGCAACGGAGTCGTGGAACGGTAAATGTACTGTTCCTGCGACCGCCTTGCGTCTACTTTGATATTTGTCGAAAACCTTGAGCCGCCTATGGAGCGCCCTAGGCCGTACTGCAAAAACTGATTTTATGTTTCTACAAATTCATTACGCCGCGCCGTACGACAGCAGATCTAGAATAACTTCTGCGGTCGTATGATTTCCATTGGCTGAACAAATATAAAATCGTTGCGGTAGTAGATGTGACTGATACATTGGTCACATTTGCGCCGATTTCCGAAAAGGCAGCCGGATTTGTTTCCCAACATCTTCAGGCAAGCCAAAGATCTTATGGACGCCGAAAGATAATCAGCTGAATTCGGGACGTAAGAGTTGACGATCCCTCCCCCCCCATTTTTCTGACCTAAACTCATATGAATCTATCCGACACTCTCCCGTTCGGTCATTGTTAGGTCATCTCGGTTTTTGCATGATTTAACATGCTTTGGCAGGTGATCTGTTGTCCACCCAATTCCCGGACTGATGCCATGACTTTGATTCAGAAAAGGCCTTGGCTACACTCATGCATTCTGATACAGATCGCATCTAAAAACCTGTCTGTATTTAGTTGATGCAAGAGACACTCATGAACTTTCAAAAAGATCGATTTGAAATCGAAAATATCAATGCAATCCTTCGTTTTAATATCAGTGCCAAAATTGGTGACATATTTTTATGGTTTTCATTTTTTGTAACGGCGTTCGGCAGTGAGTGTTTTGCGTCTGTGACAAATGGTAGGTGGTGACATGTTGCATGCTATATAATGCCTTGTTATTCTGTTGCTTAATCAATTGATCGGCTAAGTGTATACAGTATGTCTGGGTTGTCTAATCACTTAGTCGGATGTTTTGGAAAATTAAGCGACTTTATTCACGGAATCTGTCACGGGACCTGTATCATATTGCAAAGCACCATGTACTTAGATGGAATAAATGCTTACTTAATAACTGTGGTCGGGACACTTCGCTCTATTAATATTCAATTTATCCATTCATTAATAGTAAAATAACGTCATTTCTAAGGGCAATATAGTGAAATATTGGACCGAGGGCCGAAGGCCCAAGGTCCAATACTTCACTATATTGCTCGCAGAAATGACGTTATTAGTATTATTACCACCGTTAACGAACAGGACTGAAACAGCAAGAAAATCTACGCATCGAACGATATCTAATTTCCCGGGGAAAATTGCCGGTCCAGAATATATTCTAGACCGGTCCATATGGACCACCACTATGACGTCACACATTTCTCAGGTCGATATAGTAAAATGAACGCCTTCTAAACTAGCACTAAAACCCCTAGAACTGGCCCGGCAAGGTGGTAATAATGATGAATATTTTAGACTAAAACGTTACACAAGGATGCTGGCACCATAATGAGACTAGATAATGACTTTAAAAAATAATGAAAATGCAGTCCACCATAACTTCACGGGCCTGGAAAATTTGGTTATATCACTAGAGGTGCTAATTATTTCATTCCCAATCGACCATGTGAAAAAACCCTCTGTAAAAATAAAAGTGTCAACGTGCATCAGGAAATCTGCATTGCATAATTTTATTTAAAACGTTTTTTTTATCCAGGGTATTCACATAAATTGGTGTTCGGATGATTAATACGCTCATTTACATTTAGAAATCTTGATGGATTATTCATTAGTTGTATCAGGATGGATTATTCATTAGTTGTATCAAGATATTCTTGTTTTTATTAATGTGTAGACTATTAATGTATTTAATTTCGAAATCTTAATGAATTATTAATTTATTTTATCCTGTTGATCTTTGGTATATTATTGCAATTTTATTTTTTATTATTTAATATATGCGATTGACATGCAGTTACTTACACGCAAAAAAATAATAAAGATACTATCAACAGTTCGTATGTAATGAATCATGAAATACCTTTCATCATTATCCCATATTATATGTATTTCAGTAAAAACAGAGTACAATATAATTCTGCAACTGGTTACTCAGTACATTGTTATGCTTATTACGAAACCTTTAGAGATTCCAGGTGCATTTATCGTGATTCTTGACACTGTAGTGAATTCTTAATTCGATATTAGTAAACATTAAATGAGACGCTTGACGTAATCACTGTCAACCGCTAAATTAAATATACTTGCAACGATAAACCATCGATTAAATGTTACTTCTATCTAACAAAATAGCGCATTGTTGAAAGCTTTTGATGTAGCCATAACTCAACTATTTGGAATATCTATTCATAAACCAGCTATTCTTTGCATTTAAAGGTAGATTTTAAAAAGTTAGAAATCATTATTGAAGGTGCATAGGAAATGTCAGAAAATGTCTCGTTCGTCTATTATTTTCGGGTCTAGCATTGTTCAGTCCATCCAACAAGATTCTTAACAAGCACAAAGATATAGTCACTGACACTAAGATGTTCCTCTATGTGCTACAACCAAAACAATGGCCAATCTTCAGCCCACAAATTGTCACTAATTCTGAACCAAACGCTCATCAATCGGCGACTAGCTTAATAAATTTCAATTAGCCAAATTAGTGTATATTAGAAGTGTGTTAATATGCAATTGCAATGTATCTGTCCTAGACTGCCACTGTCTGACTACAACACGCTCAACATTCATTAGCAAAGAGAAAAGGTTCTTCTAAAGTGGCATAGCTATCATAGCATCGAGTGTCAATCTATTCTTAACACGATTATAGGTTTTAATCAGTTTTATAAGGTACTATCCGTTGATTCAATTTACTTTATGGTTGTTTTAGCGGTCCAATATTCCTTGTCGTGTTAAAGAACTAATTACAGGAAGGCTGCAGAGGTCACTTAATATGTATATTCTCAATCTTTTCGTTAAGACACGAATATATCTTAGTTTAATGTCCTTTTAGGTATCCCCGCAGGCACATATCCCCAAATGAAATTGACGAACTACTTTTTATTGCGTCGTCTTTCACACATTGGCCATTTTACGTAATTGAACTACCTGATGTAATGTTGCAATGTTTGAAATTGTATTTTTGCAGTCAGTGATTCAGTGGAACTTTCGAGTTTGCCCATGTACTCCAGCAAAATTCAGTCAACTTACTTTAAAATTACTTTAAAAGATTTAAATTCTTAATTTTTGTTACAAGTATATCTTAATGCACGCTTTATAGATACAATAATCGTACAGAGTTAGCCAAAAATGGTGACCCAAACATTCATGCGTTCAGAAAATGACAAATGGACTATTTCTTTATTCACCTCCCATTTAACATGGGCATTTTCAGACCACATTTTCAACTGATTCTTTCGTTCATGTTCCGATGTCTCGAGGCAGACTTCTTGTTGAGCGGTGAGATTTTGTCTTCAAGTATCATGGCCTACTCGCCGTCTATTATTACCATATTGCGAAAGGACCAAGCATTATTTTATATGTTGGATTATAGTGTTAATGAATTAATACCCAGGTTCGTTTTCGGGTAATAATTAACGTCAACCGATTCTTGAACGCATAGTACTCCATGAATTGCACTGGGGAGTATCGTGATGCAACAACACCGTGTTGTTGCATCAAGATGGCCAGACTTCCGGTGATAGATTTTCGTACGATATTTTGTTTCCCCAATTAAACCCATTTCTAGGACGAGTTGCTCAATAACCATACACGTGCAGTTAGCGCACGATCTATATTTAAAGAAACTGTCATTAGTATACATGTACCATCACCAATAGTCTAGTAGGAAGGTATGGTCCCCATGCACCCGAAAGATGTATTTTTTTAATGTACATTTTTGTAATCCTAAAGGTCAATACTAAAGATTTTTGCATGTTCCCAGAATGGAATATTGTCCCATGGTACTCATTGGCGGCCATCTTGTCGGCCATCTTGAATTTTTGAAAGAGTTGATGTTAATCATCTCAAAGTATAATAACTTCCACAGTTTTGAGAATTGAAAGCTGTAAGTGGTACCAAAATGAAGCTATTATAGTATCCTATATTATCAGATGCAATAATTATGCAAATTGTCTCATTTACATAAAATGTGACATCATCAATCATAATTCTTGCCTCTTTACGATGGTATCGCATTATACCTTTCTGCCTGAGTGATCAGTCTTAGTCATTCATGAACATTAATGATTTTAAATATATAGTTACATTAATTTTGAACATATTTGCAATCGAAAGTTTTGGAAAAACATTGTCAGTCACATGATTATGTTACTGAAAAGGGGCGTGGCACTTCTTGTGAAAGAATTGATGTTAATCATTTCAAAGTACAATAACTTCCACAGTTTTGAGAGTTGAAAGCTGTAAGTGGTACCAAACTGAAGGTATCACAATATCTCACATTATAAGATACAATAATTTTGTAAATCACTGTATTTGCATGAAATATGACATCATCAATCATTATTTTTGCCTCTTTTCAACGGTAATACATATTGCATTTTCCTCTGAGTGACCAGTCTTGGTCTCTCATGAATATAAAAGATATTAAATATATACATTCATTTTGAACATATTTGCAATTGAAAGCTTAAACATATTTGCATTGAAAGTTTTAGAAAAACATTGTCAGAAATCAAGGTATGGCCTTTCAAATGATTATTGTTCTGAAAAGGGGCGTGAAAATCCGTAATGTTATTATATAGTCGATGTATCATCTGTAAAATACCCAGGGGTTCACTGAATACACAATTCTGTAGTTGTCCTAGGCTGAGCCCTAAGATATCATTATGTTCCCATAATCATTATGTTCCCATACCAATCTGTCAAATTTCAATGTGTTCGCATACCAACCAAAATAACGCCCAAAAGCCATACCAAATATCCAAATATAAGACCAATGCTATACCAAATGTCCAAATATAGGACTAATGCCATACCAAATATCCAAAAAATAAAAGACCATTGGAATGCAAAATGTCTAAAGCCCCTGCAAGAAGCAGAACTTTTATGAAAATGAAAACAACCTCAAATTAAGGACATTTGTAAAAACTAGACCAATCCCATACCACAAGTGAGAGGTAACATATTCTCCATGACCATTCTTGTACCACAAAGTAGAAAAATCAGACCATTGTCATACCTCAAAAGTCATAATTAAAAGGGGGCATTCTCATTCCAGATCCTAAAATTTGGATCTATTGCCATACCAAATGTTAAAAGAGGAACCCCCTGTCAAGGTTTATATAGAGTGAATCCCTCAGGGTGTAAAATATAGCTTTTGACTTTTAGAAAGTAGCCCAGTGATGTTCCTTATTCCTAGCTTGTTCAGAAATTCTTGTTGGTCTGTTTGGCAGACATTTAAATTTCAGCCAAAGATATATAATCTGTATCGCTTTTGGACTAAGTACTATACAGATACGAATGACCACATATCCCCATATCATTTTAGGATAGGCAATGGACTGAAATGGGTACCCACAGTATTTAGTTGTTAAAGCTATATAATTAACTCAATATGTATTAAGCCTCTACATCAGTTCAATGTTTTATCCAAGACATCCGACTGGACTGTCAGCTGACTTCTTACAGAAACTCAGTGCTGATGTCAAAACACAGAGGTCCAACATCTTCAATGAGCTCATGGTACCTTCAGAAGAGTTGACCGATTAAAATATCTGATCAGCTTAAAAATCCAAGACCTATTTGATGAGGCTAAGACAAGAGGGTGGTATGCAGTTATGCACCCAATAGAAGTGGGCTGCAGAGCCCAGCCTCTTCACTATGCTACCTCTTGTCCAAGTTAGAACGATTTCCATCCCAGATGCGAGGACAGTGAGTGGAGGAAACATCTGTGAAACACCATTGTGTTGGGCCAAGTAGAAGACAAAAGCGTCTCTTCGGAAGGAGAGATGAAGCCCATAGTGTTCGTGGACGGCTTCAACACTGGCAAGTGAAAAAGATCAGAGAGCTCCAACAGATGCTTCTTAAGAGATTACTTCATCTTAGAGAAAATCTAAAGAGAAGCGTAGGACCAGGAAGACATTCTTCGAAAATCACTATAGGCTCACACCAAACTTGTTAGGGAACCAAAGAGTGCCCGTATGGCATATACGCAGGATCAAGCAGAAGCAAATACTTTGGCAGCACACAGTGACCCAGATCGAAATATGCCATCGAGTAATTTCCCAATTGACATCTCACCAGATTTATCATCAAAACCGTTTTACCAGTCAGATTTCAAGCTTGATGAGGTAAGAACAATCATCAGGAAGGCATACATGGTGTACAAGAACAGCCATCAGCTGTTAATACATCTATGGTGATTGCTAACAAGCATCCAGAACAAGAAAAATCTAGCAAGGACTTGGGCTTTGGCGGAAAGGTGCTTCATTCCAAAGGAGCTAAAATTTGAGGGACTGAACCAGTTCAAGTAGACATCATTATCGGATGCTGAGGGAAAGATCTTCTGGGCCATTGTGGTCAGGTCTCACAGTTATTTCCTACTGGCCTGGCAAGCATCCAGAAAAGTGGTATCCCAAGACATCAAGGGTGCATATAGCAGCAATAAGCCAACTTGTGAAGGAAGCCAAGAAAGAGAATAAGTAGTTTGGCTGGACCTAAGGTCTACCTAGTGTCCCTAACCAACTGATACTAGAGGTACAAGTTAACTTTCACGTACCAAAACCAACAGATGTAGTCAATCTGACAATGGGACACACAAACTCCTTGAAGTTGCACAATACATTTGGCAATAATACCACTTAATTAGCAGAGTTCAGAGAAAAGCATAGTGGCAGACTGCACTGTATCAGTAGTTCTCTTCGTAACATCAATGAACTTACTGCTCAAGGCAGGGATGATGCAGTATAAGGTTTCAAAAGCAAATGAAGGTGCAAAACACCTACCATACAGAGCTTCCATGGATGACATCACATTTATGACCAGTTCAGTAGTGGGTACAAGATGGGTTCTATTAGGTATGGAAAGAATGGCAAATTGGACTTGCATGAAGTTAAAAACCAACCAGGTCAAGAAGCACGGTTTTGGTTGATGGCAAGCTTTCTCCAATGCAGTTCAAAATAAATGGCAAGCAAATACCAACAGGGCAAGATAAAGAAACAAATGTCTAGAGAAGAACTATGTGTGGTTTAAACAAAACAGCTGAAGTGTCAAGGGACCTGGACAAGTGGCTTAGAGCCATTGACTCAAGTCATATATCGGGGTGTTATGACATTACTCCCCAATTTCAGTGGCCTTTCCAGATTTACATTACCTGGGAATTACCTGACATTACATTACCTGACATTACATGGGAACCCTCACTTCAGCACTTCTTCAAATGGAATGACCTTTGGTCCATGGACCAAGGTAGGCTCAATTTCCTATTAAGAGCTTTCCCTGGCCTGGTCTCAACTCCATCAAACCTCAGACTTTGGGGCAAGGAAAAAACCGCCAACTGCCCCAAATGCATGGCAACTGAATGACACATACATTAAATCATATACTCATTATTTGGGTTACAGCTCCCACTAATGGAGAATACAGATGACGTCATGATTGAGGCTAAGGATGCCCATACTTTGATCTGGGCCTACCTTCAATATCTATCTTGTGTTAATTTGATCTGGGCATTATTAACCACATATCACTTTTAACATGTCTCATCAGATCGACTTTTGCATATGTGACAATAAAATAGCCTGACTTGTATTGTGCTGTCATATTGGAATTACACTATCATAATGAACACTTCATGTACTTGTAAGCAGTGCATACAAGATGCAAAATTTGGCCAACATTTCACCAATGAGCAACATTGGGCTCTATCTACATGACTCTGCTAGAGGAGCTTCAGCCCTTGAATTTGATATTAGTGTTTAGAAGTTAACATTTTGAACAAAAGTGCCCCCCCCCCTTTTCAGTTACATAATCATGTGAAGTGTCAACACTTAATTTCTTGCAAAGTTTTTCCAAAATTGCAATTGCAAATATGTTCAAAATTAATGTACCTATATATTCAAAATCATAAATGCTCATGAATAACCAAGACTGTTACCCAGAGGGAGAGATATTGGTCGTTACCATTGAAAAATGCCAAAAATAATAGAGGCTGTCACATATTAAGCAAATGGGAAAATTTGCATAATTATTGCATTTCTATAAGTATATTATAATAGCTCCATTTTTGTTCCACTTACTGCAGCTTTCAATTATCAAAACTGTGGAAGTTATTGTACTTTGAAATGATTAACATCAACTCTTTCTCAAGAAGTGCCACGCCCCTTTTCAGTAACATAATCATGTGAAGTGTTATAACTGAGTGTCTGACAATGTTTTTCCAAAACTTTCAATTGCAAATATGTTCAAAATTAATGTACCTATGTATTCAAATTCATTTATGTTCATGGATGACTAAGACTGGTCACTCAGGCAGCAAGGTATTGTGCGATACCATTGTAAAGAGGCAAAAATTACGATTAATGATGTCACATTTTATGCAAATGGGACTATTTGTATAATTATTACATCGTATAATATGGGATGCTATAATAGCTTCATTTTGGTACCACTTACAGCTTTCAACTCTCAAAACTGTGGAAGTTATTATACTTTAAGATAATTAAAGTCAATTCTTTCACAAGAAGTGCCACGCCTCTTTTCAGTAACATTATCGTGTGTCTGACAATGTTTTTCCAAAAGTTTCGAATTTTTTTTTACAAATATGTTCAAAATTAATGTACCTATATATTTAAATTCATTTATGTGAATGAATGACTAAGACTGATCACTCAGGCAGAAAGGTATAATGCGATACCGTTGTAAAGAGGCAAGAATTATGATTGATGATGTCACATTTTATGCAAATGAGACAATTTGCATAATTATTGCATCTGATAATATAGGATACTATAATAGCTTCTTTTTGGTACCACTTACAGCTTTCAAATCTCAAAACTCTGGAAGTTATTATACTTTAAGATAATTAACACCAACTCTTTCAAAAATCCAAGATGGCCGACAAGATGGCCGGCAATAGATACCATGGGACAATATTTCATTCTGGGAACATGCAAAAATCTTTAGTATGGACCTTTAGGATTACAAAAATGTACATTAAAAAAATACATCTTTCGGGTGCATGGGAACCCCTCCTTCCTACCCGTCTACAAGAAGCAATAAGTTCACGGTTTTAGTTCCTCACTATTGATGCAACAACACCAAACCGAAGATGCAACAACACTCCTCTAGATTTGAGCAATGATGCAGCAACACCAATTAATAGTATAATTTCAGAAGACCATAAATCTCGAGAGGAACAGATTTTTAAATGCTACTATTGCAATACCGTTACCAATTAGCCTACCCATATTTGCGTTCTTCTCAAGACATTCAAAATACACGTCCTGCGGGCGAAGATCCTTTTTCAAAAATTTATACTTTTACATATTATAATGTACTGGACGTTATTCTATAACATAGTTCAATCGCCTTTAACATGGCAAGCTTTAGTAACCCAATCTATTTTCATAAACCACTGTTCCACAGCTTGATGACCCTGACTCCAGTTAGTATCATTCAAAATGGTGGACAAATATCTTTCGTTCTCGGTAAACATGATGAGCTATTGGATATTATCATGATATTATCTGTCATCCATCTGTGGAACAGTGATAAACTAGTAGATGTACGTTACCACTGGTTTATCAAATTATATACTAAAACAGTTTAACTCTGACATTCGTGAGCTTATGTTGATGGGATGATTGCTTCATCTATGATATAATATGACATGATTCTTTATTTCCTACAATTTGTAGAGCCAACGTGTAAAAACGTCTAATTGACTTTATTAGAGAGGCCGTTTAGTTACACGTTTAATGGAAATCTTGCACGACGCACATGTAGAATTATTGCTCTCTTTGGATTCCTTCTCTCCGACTGAGTAAAAAGGTAAACAAAAGTGATAAGATTTAGGGTCCAAAAAGGTAAATTGATAGGGGTACAGTTATCCCAGATATCCCGGGCCCTCGGGAAATATCATATTGTCTCTCAAAATAAAACCAATATTGAATCCCTCTCAGTAAATAACTTTTATATAATAGCATTGTATAACTGCAATATCATTAAACCAACACTCATCCTATACAACTCTTGAGAACGATGTACAACTCCTGGATAGCGTAAACTCCTGAGCAGCGTATACAACTCTTCAACTTGATATATGACATCATACTTTGGGTGGGATAACAAAGGATATACAATATACAATTGTTGACCTCTCCAGAGGTCAACCGGCAAAATTGTGTACCGAGACTGTAAACCGAGACACTACTGTTGACAGAGACCGAAGGTCGAGGTCAACAGTAGTTTCAAGGTTTACAGTCGAGGTATATGGTTTTGACGGTTGACCGAATGGAGAGGTCTACAATTGTTTTGTTAGTCAGAAGATACTAATAATACACATATAGACGACAGTCATCAATCATGGCTTCATTTCACAATCTTTTCTCCGAACCACACCAGCAATAATTTTTTAAGAAAATCTTAAGACAGTGGTAGCTAAACTCTTTGTTTTTGGCACATAACTGCGTACTCACTTGTAAATTAATGTTAATTTTTCGTTTCTTTTTGTATTTTTGCTATACTTGTCGTCTAGCAAAGTCAAAATATCACTTTCATCAACGTTTACGAAATATCCGTCTACCATGTTTTTTCTGTAAACATTATGACGTCATATTTCCCATAATTAACAAGTGTAGTACAGTTACATAAGCGGTCAATAATATGATATCCCATGATGCACAGGGGAGGTACAGGCAAAAATGTTGACCGCTAATTGACCAATCAGATGCGAGTATTTACACTGAGGTACTAACAATATACAATTGTTGACCTCTCCAGAGGTCAACCGGCAAAATTGTATACCGAGACTGTAAACCGAGAAACTACTGTTGACAGAGACCGAAGGTCGAGGTCAACAGTAGTTTCAAGGTTTACAGTCGAGGTATATGATTTTGACGGTTGACCGAATGGAGAGGTCTACAATTGTTTTGTTAGTCAGAAGAAACTAATAAAATGTCAACTGTCCCGCATTTTGCGTATTTGTCACGCATTTGCTGAAGAATTTGAAGTCACGGCAGTTATTTTTGCGTGACAGAAAATGTCACGCAACTACGCATTTTACCTGGTAATTGTCAAGCAAAAATATTTCTGCAGAAAAATTTCTAAAAAGGATCGTCTACACAGCAAAAATACGAACGCGGGAAAAAAATGTACGCATTTCGTTCGGACTTTTCACGCGAATTATGTATATGTCACGCATTCCGTTCGAAATTTTTCGTCCCTACCCCCCCCCCCCCCCCTACTTTTTTGCTATACTCGTCGTCTAGCAAAGTCAAAATATCACCGCGGCTTTCATCAACGTTTACAAAATGTCCGTCTTCAATTTTGTTTTCTGTAAACATTGTGACGTCATATTCCCCATAATTCACAAGTGTAGTACAGTAACATACGTGGTCAATAATATGATATCCCATGATGCACAGGTGAGGTACAGGCAAAAATGTTGACCGCTAATTGACCAATCAGATGCGAGTATTTACACTGAGGTACTAACAATATACAATTGTAGACCCCTCTTGAGGTCAACTGGCAAAATTGTATACCGATACTGTAAACCTTGAAAGTACTGTTGATCAAGACCAGAGGTCGAGGACACTTTTGCCAGTTGACCGAAAAGAGAGGTTAACAATTGTTCTGTTAGTTCAAATAATATAATAATTGGACGAATATATAATCGAATATCACGTGAACATATTTGATAAGTAAATGTATCATATTTTAGCAAAAAATCCCCAAACCGTCGAATACTTGTAATTTTTTACACAACTTATTTTTTCAAAATTAAAAAAATTTCAACATTAAAAAAAACAACTTTTCAAAAATAGGGGTCAACAGTACCTAGTAGTGGTCAACAGTTTACAATTGTTGACCACCCCAGAGGCCAATCGGCAAAATTGTATACCGAGACTGTAAACCGAAAAAATATTGTTGACAGAGACCGAAGGTCGAGGTCAACAGTAGTTTCAAGGTTTACAGTCGAGGTATATGATTTTGACGGTTGATCGAATGGAGAGGTCTACAATTGTTTTGTTAGTCCGAGTAAACTAAAAATACACATATAGACGACGATCATCAATCGGCATGGCTTCATTTCACAACCTTTTCTCCGAACCACGTTAGCAATATTTTTTTAGAAAATATGGAGACAGTGCAAGAAGCTTAACTCTGTATTTGGCACATCACGGCGTACTCGTTAGTGAATTAATGTTAATTTTAAGCTTCTATTTGTATTTTTGCTATACTTGTCGCCTAGTAAAGTCATTTTCATCAACATTTACAAAATGTCCGTCTTCCATGTTTTTTGTGACGTCATGAAACTTTTTTTCAGAAGTAGCGGTCAACAGTACCTAGTAGCGGTCAACAGTACATAATTTTGACCGCTAATCACCCAATCAGAATCGAGTATTTCAGTTGAGGTACTAACAATACATTTTGTTGCCCGCTCATCAACCAATCAGAATTGAGTATTTCAATTGAGGTACCAACAACACAAAATGACTGATATCTGTTGTCTTTCCAAAATTATATTAGTTATTTGTTTCCATACGGTAAATCAAGGGCATTTAATTTAGAAAATGTATAATCTTTATTTTTCAGATACAATATCAATGATATTGCCTCCCGGGGATTCTGTACTTTATTTAGTTTGCCTTGTATATCCTTTTAACTTTGATATAGACAAAGAAACCAAACAAAATACGTTTCGTTCATGGACCACTGACTCACGCGTTTTATTCATGTCCCGACCTACACCTGTAAACAGAACATAAAACAGTTTCTCTTGCTGTTCAATGATACATTATATTGGCGTTTTTGCATCAGCACATTGGTGTTGTTGCACCATCGATAAGAAACAGAGTGGTGTTGTTGCATCAATAGTGAGGAATTAAAACCACGATTTTATCGCTTCTTGATGATGCTACATGTATACCAATGACAGTTTTTGAAAATATAGATCATGTGCTAACTGCATGTGTATGATTATTGAGCAACTCGTCCTAGAAATGGGTGTAAATTGGGAAAACAAAACATCGTACGAAAATCTATCACCGGAAGTCTGGCCATCTTGATGCAACAACACGGTGTTGTTGCATCACGATACCCCCCAGTGAATTGGGAAAGGATCTTAATGCTCAATCCTCATTGGATCGGAACTTGGAATAAAGTGTAGCATTATATTTCTAAAATAACGGTCACGTGAATGTGACGTCGTGATCAGTTGACCGACATAAATCGCTTCCAACACTAAATTGTTTCTCATTGTTGGCTTCCCAACTATGCGTTTTAGACCTTCTTCAAAAATAAGAGCTTATTCTTGAAAAACTTTTTGGCGTATACAGGTATAGTCAGAGAATGGACCATTGTAACTGATCCAAGGGTTCAGATATTCCTACCCTTGTCAGTCCAGCTATAGGTAGGGCCATTGCTATCTGGTACTCAAGTTGATTTTCTTGTTCACCGATAATCGCCGAATGTGGGAATCATAGGCGTCGCCAGTGACTGTTTGTTCTTAGCAGTTTAGCTAAATCAATGCAGACCCCCAGTGATCATAGACTCGCAGAGCAAAGTAAGCAAACCCCATTTTGTTCTTGAAACGCAAGTTCGGTGGTTTAATTGATTGAGGATATCTCGACTCTCACCTGTCGCCACCGAGCCCCATTGAAAATTCAAAATTTTATTTGGAATTGCCTCTTCTTAGACAGTCCTCTGCTTACTACTTACGAACTCAAAGTGTAAATGGCGTGTTAAGTTGATGTTTAGAGCATTTGAATTGATGTCCATAGTGGACGACATCATAATTCATTTTTGGAAAGAAATCATTTTCATTAAGCCTCGGTTTTAATTTCTCCGCATTTTATATTAAAACGACACAATAAACATCACTGGTGTATTTCGATAAATTACATTAAACACAATGAATTTGAACTTCGACGAAATAAATTCTGAATAAGCTAGATAGATATTTATAGTTGAGCATAGTGATAAACCATGACATCTCATTCCTTCTCAGCCGTTAGATCATGTTCCCGGTGACACAGAAAGATGCTATGAATATCAAAGTGACAGTTGAGCTTAAATTGAATAAATCGGTGGTAAATGTTCAAAACGCAAATTATTCCTAATACTTATGAAGAACAATGAATTTAGTATTTGCTCGTACGGATGATATTATAAGTTATTGAATGATTTGAAGTGCAATACAGGATATATTCTGCTCGAGAAATTCCGTATTGGAACGAGACGAAGTCGAGTGCCAATACAGAATATCGAGACAGAATATATCCTGTATTGAACTTCAAATCATTCAAAATCGTTTTTATCGTGTGATCCTCTGTATTGCTACTGAGATTGTCCTCTCCGTACCAATATTTTCTGTATTGCGACGGAGATGGCCAACGGGGACAATCTCAGTAGCAAAACAGATTGGTACAGCACAAGAACTGACCAATCAGAAGGCTTCATTTTACAGATCATACGATAAGAATATTTACAAGGTTTTCTAACCCAAATTAGACAATATGTTTCGTCAGGTCAGCTAATCACACACATGCGTACTATCAAATCTTCCCACAGAAAAAAATAAGATTTCCAGATTTCCGCTCTTTGCCCTTTCCGAGATAGTGACCGAAATCCTAAATAACCGAAGAACTAAAATAAGTCCAAAATAGTATCCTACAGTAGGAAACTGGCATAACGGATTTGATATGTCAAAGATGTCATGGACGGTTTTTAAAATTTCTATTAGAGTGCTGTAAAATGTTTTTTCTTTGTGTCGAACTGGAACTGCTCAAACAAATTCGAATTCGCATTTAGTATCTATTTTATTTCAACAGATGATTATTTCTCAGTATTAGAAAGAACCCTCATAAAAATATCGTTGCAATGTGTAGCATATGTCATCCCGTATCCCACATTCTATATTTTCGACGAAATCATATATATGCATGGGAGAGTAACATATTGTCTTGTAACATCCTTGACATAGCGGTATAAAGCCAGGAACTTTACATGTCAAAATAAAATTTTATTTGGTCCAACTTCCCACATTAAGTTCTGGGAATTGGTCTGCCATTTCAAGATTTCTCAACCATTTGAGTTGAAATTTTCAGCAGGTGTACATTGTATAATTCTGAATTGACATGCAATGTTTCATATACATATCACATCTAGAATTTATTTTATTGTAATTACAAAAAAAGTAAAAGTGGTTCGCGGGTCAGCAAATTTTGACTGATGTTAATTTGAAAATTTCCTGCCAAAACATATTCATCTTGCCTAGATGGTTACTTCAAACTACTTGTACTAGAGGCAGAACAGTACTCTTGAAGTCATTTATTCAGAAGTATTCTTCATTGCTGAGAGGATCATTTCATTTATTATTGTTTCCATTAGCCTGGACGCACATGCGTTGTTGGCAAACTTAGTCCATAAAGATGTGTTCCAGTCCTCCCTTTGGTATCCCTTGAAGATTTGCTCAAGCCGTTGAAATTAGTCCCTTATTGGAATCAAACTTATGACCTCTCATATAATGTTTTAGCACCCAAAATGTAGTGAAGCCTAATGGTGCTTCATCTGGTGAATATTTTCTGGTGAATATGGGACAGTAATAACTTGTGTGAACCCTAATTCTTCAAGAGTAGTATGGGCAGCTTGAGTAATGGGAAGGAGCATAGTCATAATGGAAGATAACTCCCCGCTATTTTTAGTCATGATTGTTACTTTGAGATGCTATGAATGATACAAAAATAGAGCAAAGTGCACTCCTATATAACAATAAAGATGTTACTTTAGAAACTAAAGCTAGAAGTATTTGAAAATATAAAAAATCACAGAAATATGTCCACCAAATAGGTATTTATTTACCATACTTTTGGATCAAGTAAAATTTGAATTCATTTTTATTTTACTTGACCCGCTACACCATTTGTCATGTTGCTATAGTAACAATAATTAAACATTGTGACATCGGATGACAATGAGACTGTTTTTATCCAACCCAAAATTACATTTCCCATTTACCTTGAAAATTTCAAGTAAATTGGTTGAAAAATAATGAAATGACAGATAAATTCCCAGAACTTAGTGATCACCCTGTATACCTGCATCCATTGACAATCAACAACAAAACAATATGCCATTTTTATATTTTTTTAGATTGAGATAAGCCATACATCCCCTGAGTTGTCTATATCAGCTATTATCCTACACTTAGTGTACTAAATGTATAATAACATTAAAAAATAAAGTTGATATTTATGGGCAAAATTAATATCCGGAGGATATCGTCACGATATACTCCGGAAAACCCAATATGCGGAGGATATTGTGACGATATACTCCGCTTGTTGATTTCCCGCCAAATTGACTCTATTTGGCATGAAATTCATTTTGCAATGATATTATACATTTAGTACACTCCTTGTAAGTGTAGGAAAATAAGAACATCCCATGATTTCTTTCAGAATATCATTTTAATCTACTCGGTGATATTGATATATGCACTCGTTCGCTTCGCTCTCTCGTGCAGATATCAATATCACCTCGTAGATAAAAATGATATTCCTCAAAATCATAGGATATCCTATAAATATGTTTATACGATTTTAATAAATAAAAAACATTGCAGCGAGCGAAGAAGCAGTTCGTGTCAAAAACACATACGTTCAACGATGAACGAGAAAATACCTTCTTTACAAGCTAGGTCTAACTACGTGCGTATACTGATAAAACGACTGAGGTACATTTACGCCTTTGTGGTGGATGAGATAAACGTATCTGCAACCGCACGTTGTGCAAAATCCCTCTTTTTGTAATTTATTTTACTTAGCTTGTATTCGCGAATGCAACTAACACCTGTAGGCTACCGGATTAATCTGCAATTTTTGGGCAACACTTTTTGAAAATGAATAGTTCCTGCCAATAATCCATTCATATTTAGATGAGTTTCTCATAAAATAGTAATCCGGTAGCCGACAGCCGAAATTTGCATTCCCGACTACAATTTTGTTTAGCTTGTATTCGGGAATGCGACTAACGGCTAGCGGCTACCGGATTGACTTACTATTTTTGTGACCAACTCATTTACATATGAATGGAATTGCGACAGGTAAAGTAGTTGTCACTTTTTGAAGATTTATTTATGTGTTACCTTCTGTTGTTGCAAGAATAGAAATCTTCCTAAATGTGTATTCTTTACTTAGTAAATACCTGTTGTTTATTCATTTAATTCTCATTTGGGGATTAATATCCCTTACACTCAAATGACCATTTTTCAGATAAATCTAGGATGCAGAAATTTCTTCCTCCTAGGATAAACCATGGATTACTAACATTAGGGGATTATGTTAATTTGTTATTGTGTTCACCTACTTGTTATCTCAAAGTGGAAAAGCTGGTTGACTACATGCCTTGTTTACTATCATCCGGTTCATTACATAGAAAGCTTTATAACAATATAGATGAATTTTATTACACTGTTTTATTCATAGAGAAATTGAAACCAGCTACATTTACATGTATAACATTGCTTCATAGTACTATAAAAAATACACAGTTGAATTTCATCTCAAAGAATTGTCTAACTGTCGCAACGATTCGTAATACAGTGTGTCTCAAAAATGTTACACTCACAAAAAGTTCAATATCTTTCATAATTTTGACTTTTCCCCTAAACTATACTTTGGATACCAAAAGACAAATCTTTCTCGAATAATTTGACACCATCAGATTCAAAATTTGTCCTTGATTGGCTCTACATGACAGCTTTTAGTGTCCCATGGTAAAATCTGACTTGCGCCAACTTCTGAGTGATTGGATGGACCAAATGACAAAAGAGGAATAGTTTCTTTAACATTTAACTTTCTAGAAGCTTGACCTTTAACTGAGTCATTCTGTAATTTACTTATTTGTCTTACATATGATCATTGGGTCTATCCACATAAACATGTGGTCCCCTCAACATGTTCCCCAAAGCAAATCTGAGGTACCCTTGGGCCTTGCCCATGCGCACATGCATTGTAATATCACACTGAATCCAGCAATTATTTTTGCAGAAGTATATTTAGGTCAGTTTGTGATGCTGTAAAACGCTTTCAGAGGCCCTTCAATTTGTGGGATGACTGGGGGCCAACCCATTGGGCAATTCAATGCTATCATTTGATTTCCAAAGAGTTCTACCAAACATTCTGCCATAGGCCTTTGCACCATCATATTCCCATCATACGTAACAAAATTGAACACTCTGACAATGAAATCTTGTATTTCTATCCAGAAAAGAAAAAACTGGATCATTGATTATATCAAGATATCACTGTCGACAGTATTTACACCAAAAAAGAATTGATCACCACATGTCCAACCACTGAGAAGTTGTCGCAAATCAGATTTCACATTCGTTTGTAAAATCTGTCCTGTGCAGCCAATCATGGACGGATTTTGAATCTGATGGTGTAGATTTATTCGAGAAAGTCTTGTATTTTGGTATCTAAGTATATTTTAGGGGAAAAGTCAAAATCATGGAATATATTGAACTTTTTGTAAGTGTAACTTTTCCAGTGTCAATATCTCCTTGAATATTTAGTTTTGCGTACCATTTTTGCTGGATTTGAATTTCGCATTGAAACGAATTACAACGAATGACACACAAAACCTGATTCGTCGCAACTTGAAATGTTAAAAATTTCCGACGAAAGGAACTAATTCTAACGTATGTAAACGCTAACAAACGCGTCCATACGATCACCCCCAACGATGTACAACGTACTGTCACGTACAAATACTAACCCTATCATACCAAACTAGTTTTCAACTGTTCTTTCCAATCCTACAAAAAGGTAAAATGGGCTCACTGGCTGTGGTCGGGAAATATGCCTGAAAAATTAGCTACTTCATTCATAAATAGTCTCCAATACGCCCATCTCATTCGCAGTTCATTCAGGTCGCACCATGTCGGTGTGTAACGTATACGTGAAACAACGTTGTACAGTGTGATAATAGCTTTGATTTACACAGTTATGTCATTTAAAACATTTTCCATGACATTGAAAGAATGGACCAATTCAAATCTCCATTGATGCAAAGATTATTCTGAAAAAAAACTTGGTTTATTCGTACATTTTTTATGTTAAATCACAATATGTTGATTGACAGGGTGATTCAATAGTATGCTATTCGAGTTTTAGACGGATTCAACCAACACATTTTGATAAATCATGAAATTAAGTGACAATTGCAAGTTTCTAGTATAAGTCAATGGCAGTCTGGCCCAACCAAATCAAAGACAAACAAGGGTGACATGTATTATGTCAGTTATTCAAGTATGTAGAAACTATACTATTACAGAACGTTATGGAAGCCATCGACTTTTGAATGACACGTTCGAGTCCGAGCACGTCCATGAAGTGCGTAAATAGTAAATTTCAAATGAATCAGAGTTCAAGTTTCATGATTTCGATTCCTTTTATATGGGCACAAGTGCCAAAGGGGAAAGATAAAACATTATGTACACAGCAATATAAAAGATTATTAAAAAACGCTCTCAGTGAGTTAGAAGGAAAACAAACCACAAAATTAAAATTTATGATTAGTCTTTGTTTTTGATCCACCCCAAAGCTGGAAAGTTTGACGTTGATGGATCAAATTTCTCACCACTACATTGTTGACCATGTTAACCAAGAATCTCCCGTACAAGGTTTGCTCACCACTACATTGTTGACCATGTTATACCAAGAATCTCCCATACAAGGGTTGTTCACCACTACATCGTTGACCATGTTAACCAAGAATTTCCCATACAAGGGTTGCTCACCACTACATTGTTGACCATGTTAACCAAGAATCTCCCATATTAGGGTTGAGTGGTTGTTACCATCCAAGTGAGAGTTGACAATATTATAATCGAAGACATCTTGATTGTCATATAACTTAAATATAAGCTAAATCTATGTCCATCATCTTCTTTAATTGAAAGGACAATTTTCAGGAACCGCCAACTATTTCTGTCCCTGGACATTAAGTTTAATCATCGAAGTTAATTATAGAGACTGAAATAAAGAATCGAACACATTGAAGGACGTTACTTATTAGCAATTGCGGAACTCAGTCATCGTTAATATTTTCATAAAATTCACACCCTCATAAGATATCCAATTGCAATCTTTCAATCAAGATGAGCTATCATGAAAAAATCCTTGCTAGCATGTTAAGACAAATTAACCTAGTATATAATTTAAAAAAAATATATAGATAATAAAAACTGAATAATACGATCGATAAACGGTCCAAGATCACAGTCTTGTCAAGTCATATATCACATGATTGAATTTAGTGCTTGTAATAAAAAAGGAATATAGAAGTAATAATTTCGAATGATTAATTACTTGTTTAATTAGCGAGGGTTTGAAATATTTTTATTAGAGTGGAATGAATGATGATTAATGTAAGTAAGTCACATGGGGATTCTACCCGCGCGTGTATCGTGCCAATTATAATACTACCTGCCAACGGGTTTAGCTATGATTGACGGCAATTTACTTATCTATATTTTAGAATAATAATTACATGCGAAAGGAGTCATGGGATGTGACTTGGAATATCATCTTTGACGTTGAAGAGAAATGAACTGTGAAAGTGGAGATGATGTGAAATGTCGAGACGGTCTTCCCTTGGGACGGCTAAATCCAATGTCAACTTTCGTAATGGCGAATAGGACATGAGTCAAATTCGTCCCAAATTTTTATTGAGAGCAGGTAAAACTAATTGAACTGATTGCGAACGAGTTAGCAAAAATATAGCTATCACACCAAACTACATGTAGTTGCCACTGCGCGTTCTTCAAAACGTTGCCAACCAAACCTATACCCCCTCAATCGTCTGTCCCCTGTATCATTTTCTACTGTTTTGAATATAAGCCCATAAAATATTTATTTAGGATGTGTCCATGGACATGATCGACTCTGACAATGTCTTGATTGGAGATCCCGTCAAAGTGACTTTTAAGATAAAGAATAATTCGGACAAAGTACGCAATGTAGACGTCATGGTTACGGCGAAGGTTGTAGCGTACACCGGCGTGCCGGGTACTCAGGTGAAACAGCTTAAAGACGGTGTGAGTCTTCAACCTGGACAAGGTGAGATAGAGATGTCAGCTGGATGTTTATGATCTGAAATATCAGGCTAATTAACTGTAGTTTTGGGTGACCATGTGTTAGAGCTAACATTTTATTCAAATATATTTTATGGTTCAAGACATCACTCGAGATACAGTATGTACATACGAAACAAACCTTTCCATTAAGAATATATTTCATGGTGCAAGACATCATTTTTGGTACAGTACATGTACATATCATATTGTCCATACGCGAGCTACTTTTCTATTTAGGAAACTCATTCTCCGAGTACCAAGTGATTCTTTTATGGTTGGTGTATCATATTTGTAGCATATTGTATTTTTTCTAATTTTAGAGAGTTACTTATATTTGAATATCAATCCAACCGATTACCTTGATAAACTGGTCGACATGGCCATGATGAGGATGCACGCACTGGCACGCGTTGTTGAGACAAACCAGGTATATTGTGAAGTCGACGATTTCCGATTAAAGAAGCCTGATATTATTATTACTGCCCCAGAGTCCGTAGTTGTCGGTGAAGAGTTCATTGTGCGAGCTGAATTCAAGAATCCCCTTCAGAAACCACTGACCAGAGGCGAGTTCACAGTTGAAGGACCTGGGCTGCAGAAACCATTAGAGATTATTTGCCGGTAAGTAAACATTATGGTAACAGTAACCATCGCAGCACGCGTAAAATATGAAACCACATTGAGATACGTTACGACGCACAACTAATACGTAGTATATTTTTAAACATGTTGTTTTTAAATACATATATTGGCACGACGACGGTCATTCTGATACGCATAGCATCTTTCTGTTTCACCAGAAACATGGTCTGATTTTATGAGGCAATTCACTGATCTGAGCTGATCTGAGTTATTTTTATTAATAAACTTTATTTACTTAATTAAAACATTAAAACATTTACAATTTTTTCATAATATACAATGGTAATAACAGGTATACATAACTTATACATTTTACTATTCCTTAATTTCCAAATTTCAAACTTGTGTTTAAACACTTGTCGGTTTCTATGGCATTTAATCTCAAAATATCCTTCATTAAAATAAAATTTAGATTTTGAATAGATACACATTTTTTGCAATTATGCAATTGACAAATAAGTGTTTATGAATTTCTACTTCGATATTTCATATGTTACAAATTCCATTGGACTTCTGATTTTTGGAATTGTTTTCTGTCCACATTAAAACATTATATATAAATTCTTTAACATTATTACTATTGTCACATTTGAATAAAACCTAATAAAAATCTAACAAATCTGTTTGAGCAAACTGCTCGGACAATACTCTTAAATGGGGAGAGTTAAAACTGTCCTTCCAGAGAAAACCATGGAAATCCAACTATATATTTGGATTTCCATGGTTTTCTCTGGAATGACAGGGAATGTGTTATGCCCCTTGCTCATTAAACAAAAGCATGCGCCAATTTGCAAAACCAACACTTTCACTTAATAATAATGTGTTTCAGTGAATCCATTGCACCCGGAGAGGTTGTCAAGGTTTCATCCGACAAGTTAACAGCTAAGAAACCTGGTGAAAGAGTATTGATCGTTACCTTCGATTCCCTGGAACTATCTGACTTGGCGGACGATGCTGATATCCTTGTCAAACCAGCATAGATCGGTGATCGAAATCAGATAATTGGATCCTGTCATTCTAATCACTTCTATGCTGAATTCGATTGGTTTGAAAGATGACGACATACACGCACTCTTATACGGACACTTTTCTTTAAAAGTTACTCAATTTGAAATTATTGAATGAAATCATTTGTATACAAATTACATGTACTTGGTATTTCTGGTTTCTTTATGGACATATTATGAACGTTATATAGATATCACTCAGTTGAATACACGTTATACCGCGGTAGTTGGAAGTTGTACATTGTACAAAAAGTAATAAATATAAGGCTAGGAAAGATCCGTGTAGAATTTCATTTCTACATGGATACTGAGCATGCGATTGGTCAGAAGGCGGAGCGCGGGTAATTTTACGAATTTTACGAATTTTGCAGGGTTTATATTCGCAGTATTATCTTGCCATATAATAGCAAGATTGAGGTATGAAATATGTTCCTTTAGGGTGTTATCTCGGGCCCGTATGACTGCCAAATCTCAAAACCATTAAGATGTGTATAATTGAAAAACATCAATATTTTCGACGTAAAAGATTCCGCACTTGTAGTTTAAAAAAATATGAACGACATTCTGTTCACTTTGTATTTATAATTTATATTAATTACTTAATTGAGAGGTCAACTGTTTTCCTCAGTATTTCTAATGTCCATCGCTAGCCTTCGAGCCTAATCCTAATGTTGGGCTTCCCAGGTTTTGTATGGAAATGAGAGAATGGACATCAGTTATGTACATCTACCGTTATCCCATTGGCGTTTACGGCTCTCAGTGGTTGATTATGGTAATTGTATTGGAATATTCGTTTTCCTGCCCTGCTCCCGATCATCTCGATTCAGGTCAAAGACAGGCGCATTGGACACTTTCATGGTAGCACATTAACAATCATTAGGTTTTGTGAGTTGTAATTGCTTTTTGGACTTAAATTCTTGATTGTAATAAAATATAGCATTTAAGAAATCGACCAGTTTGTGTTATTTAGAATTGTTCATAATGACTTATTCAGAGTTCCATCATATTAAATTACTTGGCAGCCATGGTCCAACAGTATGCAGAGTAGGCCACAAAACGATCCATGTATTTAATTTTCTATAAATATTTACGCGATGAATGCATGTCAATGATATCTTCACATAGCGAATGCACCAATCGACTATTCAATCAAAAAATGTCATAATTTTAGCAGTAGTTGAATGGGTGAAGTTAGGCCAATAGAGGTGTGGTACTATGCAAAGTCCAGGTATGACGTTCGGTTTTAGATGGTGGACACTGAATATTCAGTGTCCTGGTGTCTAGCCTTTCCTATTCAGAAACTCCAGAAGATTAATTTGTCCAATTTTAGGAACAATTGCTAAGTTGATTCTTTCATCTCTCTACTAGACATATTTTCACAACATTGCCAAACAATATGAACGTTTTTGACCCACCCTGTACGTGTTCATCCGAACGTATCTATTTGACGCAATGGAATTACAAGTTTTTTGGCCCACTTTGTGTGTGTACATGGAACGTGTATAATTGATGCAATGGAATTAATTTATATAGCAACATTACTTGGAAATCAGAAATATCAAAATTAGAAATCATTTACCATTGCTTGGTCCTTTCTGGATTTTCTACTCCTTTGTATTGCCTTTTTCGAGTTTAATTCTAGCGTTATTTTTCGAGTGTTACTGCCGTTTGCCCAAAATAATGACGTAGTACACAAACTTTATAATTAAGCTACATAAGGGATGTTTAACACGCTTTGAGTGAGTAACGAAATCTCTAGGAAGTTCGACCAACTCTGATTAACTGGTGTTTGTAGATCACATATAACGATTAAGCTACGTTCACACCAATGGCGCTTTAAATCGGCGAGCAAAGCGCCGTCATTTTTGTCATTTTTGTTCATACCAACGGCGCTTTGATGGCGCTTTAAAGCGGCTTGTAAAGCGGCACCAAAGCGTAACAAAGCTTGATTAAAACGTCGGGGTCGTAATAGGTAGTAGAAAAGCTCGGAGCTAAGCGGGATATTCGGCAAGAGCGCAAAAATTAAAACTGTTCAAGCTACGTTCGCACCAACGGCGCTTTGATGGCGCTTTAAAGCGGCTTGTAAAGCGGCACCAATGCGTAACCAGTAGGTCGGCACATTGAAAAAACCATTGTTGTTTACCAAACTTTATATCAAAGTGGTGTAGCGATATATGACTTCATCGCACTACTTGTTTCTGGTCCGTTGGCTACCATCTTTATGAGGTCCATTGAAATGGTAAACATTTAAACATTTGAAAATGAAAGTGACGGATAGAATTCTACTGATCTCTTCTTTCGAACTATCTCATTTTAATGTTAGACAAATGCACATGAATGGGAGTAAAATGCAATCAAACACGTGAGACTTTCACTCATTTTGTACCCTATATTCGTGCGAAATTAACATTGATTAAACACCATTTTTTTAAATGTCTGAATCGCTTAAAAGTTAATGTAAATACGATATTTTATAAGTACCAAATATCAATCAGTTCCGATAAAATGCCTTCATTTGTTACATTTTCTGCGAAAACGGTTGGGCATAATTTCGGTAGAAATGTGTATTTTACGACGTTATATGCATGGTTGAATCCAAAAAGTAGCATCATTCAGAAAATTATCAGGTGTGCGTAAAAGCATGTGGATATTTCATTTTGAGTAACTGAATTATCAAATCGACATATATATTGTCTTTGGAACATCACCTTTACACAGAATTATTTTCATAATGATTGCTCGTTTTGTTCCATGATGAAATGCAATTTCAGACCTGCAGCTGACTCATATCAAAAATTATTTAGCAATGAGTTCAGGCTCACTGATTTTTAAGATAGATGAAATGAACAAAAGGGGAAAGGGTTATGTGTGCGGTAAAGCATGTGGATATTAAACTTTCAATAAATGAATTACAATTTTGATGTTTATATGATCTGAAGAACATCACCTTTACACATAATTATTTTTATAATAATTGTTCGATTTCTTTCATGATAAACTGCAATTTTAGACCCGACACGTATTAAAGAAGTATCGGACAATGTATAAAGGCTCGCTGATTTTTAGGATAAATAAAATGGGCAAAAGGAGAAAAGGTCACGTGTGCGTAAAAGCGTGTCAGTATTTGGATTTGAAGAAATGAATTAAAGTTTTGACATTAATATTATTTGTGAAGCATCACCTTAACATAGAATTATTTTTATAATTTTTGCTTGGTTAAAGCGTCGGGGTCGTAATGGGTCGTAGAAAGGCTTGGAGTAAAGCGGGATAATCGGCAAGAGCGCCAAAAATTTTTAAACTGTTTAAAAATTTTGGGCGCTCAGTTACGAATTGATAAAAGCGCCGAGAGCGTATCAAAGCTTAACAAACCGTAACAAAGCTCAGCAAAACTTGAACCAAAGCGTAAAAAAGCTTTACAGAGCTTGGTTCAAAGCGGGGACCCCAGTCTCTTCACTGTCTGTTACCACTTGACACGCTTCGTTAAGATGTCTCAAGATTTGCTACGATTTGGCATGAAGATCTGACACGAGGTCAGACGTTTTCATCAATATCTGACACTCTTTGTTACACTTTGGACTCTCAAGCTTTCCAACGAATTGAAACGCTTTAATCAAGGATTGAAACGCTTTGCTAGGCTTTGTTACGCTTGACAAGTTTCCACACGCTATATCACGCCGTGCGACAAACATCATTTCTTCTTCAGATTCCATCTGGAATTTCTGGATCTTGTTGTTCTGCAATCTTGTTCTCAGGTCAAAGATGCAATGGTTTTATGGATCTACTGCATCTTTATAAAGTCATTGGATCAAAAGCGGCATGAAATCGGCGATTTCGACCTTTTCCAGTGCGTGACACAGCTTAACAGAACGTAACAATGCACAACGGAGCTTGGCAATCGTATCAGGGCCTGATTTAAAGCGTCATTATCGCATCAAAGCGTAATAATGCTTATCAAAGCGTGATTTCAAGTGTAACAAAGCCTGGTCAAAGCGGGATCAAAGCGTGAGGAACCTATCAGAGCTATGTTAAGCTTTCCTACACTTTGGATCAAGCTTTTCTGAGCTTTGTTACGGTTTGTTAAGCTTTGATACGCTCTCGGCGCTTTAGTCAATTCGTAACAGAGCGCCCAAAATTTTTAAACAGTTAAAAAAATTTTGGCGCTCTTGCCGAATATCCCGCTTTACTCCGTGCTTTTCTACGTCCTATTACGACCCCGACGCTTTAATCAAGCTTTGTTACGCTTTGGTGAAGCTTTACAAGCCGCTTTAAAGCGCCATCAAAGCGCCGTTGGTATGAACAAAAATGACAAAAATGACGGCGCTTTGCTCGCCGATTTAAAGCGTGGCATTCGCCGTTGGTGTGAACGTAGCTTTATGCATAGTAGAAATTAAATTCCGTGTCGGATAATAAAGACGCGAATTATGAATTACCGACATCCAATTAATGTTACCATCTGAACCATTATTTCCAATCTGGTGAAGTGTCCTGATCTATATATGCTTTTTGCAGTTTACTTAATGAGGCGAAAATGACTTTACATCCTTGTTCTTGACGAAAGTAATTACTAATTGAAGAAAATAGACACAACTGTTTGTAGACACCGTTGGCATTTATATTATTGAATGTTTTGCATTTTTAAGTTTAACACTGATTTACGGTCGAAGGAGCACCATGTAAAGGAAACTCTGGAACCAAAGGGAAGAAGACAATGTAACTGTCTGCGCACTCTACAAAGGTCAAAATCGGTTCTAGTTTGAGGCCTATTTGAGGAACATCTACAGCCTGACGAGTCGATTCAATATGACGTATGCCTCTTGTGTCATTGTCACATTTATCTCGTTGCGATGATGATGCTATTTCAGAACAACGCTCAATATGGTCACCTCCCGATCTATGGCCGTCGGAAGGAGACCGACATTATACGTGCAAGCAAGATATTTCAAAAACAGAGTATTGCTGAACGTTAGAAGAATTTCCAAATTACTCAAATCACACAATAAAATTCACAACACTCACTTTGCTGTAGTTCACAACAAGACATAGCAGGTTTTTATAGAGTCTACTGTGTTAATCATTTGTATGCAGCTCAAGTAGCTGTTGTGTAATTGGAATATTAAAAGCAGAAAATCTTAAGGTTAAAGTAACATTAAAACAAGTGATTTAATTGAACACTGTTGACAATATGATTTAATGCGACTAATAACGTAATAATTGATCAGTGACTCCCCACTAGAATGTGTAATTCTGGAGAGAGACCTGCACTATTCCTCTCTTGGGACATTTAAGTGGTAACTAAATGAAATATACTTAGTCAAATACCCTTATACGTGCATAGTATTAACTCGAAGATATTTGATTTATACAGCCAAGTACTTACTAATCTATCTTTTGCTTGCATATTTATCATGTTTAGAAAACAATGTTAAAGTACACTTTCCTCATAAAAGTCTGTATCCGTACATTGTCTTCTTCCCTTTGGTTCCAGAGTTTCCTTTACATGGTGCTCCTTCGACCGTAAATCAGTGTTAAACTTAAAAATGCAAAACATTCAATAATATAAATGCCAACGGTGTCTACAAACAGTTGTGTCTATTTTCTTCAATTAGTAATTACTTTCGTCAAGAACAAGGATGTAAAGTCATTTTCGCCTCATTAAGTAAACTGCAAAAAGCTTATATAGATCAGGACACTTCACCAGATTGGAAATAATGGTTCAGATGGTAACATTAATTGGATGTCGGTAATTCATAATTCGCGTCTTTATTATCCGACACGGAATTTAATTTCTACTATGCATAAAGCTACGTTCACACCAACGGCGAATGCCACGCTTTAAATCGGCGAGCAAAGCGCCGTCATTTTTGTCATTTTTGTTCATACCAACGGCGCTTTGATGGCGCTTTAAAGCGGCTTGTAAAGCTTCACCAAAGCGTAACAAAGCTTGATTAAAGCGTCGGGGTCGTAATAGGACGTAGAAAAGCACGGAGTAAAGCGGGATATTCGGCAAGAGCGCCAAAATTTTTTTAACTGTTTAAAAATTTTGGGCGCTCTGTTACGAATTGACTAAAGCGCCGAGAGCGTATCAAAGCTTAACAAACCGTAACAAAGCTCAGAAAAGCTTGATCCAAAGTGTAGGAAAGCTTAACATAGCTCTGATAGGTTCCTCACGCTTTGATCCCGCTTTGACCAGGCTTTGTTACACTTGAAATCACGCTTTGATAAGCATTATTACGCTTTGATGCGATAATGACGCTTTAAATCAGGCCCTGATACGATTGCCAAGCTCCGTTGTGCATTGTTACGTTCTGTTAAGCTGTGTCACGCACTGGAAAAGGTCGAAATCGCCGATTTCATGCCGCTTTTGATCCAATGACTTTATAAAGATGCAGTAGATCCATAAAACCATTGCATCTTTGACTCGAGAACAAGATTGCAGAACAACAAGATCCAGAAATTCCAGATGGAATCTGAAGAAGACATGATGTTTGTCGCACGGCGTGATATAGCGTGTGGAAACTTGTCAAGCGTAACAAAGCCTAGCAAAGCGTTTCAATCCTTGATTAAAGCGTTTCAATTCGTTGGAAAGCTTGAGAGTCCAAAGTGTAACAAAGAGTGTCAGATATTGATGAAAACGTCTGACCTCGTGTCAGATCTTCATGCCAGATCGTAGCAAATCTTGAGACATCTTAACGAAGCGTGTCAAGTGGTAACAGACAGTGAAGAGACTGGGGTCCCCGCTTTGAACCAAGCTCTGTAAAGCTTTTTTACGCTTTGGTTCAAGTTTTGCTGAGCTTTGTTACGGTTTGTTAAGCTTTGATACGCTCTCGGCGCTTTTATCAATTCGTAACTGAGCGCCCAAAATTTTTAAACAGTTTAAAAATTTTTGGCGCTCTTGCCGATTATCCCGCTTTACTCCAAGCCTTTCTACGACCCATTACGACCCCGACGCTTTAACCAAGCAAAAATTATAAAAATAATTCTATGTTAACGCCTGCTTGGAAGCAGAAGGGGCTATGTGCACTTTTTCTGATTTTGAGAAAATGCAAAAACAAACTTTGAAACCCAATATGAATTCAAGTATATGGATATTGCATATAATTTTTATACATAAACATTCAGAATGATAATATCTAACATGTGTTAAGTGTCCATTGTGAAAGGTTACCTAATTAAAAAGATATTCACTAATTTGCACATAGGACCTTTTGGCTTTTAACAATTAGTACAAATGTTAAACGCAAAAAGGTGCTATGTGGTACATAGAACCTTCTTGCATTGTCAAATGATGCTGTCATACATAAGCAAAGGGTCTATTTGGTAGATAACTCCTTTTAGCATTGTGGATTTTTTACTTGATATTCATTGGAGTGGGCTCATTTTATCCTGCTATGCATTGATGTTTGATTATTTCATTAAACCAAATCAAAGTTCCATTTCATATTATTATTTGTGATAATTTATTTAGATATTTTAGATGTTTTCATTCATAGAATATTTTTGTGTCCATAACAAAAGCAGGGTATTCTTCGTTATAGTCACCAACTGATTTATGTCACACTACAATAGCAGTCTTGATACTGACATTTTGTCACTTTAATGCATTGTTTCTCTTATTTTGCCCTTGTACAATTTCATTATGGAACAGAAAGATATTTAAATTTTAACATTGAATAATTCATTTTATTTCATCGTAAAATACATTTTGATATTGTACACAAATTTGAGATGTCAGGATATAAATATACATACATTCAAATCACATGAATTAATATGAGATACACTTTATTAATTAAGTTCAATATTACTATGATTTAGAAGTCAGAGTCTGTATCATCTGAGCAGTCAGACACATTCATAGGAATTTTGTCAGAAAGCTTTCTGTCAACTTCAAGAGATGAGAAATAGGGGTGAAATTCATTAGGAATGGTTAGGCTTTGACAGAGTGATAACAAATCTTTCTTTTTTGCTGATGATATTGGTAATTTATGACTGTATAGTTGATTTGGACCATGTATCCATTTTCCTGGATTTCCTATTTTAGTTCTGGTCCCACTTCTTACGTTTACTTCCATAAACTCATCTTCATTGAAGGAGTTGTTAAAAAATATACTATTTGGGGAGGACTTTTTCACTCTAATCCATTTTATTTTTAACCAGTTTATTCGCTTGGAATTGATGTCAAACTTTAAGTTTGAACACTGCTTTCTGACAAACTGTTTCCAGTCATTGACATCATTGTATTTTAAAGGAACAACAAGATAAGGATTGTTTTTTCTAGAAAGGGTGATGACAGTGTTCCACTGACTTGGAACAAATACTTCTGTTTTTTTCTTTGCACGTTCAATGTTTGAATGAACAGAGTCAACCTCCATTTGCGTGTGACCAGATTCAAGGAATTTATGATTAATTTCTTCAAGGCTAGGTATATTAGTAACTGAGTGTAAATGGCTCACTGCAACGAATTGATTTCTATTTTGGCCTCCACAGGTATCTGACCAATAGGTTATTTTTTTAAGGTTTCTATTCGATAAACAAATTGACTTGCTGTTTTTAACTAGACAGGTAGCTATTTCATTGGCACCACGACGAGCTTGGGACTCATCCCACACATGGCAGTCAACCTTTGCATCAGCGAGTGAATAAATTGTTAAATTGTATACAGAGAGCTTACGTTTATAATACATGAGTGACACATTTGTACATGGTGTTGAGAGCACTGCCTGAAGGTCAAATGTAGCTGCATACAACCCCTTATCCTTTTTTGCCAATTGCTTATCCCTTTCCTTTTCCAACCTTGCTAATTTCTTCCTCTCTTGATGCTCTTGTTGTAGTTTAATGTTCTCCTGGGATAATTGATCAACTTTGGACAAATTGTTGTATTTGTTACAGATATTACATTGATCCTTCTTTGGTTTAAAAAAAGATAGATTATAATTTTCACAAAATACTTTTCGATAAACATAAACAGATGCTACATCTGTTATATTCTTCTCCTTGCAATATTCTTTGTATAAGTCATACATTTTAGCTATATTAAGGTCATATTGCAGGTACTTCTTTTTAGTATTCTTTCGGGTATAGTGCGACTCCATAGTTGGAAATGCTTCTATGTGGGCTTTAATATTTTGAATTACATCTTCTTTTGTTTTATTTGAGGGACAATGCTTACCACGTCTATCTTCACCGCTGAAATTTCCGTGTTGGTCTTTTTTCTTTAAAGCATACGTTAGAGTTTTCGGACTAATGTCTAAAGTTTTGCAAAAAAACATTTTACAAATGCGCTCACGTTTGTTATGTACATTAAAGTAATACTCAAATGATACAGCTTTTCTTTGATCAGAACCTTGTATTCTTCTTACAGGGGACTTGCTAGTGACCATATTGCAGATATAATCACGCTGCCTATTATATGTTTCTAGATTCCAATACATTTCACTTATCTCAGTCCTACTTTCTTCACTTATCTTTTCTGTACATTTGAATCGACATTTTGAACAGTCAATCAATTTTGGTGATCTTGATGGAACTACTTTACCTGAACTTGAGATATATTGTTTGCCTGAAGATCTCTTCTTCTTTCTAACATTCTTTTTCCACTCGGTTACGTTTCTTTTTCTTTTTCTCGTTAGTTCTTTTTTCTCTGGTGTGTTATAGTTGGCACTTTTATGAGGCGTCACAATGGATGTTTCTAGAGGTGTTTCCTCATCGGTTGATTCAGAAGAAGCACTGGATGGTTCAGGCTCATCAATTTGGCTCACGAGTGGATCTTCCTGCAACACACTAGTATCTGATTCTGAGTTCTGAGTATTATGTTGGCTCAGCGGTGATGTGTATGTACTACGGGTTGGCTCTACAGAATCATAGTGATCATTGTCTGGTAATGCCAGATAGGCAAGTTGAATTGTACTTGTAATTGGCTTGACAGAAACAATTGATATGTTTGGCCTAATTGTACACACTGGATAATCGGGTTTACTGCTGAATATTGTAATGTCACATTGATGTATGTTACTCACTGCCAATGGCACAGCATCAGCTAATGCGGTGTTCCATTGACCAGAAACTTCAAGTTTGGTAACCTCTCTCTGGTACACTTCCAACTTAGATTCATCATTCTGATTTATGTCAGGTAAAAAACTAATATAGTTGTTCCAATGCTGAAGGAGATGCCAGCAGACAACCTGCCTAAACTCATCAATATTATGATACAGGTTTTCCTCACCTGAATTCAGAAGAACTGCTTCAAAAAAGCAGTCTCCATGAGGAGCAACATTTACTCTTTTCAACTCATTGCTATTGAGCAAATTGTCCAACCGTTCTCTGTGGTATTGTTTAGCCTTGTCAGCTATTAGCTTTTCTTGAAGACTTTTGCGTTTAATACGCCGCATACTTTCCTTGTAGTTTTCGCAACTTCTTGGTTCAAGTACTTGATTGTAGGACCTACTTTTGCTCTGCCTACTCAGAGGTGTTGTGGATGTTTTACCAAATGCCTTGGTCGGTTTCTTTTTCCACCCTTTGTCTCGTGACTTTAAAGTGCTTTTGCGTTTTTTCACACACAAAGACAGTAACATATCTGCTTCAGAATCATCTGAGTTAATATCAGCAGGAGTTGGATTAAAACTAGAGTCAGCGTCCACATAATCAATAACCTCTGATTCACTGTTCATTTCTTCAATTCCTATGTATTTATTGGTGACTAATGGTCTTTCATCCTCTGTGTCCCATTCTGAAGGCCCGTCGAGATGCACTGGCTTTAGATTTATCAATGGTGTGTCATCTTCTGTAGACCATCCAGGTTTCATCTCTTGGTTTCCTAAAAATGGAATATCTTAAACACACTGTCCATAATATGAATTAATAAGATATCGATGTTATTTTTCAATCACAAATTACACAATATAGATTCCAAATAGGTATAACAAATTATTACAAAATAAGCTTATTAGAACTATTTCAAAATTAATAAAATGTTATGCAATTACTAGGGCTATTTTATTCAAATGTTTCAAATGTATTCAAATGTTTACCTGCGAAGGTTGGTAGATTTATGTTCTGATCCCAGCCGGGTGGATTAATCAATGTATCAAGGACATTGGGGGTTATATCTAATTCATGATCAGGAGCTGCCTTCTTCACACAATCAGGGGCTATCTGGTTCACACAATCTTGGGATATCTGGTTCACACAATCGGGGGCTATCTTGTTCAGGCAATTGGGGGCTATCTGGTTCAGGCAATCGGGGGCTATCTGGTTCAGGCAATCAGGGTCTATCTGGCTCACACAATCAGGGTCTATCTGGTTAACCCAATCGGGGGCTATCTGGTTCAGGCAATCAGGTTCTATCTGATTCACACAATCAGGGGCTATCTGATTCACGCAATCAGGGTTTATCTGATTCACACGATCAGGGGCTATCTGGTTCACACGATCAGGGGCTATCTGGATCACACGATCAGGGGCTATCTGGTTCACATAATCAGGGGCTATCTGGTTCACACAATCAGGGTTTATCTGGTTCACACGATCGGGGGCTATCTGGTTCACACGATCAGGGGCTATCTGGTTCACACGATCAGGGGCTATCTGGTTCACATAATCAGGGGCTATCTGGTTCACACAATCAGGGTTTATCTGGTTCACACGATCGGGGGCTATCTGGTTCACACGATCGGGGGCTATCTGGTTCACACGATTAGGGGCTATCTGGTTTACACAATCATGGGCTATCTGGTTCACGCAATCAGGGTTTATCTGGTTCACACGATCAGGGGCTATCTGGTTCACACGATCAGGGGCTATCTGGTTCATACAATCAGGGGCTATCTGGTTCACGCAATCAGGGTTTATCTGGTTCACACGATCAGGGGCTATCTGGTTCACACGATCAGGAGCTATCTGGTTCACACAATCAGGGGCTATCTGGTTCACACAATCAGGGGCTATCTGGTTCACACAATCAGGGGCTATCTGGTTCACACGGTCTTGGACATTGTCAACATGATCAGTAGATGTCTGTTCCAATTTATCTGGACCTGTTTTTTCCAAACAACCAGGGATCGTATTCTCATAATTGTATTGCTCTAGATCAATATTTGCAAACGCTTCGTCATCGGACCAAATATCCATATCAACCGTATCCATTTCTCAACTAAAAAACAAACGTAACATATTGTATGCTTCAAATAAACAGGAAAATAATTATAATTTAAATTAGAATCAAAATATAATTTATTTGGGGGGGGTGGGGGCTATGCCTATGGTATTGGTACAATAAACGTCATGCCCTTTTTTATAATAATGAGTATAATGAGATGCAATAGGATATTATCTTTGTAAGTTAAATAATTGTTTATATATTGTATCAAATAAAAGTGTAAAACTTACCTTATTTATCTAATTTTACACCAGACAAGCAAATAACATGTGCTTCACAAGGGGAGATGTACATGGATAGATTAGAATCATTGTAGGCTATTTGTTAGGTGATATCATTGGATGTTGTAACATAAGCTGAATGGAAGTCAGTGAGATAGGCTTGTAAACTGACCTAGTGGCATCAGGTTACTTCAGTGATCCTCTTGTAGCAGTAGCCAGAAACAGAAAACCAGAAGGTGTTATATGACAGATAACACATTCTTGCATTGTAATTATGCACATAGCCCCTTATAGCTTATAGAGAAATAGCATATCAGCACATAGGCCTTTTTAAAAAACAAAATAACTCTTTTATTAATCATCAAACTACTTAGATATTTCTACACAAGGTAGATATGATGTATCTGCTTCTGATGGTGTAAAAATCTCATTTTCTTAAAAAATGCATATAGCCCCTTCTGCTTCCAAGCAGGCGTTAAGGTGATGCTTCACAAATAATATTAATGTCAAAACTTTAATTCATTTCTTCAAATCCAAATACTGACACGCTTTTACGCACACGTGACCTTTTCTCCTTTTGCTCATTTTATTTATCCTAAAAATCAGCGAGCCTTTATACATTGTCCGATACTTCTTTAATACGTGTCGGGTCTAAAATTGCAGTTTATCATGAAAGAAATCGAACAATTATTATAAAAATAATTATGTGTAAAGGTGATGTTCTTCAGATCATATAAACATCAAAATTGTAATTCATTTATTGAAAGTTTAATATCCACATGCTTTACCGCACACATAACCCTTTCCCCTTTTGTTCATTTCATCTATCTTAAAAATCAGTGAGCCTGAACTCATTGCTAAATAATTTTTGATATGAGTCAGCTGCAGGTCTGAAATTGCATTTCATCATGGAACAAAACGAGCAATCATTATGAAAATAATTCTGTGTAAAGGTGATGTTCCAAAGACAATATATATGTCGATTTGATAATTCAGTTACTCAAAATGAAATATCCACATGCTTTTACGCACACCTGATAATTTTCTGAATGATGCTACTTTTTGGATTCAACCATGCATATAACGTCGTAAAATACACATTTCTACCGAAATTATGCCCAACCGTTTTCGCAGAAAATGTAACAAATGAAGGCATTTTATCGGAACTGATTGATATTTGGTACTTATAAAATATCGTATTTACATTAACTTTTAAGCGATTCAGACATTTAAAAAAATGGTGTTTAATCAATGTTAATTTCGCACGAATATAGGGTACAAAATGAGTGAAAGTCTCACGTGTTTGATTGCATTTTACTCCCATTCATGTGCATTTGTCTAACATTAAAATGAGATAGTTCGAAAGAAGAGATCAGTAGAATTCTATCCGTCACTTTCATTTTCAAATGTTTAAATGTTTACCATTTCAATGGACCTCATAAAGATGGTAGCCAACGGACCAGAAACAAGTAGTGCGATGAAGTCATATATCGCTACACCACTTTGATATAAAGTTTGGTAAACAACAATGGTTTTTTTCAATGTGCCGACCTACTGGTTACGCATTGGTGCCGCTTTACAAGCCGCTTTAAAGCGCCATCAAAGCGCCGTTGGTGCGAACGTAGCTTGAACAGTTTTAATTTTTGCGCTCTTGCCGAATATCCCGCTTAGCTCCGAGCTTTTCTACTACCTATTACGACCCCGACGTTTTAATCAAGCTTTGTTACGCTTTGGTGCCGCTTTACAAGCCGCTTTAAAGCGCCATCAAAGCGCCGTTGGTATGAACAAAAATGACAAAAATGACGGCGCTTTGCTCGCCGATTTAAAGCGCCATTGGTGTGAACGTAGCTTAATCGTTATATGTGATCTACAAACACCAGTTAATCAGAGTTGGTCGAACTTCCTAGAGATTTCGTTACTCACTCAAAGCGTGTTAAACATCCCTTATGTAGCTTAATTATAAAGTTTGTGTACTACGTCATTATTTTGGGCAAACGGCAGTAACACTCGAAAAATAACGCTAGAATTAAACTCGAAAAAGGCAATACAAAGGAGTAGAAAATCCAGAAAGGACCAAGCAATGGTAAATGATTTCTAATTTTGATATTTCTGATTTCCAAGTAATGTTGCTATATAAATTAATTCCATTGCATCAATTATACACGTTCCATGTACACACACAAAGTGGGCCAAAAAACTTGTAATTCCATTGCGTCAAATAGATACGTTCGGATGAACACGTACAGGGTGGGTCAAAAACGTTCATATTGTTTGGCAATGTTGTGAAAATATGTCTAGTAGAGAGATGAAAGAATCAACTTAGCAATTGTTCCTAAAATTGGACAAATTAATCTTCTGGAGTTTCTGAATAGGAAAGGCTAGACACCAGGACACTGAATATTCAGTGTCCACCATCTAAAACCGAACGTCATACCTGGACTTTGCATAGTACCACACCTCTATTGGCCTAACTTCACCCATTCAACTACTGCTAAAATTATGACATTTTTTTGATTGAATAGTCGATTGGTGCATTCGCTATGTGAAAATATCATTGACATGCATTCATCGCGTAAATATGTATAGAAAATTAAATACATGGATCGTTTTGTGGCCGACTCTGCATACTGTTGGACCATGGCTGCCAAGTAAATTAATATGATGGAACTCTGAATAAGTCATTATGAACAATTCTAAATAACACAAACTGGTCGATTTCTTAAATGCTATATTTTATTACAATCAAGAATTTAAGTCCAAAAAGCAATTACAACTCACAAAACCTAATGATTGTTAATGTGCTACCATGAAAGTGTCCAATGCGCCTGTCTTTGACCTGAATCGAGATGATCGGGAGCAGGGCAGGAAAACGAATATTCCCAGACAATTACCATAATCAACCACTGAGAGCCGTAAACGCCAATGGGATAACGGTAGATGTACATAACTGATGTCCGTTCTTTCATTTCCATACAAAACTTGGTAACCCCAACATTAGGATTAGGCTCGAAGGCTAGCGATGGACATTAGAAATACTGACGAAAACAGTTGACCTCTCAATTAAGTAATTAATAGAAAGTATTAATGTAACGCACAGTGAACAGAATTTCGTTCATATTATTTTTTTAAACTACAAGTGCGGAATCTTTTTCGTCTAAAATATTGATGTTTTTCAATTATACACATCTTAATGGTTTTGAGATTTGGCAGTCATACGGGCCCGAGATAACACCCTAAAGGAACATATTTCATACCTCAATCTTGCTATTATATGGCAAGATAATACTGCGAATATAAACCCTGCAAAATTCGTAAAATTCGTAAAATTACCAGCGCTCCGCCTTCTGACCAATCGCATGCTCAGTATCCATGTAGAAATGAAATTCTACACGGATCTTTCCTAGCCTTATATTTATTACTTTTTGTACAATGTACAACTTCCAACTACCGCGGTATAACGTGTATTCAACTGAGTGGTATATATATAACGTTCATAATATGTCCATAAAGAAACCAGAAATACCAAGTACATGTAATTTGTATACAAATGATTTCATTCAATAATTTCAAATTGAGTAACTTTTAAAGAAAAGTGTCCGTATAAGAGTGCGTGTATGTCGTCATCTTTCAAACCAATCGAATTCAGCATAGAAGTGATTAGAATGACAGGATCCAATTATCTGATTTCGATCACCGATCTATGCTGGTTTGACAAGGATATCAGCATCGTCAGCCAAGTCAGATAGTTCCAGGGAATCGAAGGTAACGATCAATACTCTTTCACCAGGTTTCTTAGCTGTTAACTTGTCGGACGAAACCTTGACAACCTCTCCGGATGCAATGGACTCACTGAAACACATTATTATTATTAAGTGAAAGTGTTGGTTTTGCAAATTGGCGCATGCTTTTGTTTAATGAGCAAGGGGCATAACACATTCCCTGTCCTTCCAGAGAAAACCATGGAAATCCAATTATATAATTGGATTTCCATGTTTTCTCTGGAAGGACAGTTTTAACTCTCCCCATTTAAGAGTATTGTCCGAGCAGTTTGCTCAAACAGATTTCTTAGATTTTTATTCAAATGTGACAATAGTAACAATGTTAAAGAATTTATATTTAATGTTTTAATGTGGACAGAAAACAATTCCAAAAATCAGAAGTCCAATGGAATTTGTAACACATGAAATATTGAAGTAGAAATTCATAAACACTTATTTGTCAATTGCATAATTGCAAAAAATGTGTAACTATTCAAAATCTAAATTTTATTTTACAACAATGAAGGATATTTTGAGATTAAATGCCATAGAAACCGACAAGTGTTTAAACACAAGTTTGAAATTTGGAAATTAAGGAATAGTAAAATGTATAACCTACAAGTTCTGTATACCTGTTATTACCATTGTATATTATGAAAAAATTGTAAATGTTTTAATTAATTATAAGTAAATAAAGTTTATTAATAAAAAGAACTCAGATCAGCTCAGATCAGTGAATTGCCTCATAAAATCAGACCATGTTTCTGGTGAAACAGAAAGATGCTATGCGTATCAGAATGACCGTCGTCGTGCCAATATATGTATTTAAAAACGACATGTTTAAAAATATATTACGTATCAGTTGTGCGTCGTAACGTATCTCAATGTGGTTTCATATTTTACGCGTGCTGCGATGGTTACTATTACCATAATGTTTACTTACCGGCAAATAATCTTTAATGGTTTCTGCAGCCCAGGTCCTTCAACTGTGAACTCGCCTCTGGTCAGTGGTTTCAGAAGGGGATTCTTGAATTCAGCTCGCACAATGAACTCTTCACCGACAACTACGGACTCTGGGGCAGTAATAATAATATCAGGCTTCTTTAATCGGAAATCGTCGACTTCACAATATACCTGGTTTGTCTCAACAACGCGTGCCAGTGCGTGCATCCTCATCATGGCCATGTCGACCAGTTTATCAAGGTAATCGGTTGGTTTGATATTCAAATATAAGTAACTCTCTAAAATTAGAAAAAATACAATATGCTACAAATATGATACACCAACCATAAAAGAATCACTTGGTACTCGGAGAATGAGTTTCCTAAATAGAAAAGTAGCTCTCGTATGGACAATATGATATGTACATGTACTGTACCAAAAATGATGTCTTGCACCATGAAATATATTCTTAATGGAAAGGTTTGTTTCGTATGTACATACTGTATCTCGAGTGATGTCTTGAACCATAAAATATATTTGAATAAAATGTTAGCTCTAACACATGGTCACCCAAAACTACAGTTAATTAGCCTGATATTTCAGATCATAAACATCCAGCTGACATCTCTATCTCACCTTGTCCAGGTTGAAGACTCACACTGTCTTTAAGCTGTTTCACCTGAGTACCCGGCACGCCGGTGTACGCTACAACCTTCGCCGTAACCATGACGTCTACATTGCGTACTTTGTCCGAATTATTCTTTATCTTAAAAGTCACTTTGACGGGATCTCCAATCAAGACATTGTCAGAGTCGATCATGTCCATGAACACATCCTAAATAAATATTTTATGGGCTTATAGTTAATTTCAAAATAGTAGAAAATGATACAGGGGACAGACGATTGAGGGGGTATAGGTTTGGTGATTTAAGGGAATCAATTTTGTAATGTTCAACTATGCGGATAGTATATCCCAACAATACAATTTACTTTTGAAATTGAATAAATCGACAAAAATGATGGAATTATCAATAGTCTGTGCGGAACATACAAAATATATACATTGTAGATGATCACTCAATTAAAATAATATAATACTGAATATTTGTTATTTGTAATTAAGAGGCATGTACACTGTACATGTATATGCTTCCATGACAAGATTGTTAAATCCGCAATCCCGCCATCTATTAGATTTGGCAACCGGGAAATTTTATTGGATACAATATCAATCCGTCGATCTGGCGATGTTTGAATCATAATTTTGACCTTAATCATAAGTTTAATTAGAAAAGGTCAAATTTATGGCAAATTTGATGACGTTTTTTTAAATCGTTAAAAATAAACAGGATAAGTGATCCAAAAAAGGATTTCCGGTTGACAAAGTTACAGTTATTATAAAAAGACGTAATGGAAGGGTATCGATATGGTGAACTTTTTGAACACACGTTTCTCTTTAACAAGTCATAAAAAAATTCTGATATTTTTACACATCGTCAATTAAATAGTCATCTTTTGAATGGTAACAATATAATTTGAAATAAATGTATATGCTTTTTTCTAAATTGTATTAGAAAACACATCAGACACTTCTTTTGTTCTTGGTATCATATGTTCGGAATGAAATGAAACATCTATCCGAACCTCACTGAAACAAAATGACATAAACACAACGTGTTCAGGTCTCTCAATATTGTAATTGATCAAAGGAAAGTTTGGTTGATTTTTAAAAAGTATCTTGTTAATGAAATAAAAGGTTTATATTTTTTTTTTATCTATTTTGGGGTTTTTTGTTTTAATTTTTTGAATACTTTTTTAAAATCAACCAAAATTTCCTTTATATAACTATAATAATATTGAGAGGTCTAAGGAAATGTTGTATATGCTATTTTGTTCTAACATACTGTAACAAGCTTCGGAAAGATATTTTATTTAATTCTCAAGAATTGGTAGAAAGGAACAAAAAACAATTGCACTAAAAACAAAAAATGTTAACAAAAACAGTTATAAAAAAAAATATATAAATAGTTTTCACATTAAATTGTTGTCAATCAGTCAAAATTATAAAACGAACTGTGTTTTTACAGAATGTTTTCAATAATTGGTTTAAGAGAAAAACATTGTTGAATTCAGTTCACCATATCGATACCAATCCTTTGGGACTTTTTGATGAACCAGAACCTATATTCAATGCGTTGTGAGAAATGTATATAGTTTTTATTTTGTTCAAATAACATTCATTTCAGAAATGTACATGTGTTTATATTCCTTGAGCTATGATCACAGATTAGCTATCAGACGAACTATAGTGACGTTGGATATAAGCTCAGAATTCATTTGAATCTAAAACAATGGAATTACGTCGACAGCCCTTATATGTTAATATTTGACACTCACATTGTCTTTCTGGTTGTACAAGTTTTTAGTATTTTCGTCGGTGCTTGCAGCGTGCCAAACTGCTGTCCTCTCCATCAGAGTTCCTACAAGGTAGTGACACACTTTTGAACAGGTAAGGTATAACGCCAAATCGAATATTCACGTTGATGTTTATGTATTTATAAAATGTAAGGATCGCTTTATAAGTTCAGCTTTCTGGGTAAGGGGCAAATGATATGTATGACACGGGAGCGTAGTGTTTTCTTGTATGGTACAGAGCACCATCGTCATTGTTAAGTGTTATATGTTCCATCGATAGTCTAGTAACGCACTTAGATTCTGGTACTTATAGCACTCATCTTAATGGTTACACACTGTTAAGATTGGAATACAACCAACAACCAACTGACCTTCTCTGTACTTGTATACATGTGTGATATCTTCTCTATCAGACCATCTTGTAGCTTTACTACTCGGTGCCTTCGTGCTGATGCATCTTCCAATCCTACAACAACAACCATTCTAACTAACTAGCCATACAATACAAAAACATGTAGTCGTATTTTCTTTACGTTATTACTTTTTTTATTGTAATTGAAAAGTGTAATTGTAGGATGTACGATTAGCCCTAAAAGAGCATCAGTACAAATGAAATTTACAAATATGAAAAATGCAGTCTCGGATGATTTAATTCGTTAATGTATGTATGTATGTACATGTATATCTTTATTGCCCTTCATGAAAAGGAGATACATATATACAGTGTACAATGAAAATGATGCTGATATATAATACTGCGTCATTTGTTTATGATACAGTAGTGAATGCATTACGAGGACGAGGTATTTCTTCAATTATAACTACTCTAGTCGTATGTTAACTCACTATTAAAAAGGTCAAGATTACAATACTTTTTTCGATGTTTGTAATAATCGTTAATACGAAATTGTAACGATTTGCCTAAATCCTTAATATTAGTTATCAGTATGAAATTTGTTTAAATGTGCCACTAATTAGGTAATATACAGGGTGGGCCAAAAAAAAGTTCACCCTTTTTCATTTTAATCTAATTTTCTTATTTTTGATGCAATGCCTCTAAAAATTGATATGTATATAGCTCAGACATTTCTGTACATGTTGTTAGGATTTGAGTGAAATTTATGCAACAATGTTGTCATGACACCTAAAATATATTTATGGTGTGTCATGAAAAAAAAACCAGAAATTCACTTCATTTACAAAATGGCGGATTTCAAAAAAAGGAGGGAAATTTGAAAAGAAGTTATCATGGTAAATATAATTTTTATGTCAGTTAATGCAAAATATTACAAAGTAGAGTGTTAATTAATAGTCAGAGTTGATGATAAACATCTCTTTAAACAATTAAGTACTCTTATAAACACCCGATACTACCATAGATGAGTTGGTCAACAAGTTACTGAAAATCCATGGTTTTATCCAATTTTCCTCATTTTTACGTTCACAATATTGATAATAATTTGATGGTTTTATGTAATACACTTATGATATAATTACAAATGAATAAGTTATTAAATTCTACACAATATAATTTGTACAAGATGCCATTTTAATTCTGTTCATGCTTTATAGTGCAGGGAAAAGGGGTACTCAGAGTTGGGAATACTAATACTGGTGATTTTATTCCAAGCTCAGAGTCATTGGGCACCCCTTAAGAGTTGAGTTCAAACTGGGATTAATGAAAATTACTATTTAAAAATGAACTGCAATTCTTTTTCAGTAACTGTCACAGGATATCATGCCTCCCCTATCAGATGAACTAGAAAAACATGTTCATAGTGTTCCCATCCATTCAGTTCAAGAACTCCAACAAAGAATAACTTTATGTTGGGAACAATTATCACAACAATCAATTAACGCGGCAATAAATAAATGGCGTCATAGACTAAAACTGGTTGTGCAGGAACAAGGAGGACATATTGAACATTAACTTTAAAAACAAAACAGCCAAAGACACACCTAATGTTATATATCAACCTTGTTTAGAAATGTCTCAGTTATCTACATATCAATTTTTTAAGGGATTGCATCAAAAATAAAAAAATGAGATTAAAATGAAAAAGGGTGAACTTTTTTTTGGCCCACCCTGTATATCATACGTGTTTTGCTGAAACTGCTTTTGGTATCGACCATCCTTTCCATATATCCAGTGAACACGATCTGCATTCACCTCGGCAAACATAAACCGCGCGTCGTAAGGCAGGTCTACGAGACCATCTTTAATGGCGTTCAATGAACAGGGACCAGCGCAATATAAGCCTGTAATTAATAAAAATGATGTTGCTAGCTGATCGTTATATCTCTTTAAATTGGTAGTTTATTAATCAAAAGGCCATGAGTATACCAAGTTGGGCTCATCCGATTGTTATGCAATATGCCTGGATACAGTGGACAGATTGAACCATTGTTGATAGCTCCAGGCCACGCCCAATACCAAACAAACTTCATCAACTGTCGTTTAGTGAATATACTTATACTTGAACTGGTTGAAATTGTAATATTTTGGACGGAGTGCAACTGCATTTTAAATGAAATAATGCACGTTTCTTTTTAAATAAAAATTAGGCTTAAAACTGGCCATTGGTAGTTGAAAAGCTCAAAGGAATTTTAAATATGTGACTCAATAATGGTTTATGAAATTATATTGATACAAAATCTCCTTACCTTCGCTCGTTTCCTGAGGCGTTGCATCAATTGCTTGCCAACCATTACATCCTTCTGGGAGGTCTGGTCTGGCCATCCACACATCATTCCAGACGTGGAAGTTCCTAAAAAATGACACGTGCAATCAACAGACATATGAGAGGAGTTTCTATATAGCTTTGAAATCTCGCTAATTCTCGTTTTCATTAGATTTTAAGAACATTATACCTCTAATATACTCATACCAAGGAGGATTGGAAGCCATGATTCAAAATCGATCAAAATGGAGTTTGACCCGTGTCTACTAATCAACATTAGAGTTTAAGCAAGAGTTTAAGCAAGCGATATTTTTCACAACGACACCGTAAACGTAAATCCAACGTACATGTAGTCTACTTCAAATACCCGATCAGCTACCTTCAGGGCTGTGTTTAGAACGGGAGATTTGCAATTTCGCTTCAGTGTCAACTGAAATCATTATACCCATGTCTATTGAATCACGCGGTACTAACTCACCGGGGCGTATCGAAACCAAAACGCCCCGCAAAAAACGTTAATTTGAATTTTAAACATACCCTTTCTTTGGAGAATCAATGATTGTGAGTCTCACAGAGCACCGTTTTTCGTCAAACTTGTTCCATTAAAACCTTCACAGAAATACCTTTCACTCGAGACATTGCTTTTGTGTACAGAGGCGCTCGTTTTAGCGGCTTTTTGGTCCCCAGATGTGAGAAGATGATTTCCTATGCATTGCTTAGAGTCTCAATTATGCCAATACTATCACGTGCAAATCTTGTCACGTGTCACTTGTTCACATGTGGTGTATTTGTTTTTTCGCCCAAATTTTGTGCAGGTTATAGATCAAGTCGATAGGTTGAATAAAGATATCCAATTTTATTTTAAATTAAATCGATGCTGTGAAATAGCTTACTGGACTCATCTCTGAATAGCCATAAGTACATGTTTGTTTTTGAGTTTTGATTTGCGTAAGAATAGGAACATAGGAAAGATAGGTACATGAATGCACAATTTAGTACCAACAAAAAGTTCTAAAAAGTAACCCCAATGTCCTGTTTAAGAACCCCTATATTTACTTTTGAAAATGGATTCTAGCAATACTACCCAATATGAATCTACTTGTTGAGACTCTATCAACTTGAGTTCTTCTGAGAAAATAAGAATTTCAGCAAAGGTGCATTGACTTATATTGGGAAATACACGTACCATTGATCAATAACTTGGCATCGGGATATCATCATGTATGTCACCATATAGGGGTTCTTAAACAGGCTTCTTAAAGCTTAACTAAGGCCTTTTCGAAATATTTGGTTCGCATTAATTATGAGTAGAACTACACGGTAGTTCATTCGCACCAGATGGAGTCGTTATTATATTCTTCCAGCGGCTGGTTATCCCAACTCCAGTAGTTATCTATAGTAAGGCTCGCATCAGTGTCGTGAGCTGAGGCAAAATTCGTCACACTTCTTACAGGAATTCCGAGACATCTGCAAACTACATAATATCAAAGGAATTCTCGATTAATAATGGTTAGCTTGTGTACCTGTAGATGTGGATATTATCAATACACTTTATGGCTATGGTTAAAACTTGCAACTTGCAAACTTCATGAAAATAGGTTGATTTAAAATATTGTTATTCAATTATTTTGGAGAAAACCCAATCGAACAAGACTAATTGTATATCTTTGTTCCAGCCGTATGCATCCAATCGAAAAAATATCTTGTCACATCAGTTTCAGTCCAATTATTTTGTTTTATATAGTTACCTTCGTCTGGCCTTTTGACCTTTGCTATGTATTTAAGCTCATAATTTTTTAGATCCCTATTTACATCGCTTAAAGACCACCTTTTAGTTCCTTTTATGTCTTAAAACCCAAGAGATACTTACTTGAAGTGACAACACCAGAGAACACCCAACACTGTCCAAAGCTAACAGATTTCTTTGTTCGCCAATATTCTTCCAAGATTTTAACTGAGCCACCCCAGGCTAATGGTGAGGTCCCGCCAGAGTAATCTCCGCTCCAATTACCCACCAAAACCCCATTGTTATCTTGTGCATTTACCTTGGATGGATAACAGAAAAATTGACAAATATGCAAAACATCAACGGTTATTTACGTATGCTAAGAGATATGTAAACGCAATTAAGTACCAACGAGAAAATACCATAAATGGGCACAGAACACAACAATAACAAGAATCTCAGAGTACAGTACACAAAGGAAATTAAACCCCAATTATTCAAGATCACAATCCAACGTGAAAGAAAATAGTTTAATCCCCTCCCCACCATTCAGGTACCAATATCACAATCCGAGATCATAACACCAAGGGGCATAACTTTCATACTGGAGTCATTAAAATACACATTGAAAAATAATATTGATAGTTAATACTCAAAAATAGTTAATATGTATTATCTAGTATTCAAACTATATAGAACATTCAGTCTAGAATGATGAGGGACAGACAAAGCATTTTAAACATTTGTTGGGTACTCTTTGAGATGAATCATTTGAGCTTGATATGTACATGCAATTTTGATGTTACTTACAATCGAAGATATTTTTCTAGCCACAAGGACTGGGTTATTCATTCGCTTTTCAACCATTCCAGACTGCTCAAGTAGATAGAAACAGCAATCGAGCATGAAGTCCTCAAACTACAAATAAACGGAAATGTGCAAGGTGTTGTGCAATTTAAATTCCAATTAAAAAAGATTCAGAAAAAGCAAGCTTTGGCCTCTTCGTACTATTTGAATGTTCACTATATAATACAACAGATTAACCGTTCCAACGTGCAGGGTTGTTATAATACGTATAAAATATAATAATATGATAAAAATAAATAAATAAAATATAATAATTACGTAAAATAAAATGATTGCCCCTAAGGAAGCTGTTGCCAACAGTCCATGAAAGTAGACTTTGAAAAAAAACAAAAAGTTAAACTTTGAAAAAAAACAAAGAGGTGAACTTTGAAAAAGAACAAAGAGGTGAACTTTGAAAAAAAACAAAGAGGTGAACTTTGAAAAAGAACAAAGAGTTAAACTTTGAAAAAAAACATAGAGGTGAACTTTGAAAAAACAAAGAGGTGAACTTTGAAAAAACAAAGAGGTGAACTTTGAAAAAACAAAGAGGTGAACTTTGAAAAAGAACAAAGAGGTGAACTTTGAAAAAGAACAAAGAGGTGAACTTTGAAAAAAACAAAGAGGTGAACTTTGAAAAAGAACAAAGAGGGGAACTTTGAAAAAGAACAAAGAGGTGAACTTTGAAAAAAGAACAAAAAGGTGAACTTTGAAAAAAGAACAAAGAGGTGAACTTTGAAAAAAGAAAGACAAACTTTAAAATTCAAAGAAAGGTAATTAAGAGAACCCAAAAATTCAAGAAATTCTTCGTTACCTGGCCAAAATTCCACGGCTTGGGGCGGATATTGTTCCACGTTCCCGAGTATATTTTTCCACTCTCATTCAAAATGTATTCCTCAAGTAGTGCAGGATCATTCAAGAATACTTGATCATCTACAACAATCAATTGTTCAGAAATAAGATAAATGTTAGTTTTAGCGGTAAAATCATAGTACTATACCCTTGCAATATAAAAGCTATCAGCAGGATGTATTTTACCAGGTTCCTTGATCAAGTTTAAGTTAATACAAAAGAATATTTGCAACATAATAGATATAAGACTATCAAACAGCATACAGAAAAATCGTCGCATGAGAATAACTTTGTACTATCTCACATTTTTACGGAACTGAGAAATCAAGGTTTGAAAGTTTAGAGGTCTGTATCTTACTTAGTATTGCTATGTGAAACTTGACTTTTTGTATGTCACCTGGTCTCACCCTAGAGATATCTTATATGAAATATCATACCTTGAAACAATTTACAAGATCCTTTTTTAAAACTATGGAAATGGAGTTGATACAATTTCCCACCGGAATAACAGCTTATTTCTAATTTCAAATTGTCATATCTGATATCAACTGTTTCAACCAATTAACTCTCTAAGAATTGGTCATGTGACTTGCAAAACTTGGAGTTATAACAATCTTATATTAAAACAAAGTATGCCAATATGCATGTTATTGTAGTTCAGAATGAAAAATAATGTTTTGCTTTGTAAAAAAATCTTCAAAAACCAAAGAATATTATTCAATAAAATAAAGAAAATTCAATTTATAAAACTTTAAAATCAATTTCTCAAATAAGTACAATTATTTCTTAATTTTGGAATCTCAGGACACCCTTCAAAAATAATTTATTGCCTTTGAAACTAAGGCAGAAGTACAATGCATTGAAACCAATGATGCCAATACGGTCCCCCACATATTTCCCTCGGTATAAACCATGTAGCCTAAACCTCCCAGCACATTACAATGTAGCCCCTAAGGGCCGGTCCGCTGGTCATTATCAGGTTATTTTTGATACAGACCAGTTGATTTTTTCACTGGGTATAGGAGAATAACATTGCAACTGGTCCGTAATTCCATTTTGACCAGCAGGTTTCAGACCCTTAGGGCCTAAGATATAACCAATTTTTATTACATGCACATGGAAGAAATTTGAAAATAGAAAAATAATTTCTAATTCATTTTAGATTAATGAAAGTGATGAAACCTCGATTTAGGTACATGTAATCACATTTTGTTCATTGGGATGCAGCTATCATTATCCATTCATTTTCTGTTGTTTGCTACTCTGTGGAGTACAATTGGGAATTGAAGCAATTGTAGAAGTGGAGACTAAGAGTGGCTCTTTGTAAAGAAATTGAACCACTTTGTTACTTTTCCAAAATAAAATGTAGATGATCTAAAAACAATGATCCCAAAAATGCAAAAGAAAAGACAAATCTGAAAAACATACTTAGTCTAGTAATAAAATAACTAAAAAGATCCCAGATGTTCAGTGAAAAGCGCAAAGTAAATCATAGATGAAGAGAAAATAAAATAAGTGTTTTAAGGGACTATACTAACATAAAGATAACTCCTTATTGATATACGAGGGTTGTCCCAGAAGTAATGCACTATATGCTCTAACTTTCTTTAATATTCTTCAATTCAGCTGAAATGTTGTGTATATAACAATTGAAGTTTTATCTATTATACCCTGAAGTTTCAGCATCAAGCATTAATATTAAGTCTTAATATGGTTGCTATAACAACATGGGGGTAGGGGTGGGCGGGGCAGGTACCAAATTTTCTAATTATGAAAAGATTTAAAGTGTTATTTTATTAATATTTCTTTCCTTTAAATGATCAAAATAATTTGGAAATTGTTAAATTTATTCAGCATGATGTTAACCAAGTACAAATAATGACATTTAGCACTGTGATATCATAATACCACATTTCAATAGTCAAGAATTCAAATACAGTCACAGTCAAGAAATTGTAAAAATGGCTGCAATTCTCACCTGATACCAGAAGGCCTTGCGTTTGGTGGCCTAATTTCATACCTCACTTGGACTCACAGCCACGCAAAACAATACTATCATGAAGAAAGTATGTAAGGAGTATATACCAGATAGAACTACAAATATGGGGTGGCAGAAGAGATTTAAAATAGACGATTTGACCCTGGATGACAACTCCAAACATGGGAGGCAAAATCTCCACAAGTCACAGTGGAAGAAATTGCCAAGAGTGTTTGACCTGACAGGCATCAAAAGTACATAACATGCAAAGGGCAATATTTTAAGAAAATGTGAAATGGGAAACTGTGCAATATACATCCATTAAATCTTGGATGTGCTCATGGTAATTTAGTATCTTAAAATGTATTTCTGAGCAAACTTCTTATAGCTACACAAAATGGTATTTGTTGATTAAATATTTCATATTTTAAATTTTTTATTCCTTTTGGCGTGACTGTATAACCTGCCCCGCCCTACCCAAACTCACCAACTTGATTTTATTATAACATCTATATAGTTTTATCAGTCAACATGAAATTTCTTAGAATAATCAAAATGTCTCTAAGGAACATTTACTGAAAATTTCATGGAAAAATATCAATTATTGATAACGTTAGAGCATATAGTGCATTACTTCTGGGACAACCCTCGTAGTGTATGGTCAGTAAAAGTTAAAGCTAGTTTAAATAGATTTAGCTTTTTTCCACAAACTATAAAACATCATTTTGAAAGAGATTTCAATAGTATCACACTACCCTACCACGTGACCACATTTAAAAATGATACAGGGTACGGTTAAGTTGCAAATGGGGCGGGTATTCTCTATCTTTGTCAATTGGGCTTTTCTGGTAATAATACGTTGCAAACTGCTCGATGGATCTATACAAAGTATAGTAGAACATTTAGAATATGTGTAAAATCGAGTATACATTCAGAACTATGGAAATAAACAAACGTCCTCCATTTGCAACTTCCCTGTAGCCTGTACTTCTTTTAAAGGAATACAGGATACAGTATGGGGGTATAGTAGTGTGAGTATACAGACAGTGATTGCCTTTGAGCAATGTAGTGCAAAATATGACAGTTACTATTTGTTTTGATTACTATATCTAGTATATAACCTATTATTATGGTATCTATTTGAAGAAACAAATAAGTAGTCTTTCATTTTCAACATTTAATGATGACAGCTTCGTATATGCATTTCTATTGCATTTGGCCATTCAAACCCCTATAAGACCTGGTAGCAGGGAAGATAAAGGGTACCTTTGACTGCTCACATGATCTAATTAACTGGTCATTTGTACTTTTCATCTTCCTTGGTAGCAAGGATTTAGGTTTTCGAGGAAATTAGTAATTCTATTTCATATCTTGTGGCCATGAAAAATCCAATGAGCATCCATAATACAAAGAGTAATTGAGGGCATATAATTTGAATATGCATGGGATTACACATACTGTATCATTTTATTTTTTTTGATTTACTTGTAATAGTTCTAAAACTAAAACATGAAAGGCCAGGCATGCAAACTGGCATGGTATTGTGTTACAAAACATTATTTCATTCTAGATACAATAACATGCATATTGGCATACTTCGTTTTAATATAAGATTGTTATAACTCCAAGTTTTGCAAGTCACATGACCAATTCTTAGAGAGTTGATTGGTTGAAACAGTTGGTATCAGATATGACAATTTGAAATTAGAAATAAGCTGTTTGTCTGGAGATGGTACAATTTCACACTGAATTCTAGCTTAAAGGGATCCAACACCTTACAAAACTTCTTAACGGAGAGGAATAAGGGAAAATGCTTGCCGTATTCTGAATCTGTGTATTTTTTAATGATTTTTCACCGTCTTAGAATTTCAATTTTTTTCCTTTGAAAAAATGAGATTTGCATTGTTTTCCAATTAGAAAAATGAGTAAACATGAATAGCTCGAAATCTAACGGTGAGATTTTGTTTTAAAAAATCATGGATATCAAGGCTAAATATAGCTATACAGTAAACATAAAAAAGCAATGCTTGGACTCTTCATATTCACACAAAAAATTAATTAGTAAATGAGGTTTGATATTTGTGAGAATAAGTTATACGAGGTTCAATACTCTACAAACACCAGACTACAGGGTGGATTAGGATCAATGACACACATAAAAATTAATTTAAAAATATTTCATGATTATTATCTCAAACAAAAGCAGTTAGCGAAGGATACGTTTCATTACACTCAATAATAGTTATCACTTTTGACTATATATACATATCTCATGGGAATGTATTTCCATCTGCTCAAGATATCATATTTTAGCTTCGAAAATCACAATCGTTGGATAATACATTTGTCTCAGAATGATAGGCCACCCTGTAGCAATGTAGCTTTCACTTGAAGTGTACCCTTGAGAATAATGAACTTACTTTCAAATTGGTCTTGCTTTTGTGGTGTATGTGGCTTTTTAGCAAATCTGCCACGCTCATTTCTTTCCAGAACCATCTTGTTCAAATGTATCACTACTGTATATGCGCATGTATAGACAGATGACATAGATATACATATAAATTATATATTGCACCTGTATTTACTTACATGGGAATATTCCCTTTGGAAAAATGCAAATGCATGAACATATATTTTCATCTTATATATGACTTCAAGCTAACATATTATTTCATATTTATATTTTCATAGTTAGTTTAACATGAATAATAGATCCATGAGAACAATATTCTTTGTTTTTTTTAAATTGATGGGTTTACTGTGAATTCAATAAATTACAATTTGCAAGGGGTAAGTATACTGTATGAGCTAGCTAGTGGCTTTGTATTTTATGTTAGGCCAGGGTAATTAAATTAGTTGTTTCTCTTTCTTATAATTTTCAAAATTGATACTGGAATGACGGTTTTTATATTACCTTTTTTGTCTATCTAAAATGCTGATGAGGGACGGGATGATTTTTTTCTTTAAAATAACTGTAAAAACAAATAACTAATTTTGAAGGAAATAAACTGAGTTTATGTTGAATTTATATGTTGAAGTGAGCCTACTTTACTGGTATATTTGATCATATATCAGTCCCACGATATTGTCAATTATCCTGAAAGTGTTTCACACGCCATGGATGCGCGCGAGGTACGGTGTTTTTTCTCAGAAATGGCAGAAAAAAGGTGGAGGGGGGATTGTGCCACACGCGGGCAAGAATGAGAAACAACTAATTTAATTACCCTAACCTTAGTTCATCCAGTAGTGTTTTTATATGCAGCTTAATAGCATAAAATATGTTGAATGAAGCATATGGTGTGGATTAGTCGTGTGACACACAAACTGACCAATACATGAGGGTATTAGCTACTTTTCACATAAACCAAAGGAGGACAGTGCTTTTATTTCAACTGGGAGCTTACCTCCACACGACTGATCATGTGACCATGGTGGTGGTCCCCTTTAATGAGAGGGAATTGAGATGGGGCATGTATCTGAAATGAAAGCCTGTGTTTCAAATAGTAAAATTCCATGTCTATCTCAATTTTTTGAAAATGGCAGTTAGTACAAAGTTATTCTCATGCGACGAAATGTGAAGCTCATGAAAATTTGAGAAATATTTTTCAGGAATGTTTTGTTTTCAAATTCATGTTGTACAAATTCTTTGAACAGAAAAGGATATCATGTATATCTTACCTGGACACCATGGGTTGAAAAGTATATACACATCGTCATCTCCATTGTACATATACTTCTTCAATAAGCCTTCTCTTTTCATCGAGCTAAATTGAAAGTTCCATTTCCCAACGATCATATCCGGGGGCGTGTATACTGTGACAGTCAGATAATTCCCATTGTTTTTTATCGGTTTCGCCCCCCATTGTTTCGGTAGGTCCTCATCGTGGAGCTTCAAGGAAACATAGGTTCCACTCCTTCTATTTGGCCTTTTGCCTAGTACATAAGTAGAACAATATATCTTTGTTCTTTATAAACACTGTGACATTATGTTGTCAGACATGTACATCGTGGGACATCGTCCGTTATCAAACCCAAATAATCCGGATACCAGTAGGTTGTTACCAGTTTCACCATCAGGTGGCCAATTCGGGTCGAATAACATGGCAGATATATGAGAAACTTCCTTTTTTGAACTAGGAGGATTGGATCCCAGAATGCAATTCCAATATTCTGCAATATTTGGGCATCATTGCCGTGTGCAAAATTCAAAATTTAAACAGTCGCCATTTCTCAATCTTTCTCACTTCAGAATTTGAATTTTCATTCTGGATGCCAATCCTCCTTGCTTTTGAATATTCATCAGTTCTAGTTGACCAATTTACATGCCATCCTAATGAATCCGAGAGTTATACAAATGAAAAAATGCCCAGTGAAATATAATTATTATCTGTCCAATGGAAAATATATATTTAACTTTTTGCCATTGTATAACAAGGCCAGGAGACTATAGGGATAAAGTTGATAACAATTTTTGAAATCACATTTCTAGATGAAATTTTGGATGTTGATTTCAAATATGATATCATTTTGACTGAATTTTGAATAGTTAATGATCTGAATCGAGATTATTTCTACTCACATCGAGTCTATTATTTTGGAATATAAGCACTCCGTAGAATTTTGCTTACCTAAGAGAAAGTACAGCTTAATATCATCTGTTTCATCTACGAAAGGTCGATTGAATTCGACTGTGATATCAAATGGCTGTCCTCTTCTCAAAACCAATTGTGGCTCTTCTCGGTCGCTTTCCGTGATTTCGAATTTGTCAGTACGATGCTTCTTGGTGTTTAAAGGAATATTGAACTCGACGTTTACCACTTTCAAGATTTGCTCTTCTTCAGCATCGGAAGCATCGGAAGCTGAAAGTGACGAAGAATCATTTTTTCTGCGTCTTTTATATGGTCGTTCTTGAGCAGCTTTTAATAACGCCGCTGTAATGTTAGGATTGAATGTTAGCGACAAGTAAAGAATTAGGTGATGGAAAATTGTAATTAATTAGCATTTGTATTTTGATATAACAATTTGCTGTGTATTAAGACAAATGGTGTGCTAATACTTATTTGTTTATCAAAAAGGCACTTTTTATATAAGATATACTTCTCACTACCGACAAATCGCAAACGGTGAGAAAACAGTAAATGCATTTGTTTAACAGAGACCTTGCGATATGGACTGGTTTGAAGGTGTATTCGCAATAACTTGATCCTGTCTAGGTTACCAAGGATGCGAATTCGAAAACCACTGATTGGTTAATGTGGTCAAAACTATGAACAATTAAGTCAACTTATTACCTTCAGATTTTTTCTTGGGGTTATAGTAGGCGACTTCGACCCCAGGTTCTTTTGCGGGGTCCGATGTGGAGGTAGCCGTCGATCGCCTAGAACAGTAAAAAGTATCTATTACACGCATGAATCTCATGGAAACGGATATTTAAACAATCACAATGACGCCATAATTAAATTGTACTAATTTGCATAAACACAATACAAAATTCCTGCCATTCATAATATTGAGGACACTATTGGCCTGATATAATGCCTTCTATAACCTGCAATGAAAATAATTCTGAAAAAGTACATTATTTTTCTCTTTTAAAAATAGGTCGAATATCGATAAGATAAATTGATGAATTTCAGAAAATCGTCGATCCAATTCAACCCTATATGATATGAATGGTCCGGGGCAAATCAGACCTGAGGATATTTGTTCAGTAAAATATTCTATTCAATAAAATGAGTTGTCGAGCACTTTTTTGATCCATAGTCAGCAAATTCATGCAGTAGAATACGTCACTTGTTTTTCCGAGAATCAACTCGGATGGATATTCTGTTATTTGACTTTCAGCAAACCTATTATTTCCCATGATTTATATACATTGGGATATCTATCTTAAAGTTTAAAGTCATCCTTTTCCCACCTATTGTAAAATTGTTGAAAATGATTAAAACTGAGGTGTAAGCCCTAAAAGTTGTTTTCTTATTTACAGATTTTGCAAATAAGAACTAATAAACATAATAAAAAGCTTTGGAGTTAGAGTTGCCAAACTTTTGGAGGTGTGTGTAAACCTAGTCTGGCGTGCAGTGGCCATGTCCTTCTACAATACCTAGACAACATATGAGGTTTTAACTTAATGCATTAGTCATGTGGACCATGATCAGGGGGGATAATAATAGATTTTAATGTTTTAATTATCTATCAATTGTTCACTCGACGGCCTAGCTAGCCCTAGAAAAATGAAATTGATCACATGCTTTGGTTTATACTTCTGGTTGATTTAAAAGGTAAAATCAATATATTTATAGAGTTTCGGGTTTACATTTTTGTAAACATTGACAAATTGAATATGATTGCTTAAAGATATAAAAACATATCATTTTGATTGTAAAACTCTATGAAGAAAATATGAATTAATTTGTTTGAACTTAATACTGACTTGTTCTACGTTTATGGTATATACTATAATATTATATAATCAAAATCCGATCAAACTCTGTTTGTTGGACTCTACTAAAGGTCAATGACTAAAACTATTATTTTAAATCTTCAAGTTGTATGACGTGTTTACAATATGCTTTGGCAAATATCTTAAACTCCGATTCCTTAAAAATACTTAATGAAGTGATGTATTGTAAATGTTCATGTTTTGACATTACTTGAATTGGAATACCATCCACAGCAAAGTACCCCGGACAGGTTGGATGATGCAGTCGTGTTTTTACTCTATGTTTCTAATTTTATGATTTTAATAAGCTCTTTTTCAAAAAGAAGACGACACTGTCAATTTTTTTCATATTCAGTGATATTATTACAGTGCATTAGGCCGATGAAAAACTTGTCACTCTGGGTCAAGTTTCCTCTGATAACGCACCTTTTTCACCACCGGGTTTTTCCACCCCCATCACTCAGCATGCAACCCTGTGGCATGTAAATTGTACCATGCAATTGTACCACAATTTCATGATAGAATGTGACCCAGTTTTTTTAACATCTCTGAAGGATCTAATTCCGAAAATACTTGAAGTTGGAGATTCGTAATGTTTTTTGGACAGTATTAAACAGTTCGATCTGGTTGAACTTATGTCCGTTGACAATAAGATTAACCTCCTCTATCTGGGCTTAATATAGGGAACGCTTCACAAAATGAGACCCAGAGCAACAAGTTTTTTATTGGTCTAATGCACTGTAATAACACTGAATATGACGAAAGTGAATAACAATAATCAGGCATAATCATTAATATGGCAACAAAGAAAAGACAATTCAATAGCCAGGCAATATTTGAAATGACGTTATAAGTTCAATTGTTCAAGCAAAAACCTGTATTTTATTGACAGTGAAGCATTTTTGAAAAAGCCTGTCAAAATCATAAAACTGGAAATTTTGATAAAATATTTATTTTCTATGTTGGAAATTGTCTCTAAAATAAATCTTGAAAATTTCAATAAGAATTAAAATTCAACACGTTTGAAATTAGAGTTGAATTATTTTATTTCCGGTTGATATAACGTCTTAGCGTTAGTGAAATCGAACGCGATTTCAACTGATTGGATAACATGATGTGATCATGAGTAGGTTATGTGAGTGGATGCACGATGGGATCGTGTTATTCTGCGAGTAGCAACCGAAGCGTTTATACACAGTTTTAGCATGATGCGTCTATTTTTGGTGCATTCGGTCTTTATCATTTAGCCCTTGTTATATGCTTATATTGATACCTAAATATACGATGAACAGAGGATGCATGTACTGCAATACCGTCAATGTGTTTCTACATTGGATTGATACTCATCTTTCGTGCTGATGCAGTAAGAAAACGCCAACGATTTGGCAAGGGTAAGAAGTAGTTTATATTGAAACAAGTAATCTTTTGCAATTTCGTAAGGTTTAGAAAAGATAGAAAAGATTGTTGGACCTTTTATGAAAATGCTCTGCATAAACGATTTAAACGATTTTATACATGTTAACCCGAAAAGTGACCATGTGATCGTTTGAGTTCCAGTAACATCGAAAGACGCGACGCTACCCGAGAGGTGCGCCGGTGCATGAGAAGAAGTAAGGCTGAGGGCCAATGTTTGGATTGTGAGTAACGCTAAACAAGGAGGGTTCAGCTATCGCAATGAATAAGATAAGTAGTTGTTAACAGATTTACTTAGTATATCAAATATCCTTTTTTAATGTAAGGATACTGGGTTTTGCTAAACATATTTAGATTGGTCATAGGTGCAGGAGCACTAAAGATTGCAAGATCTATTGTTCAGTCACGGGCAAGACGCCACACTGCTACATACGTTGGATATTTGTAACTTGACTGTCAAAATGTTCATGTTTTTGAAATTTTCAGATATTTAGGTAACGACGCAAACTGGTACGTTTTCCGATGATTTGTATAAACTGCATTTTAGGTGTTTTTAGGGAGATGGGATCCATACAAACAAACATCCTATTTAGATGTGGCAGTTTTTAAACCGGAGTTACGGTTTTAGGATTGTTAAGTTGTTTCAGACATGGTATTAGCAAGGTGCAAATATGCTCACTCAGTTTTGCAAAAAACAGCGTTGGGCAAAGATTTTTAAAATGATATTTTAAAGCAAACGATTTTCAAATGAACTCTGTGTTGCGCATATACAGAGATAGATATTACAATTATAGTTTTTGTATAAAGTTGTGCAACGTAAGCATTTTAATGTTGTAAGTCATGACAAACAACTAACGAGTTGTGTTACTGAAGAGTCATTGAATTGTTAAATGTCGTCGATTGGTGAGCCATATTGGTATACCATTTACGTTATTAGCTAATAACGTGTATTTGTATTTAGAACAGACATTAATTGTCGTGAATCGTTACTGGGAAGGTTGGATTCAGACATACACCTTGGATACTTCATATCCTGCAAGTGAAATTGTACACTTGTATTTTCATATCTTTTATTATCAAGAGAATACTTGGATTCGACAGATTCATAGTGAATTTTTGTGAGCTACATGTTATCGCAAACATCTTCGTTTGTTACTCAAAACATTCATTCATATTTAGAAATGATCAAAATGCCATTAAAGGGCTCTGTAGAGTAATCATAACAGTCTTTTTGGTTGGGAAATGTCGTGAATCGTTGCCAGGAGGGTAGGGTTCAGGCATATGTTTTAGATACCGAATATCCGTACAAGAATAAATTGCATACTGTATAAGTTTCTATATTCAGAACTTTTCTTCTTCAAAGATAAGTTGCTTAATTATGGAGAATATTTTATTTGACTGATTCAGTTAAATAAACTGCTTGATCAAATGAGTTCTAAGAGTAGTCGTATTCAGGCTCAAACAGTTAATGTTGATAGATGCAAAAAGGTTACTAGAATATTTTTAATTTGCATGTTCATAAATAGCTTTTTTGCTTTAAATATCGGGGAGCGATATCTTTGAATACTGGTTATGTGAAATAGAAGTGAAATGCTGGTCTATAAAAGTGCATTGTATAATATCAGCATTTTAAGTTTACTAATAAGGTGTTTATACCAACAGTTTGGTTTAGTATCTCTGTTTATAACATTGATGAATAGGGTGGTTATCTTTGATGGTATGTTGTGAATCGATACATGGGTAGTTGGATTCAGACATATGCTTGGTACGCATACTTTACAATAATGGTTGTATTTGCTTACTTTTCGTCTTTAACACTCTTGTTTTCGATTTGTTTGAAAATCGATCGATACTTTTCTAAAGCGATTAGAAGATTTTGAATAAATACTTAAATAGTCTGATTAGGCAGGTGAATTGATTTCCCGAATATAATCATTTAGGTTTAAAACCTGGACTATTTTTTAGAAGATAGTTGATTTGTCTTGATTCGAGACTGGGAGTAGACAGATTTGGACATTTACTTTGGTTACATTGTTAGATAAATGCATGATTATTGCATGTTGAATAGTTTATCGAAGATTAAATAAAAACTTGCGGAGTTGCTCCATACTTGAGACATTTTGAAATAAGCGAGAGCTTAGTGTGTCATTCCTGGTCCAAATGATAATTGTACATTTCTAGAGTTTACTGTATATAGCATAGAGAAATCGATGTAAGTTAGACAATGGTTTAAGTTTACACATTGGGTATTTTGATCCAGGTATGTTTCCTGGATGATCCATGTTTTTGCAAACATTGATGTTTAAAATTTATTACTGCATATAATTTTGGTTAAAATTGAGCAAGTTATTTGATAGATGATAAAGTCTTTAAGAAGAAAGATGAAATGCCAAGAAACTATTTTAATCTGGCATATTCACGGATGTATTTAGAATGCAGAGCGAAATTGAAATATTACATTTTTAGATTTTAAAGAATCAAACGAATTGTTGTGAATTGATTTTTGAAGTTGTCAATTCAGATAGACTACGTGATCGTTATGTTTTACCTGCAGCGACAAGAAATACACTTGGTAAAATTACATATTTGAACTCTGACTGAGGATTGTTATTATGTTTGGCATTATAGCCATTACGTTGAGTAGTTGTTCTGTTGAATAAAAATTGTTGTCATGCTTGACATTATAGCCATGACGTCGAATAGTAGTTAATATGGTTTTAAGATGATAGTTGTGTTCCTAACAACATTTATGATATTAGTGTGACGAACACATTGGAGAAGTGTTCGTCAGCTAATTGCATTCTATATTGAACATGTTTGGCATTATGGCCATTACGTTGAGTAGTTGTTCTGTTAAAGCACAGTTGGCACTCCGACATAAAAATTGTTATCATGTTTGGCATAATTACCAGAACGTCGAATAGTTGTTCTGTTGAAGTACAGTTGGAACTCCGACGTAAATATTGTTGTCATGTTTGGCATTATTTCCAGTGCGTCGAATAGTTGTTCTGTTGTAGTACAGTTGGAACTCCGACGTAAAAATTGTTATCATGTTTGGCATTGTAGCCATTACGTCGAGCAGTTGATCTGATGCAGTACAGTTCGAACTCTGACGTAAAAGTCTATTTGTATCGTGGGTTGACGGATTCATATAATGCGTCGAACGCAGGTACAATTTAGCAACCTCAAAAGGGGTTAGTCGCTTGGAGCGACAATGCGATATTTGCATGTTTTTAATGCTAGTTCTGTGTAATTTCAGGAAATACAACCCATAGTAGGGTATGGACACACGCCTAAATGAACACTGGAACACAAGTTGTCCTTATAAGATAGATACAAGTGTGATATAAATAAGATGCTTTGGACTGATTCAAGAAGACTACTTGGTTGGATTGAGATCCATAAAAGACGGATACAAGAAATACAACCCATAGTAGGATATGGACACAAGCCTTAGTGAACTCTGGAACACATTTTGTCCATACAAGATAGATACAAGCGTGATATAGGTTAGATGCTTTGAGCTGATTAATAGAAGACTTTACTTTGTTGATTTGAGATCCATATAAGATAGATACATGTACGTGTGATACAGAGAAGATGCCTTGGACTGATTCAAGGAAGACTACCTTTGTTGGAAGTCTCAAGGAAGAGACATTTCGAGCTTTGGACACTAGTTTGCCCGTTTTTTAGGAGGTTCTGGCGTAGCTGCTGGCTCGAATTTAATCCTATAATATATGTGATATTATGTTGTGTGGTTTGTGGTGAAGACTGTTTAATTAGGAAATAATTAAAATTCAACACGTTTGAAATTAGAGTTGAATTATTTTATTTCCGGTTGATATCACGTCTTAGCGTTAGTGAAATCGAACGCGATTTCAACTGATTGGATAACATGATGTGATCATGAGTAGGTTATGTGAGTGGATGCACGATGGGATCGTGTTATTCTGCGAGTAGCAACCGAAGCGTTTATACACAGTTTTAGTCAATGTTGTAAGTTGTCATACAACCGATTCGAAAATTTAGTTTTATTGTTCGAGGAGGCATACCTTTTTCCCTTTCGAAAGTCACAAAGATTTTGATCTGGGTTTTAACGGTGTCAGGTCGATAAACTAAAGTTTTTCATATTGAAGTCAACGAACACTTTCTTTAGTGCTATTGACCAAATCAACGTTTTTGAATGAAGTATACGTGTTCTGACGTTGATGTAACCTGTTCCCAATAATTACTATTTTGGGAAGTATATTTTTCTGCAATTATTACAAAGCATTGCATAGCATAGGATGTTAATTAAAGTTAATTAAAACATTTAGATATTAGGTTTCTAAGAAGCAATTATGTAATGTGCATATAAATCTGAAACTCAAGGCATGGCTTTTTACTGGCAGCGCATTGAATCTAAGTGAATAAATATGTATTTAAGTGCGTTTCTGTCATATTGTTTCAAGGAAGGCACAAAGTTTTGCTTTTAAAGATATTGATTATATCCGAAAGTCCTTCATATTTTTAGATATGTAATATCTATTTCCAGAAGGGCATCAATTTTGGTAATTTAGTTGATAGTTGTGTTTCTTTACAACATTTACAGTAGTTGTATTATATCAGTGTGACAAACACATTAAGAGAAGTGCTTGTCAACTATTTGCATTTTATATTAAACAGATAGTATTTAGATTTACAACGTTTCGAAGAATTGTTCTTTTGCTTTTGTTGCAATACGAGATAAGTTTGTATTAAGGTTTGCAAAGCATGGTGCTTTCCAGATATTATATTGTTCATTACAATAGTTTTAGAAGATCGTATGATTTTTGTAGTCCGGTCGTGTATTCTTGTGATAATCACGGAATTTTTTTATTTTGTGACCAACAATGTCGCATATTTCGACAGTTTATTAAGGAAGAAAGTTTCATTAACTTTCTGAGTTACGTGTTTTGCCAAAAGGCAATGTTATGGTTACAGTGCAAGTCTGTAGACAGTGATTTAGATTATTGTTATGTATTAATGACAGTGCGTGATTACTGTATTAGATAGTGAGGCATGTTACTCACAGATTTTGCATAGTGCTAGAAGGCACTATATACATGTATGGTCCTTATACAAGTTTTTTATATTGCAAGTTGACAGATAGTCACAATTTAGAATTGGTTTATTCCGAAATTTGTGAATTAATTTGAGATCTTGGACGTGTTAACAAACGTGTAGCCACAATGATTTTAATGACAGTTGATCATTAGATATGGATGGGCTGTTGGATTTAGATGTTTTAATTAGGCACACGATGCCTTATTGATGCCTTGAAGGCAATTAAACATCGTAAATCAGCAGCGAGGTTGGGAGCCGAGGACGGATGTTGGGTATATTTGAACCTAAGAGGTTTCTGGCATTAATGCCATCGGCATCGTGGCCGCTATGACATTGGCATCGTGGCCGTCATAGGTACCTGGATGCATCGCAGCCTGGCTACATTTTTTCTTTTTTTCACTCATTCTTTGTATCAGATGTACTTAATGCTATTCCAATAAACGCGGGCTGCTGGCTCGAATTTAATCCTATAATATATGTGATATTATGTTGTGTGGTTTGTGGTGAAGACTGTTTAATTAGGAAATAATGGTTATTCCATTGCAAATATGGAGTAAAACACGACTGCATCATTCGACCTGTCCGGGATACTAACATGTATAAACCGTTGTAGCATTATTTTTTCACATTGTATTGTAATGCATATATTGCCTTTATGATTGCTTACTTATCTTTGTGCAGTCATGTATTACATAGTTTATTTAGTTTAACCTTGAATTGGCATGTTTTCTACAAAGTGTGATTCTTGCTTTTTTGAGAAGAACACATTGTAACATATTTTCAATTAATTCTGCACGTATCACCCTCTCATAGGTATCTAGTGCAGGCCCTATTAGTTGATATTAGACAATTATAATAAATAGATAGATAAATACAAATATTTAAAATAAATCTCTTGAATACTAAAGAATTTTTTAATTTGCTTGCTTTTGTGAAAACATTACACACTTTTCAATTACTTATTTCGTGAAAACATTACACACTTTTCAATTACTTATTTCGTGTAGATTGAATCAGACTTAACAAAATTAGGGGAATTCAGTGAGCACTTTGCAATTATCTCAAAATTTAATCTATCGGAGCATCTTTGGTTTTGCCAGTTTTCAATTAAACATTCATAACGATTTATACAAATAATAAGAAATACGTTTTAATGCTTACCAAGCCATTGTTGTTGGTGGAAATTTGCAGTCAGTCGGTCCAGACAAATTGTCGAAACTTACACAAGTATGCCTTTCCTTAAGTTATGTACTTGTCCAATAACATCAATGCGCATGCCCAGTGATCAGTTGTGAGTTGTATACAAGCCAATTCATAACAAGGCTGTCATATCGTGCATAGGGGCCCTGGGATATGGGCCAAAACTAGACCCGTATTGCTGAGCCTGGTAATCATTTTCAAACGAATGGACAAACGCACCAGCAGGTAATCTACATGTACTTCAATGGGTCAAACCTCAGCTGCTTGCAGACTGCCTATTGCAACCAATTTTGGCTCGGCAACGGACGTGTAAAACTGCATGTTGGGCAATAAACTGAATGTCGACTTACCATCTTTAGATGGGACATGTACAGTATTGTTTTAAAACGATCTAAGGCTAATTTAAGTTTTTGTCCATAACAAACAGCTGTTGACTCTCCAAACTGTAACGGCGAAGCCCATAAGATCCCTCATTTGTTGTTAAGTGCCAAATGAAAACTGAACATTTTTAGATGGAATAGAGAAATTAAAGCAATCACTTGAATTAAACCTTCCTTGGTTAGGACCCAGATAGAAAAAACAGAAGTTTGTATACTATCTGTTTTGTTCATTCATAACTTACTCGGGAACAAAATGGTGGATCTTTTTCTACAATAAGTACAATTACCAAAAATGTATAAGATACTTGTACGGTTGCATTACAATTGTTTGTTATCATTTCTATTGCTCTCCTCCATTTGTTCTTCAACAGTAACACTGTACTTAGTACCAAAAAATCTCTTTCTCTCTAAAGCTTCTCCCATAGCATCAGATCAGGTACAGAATCCAGTCATGGTTGTGGTGTTGACGTCTTCTTCCCCTTACTCATGTTCTCACTTTTGTTTCCCATGACCCTTACACTCCGATTCAAATCCAGATGCGTTTATTACATTTTATTATACATAGTATATACGATATATTATATAGGAGCATGTTAAGTAAATTGTAAATGCTACTTCATTAAGGGACACATACAAAGCCACGGGCATTTGGGTCATTTGTGTATGGTCTCTACTTCATATTAAACGGAAATAAAATCTGTTGGTGAAAAAAATTGAAAAGCTAAAGTTTTTTTAAGCAAATAAGACAAGGGAAAGATCAATACCCGGTGATTTCAGCGGGAAGTGGCGTTTCGTTCATTGGATGAGCTGCGCGCGCACGCATAAATGTGATTATCCAATATAATTAGGGGAGGGCTATTTGAAGTAGTTTTTGGTCTCAGGCGCGACCCAGGGCTGTTGTCTTAAGGACATTTCGTTGAAAATGAGCCATTCGGCTGATAATTGGTAAGAGTTTGCGATCTTATAATGTATAACTGTTACTCAGACACATATTTTGACACGATTCTGTTGGAAATAAGCTTTGAACCGAGAGATATTCACGATTGATATGCACATTTTTGATTGTGCCATTGCTTTTCTATTGCACAACCCATGTATTGATAGAAGAAACATTAATAATACAGATTGGTTTACCTTCAATACATGGCAGACACTACATATCGGTCTATTAATACCAGTTTGTGCCTTAAATAGTTTTATATTTCCATCCACGGCCTGGAGCCTGGGTGTGTTTGTCTCTTATGTGTATGCTTGTGCATGGACTTCTAATCACTAGCAGAATTTAGCATGATGCAAACTCGACATTATAACTCATGCTGTAACATTTTGACTTCGCTGGAAAACAATAGGAATTATTTTTCTTGCCAATCAATCATGAATCACAATCAAAATTTCAGAATGATCAATCAGGCAATGATCCAAATCAAGTTATAACATTATATGATATTCAGCAAGAAGTCCGGTAGAAATACAGAATATTTAAATATCAAAGCTGAAAGTTAAAAGCTAATCTGTCAATTTTCTGTCTGCAAAAGAGCGTCCCAAGAGCGTTTACATTTGACACAATAACAGACTGAGGCTTTGAAATCTAGGATTCCCCAGGAAAATATGACGTCATACTAATTAGCATAAGGATTTCCCTATTGGGGTGGGTCGAGCCTTGTTCGAAAACCCAATCCATAAATACATGCTAATTTCTAAGGAGATAGGAAGTGTATAACGTGTTTATCGATTTTGTTTAAAGATTTAATCAATTATCAAATTGTTTAAGTGGATAAAGTGGTCACACTTGCTTCAATTCATAGCGAAATCGACGGATAGAAACTGACCGAATTCCCGATATCCTACCCCGTATTACTGTAGGCTATAAGCACAGTGACCTACAGAGGGCGCTATCACAAACAAGTACTGGACGAACCGATAAATTCCCGGGTATTGTAACGCCCTTGAATAAGATGAGAAGCTTGATGTTTAAACAACAATTACTAGTTTAGTTTTTAGTTTTATAATTTAATTACGTCTCACGCTAATTAGAATAAAACGTTCACACTGAAAACAAAACATTTATCCCAGCGGCATTCAGCTTATGAGAGAGTGAAACTAATAGTTTAAATACTAATTGTTATTTACGGCTCAAAACTTAATCTACTCTAAGCTTGGATGAGGTGTGTATGTTACAAAATATAATATGAAATCTATTGACCAACTGCCAACCGCGCATGGCATGAATCTCAAGCCATAACATGAGTATATTTGAAACGAAGACTGACTATACAAATATTCCCAATAAATGTATAAAATTCTTTTATTCTATATTTATTGCATAAAGGTCAAAACTGCTATTTTAAATGACAATTAAGCTATGGATTAAGGTTATTCTTTCCAGAAAACATGTTTAAAAAATGCTTGCGATTTTTTCAAAAATGTTTTCTTTTAGAAGTACCTCGATTTTCTCAATGATTTATATACCAACAGGTACATGTTTACTTCCAACTAGACACCATTATGTAACTGACCAAATGTCACCAGACAGAAAACTTGTTTTTGTTTTTTCACCAATAGTTATTCTGTACTGTGTACGGTTCAATACAATTTTAAAGGATTTAAGGCCAATTCTTAGCAGGAAGTGGATTGGAAGATGGCCAGACCAAAGTATTTGGATTAAACCTGACTTTTCTTATGACTTTCAATCAATTTTATTTGTGGTATAACACTATATAGTTAAAGGTTATATAGTTATACGTCGTACTTATACGGTGCTGTGTATTCGATCTGCTGAATTTGTGGAGAATATTCTCAGGTGAATGGCTTAGAAGCCTTTTACTGGAGACAAAATTATACATTTCAATATAACATTTGTTTAATTGTTCAATGAAATCCAAATCAAGGGCTAGCATACATTGAGCAAACTTTTGTTAAGGGCAAATTCTAACATATACAGGGTGGTCCAAAAAATGGGACACTCGTATTTCAAAAATAAATATTGATTTTCTTGAGGAAAACATGTCATATTATATATTTAATTTATCATAATGTCTGTCAACCGGTGTCCATAATATAAATGACGTCATTTTCGTTTCAAAACAGGTTTTTCGAAACTTGCAAAAACCAAGTTTTTTGTCATCTTGATTTACATAAACTGACGCTAATATGTCCACTATTTTAATCAATTATAAGTCAAGTTGTGGACAATAATTTATCTCAAAGTTATGGAAGATTGTCTGGTTTGAGAATTTGCAGGCGGTTCTATGTTTGGTATATTAACGGAGACGCAATTCACATATTTAGTTCCTCGCTTTCGTTATGGTGACGATCTTCATGAATATTGTCACATTGGCAACAGGGGGGGGGAGATTTCCCAAAGATGACCTGTAGTATTCTGCACGTTCGATCGTCAGCATAACTAGGTGAGTACCGGTGAAGACGAAGAAATGTAAACCGAACTGTAATTATCAATTACTGTCTCGGAATCTTGAAAAGATTTCCTCAATTTCAAAGAAGTTTTGTGTTGATCTCACTTTTGGAATTTTTTCTATGTAGCATAAGGCTGACACTATTAACACTAATGTCATGTGGAAACCCGATTGTTCTAGACTACCAAATAGTATAAGAGTATTCCGACACCTTACTTTCAAAAGCAAGTATTTGTAGTTTTGTTCAAGTTGACATTTTATTTATTCAATCCGATTAGTTCTGTTAAAACATGTTACGACATAATACTAAGTACTGATTAACCATCGGTCGGGAAAGGTAAAACACAATAAACCCATTACAAAGGCTTAGGTTATTTTTAGACGTTATATTTATTTATAAGCGTGTTTGAAGATCAAGTTATTCAAAACATATAAATATTGGTACATATATATTACCAGGACGATCAATAAGTTCTGAGAAAATCGCTCTCAAACTAAGGATTTTGTGCCCTTTTCATTCAAATTTTCATAGGAGTTGTTCATAAAATACTCTCAAATTAAAATGCCAAACATTGACTCTTCTCAACTTTGCTAAAACAAATATTGTTACTATGGTTACTCGTGTTACAGGTGTCGGTTTGGAGAACTGTATCCTGGGCTAATAAGCTCTTTGTGAAAAATATAGAAATAACACCCAAATCAAATTATGAATATTCAAAAGAGGACATTCAAATCTTCACAAGATGTAAAAAACAATATGGACATAGTTATCTACAAAATAAATGAACTCGGAATATTTGTAATTTGGTCAAGGTCAAGTCAAGAAAAGTTGGATACATGTTGAATACTTGAATTTGTAGTCAAGAGCAGCTTGGGTTAAACATACATGTACGTATCACATTGTTAAAATCAGACAGTATTGTCACAAGGATCTGGTCAATGATATTGTGGCCAAACCTATGTTTCGACCAATACAATTCAATACAACGCAACAAACAAAACAAACAAATGTGTAAACAGTGTTGATATCCACATTTTAATAGTTCATTAACGCGAATGACATATTATGAATGTTATACACAATCTTACTTATTTTTTATAAAAATCGGTTTTTATTATTTAAGCATGAGATTGTTGCTCCAATGAAAATGCAGAGTATCAATTTAGACATGGTGGCTTAATACATGTACAATACAATGCAAGTAGATCAGATTGGCATTGTTTTATTACAAATCCTTTTTTGTATCAAATATTAAATGCAGGCCAAGCCAAAAATATTATTTTAGCTAATTTCACCGAGGTTATAATATGAAAGACAGTAAAATATAGATACCAAATATACTACATTCCAAAATAAAAGACAAATGTGATCATACAGAAATTGAACAAAATGAGTAGTGAAGATATGACATGACACTCCCTCCAAAAGTATGTCAACTTGAACTTCCTATAACATATATCGTTTTGAGGCCTTTTTTGTTAATGGTTACCTCGATTCCAACAAAACTCGGAACGTATAGCAAAGATTTTGTTTGATTGTGACGAGATGTCCTGTTTTCACACAATTTTTGAGGGAGTGTACTCAATGAATATGATGAACACCTTCGTATATACAACCATAAAATACTTATAAAAACGTAATGTTGCCAAATTGCATCTTAGACGTAGTTACTTGCAAAATATATAGGAATACTAGTATAATTAAAATAGTACATAATTATGATTATCCAAAATGAAATACTACTAAAGCAATTTGCTGAAATCAAAGTCATCACCATCAATCTACCTTTAGTAATAGAAGAGAAAAGTTCGAAAGCTCTTTGGAAATATAAACACTTCCGGTAAATATTCTGACATTTATCCTTCAAACTGTGACATTTATGCTTATATTTCGACATATATATGATTCTTACATACCAATACGATCAAAAAGGTTACTAACATACCAAATGAAAGGTGATTTCCTGGTCAAACTTGCAAAAGTTGGTCCAAACTCACACTCGATCCCTCCACTCCCTCCAATACGCATGTGCAGCGATGTTAAAAATAAGGCAGTGACTGGAGAACCTACATTTTAAGGTTCTTTAGCACTTCGGCCAAAGAGCCTTAAAGGTAATGTATGTACAAGCCACTCTAGTATATTTAAATGGTATAGAGATAATATGTTATGAAGCATCAGATTTTGGATTATATGTACAGATAAAAGAAAATTGTTTCTACAGTATAATGGTAAGGATATTTCATGTGCAACTTGGATTAGAGCATTTAAGTGCAAAGTAGATACCAAACTCTTAATTATTCATTGGAAAACATTACACAACGTATATCCATGTAATGAGATTTTAAATGGTTTTAGAATTAGAGATATTTCTTTTTAAAATTGTAATGTAATTGACAATGTTAAACATAATTTTTATGAGTGTACAAAAATAAGGGATATATGGAATTTTTTTGATAATATCACTTTTGAACAAATTATAGGAATAAATAAGTATAAGAATTATAAAGAAGTTTTAATAACCAGGAGGGAAATACAAATTTTCAATAGAGACAAAACTGGAAGTATACATGCATATTTTGAAAATGAAAAACTGTACAGAAATTAAACAATGTAACTGGGTCTTTGTATAATTATATTATTTACATATGTTATATTATTAAAATATAGATTTTACAAAAAGAAAACACACTCTAGTTTTGTGGTTATGGCGTTTGCCTAATACTCCCACGGCGCAGGTTCGATTCCATGTTGGTACAATTTTTTTCATTATGAAGTTTGTTCTCTGAGGTCCGGATATTATGTACACAATTTTTTAAAAATTCATGGGCTCGCTCCAACGCTCAACCATCCATGTTTAATGAAATTAATCACTTGTATTGGCTTTACTATATTCACAAGCTTACAGCATACGGGGAATCCCATTTGAAGGTGGCAAAAAGTATGAAGGAGACTTTGGAATGAAGAAAATGATCTTGTTGAATTCTGGATACAGCACATCATAATGCAGTTTATCGAGAATGTAGGGACATCAGCCCGATTTTTAGGATTTTCAAATGACAAGAGGCACAAAATATTTTTTCAATTTTTTGCAAAAACTTCCCCTTCAAAAGTCCTTCATTTGTATCAACGTTTTTTTAGGCTAGCCTCCAATTGGGCATCACTAAATGTGACCTCAACACCATTCTCCCAAGGGCCTATTCTAAACATCAAAATCTTTACTGATTAGTAAAATTGAACAAGTATATGACTGCTCCAAGTTGCTGCACCACGAAGGTTACTGAACCTTTAAAAAGCCAAATTTAGACTGAGGATTGAAAAGGTTCTAAGAACTTTTTTTTCGGTAGACCGGAAGTAAATTTACGAGTCGAGTAAAAAGTGATAATGTTCTTTTTATGAAGTGGGGAAGTCAAAACAGTTCTTATAGGAAGTCAAAGTAAGCATTCAAGGATCATTTAGATGCATTTAAAATCAAATCCACTGCAAAAGTGAAATGAATAAAATCGTTGTAAGTTTCCTTCTTCGTTTTCTTCGCGGACCTCAGAGAAGACACTTCCGGTTTAATAATCGGTGAGTTTATCGATCAAAAAATATTTTGTCATTTCCGTCACTTAGAATTCCTTTAAGGCTGGCTCTCTAGCAAAATTGGCAATCAAAATGCTAAAGACCCTATTTATGGCTTTCTAGCCGAAATGCCAAAGAACCTTAAAATTTAAGGCTCTTTAGCCAAATGGGTTACCAAAATGCTAAAGAGCCTAAAATTTTAGGCTCTCCAGTCACTGCCTTATTTTTTACATCGGGCTGCGCATGCGTATTGGAGAGAGTGGGTGGATCGGTAAATATCGTGACAAACAGCTTTTGAACTTCTCTCTTCTATTACTAAAGGTAAAGTATACCATTGATAGTGCTGACTGTGGCTGAAATGCTCTAATGTCAACCATTTGTTATTAACCCATCACGCCATCTTTTATTTCACAATAATATCAACATCATTGGACATGTCAGAAAGTTCGGTAGAGTGAAATGATACAATAAGCTTCCGGTCTCCAGGCCGTCTAGGTGTGTATTTCTGGGCTTCCAGTTTAGCTTCTGCGCCTGATGGGACCGATCTGGAAAAATACCAATGATATGGTATGTAATAGTATATCGTCCTTGTCAATTACACATTTCTGGGCTATATTATCGTGGGCGTTTTTTACGAAACATATACATGTTACTTAAACACGTACAATTGTATTATGCAATGCATCCGCAATACCCAAGATAATTTAAGGAAGGCCTAAAAGAAAAAGGAATATCGAAAAGTCCGGTGGAATGAACAGGGAAACCCGCAGGGAAATGAACCCATAATCACAAAATAAAACTTTTGTATTTGAAAAACCATTTAATTCATCATTGACTGATACACTTTTTTATACTTACGCAATTTTGACTTTAACGGGTTTCTGGAGACCGGGTCCTTCAACAGTAAACTCGCAGTTGGTCAATGGTGTTGGAAGAGGATTGATGAACTTGGCCTCGACACTAAATTCCTCTGCAACATTAACTGCATCCGGGGCCTTGATGTCAATATCCGGCTTAATCAACCGGAAGTCGTCAGACTCACAATGAACTTGCTTGGTCTCGATGATGCTTGCCATCAGATTCATACGAATCATGCACATGTCTACGAGTTTTCCGAGGTAGTCTGATGGGTCTACCTTCATCTCTACTTTTCCCTCTGTAAAAAATTGCATCATCTTTTGTTGACATATAGTTTTCACGTTTCCAATGAAATTACTCAGCATTTGAAGCTACCTTATATCCTGTGCTCATTCACTGACTAATAATAAGCTTGATTTCCAAATGAATAATCGAAGCTGATAAGATAAAACATTATAAAAAGTAGTATATAATAATTATGCTATAATTGGATTTATGAAATTATAAACAGTTTGTTGAGGGGAGTAGTACATTATATGAAAGTATAGAACAAATGAAGTAGGAATCCATCCCCTGGACAAAGATCTCATGACTGATGTCAAGGTCACGAGGTAACTGGAACTTCATTATTCCACTGAACTTCAAAGAGGTATGACACTGAAAACAACCCACAACCCACCCTTGAATCAAGAAATATAAGGTAATTAAATTATCATTTAATTGTACTAATTAGGCTCCCTGGCGGCAAACTGTTAGAATTAGAATAAAGCCATTTTAAAGTGTAAAGACTACTATGCAGAATATATGCATCGCATAGATTGGGTGTTTTTGCTCTTTAACAAGAATTTAAACACGTTTCGAGCTGACAATGACATTGACATCGTGTGATAAACGAAATTGCTACAACAAATCATTATTTACATTACTTTAAGGCTTCTGTATGAAATGAGATAGTTCACTACAAGGCTTTTACATAAAATAACGTGTTTATAACTCTGAAATAAAAAAAATGAAAATACATACCAGCAGCTGCCTCTAGTTTGATATTCAATGATTCTGATTTAACGATTTCAGCTGGAACACCAGTGTAGTGAACAACCCTAGCAGTGAGTGTTGCCTTCACCGTGCGTTCCGCCGCGCTCTTGTTCTTAATCTTGAGAACCACATCAAACGGCTGCCCGACAAGCACATCGTCCTTCTCTATCATATCAATGAAGACATCCTGCAAACCCGAAATAATGTCAGCTATTTTGTTCCTATTTAGGGGTATCATTACATCCACCATGCTGCCATTTAGCATTGTATGATTGATTTCATGGTAAATTGGTTGATTGCTTTGTTACTTAAAGTAGTTCCACAATTTTATTAAAACAACAATTTTTATTGTCATTATTATTTGATTCATTTATGTTGATTTTGCCAGTATGTGTTCTACAATACTAGGCCTAAAAAGATCAATGTTTAACGATAAAAATGTTACCTTTACATTCTATATATAATTCGTATATAAAATGTTCTTATCATGTGGATCTACCTTGATTGATTATTTTAAAGATGATTTGTTGATACATACATTATTGTGATTGTTTCTGTGTGCTTTATAATGATAATGTCGAGGATTGTGACATTTATGTTTTGGATTCCAAGTGCTACCAAATGACATTGTTTATCAAAGCACATACATGAAATGACATTTCAAAGGAGGACGGAAAGTATCACAACAGATTTGGACAGTCATATGTTGGATTTTGGCTATTGTCTGAGGATTTAAACAGGTGCATGCCATATATCCATGCATCACCTCCATGAGATGATAAAATAATTTGAATTTTGAGACAGGGAAGATCCAAACAACCCGCCAACCAATATGTTGCATTTTGAGACAATGTTAACCACGTTAGTTATTTCTTTACAGATATCCATTATCGGTGACCAAAATTAACCTGAAAGCAATGGATCGCATGAGTTTTCCCTGTGGGATCATAATACGTAAAATATTGTTTTCCACTTTATATAAAAGGAATTACTTATTCCTTTAAAGGGGTTAACCATGTCTCAAAACGCAACACATTGGTGCAACAAAAATTGAAAAGGCGGTGGTCAAAAGGAAAGGGTTCAAATCAGAACAAAATTTCAGAAAAAAACATGTAGGTTGGTTGTTTGCACCTTCCCTGTCTCAAAGTCGAAACCATTTTATCATCTCTATGAGTGCCTTTCCTGTAGGTAATGCATTGGACTAACATATGCACTTGTTTCAATCCTCAGAAAACAGACAAAATCCAACATATGCTTGTCTGAAATCTGTTGCGATATTTTCTTGCTCATTTGTCTTTGTTTAGAATTAATATAAGAAACTACTAATTCGAAAATGCTATGAATATAGCAAAAGCTACATTTCTAGCTGTGTTAGTATACCAAGCATATAAACAATAAAACACTACAACATTGCACCCTTAGTTTCAAAACCTATTAAATTGCACTCTGAAAAGGAACAATGGATGTTTTAAATGTATATGCAGGCAAGATCTAAATGTCCCTTACTGAAATGAAGTCATAATGGACTTCAATAGTAGTTAAGATATGAAAGCGTACAATTAAGCGTACAATTTGCATTGATTGACAATGACTGCGGTGACTATTTGTATTGGTGACTTGATTTTAATGAACGTATCCTGTTTGAGTTCCAAGCCAAGAAGAAACAGAATCTAAACATTGGAATGGTAAAAGCAAGGTTAACCGATATTCAATTTGAGAAACCTAGAATGGTGTATTTGTACAAAGCACGTGAAGCAAATTTGAAATACAAAGGGGTGTCGACAAACAGATATTTGGTGCAGAATTTAGCAGAAAGTGGCCAACAAGAAAAGCGGTGGTCAAAAGCGAACAAAACAGTGTAAAACTCTAAGCTGAAATCAGATAATATTGTAATCTACTGCTATAAGTACTTACGTCCTAAAATACAGCAATTATGGAAATAGAACACAATTTAGTTACACTGAATCACTGAACAATTGTATATATTTATTTTGTTTATTCCGTCAAACCATTCCTTATTCAAAAATCATGGGGGTTGCGCCCATAGTCATTTCAACCAATTAATTGAAAAATATCAAACACTTAACCAGCGGATCATACAATCAGATGGTGGTTTTATTGATGGCGCAACTTAACTATACAAAAAGGTATATGTAGCAGCGATATACTTTCAAGTGAATAGGGAATTTATGGAGTTACCTGATCTTTAATATCGTACACATCGACAGGTAGTGAAGAAGCTTGTGCAGCTCGCCATACTGCGGTTCTTTCTTGGTGAGACTCTAAAAATATATTTATCATAAATGACTATATATGGCAAGCACTAGAAATCATGGCACGCCAAATAACCAACTATATGTGATTTATGAGCTATTTGGTCAGGATCGGACCATAGACGAGGCCAAAATAGACTCAGGGTAAATGGTCAAAGGTTGTGCATACACAACCATTGGACCTAGATTTCATAGCATACCTGACTGCGACAATCGATGTCATTTCTCAAGCATTACAGAGCCTCCTCAAGCTTTAAATTTTACCCTTAAAGTATTATACGTACAAGTCATAAATTAGATAATCTGGCTTACTTTCTGGATATTTATATTGGTTGGTGATATCTTGTCTATCTCCACCGCCAATTGCTCCTGACAACCGTTGACCAATAGGCAGCTTGGTACTGATGGATTTTCCAACCCTTTAACAAGTAAATTGATAATTTTATTTGACTGCACAGTGCATACACTGTATTTTTGACGATACATCATATTTTGCTGCCCCAAGCCATATTATGAAGATTTTCATTTATTATGGTAGTAAAAATTTCTTGAGAATCTATGCATGTATACTTGATTACGTAAAATGTTGACAAAACAAAAAAGTAAAAATCTTGAAAATTATTGTATGCCCTTTTTCTAGATAAGTAGTATATATGAAGTTAATAATTTGATACGACTAAAGACTTACTGGTTTTTCACTAGTTGTTTAGATGTCTGACCATCGGGAGCATGTATCCAATGAACACGGTCAGCATTTACCTCAGCAAATATAAAGGCACCATCATAAGGGAGATTCACCAGTCCGTTCTTCAACGCCTCTAGTGAGGCTGGTCCGGCACAGAATACACCTACCATTACAGATACAAACAGTGCATGAAACAAAACAAATCATAAATGAACATTTCAAATAAATGTTGAATATAGAATCTATCGTTATTACAAAGAGTATTCAAAGTACAAGTTTATAAAATACAACTATACAATATATATTTAGAGTACAGGTATGTTGGAGTAAAAATATTTAAAGTTGAGATCGCTGGTCGAGAGGGATTAGGAGTATAAAAAGAACAGTACCTTTTGACAAAATACAAACTCACCGTCACTTGTCTCTTGTGGAGTTGCATCTATGGCCTGCCAACCACCAAACCCAGTTGGAAGATCTGGTCTAGCCATCCAGACATCATTCCATACGTGGAAGTTCCTGCAGAAAATTAATGGATACCAAAACACTTGGAATAATTCATGTGAAACTCCAGCCTGGAAAGGGCAAAACGACGCATGCAAAAGATCAAGAGAGAGAAAAAAGCATCGACTTGTCATCTAAAAAATTACAATATCTTACCATACTGAATCTGAATTATATTCCTCTAGTGGTTTGCCATCTGTACCCCAATGGTTGTCAATGGTGATGCTACCATCGGTGTCATGGGCAGAGGAGAAGTTAGTAACACTTCGGGCAGGTATCCCCAAACATCTAGCGACTGTAAAAATATTACAAATGATAGGATAATATGACATTCTGTTTCACCATAAAATATATTGTTTAGATTGTCTATTGTTGCTGCCTAAATTGTTTTTTTATTTTAATTTACTAGAATGTAACACCTACTTGAAGTCACAACACCGGAAAACACCCAACATTGTCCGTATTTAACTGGTTGCAACGTCCTCCAATACTCCTCGAGGATTCTCACTGAACCACTCCAGGCTAATGGGGAAGTACCTCCCGCGTATTTACCTGACCAATTCCCAACCAACACACCTCCATCATCCGGGGCATTGGTCTGAAATAATTGCATGGTTCGTTAAACACAAATATATAGACCTTTCTTAAATAAACAGTTGCACAGACACCAACCAGCACTTTTTTCTTTTAAGAGGTCAGTGTAAAAATGCTTAAAATATAATTACCAAAATATATCAACGGGAAGAAAACTGATAGATGTCAGTGATAATGTTACCATATATTTAATTAGATGCATTCTTCAATGTTTCAAGAAATAAAGAATACAATCCAAATAAAAGCTTACCATTGCAGAAATTTTCCTTGAAACGTTCACTGGATTTCCCATCACTTTATAACTCAAACCAGACTGTTCCAAAAGATGGAAACAACAGTCCAGCATGAAATCTTCGAACTAAACACAAAATTGAAAATAATTAGTTCATACAAATTATATTTCAAACTTCCAATTAAGGGTATCTATCAGCCTCAAAAAGTCAGTCTGGCAATTCTACGTCAACATAATTATGGTATTAGATTCTCCTACCTAACACCCATTGCAAAGAAGCTTAAATAGCTCTGAGCTTTTAAAGAAACTTTGCAACAAACTAGGACATGTGTAAAACAATTAATATTATCATAGTATTATCATACTATTCTATTAACAAATTAGGCTTCTTGACCTCATACAAGATGGGAAATCATGGGTGTATTTACGACGACGGAACAGATGCAGACGTGTCTGTTTGATTTATACGAAACTTGGTGTACTCACTTGTCCAAAATTCCATGGTTTTGGTCGTATGTTCTTTGCTGTCCCAGAATAGATCTTACCAGAATCGTTGAGCACATATTCTCTGCGTAGATTTTCGTCATCAAGGAACACGAGGTCATCTGGAATAGTACACTTATCAATAGAGTGTCATAATTACGACATTGGTCTAATTTTATGACATGATGTCGTAAACCATCACTTGTTTGTGTGCATGTTATACTGTATGTGATTTTATGTTTGGTACATAACTGCAGTATTTAAAATATAACTAGTGTGAACTAGTAAACATTATGAAGTAAAAGCCACTTTGTTGAAAAATTCTTTAAATTCAGTAGTTGCCTTGTCGTTCTTTGTAGTCAAAAAGTGTTTGGAAACACATCTCATTATCTCACAACTTGGACTTCAAAATGACTAATGGAGAGAATGACTTTTTAAGACATATTGAACTACCAAGAAATATCAAGCCCTGTTCAATGATTATATCAGTTGCTGAAACGGTCATAATTAAAAGGAGAAAATCATTTACATCGTCATCAAACGCCAAGTCAAAAGACTGAGTGTTGGGATGACATACTGGGACATACTCACCCGGGCACCAAGGGTTGAAGAGCATGTATATTGGATCTTCATGTGTGTAACGATACTTCTTCTTGCTGTCGGAGTCTTTGAATATGGAATCAATCTTGAATTGCCATTTTCCAATAGGGATATCAGGTGGGGTGAAGATAGTCATTACAATCTCTTTGTCCTTCTTAGATTTCACTTTAGCGCCCCATTGTTTTGGCTTGTCCGCGTCGGAGAGGGTTAGGGTGATGGATGTACCTTTGCTCACTAGAGGTCTTTTACCTGTCATGAAATCACGTATATAAATAAAACATCGACTGGAGGCGGGTTGTAAAGTTTGTCAAATTTAGTTTAATATAGATTTCAACATGATTTATATGCAATACTAAATTGCAGAATGCAGATGTTCAAGTGATAGGCATGCGCCACAAACATAAACCGAAAGCTTCCTTACCTATTTCAAATATCAAATTAAGGTCGTCTTTCTCTTTCGAAAATTCCCTATCGAACTCGACCTCGATATCAAAGGATTGCCCTCTCCTGACAACCAACTGGGATTTCATGTATTTATCTCCTTTCATGACATCCGTGATCTCAAACTTGTCGGTATGATGTGCTTTGACATTTTCAGCAATGTTAAAGTTGACTTTCTGTACTCTTAAGACTTCCTTGTCCGCTTCGGGAATGTCTGAAATTCACAAAATCACAATAATTATTATCACTATTAGTTGTAATTTTCATATATTGTTTATTCAACTATTGATCCTGGATATAGATTGCATGATTCACATATACTGTCACATTCAAATTATAATGCGATGCGACTTTTTTATATTTTTAGATAATTTACGAGGTTACATCAAGAATCATTGTGGGAGTGTTTTTAAATGAAAATAGATGGCGTACGTATATATCTAATCAACATTCATGGAGCCCCCTTTCCATCACCAATAAACCGTTGACTTATGTTTTACATTTTGACATTAGACATAATAAAAAAAATATTTTAGATTTGACATGTGACCTAACGTTGGTGGTCGAACGGGCTAAATACGTGTCATCCCATTCACACATGGTTCCAAAATGTTATCTATATATTCCCGACATCGTATAAGCAAGTTGTCAGACAGCTCTTCCAATCGAATTTACATGATAGGGTAATAATAATTATCGGTATTAATTATATGTCGTAATTATATGTCGTAATTATTTATCAAATTGCTCTCCTGGCACATTTAGACCCTGGAATCATTTGACATCATCAATTTCACATCATCGCATATTATGTTCTATGTTTCCCCAGTTGTTTTTTTATAATAGAGGTTGGGTTATCAAAATGATTAATGTCGAGCTATGCAACAGGTCTTGCTGCTAACTGCTCATGGATATCATTCTAAATACCAACCGGCATGTACGGTTTGTATGTAATAAATATCACTGAGAACGTACACAAACAACATACAGTTTTTAATACATCCTTCAGCAAGCGTTTGCAATGATGCAGTGATGAGGTCACAACAGTCTCTAACTAGCGTCTAGACGTAGTTATGAGTACAAGCAAACATAAAAAGGGAGTGGGCATCACTTTTACAGCCCATGTAATCACATCAATATATTTACCAAGAACACATGGGTGCTGTAAGATGCTACCAAGAACGAATGTATCCGTGAAGTAGCATGTAATTATATGGCATCATACTACGAGTACATGTTACATTCATCATATTTTAGTAATTTAGGCCGGAGTATCGGAAAATGACTGGGAAAAGCAATTTATATGGGAATAAACAAACCGATGCTGTAAATGTGCAAAACATCCTTAAATCTCTGACAATAATTTTCTTGAACCAGAAGAAGATTTTACACCTTTTAAACATATCCATAGAAGATTAGAAAATTGGCGTTATTAATGATTATACATGTACATGCCCTACTTATAATTTAATCATTGTAAACAATTGAGAATCATGTCCTTTGAAAGGATGACCAAACTATTTAAATTAGTATATTTCCTCTCTCGACCCTCTCATATGAATCAATAGGCCCACCTCTGCCTCCATAAACTCCCATATTATCATTCATTTGGTAAAGCATTCATTTACTATGTACATGTATCAATCACATCCCTTTATACGATCAATTACTTAACAACAATCGTGAGTGAATGCATACCTAATTAACAGTTGTTGTCATCAGAATGCTAATGACTTTTGATCTTTAGCTGTTATTATACAGGCCTTTTCAATATATTTTTAGTTTTTTTGTAAATGACCGCATGACACCAATACTTCTATAAACAGACAGAAGGAGCTCCGTGAATGAATTGTTATTTAAATCGATATACGTCCCATTAAACAACGAGTATGGCTATAGTTTATATTGCTTTCAATATTAAAATCGATTGAAAAAAACATCTAGAGAAGATCGCGAATTACGTTTTACCATAGACCCGCCGATGTAATTGAAAGTTGTGTTGAACATAACGTAAATGCCATCTACACATGTAAGTGATTATCTTCAAGCTGAATTACAGTTTTCTTCTTATACCTTGAATGATTTATACTCAGAGTGATCTGTGATTTATGGTATAAAGTGATTGAAGACTAGGTTCTCGGGATGATTTCCGTTAAATCGTTGGTGATACGGCCAAAGAAATATGAAAAATCGATTGTAAAGCACTCTCTACATAAAAAGTGCCATTTAAAGATTAATCGTCGATACTTGCAATCCGAAAGCTCCTAAATATCACGTTCCAGCCAATTATATTGAACATTTGATGCCGCATACCCATCATTTTATTGATATGACTAGTGTTAACCATTAGATCACGTCGTTTAACATTGCGCAATGAGATCTTACCATCGACTGGTTTATAACTAACAATGCCATCATCGGTCAATGGCTTCGAATCGTTAACTCTCCCACTTGCATGCCTGGCATAATATTCCTCCGGTTGTGTCGGTTTTCTATCCGCAATGTTTCTGTGGGCACCTTCTACTCCATTTGCCACAGCCTCAGCCGGTACAGTGCCATCAGTTGGTTTATATGGCACGTTGTCATCCGGTTTAGCGTCAGCGGATTTTCCTGCACAGTTATTCCCCATATTTGAATACAATTGTTAATTTAACTTTCTTGGGTAGTTTAAATAGCCACTATTGCACACTTTGGATCATGTTGAAGTGTCCCTCTCCGTATACAAAACATCCCACGACGTGTGTTTATTAGGAAGTGTTTTACATCGACGCTGCAACCTTTCTGTATATTGACTTATATGCAATAAAAATATGAGTCAAATAAAGTGTCAGTAATTCTCATTTAATACATATCAAAGGAAGCACGTTTTGTGAAGATCTCAAATCCGATATCATGCTCCATATGAGCTTAATTAAGGTCATATCCTATGTGGCGATGTATATCATATTTATCCTTCAGCAATTGCTAATTTATTGAATGCAGACATACGGCGGAGTTCTAAGCCTATGGTATTTAATTACAGGTCATATTAATTCAATATACAACAGTGCAGTCGTTTTAACAACAACACGATGAGCGATTTTCCAATAACTGTTTTAACTGAATTTACTGATCGTACTTGTGCATTTAATACACGAGCCTCGTCCGCATGAAGACTCTCTCAAGTCCAAGCAACCTATGTGCATTTAAAGTACTTTTGAATTACTGTACTAAAATGTCTTCCAATATCCTTTCTAAAAAATCTATTGCTCAATGAATAAGTTCATTCTAATTTGCTACAGAATTAATGAGTTCTTAAACTGGAATATCCCGTCGATAATTCACTTCTTTTACTTCTTCATAAATCCAATAGAAAAATGTGGAAAAACGATTGCATTGAGTGTCTCGTCTAATTGCATTCGCGTCGTCTCCGTCGTCAGAATCTATATCTTAATAGCACATTCGTGGACCTGTGAAGTGCACACTGTTTCACCCGTTGCGACATCTTCTATGTGACGAAACCTTAAAGTCACATTTATCAGCCGGTGGATCCATACACAAGGTTGTTTACCGAGTCGTCATGTTTCAATATACAATGTAGTAGTCTATTCAAAACTGTCGTTTAATCATTATTAATACAACCTGTCCCTGTAATAACGCAGGCACAAATGTTGATTTATTTTCTTAACTGTTTGATATATCTGAAAACATGATACGGATTGTGTACTTTATTAGATACGATGGGATAATATTTAAGTGTTGTTTAGACGCAGAAATGTAACAATGCCTGATTCACGAACATACTCCACATGAAAGTGGCACCAAGGTTTAAAGCCCCCATATAAATTTAAATCACTTTTGGCTTATATTGTAGTCTTATGCAGTGTTATCAAAGTGGGATATGAGAAACTCATCTTTTTCATTTCAAAAGGTGTTTTTTAAGGACTTTTTGTTCGAAAATGATATACTCAATAAATCATTGGTCTATTTTTAAAGTTTAGGACATATAGAAAAGACAGATATCGAAAAAAAAATTTCAGTTTTTCAGAAAAGTTTTGCCATCTGAGTGTCTGTGATGATGCCATGATGAGGTCACTTAGGTTGCAAAATTTTTGATGTGCTAAAACATTGAATTGGCACATTTTGTTTTTGAAATAGTGTGTCCTTTGTTCAATCTTTGCATTGGTGTTTAAAAGATAATGTTTTGCACTGTTTAGTGGAGTATTTGATGAATAAAATATTTCAACTTTTAATTGAAAAATGGCGTAAAATATTTGAAATATGAAAAACTAACAATTTTTTCATAAATCTCTAAAATAACTTTTAAAGTCATGACAAATAGTAAAATGAATGATAAAACATATTTTCAAACTTCACATGGGGACTTTAAAGAATATAAAATGTTACGGGCCAAGATTAGAAGTATACGTTGTGCAATCTAAGAAGTATATGTTGCACAATCTAAGAAGCATACTTTGCACAATCTAAGAAGTATATGTTGCATAACGTAAGAAGTATACGTTGCACAACCTATGGAGTATATGTTGCACAACCTGAGAAGTATATAGTGGACAATTAAAGAGGTATATATGTTGCACAACCTGAGAAGTATGTGTTGCACAATCAAAGAAATATATGTTGCAAAACCTGGGAAATATATGTTGCACAACCTAAGAAGTATAATTTGCACAACCTAAGCAGTATATGCTGGACAACATGATAAGTATATGTTGCACAACCTAAGAAGTATATGTTGCATAGCATAAGAAGTATGTCTCATAACCTGAGAAGTTATACAGTATGTGCCACAATCTAAGAAGTATATTTCACAACCTAAGAAGTATATGTTGCACAACCTAGAAATCTACTTTGCACAAACTAGGAAGTGTATGATGAACAACCTAAGAAGTATACTCCGCACAAACTAAGAACTATATGTTGCACAACCTAAGAAGTACATGCTGGACAACCTAAGAAATATATGTCGCACAATCTAAGAAATATATGTTGCACAACCTAAAAATAAATGTTGCCCAGCTTAAGAAGTATATGCTGCACAATCTAAGAAGTATGTGTTGAACAACCTAAGAAGCATTTGTTGCAAAAATTATGAAGTATATGTAGTTAAACCTAAAATTTCCATGAATAAGCAGGAGTTAAACCTAAGGTTAGCTATGGGTGGTTACACAGCAGGTTTGTTTGCTTTATTACAAAACATTTTGACAACAAAAATCGTAACGAAGGATTTTTGGGGCGCATTTTGCTGTGTATCAAGCCTTTCCACCAACTAACATACCTATTCAGAACATACGGGTGATTATTTAAAGTTATATGAGCCTGGCTATAGGAAAACTGGTCCTATCACAAAAATTTTAATTGAAATGTGCTACAGAGCCAAAAATGTGCCCACGATTAAGAGGAAAATGTGCTAGATTCAGATCCGACTTTTTAGTCTATATATGCAAGGAAAAATTGTATAAATTGTTAAACAAAAAATCAGAATATTGAAAAAATCTGTGACAAGACCCCTTTTCCTATGGCCTTGCTCATATTATGAACAAGTCAACGTGTGTTGCGTGGGCTGTAAAGAGGCACTAGTGTAGCTTTGCAACATTATGACATTGTGTCATGTATTGTTACAAAGCAAAAGAACGTGATACTTGGTATACGCTGTTCAGGTATGTCACGGTGTCATCGTTCTCAATCCCTAGTGTAATTAACTAAAGATGTTAGGTCAAAATGCACGCATTCCATATCCATTGATGTACATATTTTGATGTATAATAGTGAATGTGCCATATGGATCATTATGATAAACCATGACATCTCATTTCTTCTCAGCCCTGAGATGTTTCAGGTGAAACAGAAAGTAAATGTCAATGGGTAGATGAAGGAGAAAAGCCAACAAGATACTTCCTAAATCTTGAAAAACACAATTACATAAACAAAACCATGACAGCCATTGAAGATGAAGAAGGCGTCCTAATAACAGACCAAAAACAAATAAGTGAAGAACAAGCAAAGTTTTACAGTGAATTATATAAAACAAGAATTGTAGAAACAACTAAATTTGATAAAGACTTTTTCCCAAAAGGAGAAAACCTGGAACTAAACAAAGATGAAAAACAAAATTGTGAAGGGCATATAACAGCAGATGAATGCAGAAAACAAATTTCAAACCTCAAGAACAACAAAACCCCAGGAAGCGATGGACTCTCCAGTGAATTTTATAAAACATTTGTAGATGACATCATAGACCCAATGTGTGCAAGCTTCAACTACTCAAAAAATAACAAAGACATGACGATAGAACAAAAAAGAGGAATAATTACTCTAATACCCAAAAAAGGTAAAGATCCAAACAAAATAAAGAACTGGAGACCCATAACCCTACTTAACAACGACTACAAAATAATGACAAAGGCCATAGCAGAACGCATTAAAAAAGTTCTTTACAAACTTATCAACGTAGACCAGACAGGATTTATATCAAACAGATACATAGGTGAGAACATAAGACTATCACTAGATGTAATGGAACACTTGACTCAACAAGGAAAGAATGGCATTATGGCAACTATCGACTTCCAAAAGGCATTCGACTCATTGGAGTGGAAATTCATCTATAAAACCTTGAAGTATTTTAATTTTGGCACAGACTTAATAGCCTGGGTTGAAACTTTCTACAATGGAATAAACAGCACTATAATAAACAATGGCTTCACATCCAGGTACTTCAACCTTGAAAGAGGTGTACGACAAGGCTGCCCATTGAGTCCTTACATATTCATCCTATGTGCAGAAGTTCTTAGCAATGCTACACGGAAGACAGACAAAATAAAAGGTATCAATCTAACAGAAAACGAAGAACTCAGAATCTCGCAATATGCAGATGATACCTGCTTGTTCCTTAAAGACGCCTCATATTTAGAAAATGCACTAGATCTTTTTAATAAATTTGAGATGATATCAGGACTTAAAATCAATAAAGAAAAGACAACAGTAGTAACCATTGGAAAAGACAACCAGATAAACAAACAAAAGACACAGAGAATATGCACAAATATTGGAGTGAATCTAGAAGAAAAGGAGATTAACCTCCTAGGCTTAACAATACCGATAGATGGAAGAAACATAGAAGAAATCAACTATAGCAAACCAATCAGGACTATACTAAGATTAGCACAAATATGGAAGCAAAGAAATCTATCCCTGATGGGTAAAATCGTGGTTATAAAGTCACTACTTTTATCACAGTTAACATATCCAATGTCAGTGTTAAAAGCACCAACAGCTGAAATGACCAAAGAACTAGAAAGAATACTATTTGATTTTATATGGGACGGAAAACCGGACAAAATAGCAAGAAAAACATTAAGAGGGGGAATACCTTATGGAGGTCTTGAAATGACGCATATTCCATCACTTGCTAATAAATTAAAACTCAAATGGATTAAAAAATTAACGGACGACAACATAAAAAGTAAGTGGAAAATACTCTGGCAACAGCAGTTTGAAGATATCAGAGAACATGCATGGGAATACAACCTCAGAGAAATCAATCCGATGATTGCCAGCAACATCAAACTTACAGCAGCAAGGGACGTATACAATGCATGGTGTGCAATACATTATAAGGAGTACAAGGACATCCATACACCCGAAAACCAGATAATTTGGAACAATAGACATGTACAAAATAGAAGAGAGACCTTATATATAGAGGGGTGGAAATCCAAAGGGATAATATATATCAAACAGTTGTATGAGGACAATCAATTAATCCCGTACCAAGCACTGAAAAGGAAATTTGATTTAATAAACACAACATTCATTCAATGGTACCACATCATACACAGCATACCAGCTGAATGGAGAAACCAAATAAAAACACCGAGAAGGCCAGAGACAGAAACTGATGTGAAAGAAAAATCCATTTCTATAAAGGAACTACAATCAATGACGAATAAGGATACATATAACATACTAATAAAAAGCCACACTGAAGAACCAATAAAACAACAACAACTATGGGAAAAGGCGATAGACAACACAAATATAAACTGGAAAAGCAACTACTGTAGAATATACATAACAACAAAGGAAACAAAACTGAGATATTTCCAATATAGAATATTACTTCGAACAATATTTTTCAACAAAATGCTACACAATATGAAAATCAAAACAAGCCCACAATGTGAATTGTGTAAAGAAGACAAACAGGATACCATCGAACATGGACTATACGAATGTATAGCTGTCAAACCATTCATAGAGATGGTCACCCAACTGTGTCAAATACAAAACCTGACAAGAGCAAAATACTTCCTAGGAGAGAACACCAGTTTGGAAGAAAACCTGACGCTACTCTTGGTTAAACACTACATCTATCTCAACAAATTAGACAATAAACCACCAAATATGACAGGCCTCAAGAAATATGTTGAAGCCCAGGAAATCATAAGCAGAAGCAATGCAGAGAAGAATAACAAGTTAGAAGCCCATGACAAAGCATGGAAAACTGCTCAAAAGATATTCAAGCAGTAAATAAAAACATTGTAGATCCCTTTACAACATATAGTAAACAGCATTAAAATAGGATAGGAAAGCACACCCCTTGCATTGGTTTTACATACACTTTATTCTTACTCATTCTTTTATCAATCAACAATCAACAACAATTGCAATTTTATTCAACATTCATTTAGTCAACATACATTTACAACATAACTATAAGTGTATTTTTTTGTCTACGTAAATTTTATTTATATTATTAATTGCATTACATTTACATGTACATATTTATATTTACATTTACATGTACATAAATAAGAATGAAGGAAAAAAAAAAAAAAAAAAAAAAAAAGGTTCTATGAGTATCAGAATGCATGTGGATCATTCAAATTTTCGCTTAGTTAAAAGAGAGCTTCGTCTACACGATGCGCATGAAATTAAAGCGTATTGATATTGATACATGTCAGATATGCCATGAAAACATATCATTTATATATAACATAATATGAAGGAGAATCTTGATATGCATGTGAATAAACAATATATAAGTATCATGAGTTGTTTTTCAAGATATGCATGCCATTACTGAACATCGATACGTAAAACCGTTGATTATTGTGTAAATACTGAGTGTCATCGAGGGAAATAGAAAAAATATGTTATTTGAAAAGAAAACAGTGCAAGTGGAATCTTCTTTGTACCGACAGCTTCCTACAGGCATTTAAAAGCACCCGTCTTTGGTCTTCTATGATCTCTTAGCAGGAACTTTGAATCTTTCAGGAAATTAGTTAATCTATTTCATAACATGTGGTCTTTGTTTGGCCCACCCTGTATTTATGTATAGATATAAAGGAGGAATTTGGATTTGGCATGAACATTTGCACACAGCATATTTTCCAGCACATATCACTTTTACAAATAACATTACGATCAGTGTTAGGGATGGCCCGAACAACCCACACATACATCCACATTAAAATGCCACTCTTGGAGTTATAAAACTTGATCCCAAATAACATTCACAATCGTTCAAGTACGTAACCAATTTTTCAATTTCCACCCCACAGTATTGTGATAATTCTATGTAAAATAATGATCGACAATCATTGTTAAATATGACTTCTAAGTTAATCTTCAATGTGCCTAAAATTATCATATAATATGGGTGTACCTATTTTGATTAACCTATGAAGTTACCAAAGCAAATACTACTGTAAACACAACAAGTGACAACTTGCAAGAAAAGAACAGTTTTAATACGTTTTACGAGACTATCTATTAGGATTCCATAGACACAGTATATATGCAAACTGTGAGAAATAGGCTATGTATACAGAACCTAAAATATCAGAACTTAGACATGTAGTCCGGTGGCCAAGAAGGAAGGGGTCGTTTTAGGGTATAAAGTTTTTTTCTTTGCATATTCTGATAGTACTTGACATTCTTAAGTAAATTAAACAATCTGCAAAATTTTATAGGTTGAGCATTTTTTTCTGCTGACTCAGCAAATTTTTTACTTTATTTTTCAATTATTCTAATTTATCTCACTGAAAAATATATTGTGAGGTTATATTAAGCACTTATTTAACACAGACCTCTTCAAAACTCGACAAATGCATAAAATTATAATGTCTTAAAAAGTGCTGAGTCATCATTTTTTCTAATAATTGTTTTTTTGCAGATTTATATCGATAATCTTAGAAAATCCAAGTTTTAAGATCAATATTTCACAAACTAATGCATTTGTAGGCAAAGGCAAATTGCTTTTAATTGGTTATTATCCCAGACATAGAGTGAAGTCCTCCACCCATTCGTCTGTTATCAAGATGGCCACCACTTTAAAAATGACGGGACTATTTCGCGAAAATATTAACTCTTTATTTTTAAACCAAAGTACTGAATATTTTTTTTAAATTTTGGTAGTATATTCACAACATCCATCTTTTCCACATATATTCTATGTTTTTCACCCTGCCCCCCCCCCCGGGCTGAGTATAGGAGGGAGGGGGTGGGGAAAAAGAAATTTTCATTAATTTTGAGATCTTTCTGAAGTGTAGCTTTATTATACTCAAATGAAAGGCAATTTAGAGTGGATTGCAAATATTGTATCATTTTTCTGATTCAGACCTCGAAAAATTCAAAATGGCTGCCTAATGTAGGATTACACAATAATTTCCTGATCCATTCAAAGTATGTCTATATGGCCGAGAGGGCTTGAGCGCCAGCACGTTCAAACTAAGCAATTAGGTGCTGTAACCACGAGTTTGAGACGTGTGTGCTCCTTGTGTTTATTCATTTATACTCAAATTGAAGTAGATAACAATCATTGTATTGTTTCTAGAGTAGAAATTCGCTATTACTCAGCGATTTCTTCAAAGTAAGGCTATATATTTAAGAAATATAGACTGAAGAGCAGGTGTTATATCGACGATTACACCATGCAGGGCTAGGTACAAATGTTTTATGTACCCCGAACGACTGAAGGGAGTGAAGTGTTCGAAAGCTTTTGTGCCTAGCTCTATCATATGGGGTGTACGTATCCTAGCTTATTAGATATGGCATTGCATGCTCTAAATATTTAGATTTTAAGTCAAGACACAATACTTTAGTGATCAAACTGTTAGGTCAAGGTTATACTTGTAAAAAGTTTAAGAAATACTTTCTGGTCTTTGCTGAAAAATACAAGTCATTAATTTCGAAGTTTTAAGTTTTACCACTTGAGATGCTGAAGGATGTAGGAATTGTTTAAGAAATTGGCGCTGAACTCACAATTTTTTCAATTGGCACCTTTTGAGGTGGATCCCAGCACTGGCATTAATGGTTGAGAAATAGGGATCGAAACCAGCCATAGTTCTCTCCTGATGACCATTGTGAATTATTGTGTTTTATGGATTATGGCGATGGCTTTTGCGAATGGATGTTGACCCTTTGAAACGCCTATGGACTTGTAGACTGGATTTTATCTATCCCACATCATTTGAGACTGAATGCTCTATTTTATATGAGTACTTGTATCTACAACTATTTTTGATGTTATGAGTATTGGATATCAATTTCTAATTTTTTCTTCAACATGTATTGTAATGACTTCAGTATGAATGAAATGTCCCTTGGTGTTCTAGTCTTGGATTGTGATATTGGTTCTTGAATGGCGGGGGAAAGACATTGTTTCTTTTCATGTTAGATCATGGTTTTGGGATATATGGGGTTTGTTTTTCTTGACTGGTATGCACTTAGAGTTTGCTTTTTCTTGCTAAGTTCCATTACAACTTTTGGTCCTTTCCCTTTGGCACTCGTGCTTAGATATCTAAGGGGTGTATTTGTCGATATTACACATTATTCGTATTACCAGGGGTAGTGTTGAGGAATATACCCCAGGTGAAATTCTGATATATCTGTAATGTATGCCTTTTAATATCTGTCAATTTGATCAAGGGTAGAGTAGATGGTAAATAATCACATCATGCCATATACAGATTCATGAATATATTGTAGTGTTCGTTGGGATTTGCTACTCCGTGGAGTTGTCGTTTTCTAGTTAGATAACTATTACATAATCAACACTGTCGCTGTACTGCTAAACAGTCATTTTCTCCTGAAGCGCGCCATCCAGCCATTCACATTTATGGGCTTCAAGACTTCTGATGAGACACACTGTATGTCTTCTGGTAAAGCTCCTAAGTAATAATTCTCAACTTTTTCTCAACTAAATTGTGTTGATTCAAGGGCGGATGGATTGGGACAATCTGCATATTTCAAGTTTTCCAATGAGCCCCCTTGAAATTTCTGCAATCTGCAAACGCCTTAATTGTTGGGGGTAGGGTTCGAACTTCATTGCTGTTGTAGATTGTTTTAATCGCTTTATATCCACCACTGCCCTCCCAGGTGATTTTCGCTGCATGGTGGACAGATTCTGCAACTGATGGTTGTGGTTATGATGCACAAGAAGAATATGCTATATATATCATTCCATGCCATATTCATTTGTAAGATGTTTAGCTTTAATCATCATGGTCATCATTGTGCTAGGGTCGGATGGTTTCATGTCAGCCAATGGCTAGTACTTTGTTAAGGTGGCAGGCTTAACTGATTTCTCTTCCATTGTAGTCAATCTGGTAAAGTATCCTCCATACTTGGGGATTTAATAGCTCAATATTCTTTTTAGTTGTACTGCCAATATCACCAATGTATGGGTTGACTTCCATCCATTCCAAAAGGACATGTTTGCTCCAAAATTGTTTGAAATTATCTGTATCAATCTAGATACAACAGCAGAAGCCTTGAACTCCAGCAGTATAGTCCCAAGCGATATTTGTAGAGGTAAATAATTGTTGATAACTAAGTTGGTGATTCAGTAATCTCTTAGAGGGGAAAGTTCACAATTGTTATTTTTCACACCTCTATGAAAATGGAATGTTAGTATAGTCACATTTTTCGTTTGGATGACATTTTTTGACAAATTAGTTTAAAAAGCATCATATTTTGTATCACATGATGACTTTATAAATTGAGGTACATTGAATATAATTGCATGTGCTTCTATCAAAATATGTACTATAGGTATTATCTTTTAACAAAGTTTTTTTTATTGTAATACTATGTAATCAATCTCAAACTAGATATCAGCAACTCGCACAGATATTAAGACATACATACATTAGAGATATATAAGAAGTTTCACAGATTTAAGCATATGAGTGACCATTAAGGGGTTTCGAAGGTATAAATCATCAAGACAATACTATTTGAAATCTAATATAGTATCATGTAACACTACTTTGAAAAGATCTTTAAGTAATACAGAATTCCTGCTCTATGCAGCCATTTTGAATCTTAAGGCATGAATTAGGAAAAACAATACTTTAACAGTGACCTGCTCTCACATTCCTTCAAATTGAATATAAAATATGCATACTTTGAAGATCACAAAATTATTGCGAAATCCCACACTAGGCGGCCATTTTGAATTTCAGGAGGCCCGAATCAGAAAAATGATACAATATTTGCAATCTACTCTTAATTACCTTTCATTTGAGTATAATAAAGCTATACTTCAGAAAGATCTCAAAATTCCTGTTTTCCAGACCCCTCCCCCCATTCACGGCCCCTGGGGGTCAGGCTGAAAACACGCAATGTATGTTAAATTAAACCTTTGTTCTCTCTATCTCTCCAAAACACATATTTCTCAGTGGTCTAATAATTTTTAATGAATGTTAACATGTTATAACTTTCAAAGTGCCACGCCCCCTTTGAAATTAATTACATAATTATATGGTGCGATTAAAAAAAATGCTCAACATATATGATTTTGCAGATTATTTCATTTTAAAGAATACATGTGTAGCAATAGAAAAATGCACAGAAAAAAACTTTATACCTTAAAACGACCTTTAGCCTGTCAGAGGTATTTGGCAACCGGACTAATGTTAATGCCAAAATATAAATGCTATGGAATTTAGGGAGAGGCATCTCAGAGTTGCCATGATGAGCTATTTTCGTAAAAGTTGGCAAGGGTTGAGCAAGGGTGATAAATGACTAGTTAAGTCTACTTTCAGCATGCTCTCTATTTTCTTCACATTCTACCGCATTATCTAATAGGGCAAAACACCTTTTTGAATAGAATCGAGCTGTTTGTCTTCAGAAACAGATTTTATAAAGTAAGGCATATTTTGTAAATATTCGAAACTGTTTTATGAGAGTTCGGGTAGTTTGTTTGTGTCGTAATATGCTATTCATATATTGTAAAACTGCTTATCTTAAGGTTAAAAGCTTGTTTACAAGAGTCGTCTTTACTCCTTGCTCACATCACTAAATGTCATGCATGGCTTTTACTCGGGATAATCCGTCGATTTTCTAATGTTATATGGCGAATAATCTCAATGGAACGTCCCTTGAGTTTTCAGTTCTGAAAAATCTGATTATTTCAGAATACCAAATATTTAATTACTCTCAAATTTTATCACATATCTCAATTCTATTTTTTCAGAAAATGAAATAATGATTGTGAGGACAAATTGGCATGATTTTTGAAGAAAATGCTTCAATTATATGTTTACGCTCTCTAAACCCCACAAAGTAAAGTTCGCCCTCCGTTTAACAGTACGCAAGAGATAATCGTTAACGTTAGTACTTATTTGTTGTTACTTGTTTCTGTCTGACGGGCGATACAGATTACAGGTGCAGATGTGTATGCAACAGATACTGACACCGATACGATCAACATACATGCTGAGCTAAAAGCGGTCGATAACGCATACGCTACTATCGTGACCCGACGGTCAATTACCCAAAAGTTTTATCACTCGCTGTTTTATTGTTAAATTTGTGTAAAGTAGGTCCATATTTGTCTCTTAAATTTTGTTCGACTTATTTTTTCTCTCGGAAGATTATCGTGTTTTTTCATGAGGACATGAATTATAGTTGTATGAAGAACACGCATAATGACCACTCACAGCGGCTCGCTACTGACGTATAAGTACCACGAAACTACCACTCGAGGGTGAAGTGACGTTTATTGCATTTCAAGGGGAGACATTGGAGGTCAAATTATATGAGGAACATGCTTTTTGTTTCGCTTTTTGCCATTTGTTGGTGTCAATAAACAAATACTACATATTATGTAGAGTATATGGATAAAACAAAATATGATTTTTATTTTATACAATATGCTGTAAAATGCAATGCAATGAAACAAACAATAAGTGTCATTATTCTTTGCAGCCATACTTAAAGTTGCCCAATAATAAATGATTTAGAAGGGATAGAGAATTCAAAATGTTGGAAGAAATAATTCCAAAAAGCATGCAAGTGCTTTCTATATAATCCTTGCTTTATTTTCTAGAAAGTTATTTATGACATATCTGATCAAATTAAGATCTAAGATGCAAAAATGTCAATTTTTTTAGAATTCATTCCCCTTTTCAATCTCGTGCAAGATAACCCAATAAATCAAAGGGTTTTCCTGAAATAAAGTCTCGCATATCGCGTCTATCCCTTCAATTGTTTGCATCTTTGCATACATATACATCTGTACATAAGATGCTTGAATTTACATGGCAATTTTTACTTTATACATTTTCGGAATCCATTCTATATTCATGGTGATATACACACCACTTCAAAAAGTGATGCCCCCCACACACATATTATAGTAGCCATTGATATACTAGTGACAGTATTACCGCAGTAGGAACTTTCCTTTTGATCGAAACGAAAGTAGAAATGTATCTTGGGTGACATAAAGAGTCAAAGTCCTCTTTGAGGTATCAAGATTGATACATGGGGTCGAACAAAACAGTCCGAATAGAGGTCACAAAAATAACAGTCTCTTGGGAAATATGGAAAATATATAATTGTACCGTCATGTCCATGTCCATTTACAAAGGAATGCAGGGGAAACAGTTAAAAGGACACCCAATCAACCAAATCTCTGATAACTCCTGTAACCACACTGTCCTACGCTATTCCCTTACCTTCAACCGGTGGCTGAGCTCTTGGTGGCTCGATAGGTTTTGCAGGACCCACTCTCCCAGGATGGTTCCTAAAGTAACGATCCCTATCGGTTAAATTATCCCCGGGTTTAGGCTTGGGTTCTTTGCCGACTTTACTGTTGATACAGCCCATTTTGAATGTATCTTCTCTCTGATTTGTGTATATATGTTAATGATAATTATTATCTTCTCCTATCTGCTTTAAATAAGCACTACATGTGATGTGGGCTATTTTGAAGACATTGAGACTTGCAACTGAAATGTAATTTCACTTGAGCGAAACAAGTTGTTAATAGTTATCCAATCTCTACTTCGGTTCCTTAAGTCTAACTATTTTTTGTTGGAAAAATGACAAGTGAAAATTATGAGCCACAACAATGAGTCAGGCCGAGTAGCATATGTACAACAATAATTGTCGCTAAAGAATGTTTCGAATGACCTCAAAACAAGTACTTCAATCTATTTTTATGTACAAGCTATCAATCAAATCCTCATAGTCTGAATCTATCGGTATTTCACGTTCACGTTAACTCCAGCCTCAGTTGTATCACCCTTATCTCGATTCCCTTTTCCGAAATCGCCTGGAACCTCACGACTCACTGTTCCTAATCATCCGCGGAAGATACAGCATGAAAGATCTATCTGGGGGCCGATGCGAACGCTTCTCAGTTGCCGCAATAAACCGAGCGCTTGTTTCTTGTTTGGATTTGGAATTTCACCTTTCCCCGTATTTATTTAGAAACATAAACTGTTTCCATAGCAACATATATACTTAGAATGGTATCAACCTAGATGTTTTTCTGACATTGGTATGTTTACCGGCCTATCTGGCAGTCTTGTAACGTGATAAATGAGCGCTATGGGAAACCGATGTCCTTGTATCCATATACTTTCCCGTTGTTTTTCTATAACATTACAAAACATGTACTTGTCTAAGACCTAAACGTTGTGTTGCCATGGTGAAAAAATAAATGGTCACCTTGCCCCGTGTTTGCTGAGAAACCAGATTCTTTATATGAGAGATAGACTATCTGCATGAAATGTAAAATATAAGCGCCTTAAAACTCTCGGAAGAAACTTGTACCTCAATTACAAACAAGTCATTTACATTACAAGATGTCGCAACCTACAACCCAGAAAAACAGCAGTAACAAGTGTTACAGGCGCCGGTCGCAAAATGGTGTCATCGTGTGTATTACAACATATGTTTGTCAAGACGTATTGGTCATGACATAAAAAAATATATACATATGGCAAAATTATAATTCATTTATAGAAATTAAAATAGCCCTCTCCTTATGTTTAATTCAAGTTTGGAGTATATCATGTCCTACCAAAATTAGGTCCCCCTTTCCAATAATTTATATAATGACATAATTCTCTGTCGTTCCTTTTATTTCAAATACTCTGACAATCAGGGCTTGCACTTCGTAAATGTATAGACGATTGGAAAATGACATTGATGTACGAATGGGCAAAATTATCAGAACTGGACTTTAATTTTCAAAAAGTGACTTTTTATTGCCTGATGGCTGCATCCACCAATAGGATGTTTACTATTATAATGTACATGTATATCGCTGATCATTTCCAAGCGATTTAAAGAAAACTGTAGTTATCTAATGTGCGGCCACATCTTCAAAACTATCTTCTCAACCAGCTTCTTTGTACTTTTGTAAAAACAGTAAACAAAGTAATTTTATTTACTAACATCGACAGGCAGCTGTTATAGTTAACCTATCAGTCAAAGTAGTATTGCTCTATAATATTCTTACAGATATGTGGGCAACGCGGTAAGGTGGATAGGATTCACTTCAAGGATCTTACTAATTAAATCTGTCTGGGTTGGTGATTTATTAAAAATTATTTCATTTTAGCGTATATATTACAGACACACTGTTCCAATTAGGAAAATCATTTTTGATTTTTCTTTTAAATCCCAACCGGTAGCGGGTAACACACGGACACGAAAAGTATGTATTTAACTAATACGAAATCATCTCTCTATACACTGCTGCATAAAAATAGTATTAATTCTTCCATATGTTGTATATTAATATCTGAATCATCTAGGCTTTCTGTAACCATGCCATCTTTTAGAAGGTTAAGATTCGCAGCTCAAAGGTGAATCAAACCACTGTATTCTACAGGTAGGTTGCAGACAGGATTGATTCACACGCGCATTTTTTGTTTCAATCTTTGTCATCTTTGATTTCGTTTACGTGTATATGCATAAACTTCTGAACAAAGTTTGATTACACACAGCGCATGGTTTAAGATCGGACGTTTTACATCGTCCGTTATTTCGCCTGATTATTGCCATGATCATAGTTTTCCGTTCCTTTGTCCTAGATTGTGCAACCTTTTTAATCTGTTTCATTTCATATATTTCATAATTTAATACATTGCAATTCAATAGAAGAATGTCGACAATGGTGGTTTTTACGTGAAATAGTATCATAGGATACTCAAAGTATCACCCATTGACTAACAAATTAAAAAGACTTAGCCTGTATTCGCGAATGCAGCTTTCGGCTGTCGGCTACCGAATTAACTTTCAAATCTTTTATACATTAACAGTTTAACGTATTTTCAATTTATGTTGAACGTTTTTATCTTTGAAAACTTTTGTCTTTAAAAAGTTTTTATCTTTGATTCAGAGGTTTGCCTCATGAACACGCCTGATAAATACGTACTTTACACATTGCCTAAGCAGTTATTAAATGATTTAAGCCCTGGACTCAGTGCAATGCGGAATGACCATTCCTTGAAGGTGTTGTTTTCCTAAAGCACAGTCGCGAGATGCAGAGCATCGTGTGTTAATTTTAAGAAACTACGCCTGAAAGGAATAGTCATTACCCAATGCAATAATGAGTCGTGGGCTTACATTTCTTTTCACAATTCACACATTCCAAAATATTTTCTTCAAAATCATCTAACAGATACAAAATCACTACTTTAATCTGGCTGTGGTCGGGAAATATGTCTAAAATAATTAGCAGTCGTTCTTAAACAGTCTTCAATACGTCCATCTCGTTCGCAGTTCGTTCAGGTCGCACCACGTCGGTATGCAACGTCGTAGAACGCGTCCCTTAGTCTAGAAGGTCAACATGACCTGATTACAGAACGGTATGGTCGCCATCGAATTTTGAATCGATTCAAAATTCTAAAATTACCTTCCCGTCTGATAACGTTCATGAAGTTCGTAAATAGACCTACAAAGTTGCAGCTACGTTCATTCCGTTCGCACTCAGTTTAAAACCAGTTTTGAAGAACGCAGTGTCAACTTGTTTGGTGTGATAGCTATATTTTTGCCAACTCGTTCATAAGCAGTGTTAAATACGTTCTTAATCAGTTTAAACCCGTTTGCAATTAGTTCTACCTCGTTCTCAATACGTCCTCAGACAGTTCAACTCGTTGTTAAAACGTCCCTTGTAGGATTGAAGTACGACGGTTCCGTTCGTAGTACGTCAAGCTCGTCGTTAGTTAGTTGTAACTTGTTCTAATTGTAGAACGTATCGATCACGAGAACATTTTGAGCATGTTCTAAGTTCTAGAGGACCTACCCGTTCGAGTACGTTCGATGAAGTTTGTAAATAGACCCCAAACGGTTCTAAGTACGTCCAGTCCGTTCGTCCACAGGTTGAAGCCCGTTTTCGAGAACGTTGTGAAAACTAGTTTGGTGTGATAGTAGGGTAATGTTTGTCAAATCCCAGCTAATCAGGAAAACAGTATTTCATACAATTGCATTGCTAATACAGGTCGAATGATGAGTTTTAAATGCATGAATGTCGTCAAGGTTATGAATTTGATTTCAGTGTTACCCCATTCACCCGTACAGTAAGTTTTCTTTTCAGAAAACATCAAAAATTCTGCGAGATATTGGTAAAAGTCTTTCGCAACGTGTGAGAAGAATTTTTCAAATTCAGTTTCCCAACGTTCCTTCTAATATATACCAACTTATTTAGCCTATGATAGTAGCAATGATTGGAAAATAAATCACTATCACAAGCCATTCGTGTTTATAACTTTTTTGAAGAAATTAGTTCAAAGTCATGATTTGCACTTTTTATTAGAGAATATCAAAGCCACAGTGATATTTGGTTGTGTACGGTTTAGTTACTTACCCGTATCTAGCTCTACTATGGTTCGGTAATCTCTGATGTCGAAATGACAACCTGGTTCCCTATAGTACAACGAGGTCCTCGATCTCGGAGTCCAATCGAAAGTGGATCTGTAAGATCTACCCCGGTCCAAGAGTCCGGTGGAAGAATAGCGATTGCGGCTGTAGTAACGTGACATGTTTGCAACGGCGTGTCTTCTATTGGATTATTGTCTGAAGTACTATCTAAATGTACAATTAAAACAATTTTACTTTCAATTAATTGATATGAATCGAGACGTAAAACAGATAATATTAGTATAAATATTAGTAAAATTATTATTGATAAAACTAGAAATCATAATTCTGATTTTGATTAGTCTGAGCAATGTTATCTTATTTCATTGATATTGAAGAAGCAAATGGTGTCATACCTAAAAGTAATTTTCAGGATTAAATGAATCCATGTTCAAGAATGTATTTAATGATTTTTACAATGAACATCCGGATTATGTATTTTAATAACAATAATCGTGGGATGAAGTGTATGTACAGTAAAATTTTAAATGTTTGGAACTACTCTGAACCTAAAAATAAGCAATTAAAGGACCATATTGAAACAGAATATGTAAAAATAGAAACATTTATACATGTCCTAACTTTTGTATATCTTAGTTTGTTTTGTAGTTTAGCTATCATATCTGTGGCCTCTTATATTTTGATGCCTCTCTGCCATGTTATTTTCGAAAAATTAACATGGGCGCTAAAACTCCCTGAATTACAAAAGGCCATAGCTTTGCTGCACATTATACATAACTATCTGAAATATACAAATTTAGGACTTGTATATGTTTCTATTTTTATATACTATTGCAATATAGCCATTTGATTGCTTATTTTTTAAATTCAAAGTAGGTTCCAAACATTTAAAATGTTGCTGTATATGCCTCATTGACTTATAAGAAAGACTTTAATAAGGAGTATTAAAGGGACTCGTTCAGTTTAAAGGTTCATCTTAATCAAAAAAGAGTATAAAATGACCATGTCAAGACCGAGACTTGTCTTTTACACTTATTTTCAAAAGCAAATGAGAAATGCTGATAACAGCAGGATAGTTGTGAATTATTAAAAGAGTCTGTATCATTGCTTCACCACTGATGTACCAAGAATATAGAACAAAGTAATAGGGCCTTGGTAATGCATTAGTCACATTTGCTCCGATTTTCACAACGGCGCCCGGCCGATTGAGTATTTTGTTGAAAATTGAATACGATATTGAGCAAAACACTCAATCGGCCGGACGCCGGCCGATGGATCGGAGCAAATGTGACCCAGGCATAATGTACTGTGTACAATTCAACAACTAACAGTCAAATAATGTTTTAATCAGTACCATAAACGTTTCAAAGAGAACTTGTGCGATAACGTGAAATATTTTGACCCAAGAGATTATTGTCACCTCTCAATTTTCTCATTTTTTCAGTCCAGAGGCCTTCTAACAATGCAACTAGTGTACCCTTTCACATGTATACTCAATTTAGCAAGTTGTAAAAGGAAGGGAAGATGTCCAGGGGACCAAAATTCTACATATGTTCAAGTATATTGCCCCCTTTATCTATTTCCTATCATTTGAAGTTTATCTTTCACGGTAATTCTATGAGTGTTAGAATTCCTGTATTTTTCAGGCTTTATGAATGACAGCAGTCATTTGAGGCAAAGTAATCAGCATCTATGAGAAGACTTATAGGAAATAGAAATTTCGAAAGTAGGATTACAAAATGGAACTGAACATTGCGGTATATACTATGAACATTTCCATATACGTATACTATAACCATTTCCAGCCCTGATCTAACTGTGGAGCCCCCCCCCCCCCTATAGGCCGATGCGGCAGTGTCTGCGCTCCCCTGGAAATCTCACTGGCTACACATTCTACAAGGCGCGTGGGGATGAGCAGCTTGAAGATGGTACAGAGGCTTTTTATTTTTATGATATTTTAGATTTTGTATATCTATTTATCTTATTCTAGAACTTTACTTTTATCGGTGCCAATGTCGTCTATATAATTAATTTAATTATGAACAGTGGCAATGCCTGATGTTTCCAGGTTCTTCTTCCTCTACCAAAATCTTCTGTTGAATGAGAGAAAAAAGGATTGAATCTTGGAAATATTTACGTTACATATTATCCCACTCCAAAGTACGTTGGGAATTTAAAGGGCATAAAAACATTATACTTAAAAAATTAAAAGATAAAGATTATTTTAATCAAAAAATTAAAATAATTTTGATAAATTCAATTTTTGGAAAAATGCAAATTTTCGGAAAAAATATTTTTTTGAAAAGAAAAATGAGAAACATATGATTGTTTTTAAAATGTAAAATTTTTGAATTTACCCGGGATGATATCAATATCATCCCTGATACCATTCCTCTAATCCTGATATCACCCCTGTTCCAAATATGTGATTTATCACTTGCTATTATATATACCTGATATTGCTCTGACTATGGTATGAGTGTGGAAACATCAATTAAGTTAAGGTTATACTTACGTTATTTGTTTTCTCGTGATGTATTATTAAAGAAGTCCTTATGTATATGTGATGTACTTATAATGTGACAAACTTATCTCTGTGCTATCGTCCAATACATTGCATTTATGATCCAAGTTTACATCGCATACCTTTAATGTTTACTTTCGGATTAACTACATATACTCTACATTTAAGTTCATGGTATTTATGCTTCTGTTTTCTTATGACAGTACATCTTTACTATTTACCGTTTGACACTTATCAATTTCATTTTAACTTTGCCTTTAAATCTTCAAATTTTAGTTAAGCCATCACCATTTTATAGTTTTACTGAACCTGTTAGGGTATTTAAGTTCGGTTGACGTAGTTGTTACTTCCATACATCATCTAGTAGTACTTTTTTCATATTATTTAAATGTGTGTCAATGTAGCAGGTAAAATTGAAAAATTACAACCTGGTCGATAGCTACAGATGTATATGTAGTTTAATTAATATCTAGGTGTACTGTATATTCATAACTGCTGTCTAGATGTACTCTTTTTTATGCAGGCATTAATAGGAAATGAAAAGTGACTTACTAGTATAAATTATGCAGGAGTAACTGCAGGTATGCACATTTATCGCTATAGATAAGATGCGACATTATGAATTTTAATAACACAACTATGCAAATATGAATCTTAAAACTAGATGTTACTTTGAAAAACTGTTGGTAAAATAAATATGCATAAAGTACTGTTACCTGTAAGTCCCCTAGCGATGAAAACCCAGCCTGATTCCGAGTTGTAACTCACTAAGACCGAGATGACCTGGCGTGATGATGAATGCGTTTATGTAGAGTGCAACTTGAATATTTTGGCGACAAGTAGTAGTGGTTGGTTCACTGGTTAAAGTAACATTTAAGGACGCTATATATATTTATTTATTGCTTAAAACACAGATAGACTTCCTGCAGCGCTTGGATATTAACATATATGTTATTGAACAGCATAATCTCAATGCATGCTTTATATTGATGCATGTTCTCTGTATACTTGTATTCAACCATTGAATTATAAAACAGTGGAATGTTAAGAGAATTACTAAAATCCATTATATCAACAGGTCCCTTAAATAGATGGTGCTATTTTCAGAATTTATTTTGGACTCATGAGAGGGGCGGATCCAGGAACCAAAAAAGGGGGGGGGCAATATTTGAAGTCTAAAAATCCTCCAAATTGTTTTGCCCCCCCCCCCCCCCAGATCCGCCAGTGCATGAGCACGCTTACGGAAACTAAATGCAACCCCGCATAACAACCCAACACTGTATTTAAGAAGCCCGGGATAAGAAGACTCTGGTGCGCCATGGACGTTGCTGTCGGGGGCCGGGGACGTTGTGTTATATTGATGACAGTCACTCAGTTTCAGCAGGAACCTTGATCAAGAGTCAATGTAAATGTATGTGATTACAATTTGGAAGGAATGTGTCAAGTATTAAATATCGCTTGATTACACCAGGTTGAGCTGAAAATATAATACACTATACTAAAACGGTATTGAATATATAAAAAATATTATTTTAGACATATAAATACATATTATACATGTTTATACAAAAAGTAATACTGCATACCGAGAACGCAATGTAGAAAATGTGTAAGTTTGTTTTTAAATTGAATTATACAAATATGATTCTGTTCCTTTTAAAGGTGGCGATAGTGGAGACTTTAAGCTTGCATTTTCACAACGTAACCGTGAACGGAAAGTGCATGATTCAATGTAGTGATTTATAACACGCATACAAAACAAGCGCTACGTAGTCTATTTCAGATACCCGTTCAGGCTCAATTTCGAGTTTAGAACGGGAGATTTTTTTGCAATTTCACGTTGGAGTCAACGGGAATCATTATACTTATGTCTATTGAATACTATGCTGACAATTTTGGTGTGGATAAGCAGTATTTAATGATGCTCTCTGAAGAAAATAATGTATGTCATACAAGTTTTAGCTCCAAATATCTTACGAAACGAGCTTGTTTAAAATATGTATCATGAAAACCAGGTATATAACTATCAATGGCATATGACACGATGATGTGTATTGTAGTCAAGCTAAGTAACGGACTAATTAGACACTGCACTGTAGCCGAGACGATTATTTGAGTGAGAATAAACTATTGTACAATCATGCATTTGTGTATGGGCTATTTATATATGTATGTTTCGGTTGCCGTTTCGGTCTTATATGCAAGCTTAAAGTCTGTAGTAACATACTGTATATTGGTCCCAACGTGCATATCAGTCCGGCAAATTATTAACCGATGATCTCGAGCTCTAAATAAAATCGAGATGAATTATAGTTTTCCTTCTGTCCTGTTCTTGAGCTTATGATAAATTCTTGAGCTAGTAAATTATGATGTTGTTATGTGCGACTGTGGCAGAAGTGTTTCTGATACAACATATGGCGGGGGCTCTTCTTCATTTGAATTATTACCAGTATCCATTGGTGGATTAATGGGATCATCAGACGGGATATTACTATCCTTAGTGTATGGTGGTGGACTTTGAGCAATAGTGTTTTCCTGGGATACAGACATGTCTGAACAAGGTTGCGTTGCTTGTTCATAAGATGGCGGCTGTGGCACGGTGGCTGTTGGAGAGACACCAGAAGGAGGAAGAGAATCTATTGGCAATGGATAATTTTCATCTTGATGAGTTCTTATTACAATCGTCATCATTTCATACTCTGGTCCCGAGAGGTGCCTCCCTCCAAACTGTACCCTGAATGGAGTTCTGTTTGATGATGGTCTTTCTGCTCCTCTCATCGTCTGAGAATCATTTGTTGAAGGGGCACACCTCAGTTGTTCATTAGGGGACAGTGTAGATGTATGTCTGGTATCACTGTCTCTTCTAGAAAGTCGCTCGATATTTTGATCAACAACCCATGTCTCCATGCCGTCGCCACCTTTAAAACAATATTCAGATGCCGTGTTGAGTCTCTTGAAAAACTTATAGCACCCGAGTAATATAGGAAGGAGAAAAACCCCTCCAAGCACTACCAGTGCCATTGTTCCAACTGTACGTTTTGAGCTGTGGGGTATAACACTTTTTGTCTCATTAAATGGATATGGAAGGGGACCTGTGCCATTATCCAGTATGTACAATGGTCCAAAGTCTGTATAAAGTATGCCTTCGTCGGATTCATCGGACTCATTTGACTCAATTGACTCCTCGCTTGAACTTGAATCATCGTTGGAAGCTGTGTATGATCTGTTGAAATATCTTGGTCGTTGTGGTTGGCAATTGCAGTCTGAAAAGAAAAGTGCACTATTACGAGGAACAATATGGATGAGGATGGAGTGTTAAGAATGGGAAAGGGAAGGGGATAAGATGTAATGGATAACATAAATAAGATGGAAGAAAAAAATGAAAGGGATAGCAGGAGCCATACCTAAGTAAAGATATAAGACTAGCTTAGTAGCAGGGGAGACAATGGAATATATTTATTAACTTTCTTCTGTATTTGCTTTTTATATCATATGGACAGGACTGGCGGATTCAGTGGGGCATGTCCCCCCTTGGGTGTGCCCAGCATTTTTTGTCTAGATTAGAAAGCCTTTTTGTGCATTACTTGGTCTTTTGGGCCTTTTAGTCCAAATTATCATAAAATGGAATTAAATGTTCAAAATTTGGGCCCAAAGAATGTTTTTATTTTACTGATGTGCCCCCACCCCCGTTAGCTTCTGGATCCACCAGTGGGACATTATACCAAAAAGACAGTCACATACCGATACATATACATTACCAAAAGGCTTCTCCGACATAAAAATAAAATTGTGAATACTACTTTCCATACACCTTATTAGCAATCATTCTCAAACCATGCGATATGATAAACTAGATCAGCAAATTAGATATTTATATAAAGCCCATATAGTCCTCCAGATAACTGCAAAGTTCTGATCAAATCTGATCAGCTCTGGAAAACTCGTTAGTGTTTAAGTTGACAGATTATTTAGATAAGATGTAAGTTATGGGTTTGTCATCTTGGTTTTAGTCTAGAGTGAATTCACTGTCCTCCACTCATAGACAGATTGCAGTCTGATTCAATGTATTTTTAAAGGCAAATATCTGGTGTTCTTTGAAGTATTCAAGACTAAATAAGATGTTACTAGTATACAATACATGTACTATACTACCCAGAGACAGATATAATATTTACTCCAGTTTCAAGTTAAATATTCTAAAATGGAAAATGGAGTACCAAATTTCATTTGGTATAATTATATTTTTTGATAGAGACAATGGCCATTGTTAAAACCAAATAAACATGAGATTATTAATTTATTAGGGTAGTTAATACTTCATGCCTAGTTCACACTTCAAAACTAAGTTGAATTCAGATGTCATCTTGAAAATAGAATGAGCCTAAATGGATTACTGTCTTAAAGGGTATCTAAGTCTAGATATGTGTTATAAGTAATTCACGACTTTGAAAATATTTTGAATACTTTTGCGCATGGGACTTCATGTTTATCCCTAAAAATGGTTGTGATTTTATTTCATAATGATACAAGATACTTTTATTTTCTAAAGACCAATTAAAGACCAATGACCAATTTCTGCATCTTAAACTTTCATAAAATAAATTCCACAATGATCAAATTATGATACCTTTATTACTTAATGTAAGATGAGGTAATTTGAGTGTGGGGGAGGGTGGGGAAGTATTTTTGCATGAATTTAAAAAATGAACCACCCCCTCCCAGTCACAAAATCCTGGCTATTGTAAGCCAAATAACATGATGAAGGCAAATGAATATCAGTCAGTCAAGCTAGTTATCTATCTAGATCACAATGTGATATTATGCAGATAGAACTTTATTTTATTTTATTGCCTCATATATAGGAATTTGCAGGATATGAAGTTTAAGAATGGAAATGTCTAGTAGCCAGCTTTCACTCAGTGCAGGGGGGGGGTGCGATCGCCAAAAAAATCTATTTTCAGTCAGGGGATGCGATTGTGGCATAAAAAGCCAATAATTAAGATTTACTGTATCTTGAATTTTTCAAAAATTTATGCAACTTCCTTCATAATAAATTGAGCTAGAAGCTTCAAATAAAAAGCATTCCAAAGCTCTTCTCATGGTTATATTTTATTGGTTATGGGAGGGGGGGGGTGCGATCGCCAATTGCACCCCCCCCCCATGGCTATGCCTATGGTCTAATTGAAATGTAAAAACTCTGCATTGAACTACACGTATTAAAAGTTGCTTTCACATTCAAATAGCTGATACAGATATTCTATCTACTACACTCTGTTAAGCATGATAAAAGGCAAGAAGTTTAGTTAGAAATAAAAGAGTTATCTCATGAATGGGACCCTTACATGGCTCCTAAAAGGTAGAAGACACTAAATGGTGTGACACTACAAGCTGAATTTTGTCCACATAGAGCATGTGCACAATACTAAAGACATGTAAAATTGAACTGTCAAAATAATAGAAATTACTCACCAGCTCGCCTCTACCGGAAGTTATGATACGTTATGGTGTAACTACGGTAATTAATTTTAAAATATTGAAAAAATCAACAACATTCAATTTCTAGGGTGTACAACCATTTTCGAGCGAATTTGCCGATATAATAACAATATTTTTGAGTTCCCCTAGGCTATATATAAACTTCATCAATACACATTATATTCAACATAGGTTTTGCTTCTCGATTTTTAAATATCACTATGCAAAGACAGGGACTCATTTTAGGTAAAATCATTGCTTCACCAATGAAAATTAAAGGGAACGTTAGCTCACAAAATAAATAAATCTATTACAATGTTAAGTATATGATTTGAAAGATTGTCTGGATTATATGTGTGATCGATTGATGCATAAACAAACATATTCATTTCAACTTGCAGACCTCCATTCTGGCTCATGTATAGGCCTAAGACGCCATATTGCCTTATGTATTGTACTGCCCATGCGTGCATACTTAATGCGTGGCGTCACATCGACAGAGATCAGCGATCAAGTTTGACTAAAAAATTAAAAGATCCACACTTAACAGCACAAAAATGATATCAATGATCGCCAATTTCATATCAAATAAGTGTAGGATGTAAGGTTTAACATTTTTCATGTTATTTAGTATTTACAGAAGCAGAGCTTGTAAAGAAACCAAGTTTTAAATTCCGATTTTGACTGTTGACAAAAATAAAGAAAAGAGAGAAAGAGGCGACTTGTTAGAAACAACGACATGAAATTGTGAATAAAAAAGATATTATTGTGGGTTTTATTTTTTGAGAGTTCATCAAATACACTCATGTGTATTAATTTAAATATGTATTGTAATACCTCTCAGTTCTACCAAGGATTATAAAAACTGATCGAAATGGCTTCGTTTTTAAAGTATAAAAAACACTACCCTACCCGGAAGTAGTATAACATGTATATTGAAACCATGTGTAAACTGTAAATCACGTGAATCGGCTGATGCAATCAGGATGTGACTAGTACAAAGTAACTATGATGCAATCAGGATATGACTTGTGCAAAATAATTGGCTTCATCTAGAATTCGCGATCTTTGCTCTTTAGCATAACATGAAGACATGTTTTGTGTTTAAGTAGCTAGATTCAAATACAAACTAAATGAATATAACATAAACCAACCATCATTTGTTCCAGTCATGGCGAATTTTCAAGGAAAAACGTGTAACTGAATGTAAATCAACAGCGGAGCTCTTCAATTATGAGGTGAGAAAAATTGAAAAATAAAAACAAAAATAAATCTCACAGAATAGAGCTATTTATACGATTCTAAGTACATTTTAAGTGCTCCATACATTAATGTAAGTATAAAAGCCATTAACCTCAACTGGGAAGCACTTTCCAACTATTTTTACGGCTTGAATTGTAAGAAAATGGCACTTATCTCAAAAAATGGAAATTTGAAAGAAGCTCAATTTATTGTGAAGATGAAGTTTATATATATCTGTATATGGGAGTGCGAATATATAGTCATAGTATGGGCTAATTCGCTTAAAAATGGCGATATATACCTCAGAACTTGTATTTTGTGATTTTTTCAATATTTTAAAATTAATTACCGTAGTTACACCATAACGTATCATAACTTCCGGAAGAGGCGAGCTGGTAAGTATATTTCAGTTCTTTTGACAGTTCAATTTTACATGTCTTTAGTATTGTGCACATGCTCTATGTGGACAAAATTCAGCTTATAGTGTTACATCATTTAGTGTCTTCTACCTTTTAGGAGCTATGTAAGGGTCCCATTCATGAGATAACTTTTTTATTTCTAACTAAACTTCTTGCCTTTTATCATGCTTAACAGAGTGTAGTATACTCATATGAACAGAGATATAGAATTTCAAACTGAAACATTAAGATACTCTGTTCTGTCATTGACACAATATTTATGGCCAGCTAAATTTCTGAGAATTTAATGTGTTTCAGTCGTTTACCTCCTGGACTGCATACATTAGAGTCCATTTCACTGCTTCATTTCGTCAGTAGAACGGCAAAAATAAGAAATTGGGAGACCATTGTGCAATAATATATGGAAAAGTATATTCATAATGTACATGAATGACATTTGTATATTTCAGATTTTTTAGTTTTTTGTGCAATAAGCCTGTGCCGTGTTGTAATTTGAAGAATTTCAGCCATGTTAATCTTATTGAAAATAACATGGCAGAGAAACATCCAAATATAAGAGGCCACACACTTTATAAGCCAAACTAGAAGCAATCCAAGATATACAAATGTCATTCATGTACATTATGAATATACTTTTCCATATATTATTGCACAATGGTCTCCCAATTTCTTATTTTTGCCGTTTTACTGACGAAATGAACCAGTGAAATGGACTCTACATATACATACACATGCATCTTACCTCTTATTAACATACATGAAGCTATTAATAGAAACATGATCATCGTCCTTTCAGATCCCGAGAAGTTTAACTTCATATAAAACGCCATGACCACTCAGTGTTTTTTAATTGTAAGTTTTTTGGCAAGCGTGACCTAAATCAGTATATTCGTAAACAATTTGTAACATCATATGTTGTTGATATGGCTATATGGCTATGTCCCGAATGTTCTTTGTGACCTCAGGTACTAAAATACTTTTTAGTTTGTTTATACTCCGCATCCGTGCTTTTTGTCCATGTATAGGCCATAACCACAGTTTATGTAGAGTTTCCAAAACTGTTAACTAAAGTTGTACCAGCCGTATAAACATCTGAAGTTCTGTGTCCTCGATGAGTGTAAGGTAACCTTGTAAATATATACTCAGATTGAGAGTACATGTAGCTTCATTTCACACCTTGTTGATATCCACGTATGTATAATAATATACAACTCTCGTGATTGGACTTTGTACAAGCCAAGTATTGAGATCTGCCTAACTTTTGAAACCGGAGTAAAGTCGTAATTTAACACCTGTTCTGTTTGATATAAATAGATTACAACCACATGTGATCTTTATGCAGTATCTACAGTATATTTAGGGTGCTCAGCTAGTTATTGATAATTTTGCTATACCTTTTGTGCTTGTTGGATGCTATTCTTTATGAACAATTTTAACAAGAGAAACAATATTATTGTCAAAATATCATCAGGGCTCGTGTCATGACAACCAGCAATTATCGTTACTATGATAACCATCTGTTGTTGATAAAAGTTATAAGGATATTATCTTAATGTATAGACTAGATGCACAGCCAGCACCATCTATCTAATATCTAATAAAATTGCCATTAAGTCCGTTTACTTAGAAAAAAGTAAATTCAAAATAATTCTCATGCCAGTGGCTTTGATCAGTGATATTCTATGTTTGTTTAAATTTCATATTTTTGTAACTTGTCAGAGAATTGTTTTTAACATTTCTTGTCGATCAATAAATAGATATGAGGTCATGTCCATCAGAATCTTTTATTTGCATTCTTATCCGCCATTACAACACGCTACCAAAGTAATATCGGAAGCCCAAAAATGTCACACTTTACGTAACGTTTGGCATACATTTCTTAAAAACAGAAGACCCGAGTTAATTTCATGAAGAACATTTGGAGAATTTTCAGTGATTTAGAAATAATTCTAAAAGACGAGATCCCATTTTTCAATTCTTGTGAATGAATTATGAATTATCTCGAATATCTGAAGCAAACGAGAAAAGCGACATTATGATGTCTGTACTGTTTTATTTACAGAGAAAATTATAACAATTTCACAGTGTAATGATTACAAAGGATCATTAATGATTACAAATGATTCACATCTGGTGTAAAACTACGATTGTCATGCGCTGGTTTCGAGTTATCCATTTCAAACACGCCACCCAGATACTCAACGTCTTTTACAACAGATTGTCCAGGTTGGATAACAACGTCTCTATATTTTACATGATTAACTTTATCTAGCGATATTTCTGTATCAGCTTCAGTAGTTTCTTTAGATTCAAAGATGTCCTTTTTGATGTCAAGATCACTTGTTACCAAAGCCCAAGGTTGTTGATCAGCTCTGGCAAAAATGATAAACACAATTGCCCCAAATGTTGTGATTCCAGCAGAAAGAAAGTAGGTCCCTTGCCATTCTTGCTGTGTACCCTAAATTGAATTAATTTAGAATATTAAAAATGTTTCGTTAAATATTTGGCAATATAGCTTCAATAGGCGAACAGATGTCATCGAAAAGTTTTTTTACATTCTCCCTTCATTGTGTTCATTTAATGTTCTCCTTATTTTTGTTTTTAAAATTTAATTTCTAAAGCCGACATTCTCGTAAAACAATTTTTATTCAATTTTCCTAAAATTTTGGTTTTTAGAGCTTGATAGATGTCGACGACAAAAAATAAATAATATAATTGTTTAACAAAAACGACATTCATTGTATATTCGTTTGTATTTATGAAATAAACCTATTGATTAAAAAAACTAAAACAACGACAAAGATGTGTTCCATTTAGATTTTTCATTAAAAAGTACTAGTCATGTGATTTCTTGCAAAAGAAATGTTCCAGTAGAACTTACATTTGGGGTCATAGCTGTGATAATTAGAGGTCCAATAATCCCCGGTAATGTACCAATCGTGTTTCCAATTCCAAATAACTCTCCAGCATAGCTACAAAATACAAAGTAGAGAGGAAAACAAAAACCCAAACGGCCTCTACCTCATCATGTATAATTCTTTTATTGGTGAAAAATCAGTGTCTCATTTTAAAGATTTGTCATCCGCAATTTAAATTATTTTAACAATATTGAGACTGTTACATCAGTACGATTATTGTATTGCATTGTATTGTATTGTATTGTATTGTATTACATTTATATGTGTATTATCATATTGTACTGTATTGTATTGTCACTGTATTGTATTGTATTGTATTGTATTCAGTATTGTATTCAGATATTCAGTATTGACACACTCGTCTTCGTCTCGTTCCAATACTTAATATTCGAGCAGAATATATCCTGCATTGCACTTCAAATCATTCTATAACTTATAGTATTACATTGTATTGTATTGTTGTGTAATGTAGTACATTGTATTTTTCTATCGATGTATATTGTATTGTAGCATTGCATCGCATTGTTTGTTTATCACCTTATTTATAAATATCAAAAATAAAACATGCGAAAACATTAAAATGCATGTGGTATATAGTGAGTACACCTACAATGGTGCAATATCAACATAATTGACGACATAACCCGCTCTACTCCCAGGTTCAAGGATAGCAGTAACGATCTGCAAGAAGACAGCCCATCCTCGGTTGTAGCAGTTTAGAAAGCTGATGATGATGGAGCAAATAGCGATACCGAAGAATCCTAAAAAACAATTTATTTTTGTCATAATGAGTGTGTTCTATCCGAGAATCGGACTGGTTGAAATCTTAGAAACAGAGACTGTCGGTCCGGACAGAACACAAATGTTTTTATAAACTGAAAACTGATACATTTCGGTCACCAATTGGAAAATTTGCATTATAGATTTAGGTCAACATATACATCATTGGCAGACATTAAAATATAATTAGTTTTTTTCTTGCATTATTAGGATTTTTGCTTTGGAATTTTGGATGACTTGTGCATGAAAAAAATATAGTTACTCCAGGGCTAAGATGCGAACCTTATAATAGGTTAGGTCTTATAGATAATGATCAAAACGCAACATTTTAGAATTAACATTAACCCGACTTCAAATAATAAGAAAGCATATTTTAACCAAACTGAGACGCCATCTATTTCTAACAAGAATATAAGTCACATAAGTGTTGGAACACATAATAATGAGAACACAACAAAAGTGAAAAATAATGATACATATTAATTTAAAATGTCATATTATACAATAAAGATAACCAGAAGGTATGTTAATTAATTAATAAAACATAAATCAAATGTTGCAACCTTAGATATAACAATATCATTATGATTGTAATCCGAACAATTCGACAAGAAACCCATTAACAAAGTTCGGTCAAAATTAGAAATGTGGGAGCAAAATTCATGAACCATATACTTGCCTACGCACTGGAACACTTTCCTGACGGTAAGTGTTGTCCATATGCCATTAATCCTTATATAGTCTGCGAGTTGTCCGAATCCGATGGCTGCAAATACGCCCAGAAATATTGGGACAGATGAGACCACTCCATTCTGAAACAAACTTAAGAATACATTTTCATACTCCTCTGAAACAAATGAATAAAAAGGCAAATGAAGATTAGGACAATGCCTTTTAATACATTTATTCCTCAGACAATTGCTTCCAATAAGAAAATCACAATTGATCATTTTTCAGTTGATTCTCGTGACTGTTTCATTTTTCTTTACAACTCATTTGGTTCTCCAAGGGCAGTTTTTACTCATTCAACATATGTGAGTTAAAGGCTACATTTGGAACCGACCAGGTTTACATAATGTGGGTATCTACCTCAGTTTCAGTGAAGCGTAGTACTTGCTGCATATACTGCGGGGCAGTGGTCATTGACGCAAATATTCCCCACGTGTTACAAAAGTGACAAACGACTATTGCCCATACAGCCGTGGAAGTAAATATACCTCGCCAGGGGACTGGCGGCCTCTAAAATAGACTGTTTTTTTTATTGAAAACACAACCATACATGTAGTGTTTACAAAACGGAATATTTGCCTCCAATGTTAAACGTTAAATAGGTATTTTTCTTAAGCTGCATTAACTCATTACTTGTTTAAACTTAAATTGTTGGTTATAAAAATAAAATAATATAACACCAACTAAGAATCGCTTACAACAAAAGATTTGTTAATGCCCTGTGAACCCTCTATATATTCGAGTTCCTCTGGAGTTATCCGTGGGTCTTTGGCAGGGGAGTCGTGCACAAATATTACCCAAAAGATAAGCCAAATAAGACACAATCCTCCTATATAAGGGATATATAAAAAACATATATAGTAGGTACATTTATCTCAAATTTAAAAAAAACGGTATAGTTACTGTAATTAATAAATACAGTGTAAGTAATGAAAAGTGGCATAAACAAATATTTTAATGAAATGTAAAATGTTACAGAGTATAGTGAAGTAATGAATGCAAAGAAATGGTAAATAAAATAAACATCTGTCTATTTTAACTAAAAGAAAATACAGATAAATGCAGTGAACAATGGAAATTTTATAATGGCTTATAGTAGTATACCTGGTATATAGAATAATGTTGGCCAACCATTATCAAATTCTCGCCAATTGCACATGAATCCTCCAAAGAATACTATAACTACATTGCCGAAAGCGGATCCTAGAAAAAAGAATATGTGTTTCAGGGGGAAGAATGTCACTTCTTGTTACATTGGTGTCCACTTTATTTTGACGAATTTGCTGAATTCGTCTGTAACAAATGGCAGTTGGTGACATTTTGAATTTTAGTGCCTTGTATACATTTAAAAAATGCAATGCTTACTTACCTGCATAACAAAATGTAATGAGTTTGCTTCTTTCGAGGGGAGGGGCCCATTTCCCCCATAATGTATGGTAGGCCGGAAACGATATACCCTGGTGGGAAATAAATGTTTAGTAAACAGATGCAATAATTTTTTGCTTTCAAGTGTGTATTGGTGAAATAGATGCACCTATACATCCAAGACACGATATAATTTTGAGATTCTTTATAGCTTGCATTGCATACTTTTTACCAGACAGGCTCTCAAACAAAACATATTTTGATAACATCTTGCAATTGTGAAATCATGAAATATTGTAGAGCAATTACAAAATTAAACCCCCCAAAATGTATTACAGATTATGATGAGACTCTCTGGGGATGTATTTATCAACGCTATATAGATATGTTAAAATGCTTAACTGACAATACAAATATAATACAAATAGCAGAAAAAATGATTATGACAATACCACAAAAAGTGGAACTTCACTCATGATCGACATCCAAATTTATGTTTATATACTTACTGTTGCAAGACCTATAATAACGCGTAGAGCTATGAGCAAATTCACGTCGGTTCTGGCAGCTAGTGGACAAAATAGTGAACACACTGCAGCTATAGCTATTCCAACACCAAACACCAACTTTGTGCCAAGTCTACCCGCCAACGTTCCCCCAATTAATTGTGTGGCCATGTAACCAAAGAAGAATGAGCTGAGAACCCAGCCTTGTGTGATCCGTGACCATTCGAACTCTGCCATCTATAAATAACAATCTAATAAACAAAAGATATTAGGGAGGTTATTAGTACTGTCTTGAAGAACGTGTACGAGTAAAATTATGGTCCCCTTTATTTACCCGACGGAGTATGCATGTGTGATGGAAAATGTTGTAATACAGGTCCCCGTTTGAACTAATGGAGAGGTGGACAACAATTCATTGGGGTCATAATAATACCCGTTAACGTCCAAGTTCTCCCAAAGTCTGCAACTTAACCTCTATTGTTAGCATATTGAACGATTCAGTTCACTTGTCAGTGTTTGGGGGGGATTGGCTACCAGTATGCAGACCCGAGGATGGGGACAGACTATGTTCGAAGACTATATCACTATATTAAATAACATTGAAGATCGGACAACTAGCTCCTGGGGATAATGATTCATGGTTCACGACAGTCGTTATAAGCTAGGTTTCTTCATCTTAGGTAAAGGTTAATTTTGCAACTTAAGTTTCAGCTTTCTCATCTGTTTAATAAAGTTATGTATTTCATACTTGAGTGGGTTTGGGGTAGATATCACCCGGGAATATACATCATATCTGAGGAGCGGGCAGGATATATTGTATATGTCCCGCTCTAGGCCAAATGCGGGGAGATATAATATATCCATCCCGCTCCCGGGAATTTTTAAAAAAGTTTAAAAATTTTAAAATAAATTTCAGAAGTTTAAATTTTTTCAAAAAGTTTAAATGTTACAATTTCTATTGTATTGAGCTGAAGGAATATTATGAAAATGTTAAATATAAATTGTGCTTTTACAGTATAGGCCTATCTTGTCATTTGAAAAGGTGGTAAAGGTTACATCTACCCCAAACCCACTCAAGTATGAGATACACCAGTTATGTACGGTCGGTTTTGGATATAGGGTATATCCCTCGGGAAATATTTATATCTCCCCTTGGTCCCTTCGGTCCCTCGGGGAGATATAAACATATCCCCCAGGATATACCCTATATCCAAAACCTCCCAGTACATAACCCTTATTTATCCTATGCCAAGTAGAGTTTTAGGGAGATAAGTTGGTAAGATATATCCCGTATCCTGATTTTGAGGTTTCCATATCCAGAACCTCCATATCTCCCGCCATATCTCCCGCTTCGGTGCATATCTTCCCGCTTCGGTGCATATCTTCCCGCTTCCGGTAAGTAGTGGAAATGCAATAAAATGACTTTGCATACACCTTTTACTATTGAAATGGCCATATGCCCCTGAAAACTCTACTTGGTATAGGATAAAGCAGTTATGTACGGTCGGTTTTGGATATTGGGTTCACCCCTCGTGAGATATGCACATCTACCTTCGGTCCCTACGGTCCCTCAGGTAGATATGCATATCTCCCTCTGGATAAACCCCATATCCAAAACCTCCAAGTACATAACCCTTATTTACATGTCTAAGATTGGGATATTTTAGAGAATAACAATTCAAACTTCAAATATCATTCCATCTATACGAGACAAAATATCACATCTAGGCTAGCACCTCCACTTTTGATCCCAATATATAAGCTATCTATCGGTGAATTAGAGAATTAACGGAGTAAATAGATAAATCATAGTTTTACTGCTGGAGTGGCACATGCACTTCAACTTCGAGACCTTGAATTCACGATAACCCAAGTGTTACAACTGTTACCAAAATAGAGTGAACAAACAAATGAGATCGGGTCCCACTAGACACTCCTATTTTGCATTCTGATCTGTCTAGATGACATGCTTTCGAACGTTGACAGCCCTAAAGTCCTCACAGATGTCAGTGACATAATGCAAATTGAGGATATACAAAACGCGGTCTTGGTGCGACAAGGGGCTTGCTGTATTCCAAAATATTTGTTTGACAACTGGGCAACCAGGGGTTGTTCTTTTCTGCGTGGAATATTCATATTTTTACACATTCTAAAATCATTGTGCAGAAAAGTAGGATTTTCCCATATGAATTGATAAAAGTGTAAAAAGTAATCCGAATTTTATTACCCAGATGTGGTTGAAAGCATAATAATTTTAGTCAGACTAAAACCATGTTAAAGCACTGAATGAAGGTTTCGTTTCTCTTAGTAATGAATGGTTTTATGTTTCAAGAGTGACTTTCGTTAGTGTATTCGGCCGATAACTGAACCTTCTGTTGTATCTTAACTTCAGAGAGAACAAAATGAACATGTAACGAATTGAGAACACAATCACATATTATTCTACTGTGAGCCCATAGGCGTAGCTTCACATGGGGCAGGTGAGCCTCAGAAAATTTCAACAGAAACAATCTTCCAGATGCACAATGTTTCACTTCCATAGCTGATGATTTTATTAATTATATCAATTGGAAAACATAATTTACTACTTGTGATGTGAAAAGTCGATTTATCTTTGAAATGTCAGGAATGTGTTTCAAATAATTTACCTCTAAGATTGTGGAATTTCCAGGGTTCCGATTGGCTATACAAGGGTCATCAGACATTGTATGGTTCGTCGAATCTTCTGTTGTATTTGTAATCGGTGGTTTGACCATACAAATCATTGCCCTGCTAATGTTTATTCGCAATGCATAATTGAAAAACATTCCCCAGAATCCAACAAATGCAACAGTCCATCGCCTGGAAAGGCCCTTCAACTTCGGTGGATCGTACACTTGTTTCGACATTTTTATTGTATTGTTATGTCTCTTGGATTTTTGTGTACGCCAGTATGCATTATTTAGAAAAGTAATTTTAGTAAATAATTAAACATAATTCATTGATAACATCTGCAAAACAATCGAAATGTTACTTCTGTTTAATTTCAATGAGATGTGATTCCACGCGTTTAACGTCAGTCTGAATAACATTGACGTTGCAAATTGCACTGATCCTAAAATGTCATAGTCATCATGGGATCAAATTTGAATAATGATTTTACTACCAAATTGCACTGCCCAAAGTGTAGGTCTACTGTACGTTATACGTCCCTCTATATATGATCTGGTCGACCTACTCAAGAGGTTAAGTATCAATTACAATAAATTATCTGCTTTAGCAAATCTTACATTTACAGCTTCTATTTGATGGTTTTTATTTGACGAACTCCAATTTAGATTAGAAATACATATAAGCTATATTAACACAATGATAGTCACTTCAATAAAATAGATATATCAGTCGTCACATGTTCACTAAGCCGTTTGTAAGAATACGTAGTTGTGCAAGAAGTTTTAAATGACTTGTCCAATAATTCTTGATATTCTTCAACTTTAAGCATTGCATAATATTATTTGGTCACTGTATACACAACGTTATATAAGTTTAACAATTTCGAATGCAGAATGCACTTAGGGGATCCGCATCGTCCTTGCATATTGACTTGAGAACCTACATCGGTGAGTGAGGAATGAATTGGGCAACGACGTATCAAGTTTAATTCAACATTGAAAGAATCAAGAATGAACAATATTGCATTAGGATATTGGGAACCCGATGTCTTGTCCAAAATAGGACAGTGTAATACAGATGACACTCAAATTCAAAAACGCTTAGGCTTTGTCTTGAAATCAAGCCAGTTTTGGACGAGTGTGTGATTTTTCGTTATTTGGATTTTCAACAAACAGTTCAAGCCATTCGGAACAACCCTCGTACATGTATAGTTTACACTGTAAGGTTATAGTAAAAATATACTTCTTGTTTGCATATCATTGCCTCGCAATAACGTATAAATGTTTTGACAGTCTGAGATAACAATATGAGAGGCTATATTTATCTACTTTGACATAATCTTCTGTTTAGTTAATAATGTTACTCATGGTTCGTGACACCTGAAATTATTTGTAAAGCTAGGAAATGGGCCAAACGTGAATTTCGCGAGACAAAAATGGCGACCATTTTGAAAATAGGCGAGCTTTTTAATCAGGAGTCATAGGGGACCTTTCTGTATTAATGTTGAACAAGAATAACTTGAAACAGGAATCCTATCAACAGAGGTTTTAAGGCAAATGGTCCAAAAGTGGATTTCGAGATACAAATGGACAGATCAATGTTAACTAAAATGGCTAAAAATAAAAAAAATGATATTATTCTTTGTCGATTTTTTGTAACAAAATTATTTTGTAGAAGTGCTCTTTACATTGACATGGCTTTTTACAATGCAGGACACTTGAAATTATTTGTAAAGCTAGGAAAGAGGACAAAAGTGAATTTCGCGAGACAAAAATGGCGACCATTTTGAAAATAGGCGAGCTTTTGAACCAGGAGTCATAGGGGAGTATTGATGTTGAATGAAGATAATTTAAAACGAGAATCCTATTGGCAGAGGTTTTAAAACGGGGCAGACGGACAGACAGACAAACAAACAGACGGACAAGTGAGTGATTGCAATTATAGCTCACCATGTGAAGGTGAAAGCTAAAAAAGCCCAAAAAGCACCACATTTCTTACTGATCAGTCGATCCTCAAACCGTTGCCGCAGCCATTCCAACGATTGATTTATTGAACTGTGGGATGGCCCTGTCCCAATGGAACCGTTTCTCACAAGGTGTGCTCCTACGTCTTCCTATTGCTGTCTAAACTTTCCTCATTAGGCACAATGTGTGATTTACTGATCAGTAGATGTGATCCTGAGTGGGCCCCACACTTAACCAACTTGAGAGCCCCAGATTTATATGTGTGGTTAATTGAAGGCCCATTGTTTATATCAGAGATATCCCAAGAGAGGAGTGTGTCCGCGCAACTGAGAACTCCAACCGCCGCATTCAGGGGTGCCTGCGACGTCACGTTGGTCATATTATCATTAGCTAGGTTTTTTGAAAAGCTTAAGGCCATAAAATACACACCATATTTGAATGGCAGAATTCAAACTTTTAGGACTCATTTGTTATAAACTCAGCTTACTATGAGTGAAAAACAAATTAGATATCAGTTGCATTCATTTTTGGTCACCCTGTATATGTTAATTCTTAATATGTTAAAATATGTACACCATATTCTGTCCTCGTATGCGTGGGTATACTCATCTGAAAATGATGGCACCTACCACATTTGATTATGTAACCCATTTACCCTCTGTAAAGAAAAAAGGTGCACTGCCCTTTACCAATCATATCTTAAGTTTTTAATTATTCATCATTATCATACCAAACATTCAGAGGTATAATGTATGTATAACTTGACCACATAGAGAACATTTCAAAGAATTTCGTAAATATGGTAAAAAGTTAGAAAGGATTGAATAGAACAACTCCCGAAATCGTCAGTGCTAATTATAACCATTTTGTAATACAACATTTGAGGTAATATCCTGCAGATTCAGAGGTCTCTTCTCAGTTCAAAATTAGGGGTAGGGGTAACATCTATTACAATAAACTTGAAATGGTAAGATAAATGTAACCCTTAATCTTTCTCAATGACCCATAAATATACATCCTATACTTCGATTATGCATACTAGTATTAAGCACAGTGACCAGCAGAGGGCGCAATCACAAACACGTACTGCACGAACCGATAAATTCCTGGGTATTGTAACGCCCTTGATTGGATTGTACAAGGCGGTAATAATTACACTGTATATAATAGCAAATTGAAAGGATGTGTCTGGGTATATGCCTTTTTGGTCCCTCAGTCAAATGAATGTGAAATATGGTTCTTATTACTGTCCTAGTTATATTTGATAAGTATATTTACTTTTTCATGAGTTTTGATGCATAATTAGCCCCCTGCTGAGAGTTAGAATAAGTAGCCTAACAAACAAAAATAGTCATTATCATAGAAAAAAACACCAATGGCAACATGTATGACATACAAAGAAGAAATAACTTAAGACCCATGAAGAATTTAAAAAAAATCATATTTTTGAAATATATTTAGGATTAAATTTTTTTTCAAATTTTTGAATTTCCCGCCAGTTTAATTTGAAGGGGGAAAAACAAGATGGCTGCCATTTGATGTAAGAAATATCAGAAAAAAAGTTGCTTCACTTTTAGTTTTCACAATGAGCACAGTTTTCCGGTTTGGGTTTTTTGACTGAATCTGACTCTTCATCACCAGGGTCATGTATAGGGATTATAAAATTGAAACCAAAATATTGTGCTCAGCATGAATTTGACTGAAATATGTGTAACTTCACCAACACAATTGAAGTCTCAAAACTGGATGCTCAGATACTTTGAGTGTCTATAAACCCTTGATTACCCAGATAAACACAGATAATTCACTTATCCAGAAATGCCATTCAATGTCTATACAAAGAAAATAAGCAATGTTTTGGAGGATATGTTTCAAACTTTTTGTATAAATAATTCATTTAATATTTGCCATTGATTTTTTTCAATTCTGACAAAGTGATATGCACTGTCTTTGATGCCAATATTCTTCATCAAATGTGATACAAATTGATATTTTAGTAATCTCAGAAGGATAAGATATTGAAGTTTAATAATATGTGTGATTGAGTTGTTTTTTCAGACATTACAATTTTCAATATTTTTTAAGTCGATACCCAGACTCATTCCCAGACTCATCCTTTATGACGCAATTTAAAGGAAAAAGTCATGTTTGTGAGTTTGTGATACAATGTTTTTAACCATTGCTATATAACTTTTTTAAATTTTCATCTCATTTCTTAAAATTCCCACCAGTCATCCACAATATCTACGCCTTGCGCCTTTATACAAAATTTGGAAAATGTTATGACTAATAAAGGACCATGCACCTTTTTTCTTTACTAGGCGAGTAGGTGACGTAACCACGAGGTTGCGAGTTCGAGACGCGTATGCTCCTTGTGTTTATTCATTTTAGCAATAAATGAATCGGATCGAATTGAAAACGTATATTCAAACTCAGTTGAAGGACCACTGTAGAGAACTTCATACAGTTATACTAGGTTAAATCAATGTATATTATATCTTTTAATGTTCAAAAGCAAAATCATATCGTAATCCAGCGGTAGCATATATGTAAGGAAATCCTCTGCAGTTAAGTTAGTACATTGACACGTGATCTCTCGACAGTTTTTATCTTGTAAGCATGCATCCTCATGATCTCACCATATATTGACAAACGAGGGTCGTAGTTTGGAGGGCATCCGTCAGTTTCAGGGTACAGCGTGAAGCGCTGGAGCAAGGTGGTCATGAACAGGAACATTCGGATCTTAGCCAACTGTTCTCCGACACACACCCTCTTACCACCTCCGAATGGCAACAAACTACAACAAACCACATATTAACTCTGCCTCAATAGTGTATTAGTAGTAACCCAAATCCCAAAAATCCACACTATCTCTGCTAATGAATTGAAAAAATGCGTATAGCTCACGTACTGTTTTCTCTCGTGTACTGGTATCAATTCACCTTCAGAGTCAAGGAATCGTTCAGGTTTAAACGTGTAAGGATCCGGGAAGAATCGCTCGTCGTGATGTAGTCCGTACAGATTCGGCCAAATCTAAATATAAAAATCATTTTTTGATGTTAAACCCAGTATATTTCGTTTTAACACAGACATTCAAAGGCTTTGTATAAAAAAAACTCCTACCTCATACCCACCTACCCACGTACGTGTAAGAACCCTTGATAGCAAGTTGCTACTACATCCCAGCTGGGTTTGATTCCCACTCGGGGCATCGAATTTAGCACACTTTCTTTCAATTTATTTTTCTGGCTTGTTAAAGCTATGCTCGCGGTCGTATAGTAATTTATTCCCCCGGGGCGCCCTCGGGTCATTACACATTAAAATGCATCCATATGCCTTCATTTATGGATCTGTCATCTGTCTAGTCATAAAATAAAGCCGAAATTGTAGAAATGTTAATAATTTGAGCTATTTTGAAATTTAATAATCTTTAAATTGAGCCCTTCAATGACTATATATCATGTTGCACGTAGGTGGGTAGGCGGGTATGAGGTAGGAGGTTTTTTATACAAAGCCGACATTCAAATACTGAGAAAATGTTGTTAATGATACATGTTTTGTTGACTTAATTGCTGACCTGGTTCTTGATAAGGTTATCTTACCTGTGTGCCGTATGAAGGTATGACGTTTACTACTTTATAAATTATACACGTTTCTTGAGCTGGTTGATGACCTACATATAGCAATTGAGTTTGTCTTACTTGTGTGTCTTTAGGTATGAAGTATCCTCTTAACGTGACATCCTTCAACGTTTTATGTGGCACAGATATTGGAACCTCTGACATGTAACGCAATCCTTCCAATATGAACGCCTCCATATATGGCATTACGCGTCTGTCCTCATATGTCGGTAATCTAAAGTTTTTTATGACATAAATGGTAACACAAAGTTATGGTGTTAAAACTGTATCAAAATTGGACATCTTATATTTATGTGATATCTCTAGCACATAGAATAGCGTTCAGCAGAATACATACACAATCCGTGTGATTTCATACACGGTTTGTTCGAGTTTGCACACTTTATGTTTGTAAAGTCACACTTGTACATGCGTATTTGTGTATGTATTGTTTAAAAATGACATGGAACAGGGTACACAAGTCGAACAAATGCTTATGCGGCTCGCACAAACGTTTTTCCCTTCACAAACCATGATGTGCCGATCACACACCTTGATGTACCGATCACACACCTTGATGGAACATAAATTGCTTTCTAGAGATGTTCGAGATTTTGTTCTAAATTTCGTTTTACTTTTGCACTGAACGAAATAACACATCGGCGCGGCAAAAAGATAAAAAGATATAAAGATAATTTGTATACTTTTTATAAACGATTACTACGAGCAAGGTGCCCAAATTAAGCTAAATTATATATTTTTAATCTAAACTTTACATTTTATAACATTTCAACGGAGGGCGCCATATTGTAGAAACCAGGATGTAAATATCACGTGACTTCAAATCTCGCACCCTATGTGAAGTGCAACTTGTTTGTGACAGCCTATGCGAGCGGGAACCATCCTATGCGAGTTTGAACTCAATGCGTGTGTAAAATTGACACGTTCGTTCGAAATTTACGTTGATCCATGTGTAATTGTTTCAGCATTCTATGCAACTTACAACACAATCCGTGTGACATTTCAACATTGCTTTTTAGTGACCTCATCAAAGTCAAAAAGGTATTTTTATCTTGTTTTAACTAGGTGATGACATTTTGTTATGTTAATGCCTTGTTTTACTTAGTGAATGTCTTTGAAATGACATAAGCCTAATACAGTAGGACCTGTGTTAGTGAACACCTTTCTCTAGTGAACACCTGTGTAAAATGAACACCCTATTTTCAGCACATACCTTGATTCCAATACAAATTGTCTCTCTGTATTGAAATCTACCAATAGTGAACACATTTTTTGTGGCTCTATAGATGTTCACTGTACACAGGTTTTACTTTATACAAAACACCTTTATATTTAACTTTAATAAATATACTGATTATCTAATTGCAATTATATTATTGGCCAGTTAGTCATGTTATCAGAGTAGCATAGTATCTGTCTAAAACGAATATTGGAATATCCCCTGAGTCCAATACGCTGGCCTCTTGGAACATCTGATGGGCTCTTGGTTAAAACAGAAAAGTCAAAATTATTACATGAGCTGGAAAAAACATATAATATAACATGGACCCAAACCAGAAAAAAACAATTATAGTCTATGATGGCAATGCATTGTTCCATATACTTCATGAGCGACCCAAAACATTTGGATTATTGGCAGAGAGGATCCTTCAGAATCTGATGCTTCCTATAAGAAAGATTCAATTAAAGAACCAGAAAGAATACGGTGTGTCTCCAAAAAGCTAATAATAAAAGGACCTAATACCAGGATTCCTAACAATTGGAAGGAATGCCTTTTAAATGATGAGAATGAAATGCAGCTGAGTCAGTTGATCCTTTGCAAAGAATGGAAAAAGATAAAAATGCTCCTAAACTCAAAGAAAGACAGATTCGTGTGGTGAGATCTGTACAGTGGTAACCAGTAATAGAACATAGAGTTGAACCTAGCCTGAAATCTCCCCACAAAGAGGCAGATACAAAAATTATACTCCATGCAATTAACATGAAATGGACCAGATGTTTTTGTACTTCTTGTGCATTTTCCAATCTTATTCAAACTCCATAAATTTTGGACAGTGGTAGTGCAGACCACATATGACTTATTAAAGGTGCAACAATTAGTACAGGGGGGGGGGGTAATTTAACGATCATCGACCAGTGTTAAAATATATTTAAGTTTGGATATTTCATCAAGACTAACATATATTTTTATTATCTACAAAGAAACCCCCTGGATGAACATTATTTCAGCTGATATTCTTCTTGAAACGTGGTGAATCTTAAAAATCTATTAGTGGGACTCCCTTTATAGAAGCTTTGAACTGAATTTACACTTCTAAATTGAGAGTTTATCCATACATTTTAAGAAAATAGGTATGTCAAAGAAGATGTTGGCCAAATATTGACCCGATAGCTCAGAAAAAAAGAAAAAAATTCGAATTTTCTCTACAGTCCTTGTTGCCCCTTTAATGTAAAGGAAGTAGGAAATGCGCTCAGTTCAGACTTCAGACATTTGTGAATTTGTAATGCTTTATCAGCCTTCCATTCATTCACTGGATGTGATTCCTTCAGTGCCTTTGTGAGAAGGGGAAAGTGCCCCCTCTAAAATTACTTATGAGATCTGTTTCGGCACCATTGGAGAGGTCATTAGTGATCAAACTGCTAAATGTGCTGAGAAGTTTACCTGCCAGATGTATGGAAACAAGAAGTGTTCAAATATAAATTAGCTGAGATATATCTTATTCAAGAACAAATTCCAACCAAAATCTGCTCCAAGTGTGATAACAAGCTATGAAGGCACTACCATGAGCCTATTACCCCCATGTAAAGATTCATTACAGCAGCATTTGACAAGGGAAAGTTATCAAGCAAACATATGGAAACTTGCCAACATTCCCTCTCCATCAATTCCCTCCCTTGTATCACATGGCTGGAGGATGAAAGATGGCCATTTGGATTTCAGTGGGTGTCAAATCCAGATAAAATTTTCCCCAGGACGCGGTAGATGTTATTGTATTAGATGATACTTTAGAATATCAAATTGAAGAGGAAGTTCATGAAATACAAAGCTTTGTGGATCAAATATATTCTGGTGAATAAAAACTACATTTGTGATGACAGAAATTCATACAATGAGTAAAATTAATATTATGACTGAGTCGTGAACTGTGTATTAAATAATATTTAACTTCAGATTTTTAATTTTCTTATATCTCGAGCCTACATAGAATAAATATTGTATTGTAAATAATTAACAGGTATTAGTACTATATGTATACACCTAAGTGAAAATATTTGATGGGAATATATTTGATAAAATACATGATATGTACATGTATTCATTTAATGTGACATCATATTACTGTTTAAAATCCACATGTATTAATGGCCACATTGACCCTAACAGAACACATCAGAGTTTGAGTTTTTCTTTATGGGTAATATGCTGGGGACATGTTGCTATTTTTAGGAAAGTTTCATTAATATTAAACAAAGATTGATTGAGAAATTAAAATATCAATTCCGACCAGTGTCTCTCGACCCCCCTAAATTCGATGATTTTAGGGTGACAAAATGTTGTTGTTTTTAAATTAAGTTAAAATTCTTCAATTTTTTTACATATGCATTTTAAATATAACCAGAACAACGGCAACGCCAAAGCGTAGCGAATCCCATCGAACAGAAATGGCTGCCATTTTTACATACAAAATATACATTTTTCAAAATGGCCACCTACTACCAAAAATGTCATTAGACATTGTGCCATGCTTAAAGTGTTCACATACCAAATATGAACATATGGCTCGACTACTTTTTGACTTACAGTAAAAAATGTTAAATAACACACGTAAAATTGGCGGCCATTTTTCAAAATGGCTGCCTACTACCCAAAATGTCATTAGACATTGTGCCATGCTTAAAGTGTTCACATACCAAATATGAACAAAATCGCTCCACTACTTTTTGACTTACAGTAAAAAATGTTAAATAACACACGTAAAAATGGCGGCCATTTTGAAAAATGGCTGCCTTCTACCAAAAATGTCATTAGACAGTGTGCCGTGCTTAAAGTATTCACATACCAACTATGAACAAAATCGCTCCACTACTTTTCAAGTAACAGTAAATTAAGTTAAAATGGCGGCCATTTTGAAAAATGGCCGCCTTCTACCAAAAGTGTCATTAGACAGTGTGCAATGCTTATAGTTTTCACATACCAAATATGAACAAAATCGCTCCACTACTTTTCGAGTTACAGCAAAAATCGTTAAATAACGAGTAAAGGCCGCAATTTTTCAAGATGGCTGCCATGTGCTTCTTTAATATCTACATTTCTAGCTTTATTAATCTCCTATACGAGGGGTGATCCAAAAGTCTTGGACGCCCCGCTCTAACTTTGCTATTTTTTAATATAATTACATGAAACTTTCAGATAATAAAGATCAACATCTTAACAACTTTATGTTTAAGTTTCAACAGAAAATAATATATTTTAGCTACTTTTCTAAATATCTTTGTATACCGGGTCCCTGCCACCCGGAACGGTATTTAAATATAGCAAATCACGTCACAACTGTTATAATATGGCAAATACTTTAGGGGCAGGTGCACAACCTAACACCAGCCATGATATGAGAGAATTTTCGATTTTCCATCTGAGTGTCATCTGCCATCATCATCTTCACATATTAAGACCTACTTTTCAATATATTTTCCACGAATTTGAACACATTTTTCATACCATTTTACCAATGAATGGAAGACATTTATGAAACCGCCATTGCTTATGTGATACAAATGCTGCTGGAGTGCTACTCTAAATCTCATTCAATGAGTAAAAAACATTTTCTTTCAACCCTCCTTTTCAACTTGGAGAAAAGGAAGAAAATTACATGGAGCCATAGATAGACTGTATTGTGCATATGGTAGCTGCTCAAGGTCAATAATAGTGAAAACATCTTGTAGTATTCTTTGTTCCACTTTGATTTCTCTCGTGTTCTGCATTTCAGCAGCCATCTTGCAGCAAAAATGATGCCAAATTGAGGGTTGCTTGTCTGATGGCATTTTCTTAGAACTTGACATGTACGGCCATTGTAATATGTGACATTATAATTAAAATACAATTAATTGGTTGCCTTGTAACAAAGAAAGTAAACTAACGTGGTTTAACATTCAAAATTCAAAGAAATATAGTGGTCAAGACTTGCGAAACAAGTGAAATGGCCGTAACATTTAAGGACAGGGTGCATGTTGGGAAATTTTCTGCGTTCCTCAATTGAGTCACATGTTATTTTTCAAACATGAATAACTCCTTCCCCACATTGTCTACATCTTCCAAGTTTGCACAAAGAATGCACTTCTGTGCCTAGAAAAGGCTTGTGAGAAGGTTTGTTTTGTAAAATGTATAAAAAATGAGAAAATTCAGTGAAAAAAAATTCTGAAAATTTTCTGATTTTTTTCACTGAATTTTCTTGTTTTTATACACTTTATGAAAACATACTTCTCACAAGGCTTTTCTAGGCACAGAAGTGCATTCTTTGTGCAAACTTGGAAGATGTAGACAATGTGGGGAAGGAGTGATTTTTGTTTGAAAAATAACATGTGACTCAATTGAGGAATGCAGAAAATTTCCCATCATGCACCCTGACCTTAAGGCTGAAAGATGCCATGTGCGAATACCGTTCCGGGTGGCAAGGTCCCTGTATTAAAAACTATCTAGAAAACTATATAAAATATATCATTTCTCAATGAAATTAGTACACAAAGTAGTTAGGTTGTTGGTCTTTAATATTGGAAAGTTTAAAGTAATTTTATCAAAAACCAACAAAAATAGAGCAGGGCGTCCAAGACTTTTGGATCACCCCTCGTATAACTTTTTTACATTTAAAACATATTGCTATTACAGTTTTACATATTGCACCTTAATTACTATAAAATCGGCACTAAAATGGCCGCCATTTTTAAATGAGCAGCCATTTTGAAAATCGGCTTTCGAGCAGAACTTCTACTCCCATAGGGTATATGTGTGCAAAATATGAACAAAATCGGGCCAGCTATATTAATTATAATATGTTATATTTTCACTACATCAGTTGTTATACATTTTGAGATATAGACGACCGTACTCAGGGGTCAATTGCCAATAAAGGGTGACTCCTTGCTCTTCCTTGACTTAACCGTCTGCATATGGTTGAATATGAATTGATTGCTTATAAAATTCGACATTCGATAGCATTTTTTGAGAAATGTCGGCATGTAAACAATTTTTTAGTAGATATTACACTGTTTTTATAAATAAAAAAAATAAAAATTCTGAAATAACAATGTAGTACGCACTTAAATGGAAATGGGAAATATCTGCCAATGGCTTTGTGCTGCCACCTGTTAATATGAGATATCTTTCTCAATTGTATCACTAAGTTATTATGAGAAAATATCTCTTGATCTTTTTAGTATGCATCTTTTTCTTAAAGGATTTGGATCTCTAGAGGCATGTAAGAACGATAACACTGATTTCTTTGCTTCAACTACAAAGTATTTAATCTTACCTAAAACGCTTGGTAATTGAAGAAATATAAGCATGCTGCTTGAATTTTAAAATTTTCTCATTTTGCATACCAAGGCCACTTCCGGGTTAATCTGTTAGTCTAGATGTAAAACTATATCAAAACGAAATCAAAAGTATTTGTTACATGAAGACTCAGATGGAAGAAACGCAGTATTATTAAGAAGGGAAGTAACGTGGAAAAGTTATTGTTTCAGAAATGAATAAAGTGAGTAGTATGAAAGAACAGCCTTTGAATCTCTGTGTAATAAATAATTATGATTCCGCTTCGATCCATGTTTACATTTAGACTACCGGAAACAACATGACGGGCGATAATGAAAATATACTTCAACTGATTATATTTCGTCAATTATCACACTGTGGCTAGTCGATCTATGTGGATGCAGTCATTTATATGCAATGTATCGTGGGTGCTCGCGTACATTATAGGGAATGGGATCATTGCAAAAATATGACAGCAGATCGAGGCAAGTGATCTCAGAGTTTCTACTTAACATTGTGACTTGAAATCTTGCATACATATTCAATATACATATTATGACAATGTGTGAAAGTTTCAGCTACCATATTCCTGTTATAGGGGAGATATTTGAAAAACATTTCGTAAACGTCAACATATATGTATCAAATGGATGCCACTATGTATCATTTGGATTCAGAATGGTAACAGATGGATGCTATAATAAAATTATAATTTTATCATGATGATTTATTTACTGATGGACAACTGGCCAGATTTTCTTTGTATCCATTGTTTGGATAAACATTCCTCATTCAGTAAAGTAATTAGCCACACCATTACAAGACACCCTCATGAAGAATTGAAAATACTATATATAAACCCATCAACTGGAAAATGCCATTACAGATGGAAAAACTATGGTTTTATCCCTAATACTGTTAATTTGAAAAACGGGTCAATATCTTGTAATGATGACAATGAAAATGTTGAAATTAGGTACGCCAATGAAGTGAATTCAGAGCCAAAACCCATCAACCCACTAGAATACCCACAAATCAAGTTCCATAGCCTTGCCCAAGTCGGTCTCTTTTACTTATCTTGATTTCTATTATTACCGCCCTGTACCCAAGAGAAAGCCACGTACCGGACTAGGTCTTCGTGCATTTCCATCGCGAATTCAGTTTTGATTTTGAATCAACATTGAATTGCATGATTTCATTTATATGAGTATTAATGACTGCTTACATTCCAATGTCCATTTAATAACATAATATATTGTAACTCTCAAGAAACACTCGATCAGATCAGATAACGTTTTGATTGGTAAATCAGCCTGAAGTCACAGGTCGTGTCCATGCGATCTTGTCAATCAATAAGGTTTCGCGATACCTTAAGGTAGGGTAGGTATTATGGGAATCTCGGAACCGCTGGATAACTTAGCATAATATCAGCGATGATGCATTGGATTGTACAAGGTGGTAATAATTCAAGGTCAGATAAGTAAATAAATACCGACTTGGGCAAAGCTACAAGTTTCAGAGCCATTAACATTCCTTAAAAGTGACAATGAGCAGCCAACAGATGGACCATCCGTAAATCTTGATGATTTTGTCAGCTACCCATATTCAAGAATAATATTATCTATTTACAATTTTTTGGAAATCGTGGTAAGTGAAATCTTTCCAATTACCAATATAGCATTATTATTGTTTTTGGACACTGTGGATTAAAATATTAAAAATACACACATTCAAAATGATTCAATTACAACCTAGCCAGTCTGTTCATTGAATCCATTAAGAACGTCTATTAATCCACATGATACATCATAATTAAATTGCTTTTTTAAAGCAGATATTTCATACCATAACGCCAAAATATTATAAAACGTATTTTATTTGTATTTTACTCCACACAGACATATTTGTGTAGGTGAAATAATTATATTACTTGAATTTTTTATTCCCCATCATAAGGTAAACCTATGGCAAATTATACATACCTTCTCACAGCTATGAGCGAGATGATAAAACTGGTCGAGTGAACTCGTTTGAGTTATATATTCTCCACAAAAATATCAGAGAATGTGTGTTTATAGCGTAGCTTTGGTTTTGTAAATTAATGAAGTATGATATACACGGATGAGTAAATATAGATTATCTAAACAGAAGTGCAAAATTCTTCCATTGAAAAGTACAGAGGCGGGCACTCACGAAACATTACATGTGCCTGACTGCATCCACATAGATCGACTAATCACAGTGTATCAAGCGTTTTACATGTCTAAGGTAAGATTTAACACTTTGATGTTGGAGCAAAATAAAAAAATCGATAATTTGTGTGACTTTTGTTGGTATGGATACTCAGACAGGCCAGGAAAGCGTTTCCCGCAGTTTGTTCCATATTATATCTACGACCGTACATGCCAAGAAAATGATAAAAAATAAATATCCAATTAAGAACTAGGAACACCAAAGAACAGCATACAACGGTCGGATTTATATGACTATACGAAGCATGACTCCTAACAATGCTTTCTGATTTGACAACATGAACCCTAAGAGACATCTCATTCCGTAATATAACTGGGAATTTTAGGAGGTGGTTCATAATAAGTGTATGTACGAGGGTTGTTCCAGAAGTAATGCACTATATGCTCTAACTTTCTTCCTTCCAAATATTCCTCAATTCAGCTGAAAATTTGTGTATACAACAATTGAAGTTTTATCTATTATATTATGAAGTTTCAGCATCAAACATCAATATTAAGTCTTAATTTGGTTGCTTTAGCAACGTGGGGGTAGGGATGGGCGGGGCAGGTACCAATTTTTCTAATTATGAAAAGATCCAAAGTGTTATTTTATTAATATTTCTTTCTTTTAAATGATCAAAATATTTGGGAAATTATAAAATTTATTCACTGTGGTGGCATAATACCACAGTTCAGCAATCACAAATTCAAATACAGTCACAGTCAAGAAATTGCAAAAATTGCTACAATTCTCACCTGATAACAGAAGGCCTTGCATTTGGTGGCCTAATTTCATACTTCACTTCGACTCACAGCCACGCAAAACTTATGCTACCATGAAGAAAGTATAAAGGGAGTATATACCAGATAGAACTACAATTATGAGGTGGCAGAAGAGATAAAAATAGATGACTGGACCCTGGATGACAACTCCAAAAAAGGGAGGCAAAAACTCCAAGTCAGAGTGGAAGAAATTGCCAAGAGTGTTTGACCTGACAGGCATCAAAAACATTTACTTTTCATGGAAAAATATCAACTATTGATAAAGTTAGAGCATATAGTGCATTACTTCTGGGACAACCCTCGTATCACTTAGAGACTAACTTTTCAAAGACGACTTTTTCATTTTAAGAGATGAGGCGTTGTTGAACATTTTTTCAATCCTTGTTGGGATGGGACTATCTATACTATGAAATCAATCCGATATTTAAATATAATAATTTTTGTATAACCCAACACTCTTACATGCACGACAGATCGTTTCATTACTGACGAAACGCTCCGGAGTAAGAAAAATAGCGGGCGAAAATCAGCCGTCGAACGATTTCGATAATGGGAATATTAGGTATGTGTTACTTAATTCGTGTAAACAATTCTTGGGTGTGATAATCGTGTTGTACTTGGCTGGCTGTTGACGTTTGAATCAATTCGAAAGAGCTGTTTGATTGTAATTTATCAGTTAAAACCCCTTTGTCGAGACACATGATCAGTTGAGCCAAGATAAGAGCATCAAAGTATATTTTGGTTAAATTTCAAGTGTCAACGCACCATACACTTTTATGCTTTTTGTTCTTCTTTGCCAGTTTCATGCTTTAGCACACATGTAGGCATAACATCATCTAATGTAGACTTAAGTCGGCTCATTGCACGTGAAGCACCACCAGATGAATAAGATCTTTGCTCAGGGTATTGTTCATCGAATGGTACATGATATGTCACCATAACGTTTGATATATAAGGGAAACGAGTGCAACAATACTTACGGCCATCGAGGGATCTTCATTAGCCGCCACTTTTCCACGTGAATATGAATGAAACGCTCTGTAGTGCATGCAGGCGCGTTTGGGATTTACACCATGAAATATAGACAGTCAATGAAATAAAAATAAATAAGAACCTTTAATTTCGTATAATTCACAATGTCGCCCTGCTGCATGAAATCGTCTCGAATGGTGTCACTCATCCATTACGATTCTTGCTCTTATTAATGATAGTATGGCTCTCACTTATAAATGAACATTTAGAATTGAATGACTACCATAGGTGTAGCCAGGAGGGTTGCAATGGTGCGATCGCACCCCCCCCCATAACCAATGAAAATATAACCAGTAGATAGAGGAAGAAAGGAGCTTTAAAATGCTTTTTATGTGAAGCCTCTAGCTCAATTGTGATTTTTTGTAAAATTCAAAACAAATCGTCATCTATTTGGTTGCTTATGCCACGATCACACCACCCGGACTGAAAACGATAAAATTGTTGGTGATTGCACCCCCCCCCCCCCTGACTGAAAGCTGGCTACGCCTCTGACTACTCGTCAAGTTATGATCAAACAAAAATCCTGTCTTTGCAAGGGCCAGTTCGAAAACCTATGAGTTTCTTGAATTTCACAAATATTGCTCTACTGCATGAAATCGTCCTGAATACCATCCATCACGAACGTTAGTTTCTGGTTCTTAATCAATCAATGTAGCGTTCTCACTCATGAAATCGATAATTAAAGCTGAAATATGCATAGCATTGCATATTTACAAAATTGCATGGTGATTGTATTGTCGCAGGCACAGTATTTTGACACTATAACAGTTGCGAGGCATTTGACTGTGCCTGTTTTATTCCTCGATCTAGGTCATTTAGTTTAAAAATGTAGATATTTCAATACCAAAATTAAATTATTTCAATGACATATCCTTCTTATTTGTATTTGATTTGATTTATATATCATAATAATAATCCGTTGCCTGACCCTTGGAAACGGAAGAAAAATTGTCCCAAATGATGAACATGGCATGGATCACAAAAACATATATACTGATTTTGTTACAATTTATCAAAGAACAAAATTTAAAAAAACTCATACATTTGGATAGGGGAGATTGACAAAATACCAATATATACGGTAAATACAAGGGATATACCTTTGTCCCAAGACATTGTCTATTTCATCGTGCAATTTTTGTTGAATCTCTGGGTAGTCCACTGTTAGTGCAACCAATGATCTGAGCTGAGTAGAGGTGGTTATTGTCGCTGCGAGAGTAATGTCGTTTATCAAGCCTTTAATGAAGGCATCATTCAGTTCTCCCCGATTTGCATTGATGGCATCAATCACGCCGGATATTGTGGACTTTTCCACGTTGTTCTGTAAAAAGGGTATTAAACGGATCGGTATATCGTTGTCCCGACGGTTGCATGAAAAATAAATACTCGGAATGTATTCAAATCAGATTTGTTCCTGGAAACTGCTTACAAATCAGTATTTGAATTTAGTATTTAGACTGTCATTAAAGGCTCAAAAATACACATAACATTATCCCCAAAATATTATTTATCCATGTTTTGTTATTTATTCTAGAAGAAGAAAAGGAGGTACGACTTCTGGAGGTCTTTGTTCGGAGGATGGGCCATGCATGATATATCACATTCCAGCAAATCAGAACACACTATTTCAAATACTATGCTAATTCTAGATCCTAGTGATTTAAATTCTATTTTCAGATTTCAAGGATTTCATAATTTCAAGTTTGCTCGTGAGGCAATTTTACGCGTGGCACTTTTTTATCGGTGTACTCTCCAATTCATTGTGCATTGTATATACCATATGGTAATGATATGATATGATATATGCACTGTACAAACCTTTGATCGCTGGTATATTTCCGCCTCCATTTGTCTAACCGCATCCATTGCCTCCTTAAAAGTTTTACTAGCCTTAATTGGTAGATGGTTCAACCAAGGAATGACATCAATGTACGACGTAGCAACTCCGAACGCAGCAGGGAATAATTCATCTGCTCGTTTAATTTTCTGGTATAACGGATTATCAGGGCTGAGTCTCTCACCCAATGACTACAATATCACAATAGCGTGGCATTATATATATATTTTTTTTTTTATTTAAATATTTATTTCATAATTTGATATTCATTGTAATCGATCGCTTTTATAAGAATTCCCAACCGCCCGAGGACATTAAAGGATCAATGAATATTTCCTGATACAGAACCTGAATAATTGTCATTCACATGTAAACTAATGTGAAATGGTTGGTTCGGGGCAAGTCAGATTTCTGGATATCTATCCAGTAAATGCTTCAGCAAAAATATTCTTAAAGTAAATTTAATTGTCTAACTTTTTGCATGCTGTTAAGTGTTAATAGTTTACTTTGTGAACAATAAAGTTAAAGAGCTTCAAAGTCATTTTGAAGTCATTTTTCGCCTCCTTTGTTATTTCGAGAGAGGTTTCATGAAAAATAATTCTGACTTTGAAGACAGCTATAACTGTGTTGAACGTGAAGAAACATATCATTTTCTGTTAAACAAAGATTACAAATTCAATTCTTTACCTAACTTGTAAAAATAGAAAAAATAGAAAATTTCGGAGGTATTGGAAATGATGTCTATTTATATTTCAAGTCCTAAAAGTAGTATTTTCTTTACATATAATGCAAATAAAAATTCAAACATAATTAATGAAAGGAAGTGTATATCCCCAAGAATTGTTGATATTCTTAACTCACAATTACTATGACAATGCCGATCACCATAGCGTAGATAGGATCATAAGGGTCGAACGCTTCTGTCTTGTTGAATTTGTCAAGGCATTCAAGGATCTCTTCCATGCTGATTCGCTCAATATGGGCCACGCCGTCTCCGTACTGTTTTAGTCCTTTCTGGGCAATTTTACGCATCGCCTTCCATTCTTTATCAGGTTGCCTATCATTATAAATAATCTTGGCTGGAAGATTTTCTTAATAGCATTATTATATACGAGTACACAATCCTAACAGTTAACGTACAAATATATTACCTATATCCCATATTTTGAAAGCCGTTGGAGTACATTCCTTCTCTATGTCCCTGCATTCGGCCGCCATAATCATCACCGTTGGTAACTAGGACATCGTAAATGGCGTCTCCGTTTACAACTACAACATCCTCGGTAACTAGATTTAATTTGTATACATCTCCTAGGTCCTTTTGCCAATCGCACAGCTTTTGGTAAACTCGCTCGTCGGCAATTTGAACGATGTTTCCGAGAATAGGGAACCCACCGGGTGGAGGTCCAGGTACTGTGCATTTCGGACGTCTTGATCTACCCCAGGCGTATTTGAGCAACAACAAGGACACAAGTAACACAGCAATTTCGAATAACATTGTTCCCGATGCTATGACTAGGTAACTAAATGACATTGAATGACATTTATCTATTACAAGTGTGTATGTAAAACAAACACCTCATACACAGTTGCTCGTATATTCGGAGTGCTCTCATATGGGTCATGTTAAACTTATTATATTATCCACAAAGATATTTTCTTGAAACTGAATTGCAACATGCTAAGATGAACAGGTTCATCTTTTTCTGCGGGATACGATGCCATTCCTGCAGTGAACAGCAAATTAAATCAACCAAGGCTAGAGATAAAGACACTCTCCCTGAAAAATGGTGCAAATCAAATCATCCCACGTGTTCTTAATTCAACTCAAGTCGGTCAAGAAAACTGATCATTCAACACCCTGTTCATATTTTACCCCGAGTCGACTTCTGTGTGTATGGGCTTTACTTGCTTGAACTTAATTAATGTCTCAAACTCGATAATTGCAGATTTAGGCGCCAGGGGAAATGTAACCTCCTACATATACACTCCTACACGGTCATTGAAGGTGACATCCTAAATACAAAATTAAATTTGATCTTCTGAAAACTTATAGATGATTTGGGAAAAATTGAAGTCAGTCTAAACAGCAATGTTAAGTTATCGGAAATGTTAAGAGTTTTTTACAGACGCCAATCGCCGCCCGCCACCCGCCGATCGCCAACCACCAACCGCCGCCACAAAAAAAGACGGAGACCATATGTCACCACTTCTTGGTGGTGATATAATAATGAACAAATTGCAAGTTCCCTAATGAACCTTCATTTACAAGACTCCAACATACATGTACTGGGTCTCAATGTATGCAGACTTTTGAAAAGAGTGTAGCCTTCACACAGGCACCGGTTGATCAAGTCACTCAATATATTACTGTTTGTCACTATATCTCACCTGTCTAATCCCAATTCAAATCCCGATTTTTAATTACTCATCCTGATCTTTTTTCAAAACCCCGATTTTTTGTTCCCGATTTTAAGAAAATTGTCCTGATTTTTTCCTAAAATACCCCGAATAAAATATCCCATATTGTATCCCGAATTTTATTTTTAGGTATGCTATATGATTATATGGTTTGATTGTCATTTTTCTTTCCTTGGCTATTAATGCTATTAGTTCATTTGTCACTCCTATGCATCCTATAGTGAACCTATGAATTGTCTTTTGGTTAATTTATGACGATATGGGTTTCCTGAAGAGATTTAGCTGGGTTGGACAAAAAGTTAGTTTGGGGAAAAAATAATAGAGGCTAATTAGCGAGGCCATAATTGAAATATTGATTGTTTTCTATATCTTGAAATGTAAATATGAAAGCAGCATAATTAGTTTGTCAAAACTTGTGTTTTCAGGGTTAATGAATAAGATATTGTTAAAATATACAAGAATAACTTATGAAATAACTTATAATATTGATGGAAACGTAACTTGACTTTATTTCCAATACCTTCAATTTTTCTCAATTTTTTCCCTCAATTACTTATAGGTTGAAAAGTCAGATATATGGTAATGTTAAAAGATACAATGATAACTTTTTAGATATTGTGCATATATGCAAAATAGCATATTTATTATTGTTATTTCGCATTTATTCAAAGTATTTAGTTTATCAAGCTTGCAGTACAAAGGAATGACTAATTGGTGGTTTCCTTAAATTCTTAGTAATTTAATTGGGTTGCCAATTATTGGATTTCTAACATATCTTAGAAAGGAAAAATGATAACCTGGAGACCCATGTGTTCAGCGTCAATGAATAAGATAATGTTAAAATATACAAAAATAACTTATCAGATAGTGTACATTAGAAATAATATAACATGAAACAGATTATTGTTTAAAAGAATATAATTATTTCTAACCGGGATTACGATCAGTTTATCTTTGAGTTGAGTCGTGAAAGTCTTATATTATTATTTATTTAGAAAATATCCAGGTCACACACTATAATAACAGGTAAATCAAAGAAACTAATCCGTCAATTAGAAGCTTTAAAAATGGCTAATTTAGCAATAAATGAATCGGATCGAATTGAAAGCGTATATTCAAACTCAGTTGAAAGACCACTGTAGAGAACTTCATATAGTTATACTAGGTTAAATCAATGTATATTATATCTTTTAATGTTCAAAAGCAAAATCATATCGTAATCCAGCGGTAGCATATATGTAAGGAAATCCTCTGCAGTTAAGTTAGTACATTGAAACGTGATCTCTCGACAGTTTTTATCTTGTAAGCATGCATCCTCATGGTCACACCATTTATTGACAAACGAGGGTCGTAGTTTGGAGGGCATCCGTCAGTTTCAGGGTACAGCGTGTAGCGCTGGAGCAAGGTGGTCATGAACAGGAACATTCGGATCTTAGCCAACTGTTCTCCGACACACACCCTCTTACCACCTCCGAATGGCAACAAACTACAATAAACCACAAATTTACTCTACATCAATAGTGTATTAGAGGTAACCCAAATCCCCAAAAATCCACATAATTTCTGCTCATAAATTGAACAAAATACGTATAGCTCACGTACTGTTTTCTCTCATGTACCGGAATTAATTCACCTTCAGAGTCAAGGAATCGTTCAGGTTTAAACGTGTAAGGATCCGGGAAGAATCGCTCATCGTGATGTAGTCCGTACAGATTCGGCCAAATCTAAATATAGAAATCACTTTTTGATGTTAAACCCAGTATATTTCGTTTTAACACAGTTATGCAAATACTGAAAAATGTTGTAAATGATACATGTTTGTTGAATTGATTGTTGACCTGGTTGTTGATAAGTTTATCTTACCTAATGTTACATGTTTGTTGAGCTTATTGATGACCTAGTAATTGATAAGTTTGTCTTACTTGTGTGTCCTTAGGTATGAAGTATCCTCTTAACGTGACATCCTTCAATGTTTTATGTGGCACAGATATTGGAACCTCTGACATGTAACGCAATCCTTCTAATATGAACGCCTCCATATATGGCATTACGCGTCTGTCCTCATATGTCGGTAATCTAAAGTTTTTTATGACATATACAGTAAATGGTAACACAAAGGCAATGGTGCAGTCAGTTAGCAGTATAATTGCACTTGCTATATAAGGCACCCTTTTTGACCAAAGTATCATTAATACATATATTTTTGATATTTACCGAAGTGATGTTAAAAAGTGGTCCCAGTAAATGATAACAGGCCTCGAAAATTTGAACGTTTCCATTGAGTCCCATGTTAATCTATTAATCTTCAAAATATCCCCTGCAGAACAGTTCAAGAGCAATAAAGTCAAACTTCATAGTATGTTAACATACAGGGTGTTCCAAAAGTAACAGGACTGGTGCTGGCATCTTGTTAAATATGCACCAATCGTCTTCAAAATTGTACATAATGTACTTTCATGTATCGTTACTAAAACTGCAAAGTTTCGACAAAAAATATGTAACTCGGGTAGAGTTATGGTTGCTATGGTAACATGACATCACAATACCCGGGGCAACATTCCACGCAGAAAGTTACATTAAGACAGAAAGAGACATTAAGCATTTTGTACATCCCATATCAAAGTTAAAATGCAACAACTGGTGGGAATTACATTTGTTTTACATAATTTGATATTCCTATGTATCCTATGTACTGAAAAATAGACTCCTCTTTGGTCAGTAGAAGAGTAGCACTCTGTATCCATGACTCAAACACATGATTGAACCCATTTGAGGACATGTCACGCATGGTCCTTGGAGAAGGTCATTCTCATTTTTAAAGATCTTACAGCACTGATTAGCATTCCATTCTCCATATAAGTAAAATTGGATGTTGCATGATCAGAAGAGTATGGTGCATGGTTTTAGAACTCAAGACCTAGCTCCTCTATAGCTGCATGGTCTTGCTGGTATAGCTGCATGGTGACCTGTTGGCAGGCGTGTTATCAAGGTGGATGACTGGCTTCAAATTGGGTCTTTTCAAAAACTCAACCGTGAATTGTTCAGACTGTAATTCATAGTGATATTCTAGGAAATTGAATAAATATAATTATAATGAAATTATACTTGAATCTGAGTCTTATAGCAACTACTTAACAACAAAGCAACTAATAAAATAAACAAGAAATGTTGAATTATAATAGGCGAATTAGATACTTTCTTCAGTAATACAAAAATGTTAGATATCACATTTTCAGAAAAAGTTGCCCCGGGTATTGTGATGTCATGTTACTATAGTAACCACAACTCTACCCGCATTTCATCATTTTTCTGAAACTATACAATTTTAGTTGCAATACTTCAAAGTACATTTTGTGAAAAGGGGACATGCCATTAAGAGGCCATTCTCGGACTTAGTCATTTTTTCAAAAGTGTGAAAATAAAAAACCTCATGAAAAGTTCTTAAAATATCCTGAATAACAAGTTGAATATATATATTTAATGATGGCACAAGCAAAAGTCTGAAAATTAACATGCAATGAGGGGTTTTGACAGATGTAAAAAATGGTAGATTTGTGATGAAGAAATAGAAGTTTTTGCAGTAACAACACAATTACCTCGAAGTTATCAGTTAAGAGAGGCTGAGGACTAAACTTGACATAATACTCAATCTCAGATTATCAGTAGTATCTAACTTAAGCCGGACAGCCACTCAAAATGTATATGGAGCCCATAAGATTCATTTTTCTCAATAACGCAGATGCGAGTAGGTAGTTACCAGATTCACCACCAGGTGGCTCGTTCGGGTCAGATAGCATGGCGGGTATAGGAGAAAGTCCCCTTAAACTTAAATCACATCTGTTTTAATGATTCAATTTTCATATAACCCTTATGTATCTAATAGTTATGCAAACTGAAATATGTCCAGTAAAAGAAAATGTTATCTATCCAATACAAGAAAAGATATTTCACTTTTTGTGATTTTGTATCATGGGGTCTATGGGGAATCAACCCGAACAAGAAGTCACATTTTCAAGAAAAATTAGATTTTCAAAGTTGATAAACAATTTTCGAAACCATATTTTTAGATGTACTTTTACATGCAGATTTCAAATATGACATCACTTTGACTGAATTTTGAATTTTTAATGACGTAAATCAAGATTATTTCTACTCGCATCTGGGTTATTGAAGTCACTATTTCTGTTTTTAGCTTCAGAAGATAGGAAGTACATGAACATGCTAAGTTTACCTAGATCACAAGCCTTACCACAAATATAAAGTATATAGGAATAGAGTTGTTATGTGTGAGAACCTTAAACTTCCCATTTTATTGGGGATGGAACGTGTGGACCATGTGTATTTCTAACTTCTTCACATGTGCATGGATCTAAAATTGTGGCAGCCATCTTGGATTTGTCATATATGTGGACATGGTTTTGGTTGTGCTGAATTTGTTTCAAAATAACATTTCTTGTATACATTCGATAAGTGAGATAGGCATTTGAAATTAAATACAGATGATATACTTGACATTTAATGCAGTAAACAGTAATACAATTCATTCTTACGTAATAAGTGAGTCCAGACAAAAAGTTGTTATTGTGTTAGTTTAACTGGGCATAAATTACACGCATTGAGCTTGGTTTTCTTAATTGGCTTGGATAAAATGTTGTTCTATTTATTCAGAAAAGGAGTATAGTTCAATATACAAGTTCACATTCATTCCATCCTCTTGTAGAAATGAATCTCATATTATTTCATCTCGAATATGGAACACAAAAATATAATAAAAAACAAGTTTCTATTTATTGCAAAAGTTAGCTTCCATGTCATGACTGAGTTTGGGTTCTGCTTCTAGAGAAAAAAGATATTCCCTCTGGAAATATCGTATTGACCATTGCTATACACTCCATATTTAATCCTCCCTGTAAATAACATTGATATACAGCATATATATGACACCGAGGATCTGGAGTTTGGGTAATGTGAGACATGAGTTGCTACTTTCTGAATCTCATATCCAATATTCTTTCTTTAAAACCTCATATTTAATATTTTTGGAGTGTTAATTCAATTATTTACCTATTTGTTATTTTTTATCCCATAGTTGGGCTCTGTTCCGCTCTGTTAGGTAACATGAAAACTTATTTATGATATTTTGCAAATGCGTGGAAAAATTGATATCTGTGGAATACGGCAAATATTTCATAGATATCACCTTTTGCTAAGGATTTGAAAACTAACACCAATATGATGTGTTTTGTTACATAGTGATTTCATGACATCATGGGGATGAATGAATAAATGGATGTTGTTTTGATATGTTTTGTTTAGTTTTATAGGTGAACTATGGGATAAATAGAACATCCTATGAATGTTCGTGATATCGTGTTAATCCACTCATTGATATCAATATCTGCGCTAATTGGCTATACTAACTTGGCAGGATATTCATATCAACTCGGAGATAAAGATAAAATCATTTAAAATCATATGATATCCTATACATATCCTTTACTGTGCCACAACTTTCTCATATGTTATATTTTGGCACAGGCCATCATTAATTTTCCTTGAATGCATGCTTTTGTTCTTCGTTTTAGAAATGAGAGGAAATCTTTGATTTTCCTTGTATTTGAGTTGCTTAAATGTTGCCCTGTTATGTGATAAAAGTCAATAGTCTCCACTACAGTCACAGTTGAAATGTACCCATTGCAAGCCCAGAATCTACCAAAATAGCATTTGCATTTTGCCAATATTGCCCTATGTGCTTTTTCATGAAAATAGTTTTAATTGTATCTTTTCTTCGGTATTTCATATATTACATTTTAATATATTTAAATTGGTTTATATTTATATATTATTTACTTAGACAGCAATAAATAAAGATTTTTTTGTAAAAACACCAAAAATGGTATATGATCTTTAAATGACTGTTGTGTGAACATCAAAGCTCAAAATTCGCTGAAATTGTAATTTTATAAAGCACAAATGATTTTTCTTCAATATGATATGCATAATTATCAGATATCTTTGGGGGCTAAAAAGGGCCCTTATTGACACCTGTCCTTTGAAGACAATTGGTGCAAAATTGGCAATATAGCAGTACCAGTCCTGTTACTTTTGGAACACCCTGTAGCTTGAATGTTTTCAAACATAAAAGGGTTACAAGCTGGATTTTCAAAGATAGTTCCAAAGATATTCACGTTTGATTTTTGGGAAATCCCCATTGACCGCCATTAAAAACTACTATCAATATGGCTTTACTAAAGTGTCATTTTCTCCAAAAGTCCACTAATTTCTGATATTGCAGATTTCTATAGCTAATATATTGACTTTTAAAACACCAAACAAACACATTTCTATAAAATGTTCTTATTTTTAGTATGTTTAGCAATTTAGTTGACAAAAAACTATGTTGCCATGCCATTATGTTGCTGACGAAAACTCGTTTGAGTCCCATGCTAATTTATCAATCTTCAAAATAAGATCCCCTGTAGAACAGTTCAAGAGCAATAAAGCCAATTTTCCTGCTATGTAAGCATAACTTAAATGTCTTCAAAATATGAAGGGTCACAAGCTGGATTTTGTCTAGCTCCAAAGATATTGACGGTTGAATTTTCGGAAATCCCCATTGACCGCAATTATAAACAACTATCAGTATGGCTTTACTAGATAAAGTGTCATTTTCTTAAAAAGTTCACTATGGAATTTTCTGATATTGCAGATTTCTATAGCCAATATATTGACTTTTAATAAAGCAAACAGGCACATTTCTAAAAAATATTATTTTTAATATATTTAGCCCTCAAGTTGACCGAAAATCCCCATCGGTTACCATTATAAACTGCTATAAACATGGCTTTATGAATAAAGTGTACTTTTCTTCAAAAGTCCACAATGAAATGTTCTGATATTGCATATTTCTATAGTTGATAGCACTATGTTGTCTTTTAAATAGCCAAACAGGCACCTTTCTAAAAAATATCTTATTTTTAATATATTTAGCAATTAAACTGACAAAAAAAGTTGAAAATCCCCATTGGATGCCTGCCGTTATAAACCACTAATGAAATGTCCTCTTCCCCAAACGTCCTCTATGCATTTTCCTGATATTGCAGATTTCTATAGTTAGTAGCTATAGTCCATGGTATGATTTTTAGGACGTCTGATTAAGGAGTTGGTGACATTATATATGCGCAGCGATATTTGACCTTATATTTAGATACCTACATATGACCCGCGTCTTGTTTTGTATAGCCGTTATAAATACGACGGGCTTTTAGGTCGAATTATGCCTGTCACTATCAAGGGTCGAAAAACGTATAAAAACTTTTTCGTAATTTTTTCACAATTTAAAGTACAAACATTAAAAGAAAATCATATGAAAATATTTCAATATAAACATCAAGTTCCTTGGCTATAGTTTTGCGGAATTTGTTCTTTAAAATACCTTATATATACAAAATCAATGTTTCAACATTTATGTCGTTTTTGGAGATATTGGCAAAGCAATCAATATATTGGCACCTTTATAAACTGTGAATAACATATATTTGTAACATGTTAGCTTTTCACTACATTAGTTGTTCATATACATTTTGAGATAGAGACGATCGTATTCAGGGGTCAATTGCCAATAAAGGGAGACTCCTTGCTCTTCCTTGACTTAACCGTCTGCATATGGTTGAATATGAATAGGTTGCTTATAAAAATACTACCAACATTCGATAGTATTTTTGAGAAATGTCGGCATGTAAACAACGAATCGATCGAATGCATTGCAGAGACAAATGTTTTTACTAGATATTACACTGTTTTTACAAATAAAAAGTCGGAATTCTGAAATTACAATGTACGCACTTAAATGGAAATGGGAAATATCTGTCAATCGCTTAGTTCTGCCATCTGTTAAAGGGACAAAGTGCAAAAATGAAGTCTGACTTTTGATCTTCATAGTATTTCCAATGGATTTGACACCAAAAACAGCTAAAACAGACAACATCAGAGTTGACACTAGATCATGAAAAAATATTCTTGATCTATGAATTTATATAGATGTCAACTTTTTAGCAATGCCATAGAAAGATGGCATTGTTGTTTGCATTAATTGTCCATTCATTTTTGATATGATTAGATGATAGCATATTCGATCATTTTGTTTTATGTATGTCAGCATGTCATTGTCATCATTTTCTTTTATCTGGACATAGAAAGCGTGACCCCTAACAATGCTTTCTGATATGACATCATGAACCCTAACTTTTGTGTCTTTGATTTTTCTAATTTTGTTGTAAAATATACCCGTAATATAACTGGGAATTTTCGGAGATGGTTCAAAATAAGTGTATGTATCATTTGAATACTAACTTTTCAAAGACGACTTTTTCATTTTAAGAGACGAGGCATAGTTGAACATTTCGTCAATCCTTGTTGGGATGGGACTATATATATTATGAAATCAATCCGATATTTATATTATATTTTTTGTATAACCCAAACACTCTTACATGTACGACAGATCGTTCCATTACTGACGAAACGCTTCGGAGTAAGAAAAATGGCGGGCGAAAATTATCAGCCGTCGAATGATTTCGATAATGGGAATATGAGGTGTGTTACTTAATTCGTGTAAACAATTCGTTGGATGTCATATTCATGTTGTACTTGGCTGGCTGTTGACGTTTGAATCAACTCGAAAGAGCTGTTTGACATATGATTAGTTGAGCCAAGATAAGAGCATCAAAGTATATTTGGGTCAAATGTCAAGTGTCAACGCACCATACACTATCTCAATCGTGAGTTGATGACCGAAACCCGTCTTAAAAATGATGACATTCTCATATTCAAGAAACGCTGCGATCAAGTTTACACAGTAAAACGGAAACACTGCGATAGTGTAGATCTGTTAAGTATATATAGCTTGACTTTCCTTTTCAGGGAAAGAGAAAAAAATTTCTGTCACTTGGCATGAAAAGAAGAAAGATTAATTTATCTATACGCTTTTTTGTCAGTTTTATGCTTTAGCACACATGTAAGCATAACATATCGAATGTAGGCTTAAGTCGGCTTGTTGCACGTGAAACACCACCAGATAAAAAAGATCTTTGCTCGGGGCATTGTTCATCGAATGGTACATAATATGTCACCATAACGTTTGGTATGTAAGAGAAACGAGTAAAATAATACCTACGGCCAGAGGGATCTTCATTAGCCGCCATTTTCTGCGTGAATGAAACGCTCTGGCGTGCATGTATGAGCGTTTGGGATTTACGCCATGAAATATAGACAGTCAATGAGATACAAAATAAATGAGAACCTTTAGTTTCGTATCATTCACAATCTCGCTCTTATTAATGGAGGTCCGATCGCACCCCCATAACCAATTGCAATGAAAATATAACCAGTCGAAAGGAGCTTTAAAATGCTTTTCATTTGAAGCTTCTAGCTCAAAAATGATTTTTTGTAAAATTCAAAACAAATCTTCATCTTTTTTGGTTGCCACGATAACACCACCTTGACTGAAAACCCAAAAATTGTTGGTGATCGCACCCCACCCCCTGACTGAAATCTGGCTCTGTCCCTGACTACTCGTCAAGTTATGATCAAAACAAAACTAAAATCCTGTCTTCATAACGTACAGTTCGAAAACTTATGAGTGTCTTGAATTTCACAAAAATTGCTCTACTGCATGAAATCGTCATGAATGTTGTCACTCATCCATCACGAACGTTGGTTTCTGGTTCTTAATCAATCAGTGTAGTGTTCTCACTTATAAATCGATAATTAAAACAGCAATGCATTGAATTTGAATGTTTACAAAATTACATGGTGATTTTATTGTCACAGGCACAGCATTTTGACACTTAAACATTTGCGAAGCGTTTGACTGCGCCTGCCTTATTCCTGATCTAAGTCATTTAGTTTAAAAATGTAAATATTCCAATACCAAAATCAAATTATTTCAATGACATATTCTTCTTATTTGTATTTGATTACGTTTTATATATCATACTAATAATCCGTTGTCTGACCCTTGGAAATATCGATGAATATAATGTTTATGTATGTACAAAACTAATGTTACTAATTATGATTTTTTTGAATATTTCGCATAATTTTGTCACATCTGCTCTATCTTATTTTTTTAAATAGTAAAACGTTAAAAAGTACCCCTGTGTGATGCACTAATTGAAAAATGACATTTACGTTAAAATAATAATACATTGTTATGTAATGACAATCCTTCACATTGTATATAAATTTTGATTTACAAGTTGAGTCTCACAAATTGCACTAAAATGCGAATGAAAAGTTTTTTGACCTCTTGTGATGACAGGCATAATTCGACCCGAAAGCCTTAAGTTTTTGCAAACGGCATTTTAAAAGCATAAAGACATATGCCCCTCCTTAAATATCGGTTCAAATGTCGCTGTGCATATATTATGCCACGGATTCGTAATTTCCATGAGCCATACCAGGAACTATTGTTAATTTATTGACTTTTTAAAAACAAAATAGGCATAAGCTGCATTAAAAATCCTCATTGACTGCAATTATAAGCCGTTATCAATATGGTGTTACTAAAGTGTCCTTTCCTTAGGAAGTCCACAATGAATTTTTTTAATATTCCTATTGATTTTTATTGATAATATATTGACTTTTAATAAAACAAACAGGCAGATTTCTACAATTCTCTAGTTTTTAACATATTGGCAGGCCATTAAATTGCATACAAAAATTAAAAAAAACTATTGACAGTAGGGTGGTCCAAAACAACACTTCCTTGAAAAGATATGCTCCAGTGGTAAAACATTGTTCCTTCGGGGGTAGAGGCATATGAATAACATCGAAAATATGTAAATATGAGAGCAGCACAGTTTTGCTGTGCAATTTTTTATTTGAACCTAGAAAAATAACGTTTTATGCCATTTTACGCCAAATTGTTAAACTTTGGGGCCCATGGGAATGGTAAAATTAGGTTTAAATTTTTGTACCAGTTTGAAATTTTTAAACCTACTTTTAACATTCCCACTGGCCCTAAAGTTTAACAATTTCCTTAAGGTATCCCCGTACAACTACGTACTACGTGATATTTGATCTAAAATACCTCATTAGTTTTTACAAATGCACACCGGTATATGTTTAGTAAAGGGAACATAGGATTAAAAAGAATACAAGAATACTACACGTAGAAATAATAAAATCGAGAAAAAATAATCAGTTATAAAGGAAACAAACCCACAATATTCCAAATGATGAACATGGCATGCATCACAAAACATACTGATTTTGTTAAAAATTATCAAAGGACAACATTTTAAAAAATGCATGCTGTTTTTCAAACCCATACATTTGGATAGGGGAGATTGACAAAATACCAATATATACGGTAAATACAAGGGATATACCTTTGTCCCAAGACATTGTCTATTTCATCGTGCAATTTCTGTTGAATCTCTGGGTAGTCCACTGTTAGTGCAACCAATGATCTGATCTGAGTAGAGGTGGTTACTGTCGCTGCGAGAGTAATGTCGTTTATCATGCCTTTTATAAGAGCATCATTCAGTTCTCCCCGATTTGCATTGATGGCATCAATCACGCCGGATATTGTGGACTTTTCCACGTTGTTCTGTAAAATAGGGTATTAAACGGATCGGTATGTTTTTATATCATTGTACCGACGGTTGCATGTATAAGAAATGGTCGGAATGTATTCAAATCAGATTTGTTCCTGGAAACTGCTTACAAATCAGTATTTAAATTTAGTATTAAGACTGTCATTAAAGGTTCAAAAATACACGTATCATTATCCCCAAAATATTATTTATCCATGTTTTGTTATTTATTCAAGAAGAAGAAAAGGAGGTACGACTTCCGGAGGTCTGTGTTCGGAGGATTCCCATGCATGATATATCGAATTCCAGCAAATCAGAACACACAATTTCAAATACTATGCATTCTTAAAATGTACAAGGCTAATTCTAGATACTAGTGATTTGAATTCTATTTCCAGAATTCAAGGCTTTTTTATGCGTGGTACTATTTTATCCAATTCATTGTGCACTGTATATACCATATGGTAATGATATGATATGATATGATATGATATATGCACTGTACAAACCTTTGATCGCTGGTATATTTCCGCCTCCATTTGTCTAACTGCATCCATTGCCTCCTTAAAAGTTTTACTAGCCTTAATTGGTAGATGGTTCAACCAAGGAATGACATCAATGTACGACGTATCAGCTCCGAACGCAGCAGGGAATAATTCATCTGCTCGTTTAATTTTCTGGTATAACGGATTATCGGGGCTGAGTCTCTCACCCAATGACTACAATATCACAATAACGTGGAATTGTATTTTTATTGTTCATAATTTGATATTCATTGTATGCGATCTCTTTCACATGTAAACTAATGAGAAATGGTTGGTTCGGGGCAAGTCAGATTTCTGGATATCTATCCAGTAAATGCTTCACCAAAAATATTCGTATTGAAAATTAAATTGTTTAACTTTTTGCATGCTAAGTGTTAAGTTTACTTTGTGAACATTAAAGTTACAGAGCTTCTAAAGTCAGTTTTGAAAATCATTTTTCGCCTCCTTTTTATTTCAATGGGAGAGGTTTCATGAAAAATAATTCTGACTTTGAAGACCAGCTATAACTTTTTTGAACGTGAAGAAACATATCATTTTCATTAATTTTTTTAATTTTTTTATTTGCCAACACTTTAATAACAGTGGCACATGGATTATTATCCAGTGCGGCTACATACAACTATACAATCTGAATAGAATACAAAGTCATGTATAATTTCTTTAAAACAATGTTGCATATACTAAAATAATCAAAGACATACACTCCCCTCCATAAGTTTGGCAACCTTTTTCCCCCCATTGAACTACGTGTTAAAGTCTCTTTACCTTTGCATTTTTATTTACTTAACCTGCGATGAAAATACTTATAATGTTGATGGAAACGTAATTTGACACTAATTCCAATACCTCCAAATTTTCTCAATTTTTTTTACTCAATTACAAAAAGTAGAAAATTGATGATAAATTTGATGAATTTTTGAAAATCGAGATTCCCATGTTAACCAATGGGAAATGGTAGGTTTGCAGCAAGTCATATGACAGAATATCCATCCATCCGAGTCCTTGCAAAAAATACGAGTTAGGCAGGCAATTGAATTTGCTAACTTTATTTAACAAAAAATTGATATGTTTCTTCACGTTCAACAAAGTTATGGGGCTTTAAAGTCAAAATTGTTTATCGAAAAACCTCTCCCATTGAAATAACACAGGAGGCGGAAAATTATTTTCAAAAATGACTTTGAAGCGCTGTAACTTTAATACTCTTCAAATAAACTAAACACTTAGTGTTCAAAAAAGTTAGACAATTCAATTTTCTATATAAAAATATTTTTTGCTGAATCTTTTACTGAAAAGATATCCTGATTTCTGATTTGCCCCGAACCCTCCATTTCCCATTGGATTACATGGGAATGACGATTTTCAAAAATTCATCAAAGGACGATTCTCGGTTTGGAGAACAATCTCCTAGGCTAATAATTTTTTCATGAAAAATATAGAAATATTACCCAAATTAAACTATGAATATTCGACAGAGGACATTTAAATCTACAAGATGTAAAAATAACAAATTGGTCTGAAGCAGAGATAACGCTCAATTTGACCGATTCAATAAAATACAAGTCTCGATTTGGGGAAAGAAGTTCATCAGTGTACTGCGCTCATATTTTTTTGCGAAAAATCTAGAAATATTACCCAAATTTAATTATGACTATTCAAAAGAAGACATTCAAATCTATATTATGTAAAAAAAATCAAATTTGTCCGAAGCAGGGATAATGCTCATTTAGATTGATGAACTTCGTTCTCCAAACCGAGAATCGTCCTTTATCATCAATTTTCGACCTATTGTAATTGAGGAAAAAAATTGAGAAAATTTGGAGGTACTGGAAATAAAGACAAGTTACATTTACATTAATATTAAAAGTTATTTCATCGCCGGTTAAGTAAATAAAAATGCAAAGGTAAAGAGGCTTTAACACGTAGTTCAATGGGGGAAAAAGGTTGCCAAACTAATGGAGGGGAGTGTAGATGTAAGTATTTTTATCGCAGGTTAAGTAAATAAAAATTCAAACGTAAAGAGGCTTTAACACGTAGTTCAATGGGGACAAAATGTTGCCAAACTAATGGAGGAGAGTGTAAATCTCTGGGCTTGTACAATTGGGTTAAAAAGCGTTTTACAATGCTATCAAATAATCTAGAATGGTCTTGCCCCCATTTTGAAAAAGTCTCATCACCAAGCATAAAGGTCAATTTTTCAGTCAGATTACCCTTAATGAAATCAGAAAATAATAGGTATCAATTCAATTTTTTACCTAACTTGTATTTTTTGCGAGAACTTGGAGATATGGATATTCTGTCATATGACTTGCGACAAACTTATCACTTCCCATTGGTTTAACATGGGAATGTCGATTTTTAAAACTTCATCAGAATTGTCATCAATATCCGACCTATTGTTATTGTTGAAAAAAATTAGAAAATGTCGGAGGTACTAGAAATTATGTCAATTTATATTTCAAGCCCTAAAAGTATAGTCTTTTCTTTACAGACTATGCGAATAAAACTCAAACATAAAAATACTTTTTAGTACTTAATCCAATGGGGAGTTAGGGTTGCCTTTATGGAAGGGAGTGTATATCCCCAAGTATTGAACATAAACATTTTTATTATAATGTTAATATTCTTAACTCACAATTACTATGACGATGCCGATCACCATAGCGTAGATAGGATCATAAGGGTCGAACGCTTCTGTCTTGTTGAATTTGTCAAGGCATTCAAGGATCTCTTCCATGCTGATTCGCTCAATATGGACCACGCCTTCTCCGTACTGTTTTAGTCCTTTCTGGGCAATTTTACGCATCGCCTTCCATTCTTTATCAGGTTGCCTATCATTATAAATAATCTTGGCTGGAAGATTTTCTTAATAGCATTATTATATACGAGTACACGGTCCTAACAGTTAACGAACAAATATATTACCTATATCCCATATTTTGAAAGCCGTTGGAGTACATTCCTTGTCTATGTCCCTGCATTCGGCCGCCATAATCATCACCGTTGGTAACTAGGACATCATAAATGGCGTCTCCGTTTACAACTACAACCTCTTCGGTAACTAGATTTAATTTGTATACATCTCCTAGGTCTTTTTGCCAATCGCACAGCTTTTGGTAAACTCGCTCGTCGGCAATTTGAACGATGTTTCCGAGAACAGGGAGCCCACCGGGTGGAGGTCCAGGTACTGTGCATTTCGGACGTCTTGATCTACCCCAGGCGTATTTGAGCAACAACAGGGACACAAGTAACACAGCAATTTCGAATAACATTGTTCCCGATGCGATGACTAGGTAACTAAATGACATTGAATGACATTTATCTATTACAAGTGTGTATGTAAAACAAACACCTCATACTCAGTTGCTCGTATATTCGGAGTGCTCTCATATGGGTCATGTTAAACTTATTATATTATCGACAAACACTGCGTCAAATGTGAAATTCCAAGCAATTTCTAGACGTGCAAAGATAGTCTAGGAACTCCGCGTATCTAGAGATTCCAAGACGTGTCAAGAGGTGCAAAGACCTCGCGTGTAAAGAGCGTGTCAAGAGTTTTGATATCTCTTTGCACAGCCTTATCAAAACAAACAGTATAATTAGACTGGCCACATGTTGTTATGCCCTATAGTCGCGCTTAATTATACTTTACTAGGATTGGAATATAACAATCATTTTAATTTCGTGTTAATAATAATTTGTGTTTTTTAAATCATTATCAAAATAAAATTAATTTAAAAGTATGCGTGTGCGTGTAAGTATAGGCAATAGCTTAGTCGGAATTAGTAGATGTGTGCAGATGGAGATCGCCTATGTATTTTGCTAAATCTGACATTTTTACAGGATCATGTTAAAGATCAAATGAAAACACGAAATGTGTTTTTCTTAGGCTTATCTACCCCCCCCCCCTTCCGTGACCAAAATTGCATTTTTTACCTCATACTGAGCACCTTTTAAATTATTTTGCTCATTTTTGAACTCACATTGCCAAAAGTAAACTCCCCCTGGAATTTCTTAAAAAAGTAACCCACCCCTTGGCAAATCCTGGCTATGGGTCTGAAACGCCTAAAACATGCTCTGATATAATGAGGCATATTCTGTGATCTGAGCATATCAGATGGGAAGAGTTATGAATGTCAATAAGTGTGATTGTTATCATGTAATCATCTACCTTAATGTCAATACATTACATAATGTAGTAAGGCATTGTACATGTATTTAACAACAGGCACATCCTTCTTCAAAGGACTTCATTTATACTTGTAAAATACCCTTCCAGCGAGGATGCAACAGGCACAGTTACACAAGTTTTATGACCCCAATTAGATGAAATATGAGCTGGGATGAAAGATCTCAAAAATCGAGGGCTGGGAAGATTTGAGATGTCATGGTTTACTATCATGACGCTGAAACATGTGTCGCTTATTGTCACCTGTATTGATCATGATGGGGCGACGGCAGTGCCCCGAGTCTTTTTGATCTGTTTAATCTTATTAGCTACTATTTAAAATTGAATAATTTAGGACCCCGGAAGCAAAACAACTCTTTGTTATGAAAGGAATACACCACCCACATGGACAGAACCCCTCATGTAAACCATCTATAAATACCTTTGAAATCAATTTGATTTTCGATCTACATCTGAATCTCAGATGGAGAGTACTCTTTGACAAGATCAACATTTAAAAGTGTAGGAAAGTTTTGATAAAGATGTTTAATAGCTAATTATTCAGACATATTGTTCTTTCATGTTGACGATCATCGAACATAATTGCAATCAACTTCCATGATATTTGCAATTTTGAATTTTGAATTATTTTGAATGTAAATGTACTCAAGTACTATATCCTGAGTTCTGCCCGGATCCCCGAAAACGTTTAAAATCAAACTCGATTATTTAGCTAGACTTCAAAATAAGGCATTCAATAGAAACATGAAATCCATATCACTGTATAAATTGTTGAATTTCTAGTAATTTTTAGACGTGCTTAGCCGGTCTAGAAACTCTGCGTATCTAGAGATATTGACCAGGGCCTACACCAATATTCTTAACACCACTTATTAAAGGATGCATGCATCAAGGGGTAGACATCGTTCAAAAGACATAAACATGACCGGGTCGGTCAGGGGAAGGTTTGCATACGATGCAATTTGTACATGCAAGCTCATTTTTCACATATAAATTAATAAAGTCGATTCCTTGGGAATACGTTATTGGGTTTATAAGCGTAACGAGGAGAAGCGATGGGTTCGCACCCCCTCCTACAAGCAATAAAAGGTACCATAAGGTAGAGGAAGAAAAGAGCATTAAATTGATTTTTTGTTTGAAGCTTCTAGCTCAGGTTTGAAAGAAGTTGCATAATTTTCGTAAAAATTCAAAACAACTATTTTTTGCCTCATTTATGTCACGATCGCACCCCCCGACTGAAAACCTAAAATATTTTGGTGATTGCATCACCCCTCCCCCCGACTGAAAGCTGGCTACGGCCCTGGGGTTTTATCGAAAACTATATCATCAACATTTTATCATTATGCGGAAAGTCCAATATGAAATCTTGAATGGTAAATATGTTGCATTTATGGAGGGAATTCCACTGTAAACTATAATGTGAATGTTTGATATGAATACTTCCATCAATAACAATCAACAACCATCAATATCCATTCTTTTGAAATAAGATGTTACAACAAAGGGAATATTGAAAACTACAGTGGTAAGAGCATCTTTCTGACTGCTAATTATGTGTATCAACATTTTGATTGCACCTCAGCTGGAGATTAAATCTTATAATAATTTGATCAAAGGGATTGTAATTTTCCCCAATTCGCTTATCTATGTTACAATCTGTATACTTGTTATATTGTGAGCGGTATGTGTTGATAAACCAAAAATATATGTTTTTTGGATATCAACATTTATAGAAAAGTGTAAGATACCATTCTATATATTTTCTTAGTGTTTAGCATAGGTAAGAATGGGGGATGGGCTGGCGGGGGTCCGTCTTTGAATAATTCCAAGGGGTTCATATATTATCACAATTTTGCTACAAAATCACTTGGAAAGTGCATGATTTGAAAGATTAATTGGCCAAGGCGTCCGCTATTAACATGAGTATGAATTTTATAAAAAAATTACTTGAATCAAAATCGAAGAATTCCTTGCCCCGTGTGTTCACCATTCACGCCGGGGGTTCACACTCGGCTCAGGTGGGGTACCTTTTTTACATTTGGTATGTCAAGCCAATGGACCCACATTTTAAGACAGATTTTTCCATTTTCTGGTATAAGAGTCGGTGTGGAAAATATGTTACCCCTCAATTGTGGTACGGCATTGGTCCCGGGGCATTGGTCTAGTTGTTACACATATCCTTCATTTGAGGTTGTTTATGATCATTTTACTCAAAGATCTGCCTTCTTCTCGGCGCATTCGATATTTCGAATGGCCTTGGTCTTATATTCTGGATATTTGGTACCCGGGGGTATGGCATTGGTTCTATATTTGGATGTTTGACATGGCATTGGTCTTGTTTTTGGACATTTGATATGGCTTTTTGGGGTTTATTTTAGTTTGTATGAGAACACATTTAATGCCACCCCCCAAATTACAAATCTACATCTATTCTCTCTATCCCAAAGGTGGATCGGAAGCATGAAAAACAGATGCAGACTCGGGACAGTTGCGAGGGGGGCTATAATGGAGAAATTCGTTTTGATTTTGAGTCTAACTGAAATATTTTGTCACAAATATTAATTAAATACGCAAATAGCCTGTTTTATTAAATGAGACTAGGGCAAAAAATCTATTCATTAAATCTAAAGCCTAGACGATATCTTCTGTAATCAAGGTGGTTTTGGTACACTTCCGCAATTATAAAAACAAAAACATAGACTAAGTTATTAATCTTTTGTTATCATATCAGATTAAGTCAGTTTTGTCTCCGATTGTTATGCAGGTGTGTGTATCGACTCCACTGAACAACATTAAGTGAATCAATCCTTGAAATTCCCAAATTCATTCCAAATTCTGGCCGTTAACCCCCCCCCCTCCCCCATGTCTCTTAATTACATTTATTTTGCAAATGATATATAAATTATAGATTAAAATATTTCATTTTCGAATTGCACAAAGGGCAACATGTGAAGATAAAACCGCGATCCTAAAGCTACTTGCGAAACAAAGTGGTTTATGGTCCCCAATATCATTATTATATTAATACCAATACAATGTACCTCTATGAATATCATAAATTCACTCCTTTTTAATATCAATAGTCAAACAAATTAAGTAGTATGCTACAGTTGGTTATCAATCGGAGTTCACGACCTATTGATTACTCTTTAATACAAAATTTAACCATTTTAGAATGGGTAACTCACACCCCCCCCCCCGTCCATGTCCATGAAGTGCGTAGACTGACATAATCGTGCCATTTATTAATTAAACATCACTGATTTATGTTGAGACATTCAGTGCGATTATTTCATTTCTTTGTTCAAAAAGTTAAAGCACCAATTAAATACATATTTTTATCACACAAAAGGGGCAGAATACTTGACCTTGTATCAATTCATATCCCGATTATTCTTTACAAGGGAATGTTTCTTATTAAAACATAAGCAGCGCCTAGGCGTCGATTGGGGGGGGGGGGGTCAATCCGGTGTTCTCAGGCTATGTACAGCCAAGTATCCTGTTTATGTAAAAACCCTACGTTCCCGAATCACAATCAGACAATTAATTAGTATATTTGCTGTGTAGCAATTGATCATAGAATTAGATGTTGCGAAAACTATGGGAACTTGTACCTGTCTGTTTATGGATAGGCTGGGAAAGAACAGCAGAGAGAATGGTACATTCGATTGAATATGCTTGTTTTGCCCAATTGTGTATTAAAATGCCCCTCATTTATCATATGTATGGTCACAAGTTAAGTCGGCGATAATTTGTATTGACTTAACTTGAAACAAATTACTCCGAAATCCAAATACTCATCGAAAAGTAAGTTTATCTTTATATTAAGCTAATACAAAATAAATATATAAATAGGCCTGATGTATCAGTGTTTTCAAAGTTTATTGCACGTTTTATCCTTGAAACGCCTTTCTTTTTCTTATCATGATATGTATTTCCTTCACTTAGGATCAATGCGTCGATTAGCATTGCCTGTAACTGATTTATATTTTCAAAAGGCGGCATGAAATTGCCAAAATGTTTAAATAAGTCAATGTGTCAGCGTACATACAAAATAGTCTGTTTAATATTTGCTACATGTACTTGTTCCAAACAGTCTGCGAAAGAATGATTAAAAAATATATCAATTAAAAGTATCAGAGAAAATACTTGCAATCGTTAAAATACTGTATGTATTGCTATTGGTAATTAGGTTAGTTGTTTACACATAATTATGTTGTTCAGTGTGCCAAGAGCGTGTCAAGAGGTGTAAAGAGTTGAATTCATCGCGTGTCAAGAGGTGTAAATAATTGGCACGTCTAGAAACCCGGCGTGTAAAGACCAGTTTCTAGACGTGTCAAGAGTTGGAATCCCATATTTCACGCAGTGAAAGATATTTTCTTGAAACTGAATTGCAACATGCTAAGATGAACGGTTTCATCTTTTTCTGCGGGATACGATGCCATTCCTGCAGTGAACAGCAAATTAAATCAACCAAGGCTAGAGATAAAGACACTCTCCCTGAAAAATGGTGCAAATCAAATCATCCCACGTGTTCTTAATTCAACTCAAGTCGGTCAAGAAAACTGATCATTCAACACCCTGTTCATATTTTACCCCGAGTCGACTTCTGTGTGTATGGGCTTTACTTGCTTGAACTTAATTAATGTCTCAAACTCGATAATTGCAGATTTAGGCGCAAGGGAAAATGTAACCTCCTACATATACACTCCTACACGGTCATTGAAGGTGACATCCTAAATACAAAATTAAATTTGATCTTCTGAAAACTTATAGATGATTTGGGAAAAATTGAAGTCAGTCTAAACAGCAATGTTAAGTTATCGGAAATGTTAAGAGTTTTTTACAGACGCCAATCGCCGCCCGCCACCCGCCGATCGCCAACCACCAACCGCCGCCACAAAAAAAAGACGGAGACCATATGTCACCACTTCTTGGTGGTGATATAATAATGAACAAATTGCAAGTTCCCTAATGAACCATCATTTACAAGACTCCAACATACATGTACTGGGTCTCAATGTATGCAGACTTTTGAAAAGAGTGTAGCCTTCACACAGGCACCAGTTGATCAAGTCACTCAATATATTACTGTTTGTCACTATATCTCACCTGTCTAATCCCAATTCAAATCCCGATTTTTAATTACTCATCCTGATCTTTTTTCAAAACCCCGATTTTTTGTTCCCGATTTTAAGAAAATTGTCCTGATTTTTTCCTAAAATACCCCGAATAAAATATCCCATATTGTATCCCGAATTTTATTTTTACTTGACAGGTATGCTATATGATTATATGGTTTGATTGTCATTTTTCTTTCCTTGGCTATTAATGCTATTAGTTCATTTGTCACTCCTATGCATCCTATAGTGAACCTATGAATTGTCTTTTGGTTAATTTATGACGATATGGGTTTCCTGAAGAGATTTAGCTGGGTTGGACAAAAAGTTAGTTTGGGGAAAAAATAATAGACTGAGGCTAATTAGCGAGGCCATAATTGAAATATTGATTGTTTTCTATATCTTGAAATGTAAATATGAACGCAGCATAATTAGTTTGTCAAAACTTGTGTTTTCAGGGTTAATGAATAAGATATTGTTAAAATATACAAGAATAACTTATGAATTAGAGTGCATAATTGCAACCCTCCAACCTTAGCTCCCCCATTGAACTACGTTTGAATTTTTATTTACTTACCCGGCGATGAAATAACTTATAATATTGATGGAAACGTAACTTGACTTTATTTCCAATACCTTCAATTTTTCTCAATTTTTTCCCTCAATTACTTATAGGTTGAAAAGTCAGATATATGGTAATGTTAAAAGATACAATGATAACTTTTTAGATATTGTGCATATATGCAAAATAGCATATTTATTATTGTTATTTCGCATTTATTCAAAGTATTTAGTTTATCAAGCTTGCAGTACAAAGGAATGACTAATTGGTGGTTTCCTTAAATTCTTAGTAATTTAATTGGGTTGCCAATTATTGGATTTCTAACATATCTTAGAAAGGAAAAATGATAACCTGGAGACCCATGTGTTCAGCGTCAATGAATAAGATAATGTTAAAATATATAAAAATAACTTATCAGATAGTGTACATTAGAAATAATAACATGAAACAGATTATTGTTTAAAAGAATATAATTATTTCTAACCGGGATTACGATCAGTTTATCTTTGAGTTGAGTCGTGAAAGTCTTATATTATTATTTATTTAGAAAATATCCAGGTCACACACTATAATAACAGGTAAATCAAAGAAACTAATCCGTCAATTAGAAGCTTTAAAAATGGCTAATTTAGCAATAAATGAATCGGATCGAATTGAAAGCGTATATTCAAACTCAGTTGAAAGACCACTGTAGAGAACTTCATATAGTTATACTAGGTTAAATCAATGTATATTATATCTTTTAATGTTCAAAAACAAAATCATATCGTAATCCAGCGGTAGCATATATGTAAGGAAATCCTCTGCAGTTAAGTTAGTACATTGAAACGTGATCTCTCGACAGTTTTTATCTTGTAAGCATGCATCCTCATGGTCACACCATTTATTGACAAACGAGGGTCGTAGTTTGGAGGGCATCCGTCAGTTTCAGGGTACAGCGTGTAGCGCTGGAGCAAGGTGGTCATGAACAGGAACATTCGGATCTTAGCCAACTGTTCTCCGACACACACCCTCTTACCACCTCCGAATGGCAACAAACTACAATAAACCACAAATTTACTCTACATCAATAGTGTATTAGAGGTAACCCAAATCCCCAAAAATCCACATAATTTCTGCTCATAAATTGAACAAAATACGTATAGCTCACGTACTGTTTTCTCTCATGTACCGGAATTAAATCACCTTCAGAGTCAAGGAATCGTTCAGGTTTAAACGTGTAAGGATCCGGGAAGAATCGCTCATCGTGATGTAGTCCGTACAGATTCGGCCAAATCTAAATATAGAAATCACTTTTTGATGTTAAACCCAGTATATTTCGTTTTAACACAGTTATGCAAATACTGAAAAATGTTGTAAATGATACATGTTTGTTGAATTGATTGTTGACCTGGTTGTTGATAAGTTTATCTTACCTAATGTTACATGTTTGTTGAGCTTATTGATGACCTAGTAATTGATAAGTTTGTCTTACTTGTGTGTCCTTAGGTATGAAGTATCCTCTTAACGTGACATCCTTCAATGTTTTATGTGGCACAGATATTGGAACCTCTGACATGTAACGCAATCCTTCTAATATGAACGCCTCCATATATGGCATTACGCGTCTGTCCTCATATGTCGGTAATCTAAAGTTTTTTATGACATATACAGTAAATGGTAACACAAAGGCAATGGTGCAGTCAGTTAGCAGTATAATTGCACTTGCTATATAAGGCACCCTTTTTGACCAAAGTATCATTAATACATATATTTTTGATATCTATAGAAGTGATGTTAAAAAGTGGTCCCAGTGGATGATAACCGGCCTCGAAAATTTTAAACGTTTCCATTGAGTCCCATGTTAATCTATTAATCTTCAAAATACCCCCTGCAGAACAGTTCAAGAGCAATAAAGTCAAACTTCATAGTATGTTAACATAGCTTGAATGTTTTCAAACATAAAAGGGTTACAAGCTGGATTTTGTCTAGTTCCAAAGATATTGACGTTTGATTTTTGGGAAATTCCATTGACCGCCATTAAAAACTACTATCAATATGGCTTTACTAAAGTTTCATTTTCTCCAAAAGTCCACTATGGAATTTTCTGATATTGCAGATTTCTATAGCTAATATATTGACTTTTAAAACACCAAACAAACACATTTCTAAAATGTTCTTATTTTTAGTATGTTTAGCAATTTAGTTGACAAAAAAACTATGTTGCCATGCCATTATGTTGCTGACGAAAACTCCTTTGAGTCCCATGTTAATTTATCAATCTTCAAAATAAGATCCCATGTAGAACAGTTCAAGAGAAATAAAGCCAATCTTCCTGCTAAAACATAACTTAAATGTCTTCAAAATATGAAGGGTCACAATCTGGATTTTGTCTAGCCCCAAAGATATTGACGATTGAATTTTGGGAAATCCCCATTGACCGCCATTATAAACAACTATCAGTATGGCTTTACTAGATAAAGTGTCATTTTCTTCAAAAGTTCAATATGGAATTTTCTGATATTGCAGATTTCTATAGCCAATATATTGAATTTTAATAAAGCAAACAGGCACAATTTTAAAAAAATATTATTTTTAATATATTTAGCCCTCAAGTTGACCGAAAATCCCCATCGGTTACCATTATAAACTGCTATAAACATGGCTTTACGAATAAAGTGTACTTTTCTTCAAAAGTCCACCATGAAATTTTCTGATATTGCATATTTCTATAGTTGATAGCGTCTATGTTGTCTTTTAAAAAACCAAACAGGCACCTTTCTAAAAAATATCTTATTTTTAATATATTTAGCAATTAAGCTGACAAAAAAAGTTGAAAATCCCCATTGGATGCCTGTCGTTATAAACCACTAATGAAAAGTCCTCTTCCCCAAACGTCCTCTATGCATTTTTCTGTTATTGCAGATTTCTATAGTTAGTAGTCCATGGTATGATTTCTAGGACGTCTGATTAAGGAGTTGGTGACATAATATATGCGCAGCGATATTTGACCTTATATTTAGATACCTACATATGACACGCGTCTTGTTTTGTATGGCCGTTATAAATACGACGGGCTTTTAGGTCGAATTATGCCTGTCACTATCAAGGGTCGAAAAACGTATAAAAACTATTTCGTATTTTTTTCACAATTTAAAGTACAAACATTAAAAGAAAATCATATGAAAATATTTCAATATATACATCAAGTTCCTTGGCTATAGTTTTGCGGAATTTTTTCTTTAAAATACCTTATATAAACAAAATCAATGTTTCAACATTTATATCGTTTTTGGAGATATTGGTGAAGCAATCAATATATTGGCACCTTTATAAACTGTGAATAACATATATTTGTAATATGTTAGCTTTTCACTACATTAGTTGTTCATATACATTTTGAGATATAGACGACCGTATTCAGGGGTCAATTGCCAATAAAGGGGGACTCCTTGCTCTTCCTTTACTTAACCGTCTGCATATGGTTGAATATGAATAGGTTGCTTATAAAAATACTACCAACATTCGATAGTATTTTTGAGAAATGTCGGCATGTAAACAACGAATCGATCGAATGCATTGCAGAGACAAATGTTTTTACTAGATATTACACTGTTTTTACAAATAAAAAGTCGGAATTCTGAAATTACAATGTACGCACTTAAATGGAAATGGGAAATATCTGTCAATCGCTTAGTTCTGCCATCTGTTAAAGGGACAAAGTGCAAAAATGAAGTCTGACTTTTGATCTTCATAGTATTTCCAATGGATTTGACACCAAAAACAGCTAAAACAGACAACATCAGAGTTGACACTAGATCATGAAAAAATATTCTTGATCTATGAATTTATATAGATGTCAACTTTTTAGCAATGCCATAGAAAGATGGCATTGTTGTTTGCATTAATTGTCCATTCATTTTTGATATGATTTTCAACCATACGCCATCTTTTAGTCCAAGAGTTATTCAAAGACATACACTTTGTGAAAAGTAGTATTAATTCACTTTTGATCTCTGAACTTCAAATGCTGTTTTCTATGCGAGTATTTTTTCACTTCAGTATAGACCCAAATTAAAGTTTTTATCATATTTGATTGACTGTGTGAGTGACATGTCTCAAATAATAGTTTGTCCCCTTTTCCTTCTAAAATAAGCGCATTGCCTGTTTAATATAAGATATCTTTCTCAACTGTATCACAAAGTTATGAGAAAATATCTCTTGATCTTTTTAGTATGTAATAATCTTTTTCTTAGAGAGATCTCTTTCGAGGCATGTAAAAAAGATAGCACTGATTATGATAGCATATTCGATCATTTTGTTTTATGTATGTCAGCATGTCATTGTCATCATTTTCTTTTATCTGGACATAGAAAGCGTGACCCCTAACAATGCTTTCTGATATGACAACATGAACCCTAACTTTTGTGTCTTTGATTTTTCTAATTTTGTTGTAAAATATACCCGTAATATAACTGGGAATTTTCGGAGATGGTTCAAAATAAGTGTATGTATCATTTGAATACTAACTTTTCAAAGACGACTTTTTCATTTTAAGAGACGAGGCATAGTTGAACATTTCGTCAATCCTTGTTGGGATGGGACTATCTATATTATGAAATCAATCCGATATTTATATTATATTTTTTGTATAACCCAAACACTCTTACATGTACGACAGATCGTTCCATTACTGACGAAACGCTTCGGAGTAAGAAAAATGGCGGGCGAAAATTATCAGCCGTCAAATGATTTCGATAATGGGAATATGAGGTGTGTTACTTAATTCGTGTAAACAATTCGTTGGATGTCATATTCATGTTGTACTTGGCTGGCTGTTGACGTTTGAATCAACTCGAAAGAGCTGTTTGACATATGATTAGTTGAGCCAAGATAAGAGCATCAAAGTATATTTGGGTCAAATGTCAAGTGTCAACGCACCATACACTATCTCAATCGTGAGTTGATGACCGAAACCCGTCTTAAAAATGATGACATTCTCATATTCAAGAAACGCTGCGATCAAGTTTACACAGTAAAACGGAAACACTGCGATAGTGTAGATCTGTTAAGTATATATAGCTTGACTTTCCTTTTCAGGGAAAGAGAAAATTTTTTCTGTCACTTGGCATGAAAAGAAGAAAGATTAATTTATCTATATAGTCCATGGTATGACTTCCGAATATGAAGGATCCGTAGCACACTATAGCGCAGCAACATTTGAAGCAATATTTATGGAGGTGCATATGTCTTGATTCTTTTAAAATACCATTTGCTGAAAAAACTTCCGGCTTTCGGGTCGAAAAATGGCTTTCATCACAAGGGGTTCAAAAACGTAAATATTTTGATTCGAACTTTTATACATTTTATAAGACTCTGACCATTATTCTAAGCATACGAACAAAAAAAATAGATTATCGTAATGTAAAAATATACTTTAATTTTACCGTGGATGTAGGTGTTTAACTAGTGTAATTACGCAATTGTGTTTTTCAGATTTTGTCTGATTTTTCAAATTTGAGCCAAGCAGATTCAACAAAATTGTGTGGAATATTTAGGTAATTTATGATTGGGAACATATTAGTTTTCTTACCATTTAAAACATTTTATTACCAGATGTTTTCCAAATAATCGCAAGGGGTCAAACAACAAATTATTGTTCATGTTCTATAGAACATAATACAATAATAAATAGGTAAGATTTATATCAAATTAAATGTTACAGAGGTATTGGAATGTTCATATATTCCAAGGGCATGTCTAATAATCAATTAGAGTTATATGCAATCGAACGCCTTACAATTCTTCCTCGACGTAACTGCTGGCTATCATCAAGTTTTTTGATGGTTGCTTCTTCTTTGACCTTACCGCTGGATATAAGCAGATTTTAGGAAGATAATGATAACCATTTTTCTCAATTATTCAGAATTTCGACCAAGTCTTGGTGTTCTTTTATAAGCAACTGAGCTATATCTAACTACGATAAATATAATTTCCAGCTGTAGTCCCACTTAGTCAAGGAAGAGCAATAGGCTCTCCTTTATTTTTAATGTTCACCGCTGAATAAAAGTCAATATCTCAAAACGTATTGAGACCCATTTTGTGAAAATCTAACATAATTTAACCATTTGTCATTCTAATATAAAAGTGATTAATTTCTAGCATTAATCTTATTAATACCTGAGAAACAATACAAAACGTCGATGCACTGATTACATAATGTTTTGGTATTGATAAGAAAAATAACCTCAAACGTATAGCTTAGAAACCTAGATCATATATTTAAAGTATTTTTTGTATTATTTGCTGTTGCATTGTGTTCTTCAAACTGTGAAAAATTGGGATTTTATTTTTTGGTAATTTTTTGACCTCTGTTAATGGCAGGCATAATTCACCCTAAAAGCCGGAAGTATATTAAATGGTTATAATAAAAAGTATTAGGGAACATATGTAGGTATGTTAATGTTAGGTCAAATATCGCTGCGCTATAGTGTGCTACCATCTCCTTTATTAGACGTCCTAGATATTTCATACCATGGACTAATACGCTTTTTTGTCAGTTTTATGCTTTAGCACATATGTAAGCATAACATATCGAATGTAGGCTTAAGTCGGCTTGTTGCACGTGAAGCACCACCAGATAAAAAAGATCTTTGCTCGGGGCATTGTTCATCGAATGGTACATAATATGTCACCATAACGTTTGGTATGTAAGAGAAACGAGTAAAATAATACCTACGGCCAGAGGGATCTTCATTAGCCGCCATTTTCTGCGTGAATGAAACGCTCTGGCGTGCATGTATGAGCGTTTGGGATTTACGCCATGAAATATAGACAGTCAATGAGATACAAAATAAATGAGAACCTTTAGTTTCGTATCATTCACAATCTCGCTCTTATTAATGGAGGTCCGATCGCACCCCCATAACCAATTGCAATGAAAATATAACCAGTCGAAAGGAGCTTTAAAATGCTTTTTATTTGAAGCTTCTAGCTCAAAAATGATTTTTTGTAAAATTCAAAACAAATCTTCATCTTTTTTGGTTGCCACGATAACACCACCTTGACTGAAAACCCAAAAATTGTTGGTGATCGCACCCCACCCCCTGACTGAAATCTGGCTCTGTCCCTGACTACTCGTCAAGTTATGATCAAAACAAAACTAAAATCCTGTCTTCATAACGTACAGTTCGAAAACTTATGAGTGTCTTGAATTTCACAAAAATTGCTCTACTGCATGAAATCGTCATGAATGTTGTCACTCATCCATCACGAACGTTGGTTTCTGGTTCTTAATCAATCAGTGTAGTGTTCTCACTTATAAATCGATAATTAAAACAGCAATGCATTGAATTTGAATGTTTACAAAACTACATGGTGATTTTATTGTCACAGGCACAGCATTTTGACACTTAAACATTTGCGGGGCGTTTGACTGCGCCTGCCTTATTTCTCGATCTAAGTCATTTAGTTTAAAAATGTAAATATTCCAATACCAAAATCAAATTATTTCAATGACATATTCTTCTTATTTGTATTTGATTACGTTTTATATATCATACTAATAATCCGTTGTCTGACCCTTGGAAATATCGATGAATATAATGTTTATGTATGTACAAAACTAATGTTACTAATTATAATTTTTTTGAATATTTCGCATAATTTTGTCACATCTGCTCTATCTTATTTTTTTTAAATAGTAAAACGTTAAAAAGTACCCCTGTGTGATGCACTAATTGAAAAATGACATTTACGTTAAAATAATAATACATTGTTATGTAATGACAATCCTTCACATTGTATATAAATTTTGATTTACAAGTTGAGTCTCACAAATTGCACTAAAATGCGAATGAAAAGTTTTTTGACCTCTTGTGATGACAGGCATAATTCGACCCGAAAGCCTTAAGTTTTTGCAAACGGCATTTTAAAAGCATAAAGACATATGCCCCTCCTTAAATATCGGTTCAAATGTCGCTGTGCATATATTATGCCACGGATTCGTAATTTCCATGAGCCATACCAGGAACTATTGTTAATTTATTGACTTTTTAAAAACAAAATAGGCATAAGCTGCATTAAAAATCCTCATTGACTGCAATTATAAGCCGTTATCAATATGGCGTTACTAAAGTGTCCTTTCCTTAGGAAGTCCACAATGAATTTTTTTAATATTCCTATTGATTTTTATTGATAATATATTGACTTTTAATAAAACAAACAGGCAGATTTCTACAATTCTCTAGTTTTTAACATATTGGCAGGCCATTAAATTGCATACAAAAATAAAAAAACTATTGACAGTAGGGTGGTCCAAAACAACACTTCCTTGAAAAGATATGCTCCAGTGGTAAAACATTGTTCCTTCGGGGGTAGAGGCATATGAATAACATCGAAAATATGTAAATATGAGAGCAGCACAGTTTTGCTGTGCAACGTTTTATGCCATTTTACGCCAAATTGTTAAACTTTGGGGCCCATGGGAATGGTAGAATTAGGTTTAAATTTTTGTACCAGTTTGAAATTTTTAAACCTACTTTTAACATTCCCACTGGCCCTAAAGTTTAACAATTTCCTTAAAGTATCCCCGTACAACTACGTACTACGTGATATTTGATCTAAAATACCTCATTAGTTTTTACAAATGCACACCGGTATATGTTTAGTAAAGGGAACATAGGATTAAAAAGAATACAAGAATACTACACGTAGAAATAATAAAATCGAGAAAAAATAATCAGTTATAAAGGAAACAAACCCACAATATTCCAAATGATGAACATGGCATGCATCACAAAACATACTGATTTTGTTAAAAATTATCAAAGGACAACATTTTAAAAAATGCATGCTGTTTTTCAAACCCATACATTTGGATAGGGGAGATTGACAAAATACCAATATATACGGTAAATACAAGGGATATACCTTTGTCCCAAGACATTGTCTATTTCATCGTGCAATTTCTGTTGAATCTCTGGGTAGTCCACTGTTAGTGCAACCAATGATCTGATCTGAGTAGAGGTGGTTACTGTCGCTGCGAGAGTAATGTCGTTTATCATGCCTTTGATAAGAGCATCATTCAGTTCTCCCCGATTTGCATTGATGGCATCAATCACGCCGGATATTGTGGACTTTTCCACGTTGTTCTGTAAAATAGGGTATTAAACGGATCGGTATGTTTTTATATCATTGTACCGACGGTTGCATGTATAAGAAATGGTCGGAATGTATTCAAATCAGATTTGTTCCTGGAAACTGCTTACAAATCAGTATTTAAATTTAGTATTAAGACTGTCATTAAAGGTTCAAAAATACACGTATCATTATCCCCAAAATATTATTTATCCATGTTTTGTTATTTATTCAAGAAGAAGAAAAGGAGGTACGACTTCCGGAGGTCTGTGTTCGGAGGATTCCCATGCATGATATATCGAATTCCAGCAAATCAGAACACACAATTTCAAATACTATGCATTCTTAAAATGTACAAGGCTAATTCTAGATCCTAGTGATTTGAATTCTATTTCCAGAATTCAAGGCTTTTTTATGCGTGGTACTATTTTATCCAATTCATTGTGCACTGTATATACCATATGGTAATGATATGATATGATATGATATGATATATGCACTGTACAAACCTTTGATCGCTGGTATATTTCCGCCTCCATTTGTCTAACTGCATCCATTGCCTCCTTAAAAGTTTTACTAGCCTTAATTGGTAGATGGTTCAACCAAGGAATGACATCAATGTACGACGTATCAGCTCCGAACGCAGCAGGGAATAATTCATCTGCTCGTTTAATTTTCTGGTATAACGGATTATCGGGGCTGAGTCTCTCACCCAATGACTACAATATCACAATAACGTGGAATTGTATTTTTATTGTTCATAATTTGATATTCATTGTATGCGATCTCTTTCACATGTAAACTAATGAGAAATGGTTGGTTCGGGGCAAGTCAGATTTCTGGATATCTATCCAGTAAATGCTTCACCAAAAATATTCGTATTGAAAATTAAATTGTTTAACTTTTTGCATGCTAAGTGTTAAGTTTACTTTGTGAACATTAAAGTTACAGAGCTTCTAAAGTCAGTTTTGAAAATCATTTTTCGCCTCCTTTTTATTTCAATGGGAGAGGTTTCATGAAAAATAATTCTGACTTTGAAGACCAGCTATAACTTTTTTGAACGTGAAGAAACATATCATTTTCATTAATTTTTTTTATTTTTTTATTTGCCAACACTTTAATAACAGTGGCACATGGATTATTATCCAGTGCGGCTACATACAACTATACAATCTGAATAGAATACAAAGTCATGTATAATTTCTTTAAAACAATGTTGCATATACTAAAATAATCAAAGACATACACTCCCCTCCATAAGTTTGGCAACCTTTTTTCCCCCATTGAACTACGTGTTAAAGTCTCTTTACCTTTGCATTTTTATTTACTTAACCTGCGATGAAAATACTTATAATGTTGATGGAAACGTAATTTGACACTAATTCCAATACCTCCAAATTTTCTCAATTTTTTTTCCTCAATTACAAAAAGTAGAAAATTGATGATAAATTTGATGAATTTTTGAAAATCGAGATTCCCATGTTAACTAATGGGAAATGGTAGGTTTGCAGCAAGTCATATGACAGAATATCCATCCATCCGAGTCCTTGCAAAAAATACGAGTTAGGCAGGCAATTGAATTTGCTAACTTTATTTAACAAAAAATTGATATGTTTCTTCACGTTCAACAAAGTTATAGGGCTTTACAGTCAAAATTGTTTTTCGAAAAACCTCTCCCATTGAAATAACACAGGAGGCGGAAAATTATTTTCAAAAATGACTTTGAAGCGCTGTAACTTTAATACTCTTCAAATAAACTAAACACTTAGTGTTCAAAAAAGTTAGACAATTCAATTTTCTATATAAAAATATTTTTTGCTGAATCTTTTACTGAAAAGATATCCTGATTTCTGATTTGCCCCGAACCCTCCACTTCCCATTGGATTACATGGGAATGACGATTTTCAAAAATTCATCAAAGGACGATTCTCGGTTTGGAGAACAATCTCCTAGGCTAATAATTTTTTCATGAAAAATATAGAAATATTACCCAAATTAAACTATGAATATTCGACAGAGGACATTTAAATCTACAAGATGTAAAAATAACAAATTGGTCTGAAGCAGAGATAACGCTCAATTTGACCGATTCAATAAAATACAAGTCTCGATTTGGGGAAAGAAGTTCATCAGTGTACTGCGCTCATATTTTTTTGCGAAAAATCTAGAAATATTACCCAAATTTAATTATGACTATTCAAAAGAAGACATTCAAATCTATATTATGTAAAAAAAATCAAATTTATCCGAAGCAGGGATAATGCTCATTTAGATTGATGAACTTCGTTCTCCAAACCGAGAATCGTCCTTTATCATCAATTTTCGACCTATTGTAATTGAGGAAAAAAATTGAGAAAATTTGGAGGTACTGGAAATAAAGACAAGTTACATTTACATTAATATTAAAAGTTATTTCATCGCCGGTTAAGTAAATAAAAATGCAAAGGTAAAGAGGCTTTAACACGTAGTTCAATGGGGGAAAAAGGTTGCCAAACTAATGGAGGGGAGTGTAGATGTAAGTATTTTTATCGCAGGTTAAGTAAATAAAAATTCAAACGTAAAGAGGCTTTAACACGTAGTTCAATGGGGAAAAAATGTTGCCAAACTAATGGAGGAGAGTGTAAATCTCTGGGCTTGTACAATTGGGTTAAAAAGCGTTTTACAATGCTATCAAATAATCTAGAATGGTCTTGCCCCCATTTTGAAAAAGTCTCATCACCAAGCATAAAGGTCAATTTTTCAGTCAGATTACCCTTAATGAAATCAGAAAATAATAGGTATCAATTCAATTTTTTACCTAACTTGTATTTTTTGCGAGAACTTGGAGATATGGATATTCTGTCATATGACTTGCGACAAACTTATCACTTCCCATTGGTTTAACATGGGAATGTCGATTTTCAAAACTTCATCAGAATTGTCATCAATATCCGACCTATTGTTATTGTTGAAAAAAATTAGAAAATGTCGGAGGTACTAGAAATTATGTCAATTTATATTTCAAGCCCTAAAAGTATAGTCTTTTCTTTACAGACTATGCGAATAAAACTCAAACATAAAAATACTTTTTAGTACTTAATCCAATGGGGAGTTAGGGTTGCCTTTATGGAAGGGAGTGTATATCCCCAAGTATTGAACATAAACATTTTTATTATAATGTTAATATTCTTAACTCACAATTACTATGACGATGCCGATCACCATAGCGTAGATAGGATCATAAGGGTCGAACGCTTCTGTCTTGTTGAATTTGTCAAGGCATTCAAGGATCTCTTCCATGCTGATTCGCTCAATATGGGCCACGCCATCTCCGTACTGTTTTAGTCCTTTCTGGGCAAGTTTACGCATCGCCTTCCATTCTTTATCAGGTTGCCTATCATTATAAATAATCTTGGCTGGAAGATTTTCTTAATAGCATTATTATATACGAGTACACAGTCCTAACATTTAACGAACACATATATTACCTATATCCCATATTTTGAAAGCCGTTGGAGTACATTCCTTGTCTATGTCCCTGCATTCGGCCGCCATAATCATCACCGTCGGTAACTAGGACATCGTAAATGGCGTCTCCGTTTACAACTACAACCTCTTCGGTAACTAGATTTAATTTGTATACATCTCCTAGGTCCTTTTGCCAATCGCACAGCTTTTGGTAAACTCGCTCGTCGGCAATTTGAACGATGTTTCCGAGAATAGGGAACCCACCGGGTGGAGGTCCAGGTACTGTGCATTTCGGACGTCTTGATCTACCCCAGGCGTATTTGAGCAACAACAAGGACACAAGTAACACAGCAATTTCGAATAACATTGTTCCCGATGCGATGACTAGGTAACTAAATGACATTGAATGACATTTATCTATTACAAGTGTGTATGTAAAACAAACACCTCATACACAGTTGCTCGTATATTCGGAGTGCTCTCATATGGGTCATGTTAAACTTATTATATTATCCACAAAGATATTTTCTTGAAACTGAATTGCAACATGCTAAGATGAACAGTTTCATCTTTTTCTGCGGGATACGATGCCATTCCTGCAGTGAACAGCAAATTAAATCAACCAAGGCTAGAGATAAAGACACTCTCCCTGAAAAATGGTGCAAATCAAATCATCCCACGTGTTCTTAATTCAACTCAAGTCGGTCAAGAAAACTGATCATTCAACACCCTGTTCATATTTTACCCCGAGTCGACTTCTGTGTGTATGGGCTTTACTTGCTTGAACTTAATTAATGTCTCAAACTCGATAATTGCAGATTTAGGCGCCAGGGAAAATGTAACCTCCTACATATACACTCCTACACGGTCATTGAAGGTGACATCCTAAATACAAAATTAAATTTGATCTTCTGAAAACTTATAGATGATTTGGGAAAAATTGAAGTCAGTCTAAACAGCAATGTTAAGTTATCGGAAATGTTAAGAGTTTTTTACAGACGCCAATCGTCGCCCGCCATCCGCCGATCGCCAACCACCAACCGCAGCCACAAAAAAAAAGACGGAGACCATATGTCACCACTTCTTGGTGGTGATATAATAATGAACAAATTGCAAGTTCCCTAATGAACCATCATTTACATTTACAAGACTCCAACATACATGTACTGGGTCTCAATGTATGCAGACTTTTGAAAAGAGTGTAGCCTTCACACAGGCACCAGTTGATCAAGTCACTCAATATATTACTGTTTGTCACTATATCTCACCTGTCTAATCCCAATTCAAATCCCGATTTTTAATTACTCATCCTGATCTTTTTTCAAAACCCCGATTTTTTGTTCCCGATTTTAAGAAAATTGTCCTGATTTTTTCCTAAAATACCCCGAATAAAATATCCCATATTGTATCCCGAATTTTATTTTTACTTGACAGGTATGCTATATGATTATATGGTTTGATTGTCATTTTTCTTTCCTTGGCTATTAATGCTATTAGTTCATTTGTCACTCCTATGCATCCTATAGTGAACCTATGAATTGTCTTTTGGTTAATTTATGACGATATGGGTTTCCTGAAGAGATTTAGCTGGGTTGGACAAAAAGTTAGTTTGGGGAAAAAATAATAGACTGAGGCTAATTAGCGAGGCCATAATTGAAATATTGATTGTTTTCTATATCTTGAAATGTAAATATGAACGCAGCATAATTAGTTTGTCAAAACTTGTGTTTTCAGGGTTAATGAATAAGATATTGTTAAAATATACAAGAATAACTTATGAATTAGAGTGCATAATTGCAACCCTCCAACCTTAGCTCCCCCATTGAACTACGTTTGAATTTTTATTTACTTACCCGGCGATGAAATAACTTATAATATTGATGGAAACGTAACTTGACTTTATTTCCAATACCTTCAATTTTTCTCAATTTTTTCCCTCAATTACTTATAGGTTGAAAAGTCAGATATATGGTAATGTTAAAAGATACAATGATAACTTTTTAGATATTGTGCATATATGCAAAATAGCATATTTATTATTGTTATTTCGCATTTATTCAAAGTATTTAGTTTATCAAGCTTGCAGTACAAAGGAATGACTAATTGGTGGTTTCCTTAAATTCTTAGTAATTTAATTGGGTTGCCAATTATTGGATTTCTAACATATCTTAGAAAGGAAAAATGATAACCTGGAGACCCATGTGTTCAGCGTCAATGAATAAGATAATGTTAAAATATACAAAAATAACTTATCAGATAGTGTACATTAGAAATAATAACATGAAACAGATTATTGTTTAAAAGAATATAATTATTTCTAACCGGGATTACGATCAGTTTATCTTTGAGTTGAGTCGTGAAAGTCTTATATTATTATTTATTTAGAAAATATCCAGGTCACACACTATAATAACAGGTAAATCAAAGAAACTAATCCGTCAATTAGAAGCTTTAAAAATGGCTAATTTAGCAATAAATGAATCGGATCGAATTGAAAGCGTATATTCAAACTCAGTTGAAAGACCACTGTAGAGAACTTCATATAGTTATACTAGGTTAAATCAATGTATATTATATCTTTTAATGTTCAAAAGCAAAATCATATCGTAATCCAGCGGTAGCATATATGTAAGGAAATCCTCTGCAGTTAAGTTAGTACATTGAAACGTGATCTCTCGACAGTTTTTATCTTGTAAGCATGCATCCTCATGGTCACACCATTTATTGACAAACGAGGGTCGTAGTTTGGAGGGCATCCGTCAGTTTCAGGGTACAGCGTGTAGCGCTGGAGCAAGGTGGTCATGAACAGGAACATTCGGATCTTAGCCAACTGTTCTCCGACACACACCCTCTTACCACCTCCGAATGGCAACAAACTACAATAAACCACAAATTTACTCTACATCAATAGTGTATTAGAGGTAACCCAAATCCCCAAAAATCCACATAATTTCTGCTCATAAATTGAACAAAATACGTATAGCTCACGTACTGTTTTCTCTCATGTACCGGAATTAAATCACCTTCAGAGTCAAGGAATCGTTCAGGTTTAAACGTGTAAGGATCCGGGAAGAATCGCTCATCGTGATGTAGTCCGTACAGATTCGGCCAAATCTAAATATAGAAATCACTTTTTGATGTTAAACCCAGTATATTTCGTTTTAAAGTGTGCGCCAAAGTTTAAAACTGCGCAGGCGCACCGCTCTCGCTAAACTATATAAAGAGATTACCAGGTACACGATTCAGAGGTAAGCCAGGAAGGCGAACGATCTTCGTCTCGTGATGATTTCCCATATAATCGTAACCAGGGAAGTTTCACTATTGAAATTGAAAATTACTATTAGATATACTTTGTAGATGTTATTTATGAAGCTATTTAGTGTTTGCATCAATCAAATGGCTCATTTTGAACATATAAAAAGTATTTGTGTTTTGTTTCCCAGGGAATTGTATTGTATGTAGTACACACATAAATAGTGTACATTATACAGTACTTGAATAGCCTGGTTTACATAATATTGAAGGGCATGCTGATTACATGCACACGAGTAAATGAATGAAGGTCTAATATTGATATACGTAGCTTGCATACCTAAATAAAAAATAAACTCTTCTAATCCCCTAATGTAAACACGGCGGTATACGTAGCCCGATTTATCGGGGACTTTAACACAGTTATGCAAATACTGAAAAATGTTGTAAATGATACATGTTTGTTGAATTGATTGTTGACCTGGTTGTTGATAAGTTTATCTTACCTAATGTTACATGTTTGTTGAGCTTATTGATGACCTAGTAATTGATAAGTTTGTCTTACTTGTGTGTCCTTAGGTATGAAGTATCCTCTTAACGTGACATCCTTCAATGTTTTATGTGGCACAGATATTGGAACCTCTGACATGTAACGCAATCCTTCTAATATGAACGCCTCCATATATGGCATTACGCGTCTGTCCTCATATGTCGGTAAGCTAAAGTTTTTTATGACATATACAGTAAATGGTAACACAAAGGCAATGGTGCAGTCAGTTAGCAGTATAATTGCACTTGCTATATAAGGCACCCTTTTTGACCAAAGTATCATTAATACATATATTTTTGATATCTATAGAAGTGATGTTAAAAAGTGGTCCCAGTGGATGATAACCGGCCTCGAAAATTTTAAACGTTTCCATTGAGTCCCATGTTAATCTATTAATCTTCAAAATACCCCCTGCAGAACAGTTCAAGAGCAATAAAGTCAAACTTCATAGTATGTTAACATAGCTTGAATGTTTTCAAACATAAAAGGGTTACAAGCTGGATTTTGTCTAGTTCAGAAGATATTGACGTTTGATTTTTGGGAAATCCCCATTGACCGCCATTAAAAACTACTATCAATATGGCTTTACTAAAGTTTCATTTTCTCCAAAAGTCCACTATGGAATTTTCTGATATTGCAGATTTCTATAGCTAATATATTGACTTTTAAAACACCAAACAAACACATTTCTAAAATGTTCTTATTTTTAGTATGTTTAGCAATTTAGTTGACAAAAAAACTATGTTGCCATGCCATTATGTTGCTGACGAAAACTCCTTTGAGTCCCATGTTAATTTATCAATCTTCAAAATAAGATCCCATGTAGAACAGTTCAAGAGAAATAAAGCCAATCTTCCTGCTAAAACATAACTTAAATGTCTTCAAAATATGAAGGGTCACAATCTGGATTTTGTCTAGCCCCAAAGATATTGACGATTGAATTTTGGGAAATCCCCATTGACCGCTATTATAAACAACTATCAGTATGGCTTTATTAGATAAAGTGTCATTTTCTTAAAAAGTTCACTATGGAATTTTCTGATATTGCAGATTTCTATAGCCAATATATTGACTTTTAATAAAGCAAACAGGCACATTTCTAAAAAAATATTATTTTTAATATATTTAGCCCTCAAGTTGACCGAAAATCCCCATCAGTTACCATTATAAACTGCTATAAACATGGCTTTATGAATAAAGTGTACTTTTCTTCAAAAGTCCACCATGAAATGTTCTGATATTGCATATTTCTATAGTTGATAGCACTATGTTGTCTTTTAAATAGCCAAACAGGCACCTTTCTAAAAAATATCTTATTTTTTATATATTTAGCAATTAAACTGACAAAAAAAGTTGAAAATCCCCATTGGATGCCTGCCGTTATAAACCACTAATATATACATAAATTTATTCCTTTAGTAAACAATATAAGACATGCAATTGATTGCCAAAGTTTTATAAAAAAAACATTAGCGGCAATTTTAGACAATATGAATAGGAATACATTAAAATAAAAAATTTATCAAAGTAATGTTTTCACACATATAAGAAACTATAATCCCATGGGCCAGGGATGTGTTAACACATGCATGCAAAAATTAGCCAAACCGATCAATTTGGCTCAGACTTTGGTTAACAAAATGACTCATAAGTTCTATTAATTTTTCATTTAATGAATTATCTAAATCTTCATCACCATACAAAAGAAACTGAATTTTGTCAACTGTGTTCAAATTCTGAACCAAAAGATGAAGATCTGAAGTTCGCAGTCCTGCAAATAAAGTGTCACGCTCGTTTACAAGCAGAGGACATTTTAAGATAAAATGAGAAGGTGTTTGTGGTAATCCACATTTACAAAAAGGATCACTAACACTGGTGAAATTATGAGCATATAGCTGTGATTTTAAAAGGAGACCCACTCTGAGTTTGTTAAAAGCAGATTCAACATATCTAGGCATTTCGTTTACCATTTTGGTAGTGGGTAGCATGGAGACAGGGCTCTTGTAATCTCTTACTAATCTTTTGAAGCGATATATTGGTTGACCTCTTCTCGTGTCAAGGTGTAAATTGTCCCATATTCTTATTCCATTCAAAATAGTTGACCTCCGGAATGAGTTGCTAGCTTGTAGGAATTAAGTAATGTCTTGTATCTCTCAGTTGCCTAGCCTGAGTATTTTCATAGGTTTGAAGTAATTCACAAATGAAAGGTGGATAAGAATTGTACCTACATTTAAACATAAACATTTTATAATGCTCATCTCTTCTAGTTGATAGGGATTTCCAGTTTAAGGAACTTAGAACAGAAGCAGTGTTTGACCCATGTATAACACCAGAAACCAGACATGCTGCTCTGTAGTGCAATCTATCTAAACACTGACGTTTAAAATTTGAAGCTTTACCGTAAATTATATCACAGTAATCAAAATGTGGCATAATGAAAGCATTGTAAATTGTTTCCAAGTGTTTACTCTTAAGAAGTTTGCTAAGTTTCTTTAAAGGTCTCATTAGAGAAATTACTCTAGTGATAAGTTGATCAATATGGTCATTAAAGTTCAAATGTTGATCCAGAATTAGCCCCAAGTGCTTATGACTGTTGCATCTTGGTATCAGTTCATCTCCTAGATGTAAAGAGGGAGGTTCAATAAGTAAGTTTCTAGTTCCCGTGAAAATCAAATCGGCGCTTTTTTGTGCTTTAAAATTCATCTTCCAGGTATAAGCCCATAAAGCAAGATTATCTAAGTCATTTTGAATGGGTTGGTGTACATGTATGTTAATAAAATTCTCACTTTTTTCATAGGAGTTATAGACTGAAGTGTCATCTGCAAAAATAAAGGTTTTTGAGTGCAAATTATCAGGAAGATCATTCACATATAATAGAAAAAGCAGGGGTCCTAATACTGATCCTTGAGGAACTCCAGCATTTATGACAAAATTGTTATGCAAATTATTCGGGTTGTTTGTATTGTCGTTAGGATTTTCATTGGACCAATTCGAATAGCTATTATTCACTTTATTTTTTTCTCTTCTGTTGGATAAATATGAAGTCATCAGTTTAATAAAGTTTTCCTGACAACCGTAACCTTTAAGTTTAAGTAACAAAAGTTGGTGCGGAACTAGGTCAAAAGCTGACGTCAGGTCAAGGAAAACAGAGCGGACATTTTGACTATTGTCAATTTCAGCATGAATGTCATGGACAATGTTGATTAATTGGTTAACAGTACTATGTTTCGGTAAAAAGCCACTCTGAAGTTTATAAATCAAGTTATTTTCTAAAAGAAATGATAAAAAGTGTTTATGTATAATTGTTTCAATTGCTTTTGAGAGGCTGCTTAAGAGGGTTACAGGTCTATAATTTGTAATCAAACCTTTGTCACCCTTTTTATAAAGGGGGGTTATGAATCCTTCTTTCCATATATCAGGAAAAATATTTTCTTTAAAAATTTTATTAAAGAGCTCAGCAGTTGGGATTGCTAGAGATTTAGCACAGACTTTTAACATTTTGTTAGATATATTGTCAGGCCCATGTGCTTTAGAAATGTCAAAATCTTTTAAAATGTTAAATACTTCGTCAGGAGTAGTTTTGATTTCCTGAAGAATATGATGAGTTCTGGGTCTAAATATTGGAGTGTAATTCTCTGGAATAGTGACAATGTTCTTGCTTACAAAGTATTTCATTAAAACATTTGCTTTATCAGAGCTGGTGGCTGCTGATAAGTTGGAATTAGGATCAAATAAAACCGGAATTGATGTAACTTGATTTTTTCCAAGTAAGTCGCGAATCAAAGACCAGTAGTCAACAGAATTTTTGGAGGTGTTCTCAATTTTTTCCCGAATTTTAAATTCATATTCAGATTTTGCTTCCGAAATCAATTTGTTCACTATCTTACTTTGAATTTTAAATTGCGTATGATAGGTCAAAATGTTAGTAGATTTGTATTTATGGTGAAGTTTGTTTCTTTTATAAATCTCCTTTTTGATGTTATTGGAAAACCAAGGATGATCATCATACCTGGTTGAAATAGTCTTATGAGATACATTTGTTTTAATTATATCTAGAAAAGTTCAAACAAAGAGCTCTGTGGCATTATTAACATTGTTGGTCAAAATAAAATCCCAGTTTGTTTCTGAAATTTTTTGATTCAGTAAGTCAGAGTCTTCTGTTTTAAAATGCCATAAGGTTTTCTTAATTGAGGGTTCTCTTGGAATTTTTACCCTAACTTTGCTGACAATTGTACAGTGATCTGAGTTTCCAATTGGCGGGTCAACAGTAACAGATAAAAGATGATCAGAGTCAGTTATTAAAAGGTCAATGCATGATTTAGAAACATTTGTAATCCGTGTAGGTTCATTTACCAACTGTTGTAGTCCTAGGTCAAAGAGAATATTATTTAATTCCAAGCCAGCTAAATTATCAATATCGTTGTCATACCAAATTTTATTTCTGGCATTAAAGTCTCCATTTAATATTACACCATCTGTTGGTAGCAAAAGCACTTGAGAAATATTTAACTTTAAAGAATCGAAGTAAAGTCTAGTTGCATCTGCTGACATTGATGGTGAGCGGTAGAAAAAACCATACATAAAAAACTTTATGTTGAGCCTTAACCTCTACCCAACAATTTGCTAAATCGTGGGACATAAATGTATCACATACTTTAGCCTCAATACTATCATGTGACCATAACAAGAGACCTCTTCCCTCATTTGAAGCATACTTAGGTTTACCATATCCTCTTATGAAAAAATCTTTTGAGATCAAATCTTCATCAGTGACATTGCCTGATTCACAAAGTGCTATCAGATGAAAGTCACCATTTAATGCAAAATCTTTTAAAAATGCTAACCTTGTCAGAGAATCTGCCTTCGCACTATTTATATTTGTAAACAATATTTTCAAATCATCAACTGGGCCTGGGTTTGTTTCTATGTCCCCACATAGCAAAAGTAACAAACTACCAATATGGCCTGGATTGTGAAAAATTAATGACATACCAGGAATGCAAGTTAGGGTCATTAAAAATACAAAAATTTTCACAAATATCAGTGTGACATTGCGATGCAACTTTACTAGTTTTTTTATAATACTGAGTAGCAACCATGTTGACATGCAAATATATGTGATTTCGCATAAGAGTGCAATGGCAAATGCTAAAGACTTCAAAAGTATAGGAATGTTAGTGAAAGGTAAAACCACTAATGAAATGTCCTCTTCCCCAAACGTCCTCTATGCATTTTTCTGATATTGCAGATTTCTATAGTTAGTAGCTATAGTCCATGGTATGATTTCTAGGACGTCTGATTAAGGAGTTGGTGACATAATATATGCGCAGCGATATTCGACCTTATATTTAGATACCTACATATGACCCGCGTCTTGTTTTGTATAGCCGTTATAAATACGACGGGCTTTTAGGTCGAATTATGCCTGTCACTATCAAGGGTCGAAAAACGTATAAAAACTTTTTCGTAATTTTTTCACAATTTAAAGTACAAACATTAAAAGAAAATCATATGAAAATATTTCAATATAAACATCAAGTTCCTTGGCTATAGTTTTGCGGAATTTGTTCTTTAAAATACCTTATATATACAAAATCAATGTTTCAACATTTATGTCGTTTTTGGAGATATTGGCAAAGCAATCAATATATTGGCACCTTTATAAACTGTGAATAACATATATTTGTAACATGTTAGCTTTTCACTACATTTGTTGTTCATATACATTTTGAGATATAGACGACCGTATTCAGGGGTCAATTGCCAATAAAGGGAGACTCCATAAACGTAGCTCCGCACCCAATATTTAGAGGGGGCTCATATCTGAAGAACATTTCCGAATTTTTATAAAATCACACAGATACTGCCTGGCTTCCAAGATGCAAAAATAATTTGCATGGGTAGTGTATCTTGAACACCATTTTTTATGAATGCTGGGGACGCAGTATTAAAAGGATAGTCTCAAAATATATAGGTCTGGGAAATGTTTAAGGCATACTGCGTCGCTATTAAATGAATTGCACTACTATTTTCACAATTTTATTAATATTTGGTGTCAAATACATATATCTTGGTATATTTGAAGTCCCAAAACGGCTTAGTTTCAGAAATATCGCAATTTTAAATTCAAAAATGATCGTAAGCTCCGCACCCTCCGCTCATTTGCGCCGCACCCAATATTTCCCACAGGCTCTGTCTGCATAGGGTGTACACGTAGAAATAATAAAATCAGGAAAAAAATCAGTTATAAAGGAAACAAACCCACAATATCTCAAATGATGAACATGGCATAGATCACAAAAACATACTGATTTTGTTACAATTTATCAAAGAACAAAATTATATGCGGTTTTTCAAACCCATACATTTGGATACGGGAGATTGACAAAATACCAATATATACGTTTAATATAAACTAAAGGGATACCTTTGTCCCAAGACATTGTCTATTTCATCGTGCAATTTCTGTTGAATCTCTGGGTAGTCCACTGTTAGTGCAACCAATGATCTGAGCTGAGTAGAGGTGGTTACTGTCGCTGCGAGAGTAATGTCGTTTATCATGCCTTTGATAAGAGCATCATTCAGTTCTCCCCGATTTACATTGATGGCATCAATCACGCCGGATATTGTGGACTTTTCCACGTTGTTCTGTAAAAAGGGTATTAAAGGGATCGGTATGTTTTTATATCGTTGTCCCGACGGTTGCAAGTAAAAGAAATGCTCGGAATGTATTCAAATCAGATTTTTCCTGGAAACTGCTTACAAATCAGTATTTGAATTTAGACTGTAATTAAAGGTTCAAAAATACACGTAACATTATCCCTAAAATATTATTTATCCATATTTTGTTATTTATTCAAGAAGAAGAAAAGGAGGAACTAGTTCCGGAGGTCTGTGTTCGGAGGATGAGCGATGCATGATATATCAAATTCCAGCAAATCAGAACACACTATTTCAAATACTATGCTAATTCTAGATCCTAGTGATTTTGAATTCTATTTCCAGAATTCAAGGCTTTCATAATTTCAAGTTTGCTCGTGAGATAATTTTATGCGTGGTACTATTTTATCCAATTCATTGTGCACTGTATATACCATATGGTAATGATATGATATGATATATGCACTGTACAAACCTTTGATCGCTGGTATATTTCCGCCTCCATTTGTCTAACTGCATCCATTGCCTCCTTAAAAGTTTTACTAGCCTTAATTGGTAGATGGTTCAACCAAGGAATGACATCAATGTACGACGTATCAGCTCCGAACGCAGCAGGGAATAATTCATCTGCTCGTTTAATTTTCTGGTATAACTGATTATCAGGGCTGAGTCTCTCACCCAATGACTACAATATCACAATAGCGTGGCATTATATTTGCCCGAGGACATTAAAGGATCAATGGATATTTCCTGATACAGAACATAAATTAATTGTCATTCACATGTAAACTAATGGGAAATGGTCGGTTCGGGGCAAGTCAATTTCTGAATATCTATCAAGGAAATGCTTCACCAAAAATATTCTTATAGAAAATTGAATTGTCTAACTTTTTGCATGCTAAGTGTTAAGTTACTTTGTGAACATTCAAGTTACAGAGCTTCAAAGTCATTTTTTAAATCATTTTTCGCCTCCTTTGTTATTTCAATGGGAGAGGTTTTATGAAAAACAATTCTGACTTTGAAGACCAGCTATAACTTTGTTGAACGTCAAGAAACATATAATGTTCTGTTAAGCAAGTTTACAAATTCAATTTTTTTTACCTAACTTGTATTTTTTGCGAGAACTCGGAGATATGGATATTCTATCACAGGCCCGTGGCCAGAGGGGGAGCTGGGGCACCCCCCCCCCCCCCCCAGCCAGAAATTCTTTCAAAATCATGCAGTTTTTCACCATTCTGAGAATTTTTCACATTATTTTTAGCCAAAATTGTGAAAAAGCCCCCCCCCCCCCCTGGAAAGAAGCTCCCCTCCTGGTAAAAGCTGGCTACGGGCAAGTATCATATGACTTGCAACAAACCTAGTATCACTTCCCATTGGTTTAACATGGGAATGTCGATTTTCAAAACTTCATCAGAATTGTCATCAATATCCGACCTATTGCTATTGTTGAAAAATGATGTCAATTTATATTTCAAGCCCTAAAAGTAGTATTTTCTTTACAGACTATGCAAATAAAAATTCAAACACAAAAAGGCTTTTTAGTAACTTATCCAATGGGGGAGTTAGGGTTGCCAAATTTATGGAAGGGAGTGTATATCCCCTAGTATTAAACATTTTTATTATAATGTTGATATTCTTAACTCACAATTACTATGACGATGCCGATCACCATAGCGTAGATATGATCATAAGGGTCGAACGCTTCTGTCTTGTTAAATTTGTCAAGGCATTCAAGGATCTCTTCCATGCTGATTCGCTCAATATGGGCCACGCCTTCTCCATACTGTTTTAGTCCTTTCTGGGCAAGTTTACGCATCGCCCTCCATTCTTTATCAGGTTGCCTATCATTATAAATAATCTTGGCTGGAAGATTTTCTTAATAGCATTATTATAGTAGCGTTCTCACTTATAAATCGATAATTAAAACAGCAATGCATTGAATTTGAATGTTTACAAAATTACATGCATGGTGATTTTATTGTCACAGGCACAGCATTTTGACACTTAAACATTTGCGAGGCGTTTGACTGCGCCTGTTATATCCCTCGATCTAAGTCATTTATTTTGGTATTTTCCAATACCAAAATATTTCAATGACATATTCTTCTTATTTGTATTTGATTACGTTTTATATATCATACTAATAATCCGTTGCCTGGCCCTTGGAAACGGAAGAAAAAATATAAATGAATATAATGTTTATGAAGGTACAAAACTAATGTTACTAATTATACATTTTCTGAACATTTCGCATAATTTTGTCACATCTGCTCTATCTTATTTTTTTAAATAGTAAAACGTTAAAAAGTACCCCTGTGTGATGCACTAATTGAAAAATGACATTTACGTTAAAATAATAATACATTTTTATGTAATGACAATCCTTCACATTGTATATAAATTTTGATTTACAATTTGAGTCTCACAAATTGTACTAAAATGCAAATGAAAAGTTTTACTTTTTTTACCTCTTGTGATGACAGGCATAATTAGACCCGAAAGCCTTAAGTTTTTGCATACGGCATTTTAAAAGCATAAAGACATATGCCCCTCCTTAAATATCGGTTCAAATGTCGCTGTGCATATATTATGCCACGGATTCGTGACAGTACACAGTCCTAGCAGTTAACGAACAAATATATTACCTATATCCCATATTTTGAAAGCCGTTGGAGTACATTCCTTGTCTATGTCCCTGCATTCGGCCGCCATAATCATCACCGTTGGTAACTAGGACATCGTAAATGGCGTCTCCGTTTACAACTACAACCTCCTCGGTAACTAGATTTAATTTGTATACATCTCCTAGGTCTTTTTGCCAATCGCACAGCTTTTGGTAAACTCGCTCGTCGGCAATTTGAACGATGTTTCCGAGAACAGGGAGCCCACCGGGTGGAGGTCCAGGTACTGTGCATTTCGGACGTCTTGATCTACCCCAGGCGTATTTGAGCAACAACAGGGACACAAGTAACACAGCAATTTCGAATAACATTGTTCCCCATGCGATGACTACTAGGTAATTGAATGGGATTTATCTATTACAAGTGTGTATGTAAAACATACACCTCATACACGGTTACACGTATATCTTGAGTGCTCTCGTGGGTCCTACTATGCTATGCAAGAGGAGGGAAAACCCCAGAGTTTAAAGATGATAGACATAATTACGTCTCTTGCTTACCACCTTCGTTCGTTCGAATTTTCATCGGCTAGTTATCAAATACTACACTTCGATGGGATGTTTTAATTGATATATGCATATTCCGTACACCTTTCTTTATCTTGATGTGAAATGAGAAGCTATGATACCGGTTAACACGCCAGATATGAACATAATATCATTCGAAGCGTATTTCGAAAATTTTGAAACCGCCATTGATGACGTCATTTATTTGTCGACCTTTGACCAATCAGAGGTGTATGTCATCTCAATACAGGTTTACATTATAAGCGTATGTCATCTTTGAACTCTGGTGTTATTCCCCCTCTGATGCTATGCTATGCGTTTAAGTTAACCTTATTGGAGAGGTTAAGCAAATACGGTTTTTCAAAACGTATACTTAAACGCAAAGTACATTGAATCAACATAGGATTGTATCGCTTTAGTCTACTTCAGATACCCGTTCAACTTCAAAGTTGCGTGTTTAGAACGGGAGATTTTAAAATTTCACGTTGCTATCAACGGGAATCATTATACTCATGTCTGTTGAATACCATCCTTGCAATTTTGATTTCGATGCAGAGTATAATTCTTTCTGAAGAAGATGATGTATGTTACGCATGATTTAACTCCAATAATCTTACGAAACGAGCTCGTTTAAAATATGTATTAGAAAACCAGCTATTGAACTTCATCAATGGGATACTATGTAATCATTACAAGCTATGGTGTAGTCTAAACAAACACTAGAGCTGAACGGCTATTTATGTGTGAACTCTACATGTATTTGTATAGGGCCGATTGATACGTTTAAGTTGCGTTTTGGATTTTATACGGTAGCTTAACCTCTCCATTGTATTATCCACAAAGATATTTTTGAAACTGAATGGCAACATGCTAAGCTGGACAGTTTCATCTATTTGTGCGGAATACGATGCCATTCATGCAGTGACAAAAAGTTAGTTTGGGGAAAAAATAATATAGGCTAATTAGCGAGGCCATTATTGAAATATTGATTGTTTTCTATATCTTGACATGTAAAAATGAAAGCAGCATAATAAGTTTGTCTAAACTTGTGTTTTCAGGGTTAATGAATAAGATATTGTTAAAATATACAAGAATAACTTATTAGATAGAGTGCATAATTGCAACTTAGCACATTTCATGATTGAAATATCACATTTATTCAGATATTTTCTATATCAAGCTTGTAATACAATGAAAAGTACTGACTAATTAAGTAATTAAGGGTTTCTTAATTGATTTAATTGGGTTGCCAAAAAGAACTAATTTCGGGGGAAATTATATTTATGCAAATAAGGGCAGCCATCGTTGAAATATCTTACATAATTTAAAAAGTAATAATGATAGCATCACAACTGTTGTGCCATTACCCATGTTTTCAGGCTCAATGAATAAGATAATGCAAAAAGATAAGAATTATTTATTACATTTTAATGTACTACATTATATGCAAATTAGCCAAAATGTTTTCAGGGTCAGTCAGATGTACGGTAATGCTAAAAGATACAATGATAACTTTTTAGATATTGTGCATATATGCAAAATAGCATATTTATTATTGTTATTTCGCATTTATTCAAAGTATTTTGTTTATCAAACTTGCAGTACAAAGGAATGACTAATTGGGGGTTTCCTTAAATTCTTAGTAATTAAATTGGGTTGCCAATTACTGAATTAATTTCTAACATATCTTGGAAAGGAAAAATGATAACCCTGGAGACCCATGTGTTTAGCGTCAATGAATAAGATAATGTTAAAATATACATTAAAAATAACTTATCAGATAGTGTACATATTATACGGTATGCATGTTTAGCATATTTAGAAATATCAAACGTTTTGTATGATGAAATTAGATGTGTGTCATCGCCAATAGTTACAAATAAATCAATAAATCACTTGATTTATGTAGGAGTTTAATGTATAAAGAAATAATATAACATGAAACAGATCCCTGAATCACACCATGAGTAAATAATGAAGTATGGTTGAATGAGACACTGTGTTGGTGTTCTTAGCTATTATACCACGTTACCACTATTCCACAGTTGATTTCATCGTATTTAAGGATGCAGTACCGGGTCGGTTTTCACGTCTGTTTGCGCAGGTTTTACTTCCGGTTTGAGAAAGCTAGCTCCCAAGAACGTCATTTTCGCATTTAGTCTTATTCAAAAATTATAGTTTATTTCGATAATGGTGTTTCCAGAAAAGAATTAAATTGCAAACATTTTATCAAGCATATTTTATCCCTTTCACTTTTATGGGAAAACTTGTTCAGTCGCAATTAGTGGATACGAAAACCAGGGTTCGAAAGGTGCAAGCTCTATTGAAAACTCAAAAAAAGTAAAAAGATGGATATAGTTCTGAGTAAGGACATTAGCGGTTACCGCTAGTGATTTGGTTTTCTGAATAAAAAGTCATTTTCTCCTTCCCTACCCCATTGGAGCGCCATCTGGCGTTTGGGAAGTGAATCGGGACTAAATATTTATAGGGTAGGTCCTAATTTATCTGAAAACATGTCAGAGTTCAGTGGGAAAACTCATTTTAAGCTGGCGGCGGAGTGATTTTGACCTTGGTGATTTTACCAGAATTCTCTGAGAAATCTGACGATAGAGGGGGTTAGTGTCTTCAAGTTTATTTATTTCAAAAATTCGGTGGACAACCCATGGTAAGATTGTTATAGCAGGCTAGGCGAGTCTCTCCCGAACACTGTGGTATGTTGCACTAGGCTTGGATACTAATCGTTAATAAGATACAGGGTAAAATGTTATAATGGCCACCTATGGGAAACTCTACTGTGGTCTTCAACCGATTCATTTTGGGTGGGTAAAATAATTTTTTTTATTTTGTAATTACCAGACGGTCAATCCTCTTCATATTGCACTTGGATGATGATAACATCATAGTGATACATTGTAAAAAATATGAGCAAAATCAAATGTCTGGAACTTTTTCTATGCTGACCTGGTACTGCATCCTTAAGTTTATTATTAAGCATAATAGTATGGTCAACTGAGTCAAAGGCTTTCAAAAAATCGCTTTTATATAATGGACACCTTAATTTGCATATGTAATTTTTTCCCCAAGGTTGCCCTTTGTCCAACCCAGCTAAATCACTTCATAAAACCCTTATAATAATGATTCCGTAATAAAACATCGTGTTTTTACAGGTTCAAAGGTTCAGAAAATGACACATCGACTACCAGGTCCTTTTATACTGCAGCTATTTTTTTACATACTTCTTGCAAGTTTGGATTCATTTGAACGAAACACTGAAACACTAAATATTTTAGTTGATTTCTCACTAGTTATTTATTCGAAAAAAGCAAAAAATTACAACAATGTGTCTTTCTCAAGGTGCTTGCTCATATTTTTCCATATCAGGCACGATATTTTCAACCTTCCAGCATTCATAATGATGTTCCTCGTGGTCGCTAATTGTGAATGCAACCCATTTGGATTTCACAGCATTTAGCATACTCCCGTCCTTCAAAATCAACTCCCCATTGTCAAGGGACTTAATCGACTCAGAGATATCACCTAAAACCCAAAGTATTGAGTAATATCATCAAAAATACTTTAAATAGTCTCTATTTTGTATCCACTCTACGTTACGAGATAGATAAAATAGATGTAAATCTAGTTAACAAAACCTTAACTCTCCGACTAAAATCTTATAAACACGATTTGTAAGTTAATTACTTGTACTTACCCATTATTCCACCTATTTCACCAAGTTTAGTGACGTCAGATACTTCAACGACGATATATGTGCGTGCGCATTTAAGCTTCACATGAAATCGCTCCACTGCAATCACAACTGTTTTTTCGTCTTCACTTATTCCATGCGCTGCCTAAAAAAATGCCACATTTTAAGCGCATGTTATTCACTGGTTATAAGTTTGATTTACTAACTATGTCATCACCAGGGGGTTACTTCAGTGAATTACAATTTAATTGAAAATCATTATTTTTTGTAGAAAAACAAACATACGTCTTTCGAACTTAACTAAACGTTAATCTAGTCTAGTGAAGGAGCGCCTATGTATAATTCATTAAGACAGAGTCAAACTTAGTATTATGTAAAGATACTACATTTAAAATGTCAACTAAAATAACGATATGCCACTACACCGTTATATCAAAACATCCGTATTTGATATTAAAACTGCTTACGCTAATTTCGTCTCCTTTATTGGTGACTGTATACAGCAGACTACCATGTTCATCCTTCGATGCACGAATAATTTCAAAGGCCGTTTCAACGGTAACAGCTTCTATCAATTTAGAATCAGATCCATCTGCTGTTGTAGTCAGGGTTATATCCACGTCTATTGCTGTAATATCAGGTACAACATGAATGGCACATAGCTCACAGTGGCGATTCTATGGTGAACAGAGACAACTGTATGGTGCATATACAGGGCATGAAAAAGGCAAGAAACTTCTGGATCGCCCTGTATGTATATCATAATCAAAAAATGCAACAAACCTTTATCTCGGAAAAGCACAAAACTAGTGATGACTACATAGTTTTCGTTCAATGTACCATGAAGCTACGTGCCTCATCTTTGCAATAGTATGTCATTCATTCACATGTGGTCATGGTTGGGTGAAAATCATTCGCACAGTGGGTCAAAATATGCTCTGGACCAAGTTTCAGATATTGCAAAAATCAGAGCAAGGGTATGAATGGTATATAGTTCACAGTGACGATTCTATGATGAATAGAGACTACTGTACGAGTGGTATGGTATATACATATATATATGGTATATACTCGTATGGTACATATACAAGGCGTAAAAAACGCAAGAAACTTCTGAATCGCCCTGTATATATTGCATATTAAAAAACGCAACAAGTAGTTATCTCGTTAAACTAGTGATGACTACGTCAATGTCATCCAATGAACCATAAAGCCACGCCTCTCCTCTTTACAATGATATGTCATTCATTCACATGTGGTCGTGGTTGGACGAAAATCATTTATTTTGCACAGTGGGCCAAAGTGGGCTCTGAACCAAGTTTCAGATATTGCAAAATTAGTCAAGGGCTAAGTGCTAGTGGGAGTTCTCCTGATCTGAATTGTTGTGAATTTTACAGTTTGAGCTACCTCGGGGAGATGTACACCATTCCTCCACCAGATACTGCAAAGCTTCGAGAAAGAATCACCTGCTGCTGTTCTTCGCCTGATGTACCTGAACCAACAGATGGCTCAGAGCTGAGCCATGCATGGCGAGGAGAGATGAGCCAATCTATGTGCGCAAAGAAGGGGTGGCCATATGCTATGAAGGGGTATGGGGTGTAATCTTGCAAGAATATGAGTATGAACACTTAACTGTTTATGTCACACCTGCCACACCTTCAACAAATAGCACATATCTTATGCCCCGTGCACTGATTTTCGCAATGTTTAAAACTTGGTCCCGCCTGGTTTTGTCCCCTTTTGCGAAACCACATTACAGTATTCGGCCAACCATGACTCCATGTGAATGAATGACATACATGTACCATTGGAAAGAGAAGACACATGTCCTTAGCTTGTGGTACGTTGAATGAAATCAATGATGTTATAACTGGTCTTGTGCTTTCCCGATATATATAAGGTTTGTTGTGTTTTTGATAGGCACTGCACAAGGCAATCCAGAAGTAGCGAAAAATGTGTTGCCATTTAAATTCAGACTCGGTACAAGAGCTCCTGAGTTTATATCTCAAAAATAAAGCCTCTACTATAAAGAAACCCTTGCTTTGCACATTAAAATAAAAACGCAATCTGACTCCACAAGTCGTTAATACATACCAATGTTTGCTCCATTGAATAGGCCTACTTTGTAGTTAGTATTTGAATATTATATTAATACGAGATAATTTCAACAAATTTTATTTCAGATTTCATTTTTAGGTCAATCGTAGTTGCAAATCAAGTCATACTAACGGATGTATTTATCTTTAAATCTGTCGATGTTGCTTTACTCGCGAATTAAAACCAGGGTCATTGACAAACCTACCAGGTTGTTTTACAGAAAGAAGTCGATATGTGAACGATCCCTTCCCCGAAATATCGTAACATAGGGTTTCGCCAGGGCCATCTTCACCGCCTGCTACCTTTTGCCAGATATGGGGATCACCAAAAACTTAAATGAAAGAATATTACGTTTTTAATTGAGACTGAGCTTGTAAAAATGGTTTATTTATCTAATTAAGCATCTCATATACTCTCTTACAGGGTGGGTCAACGTGTTTTGATTGCCATAAGTTATTGTACGTTATTAATTGCAACACAGAAATATTGAAGCGTTTGGCTCACTCTGTATCTAAAATGTTTCAAAACGATCATAGTCAGTCATTATTTATTGGTTATATTATTTTGCTTTTCTGATACAGCTGTATTAAAATGATGATAGCTTTTGTGTTATATCATGTTACGTCTCGTAATATTATTGTTCTACGTCGGTTATATGACATACATTATGGATTGGCTATGGTCACTGCTACCCACCTAGTTACACAGACGTATCGTCAGTGTATCATGGCTGAACTACTCCCGGGATTTGAATTTGGTAAGATATTTTTATTTCTCGATTTACATCTACTTATAAGACACGATGTGGATTATAATTTGGCTCGAAGTTATGGGAGATAGTCTAGTTTGAGAATGTGTCGATGGTTTTAGGTTTGGTATGTTAACGAAGACGCATTTCACATATTTAGTCCCTCGCTTTTGTTACACTGACGATCGGCATTAATATTCCCAATATTACACTGATATTGGTCGTTCGGCAGTGTAAAAAAAGCGAGGGACTAAATTGTGTCTTCGTTAACATATAAAACCTAAAACCATCCACACATTCTCAAACTAGACTATCTTTCTTAACTTCGAGCCAAATCATTATCCTCAACGTGACTTATAAGTAGATGTAAATCGAGAAATAAAAAACCGAAACCTCGTCCCGGAAGTAGTTCCGCCATGATGCACTGACGATACGTCTGTGTAACTAGGTGGGTAGCAGTGATGGTTATTCGTAGATTGTTTGTTTATACTTACTAACGTCATCATTACTCAGTCCATCATTGGTGTTACCTAAAAATATGAAACAAACCGCAAAAAGTTTTTTAGGTCTAAATCATTTCATTATTATTTTATCTAAAGAATACATTTTGCGATAGTTAAAACGATTAAATCAATTCGTTCAGATCAAAAGGACCATTTACTATTCGCTAACAGGTATTTATGAAAAATTGTCAAACTGATATATCACCCTAACATAGCTAGACATATGAATTTAGAAATAAAATATTCATGAAGGCCAATCATGTTATACAGTTTTTCAAGGGATTTCTGAAGAAGATTCGATGTCTCTTCCCTATACTGGCATGTTAAATACAATTTTGAGGCGCCAATTTTTTGTCTCTCTGGACATCTCCAAAATCCCTAGTAATACATTTTCTCATTTAAGATGAATGACGTTTTGTGATATACCCTTGCACAGTACATGATGTGCACATTGGTCTAGACAGAACTTAGATTGAGCTACAGGGATTTGAGAATGCTTCCTTTACTTTTAAGTAATTTTTTCAATTTTAGAATACTGAATCTGAAAAAATGATTAAATACTGAACGTTGTATACACTTGATCTGTACGAGTCTCATGCAATATTAATAACAAACCTTTCAAATCATCATAAGTAGGTCCACAATTGATATTCGTATTCTCTTTTCTTTTGCAAATCTGTTTCCTCCTTATCGCAAGGCAATCCAATGGAGAGCGAATTGCCAATCTATTTTCCCGTTTTAGACAATAGAATGGGTAGAATATTTCGTTCTCTTTTAATTTGTTTGTATCTACTTGTTCGGTTTCCGAACAACCCATTGCAAACTGCAATGATATGAAGATATTCAAAATACAATACAGTAGTGAAACATATACACTGACATGCATAGGTTAGTTAACGGGAAGTTTTCATTGCATAGTATATCAAAGAATGCTAATAATGTTTAAATCTTATTTTTCAACATTTTGATACGCCAAAAATAATAGGCTTTGATAAGCAGCTCAAAGGGAAACTTCCGGTTGTCAAACTTATAGAGGGCGCTCTGGATTGTCATCCTCCGAACGCAGGTTCCAGACGTCATCCTTTAAGTTCTTTCCTTCTTCCATGAAAGAAGGAGGTACGAGTTCTGGAGGCCTGTGTTCGGAGGATGTGGATTGTAGTTTGCGAAACTATACCGTATACCTATATATCTAACCGAGCATTCGTTGCATCTTCCGTAGCTCTCCAAAGTATAAAAATAAATCTAATATACCACCGATACATCACCAACAGATCACCAATACACAATGAAAAGTGATTTACTCATTCCAAGTAATGTGTAACTTGTGTACGTATTAAAACTGACGACATTCAACTAGTACATCGCTGATGGGTAAAAGGGTAAAAGGCTAAAAGCCCGGTAAAAGTAGGGTTCTCAGGTTGAGTGGGGTGTAATTTGTGTATTAACTTGATTTTATAAAATGGTGTATGAGTTGAATATCAAAATTGATCCTTGATTTAGAATGAGAAACCCCACTCTCTGATTGATTAATGATTTTATTTCATTTGCATGGTAATGTTTTCAACTGATATATCGCCTGTTACGTCATTGGCAAAAAGTGGATTGTTAACAAATATCAACCCATTATAATTAGCAGGCTATTTTTCACTTGTGATGACGTCAGCTGTGGCAGTTATTTTGATTCCTTATACACAGTACAGCATTTAGTGATGCCTACCTTGTTTTTGGAGAAATTTGTTTTAGACTTTTTGCATGTATGACTCTCAAAAATGAAAGAATAAATATCGTTTAGCTTACAATAAGAACCCTCAGTCTTTAAAATATTAATACACATGTACATATATGGAGGATCTTAGACTCAGTAAAAAATACCAGAACTCTGTCTGAATCAGAGTTACATTACACATAATATTGTTACCTTCCTTCTTCTGGCATCAGGATTACCGGGATCGCATACAATGAAAACGCAGTCTTTCATGGAAAGCATCATTGCACCAACCCGAGAGAAGCCAGGAGTGTCGCAATCTTAACAAGAAATTAAATTTTAATTTAAAAGTAAATAATGGTGTGCGAATATGCTCTTGAAAACGCCATTATTTGTCAAAACATGGCCATATTGTTTAAAGGAATTATTGATTGTATCCTGATAATTTACCTTGCGAAACCTATAATCTGACTAACAGTTATAGTACATTTCAATAGGAAACCTGCAATGGGTAACTTCATTGTAAAGAATAACAGGGTCCCATTTGATGCAAGACAAGTTCATTTATCAGTTTATGAAACTCCTTTTTTACAGGGTGTACAAAAGCGGCCAGGATTTAAAACATATAGAAATCATAGTAAACCTTTATGAGAAAGAATATAATTATTTCTAACCGGGATTACGATCAGTTTATCTTTGAGCTGAGTCGTGAAAGTCTTATATTATTATTTAGAAAATATCAAGGTCACACACTATAATAACAGGTAAATCAAAGAAACTAATCCGTCAATTAGAAATCCTCTTCAAAGCTTTAGAAATGGCTAATTTAGAACACTGCAATAGTTCTAACAACGGACAACAACTATTTATGATAAGAAAATAATTTTACTTCATTCAATAAAACGCAAAAACTGAAATACTTACTGATGTCTTGCATCATTTCTGGACTTATATCCAAAACTTGCATAAGCACACATTCAAACAGACTTAGCAAGAAAACCAATTGAATCATTCCCGTCATCTTCAACTACTGATACTTTTACGTCTCAGCACATCCTCCAAATCTACACAACTTTTGCTAAGGCGTCAACAGTCAAGACTGAAATACGTATCAAATCAAATCATTTTTAATTAAAATCGATTTATTTGTATTTGATGGAACGTGTCAAATGAAATAAAGTAAAACAGTTTTTGTGAAGGAAATGCGTTCATTACAAGAGTCATCATTTATGCGTTTAATTGAATAATATCTTAGCAATCTATATGCAAATCTAAAGGTAAAAGTCATATTTACTTACTTTTAAATTAATTGGCTTTAAATTATATTCTTGAATTGGTTTGGACAATACTGTCTGTACTGCCTGCACTGTGTGCACTGACTACTGGCATACTAAAGCGGAATGCAATCTCTTTATCGGTACATGTTCGAAACAGTCGTTGGAAACAATTAGGGAAAGTAAATTTGTATTGAGAAAAGCAAAATATCGACCTGCAAGTCCGATTTAATTGCAATTTTCTGAAATTTTGGATAAACGTTTTTTATTTACCACTCCCCGAAGAATATCAAAAAATCATAATTTGATAATTTTTTCATATTTATTTACTTCCACGATTACAGTCAATTCATTCATACACCATCTGTGCTATTTCAAATTAGATGCAAATATTTAAATCAACTGAAACACTTTGAAGTAACATTTACATTTAATTATATTGTGATCGTATATACTAACTGATTACTAAAATTTTCATTTCACATAATTATAGTAAGACCTTACCACTTGTTACGAAAATAATAGTTAATGTATTATTATGATCAGATCTAAACAATACACGTTTTAACTTTACAGGCAATACTAATAATTGTATTATTTTGATCAGATCTACATAATGTACGTTTTAACTCTACACAGTCAAAACAATTTCTTAATAGCAATGTGCAGAAATGTACTGCCTTCAGACTTTATATTTATTTATGTCAATGATATCGCCGTTTACATTCCAGCAAGAAAAAGTGACATCATTGGCTTCTCCATTGCCGTGAACGAATCTTTTCTTCAGAGCAACATTAAGGGTCTTCCCATTCCGAAGTTTCAGCATGCCATCTGTTATTGAGACAACTGAATGCATTACATCACCTGAAGCAGAATAAACTCAATGTATGATTAGGCTGATTTTGTCTCGTAACAAGCAAAGTGACATCTTGTAACCATTACTCATTTGATACTATACTAATAATAATATATCTTGTATAATTATATTACATAAATCGAGTCAACTTACTATAAGGTATTCATTTACGAATGCCGAAATACCACTAAAGTCATTTTAATACCCATGTACATATTGCAAAGCAGTAATTTTAAACATTGAAAATTAATAAATACCCATTATTCCCCCAGCCACTCCATCGATATTATGTAGCTCTGTGATTTTCAACAGTATATGCGTTCGCTTCCCCACCAATTCTACTTTAGATTTTCCAATTTGGACAGTTATGACCTTCTCATCTTTACTTGTTAAGATTGACACCTGTAAGGATTATAGATTACATGCAGACATTTGTCACATTTTTTTTACCTGGATTAGAATTTGGGGATATTTCCTTATGCCTAGTTGTGTGACATTTTCCAAATGAAATAAATTCCTTACTTACGTATATATAGTTAATAAATATAATTATGATTTAACTGATTTTACTGGACGAAAGATAAAATTTTCCATCGTCTAATGTGACCGACATCCACAATTTGACCTTACATCAGTTTTAACAGACATTCTGTTAGATTTGTACACCAAGTGGCCGCGTTTCACACTGTCTAGACCAACGTCTATATCACTGGAGTTAGTCCGTATGGCTACAGATTTGACAAGATTCGCCTTTCCCCTTCCATAACTTCCTAACTTGATATCAAGCTCTGCCGCTGGTAATAAATATAAGATAAACCTATTATTGGTGAGCCAAAAAGGTGGCTTAAACAAATCTTAATAACTCAGTCATTCAGTATGGGTTCTAAGTCATACTAGTATTTTAGCAAGATTAAACCTTGTCCATTGTTCTTTCATTCTACTAAGTTTTGTTGGTCCATACCAAATGGTCTGTTTTATGGCCATTATACGAAACATGCTCCAAATGCCAAAATATACCAAAATCACCTAATATGAACCCCCAGAATTTTGTGCTTCGAAAGATAGTGTGTATGTCAACAACCCTAGAAGCATCAGTAATTGAAACAAGAGATTAGAAGGAGAATAAGCGCCATTTCACAAGATATCTGTGAATGTGTACAGTAGTCAGAAATATTCACTCCATACGTTCATGTTTGCCTCCAAAGACACAATCGGCATTTGTAAAATGGCTATAAAATCTTGACCATTTAAAATAGACCAATAAAACTTATTTGAATGAAAGAACATTGAACATGGTTCAATTGTGACAAATATGGATTAAACCTAAACTGAATGACTGGGTTATAAAAGATTTGTTTGGTTGCCTTTTCTCCTCATCGTGTATTAGATAATCATTAGAAATATATCTGTCTGCCTATTGGATTTAAATTATTTAAACATATACAAATTAATTGCAAAAAGCTACGAGACAATTGAAGTTGTAAACAAATTGAAAATATATCGTAATAAACAACAAAAATACGCTTAAAACTGTACACAAATCAAATCAGTATACAAAAGCTAGTAACAAAACAATAGTCCCATCTTCTCGATCCCAAGGCGTACATGTATATTATTTTCTTCACTTAACAAGCACGTCCGAAAGGGAGGGGCGATGGGGGCGACCGTCTCTTACATTTCTTTTAGATTTGTATTTAATGATGCAAATATAGGGTCAAAACTCCCTTGGGAAATCCTTTGGAAGAGCCTGTATAATACGTTATAATCTAATACTTACAAGAAGCAGATTCTGTTAACAGTCTATATGTTGCTAATGCCTCACCCTTGACATCATAACATATTGTGTGAGTACCACCAATGACCATTTGAGCTATATGAGGGTCACCAAAAACTGAAAAACATTTCCAACAGAGTTATCTATTTTATCACTTGCATGTCTAACGCTCTATTACACGAATCAATGAACTTTGGCTTCAGTTATGCTCTTCATAACATGACTTCAATTATTACATAGTTTCTTAATTATTTAAAAGCATTCAAGAGTTATATATGGGCAACGCTTCTTCAATACGTTGTGCTTATTTGAAAAAATCCCCATAACGATTTTTAAAGGGAACACTGAATTTCCCAATATGGTAACTAATTTTCTGGTTTATTCTTTCCCTTCCAAGGAAAGGAAATGGGAAACATTAAATTCCCGAATATGTCAACTTTCTGGCTTATTCTTTCACTCCAGGGAAAAGTAACGCAAGTGTAATAACAATCATTTACAATATCTAAATTTTATGGTCTTGAAACACCCAATGTTATTTGTTCTAATTTGAAGAAACAAGATTTCAAGATTTCAAATTCAAGAGAATAGCCTTCTCGACTCCTCACAAAATCCCGTGCTAAAGACTTTTACAAATGGTGTATAATTATGAATATATAAAATAGAATAATTAAAGGGCTTGACTTTAAAAGTAAAAATATACGTTTAAAATAGCGATTTTATAATACTGGTCAGCAACAAAATGGAACGCAGTAATCAATACGGTTATCTTTTACCTTGGTCCTGTTGTAATGGCGTATCCTTAACCTTAACGTCTTGTCTAGGAGCTGAAAACATATACGTTTGTAAATGAATTAAGAGTTTTATTTTAAACCTTTTTTTATGCAATGTGTATCGCAATACAACGCATGTCAAGAGCGGGGTTATTTCTACTGGCTCTTGTATATTTTTGAATAATATAGTTTCCCGGATTGTACCGACTAATTATAATTAATTGATATAGCAAAACGTTCTTTATTATTGGTTACCATTTATTTGAGTTGATGTACAAAAAATTACTCCATAAAGAGAATACTACGTATACCTGAATCATAAAGTGGGGATTGTGGCCTCCGTCCTAGAAAAAAAATTGCACATGTTTATCAAAAACAAATATACTTCAATTAAGATGCGGTACCATTGAATCTTACATGTATTTCTAATAATTTACATAATGTGGGGGTAATTAAAATTCTTAACATATGTTTACTCACGTCTTGGCGGTATAGCTGGTGTCTCTGAAAAAATACATAGTATATTAATTACTGTTATACAAATCGGAATAAACTAATTAATTTGTTTTTTATTATTGGTGTTCATCCCATCGATGTTTTTGACATTTTCATTTAAAATATATCGAAAAGTTCTCTTTTAAGTGAAGTCGAACGAGTGCAACAGGTTACCATTGGTCAATGCATTGTAATACAAACTCCTTATATGCAATGCGAAAAATGAAGAACAAAATGCAATGCAATGTTATCATTCGTAAAGGGTAATATTGACATAAACTATGCTACCTGATTCGGAGAGTGAAACTGGTGGTAACTTTCCTACAACATAAAAGTATTACATTATTATAAACAGCATTTTGATGATTGTTCCTGTTTCAGTTACTAATGGGATTTTGGACTTGAAACCTATGCTATAAGATAAATGTATTGTATTGTATTGCATTATATTGTATTGTATCGTATTCTATTGCTTTTTCCTTCATATTGAAATCTAATCAAAGTTTTTTTTATTTGTCTATAAGACCTCATCTCTTCTAATCAAAGTATTTAAAATTGTCTGTACAAGTCATCACATCTAATAAAAGTATTTCGAAAAAGAACGCGTCTGGTCTAATCAATGTATTTCGATTTGCCTATATAACTCGTCTCATATAAATAAAGTATTTTAGTTCGTTTATAGAACTTGTCATATCTTATCAAAGTTTTCAATTCATCTATAGAATTCGCCAAATCTCATCAAATTGCATTCTTACCAGTTATTAATGGCCCGTCGTCTTCTTAGTTTAGAGGAAATGTAGATGAAATGACAGCATACTTACCAGGAAAGTCAAATCCTGCAGGAACTGAAAATAAGATATGTTTATCCAATAAAGTTTTTATATATTTTTAACGACTTTATAATGGTGGCACACATCAATTAGTTAAAGTTAAATGTTTATTATAGTGTCACATTAGTGCCATGTGTTTTAGTGTGCAATAGAACGCAAACATATCATGGATATGAAACTTTAAATGCAATTCTGATTCAGCGAATTTACTAACCTATTACGTCGTCTTCCTGGTTTGGAGGAAGGGGCAGCAAATCTACAACAAAAACATGATAGATGGTACAATTTACCAATTTGTATTATCTGGATTTGACAAAAATAAGGCTGATTTTTAAAGAATTCCAAAGTAATGTAAATGTAAAAATATATGCACTTACTGTCAGATACACTCAAAAAGTTGAAATGAGGATATTTATACCTGCTTAGTTAATAATCATAAAATACATTAATAGACCCTGCCACCTTTCAGTGCATCAAAAAAGCAATGATATATTGGTTAGACTGATGATGTCATTGTAATATTTCAAACTGAGCAATAAGTTATAATTCCATTTATTTTGCTTGGACAGATTGCTACCTAAAATCTGTATGACACCATCCATCTACTAGACAATATTTCAGAGCTTCTTCGATCGAATTATCAAAAAGTAGACGACATTTGTCCAGAAAGATCTATAAAACATGAATAGATAATTAGCACTACTGCAAAGAGATAAGACCAAAATAACAACATTACAAAACAAAGTATAGAAATAGCTTGAGCCATATTTGTAGCTTATACTAAAGCATAGATAAAAACCGCAAATACATTTTCTAAACCACCCTTATACTTACCGTTTGGATCTTCCGGTGTATACAACCGATTCCCCAAGCCTGAAATTGAAAAGGGCAATTAAGAATAATTTCTTATTTAACATAAGTATAAGTGGATTATATCTTAGTTTGCATTCACGAATGCAACTTTCGGCTGTCGGCTACCGGATGAACCTACTATTTTATAGCAAACTCATTTAAATATGAATGAATTAGTGGCAAGTATTGGTCATATTTAAATGAGTTGCCAATAAAGAAGAACCTGTCGCGCAGGCTTTGGCTTAGTTGCATTCGCGAATATAAGGTTAGCGTTCGACTGTCGGGTCGGCTACAGGATTAACCTACTATTTTATAACGAACTCATTTAATATCAATGCCACTATTCCATTCATATTTAAATGAGTTAGTCATTAAATAATAAGTTAATCCGATGGCCGTTAGCCGCAAATAGACAAACCTCACTTACAAAAAGCCATATTCACATTCACACTCCACTGAAGATTGTTTGATTAGCCACGCTGACTGCAGAAGACTGTCCTTACCTTCTCAACACAAATTGTACATAGTTCACCACATACACACACCGTTTACACACGCACGCTAGACCAGATATATTTACCTTTTAGATCTTTGAAAGTGGGTCCACAGTTAATGCGCGTTGTCTCCCTAATCTTACAAATCTTGCTCCAATGTAGTGCAATACAGTCGCGGGGATACATCCTTCTTCGTGCACATGCGTAAGGGTAGAATATGTTGTTGGACTTTAAATTCACGTTGTTAACCTGTTCTGTCTCTCGGCATTCCATACTGTACTAAAATATCGAAGTTCAACATTAAATAATGTATATAACATGATTTCGCTTTTTGCATTGCTGGAAGAGTATCCAAAACACAAAAAATAGCCATAGTTCATACCTCGCTAACCAAAGGAATTGTTCTATTAAACGGGTGTGGTTGTATTGTCTGTGTGACGATATATGATCAACGTCTTTGGTCCAGAGTTATTTTCTTAATCAAATATTGTAATATCTTTTGTATAAATCAAATTTTCTTTATCTTGTATAGAGATGGCATTTACGATTCAATAGTCATTATAGTGCTTGTAGTTACCTTTTTCCTACGCGGATCTGGATTTAATGGATCACACACGACAAATACACAATCCTTATATTGTGCCATGGAAATTCCAACTCGAGTGAAACCCATTTTTCTGCAATCTGTAATAAGAAATGACATGTTTTATTTTGGCTCCTGATTATGCAAACATATTAAAGTCACGACTTAGGTCATTTTTAATATGTGCAGACCACACACAGGGTGTAATTTTGCTGATATCTTTGCAACAGATTTGTTTCAGATCATCTTGAGTCTGAGCAAAGGATTTTATAACTTAACTTTTTATCGTATAAATTTTATTTTTCTAAAGATCTCTGTATTGCATTATCCTACTGAGTCATTGCTGATCATAAGCTTTGAGTCGCAGAGTCTGGCATCACATCTAATGAAGCATGTAAGCGTCTCTTATGACATCACACAATTCATATGATTCAATTTCTTTAATAGTAAAAGCACTTAACAACATATTCAAGTACTGTGGCACTGTGTCACTGTGGCAACCATTACTTATTTAATATTTTTGTTACACTAACTATTTTTTGCTGGATTTATTAGACATTCGATGCTGTGCATTCTTTGAACATTTCGTTAGAATATTGAAAAATAAAGAAATTGGAGAGATGTCATTATTATCATTCCTCATATTTCCAATACAACATGGTATCCTCGAAGTTATGGGTTTCCTCACCTCCTGTGATACTCAGTGAAAAATGTAATTGTGGGATACAGAAAAATCCAAGTTCATTGAAATTGAATAACAATTAATGAACAGGTCAACACTCATTTGTTCTGTGCAAAAATAAGTGACTAGAACGGATATTTGTGAAACTATTGTAAAATGATTTTTTTAGAACGTTTAATTGTAATATTCGTAATAACAGTAAACTGTAATTGACTTGAAACTACTTACCTACATCTTGCAGCTGTATATTTGTAATACGTTCCATGGAGATAAAATTGAAAAGTTGAAAAACAAGAAGTTCCAATACAGATTTCATGTTTACCTACAGTATCAGTCTTTAGTATTAGAGTCTAATAATCGCCTGCGAGTTTGATACATGAAAAATATGGTCAATAAATAAATTAAATAAATTAAAGGTTACTTTAACCTCACTTATTATCAAAACATGCTTATGGTGATAGAATTCTAAAATGTGTTTATTAACCAAAGAATAACCTGAAAGAAACCAGACCATTAAAGTATCATCAATAATGTATTACTCAATAAAACTAATCATGGATATGATTGTGTTCAGATTGTTTCAAAAGAAAAAAATATAATAATATTACCACAGACGCTCTGACATTATTCACCTTGACATTATGGAAATTCAAAGATAATTTTAATTTCAGCCTTCAGCATGGCATAAACTTCAAGGACCAAAACACTTGGCAAAAATATGGACGTATAGACCTGCGCAATAAAGGACGACGTAATCAAACGCTTCATAAGTTATACTGGAACAGTAAATGTGCTATAAGTGAGTTGCAAAATATCTCTAGTACTAGAAGGAAAGTTATACATTTAAAGATTTGGAGGAATATAGGGGCATGAACATGAATCTCGTTCAACATTGTGTGATCAGTGATATGGGGCTCAACATGTTTTTGTTTTTGTATTGTTCACTTTTATATCAACCAATCATAATGTAACACATGAAAATAATAACATCAGAAATAACAAAATCTGAAATCAAACCAGCCACCATTTTTAACTTCACAATTTGAATTGCGAGTTTTGGTCTTACCTCACAAAAAATTTAAAACACACAGTAATTCTGTCAGAATATCAATGTATTGGCTCAAACCTCTTGGATTTCTACTTTGAATTTACAGCTAGTTATAATGCCAGATATTATCGCAATTCATTTCATATAATATTATTCTTATAACGATTTTAGAATATTGTTTAAAAGAAAACTTTTCATAACTTTAGTGACCACGCCAGGCAACGGAATATCAAGTTTGAATAACGGCTTCCAATCCCCCTTGATATCAAGAGAGAAATGAGCTTGCAAGGAACGTCCCTTAATCATTTACAAATCTATTTTGGGATGCCGTCTTTGAACAAATAATGACAATATTAGAGAATGATCAGGTTAAGAAAAAAAAACGCTTTTAAGAAAAATTGTAAGTTTAATCATGGGGAACTATATTTACCTACCTACATGTACTTTATTACCATGTAAAGAGAAAATATGTCGAAAGAACCTTTTAATCTAGGAACGTATCAGTACCCTGTTGTCAGAAAACGTTATACAACGATACACGATCAAAATGTGGAAATATCATCAGATTCATTCAGTTTTTTACTCGGTTTTACTCAGTTATTTCCTATGTTTCTGACAGATAGATAAAAAATGAAGTATTTTGGAATATCCTGAACAATGGCTTATGCTACGTATTGTATGTCAGTGGAAAACAGTTAGAAACTCTTGGAAACTGCTGAATAAAAAGGAATGTAATTTCAAAGGCAAATTGGTGATTGTGATTGTGACCGTGATTGTATGATGTGTATGTGTTTTGTCATCAAAGGTCAATAAATGAATTAGTGATAAAACTACAAAACAATTCATTTTATTTATTTTTAATCTTTATTTTAGTTAACATCTGAAGTCTACATGTGAAATTCATAGTGAGCCTCGAGTGTTTCTGATCACTTTGTAATCAACGATGCAGTTATTCGAAATATGACTCCCTCCAATTATGGTCTGTCCTTTTAAAGAAGATACTTGTACACCATTACATAGCCACCGTTTATCGTTATTAGTTATACAGAACATACAACAGCCCTATTTAAACCTCATAATCATCAATGTTAAATAGTTTTCTAGATCCTTTTATACGCCAGCAGGATAATACGACATCAGCAAGATCACTATTGCCATGGACCAATTGTCGCCATTTCTGAACGTCCAACGTCTTCCCATTGTTAAGACGCAATTGTCCATCAGCTATAGAAGCTACTGAATTCAATACATCACCTGAAGTAAATAAAAAATAAAAAAACTGTATTGTATGTATGTATAGTAAAAATGTAAATAAAGTTTTACATGGATTTCTAAAATACAAATTATTTTACCATAATACAGAGTGTCCAAAAAAACAGGACCGTAAGAAAGTTGAATAACTCGGTCAATTTTCACAACAAAATTCGCATTGAATGAACTAAATAATTCTGAAATTTCAAGGCAAAATATGCAAAATTGACTGAGTTATTCAACTTTCTTACAGTCCTGTTTTTGGACACCCTGTACTTATATTTCTACACATTGCAAGACATGCACTATGATTTCTGGCACAAAAAACACAGTACATCGATCCAACACCTAAGCACGATCCTGTGTTAACAAACAATAAATATTACCCTTGCGGAATGGTTATGAAGTTAAATATTATTAGAATTACCCATTATTCCACCAGCTACGCCATCAATGTAGTGTAGGTCAGTAATTGAAATCAGTATGTGTGTGTGCTTTCCTGCCAACTCTACCATAAACTTTCCTATGTGAATAACCAGCGCCCTTTTGTCTTCACTAAGTGTTATGGATACCTAGAAGTAAGATATAATTTACCTCTAAAATATTTTAAAATCCTAGCTTATGGAATTATAAATCCTACGCTATGGAATTATAAATAATTTCTTTACTTTACACTCTGGTGAATTTTTAAAAATCATGTACTACATTTTCCGCTACAGAACTTTTGTGAGATACATACTATTGTAGTACTTTTGTTGTTAATCGACCATTTTAAAACATGAATGAAAAATAAGTAAATATCAAAAAATACATTCAAGGGATGTAAGACCACTGCTGATCACAAGAAAGCAAACCCCGACATTTCAAGCAATAATTGTAGGTAAAAAGAGACTAGACTATGTAACACGGTAACTACTTTATAAATGAGTTTGTATCCAAGTGACAGTGCCAAAATATCATAATAATGGTGAATGCATATCAAAACTAGCAATGATACAACCATGCCATATTGAGAACAAATTTCAATTAATTAACCTACCATATACGATAATTATACTTAGGCATGTACATTGTATCCAATGGTGTTAAAACAAATGAATGTAAATAAAATGCCTACGTCAGTTTTTCCTGATTTCTGTTTAGTTGTATATAGCAGTTCGCCAGTTGATTTCTTATTCAGCTTTACAGATATGTCCATGCTCTCTGTACGTATATCAACAGATTCAACAAGCATGGCCTCTTTACCACGATTTGTTGCCATTGATATGTCAACCTCTGTGGCTGAAACACGAACGCGAAGATTCTTACAAATAGTCTATATGTCATAGACTCGTTCTAAATAAGATTAAAATAAACAATACGAGGGTTGTCCCAGAAGTAATGCACTATATGCTCTAACTTTCTTTAATATTCTTCAATTCAGCTGAAATTTTGTGTATATAACAATTGAAGTTTTATCTATTATATCCTGGAGTTTCAACATCCAACATTAATATTAAGTCTTAATATGGTTGCTATAACAACATTGGGGTAGGGGTGGGCCGGGCAGGTACCAATTTTTCTAATTATGAAAAGATCTAAAGTGTTATTTTATTAATGTAAATAGGGTATTTAACTGTTCATTTTTAAGCATCAATTGCTCTCATTTATTATGCAATATTGTATGCTCCCTAATAATTTGGCGTACTTTTTTCCCACCTTTTTACTTTTCAACCAATCAGATTTGTTGATTGGATAAACACATAATGGAGGAAGACTTGGTGAGAAATTATCCCATATTTTGTAATATTTCTAATTGATATAATAACCCTAGAGATTAATTACATTCATATTCATAAAGTAGATATTACAAGGTTCATGTACATATAAATTATTAGATGTTTCGATAGAAATATGAACTTGAAATTGTAATCTTAGAAACTTGTCAACTTTGTGAACAAAATCTATATTTTGTAAACAGACATTTACATTTTGGGTATTACTTTATTCAAGGCAACAATGTTATAGCAGATACATATCAATCAACCATCCAATCAACCACAGCTGTATACAGTTAGCCCATAGGGTAAGCATATATATTTTAGAGAATATGCATTTCACTTTGAATATTGCATTTATATTGCATTTCTCATTTTCTCATATAAGATAGCGTAATTGCTTCTATATTAGAGATAGTTGTATTCACAGGATACATTTGGTCATTTATGTAATAATGGTATATATTTCTAGCTTATTCTGCATAATGTAGATGGTCATTGAAATGCACATTGTTGTTTGAAATGCGCATATGCACAATGTTCAATGCCAAATATCTAAGCTATTTATAACCACTTTTATGTAATTGTGTGTTGATTCAGGGATGATATGTTACGTATTCTATTTCTGCATTGGTAATTTTATCCATACCCAAAATGTTGTAATTTGTACTTTTACAGGCTGTCTGTCTATGTCTGTCTGTGTGTCTATGTCTGGCTGATTACAATAAACCATTTTAAATCTAAGATGATCTTATGTGACGCATATCGCATATCATACTAGCCACTTAAAGCCACCACTACAAATGGTACTGCGGGTATACAAATGGTACTGCGGGTATACAAGAAGTGTTACTGCTACACGGGTAAACAAACTGTACTGCAAGGAATCTACAGGAATCAAGTTATACAATTATAGGATCTACATGGTTATACAATCGTAAGGTCTACAGTATATAATCTACAACAGGCAGAAGCAGAAGTGATACTCAAAACAACCTAATTTTGAAATCTCTATTTCATATCTCTTATATTGGTGGAAAAGTTAGAATCATGAACTTTAGATTTTTCAATCAAAACAAAGTCAGGTTATATATTGGCAATTGTCCAAGGTCAAGCTATTCAGTTAACCATGATAAAAAACTCAACCACCTGTAGCTTTAAAACACTGCACTGATGAATGGCTTATAAAAAGCTTACTGTGTTGAAACAATAAACTTTGGAAAAAGGTAGCATTTATTGAACACCAACTGGTAATACTTTGCCAATATTTGTATTAGAACTCTTGTTGTTATATGCTTGAGTGATTACTGACATTGAGTGTTTACACTTTCGTGGTGACCTATAATTATATTAGTGTGCATGAACATTGCCACATTGTGTACACAATACTCCCACATACTAGGGTGACATCTATCTTTATCAGATAATATTTATGTGGTACCATCTACCCATGTCAATTATAAGTGTGACATCTATAATTACAATAGCATCCTATGGTTGATCATTGACTTAGGTGTATACAATATACATGCCATCTATTGGTATACAGGGTTATATAAGGATGATATCTATCCATGTAAACTATTTGGGTGACATCTATTGATGCAACATATATAATTATCTGCCATCTATTGGTTTGCAGATATAGCATACTATATATTGCCAAGCTTTATTGTGTTGGTATACATTACTGACATCTATTGGTAAATAATTATTACATTTTGCCAATATATTTAATATCATATCACACTTAGTGATTTTAACTCTACCAATATTTACATCATATCACACTTTGTGATTTTAATTCTGCGGCATATATTTTTAATTTCGTGTTTGATATTTTATCGCGATTTTTTCCGGAGGCTATTCAAATCACAATGCCGCCCAAAAAAGCTAGTCCAAAGGAGGAAGAAGAGGACTTGGAACAAGAAAAATATTATGACCCGACTGAATTTGAAAACATGAAGGAGGAATTACTTAGGTTGAGGAAATTGAGTCAAAGATTCAGCCAATTTATGGAAATTGAAAAGAAGCCAACACAACCAGTACAAAAAATAAAATTTCCTAAAAGGCCAAAATTAGGAAACTTCTCAGGAAAACCAGAAACCACTGATATTTGGGACTGGGTTGAAGACGCTGAATTGGCAATCAAGAAACTTGATGATGATGAGGAAAAGGTTGACTTTCTACTTGAACATCTAGAAGCACCAGCTAGACGTGAAGTACACTATATTGAACCTTTGACAACTAGGAACATATTCAGAACACTGAAGGAAGTCTATGGAAGAGAATTTTCCGCAAGCCAAACATTTAGAAAATTCTACACTACTGCTCAAAAGAAAGATCAATCAGTGAAAAGTTTTACACAGGAACTTCTTAGATTGATGGACATAATAAAACAACATAGAACAGTTCCAAATGAAAATGAACTCTTGTGTCATCAACTTACAGAAAATCTTAATGATCCACACTTGAGATGGGAACTAAAGAAGTATGAGGATGACCACCCTAATCCATCGTTTCAGAAATTACGCCACATTGCTTTAGAGTACGAAGATAATGAAAACAGAAAAAATGAAGAATCTGAACATCACTCACGAAAAGAAAAGTCCTACAGTGTCCAAGAAAAGGATCCAGTATTCACACAGATAACCTCACAATTAGATGAATTCAAGTCTGCAATCACATCCATGCAAGATAATATGAAAACAATGACTGAGAAGATTAATCGATTGGAGAAAGGACAACAAATGATAATGGAGCAGAACGCCAACAATCAATTCCAGTATGAAAACAGAAACGACTATTTGTATCCACAGAGAAGTCATAGAGGACAATTTAATGGAAGAAGACCACAAAGAGGACAATTTAGAAGCAGACAAACGACACAGTCAAATCAACGACAATTTAACTTAAATGCCCATGATCTGGGAAACGCCAGAGTCCCTTCATGAATAACGGCCAAGATGGGACTGATATCAGTAAAGACCGTTCATCTTATCTGTCCAAAACAGTCAAGAATACCCCTTCAACACTTATCACAATTGGAGATGTCACAACAACTGGAATTTATGACACTGGCTCAAGTGTTACCTTAATGTCACACGATTTTTTCAAACAAAATTTTGAACATGAATCAAATCTCTACAAGGACAAATGGATTAAAATAACAAGTGCTAATGGTTCGGGAATCCCCTACATCGGTTCTTTAATCACAACTGTAACCGTGGACAATGTACAACTTGCACTGTATAAAATAACGAATATTGCTTGCAAATAACGAGCAATTCTGGTGTTTATTTGCTTCGAATTGCATGTTATAACCAGTAATCAACACTGACAGAACGCAGACAATAACTGCATATATGGAACACAAATATATGCAGCTGCATATAACAAACATCCACAGAGAATACTGACTGCATATACGGGTACTGTCACTGAGTATATTTGCTTATATTCAGACATACTTTGCATATTTGCTGTTTACTTGTGATTATATGCAGTGCAGACACTGCATATACCTGCTTATTTGGGATAGACAAATATAAGCAGTTGAGTATACTTGATATGTATAGAAATTAACACTGGTTATATTTGCATATGATCTGCATATATGCCATTTTTCATGAGTATTCCTGCATATTTTGAGATAAGTGATGTGCAGCTTGTGATTATATTGAGACATGCACGAGAATATAAACTAACTACATTAGCATATATGGAGTCAAGATCGGTATATTTGACATTCCTTTATGATCATATGCAGCACAAGATATGCATATATTTGCTTATTTAGGAGGACTGGTAGACGCGGTTTTGTGATTGGGCATCGACCCAGACATAAACGGGAGTATTAAAACTACATATACATGTAAACACAAGTTAGAAAAATTGCACATAAACAGCTTTTACGTTTTATATAATTTATTTTAAATTTCTTTAGATGTGTATGTACAGAGTAGACCAATGAAACGACCTCTACAAGTAATAACTTCAAATAGATAAACTAAATTGTACAGTATACATCGGGAAACGGAAATCATGATGTTCAATACTAAAAAAATATGATGAATCATTTTGATGGATATTAGTAGGATTATTATGTTTTGGCCAAACCCGTATACTGCTAAATAAATATATTTACATTGCATTGTACATGATGTAACATTATATTTCTATCTTTAAAATGGTGGGAACTTATGCTCCAAATCAATGTACCCATGTTGCTCGATCTTTAAAACTGTATTCTTGTAGTTAGATATGGCCTGTTTTCTGGTAGCAAATTCTCGTACGATACTGAATTCTGGTTTCTCCATTCAAACTCCTTTCTTGTACACGTTTCTCAATATATATGTAAATTCAGCTATCACACGATCTCTATTTGCGAGAAATTTGTCACTGCACACAACTACACTGCTCTGGAGACACTGCTCTGAAAATACATAGACACTGCTGTGTATTTTAATCAATGATACAAATACACCAGTTTATAGCATACTGTTCAGTTATACAGTATAATGGACCTTCCAAGACAATCAAGTAATAAAGTTATCAAGATCAATGCCAAGTCTTATATTTACAACAATTTGTCAAGTGTCTTAATTGTGTTTTTTATTCATCGAACCTACTTATATCAAAACTCAATCATCTATCCATTAAGGGAAATAAAAAGAGAAATAAAAAGCAAGCTAAAGTTTCACTTACGAGAGGCTTCGTCGTGTTCCTGGGTCTGGCGTGGAGCAAACGACTGTCTGGCTAAATTGCGCCAATGTGTAGACATTCTCACAGTATGGCTTTATATTTATTGACTACTCGTAGAGCAAGCAAAGCAAAGCAAAATGTCAACCACCTTTGTGCGTGTCACGTACGATCATTACTTGTGCATCATAGCTCAGAGACATGCAGCTTGCTCAATATCCACCCTCCCCTCATCTTCAGTTATTCAATAACAATAAATTCTGCAACATGTTCCTGCTATATTGAACAGTCATAATGCTGTATTGATGAACCCATAATTTGACATCTCTAATAAGTTATCTAAACATAAACAGTGCTAATTACCTGACACAACTGCACAATTGTGGCCGGATGTTTGGAGAAGCATTCGTGATTTGTATAGAATTACCTTTTCATTCTTGGCATTCAAAATACAAACTAATAATTCACTTTTTGATGTATTCAGTTTTTATTTCAAATAATAAGCTTATTCATAGGATTAAATCTGAATGACATTCTGGTGATTTAAGAATTGTATTAATCTTGGACCCCCTCCCGACATAATATCTCTTTAATAATCAAGAAATTGATAGACATGATTTAATTATATAAATGGCTTATTTAGTTGTTAAGATTACTGATAAAGTGTTTGTTGGATTTATGTAGGCCTTGATATATATCTTATCTATATAGGAATTCAGCAAGGGATTATTGGGTCAAATGTATTTTCCTCGCTAATGCCTACAGTAGGTCACATTTGCTGCGATTCATCGGCCTGGTTGAGTATTTTGTTCCAAACTGAAATATGTGTTGCAATCAAATGTTTCGAAAGCCATTTACCATGATTTAAGCAAATCATTAAAGCTCTTTTTCAGACATTCAATCAATTTAAATCAATCAAGTTTAAATGCGATCTCGCATATATTGCATACATGTATTTGCAGATGTAGTGATTGTATCTTACTCACATTTTCACATAATAATAGCTGTCATTTGACATGTAATATTGAGTTTTCAATATTTTGATATATTTATTTATCATTTTGCGATCATTAAAGCTTTAATCGGGGATACAGATTTTGAACAAGAACACGTACATTACGTATTACAAGTAAAAAAAAACAGGAACCCAGATGCTAGAAGAAGCAGTAGATAAAACTCACATCAAATAAGCTAGATGTAATTATTGAAAGGGTTATTGGTATTAAAAATCTCAATATCTTATTTCAACAAATGCCTTGATCTCAGATATTACTGTCCCATGGATTTAAAAATCACCCAAGCACTAATTATAAGTAACACCATTGAACACAAGCCGTCTGATTGCATTACTTGCTAAAATAACATCCTTAGAAGTGAACAATACAAACATCTGATAATAATCTAGCTAAGTCCCCCCCCCCCTTGGTATCGGTGTATCCATGCCCGCCTTGTTATATTCTTAAAAATGTGGAACTACTTTTGTATTCCTTCTGAGATAATCGGTTAATTTCTGAATTTAATAGAAATTTAATTGTACAATGTAGCACGGGACTATACAATCATTACATACATGTAAACTTACCTTGCAAAATAATTTTTATGCGGAAATTAGAACCACCGGCTGTAGAAATTAATCCATAAATTAACTATAACAAACGGATTAATATTAGTGACAACTCAACTCATTTGCAAGAATTGAATAATACGGGATTAAAGTTTTGTATATTGCTCTGGCATGTCAAAAAGTATTTTTTGTAAGTTTGCTCTACCATGCACAAAACTTATTAATTGATCTGTCAAATGAAGTTGCAATAAATGTGCCCGTTTCTTTATCTTTATTATCAAATTATCAACTGAGCATACCAAATCTTTCAAATTTTGTGAATATCTTTGGAAATAAAAAACAAAGCAAGGCCCTATTCGAAATAGAAACAAGGTTATCTCTGATAAAATGTATAACAGAAAACATGTATTGTGGAATATATTGTTTGCAAGTTGCCAGCTTTTGCCTGGGGGGAGGGGGGCTCACGTACTTTCAAAAAAGTTATTTTAAACGCAATTGATATTTCATGCAAAGATCATGTAGAATATAGATTTTAATGTCAAGGTTATCTCATTTGATTTCACAAAACTAACTAGCTAACCTTATAATCACTATTTGAATCAGGGACAGAGTCAGCAATTGTTTAGGGGGTGAGATTTCTTGGGTTTGCATCAATGCGAACGAGGCGAGGCCCGGAACGGCGTTTACCCCCGGAATTTCTGGATGTCCATGTCAATGTTTTTTTCATATTTTGCAAAATTGCTTTTTCTTTTTGAGGGGGTGGGGAATGAAAGCGCATATGTCACCCCCCGCCTTGGCTACACCCATGCGAACCTACACCCAGCCGTAAACGGATATGGGAATTATGTTATAATGATCATGACATAGATAATGAGACGGAATGTAGCCTGTATAACTGTTGCTTCCCGGGTTTTGTCTCTCCCTTCTCATATTATCAAATTATCAAAAAATGATATTTTGATTCACAAAACTGCACCGAAACATAGAAAAGTACACGAAGGCAACCGCATTTACAATCTATAGTTCTGAAAAACCCGGATTAATAAAAGCCAGTATCAAACTGAAGTTAAAAAGCCGGCTTTTTGATACCCAGTTTGTAAAATTCAAATTAGAATACTATCTTTATTTTCTATTTAAACTTATATCAATTTATTATAAACAAACTATCCGGGCAAACTATGACCAAGCATCGGGAATAGAAAACTCATGTAAATGAGTTATATAAGACAATGAAATCAACACTGATTGAAACATAAACACTATAAAATCTTCTTTTGATTCCATTACCTGTCATAAATTTTAAATACCGACTTTACCGAGAGGAATTTAACATGGGCTTTAATTCAAAGGCAAGAATGTGTTTTGATAACTTATTTAGTGGATTAAAAGTTGTTGGACGTTGCTCCAGTGATTTATATTTTATGATTCTGAATTGATATGTGGATTATAATTGAAATCAAAAACATGAGCAAAAGAGTCTAGACTTCCATTTACTTTGATCATGAGGAATTAGAAACAATCAAAGCGGCGATTTGAAAAAGCAAAAAATTGAATTACCATCACTGCTACCCACCTAATTACACAGACGTATCGTCGGTGTATCATGGCGGAACTTCCTCCGGGACTAGGTTTCGGTAAGATTTTTTTATTTCCCGATTTACACCTACTTATAAGTCACGTTGTGGATAATAATTTGGCTCGAAGTTAAGGAAGATAGTCTAGTTTGAGAATGTGTCGATGGTTTTAGGTTTTATATGTTAACAAAGACACAATTCACGTATTTAGTCCCTCGCTTTTCTTACACTGACGAACGACCAATATCAGTGTAATATTGGCAATATTATTGCCGATCGTCAGTGTAAGAAAAGCGAGGGACTAAATACGTGAATTGTGTCTTTGTTAACATATAAAACCTACAACCATCGACACATTCTCAAACTAGACTATCTTCCTTAACTTCGAGCCAAATTATTATCCACAACGTGACTTATAAGTAGGTGTAAATCGGGAAATAAAAAATCTTACCGAAACCTAGTCCCGGAGGAAGTTCCGCCATGATACACCGACGATACGTCTGTGTAATTAGGTGGGTAGCAGTGACCATGCATAATCCAAGATTTAATACAAACGGTGTTAACAGGTTGTTATTAAATTATAATACCTTCTCAGGAAGAATTAGGTTGCATTGACTCTGAAAGTAGAGATAACAAGTTCAGCTGTGTAGCCAGCTTTCCGTGGGGGGGGGGGCGATATCTATAAAAACACGTGTTTGCACACAAGCTATTTTTATTAGCAACTTTTGATAACTACAAGGAAGATCTCTCTTTTCTGGCGCGACTGTAAATGTGTCCAAAATCATGATTATAGTAAAAATAGATCATTTCAAAATCCATCTAGTTGCTTAGGTAAAGTCATATTCATTAAGAACTACGGACGGTACTTACATTCTTTAGTTGTATTGTTTTATCATGCTAAAGAAAAATACGCACAAATAGTCGGTTTTTTATTTGTATGCTCAGTTATAAAATGAGCAGTGTAACTTAGAAATAGCTTAATATAGTCAGAAAGAAGCAATTATAATGTGTGAATATATTACACACTTACAGAGTATTGCGTTTGCATATATTTGAGTATTCTTAACTTCACATATAATCAGTGCTTATTTGTGCTGATCTACAAATAAAGAGGAGCAGTACCTGAATATACAGAGTGTTCCATATATGCAGCGAGTATTGTCTCTGTAATGTCTCTGTTTATATGTGCTGAGTATTGTTGCTGATTACTGCACATTACAAGAGATTCTTACATATAGACACTTCTTATAACAAAGCAATATTCTCTATTTCATATAGTGTTGAGACATCCATCATGGTTTGTGAAGGTCATGAACCAAGTACATTCATCATTGGCTCTAATATCCTGCAACACTTACCAAGTTTTGCGCATCTTTACAAGAAATCGGAGGACAGTGAAAAATCTCAATTTGTAAGATGTTCTGGACCAGAAGAGAAGTTTATTCCAGCAGGATCTAATGTGAATGTTGATGTTTCGACAGGATCGTTCAGAGGAACAGGAATTGTTGAAAAACTTACTTCTCCATTACCTGGAAACTTACAAATAAGTCCTGGCTTTATAGACACAAAATGTGGAAGATCTTGTATAACAGTGACAAATATGACAGAAAGTGATATATGGTTAAAACCCAGAACTCCATTAGGAACAATTATACCTGCGAAACAACAATGTTACAGAACTAGTTATGACATCATGACAAACTCACTACATGTTACAGACATACCATCTATGCCAACGAAGGATGATTCAACAACTGATGTTTACTCTAACATAGACCAAGAATCAAAACCAGCAAATGACCAATATACTATGAAAATGAAAACAGCTATAGAGAAAACACTACAAAACTTTCCAGGAGATGAGGAAACTAAGCAAAGAGCGAGAGAAATGTTCATGAAACACACACCTATATTTGCATTTGAAAAAGAAGACCTTGGTTGTACTGACGCTTTGAAACATGAGATACCACTTCTTGATGATCAACCGATAAAACAACCCTTCAGATGTATTCCACCTACACTGTATGATGAAGTACGAGAACATATCGATGATCTGATCAGCAAAAAGATTATTCAAGAAAGCTCAAGCCCATATTCAAGTCCAATTGTGTTAGTCTGAAAGAAAACAGGAAAACTAAGACTGTGCGTTGACTATAGAATGCTGAACAACAAAACAAGAAAAGACGCTTATCCGTTACCCAGGATACAAGAGTCCATGGACGCTCTAGTAGATGCTAAGCTATTCTCTGTAATGGATCTCCAACAAGCTTATTATCAAGTTCAAGTAGCTGAAGAAGACATATATAAAACAGCCTTCACAACACCCTTTGGTCTGTACGAATATCTTAGAATGCCCTTTGGTCTAACAAACGCACCTGCAACTTACCAACGACTTATGCAAATGGCGTTCAGAGATGAGATTTTTAAATCCATACTAGTCTATCTCGACGACTTGATTGTATACTCAGAATCAATTGAAAATCACATTGAGAGACTTGAAAATGTATTCGGCATCCTACAGAAGTTTGGCCTGAAATTAGAACTTTCAAAGTGCTCATTTTTTAAAGAAGAAGTCAAATATCTTGGCATGAAAGTGTCAAAAGATGGTGTCCAGCCAGATCCTAAGAATATAAAAGTGATCGAGGAATGGCCAGTTCCAGAGAATGTGAAAGAATTACGAGCATACATGGGATTCAGCAGCTACCATAGAAGATTCATCAAGCAGTTTGCCAAGATCGCAACTCCCTTATATGATATTCTCTCCAAAGTTGGAACTGTAAAGAAAAGAAGATCAAAGAAAGTATCAATAAAAGAACACTGGAATGACATTTGTCAAGAAGCCTTCATGGATATAAAGAGAAGATTAAAATCTGCTCCTATTCTAGCTTTTGCAAACTATAACCTCCCATTTATAGTAGAAACCGATGCAAGCAACAAAGGCCTAGGATGTACTCTTTTACAAGAACAAGATGGTGTTAAGCGAGTTATAGCTTATGGCAGTCGAGGACTAAGAGGTTCTGAAAGAAACATGAAGAACTATTCCAGTAAGAAATTAGAACTGTTAGCCTTGAAGTGGGCAATCACCAACCAATTCAGAGATTATCTTCTGGGATCATACTTCACAGTATATACTGATAATAATCCCTTGACATACATCTTCAAGAAGAAAAAGCTTCCTGCATTGGAACAAAGATGGATAGCTGATTTGGCATCATTTAGATTTGATATCATCTACAAAGCTGGAAAAGAAAACACAATGGCTGATATATTATCAAGACTTCCAAGATCAGGAGCAACTGAGAGAGATGACGACTCTGAAGAATCTGAACAAGAAGAAGCAGCTATGACAGTACATGTTGAAGAAGAGGAAAAGTTTCCAAAGGAACCACAAGAACAGAATACAATGGAAGTAATAGCAGCTCATTGTGAAACTACAATTATTCCTCCTGAGATTCACAGTTTAGCATTAAAACAAGAATACACACGTCAAACTGATAGCAGAGTTCAAAAGGATGACAGAACAGCAAGCACTATATTTCCAACAATGAAAGATGGTTATGAAAAAATCCAGGACAAAGACAAAGATATTCGTGTCATTAAGAAATGTGTCAAAGAAGGACAGCACCCAAACAAGATTGAACAGAAAAAACTGTCTAAAACATCCAAAGCTCTACTTCGGAATTGGAACCGTCTAAATATTATCAAAAATGTTCTAGTAAGAAAAATCAAGGACAACAATGGAAATGAAACTTATCAAATCATAGTCCCACAATGTATTCGTGAAGATGTATTGAAAGCTAACCATGATATGAGCGGACATCAAGGATCTGACAGAACTGAAAAACTTGTAACAAAGTCTTTCTTCTGGCCAGGAATGTATACAGATATACGAAACTATGTACGAGATTGCTCAAGATGTTTGTATTCCAAGAAACCAGTCAGAAATGTAATTACGCCATTGGGAAGTTTAACAGCCAAACGCCCACTTGAGTTATTATTTCTAGACTTTACACTTTTGGAGAAATCTTCCGATGGAATCGAAAATGTTCTTATAATAACTGACGCTTTCACAAAATACACTCTTGCAATTCCTACAAAGAATCAAAAAGCGGATACAGTCGCAAAAGTCCTAGTCAACAATTGGTTCTATAATTTTGGAATACCAATGAGAATCCACTCAGACCAGGGACGAAATTTTGAAAGTGAAATTATTGCAAGCTTATGCCAGCTCTATGGAATCAAAAAATCTAGAACAACTCCATACCATCCTTCGGGAAATGGGCAATGTGAACGCTTCAATAGATCGCTCCACTCGCTACTGAGAACACTTTCCGAAGAGAAAAAGAAAAAATGGACGAAGCATATACGAGATGTTGTCTTTGCATACAACAATACTCCTCACAGTTCAACAGGTTACTCTCCATTTTACTTGATGTTCGGCAGAGAGGCAAGAACACCAATTGATATACAGCTAGGATCATTAGATGTAGACACTCAACAAGAAAACTGGGTCACAGAACATAGTGAAAGATTGAAATATGCTTATAAAATGGCAAATATTCAACTGGAACAAAATTCATCAAAAAGGAAGGAATATCAGGAAAAGAAAGTAACACACAAAAACGAAGACATTGAGATAGGATCTGTAGTACTACTAAAGAAATTTCATCAAGGAAGAAACAAAATCCAAGATACTTATGATCAAAAAGAATACATAGTTGTGAATAGGAAAGGAGATGTATATGAAATTCAAGATGAAAGTGGTAAAAAGAAAAATGTAAACAGACAAAACATAAAACAAAAACCACTCACTACTAGAGATAGTCAAAAGAAAGAAATTGTGAGAACTGAGTCAAAATCAGATGAACATGACAACAGGAGATACAATTTAAGAAAAAGAAAGAGTGCAAAGTCGGAATCAAGTGTTAAAGACAACGAAGAAGATTCTGATGATTCTGATTTCTATTAAAGAAATTCGAATAGCCTCACGCGAATTTTAACTATGTGAAAAATGGAATAGCATATCCAACAGATGTTTAATCATATAAAAATGAATAAAAATACAAAAATATTTATAGTTAAATGTTAAAATTTTAAATTTAAGTGTGCTGTTTTACATGTGCTGTTTTACATGTTTGTAATATCTTAACTTATGTAAGTAAACATACTCATAATAGTTAGGATCGTGGTTGTTTAGCTTAAACATCTAGCTTTATCATATTGGATATTATGCATTATAGGGGAGGAATATCCTCAATATATTATGATTACAACTTTACATATGTAATAGATACAATAATTTGATGTTAGTTTATATTTTATAATTTTTGTAATTGTGACCGAGTTAAGGTATCTGCGGTGCATTGATAGACATGTCCGCGTGAATGTAAATAGGGTATTTAACTGTTCATTTTTAAGCATCAATTGCTCTCATTTATTATGCAATATTGTATGCTCCCTAATAATTTGGCGTACTTTTTTCCCACCTTTTTACTTTTCAACCAATCAGATTTGTTGATTGGATAAACACATAATGGAGGAAGACTTGGTGAGAAATTATCCCATATTTTGTAATATTTCTAATTGATATAATAACCCTAGAGATTAATTACATTCATATTCATAAAGTAGATATTACAAGGTTCATGTACATATAAATTATTAGATGTTTCGATAGAAATATGAACTTGAAATTGTAATCTTAGAAACTTGTCAACTTTGTGAACAAAATCTATATTTTGTAAACAGACATTTACATTTTGGGTATTACTTTATTCAAGGCAACAATGTTATAGCAGATACATATCAATCAACCATCCAATCAACCACAGCTGTATACAGTTAGCCCATAGGGTAAGCATATATATTTTAGAGAATATGCATTTCACTTTGAATATTGCATTTATATTGCATTTCTCATTTTCTCATATAAGATAGCGTAATTGCTTCTATATTAGAGATAGTTGTATTCACAGGATACATTTGGTCATTTATGTAATAATGGTATATATTTCTAGCTTATTCTGCATAATGTAGATGGTCATTGAAATGCACATTGTTGTTTGAAATGCGCATATGCACAATGTTCAATGCCAAATATCTAAGCTATTTATAACCACTTTTATGTAATTGTGTGTTGATTCAGGGATGATATGTTACGTATTCTATTTCTGCATTGGTAATTTTATCCATACCCAAAATGTTGTAATTTGTACTTTTACAGGCTGTCTGTCTATGTCTGTCTGTGTGTCTATGTCTGGCTGATTACAATAAACCATTTTAAATCTAAGATGATCTTATGTGACGCATATCGCATATCATACTAGCCACTTAAAGCCACCACTACATTAAAATGTCTTTCCTTTAAATGGTCAAAATGTTTGGGAAATTGTTAAATTTATTCAGCATGATGTTAACCAAGTACGAATAATGATATTTAGCACTGTGATGTGATAATACCACATTTCATTAGTCACGAATTCAAATACAGTCACAGTCAAGAAATTGCAAAAATGGCTGCAATTCTTACCTGATAACAGAAGGCCTTGCGTTTGCGGTGGCCTCATTTCATACTTCACTTGGACTCACAGCCACGCAAAACAATGCTACCATGAAGAAAGTATATAAGGAGTACCAGATAGAACTACAGTTATGGGGTGGCAGAAGAGATTTAAAAGAGACGAAAATAAAAGAGACCCTGTATGACAACTCCAAACATGGGAGGCAAAAACTCCACAAGTCAAAGTGGAAGAAATTGCCGAGAGTGTTTGACCTGACAGTCATCAAAAGTAAATAACATGCAAAGGCCAATATTTTGAGAAAATGTGAAATGGGACACTGTGCAATATACATCCATTAAATCTAGGATGTGCTCATAGTAATTTAGTATCTTAAAATGTATTTTTGAGCATACTTCTTATAGCTACACCAAATGACATTTGTTGATTAATTATTTCATACCATATTTTCAATTTTTTATTCCTTTTGACGTGACTGTATAACCTGCCCCGCCCTACTCACCAACTCACCAACTTAATTTTATAATAACATCAATATAGTTTTGTCAGTCAACATGAACATTTTTAGAATAATCTAAATGTCTCTAAGAAACATTTACTGAAACGTTCATGGAAACATATCAATTATTGATTAAGTTATAGCATATAGTGCATTACTTCTAGGACAACACTCGTATATATGTAAATGTAACTGCTTTCAAATATTTTTATAACCAAAAAACTTACAAGATGCTGTCTCTGTCAGAAGTCTGTATTTTGTATGCGCTTTCCCTTTGACATCGTAGCAAATAGTTTCTGTTCCACCGATCACTGTCTCGGCTATATGTGGATCACCATAAACTAAAATGCGCAAAATAGAACATAATTAAACCAATATGTGATCTACCTTCAATTGTATTACCGAGCATAGATTCTATCTAAAAGTATAATATTCGACCCAGTTGTATCGATAACATGCAAATTAAAAAAATGTTTGAGATGTTTGCCAGATCATTCTGTACTAAGATAGTGAATTAAATGTAAAATGTAACATTTTCAAACCACTTACCAACATCTTTTTGCAAAAGATTAGTGTCTCCTTCACTGGCCTGCACAGGTTCATTGAGCGCATCATCATCCCCAAGACCACCATCCAAACGCGCGCCTGTAATTGTTTGTAATTTTAGAATATAAAATTATACTTACTAGTATTTGTAATTAGTGGCAATCAAATCAGATGTTACATATTCTATGTAAGAGATTCGAAGGGAAACATTCACCGAGCCTAGAACTACCTCACAGATTAAGATAAGTGTTTATCAGTTGAAAGATTTGAAAATGCCACCCTCCAAAAATGCACCGGATATAACAAGATTACCCACAATACAATAAGAATACAATCACCATATACTGACAGGACCATGGGTCCTCTGCTCAATCAATGAATTTAGCGAATATGTTATATGTTCGCTGATAAAATTATGGTTATATCCTAATTGAATGTATCAAGTTACATTCGATCGGTTGCTTACATTATAATCCTTGATGCTAGCTGCTTGCTTAATATAGTTATGTCATAAATGATAAGGTTCTTTACCAGACATATTTTGAATAGTAGACAGACATACATACCTATAATTACTCAATAATACAAAACATTTTTCAAGCAGGTTTATTGCCATATCATATCATTTTTAAGCATTAAATTATTTAAGGCAAATGAGATTTTAAAGCTACATTTATGTACCTTTGTCAGACAGGGGTTCAGCTACTGGCCTACCTAAAAGTTAAAACATGATATGTATTACTATTATTATAAGTAGGGGCAGAAAGGAGAGTGTAATGTGTTAAACGCAACACCCGTGTGTCCCGTATCATCTTGTGTACTATCTGATGGAGGATTTGGAATATCTGATCAGATATGTTTACATTTATGACATTAACTAATGCGAATATTTAACATTATGAATTAATATAAGAACACGTGTTAAATTATTTGTACTTACGACGCCGAGGTAAATCCACTGGCGCAACTATAAAAGTGTAGTATCATGAAATGAAATAAATGTACAAATCACTTATAATTGGCTTATGCTTTACAATATAAGGTAAACACATTTGGATAAGACAGGCGACACCAATTTAGAATACATAGAATTTGAAAAGGATTATAGATTCGAACAGGTTTCTTGAGAATATCACCGGGAAATAGTATACTAGCATTGGATTTACTAGGCTTAAAAACATTTTTGGGAATGGTAATGCGGTTGGTTGAATATTAGCTATACTTGGGTTAAATGAATAATAAAAGTTAACAATAAACAATGAATTAAATTAGATTAATTCATTGAACATAACTTTATACATAGGATTACCAGGATTTTCTCTAATACAACATTCACAGGGAAGGATAGCAGTCCATCAGATGTGGATGAGGTTATATTACAAATATGATGCGTTCCCAGTCACTATGGTCAATGGCTGTAACACAACTACGGAAATATACATTTTATAAACTAAAAAAACATACCATAAGAAAATCAAACATTTAGGGCTGCACGAAATACACTGAGAGAATGGCGTACAGAAAAAAGAATTTTAATGAGATTTATCATTCATTATTATAAATCTCACTAATCTAGGAAACTTTACAAATATGTGTACTTCATTTAACCAACATTTGATAGCTGTACTAGAAGTAAATATACGTTATCTACCATGGTATATAAGACTTGATATAGTAGAAAAGGCAAACGACATAGAGTGCGTGTGACAGGGTATTATTCAATCATTTTTAATCAAGTAATTATGAGACAGTGAGAAATACGATAATACAATGCATATTTACCTGAATCCGACAAAGGTTCTGAAGCCTGGCGTTCTAGAAGAAGGGATTACATGTTTCAATCATTTCAATGGTGCATTCGGTTTACACTATATTAAAACCATATATCGAGTAATAATATGTAATTAATGATAATCAAAATTAACAATAATTGGAAGTTGAGGATTAGAATCAAAACCCCAAAAATTGATATACGAGTGATGCATATTTCAAATGTTTCTTGTTCCATAAAACGGTGTCATGTCAAATTGTATTATGATAAAATATGTACTTACCCCGAGGCGGAATATCCACGACAGCTAAAGTATAGAATATTACGAAGTATGAGTAGTTCATGTAAGGATGTATTCATGTAAGGCATATGTACTGTACTAGTCATTGTGTAATCATATATCATATAAGAATTTGTATATTGTGTAGTTATCGTATCATATCAAATTATATCATATTACAGTATTAGTGTATAAATGATTAAAAGTGTGTGTACACTGTATAAAAACTGGTTGAATGAAAATAAGTTTAGCATTACAATTAACAATATTAGTGTAGCCTGCTATATCTAAACATAATTCAATATGCCTTGCCAATGGTTTCAAACTTTATATTACAGAGTTAAAGAAACCGTGAGATAATCATGAAAAATTAAAACGTGTTGCCTACTTACATCCAGGATCGTCTCCCAACTCATCCCCTTTAAATATATATGGAAATATTATTAGAAATTAAATTGTAGAAACTATTTACAAATATGATATGACAAAATAAAAGATGACAGAATCCAAAAATGTCGCATTTAACAACTTAAATCAGTCTATTGAAGAGCATTATACATTATTGTGTGTTGTATCCACATATCAGGACATTTGTGATGTCAATATTCATTAATGTGTCGAGGAGTACTCAGTATAAAAACACGTATAGTTAGTGATAAAACAAATGAAAAAATATAATGTTATTAGGAGATACTCACCCGGTAATGGTGGTAATATCTGGGCTGAAAAAAAATATATGACATTCATTAATTAACCATTGTTAATTATATACTTCAAGTAATATTGATGAGCACATAGACGTTTTCTTTCACAGAGAATGGAAAGTTTATGCTAGCAATCTTTTTCAGAACGCAATTGTGAATGAAAGTACGATGTAGCAATGTACAGGGTGTTCCAAAAGTAACAGGACTGGTGCTGGCATTTTGTCAATTTTGCACCGAGTGTATTCAAATTTTTACAAATTGTACTTTGAAGTATTGCAACTAAAACTGTATAGTTTCAGAAAAATGATGAAATGCGGGTAGAGTTGTGGTTACTGTAGTAACATGACATCACAATACCCGGGGCAACTTTTTCCTGAAAATGTGATATCTAACATTTTTGTATTACTGAAGAAAGTATCTAATTCACCTATTGTAATACAACATTTCTTGTTTATTTTATCAGTTGCTTTGTTGTAAAGGTGTTGCTTTACAACTCAGATTCAAGTATAATTTCATAATGATAATAATATTTATTCAATTTCCTGGAATATCACTATGAATTACATTCTGATCAATTAATTGTTGAGTTTTTGAAAAGACCCAATTTGAAGCCAGTCATCCACCTTGATAACGCGACTGCCCGCAGGTCACCATTAAAGACCATGCTGCTATAGAGGAGCTAAGTCTTGAGTTCTAAAACCATGCGCCATACTCTTCTGATCATGCAACATCCCATTTTTACTAACATGGAGAATGGAATGCTAATCAGTGCTGTAAGATCTTTAAAGATGAGAATGACCTTCTCCAAGTTGTTCAATTGACCATGCGTGACATGTCCTCAAGTGGGCTCACTCATGTGTTTGAGTCATGGATACAGAGTGCTATTCTTTTACTGACCAAAGAGGAGCCTATTTTAGTAGAGGATAAATAGGAAAGTCAAATTATGTAAAACAAATGTTATTCCCACCACTTGTTGCATTTTAACTTTGCTATGGGATGTACAAGATGCTTAATGTCTCTTTCTGTCTTAATGTAACTTTCTGCATGGAATGTTGCCCCGGGTATTGTGATGTCATGTTACCATAGCAACCATAACTCTACCCAAGTTTCATATTTTTTGTCGAAACTTTGCAATTTTAGTAACGATACATGAAAGTACACTATGTAAAATTTAGAAGACGATTGGTGCATATTTAACGAAATGCCAGCACCAGTCCTGTTACTTTTGGAACACCCTGTATAGCACGCATACCAAACAAGCACTTATTAGTATACTTCAGATACGTTTAGCTTCAGAGTTTCGTGTTCGGAGCGCGAAATTCCAAATTTCACGTTGGTCTCAACGGGAATTATTATACTCGTGTCTATTGCCATACTAGGCCGTTAATTTTGATTCCGATACAAAGATGAATTGTTTCTGAAGAAGATGATGCATGCATGTTTTAGTTCCGACTGTTTCCGACTAGAAATTCTCCATTTTCTATTGATTCAATTTCTGTTTCAATTTATGGCATGCCGTATTATCATTATTTGCTGTAAATATAAGTATAGTTTATATTATGAACCAGATCTTACCATCAGGATCATCTTGATAGCCTGGCGGTAAAGGTATTTCCGTGACGTCATTTGGGCCAGTTGTATCCACGGGTTTTTCTGTAGTTGCTAATTCTATAATTGGAATTATTCCTACATAGTTAGTTGATCGTGGTATATATAGCGTTCTTTATGAAAGAGAATTCAAACATTCAATTAATTTATTATTCACATGAAAATTGTTTTAGAATATTAATGAATAGCTCACGATGTGAGCTAAAATATCATTTCTTTCCACACAACCCAGGCGTCAGACATCAAGATCATGAAATAAAAGCCCAGAGTATCAGATTCAAACATGTCTCATACCAGCACCTATATATTCCAGAACCTGTCGTGTCCATATGGTCAGACGACGGGTTTGTAGATTACACAATTCAATCAGGAACAACATCTCTTGAATAATGCATAGATCCTCAAACACGATTTGGTTTGTTATTCATTGTGTCTTTAAATGAATATGCGACATTGATAAGCTTAAAAAGGGACCTATCCTTGCAAGAGGCATATACAAGGGCGATCCATATATTTTGAAAAAATGCTTTCATTTTGTGATTTGTTCATATATCCCTCTCATTCCTGAGAGCACTTTTGGATAGCCACGTGTAACCATACCATGATTACAAGTAACCAGCCAAGAAAAAAATAAAGAAAACTTATGCTTTTCAAACTTTATAGTAAATGCTACTACCTTTAGAAAATAGATCAGACAAAGAAATCCAGTGGAAAATTCAAGTAAGAATCACCGTTTTAAGAAAGCACCTGATTTAGTAGACAGAGCTATAAAAACACTTATTATATTGAGAAACAATAACAATATTAAGTTCTGAAATATAATTAATTGATATTATATCGAACAGTAATTTGTATTATAAATGAATTCACTCGGAGGTGTAGGTCTTTGCAAATATTATTGTATGTGATGTTTCAAACGATCGTTTGGTGTTTATGTAAAAATATATTTCAAACGTTTGGAGTGGTTTAAAATTGGATACATATCAAGCATTTTAGATGTTATAAAGCGGCCCGTTTGTCGTAATTGACGTCCTTTCTTAGAGAAAGGCCTCGATTCAATTCTAAGTATAAAAAGTTAGCTTTTACAATACGACTTATTATCTTGTGTGTTAATATTCAAGTAAGTAATATACAATTACATAAAACACGGTACATGTAACATGGTTATCCCAAGACACAACCTTGATTATATTCAAATTCATTCAGTGTCGTTAGCTACTCACGGGGACATCGAAACTCATTACAAGGTATAGTATTAGTTTCTTCACTCAAACGAGTACCATCAAGGGACAAACAGTCTTCTCCACCAAAAGCTGGTTTTGGTTTGTCACAATATCTCACAGATGTTGATGTTCCGCCGCCACAACTTACGGTACAACTTCCTACTGACCAGTCACCCCAGCCACCATTTACTACAGGATAAATAGTAAAGTAGTTGACTAACGTAATAATATTTGATTTGGAAATATTGTAAAGATCGATCGACTCTATGTTATCTCCATTATTATCATCTTTGAGATTTCAAAAACACACATGAAATATTTTCTACTCTTAGTTTTGTATTTCCATGTATCATGAATCTAAATCACTTTTTTATTGTAGTGTTACGAGTTCAAAATAAGATTAACGTTTGTATAATGCTTGCAGATTAACCTAACTAAAACAAATAGTTAAATATAAATAATACGCATTACTTGGACATAGCTGTGTGTTACAAATACGCGTCTCAGATTCATCCAGTGTAGGTACACCTTCTGAGTCTACACACATTTTGCCGCCAAACTCTGGGGAGGGGTTGTTACATGCTCTACTGCGTGACTGGATACCACCGTTACATGTTTGACTGCAATCCTCAAAGACTGTCCAATTTCCCCAACCCCCGTCAACTAATGTAAAGAATCTGATTTATAAGAATTACAGATAAATACACTCAAATGATGAAACATACGAGGGAAGATCCAAAACTTTCCGGCCTAACATAGTTCCCGATGTCTGAGAGCAACCATTCTTCACAGTTCAAATGTTGCTTATGTATGAACATAATTTATGCATATGATTAACCTCTAGGGGTCACAGCCTCATTTTGAGAATATTCATAATGAGGTCAGGTCACAGTGGCTGCACAATGGAGAAAACTGAATATAGAGCTGTGATAAAGTTTCTATATCAAGAAGAAAATGGAGGGCAGGAAATCTACGATAGACTTAAGGATGTGTATGGGGAAGGTGCTCCCTCCTATTCCACTGTAAAATTTTGGGTGGCTGAATTTAAACGTGGACGGGAATCAATTGATGATGCACCACGTTCTGGAAGACCTAAAGATGTCACTTCAGATAGAAATGCTGATCTTGTACATCGAACAATATTGGAAGATAGGCGGAAATCTATACGTGAACTTGTAGAAGAAACTGGATTATCATATGGTACCGTTTGTAGAATAATTCATGAAGATTTACACATGCAAAAGTTAAGCTCAAGATGGGTGCCCCGTATGCTCACAGAGGACATGAAAACAAAACGAGTTGCTGTTGCAAGAGAGCTTTTGGACATGTATAACACTGATCCACAAGGTTTTATGGAGAGAATAGTCACTTGTGATGAAACATGGGTGCGTCATTTTGAGCCTTTAACCAAACATGAGTCAATGCAATGGAAACATATGGGGTCCCCACCCCCAAAGAAGTTTCGCACCACCCCATCCAACAAAAAGATGATGGCCACCATTTTCTGGGACTGTGAAGGTCCTATCTTAGTAGACTACCTTCCAAGAGGTACTACAATGAATGGAGAATATTATGCTGCTTTGTTGCGTACTTTAAAAGCTAAACTTGATGAAACCAGACCACACAAAGTCCGTCTTGGAGTTTTGCATCAACAGGACAATGCACCTGATTTCTTCAAAACTGGACTTGAGATGCTGCCAAGAAGATGGGCCAAGTGCATCGAAGTACAGGGAGACTACATTGAAAAATGACACTATCATTTTGAAAATCCATCAACTAGAACTATGTTAGGCCGGAAACTTTTGGATCTTCCCTCGTACATTATTGTAAACAGCAATTCTTAAATCAAAGTCCCTAGCTTGGATCTGATTGTTACATGGCTAGCTCAGAATCGACTGTGACTAGAATGACGGTCGAAATGAAACACAGTATACTGTTATAAACTTACTAGGGCAGGGTTGTGTGTTACATGTTTCAACCTGTGATTCCTCGAGTTGCTCTACTCCCTCAACAGTTATACACTGAGAGCCTCCATATTGTGGCTCTGGGCTATTGCATAATCGAATGCGTTCTTTGGTACCTCCTCCACATTCCAAAGAGCATGTGCTATAATTTGACCAATCACCCCATCCTCCATCAACTAAAATGTTATCTCTAATTTTTACCTCTTGAATGAATCTGTATTTGAATGAGTTTACTGTGATTAAAGATTTTGAGGATATCTGATCTAATATTGACCATGGGTGAGCGGGGATTCACTATGCAACATTAGTCTATTACAAACTTACTTTGACATGGTTGCGTGTTACATGGTTCGATCTCAGATTCTACAAGTTTTTGTTCTCCCTCTGCAGTTAGACACTGAATGCCTCCATATTGTGGCTCTGGACTATTGCATAATCGAACACGTTCTTTGGTACCTCCTCCACATTCCAAAGAACATGTGCTAAAATTTGACCAATCACCCCATCCTCCGTCAACTAAAATGTTATCGCTAAACTTTACTTGTCGAATATATCTATATTTGAATGAAGCTACTGTGGTATAAAAATTTTACCATTTGACAAATTAACCCCATCCATCGAATATATAGTTGATATCATCAGAGTCGACTAAATTTACAATACAATCAAATAACGTGAATATCAAATATCTACACAAGGCATTAACAAACAAAATGCCACTAGCTGCCATTTGTTACAAACGTCTTGCACGCCGAACGCCAACCACCATTACAAAAAAAAGAGTTAAAAAATAAAAAGAGATACCTATCTGAATAAGACCAATTCTCTTGTCAAATATTTTTCCGCTTAAGAAAAAAACTCCTCAGAAAAACCTGAAGTAACGTTACAATTTGTGATTTCAAATTACAGTAAAAATCGATCGAAAATATTTAATATCAAAGACAATCCATCCTTTAAAATGTAAAGACACGCAAAATGCTTTCTATTCTGCGCTTGCACTTGAATTGCAAATCACATGAGATTCTGATTGTAGTACACTGTGGCAATGAAAATTCTTACTTGCGCATGGCTGTGTGTTACATGGTTCAATCTGTGATTCCTCGAGTTGCTCTACTCCCTCAACAGTTAGACACTGAGAGCCTCCATATTGTGGCTCTGGGTTGTTACATAATCGAACACGTTCTTGGGTTCCTCCGCCGCATTCAAGTGAACATGCGCTATAATTGGAAAACTCTCCCCATCCGCCATCAACTATAAATATACACTGAGTATGCCAGAGTTTCCTAAATCCATAATTGACTTCGTCCTTATTTTACGTTTTAACTGTCTTTCCAAAGATAGGCAATAGATGTTGTAAAATATTTTTCCACTAAAGAATGGCAATGAAAATTCTTACTTGGACATGGCTGTGTGTTACATGGTTCAACCTGTGATTCCTCCAGTTGCTCTACTCCTTCAACAGTTAGACACTGAGAGCCTCCATATTGTGGCGCTGGGTTGTTACATAATCGAACACGTTCTTGGGTACCTCCGCCACACTCAAGGGAACATGCGCCATATTCCGAAAATTCTCCCCATCCTCCGTCAACTGAAAATAAACATTTTACATGCCACAGTTTTCTTAAATGGTAACCTAGATGATGAAAAGGTTATTACCGTGTACTTATACTTCATTCTTTAACAGGTGATAACGTGCTTTCCAGAGATTGTAAATTACTAAATGGTATAATTAATGGAGGTATTTAAAATACGAATATTGATAAAGTTGTAAATATTGATCTCTTCATGATACAAAAATAAGAAAAATGTATAAATGGACTTAATGTTGTGGTAAAAGCATGATTTGCAACACAATTGTATTTTGTGCTAATTGAAATATATCAATACATTCTTGTCCTTTCATCTGAATGCTTCTTGTTGCTAATTCTAGAGTTGTGAACTAAACATATCTAAGGATGTATCCAAATAATCTGCCCCTTTGAAACTTAGGTAACTTAGTTTTTATAGAACTTTTAGGTTTAGATTACTCATCAATTTCTATACAACAGTATTTGAGATTTGAATTGAATGCAATATGTCGATTTCATGTAGATATAAGTTGCGTCTTGCAATAAACGTGATGGTGGTAGTGTCCTTGAGTAGACAATACGAGTTCCACATGACTTACTTTGGCATGGTTGTGTGTTACATGATTCAAATTGGAATTCCTCGAGTAGCTGTTCTCCCTCTGCAGTTACACACTGAGAGCCTCCATATTGTGGCTCTGGGTTGTTACACAATCGAACACGTTCTTTGATACCTCCGCCGCATTCAAGTGAACATGCACTATAATTGGAAAAATCTCCCCATCCTCCATCAACTGAAAATATACAGTGTACATGCCAGATTTTTGTTAAAATGCCACCTCGATGATAAATAAATAATAGTTAGTCTTCAGTTTCAATTGAGTATGTTATCTAGTCCTATTTATATATCACAAGTAGCCCAATCATTCCTCTTCATAAATTTGCGAATTGCATTCCAAATTCTGTTCATGAATGCTATTCATCAATTGCACATCATCTTGGCATATGCTTGACCATGCCCTATTTTTACATTTAGCAATGTCATTTCAAAGGAAGGCAATGACACTTCCATATGACTTACTTGCACATGGATCAGTGTTACATGGTTCAACCTGTGATTCCTCTAGTTGCTCTACTCCCTTAACAGTTAGACACTGAGAGCCTCCATATTGTGGCTCTGGGTTGTTACATAATCGAACGCGTTCTTGGGTTCCTCCGCCACATTCAAGTGAGCATGCGCCATATTCGGAAAACTCTCCCCATCCTCCATCAACTGAAAATATACATTGTCAATGACAGAGATTTCTTAAATGACAGCCTAAAATGAATAAACAAATGCCATGTAATATGTAGCTTTGACCTTGTGCTTATTTGAGAGTGTGAATGTCATTGATGAAAAATAAATAGCGATGGTGGCCATGTAAGTATAGTATGTTGAAAGCCAGTAAAGATTTATCCCTCAAATTTTTGAAAAAAAATATTCAGAGGATTAGCATTCAGATATTATGCAGAGATCTAAATTCACTTTGAGATATGTTCATCCTGATAATGCTATCTAGGCTAGGCCAATTTTAATACTCCAAGTTACCAATCTCTCTAATGAAAAAATTGAGATTTGCATCAAAAGGCATTCATGAATAAATCTATCAGTTGGAATTGTTGAGATCCTTTCATGCTGCACTTTCATTTATGGTCATATGGCATAGTTGTTTGTGTCTTTCTACAGAAAGGCAATGGCGGTTCCATATGACGTGCTTGTGCATGGTTGTGTGATACAGGGTTCAAACTTAAACTTAAAGGGTATTAAACTTTTTGAATCTCTTTTTTCAGAAAGGCAATGGGAGTTCCATATGACTTACTAGGACATGGCTGTGTGTTACATGGTTCAATCTGTGATTCCGCAACTTGTTCCTCTCCCCCTGCAGTTACACAATGAGAGCCCCCATATTGTGGCTCTGGGCTGTTACATAATCGAACACGTTCTTGGGTACCTCCGCCACATTCAAGTGAACATGCACTATAATTGGAAAAGTCTCCCCATCCGCCATCAACTAAAAATATAAAGTGTACATGCCAATTGTTTTCTAAATGATAGCATTAATAATGAAAAAATAATAACCATATGAAATGGAGATTTTGAGTTTATGTGAGGTGTGAATGTCGTAATTGAAAATTTAATGGGAATGGTGGATATGTGAGTATAAGATAGTGAAAGCCAGTAAATATTAAATCCACAAATATTTGAAAAATGCATTCATCGGCTAATCATTCAGGACCCCAGTACGCGTGGACCTTGTAAGATGTGCAAAGGGTTATTTTTACTTTCAGGTTTAAATTCACTTTTGAGATTTTTTCATCATATTTTATGTTTTAAATTTTTTTTTTCAGAAAGGCAATGTGGGTTCCATTGACTTACTTGGGCATGGCTGTGTGTTACATGGTTCAACCTGTGATTCTTCTAGTTGCTCTACTCCCCCTGCAGTTAGACACTGAGAGCCTCCATATTGTGGCTCTGGGTTGTTACATAATCGAACACGTTCTTGGGTACCTCCGCCACATTCAAGCGAACATGGGCTATAATTGGAAAACTCTCCCCATCCGCCATCAACTGTAAATATACATTGATTGTGTATGCCAGAGTGTCCTAAACTACAGCTTCAATAATGAAAAATAACTACCATTATCGGCTACGGCCGTATCGCTGATAATAATCATTGCGCATGGAAGAGGTTTCTTCAATGGGAGCCCTAAATGAAGCAATTAAAATACAGTCATGAAATATATAGCTCCGACATTTTATTTTATTTAAACGTGGGAATTTGTGAATGATGATTAAATGGGAATTGTGGCTATGTGATTAAACGTGTAATGAAAATTTAAAATTAACCCTCAAATATTTGAAAAACTGTATCAAGGTCCAAGCATTCTGGACCCACTAAGCATAAATCTTGTTTAAAATACTGTTCAAACGTTTTTTTTTTACATAAATGAGATTCTTCTTCCTTAGAATTATATCCAGTCCCATTTAAATCAGTAATGTCACCAGTCACCTTTACTTTATCAAAATTTGAGATTGGCATCAAATGCTATTTGTGAATGATATCTATTAATTGCTTCATCTGTAGATGTATTTGCATACTGCACTTCATATGTGTATAGCATTATTTATGTTTGTTTGTGTTTTTCTAGAGAAAGACAATAGGTTTACCACATGACTTACTTGGGCATGGCTGTGTGTTACATGGTTCAACCTGTGATTCCTCGAGTTGCTCTACTCCCTCAACAGTTAGACACTGAGAGCCTCCATATTGTGGCTCTGGGTTGTTACATAATCTAACACGTTCTCGTGTACCTCCGCTACACTCAAGTGAACATGCACTATAATTGGAAAACTCTCCCCATCCGCCATCAACTGTAAATATACATTGAATATGCCAGAGTTTCCTAAATGGCAGCTTCAATAATGAAAAATAATAACTACCATTATAGACTACGGCCGTATTAAACTTTTTAAATGTATTTTTTTCAGAAAGGCAATGGAGTTCCATATGACTCACTTGAGCATGGCTGTGTGTTACATGGTTCAACCTGTGATTCCTCTAGTTGCTCTACTCCCTCAACAGTTAAACACGGAGAGCCTCCATATTGTGGCTCTGGGTTGTTACATAATCGAACACGTTCTTGGGTACCACCGCCACATTCAAGTGAACATGCACTATAATTGGAAAACTCTCCCCATCCGCCATCAACTGGAAATATACATTTAGTATGCCAGAGTTTTCTAAATGGCAGCTTCAATAATCAAAAAGAAATTACCATAATTGACTTCAGCCTTATTTTACGTTTTAACTGTCTTTTAAAAGAAAGGCAATGACGGTTCAATATGACTTACTTGCGCATGGCTGTGTGTTACATGGTTCAACCTGTGATTCCTCGAGTTGCTCTACTCCCTCAACAGTTAGACACTGAGAGCCTCCATATTGTGGCTCTGGGTTGTTACATAACCGAACACGCTCTTTGGTACCTCCCCCACATTCGAGTGAACATGCACTATAATTGGAAAACTCTCCCCATCCGCCATCAACTGTAAATAAACACAGAGTATGCCAGAGTTTCCTAAATGGCAGCTTCAATTATGAAAAAATAACTACCATTATAGAATACGGCCGTATTAAACTTTTTAAATGTCTTTTTTTCAGAAAGGCAATGGGAGTTCCATATGACTCACTTGAGCATGGCTGTGTGTTACATGGTTCAACCTGTGATTCCTCGAGTTGCTCTACTCCCTCAACAGTTAGACACTGAGACCCTCCATATTGTGGCTCTGGGTTGTTACATAATCGAACACGCTCTCGTGTACCTCCGCCACATTCAAGTGAACATGCACTATAATTGGAAAACTCTCCCCATCCGCCATCAACTGGAAATATATATTGAGTATGCCAGAGTTTCCTAAATGGCAGCTTCAATAATGAAACAATAACTACCATTATCGACTACGGCCGTATTCAACTCTTTAAATGTCTTATTCAGAAAGGCAATGGTAGTTCCATGACTTACTTGCGCATGGCTGTGTGTTACATGGTTCAACCTGTGATTCCTCGAGTTGCTCTACTCCCTCAACAGTTAAACACTGAGAGCCTCCATATTGTGGCTCTGGGTTGTTACATAATCGAACACGCTCTCGTGTACCTCCGCTACACTCAAGTGAACATGCACTATAATTGGAAAACTCTCCCCATCCGCCATCAACTGTAAATATACATTGAATATGCCAGAGTTTCCTAAATGGCAGCTTCAATAATGAAAAAAAATAACTACCATTATAGACTACGGCCGTATTAAACTTTTTAAATGTCTTTTTCAGAAAGGCAATGGTAGTTCCATGACTTACTTGCGCATGGCTGTGTGTTACATGGTTCAACCTGTGATTCCTCGAGTTGCTGTACTCCCTCAACAGTTAGACACTGATAGCCTCCATATTGTGGCTCTGGGTTGTTACATAATCGAACACGCTCTCGTGTACCTCCGCCACATTCAAGTGAACATGCACCATAATTGGAAAACTCTCCCCATCCGCCATCAACTGGAAATAAACATTTAGTATGCCAGAGTTTTCTAAATGGCAGCTTCAATAATGAAAAAGAAATTACAATAATTGACTCCAGCCTTATTTTACGTTTTAACTGTCTTTCAAAAGAAAGGCAATGACGGTTCAATATGACTTACTTGCGCATGGCTGTGTATTACATGGTTCAACCTGTGATTCCTCCAGTTGCTCTACTCCCTCAACAGTTAGACACTGAGACCCTCCATATTGTGGCTCTGGGTTGTTACATAATCGAACACGTTCTTGTGTACCTCCGCCACATTCAAGTGAACATGCACTATAATTGGAAAACTCTCCCCATCCGCCATCAACTGTAAATAAACACAGAGTATGCCAGAGTTTCCTAAATGGCAGCTTCAATTCTCGAAATCGCTGTTCCCTCTTCAAAAGAGGAGACGCGAAAATCTTTCCTTATAAGGTCAAAATATTTCCCATGATGCAGTTCGCGGAGGAACAAATTTATACTTCCTTGTTTTCCCTCATAGGTTTAACATGGGGATTTTAACACCTATTTTTCAAACAATATATTCGTTCATATTCCCGTACGAGGGTACAGAAAAAATTATTAGAAACGATTGATCTTTTATTAATCTTAATATAACAGCTATTTTTTCATTGTATTGATTCATAGCGTGGTGAAAACGATGATTGAAAAGTGAGAAAATATTCCGGAAGAGAAGGTCACATCATCAGTTGACTAGTCGCCATATTGGAAAAAACATTTCCATTCGGCTTTCAATACTTTCATGCCAATCTTACCGCACTACAAACTGCATCATCGATGCAACAACGGAATAAAAGTATTCATCATCAAATTACATCATAGAGTTACGTTGAAAACCAACAAATAACTGAGCAGTAGACCAAAGAAGAAGCGTCACTATTATCTAGGTCACTCTGTTCAGTGGTCCGAAAGCAAATCTATAGTACTCGTTTCCGAATTTTGTTGTTCATTGTACAATCTTTTATTGATTAAACTCGGTATACAGACTATTAAAGCAATGACAAAGAAGAATACTTCCGATGTTGTCATTGTTTTATTTAGCGTGCGGGTGTAAAAACAAAATTGCGTAATTAGTTTGATATAGAACTTTCGTGTCACGCAAAAAGCTACGCGTAATGCATAATGAGAAAATATAAGCCAATCAAATTTTGTCCTTTTTGAGTGCTTTTTCAGTGCATATTTGCGAACGTTCTGATTCAAAGAGCGAATCGCGAAAGGGAGAATTATGAAAAAATAACTACCATTATCGACCTCGGCCGTATTCAACTTTTTAAATGTCTTATTCAGAAAGGCAATGTGGGTTCCATTGACTTACTTGGGCATGGCTGTGTGTTACATGGTTCAACCTGTGATTCCTCGAGTTGCTCTACTCCCTCAACAGTTAGACACTCAGAGCCTCCATATTGTGGCTCTGGGTTGTTACATAATCGAACACGTTCTTGTGTACCTCCGCCACATTCAAGTGAACATGCACTATAATTGGAAAACTCTCCCCATCCGCCATCAACTGTAAATAAACACAGAGTATGCCAGAGTTTCCTAAATGGCAGCTTCAATTATGAAAAAATAACTACCATTATAGACTACGGCCGTATTAAACTTTTTAAATGTCTTTTTTTCAGAAAGGCAATGGGAGTTCCATGACTTACTTGGGCATGGTTGTGTATTACATGGTTCAACCTGTGATTCCTCGAGTTGCTCTACTCCCTCAACAGTTAGACACTGAGACCCTCCATATTGTGGCTCTGGGTTGTTACATAATCGAACACGTTCTTGTGTACCTCCGCCACATTCAAGTGAACATGCACTATAATTGGAAAACTCTCTCCATCCGCCATCAACTGTAAATAAACACAGAGTATGCCAGAGTTTCCTAAATGGCAGCTTCAATTATGAAAAAATAACTACCATTATAGACTACGGCCGTATTAAACTTTTTAAATGTCTTTTTTTCAGAAAGGCAATGGGAGTTCCATATGACTCACTTGAGCATGGCTGTGTGTTACATGGTTCAACCTGTGATTCCTCGAGTTGCTCTACTCCCTCAACAGTTCGACACTGAGACCCTCCATATTGTGGCTCTGGGTTGTTACATAATCGAACACGTTCTTGTGTACCTCCGCCACATTCAAGTGAACATGCACTATAATTGGAAAACTCTCCCCATCCGCCATCAACTGTAAATAAACACCGAGTATGCCAGAGTTTCCTAAATGGCAGCTTCAATTATGAAAAAATAACTACCATTATCGACCTCGGCCGTATTCAACTTTTTACATGTCTTATTCAGAAAGGCAATGTGGGTTCCATTGACTTACTTGGGCATGGTTGTGTGTTACATGGTTCAACCTGTGATTCCTCGAGTTGCTCTACTCCCTCAACAGTTAAACACTGAGAGCCTCCATATTGTGGCTCTGGGTTGTTACATAATCGAACACGTTCCCGTGTACCTCCGCCACATTCAAGTGAACATGCGCTATAATTGGAAAACTCTCCCCATCCTCCATCAACTGAAAATATAAATGGTGCTTGCCAGAATTAACCGAAATGGCAGCCGCAAACATGAAAAAATAACCGTGAAATATTAAGTTTTGAATTTTTATTCATGTTAGCTTGTGAATGTCGTAAAAATGAACGGGGACGTTGGCTATGTGAGTTAATTATAGCGAACGCAAGTTAAAAGACCATCAAATATTTGAAAATACCATCAAATACGGCAGAAATACAAAAAATGTTTTGATTTGCTAAATATTTAGAATGATCTTCAAGATATTGCAGGTAGTAGTATTTTTCTTGCAAATGTGGTCAATTCAGTGTAAAATCAATCCTTTTCTGTCCATAAAAACGTAAGATATACGTTTGCATTACATTAATTCATCAACTGCATCATCTGTAGATATCCTAGCTTGCAATTTAGTTGATTATTGCCGATTTTAATATTTTTGGCATTTTTTCTCTGAAAAACAACGAGAGTTTCGCATGACTTACTTGCGCAGGGTTGTGTGTTACATGGTTCAATCTGTGATTCCTCGAGTTGCTCTACTCCCTCAACAGTTAGACACTGAGAGCCTCCATATTGTGGCTCTGGATTGTTACATAATCGAACACGTTCTTTGGTACCTCCCCCACATTCGAGTGAACATGTGCTATAATTTGTAAAAGCCCCCCATCCCCCATTAACTGAAAATAGACATTGCACATGCAGGATTATTCTTAATATTGAAAATAGTGATTCCCACGTTATTTCCAGCTTCATTTTTGTGTTCATATGAATTTGTGAATGACATGAAAAGAGGAATGAATGGAGGTAGTAGAGATGAGAGTGAGTTGCTTTAACACTTTAAAGTTTTAAATAAAATATATATCAAAGGACGTATTGATAGGCCTAGCATTATTAAAATATTTTTAGGTCTCTGTTTTGTCCTATTGCACAATATACAAACCGAGTATACTTGTTTCTAATTTTAGTGGCAGAACTCGGCGATTTGAAAATGCTTATTTAGAAAATGCACTTCTTTGAAACGTTGGTTTTTATTTCGTACACAGCGTCTGGGTTTGAATTCACTTTGAGTATTTTGTTTCCAGTCATATTTATCTAGTCCACCCATCGCTTTTTTAATTTGCATTTCAAATGCAAACACATGGGTGATATAGTGGAATCCTGCAATTTACTCGTGTAACGAATGGATGTATTTCTTTATTTCTCATGTCTTTCTTACAGAAGTAATGAGAGTTCCATATGACTTACTTGGACATGGCTGTGTGTTACATGGTTCAATCTGTGATTCCTCGAGTTGCTCTACTCCCTCAACAGTTAGACACTGAGAGCCTCCATATTGTGGCTCTGGGTTGTTACATAATCGAACACGTTCTTGGGTACCTCCGCCACATTCAAGTGAACATGCACTATAATTGGAAAACTCTCCCCATCCGCCATCAACTGGAAATATATATTGAGTATGCCAGAGTTTCCTAAATGGCAGCTTCAATAATGAAAAAATAACTACCATCATCGACCTCGGCCGTATTCAACTCTTTAAATGTATTTTCCAGAAAGGCAATGGTAGTTCCATGACTTACTTGGGCATGGCTGTGTGTTACATGGTTCAACCTGTGATTCTTCTAGTTGCTCTACTCCCCCTGCAGTTACACACTGAGAGCCTCCATATTGTGGCTCTGGGTTGTTACATAATCGAACACGTTCTTGGGTACCACCGCCGCATTCAAGTGAACATGCACCATATTCAGAAAAATCTCCCCATCCTCCATTTACTGAAAATGTATAATTGTGTTTGCTAGTATGCAATACCAAGACACGGTATTGAGATTTTATTAGAATGGAAAGATCTCTCTATTTCATGTAATGTTGCCGTTGCTTATTCGCGTTTGGAATTTATCCCAATTTACGCAGAATTCCGGAATCTCAATGTGGTCAAAACTGTTTGTATTAATGAATATTTATCACGAAGTGTTAGCGCAACACTAAGCTAAATACTTTTGTAATTAACAGCATTATCATTCCCCTCGATTAATTCATCATGACCCAGTGATTTTAAAGATTACAGGTACAATAGCATATTCTGCAATTTCTCGAATATATCTTTATTTAATATCTTAGAACAATCAATTTGCATACTTTAGATGAATAATACTTTTTGTAATTATCATAGTTTTGTTATTGTGAAAGTTTTAAAACTGGTTTCCGAATTCCAAATAGTACAGATACAAGGGCAAAGACAGACATCCAGCAAGTGAGGTTTCTGCTTCGCCAATCTTTTACAAACATGAATTAAGTTTAAATTGAAACTGAAAACTGCATTCCAATTTACCGAGCTGTGGATCGGCCGTTTATTTAGCTCGCATATTTTAGATTATGGCTTCTTTATTTGACACATTCGATTTCAGAAACCAGGGATATACTCACTTGAACATTCATGCCGGTTGCATGTACCAGTAGAGGTCTCATTCATCTTTCTTTTTCCATCGCTCCCTATGCACATCAATCCACCATGTTCCGGTGTAGGGTTATCACAGTATTTGATCGTTTGTGTTATTCCTCCGCCGCATGGTTCGGAACACGCACCGATGGGTCGATATGAGCCCCATCCGCCATCTAAAGTAATACGAAATATTATAAAATACTGCGATATTAATGATGCTGATGATGGTACAACCAAACACTCTATTCTTAAACCCGATCAAAATTCATTGCTTTGGGATACTGGTCAGTGGTCAAACTTCTATTATGATGCTTAACTCAACTTAAAATGAAAACGATCATCTACATGGCACTCCTGATGAGGGTGCACCATAAAACTCCTGACCACAACCAGTTACTCAGCTTATTCTTTTAGAATACACTGGGGGTCATTAACAGAAACTCAGTAAAGTTACGACTTTGTAAATCAATTGCTGCAACCATGTGTACATAATGACATCACAGTTGGAGAACAATGAATTTATAACGAATTCTTAACTTAAAAAGTTTTTGATAATGGCCCCCGGGACAATAACATCGGCTCATAGTCAATTTTGACATTGAAGGTCTAAAATGCTGATACTAAATAGACTCTTGATACCCCGATCATGTTGATAACTTTGTTTAAAACTGACCACTTCAAGCAAAATCTTTCGGGTAGATGTGGGCCCACCAAGCTGCAGTGCAGGACAAAATTAATTGAGACGCTGGATTGTTGAGGTCAGTATTTGGCTTGCTGTACACATTTTCAAATAATGTATTGCTCATATTAGCATGGGTATCTACTTTTCGAGTACAAAATTAGATTTTCTGAAAAGTATGACGCGATCCTTTATTTGACTTACTTAATGGCCTGCATCTTACGTTTGCAACATCTTCACAGATCTGCGCGCGCATATAAGTCATACAATCGATTGGATGTAGTTTGAGCTTCGCACATTTCCCTGGGTAATACACTGTAGGTGAATCCGTTCTATTCAGTTTACGAATGTTTATCTGTTCGCCTATTTTGCATCCACCGGTAAACTAAAAATCAATGTCTTACTTTTGCGTACACGTGCATATAACAAAAAATAGAGCCAACAAAAAGTTCTAAAAAGCAAGCCCAATGTCCTGTTTAAGAACCCATTCTTACTATTGAAAATGGATTCTAGCAATCCTGTCTCACGTGAATCAACTTGTTGAGATTCGATCAACTTAATTTCTTCTGAGAAAATGAGGCTTACAGCAAGAGTGTATTGGCTTCATGGGCCCGGGGATATAGACATTTTACTTAAAGGCTGCATGTCATAATGTCTTCATACACAAACTCCTCATTATCTCAGAAGAATTCAAGTTGATCGAGTCCCAACAAGTAGATTCGTATGAGAGATTATTGGTAGAATCCATTTCAATAGTACGAATAGGAGTTCTTTTGAAAATTATGGTTAGCGCCAAAACATTCTCAAACATGTACGCATGTTTACAAATATTTCATGAGAACAAAAATGTTAACGTCTTCTTTTTATGGGAGTTTTGATTTTCGAAAAAACATACGTTACAGCACGCCCAACCATCGACAACGTACAGTGACAAAATATACGGGTGTACACTTAAGCTGTTTGAAACAAAAATGGTGATTTAGGTTTTAAAAGATTCCTTTAAAGAATATGATGAAGTATTTCATGTTTAATTCCATGCGCATTCTCTTGGCAAGACTTTTAACTTTCTAATCACGTTAACAGATTTTTAAGCAGAGCACGAGTTTTGTCTTGGTAATTCCACCCACGTCCATGTGAATATAACCAACATTTTCCAACCGGTCAATTATGTGGGTGGAAACACCTAAAAAAAGATTCACTGCTCGAGGATCTTTCAACGTAATTAGAAAGTTAAGTCTTGCTAGAAGCATGCACATGAAATTAAACATGAAATACTCCATCATATTCCTTAGATAAATCTATTAAAACCTCATCACATCACCATTTTTGCTTCAAACATGACAACGTACAGCTGAAGTGTACAGCCATATATTTTGTCACTGAACGTTGTCGATGGTTATGCGTGTACAAGGCATATGGGAATCCACTGGTTACGTCGGGAAGATTGGAAATCATTGTAACGAGCATAAATACTAACATACTAGACCCTCTCTTAGCTTGTATTCGCGAATGCAACTCTCAGCTGTCGGCTTCCGAATTAAACTACTATTTTATGTGCAACTCGTTTAAATATAAATAGTTCCTGTCACAATTCCATTCATATTTAAATGAATTGGTCATAAAATACTGGTTAATCTGGTAGCCGCTTGTTGCATTCGCGAATATAAGTTTGACGAGTAAAAGAAAAAAGAAATATGTTGACACGGATGCATGCTCACACCGGAATAGCCTGACAACGTTACGTTAAAGTCAGATACCGTTGTCACAAATGGCGGACATAACCGTCGCTTCAACTCTTTAATCACTTGGTCCTCATTTCATGGGATTTTATCGTCTCTAATTTTGTGCATATATTAAGCTTTTGTGATGATGCATCATATGAAATCCCAATTTAGATCAAATCGGGTCGTGAATCGCCACAATATAGCGTCTTCGATATCGTCAATGACAACGGAAAATGAATTTGAATTTGAGACTTTATTATAGTAACTGCACAATGAGTAAAAAGACACTTTGATTGATTGTTGTTCCAAAGGAATTTAGTCTAGGTGCTGTATTAAACGGTTATGTCCGCCATTTGTGACCACGGTATCTGACTTTACCGTTGTCGGGCTATTCCGGTGTGATGCTGTAGAATGTTCCAATTCAATTCAATTTTAATATATCTATGTAGTAAATCATAGCAGATAGGCCTATAAAATCTCCTCTTGATCTGACCTTACCTTTCTTCGTCTTACGTCTGGATTTGTCGGGTCACACACGACATACATACAAAGTATTTCAAGATGGTTGGGGTCGTCGGATATCATTGTAAACCCCCTTGAGTTTTTACAATCTGAAGCATATATTGCATATTTCATATGATATATATACCGCGTGACACAAAAATATGACACCCACCCACATAATATTTTATGACTTTTTTCAACTGTTCTTTTTCGCACATTTAAACTACACTCCATTTTGCAACTCCCCAAGAAGTTTCAGATGACTAGCTCACTTAGATGCACATTTATGAGCGTTACAAAATGTGTCTTCTATTCCTTTGCTGGCACAGCTGGATCTTACACAAAAAATGACACCCACCTTTTGTAACATAATTTTGGAAATCAGTTATAATGATTTTATCAATGACAACAAAATTATTTTGTGTTTAATTGAATGGACTTCATTTCCCTGGAAGTACAAGCCGAAATCATTAGTATTTACAAAGTTGTTACAAAAGCTGGGTGACACTTTGTGTAGAATCCATATATGTCTGCAAAGGAATGGACGACATTTAGAGCAAATTTGAAACGCTCATAAAATTTGAGCTACACATCTGAAGTTTCTTGAGGTGCTTTCGTATTATGTCTACTTTAAATGTGCCAAAGGACAAGTCTATATGTTAATAGACAAACAAGTTATGCGACGTATTAAGGTGGGTGTCATTTTTATGTCACCCTGTACCATGACGTTGTAAGTGTATATATCGATCCAAATATTACATGTATGTCAACCTTGAACGTTAATGGGATTAACATTAAGACTTGAGATTAGTTGAGAGTAGGCTTCGAAAAAGATTGCAATTTTAAAACATGTTTTATTGCCATCATTCATTCTCTTTTTGTTGTAGTTAAAGATTTCTAGTTTTTCATGATAATTTCAAGGTATCTGCCCTTTCTGGATCTCAAATCTTCTGCTTCCATATTTGATCTGACAGGAAATCAAGTATGTTCAAAATAATAAATCAATAGTTATGTGACATAGGCGAAGTCATGGGATGGAGGTGCATCCCCATTACTTTTGAAAATAAATAACATAGATAACCATTAAATAGACGTAGAAAAGAGCTTTAAAATGTTCTTTATTTGAAACTTCTAGCTCAATTTCGAAGGAAGTTGCATCAATCTTTGTAAAATTCAATTTTTTGGCTCGTTTAAGTTATGTCACAATTGCAACCCCTTTGACTCTGACTACGCCCCTGTTCGATCCATATACAGATATACCATCCATGTAAAGCGTCTATTATACTGAATAAATAAATTTATATTAATTATGATAATTCAAAATAATAGAAAATAATTATAGTTCATGACCATTGACATATACAATAACGCCAATTTGAGCTTTGGCATTGTAATATGAAGATTCAAAACACTGAATCTGTTTTCTGCTCTTCCAACGAGTCATTGGGCTATAACCACATAAATTGATTTTTCTAAAATGTGCTGTTTTTGAGGTTATTTCTTAGAAAGGGCCTAAATGTATTGCATACACATTGTGTCAGCAAAAATAGAGTAATGTCAAAGGTTGTTTCTTTCAAAAAGTAAATTAAAATAGAGTAATAAGTCACCAGTACAATAATATAGAATAAATAAGTCACCAGTACAATAAAATAGAATAGATAAGTCACCAGTACAATAAAAATAGACTAAACTACTCACCAGCCTCGGATGCATCCACTTTATACTCAGCTTCCTCAAGGGGAGCCGTAGCTCCTTGATCTACCAGGGAGAAAGCGCCCAGGCAGAACGCAAATACCAACCAGTTCATTTTACTCCCCCTAATCCTTGTAAATGGTATTTTCTACATCAATTGAATTTGCTTGATTCTGGGATATTTTCAAAAAGTAATTTTGAGCTCCCTCTAAAGCGACTGTTATATGTCAAATAAATTAGTTAAAAAGAAGAAGTTAAAAAGGTAAGAATAAAATGGATTAATATATAAGTAAAAAATATGAATTTTAATTTTTTAATTTAAAAAGGAAGCTCAAGGTCTAAATTGATATACTTTAATTAAGATGCATATATTAAAAAGTAATTAAACATCAAAACAGTCGGGAAATAAAATTACAGCTGTGTGACTCTTATCCTCATTAAGATCTCGTTTTACTTTCAAAAATGCATTCATTGGATTAGATGTAAAGATAATGAATACGCTACAATTAGTATATTCTCAACGTCTGACATTTGAAATATTTTAAAGTGTCAATTAATGCTTAGATAGTTCATAAGTATTCGATTTTCAGTTTGCTACTTGAGAGTGTCAAGTTCGTCGGACCCGGTTTTTGGGGTTACTGGGATAACATTCTGGGGGTTCGGAAGATAGATTCGCCGTTTATTTTTTGCATGTTTAATAATTTCCCCAAAATGTTAGTAATAAGCTAAAATGTTGCTTACTTGTTTTCTCCAAATAAGATTTATTTCATGAATAAGAAAAACAATGGTATAAAATATATTTTCCCAATGATTTTCATCAAAATTATTTCATCGCGTCTTATCTCGCGTCTGATGTGGACAAGGTACCATGAAAGGCTGACCTATTAGTAGTACAAACTAGGGTGATATAATGACCACTTCTGCACTAAGGTTCCAATACACCGTTGGAAAGCTGAAAGGGTCAGCCATTCTAATCTTTAGTGAATGCAAAATTAGATTTACCCCTTGGTGATGAAAGGGATAATATCTAATTTTACATTCAGTGAAAATTCAAATGGAGGTTAGATTCGATCCTCAAGCTGATACTCTTAGCTTTCCAATGGTGTATCGCAACCTTAGTGCAGAAGAGGTAATTTAAAATCACTAAGGAACGCAATTAGAGGCTCTATTTTGCTCAGCTATATCCCTCTGAAGTCCTCATGACAAAAATTCCCAAAATAACCTCAAATTTGATCCTTGGCACAAATGATTTATTTTCGCTAGATTAAGAACAGAGTGGTTGGGAATGTTTCATCAACTCTTAACTGTTAACAATAGATATATCCCAAAACTTGGTCACGAATCACCAATATTTTTGGCTATCTATATATTTTGGAAGTTTATCATTTTCAAAACATCAGAATGCTATAGGCTATTGTCTACTGGAAGACGTGTTTTCTCTCTAGATAGCCCAAAGTAAAGGCAAATCCCATTATATTCAAACTACATGTAGGGGAATGATCTCATACGTATAAGTACGCTATTTACTGTTTATCATTAACAACTATCTTATACAAATATGAATGACCTAGTACTGTACATCATTATCAGTCAAACTAAATGCCATTCATAATTCAGTTTTCTAACAAATAAATAGCACCTAAATGGAAATACCGATAATGAAGTAGACATCCAAGTTTAAATTGACATTCGCTCATTGAATGCTTTATATAACACAAACAGGGGAAGATGACGATGAAGATGAAGATGACATGCTAATACGTATCCACTATCTACAAGAATTGAGTTTGTGAAGTTTCACGATTTCCAGCTTCATAAACTCATGTAAATAGGCCACTCATAAAAATGAAAATACATGTATCATGGGTATCAATATGACTAGGTTGGACATTTTCTGGAAAATTAAGAAAAAGTAATATACCATTCAATTTCAATTTCAATTTAGTGTAAGAGAAAGATACAGTAGTTCAAAATATCATACAATTCGTCCAAGTCAAAAAGTAGGCTAGCACAAAATAAAACCCCAAAAATCGCTACCCTATATTGTGACACTGATGTGGGCATGGGATGGTAATGGTTTCAGAATTATTGTTGCTCATAGGGTTGGGGTAATATACATGCACCACTGTGTAAGAGATGTTTAGTATAAATGGAATACATAATGGGATATCATAAAATAAATGGACGTATCATAAAATAATGGACGTGCAAAAATTGTTCACATTTTGAAGTCTTTTTACTTTTAACAAGTGTTATCTTACATATGCTTTAGAATGCATATACATGTACCTATAGGCTATAAGATAAATTTCAAAAGACATCTAAACTATCAATTAAGTACCTGACCAGAATTTATTTCATCACATTTACTTAGTTTTACTAACAGTACAGTATATAAATTACTTACACATTTTTTTTTGACTCAACCTTCTCAAATTATTTGTACCCTTTCACGTTACCAATACAGATGTATATCCCCCGGGTATATATACGGTATACATGATTCAATATACAATATCCCCGCGGTACACAGTATCCCACGGGGTATATACAATGCAGCTTTTACATGAAAACCTCACATATTTATTATAATAATTAAACATGTAAATTCTATCTATCCAATCATGATTGTTAGATGTGTGTCAACTTAGCTTCTTTTTCTGATAATCAAATATCACGTCTTGTTTTCCAATGGACATATACGTTATTTGCATTGGCAGGCCCATAGCCAGGATTTGCCGAGGGGGTTCACTTTTTGAAAAATTCCAGGGGGGTTCACTTGTGACAATGTTGGTCCAAAAATGGCAAAAATCATTTAAAAGTGATCAGAATGGTAAAAAACTGCATGATTTTGAAGGATTTTTTTCAAAAGTTCTTTCAAAAGCATGCAGTTTTTCAAAATATTCTCCTTATATAGATCAAACTGTTTTACCTTTGAAGGCTGGTTCAAAATGAATCAATTCTAACATCTGAACATGCATGGTTGATTTTTAAGATTGACTAGACAGGAGCGTAGCCAGGGGAGTTCATGGGGTTCAACCCCCTCCCCCCAGCCAAAAGTTCTTTCAAAATGATGCAATTTTTCAAAATATTCTCCATATTCGACTTTCCCCAAAGTCCAAGACCAAAATGTACTCAACCGCTGCGCTGATTGGTTGATGAAAATCAATGACGTCAAACATGGGGTTTTGTACAGTCGGCGTAATTTGAAAAGTTAAAGGAAACATTGGACTCTTCACATCCATATTTCTCTATTCATTTGATTCCCCAGAACAATATAAAGAAGGGGGAATATAGACGTGAGTATAATTATTAAATTCCATGACATTTATCATAAATATCATTACAACTAAACATAATTTGACAATAAAATTAATAACCAGTTTCCATCACGTTTCACATTGGCTTCTAATGTGTTAAGATTTTCCCGCGAAAATCTGCCCTACTCTGACGTCAAAGATTTCAGGTTTGCTAATTATATTATAATATTCATGAGCTGACTTTGGGGAAAGGTGAATATAGACCAAACAGTTTTACTATTGAAGACTGGTTCAAAATGAATCATTCTAACATTCATGGTTGATTTATAAGATTGTACTAGGCCTATTATTACATTTGTCTTGAGATTCAATGTTCTATCAACAGGACCAAATTATATAATCACAGATAAGCACAGAGAAAGAGTTTCAATTTATCAGCCATGACTAGTTTAAACCAGGCATTAACATGCAAAATGTCACCACTTGCCATATGCTACAGATGCCGAACACCAACAGCCTAACACCAACAACCCAACACCAACTGCCGCCACAAAAAAGTTGGAGACTATAAAAATATGTCACCACTTGGGGTGGTGGGTCATAATAAATCAGATAAAACTAGGAAGAATCAGATAATGCATTGTTCTCCCCCAGGTTCATATATGGCAATCTTCAGTCCAATAAAGTGAGCTACCATGTTCTATCTAGATAAAAGTTTCCTTGTTCACAATGAAATTTGATTTAAACCAGCAATCCGGCCTTGGAGGTGCAATATTCAATATAAAGCTTCTTTTCTCACTGACTAGAACTTGTTTTAAGTACTCATTGTTCTATATCAAGGTCAACTATTCCACTGTACAGGTTGAAACTGGTTAAATCTGGTTCAAACCAGACAAATCTGGTCATCAGCTAATTTGAGGAACAATGTTCTGTATCAGGATTAAAGGTTTCATTGTATGGGCCATGATTGGTCTGAACCAGCCAGAATCTGTCCATAACCTGTCCAGTCATTGCTAGCATTTGTTCATAATAAAGATGCGTATTATTGAAGACTTTCAGTCGTCCATATCCATTTAAACCTGGTAGCCATGATCTGAAAGCAGACCAAGGACCTGAAATCACAAAAATATGAAATTATTCATTCTTTAAATTATTAAATAACAAGAAAGATACATCATAATTTGTGTCAAAAATATGATGTTCAACACACATAATACAATGTTAAAAATACAGGCCCATAGCCAGCTTTTGCCAAGGGGTTCACTTTACAAAATTTTCCAGGGGGTTCAATTTTGACAACTTTGGCCTAAAAATGGCCAAAATCACTTAAAAAGTGAGAATGTTGAAAAACTGCATGATTTTGAAAGATTTTTTCTCAAGGGGAAATCCTTGATTCTTGATGCTCAAGTTTATAGAAATATACATAAATATCATGTACCGTTAATTTTACACTTGATTTCAATTCAGACAAGATTTTTATTTTTAGATATAGGTGTCACTTTGGTAATACATGACCTACCTCTAGGGGATAGGACGACGTCAGCACAGAGCCCAAACTGTTCATTGCAGCCAGCAGCTCCCCCTATAATGTGAGCTGGGGCTCTAGGGTTTTTATAATCACAGTTAGTTACTTGTCCATGGAAGACAGGATAGAGTCTTTCATAGGAATGTTCATGGGCCTCGATGATCAAATCAACACCATATTTGTAAAATGTATCTTCAAGCCTGGAAATACGATAAACATGACACTCATTAAATATAAAAAACATTAAATGAGCCTCACCATAGGAAAACCAGTCTTATCACAAAAATTTAAATTGTGCTACAGAGCCAAAAATGTGCCCAAGATTAAGAGGAAAATGTGCTAAATACAAATTCGTCTTTTTGGTCTATATCTGCAAGGAAAAATTGTTAAGATACAAGCCATGGCTCATCTGAAAGGTCTCTTTGTGCATTTTAAGAAAAACAAAAAATCAAAACATTGAAAAAATCTGTGATAAGACACCTTTTCCTGTGGCCTGGCTCAAATATTAAACTCAGTGTCAACCTTTATTTTCCAAATTTCATTACTTAATTATGCCTTATAATGTGGTATTGCAAAGCAACAACATGTGTATGTTAAATTTATATTTTCTATGGGAATAAATCATGAATTAAAAAAATTAAAAATATGCTAGAGGAAAGGCTATAATAACAGATTCAATGATAAGGAGTAAATGATATCATGGGCTTTCAATAGAATACCCATGATGATATTCAATTAATGAATGAAAACATACTCTTGAAAAACAGTGAAGTCAATCAATTTAATTATCGATCCTTGTGCTCAGAGACAATGCATAAAAGTCAGCTATCCTGCAATCTAACTACTTTTTTACAGTTCAGTACAGCTGGTTGGTTCTAGGTTAAGGTTGGGGCCATTTGATGCCATGGTTACATGTAAGTAAGCCACATCTGTAATATCCTATTGCAGTCAGTTGATCTTGATGAGAGTCAATTTGAAAAATGTGTTTTATTGTACCTGAGCTGAATGGTATGATAATAACTGTTGCAAATGTCTGAATGAATGGAGGTGGTGTGGGAAACATCCTAGTTTAATTCAAGATCACCAACCTGTGCTGTGTTTTCATTAATCACAGCACAGGATTTCATTTGTTGTCCCTAACATTCAACTCTTAATAAATGCCCATGTCCCTAACATAGGCTCTCGAATGAAAGTCCAAGTCCCTAAGTGACACAGCTTACAGCAATCTTAGCATCTAGGTATGTATGGTTACATTGTAGTGCTAATGATTGTAATACTTCATCAAACCACCTGGTTTGCATCTGTGCTAACTTATTACCATGACAGAAAGCATTTTAATTATATAAACTCTGAAAATCTGTACTTATTAACCATGTAAAATCATAAATCTTGATTAAAGAACTTAAGGACATGATACTGAAAATATCTATGGGTCATAAATCAAATATTAAAGAAAAAGTCAATATAGATAGAAAGAATAAAAGTAATAAAACAACTGAGTTGCTGATAAATTCAGCTTCAAAGACTTCATAATTTGAAACATTTAGATAAATTCATATTGAATTGTGTAATATAATTAATCTTATAATTGATTGGATTTTAATTTGATGGGATAATTAAATGATGTGGGATTTCAAAGGGCTGTAAGTCTTAACACGTGGCACAAAGGGTCTAGAATATAGAATATTTTCATGGCAATAAAAATTGAACAAAATCTGGTTTAAAATCATGTGTCCATTTTTTAGCTGAAATCAATCCCACATCAAGTTGGAAATTAGTATAATCATGAAATATTTGAATGTATTGACAATATCAATTTAATAGTCAAAATAAGAGCCTTGTGGATCCAATTGATTAATTGAATCATTGCACACCTACCCTTTTAAAGCTGCTTGACTCTACTCTTCAAACCTGATTCATGATTTAGTTTTTATCCCATCAGAATGTTATACAAGGCATTATAAGTGCAAAATGTCACCACCATTTGTTACAGACACCAACCATAACGATATGTCACCAGTTTTTGGTGGTGACATAGAAAATCAACACATTTTTGTTGTAAAAGTAGATAACCCGTCTAACATAGCTCACTGAATGAAACTTGGATAAATGACCATAAAAGTTACATTTGAAGTCCATTACCAAGCTTCAAAACATGTTGCCATTGGTAGTCAAAGGAAGGTACCTACCCTATTCTGACTTTAGATAAAGGTGTGGTACAATCATCCCTATTAAGGTTTGAGCAATACATTGGGCGATGTCCGAAGACTATAATCCAGGGCCGTTGCGTACGATTACTGGGGGAGTTTGCTTCTGTAAGATCTTTCTCAAGCCACTTGATCTGTGCTGGTGCATAGAGTTCATCATCAGTGAAATACACCTCACTGGAGTAACTGAAAAAAGTATTTAGTGTTTTAATTCCTCCACTCCACAGTTAAAGATGGATGGACCTACTTTTCACAGTAAAATACACGCCACTGGAGTAAATGACAAAAAGTATTTAGTATGTACATGTACATATTTCAAATTCCTTCTCTTCACTTTAAAAGATGGATTTAAGCTGATGAGTTTGTAATCAGTGAAATACTCCTCAACTGAAAACTAACTGAAAAATATTTGGTGTTTAGTTTATGCATTATTATATATATTGTATATGTTAAAATTCCCCAATCCACAGTTAAAGATGGATCATAGGTTGACGAGTAGGGTTTGTTATCAGTAAAGTACTGGAGTAACTGAAAGGTATTATGATGAATTTAAAGTGAAAGCAAGATTTGGATTTAGTTTTATGGGTTCTTTGCAGAAGCAAGTGATGAATGTCTTTTGTAAAACATGTAAATTGTTTTCAGAAGCAGCTTTGAACTATATATAACATTTTAAGACATAGAGTACACTGTAAATGTTTTGTATGATTTCAGTCATATATGATTTTAACATACATGTACTATATTTGGACTGACTGCCATCAGAATATGAGTTTTACCGGAAGTCAGGAAGACCTAGACATAACAAGTATTCTTTCAATTAGATCACTGAGATAGTTATTCAGGTATATGCCGTTTATGTACACTCCCCTCCATAAGTTTCGCAACATTTGATAGCATATCAAAGACTGTTAATGTTTCAATTGTGTTCATTAATACTATAGTTCAGAATTACTGTATATGACAAATTTTATGAATATTTTCTAATCGCCAAACATACACGGCTTAATAAGTGATCCGAAATTGGACTTAAAGTTGCCAGATTTATTGAAGGGAGTGTAACAGTGCCATTGCTATATATAAACCCACCACATCATTCACCTTTCCAGTGCAATAGAAAGTCACTTTGTATTTTATTGAAACTGATATTGTCGTTTTTAACATTACGGGTTTCATATTTCTCAATTTGTTTAGTTTATCAATGTCAATCACTGACGCAATTGCAATGTGTTACAATCATTTCCATTTAAAACAATCAATCAATAAAACACGAGACATTCTAGGATTAGAGAACCACATTCAAATCATGATGTCATGAACAGTGTAGTGCTGCTAGTGCAGATTACCCTTTTCAAGAAAGATTGACTTTGTCTCGACACTCTTAACATGTAGTGCTGATTCTTAATATGTAGTGCAATTAACCCCTTTCAATAATGATTGACTTCACCTGAAATTAATGACATGTAGTGCAGATGCTTAACATGTAGTGCAAATAACTCCTTTCAAGAATGATTGACTTTGTCTCACTCTCTTATCATGTAGTGCAGATTCTTAACATATAGTGCAAATTCCTAACATGTAGTACAAATAACTCCTTTCAAGAATGATTGACTTTGTCTCACACTCTTAACATGTAGTGCAGATGCTTAACATGTAGTGCAAATAACTCCTTTCAAGAATGATTGACTTTGTCCCACACTCTTAACATGTAGTGCAGGTTACCCTTTCAAGAATGATTGATTTTGTCTCACACTCTTAACATGCAGTGCAGATTACCCTTTCAAGAATGATTGATTTTGTTTCACACTCTTAACATGCAGTGCAGATTACCCTTTTCAATAATTGGTTTTGTCTCACACTCTCAACATGTAGTGCAGATTCCTAACATGTAGTGCAGATTACCCTTTTCAAGAATGATTGACTTTGTCTCACACATTTAACATGTAGTGCAGATTACCCTTTTCTGTAAACAAGATACCAGTTCAAGGAGGATTGGCTCCTAGGGTCCCAACTTGATACTTTTTATCTCGAGAAAATTTGTTCAGTGCTTATCTAGGGCAAAGTTTGCACAAATGACTGTAAGAAAAATGGCCAATATTCTAGTGACCTCGACCAATATCAATGACAAACTTGAAAATGTCGTTACTTTCTGACATTATAACTGACCATACCTTAATATAACTCAACGATCCAAAAGATTTGAACTTATATCTTGATCTATTGTGATAATATCTTGATTTATAGTGTTTTTGTTAGGTAATTAGACCAAAACTCGCAATTTGAATACTGAATGGTGGCTGTATGATTTTGAATTTTGTTGTCACGAAATGACTCCATATATGGCAAAATATTGAGTTGGAACCCTGCAAGCCAATCATCTTGACACCAGTATTTACATTTGTATCCAAATGCCAATGATGACATCTATATTTAAAAAAAGAAGTAATTTCAAAACACACAATGATGACATATTCATTTAAATATTGATCTTACCATCTCTTCCAAAGCATTCAGTTAAAGCTGGCTTACATACTCCTTTAATACAGTAGAAAGCTTTTATATGGATACCTTGACATGTACAGTACATCTGCATTTACATCTATTTTTGAGATAGCTAAATGAGACTGCTTTGTGGATGAATATGGTGAATTTTCTGATTTTTCATAATTGGAGCCTTTTTATGATGGTGGATTTGTGTTGAGTGGAATTTCAATCTAGTCAGTATCAGTCTATCTGACCATGTTTTGTATTGCCAACATATATACAGTAATACTTTAGCTAGAATTTTGCCCAAGCAGTTTATTGCCGATTTATTTTTTTATCAAACCAAGGATATATTATACTAATACTGAATGACAGGGAGTTGATTATCGCTAAAATCCTGGTCACCAAAAGATACAAGGAAGGGAAAGATATTAGTCAGGCTCTTAACCAATCAGAATGCTGGATCTTTAATATCCTTATCCAGTTAATAACAGCATTACCTGATAAAGTGTATATTAGCAACATCGAAGCTATACCACATCTGCCATTTTTGGATTGGCCAATCAGAGCGAGGCGCAGAGAATCTATAGCGATAATGGCTGAAGTCATACCAAATCTCTGGAAAAAAGTTAACCTATTGTTAATTAAGTCTTGTACCAATTGTGTCACCTCACATATTTCACGTTGCCATTCTGTAACATGACTGCATGGCTTAAAGCAACAAATTTCAAATTTCCTGAAAATTGAATGGCGAAAGACTTGGGCCAAACGAGCAGTGGGTTTTGGCGGGTCCTCCCTCCAAGAAATTTTGGAAAAATGAGATTTGATTGAGTACTTTTTGAGTAATGAAGACCTTTTACAAATAGTTTCAAATTGGAGGAAAAAGTATTTTCATAGGAAAAAAAATAACAAATATGAACTTAATTTTGAAACCCTTGCTTGACCCCCAACTCCTCCTAGAAATAAATCCAGATTTGTATTGAACTCAATGGGGTCAGATTTTGGTCAATTTTTTCCTGAAATTTCCTGAAATTCCTGAATACTTTAAGCCATCATGGCTTGCATATTAAATATGAAACAATACAATGTACATGCATGTATTTTTCAAATCAGTTAGAAAGGGGGATGAATCAAAACTTTAGAAAGTTTCTTAGCATTAAATTGGAGCTTCATGTATTTCAGTGTCTTGTATATTTTTTATACACATATTTTTTAAAGATTGTTTTGGAATCAGAATTTAGATATTTGGCATTATTTAGAATATCATCAATGAGGGATGTTTCTAATCATTATATAGGTTTGACATTAGTTTCCTTACAGGCTGAGTATATACATTTACTTCGACATGTACACATACTTACCATGATTGCCTGGACATGTCATGTATGGCACTCTCGCTGCAATATCTTGTATGCGGCGCATAAAATTGTCACCTCTCTGGAAATGAACAAGATTGCAATCAATAACTTTTATATTGTTTAAAATATGATTTTCAGGCAAACAAAGCATTTTACAATTTTTTTTGCTCTCCTCATTCCAGACAAAGCCAGTTCTGACATTATTTCAGAATAATACTTTGATTTTTAATGATCAATTCAATACTCAGTAAAACAATGGCTTCAGTGGAAATTACCATATTAAGAAAATCATCTTTCTTGTCACAATAAGTTGGCTCGGAGAGTTCATACTATTTTCTTAATCTCAATAAGTGAAGATGAAACATTTTTCAAAGGAGCTAAGCCAAACAAATACGAAGGGTTCTAAATACTCTTCTTTATGGCTTCTTGTGTCATTCAACAGATGGCAAAAGATTCAAAAGTAGACCAAGAGTTTCACATCAGGTAGATAATACAGTAAAACCTGTCTAGGTGTACCTTTGATACCTCTAAAAAGTGTTCCACTTTTGGAGGTGTTCCACTTATAGTTTCATTCAAAATTAACTCATTGGTCTTACTGACAGAGGTGTTCCACTTCTAGAGGTGTTCCACTTTACAGGTTTCACTATATCACTAAATATTATCACTATGTATACCACCTACCTGGCCATCTTCATCATGGAAGTTATAAGCAAAGTCTCCAGTATGAATGAAGGCAGTATATCGTCCTGTGTGTGCTTCCTGTTTTAAAGCTCTTATACTAGGAGCGCCACCTTTTCTACCAAGATCCCCGTATATCACAAATTCAGGGGACCATTCCTGTAAAACAAACTTGTTTAATTGATATGTGTCAAATATTTATTGTGTTCTTCCTTTGGAATATCTCAGAGTAAAGTTAACACCCTCCATATAAGTTCTGATTGCGAATTTTGATGATTAAATTATTTAAAAATCTAACGATATAAATAAGATCAATAGAAGAAATCGTAATCAATTATTCTTGGGACATCATGGCACTGTATTAACCTGGAATTGGTTTTTGGAATGATACTTATTTACAATTCCAAGAAAACCATTTTCTACATTTTAAAAAACAATGACTGGAAACCAAACTAGATAACGGCAACTCCGCGCAGTAGCAAATCCCAACGAACAAAATATCAATTACTGAATTCCAATCAATTATACTCATTACTTTGATTAAAATTGGAAAATTTAGATTTTAGAATTGCGAATTCCTGCAAAACAGCCATTTTGAATTTTCTGAGGTACAAATCTGAAAAAATAATACAATAATTGTGATCTACTCCAAAATTCCTTCAATTTGAGTATAATATAGCCATACTTTGAAGGGATCGAAAAATTATTGCGAAATCGTACATTAGATGGCCATTTTGAATTTTACGAGGCTCGAATCAGAAAAAGAGACAATATTTGCAATCTACTCTTAATTGCCTTTCATTTGAGTATAATAAAGCTATACTTCAGAAAGATCTAAAAATTAGCAAAAATCTCTGTTTTCCTGACGCCCCCATACACGGCCCCTGGGGGTCAGGATGAAAAACACGGAATGTATGTGAAATAGATAGATGTTGTGAATAATGATATACTACCAAAATTTCAAACAATAATATTAATTACTTTGGTTTAGCATGAAAAATTTATGATTTTTGCGAAAAAGTCCCGTCATTTTTAAAGTGGCGGCCATCTTGAAAAAAATTTTTTTTGTGTAAAACTATTTATCAATATACATCTTTCCAACAAATATGAAGAAAATCGGTCAACTAATATTTGAGTTATCTTCCGGACAGACGGACGGACTGACTGACTGATGGACGGACGGACGGAGGGCTTCACTATATCCCTACAGAACTTTGTTCGTTGGGATAATTACGAGGGTTCCAAAAATGGATATTTTAAAATAAATGTAAGCTTTCATCCTAAGACCATGTCTCCTGATCCAGTAGTTATAACACAAAAGGCTGAATCCAAAATAACATTTTCCAGCTTTAGAACTGACCTTGCCCTCTGGCATAGTAGTGAAATCATAAGGTACCCCAGTCTGGCCATTGTATTCAACTTGATAGGAGTATGTTGTGGCTGGTTGTAGGCCCTGAAATCAATTCAATTTAATACTTCATGAGCTACAAGATGTTCAACCCTCAAGGGGAACAGTCTACAAAGGAACTATAATGTACATGTCAGGCACATAATACTATTCAGATTTTGCCAAGGGCAATCACTTTTCCAAAAATTCAAGGGGTTCATATTTGACAACTCTGGTCCAAAACCACTTGAAAAATGCTCAGAATGGTGAAAACTGCATGATTTTGAAAGAATTGAATTGAAAATTAACTTTAGCTAAAAACAATTTCATGAGTATTGAATTTCATTTTAAATCATTAAATCTATAGCATACCACGGGGATGTAGATAGGTATAAGGCAGGTGAGGCTCAACGGTGGCTCTTCAATTATATTTTTTGCTTCATCTGTATTTAGGTTCTGGCTCACTGCCACACCTGTATCATATACTTGTAAAATAGAAGACTAGATGCTAACTGCTAAAACTGATGAATATTTAGGTTAAAGGAAGCTTTCAACTATATCTGCCAGATTATCTGACCCAAATGAACCACCTGGTGGTGAAACTGGTAACTACCTACTCCCATCTGAGTTATTAGATACCTCATTCTTACACGCAGTTTTACACAATGATGATTGTGCACACCCCAGCTATTGCCATTATAGAACTCCTCACTCCCACCTTGAGCTCCCGGGCTGTAGTTGTTGGGGGATATGCCATACCTAACTATTCTCAATCTCACCCCTGTATCATATACAATTAAATACCACATGTACTTACATGTAGTTTTACTCTATGATGGTTGTGCACACCCCGGCTATTGCCATTATAGAACTCCTCACTCCTGCCTTGGGCTTCCAGGCTGTAGTTGTTGGGAGATATGCCATACCTCACTATTCTCAATGTCACCCCTGTATCATATACAATTAAATACCACATGTACTTACATGTAGTTTTACTCTATGATGGTTGTGCACACCCCGGCTATTGCCATTATAGAACTCCTCACTCCTGCCTTGGGCTTCCAGGCTGTAGTTGTTGGGAGATATGCCATACCTCACTATTCTCAATGTCACCCCTGTATCATATACAATTAAATACCACATACTTACATGTAGTTTTACTCTATGATGGTTGTGCACACCCCGGCTATTGCCATTATAGAACTCCTCACTCCCCCCTTGGGCTTCCAGGCTGTAGTTGTTGGGGGATATGCCATATCTAACTATTGGAGGATCAGATCCATCTGCAACTGTTGCAAACATGACCACCTGCAACAAACAAAGGCATGCAATTAAATACAACAACAACAAAGTATATCAGGTGAGTTTTCCTGGGACTGAGATTTACTGGTGTGGACTTTTACTGGGTAAATTTGACCTCTCAGTTGGAGAAAATGATGTTACTCCAGATGCCCATTCTGATACTCATAGCATCTTTCTGTTTCACCTGAAAAAACACACATCTCAGGACTGGGAAGATTTGAGATGTCATGGTTTATCATGATGCCAGATGCCTTTTATTTACTTTATTCAGCATGCCTCAAAAGTAAATCCTGTTATTTGATAGTTCTGTACGATCTAGTTCTTGCTGAACGCTACAGGTACAAAAAATTCATATCGATATTTTCTATTCTTATTTCAAAGCATATTGTAACATTGTACTTTATAAAAATACCAAAAGGAAAAATAAAAAGTTAAGATGCTCAAAAAAGGTACTAACATGCAAAATATCATCACCATTTGTTACAGACGTCAACCGCCAATTGCCAACTGCTGATCGCGGTCAAAAAAAAAAAACGAAGACCATAACAACTATGTCACCACTTTTTGGTGGTGACATGAAAACGGGTATTTTCAAACAGCATGTAATTTTGATGTTTCAACAGAGTGTGTCATCACGGGCTTTCAATCTATTGAATGCCCATGGCGCCATTTAGCTGTTCAAATGCTGGGGGAGACAACAAAAAAAAAGGTACTAACATGCAAAATATCATCACCATTTGTTACAGACGTCAACCGCCAATTGCCAACTGCTGATCGCGGTCAAAAAAAAAAAACGAAGACCATAACAACTATGTCACCACTTTTTGGTGGTGACATGAAAACGGGTATTTTCAAATAGCATGTCATTTTGATGTTTCAACAGAGTGTGTCATCACGGGCTTTCAATCTATTGAATGCCCATGGCGCCATTTAGCTGTTCAAATGCTGGGGGAGACAACAGCATGATACTCACCATTTCTGATGCATCATCTCCAAGGGAAAGATGTATTTGTTGAGGTGTGAAATCCTCAGGGTCAATAGTGGTCTCTTCATCCCACCAGCTACTTTGTCTTTTCTCCCTAACCCCTGGATGATCTGATGGTTTCCATTTCAGATCTGGAACGAGATAACATCAATGATAATATTTCACTAAGTAATTCACATTAAATCAGAGGATGAGATATAATGAATGAATAAATGTCACAGTGTATGAAGCAAATATATCACATCATCTTTGTTAATTTTTTATTTGAATAATTTACAATTAGGCTGGTAAAACTAATGAAAAATTCTGAAAATTAAAAAGAAATTAAACATTTAAAAAAATCAAAAAATCTGCCCCTTATTCTGTTATTATTAACTTTTTCATTTTATTGTATTCTATCTTACAGTTATTAAGTTATTGCATACTGCAGGTAAAATCAGGTAACATAATTTCTCCCTTTAAGGTGAAACAATTAGTGCAACGATCATCGACCAGTGTCAAAATATATTTAAGTTTGGATATTTCATCAAGACTAACATATATTTTTATTATCTACAAAGAAACCCCCTGGATGAACATTATTTCAGCTGATATTCCTTTTGAAACATGGTGAATTTTAAAAATCTATAAGTGGGATTCCCTTTATAGAAGCTTTGAACTGAATTTACACTTTTTAATGCTGAAATTGATAGTTTATCCAAACATTTTAAGAAAATAGGTATGTCAAAGAAGATGTTAAGCATATACTATAGTATTGACCTGATAGCTCAGAAGAAATAAAAAATTTCGAATTTTCTCTCTACAGTCCTTGTTGCCCCTTTAATAGGCCACTAACCTTAATCAAAATGATAAATGTTGCAATTTACTAACAGACCAAATAGTCATCTACTCTGACTTGGAAGAGTGAAGAGCTGAACTTTTCAACTGTAATAGGTGACCACATACTCACTTTCTAGTTTGATTTTCAATCACACTATTATAAATAGACCTTTATCAAATCAAACCAAAAAAAAGATGTAACCTTGCCTTGTCTGAAAGGTATAATAGACTAAAATATTAAACTATATTTTGCATGGGCCTTAAATGAGACCACATATTTTCTCAAAAGTTATTAAAGTGGCAAGTTTACATAAATCTTCAGAAATTTATCTCAAGAAATATATAGAAAATTAAAAATTTGAGGGGGAAATCCGAAAATGTAAGTTACAATATTTTTTAGGTTTGTAAAATATCTTTTGGATATTATTTGAGTATTTTCTTTACCACTTTACTGAAGGCATTTATCTCAAAAAGTTAAAAACATCAATTGATAAAGCATTTCTATAATAAAATATACTTTATATTTTTGCAAATCTATGATATACCTGCATGTATGGTACAGTAGTGCATATATCTAAATTAAATGTAAGGACTCTAACTCTTATAATAAATAAAAAAGTCAACACTGCATGCTTAGCTTCAAGTCAAACTCCCATGCAGTGTCTCGGAATAGACACTGCGGCAGGCACCAAAATTTGAGAAAATAGTCAACGTTTTCATCACAGATATACTAAATTTTCACAAAACTTATAAAATATATATTCTTTTACGTTCCCCAATCATTATCTTGTCAAAATGTTTCAGCATATTCCCTTCGGTCTTCTTGGAACATCACTTGTGAAAGATTCACAGGTATTCACCTCAATAGAATTAAATGTTTGTATAATATCACATAAAATATCATACTGATTAACTTATGTGATCTTGTATTTTACATTGATTCGGGGGGCCAATAATGCTATATAGCCTCTGCCCCTCACAATCTATGTAAATAATTATGTTGAATAATTTGGAAATAAATAACAATAACGTAATAATAAAAAAAAATATTATAAAGCTTAGTAGGCCTAGTTATTAAGTGTTTTTTCTGCAAAATATCAAAGTTCGACCGAAATAAAAGTCACATCCCTATATACAATTCTCTATTCCTATTATTAATGAGAAAAGGTGATTTTGCAATTCTAGGTCAAACATGGATGCTGAGGCCCTTAAAAAACTAGCCATAGTGAATAGTAATGAGTTTAACAGAGGTTGGAATGAGTCAAATAAAAACTGGGAGAAATTTGTTGAAGATTTCTACAACACTGATGCAGTACTTTATCCACCAGGCAGTCCACCGATCACTGGATTAAAACGTATGTATATATACAACATGTCCGATAAAAATGTATACATATATGTATACCTAAAATATGTCATGTGACATTCATTATTGTAAAAATCATGACAAAAACTGCATTTTAAAACTAGAAAAACAGCAAAATCCACCAACATGTTTTGTCAAATTCCTACTCTATAGTCATTTTGGACATCACATAGTAATATAGTGGTATTGTCTCATTTTGGCAAAATCTAATAGCCCAGCCTATCATCAGGTTTTTGAGGCATAGACAAAAAGTTAACCTTAAATGCGCCTTACTTTCAGGTCTAGACTAAAAGTATGCCTCTTTTACAGGTATTTTTAAGGCTTAGACCAAAACCTAGCCTCATTTACTCACAATAAATCCAGTTATAGACCTTATTTTCAGGCGTATAGACCAAAACTGCGCCTTAAAAACCAAATCTAAACCACATTTACTTAGAAGATTTTAGAATAGACCTCACTGTAAGGCGTATAGACCAAAAGTGCGCCTGAAAAACTTGAACAATTTTCAAAATGACCAAATCTAGACCTGATAAACTAAGAACATTTTAGAATAGACCTCACTGACAGGCGTATAGACCAAAACTGTGCCTTAAAAACTTAAACATTTATAAAATGACCAAATCTAGACCTGATAAACATAGAATTTTTTTTAAAAACTGAGAAAACATAAATCTGAAAAAGCCACACTTACTGTAGTATTTCATCAGAATCACGAAGGAGACAGATTATAATATATTAGGTTAACAGACCAGTAAACTGTATTTTTAACTCCCTATTAATGGTTTTATCAGAACTTTAAAAAATAATCAAAATCTGGGAAACCTAAAGAAGGATGTCTGAAAATAATAAAATATTGAAATATTGTTAAATTTAAATGATGAAACAAAAATACATCATATTAGAAGCCTACATATAATTTATATAAGAATACTGTGTAATTTTTGCTTCATCTTTCTAATGTGTTCATAGATCTGTATCTTATCCATGAGACAAGTTAATCCTAGAAAACAACACAGCAATTCAAAATAAATGCAATTTATTTAACAACTATGGAGGGTACTGATATGTACTAAGTACTTTTCTACTTTGGAACAACAAAACATGACCTGACCTTACTTACAGGTATATGAGGCTTGTACCTGAAATGAGGTCTAGACCAAAAGTAGACCTTAAGGCTTAATTTCCATAATTGAAATGTGCCTTAACGTAAGGTGTACACCAAAAGCAGAAGAGAAGTAGACCTGAAAACCAATAGTGAACCTCAAATAAGGTGTAGACCAAAAGTATACCTCAAATATAGACCTGATTTACAGATAGTTGAGGCTTAAATGAGGTCTAGACCTCAAATATAGACCTGATAAACCTGATGAGGTCATTAAATGAGGTCTACTTCTGGTCTACTTTTGGCTTAATTTAAATATTTGAAATGTGCCTGACTATGGGGATTTAACACAGAGAAAAACCAAAAGTAGACCAGAAGTACACCTCATGAGTAGACCAAAAGTGGACCTCAAATATTGACCAATATTGCGCCTGACGATAGGCTGGGAGGGACAAAATATTCAAATAAAATGTGTGACATATACTCAATTCGCATGAAAATACTTCCATTTATTCAGCAAATGCGTAACAACACGCAAATTGCAGGACTGTCAACTTGTATTTGAGTTATTGCCTGGACATACAAATGAACAAATGGATGAATGAAGCATATGGATGGCTTCTGTATCCCCACCAAACCTTGTTTTGTGAGATAATAAGTGAATAAAGAATTTATGACATTAAAATACAAATACTACAATTTTATTTCCAGATATCAGCACATTTCTAGAAGTGTTCCCAAATAATCTTAAGCTACACCACAGTCTTAGGACGGTCAAGAGTACAGGAGAAGACTCATACTTTGCAATATTCAGTGTTCCAGCAACAATAGATGAAAAGCAAGTTGACATATTCACGTAAGTTACCTAATACAATATGGGTGTTGACTTTTAGGTATTTTCTTGGGTGTTGTCTTGGGTAAAATGTTTTAGAAAAATTATGCTGAGTTTACACTGCCATTTTCAAGATGTCTTAAATATGATTGAGTTATACTTTATATTAACTCTCAAGAATTGTATTAGGAAAAACACTCAGAAAATCTGCATTTAGTTTGGCAACGATTTTTTAAATCCACCCAATTAACAAAAAAATGAAAAGCCAAATTAAGAAAAAAATATCAATGAATCTGATATAATTGTACTTTCAGGTCTTGTGAAGAATGGATCAAGGAGAATGGAGTCTGGAAAATATCCAATGATTTCTTTAACAGTGATTATGAGAGAGTGGATTATTAAAAACTTCTGTATATGAAAATTAAACTAACAATAGCTCTAAGCGGCTAAAACTAAACTTCATACAATGCTACAATACTGATAAATGATATTGTTTGTTGTACATGTACAGTATATGGAATATATAACCTTGGCCTTTAAAATCAAGAACATTCTTTAATTATCTTCTTTAAAGGGGCAACAAGGTCTGTATTGAGAAAATTTGAAATATTTTACTTTTTCTGAGCTATCAGGGCAACATTTGGCTACATACCTATTTTCTTAAAATGTATGGATATTAACTACCAATTTCAGCATTAAGAAGTGTAAATTCAGTTCAAAGCTTCTATGGAGGGAGTCCTACTTATAGCTTTTAAAGATTCACCATGTTTCAAGAGGAATATCATGAAATAATGTTCATCCAGGAAATAATAAAAATATATGTTAGTCTAGAAGAAATAACTAAACTTAAATATATTTTGACACTTTTCCATGATCATTGAACGAACAATAGCTCTGCACTCATTGTTGCACCTTTAAATAGATGATGTACATCTTCTCTAGTTCTAAAGGGCTATAGTACTCTATCAACATCTAAAGAGATGCAGGGTAAAATAAAATATTCTACTGTTTCAAAGTATCCTGCTGTCTGTTCAACTAGACCCGATTTAAAATTAACGCCAAATCAGAACCATTGCTTCCAACCCCCCTCCCCTATCAGAATTGAGTGCACGTTATTTCATTGAAAAATTGAATGCTTTGTTAGATGTTGAAGATTAAACATTCAGAATATGGATGAATATTGAAAGAGGACCTGCTTTTGCACTCAAAGTATTGTATTTCAACACTCAAAATGTGCAATGCTCCTTTCTGTTGACAAATCCTGATATAGCAATGAGAGTGTGGATACAAACATGAAAGTACTTTATCTTACATTAGACACCAAAAACAGTTCAAACTGGCCATGCCAGAGCTTGCAATTTTGATCTGTCAAGTTTTACATTTCAAGTTTTTACCAATGACAATGAAACATGGCGAATTTAGTTGAATCACACGTGATATCGATTCGTTCATTTTTAATAAAAGTGCCATCTTTTCATGAGTTATTTAAAAACATGCACTTTGTCGAAAGTACAGGGTGTTCCAAAAGTAACAGGACTAGTGCTGGCATTTTGTCAATTCTGCACCGAGTGTGTTCAGATTTTCACAAATTGTACTTTGAAGTAGTGCAATTAAAATTGTAAAGTTGCAGAAAAAATGATAAAATGCAGGTAGAGCTATGGTTAACTATGGTTACATGATATCACAATGTTTTCATGAAAATGTAATATAATATAACATTTTTGTATTACTGAAGAAAGTATCTAATTCAACTAATACAATACAACATTTCTTGTTTATTTTATCATTGGCTTTGTAGTTATGATGTTGCTATACAACTCAGATTCAAGTATGATATACTTCCTGAATAATAATATTTATTCAATTTCCTGGAGTATGACTATGTATAAGCTTAACAGTCTGCACAATTCACTGTTGAGTTTTTTAAAAGACCAAATTTGAAGCCAGCCATCCACCTTGATAAAGTGTGCCTGTCCACAAGTCGGCATTAAAGACCAATGCAGTTATAGAGAAGCTAGGTCTTGAGGTCTAAGACCATGCAACATACTCTTCTGATCATGCAGTATCTAACCTTCACGTATATGGAGAATAGAATGCTACGTAGTCATCATGGTAGGACAGTTAAAGATGAGAGTGACCTTCTCCAAGTCCTATCGACCCCGCGTGGAATGTCCTCAAATGGGTTCACTCATGTGTTCGAGTCATGGATGCAGAGAGCTTACTCTTGGCCTGATCAAAGAGGAGTTAACTTTTTAAAGTGGAGGATACACAGGATTATCAAATGGTGTATTTAGCAAATGTAATTTCCACCTGTTGTTGGATTTTAACTTTGATATGGGATGTACAAAATGCTTAAAGTCTCTGGAACTTTCTGCGTGGAATGTTGCCTCGGGTATTGTGATGTCATGTTACTATAGCAACCATAACTCTACCCGAGTTTCACAATTTTTGTCGAAACTTTGCAGTTTCAGTAATACTATATGAAAGTACATTATGTTAAATTTTGAGGAGGATTAATTGGTGCATATTTAACAAAATACCAGCACCAGTCCTGTTACTGAATTATCCATCAAAATTTCCATACAGACTAGTTGAACTCGTTCTAAAATAGTAAACACTGTGTCCCTTATCTGTACCACTGTACCTTTCAAGTAAATGAAAAATTATTTACAATTATTCGTACCAGGTCACCCTGATCTAAGTATAACCAGAACAACGGCAACGCCAAAGCGTAGCGAATCCCATTGAACAGAAATGGCTGGCATTTTTACAACGAATAGCAAATATCATAAAACAACACACCAGAAAGGCCACCATTTTCAAAATGGTTGCTCACTAGCCAAGTTGTCATCAGAAGAAATAATATGCTTTTAGTAGCCACCTCTAAAATTTTTGAAAAATTGCACACCTACTTGTAAAATAACACACATAAAAATTGTGGCCATTTTTCAAAATGGTGGCCATTTTTCAAAATGGCCGACTACTCCCCAAAGTTTTATTAGACAATGTGCCATGCTTAAAGTATTCACATATCAAATATGAACAAAATCGCTCCACTACTTTTCGAGTTATAGTAAAATACGTTAAAATGGCGGCCATTTTTCAAAATGGCCACCTTCTACCAAAAGTGTCTTTAGACAGTGTGCAATGCTTATAGTATTCACATACCAAATGTGAACAAAATCGCTCCACTATTTTTTGAGTTACAGCAAAAATTGTAAAATGACGAGTAAAGGCCGCCACTTTTCAAAATGGCTGCCATGTGCTTCTTTAATATCTACATTTGTAGCATTATTAATATCCTTTATAATTTTTTTACATTTAAACATATTGCTATTACAGTTTTACATATTGCACCTAAATTACTGTAAAATCGGCATTAAAATGGTAGCCATTTTGAAATGAGTGGCCATTTTGAAAATTGGCTTTCAAGCAGAACTTCTACCCCCATAGGGTATGTGTGTACAAAATATGAAAAAACCAGGCCAACGGTTTGAGTTATTGCCCGGACGGACGGACGGACGGACGGACGGAGGCGTTCTCTATTTCCCTCCGAACTTCGTTCGATGGGATAATTGACATACTGTATCGGCTGCTTAACTTTACTCAAACAACTTTGAGTGCTCTGATCTGCCTGGGAATTTGGGAAGGGAGTATCTAGATCACAGGATCTACACGAAGGATTCTAAATTGTTTCAGTAAATGTACACAGGTACATGTATTTTGCTCTTAAAATCTGGATATAATTAGGATAATTATCAAACCATCGCAGGTAATTGGGTTGAATTGATATGTTCTTCAGTCATTTTTGCTATATTGTTACTTATCTTAACTATTAAAGTTAGTTTTAAACTGGATGTAATCTTGTCTCTTTCAGTTTGAAAACATGCATACAGGCTACATTTAACATGAGACACTCATTTCTATATGAACAGTGGAGTGTAACCGAAATATAAAATGATGATGTTATTTATCATTTATCAAAATTGTAAATTTATTCAGAAAACCTACAATATCACTATGTGTTGCCTCAGGGCACTCTTGCAGGGGCGGATCAAGGAACCAACAAGGGGTTGGTTCCAAGATTGTGCATAAAAAAACGTTGGGCTTGTTAAAGCGTATTACTATGTGTTTTTAAATAGATTTTTCAGTCTACTAGCTGTAACTCAAGAGGCAACATCTCTAGCTAACATCTACTGACCTTGGGTTGCATTTAGGAGATTCAATGCTTTGCATTAGATGCTTGTTAGAAGTCTTATTGTGAATAATAAAGGAATTGAGATCGTGACATCTTAGTTACATTATGGTACCCCAAGACCAGGGAAAGAACACATACCAACAAGAAGTGTCAAACATAAAACTTAAGGCTCTTAAAAGAAAAAAGGGGTCCCATACTGAGTACTGAATTCAGTATAACTTATTGACCAGAGTCGTATGTCAATAAGGCATTGTCACATAAATCTTAACCAAATCTGATGATTGGTCACATTAGAGTGACATAAGTGTCAGTTGTTAACAATAACATTTATGTTTATCACACGCATGTGTCAATAACATTTCTCCAGACCAAAATATTTTCAGTCATAATAGTAACAATTTTGATAATAGTGATCAAAAATAGTAATATTATCTGATATATACTGCTAATTTTATTCCTAACGTACCCAAAGTTAAAAGTTGATATATATATGCTCCAGATCAAAATAAGTTTTAGCGAAAATAGCAACTAGTTTTGGTAAAAGCTATTTTATGCAGGCTAAAAACATTTTTCAGATTTAGACAACATATATACCATCCTGACTTTCAAGTGAATGAAAACTAATATTTACAATTATTAGTACCAGGTCACCTTGATCTAGGTATAATTAACATATTGATATATGATTGTGAGTCTCACACTACATCATTTTTCTTTACTCAAACAACTTTGAATGTTATCTGATCTGCACGCGAATTTGGGAACGAGTATCTACATGAACGGTTCTAAATTGGTGCAAAAAGGGATAGATGTAGATATAGATGTAGCAGATTTTGCTCTATTAATCTGGATTAATTAGGCTAATTAATAAAACATTGCAGGTAATTGGGTTGAATAGACTAGATGCGAGTAGAAATAATCTTGATTTACGTCATCAAATATTCAAAATTCAGTCAAAGTGATATCACATTCGAAATCTGCATGTAAAAGTACATCTTAAAATATGGTTTCGAAAATTGTCTATCAACTTTGAAAATTTAATTTTTTTGAAAATGTGACTTCTTGTTCAGGTTGATTCCCCATAGACTCCATGTTACAAAATCACAAAAAGTGAATTATTTTTTCTTGTATTGGACAGATAACATTTTCTTTTACTGAACATATTTTAATTTGCATAACTATTAGATACATACCAGTTACATGAAAATTGAACCACGCAAATATATGTAATTAAAGCTAAAGGGTACATTCTGCTATTACCCGCCATGCTATCAGACCCGAACGAGCCACCTGGTGGTGAATCTGGTAACTACCTACTCGCAATTGCGTTATTAATATATTCTTCAGTCATTTTTGCTATATTAAATCTTAACTATTAAGTTAGTTCATAAACTGGATGTAACAACTCATTTCTATGAACAGTGGAGTGTAACCGAAGTATAAAATAATGATGTTATTTATTATTTTATCAATATTGTGAATTCATTCAGAAAACCTACAATATCACGATGTATTACTTTGGTTTTACGTGCCCAAGTGAAATATGCCTCCCTCCTTGTTGGTTCCCAGTCCACCCCTGCATTTTTACACTTTTATATCCGTATTATATAGAGAAAGAGTGATTTTGCAATTTTAGGACAAATATGGATGCTGAGGCTCTCAAGAAACTAGCCATAGCTAATTGTAATGAGTTTGGCAGACTTTGGAATGAGCCAAATAAAAGTTTGGAGAAACTAGTTGAAGACATATATAACACTGATGCAGTGATATACCCACCAGGCAGTCCACCAATCACTGGACTCACAAGTATGCCTATACCTAAAATATTTGTCAAGTCATGTGACATTCATATCGTCAAAATGGACACTGCACTTTTAAACTAGAAAACAGCAGAAATTCTACTGAATAGAACATATCTTACAAAATCACAAGTCATTTTGGGCAATACATGGTAGAAATAACCAGAAAGTAGAAGACAAGTATGACTTTTCTGCCATTTTGCAATCTGACAGGGACAGTCATCTTGAAATTTTCTTCAATTTTTCTCTCAATATTGTAATTGTACAAAGGAAAGTTTGGTTGATTTAATATAAGTATCTTAAGTATCTTGTTAAAGATTTTTTTATATCTATTTTGGCCTTTTTATCTTAATATTTTGAATACTATTTGTTAAATCAACCAAAATTTAATTTTTTGTAAAATTCAAAACAAATCTTAAAACAAGATTTTTTGGGGCTCGATCGCATCCCCCTGACTGAAAACCGAAATATTTAGGGCTGATCGCACGCCACCTCTGACTGAAAGCTGGCTAAGCCCATGGAACTTTAAATTGGCATCCAAAATACAAACACTCAAACTTTTTTAATTGCAGATATCAGCACATTTTTTCAAGTGTTCCCGAATAATTTTAAGGTACACGGCAGTATCGCAAAAGTCAAAAGTCTGGGAGAAGACTCATACTTTGCAATATGCAGTATTCAAGGAACAATTGATGGAAAAGAAGTTGACAGATTCTCGTGAGTTACTAAGAAAATTATAGAAAATTTCTGATATTTTAAGTGTTGATATCTATAGGACTTCTTTTTTATTTCATGGCCCTTTTGTTTTTTATTTAGTCAATTTGGTAATTTTTTCAATATTAAAACTTTAATTTGGCATCTTAATTACGAAAAAAAACAATCAAATAACTGACTCAAATATATTAAGGTCTCAGACTTTCTCGAGCAATGTTTAAGGAAAATTCTAAGGCAGGAATCTGTATCATGATTAGATTAGCTTGAGATGAAAAAGGAAGCCAATTGGGAGCAAATGCAGTGATCTCCCCTGCATAAAGCAAGTGGGTGCAGCACCCACTTGAGATTTTAAAAACAGGCTTGCACTAGTGGTTGGAAGACTGACTCGTGTACTCGAGTTTTACTCGCATTTGTCCTAAAAATCAATTGATCGAGTTGAACTTGAAATCAGGATTTGAAATTTTTACCAAAAAAATATTTTTTACTCGTTTTCACCTTACCTTGACTCGTGATATGTCTCTCCTATTAGCAATTTCAATGCTTATAGTTGTAATGTTCTGCTTAATCTGTATAGAATACAACTTATTTTCTATTTAGTGCCATGTGCGGAAGACAAACATACTTGGATTTTATTCTGCGTTCCTTATTTTTATGCAAAAGTTTCATTTCCGGTTTGATGCATTCTGGGAATTTCCAACAGCCGGGAATTTTAAAATGCCTAAAATATCTATAGGGGACTAGGGGTGAACTTTAACGATCTATAGGGATGTGCAATACGATTTAGACAATAAAAAGTATAGAGGCACTTGAAAGACTTGATCAAATTGATGAATTCTGCCGCTACTTGGGAAACTGAAACCGGAAGTAACTCAACTAAGTCAAATCGCGAATATAATCGTGGTTTTTCATGGCCCACTCGAGTGAAGATTTTCAGGCGAGTCCGACCACTAGCTTGCACCCACCTGAAAATCCATCTGCACCCTTTTGAAAAGAAGAAAAAGCATGAAAAATGAACATATTTTGACAAATTTTGGTCTGAATTTTGAAAATGAGAATTTTACACCCACTTGAGTAAAAATCCTGTGGAGAACACTGAACAATACGATAATTTAATGCTATTGTACTTTCAGGTCTTGTGAAGAATGGACCAAGAAGAATGGAGTCTGGAAATTGTCCAGTGATTTCTGGAACAGTGATTATGAAAAAGTGAATTACTAAAACTATTTCTATTGCATGTTGATGATGGAACACTAGTTATCTACCAAGCTACTGTCTAGGTTATGATGACTTCCATAATGGCATGCATTTGATGATTCACTTTCATATCCAGGTCATGTTCGTGATAAATGACTTATTTTTCTGAGAAATCATATTTTTTCTTGAGGTTAATTTAGTAGTCAAGTCAAATTCTTGGATAGGGCTGATATTTACCAAATGCTTTTATGAACAAATGCTTTTTTTCAACTTGCTACTGTTTCATTTCATTGACAAATATCATACTAATTATCAAGAAGGAAATGAAACTTTTAATCCAAGAACTGATCAATCTTTTGCCCTACTCTCTACTAATGATAGAGAGGTTTATAGCATTTTACTTGGGTTAGACACAAAAAAGCTACTGGCCCTGATATGTTAAGTAAAATGGCAGCAATGCTTAAAATGGCAGTACCATCGCTTTCACCAATATTATCAAAATTATTAAACAAAATGTTCATTCTTAATAAATACCCCCAATCATGGAAACTAGGCCACATTGTAGCAATTCACAAAAGTAAAGACAAAACAGATGTGAAAAATTATAGACCAATAACTCTCCTGAGCTGTATCTCTAAAGTTGCAGAACGCGTAATCTTCAAAAGACTTTTTGACCATCTTATTGTGAACAATTTATTTCATAACCTCCAAAGTGGCTTTTTGCCAGGTCACAGCACCCAGGCACAGCTTCTAAGTATAATTGATGTTATATCTAATGAAATTGAAAATGGGGCCAATGTAAGGGGGGTTTATCTTGACATTTCAGCCGCCTTTGATTCAATGCCCTATGGGCTACTATTTAAAAACTGAAAATGTATGGTTTTGGTCATAACATCATAGAATTAATGAAATCTTACCTATTAAACAGACAAGTTAAAGTCGTATTGGATGGCCAAGAGTCTGAAGTATCTGAGTTGAACAATATAAATGCAGGAGTACCTCAAGGCTCCATCTTAGGTCCCCTCTTGTTTCTTATTTATATCAATCATCTACCTGATAACTTAAGTACCAAATGTTTTATATATGCAGACGACACGTCACTTTACCAATCCTTCACAGCTGAAACAGCAGCTGCAAAGAATAATGAATTACAAGAGGATCTAAACAAAATTCTCTTATGGTCAAATACATGGAAATTAAACTTCAAGGCTAGTAAGAGTAAAGATTTGACTTTTTTTAATCCAAGAAAGAGCGAAATTTTGACCCCAGATCTTTCCCTTGGTAATGACAAGTTACCAAAACTAAACAATCACAAGCATTTGGGCTTGATTTTGGACAAAAATCTCACTTTTGACTATCACATTACTGAACTTGCAGCAAGAATAGATAAACTCATAAATCCGTTAAAAGTCTTCAGTAAGAAAATAAGTGGAAAACACCTTGAAACAATTTTTAAGTCTTTTATTTTGCCACTCTTTGATTATTGTGACATTATTTATGGGTGTGCAAATTTGACAAAACTACAACTATTAGACTGCCTTTACTATAAAGCTGCACTTATTTGTTCAGGTGCCATGCATGGAACATCAGCCACAAACGTTTTGCACAATTTAAATTGGCTAACACTCTCAAATAGACGTCAATATCATAGAGCTACTTTTATGTATAGAGCTCACAACAGCTTGCTGCCTTCTTATGTCACTGAGATTTTTGAACCACTTAAAAGAAATCAAACACATGAACTAAGACACCAACTTGACTATATTTTACCAGTTAAATCCAAATTTTACGAAAGATCTTGCATTTCAAAAACAATATCAGAATGGAATCAACTCTCATCTGATATAAAGAATTCATCTAGCTTAAGCATATTTAAATCAAGCCTTAAAAGCAATCTTTTTAACGAAACTGTTATCAACTCATCAGAATTGTCCATCTCAAGAAACCAAGAAATTATATTAAACAGAGTACGATGTGATTTCATTTTCAAGGCTCACCTTTACTCGCATAACTTTACCAATGTAAATTCGCCCATCTGCTCATGTGGTATTAACAGTGAAACAACCAGTATGTGATTTTTCGATGTAACTTGAGATTAACCTTCTGGACTGAATTAGAAAACCAATTAAAAAATATGAATATACAATACTCCTGTCAATATAAGACACAACGTGACAAACTTTCCCTGATCCTCCATGGTGATAACAGCATTAAGTAGAGCCTAGAATCTGATTGTTTTAAAGTGCAGTGCCATTTTCTTTGAGCGATGTGTAAATGTCTGAAATCCTCCACAAAACAACTTTTATCTTCTTGTATCTCATTTATCTTAATCTATAGTATTGATTGAATACATTGTATATTGTAATTGTAGAAAGTGGCTAATAATGCTAAAAGCACAGCCACTTACACTATATTATTGTATTGTATTCTTTGTACAAATGAATAACTTAATAAAAAATAAATAAAAAAAATAAAAATTCACATTAAATCAGAGGAAGAGATATAATGAATGAATAAATGTCACAGTGTATGAAGCAAATATATCACATTATCTTTGTTGATTTTTTATTTTAATAATTAACAAGTAGGCTAGTAAAACTAAACGAAAAATTCTAAAAATTAAAAAGAAATTAAACATTTAAAAAATTATTTTTATTGTATTCTATCTTATACAATTCTTAATTGCACACCGCAGGTAAAATCAGGTAACATAATTTCTCCCTTTAATAGGCCACCATAACCTATATCAAACTGATAAATGTTGCTATTTGCTAATAGACCAAAGAGTCTTCTATTCTGACTTGGTAGAGTAAAGAGCTGAACTTTTCAACTGTAATAGGTGACCACATACTCACTTTCCAGTTTGATTTTCAATCACACTATTATAAATAGACCTTTATCAAGCCAAACCCCAAAAAAAGATGTAGCCTTGCCTTGTCTGAAAGGTATAATAGACTAAAATGTAAAACTATATTTTGCATGGGCCTTAAATGAGACCACATATTTTCTCAAAAGTGTTTAAATTATTAAAGGGGCGAGTTTACATAAATCTTCAGAAATTTATATCTCAAGAAATATATAGAAAATTAAGAATTTGTGGAGGAAATCCGAAAATGTAAGTTACAATATTTTTTAGTTTCTGTGTAAAAATAATATTTTACTATTAATATTTTTAGGTTTGTAAGATATACTTTGAATATGATTTGAGTATTTTCTTTACCACTCTACTGAAGGCATTTATCTCAAAAAGTTTAAAACATCAATTGATAAGACATTTCTATGATAAAATATATTTTATATTTATATTTTTGCGAATCTATGATATATGTGAAACCTAAATGTATGGTATACAGTAGTGCATATATTTAATCAAATGTAAGGACTCAGAAGCAAGCTCTGGTCAAATTGCATTAGATTGTGATAAGAAATAAAACCTGTTTAAATGCAGTATTGAAATAAACAAATGTATTTTAACACTTGTAAGTTTCTTTGCACTTCATTTGTTTCATAATTGCATACAATAACTAAATAAACAAAACACATTCAGAAATACTGTATAGTAGTATATTTAATTTTTCATCCACATTACAGGAAAAAAATTGTGATGTCCAATTTTAAATTTGCAGATCCTGAATTCAACATGCTCGCAATTTAACTTGTTTTACAGTATTGGCTACTTAACTTTTAGTCCATGGTATGACTTCCGAATATGAAGGATCCGTAGCACACTATAGTGCAGCAACATTTGAAGCAATATTTATGAAGGTGCATATGTCTTGATTCTTTTAGAATACCATTTGCCGAAAAAACTTCCGGCTTTCGGGTCGAAAAATGCCTTTCATCATAAGGGGTCAAAAAACGTAAATATTTTGATTTGAACTTTTATACATTTTATAGGACACAGACCATTATTCTAAGCATACAAACAAAAATAGATTGTCATAATGTAAAGATATACTATAGTTTTACTGTAGATGTCGGTGTTTATTTAGTGTAATTACACAAGTGTGTTTTTCAGATTTTTCAAATATGAGCCAAGCCAATTCAACAAAATTGTGTGGAATATTTAGAGTCCATTTCACTGTTTCATTTCGTCAGTAAAAGCTAAAAAATAAGAAATCAAAATATCATTTTGAAAAATATATTCCTAATGTACATGAATGACTTTTGTATATCTTGGATTGCTTCTAGTTTGGCTTATAAAGTGTGTGGCCTCTTATATTTGGATGCTTCTCTGCCATGTTATTTTCAATAAGATTAACATGGCTGAAATTCTTCAAATTACAAGACGGCACAGGCTTATTGCACAAAAAACTAAAAAATCTGAAATATACAAATGCCATTCATGTACATTATGAATATACTTTTCCATATATTATTGCACAATGGTCTCCCAATTTCTTATTTTTGCTGTTCTACTGACGAAATGAAACAGTGAAATGGACTCTAGGTAATTTATGATTGGGAACATATAAGTAGGTATTGATAAGAAAAATAACCTCAAACTTATAGCTTAGAAACCTAAATCATATATTTAAAACCATTTTGTATTATTTTCTGTTGTATTGTGTGCTCCAAATTGTGAAAAATTGGGATTTTATTTTTTGGGGTAATTTTTGACCTCTGTTAATGGCAGGCATAATTCAGCCAAAAAGCCGGAAGTATATTAAATGGTTATAATAAAGATTAAAAAAAAACGATACCCAAACAAGGATTCTAAATTGTTGCAGTAAATGTACAGAGGTATTTTGCTCTTAAAATCTGGATATAATTAGGATAACCAGAACAACGGCAACGCCAAAGTGTAGCGAATCCCATCGAACATTTTCAAAAGGGACACCTTCTACCAAAAGTGTCATTAGACAGTGTGCCATGCTTATAATATTCACAAACCAAATATGAACAAAATCGCTCTACTACTTTTCGAGTTATAGTAAAATACGTTAAAATGGTGGCCATTTTGAAAAATGGCCGCCTTCTACCAAAAGTCTCATTAGACAGTGTGCCATGCTTATACGGATTCACGTACCAAATATGAACAAAATCGCTCCACTACTTTTCGAGTTATAGTAAAATAAGTTAAAATGGCCGCCTTCTACGAAAAAGTGTCATTAGACAGTGTGCCATGCTTACAGTATTCACATACCGAATATGAACAAAATCGCTCCACTACTTTTCGAGTTATAGTAAAATAAATTAAGGTATGAGTACCGTAATCCAACACCAAATTCGAAAATTCAGAACAATACCCGGCACATTAGGCGTTCGTGATCAACTATGAAACGCTTACCCCCCATAGTGTTATATATCAAAATGTACCTGTTCATATAGGGATTCGATTGATCTACATCAAATTATAGGGAGTCAGGTTACTTTTTGAGATATCAGCGTCCATTTATTGTAACTCGCGTTTGCTAACATTGCCTCAATTCTGAGACGACGGGCCAAACGCGTAGTAAACATGATCACGTCAGAACTATTTTGACCTACATCACTATTTTCGTAATTCAAATGAAAGTTGAACTCCTCCTCTTTATTTTGATACCAAATAGTGGCATACTAGGTACCCTAGAAGCCAGCTATGGTGTTATTTAGAACAAAACCACAAGTTTTTAAATGGACTATATAGGGGTCATACCTTTTGGCGGATGGATATGGAACCTCATACCTTAAAATGGCCGCCATTTTTCAAAATGTCCGCCATTTTTCAAAATGGCCCCCTTCTACCAAAAGTGTCATTAGACAGTGTGCCATGCTTATAGTATTCACATACCAAATATGAACAAAATCGCTCCACTACTTTTCGAGTTACAGCAAAAATCGTAAAATAACGAGTAAAGGCCGCCATTTTTCAAGATGGCTGCCATGTGCTTTTTTAATATCTACATTTCTAGCTTTATTAATGTCCTATATAATTTTTTTTACATGTAAAACATATTGCTATTACAGTTTTACATATTGCACCTAAATTACTGTAAAATCGGCACTAAAATGGCCGCCATTTTTAAATGAGCGGCCATTTTGAAATTCGGCTTTCGAGCAGAACTTCTACCCCCATAGGGTATATGTGTACAAAATATGAATAAAATCGGGCCAACGGTATTTGAGTTATTGCCCGGACAGACGGACGGACGTACGTACGTACGGACGGACGTACGTCGTACGTACGGACGGTCAGAGGCGTTCCCTATATCCCTCCGAACTTCGTTCAATGGGATAATTATCAAACCATCGCAGGTAATTGAGTTGAATAGACTAGATGCGAGTAGAAATGATCTTGATTTACGTCATTAAATATTTAAAATTCAGTCAAAGTGATGTCATATTTGAAATCTGCATGTAACAATACATCTAAAAATATGGTTTCGAAAATTGTTTATCAACTTTGAAAATTTAATACTTTTTGAAAATGTGACTTCTAGCTCGGGTTGATTCTCCATAGACCCCATATTACAAAATCACAAAAAGTGAAATATCTTTCCTTGTATTGGACATCTAACATTTTCTTTTACTGGACATACTTTAATTTGCATAACTATTTGATACATACGGGCTATATGAAAATTGAACCACTAAAACCTATGTAATTTAAGTTAAAGGAAACTTTCTGCTATACCCGCCATGCTATCTGACCCGAGCGAGCCACCTGGTGGTGAAACTGGTAACTACCTACTCGCATTTGCGTTATTGCTATGATCTTCAGGCATTTTTGCTATATTGTTACTAATCTTAACTATTAAAGTTAGTTCATAAACTGGATGTAATTTTATCTCTTTCAGTTTGTTAGAAAACATGCATACAGACTACATTTAACATGAGACACTCATTTCTATATGAACAGTGGAGTGTAACCGAAATATAAACTAATGATGTTATTTATCAAAATTGTGAATTCATTCAGAAAACCTACAATATCACGATGTATTACTTTGGTTTTAAGTGCCCGAGTGAAATATGCCCCCCCTCCTTGTTGGTTCTCAGTCCACCCCTGCATTTTTACACTTTTATATCCGTATTATATACAGAAAGAGTGATTTTGCAATTCTAGGACAAATATGGATGCTGAGGCTCTTAAAAAACTAGCCATAGCTAATTGTAATGAGTTTGGCAGACGTTGGAATGAGCCAAATAAAAGTTGGGAGAAACTAGTTGAAGACTTCTATAACACTGATGCAGTGATATACCCACCAGGCAGTCAACCAATCACTGGACTCACAAGTATGCATAAACCTAGAATATTTGTTAAGTCATGTGACATTCATATCGTCAAAATGGACACTGCACTTTAAAACTAGAAAACAGCACATATTCTACTGAATAGAACATATTTTACAAAATCACAAGTCATTTTGGGCATTTCACGGTAGAAATAACCAAAAAGTAGAAGACAAGGATGACTTTTCTGCCATTTTGCAATCTGACAGGGACGAGTCATCTTGAAAATTTCTTTAATTTTTCTCTCAATATTGTAATTATACAAAGGAAAGTTTGGTTGATTTAATAAAAGTATCTTGTTAATGAATTTTTTTTTTATCTATTTTGGGTTTTTTGTTTTAATTTTTTGAATACTATTTGTTAAATCAACCAAAATTTCCTTTTTACATGTATAACTATAATATTGAGAGGTCTAAGAAAATGTTGTTTATGCTATTTTATTCCAACTACAGCTACGGAAAGATATCTTAATTCATTCTCAAGAATTGGTAAAAAGAAACAAAAAACAATTGCACTAAATAACAAAATTTTTTCACAAAAACAGTTATGTAAAATATATAGAGATATAATTTTCGCATTAAATTGTTGTCAATCAGTCAAAATTACATAAAGGACCATTTTATTACAGAATGTTTTCAATAATTTGTTTAAGAGACAAACATTGTTGAATTCAGTTCACCATATCAATACCAATCCTTTGAATCAAATTTAAGTTATCAGCTGGCTATGTTGAATTGATTGGTCAGACTGAAAGTTTTTGAGCAAAGGTCCAATGCCTATAAGGTATAAGCCACACACATTTGGACCAAATCTGTCTACTGGAATACGAACAAAAGAATGGAGGCAAGAACGAAAGGATGGCTTCTTTATATCCCTACGAACCCTTGTTGGTGGGATAATAAGTGAATAAATAATTCATGGGCTTAGCCAGAGGGGTGCGATGGTTGCGAACGCACCCCCCCCCCCCCATAACCAATAAAAATAAAACCATTAAAAAGAAGATTTGCTAGCTCAATTTTGAAGGAAGTCATATCAAATTCAAAACAAAATTTAAAAAAAGATTTATTTGGGCTCGATCGCATCCCCCTGACTGAAAACCGAAATATTTTGGGCTGATCGCACCCCACCCCTGACTGAAAGCTGGCTAAGCCCATGGAATTTATGACATCCAAAATACAAACACTCAAACATTTTTAATTTCAGATATCAGCACATTTCTTCAAGTGTTCCCAAATAATCTTAAGGTACACGGCAGTCTCATAAAAGTCAGAAGTGTGGAAGAAGACTCATACTTTGCAATATTCAGTGTTCAAGGAACAATTGATGGAAAAGAAGTTGACAGATTCACGTAAGTTACTAAGAAAATTATAGAAAATTTCTGATATTTTAAGTGTTGACATCTTTCTTCACTAGGACTCATTTTTGTTTTCTTTAATTTGGCATTTTAATTATGAAAAAACAACCAAATAACTGACTCAAATTATATTAAAGAGGCACTGTGCCATAGGATAGCACAATCAAGACCCCTCTGGACTTTTTTGCATATTGAGTTTCACCACATATAAAGGGGCGATCCATATATTGTGATAAAAATGCTCTCATTTTGTGATTTTTTCACATATCCCTGTCATTTTTTCAGAACATGTAGATTTTGTAGTTTCACATACAATGCTTAAATGTAATAGCTATATCTTAAATTCATTTTGAGATAATGTTGCCATGGTAACCTGTATTTACATGTAGGGTAGGCAGGTCAGTTTTATTATAATGTATAAAATAGATAAATTTGTTAATTAATCCTTCCTTCGGTACCTATTTTAAGCAGATCAAACGCATCTTCCAGTCATTGCCATCTATTCGCTGAACTGTTCTGTACCTTTATTGCCTTTGTTTGCTAATATAGACAGTGGGATAGTTCTCTCTTCCTAAGTTGCATCTAAAATCATTTTAGTGTTATTCTCTGTCTGCAAGCTCTTCTTGCTTGCAACAAGATTATGGATGATTTTCAGAAGTGATCATGCCTTCCTTTCTACAGTACTTCCTAAAGATTCTTTAAGCAGATATAACACCTTGCCCATACACTTAAAGCTTCCATATGTGTATCTGACAGTGTACTCTTACTCATTCTTGAAAGTACAGTACATAAAATCTAATGGTACTAATGTATCCGTTAAATGTCATACTCAGCATCAGCCACACATACCTCATCAGCTGTTTTGATTTGATTGGTCGTTGAATTTGTTTATCCGATATTTCGGCAATAATATACCCAAAAGTTTTATTCTCAAGATATATCCATGTTATGTGAGATATTATATGAGCAATAACAATAGGACATCATTGATTGTCTGGGGGAGAAACCTATGGTTATTTAAAACATCTTAGATGCTCTGACAGCGCTGGCTACTGATATGCTTCATCAGCAGTCTCACTCCTCCTGCTTTCGGGGATTAAACTGAAGCAGGTATGGCGAGGAGTTACCCCAAGCAGAGTTGATCAGGCTCCACCAGCATTTGATACAATGTAGCCACGTAAGATGGTAGATTAATGGGGCGAAAACCACATTGTATGGGTTTCAACAGATGTTATCCGGATGGTATCATTAGCAACACTGTGTCCATATACCCCTCTACTATCACTAGTATACTACTATGATCATAGTATAATGCATCTTTAAGGTCTTACACTTTCTCGAGCAATGTTTAAGGAAAACTCTAAGGCAGGAATCTGTATTATGATTACATGAGCTATAAATGAAAAAGGAAGCCAATTAGGAAAAATGCAGTGATCTCCCCTGCATAAAGCAAGTGGGTGCAGCACCCACTTGAGATTTTAAAAAAAATTAGTACCGTCGGTACTGGGCTCACATGGTGTTGCTCAAAAGTGAAGTGAATGATGGCTAAAATCACAGAAATAAAAAAAAAAAACGGATATAATTTTTTGCTGATTTTTTGTAACAAAATCATTTCAAGCCACTTGCCACTATTTTGGACTGACTGAGAGACAGATGGACAAATCGATGTGAAAATGGCTGAAAAAAAAACTACTCTTTACAGTGACATGGTTTTTTCAATGCAGGACACCTGAAATTATTTGTAAAGCTAGGAAATGGGCCAACACTGAATTTCGCGAGACAAAAATGGCGACCATTTTGAAAATAGGCAAGCTTTTGAACCAGGAGTCATAGGGGAGTTTTTTGTATTGATGTTGAACAAAAATAACTTGAAACTGGAATCCTATCGACAGAGGTTTTAAGCAAATGGTCCAAAAGAGGATTTCGCGAGACAGATGGACAAATCAATGTTAACTAAAATGGCTGAAAATAAAAATTAAAAAAACGGATATAATATTTTGCTTATTTTTTGTAAAAAAAATATTTCATACAACTACTCTTTACAGTGATATGGTTTTCTACAATGCAGGACAGCTGAAATTATTTGTTAAGCTAGGAAATGGGCCAAAAGTGAATTTCGCGAGACAAGAATGGCCGCAATCTTGAAAATAGGCGAGCTTTTGAACCAAGAGTCATAGGAGAGTTTTTTGTATTGATGTTGAACAAAATTAACTTAAAACGGGAATCCTATCGACAGAGGGTTTAAGGCAAATGGTCCAAAAGTGGATTTTGCGAGACAGAAGGACAAATCAATGTTAACTAAAATGGCTAAAAATAAAAAAATGGATACCATTTTTTGCTGATTTTTTGTAACAAAATTATTTCATACATCTGCTTTTTACATTGATATGGAGTTTTACAATGTAGGACACTTGAAATTATTTGTAAAGCTAGGAAATGGGTCAAAAGTGAATTTCGCGAGACAAGAATGGCGGCCACCTTGAAAATAGGCGAGCTTTTGAAGCAAGAGTCATAGGAGAGTTTTTTGTATTGATGTTGAACAAAATTAACTTAAAATGGGAATCCTATCGACAGAGGGTTTAAGGCAAATGGTCCAAAAGTGGATTTTGCGAGACAGAAGGACAAATCAATGTTAACTAAAATGGCTGAAAATAAAAAAAATTGATATAATTTTTTGCTGATTTTTCGTAACAAAATTATTTCATACATCTGCTTTTTACATTGATATGGAGTTTTACAATGTAGGACACTTGAAATTATTTGTAAAGCTATGAAATGGTCAAGCGAGACAAAAATGGCGGCCATTTTGAAAATAGGCGAGCTTTTGAACCAGGAGTCATAGGGGAGTTTTCTGTATTGATGTTGAACAGAAACAACTTAAAACAGGAATCCTATCGACAGAGGTTTTAAAACGTGCCACTGTTGTTGACGGAAAAGTGGATTTCGCTAGTCAGACGGACAAATCAATGTTAACTAAAATGGCTGAAAATAAAAATATGGATACAATTTTTCACTGATTTTTTGTAACAAAATTATTTCATATATCTACTCTTTACATTGACATGGATTTTTACAATGTAGGACACCTGAAATTATTTGTAAAGCTAGGAAATGGGTCAAAAGTGAATTTCGCGAGACAAAAATGGCGGCCATTTTGAAAATAGGCGAGCTTTTGAACCAGGAGTCATAGGGGAGTTTTCTGTATGGATGTTGAACAGAAATAACTTAAAACAGGAATCCTATCGACAGAGGTTTTAAAACGTGCCACTATTGTTGACGGATGTCATTTGTTGTTGCTGCATTGGTTTCTTCATTCATTGTCTTCTTTCTTTGTCTTCTTTCTTTGTCATCTTTCTTTGTCTTCTTTCTTTGTCTTGATTTGATTGTGATGTTAGTTATCTTTCTTCAGGGTCCACAGACTTGAGACTGCGCGTAGGTGGGTTAAACGTTTTGATCCGGCCGGAAAACTCTCCCCTTCCCCTTACTGATGTTCTTATGTTCATCTGTCTTCTTAGTTCACCCTCTTTGCGGAGAATATACTGTTTCATTTACATTTGTTAATGTTCTCTTCTCTCATTAATTTTCCAGTGCTTCATGATGATATTCTCCTGCATATTGTATTTAGTACATATCCATTTATTTCTTGTTATAGCTTTCTTAGTATATGAATTTAGTGTGTTACTCCTGTAACCTTGACGTTGTAGTTTATTTCCCAGGCTGGTAACTCTGTTTGTTGCATCTTCCATTTGACTGCAGATTCTTGAAATCCTTATTATTTGTGATATAAATATTCCATAGGACTGGTTTCTAGGAATATTTCCGGATAAATCTGGATATGAGACTATTTAGAAATTGAAGTTTTCCCTTTTGTCGTATAGTTTTGTTGTGATTTGTTTATTTACTATTTTCATTTGTATGTCCAGAAAAGTTGTTTCTGTATCCTTCTCATTTTCCTTGTTTAACACTAGTTCTTCAGGATAGATGTTATTCATATCAGTCTCCATTTCTCCGTCGTTGTTTATTGTACATAAATCATCGATGAATCTTGTAGTTTTAGCATATTTTAGTACTTTGGAATAGTCTTCCCTATACATTTTCTCAATGGCTTGAAATTCATAACTGTATAAGTATAGGTTTGCCATATATGGCGCCGGATCGATTCCCATCGGTATTCCAATTTTCTCTCTTAGAATTGATTTCCCTGCTTTAAAGTAAGCTGTGTCTACGATGAAATCCACTAGATCATTGCACTCTCCTTTGGTATATGCCTTTTTATTATCCGCCTTTCCACCCCATTTGGCTTCATCTCCGCCTACTGTTATCTTTTGGTTAGTTCCTCCTCTGAAGGCTTTATCTATAACCCATTTCAGTTTTTCCTTTATGTCAGTTAGATTAATCTTTGTGTATAGTGTAGAGAAATCATACGAGGCTATGTTCCTTGCCCCATTCCTTAAATTTACACTTTTTATGTTATCTAACATATTTTGGTTATTGTCGCTAATCCACATCCTATTGGCACCTGTATAATCCTTAATCTTCTCACAGTAACTTTTGTTAGTATATTGCACTAGTTTAAGAATTTTGGTCAGTTTTTTGGCAGCTGGTTTTACAGAACTTTTCTTTGAGCCAATGATATATCTAAATTTAATTGGCTGTTTATGCATTTTAATTGTAAGATGAATCCTTGGTATAATATTTTGTTCTTCTCCCTGTTCAATCTTGAATTTTGTTTTCATTGTCTCTTTGATTTCCTTCACTATATCTTCTTCTTCTTTATCTTCTATCCTTTGATAGGTGTCATTTCCAATTTCCTCTTTAATCTTCTTTATGTAGTATTGTTTGCACATAAACCCAATATTATTTGCTGCCTTATCAATGGGTACAATGGCATATTTTTCCTTGAGTTGATTGAGTTCTTCCATAGCATTTTGGTCATTTAGTGTTTGCTTTGGATTTTTAATGTGTCTAAATTTTGTATTTTGAAGTAACTTAATCTTTTCTTTAACCTTTTCCATTACAGTATTTTTCCATTCATTTAAGTATACTTTTGAAACTTTTTCATTTTTTGTCCAACTTATGGCGTACTCATCTATTCCTTTCTTTATTTCTTCTTTTGCTTTTCTGAAGTTTATGTTTCGTTTTTCTCTATAGCCAGGACCTTTACTGAATAGCTTTCTCAATTTTGAATTTTGTATAATCTTCAGATTTCCTGTTATGACGTGACCATGGTCTTCATCCTTAAATTCAGATGTATTACAATCGCATTCTCCTATATCGTTGCCTTCGTCGATACTTTCTGTAATCTCACTATAGTTGAACAATTTATTCCTTATTGGCTTTGTGTATGTATAGACAATACCTGGTGGTTCCTTATTTTTGATACTTGGAGGTATTGTCTTGATCACTTCTTCATCTCTCAAGATATTTGCAATGTTGATTACTTCTACTGCTTTGTTTTCAAATAGTATTTTACAGAATTTGGTTGGTTTCTTTTTCCTATTCTTGGTTTTTAGTTTATTGTTTTTCCTGAGTTTTGATTGGATTCTGTCCTCCAGAGTAATTTTAAGTCGTGTGTGTAGTCTATCATTATCTTCTATATTTATCATTCCAAGTTTTTTCAATTCTGTCTTCTTCATTTGTGGGACTAATCTTAAGATTGTTTTCATACCTGCCAGTACATTTCCGTTGCTTTGTTCCACTATAGTTTCAAATACGCCATTGGCTTTTAATGCCTTTTCTTTTCGGTGGTTTCCCTTTGGTCTTTTGTTTTTCTTCTTCCTTTTATTATCAAAGTCGTTGTATATTACATCATCTTCTGTTCTTTGCTGAAGATTTTTTTCCAGTCTATTGTTTAATCCATATGGGTGTACACATTGAAATTTCTTTATCCAGTATGACTCCTTGTCCTCTCTTTGTTTTTGGTCTGCTGCCTTTTTGATTTCATATTTTTTACTTAGTTTGCTGATTTTCTTATCCTCTATTGGAACTCTTTCAATTATTTGTACATTATATTCTGAATCTTTACATGGGCCTTCATTGAAGTGATTCGCAAAGATCATACTGTTAGTTCCCTTGTTGTTTTTTATCCTACTTCTGTGGTCATTGAATCTTGCTTTAACTGTCTGGCCTGTTTGTCCAACATACTGAATACCGCATGATGTACATGTAGCCAAGTAGATCACATTTTTTGTTTCACAGGACACTTCATTAAGGTCGTTTGTCCTGATTTTATACTGTTTACCAGTGTTATCGGACGGACGCAAGGACGGACAGACGAGTGAGTGATTGCAAAAGCTCACCATGTGAGCTAAACAGGCTTGCACCCACCTGAAAATCCATCTGCACCCACTTGAAAAGAAGGAAAAGCATGAAAAATGGGCATATTTTGACGAATTTTGGTCTGAATTTTGAAAATGAGAATATTGCACCCACTTGAGTAGAAATAGTGTGGAGAACACTGAATACAATATGATAATTTAATGCTATTGTACTTTCAGAACTTGTGAAGAATGGACCAAGAAGAATGGAGTCTGGAAATGTTCCAGTGATTTCTGGAACAGTGATTATGAAAAAGTGAATTACTAAAACTATTTGTATTGATGATGGAACACTAGTTATCTACCAAGCTACTGTCTAGGTTATGATGACTTCCATAAACAAGACAAAAATCCAGTACCTCAAAATTAATTCCAACATATCTGCCAAATGCATATGATGATTCACTTTCATATCCATGTCATGTTAGTGATAAATGACTTATTTTTCTGATAAATCATATCTTTCTTGAGGTTAATTTAGTGTTCAAGTCAAATTCCTGATATTTACCATATGCTTTCAATTGTTAAAAATAAAATTGTGTTAGAAAATAAATATAATCTGGATAATTTGCATAGTAAAGTTGCATTGTAAGAATAACAGTTAAGTATACATTTATTTATCTCAACTAATTTAACTCGACTAATCAGCATCAGGTACTTTAGTTCGAGAAATATGAATTATTTGTACTCCTTGGGCCAATAGACTAGATACGGGTAGAAATAATCTTGTGTACGTCATTAAATATTCAAAATTCAAAATTGTTTTTGATTCTTTAGCACATCTAGAACGACTTTAAAATAAATTATTTTATTTAGCATGAAAGCAAAACCATGAAAATGACCATTCATTATCCAATAACTGGCTATAAATGCTAAATACAAGAGGATATTACAAGTACTGCTTTTATTTCATTTTAATTTCTATTAACATTTTATTGGAACCAGACCAAACATTATTTGTATGATATGCTTACTGTGAATGTCACTTTTTGTGAGTTGAGCTATAAATACTTTATTTCATGTGAAAAATTTGTATAACATATGAAAAGTGCTTCACCATCAAATGTGTTAAATGCTGAGCCTCATACATTCTGTAGCGTCTCAATCATAAGTCACCCATATCAACAAAAGCACCAGTTCCATCTATCTATCAACACATTGATCAAATGTAAAACAGCTCAAACTGGCCATGTCAGAGCTTGCAATTTTGATCTGTCATTCAAGTTTTTACCAAAGACAATGAAAGATGGCGAAATTAGTTGAGTCACACATGATTCATTCATTTTTAATTAAAGTGTTGCCATCTTTTCAATCAAGAGTTTTTTAAAAACATGCACTTTGTCAAAAGTATGAATGCACTTCTAATGATTTCTGAACTTTGAATGCTCAAGTGCTCTTTTCTATGTGAATTATTTTGTTCTTGCTTCAATATAAATGCAAATCAAGCTTTGTTTTGAATTTGATTGAGTGTGTTTCAATGATTATTTGATCCTTTCTTCTTCTAAACTATGCATAGTGCCCCTTTAAATCAATATGTAAAATTAAGCTAAAATTAAAGAGCCACTGCAGTATTAGCCTCGATTATAGTGATACTATTGCTTGTAGTGAAAATATTTTCTGATATTATCTGCTAATATTACTACAAACATGCCTATAATGCATTATTCAGATTTAGGCAACATATACATGTATCACTGTGCCTTTCAAGTAAATGAAAAATTATTTACAATTATCAGTACCAGGTCACCCTGATCTAAGTATCTTTAACATACTGTATTGGCTGCTTAACCTTACTCAAACAACTTTGAATGCTCTGCTCTGCCTGGGAATTTGGGAAGGGAGTATCTAGATCACAGGATCTATACACAAAGGATTCTAAATTGTTGCAGTAAATGTACACAGGTATTTTGCTCTTAAAATCTGGATATAATTAGGATAATTATCAAACCATTGCAGTAAATTGAGCTGAATTAAAATGTTCTTCACTCATTTTTGCTATCCCAGCCTATAGTGAGGCGCAGTTTAGGTATACTTTTAAGGCGCAGTTTTGGTATACTCATGAGGTGTACTTTAGGCGCAATTTACAGGCGCAGTCCTGTGTTAAAATCCCATAGGCAGGCGCGTTTCAATTATGCTAATTATACCAATAGTATACCTAGAGGCGCAGTATTGGTATACGCCTCATATCAGGTATATACCTCATATCAGGTATACGCCTCATGTCAGGTATACGCCTCATTATACCTGTTTTATAGGTATTATTTTGATATATACCTGCTTTTCAGGTATCGCCTGTTAAGAGGTATACTATTCCTATCATTTTGATTTATCGGGGCAGCAACTAGGGCTTATTATTGGTAAATACCTACTTTTCAGGTATACGCCTGATAAGAGGTACATACCTAGTTTGTTGGTATAGTTTTATTTCTTAGTTGTTGTGAGGAAAGTGTTTGGTAAATGTAGTAACCTCCATAATTAAATGAGTTGTACATTTAGTTTGAATTGCTTTGTTGTTTTCTAGCAATAGCTTGTCTCATTAATAAGATACAGGTCTATGAAAACTTTAAAATGATGCAGCAAAAATTACGTAATATTCTTATATAAATTATATGTCAATTTCCTATATATTGTATTTTTGTTTTATATTTTAAATTTTACCATATTTTGAATTTTTATTATTTTCAGGCATCTTACTTTAGGTCTCCCAGGCTTTTTGATTATTTTTTAACAATTTTTGATAAGACGAAATTGAGGAGTTGAAAGGACAATTTATTGATCTATTTATCCAATATATAATCTGTCTCTCTTATGATCCTAATCAAATACTATGATAAAAATGGAAAATTTTTCGGAAATATATTGCTTGCAAATTCTCTAAGTTTTTGAGGCGTACTTTTGGTATATCTATCTGTAGATTTAATCATTAGAGTTTTTAAGGCGCACTTTTGGTATATACGCCTGTAAATAAGGTATATAATGAAAATGTGTAAGTTTTTGAGGTGCACTTTTAGTATATACGCCTTGAAATGAGGTATATAATGAAAATGTATAAGTTTTTGAGGCGTACTTTTGGTACATACGCCTGGAAATGAGGTATATAATGAAAATGTTAAAGTAAATGAGGTATTGATTTGGTATACGCCTCAAGAATACCTGAAAAATGAGGCGTACTTTTGGTATATACCTGTAAGTGAGGCGTAAATGAGGTATACTTTTGGTATACGCCTGCTATACCTGTCAATAGGCTGGGATATTGTTACTAATCTTAACTTATAAAGTTATTTCATAAACTGGATGTATATTTGTCTCTTTCACTTTGTTAGAAAATATACACACGCAGGTGACATTTAATATTTAACTTTTTTTTTATTTATCATGTTTTATTCAAATTCAAAATTTGTAGATTTATTCAGAAAACCTACAATATCACGATGTATTGCCTTAGGACACTCTTGCAGGGGCGGATCTAGGAACCAACAAGGGGTTCCCAGATTGTGCATTAAAAAAACTTTGGACTTGTTATGCGTATTACTATGTGTTTTTAAATAGATTTTTCAGTCTACCTTTAACTCAAGAGGCAACATCTCTAGCTAACATCTACTGATCTTGGGTTGCAGTTAGGGAGATTCAATGCTTTAGATGCTTGTTAGAATAGTCTTATTGTGAATAATAAAGGAATTGAGATCATGACATCTTAGTTACATTATGGTACCCCTAGATTAGAGAAAGGACGCATACAAACAAGAAGCGCCAAACATAAGAGGCTCTTAAAACCAAAAAGGGGTCCCATACCAGGGGCGTAGGAAGGTGTAAATGCAACACTACGCCAAAAATCGCGCCAAAAAAATATGAAACAATTGTGTCAATATTCTATATCAAAACGCCTATATTATGCTTGTAAAACGTCATTTTATGGTAACAGAGATTTTAAGCTTGCAATGTTTTTCACAACCTAAATCTGAACGGAAATACTTAAGCGATGCATTTATATGGGCGATTGGTCATACGTATAGGTTGGCGTTTCGATTTTATATGCAAGCTTTAAATCCCTGATACCTTTTTAATGTGCTTAAAAATGTTCGAATGATTTTCATCATTTAAAATCACGTTTTAAATCTCGACACAAATCATTCTCACTTTGCAAATGTCTCGAACGATTGAGACGACCAATTTCAAAAAAACAATTAGAGATTTTTTAATCATTTTCGAATAATTGAATTAAGATATATAGTATTGTCTGATTCCATCGTGTACCGTGCAATACAATACGTACAGATTAAAGAAACTAGTTTGATCAATTGATATAAAGAAACGCATTCGTGATCAATGAAACAAATAAACACACCCACCACAAAGGTCAAATCGAGGTCAACGTGACTTAGGGGGTGCCAAAAATGTTATAAAACAAGAATCTATTATTTTTCAAATGAAAAAAATAGGTAATCGCTTTTCTAAAACTGAAATCAATGGAACGTGTAATTGAATAATCAGCATTTTCAAGTTGTTTTTGTCTTTAACATCCATATTTCAAAAAGTACTACCAATAACAATTAGTGATTTAGTAAGAAAATAGATAATTGTTGACTTAACTATAATTTCGTGTCTACGATTTTGCATAGCAACGGAATATAAATCGATAGTGAAATTGAAAAATTGGGGTAGGGGAGAATAAAAAAATGTACATCTAAATTTAAAGAGGTTCATCATTATAATTATATGATACCATAGTTTGCATAAGCATTACGGAAAATGCAGAAAAAATGTCAAAGGTATTCATCAAGCAGTTTTTGAAAAAAAAAACTGTTTTCCTCTCAAATTCGTGAAGAGAACGCGATTCACGAATATTTGGCAAAATTGTATTCATAAGACATTCAATAGTGGCTCGATTTTCATGAAATAAAGCATGTTGGTAAGGGAATTCAATCTGTTAAATGATATTTTCCAGACAGACCAATAATGATATGGTATCCTCAAAACATTTCTTTAGGCTAGTGTGCTCGAGATTACTTTTACAATTTATGAACAATGAGAAAATATGACTAAAGAACATAGGAAAATTCTTTTTTATTCTCACTTTTCAACACTACGCACTGGCGTTTTGGCGTACATTGTTCCTACGCCACTGCATACTGAATACTGAATTCAGTATTATAACTTATTGACCAGAGTCATATGTCAATAAGGCATTGTCACATAAATCTTCACCAAATCTGATGATTGGTGACATTAGTGCCAGTTGTTAACAATAACATTTCTCCAGACCAAAATATTTTCAGTCATAATAGTGACAATTTTGAAAATCAGTATTATAACTTATTGACCAGAGTCATATGTCAATAAGGCATTGTCACATAAATCTTCACCAAATCTGATGATTGGTGACATTAGTGCCAGTTGTTAACAATAACATTTCTCCAGACCAAAATATTTTCAGTCATAATAGTGACAATTTTGAAAATCATCATATTTTGATAATAATCAAAAATAGCATTATTATCTGATATATATATCTGTTAATTTTATTCCTAACGTTCCCAAAGTTAAAAGTAAATATATAAATGCTCCAGTTCAAAATAAGTTTTAACGAAAATAGCAACTAGTTTTGATAATAGTACAATAACGTCATTTCAAAGGGCAATATAGTGAAATATTGGACCAAGGGCCACAGGCCCAAGGTCCATTATTTCACTATTTTGCCCGCAGAAATGACGTTATTACTATTATTACCACCGTTAATGACAAGGGCTGAAATAGCAAATTTGAAATAGAAAATCTTACGCACTGAACGATATCACTTTTCCCGGGAAACATAGCCGGGCGGATAATGTCATTATTGCCCGACTAAAGTCATTAACGCCCGACACAATATTGCTCACGTCAATATAGCAATTTAAATGCCTTCTCAACTAGTACTAAAACCCCTAGAACAGGCCCTGCAAGGTGGTAATAATAGCTATTTTATGCAGGCTAGAAACATTTTCAGATTTAGACAACATATACCACCCTGACTTTCAAGTGAATGGAAACTAATATTTACAATTATTAGTACCAGGTCACCCTAATCTAAGTATAATAACATATTGGCTGCTTTTCTCTTTTCTTTACTCAAACAACTTTGAATGCTATCTGATCTGCCCAGGAATTTGGGAGGGAGTATCTACATGGATGGTTCTAAATTGTTGCAGTAAAGGAATAGATGTAGATATAGATGTAGCAGATTTTGCTCTATTAATCTGGATTAATTAGGCTAATTAAAAAACATTGCAGGTAATTGGGTTGAATTGATATATTCTTCAGTCATTTTTGCTGCTATTTCAATAACGCCGTCCAAGTATTGCAAAAACGTAATGAAAAATCCATGGACCCGGAAATAAAAAGTGATTGCGTTTTGTGGACGCAGTGCAAGCCATACTCATACAATCAACTTTGGATGAATGATTTGATAAAGATCTTACCTTCAGTCTCTTTATTTCGTCAGAATCCAATAAATAATTGAAGAATATTCTATTTCTAAAAGAAATAAAATTTTCTTTCGAAATTTCCTTCCCGGAAGTTGATTTCTGATCGAAATAGTACGAGGCATGTGATAGGACAAAAATTTATACAATACTCGATTTCCGAGCAGTAATCAGTATGAGTCCTACGATTGGCCGGTAGCTTAAGACCTGATTCAAACCATTTTCAATTGGTCAAGTGTGATCACGTGATCATTATTTGAGACTGCATATGCGCAAGAAACTGAACTAAAAAGTTGAACCTCGCGCAGATTGCCCCTAAACTAAACATGCTAAAGCAAAATCAATAGCAAATTGTTTCGAAATTCGCAAGGAAAAGGTGTTTTAAATGGGAGAATATAAGTTATGATGGTATCTGTATCATTCAATGACATACTAGACTTGCAAGAACGCTGATTCAGACCGATAAATAGCAAAAGCAGTGGTACAAAATTTCATCAATTTATTTCATCCAGTGTAAAAACGTGACTTTTGAATTCCCGGGAACATTTTTTCAAGGGACGCAGTTTTTTGAAGGGAGACGCATTTTTTGAAAATCATTACGTCCAAGGGACGCAATTTTGGACAAGCCTACTGAAAACACTGTTTTTGCTATACTAAATCTTAACTATTAAAGTTAGTTCATAAACTGGATGTAACATGAGACACTTATTTCTCAATGAACAGTGGAATGTAACCGAAATATAAAATAATGATGTTATTTCTTACTTATCAAAATTGTGAATTCATTCAGAAAACCTACAATATCACGATGTATTACTTTGGTTTTAAGTGCTCAAGTGAAATATGTCCCCCTCCTTGTTGGTTCCCAGTCCATCCCTGCATTTTTACACTTTTATATCCTTATTAATAGAGAAAGAGTGATTTTGCAATTCTAGGACAAATATGGATGCCAAGGCTCTCAAGAAACTAGCCATAGCTAATTGTAATGAGTTTGGCAGACGTTGGAATGAGCCAAATAAAAGTTGGGAGAAACTAGTTGAAGACTTATATAACACTGATGCAGTGATATACCCACCAGGCAGTCCACCAATCACTGGACTCACAAGTATGCATAAACCTAAAATATTTGTTAAGTCATGTGACATTCATATCGTCAAAATGGACACTGCACTTTTGGGGTTTTTGTTTTAATTTTTTGAATACTATTTGTTAAATCAACCAAAATTTCCTTTGTACATGTATAACTATAATATTGAGAGGTCTAAGAAAATGTTGTATATGCTATTTTATTCCAACTAGCTACGGAAAGATATCTTAATTCATTCTCAAGAATTGGTAAAAAGAAACAAAAAACAATTGCACTAAAAAACAAAAAATGTTAATAACAAAAACAGTTATGTAAAATATATATATATAATTTTCGTATTAAATTGTTGTCAATCAGTCAAAATAACATAAAGGACCGTGTTTTTTACAGAATGTTTTCAATAATTGGTTTAAGAGAAAAACATTGTTGAATTTAGTTCACCATATCAATACCAATCCTTTGAATCAAATTTAAGTCATCAGTGCTGGCTATTTTGAATTGATTGGTCAGACTGAGAGTTTTTGAGCAAAGGTCCAATGCCTATTAGGTATAAGCCACACACATTTGGACCAAATCTGTCTACTGGAATACGAACAAAAGAATGGAAGCAAGAACGGAAGGATGGCTTCTTTATATCCCTACCAAACCTTGTTGGTGGGATAATAAGTGAATAAATAATTCATGGGCTTAGTCAGAGGGGTGCGATGATTGCGAACGCACCCCCCCCCCATAACCAATAAAAATAAAACCATTAAAAAAAAGAAAAGAGCTTTATAAAATGCTTTTTAATTGAAGCTTCTAGCTCAATTTTGAAGGAAGTCATATCATTTTTTGTAAAATTCAAAACAAATCTTAAGATTTTTTTGGGCTCGATCGCATCCCCCCATATCAAAATTTACAAAGGCTTTACACCTACAATTTACATTCAGTTTATACTTACTTTACAATAGGTGACCAATTTCATATGCAAATGAGCTAATTTACACTCAGTTTACACCTTAGTATACACCCACTTTACACTTAAGTTTACATCTACTTTACATCTAGTTCGCACTTAGTTTTCACTTAAGTTTACACTTAAGTTTACACTCAGTTTACACTTACTTTACACCCAGTAAATAGGTGACCAATTTCACATGCAAATGAGCTAATTTACACCTAAGTTTACACTCAGTTTACACTTTAGTATACATCCAATTTACATCAAGAGCACATTCTGATTGGTCAGATTTTAAACTGAATTTACAGTTAGTTCACATAGTTCACATACAGGTAATCCTTAATTGGCGAAATACTAACTGCTTATCGCAGGGGGAGAGAATGCAAAGATATTCTGAATTTTGAAGCACTGTGATCAGAGAATAATATCAATGAAGATACAGGGGGTCCAAAGTGTAACGAATTGCAAAAAATTGCAAAAAACAAAATCCCATGTTAAATCGCCATGGGGATTTTCCTGGAATTTTCTGTCTAAGCGCTTAAAAAAGTATTTGTAGGAGTTATGCTATAGTACAAATATCACAGAATGATCAGCATTTAAGATCTATACAAATAGTTCTGCTCAGATTATAAAATTGAAGTTTTAAACAAAAAATGCTAAAAAATTCTGTCTTGTAAAAAGTCCAAATCCGCCATCTTGAATTATGATGTCACAATGACACTCTTCTTTTGCGTATTAAATTTTTTCAAGAAAAAAAACCCATAAAATATTGGTCTATATAATTTATTGGGCCTTGCTTCCTTCTCTTGCTTCTTGATTCTTTTAAATAACTTTTTTATTTTCTTCATTTTTCCAAAAAGTTGCCAGTCTCCAAGGAGTTAATGAATGTATGTCCTATGTAAAACCTATACAAATAAACTGACCCATATTGAATTACAACCCAGGATATAGTGCCATCATGATTCAGATTAGAATGAATTCTAGGTGAAAATATCAAAACAAACGGGCAAGCACAAAAGGTAGAAAGATTCAATGAATATATTGAAAAGAAATTAAGAAAATGGATAACTAAATGAACAATGATGATGAAACTGGAACAAATGCACAACTAATACCTAATGGTAAAGTTGACAGCAAAATCAAATAAAGTAAAACTGTACCAGGGCCGATGTTATAGGATTTTGTGAAGACTTACCAAAACCAAAATGGCTAAGCCAGCTTTGATTGAATGAGAGGCTGCATGAGCCTCGTTTTGGAATTAGAATTCAGTCAAGTATACACTTAGTTTACACTTTGACCAATATTTGATTTTTCTGAGTCTAATTTACATCCAGTTTTCACTTTAACAAATTCAAAGTCAAGTTTACACCTAGTAAATCAGTGTTTACTTTCTGCTAGTAAATACCTATTTACTTGAGGTAAAGTTAACATCGAAGTATACACCAAGGTCTGGTGTAAATTAAGTGTAAACTGACTGTAAATTGGATGTAAACTTGAATTCTAGTCGACTGAAAACCGAAATAGTTTGGGCTGATCGCACCCCACCCCTGACTGAAAGCTGTCTAAGCCCATGGAATTTATGACATCCAAAATACAAACACTCAAACATTTTTTATTGCAGATATCAGCACATTTTTTCAAGTGTTCCCAAATAATCTTAAGGTACACGGCAGTCTCACAAAAGTCAAAAGTGTGGGAGAAGACTCATACTTTGGAATATTCAGTTTTCAAGGAACAATTGATGGAAAAGAAGTTGACAGATTCTCGTAAGTTACTAAGAAAATTATAGAAAATTTCTGATATTTTAAGTGTTGACATCTAAAACTTCTTTTTTTATTTTATGGCCCTTTTGTATTTCATTTAGTCAATTTGGTAATTTTTTCAATATTAAAACTTTAATTTGGCATTTTAATTACGAAAAAAACAATCAAATAACTGACTCATATAAAATAAGGTCTTACACTTTCTCGAGCAATGTTTAAGGAAAATTCTAAGGCAGGAATCTGTATCATGATTAGATTAGCTATAAATAAAAGGAAGCCATTAGGAGCAAATGCAGTGATCTCACCTGTATAAAGTAAGTGGGTGCAGCACCCACTTGAGATTTTAAAAACAGGCTTTCACCCACCTGAAAATCCATCTACACCCACTTGAAAAGAAGAAAAAGCATGAAAAATAGGCATATTTTGACTTTGGTCTGAATTTTGAAAATGAGGATTTTGCAACCACTTGAGTAAAAAATCCTGTGGAGAACACTGAAATACAATATGATAGTTTAATGCTATTGTACTTTCAGAACTTGTGAAGAATGGACCAAGAAGAATGGAATCTGGAAATTGTCCAGTGATTTCTGGAACAGTGATTATGAAAAAGTGAATTACTAAAACTATTTGTATTGCATGTTGATGATGGAACACTAGTTATCTACCAAGCTACTGTCTAGGTTATGTTGACTTCCATTTGAAGATTCACTTTCATATCCAGGTCATGTTAGTGATAAATGACTTATTTTTCATAAATCATATTTTTTCTTGAGGTTAATTTAGTACTCAAGTCAAATTCTTGAAGAGGGCTGATATTTACCAAGTGCTTTATGATAGTTTTCAATTGTTAAAAAGAAAATTAAATATACTTTGAATAATTTGCATTGTAAAGTTGCATAGTAAAAAGAACAGTTGAGTATACAGTTATTTACCTCAACTAATTTACCTCAACTAATTTAACTCAACTAATCAGCATCAGGTACTTAGGTTCTAAAAATATGAATTATTTGTACTCCTTGGGGCTGGGCCAATAGTAAGATACGAGTAGAAACAATCTTGTGTACGTCATTAAATATTCAAAATTCAGTCAAAGTGATGTCATATTTAAAATCTACATGTAAAAGTACATCTATGGTTTCAAAAATCGTTTATCAGCTTTGATGAAAATATAATTTTTTTGTGTCTCCTAGTTCAGGGAGATTCCCAATATTACAAAATCACAAAAAGTGAAACATCTTTTCTTGTATTGGGCAGATAACATTTTCTTTTACTGGACATATCTTAATTTGCATAACTATTAGATACATAAGGGTGATATGAAAATTGATTCACTAAAACAGATGAATATTTAAGTTAAAGGCTACTTTCTACTATACCCGCCATGCTATCTGACCCAAATGAGCCACCTGGTGGTGAAACTGGTAACTACCTAATTCTCACATCTGAGTTATTGTTCATCCGGTAAAGGTACAAATATGCATTATATTTTAGAGATATAGTAATAATGTCAGCTAGCTAACATTTTTTATAACATCATTTATTTTTAGCTGGGGGGGGGGGGTTATAAATAGCCTACCCTAGCAATGATGCCCTCTAAGCACACACGCTAAAAGGGGAAAGACAAATGAGTATTCAAAAATTCACGAAGAAAAATAAAGATGTAAGATGTAAGAACACACTCTGGAGTCACAAGTAAAACCAGCCCCCAATATCTCAATTTTTGATTTTACACACAGTAATGCACAACTTCCTCAAGTATAAGTAAACACACATCAGGGATCAAGTTTAATTACATTGTTCCAAAAATGTTTATTGGTTAGATAAGTATAAAGAATTCCTTATAACTTATTAACTCATCATGTACTTTTGTGATGAACTGGCCTATTAGCAAAATTAACTTCTAATCTTAAAAGTACTTTGAAGTTAATTTTGTTGAGCAGGAAGCTACAAAGGAAGTCGAAAGCTACAAAGTAAATTATGAGGTTAACTTTGTATTAGCGATTTTATTGAAGTTGATAACTAATTTAATTGGAAAAAATAGGTTTTAAATTTATTAGAAATATTGTCAAATAGGTAAAAATACAGTACTCATTGGTACTTTGAGAGAATTCATGCCACTTCACATATACATGTATGTAAGTTTGGTTAAATGATAACTTTGAGTCTATGGCAATTTACTGTCTGCCTGCCACCCCCCTGCCTCTTACCATTCCTATAAAATGCCCTCTGGCGATTTAGGGATGCTATTGTAATTGCATTGTAAACTATATCAATGAAATAAATAATAATAATAAAAATAAAAAAAACTTTTTAATTATTTGACTTCTGGCGGATCCCCCACTTTTACCTCGCCTTGCTTACGCCATCCTGCCATATCTTTCAAGTGAATAATTTACAACGATAGTACCAGGTCATAATGCACTAATTAAGCACTGATATTCAACATACATTGGCTGCTTTACTTTACTCGAAAGACTTTGTACTGTATTATATCTGAACTGCCTAGGAATTTGAAAAGGAGTATCTACATGTAGGATTCTAAATTTTTGCAGTAATGCATTTAATATAATCTGGATTCATCAACTATCAAACAATTGCAGGTAATTGTTATGCTGTGTTATTGCCATGTATGTATAACATTGCTATAACCTCCAGGGTCATATTGCTGTATCATTTCTTCTTTTAAAATACTATAGCGTATCAAAGTTATAGTTTAAAATGGATGTCATTTTGTCAAGTTCAGTTTGATAGAAAACATACATCTTGAATATGTTACATTTAACACGAGACATTCCTTTGTATTTCAACAGTGAACTGTAACCCAAAATATAACTATACCATAACTTATCACTTTATCAAATTCAGAATTGTGAATTCATACATGTCAGACAGCCTATACAATCACCATGTAAATGCCAGAGTGCTCCAGGGTATATAATGACAACCAAGGCCATAGACTATACACTGAACATACATAGTCGCCGATTATTACTAGACACACATATTGGACAGGATATACCAGACACACATGGTCTCAGACCATAGCCGTAGGCAACGGGGGTTCGGTGGGTTCGAACGAACCCCCGGTCAGGATTTCCCAAAATATTATTTTCTCGAAAAATTCATAGCAATAACCAGCTACATTAAATTACTTTGCTATTTTAAAAATACAAACATGTATATGACCAGCAAATGAATTGATATTTGTTATGGTGAACACGAGAGCCTTATTTTGTTAAAAACATAGCATAGGGAAATTACAATTCTCTCAAAAAGTCTGGCAACCTTAGGCACAGGGTGAGATCGTTTAATTTTAGGAAGACCCGAGAGCATGAGATTTTACATTTTAGAAATAACAATAATTTCGCACAATTCACTTAAAAGCTGCTTCTTCTCGGACAAAATAAACCATCTTGGGAATGGCTAAATCAGTCTTTTGAAGGAATTTTGTTTTAAGCCAGCTCTAGTCCAATACAAAGTTATTGAAAATTATTCAAAACAATGCAGAAGTCCCATACTCCGAAAGATTTTACAACATTTACACGAACAAATATCTGGAATAGTCATAAAATTGGTGAAACACATGTTCTTTCAAATGTGTACACCTCTGTTTTGTTTTATTTCACTTGAAATCTAAAATATTTCTTGGGACGTCCCCGGGGCTGGCAAGTCCCCCAAACCAAATCAATTGCGTTAAAAGCATATATCATTTATAAACACAAGCATTTGTTCAAACGAGTATTTACTATCCATCACTTTTCATTTGTTTTTTCATATACACTCCACTCATCTTAGGGATTGTATAAAGTTTAAATTGTTATCGTTTCAGTGTACTTGCTCTCCATTTTCATGAATATCAAACGTTGGTGGATCATGTCATTCATGATATGTTTAGCGAATAAATTACATAATAAAAAACATTGAAAAATCATATGGCATTAATATTCAAATAATGTAGGCCTAATTTGTTAAGCCATCTGAACTTCTTAACAAAACATGTTTCATATTCGAACAGTCACTTTCATTCATAAATGATTTATATACATCAAAACGTTTTTATTATCAATTGCAGTTGATCTGCTCCGGGGGACTTACCAGATCCGGGGACGTACAAAGAAATAGTTTTTACTTTTTTTAAACTAAGCAAAACCGAGACCCACTTACATGTATTTGAATAACAGATGTTTTCATCAGTAATGCGAATATCCCGGATAGTTTAAAAAGCCTTCATGTAAACGTTGTAAAAAATAGAAGAACGATCTTTCAGAGCATAGGGTGTCTGCGCCATTTTCAATGACCTTGCATTTGATCCAAACTGGCTTCCAACAATATTCCTGCAAAATAATGATAAGCCATTGCATAGGGTGACTTATTTTGTCCGAGATGAAGTAGCTTAAACGTTAAAGAATAAATCGTGCGAAATAGTTGATATTCCTTGGCAAAAAATCATGGTCCAGGGACCAGGGTCTTCCCAAAAATAGACGAAATAATGGTGGTTTCGGAGCAAATCAGATTTCAGGATAGATATTCAGTAAAAGATTCACCAAAAATATTTTGATGCAGAAAATTAAGTTGTCTAACCCTTTTGCACGCTGCGTTTTTATTTTACTTTGTAGACATAAAAGTTAAAGAGCTACAAGGTCATCTTTGAAAATCATTTTACGTCCTTTGTTATTTCAATGGGAGAGGTTTCTTGATAAAGTTTATTACTTTCATCATCATCATCATTTTTTGTTAAATAAAATTCAAATTCAATTGTCTACTTAACTTATGAAGGTATTGAGGAGCCATGTAAGTTAACAGGAAATGACAAAATAAAAAATGACAAAACCATGCTGGATTTTGAAAGCTTTTTGAACCAAGATTACAGAGTTCTGTTCGAGTCAGTTTAAGTAGATCCACATATCATTTACATGATCGGGAACACAATGGTAATGGTCAGATGACCATAAACATGATGAAATAACCTTTTCAGCCCTCTGAAAATGTGAATGAAAAATAGCTAAAAGTAGGTGCTCAGGAAAGCTCAATGAACAGAATTCTTTTGATTTTTTCAGAAAATGTGTCCAATATATTGCCCTAAATGATACAATCTTTGAATTTTTTAAAAATTGTCTGAAACAATAATGGCTTTAGTAAAAAGGAAAATAGATCGATTTTCAATTCAGTTTTTTCCTTTTTTTCCCCTTTTTAAGTATGATATCAAATTTTTTAAAATTGTATCATTTAAGAGCAATATATTGGGCACATTTTCTGAAAAAGTCAAAAGATTATGTTCAGTGACCTTTCCTGAGCACCTACTCTTAGCTATTTTTCAGTCACATTTTCAGAGGGCTGAAAAGTTTATTTCATCAAGTTTATGGTCTTCAGGATTCAAAGGACGAATACATTGAAGAAATACTTTTCAGTAATACACCAATAAAATGCCTTGGGATTCACATTGGGGATAAAAAAATGTCATTCTTTAAACTGGGAATCAAGACTAAGAGACCTAAAACAACTATTACAAACATGGAAAATGAGAAAATTAACATATTTTGGAAAAGCTCAAATTATTAATTCCCTAGCAATATCAAAGCTTGTATACAATTTTACAGTTATGGAAATTGAGGAGTCAATCATTAAACAAATAGAGAGAATGTTTTTTGACTTTTTATGGAATGGGAAGGATAAAGTGAAAAGAAATTCAATAATTGGAGCAATAGAGGATGGGGATTAAACGTAGTAGATATTAAGCTTAAAATACAAAGTCTTCAGTCTATTTGGATAAATAGACTACTTACTAGCAAAACATCATGGAAACTTTTTCCATCGTACCTTATAAAGAAAACTGGTCTAAAATTAGAAACTTTCCTGAACTGCAACTTTGACCAACAATCAATAAATGGCATAAACATACTAACACCTTTTTATAAGGACATATTTTGTTCATTCAACACATGTAAAACATTTATAACAAATGACAAAATTAAAAGTGATGATATTTTCAGCGAGGTTTTATGGTGTAACAGGCGATTCCAAAATAGAGGAAAAGTTTTATTCTTTAAAAACTGGATACAGTCAGGTTTTGTTTATGTAAAGGATTTCTTTAATCCAAATGGTTCTTTTAAAAGCAGTCAGTCATGTACTCAGGTTTTACTTGGAAAGAGGAACTGGATGATAGAATTATATACAATCAAGAAAACTATTATGAGTGTCTGTTCAAATCGTGATAAAACTAATCTACCATTCATTAATGTAAAGGATAAAACAGAATTTTTGATTGAAAATCAGTTTATTAAACTTGAAGGTAAAAAAGTATGTAAAAAAGCCAAATTTTTCTACAACATTTTGAGAAATCTTAAAGGAGGAGGGAAATTAGCGCAACAGATTTTGGACAGTCATATGTTCGATTTTGGCCATTTTCTGAGGATTTAAACAATTGCATATGTTAGGCCAATGCATTGCCTCCAGGAAAATCACTTCTAGAGATGATAAAATAATTTCGACTTTGAGACAGGGTAGATGCAAACAACCCACCCACATATTTTTTCTGAAATGTTTTCCTAATTTTCGACCCCTTCCATCCCTGCTTTTTTAATTTTTCTTGCATCAATATGTTGCATTTTGACACATAGTTAACCACTTTAAAGGAATAAGTGATTCCATCAGGGGTTTTAAAGATACCCATTATGGGTGACCAAACTTAGCTGAAAGCAATGATTTTTCCTATGGGAAAATAACATGGGAAATATTGTTTTCCACTTTATCTAAAAGGAATCATTTATTCCTTTTAAGGGATTAACTGTGTGTCAAAACGCAACATATTGATGCAAGAAAAATTAAAAAAGCAAGTATGGAAGGGGCTGAAAATCAGGAAAACATTTCAGAAAAAACATGTGGGTGGGTTGTTTGCATCTACCCTGTCTCAAAGTCGAAATTATTTCATCGTCTCTAGAAGTGATTTTCGTGGAGGTGATGCATTTGCCTAACATATGCACCTTTTTAAATCCCCAGGAAATGGCCAAAATCAAACATATGACTGTCCAAAATCTGTCGCACTAACTTCCCTCCTCCTTTGAGAGAAACATTCATGAAACATACTGGAGTACTTGTTTTACTATTGCAGAACAACATCAATGAAAAAGTATTTATAATCAGAAATTAATGAACATGAGTTATAATTACTTCTCAGAATTTAATTTCAAAATATTGAACAATCTACTGGCATGTGGATATCTCGTATCTAAATGGAATAATAAAGTTTCAAGAAATTGTCAAATATGTCATGAATTACACAACATGAAACATATGTTATTTGAATGCAGGTAAGAAGGTAAGACATGTGTGGCAAGAGTTAGTGCAAAGTTAAAGTGTCAAATTAAATACAAACATATTGTTACTGGATTTTTACCAGGGAACAATATCACCAAATTTAGAAATGTCATAATAACAATTCTTGGCATAACAATTTATAATAATTGGTGCAATTTTTCTGAAGATCACGAGAGTTGGAAAAGATTTGATATAAGAACAGCTTTTGTTACAAATTAACATTTTTATGAATCTATATTTCATGTCATTGAAAGGGAATCTGTTTTAGCATTGTGGATTGAAAATTTAATCAAAAACTTTTAATTCAATATGCCTGTATTTTTGATTGATTGTAATTTGATTTTTGCATGGTTGTATTCATATTTATTTGTATTTAATATAAGTAAACGATGAAATAAAAAAAAAATAAAAATAAAAAAAAATAAAAAAAGTTTATGGTCATTCAGACCATTTCCATTGTGCTCCCGTTGATGTAAATGATATGTGGAACTGGTTAAACTAACTGGAGGTCAAAACAGAAATTTGTTATCTTGGTTCAAAAAATTTTCAAAATCCAGCATGGTTTTGTCACTTTTTGTTCTGTCATTCCCTGTTAACTTCCATAGCACCTTAAAATGATGTCAATTTATATTTTCAATCCCCAAATAGTTTTTTTTCTTTACAAATTATGCAAATAAGAATTCAAACTTAATCCAATGGGTTAGTTCGGATTGCCAAACTTTTGGAGGGAGTGTAAATTGTACAAATTGCACAAAAATGTTTTTATTTGAGGAATCCTAGTGAAGGGGGGGGGGGAGTATTGTGAATAACATAAAAAATAGAACCCCCAGTCACCAAATCCTGGCTATGCCACTGTTATATAGACACACAAGTTGGACGAGTGTGCAAAACTCATATGGTTCGATGTATACCTACATGTAAACATGTACCCAAACATCTCTCTGATTTGAATACCTCTCAAGGTGAATACTTTCTTCAATCCAATTTTTTACTTCATGTTAAAAAACAATGAAGTAGATATACTTACGAATCTTAACATTCTCAACTTCTATAACTTCTCTATATAATATAACTATTATTAGAGGAATCGTCCATTGGGAAAGTTATGATTAAGGAAAACATAGTGTAACAGCCATAAACAGTTCTAGGACAAAGATGGATGCAGAAGCCCTTGAGAAACTAGCTATAGCCAATCATGATGAGTTTGACAGACGTTGGAACGAGCCTAATAAAAGCATTAAGAAAATAGTTGAAGACTTTTACACTGTAGATGCTATTATATACCCACCAGGCAGTCCACCAATCACTGGATTCAAAAGTACATATGTAACTTTTGTACTTCTACTTAATTTGGCGCTACGCTACTCATTTTGGCAGATTTGCTGTTTTGAACTTTTGGTGGCTACTTAATTTGGCAATATTTCAATGCACTAGTGATACTAATTTATATGTTACTAAAATTACAGAGGAATTTGGCGGACTTTAACAATTTTGAAGACCTGCCAAATTAACACAACCGCCAAATTAAGTAGAAGTACAGTATAGACTATTTTAAAGGTTTTGTGACATTTGTTACTTTAAAGTCATGATGTAACACTAAATAAAAAAATATAACTTAACATGGAATTCATGGGATTGGAGAATAACATCATTATCATTCAAATAGATTTCTTCTACAAATTACTTTGTTCCTTTTATGTCTGAAAAATCGTAAGCAAAGTCTCCTAGATTTTAGGTTGAAATCTCCAGAAAACAACTAGAATTGTACATGTAGTTACCTTTACACGTATCTTTATTTGCAGATCTCATAACATTTTTTGAAGCGGTTCATGCTGATCTTAAGTTCCGCAACAGTCTCAAGGTAGTGAAGAGCACAGGAGAAGACTCATACTTTTCAATATTCAGCATTCAAGTTACGATTGATGACAAAGAAGTTGACAGATTCTCGTAAGTTAACAATAAGCTTTCAAAATGAACAACATCATTTTTATTTCTGATCCAACAATTTATAGTGATGACTAGCTGTAAGGTTCTTTGTGTTTATCAGCATCTAGTAAGGTGTTTCCTGTTTCATATTTTTTCAGATCAAGCTGCCCATTAAACAAGGTATTTCTGATAGATCAAAATATGTTACCCATTGCATTCGTTTGACTTCACTTCTTAAAAGAGAGTTTCGTCTTCGCACTCTTTCAGTAAACAATTACGCACTAGGGTACAATTCTGTTGATATTAGAACCCCTATCACCATACTGAATATCTTACACATACCCCTAAGCCTGATGCACCTTATTTAGTTCATTAAAGGGACAAAGTGCGTAAATAAAGTCTCACTTTTGATCTTCATAGTATTTCCAATGGATTAAAAATTACCTGATCTTTCATTTGACACCAAAAAAACCTCAAACAGACCACATCAGAGTTGACACTAGATCATGAAAAAATATTTTTGATCTATCAATTTATAGATGTCAAGTTTTTAGCAATGCCATAGGAAGATGGCATTGTTGTTTGCATTAATTGCCCATTCATTTTTGATAGGATTTTCAACCAACCGCCATCTTTTAGTCCAAGAGTTATTTAAAAACATACACTTTGTGAAAAGTGGTAATTCACTACTTTTGATCTCTGAACTTCAAATGCTGTTTTTTATGCGAATAATTTTTTTTCATTTCAGTATTGACCCAAATTAAAGTTTTTATCATATTTGATTGACTGTGTAAGTGACATGTCTCAAATAATATTTTGTCCTTTTTCCTTCTAAAATGAGCGCATTGCCTGTTTAAGTCATGGGGTCATCTGGGCTACCCAGAAAGGGTTTGGTCAATGAGCAGCTTGATGAGTATGAACTCAGTTGAAACACCCTTTAATCTATACTAATGTTATTCTACTTTCAGGACTTGCCACATATGGACCAATGACAATGGAGCCTGGAAATTATCCCATGACTTCTTTAACAGTGATTATGAAAAAGTGAATTATTAGAACTGTACAATCATATATTTAACAGTTGAACATCATTAGAGGCTACTACAGCAAACAACAGGAAAATATATTTTTCTACAACTTACCCTAGTGATTTTCATGAACCTGAGAAGGTCTGTGTGAATATGAATGTTAAAATGATTCAGTTAAATTACAAACAGATTACAGATTTCAGATAAACTGGGCAACTGATTATACTGATTATAAATGTACCTCTAACATGCAAATTTATATTTTGGTTTTGTCTGAGAGTGGCCCAGCTCCTGTGTAATGATCTACATTGCATATTTCAAACAACTTATCTTATTTTATGAAATCTGATAGCAAATACGTTTCACAACCAAAATTATTTATATGAAATATCATGGGCTTTCAATAGAAATATCTGAATTTTTAAATAAAATTTCAATAAAGTAAATGAAATTATTTATGTGAAATATCTGACTTCAATTTTCAAATAAAATTCTAATTAAGTAAAAGCAAATTAAGACCTAAAGTGCAATATGTATGTTTATTAAAAAAAACAGGACCCTTTTAACTAGAAAATACCTGAGAAACAGTAAAACCTGTAAAGTGGAACACCTCTATTAGTTGAAAACTTTTCTAAGTGGTACATTTTTCAAGGTCCCAAGCCCAAATGACTTAATGTTAAATGAACCTCTGGAACACCTCCCAATTGAAACACTTTTTAGAAGTACCAAACATGTTCCACTTAGATAGGTTTTGATTGCTGTATAAAAAATGCTTACCTCTCATGAACAAGTTTTTCAACGCTGTTATACTTCTATCTTTGGAAGGTCTGGAGTTAATTGTGACAAATAGGAAAATCAACAACAGTAAAATGCACTGAAGTTTCATCACCTGCATCATCTCTCATAAAGTTTATTCGTCCACATTCTCAAGTAATACACAGGCTATTTAGCTTCCATGATAAATTATTGTTGTTAGTGTAGCCATCTAAAATTAATACATATATTTTGCAATTATATTATAGAACATGAAATCTCATATGGTACAGAACTCACTTCATATGATGCTAATGCAATTGTCAAGAACATCACAGAACATATTTAAATAAAAAAAATTGCAATCAACATATTGAGGTAGTAGACTTTTGTTAGTAGGGTCCTGTGCACTTAATTGCCCATGTTCCATCTTTAATAAGGAATATGAATCTGATTTTTATGAAATCTGAGCGCAGACCAAGAGGAGTGAAGCCCCGGAGCTTTAGAGTAAACAGACATAATTACGTCTCTTGCTAACCCAGTACTGTCAACCCCCAAAGATTTTCTCGCGGGACAGATTTTTTAGACCCAGTGCCCAAAATTCGCGGGATTTTGCGGGACATCTACTAAATTCGCGGGATTTCGCGGGACATTTAAGGGATTTGCGTGATTGCGCTTAAAGGCCAATTTTTTTTATAAAATTCGCGGGATTTCGCGGGACCATTCGAGGGACAAATACCCTAATTGCGGGACAGTTAACAGGTTTACCAGCAAAAACTTCATAGAGGGACAGATTTTCTAGAAAAAGTGCCCTAAATTTGCGGGATTTTGCGGGACATCCACCTAAATTTGCAGGATGTCCCGGGACATTCAAGTGATTTGCGTGATTTGGACTAATGTAAAAGCGTGTAAAAGTACTTAAATCAAACTTTCAGATACTGATTAATCAAATATAATGCACCGTTACATTGTGACTTAAATAAACGTCAACATAACTTCACAAAATACGCATAGAAATATTATTTCAATTGAAAGCCCATGGTATAGGGTTTCGATTAATCTACATCAAATTATAGGGAATGAGGTTACTTTTCTAGATAGGGTTTGTAGAAAAAACCGGGTACCGGGTAGTAAATCCTCAATGCTGGGTTCAAACTTGGTACCCGGTCGAAAAAAACGGGTACCAAAAAAACGAAATATACAAATACAACATAATTAGATCATTAGAAAACGTGTAAGATTTGTTTTGAATTTACAAAAATGTATGTAACTTCCTTCAAAATTGAGATAGAAGCTTCAAATAAAAAGCATTTTAAGCCTCTTTTCTTCCTCTATCATCATGGTCATATTTCCATTGGTAATGAAGGGGGAGGGGGGGTGCGATCGCACCATCACACCCTCACCTGGCTACGCCAATGACATTGTAAGACGATTTGAATAACAAGGCAAATCAATTTTACTCTATTTTCAATAGTTCGTATGTTGGTACGTGAATTGTTTTGATTATGATTTAAATCTGTAAATTGCTATCGTTGCTTTAGCAGAGAGGTGACGTGTGTTAATTTACATGATGCAATGTGTAAGATTTTGATTATTAATCATAATTTAAGTTAACCCAACTGTCGACAAAATGTCCACTGAATTGTCCACTAAATTGTAATGTCTTACAATGTCATAGGCGTAGCCAGGAGAGGGTGCGATTGTGCGATCGCACCCCCCCCCCATAACCGATGAAAATATGGTCATGACGATAGAGGAAGAAAAGAGCCTTAAAATATGCTTTTTATTTGAAGCTTCTAGCTCAATTTTAAAGGATGTTACACACATTTTTGTAAATTCAAAACAAATCTTACACGTTTTCTGATAATCTAATTATGTTATACTCGTATATTCGTTTTGTTTTTGGGTAAGCTTACCCGTTTTTTGACCGGGTACCGGGTACCAAGTTTGAACCCAGCATGGAGGATTTACTACCCGGTACCCGGTTTTTTCTACAAACCCTTTCTAGATATCAGCGTCCATTTATTGTAACTCGCGTTTGCTAACATTAACTCAGTTCTGAGATGAAGGCCACACGGATAGTAAAAAGGCCAACGTTGGAACTATTTGACCTACATCCCTATTGTCGTAATTAAAATGAAAGTTGAACCCTTCCTCTTTATTTTGATACCAAACAACAGCATGCTAGGTACTTAAAGTTAGGTAAACTTTACTCCTCAAAAGTGCAAAAACTTAGCTTCTTATATAAGATTAGATAATCACAATATAGGGGATTGCAACAATTTCTGAATTTCGCGGAGGTCGAAAGCCACATTTGGGGGACTTCGCGGGACATTGCGGGACACGCGAATTAGCCTAATTTTGATCAAATTCGCGGGATAATCCCGCCATTCGCGGGACACTTGACAGCTCTGCTAACCGTCTTCATTTGTTCGTATTTTCACTAGTGTTGTCGCGATTAATCGATACATCGCGATATACATCGCCAAAGCTGATTCTGGCGATGCATCGATGTCTGAAACAAAACATCGATGTTTTTAAAAAAAATTCATTTGCTAAAAATCACCCTTTCTTATCTTATTTTGACGCAAATCGCTTAACTTTCTCATGTCTTATTTCATTTCCCAATGTTTTCTGATATTATTTCGCTTTAAAACTGTTTTAGCTAGTCGAAATGAACCATTAATCTAAAAAAATTTACTTTGCTTTAATTTCACCGTTACTAGAAGTTCCCGGATGAACCAGCGTTCTGTATTTTAGTGCATTAGCGTTCGGTATTTCAGTGCACTTTTCTCGGACTTTTTCTCGATGTACATCGCGATGTGCATCGATGTTTACTACTGAAAATTGCCGATGCATCGACGTACGATTATGGCACATCGCGACAACACTAATTTTCACCAGCTTGTTTCCAAACACGACATGTCAATGTCATGTTTTAATTGATGTAGGCATATTCCATTATTAACATAATATTATTCGAAGCGTTTTTTGAAATCCTTGGAGACAATAACTTTAAAATTATAACTCAAATTACAACAACCTTTGGGAGCGACTAGGAACATGAAATAGGTACGTGTACTCTTAAACATGTACAATTAATGCATAAAATGATGGATCTACACTGTACAACAAAAAAGTGACATAAAATTTGAAAATCTGACAAAAGGATTCAGAGATACAGTATTGCAGGCCTGTCAACTGTCCCGCAATTTGCGTATTTGTCACGCATTTGCTGAAGAATTTGAAGTCACGCCAGTTTTTTTTGCGTGACAGAAAATGTCACGCAAAATACGCATTTTACCTCGCAATTGTCAAGCAAAAATAGTTCTGTAGAAATTTTTTCGAAATATGTTTACGATACGGTAAAAATACGAACGTCGGAAAAAACCGAACGCAATTTGTTCGGATTTGTCACGCGAATCCCGTATGTGTCACGCATGTTCATTGGAAATTTTTCGTACCTACCCCCCCCCCCCCCCCCCCATTGACGACATCGCGAGCGTACCGAGCGCGAAAAATTTGAGGTGTTCAAAGTTTGGCAAAGGTGCTCAAACTTTGGCCAAAGGTGTTTAAAAGTTGGCCAAAGGTGTTCAAAATTTGGACAAAAGTGTTCAGATTTGGACTTAGGTGTCCAACATTTTGAAGTCACTCATATTAGGTGGTCCCAAGTTGACAGCCCTGGTATTGCCATGTCTGAACATCTATTGGAAATATTTTCCCGTGTTTCAAAGTGTTCCAGAAAATCAGCCTGCTACTTTTAGCTATTATTCAGTCACATTTTCAGAAGGCTGAAAAGGTTATTTCATCATGTTTAGGGTCATTCCTATCATAATACGCTTTTGTCCTGGTCATGTAAATGATACAATATGTGGTACAGTACTAGTCAAACTGACTGGAGGTCAAAACAGAACTCTGTTATCTTAGTTCAAAAAATATTCAAAACCCAGCATGGTTTTGTAACTTCCTGTTTTTTAATTTCCTGTTAAGTACCATGGCATCTTAAGGTTCAGCTGGAAAGTAACATTTTGGTAAAAAATTGCTATACCTGCACATGTTATTTTCTGGTACAAAATTAAGTATGAAGGCATGTGTGTATTTTCTTGCTTTTTTCAGGAAAGTATCATCACACTGTCTACTTTTAGTAAACCTGGAAACAGGTCAACGGTAGCTCCTGTGTTGTCTGGAAACTTTGAAAGAAAATTTGGAAAAATAGAAAGTGTAAAATATCCTACTGAACTCCTACCAGATATTCTAAAAGAAGACAATGGAATGATACTTTCCTGAAAAAAGCAAGGAAATTGACACATGCCTAAATAACATGTGCAGGTATTGCAATTTCTTCCAAAATGTTACTTTCCAGCTGTACACCTTAATTCGTGTTTAAAAGGTCACTACATTGTATTATTCAGCTGTCCATTTCCCCGTTCTCGAAGTGAGTAAATAATGGTGAGATTGAGCTGTCAGAGAAGAGATTTGAGACCTTATCTGTTGCAAGACTAACGCCTGGCGTAACCGTCACCATGTTATTCAGTGTTTTTAAGTAGTGCAAGGATCCTGTCATGACCGTGGTAATGTTATCGTGAAAGCCTGGTATAACTGCGACAATGCTGTATTATATTGCAATGCCTGCCATGACTGTGACAATGTAATATAGTTCTGCAAGGCTTGGCATGACCGTGACAATGAAATATAGTACTACAAGGCCTGGCATGACCGTGACAATGTAATATACTGTAGTACTGCAAGACCTGGCACGACTGTGACAGTGTTATATAGTTCTGCAAGGCCTGGCATGACCGTGACAATGTAAAATAGTATTGCAAGTCCAGGTATGAGAGTGGTAATGTAGAAATTTACGATTAGGACTGTTATAACCGTAACAATGTTTATTGCAAAGCCTGGCATGACCTTGGCAATGTAATATAGTACTGCAATGCCTGGCATGGCCGTGACAATGTAATATAGTATTGCAAGGCTTGTTATGATCGCCGTGGCAATGTGATATAGTATTCCAAGTTCGGGTATGAGAGTGGTAATGTAGAAATTTATGATTGCTATAAGTGACCGTGACAATGTGTATTTCAAAACCTGGCATGACCGTGACAATGTATTATGGGATCGCAAAGCCTGGTATGACCATGACAATGTAATATAGTATTGCAAGGCCAGGTATGAGGGTGGTAATGTAGAAATTTAGGCTTAGTCCTACTATGAACGTTATAATGTATTGCAATGACTAGTAAATATGTATGACATTAATGCCAGGAATATCCTTAACAATTTTAAGTGATCATCATTAAAACAGTTTAATACTATGATCATGGTGTTTAACTACCTTAATCATGTCAAAATCAAAATTACTACTATACATTAATATTCACATTAACTTATAAACCAAAATAAAAGCTACGGTCAGAGATCACGATAGTTGAAAAAACTTGTTAGCCATTGTGGCTAAATCTTCCAAAATATTTTTAGCCAACCAAAATATGAATTAGCCATTTTGAAAAACCGTAAAAAAGGGAATTCGCAATAGAGGTGTCACGGTCCAAGAAAATTTCGGTACAGTACGGAACGGTACAAATGGTCTCAACACGTTACTTTCGGGACGGGACGGGACAGAACATTAAAAATGATGAAATGTCTGATGATGACAGTTTCACTTTTCAAAATCATATTCAGGAATAAAAAAACGTCCATTAAAATTGAATGTAAAGCATCTGCCGCGAATGTGATCGGCATTTCACATAGTCTGCACGGTGTAATATTACCAATTCGTTTACCTTGTGATATCGGAGTCCCAAAATACTTCCAAACTGCCGAGTTTTTCGACTTAGATGCCGGCTCGATTTTTCAATTTCTTTCCTACATCCGGCATACTGATAATGCACTAGATTTGCGAACGACGATGAAGAAATTTACGAACAAGCATTACCATCTACCTGAAATCGCGGGTCCGTTAATAACACTTTTCAATGCAAAGAAGTGTAATCTAGGTACGAGGTAAGTGAAAATATTTCAGAACGAAATCGGAGGTGTTCCTCGCTATTTATACACGTTTTTATGCATTTTAGTGAAGGAATCTATATACCGATATTAACCCTTTCTGTCCCATGTCCCGAACCGAAGCATCTGGACCGAAATTCGGTCCAATATCGGGAAACTGTGACACCTCTAATTCGCCATAACTGCGAAATACCTTTACATATTTTTCGCCACCTCTTTCGAAAATTCGCAATTGGCGAATGGCGAACGTCTACCGTGATCTCTGCTACGGTCGCGCCAGGCTTCCATGATAACACTTCCAGGGTCATGACATGCTTTTACTGACGCAGTTACTACTTTTTGCAAGGCCTGACTTCGTCGCTAACATGCTAAATATAAGAGTTAGCTGACGTTTGGGAGTCTGACTTACCTTCTAAAGGTTAGAACCCGAATCTTAATGAAACCATATCACCTTTGTTCCGTCAACCATGGAGCATTTGCCACAACATCCAAGAGGTAAATCATGGACCGAGAAAATGAATGATTTCCTTGTAAGTTCCGGAAGTTTCAATACGAAAAATTACCGAACATATATGAAAACCGAATATTTGTTCGTTGTTTTCACGATTTACAGGTTCGTATGTTCTTCAATGTTTTGGTCTAAATTATAAAGCATCACCAACAGGTCTTACTCTATTAATCGACTAATACAGCAGACGGCTCATATTTCTATGTAGCATTTCGTTCAGACAAATAGTGGGACTGTAGATCACGCAGTTTCGTTCGTTGCGTACTTCACTCGAAATTGGTAATTTTATATTGGCTACTTCACTTACATGTAGCTTGGCGGATGTAGAACATTGCTTAAGATAAGATAAGATAATATTTATTTTACGTCGGTTATAGTGTACAAAAAACATTAGCGCAAGCGCTATTCTCCGACTAGTGTATAATAAAATCTATGGTAAAAAGTGTAACAAATAAAATACATGCATACAATAATTTAACAGAGACATCTATAAGACATGAATAGAATAAAATTGATACATAGCATAGACTGGCTATATGACTGAGACATCTATTGACTAGTTTATAAAATTGAGGTGATAAGTTAATATTTGCACATTGCACATTTACAATCCTGACCCTCCCATTGGGAGATTAAACGTTTGAACTCTCCCAAGGAAATTGCCAATCTGCATTTATTGGGGAGGCTGTTCCAAATGAAAGCAGCATCCACTCTGAGAGAGTGTCTACCATAGCGAGAACTACGGTATGGAGGGACATTGATTGTGTTGGTTGATCTTAAGGAGTATCTGTGAGTGTTAGTTTGAAATAAATCTGACAAATAAGATGGGCACGTGCCTTTAATGATTTTGTAGGTTTCAATTGCGATTTGTCGCATTCTACTGAGTGTCAGAGTAGGTACCTCAGATTTTACAAGTAGTTCTTCATAGCTAGACTTGTAATCATTATGAACAAATCTGAGACATCGCTTCTGTAACAATTCCATTTTGACTGAGTTAAGTTTACCACAGTGATGCCATATGGTTGGGCAATAATTGAAGCAGGACAGGATAAATGCCTTGAAGATTACCATACGGGTATTTAAATCCAGGTGTTTAGAGATTCTCTTAAAAGCGTTTATCTGTCTTGCTGCTTTGACACATATATCTTTAACATGTAAATTAAAATTAAGTTGATTATCAATGGTAATACCTAGAATGTTAACATTATCTTCAGTTTTGATAGTTTTACCACTAAAAATCAGTTCAGAGGGTGCATCGGCACCAGTTTTACAGGGCTTTAAAAACATACATTGAAACTTTTCTGGGTTTGCTACCATTTTGTTCGCGTTAAACCAAGTGACCAAGTGCTTAATATTCTTTTAATTTTCACACCAGACATGCTTGGTTGACACGTCAACAAAGTTCAAGGGTCAATGCGTTATTTCGTGATAACTACAACGCCTTCCCGAAAGTCAACATTGATGAAAAATGAAAAAGTCGGAAAAGCATTTACACTAATTTCTATCAAATGCTATGTTTATGCATCATCATCGACGCAACAAAGGTGATATGGTTTCATCATGGTTTCATTAAGATTCGGGTTCTAACCTTTAGAAGGTAAGTCAGACTCCCAAACGTCAGCTAACTCTTATATTTAGCATGTTAGCGACGAAGTCAGGCCTTGCAAAAAGTAGTAGAAATGGACTCTACAGGGCTAAGCTTAGCATGTGAGCTGTGAGAGATTTGGATGTTTACGAAGTGAGCCTGTATTTTTTACATCATACAGTGACTGGGAGGGATTTAAATCTTCTTCCTGGGCCTATGCAGAGACATATAAATATATATGTCTCTGGCCAGTGTGGGTATAACAGTTTAATGAGCATAAAGTGAAATAAATAAGAAATCAAAACAAACCTGACAAGTGTTCGTGCGTAAAACGTCATCAGATTTGCTAGAGAGGGGTACATAAATTGATGACGTAGTTCACATATTACACAAAGCAAAATGGATAGTTGTAGAGCAGTTGAAAAAGAAGTGGATAGAGTTTTGTCGAAATTCGTGGGTATTGATGGCCACACGACCCAATCTTTAGACGATCTTATACAATATGTTTCGGGGATATCACAGGAACTTTCCGTAGATGTCAATCGACCGGAAGTATCGACTACACAACAGTTAATTTTGCAGCAATGTTGCCAAAAAATCAAAGATACGGTTTCTCGACTTGCAAGCGAACACAAGGACTTACACAGCAGTGTGTCGAAAGTGGGTAAAGCAATTGATAGGAATTTCGTCACAGAATTCAATGGTATTGCTCAGGACTATGTATTTGAAGGTGTTGAAAAACAGGAAATGTTGAATAAAGTTATCGTTGAACACTTTCTACGTCAAGGAATGTTGGATATTGCGGAGGAACTCATAAATGAAACAAACATAGAAATTGATCCAGTCGCCAAGGAACCATTTCTTGAGTTACATCGTATTCTTGAAGCCCTGAAACACAATGACCTTGATCCCGCTCTCACGTGGTCTAGGGTGCATCGTCAACAACTCCAAGCACAGAACAGTTCTCTTGAGTTTAAACTTCACAGACTTCACTTCATACGCTTGATAAGCCAAGGCCCCGAGAAACAACAAGAGGCCCTTCTTTACTCTCAAAATTTCGCTCCTTTTTCCAGTCAGCATGAACGAGACATTCAGATTTTAATGGGCAGTTTGTTGTATATGAAAAGAGGCATTCAGAGTTCACCATATGCTTATTTATTGGACACTATAAATTGGATTGAAATAGCAGATGTTTTTACAAGGGATGCATGTTCGTTACTTGGAATGTCTGTTGAGAGTCCACTTAGTGTGTGTATTCGTGCTGGCTGTTCTGCCCTCCCCCCTCTGTTGAACATTAAACAAGTCATGCAACAACGACAGTGTACAGGAGTATGGAGTGCCAAAGATGAACTTCCTGTTGAGATCGATCTAGGAAAAGAGTGCAGATATCATTCAATTTTTGCTTGTCCAATTTTGAGACAACAAAGTACAGGCAGTAACCCCCCAGTACGTCTCGTATGCGGACATTGCATATCGAAAGATGCACTTAATAAACTGGCCAATGGCAGCAAAGTGAAGTGTCCATATTGCCCTGTGGAACAGTCACCTGCAGATGCTAAAGAAATCATATTTTGAACACTAACACTAAACATGTCTGAAGAATTTATTAACATTAGCAAATGTAAATACAAATGTAAACTTGCCGTCATTGATTGACGTAGAACTATAATTTATTTAATTGATGTTAAAAGACTTAGATATGATATTTAGTGTTTAATGAAAGACCTTTGAAAAGTATTTCTGGTCTAAGAGAACATCAGACAATTTTTAGGATGTCCCTCCAGTGATCAGGTGATTGAACTTACCTGGTACAGTGAATACAATGAACTATAATTGACTAGTGACTAGTTCTTTACACCAAATGACAGTGTTTTTATAACTAAATGTAATAGAAAATTATTTAGATCAAAAAATATAGCGGCATGTACATGTTATATGTAAATGCATTGTATCCTATACCCTTCATATAAATCACAATGATATTGTAGCAGATTAAGAGGAATAGGACTACAATAAGCACTTTATATGAAAATATTTTCTGCATTTAGTAGGCCAGAGTTAAAAAATTCTCGTAGATTGGATGCAAAATTCGAATTTGACCCGGAAACTTGTAAAGTCAAAATATTCACATTTTCCATCTTGCTCCAGCATCATACTACCCTTTGCATTCGTTCGAGTTCACTTCTTAAAGAGAGCTTCGTCTTCACTCTCAGTTTACAATAAATATCTGATCTCACCGAGCCAATCAGACTTCGTCGTCGAAATTGGATCGAAAGTGATCACTCAGTTGGTTTGTAAAGGTTCTCACTGACTGCAAACTCCCATAACACATTAATAGCCCATTGAATGGCAAAGTCAGTGAATTAATTGGTAGCCATGTAATGTAAAATTTATTCTATGATGAATGTATTATAATGTCAATCGATGTTTCTATATTTATATTAGATTAGTATACATTACATACATGTATATCAAATGGTAATAAAAATCAAAAAAGGTTTCTTGAATTTATTTTAATGTAGAATTTCTTATATATTGAACTATGTATCCAAACAAATCTGAGTCGAATTTTACACCCTCTAATCCAAACTTTCCATTTAACTTTTCTTCCATTGACACCCCTGTTAAAATACTTGAAATAAGAATACTTCCTAATCTAAACACTAATGGCTGGTCCTTAGTGTTTATTTTCACTATCCCATTGGTTGAATGTACAGGGTGGTTCAAAAAATAGAAACATTGATTATCAATTTGTGGAGAATGTATTCTTCCTCTAAAATACAGCAAAAGTATACAGTTTGGAGCTTATTCGATTGTCCATAGTCCGCCAAGTTTTCATGAATAGTCCATCTTGGTAACATTATATGAGTCCATGTGACATCTTTCTTATCTCCAGAATTACAAGGCAGAGCCTAGGCTTCCATTCCACTATCAATCTGACATTGTGTGAGCTTCCTCCATAATGTCTATATGACTAGCTTCAACTAAAACTAAATGGTTTGCCTTAATACACTATTTGCTGAAGCATACCCGACAATCTATAGTCGAAAGGGTTCATGTTGGGGACTGTTTGGAGGAATGAAGAAGGGGACATTCTTTTCAAGATAGATGATTGTTTTGAATGGTGGGATCGATGGTGGTCCATCTTGTTCGAAAATGAAGAAAATATTATTGTTCACTTTCTTAATATCTCTCATCTGTTCTTTTTGAAGTACATTTTTGTGTATTAGAGTTGATATTTGTAATTGTAAAATGAAATGTTCCACTTTTTGGACCACCCTGTATTTGTCATAGTGGTGATATACTGTACGCCCGGTATTTTCCGCGAGTTTTAATTTCGCGAATTTTGAGAAATACCAATTTCGCGGCCCTTAAATTTCGCGGATTTCAAAGTTTTAAATTTCATTATTCTCTGGATCCTCAAGATCTGTAAACTAATTTACCTTATGTACAGTAATAAGATCTACCCAATGTCATATTTTGATTTACAATTTCTAGGTCTAAGTCAACGGCATGTTGCACCTTAGCCTTTAATTTTGGCGAAATTCGCGACGATTAATTTTCGCAATTTTAACACTGTCGCGAAAAGCGCGAAACTAAATCGCACGCGAAAAATACTGGGCGTACAGTAATACTGCTGTTATCAGGTTATTCCACTCACCCGCCTTTACATTACTCACTAATTGACAACCACAGAATCAACCAATCAAATTAATTGAAGCTGAAACTCCAACAATATATCAAAATATGTTAAAACTTTAAACCTTGACATTGAAATCCATGAACAAATAAAAAAGTCATGAAAAATATCTTATTTCCGAACACCCTGTATTCCCGATTGATGTCATAATTCAATTAGGATGGATATCTGTAGGTCTCCAATTCAGAGCCTAGTGTATGAACTAGGCTTCTGCCTAGTGTATGAACTAGGCTCTAATTCACATGGTACCTGATACTTTGTCCACAGCTGCATGATGCTAACTTCAGTAGGTGCTCTAACAACAGCCCAAATGTTCTTGATATGGAAAAATTTTGATTCAAATCATCATAATTATGTTGGTTTGCTGGCTGCCATGCCAATTTGAGCAAGAATTATCTGAATCACAAATTTCCTTGTGCAATAGACTAGATGCGAGTAGGATTAATATTGATTTACGTCATTTAATATTCAAAATTCAGTCAAAGTGATGTCATATTTGAAATCTGCATGTAAAAGTACATCTAGGAATATGGTTTCGAAAATTGTCTATCAACTTTGAAAATTTAATTTTTTTTGAAAATGTGACTTCTTGTTCGGGTTGATTCCCCATAGACCCCATGTTACAAAATCACAAAAAGTGAATTATCTTATCTTGTATTGGACAAATGACATATTATTTTACTGGACATATTTTAATTTGCATAACTATTAGATACATATAGCGGGATAAATAATGTAAAGTAATCGCCGTTTGCGGAACAAATCGTGAAACTTTCCTCAAATGATCACTGATTGCTACTCTTCAAATAAAGCAACTGTGCCAAAAAATCGCTCCATAGGAACTACCCTAATTTTACAATTCTTACCCCCCCCATGGTCACGGAGGGGGGAGGGGGGGCTAAAAAAAATTTGACACAATTTTTTTTTACTAAATTATGCTCATACTTCAAATTTAATATTACCTTATCATGTTAAGAAGTTAATGTTGAAGTAAAAATATGAAATACCATTGATTTTCGATTGCTATGTTAAAGGGTGGTGATGGGCGACGCCCACTTTTCTTGTATTGAATATTTTGCACCATATCACAGTAGCAGGAGTAAATCAAATAAGTGATATATGATTTTAAAATTACATCTATATCTAATGCTTCACATGACTATTATTTTTCACCTTTTTCACTGTTAAAGGCTTGTTTTGAGTCACACCCATCTTTTAGATATTCAGAAAAAATGGTCGAAATGGGTTGACTTGTGGTTTCTTTTGGCTTCTGAGTGCAGTTAGACTCCATATATCAACTATCTATATCTGTTTCATAGTTCCTTTAGTTTCACTTTTCACACATTTTTAAATCATAGTTTTATTAATCTTATAGAAGGATTTATACTAGTGTCTATCAGTATCATAGTTACTTTTTGGTATGTTGCAGTGTCCTTATGAAGAACAATTGCTATCACACACACATAATGCTGTACAAACAAGATTTCCTTTCAGGCACTTGCATCGTGTTGATATGCATTGGTTTTTGCAGCTACATTTATGAGAGCCTGGCAAGTGTCTGATGCTTGGGGTAAGGTTGTCCACCTTGGTATCCATTTGGTGTCTTCAAATATCCAGCCTCACTCAGCTGGGGAAGGAACTTGAGGATTCGCTGTAAGTGATTGCCCCCAAATAAATACAGCTTGGTATATGACTCTCTTCATATGCTGTAAAAAGGCATCTGATGTTGGACGAATGTGTGATATTAATGAAGTTCTCTTTGTGAACATCTCCTTCCTCGCAGTATTGATTGATGTTTCATTGCTTGTTTTAAGTTGGAGACCAGAATAATGAACAGCTCTAAAATAGGCATCAAGCAGGGTATTGGGTCGTATTGAGATTTCTGTTAATACTGTAGTCAATTCAGGGTAGGTACTCCATTGGTTCCAGGCTGATGTCTTAGACTTTCCATTAAAGCCTGATGTGGTGTCACACCCAGTCATAGCATGGAATATTGGGAAACACATGGCTTTCTGAGGAGTCATCTCATGGGCAATTTCGTGGGCTGGAAGGTATCTATAAGACTTTCCCTTGCCAAAGGTGAGTCAGCTTTGAATGTTAAGTTGTACTAACTTCCAGAACAACAATGTCTGAATCAACTGTTCTAATCGTCATTTTTGTGAAGCCTTTTTTCATTGCATCATATATGTGCAGAAAGATTCGGGACTCTTCATGGGATGATGGTGAAACATGCTGCTTAGGATATGCCTCTGCAGAATTCCCAATTGTTGTAATCAGGATTTTATTCTCTGGTACTGGAATGGCTGAGACATTTGATGCAAGGAAGGTAAAGAGATCACTTTTCTTGTCATCAGAGCGTAGAAATTCTGGCCAATTCCCTGGCAATTTGTTTTCTGGATAAACTATTTGACGCTTTCCAGATCCATGATTTTTTCTTGTTGAAGATTTGACACTATTTGGTATATATTGATCCCATACAATATTAAGTCTTTGTACTCTATTAAGTTGATCTGCAGTATACTTATTAAATAAATATGTCATTTGAGTATTGTAGGAAGGTTCTTGCTTCTTGAGTTTTCAGCAGGTGGACTATTACGGCACCATCAAGAAACAGGGCTTCAACATCTGGTGTATTGATCTCTCTATTTGGAAGGTCTTCCACTGGTTTTAAGATATTTGCTTTGAGTCCAGTCTTGATTGTGCCATCTTGTGAAAGGGATGGAGGGAATGCCTGGTTCTCATGTCGGAAAAGTTCATCTAAGTTGCCGTCTCTATTCTGGCACATTATGTCTAGTTGTGAAAATAGGGCAGTGTCATTTTTCAAGCTTGCTAGCTTTGAACTTGACTTAGATTTGTTGGAAGATCTTGAAATTGTTTCTCTTGATAGGGTCTAGTGATGGCTTTTGATCTTTCAATAATTCTCTCCTTATTATATATACTTCACATTGACTTTTGCCCCTTTTCTCAATTGTGTTCAATGTGTCAACTGCACTGCTTGACATTACATCTCTAGTATCAAGTGTTGCAATAAAGGGGTTTCCTAAATCATTGATAACTTAAGTAAGGGAATTGACATATTTGTTGAAACTGGTTTGATAACTAACACTGTGCTCGTGGTTTGCAAGGACCATCATTATTCTTCATCTCATCCTCAAACTCAGTTAACAATCTTGCGATCTCTGGACCATCGACCATCCACTTCTGTAATGCGGTTGGATTGTCGAACAACCCCACAGCTCCACCCTCACTTTTGATCACACTATTATTTTGCTCATGGGCTTGGTCTATTGACATGGAGGAGAAGCTTTTTCTTGACTTGCTGACAGTGAAATGCCCCTTCATGAAACCATTGTGAACTTCAGGGTGATTTCTTTGAGCTGAACCATATCACTTACATGGACAGGTACCCAGCGGGCATAATTGGTATGATCCAGGGAGACAAACCATGGCATGATTTCCATGATAGTTTCTTTGTAGAGCTTGAAGTTCCCAAGTCTCACAGCTCTTAAACATTTGTTAGACCCAGAACTTGTAATTGGAGTACCATGTACCAGAATTTGAATATAGGCGACCCTGTTTCTTCACTCTGCTGTGTATCTATCAAAGATTCAAAATCAAGAGGCAAAATTGTATTGATTGGTAATCTACCTGAAATCTACCCAAGTAACAAGACGCCCTCCCAATACACATAACACTCATTCTTAATTCAAAACTGCCCTTATTAGACCAACAATATCATATTTTAAAACATAACAGTTAAAGATGCATCATGCCATAGGTTTCTCCCCCAGACAATCAATGATGTCCTATTGTTATTGCTCATATAATATCTCACATACCATAGATATATCTTGAGAATAACTTTTGGATATATCATTGCCGAAATATCGGAAATAATCAACAGAACAACCAAACTCCAGAATTAAACACAATCGATTCCTCAGCTAGCGAGAGGAATCCCCATTGAGTCACACAAGTGCCCACAAGTGCCTTGAACCAGGCAGCCAATCAGGTTTATGATTAACAAATTCAACGACCAATCAGATAACAGGACAACTTTCCTGGTATATTCACACTTCAGATTGAATTAATTTCTTCGAAAATAATTGGATCGGCCAGCACAATCGCGAAATTAACACTGAAAGAGGGGGATTTGGGACTTCTTCTTTGGTAAGTAGATGGGTATATGTGTGGTGAAACTCAATATGCAAAAAGTCCAGAGGGGTCTTGATTTTGCTATCCTATGGCATAGAGCCTCTTTAATCAAAATAAGCAGAACAACTTCTTGATTATTTTTATTAATCATGTAGGTCAAAATCATACTTACAAAAACTGATCTAGATCCTATCACAAACGTTGATGCTCATTGTCACTTAAGCATGACCTTGTCAAAAACAAGAAGTGATTTTGGTAGTTGTTTAAGAAAGATACACTTTTTGCTAGATTATTCTGTATTTGCATTCAAGTCACTCATCAGATGTCACATAGTTTGTCAAACTTTATTTTCAATTAAAATTACGTTGTTTATCATGTCGAAGTACATGCCACTATGGAAAAGAGATAAAAGGAATTAATTAAAGATAAGTAAATATTCATTTTGCTAAAAATCTCACTCATTATCATGTGTATCATGGTAAAAGGTCCCAACATTGAAATTATGATACTATTTAATGATAATTATAAAATGTTATGGATGGTCATTAAGCTTACCCCTATAAATTTTAGGGGTAGGGGTAAAAATTGCGAAAAGTATATAAAAAATGGAGGAAATTTTCGGCACAGTTGCTTTTTACACCCAGGAAGGTTGTCTGGTCATATATGGAAAGTTCCACGATTTGTTCCGTTTTCGGCGCTTTCACCCTTTTTTATGTCACTATTTATCTCGCTAATAAGGGTTATATGAAAATTGAACCACGCAAATATATGTAATTTAAGTTAAAAGGAACTTTCTACTATACCCGCCATGCTATCTGACCTGAACGAGCCATCTGGTGGTGAATCTGGTAACTACCTATTCGCATCTGCGTTATTCTCAGATTTCTGAGATATTTGAAAATTTTACAATTTTAATAAATAAAATATAATATAATAAAATAATATGTTTTTGTCACAAATATTTTTGATGCATGGCAGTTATAGTCTAGCTATAACACTAGGTAAATTAATATTTCCAAACATCTTAGAATTATGTCTGACCGTGTTTGTTAAAACCTAACTGCTTTCTATTTCTATGGAGGAAATTGATAAGATACCATCTTATAACAAACATGAAAAGCTTATTTATACATCATTTATTTACAACAGTAGGAAAATTTGTATCATTTCTGACACAAAAAAATCTGAGCATTCAGATGACATTCCCATACACTTCACAATTTCTTCACTTGCTCATCTCAATTTCAAATATCATTTCCCATTTTAAACAGTTTATATTTGCATTCAATATTAAGCTTAAGTAGACCATAATTTATGTCAAATATAATTCAAACAATCCAGACGTGATCCAATCAAATAATTCAGAGGGATGAGTCCATCGATTTGATTTGCAAAAAACTATTTAGACTTGTTTTTATTGGTGGTATTTAAATCCAGCTCAGTATTTAAATATTCAGGGTTCTGTATTCTGTATGTTCTGTATAGTATTTCATTGTTTCAAGTATGACTTATTTTCAATGCTCAATACAGTATTTAAATTTTTTGTTCATTATTTCAATGTTCTATACATGATTTCAATGTCTGATACAGTAATTCAATGTTCTATACAGTAATTCATTGCCTGATACAGTACTTCAATGTTTTATACAGCAATTCAATGTCTGATACAGTATTTCAATGTTCTATACAGTTATTCAATGGTCTATACAGTAATTCAATGTCTGATACAGTATTACAATGTTCTATACAGTAATTCATTGCCTGATACAGTATTTCAATGTTCTATACAGTAATTCAATGTCTGATATAGTATTTCAATGTTCTATACAGTAATTCATTGTCTGATACAGTATTTCAATGTTCTATACAGTAATCTAATGTTCTGTACAGTAATTCAATGTCTGATACAGTATTTCAATGCTCTTTACAGTAATTCAATGTCTGATACAGTATTTCAATGTTCTATACAGTAATTCAATGTCTGATACAGTATTTCAATGTTCTATACAATAATTCAATGTCTGATACAGTATTTCAATGTTCTATACAGTAATTCATTGTCTGATACAGTATTTCAATGTCTGATACAGTAATTCAATGATCTATACAGTTATTCAATGTCTGATACAGTATTTCAATGTTCTATACAGTAATTCAATACCTGATACAGTATTTCAATGTTCTATACAGTAATTCATTGTCTGATACAGTATTTCAATGTGCTATACAGTAATTCAAAGCTCTATACAGTTATTCAATGTCTGATACAGTATATCAATGTTCTATACAGTAATTCAATACCTCATACAGTATTTCAATGTTCTATACAGTTATTCAATGTCTGATACAGTATTTCAATGTGCTATACAGTAATTCAAAGCTCTATACAGTTATTCAATGTCTGATACAGTATATCAATGTTCTATACAGTAATTCAATACCTCATACAGTATTTCAATGTTCTATACAGTTATTCAATGTCTGATACAGTATTTCAATGTTCTATACAGTAATTCATTGTCTGATACAGTAATTCAATGCCTGATACAGTAGTTCAATGTTCTATTCAGTAATTCAATGTCTGATACAGTATTTTAATGTTCTGCTCGGTAATTCAATCTGATACAATATTGCAATGTTCCATACAGTAATTCAATGTCTGATATGTATTTCAATGTTCTGTCCAGTATTTTGATTTATGTTCAGTATTTCAATGCTAACAGAATTTCAATGTTTGATACAGGATTTCAATGTTCTTTGTATATTATAGGTTCCTTTGCTTACTATCTAATAGTACCTTTGACCAGGGAACGAGTGTCTTTGTGCCGAGTTCTGCGGAGTGGAATACACACTCTGAAAAAAAATTCATGAAAATGGATACGAACGCCAATGCAAGAATTATAAACCACATGAGAAATTGAAAGACAGCAGATTTAGTTTTTTTTGTGGTCCTCATTTTTAAATTGAGTACGTAATAAAAAATGATTATGTCCAATGAAGTGTAGTGCTTAGGTCAGAATCTTAATATCTCAATGAACACTTAGATAAGACTATTAACTTCATATATAATGTTCTAAATCTTTAATTTTTTTCGTGAAAATCATTTAAATGAAATTTACTACTTGCAGAATATAGTGTGAATTCTTTTCAAATAATCTTGTATGCCTCAGTCAAATGATCCACGGCAACAGGACGGCAGCCGTTGCTTCCCAAAATCGAGAAAATATGCAGCATGAAATATAGGGAAAAGCAGTACAATGTTGATTTTCTATATCAATTTTGTGAAGCTATGGCTGCCATACAGCAAATGTGTCTGAGACTTTACTCACCTTGCCCTGGCTATGGGATACTGGGGTTTGATATGGGGCAGTATGACTTGGGCCTTGGGTCCTCACAGGATACCCTGACACAATGCTGCCCTGAAAAGAAATTAGGAATCACAATTAGAATTGAAAACGATACAGGATATGTAGATTGAAATATTAAAGGGGAGTTTGTACATTGCAGAACAAAAATTCACGATGTTCATGTTTCACCCCGGACACAATCCAGAAAGAAAACAATGCTGACTATCTTAGTTTATATGAAAGATTGAGAGCAGAATACTGTAATTTAGATTTAAAAATGATTTAAACAGATTTAAAATTCGGATCTCTGAAAATGTTCAACTTCAGTTGCTTTTTTGGACTTACTGACTTCATTTCAAAATCTAATACATTCATTGAACTTGGAAAGTGTACCTTTTGTGGTGGAGGAGCCTGCTGTTGTATGGGTAAACCTTGCAGACCCTGGGGCATCTGGGTGCCACCCTGCTGGGGTAGTGTCATCTTACCCCTCTGGCCAGGATGCTATAACATATTGTTGCATACAATTATATTTAATCGTTCCAAGTTATTAATTTCATTTTGTTTTTCTGTTCAGGGGTTTCATGTGTTGTCTTTTATCCGAAATTATAATGAAAACGCTGAAACTTGTAAAATAATAGTTAATTGTAACATGTGGGGTGGTCATTTCTAATTATAATTTTATGCCTGCACATATACATGAACACCATTTTCTCAAAAAAGGAGTATTAAAGACTAAAACCAAGTATTAACCTGTCCAGGTATTTGCTGCTGGCGTTGATATTTTTCATCACTAAATCCAGATTTTTTGTTGGCATGCTCCAGTTGCTGTAGCGATAGATTAGAACCATGTGGGTGACTGTAACCTAGAAAAAAACAAGAACAACATATAACAAAAAATTATGAATTCAAAACATTATTGCTTTTACCAAAAATATATGAACAAAAAATATGTGAGAAGACATATTTTAATTGAACATTTTAACTTTTGACTATTGTCTTCAGCTTCTTGTTTTGGATATCATGTTGATACCACCTAATGTTAGATGAATCAATCAATGGGAACATCTCTCAAACTATTGTTTAGCCAGTCCTGTTAAAGGGTGAGCAAAAATAAATCTAACCTGAGGAAATATTATTTTGGCACAATTTAACCTTGTTCAATGTTCTTTGAATGTATCAAGTGTCACGGGTCTATTCCAAATGGTAATCAAATGATTTTATGAACATTTTACAAAACATGCTCCAAATGCCAGCCACTTCATTTGAGGCAGACTTGAACACATGGGATAAAATCCCTTGTTCAAACTCCCTGGTGCTCCTGGCTATCCAGAGTTGTTGGTGTAAAAATTAGCTTTGAGACAGCCCGAGGCTTGTCGTGAAATAAGACTGGCACTTTGAGCATGTTTTGTATAATACCCATGAAATCGTTTCTGTTTCATTTTCTTTATTGTCTTTTATACAACCATTTAATAAAATGCAACTTACTTGCTTGAGATGTCTGTGGTCGACCCGGAGCTGCAGGAGATGACATTCTGTGCATGGCCCCCTGGGGATATCCTCCAGTGTAATGATCCGTCAGCTGCTTTTGCTGGTGGGCATAATGGCTGGGGTAGGAGGAGAATGCAGAGGAGCCTGGGGGTGCATACTTTGCAGCAGCTTGGGCTGTAGAATATGCAGGCTGCGATTGTTGGTAGCTGTGTTGCTGTTGTCCAGACTGGCTGGCATGTTGGCCTGACTGGCTGGCATAAGTTGTATGCTGACTTGTATGGGAGGCTGGAGTCTCTGAAAGATATAACACTGAATTAGCTGTGCTGTTGTTGACCTGACTGACTGGCATTAGCTGTATGCTGACTTGTATGGGAGGCAGGAGTCTCTGAAAGATATAACACTGAATTAGATGTGCTGTTGTTGACCTGACTGACTGGCATTAGCTTTATGCTGACTTGTACGGGAGGCAGGAGTCTCTGAAAGATATAACACTGAATTAGCTGTGCTGTTGTTGACCTGACTGACTGGCATAAGCTGTATGCTGACTTGTATGGGAGGCAGGAGTCTCTGAAAGATATAACACTGAATTAGCTGTGCTGTTGTTGACCTGACTGACTGGCATTAGCTGTATGCTGACTTGTACGGGAGGCAGGAGTCTCTGAAAGATATAACACTGAATTAGCTGTGCTGTTGTTGACCTGACTGACTGGCATAAGTTGTATGCTGACTTGTATGGGAGGCAGGAGTATATGAAAGATATAACACTGAATTAGCTGTGCTGTTGTTGACCTGACTGATTGGCATTAGTTGTATGCTGACTTGTATGGGAGGCTGGAGTCTCTGAAAGATATAACACTGAATTAGCTGTGCTGTTGATGACCTGACTGACTGGCATTAGCTGTATGCTGACTTGTATGGGAGGCAGGAGTCTCTGAAAGATATAACACTGAATTAGATGTGCTGTTGATGACCTGACTGACTGGCATTAGCTGTATGCTGACTTGTATGGGAGGCTGGAGTCTCTGAAAGATATAACACTGAATTAGCTGTGCTGTTGATGACCTGACTGACTGGCATTAGCTGTATGCTGACTTGTATGGGAGGCTGGAGTCTCTGAAAGATATAACACTGAATTAGCTGTGCTGTTGATGACCTGACTGACTGGCATTAGCTGTATGCTGACTTGTATGGGAGGCTGGAGTCTCTGAAAGATATAACACTGAATTAGCTGTGCTGTTGTTGACCTGACTGACTGGCATATGTTGTATGCTGACTTGTATGGGAGGCTGGAGTCTCTGAAAGATATAAAAATGAATTAAAACGTGTTAAAATATCACAACTTAATTGCAATTAAAAAGATCGTCAGTGTTGTTATTTTTAGTACTTCATAATATGACTTACTGTGTGGGTATTGAGGTTGTTGCGGTTTCTGGGCACCCTGGGAATATCCTGCGGGGAACTTCTGTTCAGCATAACCTGGGTAATTGTGACTTGCTATAGACACTGGAGGTGGAGTGGGACTTCGTGGTCTTTTCTGAAGTTGTACAATTAAATGCAGAGGTTTCATTAGAATTTCTCACAACAGGCTAAATAAATGAAAACAAGAGGCAAAATTAATGGAAATCATTAATCTAACATGGAAAAGTCCTAAAAAACAACAGGCGATTTTGAGAAAACCGGTGAAAATCAACTGTTGTCTGCTCTAATGAAAGCCCTGAAATGGGTATCAAAGTCATTGACTTTTTCGAGATTATCTGAAAATCAGAACTTCCATCTCTAACTAATCCTAATCAAGTTTATTTTCTAAAACAAGACACAAGGTGAAGAATACTGTACCTAGATGCAGGTTTATATACTTAAAGAACTAAATTTCAACATACCTTTACTTGAGGGGGTGGAGCAGCAGCCTGTGGGGTAGCTTGTGGGGGCTGCTGGGGCAGGTAGTATTGCTGTTGCTGCTGGGTGGGACGGTACATGGCAGGCTTCCCTTGGGGACCCATGTGGGGGCCCTGTACAAACAGCTGCCCTTGAATAAGTCCTGGCTGTTGAGGGAACCCATGTCCGGTCATACTCTGCATGTACTCACTGGATAAAAAATACAATGTTTAATAACTTGTCAATTGAACTTCATGATTTTTTTAACTTACAATTATTTATGGAGGAAAAGGTAATTTTCTAATTCTCAACTCACTCGGTTTATGTATAAGGCAATTTCGCATTTTTAGAGTTCTGTATAAAATGCCAATTTGTTTCAATGATGGAAAATCCAGAAGAGTACATTGACACTTAAAGAAATTGACTGTGAGTCTGAAGTATGTTGAAACTGAATCACATTGACACTAAAGCACATTGCCACTGAAAAATGTTGCCAATGAAACACTGAAACACATTGACACTTGAGGTGTTACGGATACCCAATTTTGTTCTGTTCCGCGGAATTAGGCTCTCAGGTATGAACATGGAACAATTATTCAACATTTTGGATCAGTTCCGAAACAAGAAAATTGTACCTTTACACAGCTTTTTGCCCTCATTTTTCTTTGCATCGAAAGAAGTCCATTTTTCACTCCTTCTCATTGAAGAGTTTTAAAGAGATTTTTGCTACTTGACAGACCTAGTCGATCAACGTATTGTATACATTATGATACTAAATATGCTGAGTGTTTATCTTTCTCAAGTAGTATGATCTGCGACTTTGCACAGATCATGGCGCCGGCTAAACTCAAAATGTCAAATGAGCTGAAACCCAGAAAACAATTAAAGACGCTTCAAAGGGTGGGAAAATCCATGTTTGGAAATATTGCAGTAATTCCGTGATCGGGGGTTAGATTCAGCGGGACCAGAGTGTCTTCAAAGATTTGAGGTCCTAATAACAGGAGCTCAAGGTGAGGGGATCATTAATTTTTCTTCCCAGTTCGAATGGCAGATCTACTTCTAGGACATGTAGATCTAATTTTATATTTCCTGTACAAGCTAGATATCCAGTCATTGTTCATAGACTTGCAAAGTTAAGTCGTTTTGTTGCATAAGACTCAATCTTGGCCTACAATAAATGGGGCAAGTTAAAGTATACACACAGTCACTTTGTTCCGGAATCATTCCGAAATTATTCCGTTCCGAAATATTGTTCCGAACCGTTCCAAATTTTTTTTGTTCCGTGACACCTCTAACTGACACTGAACATAGATACTAGTATTCCGTAATTCCGCGGCGTGGATGGAATTTGACAAAACTTCAATTTTTTGCAGAATCCCTGATTTTCATGAAAATCCCGCGGAATTACCAGAAATTACATATTTTACGATCTCCTACCTTTGCGGGGTATTTGAAGAGTGTCTGTTTATGTCCAACAATCAATCATTATTGAGTACAAATACGATTTCACCGTGAAATTCAACATTCTATCACGTTTAAATTCGCTAAAGTTCGCTAATGACGCGCAGTTCTTACCTAGAAAGTAGCTGACTTCCGTTTCCGTTGCTACGTCAATTTTCATCGTTTTAAAAGATTGCAGAATTTGGAGTTTTTTGAAAATTTGTGCAGAATTTCGATTTTCTCCTTGCAGAATTTGCTTTTTTTCATGCAGAAAACTAGTATCTGTGACTGAAGCACATTGTCACTGAAAATTGTTGCAACTGAAAATTGTTGCCACTGAAACACATTGCCACTGAAACAGATTGCCACTGAAACACATTGATTCTGGAAAACATTGAGAAAATAACTTACTCTTCCTTGATTTGTGTACGTCTCCTGGCTTCATCTTCATGGTGAAGCACTTTCTTCAACTGAGAAAACATATCATGTTTCTCACGCCTTAACTTCTCAAGTTTCTTTTCCAATTCAAGGACCTATAAAAACAAAGTTCTTTTCCAATTCAAGTTTCGATAAATACTGTTAAAATATAAAGAACAGTAAATTTTATCAAAATACAGTAATGTTTTTGCAGAAGGATAACTTGGTTGATTATTTGTAAAGAAACATATTCTCTAATAAAAATTGATGAAATATGACTGGAGCGCATCATGGACCTCATGTATGTAGTTTATAAAAAGGAGGATACTAAATAAAATCAATTATACCTGTTCCTTTGTCTGCTCCAATGTTAAACTGTTAGCTTGTTCTCTCTTTTTCTTCATCTCTTGCTCCTTCCTCTGCCTCTCAATGGCAGCATCTTGCTCTTGTTCTATAAGTTGAAGAGACTATAACAATATGTCATCAATCCTGGTGGTGACATAGAAATAAACTTTATCCAAGCAGCCATTTTGAATTGAGTTGCCATCTTGAAGCTTTTTGTGAACAGCTGTCTCATTTCCATGAGAATCAATCTGAATCAGCTTTAAGGTAACTTATAACTTAATCAAAAAATCCAAGATGGCCGAAACCAGGAAGCACATGGCATTTGAGTATAATCTGACCATCAAAATTAACTGTCTTTTGGTTGGATTTTCTCTCAATTTTTTAGTTCCACTTATCATTTATATAACCAGGCTCACTGTGGTAATGCAAATAGAAACAGTAAACATTTTGGAATGGGAATTTGAGCCCTCTTAAAATGTGACAGAAAAATTGACAAAAAGAGTAGCACTGCAAAGGTCCCTGAACATTTTTTTTCTAATTTCTTTGAAACATCCCTTTAATATAGCCCAAAATGGAAGGAGCTTTAGAATTTTGAAATCTCTCATACAAATTAAAAAAAAAATAGAAAAAACAATTTGAGAAGTGTACTTTTTTCCTTATTTTGATCCCAATTTTTTTATCGGGTAATTTTTCAAATTTCCGTTGCTCCTTCGTTTTTGATATATGTTTGAAGTATATTTTCTGAAATGTTCAGATATTTTGAATCAGCGGTTTTTCACAGGCTACTCCTAGAAAAAAATCTTCTCAAATTCTTTAAACTGCACTTTTTTTCTCAAACTAAAGTTTTTTGTTGTTCTTTGATGTCTTTGTAATGATTACAGTGCACAAGCATATGTGAAATAATAAAAACGACTTCTCAGGAAGAGTTTGAAAATTTCAAGATTGTGAAATTTTCAATTTTTTCTGAAAATCGATTAAGTTAACAGTCACCTTAACAATGTCTTTCTGGTATTTTTGACATTTACCTTGTAATAGTCTGTTTTTGAGTCTGTATAAAAGTAAAATGGATAAATAAGTTTATTTTACCTTGTTTTTTCTTCTCCCGTTCTTTCATTATGTGTTTCTTCAATGCCTGATACATTGTACGGGTCATCTTTGGTCTTTCAATGAGGGCAGGCATGATGATTGTCAGACTTCAGGACTTGCAAGAAGAATAGTATTAGGCTAAATAGGATGACATGAATAGAGAAACTATTCAACTCTACAAAATCGCTGCTGTTACTAGACTATAAAACTTATGCTAGACCTGTCTAAAACTAGTCAAACTCAAACTTTCAGAAACTCAGTTTCAAATATTTTTTATGCAAAAAAAAGACTAAAAAATCAAACAATTCAGTCGTCATCAATGGGTTTGTTTGTTTGTTTGTATCCTTTATAGCGTTATAATGCCGCTTATTGGTCACGTGTTACTGGTTATTCCCTTGTGCTTGCTCTTGATACTTATTCACTTGTTCTTTATCAAAAGTCTAAAATTCCTTATACTATAATTATATACAGTTTTTATTGCTCATGTATCTACCAAAATTTCACAAGTAGTAGGAATTCTTTTCAAGGTCAAAAATAAGATAAATCACACTGCAATGATGTCTATCTATTACTCTCTTATATATAGCCATATAAATTATTGTATTCTTATCTGGGGAACAGCAACTAAAGCTCTATTGTTTCAAATTTTGAAAGTACAAAAAAGATTCTTAAGACTAATTACAAACAGTGCTAGAACAGACGATTCCTCTCCACAATTTAAGAAAATAAAAATACTTAAATTAGAAGATATTCATAAGCTAAATGTCGGTATTTTTGTATATAATTGTCTCAAACGACCTAAAGAATTTCCTCAAACTTTATTCTCTGACTACTTCATATCAAATGCTCAAACTCATGGTCAAGAGACACGTTATAGATTCAATCTTAGAGCTAATCAATTTAAATCTACATTTGGACAAAGGAGCATTAAATACATAGGACAGATAACATGGAATGAATTACCTGAAACTTTTAAACATCTGAATTCTAGAAATAAATTTAAGTCAGATTTGAAAAAGTATTATCTGGACAAGTATTAAATTAATCTGTATAACATTTAGCTATATGTGCTTTTATATATGTATAGTCTATTTCTTTCTCTTCTATCACTTTTCTTCTAACTTTCTATCTTAAAAAACAGTTTTATATCTTGTCATCTTGATTAATACAATTATGTAATATAATCATATGTAACTATATACACCCGTATGGGTGTCAGTTGCCTGTACATTTAAAATCGATTTAATTGACAAATAAACAACTATGCAAACTGTATATGTGCTCATTTAAAATCTCCTGGTTTGCCTAATGTAATTGCAAAAGGCATGAAATGGGGTTCCCCAAATTCTTAGTTTACTTGCATACCGATTCGATCAAAACTCTACCTATTAAACCTCAGATATGTCTTCAATATCAAAGTAAGATATAAACGGTAATTGCAATGATTAAATACCTTATATATTGAGAATAAGACGACGTTAGTTCATTATAATTTTCCAAAATGTCTTCCAATTTCCGAGCTCTCCAGTTTAGGAGATCAGAAAAATATAGGTGGCGACACTCAACTTTCAAGCAATGTGAAACATTTTCTGATTGTTTTAGCAGGAATCCAGCTAAAATGTAAGTAATTACTGATCAATTGTTATGTATTATTGAGGTATTGTTTATTATCTTTGACTTTTTTAGAGATACCTGTAGTTCTGTTATCATATAGGGCCTGAATCGTGTTTCAAAGAACGTAGTTTTCTTACCGGAAGTCCATTTTTATGTTTTGCAAATAGGCTATCACACAGTCTCCGAGCCTTTCGTCCAGTGCCATCCGTACCTCCTGTGCCCAGAGGGGGAGAAACACCAGGGTTCAAAGATGACATACGCTTATAATGTAAATCTGTATTGAGATGACACGGTCGCTGATTGGTCAAAAGTCCAGAGCTGTCAAGTGTCCCGCGAATGGCAGGATTATCCCGCGAATTTGATTAAAATTTGGCTAATTCGCGTGTCCCGCAATGTCCCGCGAAGTCCCGCAAATGTCGACTTTGACCTCCGCGAATTTTCAAAATTGTAACAATCCCGGAGGCTAAATAATTGTGATTATCTTGTGATATAAGAAGCTAAGTTTTTGCGCTTTTGGGGAGTAAAGTTTACCTAATTTGAATAGTGCTGCCAAACTCCCAGTGTATCAGATCATTGAAGACTGCTTTTGGAAAGAGCATAGTCCATTTATAAAACTGTGATTTTTATCCAAATAACACCATAGTTGGCTTCTCAAGTACTTAGTATGCCATTATTTGGTATCAAAATAAAGAGGAAGAGTGCAATTTTCATTTTAATTACGAAAATAGGGATGTATGTCACCAATAGTTCCAACGTTGGCCTTTTAACTACGCGTGTCACGGCCTTCATCTCAGAACCGAGCAAATGTTAGCAAACGCGAGTTCCAATAAATGGACCCAGATATCTCGAAAAGAAACCTGATCTGACTCCCTATAATTTGATGTAGATTAATCGAACCCCTATATGAATAGGTATATTTTAATATATAGCACTTTGGGGGGTAAATGTTTCATAGTTGGTCACGAACGCCATAAGTGCAAAGTATTGTTCAGAATTTTTGAATTTCATGTTGGATTACGGTACTCACACCTTAAGCGTGGTTTTTGATAGTTTAATAATATTTCTATGCGTATTGTGTGGAATTGTGTTAAATTTAGTTAAGTGCATTATATTTGATAAATCAGTATCTGAAAGCTTGATTTGAGTACTTTTACATTAAGCCCCAATCACGCAAATCTCTTGAATATCCTGCGACATCCCGCAAATTTAGGTGGATGTCCCGCAAAATCCCGCGAATTTAGATCACTTTGTCTAAAAAAAACTGTCCCCTATGAAGTTTTTGGTGGTAACCCTGTTAACAGTCCCGTAATTAGCGTGTTTGTCCCTCGAATGGTCCCACAAATTTGATCAAAATAGCGCAATCACGCAAATCCTTTGAATGTCCCGCAAAATGCCGCGAATTTAGGTCGATGTCCCGCAAAATCCTGCGAATTTTAGACACTGGGTCTAAAAATCCTGTCCCGCGAGAAAATCTTTGGGGGTTGACAGTACTGAAAGTCGACAAACAAATGACGTCATCAATGGCGGTTTCAAAATTTTCGAAATACGCTTTGAATAATATTATGTTCATTTCTGGCGTGTTAACCAATATCATAGCTTCTCATTTCACATCAAGATAAAGAAAGGTGTACGGAATATGCCTATAGGCATTTTCACGAATAAGTGACACTTTTCAGTATTTTTTTGTAACAGCATCCTTATTTATTCAATTAAAGGTATAAAAGAAAAACAATGCTTTCTAGAAGTTGGTTCCATAATGCTCTTATATGCACATCATGAAAAAATACAATATGTTGATGCTTATTTTAAAAATCAACAAGTAATGACCCAAAATATGCTTTTTTTGGTGTAACAAGCATTTCACTTAAATTGTGACCATGTTTACATGATCACAGAAGAGCTAATATCATAGATAGATAGACAATTTTGATACCAAGTGGTAGCTAAATCATTTATCTTTATTATGTTTTTTAAATTGTTTCAAACACTGTCATATAGCCCAAGTTGTAACCGTTTTTATGTCATGACTACTCTGTAACACTTTTCCATTTTTTGGAGAGGTATTTTATGTTTTTTAATACAGAAAATCTGCAGCTGAGTATTTTCCTTCATATATAATGATTTTGAATAGCTAACATATTCATATATAACTTATAAAAAACTTTTCACTTGGAATTAATTAATCAACAAATAGCAAATAAAAGTTCTGAATCATATTTTAGGAGTCACAAATCATGAGGTGTCCGTAATGGCAAAGTTTCTACAATTTACACAGTACTTATATCTTAACTATTCTTATTTTTTAATGAAATGAACACAACTTATCAATCAAATAATAATTTAACAATGATTGACCTTTTACTTTATGATACAGAAGCAGATATGGTGTCTGAAATGTCGTGAGGTGTCCGTAATGCTACATAGTTTATCAGTTCAAATTGTAAAATTAGCTTACTTTATCCCCAAAATCACTGTTAAATATTTCCTAAGTGTCTCTCTACACATGTTTATTAAATTTAAACTGGTATTGCCACTAAAAATATTTGAAATTTTTTTTACCATAAGCTTCGGGGGTCCATTTTACAAACATCAGTACTGATTAAAAATGAGGCAGAAATGAATTAAAATTGATTTTAAATTCCAAGTCTTTACTAGGCATAATGAGTCCAAACTAGATTTAGTTTATTGAAATAAATGGAAACAAATAAAAAGAATAAATGTTTTTTAAAAAACATTACGGACACCTCAAGCCTATTGATTTAATGTTTATAGCAAAAATAACTTATTTTCAAAGTAGTAATTTTACCTTTATAAGTAAAAATGGAAAAAAACAAAGTATACAGAGAAGGAAAAAGATATTAGGTTAAAAATACAAAACAAGCAAAAGAAATTAAGAGGAAACATGTACCAGAAAGAAAAAAAGAAAAATGTTGCACTTAAAAGGCAATGTATCTATTAGTGATATAGTCTAAATCTTTTAACCCATTGTACTGAAATGAGTTTATACTGAAAACACATTCTGAAATGACTCATGAAGTATCAAAAAAGCATTGCATCAAAAACCATGATATTTGAATTCATATAAATACATTGTACTTTACTTGTACAGTATAGTGGAGATGATGAGTTTTGATCTTTTGTGACAACTAGACCAAAGAACAGCAAGTACCCAAAAACAGAGCAGCAAGGGTGCTTCGAGTTCATTTTGGTTAAATATATGAAAAGCATAATTCATTTTCAATTTTATATATTCATTTTAAATTGTTTGTGTCATTTGATATACACCTTTAAGTTTGTAGTGTAGTCAATTGTTTACCTTGCCTTGTTCTTTCCCTAAGCTTATGTTCATTGATTTGAATTGCCTAACTTGGCGGATATGTGTCTTAAAGCAAGACTAATTTGTTGGACAAAACTAAAACAGTAATATGGTTCCAATAGAACAATATTACCACATAACATTCTCGTCAAAACATACCAAATTGCAACATAAACAAGGGTATAGTAATCAGTGGTAAAGTGAGATTTTTTTTTTTCATGTTATCGATTTATTTCAAATAATAACATAGATGTACAAAGTTAGCTGATTGCCAAAGTTTTGCAACATTAGCGGCAATTAAATAATATAACATAAATGAAATAATAGATATAATATAAAATACAAAAGGTTTACATATATTCTTAATTCCAAATCACTGAATCAAGGAAATCCCATGGGCGGGGATGATGACAAAAAGGAAAGAGCAGAAAAATGAAGAAACGGAACCTGTTGTCACAGACGTGATATGATAGTGAAACTCGTGTATATATAATAACTAACAATATGAATTAATTCTTCATTTGTTGATGCATCTAAATCATCTTTTCCAAAAAGTAAAAATTGTAATTTATCATTCAAATTGTAGCTGTTAAACAGGTTTCCTAAATTGTAAGTATGAAGGCCTGCAATGAGGTTGATTCTTTCATCATGGAGCAGTGGGCAATTTAAAAGAAAATGCAAGGTAGTCAATGGAACACCACATTTACACAAAGGGTCACTAATGTCATTAAAGTTATGTGCATAAAGGTGTGCTTTAAGTAAAAGGCCACACCTGAGTCTATTAAAAGGTATTTCAATATGTCTGGGTAAGGTCACATTCAATTTAGAAGTTGGAATTAAAGAGACTGGGCTCTTGTGTTCTCTTACTAATCTTTTAAACCTAGAAATAGGTTGACCCATTCTAGTATCTGATGGCAAATTATTCCATAAAGTTATAGATTGGAAGATGGTAGTTTTTTTAAAAGAGAAGCTAAGGCGAGTTGGGAGAACATAATCTCTTTGATGTCTTAAGGGGCGGACCGGTATATGTTCATATTTCCGAAGTAAGTCACAAATAAATGGAGGATTAATGTTATACCTGCATTTAAAAGTAAACATGTTTAAGTGCTCAATTCTTCTGGTTGTTAGCTGTTTCCAGTTTAAAGAGTTTAAAACTTTGATAGTATTGGAACCATGTATAGCCCCAGAAACCAGGCAGGCTGCTCTGTAGTGAAGTCTTTCAAGAGCTTGTAATTTCATGTTAGATGCCTTGTTGTAAATGACATCACAATAGTCAAAATGAGGCATAATGTAAGTATTATATAATATCTCTAAGTGCTGACTATTTAGAATTTTACTCAGCTTTATCATCGGTCTCAAAAGAGAAGTAACTCTTTTTATTATCTGGTCAATGTGATAATTAAAGTTAAGGTGAATATCAAAATTAAGGCCAAGATGTTTGTGATTCTCACAGCTAGGAATAAAATCAGCACCTAATCTCAAAGGTGGTGGATGAGATAAAATGTTCCTTCTAGAAAAAATCATATCTGCACTTTTTTGAGCTTTGAATTGCATCTTCCAGGTGGCAGCCCAGAGAGCAAGCTTGTCTAGATCACTTTGGATTGGCTCGTGAATATTGAAAAACACTTCATTTTTTTCGTATGGACAATAAATTGAGGTGTCATCAGCAAAAATGAACGATTTTGAAACAAGCCCATCAGGCAGATCGTTGATATATATTAGAAATAGCAGGGGTCCAAGGACAGACCCCTGTGGTACACCAGCATTGATGACAAAATTATCGGTCTGCATATTAGGCTCATTTTGATTATTCATACTATTGGAAGACCATTTTGAAAGTGTACCGTTTACTTTGACTCGAACTCTCCTATTTTCTAAGTATGACGTCATTAATTTGACAAAGTTCAGGTTACATCCATAACCCTTAAGTTTGGATATTAATAATTTGTGTGGGACTAAATCAAATGCAGAAGTTAAATCTAAAAATACTGATCTGACATTTTTGTTATCATCGATGTTTTCATGAATATCATGCACTATGTTAATAAGTTGGTTGACAGTATTATGTTTAGGTAGAAAACCACTTTGAAGCCGATAAATAAGATTTTGCTGCAGAAGGTGAGTCAAAAGTTTTTTGTGGATTATTGATTCTAGGATTTTGGAGATTGAGCTAAGCAGGGTCACTGGTCTGTAATTAGAAGCTAGTCCTCTATCTCCTTTTTTGAAAATTGGGACAATTGTACCTTCCTTCCAAATATCAGGAAAGGTGTTTTCTTGAAATATTCTATTAAAAAGTAAGGAAAGTGGTTCGGCGATAGAATGTGCACATAATTTGAGCATTTTGTTTGATATTTCATCAGGACCATGTGCTTTTGTAATATCGATATCATTAATTAGATTTAGAACTTCTTCAGATGAGGTTGACATGTCAGGCAAGATACTTTGAGTTCTTGGTCTAAAATAAGGAATATAGTTGTCATTGATGTTCACAATGTTCTTATTGACAAAATATTTCATGAGGACATTTGCTTTATCAAAACTATTGACTGCTGATGAATTTGATGTTGGGTCAAAAAGAATAGGTATGGATGAGACTTGGTTTTTACCAAGAAGTTCTTTAATCAGTGACCAATAGTCCACAGAACCTTTAGATAAATTATCTATTTTATTTCTAATATTAAATTCATGTTCTGCTTTAGCTTCTTGGATTAATTGATTAACTTTTTGATTTTGAACAACATATTTTTCTCTGAACACAGGATTATTCGAAGCTTTAAATTTATGATGAAATTTGTTTCTTTTATATATGGCTTTTTTGATTTTGCTTGTGAACCAAGGCTGATCATCAAACCGTGAGGAAATTGTTCTATTAGGAACAACTTCCTTGACTATTGAGAGAAAGGTATTTGCAAATCTAATAGCAGCATCGTTAACTTGAAAATCAAAGACAAAATTCCAATCAACTTCGGCAATTTTGAGATTTAGCAGGTTGGTATCGGCATCATCATAATACCACACGTTTTTTTTAATTGATGGTTCTCTTGGAATGCTGACTCTTATTTTAGTAATAAGTGTACAGTGATCAGAATTTCCTATTGGAGGTTCAACTGAGCTTGATAGAAGATGTTCAGAATCTGTAATCAGTAGGTCAATACAAGATTTGGAATTCATAGTAATCCTTGTTGGTTCAAAAATAAGTTGTTGAAGACCAAGATCAGTCAGAACATTGTTTAATTCAATACCAGCCATATTATTAATGTCATTATCATACCAGGCATTGTTTCTGGCATTGAAATCTCCTTTGATAATGACCCCATCATTTGGTTGCATTAACACATTGGAGATATTCTCCTTAAATTTTGATAAATATTGTCTAGTCTCATTCGCAGTTAAGGATGGTGACCGATAAAAAAATCCATACTTGAAAGTCTTATGTTCAGCCTTAATTGATATCCAGCAATTTGCTAGATCTTTAGACATGTCCAACTCACATACGTTAGTCTGAACAGTATCATGAACCCATAGAATAAGGCCTCTTCCCTCGTTCGTTGAATACTTTGGTTTGCCAAAACCTCTTATATTAAACATATTTGATTCTAGATCATCCGTGGTAACATTGCCTGTTTCACAAAGTGATATTATGTGACAATTCTCTCTTGATGCATATTCTTTAAGATACTCTAGCCTAGCAAATGAATCTGCCTTGATACTATTAACATTACTAAATAAAATCTTTAAATTATCCATTGGACCAGGATTGCTCTCAACATCTCCTGACATGAGAAGAAGCAGTTGACATATGATACTAGGATTAAAAAAGAGCAATGTTGTTCCAGGAACACAACTTAAAGTTGCAACTACTACAGCAGTTTTGGCAATAACTAAAGATAAATTTCGATGTCTCCCTAACAATTTCTTGAATATACCGTATAGCATCATGGAACAAAGGCATATGTTGGCAACATGGCTTGTAAAGATTGTGGCAAACACTAAATATTTCAATAAAACAGGGTAATTATTTGTCAATAAGCAATATAACCCTACACAGATTAGTATGAGGGTTAAAATAAACATTTGGATATCAAAGACATAATTTGGTGATTTCTGCTCTGAATGGAAAGCTGGAATACTATATGAGTTGAAGAGCCCAACTGCTGATCTCCAAATTTGTAAACTAACAGGCATTATCCAATGCCATCTCTTGCAGGACTACAACCAACAATTAATTCATTCTGCAACAAAAACAACAAGAAATGCCCATGAGAAAACAATTCAAGACAAACTGATTTAGAGTTAAGTGTCCTGCCAGAAGTTCTAAGAGTCACATAAACTGTAATATTCAGAAAACTAATCCAGGCAGATCTGACATTGGTATTAAGTCTAGATGATGTCATAAATGCAACAAGCTATTAATCAGCAAGGAAAGACCCACTATAGTTCAATGGGAAAAAGAACTCAATTTCTTGGTCAGTCCATATACTAAGTAACAGTTCAAGTAACATTACATAATGCAAACTGCTTCATTATAATCGTAGATGATATAAAAGAGAACAACAAAAAAATAAGATAGATATTCAATGTTAAATTTGAACAAAATACTACCCTCTCATGTTTAGCAACTATAAAGTGAGATATCCATAATGTTTGAGATAAAATGACTATAATTAATTAAATAATTAAATAGGACCATATCCAAGTGATTTCACTGCTTAAATTGTTCAATCCAGGTACATATTGTTTTCCTCTAATTATCTTGCTCAATATTTAGTATATACTGTTAAATCATTCATTTCTTTGTAAAATTCAATGTATGTTTACAAATGTATTGTATACCTAGGCAAGTGGGCAAAATCAAGTCCATTAAGTATACATATTCAATTGTTTTGATCAATAATTGTTACAAAAAGATTTTTGTATATATATATCTTCAAACAAAACTTGATTTTGCGACCTAAAACTGGAAAGAATTTAAAACAAGCAAATTTGAGGTGTCCGTAATGCTATCTCTTTCATTATTTAAACATTAATTGACAGATTTTGAAACAAATACAGATAATTCAGTGGATAGCAATTGAAAGACCATGGAATAATCCACAAAATTGGATACTTTTGTTGAGGCTACAATGTGAATTAAGCTAATAATGTGACTTTATTTTGTAAAATATAATTCATTAAGTGATGAGGTAGACATGTTCAAAACAAATATTACTTTTTCTTCATATTTTGCAGCCAGTCATTGTACAAAATGTGTTATCAATGATATAAGACTTAGAAAAATATGTCAGAAACAAATATATTCCTGTTTTGAATGTTGGTTTGTGAACATATTGAGAGTGAATTGTCCGTAATGCCAATTTCAGTACCTATAAAGATGACAGTATTTTGTAAATTTGCAGATGCGGATACTTAAGAATTTTTACATTGTCAGGAGCCTGACATATGAAAGTGTAAAAATCTTCATAAACAATAAGGAAAACTTGAAAAAAATTTTTTGACATTTTGAAATGGAAAAGTGTCACTTATTCGTGAAAATGCCTTATATCAATTATAACATCCCATCGAAGTGTAGTATTTGATAACTAGCCGATGAAAATTCGAACGAACGAAGGTGGTAAGCAAGAGAGGTAATTATGTCTGTCATCTTGAAACTCTGGGGCTTTCCCTCCTCTTTCCTGTGCCTTACCTCGTGCAGATCTTTAAATTCCCGCGAAATTTACCCTTCTAAATATTTTGACCTGCTTCAAAAAATATATTTTTTTGCGTTTGCTACTGATTGTATTCGTTGTATTTTATAAAATGTTTATTTCTAATGTAGTAAGAATGCATTCATAAGAAAAATATTAAGTAATTCGTAACAAACTGTTAAAAATGAATACTTAGGAATTTGCAAGGTCAGAAATTGTTTATTAACACCGTTGCTATGCAGTTCGTTTTGAAGTGACGTCATCCCCATATTCGAAATTTTAATCGTCTAATAAACGAATACCACATGTCGATGTGATGTTTTAATCGATAAAATTGAATTTCTTACATATTTCTTTATCTTGTTGTTAGATAACACGTTATGATATTGGTGAAATCGCCAGAAATTAACATAATATTATTTGAAGCGTTTTTGGAAAATTTTGACACCACCATCTTGAAATCGTGTAGTAATGTAATGCAGTGATTATCGATCTTGACATTTTACAATTTGTTGCTCCGCGGAGATTTTTACCTAAAAACACATCAAATACAACATTGATTATCAATTTCGATGATAAAATCATTTGTAAACTTTATGATTAATGGAATTTTAAAGTTTTGGCGTTGTTGATTTCGTAATAAAGAAAGTACTAATTTCTGAAGCTTTCTAAGATCGTGCCCCGGGAATTTTAGAACTATTTTAACAACGTCAGAGAGGTAGTGAAGGTACGCAACGAACGAAATGAATTTTGAGAATGAATATCACACTCCAAAATATTCTAAAGTGTGAAAATAAAATTATATCAGCCACGTAACTACTAACCAGTAGGGGTCAAACGGTTCAAAATTTTAACGGTTTGGTTCGGTCACGGTTTTTAGGTTCACGGTTCGGTTCTTTCACGGTTCTCGCGGGTCTCGTAATATAAAATTGTAAAGACAGCTCATAAAAAACAGGTTTTAGCTTTCTTTCTAGCCTTGCCTAAGTTGGTCACTTTCTGGTCCCACTATCCTTTTTTATTAAATTGACTTGACAAAGCAAATTTTATTGGCCTAGTGGCCCACTTTAAATTTAAAACTTAAGATTTTTCTGTCCTTGATAAGATTTCTGTCAGATAAGAGCTGAGATCTACATGTAGCACAAGCACTAACATAGCCCCGGGATTCTTGTAGTCTGTCAAAGCAGCTGAATCAGCACAGATGGCGCTGCGATTGTGCGGGAGATTTAAACACAAATATGTTTCAAGTTTTTAACAAAGACATTAGTAATGTTATAATTTCTGTAATTGCAGTATTTTTTAAATAATATTGATTAAAAACTAACTCATTATAACAGACAAAACACCTCCACGAAGCAAAATTAATTGTACTATGAATAGCGTAATCTGGCGAGACCAACTTCCGGTCTATTTATATGTCACAAAAATGTAAACAATTACTTGTCTATCGATTTGTGAGCGATCTGTTTCATATCTAAGGTAAGAATTGAATGTTCTCTATTGCTATAAACATGTTTTTAAGGAATATATACATGAAGAATAAGTTCATGTAGAACGAAAGAGAGAATATTGAAGTCTAAAAAATTTCATTTTTCAATTTTTCCTCGAACCGTGGATGAACCGAATCTCATGTTTATGAACCGAAAATACCGTCTTAGCATCATTAACCGCGGTAACCGCGTACCGCGGTTAACCGTTTGACCCCTACTAACCAGTATGTTATATGACCTCCGGGTTCTTTGGTTACCTCGTGAAACTCAGTCTAACACGATAGTGAAGGCAGTATTCTGAGGTAATAAAATATTAGATCTAGAGTCAATTTCGAGACCTATCTGTTGCAAGACTAATGCCTGGCACAACCGCTCACCATGTTATTAGTGTTTTTAGGTTTCGCAAGGATCCTGCCACAACCGTAGTAGTGTTATTGTGATAGCCTGGTATAACCGTGACAATACTAGAATCTGAACACAAATTCTCGGTATAAGTTCATATGGTGAAAATAACGAAATAATGAAATGTAACCGTGTGTCTACTTAGCAGTTTGTTCTATGTCATCCTTCCTGCTAGGTTACATTGTGGAACGCAGCCAAACACGATAATGAAGGCAACAACATGTCGATGTTGATCTTAGCAGAATTTTTGGAAATTTAGATCATTCATTTTGCAAGCTCACGTGACTGACACGTGACATGTGTCTGATCATGTGACTAGTCACTGTATCGATCATGTGACTTAATGACGTGTCATCCAACTATGTCTTCAAGGAAAACGGAAGTAAATATTTTGGAAAATGTTTTCCAAGCATTTGCTACTGATTATAGAAGGCCCAATAACACAACGAACGAAACTGCTAAATTGTATTTCGTGCCTAACAGGCCCAGTACGCAATGAAAGAAACTGCTAAATTGTATTTTTAGTCTGCTTATTGATCTATTGATTCATAAAGACCTGAAATGATGCATTCAAATAAGACCGCCTCCTAAATGAAAACACTACACATAAAGTGGTGAAAAACAACGAACTAAAGTTGAAAGATCGCAACGTTCGCTACTTTGTTCAATTCCGGAAGGGGCTGCAAAAGAAGAAGAAATGGGAAATTTTTACGATTTAGATTTTATAACCTCAGAATACTGCCTTCAGCGTCGTGTTTGCCTGAGTTCCACAATGTAACCTTGCAGGAGGGATGACATAGACAGGGTTCGTACACACCTGGAAATGTCAGGGAAATTGATTTATTTTTCCAGGTGCTGGAAATGTCAGGGAATTTTAAAACTGGGTCAAAAAGGGCCAAAAATGTCAGGGAATTTTGAAACAGTAGATGTGTCAGGGAAATGTCAGGGAATTTTGTATCAATGTTGAAAGAATAATGTTCCAGCAAAATACATTTTAGGGCTATGACAGGATATAAGTGAAATCCAAAATCATCTAGTTGTTTCCACAAATTGCAAATCTTTTCATTAGGGTTGATTGAATGACATTAGATCTGGTATTGTCTATTTGTAAGAACAGTGTGAACATTACACTGAAACCGAACAATAAAAATAATGTATAGATGATTTAATACAATTATGCTTGTTTATGTAGTAAGCTTAGTCTAGGCCATTCAAAGTAAATTACTGGTATACTATATATATATTTCATGGTTTGATGAGGGGTTAATCTGAGGGGGCGGGGCGGGAGGTGAAAAACAAAAAAAATTCTGTGAGCTCTTTACAGTGTAAAATTGTATTTATATTTATATTAAGAAGCTGTATGTTCGACAGTCCGATCGTACATCAGTCTTTTCAACTTTCAGGGGCTTTAGTCTACTTTGCCAATTTTGAAAACCTTAGCACATGGAAGTAGGCAACCAAAATGTGTGTGGGGTACTATTAACAGTTTTTTGATTTGGTCCAAATTTTTCTTCTTGTAAAGATGAACCCAGCATTTTACCTTGGCTCAAATTTTGTATGATGTAGTCTTAGGGACAAAGGACCTGCTCAAGAAGAAATATTCAAGATGGTCTCAGAATTCAAAATCGCCACCATTTTTTAATGAAATTTTTGATAATTTAAAGAAATTTGATTCCTGATAACACAAAATACTGATTATTTGATTTGGTATCATAGGCCTGAGCCTTTTCGTGATCTGGTGATGCTACTTGAGAAGGAATTTCTAATATGGTAATTTTCCCAAAAGGGAGAAGACAATAGTAATGCCAGGTTATTGCTATCATATAATGTTCACAATGATAGTATTCAATAGAAATATTTATTTATTTATTTATTTAGATATACACTTTTTTAACAGTGGCACTCTTACATTAAGGTGCATCTAATCGAAAATATCCAAAAGGCCAAAAACAACATTTTATCAAACTAAAATGAGTCTTAAAAAGAATTAAAACATAGGTATGTTAATATTTACTTAAAATCTTATTTAAAAAGCTTTTTACTAAAGAGTCGAATAAAACACCATATTCGTGCCCCCCAAAGATGTATGCCTCATCTCCGAGTAACCATTTCAATTTTGTGTCAGTTGGGGCGCTAAAGAATATCCCTGTTAAATTTATGGGAATTTTATCCTCAAGTATTTTATAAAATTTGGATCTTTCCCCTACAAAATTAGAACAAAATAGTAATCTATGTTCTTTATTCTCTTCTTTATCAGAGCAAAAATCACAGAATGGGCTTTTAACTTGTACATTTGCCCATTTATATGTTTCAACATTAAGACCTAGTTTCCCGGTCCGAGCAAGAAATTTTAATTGTGCGCTTGCAAAATCAAAATCATTTCTTAAATAGTACTGTAAACCTTTATGTTTAAGATCAATAAGCTGTCTATACAGTGTCAAGGAAGACTTTCCATTCATTTCAGTTTGTATCTCAGAGTCGCATGTCTTCTGAATAGAAGATTCATAATTTTCTATCAAAGTATTTAAGTTATTGTCAATGCCTTTAAGGTCAATCAGTTTAAAGATATCATTTATGTGCTTGACATATTTCCAACTATTTGATTTGTTACATGCAAATCGTTCTTGCATTCTTGTTAGTAGTAATCTTATGAATGACCCCTGATCAAGAGTCTGTAAATGGAGAAAATATTGGACTTGTCGCTTGAGGACTATGTACTTAATTGGTGTCCAACCAAGTTCATTAATGATAGCAACATATGCAGGGGTACTTTTTATATTGAAAATACCCCTGGTCATGTCATATTGCATTGTCCGGAGTCTATCAAGGATGGTCTTGGTATTCGTAACCCAAACACCACAGCCATGTAACAGCCCCGAGAGGAATTTTGTTGAATAAAGCGTATTACCAAATTCAATACGTTTAGCATTTAAATGTTTGCTCAGTATAAATGTAATAAAGTTCTTCAGAGTCTTTGACTTTTCAATTTGTTGATCAATTATGTGGTAGTTATCTTTCAAGGATCGATCAATATGAATACCTAAATATTTATAGGTTTGGACTTCTTGTCAGTTGAGATCACCTAATTTCCATAACTTGTTCTTATCAATCTTCTTGCCTATAACCATGACTTTTGATTTTTTCTCACTAAACCTAAAACCATATTTAATAGCAAAATCATTAGTGACATTGAGCATCTTATTGAGATCATTTTCAGAATTGCCTAAAAGTACTATATCATCGGCCCACATGAGGCTAGGGAATTTTGAGTTACTATATGTTTCATTAGGTGGGAATTGCCCCTCAAGCATTCTGATACTCATAACATCTTTCTGTTTCACCTGAAACATCTCAGGGCTGAGAAGAAATGAGATGTCATGGTATATCATGATGCCCCTCAAGTGAGTTGCTATTTTTCTAGTAGGATTTAGATCATAATTTTAAAGTTTCAGTTGTCATTTGGATTCATTACAAAACATTAACAAATTATAGTTTGAAATGCTTAGAATGCACCATATACAATTGTCAATTTTGAAAAATTTCCGGGGGTGAACCCCCGTACCCCCCTTCTGGTTTTCCATCGCTCGCAGTGATGCGAACCTCAAAAAATGCACCCCCTTGACACTTGCTGACTATGCCCCTGTACATGTATGTTTACCTTTGGCCTTATGCAATGTAAAATATGTAATATTAAAAATAAAATGTATCAGGAATAAATTAGTGAATAAGACTGCCTGTACAAGTAGTTAAGGCATGAGAAATGGTACTGAAGGAGAAACCCCAAATGTTTCATAATAAGTCTTTTTGTCTTGAATAATACAGTTGTTTGAGACTTTTTAGAGGGCGCGCGAGGAAAATTAGATCTGGAAATTTCCTTTTTTGCCTGGAAATGTCAGGGAATTGTCAGGGAAATTCATTTTGAAAAAGGTGTACGAACTGATAGAACAAACTGCGAAGTAGACACACGGTAACATTTCATTATTTCGTTATTTTCACCATATGAACTTATACCAAGAATTTGTGTTCAGATTCTATGTCATTCTTCTTCTTCTTCATATAGACTGTATCCTTCGTCTGAGTAGATTCAGACTGTAAGTCACCTATTGTAAAATGTGGTGTTGTATAAATGTTACAAAAAAATTTGTATCATGATAAAATGATTACCTTATAAAGAACTTACAATATTATTTTATTCGTATATTGTCCTCTTACTGAAGATATTCATAAAATATACAGACGCTTCTTGTAGTGGAGGCATTGATTAGGTCAATCCATTTTTGCAATTCCAATTCTCTCACGATCAACGAGAATTAACCAGTGACGTCAGTCTATTTGTAAACAAATAACACGTGGAGCGGACGGAGCAACATTACAACAGCGTTATAAATTCAATTTGTTCAGGAATTTATTAGTCATTTATTATCATTATCCAGATTGATTTTAGTCATTTATAGTAAATAGAGCGGGAATATTCATTAAGAAGGCCGAGGTAATCAAGTGGTCATGTGTTTGAAGTTAAAAGTCAAAGTTCAAAAATTGCATATCTCGTAAACAAATAACACTCGGAGCGGCCGGAGCAACATTACAGAAATATTTACAAATTCAATTTGTGCGGGAATTTATTAGTCATTTATTATCATTATCCCGATTGATTTTAGTCATTTACAGTAAATAGAGCGGGAATATTCATGAAGAAGGCCGAGGTAATCAAGTGGTCATTTGTTTGAAGTTAAAAGTCAAAGTTCAATAATTTGCATATCTCGTAAACAAATAACACGCGGAGCAGACGGAGCAACATTACAGAAATATTTACAAATTCAATTTGTGTGGGAATTTATTAGTCATTTATTATCATTATCCCGATTGATTTTAGTCATTTACAGTAAATAGAGCGGGAATATTCATGAAGAAGGCCGAGGTAATCAAGTGGTCATGTGTTTGAAGTTAAAAGTCAAAGTTCAAAAATTGCATATCTCGTAAACAAATAACACTCGGAGCGGAAGGAGCAACATTACAGAAATATTTACAAATTCAATTTGTGCGGGAATTTATTAGTCATTTATTATCATTATCCCGATTGATTTTAGTCATTTACAGTAAATAGAGCGGGAATATTCATGAAGAAGGCCGAGGTAATCAAGTGGTCATGTGTTTGAAGTTAAAAGTCAAAGTTCAAAAATTTGCATATCTCGTAAACAAATAACACGCGGAGCGGACGGAGCAACATTACAGAAATATTTACAAATCCAATTTGTGTGGGAATTTATTAGTCATTTATTATCATTATCCCGATTGATTTTAGTCATTTACAGTAAATAGAGCGGGAATATTCATGAAGAAGGCCGAGGTAATCAAGTGGTCATGTGTTTGAAGTTAAAAGTCAAAGTTCAAAAATTGCATATCTCGTAAACAAATAACACTCGGAGCGGACGGAGCAACATTACAGAAATATTTACAAATTCAATTTGTGCGGGAATTTATTAGTCATTTATTATCATTATCCCGATTGATTTTAGTCATTTACAGTAAATAGAGCGGGAATATTCATGAAGAAGGCCGAGGTAATCAAGTGGTCATGTGTTTGAAGTTAAAAGTCAAAGTTCAAAAATTTGCATATCTCGTAAACAAATAACACGCGGAGCGGACGGAGCAACATTACAGAAATATTTACAAATTCAATTTGTGTGGGAATTTATTAGTCATTTATTATCATTATCCCGATTGATTTTAGTCATTTACAGTAAATAGAGCGGGAATATTCATGAAGAAGGCCGAGGTATCAAGTGGTCATGTGTTTGAAGTTAAAAGTCAAAGTTCAAAAACATTCCATTATATATATCAACTTGTACCCGCGTTATGCAAAAAATTTTGCTTTTAGTCTCTTCAACATGTTCAACAATTTTCAAGGTGAACATTCTTGTAATAAACGAAAAATTTATGTGCACAAAATACCGCTGAGATTTCCTTGCGAAAGGTATTAATCATAACAGACCGAATATTATATTTGGTCTGTTGGATACATACTACTATATCATGTTGCATGGCCTGTCATGACCGTGGTAATGTTTAAGCCTGATATGACCATGATAATGCTATATTATATTGCAGAGGTTCCATATCCATCCGCCAAAAGGTATGACCCCTACACAGTCCATTTAAAAACCTGTACTTTTGTTCTAAATAATGCCATAGTTGGCTTCTAGGGTACCTAGTATGCCATTATTTGGTATCAAAATAAAGAGGAGGAGTCTACCTTTCATTTTAATTATGAAAATAGCGATGAAGGTCAAAATAGTTCCAGCGTGAGCATGTTTACTATGCGTGTGCCCGTCATCTCAGAATTGAGCAAATGGTAGCAAATGCGACTTACAATAAGTGGACGCTGATATCTCAAAAAGTAACCTGACTCCCTATAATTTGATGTAGATCAATCGAACCCCTATATGAACAGGTTCATTTTGATATATAACACTATGGGGTTTAAGTGTTCAGGGCACGCCTTTAGCGTCGGACAGCTGGTCATTATCTGGTTACTTTTGATACCGACCAGTTGATTTTTTCACTAGGTATAGGAAAATAACATTGCAACTGGTCAGTAATGCCTTTTTGACCAGCAGCTCTGGAATCCTTAGGGCATACACTGTAAGTGTTTCATTGTTGGTCACGAACACCATATGTGCAAAGTAATGTTCAGAATTTCGGAATTTTGTGTTGGATTACGGAACTCAGTACTCACACCCTGATATGACCGTGACCTGATATGACAGTTACTAGAATTGTTTTGTTATCATACACGAGGTTTGATTTCTCAATTTTTAAGACAGTTTGTTTTGACTAAAAATTTATCAATAGGCTTCAGTGAGCTCCCCAGCATTTAATAACTTTTGAATTGTGATTTATACTAACAAAAAACAATTCTTGTTTATTCCTGCAATAATATTAAATGATCTTATAACTAGTAGCTACAGAGTGCAAAAACCCAAAAACTTGATAATCCCCCCCCCCCCTTCCTGCTATGAAAAGATAATACATCTAGAATATTGTATGATGTAACAATTTCATATTTTCCAGATGGCTTCTCATGGTGAATCTGGTGCACAAGGGGGTGGGTCTCAATCCTCCAAGGATGCAGAAATTATGGAGCTTCAAAGACAGAACCAAATGATGCGAGAAAAACAAGCTAGAATGCTCTCAAATATTCCACCTGAGCAAAGGATGCAAATGGAACGAAGGCAGATGATGCAGAGACAACAGATGATGCAGCAGAATGTTGCGATGGGTCAAACCCCACAGGCTGATGTGATCAGGCAGAAAAAACAACTTGAACTAAAAGAACAGGCTTTGGCTATAAAGCAGAAACAAATTCAGGTTGCAGCCATGGAGCTAGAGGTGAAGAAAAAGAGACAGGAAATGGAGACCAATGTGAAACAGTTGACATCTAAGTCAAATCAAGGGAGTGTTCCAGATGATGAAACTGGAGCTGATGATAACAACGAGAAATCATCTGATAATGTTGATCAGTCTGTGAAACCAGACAATCAGGCTGACTCTGAACTCCAGGATGCTTTGGACACAATGGGCTTACCAATGGGTTTTGGGAGAGGATTTGGACATCAAACTGAAAAGGAGAAACTCTCCAAAACAAGTGAAAGTGAAAAAAACAAAACTCCAAAAAAGCGAAAACCAGGTTTTAGTGATGAAATAGAAATTGAGGAAAGAATGGAGAACCGTGGAGAAATGAGGGGGAATTGGGGAGGAATGATGGGGAATCATGGTGGTATGATGCAAAATCTGGGTTATCGTGGTGGAATGATGGGAAATCGAGGGGGAATGATGGGATATCATGGAGGATTCATGAGAGGTCACAGAGGAATGATGAGTAACCAAGGGAGATTTCCAAATTTCCCAAATGACATTCAGACTGGTCTCCAAAGAGACATGATCTTATCTAGACAAGAATTTCAAAACAAGCTGGATAGCGTAACATATGGCCAGACATCAATGAACGAACCTAATACATATGAATTTCAAGATAGACTACCTTTGAAAGACAAGGAGGACAAGCACAATGATGATGATAATGATGAAGAGCCTGATCCAGAACAAGATGCATTAGACAGTATGGGTTTACCTATGGGATTTGGGAGGGGTTTTGGAAACAGAACTGTAGAAAAGGCCAGGGGCAACTATGGGAAAAAGAAAGAGAGAAAGCAGCAACGAGAGTCGTCCATATTGGGTGCCTTTCCAGGGCAATGTTGGATTGGAGATCAGAGGGCACCACCACAGGGATTTCAACAATATGGGCAAGGACGTGGCTATGATTATTATCAAGATGATTATGGTTATCAGCAATACTATAACATGCAGCAACAAATGATGCCTTTTTACCCAGAAGTCCCATATGATCAACGTTACAATCAAACCAGGAATATCACAAATTGGCCTTTCGAGAGACTGGAAGGTAAAGAAGTAGATGAAAAGGAGGCTGAATATAGTTGGGCCACTGGCTATGCTGGCAATTTGAACTTCGATATTGACAAGGCCAAACGGGAAAGATGTGAAAAGTTGAAAGCAGCTAAAGAGCAGGCTTTGAAAGAAATTGGTCAGGAGGATGAAAATAATGAAACTACAGAAGACAGCAAAAAGACCGAGACAGTTGGACTATCCATAGAGGAAAGAGCTGCCATGGGGCTAAAACCCAGGAGAACTCTACCTGGACTTGGAGCAAATAAAGATAAAGAGGGTGATGAGCCAATGAATATTGATGTGCCTGATCCTAAATCTGATGAGTACAATGTGCCATTCTACAGTGGTTATTTTGTGGGTGGTGGCTCACTGGTTAGCAAAGACCGAGCTAAGCTACATGATGATGAAACTGACTATGCTAATGAGCCAATGGAGGTTACAGAAGAGGGAACAAAGTCTAACTTTATTGGCCCAGAACAGCCAAACATACGCCAGGCTCCAGGTGATCAAGATGCTTACATGGATGAAAATGTAAGTGCAAATATGGTAATGCCCATTAATGATGATGACATTGTTGCTCCGAGAGCACCGATGAGACCTGATTGGAAAAAGGATTACTATGACGATCATGAGGATCCAAAGTATCGTAACAAAAACCTTCAACATGTTCCAAAGAAGATCTACAAACTTGACACAGAATTGGTCGAGAAATTTGAAAAGCTACGTCAGCTGTTGAAAGATGGCGAACCAAAACCCCAGCCTGGAGAAGAACCCCTTGGAAAAATACCCAGATTGCACAGTTGTACAAGCACTTCAGGACTAGAGGTATGTGGTGAACTTAAAGTAAATTGAAATGGAGGGTAAATTATGCCACCTGCCCTCACAAAAATAAATTAGAGAACCCCTTTGAGAAAGCTAGAACTTTGAATAACTACATTTTTAAATGTAAGCATGATGTATAATCTCTGACCTTTCCTCCAGTACTCAATTGACTTTCTTCACAGGTGACCCTCATCCTTGATTCAGCTGGGCGAGTTAACAATATTCAGCGATTCACGTGTAAGCTGTTTATTGGAGATGTGTTCATTGTCAACGCAGATGGTCCTTCCAAACGTATGGCCAAATCAATTGCATATGCTCGTACTGAGGAGATGCTGATGAATGAAAAAACAAATACAAAGGCCTTGTTGATAACCCATGCTAGACTCCAACCAGAGGATACAGAAAATGCAATAAGCACGTTTAATAGTGCCTCAAGTAAGTGATGCACTCACAATGACCTCCATTTTTGTGGCTTGTTTTTGGCTCACATAGTGAGCCTACGGGATCAACCAGGCATCCGTCCGTCCATTGGTCCGTCCGTTGGTCCGTCCGTCAACATTGGCCGCACAAATTAAAACTGCTGTTCAGATTGAGTCATATCCACATTCATTTTATGCATATCCATAATGCCTATTTGACCTATCATCGCCATTTCCCAAGTTTGCCCGGTTTCCGAGAAATTGCTGATTTTGACGTCAAAAAGTCAAATTTTCTGTAAATACTAGGCACTTTGTTGAAGTAGAACTTTCAAATAACTGCTGTATATGCAACTTACGTTCTCTGAAGATTTCAAAGCTCTTGAAATTAAATTTTTTGGTGTTTACTCTATAAAATTTGACATTTTCAGGGAACTGTCTCATGTATAAAGTCAATCATCATTGGCTGCACAAAACACTGTGTGAGCACAGGACCGTAGGTCCTTTATTATTAACATTTAGTGCTACAAGTTTTAAAGTTTTGATGTTGTTATGGTCTCCATTTTTTGTGACGGCAATTGGCAGTTGGTGGTTGGCGGTTGACCATCAGTGTCTGTAACAATTTCTTACACCTTCCAATAACTTGAAAAATACTGTTTAGACGGACTTCAAATTGACCAATTCTTTTTTTCAAAATCATCTACAAGTTCTCAGAAGTCCACATCTGATTTTAGATTTGAGATTTCACCTTCAATTACCTTCTCAGGGTAAAAAAACTTGCTTCTTTCAAATTGACCATTTTTTCAAAATCATCTACAGAGTTCTCAGAAATTCAAATCTGACTTTTTGAACTTATAATATCGTGAGCAACTAGGTGATGACATTTTGTCATGTTAATGCCTTGTCTAACCATTTGCAACGATTTTCAAGTAATTGTTTGTTTCTACATTTTAAGTACAACTTAGTCGACTCTCAAATTCCTTGTAATAATTGGAAAGAATATCAAAAAAGGAATCCAAGTCATAAAAACAATTCCTGTATTTGCGGAAATTGAGTTGGAATAATGTTTGGAGTTTTATAAAAACTTGTAAATATTTAAATTGCATATTTTGATAATGTCATGAAATCTGACTTTCAGAGTCTAATAGTATTGAAACTAATGCAGCAGTGCTAGGAAAGAGACCAAAGAGACCATGGCATGAGCTTGTTATCCTGGAAAACAAGGACTTGAAGTGTAAGTTATTTAAGGATTTAAGCCCTAGACTATGTACGTCGACTGATATCATTCCTTGAAGATGTTATTTCAAACTCTGGACGATATTCACAGAATTGAGTGCTAAGTTTAGGAAACAACACCCGAGCGGAATGAATTAGCCACAATACATTGAGTCCCGGGCTTAAATTCTTTTCATACTAGTGCAAAATATTTTCCTACAAATCAGCCAAAAGATACGCAATCTCAAGAGGAACATATTATCAATGAAACTTTTTGCAAGGGTCAAGTTTGCAAAGTATCAGTTTCAATCTGTAGAGTCAAGTTGTAACATTGACAACCATTCAACAAATGACATTGGGTGGGTTGTTGGTTATATAATGCAGTGCAGTTATATGAAATAATGTTTTCAGATTGGCTGGAATCTGACACATCTCACCTAGCTATGTGTGAAATATAGTTTAAGAACATCTCAAAAGTGATCTTCATTTGAGGCAATCTTATATGCAGATTTGCCCCCCCCCCCTATGATCTCTCAATCATCAGGAGGATGTATTATAAATCATTGGAAAGGTTATTCAATTCCCAGTATTTTGCCTCAAATTGAGCCAAATTGAGCCATTAATGACAAAGAAATGTATATTCTAAGAACAAAGGGGTTTATTGTTTCAGGTCAAAACTACTGACAATTTGGGTAGTTTACTTTGACCAGCCTAGGGTAGTTAGAGTCACAATTCTTTCACTAAAACATGCCTAATTCAATTTTAAGAAAAGCCAGAAAGTTTCAGATCAAAAGACATGGTTGGAAAAAAGTTATCAAAAAGTATTTATCTGAACCGCTAATTGTTTGAGGGTTAGGTGAGCATAAGCGGAACACCTCCCACTTGGAGCACTTTTTAGTGGTACCAAAGGTGTTCCACTTAATATAGATGGTTTTACTGTATTTTGAACTCGCTCTGTATTAAAATCAACAGGTGGCAGTGGTGGCCATAGTCTACTTCAGCAGAGTGCAGACTTCAGCAAGATGCTCCTAGAATGGAAATACACACGTTTCTATGTTGAAAATGAGAATGAAGAAGGAGCTGAAGAATTTAGAGTCACGTGAGTCATATATTATTACTTACTGTAGGTTGGGTTAATTTGGCGCCCGCTTTAATTTGGCGAATTTTGCGAAATTGAAACATTCGCCAATATAAATCTTCGCCAAAATTTAGAATGAATTCCCGAGAATTATCTAGGGTATTTCGTCCAGTGTATTTAGGTCACTTCCTGTTTAGTTTTTTCCAAAAATATGAAAAAATATCTCTCATAAATTGGCTGCAGAACTGGTCAGTCACTCATTAATACTCTGGGAAAAACTAGAAAGGAAAAGCGCGGTATAGTAGCAGCATCGATCGAGGTGCAAAATGTAAAGGATGATCTCACAAAAATGTACAAACCTGGTGAATATCGCCAGTGGTCCTCAAAAGAAAAAATGAACATAGCCAAACATGCCCATTTACATGGTAATTCGTGATTTTTCCCTCTTTCTACAATTTTGGTTGGATACTTTTTTTGTTGATTTTTATGGCACCACCAGAATCGGCGACATATGGTCTTTTTGTGGATTGTGTTCGGTGTTTGGCATTCAATGGTCAACATCTGTAACAAATGGCAGGTGGTGACATTTTGCATGTTGCTGCCTTGTGTCATTTTCATGTAGGTGCAAATTGATTTAAAAGTGGCTGCAACTTTCAAACTAACATTTGTACTGCATGAATGGGGAGGTCAATCAATAGTTGATACTTGATCAACATTCTACAATAATGAAAAGCACAAATAGTGACATTGGGAAAAACAAAACAACATAACTTTCTTTTTGGATATTAAAGAATAAATCGTGAATTGTTAAGAGATAAATATGCTTTAATGTTTCAAAAATTATATATTGTTCCTTGAGGTTTGTAGATTTGCCGAGTTGCTGTTTCTTGTTTTTCAATTTGAATATAGTCTTGAATGAAAATGAGGGATCTATCGAATATTTTTCATTATCATAAATTGAACCTTTACATGTGTATTTTCCACCAGGTGCCAAGTAGCAATAGAAAAGCATATTCTCGGAGAGGCCACAGCCAATGAGAAGAAAATCGCTAAACAGCTTGCTGGAGAAAAGGCTTTGGCGTACTGTGAACAAGTCTGCACAAAAGTCATTGTAAGTTCTGTCAACCTGTATCCAACAGCAAGTGATGTGGGTCATGTCAAAATGTGTAGCTATATTGCCAAAATACTTTTGCTAGTTATGCCAATTTGGCAATATATTACTGCTAATTTAGAAACACATGTACATTACATTTGTTCAAAATTAATAGAAAATTGGTACAGTATTAGTACAGAATTAGCAACATTTGGACAAAATCTATAGCAGTAGTAAAGCTTGTCCAAAATTGTAAAAGAAATCTGATGCTCTGCTAATTTTCCGGAAAATAATCCTGATTTTTCCCAAATCAGGTGGTCGAGGGTATCTTAGATTTACAAAACTTGAAAATTCAGAGAATAATGAAATTCAAACTTGTGAAATATGCAAAATTTAATTTGAGCGAAATTGTGATTTCTCAAAAAAAAAGATTTTTCATATTTGGTGAAAAGACGTGTACAGGTCAGTGTTTTTCCAAAATTGCAACCACTAAAGCTTTTTGGTTGACGTTTTGGTGTCTTATGCATATACTGTTAATACAATTATTCATTTAACAAAAAATGCTGCCTAATGGTGGAACTCTCATCAAATTAAAGATATGAAAATACTGTACCCTCAATTTAATGCCATAGGATTTTCATATAATGTGAAAGGATTATTTTATATTTGGAACTGTGCAAGTTGTGCTATATTTTCAGGGTCATGATTTCAAAACACAAATTACATAGTTTCTGGATTTTAACAATGTCAGCTTGCTTCTCAAAAAACTCATTCCTAAATTCACATTTTTTGTCACTTTCACGTGAATGATCCGAGGCAGGTAGAGAAAATGTCACGCTCTCAACTCATTCCTAAATTCACATTTTTTGTCACTTTCAGGTGAATGATCCGAGGCAGGTAGAGAAAATGTCACGCTCTCAACTATTTCCTAAATTCACATTTTTTGTCACTTTCAGGTGAATGATCCGAGGCAGGTAGAGAAAATGTCACCCTCTCAACTCATTCCTAAATTCACATTTTTTGTCACTTTCAGGTGAATGATCCGAGGCAGGTAGAGAAAATGTCACGCTCTCAACTATTTCCTAAATTCACATTTTTTGTCACTTTCAGGTGAATGATCCGAGGCAGGTAGAGAAAATGTCACGCTCTCAACTCATTCCTAAATTCACATTTTTTGTCACTTTCAGGTGAATGATCTGAGGCAGGTAGAGAAAATGTCACGCTCTCAACTCATTCCTAAATTCACATTTTTTGTCACTTTCAGGTGAATGATCTGAGGCAGGTAGAGAAAATGTCACGCTCTCAACTCATTCCTAAATTCACATTTTTTGTCACTTTCAGGTGAATGATCCGAGGCAGGTAGAGAAAATGTCACGCTCTCAACTCATTCCTAAATTCACATTTTTTGTCACTTTCAGGTGAATGATCCGAGGCAGGTAGAGAAAATGTCACGCTCTCAACTCATAATGGGGGGGTTAGAAAAGGATGAACCCAAGAAAGATGCAAACATGTTGAATAAAGGTCCTGGAGCTATGATTATGATGAAGTGGGGATGGGACGGTGTTAGCGCTCTCGGCAGGGGAGGTGGTCTTGTCGAACCTATCCAACCCATAGACTTAACCTCGGTTTATGGATTTGAGTTCGCCTTTGGGAAGCGACGTGTTATCACCGATAGTTTCCGTGAGAAAGTAGAACTTATCGCGAAGAATTACATCCATTCTGATAACCCAGATGATTTGGTGTTCTGTGATGAATTTGGGAAAGAAGAACGTCAAATTATTCATCGTATTCTTACAAATGTAGGACTTAAAGCAAGTACAAAGACTTTCAAAGTAGGACACGGTCAGTTCAGATGTTTTTTAAGAGCCAGGCGTAAGTTCACATCAATTGAATTGGTGAACATGTTGAGACGCCACGGTGGAAAATCAAACATGTATACCCTAATGGAGGCCCCAATGATTGTCAGTGAACGTGGTAGGATCCAAGAGCGGAATACGAACATTGGTGGTTTTACAACAGTGAAATCAACTGCCAAATCAAGTGCACCCCCGCCATCCAAGGAAAACACTGCAAATCCCGCACTGAAGGCTATCTGGCAAAGCGATGCAGTAACTGGATTAGGTGGTAATGCTAGAGAGAAACTTAGCGCAAAGGGTATACAAGGAACAGCAGCCTCTGCCAGAGCTGCCACTGGGCAACATCAAAATAAATGGGGAAATCAACAAGGTGGTAAAAAGTATTACAACCACAGACAAGTGCATGAAGTGCAAGGCTTTCAGGTTGTCAAACCAGACGCAGCTACCGGCAAGGTACCTGATAATCGTCCCAAGATCCAAAAGACTCAGTTCACTCGTCAACCGGGACAGCCTGTCGTTTCAAACAAATGGGTGAAATCCGGATCATCAACAGCCGAGACCTACAAATCCCTACCGCAAAAACAATCTAGTAGTAATTTAGGAGCAACACCCAGCTCTAAACCCATCGGTGGATTTACCATTCCAAAGGTATCTAGCACTACAACCTCTTCCCAGTCAAGCTATTCGGGAGTTAAAACTGGATATGAAACTTCGAGCAGCAAGCAAAGTCAAAATAACTATGCATCAGCTAAAGGTAACACCTCTGGATATAAGAGCCAGGGTAATGCTAGTAACTATGGATCGAGTGCTAGTAACTATGGATCGAGTGCTAGTAACTATGGATCTAGTGCTAGTAACTACGGATCTAGTGCTAGCAACTACGGAGCTAGCGCTAGTAACTATGGTGCTCAAGGAAGTTATGGAAATCAAGCTGGGTACTCAACCCCTGCTAATTCAAGTGCCCAATCTGTATATGGGACTCAAGGAAGTTATGGGACTCAAGGGAGTTATGGCTATGGGGCAGATAGTAGATATTCAATTCCAGTGGCCACCCCACCTCCTCCCCCTCCCCCAGAGGCCCCTGCCCAGTCTAGTTACATTACCACCCCCCAGAACACTTATGGAACAAATTATTCTCAGTATGGAGCTACTAATTATGGCCATCAATACTGATGAATCTAGTTACATTACCACCCCTCAAAACACTTATGGAACAAATTATTCTCAGTATGGAGCTACTAATTATGGCCATCAATATCGATGAGTCTAGTTACATTACCACCCCTCAAAACACTTATGGGACAAACTACTCACAGTATGGAGCTACTAATTATGGCCATCAATATTGATCTAAGAATAAAACGAAATGAAGAATATTCATCCATTGTTATCCTATGTTAAAAGCATAGGATATAGCACAGAAAGGAGTGAATGACTTTTATCCTGTATCTTGAATGTATAGGATATGCTGTTATCTCAAACAAGAAATGACGTATTGAGATATTATGGATGATGAAGTAATTTATCTCAAGGAAAAAATGACTTATTGAGATATAGCCTAATTGTAAATATTTTAATTAAATCAGCATAGCGAAAGGATAATCCTTGTGAGTTTTATCAAGTACAAAAATTAAATGTTCATGATATCTCCCAGGCCTCCCTTGTATGCTCAGAGAGCTTTATTTAAAGGAAAAACGACTTATTGACATATTATTTGATGAAATCTCAAAGAAGAAAGAACCAATATGAGACGTATAACTGTACATCTCGTAGTTATATAATCTATCAGTCTCCATGATATTCTAATCTTTTCAATACACAGAACATCTTATCTCAAACAAAAAAGGACTTATTGAGATATATACATCTAACTGTACAAAGTAGTATAATCAATCGAGTTTACATAATATCCTAAATCTGATCAATGCTTGGAGCATCTTATCTCAAACAAGAAAGGACTTCTTGAGATACATTCGTACATAGTAATATAATCATTTGGTGTAGGTGTTATAGGGTAACACATCTACATGATATCCTATATCTGTTCAATGCACGGAGCATCTTATCTCAAACAAGAAAGGACTTATTGAGATACATTCGTACATAGTAATATAATCATTTGGTGTAGGTGTTATAGGGTTCTACATGATATCCTATATCTGTTCAATGCACGGAGCATCTTATCTCAAACAAGAAAGGACTTATTGAGATATATGTGTGTACATACTACATAGTAATATAATCATTTGGTGTAGGTGTAATAGGGTTCTACATGATATCCTATATCTGTTCAATGCACGAGCATCTTATTTCAAACAAGAAAGGACTTATTGAGATACATTCGTACATAGTAATATAATCATTTGGTGTAGGTGTAATAGGGTTCTACATGATATCCTATATCTGTTCAATGCACGGAGCATCTTATCTCAAACAAGAAAGGACTTATTGAGATATAATAGCAAGTAAATTGACTGTACTGTAAAACATGTAATTTTGGCTTCTTGGAATAGGTGATTTTCAAATTTTGAGGGGATGTGTTTGATACAGTTTGATGGTTTTGCAATTGGAAAGTGAGAAGTGTGCCAAAATATACCTGTTTTAAAGTAATTTCATTCAATTGATGTGTTTATCGAATATAATATACATGTACATGTCTTCGGTCTGGTAGTATGTAGGACTTCTTTGCTATGTTGGTGTATGGTTTAAATAAAATATACTAACTTTGTGTTTGACAGCATATCAAGCTTTCATTGAATTCTATATTTGGTTCAGCAGAGAATAACATTGGTCTCAACACAATTCCCATCAATTAAAACGTACAGGGTGTTCCAAAAGTAACAGGACTGGTGCTGGCATTTCGTCAATTTTGCACTGAGTATCTTCAAATTTTCACAGATTGTACTTTGAAGTATTGCAACTTTAATTACAAAGTTTCAGAAAAAATGATGAAATGCGGTTAGAGTTATGGTTGCTATAGTAACATGACATTCCAATACCCGGGGTAACTTTTCTCCTGAAAATATGATATCTAACATTTTTGTATTACTCAAGAAAGTATCTAATTCACCTATTATAATACAACATTTCTTGTTTATTTTATGAGTTCCTTTGTTGTAAAGGTGTTGCTATACAACTCAGATTCAAGTATAATTTCATAATGATAATAACATGTATTCAATTTCCTGGAATATCACTATGTATAACAGTCTGAACAATTCACGGTTGAGTTTTTGAAAAGACCCAATTTGAAGCCAGTCATCTACCTTGATAGCGCGCCTGCCAGCAAGTCGCCATTAAAGACCATGCAGCTATAGAAGAACTATAGGTCTTGAGGTCTAAAACCATGCACCATACTCCTCTGATCATGCAATATCTAATTTTTACTTATATTAAGGACGGGATGCTAATCAATGCTGTAAGACCTTTAAAGATGAGAATGACTTTCTCCAAATTGTCCAATCGACCCTGCGTGACATGCCCTCAAATGGGTTCACTCATGTGTTTGGGTCATGGATACAGAGTACTACTCTTGTACTGATCAAAGAGGAGCCTATTTTTCAAAGTAGAGGATACAAAGGAATATCGAATGATGTAAAACAAATGTAATTCCCACCAGTTGTTGCATTTTAACTTTGATATGGCATGTACAAAATGATATGGCATGTACAAAATGCTTAATGTCTCTGTAACTTTTTACGTGGAATGTTGCCCCGGGTATTGTGATGTCATGTTACTATAGCAACCATAACTCTACCCGAGTTTCATATATTTTGTAGAAACTTTGCAGTCTTAGTAACGATACATGAAAGTACATTATGTAAAATTTTGAAGACGATTGGTGCATATTTAACAAAATGCCAGCACCAGTCCTGTTACTTTTGGAACACCCTGTATGTAGTTATCACCAGAAGCAAGACATGTCTCCCTTGGCTTAACTGACTTTTTTTCTAAACTGGCACAAGATGTCTAAAAACTTCTCATTTGACCCATGTGTTACTGTCAAATACAGGTATGACTGGACCAAAGGTGGAGTGATTGTTAAACTGACATTTAGGCATCAAAATATTCCTGCTGTTCAAGTTATAAAATATTTAGACAATAAATGACACCTACAACTAGAAATCAACATTAACATCAATTTCCTCCTGAATCTAATTGGATCATAATTTGACTGCTCCTCATTTTGGTGACACAATCTATGCCAGAATAACAGAATAATATCAGATATTAATACTTATTTTTTCTCCATTAGACGAAGAGGCAAAATGGCAAAATTCACAAACTTCATTTTTTACTCGGACAAAATATTCTGATACTTTGTCCAGAGTTAACGCTGATGCAGAGGAAAGTTGCCGCTGTTACAGAGGGAAGTTTACGCTGTTGCAAAAAATGTTGTAGCTGCAGAAGAAAAATAGATGAATTAGCCCTAACTGAATTTCCGGGATGGCTTGAATGTATGGATCGCTTCAGGCGCTTTGACTCCCAATACATGCCTCGCCTCTACATGTGAGGTAGATGAAATGGTTGGTATGGGGGGGGGGGCAAGAGGATTGATGCAAGACTAGAAATCTGAGAATTACAGGCCGTTAAAATATATTTGCTCCTAATAGGTTTACTACTGTCTTGTAAGTCATAAGCTTCAGTGATGCTACAACATTTTCATTTATTAATCAGATTCCTGTGTAACTCAGTATTGACACGCCCGGTGATTGTACAAAATGGATAGAGGGGGGATTAGGCGATTTCTGCAAGAAAACTCAACGGAAGATTTATTTTTTCAAGAGAAAATTTACAACTGAATTGCCAAATGAATAGGCGCAGTGTAGTATGTATCCAACAGACTGACTAGAAGTCAGTCTGTTATGATGTACTACTTTCCTGTGGAAATTGCAGTGACATTTTTTTGCGCGAAATTATCAATTAGAGGAACCATTCCTTTGTATAGAAATACAAAGGAATTTTTGGATGATTTTAAAAAAGTATTCAAAAAATTAAAACAAAATCCCCTAAAATAGATAAAAATCAAGATAAACCTTTTATTTCATTAACAAGATACTTTTTTAAAATCAACCAAAATGACCTTTGTACAATTACAATTACAGATGAAGTTATAAATACAAAGGAGGAACTGAATGATCTACACAAGACATTACTGAAAAATGATCATGTAATATGGCACCAACAAATGTGGAATGAAGGTAGGAACATTAACGACAATAAATTGAGGTTGTACAGAATTCATAAATCCCATGCCATTGGCCCTGAGGCTTATGTGAATGCTAACCTCACCCGCCATGAAAGACGTGCCATCGCTCAACTACGAAGTGGCACTTTACCGTTAAAATTAGAAACGGGCGGTTATATCAATATGCCTCTTGAGGAGCGCCTCTGTCATTGCGGTAACGCTGTCGAAACAGAACTGCATTTTCTGATAGAATGCCCTTTATACCAGCTCGAGAGGAATGAGCTTATGGATAGTGCAAGGACAATATTTGGCGATGACTTTGAAACATCTAACCTTGCAAAATATTGTTTGATAATGAACTGTGAGCTCCTTCAACGTCGTTTGGGAAAGACAATTATTAAACTATGTATTAAAAGACGATCATTTTAACTTGTTTAAAAACTTTGGTCTTAAAAGTGATTATTGTACACCATAGTGTCTCATATGCCGACACCGGCAGGGCCAGTGATTTTATGTAGTTTTTAATAATATGTAATCTTATATATTGGCGTGACACTTAAATAAATAAATACATACATACATGTACATATATGTCGCTTTGTTCCAATGAGGTTCGGAAAGATGTTTCATTTCACTCTGGAAACGTGATAACGAGAACAAAACGAGTGTTTGATGTGTTTTCTAAAACAATATAGATGAAAGTACATATATATTTTTCAAATTATATTGTTACTATTCAAAAGTAACCATTAAATTGACGATGTGTTACATTTTTAGATTTTTTTTCATGATTGGTTTAAGAAAAACGTGTGTTCAAAAAGTTCTCCATATCGATACCATTCCTCAGAATTTGAAATCTAAATAAAACCTGTATTGTTCAATAAACCTGTCAGGATCCGATATAATACTGCAAAAACAAGGAGCAAAGCTGTGTCAGTTTCAATTTCATTTTTTTTATTTCATGATTATCTTTATATACATAAAATATTTTTTCAACTGATTACAGATGATTAAATGAAAGTTTTACAGTATACCATTTTTGATTTACCATTGAAAAGTTATTTGAATATATTTCATGGATACAAATTTTATCCATCGAATTTATAAAAAGAGATCACATATCTTGAGAATTCAGTCTATTGATCATCATGTCCATCTTATCCCGTGCCAGGACTATACGTAGAGATAGTCTTGGAACGAGATAAATGTCCATCCTGTGGGAAAACAGGAAATTTTGTGCACAAATTCACTTCCCAAATATAAACATTTTAACAATTCAATTAAGAAGGTACAATTTCATGCTATAAAAAGTAACACAGCATGTTGTCAAATGGAAATAAAGCTAGGTGAAGTAACAAATATGCAAATTAATATACTCCACCGGCCATTTTGAATGGCACTTTCTATGTAAACAAATATTTTTCAATCCCAGATTTTAACATATGTGGGGTATAGTCTGAATATTTTCATTCCAATTATAGTCTAAGAAAGAAGTACACAACTATTTACATAATTTCCTTTTTATTATTATTATAATTTGCCCCTGAGTAGAATTGAACTCAAAATAACTCAACATCACAAATGACTCAGTCTAAATTAGGTATGCACTGGCGGATCCAGGGGAAGGGGGCATGCCCCCTCCCCCCCACTTGGGAGGTCCCAGAAAGTTTTTGGCCAATATATTTTGTAGGGCCTAATCAGTAGGCCTTTTTGGGCATTACTTCAACTTTTGGGCCTTTTTAGGCCGAATTATCAAAAGATGGGCCTCAATTTTTTTTAATTTTAGAGGTGCGCAATTATGCCCCCCCCCCTGTTGGCTTCTGGATCTGCCAGTATATATAATGTGAAAGACTTATTGAAACATCATTTTTAGATTATAAATAACACAACAATATGGCATGTATAAATGCCTTCATTCGAACAAAATAATCCATGAATGGAAATAGAATGCTTGCTTTTTTGAAAGCGAATCCCCTTGGCAAAAGCTGTAACTACTTTTATCCCATACTTGGACGTGTTACGGGTACATAAAGCCGGTTTGTAAAAACTTATATTTTCATCAGCGGGCAGATATAGCTTTACGTCCCGCTCTGAGCGGGCAGATATACTATATCTGCCCGCTACGTCATAATCGCTGTTCCCGTATTGGTTCTTTTTTGTAACGTTCGCATACTGCAAACGACAATGGAGAAAAACGCAGACAATCTCGACCTGTTTGATGCTTTAAAGAAGGGAAGGAGCAGTGTACCGGCGTTAATAATCAAAGATTTGAATAGGAAAAGAAACAGGAATACAAAACTGGACATGAATATTTTAAGAATATTCCACGGTTGGTTGCAAAGTTTCTGAACTTTGGCAAATTGAACAATGTGATTGGTATGGGATAAACAGATCATCCTATAGTCGGTTCAGGATATTTGGATTATCCCTTGGCCAATATAATATATCTACCCTCGGGCAGATATATTATATTGGCCTTGGGATAATCCCAATATCCTGAACCTCATATAGGATAATCTCTATATATACATTTGGTCAAGGGTTTGTTTTTAATTGCTATGCAACTCACTGACGGATCCAGGGGGAGGGGGGGGGGGCACAAAAATATTTGGGCCCAAATATGTTGTAGGGCCTCAAAAATGGGCCTTTTTTGGACTGGGCATAATTTGGCCTTTTTTGGCTAAATTATCTAAAAATGGGCCTTGAATTTTCAAAATTTTGGGCCCAACTTTTGGTTAAGGGGCCCAAAATCTTTTTCCTGTCTCGAAATTTGCCCCCCCCCCCCCCCCCCGTTGTTAGCTTTTGGATTTGCCAGTGCAACTTAGATATATAACATGTATAACAATTAATTAAATGTGGGCAGCATACACATCTATTTTATCACTTTTCTTCAATTTCTCACTGTTCAGACAGTTCACAATGTTGCGATATGTTTTCAATTATTTTATTATATTTTTTATCATTAATTTAGCCCTACTTAATCAGACCTTTCTGCATATCAGAACCATTGGCATCTCATTTGGCATATTGCATTAGGTGTAAAATAACAAAAAGAGAATTCACATTATTGAAATGAATCATGGTTTCCACATTCCATTAGCACCTACTGAATGATTAACACCATCAACCATCAAAATTCATCGTGATGGTAAAACACTGAAAATTCACCAAAAACTGCCACCAAATAAAACATGTTACTGTGTTACAATACTGTACTATATACATGTAGGTTGATGAGACAAATAGTTGCAGAGACACTCTTGTATTGTGAGTTTCATAGCCTCTATTTTCTCAAAAAGATTTTAGATTATTAGACTCTGACAACTCGGAATGCTCTCATGCAGTCATATGCAGTATCTGTGATTCTCATGAATCGATATTTCCAGATGAAAACTTTTCTGATTTCCAGATGAAAATATTTCTGTTTCCTTAATCAATCAAGATTAGAAATGCTTGAACTGTTGATCACAGTCTTAGAGTACTTAAAGGAACTAGAAGTTTTAGAAACAATTATAGGGTCACCATGTGGTGGATAAATCAAACACTATGTGGTGGGGACATAAAAATGGATATCCCATTAGGAATTTGGAAAGGAGTGGTATCGATATGGAGAACTGAATTCAACAATGTTTTTCTCTTAACCAATCATTGAAAACATTCTGTAAAAAACACTGTATTTTATTGTTGACTGATTGACAACAATTTAATGCGAAAATTCTTTATACATATTATATAACTGTTTTTGTTAACATTTTTGTTTTTTTTAGTTCAATTGTTTTTCCTCCTTTCTACCAATTCTTGAGAATGAAATAAAATGTCTTTCCGAACCTTGTTGGAACAAAATAGCATACACAACATGTTTTTAGGCCTCTCAATATCATAGTAATACAAATGAATTTTTGGTTGATTTTAAAAAAAGTATTCAAAAAATTAAAACATAATCCCCAAAAATGGATAAAAATCAAGATTAAATCTTTTATTTCATTCACAAGATACTTTTTTAAAATCAACCAAAATTTCCTTTGTACAATTACAATATTGAGAGACCTAAACATGATGTGTTTATGTTGTTTTGTTCCAATGAGGTTCGGAAAGATGTTTCATTTCACTCTGGAAACATGATACCAAGAACAAAACAAGTGTTTGATGTGTTTTCTAAAACAATATAGATGATAGTATATAAAGATGATCAATAAATTGACGACATGTTAAATTTTTAGATTTTTTTCATGACTGGTTTAAGAGAAACATGTGTTCAAAAAGTTCTCAATATCGATACCACTCCTTTCTGCATCTTAAATCTTCAATAAGATTGCTTCCAAACTTTATGTTCTCCATCTCTTCTAATTCCTGTAACAATTATTTACATTTTACCAGCAAAATTAGGTTACTATAAGTTGTCATATCAGGAAAATGATGCAGCTGAATTCCTCACAAAAAATTAATATTCCAAAGCTAGGAAATTGCTGTTGCTCAATTATCACCATTATCCTTTCACCACTGGTTTCTTTAGGATACCTTTACTCCTTAAGTATCTCACAATAAGTGGAGTACACGTTAATGTTGTTGCTATCCTGACTGGTGCGAAGACTTTATGTACAGCGTATGCCACGACAAATGTTCCAGTTCCTGTTGCTAACCTTGATTCAAGGATAGATTGTCCAACGCCCAGTTTTTGTAGAAAGCTGACCATATCAATCCCGCTGGAAGAATAAGAGATATTGTATAATCACACAAAGTATATATGGATTGGTTGGTAAGCATTCATCCATGCATGAAAGTGGTTCAGAGAAAATGCATTTTAAAATTTTGTTTACCAATGGTACAGTAATATATAAAACATAATATATTTTTCTTTTCAACCTAGTTAAACAATCAACATTGGTTTATTTTGAAAGCTTAGTACCTTTAGTAAAGACTGACATGGAAATAATAAAAAAAATTTCCTTAAAATGTTTGCACCACAAGTGATGTTTCAATGATGTCACTTAGGGTGCAAAATTGTTTTAATATGCTAAAACATTAAGGTGACACTTAAGATATAATGTGTTTGTCACAGTATAGTGAAATATTTGATGATTAAAAAAGTTCCCCTTTTTTATTTGAAAAATGGCGGAAAGATTAAAATATTTGAAAAATAAAAAGCCAATAATTTTTTTCCAAAATCTCTACAAGTCATAAAAATATAAAATGAATAATTATAACTTTTTTTGAACTTTGCATGTAGCCTTTAACTATAAATTGGTTAGTCAAGAACTAGCCTCTGCACAGGGTTAAGTTGAGGTCATTGTCCTCCTATATTAAATTCAATAGGACTTCTAAGGTCAAATACATTATTGGATCAATTTATGCCTTTAATAATATTATAGATTCCTATAGAATACCTTCAAATGCTTATACTTTTCTGTATAATAAATAATAAGCCTTATAAATTATTTATTCCAACTCGTGTAATGTTCTCTGGATGTCCTCACTAAAGGTTAATAGGGGTTATAGATCAAACATTATTTTTGCAAATTCTAAATTCAATCTAGGAATATAAATAATATTTTTATTTTTATGAAAGCCTATAAATTTTTCACATTCATCTAATTTAACCCTCAAATCCATATTTTTCTTGATTAAAAACAAACCCTTTTAAATCCAACTAATGAAATAATTCTCAGGGGACAATATCCTCATTTACAGATCAATAGGAAAATTGTAAACAAATGAACATGAAGCCAGAGCATGACTGACAAATGCTATGACTGCATCATACTACTACAGTGAAACCTGTAAAGTCAAACATCTTTACAAGTGGAACACTGTTAGTGGAACACTTCTGAGAGTCCCTAGATCAACTGATTTAATGATAAATGAACCTCTATAAGTGGGACACCTAACATGTGGAACACTTTTATAAGCTACTGAAATTGCTCCACTTGGACATGTTTAACCGTATACTGTAACTGAACTTTACATGTGCATGTATCTTTATAAGAAGACAATCTTGAAACTTTGATATATCAATTTAAGTAAATGCTTGTCACTACACTTAAAAAATTAATATTAATCTCTGCAGAACTCTGCCAGAGCTCTCTAGCGCCATCTTCACCTTGTATTCCTTGTGGGTTTTTAACCTGCAGACCTGCATATTTGCATTATGGGTAGCGATGGGAGATATGTGGACTACAGATGTAGAGAATTTTCGTTTGAGATTAGTATTAGTAATATGAGTGGTTGCGTGAGTGTCCATACGATGGCTGGACATGAATTTATCCCCCATGACAACACCTCCACTTGGCATTTGGAGATGTGATTCACCGTGACCATGCGTTTCTGCCTGGTTTGAAGTTTCAGGAGGTTGATACGGTTCCGGGACATTGCTTTGCATAACTCCATAGAGGCTGACATATGTCTTGCTATCATACAACGAAACATATAAGTCACTATTTTGTTGTTGGTCACTTTGATCCCCTCCTGCTACACCTGGGGTCATATCATTGATCTCTCTATTTAAAGTAACCCGATTTGAGTTACTCAAGATATCCTGTTGATGTGAAGGGGAAAATTCATGTGTGTTTGCTTGATATCCTTCAAGAGATGATGTTGAACATGAGAGATTAATAGGCTGAGAAATGTTGCCATGCTCGGAGTATGCTTGATCATAGGATTTTGAACTGCTTAAATCGAATGCTGTGCCGTTAGATGTTGCTTGAAATCCAAAAGGTACAGCTTTGTCTGATTTGCCATTGTCACTTGCATAACCCTGCAATTGCAATTTTTGTCCATTGATATCTGCCATCAGTATCTTCGCAGTACGGTAGAAGTATTGTCTCCCAATACGACAAGAGAACGTTAGTGACATCTTATCTCTAAGGAACAGTGCTTTTCCAACAAAACTGGTCTTGCTACATGAAAAATGGCTTCAATTTAGTCAGTGAAATCCAGCTGTTCTCTTTACAGAACATGAGTAAATGTCGTGAACAAATGAACATCCACCTCATTCACCTTATTTGACCCTTATATCCTCTTTCCCTATAATAATAACAATCCACATTTAATCAAACTTATGAAATATTCTTCACAGGTAATTAATACCCTAAAGTAGTCTGCCTTTACAGGTTAATAGGGGTCGAGTTAAAACATCATCTGTAAAAGTAGCATTTTTGTAATCAAAGGCTGTATTTTAAATTAAATTATGCAAAACTATTATTTTTGTAACTCAAAGGTTGACTTTTCATACAACACAATATTTGGACACATTTTCAGACAACTGCCAAGATTATTAATGCTTTATTATATTGTTCATGTAGTTATAAGTGTTTCTTCTGCAAAATATCAAAGCGCAACCATTTAGTAAAAAAAATAAAATAAAAAGTGTGACACAGGATTTGAACCAAGGTTGACCATGTGGCAGACGGGTGTTATTCCGCATAGCCAGCTTAAGCTTTTCATTATCCCAAAATGAAATTCAATGCATCTCATTTGACTAATATGCTGATTGAATCATGTGATATAAAATCAATTAAAAATTCATTAGTACAAAAGTCATTAGTTTCCATGGAACAACCAATAATTGCTTTCTAACGACATGTGCAGGTTTAAGCCCACCTTTAAGTCAAACATGAAATTAATTCCGTTTTGCCTCAAAAAATTGAAATGGCCCCTACAGGAACGACGCAATACAATAATAAATCATGTAAAATCAATAACCATTAACCTGTTAACCTGATTCAATTTCTTGGCCTACTTTAACTCGAGTTCATATGTTGTTTTTAATTTGCCGATTATGCAATTTACTTGTTTATATGCAAATACTTAAATTTTGCAAATACCTTTAATAAAAATTGCAAAATTAAACTAGATAACGACAACTCCGCTGAGTAGCAAATCCCAACGAACAAAATATCAATTACCGAATTCCAATCAATTATACTCATTACTTTGGTTGAAAATGAAAAAATTAGATTTTAGAATTGCGAATTCCTGCAAAGCAGCCATTTTGAATTTTCTGAGGTACAAATCTGAAAAATAATACCATAATTGTGATCTACTCCAAAATTCCTTCAATATGAGTATAATATAGCCATACTTTGAAGGGATCGAAAAATTATTGCGTAATCATACATTAGACGGCCATTTTGAATTTTACGAGGCTCGAATCAGAAAAAAGATACAATATTTGCAATTTACTCTTAATTGCCTTTCATTTGAGTATAATAAAGCTATACTTCAGAAAGATCTAAAAATAAGCGAAAATTTCTGTTTTCCTGTCTCCCCATACATGGCCCCTGGGGGTCGGGATGAAAAACACGGAATATATGTGAAATAGATAAATGTTGTGAATACACTACCAAAATTTCAAACAATAATATTAATTACTTTGGTTGAGAATGAAAAATTTATGATTTTTGCGAAAAAGTCCCGTCATATTTAAAGCGGCGGCCATCTTTTTTTTTTTTGGCGTAAAACTATTCACCAATATACATCTTTCCACTAAATATGAAGAAAATCTGTCAACTAGTATTTGAGTTATCTTCCGGACAGACGGACGGACTGACTGACTGACTGACGGACAGACGGACGGACGGACGGACGGAGGGCTTCACTATATCCCTAACGAACGGTTCGTTGGGATAATTATTCAGCAAGAAATTATGCCATGATTTCAACCATTGATGAGTTTTTAAATTTCAAAAGTGGTCTACAGTATTTCAACAAGTATTAAAAGTACAAAGCGCCTACATAAAAAAAGTAAACAAATGATCATGAAGCTGGAGCATGATTGATACATGCTACAGCTGCACTAGGTCTAAAACTGTGTTAATAGGTATGATAACTTTGAAACTTTAACAGTTAATGTATTACTTTAAAATTCAAAATAAATGCATTATCACCTCATTTTTATAATTAATCTTAGTACTTTAATTTTGCAAGTCATTCACTGATTAAATGAAATCTGTCTTCTACAGACTTAGAACCTTCTATACATGTATTTTGTATCCTTAAAGGCCCTGTGCAAAGTTTAAAAAAATTAGTTTGATCATAGTTAATGGGGGGGGGGGGGCTACTTAAGGAGACTTTTTCAGCCATTTTTTAAAAACATGACGACTGAAAAGAAGTTCTTTATCTTAAAATGTTCAACTATGTGAATTTCCTGCCATTTTAGAAACAAAAGTTTAGAAACAAATATTTAGATCATTTAGAGCACCAATTTTTCGAACAAAAAAAACTAACTTTTTGAAATAAGACGGAAAAAAATTCACATAGAGTGTCTCACATAGAGTGGTAAGCCAAAGTGGTTAAAACCTTATATGGGGCCTTTAAATAACTTTCTGTAAAAAATATTAGTGTAAATCCATCAGACAATAGCCAGTATTTGCCAACGCTGGTTTAGAAACACACCATATCAGTATGGGAACACACCAGCTTGTATTTTAACCAGACCACTTTTCAAGGCAGTATGGTCACAAAAAATGATGAAAATCCCACTTTATAGAATATAACATTATGTTTCCAATTCGTGACTTAAATTGAATGAACAATAAATAGTATTTTTTAAAGAATATCATGTGAGGTATTGATGATAGCCCACCACCATGCTTGTCACTACACTTAAAAAATTAATATTAATCTCTGCAGAACTCTGCCAGAGCTCTCTAGCGCCATCTTCACCTTGTATTCCTTGTGGGTTTTTAACCTGCAGACCTGCATATTTGCATTATGGGTAGCGATGGGAGATATGTGGACTACAGATGTAGAGAATTTTCGTTTGAGATTAGTATTAGTAATATGAGTGGTTGCGTGAGTGTCCATACGATGGCTGGACATGAATTTATCCCCCATGACAACACCTCCACTTGGCATTTGGAGATGTGATTCACCGTGACCATGCGTTTCTGCCTGGTTTGAAGTTTCAGGAGGTTGATACGGTTCCGGGACATTGCTTTGCATAACTCCATAGAGGCTGACATATGTCTTGCTATCATACAACGAAACATATAAGTCACTATTTTGTTGTTGGTCACTTTGATCCCCTCCTGCTACACCTGGGGTCATATCATTGATCTCTCTATTTAAAGTAACCCGATTTGAGTTACTCAAGATATCCTGTTGATGTGAAGGGGAAAATTCATGTGTGTTTGCTTGATATCCTTCAAGAGATGATGTTGAACATGAGAGATTAATAGGCTGAGAAATGTTGCCATGCTCGGAGTATGCTTGATCATAGGATTTTGAACTGCTTAAATCGAATGCTGTGCCGTTAGATGTTGCTTGAAATCCAAAAGGTACAGCTTTGTCTGATTTGCCATTGTCACTTGCATAACCCTGCAATTGCAATTTTTGTCCATTGATATCTGCCATCAGTATCTTCGCAGTACGGTAGAAGTATTGTCTCCCAATACGACAAGAGAACGTTAGTGACATCTTATCTCTAAGGAACAGTGCTTTTCCAACAAAACTGGTCTTGCTACATGAAAAATGGCTTCAATTTAGTCAGTGAAATCCAGCTGTTCTCTTTACAGAACATGAGTAAATGTCGTGAACAAATGAACATCCACCTCATTCACCTTATTTGACCCTTATATCCTCTTTCCCTATAATAATAACAATCCACATTTAATCAAACTTATGAAATATTCTTCACAGGTAATTAATACCCTAAAGTAGTCTGCATTTACAGGTTAATAGGGGTCGAGTTAAAACATCATCTGTAAAAGTAGCATTTTTGTAATCAAAGGCTGTATTTTAAATTAAATTATGCAAAACTATTATTTTTGTAACTCAAAGGTTGACTTTTCATACAACACAATATTTGGACACATTTTCAGACAACTGCCAAGATTATTAATGCTTTATTATATTGTTCATGTAGTTATAAGTGTTTCTTCTGCAAAATATCAAAGCGCAACCATTTAGTAAAAAAAATAAAATAAAAAGTGTGACACAGGATTTGAACCAAGGTTGACCATGTGGCAGACGGGTGTTATTCCGCATAGCCAGCTTAAGCTTTTCATTATCCCAAAATGAAATTCAATGCATCTCATTTGACTAATATGCTGATTGAATCATGTGATATAAAATCAATTAAAAATTCATTAGTACAAAAGTCATTAGTTTCCATGGAACAACCAATAATTGCTTTCTAACGACATGTGCAGGTTTAAGCCCACCTTTAAGTCAAACATGAAATTAATTCCGTTTTGCCTCAAAAAATTGAAATGGCCCCTACAGGAATGACGCAATACAATAATAAATCATGTAAAATCAATAACCATTAACCTGTTAACCTGATTCAATTTCTTGGCCTACTTTAACTCGAGTTCATATGTTGTTTTTAATTTGCCGATTATGCAATTTACTTGTTTATATGCAAATACTTAAATTTTGCAAATACCTTTAATAAAAATTGCAAAATTAAACTAGATAACGACAACTCCGCGGAGTAGCAAATCCCAACGAAAAAAATATCAATTACCGAATTCCAATCAATTATACTCATTACTTTGGTTGAAAATGAAAAAATTAGATTTTAGAATTGCGAATTCCTGCAAAGCAGCCATTTTGAATTTTCTGAGGTACAAATCTGAAAAATAATACCATAATTGTGATCTACTCCAAAATTCCTTCAATATGAGTATAATATAGCCATACTTTGAAGGGATCGAAAAATTATTGCGTAATCATACATTAGACGGCCATTTTGAATTTTACGAGGCTCGAATCAGAAAAAAGATACAATATTTGCAATCTACTCTTAATTGCCTTTCATTTGAGTATAATAAAGCTATACTTCAGAAAGATCTAAAAATAAGCGAAAATTTCTGTTTTCCTGTCTCCCCATACATGGCCCCTGGGGGTCGGGATGAAAAACACGGAATATATGTGAAATAGATAAATGTTGTGAATACACTACCAAAATTTCAAACAATAATATTAATTACTTTGGTTGAGAATGAAAAATTTATGATTTTTGCGAAAAAGTCCCGTCATATTTAAAGCGGCGGCCATTTTTTTTTTTTTTTGCGTAAAACTATTCACCAATATACATCTTTCCACTAAATATGAAGAAAATCTGTCAACTAGTATTTGAGTTATCTTCCGGACAGACGGACGGACTGACTGACTGACTGACGGACAGACGGACAGACGGACGGACGGACGGACGGAGGGCTTCACTATATCCCTAACGAACGGTTCGTTGGGATAATTATTCAGCAAGAAATTATGCCATGATTTCAACCATTGATGAGTTTTTAAATTTCAAAAGTGGTCTACAGTATTTCAACAAGTATTAAAAGTACAAAGCGCCTACATAAAAAAAGTAAACAAATGATCATGAAGCTGGAGCATGATTGATACATGCTACAGCTGCACTAGGTCTAAAACTGTGTTAATAGGTATGATAACTTTGAAACTTTAACAGTTAATGTATTACTTTAAAATTCAAAATAAATGCATTATCACCTCATTTTTATAATTAATCTTAGTACTTTAATTTTGCAAGTCATTCACTGATTAAATGAAATCTGTCTTCTACAGACTTAGAACCTTCTATACATGTATTTTGTATCCTTAAAGGCCCTGTGCAAAGTTTAAAAAAATTAGTTTGATCATAGTTAATGGGGGGGGGGGGCTACTTAAGGAGACTTTTTCAGCCATTTTTTAAAAACATGACGACTGAAAAGAAGTTCTTTATCTTAAAATGTTCAACTATGTGAATTTCCTGCCATTTTAGAAACAAAAGTTTAGAAACAAATATTTAGATCATTTAGAGCACCAATTTTTCGAACAAAAAAAACTAACTTTTTGAAATAAGACGGAAAAAAATTCACATAGAGTGTCTCACATAGAGTGGTAAGCCAAAGTGGTTAAAACCTTATATGGGGCCTTTAAATAACTTTCTGTAAAAAATATTAGTGTAAATCCATCAGACAATAGCCAGTATTTGCCAACGCTGGTTTAGAAACACACCATATCAGTATGGGAACACACCAGCTTGTATTTTAACCAGACCACTTTTCAAGGCAGTATGGTCACAAAAAATGATGAAAATCCCACTTTATAGAATATAACATTATGTTTCCAATTCGTGACTTAAATTGAATGAACAATAAATAGTATTTTTTAAAGAATATCATGTGAGGTATTGATGATAGCCCACCACCATTGGTGAAAGGTCAATGATACTGACCTGGAAGAGTAGTGTACAGCTGTACAAATTGTTACTATTGAGAATTGGATGGAAAATAGACCAAAGATATTAGTTTTTGGAATTTGTTATTGAAGTGAATACCTGTTCATCTTTTATGATTCTAGCACTTGGTGTATTCCCCAGCCCAAAAGGCTAGGGGAATTAAGACCTTACAGAATCAGTGAAAGTGCAACAGGTTACAGGTATTCACCAAAAATAGTATGAAATATTTGTTTTATTATTCCGTGTTATATTCACCACTCTCTTACTGTTCGGAATGACTTATTTAAGAACAATCAGATTTTTTCAGATGTCACAGGCATAGCTGTTGAATATGTCTTCTTATTTTTGTATCACATGTAATGTATAGACCAATGAAAGAGTGGAGAATATGACAGTTATATAATAAAAAACTAGTACAGTGTATATCGATTTTAGCTAAAGATATGAAGAGGAGGGGTTTGAAGTAAGAGGAAAGTCCCACTTGTCCAAAGAAGAGAGTTGCTTTTTTATACGGTTAATCTACATACATGCACTTATTACACTTATTAATTTACAACACCCAATTAACAAAATTCACCCGGGTCCCTTATCATACTGGGAGTACAAAATTAACAAAACAATACCTGGACACCGCTAAATAGAAGCCCCCTAGAGACATCAGAGAAATGCTGACATGGAACACAATAACTGTCGACCCATACTCCTTTACCGCTCTCTTAAGCTTAGCACCTGCTGAAAGTTCTTTTTCTGGGGGAGGGGTATTACCCTGGGGCCCACCCTGGGGTGATGATTCTGAGCTACCCACCTGCTTGGGATCAGACCCAGAAGATCCTGACCCAGAGGAGATGTTGCGATAATGCTCTGCCACTTTCCGTATTTCCTGCTCTTGTTCCTCAAACACTTGCGATAGAGTTTTTCTCCCAGTTTGAACCCCTTGGAGCATATCGTCACAATTTGTGAACCCATAGCGAATGCAGTTCTCCATCCAGAGTTTCAGATTGATACATTCATCAGGATCACCTTGTATCCCCTGGGGGTATGGATGTTCTCCAGATAGCATGGCCTTTGTCAGAGGGTTGTCCAGTTTTTGATCCTGGGTAGATGTACTTGCCCGATACCTTTCAGCAGCTTCTCGAATCAATTCATCTTGCTCAGCGAATATTTCGTGAAGGGTTTTACTTCCGGACTGTACACCTTGTAGATGGTCGAAACAGTTGGCAAATCCAAATCGACTGCAGTTTTCCATCCAAATCTTGAATCTAACATCGTCTTCACCTTGTATTCCTTGTGGGCTATCAACTTGCATTTCTAATGTATCATGGGTAGTGATGGCAGATCTGTGAGCGACAGATGAGGAAAATTTTCGTTTAGGATTAGTAATATGAGTGGTTGCGTGAGTGTCCATACGATGGCTGGACATGAATTTATCCCCCATGACAACACCTCCACTTGGCATTTGGAGATGTGATTCACCATGACCATGCGTTTCTGCCTGGTTTGAAGTTTCAGGAGGTTGATACGGTTCCGGGACATTGCTTTGCATAACTCCATAGAGGCTGACATATGTCTTGCTATCATATAACGGAACATGATTGTCACTATTTTGCTGCTGTCCACTTTGATCCCCTCCTGCTACACCTGGTGTCATATCATTGATCTCTGTATTTAAAGTAACACGATTCGAGTTATTCAAAATATCCTGTTGATGTGAAGGGGAAAACTCGTGTTCATTGGCTTGGTGTCCTTCAAGAGATGGTGCCGAACATGAAAGATTTATAGGCTGCGAAATGTTGCCATGCTCTGAGTATGCTTGATCAAAGGATTTTGAACTGCTTAAATCGAAACCTGTGCCATTAGATGCAGCTTGAAATCCATTGGGTTCAGCTGTGTCTGATTTGCCATTGTCACTTGCATAACCCTGAACTTGCAATTTTTGTCCATTGGATTCAGCTGTCAAAATCTTCACAGTGCGGTAGAAGTATTGTCTCCCGATACGACCAGATGATGCTAGGGACATCATTTTGTCACTGATGAATAGTGCTTGATGGCAAAACTATTGTTTCTTCATGAAAATGTGGTTTTAATTGCGAGTGTAGATACTGAAATATTGTTTTGATAAAAGAGGAAGTACCTATATGCGCATGCGCAATAAAGATGGCGATGAACCACTCAATGCGGCAAAAGGCCGGGTGGCCTCAATCAAACTTCAAAAATCAGACGTTCACTAGCGAAAACATTCCCAATAAGCCTATAAATTTGTAAGTATATTTATAAGGAATATGCAAGTGTATTATTGATGCATAATATGCAATGACCAAAGAGAAAAATAACTATGAAAATTGTGTTTTTGTTATTTTTTGTTTTTTCCACGATTTTTTCAGTGAAATTCATAGATCCCGGCCAGATTCTTTTGTAGTAGAATCAGTAGCTCAATAATTATTCCTCAAGATGAGACACCTCAGAAAATTTCAAATTTTAAAATGACGATTGTGTAGCCATTTCTGAAAAATATGAGACAAATTATACCTGATTTGAAGCGTTATTCTCTAACCTTTTTATCACCAATGACCGTTATTCCATCTCCGTTATTCAAGCAATACTGCGTTGTTAAGAGGCCAAAACAGTGATATTTTATCGCCGGACTCTTGTCTGTCCAAATCTAAATGGAGCTCCCGTGGTTCCAGAAATGTGACGTCATCAGTACAATGATATTTGGACACACAAGAGTCCGGATCTAGTGAAAAATATTTGCCGTATTAAAAGTCAAATCACTGCATCCATAGGTTATTTACTTGAACCAATCAAGGTGAAGATCTCAGCTACAAATCAAGTACAAAATCAGTCACGAGGAAGCAGGTACCATTTTTTATAAGGAATGTTTTGAAAGGTGGTCACTTTTTTTTTAAATTTTCTAATTGAGTGACGCATCTTCTGTATTATTCTTTGAGCCTATGAGATCCTACTACAAAACGATCTGGCCAACATCTGTGGTGAAATTTTACATGGCCTTGCAATAGGCGTGCCGTCAGAATCTATCGCGTTTAGCACATTGAAATGAGCTATGAGGTATTGCAGTCAAGTAGTTTATCCTTAGTACAAATAAATAGAAGATGTTGTTGTTATCCTTGTGAACAATTGACAAGATTCACCTCTTACAAAGGCTAATAAAGCTTAGATTAGCCACTGATCGCCACCTAAAGGATGCTAGATTATCGTGATCACGGACCTCTGCCAGATTACCTGCTCTGTGTCTAAGCTCAATAAATATACTCAAGGACAAGACACAAGATCTTCGGAATTTTTTTTCCTTGATTTTGGAGTCAGTTTATCAATAAATATCACATGTCATACCTCAAACGATGCATATTATTTTTAGCTTCAACTCCAATCACTAAAGCCACACATTTAAGAAAGCATCTGTTGATAAAAGCATAAAATAAGCGAGCATATATTTAATGGAGCGCTTCAGCTATCTCTGTTGTTCAAATGTTTATTCCCGAAGTCAAATGCCTTTTCTGAGAATGTGATGCCACTCTGGATGACGTCACATCAGAGATTACCGAGAAGTCCCATGACGTTTTTTTAGACTGCTGTCGAAACAATAACAACGATTTGTTAGGCTAGGCGATCCTTTACTTTCATTGGCTGTTTGTTGCAATGTGACGTAATTTGAGAGACGAACAACATCGGACACTGCCGGAAATTACCGAAGCACTCCATTATCTTTACGCTCTGAAAATTTGAAATAAATATCCTTTTACGAAAGTTATCAGCAGCTTCTGTGTCAATCAGGACTTGGCTTTTTCCCCGAGTAGACATTTTCAAGTTAGAAATCAAAATAGCTGTTTTGAAGGAAAATCACTAAGTCGCGTTTTAGCATTCAAACTTTCATAAGATTGATTGTACTTGAAAAATTGGTGAACTTCCATTACTGAAATCACCGAAGATTTCAAATGCTACTACGTAAATTTCTGTCAAAATCGCCATTTTGATTATTCACTAGAAAATGTCCATGCTGGGACAAAGGCGAGACAGAAGTAGCTCATAACTTGTAGACTTTCGTAAATCATGCGGTACTAACTTCAACTATTAATTTGAATTTTTGACCTACCAGATGTTTGAAATGTGTGCAGTCTCACACTACAATTGTTTTTCTTCAAACTTGTTTCATTCAAATCAAAACAAAATTGCCTTTCTGTTGGTGCATTGCTTTATTATACAGAGTCCCTCATTTGAGCAGCGTTTTGGTCCCCAGCTGTGAGAAGCTCTTCACAGCTTCTCAGCCCTTTTCAGTCCTTCTCACAGCTGGGGATTTAAATGCCGCTGGAAGTAGGGACTCTGTATAACAGAAAAATGTACCAACAGAAAGGCATTTTTATTATGCTTTGAATGGAACAAGTTTGAAGAAAAACAGTGCAGTATGAGACTCGCAATCCTTGATTTTCAAACATCTTGAAGGTCAAAAATTCAAATTAATGGTCAAAATTTAAGTACCGCGTGGTAAATAGATGATTGTGAGGGAACATTTTTAGATGTATTAAAAGTATTAAGCAGCTGATTTCAGTTTCGGCCATCATGATTATCTAGCAGCTTTTAGGTGGCTATCAGCTATTCTAACCATTGAAAGTATTTGCACAAATTGTCCCAGTGAAGTGACATACCTCAATATTCAGTGTTCTCCCCAGGATTTTGTCTCAAGTGGGTGCAAAATTCTAAATTTTTCACAAATTTTTCATGATTTTTCTCATTTTTAATTGGGTGCAAATGGATTCTCATGTGGGTGCAAGCCTATTTTTAAAATGTCAAGTGGATGCAGCACCCACTTGCTTTAATGCTGAAAGAGCAATGATATTAATGTACCATCTGAATTAAACCTTTCCTTAATAATCTTGCAAAATCTGTCTCACCTAAGCAATTAAGCGGGAAAATGTCCAACATTTCGTCTTAATGTGAAAATATATTCAAACCCAAAATGCATCCATTTTCTTTTTGAGTTTGATATATTTAAGTATTACACAAAATTTTGCATTCACCATCTTCATTAGATGAACAGTATAAGTCCAGCTTAAAAACAATCATGAAAATTGTCATTGTATATAATATATTGTTTGATGAAAAACATTGAAATTTAAAACACTGTACTCATATTTGATTTAGATACCCTCTTACAAATTACACATTTGGTACAAAAGAACCACTCTATGAAAGGGACAAGTCAGTTGAGGCCAGATTCTCTAGAATGCGTGAAGAATTCGCTAAGATTGGTATGAGGAGATCAGTCGAAGGAGTCCTAATTGTTCACGAACATGGCTTGCCTCATGTATTACTCCTCCAACTGGGAACTACTTTCTTCAAATTGTAAGTATACTCTTCCTTTATATTCTATCTGGCTTTACCTTTTTCAAAATAAGTACTTGTCTTGATGGATGAACTTGAATTTTTAGAGGGTTTCTGTTCATATATGGGCACATCAGAATTTCAATTTTTAATTTTATTAATTTGTTCAAAACAGGGATGGGAGATTGTATGAATTCAAATATTGCTTTATGTTGTCTCTAAATATACAATAGTTATTAGTAATTAATCAGCTTCAGCATACTTAGATACTGCAGTCAGCAGTCAATCCAGGTGCTATAACAAATGGCTATATTTAAAAATCTATATGCCAAAAATACTGTCAAATGACTTACTTGACTGTCATTGTCTGCTTCTAGGCCTGGAGGTGAAGTGAACCAAGGTGAGACTGAAGTTGATGGTCTAAAGAGATTACTAACAGAGGTAAGGATCACATTTTATATTACTCAATACTGAATATCCTTTAATCACACTTTAAAAAGTGTTATATTGTCGTCATTCTGTTTTTGGGAGGATGGATGGGCACAACATGAATGTTGTTGTCAAAAGTTCCGGAAAACCACTTTTCCATTCCACTTGAGCTTTTTACAGATGTAAGAGTAGGCTAGTGCCAAAATCTGATTAGGTTTTGTGTATGCTGGGTTTATTACCTAGCAGGCCATTTGCTCTTCAAAGTGTGATAGTTTTTGTGTTTTTTTTTTAATTAAAATTTATTAGACTTAACTTATATACAAAAACAGAAAAATTTACAAAAATATTACAATGAGCTCTTTGAGCTGCTATTCATTCAGTATAGACAATAAGAAGTAAAATTATTTCTACACAGTTCTTACAAGTTTTTCCTTTTCTAACATTAATGTTAGGTTACCTTCTCCATTGGATACTTTGAAGTCATGTATGACTTTTTTGATTAACAGGCATTCATATAATACATTTTTTTCTACTTGAGATATACCAAGTTTTTGATTTTCATCTAAATTCAACTTGGCCCATAAGATTTTAATGACTGGACACTTCACAAAATAATGCATTGAGTCATCTCTAGCACTACAAAATTTACATTTGTCATTTTGCTCTATGTTACACTTCTTAAGATAAACACCATTTGCATGTATATTTTGGAGTATCTTCCACTGCATAATCAATAAAGAAGTGTCTTTAGTACATTTAAACATCTCACACCATATATCTTGTGTTAAAATATTTCCATTAAGAATTACATCACATTTTCTTGCTAAGACTAACTTCTCCCTGATGTTCTTTGAAGTCAAATTTTTTAAATCTGTGTCTTTAAAATATAAAGTACCATTGCACTGTACTCTAGAAGTAATTTTATCTTGCCTTAGACATGCTTTCAACATGTTAAATTGTAAAAGTGTTTGACCATTTCTTCCTACTTTTTGAGCAAGTTCTTCATATGTCATTAATCTGTTGTTTAAAATAATATCATTTATATATATAACACCATTTTTTATCCAATTTGAAAAACATAGTGGAGATCTGTTCCAAGTTATATCTTTGTTGTTCCATAATATATTTGGATCACTGTACTCACTGTGATTTAACCATGTTGTCAATATTGTTTTGTAGAATGAGTTTAGAATTTCACATCCTTTTAACTCAACACTTGAAATGTAACTGTTAAAAACACTTAGGTTCTTACCCATTGTGTTGTACATATATCTAGGAATGCATTTCCAGTGCCCATTAGTTGGGTTTTGGAGTTTTTTAATCCATAAGATAGAAAATGCTTTTTGCATATCTTTACAGTCAATCATCTTAAGCCCTCCATTTTTATAATCTTGAACCATTACATCACGCTTAACCTTATCAGGACACCTTTTTAATTCATCCTCTTTGAACTTACCCTTTGACCATAAAAATTTAAAAATCATAGTGTTGATTCTATTTAAAATATTTTCTGGCAAAATAAAGGCTTGCATTATATATGCAAACTGTGATAACAATAATGATTTGGCTAGCACTACTTTGCCTATGATTGATACATATCTACCAGACCATGATTTCATTATTTTTTGACACCTACTAAATATTGAGTCTATGTTTTCATTGTTATTTACAACATTAATGGATGTGCTAAAAACAATACCTAAAATTTTTATACAATTATCTGGGAAAAGCTTCCATTTAACATTTCCAACAGTGTCGTTTCTGTTCTTCCATATACCCAACCACAAGGCTTCAGTTTTACTCATATTAATCTTAAGACCTGACATTTCATAGAAAGTCTCCAGTACCGATAAAGATCTCTGTAAAGACTCCGAACTGTTAAGGAATAATGTTGCATCATCTGCATATTGTAATATCTTTAATTCTTCCTCACATCCTGGCATTTTAATACCCTGAATGTTAAGGTCAGAGCGTATTTTACAAGGTAATAATTCACATGATATAATAAATAATAGGGGAGAAAGTGGACAGCCTTGACGAATACCCCTCTCTAGCTTGACGTCACCAGTTATCCACCCATTGTGAAGAATGTGATTGTGACTTTTTTTGTTTAAAACATCTACCCATTTTCTTAAACTTGGGCCAAATCCAAAACATTTTAACGAATACATCATAAATTCCTTAGAAATTGAATCATACGCTTTCGTGTAATCAATTCCTAGCATAATCCCTTGTAGCTTATTTGTATCAAGATAAATCATAACATCATCTATGGCTCTTAAAATCTGAGCCGCACTACGTGACTGAATGGAGCCACATTGATCATCATGTACAATATGCTTAATAACATGTTTTATCCTAAGAGCAATTACCTTTGCAGCTATTTTGTAATCTGCATTCGTAAGCGTTAATGGTCTCCAATTTTTTAATTCATTTTTAGCCAAACTCTTTTTAGGTATGAGCACCATTAAACCCTTTCTTTGAGAACACGACATTTCACCTTTAACAAAAGCTGTATTCAATGCATGTACTAAAACTGTGCCAATTTTCATGAAAAATACCTTGTAAAATGCAGCAGAGATTCCATCTAGTCCAGGACTAGCATCATTCTTCATTGACCTAAGTGCTGTTAAACATTCATTATAACTTATATCCCCCTCACAAAGTTGACTCTGCTCTTCAGTCAATTTAGGTATATGTACATTTTGTAAGAAATCATCTAATAGAACAGGTCTAAAAATTACTTTTTTAGAATACAAGTCATTATAATATCTGTTTATTTCATCTATAATTAGTTCTTGCTTTTTCACTACCTCACCATTTGCCAGCTTTATGGAGTTAATACATTTATTATTTGCTCTGGCCTTTTCTAATGATAAAAAATACTTTGTGTTTTTTTCCCCCTTTTCACACCAGTCAACCTTGGATCTCAATTGAGCACCCTTGGCTTCACATGTGGCTGCTATTTCATAACAAAGTTTATGATTATTAACCCTTTTTCTCAGATCAACATTTTCTGGATCATTGGCCAATAAATCACTACACTTTTTCAGATTTAGCTTGGCTATTTTCAAATCATTATGTCTTTTACTGGCTAACAATTTACCATAACATATAGAAAAATCTTTTATTTTGGTTTTACAATAGTCCCATAAAACTTGGGGATTGAGATTATTGAGATTCTGTTTTTCATGTATGAGAATATCATTCATTTGATTAACAAATTCTATATTGGTTAAAAGGCTGTTATTAAATTTCCAATAAAATGGACCTTTCTCATTTACATCAGTTGAAAAGTTCATTGAAATTCCTCTATGATCTGACCCTGGCATATCAAATAACTCAATTGATAATACATTTCCAAAGGCTTTATTATTTGTAAATACATAATCAATTCTTCGGACAATGTTTTGAGACTTGTGCCTCCATGTAAAATCATTTTGATCTGGATGATGTAACCTCCAGGTATCGATTACATCAGTCGAATATATCATCTCATTAAAAGAATCAGTTTCAGATTTATGGTGAGCCATACCATCTAAATTATCCTTGGAGTCAATGCAGCAATTAAAATCACCGCAAAAAACAAAATTTGTTTCATTCATGTTTATATTTAAAAGCTGCTGTTGAACTCTTTTAAAGAATTGGATTTTATCACCTTGTTTATTAGGTGCATATATGTTACAGCATGTAAGTTTTTCACTGTGTGATAGTTATCACTGAGTGTCTTTTTTGATTCATCACAACATATGGATATATTTATCTTTATTTCAAACTGGCAATTGTGGAAACAACAATTTCATTGAATTTCTAGAATATTAACTTATTATACACCTAAGACCAGGATATAAGGTTTCCTCCTGGTTCACCCACCATTTATTCATTACTAATTCTTATTTTAGACCCTAGGTAGACAAGATGGTGCCCCTATGGACTGGCTTGTTGAGGAGACCTGTATAATTGGCAACTGGTGGCGAGCAAACTTTGAGCCCCCTCAGGTAAGACTTTATCATATGATGGGATCTAACCAATAAATCAACACCAACTTATGTAAATCTGTTTCTTGCGTTTGAAATAAAAAATGAATAAATAAAAAATAAACAACATCGCTAAAAAAAATAGGGGTGGTGTCAAAACATTAACAGTTTTGGAAGAAGTTCATCGGGGGGAATGGGGAAGGGGGTAATTAACAATTTTTGTTTGTGTAAAATTTTGATTTTGGCCCTTGGATGTAACGGCAAATGAATCTTCAAATTTTTGATTAATGGGTAGAAGGATTTTGAAACCATAATTAAAGATTCATTCTTCATAATTTTCTACATGTTGACAGGATCCCTTAATTGATTTCATATTTGACTCATTTCCCACCCTCCCCTTCAAATAAACCATTTGTTGTTGATTCATTAATAAACTCTAGGAATGCAAGATATCACTACTATCATCAATAAAAAGGGGTTTTGCCCCTTCCCCAAATGTTCACAGCTTTACACCATAAACTTCCATCAAAAACCTTTTGACAGAAGTCATGTGTTTTGGCTGAAAGCATAAGTTGATTTCATAAGATGTATATTGTTTCTTGTTGGTTATGTTTTATCAGAAACAAATTTTTATTGAAACTTCAAGGATTATGAAAGTTAATGGGCATTTAGGTAGCACTCTAAATTGTAAAATAGTCGTGACCACTTTGTCCATTTTCTAAGACATATTGTGGTACCATACACAAAATAGAACAAAAGACTTTTTTGCTGTCATATTTTTTTATGCTAAAATACTTGTATTATTTTATGATTTCTATTTCAGTACCCATATGTCCCTGCACACATCACTAAACCAAAAGAACACAAACGGTTGTTCATGGTACAGCTCCCAGAAAAAGGTAAAAACGAACAATTTACTTTAATTTTAAATAATGAAAGCTCCACCTCCATGGTCATTAATATCTACACAGAGTTACTGGGATGACATCTGGAAAACTGAATTCCCAATGAAGATTTCAGTAATATTGCTGTCTGTTTTTATTCTGCCACAGAACCAACGATTTACTTGCCTAAAACGGAACATCAATATCTGACCCAGCTCCTCACAATTGATCATAGCATACTCAACTTCTCTTAGAAAGCATAAATAATATTAAGGACACATTTTTGGCATTATTCAATTATCCCTCAACTTTCTCAGAAATGAATCCTCTTTTGCTCACTCAACCTCTCGAAAATATTTATTGTAAGGTAGAAATGCCTTTAACCTTCAAATGTTTTACTTTATATTCAAAACTAAACTGGGAGCTCACACACAACTTGAGCCTGCAACTTCTTGGCTACAAGATCCGCCATCTAGATGGACCTAGATGGCTCTTTGGATTACACAGCCAATACTCCATTATTTATAAATTATCCATGCATTTCCAGCACTGTTCGCAGTACCAAGAAATTATAAACTAGTTGCTGCTCCATTGTTTGAACTCTATGACAACTCTGCAGGATATGGTCCTATTATATCTAGCCTTCCCCAAGCATTGAGCAGGTAAGAAGTTTTATTTTGTAAAATCTCAGTCCCTCAAAACCTTTTTCCTCAATAGTATAGTTTCCATATAGCTTTTGAAATCTCGCTAAATCTCGTTTTTCGTGAGATTTTAAGAGACTTGCATATTAGACCTCTAATGACTTACATTACCTTCTTTTAAATGGTATATTTGAATTCAGTGGAATGTTTTCTCCTAAAATAGCTTTGATTTACACAGTTCTGTAATTTGAATAATTTTCTATGACAATTTAAAAAAAGTTGGGCCAAATGTCCATAGATGCAATGCTAAAATTCTTTAAAACCGTGGATTATTTGTATGTCAATCAACATTAGCATGTTTAATCACAACATGTTCATAAACAGGGTCATCATGTGGTATATCATTCAAGTTTTATACAGATTCAACAAACACACTTTGATAAATCATGAAATTAAGCCACTTTTCCAAGATTTTAGCATGTAAGTGAATGGAGCTCTAGCCAGAGTTAAAAGCTGAATAAAAGAAGGCAGCACAAGATTTCATTGATTTTTCTGCTATTTAGAAACTATCCTATTACACCATAACGTTTACAAAAAAAAGGTTAATGATGTTAATTAGTAAAAGTCGAGGAAATATATTTTTAGACAAGAGATGGTTTACCTGACAAGCTACTGGTCCTTCATTCACAATGTATGATCCAAACAATGTGTGGCAAATCAAAGCTTAGTACAATTTGAGTTCTCCTTTGGTTCAGTTTAAGGCTTTGGCTTTGGTGTACTTAAAGCATTATATAAATGTCAGGGATGCTTACGATGATTCTTAAAAAGCTGACCTGTTATATGATACACAGATCCTAGAATGATGTAGGCAAAAAATTGAAATTTTGCTGCAAAAACACACAAAATTATATGAGGAAAATACAAATCATTCAATCATATGAACCACCATTTCCAAGTTTAGGCATTACTTACCTAATAATTATGAAGATGATAAAGCAGTGAAGCATCAGTTGAGATATTCTTGAGAAAAGTGCAAAATTATGCAAAAATGATGAATGAATTATGCGGTATTTCTAGAAGTTCAAAATTATGCACGATGAAAATGTACTTCAAAGAAATGTAATTATGAGATCTGTGATAATAAATGAGCAGGGCCACAGGAAAAGGGGTCTTATCACAGATTTTTTCAATATTTCGATTTTTATTTTCTGAAAAAGCACCAAGAGACCTTTCAAATGAGCCATAGCTTGTGTCTTAACAATATATCCTTGCAGATATAGACAAAAAGACGAATTTGAATTTAGCACATTTTCCTTTGAGTCTTGAGCACATTTCTGTCTCTGTAGCACAATTTAAATTTTTGGGATAAGACCAGTTTTCATATTGCGAGGCTCAAATGGTATGTAGATAAAGAACCTGTGCGCATGAGAATAGACTTATGTCTGATTTATGTCCAATTCTTCTGCATCCTTTTAATTTGATAAATATTAAAAAGAGGGCACTTAAATCAACATGCACAGCACAAGCAGTAAATATAATTGACACAAGCAACATTATAGATGTCACTTGTCCATACCAAAACCCTTAAAAATGTTCACCTTTCAATTGGGGAAAAAGTGTAAAATCTGAAATGTAAAAAATCTTAACAGTAGTTTTAAAAAAAATACATGAAGTTTAGATTTTTAAAAACATAAGTACATAATTGTGATCATTTATAACTTTATATAGATTCATTGATCTGTCATAAAAAATGATGTGACATCAGGTTGTAAAAAATCGTTAGAATACAAATTCAATTGTCCTCAATTAAATGTTATTCAGCCCTCTTGTTTTCTTAGTAATCAAAACATAGAGATGACAATAGAAATCCATTTTAAAATAGATATTTGAATTTTGCATGCATTAAAGTATATTGCATTTTTACTGACAGATGTAATGTAAGAGCCCCTACCACAAAGCTTTTAATAATATGATGAAGCTTATGCATACCAAATGTCTGGCTTTGGATCAAAAGTCAGGGTTTACACATCTTTCATGAGCACTTTCATTAAAATAGAAAAAATTAAATGCTATTATCACTCTACATGCAACTCTGTTTATAATCAGTATGGTTGGGTCGCATGATAAATGTAAAATATAAATGACTTCAAAGAATATTTCATGCTGGGTTGAGATGCTATTATTTTAATGATGAAAGCAATGTCGATATTTTGTTGCCCAATTTTTTAAAGAATGTGATTTTCAAAGTCATTTCATTGAAAAGAAAAGCTGATCAATTATAAATTATTCTACTCATAAATAATGTTTTCAATCGTTCAAATAAAATAGTGAAAAAGAGTAATTAGGAAGAAAAGTGATAAACATGCATCTATGCAACAGTCTTAGCTAGAATTGCCAGAAAATTTTATTGTTCTCATTTTAGAGGGAAATGTGTATTACCATGATTTGAACGATTTTTTTTCTAATATTCTGTAATAACATACATTAAAATACATTGGTGTAACTAAGTTGACATTTATGCCAACAGTTAATTTTCAGATAATACAAAAAAAACTGGATATTCATATGTAAAGTAATTAACGTTTCTTTTAATTTGTTCGAACTTAATTCAAAATCATTGAAGCCTCATAAAAGCTAGAAACTAACAGGTTGTCGTTTCCGAGGCCTTTAACCACAACAGTGGATGTCTTTACCAAGTCAAATCATTAACATTAATCTATCAATCGTATTAAAGCATTCATTTACATTCTTTTCATTTGAAATCTGTAGAGTTTTGAAGATGATAAAAGGATGTCTCAGAAAGGTGACGGGGTCAACTGTGGGTTAAAACATGTTATTTCTGCCAAATGGTCCCCAGGATTATTTTCAAAATTTGTTCTTTTGGGATAATGGTATAATCCATTCTAAAAATATGACTCTAATTGATGCCCTTATTATGTATGTGCAATGGTGTTTTCTATAAAAAATTGAATAGACAACCTGGTTTGCCAGTAGTTTGTATTAACAACTTCAAGTATTGAAATGGTATCTTTGTTGGCTATTTTCGAAGTCAGAACCCTGCTTTTCCACTCTATTTGACATTATGCTTGCTACCATTGATGACCATTTAAGGGTAAAGGTCAATTTTAAAGCCATTTATTTGTTATAATCCATCAAATCCACTGAGTTACTAAAGAGCATGATATATTGACCATTTGATTCAAAATCTGTTGTCTATTGGTCTGTCTGTTGAAAACATGCCACAGTAAATGTTATTAAAATATTTTCTTCAATTATATGCTTTTTGTAAAATTCCTTAATTGTGTGATCATTATGGTATTTTGATATTCAGAATGTGGCAATGTCTTTTTACTACTTTTCTTAGGAGAAACATATTAGTTTCAAAGTGATTTTACAATAATGTTTAAACATTTATAATTTCAATTAAATCTTTTGACAATGCTAGGTGATAAAAGGGTCCTGAAATTTAAAAGGCATGTAATGACCAGAAAGTCTGACCTACACCTGGCCTCTATAAGTGCCTGTTCAACCAAAGCTATTGTTTTATAAAATGACTGACCATATATGTCCTACCTTCACCTAGAATTCCTCCCTTGCATGTATTTTGCATGCATTTCTGTCTAAAATTTGAATGAAGTGATTCATTTTTGAACATTTTTATACAATTGAAAGTCTTCGCTACATGCTGGTTAACTTTTAGTCCTTGCTAATTCTCACTTTTAACAATATTTTGGGTTTTAAATTTAATTGCCACATTGAATTTCTTACAGGTAGATCAATAGATACACTGGGCACCTGCTTTTGAGCTGGAAGAAAAATAAATTTGAAATCCATTCTTTAAATTCCTAGTATGCATGACAACTAGCTCAGGAAATGGTTCCCTTTTAAAAAATCATCATATCAAAGATTACTTTTGATATTGAAAGAATAAAAAGATAAAGATAAGCAAGATGCAAATCATTAAAATTTCTTTATCCAATTGTTTTAAACCCAGGTATAATTTACAACTTGTAGTCAATTTTTTTTCGATAAATGTTGGTATTAATAAATCTTGATTGATTGAGATGTAAAGCTTGAGGGTATTACTAGTTATTATGTTACTTCAAAGCACCTGTCTTTGTAGCCTATCACTAACTATCCACTAATATCTAGTTTAGCAACTAATTCAACTTTTTTCATCTCGGTGTATTTCAAGATTTCAATTCATGAATTATTGAGTTTGTATGTCATTGTGAATGAATATAATTAATATGTTTTGGTGAGTGTACTTTTTATGTGCGGACATATCCTATTATTTATTTATTTATTTTTTATGGAATATTGAAAAAATATGTTATTGATGTTTGCCCGTGAGAAAAGGCTGTGATTAAAGCGCATAATTAATATGTTTGCAAAAACAAGTAGAATTTGATTCTACATTGACAATGACATTTTTTAGCCATGCTTCAAATATTGATTTTCACGCTCAAACATTCTGACATTTAAAAATATCATTATGTTTCAATTTACTTTCCCATCTCCAACTTTAAAACCACTCTAGATTCTTGAAATCTCTATTGTTTTGCAGCAATGTACAGTTATACCATATTATTTATTTAAATTAGGTGATAATCTCATTCAGATTTCTTTGTAATTTGATATTTGATTTTAATAATTTGAGCAATGTTATTCATTTCTTAAATATAGAGTCTGAATGTAGTAAACAAAGCTGCATTGTTATAAAGATTTTTTTTAACATTCCTGAAATATTTTAAAATGCACTCTCATTGTATCTAGTTTTATAAAAGTATTAACAATTACAGTCAGATTCATGATTCCGTAAACAACTCTGAATCTAAAAATGAGCAATCAAAAAACAACATTGCAACAGTTTATGAAAAAATAGAAACAAATGTACAAGACCTAACTTTTGTTTATTTTACTTTGTTTTGTTGTGTGGCTATTGTCTGTGTGGCCTCTTATATTCTGATGCTTCTCTGCCGAAAAATTGACATGGTTCATACTCCCTAAATTACAAAAGGCCACAGCTTTGCTGCACATTATACATAACTATCTGAAATATTCAAAAGGTAGGCCTTGTACATATGCCGAATGTGTCTCATAATCAGAATACCTCTCAGTATAGACACTTTTTCTTGTCATCTCACATAATGTTTAAATAAAATTGAAATGTGACCACCTACTAATTCGAACAGTTTCGGTTGGTCTCAGATGGGTTCCGATTCAGGTTTCATTGTATATTCTGAATAAATACAGGTTAGATCAGTAGATTATCTCTATTTTAAAGAGGATAGAGCAAGATAATATCTTGAAAAGGGTCATTGATAATGCTTTTTGGACCCTCCACCATTTACCAGCTATTCCACCCTCTTACTTTTCCAGATGATTTTACAGTTTTGACACTGGTGAGATCTTATTAATCTCAAATGTGGCTTGCAATCAGAAAAGGCAGTTGCAATTTAATATTTATTCTGAATGAATACAGTCAATGGATTATCTCATCAAAAAGTCAAGAAAGTCATACTCTTGGAAAGAGAAGTGATGTTGTTGATGTTATTTACGCATTGATTTTTGAACCTTTAATGCAATGATCTGTGAGCATGTGATCTCAGGGACCAGGTCATTGTGACATTAATACCTTATTAAATACATATGCTGAAAAATAGTATATTTCTCAGTTGTATCTTCTGTTATCTTTGGATTATCAACATACCTCCTAAGAATAATCCATGACTTTAGAGACAGCTCAAGATATAACATATGAACTGACCATGCGATGGAAGACAGTGCTTAGGCTGAAAACACCCCTTGATTATTTGGTATAAGGCATTTAGAAATTCAAGTCGCCCGCTACAATAAACAATCGGTCAATCAGCCAGATGAAATATTGATAAATTTAGATTTGGATTTGTGACAGTCTTTGGGTTATATCAACAGATGTGGTCAGTGGTTTGACCTCTACATTCACCTCATGTGGCATAGCCTCATAGCTGGTGTGTCATGACCCCATAGCTGGTGTGACATGACCCCATAGCTGGTGTGACATGACCCCATAGCTGGTGTGACATGACCCCATAGCTGGTGTGACATGACATAACGGCTGGTGTGCCATGACCTTATAATATTAGAATGACCTTATATGACATGAATGTTAGTGTTTTAATTTGATTTGATAATATTCTTAAATTCTTTTCTTGGTAATACCCTTGAGTTAATCTTTAGTCAAGTTAGGGTGTTTTTAAAAGCTTCGCCCAAAGAACCTAATTTTGGTCAAAATTCAGGTCAACATCCCAAAGCAAAGTACACGTAATTAAATATTTCCTTATAATTAACTTAGATCAAATTTAATTTTTGATTAATTTAATTTTAATGTGAAGTCATGGTGATTTGAGAAAGGCGGTCCACCTGTTTACGATGCGTCCTAATTATCACAATAAAACCAAAAAACATCCATTTTTGTCGTAAAATACATCAATTCTCATTTTTGAGATCTTTTTAATTGGCTTGAAAGTGATATTTTTCTGTTGGTTAATTGGAGTTTTAAGAAAAGTTGATCAACCCCAAGGGTTGCTGTCACTTGCATGGTATACTTCAACCTAAAAGCAGAAAAAACTATTGTCATCAAAACAGGTTTATAATCAGGCAAAAATGTGCATCCTTTTTCAAAAGAAAAGACAATATGCCAAGAACAATACATATAATTATCGTTCTTCTTTTAAATTACAATCCAGTTGTAAAAAACATATGTGTGTTGAGATCTTGTAGCCCGAAGGGGATGATACGGCGTCATTAGCGCCTTTGTGTTTCAAGAGAAATGTTAAATTTGGACAATTGATATTTTATTACTTTTCTCAATTTTCATGCTCAAATGTCATTTTTCAACAAGTAGCCAATCAAAATTTCTATTCCATGTCAGAGGTTAGAAAGGAACATGAATATCAACATCTGATATGTATAATTGACGATCGTGTAAAACTTTTGTTGATTTGTTTTTTAAAATTGATTTGGTTTCTAATTTACGGTTATTATATTTTATGGAAGCGTATCAAAACTTCTGCTATAAAAAAGATGTAAAATCAAGAGTCGAGTGATGAGAATGATAAATGTATTGTCTCTGATTTCATATTTCTTTTGAAAAGAAAACATTTGTCTTAATTTGATATACTATTAATGGTCAGTCTATTTTTTGCCTGTTTTACAGAGATATAATATCATAATATGTGTAGCTCTTTATTCCCCAATTAAACCAGCTTGTTTATTCTTTGATAAAAAACACGAACTGAAGTCCAGTTTTTAATACACCAAGTGCATTTTAGAAACTCAATGGAGAGAGAAATCTGTTGAGCAAACATGGAGCCTTTTTTGAGTTAGACATATTGCATTTTAAAATGCACAAATTAAAGTTATTCAAGCTGAATTGATAGCTAAATAATTTGACAGAAAAATTGAAAAAAGTCACACCCTAAAAACTCCCAGTTCAGGTCATTAGTGATTAAAAATGTAATCTCAAAAATAGATTTGATTATCAGTGCGGAGATGTTTAATTACAAAAGTGGAAATAAATTCTTAAGTTCAATTCTTTGTTCTATTGACAAGAAGAGTGAGGTACCATGTTTTGGTAGACCATGGCATTGTTTCAGATATCATGGCTATTTCATCAAAATAAATTGTTTCCCCTAATGAATCACATTTAACAGAACAGTGGGAGATTTTAGCATTTTGCAAAACTAATATCTGCTGAAATAACTCCATTATAGAACAATGTACAAAATATTAATTATCATGAGTTTAAGATAATCAATTTTGATATAATTTTAAGTGAAAATAGGTTTAATTGTGACACTGCATAGTATATAATTATGTCCAGTTCTATTACAATTAGTCCAGATCAAAGGATTACGGACCACCAATTAGGGTATTGGCCAACTGGCCCCCTAACACATTTTAAACTTTCCCTGGTGACAAATTCCTTCTTCATTTATACTTCTTTGAATCAGTTTCCATGTGAATCTGAACTTTATGGCATTTTTGTTAAGTTCAGATTGAGGGTTTAATTAGCCATATATTTTATTTATTTCTTGATTATGTTGATCATATTCTATTTATGTGTTTTATTTAGCCACAATTGAAATATATTTACAGGCATTGTCTATTGATTAAAGTATGTTTTCGAAAAAAACAGTAAAATATTTATCATTTCTAAATATAACAATATGGTCAAATAAAGAAATTTGTTTGAATAAATTGTACTAAAATATTTATAATTTCTCAACATGACAGTATGGTCAAAACATACAAGTGTTTGTTAAAAATTGTATTAAAATATTTATAAATTTTAAACATGACAATATGGTCAAGATATTAAGCATTTAAATTGACTTCATTTACTGACGTTGTCATGACGTTATGAATAATTTAGACCATGGACCAGTACTGACCCAAAGCTCCATGGATAGCCATATTGTTCTAGCTCCTGTCGTGACAAATACAAATGAACTTTTTGTTTTGCTACTGATATGATCTCAAATATGAGGGTTTATGATGGTTTAATTTCACAACATTATTCTGTTCAGTGCATTTAGAGAATGCCAACGAGTGAGTTCTAGGGTGGAGTTTGTTGACTATCAACCATAAATCTTAAAAAATATATTTACACAGAACTTGATTCTACATCAGTCTATAATCTTTAACAGTTGGGACAAACAATATTAATTTATTGGGAGTTTTTCTCACATAACACATGCCTAATGAATGCAGCAATTTGCATAGCATTAACTTCTCAGTATGTGGTAGCAGCGAGGCTTAATAAATCACTGGGCCAACAATACTAATTATTGGATCAATGAAGATCTCAGCTTAGGTATCAGGGAGGATCACCACAAAGATCCAAAAGATCAAGATCAAAGGAGATCATACAATAGGATCAGCAGATCGAGGATGATCTGAGTAATCATTGATAATTATCTCACCCTAAGCTTTTAATAAACTGGATTTTAATTAATCACATTTTCAGCCTATCCATTTAATATCTTTAGATGACCAAATGTTAAAAATTGAGGAAGTGCTTGAAAAGATCTTTTAAAAAGATTAAAATGAATGCAGAAAAATAATGATGTATACATGTAGATTTAAATTGATAACTAAAATCAAAGTTATGTAAAAGCAAATTTATTAATTAAAAGCAGTTTTGATCGAAACTGATATTAATTTCATCGATATAAACAGTTTGACAAGTGAAAGAGAACTTGTGGCCCAAAGCTGTTAAAATAATTAATTACAAACAGAAAGTTAGTCAATATCATTTTGTTAATCAGATTTTTGTCTTGGTTTTCTGAGTAAACACTATACCATGTGACAATTATTTTTCTTGAATATTGTATCCAGACACTTGATACCCCCAAGTATTGACTCAAAGTCATCTTGCAACCAACATCTATTCTGATATTATTTCTAAGAGCTCAACTTCAACAAACAAAGATTGATCTGTGAATTCAATTGTAATTGCAAGCCTGAAGCCAAGGGGGGGGGGGTTACAAGCCCCCCTCCCATATCTCCTAAAAAAGGTGGATCTACCTTTTTTGCTTTCTTGAAGGAAAACCTGTTCTTCCCCACATAAACTTTGGAATTTAGATAAAAATAACTGGCATTAAGTGGGCATTGTTTTTTTTTATTTATTATTAAACATACCCTTCACTGGCAAATCCACGGGAGGCATGGGGCCCATTGCCCCCCACTCCCCTAGGATGGGCCCAGAAAATTTTGTATGACCTCATTAGTGGATCGTTTAGGGTATTAATGACCCTCTTAGTGCCTTATTTTTAATTATAGCCAAAAAATTAATTATAGAACAAAAAATGGGCCTTAAATGTTCTAAATTTGGGCCCAATTTTTGGTTTTAGGCTTGTTTCAGGGGCCCACAATTTTTTCTTACTTGAAATGTGGGTCCCCTATACTTAGCTTCAAGATCCCCACTGCCCTCTATACATTATGGAGGGGCTGGTTTAGGATGACTTGTAAGAGTGAAGTTTGCTCACTGATGACAAAGCGATTTTACTTCCCTTATGAAACATTTATAGATCTATGTTGTGTATACTTTCATTTATTCCACGATGGTGAAACTCCCTGCAATCTGATTGGTCCATGTGACTTAAATATATCCTGTATTTACAATCACTTTGCACTTAGCGTGGGATACAGTATGAAAATAATGTCACCGTTGGGATACGGTCCAGTACCCCATCGCCCCAGATTTCCATCCAGGAAATGATTATTACTGAAAAAATCAATCACAATTAGTTTACATCAACGCGTGAGTAAATCATGGAGTAAAAATGTTGTTTAATGATTTTTCCTGAAATACAGAAAATATTCTTGAATGTCTGTATTTCACTCTGCTAGCGCATTGTGAAATACAGACCTTCTGAGGAAGAATATTTTCCATATTTCACTCTATGATCATTGAATAACTATGTAGAAATCTAGTGATTTGATTGGTTGCTTTCTATGACGTATTTCACGTATCACATGAATTTCATATGATACGAGCACACGTACCACACGTTGTCTATGGTTACGAAATGACGTCATACAACTTCATTCTATTCTTTCCTAATTCAAAATGACGTCACATATAGGCTATGTTATTATTTCTTAGAAATGCGAAAATTTGGGGAACTAGAAGGTAGAACGTCAAAGAAAGCTACCAATCAAATCACGTAAATTCTACATAGTATGTGATAAAATCGTCATCACACGTTTCAGCGTATGTGATACAGGAAATATTCCACTTAGTAAAATAGTTTCACTACTCAAGCTGCGCTCTCGTGGAGATACAATTTTTACTTTCGTGGAATATTTCCCGGATCACATGCTGAAACGTGTAATAACTGATAGTATTCTCTGAATAAAATCCATATTTCATCTTTCCCAGGTAAAAATCTGCCAGTTGTTTATGTACCAACTAGATGAAAGGCTTAACTTTGCATATTTCTGCTGTCATATCTGGTTTAATGTTGAGTTATGAATAGAGAAATAATCCCCATATTTTATTGTTAAGCATTTGTGGCTTGGTATTGTTTTATCTTGAAATGTACTGTCATATAGTCATTAGACAGTCTACCTCACAGCTCAAAAGAAAAATCATCTCACGTAAATGGGGGTCAGGGCTCAAGTTAATATATTCTGGAGTCTGTGCTTTAAACTGTGTATTAAGTGATTTTCATTTAAACATAATAAGCCACATATGAATTTCTACCAAGTTATTATCTTTATCTTATCTAATGATCAGTAGAGATTGGGGGGGGGGTGTTGGGTTCGATCCCCACTGGGGTGGACTGACTTTTTACTTCAGCCCTTAGCACAGGATTTCATTCTGTGTTTCCATAAACCACTATCTAATGATCAGTAGAGATGTAATGATCAGTAGAGATGTAATGATCAGTAGAGATGTAATGATCAGTAGTGATACGATCCTTATATCAAAATAACAATATCATATATGATTGTCAGGAAATCTCAATAGACCTCCACAGGATTTTTTCTCAAGTGGGTGCAAAATTCTCAGTTTCACGATTTAGACCAAAATTAGTCAAAATATGCCAATTTTCATGATTTTTCTCATTTTCATAAGGGTACAAATGAATTTTTAGGTGGGTGCAAGCCTATTTTCAAAATCTCAGGTGGGTGTTGCACCCACTTGCTTTATGCTGGGGAGATCACTGAGATATATGTTTGTTATGTTTTGAAGTTTCATGTAGAAAAAAGCAAGAAAACAAAAGTTATAGCAAAATTAGCAATACTGGTAACTACATGTATCTGTAATCTGAAGAAGAATTTTATTTCTTTACTTATCGCTATTCTTACAGTGCAATTGTAAAATTGTAAAATATATTGTTGGATGTATATTTGGCCTTGGGGCATCAGTATAAATAAATTCTATTATATATAAAGATAACAACTGTTTCTAACAGATTGCAAGGTTTAGCAATGAGACAGTAGAGCCTGGTGGACTAATGACATTACTGTGTTCACAATTCTGTAATTATATCACAAACAGACCTGCAAAACTAATGTAACTGTAGCTTCCCTGGCATTGAAATAGTAGGAGTGTCTCGCTTCAAAACCCTAGACTCCCCCCCCCCCCTATCTACTTTACAACAGTTGTACATGCTAAAATAAAAAATATAAAGAAAATACAAACAATATAATTCAATTCAAAATATATTATACCTTTTACTGTGCTAAAATAAAAATATAAAGAAAATACAAACAATACAATTCACTTCATATTATTACTATATCATGCATTTTACTATGCTAAAAGAAATATATAGAAAAAATACTAACAATACAATTTAATTTTAAAAATATGTTCCACCCAGCAGATAGTTTGTTATTATTAAAAGAAAACCTGTAAAAGACTCAAAGTGAACAGTCTTTGCTAATCGTAGAAGTATTAGTCTTGTATGAAGCCCAAATCCATCTCTATCATTATATACTTAACTGTGATACAATAATGAGAGATGATGCAAGACTACAAATGTGTATTTGAGCATGTTGTAAATTCACCAATTAATTCCTTTAAATTATTTATTATGTATAATTATGATTCAATTGTACTTATGGATGACCATTAGGATTCCCTTACAAAAAATACCTGAATGAAATGAAAAAAATTATCACGCTTTAAATGCTGAATATATTTTCAGTCTCTTTCCTCTGTACCCTCCCCCACCTCTTTATCCCCACATCACAGATATAAGGATGGGGTTAAACATGAGGAGCATTCTGGTTTAAAACTGCATAAAATGGTGACCATTATGAATTTATGCAAGAGAAGAGACAGTGCTAGAAATTCCATAGCAGATGTCCAATTTTCCTCAGCTTGATCCCATCGCACTGTTGATGGAGCTCAAAGGACTTGTAAAATTATAAGAAATTATTTTTCTAATTTTTAGATAATTTATCACGAATATTTAGTGAGATTCTGATCATAATGACTAAAGAGTGTAATTAGTCAATCAGACAATGGGCCATTAGAAAACATGGGATCAGAGTTTGATGATCATTTGCATTACCATGAACTTTCTCCATTTTGTCATTTTATTTTATTACCGATTCTTTTTTGGTTCTTAAATGTTAAATACAGTCAGGTTGCAGCAGAGCTCCGACCCTTGGGGCAATATCCCTTGCTTGACATGTTGAATTTATCGACAGACCACCTTATTAGTTTAGCAGGAAAAAGAAAATAACACAACAACTTGTTAGTAATTCATTTTGACCAGTGAGCTTGAAATCCTTTTGTTGCACCCTGAGGACATTTAATATCTTGCTTTATTTTGATCTATTTTATTCCAGTAGTGTATATTTGGAAAGTATAGACCTCCATCTTGTTTTTCTCCCCTGATCGAATCATCTAAAGTTCTAATAGTTGGAACTGAATTTAAAGACATGTTACCAAAATAATTACTATTTTAACTAAGTAGACAAGCTATTAAGCTAATCCTGTGGTATCTAGATAGATTATTAAAGTATAATTGTGCCCCTCCTCTCTTCCAGGATTCCCCTTAACCAAATGATTCTTTATGCGCTGTATTAGCAAACGTTCATTCAGCCTGACAATTTAAAATTGAGTATGTATTATTTGATGCTACTGTTGGATTTCTGACAATTTTTAGAATTTCAGAAATATTGAAATGATCGAAGAATAGGTTTGGGGACAAATAAGGGAGGTATGTTGTATAATCAAACTAGTTGGGGGTGTATTCAATTTGCATTAGCCATGCTTTACATCTGGGAAAATCACATGTCCCTTCAAAAAATCCTTTGAACAATTTTTCATTGAGAATTCATGCTGTGCTTTTCTGAGATCAGAAAATGTTGGCTGATAAGATTTGCGATTTTAAGTTCATGAAATGTCAGATTTATTCTCAGTATTTTGTAATTTGATTTTGTCGTTAATAAATTGAAAAAATTGTGGAATTTTTGGAAGGTTATGCAAGTACCAGGAAGGCATAACTCTTAACACCAAAAGAGAATCACTAATCCAGAAACTAATCCGTGTACATTTCATTAAACAAATACAAGTATCATTTCCATTCTAAATCCACATTTGCCTTCAAATAGTTCATGAAGCCATCAACTTTAACATTATTAAAAGTTAACTGCAAAGACAATGCAAAATGCCAATCAAAATTTGGAGATCTTCGTTAAGAAAACCAGTGTAGCTCAAAGTTAATGTTTCATGAAATCGTTTAAACAACCACAATTTTGATTTTGAGGCCAGCTTTCAAGGTTCTCATGTTAACCAAACTTCTAATCATAAATTGGTCGTCTTTTGTCTTGTTGGACGCAAAGACAAAGGGCTTAAACCCCTTCTCAAAGTAATAATTTAATTTTCCCTAATTTCCTCTCAATATCTTTGTTGATTTAACAAGATGTCTAATTTTCTAAAATTCTTATCTAATTTAGAGTATTTATTTTAAGCACTAGTCATTAATTTCTTCTTAATTCTGATCTATTTCTTTCTATTTTGTGTTTGCAATTTTAATTTTCACGAAATTTAATTTAGGGTTAACTTGCTTTTGCTAGTTAAACGTGAAATTACGTGTATGTCTCACCACATGCTTTTGTTGGCATCGCACATAGGATTATTGGTTATTTGTTTTTTTCCATGAATAAAATATCAAAGGATTTTATTTTAAGACACTATATGTGGTAGAAATAGAGAAAAGAGAGAAAGTGTGATGATCAAAAGTTTGAGAAATACACATTCTGCTTGCTTTGAGATTTGAAAATTGTGAAAAATTGAACCCTGTTTGGGATAAATGAGCAAAATAAGCAAAATAGAAAAGAACTTAAAACTTTGGGTTAAGTTAATCAATTAATAAAGCAAAAGTAAACGCTGCCACAAGCAAGTGTATTTAATGGTTTTATTAAGTCATGCTTCAATGGCTTAAAAAAGCAACAACTTTCGACATGGTCAATCAAAAACTAAACATGACAATTTCATCATTAGAACATTTTTTGCATCTAATCTGGAAAAACACATTTCTTTCTACAGGGAGGCTCCATAACTCACATAAAACCTCCAATTATATGTTTGCCTATAGAAAGTTTAATTATTTCTATCTCGCTAATGAATGTAGAAAAAACACTGCAAAAAATGACAAAAATTAATTGCAAAAGAGCAACGAGTTAAACCGGACTGCCGCACTGAGACTAATTGACAGATGATAGATGGGTTTATACCAAGTATGTGACTGTCACTTTCAAGTTAGGACTTTAAAACATCTGTGCCCCTCCCCTAATGACTCCCCCGTCCCGGAGATAGCTATTACACACAGTAAAACAAAGGCTAATTAAGCCGAAGATGGGTGTAAAATGAAATTGAGACAACGATCCATTTTAATAAGAATTCGGATCACTTATTAAAGCCTGGAGAGTGAGTCACCAAACTGGGAAAATCTTATTAAACAGAAATTATCATGTTGTGTAAGGGGTGTTGGTGGATGAAATTGCATTATGGCTATTAAAAAGTGAGCTGGTCTCCAGTAATTGGTGTAAACTTGTATCATTTGCAGTGTTATTCGGACCATTGGGATTGTTAATCTAATGTGTGGTATATATTCAGATAGTATTTTATACATTGTGATAGTGCAACGTGATATTTGAACATTTGTTATATTGGGATGGTGTCGGGTATTTTGGTATGGTATATTATATCACCATCAGAAGTGGCCAACTTTTTGTGGACACTTGTTCGGAGGTTAGGATTCAGCTGTCAGAGTCTGTAACAAATGGCAGATGGTGACATTTTGCATGTTAATGCCTTGTTATTATTAGTTTGCTTATGTAATATGATGGTGAAATTCACATATGGGGGGGGGTATATTGAAATATTTTGTACTGGGTTTGTGTAAGATGGTGTGTTGGTCCAATTATAGGTCAACTTATTTTCTAATCAAAAAGTATCTTCCTTCTTGTGTTTCCAATATAAAGGCATGATTCACTGTAGTGATGAAATACTAATTTCAAAAATCATGTCCTATCTAACTGTCTATCACAAAATAGCAATAATTATGACCATTTGACCATGCCCTGGTCTATCAATACCAATTACTGACAGAGTATCATAATCTTATGAAAAGTGACAGGGATGCGAGAATCTGGTATATATTGATCACGAACCATTAATCTCACTCAATGAACAAAGACAATGAAATCTGACGGATGATTATGAAAAGATTGATTTCTTAATTAGTGCAATCTGACAATGTAAATGACCAATTGTCTAATGAGACATTGACCAACCATGGGACTTGATCATCAATGTACATTGCCCATCCATGGGATATGCCCATCCGTGGGACATTGGCCATCCATTGGACTTCCATCCATAGGTCATCGATCGACCATCTTTGAGACATTGACATTGACCATCAATGAGACATTGACTATTCATGGGACATTGACCATCTATGGGACATTGACCATCAATGGGACATCGACCATCTATTGGACATTGACCATTCATGGGACATTGACCATCTATGGAACATTGCCCATCTGTGGGACATTGACCATCAATGGGACATTTGCCATCCATGGGACATTTGCCATCCATGGGACATTGGTCATCCATGGGACATTGTTGTTTTGTGAATTATTTGTTTGTTTTGTAAAGTGCTTGATTGATCAAGTGCTTATCTTGCAAATTATTTGTTTGATTTATCTTAACCAGTTTTCTTTACTTTATTTTCAGGTTCAATTTCATCTACAACTAACAGCATCTGGAAAAAGCGACAGCAAAAACAAAATAGACTAGAGAAAGCAGTGACCACCCTGGACTTAGTGTTCAATTAAAAGGTGTACATGTATTTCATACCCTGATATTACACATATTTTTTGAAGACAGACTGAGAAAGATAGAAAAGTTTTAACTACAGTGTTTCAGAAGATCCTGCTTTTGAACATACATCTGCATTTTTACAAATTATCAAAATGTCCGCTGAACAGCAATCATGTTTTGAATCCAATGAAACTGATTGTAATGATTGGATTTTATTCGACATGTTTTTATGTATCATTGGTTTCAATGAATCCATTGCAAAATATCACATGTATCTGTGCATTCAAGGCTTAGTACATGTGCATTCAAGACTTTGATTGCACAATAATTTTTTGGATAGTACAGTATGCTATTTTCTTAAAATATCAAAGTGAATTGATGTAAATGAGACGTCTCTTAGGGAACCATGTGGAATCTCGAACAAGACTATTGATGTCCTAAGACGCATGCTAGAAAAATCAATGAATTCTTGCACAGGGATTTCCCAATGGCTTAAGATGTTAAGATGCGTCCAGCATTGTCACACACGCTCATCTTGCAAACTGTTTCAAAATGATCATTTCATTTTCAAGAATTTAAAAATTTAAAAATAATTATTTAAAGTGACAAAATTCAACATTTTATTTTCATTTGATTTTTTAGGATGGATTTTTGAGAAAATTAATGATAATTATAATGTGTTTGCAATATTCCAATGAAGTCAACTGGATCAGTGACTCATTTTCAGAGCATTTTTGACAACTGGATGAGTCAGCCATCTTGAAAATGATTGATTTTTATCTCTGTTTTTAATATGATTCTTAATTAGTCACTCGGAAAATAAAGATATGTGTGTCGTAGTAATAGAACTCAAGAAAATGTTGACTTCTTTTTAATATGTGTCTGATCAAACGACTTTGGTAACTCAAATCTCCCCAGTGACCCGGTGATAGTATCAAGTACCCCATATTAATTACATTAAGAACATTTTGGAGTTGCATTCCTATGTAACCATCGATAGGCACTGCAAATCTTTCATTACCCAAGTATTCTCATTTCTATCTACTCGTTCATGCACTTGTGTGTATTGCATGTGTAATGTGAACTGAATTTAAAAGAGGAATATTACGAATACCAGCAAATTGTCCAGATCTGAATTTAAATTGAAATATGACCAGGAAAACCAAAAAAATTGTAATCTTAAGAAAACAAGGGTAGCACTTTTTCCCAGCTATTTGAGTTACCATTGAAAGTTTGAGAGACATTCTGTAGCGAGTTTGTAGAGATTGTTTGATATTAAAAGAAATATCCCCTAAAATTGGGGAAACTCTACAGACTTGAGTTCTCGTATGTACACGTGGCATGTCACTCTGATGTGTCACTTGAGTAAGAATAGAGTCCAGTTGAGTAAGAATTGTGTCACTTTAGCAAAGAATAGTGTCAATTGAGTGTATCAGTTGAGTAGGAATTGTGTCACTTATGAACAGTGTCACTGTAGCAAAGAATAGTGTCAATTGAATGTGTCAGTTGAGTAGGATTTGTGTGACACTTGTTTAAGAATAGTGTCACTTTAGTAAGAGGGATTCATATGGGAAAGAATAGGCTCATCTGTTGAATGATTGAGTCACATGAGATACACCATTCTTACTAATGTAAGGAATGTGTAACATGTGTTACAGCTTGTTACAAAATAGGTGGCATTGATCCACTGAATAAGGAAGAATAACAGCATAATTGAAACTGTGTCACAAATAGAAAGTATGTGTTACAGATCTAGATAGAATTGTGTCATGGACCAAATTAGTGGTTGCTCATTCAATGTCTGAATATCTAGAAGTGATTCTTACTTAAAGTACGATAAATATGGCTAGAACCATAGACAGTTCAAGCCAGCACAGGCCTTTTATCGAGTTAGTATCACTCTAGTAGTAATCTAGTAATCAGCTTCTCTGGTGTACTAGTTAGCTAATGCTGGCTCCTGTCGCCGCAAGCTGGGATTGAACCCAGGATCTTGGCATCAGAAGTCCAAAGTGCTTACCTTTACACCACAGAACCGAAGACTGTACACATCTGGAATATGTCATATAGCTAAGTGTATGTCCTATATTGAATAAGATGTTTATCACATCTGATGTTCCATCAATAGATAGAATCATGACACAGATAGAATTGTGTCCTAATGAGGCTGTAACTGTTGAAATATATCACAGTGACACTTGACACAGTGACACTCACATCTGGAACATCGTCACAAAGTGAATTCTGAAACATTAAAAAATGCATTGCAAACACAACTGTGGCACACATATAATTATGTCATAAAAGGAATTTTGTCGCACAAAATGTGTGCCGCAGAAAGAACTCCAGTCATGAATAGCATTGTGAATATATCGCTGATGACTATGTACAAACAGAAGCTCAATTGTCAACAGTTGACAGTGTGCCTGTTGATGTCTTCACAGGGTGAGGTCAAGGGTGAGGTCAAGGCCACAAGGGCATGGAATATGACTAATGTATGCACCCAGAGGGTAATTCTCAATGAATGTTATTATTGTACATTCAGAGCAGACTGAAGACTAAAGGCTTTTATAATCTAATTGTCATTCTGCAATATACAGAGGCATTAAAAGTTGACATTGTAATCCCTGTCTTACAGAGCCATATGACAATCAGTGTATTATCCATTTTTATGGTGCCATTTTTACCAAATTATGGTGCTATATTAATCAGATTATGGTGCTCTGTTTAATTTTATGGTGCTTTACCACCAGACTCTTATATCTACTTTTATAAGTCACATGACAATTTTATATGGATATTTTTTTATTTTTTTAAATATTTATTTTTAACACAAATCATATGTTGTATAATGGATTTTATATATATCGTGGTATATTACAAGAATATTGAATTCTGTACAACATGGTGATACAATACAAGAGATTTCTTAGCTTGTTAACGGAGTACAAATATGTGTTTTAATTACTTCATTCTCGTGAATCACTGTCCCGCAAACATCGATGTCCTAATGAATCTGTGATTCATCACATTTTTAATATCTGATAATGCTTGGAGTTCTTTGAACATTCCTCAATTAATCTCTGATTTGATTAGAACCGAATTGAGATTCTCCAGACAGTTTTACTCATCTCTTTATAAAAATGCATGTTGCCCTTGTTTGAATTATAATCAGTGTATTACAGCTCATTTCTCTTAAAATTTTGAATGAAATTCACAATTTATAGCATTTCTGTACAGTTAAGAGTGTTAACTTCATGCCTGATTGCAATATTACTTATACATTCCTCACTTTTCCATTCTATTTCATGTTTTGAACCATGTAAATACATAATCTTGCCTCAGATAGGAGATAGGCATGAAAGTGATGGTTTAAAACACAAAGAAGATGGAAATTCAGTGGAATTTGCAAGGAATAAAGTAATCAGATATTATATATGGAGTTAACACTCTAAATTGTATGGAAAAGCTACTTAATGAGATCGTTCATTCAGAATCCATTTAGGAAAAGTGCAGAACATGCATGATTAGGCAAAATATATTTTATCCATGGGGAGGTGAACAGGTTTCATTTGCTCTCCAAGAAAACAAATATCAAAGAAGATTACATCACTCATAAGTGTTCGTTTCATCTCAGAAATGAATTCATAGAGATGGATCACAATTAATAATCTCACATGTAACTAACCGTGCCTTTTATGTGAATATTAATTTGTGCTTAAGCAAAATCTCTTTTGTGAATATCATGTAAATCAACAGCATGTTAATTAAATATTTCAAGTTATTCATTATACCAACATTTTCGCACAGATAAATAAAATATTCACATTTAGTGATTTTCATACATGGCATAAATGGAGGTACCCTTTGCATTGTTCGACTTTCCTTCTTAAAAGAGAGCTTCACCTTTTTATAACTAGACTCTGCATGCAGGGTGAATTGGAGGTTAAAACACTCTTCCTTTTAGCCGGAATTGAACAAGTTACTAAAAATAAGAGGGTGCAATCAGAAAATGAGGTAATTATTTAAAGAGTTAGTTAATGCTTATGTTAAAGCAAGACACAATGCTAAAGAATTACTGGTAATGATGGCGATAAATCTTGAGCACTTTCCAATGATGAGTCAAATATATTAACCCCTTTGAAAAAGAATATTGCGAATTAACAAATTAGTATGAAAAGGGGTTGAATTTACAAAATTTGAATAAAAAGGCATGCTTTCAATGAGCCTAATTGTACAGTGTTGTAAGAAAATATTGTTGAGTTCATTTTAAAGAAGCTTTTAGAGGGACATAGACAATGCATTTTAACATAGAGCCACTACTGACTAGGGGTGCTTTGCGATTATCTACTTCTTCCCTGAGTCTTTTACTGTTAGATATATTATTATTTATTAGGTTATGCTGACATTTATGACTTTCTGCTTTGATTTGTGGTGTCATTGTACTTTGCTATTTCCTGATGTCAAGTTTGTGATGTCAAGTCAGTCTGTTCTTTCAAATGTTTTTCAGTTTGTGGATGGCATCATGTCATGGTATGCTGTGTCAGGATTGTGATCTCTTATGTGATGTTAGAAATGTGATTTCATTGTCAGATGGCATTCTTTACTGTTGGGCTTTGCTTTTACTGCAGTAATCTTGCTTCGAGTTTCTCTCCCGCCTTATCTACTTCACCACCTGATGTGTACACGGGGGTGGGGGTTACAAGGGCATATGAAACAAATGGCAGGAAGTGAAATGCCCTTGAACAAAAGATGTTTGTCAAACTACTCTTATCTTCGAATGAGATTGGTTAAATAGCAGTTCTTGTGAGCTTATTCTAGCATCATACTCTGCTTGATTGCTAGATATATAACTATAACCAATTAACTAGCACTATTTACTAGACCGTGTATGATAAGAGAAGCTGCAATAGCTGACAAGTAATTGGACATCAATACAGTTAAGTGATCTGAGCAGATTCAAACAGCTTAGCCAAATGCTTGATTGCTTAAGTAGAAGGGACTGTCACTTTGAGTGCATGTTAGGGGAAATTATTCAGTTATCTGCTTATTTCTAGGAGTATAGTACCTGTTGGATTGCTAGGCATATACAACAGCTTGTTGACCCTAATTTGTTTTCATGGGGGGCTGGTGGACTTTGTTTTGAACCCTTTGAAAGTTCAAGTGAAATACATGTATGTTCATTTCTTGGAAAGTTGTGTTCATTTTTGAACAGTTCCAGTGAAAATGTTGGTTTCTTGGACAATTCAAATGCAAAATGTTGATTTGAAGGAATATTTCTTGGACAGTTCAAATGAAAATGTTGTGTTTCTTGGACAGTTCAAGTGAAATATCTTTGGTTTCTTGGACAGTTTAAGTGAAACATTTTGATTTCAAGTGAGTATGTTGATTTATTGGATAGTTCAAATTGAATTTTTTATATCTTGGACAGTTCAAGTGAAAATCGTTGGGTTTAAGGACAGTTCAAGTGAAAATGTTGATTCTTGGAAAGTTCAGGTGAATCATTTTGATTTCCTGGACAGTATATGAAGAAAATTGGACAGTCTCAAGTATTCTGTGTAAATTGTTGAATATTGTAGTCAACTGGGTGGTCAATAACTGGGCAGTTCAAGTGATTTGTGTGGAATGCTCAGTTGATCAAGTATCTTGAAAACTCCAGGTCAGTATGACCAAATATGTAACCCTCTAATTTTTGTGTCACCCTATATATGACTTGAAGTAATTTTATTGAATTGTTCAGCTCCACATAAGTGGTGAAGTAGATAAATGGGGGGGGGGGGGGGTCTAGAGACTAGAAGAAATATTACACCATCGATCCATAGCCTCAGTGTGTTAGATGGTAACAGAGGAGCTTGGGTAAATCACAATTTTAGGCTTAGAGATCAGTATTTCGCTCAACCGATAGTTCATGGCCTGTACCCGTGATGTCCCTTTACACCGGTGGCTGAGTCGCTATTGGTAGTCAACTGCTTCATTGTGGGCCTTTCCACATGGTCCACCAGTAGCTGTCTGCTTTCTACAAGCGTATTGATCTTAATACTGCTCGTCCCTTGGCCTATGATCGCATTGGCTCTATCTATTTCCTTCTTGTCATCTTCGCAAGGGGGAGTCTGTTGGGTATCAGGATGAGTTACATGTTATTCTTATACGTACATCAATGTGTGATATCTTACACAGTCTAAGACATGGTTAACTACTGGATGTTGATCACTTTGTCTTTTCTTGTGAAAAATCCATTTTAATATTGCTTGAGACAACAGTTGTGTTAGAATAAGGGGTGAATCACATCTAATGTCTTAATTGTCTAACTACCCTTGATTTAAGTATCTCTCGTGTTTTATGTATTTCACTCTATTTCTAATATGCTATTCAATGATTTACCTGATTTTTGACATTGTGTTATAATTTAGAATTGTATTTATGACTGTGCATTTCTTCTTTCAATAAAAGTCTCTTTTTAGGATAGGGTGTATGTTTAATACTTCTACTGAGGAATTTTTATTCATGGGTAGAACCATGTCTTTGTAGGGTTTCTAACTTGTGTGCGTTGCAAATCAAATTAATTTAAATGAGAACTGTCGAATTTAATTTGCAAATTGCAGTTGTTAATAAACTAAGAACCCATGATAGTGAACCTCTTCTTAAACATGTTAAATACAAGTTAACTCATCAGATCGTCGGCCATCGAAGGGTGTGGGTTAATGGTGTGATACCAAGAACCTGTGCATCAAAATTATTGAAAATGCATCAAAGATTGTTTGATTTTTATGACTTACGCACAGAAGAACGCCTTCTTATTCTGGGCATTATTGCAGGGTTTCTGCTATTGTTAGCCCGGTGTAAAAGAAATTGTGGTGCCCTGGGGATTATGGTCCCCTTTCCTTACGGCCCTTACTGGCCCTGACTGTGTATAAATAGTAAGGGAAATAATTGTTATTAGGTCACCATATAAGTCGATAGAGAGTGGGACCAAAATCTGATAGGACCACCTACCCTTTTACACCTGTGTATTTTGTGGGTTTCTTCCAGACTGAAAACACGTTCTTATCGAAACATGGACTACCCTGCACGCAGAGTCTAGTTTATAAGATGAAGCTCTCTTTTTAGGAGCGAAGTCGAACGAATGCAAAGGGTAAACACGGACATGCTTATTGTTTAAGAAACTCCTACATTAGCAACTACCATGTGCGCATTATATTCTTTGCGATTGCTATAATATTATAGGCCAGGTATCATTGTCGATTGGCGAAACACCGGGGACGAAACAAGGTCTCCTTATAAATAAAGTGATTAAAAGGACAAAGAATTTCCAAGATTCGCATATTGCGACACAACTTGGGAGAATAAGATGTTATATGCAATTGCACGGTCCAGAAGAACAACCATATAAAACATCCAAACTTTTCTGTAGGCCAATGTGAAAATTGTCCGACTAGGTTCGAGGAGCTTCTTCATGGGAGCTTTCGGTCTAACGCAAGACCGTGGTGCTTGTATAACGTTCACCGCTATCTGTATTAACCAGGCCTGTATTCAATGATGCAAGGACGCACGCATCCTCAGCGTAAACCTCTGTCGGCTTATCTCCCTTCTACAGGTTCCATCTGGCACGTGACTCGTTCATATTAGCCGTTGATTTTTTACTCCCAACCCTCTCTAAAAGTTCCCAATATGGTCATACTTTGTCTTACGTATATCTCAGGAGAAAAAGATTTACGACACTGTTTTTGGTGTTAATTTACGACTCTGATTTTTGTTTTCGCGCTTGCGTGATCCATATCTCGAATTTTCCTCGTGATTTTGCGTTATTTCACATGAAATCTCCCACTCGCCTTGATTTGTTCTCACGGATATCCAGAGATGATATTTGAGATAAAAGTATCAGTCATTACCTTGTTATAGCATCTAGATGTTAATTGATGTATTCTGCGTATATTTTCCAATCTGGGAGTCTGTTATTGGGTTCTGCACGTGTGATTTCTTTTATTCAAGATTTTCATTTGTTGATATTTCGTATTCATTGGCACAGGGCTATTATTGCGCGCCGGTCTTGGAGAAGCGGTTACGGCAACATGTGAGAACTGATATGTTATCTTCTCCAGAACATAAAGTGTGAAAGTTACTCCTAATTAATTAAATCTAATTTATATACTTTTTGTCGTTCTCAACGCCGCTACGCAGACATCTTGTTTGTTTTTTATACAAGCGGAGTACCAATTACGAATCAAGGTGTACAGTTTCATTAGTAAGCGAGAGATATGACATGTGACTAAAATTGAAGACAACTTCGAAGAGAATAACGAGGCGACTGCACTGGATTATAATTAGAATTAATTGAAATAAATAAAAAACATATCAGTGTTTTTTGACAGTTAAGAGAGTAGTTTTAAGCCATGATTCGTGATGGCATACGACTTGATACACGTAAAGGGGACTCGACGCTAAATTGGCAAACAGTCGCCACCGGCGTGACTTTCATGCGGTGATCTTTTTGCACATTCCCTCAAGGATCCGTAGGGTCGTTTGGATCGCCCAGACCTTGTTCAAAAATTGCCACCGGTAGTATCTGTTTTATGGCCTCGTGTTTTTATTGCGAACGTTCCTTTCATTAAGGAAAACTCGTCGTGACACAATATATGGATAACTTTTTAACTTTGATGTATCCTTATTTTTATTGATTAAAATAGCCGCTAGATGTTGTTTTTTTATAAAAGTTTGTTGTTTGTATATTTTTTATTTAAAAAAACTCGTGACACAAAGTTTTAAGAGAAAGGGTTTAGTTTATTGTGAACTTGGACACGGGCCTGGTCATAATTTTCTTAAGTCCCATTGTTTCAAACCCGAGGTGTTATTTATATATTTCTTTAGTGTTTATTTATATCTTTACCCAAATCCGTTGAAAGTTGACATTAAACAACCACATAAGGTAGAGAGAATAATGAACTCGGTATATTCATATGTAGAAGCCCTGAGAATCACTAAAACCCTGATCCTAATGGTCTCTGGTAACCACATCGTTAACATACCGGGCAGGTGCCTCCTCGAAGTGTGTATACGCTCTCTCTTTTCCGGAAATATTCTTTTCTATTCGATATGCAGAATAACTGAATTTGATCCCAGCATCCTATTTAAGATCGCATCATTAATTTCTGGGTTTTATTGTATTGTTTGAAATATAATATTCTAAGGTTATTGAAAGTCCCTGCAAGGGTGTTACCATCGACAAAACACATACCCGAATCGAGAAACAGTTTCATATTGGTGAACGGAGTAACAAGTACAATTTCAGTTATAAGCTTGTTTTCGCATTTTTGAATTCATTCTAGTTGAAAAAGGTCGCGTGTGACGACCGTGCGTCCTCCAGGTGTTGGGCTGAAGCTAAGCGTCCATGACCCCGTGGCTTAGAGGGAAAAAACGCGGAGGAGGAAAGCCAATTGTTGAGTCGGCAATTGTTGTGGGTAAGAAGACTTCGGCGTGGTCGGTATTGTACCCTACCGGCCATACAAAGTTTATTCATCAAATATAAGACACGCGTCTCTACAAATCCTATGAGAAAAACAGTGGCCACCACACACCGTCGTTTTGAAACACTCACCCGTTGCCATCTCGAATTTTCAGCACGCGTTTTTAGTTACCGTATTACAAAACAAAACTCTCAAGTACAACACTTCAGAACAATGTAAATAATAGATATTAAGTAAAATCTGATTTATTTGAATCATTTCTAGGATATCTTAGAAAACAAAGGATCACTTGTAGGCGTTGGATCGCATAGTTGTTGATCCCTTGACCGCGTCCAGCATATGTTTTCCATTTCACTTGAAGTATTTGAATTGAAATAAAGTCAACAATGCCACAAGTCGTCGCTCAAACATTCAACAAAGACAGAGTTCAATTGACGAATACAATTCCCGTAAATGAATCTCTTCTACAATTTTACAGTGTGTGTTTTAAATCCATTAATACTCCATGTTCAAGAGATATGTCTCCGTAAAGGTGATATGTTGATATTTTAGATGTTTACAAATATCGAGAATGAAATTCAAGTTAAAGGTTTTGAAAACAAGCCGTAAAAAAGAAATTAAGACCGATACTTTAAATAGTTAGTGTTCAATAGCTCATAAAAAGTGCAAATAATTGTCTAAAGGTCAGCATACCTTTTGGTCTTTGAAATAGTTTTTAAAGTGCTTTCCTTTATTGACATTGGGTTTCCATTCAGTTCAAGTTCGTCGAGATCACCCAACAAAACATTGTCTGCATTTGTCTGCGTTTGTCTGCATTTTTTTTAATTTACGTGCGAACCGCAAAACGTTCGCTTTTCAGATGCACATCCCAGTCTACATGATCGACCAGGGTTCGACCAATTTGCGGCCTGTTTCCAAATGACGTCAGTATTCGTGCATGTAATGCAAAAAGTATATCAAACTCTGAAAATCAAAGACCTTACTAACAACACGTAACTTAGACTACACTATCAATGGACTACAATACTGCAAATTTATTTTCGAAAAAAATAAATGGTTGAAAAATATTGGATGAGAAAAAGTGGTCTCAAAGAATATTTAATTAATTTGTTTTTTTCAAGACTGGGGTCTTTATCAAAGGAACAAGTGTTTGATCTTTTTTTTTGGGGGGGGGGTGTATTTTAGGATCACAAATTGATTTGCTGGAATTATAAGTTCTGTTAAAAATGATAATCAATTCAACAATTCTCGCTGCTTATTTTAAAATGCTTTTGCATGAAGTAAACTGCTTTCAAAATGGAGTCAATTTTTAACTGTGTTCCAAAGATCAAACTGGATTTACATGATGGGTAGTGTATACCCATGATGTATTCATGGAAATATCAGTTACACTTAAACAAACTGGTATTAGTGCATGACATATTTGAACGTCAGCTCGTCGTGGGAAGTTCGGACGTATTTGCCTGAAAATAGGATCCTCACATACGCAACAGCTTACTTGTTGGCGGTCGATGTCGTCCAAGTACCTATTCAACGCTGCGTTCACGGAAATGAAAGTTCCTGGGCGAGAGCCTTGATATTTCTATTATTTACATTTCACACAGAGTTGTATTCTAGCAATGGTTTGTATTTTAATGAAACTTCCTTCATTTTTTCATAGCATGGCTGCTCATTTACTGTTTTAATTAAAGTACTCCACAGTTTTAGGAAAGTCAATATAAACGTTCGCGCCGTGATTGTCCAAATGGAGATAGTGTGTGAACCAGATTTGGTGTGATAGATTTCATATTTTTTCCCAAATGTATTCTATAATTTATTGAACACGTTTTGGTCGATTCAGATTTGTAAATGTGGAGATGACGAAGAAAGTGCAAGTCTATTACAGATAACAAACCAACGTATTCTGTATCTTCTTAAAATATAGTTTGCTATAATGATACTCTGATTATCAATTTAACAATATGCGAGGATCCATTTAAAAAAGCAAGCTCAAATTATCGGAAAGAGTTGTTTCATGTCGAATGATGATATCTCTTCAAATGTACTTTTCAAAACAATAGAAGGGTTTAGAATTTTTAGAAAATAGGTAGGTACCTATTTAAAAGAGATCGCTCGTTCTCCTTGGGTTTACTTTTAAAGGTAAACAGTTCAAGTTCTGCTAATAGTAGTAAAGAAAAGGGTTCCAGTTGATTTTATATAATTTCATAGTAAGAATATCTGTAATTTCACTAATTTATCCATTAAAGGCCGTATGTGAATAATTTATTTTGTTTTGTTGATCATATGTTACATAACATTATTATTGTATTATTAATTATATGCATAAACTTAAATAAATGCTTAATAAATAAATATTATCTTAAAGTAAATAGTATATAAATTCATTTAAGTGGAGAATGAAAAAGATGAAATTGTCCGCAACGTGGAGAGGGAATTTAAGCAAATCTCGATAGATAAATCACAGTTAAATATCACTACGCATAAATTCCATAATCAAATAATAAAAATTACAGATTGCATTTACTCCCTCAATTTTTTCTGTTCGCTGCTAATGCCTGTCCATCAGACATTAGAGTCAGGTAAAAACTGCTATAAATTTACATGATGTTATTCATTGCGTCTTCTGCGTACATCATATGGAAATATATATTCTGGTATCGTACATAAAAAGTATCTTGGTAATGGTCTTTTTAAATATTCTAATTACGCAGCTAAACATCCTTAGATGTTAGACGTTTTAACGTGAAGCATAGATCGCTATTTAAAGACTTGCGCATCATCGTTATTAATTTGTAAAATTGTAAATTGTAAGGAATGAATTTACCAAATTTGACAAAAATCATATAGTAAGCTTTAAAAGAGAATAATATTTGTTTACACGAGTGAGACGAGTACAGGCCCGTAGCCAGGACTTGCCGAGGGGGTTCACTTTTAAAAAAATCAGGGGGTTCACATTTGACAATTTTGGTCCCAAAATTTGCCAAAATCAAGTGCTCAGACTGGTAAAAACTGCATGATTTTGAAAGAATTTCTGGACGAGGGGGGGGGGGTGTTCGAACCCATCGAACTAATATATTATACTCTATTATATTATGTTATCAACTGTTATATCAAAGCTAAAACAGTAGCTGAGACTACTTGGAGATGACCTTGTCAAATCTGGTGGAAAGCTTTGCATCGGCCATTCTGTCAGTGGCTAAGAGACTTTGATTTATCTTGCTCGGTAATGAAGACATCACCGGTGTAAACTTTTTATCATCGAGGACACTAAATATTGACAGCAAGAAAAGAATCGTCAAATATTTGCAACTCAATAAATCATACAATTATCAATAGTTTTTGCCAAGTTTGGAATAACGTATTAAACATAATGAGCGAATTGATCACAAATTCATTTTACTATTTTAGGGCATTTTCATTAACGCTTAAATTTTGACAATCCAATTTTTCTTTGAATTCGAGTTGTCTCCGCGATGATAGTTGACTTCGTGTATGGATACCATTGACTCGACCAACAACTTCCATATACTAGTAGTATCCCCATCCCGATCAACAGACTGCAAACGCGAGGCCTCCCACAAGTCTTGTTTAAAAGGTGGTAAAACAACAGATGTGATTGTCTCCCAATTGACCATATATTAATTCTGCAATTTGGTTTAATCCCAATGTGATTGTGACTTGTGGAGTCCCTTGCATGATATTTCGAAGGATGTACCTTCTACACCCATTATCAAGTATTTCACTTAATTGTTTCATTTACTTGGATTTAAAGTTCTAATTCAAACTGTCAAATAGATGCATTTTTTCCTTATTTCTCTTCGGTGTACTTCTAATATAAACTATTTTTATTTAAAAAGTTGCACCAAGATGTTTTAACCCAGGGCTCCTCCCTATGCTTCGATGGTCTCAGACAATGCAAGTACATCCCATTTTGACGTGTCCCCAGCTCCAACGAGCCCTTCCCAAATACCCATTTTAACTTATTTTAGTCAATTATACGTAATAGTAAAGGGTCGCAAGGTGTTAATATTGGTGATGTTCAACAAAACAGAAATACCCGCTTTCGGTCTTAAAGTCAAATCAATGGATCTATGAAGAATACAATCATCAAAATCATTAAGATCATCAACTATTCTCGAAAGGGTCCTCTCACCCCGCCGGGTGAAAGAATACCGAGGAGCGTCGGGGTCAACCACATAATTTGGTCACTGGTAACAGAAAAAGCAAATGTTCAATGTTTTAGACAATTTTACAAAACGAATTAAAACCAGGCGTGAAATATCCGATGGATATAAAAAATAAGATGGTTTTGTTCTGATTGTTTTGCGGATTCTTAAATAAATCAGTTTCCAAGATGCCCAGATGTACGCAATTAAGATATAAATGACAGATTTGAAATTGGTAAAATAAACGTAATTATCTTGAGAAAATTAGGGCCACCTCAAAATATCTGTCATCTTAAAATCTCTGGATTATTTGACGTAACATTTTATAAATTGTTTTTCGTGATGATGCGTTGAGCGGTACCAGCACAATAGAATAGCATACAATAAGTAACATTTTCAGTCAACGTATTCAAACGAACGGTAACAAGCATATGCCCGTATGTTTTGCCAACATATAAATGGCCATTGTAATATTTAATAATAATAAAAAAGCTAACACAGTGGATAATATATATACGTGATTTATTCCAATTAGAAGAATGTACAGGCTGTTGCCATTTTCGAATCCTTTTTGTAGTTAACAATGATTCAATATTTTTAAAGAAAAAGAATACACGATTGTGATTTTTAATTCTAATTTTTGCAACTCATGGAAAGCCCACAGTCTGGCCATACACCATGAGGTCTGAAGTTATACTTTTCATCACCGATTTAAATGGGCTATCGAACTCATACATTGCACATTGAGGTTTTGAATTGAATCCAATCTGGAAATCAGTTCTGATTTGTAAATTGGTAATATAGCATTATCTCTTTTGTATAACTAGACGAACAGGTGTGATTCAGAATCAGATCTTTGTTCATAAATCCAACTATAGAAAATCAGGTTTATACCATCAACATTCCCTTTATATATAATAATCCTCTAATCACTACTCCAGGCTGATTTGACAGGTAAAAATATGGTATTAAAATATAAAGCATTAAACCTAGTTTTTTACCTGTATACTCATCAATCAATCAGGGCGCACCTGAGGAACGCGCTACACCTGAGTCTCGTACAGTCTGAGAGGCCTATAGAGGGATTAACGTGAATCACCAGTTTCCTAGGTGATCAGTCTGTAATTTAGATTCTTGATTACGGAGGGGTTGTTGTTTGTGTTGTTTTTTCATTTGCATGAAATTGTAGATCCCGTTTGATTTGTTTTTGATATTCAGGCTGTTATTGTGTTCATTTTAATAGGCCTATCATTGCTTGTGTTTCAACGGGTGTGTTTTTCAAATAGCCTGAGGCATCAAAACCTATACATCCTTGCAAAAATGTGGAAAGGACGCTGACAAGGTGAACACGAAAATCAAAAAATATAAGTTTGCGGGAATCATCGTTTACAACATATCAAGGCAGTTGCCCATGATCGTAAGCATAATTTGATAAATGCATCTCCATGCTCAGGTCTAAAGACAAGACAGAAACAAGCTGGCATTACATGCAAAATATCTCCGGATCCGCATGACACTTTTGGTGGTGACATAAAAATCTAAAGACAAGGCAGAAAAAGTGAAGTACATGTATGCATTATTTAGGAACGTTAAGCCTGAAAACGTTGTTAACACAGTATGACAATAGGATATACATATTAAACATGACATACTTCATTCATATTACCCTGCGTGCAGAGTCTAGTTAAACGAAGCTCTCTTTTAAGAAGTGAAGTCAAACGAATGCAAAGGGTACATTCATATATGCATGTTTATGGAATGTTTATAATTAATATAGCCAATGCTTTACTTTGGAAGGTGGTGAATGGTGCCTAAATAAATTGTAGAAATATTATATTATTGATCTGTATCGCCTTCTGGTGTTTTATCGTTATCAGTTTCCGTAGTTACACACTTGGGAGTACTTCATTGAGAGTAAGTCGTAATAAGATCTGAGAAAATCATAAGTGTCGAAAAATACCTATACCTCCTAGCACCTCGAGTCTTTTTTTAAAGTTAGGCTCAAAGGCTAACTAAAAATCCCTTGACAGATGAAATACCCTTGTCAACTTCATGGAAACCGCCTGCAATTTTCACGAGAGCCCGTCGTCAACTTAAAAAAGCCCCTCATCAGCGTCATGATTTAGACCCTCCTCATGGATATCTATCTGTAAAGAAACCCGGATTAACTTGCCGATATGCTTGATGTAATTAGGCTCGTATAGTATTCATGGGTTCAAAATATTCTTGAATGAATATTGTGATCATTCAAAGGAATCACAACCCCCAAATCTGAAATATTTGATAAATCACTGCACACTTGTATTAGTATTAATTCTACAATTAAGGTTTATCTCGTTATTTAGTACGATGCTTGAGACGGGTGGCACCCACTCATTGATTTAATATTAACTTTTTTGGCGTAACTACTCATATTGGTTTCATAAAAATCTAAACTATTTCTTTCTTTGATCGTAAAATCCATAGTTTCCATGGCTATAATTAAGGCTAACAAGGTATGATTATTTTCCTCGATCGGTTCTTTTGAAACAACCACTCTAAGACTTGGAAATGACACGAAATTTTGATTATAGCATTGACTTGTTTGATTAGTGCAATTTCAGTTATGCGGTCTCAATACAGCTCATTACCGATGTAATTATCAAAGCTTTCCAATGATAGTTTTTTGCAATAGTAGTTTCCTGTTAAATAAGTTAAGTAACAGGTAGTGGTGCTCTATTCTTTCCATACTCCGCTAATTTCCCTTAATTTCCGAATCCTGACATTTCTCGTAAAATATAATACAACCCGATTATAAATTGCCATGAACCTTTTATGAATATTCAACAGTTCGATATCTCTAATAGCAATGGTGACAATGAGTTCCAAAGCAAGTAAACCTATAACAATAACTACATTTACAGTCTAGTTCAGTTATTCCAATATGATCGGCCTGTTTACAGAATGATCGATCCTCCAGGAAAACTTCCTATATAGACCACCTGTTGGAGTTAAGGAAACTAAACATTCACTCTCCCCAATAAATACTGCTGAAGCACTATGTACATACGTTACAATAGCAATCAGGCCTTTGTTTCAGGATTCAGCAATTCTCTCGACCAGTTCAAGTGGATTAGACGTTCCTTGAAGAACAAACTAAATAACCAGTGCAAAGAAAAATGAGAAAATGTCATATTTCTTTGGTTGATTTACATGAATAATTTATGTTTTATACACAAATTGTTATATCTCGGTCGATTGTTAAAGCACCAAGTCTAACGATTCATAGACGAGCAGACATTTGCATTTTTGTAGTTTCGTATTTTATTTTAATTGAAGACACTTAACTCTTTTTTTTCGAGATAAATGATATAATACTCATTCAGTTACAGATGATTTCAAGGTTAAATTCAGTTCTTTGACTCTGTAACACACGATGTCACTTACCCTGCGCGCAGAGTCTAAACTACCCTCGAGTGTAGACGGAGCTTTCTTTTAAGAAGCGAAGGTTAAATGTCACCACTTAAGAAAAAATACTCTGTTTGCATGTATTTAAACAATGCTTTTGCAGATCTAACTCGCGTGTAGGCCTGCTAGAATATTTTGCTGTTTCTTAAAACGATTAAACTATATGTAGGTAATATTAGTCTTTTAGTTGTTCTTCCCCTCAACATTTTTTGTCCAAATGACACCTTAAGTGCGACCAAATCATAGAAAATAGTAAATTGTATAAATTGTTTGTAATATTTGCAAGCGTAGGGCAAAAACTACATGCTGTAACATTTTAACAAGATTCAAGATTTTAGATTTTATTGCGTTTCGAACCAAATACTTGGTTTCCTCACAAAATCAAGACATTGCTTAACAAATATTTCAATATGACTATCAATGCATTTCTATAGTATGATTGTGTGAATGATTATTCTATGCTATGTATGGATTTGTATGTTAGTGATGTAGAGTGTACACTGTTTTTGTGTAAGATATAATAAAAAAATGTGCGAATAATTTGCGTCAGGAAATACTGTCCTTATTTAGTTTTAATGAAACATTACACAATACAAATAGGCTATAATAAATGTAAAAGTGGATAAACTTTCCATGAATTAGAATATGCCGTCTGCGCAAAATCTAGTGTTTCTTAAATGCTAATTAAACAATTCGAAATGACTGTGTTATAATAATTGCATATAATTATCTCACTCGGCCCGCTGAAATAACAGCAGTTGTTAGCCAACATTGAATAGTAATGTTGTTAAAGGTCACCCTTGTCTAGAACCAGCAAACAATACCTCAATTATATAAATATTGATTGTTATATAATCCAATCTTGGACTAACAGGTGGGGATTTAGCCAATACAATCCCCATTAAATGATCAACAATAATGCCACGCGACCTGTAATAGCCACTAATTTTAATCACGTAATCAAACGCTATTTTGATGTCAGTATATATTGGACATTCCGGAGTGGCACTGTCAGGTAATGTAACAACGACATACGATAGCGTTGCAATGTCAGATTAGGAGAACTTATCAATAAAGAAATACAAAGAAAGTTGTGTGACAGAATTAATTTCTTCGTCCAAACAATCATACTATTTATACGTTTAGGGTGATAAAGACCAGCTTCTTCCATGGGAGGTGGGAAAAGAAACATTCCAGGGAGGTTCACACTCGACAACCTTGGCCCCAAATAACTTGAAAAGTGCTTAGAATGATGAAAATGCATGCTTTTGAAAGAAAGTTTGCCCCCTGGCTAGGGCCCGGAGACGCCCACTTCCTAATTGGTATTTTCATATCTTTTCATTTAACAGGTATATTTATAATATATATTATCCACTTGCTTGACCAGGTTTATTTATTGTAAATGTATTTGCATTCGTTTTCTTAATTCTGCAAATATTGACTGTTTATTTATTAAAAAATCGAAACCAAGGGGTTCAACATTAAAACCGAAATTAAATAGCACATTAAACATTTTCTAGTGTATTCAGTATATTTGTTAGTCTAATTTTGCAATTCTTTTTTATACAATTGCGACTCTTTGAAAAGGTCTAGATTGCAATTTGTACATATTATCAATTTACCGAGCAAAGTTGATTTGTGTTTAACACATAAATAAACAGGTGGTGTATAGATTCCCAACTCCCAAAGGTCTTACCGCCTGCTGCTGGACAGTTCGCTTATCGCTTTAAAACTATTGTTTTAATTTTCTTTTTAGTTTATGAAAAAACACATCTCGGATTACTAAATCAATTATATAAGTAGTTTTCTTCTGGTACTCTTGTAAATAACTGACCGGCAAAATTGAAGTTTGTTCAATATTTTACTACAAAGATGATTCAATCGCCAATCAAATCAAAATAGAATTTCAAACAAATGTCAATATTATAGATTATTAAGGCTCATTTTGGTAGAGATTGGTGAAATCCAATCAATGCAACTGTCCTACTGTGTATTTAATAACTCCCGGGGTATGCTAATTTGGGAAGATAATATTCGTCTGAAATATCTAAAATCCAAGTTTGTCGATCAAAAAATGATATGCAGTTAAGACTTTATGCTTTTTACACATTTTCTCATTTGAGTCTTTATTTTATCATTTTTGGATTTTGATATTTTATATATGGGTAGGGTCTATATAATCTAGCAGGAGGTAATAACAGGTGGTAGAGAGATTATGGGTCGGATTGTCATCACATCTCCTTAATTAATGAGTTTCAAAAATTATCATATTGGGTACAGATGATGGATTTTAAATAAAATGTCCTAAAGTTTAAACCCAGCTTCTTTTCAATATCCAAAATATCCATTTTTATAGTTTTAGTTTATCAGCATTATCACAGCACTGTATATCATTTTTTGGATGTAATTTATCCCTTATTTTCCCACCCGTTTTTAGGTGTTAATTTGACGTCATCCAAGTGAGACGCAGACACCCCCTTCGAAGAGTGTAGCGAGAAACAACACAGGTGATTACAGGTAAACTACATGTAAATGCAGTATTGCTAGATTGAGCATTAGGCGAGCCTTCATCTTTAATTAAACAAAAACACAAACTTGACTTGATTGTCTAATTTTGCAGGGGAATTGGTAAATAATTGAACCAATCTAGAAAGATTGTCTGGACGCCCAGCTTTACCATATGCTCGTTGAGAAATGTATAATATTATTAATAAGACGCGTCATGCAATATTAATATTCCTATACATTTAAGATCATTTAATGTTGCAAGTTCACGTCTTTTCGAAATGTCTTTAAGGACCCAATCTTAAGGTGTGTGTTGCCCATGTAATGCTATATGTAACAAACCATTTTTAATTATAATAAATTGGCGTTTTAACAGTGTTCATCACTAATTTTACTAAATGTATTTATCAAATTATATCAAATGCAGTCAATTCAATGCGTCAAGATGTAAAAAAATTGTTATGACGTTCTCGTGGACGTTTTGCATAAGATTCCATCATATTTACTTGCCGTACATAATGTCATTTTACTTGTATTTCCTTTAATTTGAACGTTACGAAAATTAGGCCAATGCTCATTAAAAAGTGGGGATCAGAAATCCGGGCGTTTTAAGACAAATCGTCTCAGTAAAATGGAGCTTAAGGATACTATATAGTAATCGTGTTTAATCTTTGTATTACGATCACATTTCACGTGAAAATAACAGACTTGTTGGATATACTACAACTTTTACAACTGGTTGTTTTTCACGTCAATCAATAGGCTTGTATCGATTCCGAGATTTTACCACCAGAACCTGTAATTCAAAGACCGGTTAAAGCTACCACAACACGCTATCTAAAAATACCATTGAAAAAACTATACACCTATGTATTATACACACAAAGATGTTAAATATTTTATTCGTTCCCAAACCCCCACCGAACCAGGCAATTTGGGGCAAGCAGCCACACAATATCGCTTATTATTTGGAAAATAATTTTTATTGATGTTGGCCAGCTAAACGATTTGTCAGAAAAGTAGGACCAACAAAGAGTTATTAAAAATGACGTTTCTTGGATATGTGAATCATAGATTATAATTTTCGTTCCATTGGAATTAGTAGAGAAATTAATCACTTCGAAAATAATATTACACCAGTGAAATCCACACTTAAAGAAATTCGACAAATATTTGATGACCAATCATCGGGTAAGCACGAATGCTCAACTCTGATTGGTCGATGGCTCGTGAATCCACACGCGCACTCCAAGTTAAGATTTAAAAGCACGAGACCGGCACGCGACAAATCAGTTCTGTCAAAGGCAGCATACGAAAAGTAACTAAGGCCATCTTGGAATCGTATTTAGATAATTAAACTAGGTGTGTTGGTGAAGCGCAATCTGAAGACAACAGCTATAGCCCAAGGAGAGTCAACTGAACACGTAAAAGCAGCTGCAATTCGAGAGTTTGCATTCGACGAAACATTCTGCTAGGGATAAGCCGTGTATCGGATAATCTTCTCATTCCATAATTTAGTAGTAGCGTCTCTGAGGGGTACGTTGGTGCCAAGTGCGCATGTCTATTGCACTTTAATACATTAGCGGCAGAGAGGCAAGAATGCCAAGATCCTTCCTAGTGAAAAAAATAATACGGACATCTGACGATGAATTTGGACTGCCTTTCCATAAAGGGATACGTGATCCCGGGACAGTATTCACGGATTTAACATTTTCGGCATTGGCGCCATTCACACCGTCCATCCAGCCGCTGGCTGTCAGAATCTCAAATGGTAAGTATGTCATCCTAAGCATTTTTTTTCTATTGACAGAACGATAGGGAACCTAGTAACGTTCAAGTAGTGATCCACCCTTGATAGAAATACAGCAACAATTGTGTGTATTAAATAGTAAAACATGACACATTTAGAGAAATCACTGAAGGTTAATGAGATGTCATACGGAGCGAATAGAATTACAAATATTTCTGCTAAAATCTGATCAAAACTCGATCAGGTGGGATTTTAAAGCCGTTTTTTTTTGTAAAAATCGTAACTAATGAACTCTTAATGCCAGGATAATAACAAACTGCAAGCTTTTCCTGACAGATTTGAGCACTCCCGATATTTGGTTTTCACACCTGGTCAAGATAATACTATAAGAGCACACTCTAGCTCTGTAGTTTTATCTGAAACACTTCGATTATTAAACAAATTAATTAAGTTGTTAAAATAAAAAAGGATCTACTTGAAATTTGGTTTCTGTAGAGAATTTCGAGTGAAGCCTTCACCCCAAAGAAATTGTCAGAAATGTCACAAATCAAAAATCATGAATACAGCTCGAAATTCTAGACAAAAGCTACCCCTGCTCTTTGCAAAACAAATGATTCTTAGGATGAGTCCAAAATTCTCTTGGTGTCCAATTAAATCACACTTCTTTCTGTTTTAATGGACTTTCTCTTTGTGCATTCCTTGGCTATGTGTTGTGAATTCAATCCCATGGACAAGTGTAACCAATGACACTTTTCCGAATTCATGTTAGTCAAACTTATCGTTTCTCTCGCAAAAACACATTGAAATCGAGAGATAAAATTTTGCAATTACTGTTGCATAACTTTTAAATATGACGTTAGATATGTCCCTGTGTTATTCTGTATTTCTCGCAAGGGTTAGGGTATACGCATATTCATTATCCTGATTATTCAATTATCAAATGGAATGGAAGACAATCCGCTTTGTAGTCATCATCTAAATGTTACAAACAGCGATCATCTGAGAGAATCACTACTCAATGCAACAGGCGATATAGAAAAATCAGCGAGATTATCATCGCTTTTTGAAGGTTGAAATAAGTATTTCATGTTAGTATTGCCTGTAAAAAGCAATAATGTTCCTGCGCGTTCAAGTTAACCCATCTGTTTAATTTTTGCTTTTTTGTAATTTTTTAAATTAAATGGTTACGAATTCATTAATGAAATGTTTCCAGTACAACTCTGTGGTTTTGGGCTTCATAAATGATATCAGCGATTGATTCGTACTCGAGCAATATGTGTAGATATAATTAACAAATGTTCGTCCTAATCAAGGTTATTCACAAATTATCTTTTCAATGAGGCCCCTGAAACATGCAAGAATCATCAATTTGTAATGCCAATTTTAATGTCACTGTGATTTTTGTATTTGATCTTTTATTTCTATTTTAAAAATTCAAGCTTTGAATAATATATCGAATGTAAAACCAGCAAATATTTGATTCACAAAACAAATTGCGTGCTCCAATTCTCGAAATCGTTGTTCCCTCTTCAAAAGAGGAGACGTGAAAATCTTTCCTTATAAGGTCAAAATATTTCCCATGATGCAGTTTGCAGAGGAACAAATTTATACTTCCTTGTTTTCCCTCATAGGTTTAACATGGGGATTTTCACACCTATTTTTCAAACGATATATTCGTTCATATTCCCGTACGAGAGTACAGAAAAAATTATAAGAAACGATTGGTCTCTTATTAGTCTTTATATAACAGCTATTTTTTCATTGTATTGATTCATAGCGTGGTGAAAACGATGATGGAAAAGTGAGAAAATATTCCGGAAGAGAAGGTCACGTGATCAGTTGACTAGTCGCCATTTTGGAAAGAACAATTCCATTCGACTTTCAATACTTTCCTGACAATCTTACCGCACTACAAACTGCAACATCGATGCAACAACTGAATAAAAGTATTCATCTTCAAATTACATTATAGAGTTACGTTGAAAACCCACAAACAACTGAGCAGTAGACCAAAGAAGACGCGTCGCTATTAACTAGGTCAATCTGTTCAGTGGTCCGAAAGCAAATCTATAATACTCGTTTCCGAATTTTGTTGGTCATTGTACAATCTTTTATTGATTAAACTCGGTATACTGACTATTAAAGCAATGACAACGAAGAATACTTCCGATGGTGTCATTGTTTTATTTAGCGTGCGGGTGTAAAAACAAAATTGCGTAATTAGTTTGATTTAGAACTTTCGGGTCACGCAAATAGCTACGCGAAATGGATAGTGGGAAAATATTGACCAATCAAATGTTGTCCTTTTTGAGTGCTTTTTCAGTACATATTTGCGAACGTTCTGATTCAAAGAGCGAACCGCGAAAGGGAGAATTATGTCATCACAAAAAGGCTTTCAATACTCTATGTTGATGGATTTGAAACGTTCTATTGTTTATGTTTCACCCCTATCACGATAATTAGCTTGTTCTGCTTTCTAAGATCGCGTTAGAGGTTACGCGGGGGTGTCGGGGGAGTGCGCTACCCTCATCATTATTTCTATATTCATGGTGTTTTATCTCCTCTAATACGTGTTTCGACCTGGTGCTCGTTACCTAGGTAGTCTGAGCTCACTAATAGACCAATGACCTCGAAAATGACATTTTATAGTGTTGTATGGTTTTTGACAAATATAAAACAAAAGGTATCCTTCAAAAAACGCATCCATTCATATCATCCTGACAGAGATGGAACCGTGGAACGATGGCAAACGAAACTAGGAAAAACACAACTGTAGTATATTTGCCGCATTGTTCAAAATTCCCTTCACGTTCGGATTAATGAACTGTATTTGTCAGTACGGGATATATGCCAGAGAAGGCAAAGTCCGAACACTTCTATTGATTTACGGATCTATTTTTGCCTGTATGCTATCATTATCGGCACAAACAGAGCTTTTCATTAATATGCAAGTAACATAGGCTTGTTATGTTCACACGCAAACATGACCATTTTTGTATATGCTCTGTAGACTTTTGCTGTATCTGACTTCGTTGTGTTGTGTATAATTTAGGAAGCGTGTGTTAGTTGCAATACCCGCATCAAAGTTAATTTGGTTAATGGGTTAGCGGCCTTATTTCTGAAATTCTTTAATGCCTTATTGGCGAACTTGTCAGTGTTTTTCAGTCGTTCGGAAATGCAATGCATATATGTGAATATTCTATAAATAGAATTAAAGAACAAAAAGCGCACAGACAAAAAGTACCTTTATCCCACAATTAAACAAAAAATCAAAACAGCACACCGAGATTCTTATTGACCTTTGAAAAAAGCCTGACTTCAGGGCCGGGCTTAATTCAGGTCAGACCCTGTGAACCCTTTAAGCCATTTAATCACGAAACAATATGTTAACTTATGTTAACTCCAATCAACTATGGAATAATTTGACCTAAGTGATTTTGTGAATTTCGTACAGAGCTTAACGGTGTTCTCGTGTCTCCTTTGAGAAGCACAGTTTGGTACACGTGGCGGCACGTGCCCGTGGACATATTTTACTAAATGGAACTAATAATCAGTGTGCTCTACACGAAGCGACACAATAGGCACACTCACTAATTCTACCCCGTTCGCATTTCCATAACATCACATACGCGCAACATGTGATTAAATAGGATTTTCACCCACCTTAACCGGAATCTGAAAATACAATTTGTTACAGTGAAAAATGATTTCTGTAATACACAATGACATTTATTTGAGATTATCTGCATTTTTTATCTTAATGAACTCGGGGCACGATCAGTAGCGTTCCACAACAGCGTTAATTGGGGTCTCTATCGCTGCTTCTGACGACTACACACGCGCATTTTAGCATATATCTGCCATCAAAGATTCCTCTTTAAAAGGTCTAATTCATTTCTCTAGTGCAACCCAAAACCACACTTCCTGTAAAGGCAGTTTATGACTTGAAGATGTAAATGCTGTTTTTATTTCATTTGCATTCTTTTGTGTGTCGCCTCCGAACATCCATCAAGCCCTTGATGCGGTACTCGATACAGCATATACCATGAGTACCCGTCATTAATATGCATCGCAGAATATTACGATCTTGTACTGAAATTGAATTTCCTGCGGAGTCAATAAAACGGTATAGATTTTCTTGGAACATTCTCGCAACCCTTAAGGAACAAAGACCAGCTTAACTGCGTTGATTTGATCCACTGGGAACATATACGCTGGTTATAACCGGTGATAAATATCTTCACGGCCATAACTGACAGGTCTGAAACTGTATTACGTTAAGCAGGATTGTTCAGTGCATCGTGACCATGGTTAGCTTACAATTTCCCCACTTTGTAAATTACGTTACATTCCCCTCGCTTTTTGATTAGAGTTTGTCCCCAGACTTCATCTAACATAATCAATATCTCTCAGGAAGTGAATGTATGGCTCTAGTACTGATACATTTACTCTCTTCTATAAGAGGGATAAACCATTAAGCAAATTAAACAATAACCATCCGTTAGCTTTTCTATGATAGCATGCATAGGCATCAGATATTGTAGCCAAGTTCCTGGGGTTTCTTTTCGCCCGTATGCCACTCGATTGTAGCCCCTGGGATAACCGTGAGAATGCATTCTTTCATCGTAAAGGTGTAATTCAATCGTGAGAAAGTTTATCAACAGTGTGTGACTTAACCCCAACTGTTCATTACAACATACTTCTGGCGATTTTTTGTTTTGGTTATATGTGTACTACATTGTTGTAAAAGATATATATTTATTGTTTCCATTTTTCTTCCAGGCTATATTCAAGACGTCATCTCCCCTGGTAACAGTCTCCATAGCGACGGAGCTAGTGATGGTGAACAGAGTACGACTAGTGAATCCGATATTCACCCAAGTCCACGGTCATCGGAGGAGATCAAAGATATTGACCAGGTCGTGGAAGAGAAACTGAAAGAATTTCAACAAAACAATTTTGGTCACCCCTCACACACTGTGGGGTACACTTATGATGCCTTTTTCGTAACAGACGGTCGCTCCAGAAAGAAAAACTCCATCCCCGAGCCAGTTTCAACTAAAGACAAACAAAAATATTCTTGCACTGAATGTGGGAAATCATACGCCACCAGTTCGAATCTTTCCCGTCACAAGCAAACACACAGATCCTTAGACAGTGGCCAAGCGAAGAAGTGTCCTCATTGTTCAAAAGTTTACGTCAGTATGCCGGCTCTTTCTATGCACATTCTTACACATGACTTGAAACATGTCTGTAAGGTCTGTAACAAATCCTTCAGTCGACCATGGCTGCTACAAGGTCATATGAGGTCACATACGGGTGAGAAGCCATTTGGTTGTGCGCACTGTGGTAAGGCCTTCGCGGATAGGTCAAATCTGCGTGCGCATATGCAGACTCATTCGGCTTATAAAGAGTATTCATGCAAACGATGCAATAAAACATTTGCCCTCAAGTCCTACCTTAACAAGCATTATGAATCTGCCTGTTTCAAAGGAGAGGAAATACCCATAATTCCTGACAGCGATATGGAATCGAATGCAAGCATATAGTGCACGTTATATGTGCATATATTGTGCCGACAAATTCTGACAATAATTATAAATAATTCCAAGTATGCAAAGCAAAGACTTCCAACTTACAAAAATGATATGTATATAGCTGCCATATTGTACTTAGCATAGGTACTTATATTTATACTTCTATTTAAATAAGCATAATCTAGATTTTATATTAAAAATTCCAAAAATATGACATGAGTGTCAATTTTATAATTGCATATTATGCAACATAGGTGCAAAATAAAGACCCCAACGACGATTTATGATACAAGACTGAGCACTTGTGCAATATTTTGTATTTATGAAACATCCAAGGGGCCTTTATATATTTTTTCACTATCTTTATATTTATTATGTAATAACCATGGTAACGCAAGGTTTCCAAGACAACGAAAGGGCGGGGTTGTGCAATATAGGGGATACTAATGGTAGCCTTTTGGGTACCACGAGTCATCTAGTCATGTGTATAGCGTATTGTCTATGTGTTGTATCTGTGTCAAGCGTTCAATAATATAGTTCTAGATCTCATTTTCTGGAGCCCATTCCAGGTCACAAATGTATTACATGTGTATATGTTATATTTATGCTGGCGATTGTTCAATACGAAGAGCGTGTGATTTTTGTGTTAATGAGATTTTTTTATTACAGACACATGTATTTTTGTGTTTGTTTATTAATAATTTATGTAATTTATTTATTTAATCTATTAATAGGTAGAATTTTATTTATTATCTATAGAATATTTTAATCTTGCGTGTCATGAATCTCAAGTGCAACGTGACATGAGGCCTCTACATGTTAATCTTTATAGATTTAGCAAATATATTAAATCTCCAAGTAAAGAGAAAAAATCCTTAACTTATTATATCATTCTATCTACGCAAAGATATTTGTCAAACTATGCATTTTAAAAGATATATTTTCCTAAGAAGCAGAAAATTTGATTGGTTAGACAGGAATGTATTAGTTCACCAACTAATGGTTGGTCCGCTTAACAGATATTAACTTGTAGGGGCCTAAACCCCAAAATATTAAGGTCTCTCAGTACATGGCATTAGTTTAATATTGTACATAAAACAATGCACTCGTATAATATATTATACATTCAAATACAGAACACAGAATGTGAATTATTAAAGATATTTTGCGTGCCACAAAGGGCTAATCCATTGCAATTCATCAACCATCTGTCTTATGTATTTGAAACAAAGATAACCCCCTTTGGGATTTCATACTCTTACAATCATTTTACACTTAATCTGCCTCGTATTCTTATAAAATTAAGATTGTTGGCATTTGTTCTGAATTACAGTGAATGTATATGAATTCGTATGCTTCACTCATGTTTGTATATTTCCATCTAGAATTGATGTGATTATTTAAACGATTGATTTGATAAGAAATAATCCAATGTGAGCAAAAGTAAAGCAACAGTTATGGGTTTAATGTTTATTATGGCCAACTGCCGAGGAGTACAATTGATGCCTGTTGCTAAGAGCAACCATTGACAACACTGATGGTTCCATTTTTGTGTTTTAATCAGAGCCCGATAGCGTAATAAATCGCCTCTTAATGCCAATTACAAATATAAATAAAAACATCATAAAAACAACCAATATGAAACTTGAGAAATTGTTAGCAGGTTCATTCGTACCACCGGTGTAGTGGAATTCGGATTCAAATTCAAATTAGAAAAAAACAATGGGGGAAGTGTAACAGGTGGCGCGACGGTTATCTGTTAAAATCAGATCTCCAACACGCACCAATAAAACATCAGATGTGGAGTATCAAATATAACTCCCTTAATTCCGTTGATTACTTTCGAACAATGAATTCAACGCCCCAAGTTTCTTTAAACTTCATCAAAAAGATCATTAGTTTTTTCTATAGGTAAATATAGTTTTTCCGAACATGTTATGAATTTGAATATTGCTATTAATGTATCGCGTTTATGTGCTAAACTCAGTTAGGCAGAAGGGGTGTTGTTTTAATCAACGATCATTATATTATTTATGATGCTATATTGTGTATATTTATTACCCTAGCTCCTGTAATGGGGATTGTATCTTATTTATTACTATTTTATTATCACTATTATTTATTTAATGCATATTTAAATCTTGTATATAAACAGGCAATACTATTTAATATTTAAAATGTGATTTCTTACATACTATGTAAAAATGTCTAACTATGTGGTCATTTTGACTCAACATTTACAATAAATATCATTACAAATGTACATTTATGTTATGTTTATTTTTATTACAAAGCATCGGCTACTCAGACAAGAACTCTGACGTATAGCCTTATATTACTTATAAAAGTGAGAGAAACTTGCCACAATCCTTATGGAACAGATCTTTAAGTAAACAGAATGTGATATTCAAAGTAAACATTTAATTTGTTAAAGAGAAAAAGCATCACAAGAAAGCATCACAAGAAAGCATCACGAGAAAGTAATTTCAATCAACTTCTAAGTGCATTCCATCTCATGCAAGCAAGACTCGCGTGTGTCGATGGACTACTTCGTCGAGTTAATTTGTCAAATTGTCTTTTGCATAATGTATATATAGCGACTCCACAATCCCAGAATAACTTCTACGATGTATTCTAGCTACCCATCAAAAATATGCGAGTGACCATCACTCTTCGTAAAACAATGCTTTCAATTGATATGATTACTTCGCTTCTACATCGTTAGGTTGTATCGACCACCAAACAAACGAACAAACAAACAAACAAACAAACAAACAAGCAAACTGTCATCAAAAATCTGAGAAGTATCTCAAGTCTTTCATTTTCTTAATATTTCCTTAACTGACAAGGAAACATCTTCTGTTTAATATAATCTTCCAGCTTCCTGACTTTCATGTCAGAAACGCCGTAAAACAGCAACAGATGTCCCGTAGTAATTGCCCCAAATTGAATTATTACCAAGTCTTCCTAGATTATATAGATTTTCTGTAATGAGAATGTCGCGGTGAGAGGATATACGACCTAGATAATCTACCGATGAAGAATTATGATCGCATAGTCTGTGTTCAAGACGGTTCAACCTTGAGATTCTAAAGACAAGACGTGAGATAGTTCGTTCCTTCAGAGTTGATAAAGGGTGACACAGAATGCAACCGCCTGGTTTTGAAAAACATTCCTCATTAATGGAGGGATCCTGCTTAAAAGTCTTCATTAAATGCTTAGAAAGTGTTAATACTTTGATGTTTAGTTCTCTATTTTGCCATAACTCGAGTCATTTCAGAATTGATCATCTACGTATTACCAATGAGATATCGAAATGAGATTTTATTTTAGGAGACTTTTTATATCTTTAAGCATTGATCATGGGAATTGAAAGCACTGCATGCATTGATATAGTCATTCTCATGTGGGTCAAGGTCATTCTTGGTAGATTAAGGTCATGTGAGAAGTTCATTGTGATCCGAAATCGAACTCTTCCATATTTTCCCAATTCCAGTGTCTCTAGAAGGTTTATGATAGTATGTCAGTTCAGCATCAATGTCTTAAGGTAAATACTGTCGAAAGGTCCAATTTCGTCTGACTTTGAATACTTTTTGTCCATACAAACCAAGCTTTTATCACTGCGTCGTCATTGAACACCATTATAAGAACACATATCGACAATATTAAAAAATATGAATACATATCGTGTAGGGAGTATCAGGTGCGAAAATGAGAATATTATTTGTAGAGCCACTCCTAGATGGTAACTAATATCAAGGGCACTAACCAGAACACATCTTACTGTGAACTTTTTAGGATCGCATATTTAGGTGATCTTACCCATCGTGTGTTGCTTGTTGGTGGATGTTCATTAAATCGTTTAATTTTAGTTTTAGAACAGTTTGATAACTATTGGAACGAGCATGCAGACAAGTTCGCTTTTAAAAGTCCCTTGCCTAGCAAAGTCACTGTATTATGAAATCTGGGTTGTGTCCGTGAATATGATCTATCATTCATTCATGGTGAACATGAACGGTAGTGTAAGCATTACATAGTGTACGTGCTTGTATTTCTTTTTAATCTATTAATGGGTAGAAATTGAGTATTGGGTATATATATCAGGCCCGTAGCCAGGATTTGCCAAGGGGATTCACTTTTTGATAAAGTCCAGGGGGGGGGGTCACTTTTGACATCTCTGACCCGAAAATGGCCCAAATCAATTGAAAAGTGCTTAAAATGGTGAAACACTGAATGATTTTGAAAGTTTGAAAGAAGGGGGAGGGGGTTCCTTGCTACGGGCCTGTATCCTTAAAATATTAATTGACTTTGCATGATGCTCACAACCAAATCAAGGGGAAAGAACAGTAATCCCCGGGTGTCATAATAGTGATAATAGTACACGTTCATTAACACTGCTACCCACCTAGTTACACAGACGTATCGTCAGTGTATCATGGCTGAACTACTTCCGGGATTTGAATTTGGTAAGATATTTTTATTTCTCGATTTACATCTACTTATAAGTCACGATGTGGATTATAATTTGGCTCGAAGTTATGGGAGATAGTCTAGTTTGAGAATGTGTCGATGGTTTTAGGTTTGGTATGTTAACGAAGACGCATTTCACATATTCAGCATTAGTTTGAGAATGTGTCGATGGTTTTAGGTTTTATATGTTAACGAATACACAATTCACGTATTTAGTCCCTCGCTTTTGTTACACTGACGATCGGCATTAATATTGCCAATATTACACTGATATTGGTCGTTCGTCAGTGTAACAAAAGCGAGGGACTAAATACGTGAATTGTGTATTCGTTAACATATAAAACCTAAAACCATCGACACATTCTCAAACTAAACTATCTTCCTTAACTTCGAGCCAAATTATTATCCACAATGTGACTTATAAGTAGGTGTAAATTGGGAAATAAAAAAATCTTACCGAAACCTAGTCCCGGAAGTAGTTCCGCCATGATACACTGACGATACGTCTGTGTAACTAGGTGGGTAGCAGTGATTAACACGTTCTATTAAAAACGTGTAGCTTGACCTCCCTGTTTAAATACAACGACGTCATCAAGTGTATGATGATTTAAACTTAAATATATTTTGACATTGGTCCATGGTCGTTGAATGGCCTCTCTGCACGAATTGTTGCACCTTTAAATATCAATCTTATAAATAACAACCGAAATATGAAAAACACATCATCAAGAGCAACACCGTTAAGAACAAAATGTCGAATCAAGCTTGAGCAATTCACACCAAGGTCACTGGTGATCCACTCGATTACGCTGGTTACCAAAACGAACCGTTTTGGTAACAAAATGTCGGAACGTCGAAGGCACGATTTTTATTTTTTCCTTATTTCACGCGTTGTAGGCAGAATCCCCACGACGTTTTTTCTCAGAACGTGCATCAGTATCATATGTTTTAGAAAATGTACATGTTTGCGAAAAAATAGCTCAGAAGACAACAGAATCGTCGATTTACTTCCTCACTTAAGTTACATAAACGGTTTTTCGAAAAACAGTTAAGATCTGCACTTTTAACCGAAACCGTTTATGTAACTTAAGTGAGGAAGTAAATCGACGATTCCGTTGTCTTCTGAACTATTTGTTCCCAAATATGTACAATTTCTTAAACATATGATACTGATACTGTTTGTGTTAAAAAATGTCGTGGGAATTCTGCCAACAACGTGTAAAATAAGGAAATGAGAAAAATCGTTTCGTTTTGGTAACCAGCGTAATCGAGTGGATCACCAGTGAAGGTGTATCCATTTTACAGGTTACTAGATAATTAATACATTGCAATGTAAAGCCATGGATTGCCTCTATATATTTCCCACTCTGAAAGAGCTTTGTTTCACTAGATAATTGCCGCTATATATTCACCGTCAGGTCTCACTGGTGATGATACACGCTTATCATCCAGCTACATGAATGGGTGATGTCGATAAAACACAAATCTAACTCGCAACGCTCAATCAAAGTATCGCCATAACATCAAATTAATTTTCAAACAACCTCATATTAATCTAATAAAATGCCAACCTGCTAGTTAACGTGAAATATTATCTCTGTGCAGGTCACCGGGAAGAAGATCATTATTTTTACTTCTAGTATTGTCGTCAATGTCTAGTGAATATTTCAACTTGATTAACAGGTAATGCTTACAGACAGTGACCCAGATAAAGGGATAACAAAGACTATGAGGCTTGTTCAGAGTAACTATATGAATATTGTGGCAAATTTTTCTCTCTCACATCTTTTCATGTCAAGCCTATTTCCATCATTCTATCAAGTCCAACAGTACTAGGTTTATTTTGTGACATCCTTTCTACCACCTTAATCTAGCAAAGATTTTGAAAAATGGACGTCCCCTAATTGGATCCTCTTGGATGTGGACATTTCTGCATCTTAAAGTCTTGATTGACTCGTATTTGATCAGATATCTCAATTCCCTTTTTCATATAATGAAATTAGGATTGTGGAAATACCTGTAGTTATCACCGACGGTTATAAACAGAAACATATAACAAATAACAACAGTACATGTATACCTTTGATCATGGTTTGTATATACATGCTAGAAGGAGGAGTGAATTGAACGTCTTAGAACGAACTTAAAATTGTGAAATTGATCAGGGTAATCAAGTTCACCGAATCTAGGTCAAGGCCAAAGTGATCATTCATCCGTTCATAAAATATAGAATAGATAGACTAAATTGTGTTCTGATCTAGGATGATGTTTAAAGGCAGTGCTAATGCTAGCTAGTGTTTCTGTATAATGGATTAAATATTTAACCTTTTATGGCTTTTATTACCGGTTAGGTAGAACCACTTCATTTGTTTTATTCCATACATGAAAATGCCATTGCACACGCGTGTCAAATGGCAAAAAACAGCATCTCGTTTTATTTTTACATGTTCTCAGCAGAACTCTGCAGAACCACGCAAGTAACATTTTTATAATAGTTTGCAGTGATTCATTATATTAAGATTCTAGTTTATGTTTTTAGCGAGATACGGAGGAGATTATTCATATGGGAGAGGCGACTTCTCCCCCGGGAGAAAATTTTCAAATAGAGACTCCCCATTTTGTTTATATCGATCATCGAATCGTTCAACTGATCAAAAACAATAGAATAACTCATCGTGTTGCAGATATGTAATTCAATCTGATTGTATTAATAGGTTGACTAATCAATGATATGAGTGTCTCTCAGACTTGATTCATTGGATCGAAAGACTGCATTACAAGCCAGCCTTTAATGCATGTCTTTGCAGACGTATCCGGTAGCATAAGTCCATAGGCTTTGCTGCTACCAACCTACAGGGTGGCAGGAAGTCTGTGAGATTTTTCTAGAGGACTAGTCGATACTCGATAGTATTGTTACTGTTAAAAACACCTGAGAAGTATTACAGATAAAGAATAAGGTCACACAAGGTAACAATGAACCGACAAAAATACCGTACCGTGAGTCTGCAAATGATGTAAAGTTTTAAATCTGAGAGGGAGTCATAAACATGCTCAAGTTTAAGTTCTCTGAAAACGTGCACGTGTGGCTTATGCCTCGATCACATTTGATCTACGACGACCGTACGGTGACCGTAGCTTCCCAAAATCGAGATAAATATGGAGCATAAGATATAGGGATAAGCAGTACGATGTTGGTAGTCTATATCTATTGTGTGAAAATGCGACCGCCGTACGATTGCCGTTAATATAGCACATGTGACTGAGGCTTAATCCTCCCAATAGTGGCCCCCACCCTGTATGTGACAAACATGCCGAATAAGGCCTCGATATAAATGTGTATGGACACGAATAGGAAAACAATGAGGCAATAATTACTATCAGGCCTACGGGAGCTGGTTCTGAATCACCCATTTCTATTATGAATAATTTAAAAGCTTTTCCATCGATTGATAACATCATCAAAGGACAATTAATACGCTGAAGCCAACAGGTAGCTAAGCTCAGATCGATTTCAGTTGTAATACCATCCACTTGTCCGCAATCAATCTGTTTATCTGTAAATTGTCCGTCGTTGGAATCCTTCCTTTTAGTTGTTTATTTTTATGAAGAGATAGCGTTGAGTACACTTACTTTTGGTTACAAGATGAAATGGAATTAAGACTTATTGTTATTGAAAGTGGGTAACGATACATACGTTTTAAAGAATAAGACTTTAAAGACATAAAACATCATTTTAATATACACTTCAAGGTCAGTCATGGTAATTATTACCACCAGAAGTGACGGTATATTGTTATAGTCTCTAATTTTTGTGGACGGTGTTCGGCTGTGTTTGGCATTCGGGGATTTGTGTCGGCTTTGTAACAAATGGCAGGTGGTGCATGTTATTGCTTTGTCTAATATTTCATTTTCACTTTTCGTCATTTTCAAATGTAAAGCATAGGCGTTGAACCACTTACGGTACTTCTAATATAGTTAATCTATTCATTATTCATGTCAGAAAATTAAACCATTATTACGCCATTTTTACAAACATTAAGAAATTATGTACAAAGAGTTCCAAATGTTTTGCATTTTTATCTTATTAAAACACCGTATATTTATACATAGTAAGTACAAAGTTTACAATACATGTATGTAATGTGTATGCATATACATGCATTCTAATAACGTAATATGAATATACATACATTGAATATAACAGAGTTGATCAGAGCGGTGCATTGTTTGGAGGGGGGGGGGGGGGTTGATGGGGTGATGCGAGATAAGTTCAACAATAAGAGGTGGGCAAAATGTAAAAACAGCCCTATCAGAAGTAAAGACTATTCAAACTGGATTCCGTTGATATAAAATGTACCCATCGTTAAGCATATGTGTTCATCTCTTTAGACCGTGTTGAAATATGACAATGATGAAATTACATTCCCAGGTAATACTCAATAGGTGCTGGTACCGCAACCTTCACATTGTCTCCAAGTTCCGGGTATCATACTTTAACTTGTTGACCACACAAAGAAAAAAATCCTATAAAATGCCAATCTTGAGGAGATTATTTATTTTTATTTCTCTAGTGAAAGAATTAAATCACAGTGATATACTTTATTAATTTTTCATCCATTAATGCGATAGATTTAATCGCGTTTCGGATGTGAACGTTCCACCGGCAGTTTCCCTGAATACTCCATTAAATATCTACATAGTAATTACGCTGAGTTACCATGGAAACGCACATTGCATGTCTATGGTAACAACAATTCAATAAATAATATTCGAAAAATAAAAGATTTCCTTTGGAAAGAATTTCGATATTGCTATTTCATGACGTATTGAAAAAATATATTTCGACGAAATGTGCCTTTCTGTTCATAAAATATGAGATAATTACATAAATGTTTTTCATCTTTTCCTCCTATGTTTCCCCAGTTAACATTAAAATATGCATCAATCCTATTACTTATTGAAGGGTGATAAAATTTCTTCTTGATTGATCAGTTTCCAACTTATAATTAACAAGTAATTTTTCTTAATGTCTTATAAAAAATTAAGAAGACATACAGGTGCAAAAACACTGTCTATTGACAAATTGATTACATATTAAATATTCAACATGTTGGATTCATATTGAGTTGTTTTATCTTGTCATATAATACTTTAAGTCTATACCTTGTTCATTATATATTAGTTAGGCATTAGTTATATTGATACATCTTTCATATGGTGATTAAATGAAAATACGAGACACCTTAATAAGTTAATTTGTGGGTATCGCAAAACACAGAGATTTCATGATGTCAATAAGTGCTTTTTTGTTTTATGGCAATATATGTTTGACGCCATTATATGGTTGATGTCAATATATGTGTGATGTCAAATGAATTTGATTTCAAATTTCAGAAGTACTTTTGAAATGGAAGTGTTTAATAGAAAAATGTGGAAACTTTCAAGTGGCATCACATACAATCAACATTTTGGGTACGGTATCTTGTTAGATGAATGGTAATATAGGTTGTTGTTGTCATGACGATACACAAAGCAGACGTCAATATAAGACACGCTTTGTCAATTTTACAATTCTCGATCAAAATGACACACACTTTTCAGTTTCACAACAATTAGCAAAATTATTGTACAATAGGATGCGTCATTAAGAATGAAACCTGAAGCAAAACCAGAAACTGATGGAACAACGTCAACAAGTCTAATGTACTTGTTGCTCGGAAAAATCAATCATTCATTGATATTTACTAGACCTTAGGGGGGAATTGATGGTGTTTTTATACCATCAACTGCCGTATTAGCAATCCCTTCTGAAATATAAACTCCCAATCGATTACATACAACATAGAAATGCACTCCCATTGTAGTACACATTACAAAACATTGTCCTATTTATTATTGAATTCCATGATGTGAATGATCATTGTACCATAGATTCTCAAATTAAATCCATTTCGTTTTTATGGTTTGTACTATGACGATTCCCAGGATTTGTAATGGTCCAATCGATATTTTACGTATCTTGTCGTTAATATATTTGTGCATGCAAATATACAGTTCGAGTCATCGGGGGATCAACCGTTGGATTGATTTCAGATAATATCCATAATATGTGTGTTCTGATATAACATTACTTCCTGGAATACTGTGTGTATATCCTATATGCATGTTTCTTTGTTCACTTTATGAAACCCAGATCGATTATGTGACGATTTTAAGGTGAAATTATGCCAAAACCTTCGGTTCAACCAATTTATGGTCTCCATCAGGATGCTCAAGGCCGGTGTGAAATGTATCATTGTCCCAAGGCAAAAGTAAAAATAAAAAATGCTGATTCAGCATTATTTTATAGTTTTCCCGATTAGATCCTTATGCCCTAGCCCTAAAAGGAATTTTATTGATTCCTTGAAGCACATTCGGCCACCTTCGTAATATAAGCATCTAGCGGTGCATGCTGCTCTCCCGTTCTGATGTAATACAAGGTGTCCCAAAAAAGGAAACTGAGATTAAATTGCTTGTTTTTCAAAGATGAATAATGTTAGGGAAAATTCGCAGGTACCATCATTTGGGTCTTTATGTCTTCTTTCATATGATACAAAATGTTCTATTTTTACCCACAGATGACTGAGCAATGAGAGATTTAAGTGACCATGTCAGAAATGGGGTTGTGCCACTTTCAGCCAAGTCAGTTTCACTATCATAGCATAGTGATAAGTAACAAAAAACATCAGGATATTGCTCTTTTACTCATTCTATTCCAAGAAAAGTTACACGTATCATATTTTACACCACTTTTAAATCCCAATGTCCATTCAAAGTTGTTTTAACCACAGTGTCCTTAAACATGACCCCTATTCCTTTCAATGCAAATGTCTGCCCTAGATCTCATCGCACGTACTGCATCCCCGATGATGTCTCTCTGTCCCCTTAGATTATCAACTGCTGCAACTAACCCGGCCCTTAGATCATCAACGTCTCTTGGTAATGTTGTGTAGACGTTATCCTTAAGATAACCCCAAATAACCATCCTGGCTTAGCTATTTTATTCCCCCATTGTTCAGTCATTCATAAAAGAAAAAGTGGCACAAACCCATTTCTTATATGGTCACTTAGATCTCTTAGACCTCAGTGATCCGTGACGGAAAATAGACAACTTTAGTATTATAAGAAAAGAGGACATCATATCCTATCAGATGGTAGCTGTTAAATTTTCCTAATATTATTCATGTTTGAGAAATAAACACGCCACCAGGTGGCCAATTAGGGAGAAATAACATTGCAGGGTATTTCAATGTTCCCTTAAAACTTGAATTAAATAACTGATGAATATTCAAGTTTTAAGGAAACTTTGTAATACCCTGCCATGTTATTTCCCCCGAATTAGCCACCCGGTGGCTTGCTTATCAAATTTGATAAACTCTTCAAAACCACATTTCTAGATGTAATTTTACATGTAGTTTCCAAATATGACGTCAGTTTGACTGAACTTTGAATTTTCAATGACGTATACAGTAAATCAAGATTATTTGCACTCGCATCTAGTCTATCAAATCCCGGTTTCCTTTTTGGGACACCCTGTACAAAAAGTGCTGTGTCCTACAAAAGATGGCACAACGAGCTCAATGTTTTCTCTATTTCAATCAAATAGCTTATATCATGGGCTTATATAATACTATAAATCTATGTATATAATTCTTAGATATAAAATGGTTTGTAATTTGTAATATACATATTTACAGAAAAGTTATCATATGACGGAAATATTTAAAAACTATTCCAAAGATCATTTCCTCTCTAAAATCAGAGTTATCATTTTTAGAATTATCCCACACTATGATATCTTTCCCAAATATAATAACTTAAAAATGTTTAAATAGTGCAAATGTCATTAAAATAGGCACAACAAGAAATATGTCGTTGGATAAAAGTCTGTATATCTTCATTTTTCAGATTGCAGCTATTAGCTATAGGAAGAAGGCTTAAATACAGAACTTTCCTTTCGCAAATCAAAATGGATGTGACACACGCTATAGCTATTACACAGCGTGCTGCTATCAGACAAATATGTTATTTTTCTTTTTGTATAAAATCTTATAGCTAAAATCCCAGCTATGTAGAATCATACAGTTTATGATGTTCTTGTCGATTTCGTTCTTCTTGTAAGTATATTGGAAACCATTCTTACTGCAGTGTCCACGATTACTCAAAAGGCAACGCTGTAATACTCAACGTAAATACGTCATTTGACGCATGACGTCATTTGGCGCAAATTCGTCATTTGTCTTTGGAAGCCTTTATGTTAAATGGTCATATTGCTCATTGTGCACATTATTACTGCTAGGTCTCAATAGTGCCCATACTGTTTGTTGTATCTGAAATAGGAAAATATGTCAATGATAATAGGCCAAATCTAATGTTCTATACACGCCATGTAATTTATACCAGTTTATAGTAAAACGTACCGCGTATAAAATACGCTTTTAGCAAAACACCGCACTTTTCCGGTTGGAACTGTGGTAGTGACACCTATCATTCATTTCCTAACTTTCTATCATGAAAATGAATTTACTATTTCATAAAGTCATGATCCACTGACGTGACACCTATAAATCAATGTCATTCTTTTTATCGTTAATTGTACTGCAACTTTTGATCACTGTTTCAGGTGGGTGGAGATGAATGCGAATCGTGGATTTATCGTCTCATCGGTATTCGTTCTAAACACTTTTTTAAAATAAACTACATACTTAAAGTGGATAAACCTCTTGAGTGCCAGAGCATTTCCAACTTTTGCCATTTTTATAATGTTTGATATTTATTCGGATTCTTGGATGGGAAGAAAATATTTTCTTCATCCTAGTTCTGATTGTATAAGTAAACCTAGAGCAATTACACTCATTTTAATACATAATTTGTGTAAATTAAACACAATTTATCAAAGTTATCAAATCTTGCTACTAATATATCCGTTGCTCTTGGTATGCAAGAGGTTAATGAAACTATGACTACATATATACTGCATGCAACGTCGCTGAATATGTATGGCATATTTGTATTAAACTTCACGAACATCAGTTTAGAACAATGCAAAACTGATCTTCCTTTCAAGAACCATAAAGGAAAAAGATGGGATATAGAGTGTTAGCTAGAATCAATGCACAATCCTTGTATTAATCTTACTAAGATGCACTGATTATAATGCATGGATGCGCAACGTGGGCGTAAATTCATCCAGCTTGGGCAACAACAACACTCCCCTCCATAAGTTTGGCAACCTTTTTCCCCATTGAACTACGTGTTAAAGCCTCTTTACCTTTGAATTTTTATTTACTTAACCGGCGATGAAAATACTTATACTATTGATGGAAACGTAATTTGACTTTAATTCCAATACCTCCAAATTTTCTCATTTTTTTTATTACAATAGGTCGAATATTGATGACACGTAGTTCAATGGAGAAAAAAGGTTGCCAAACTTATTGAGGGGAGTGTATATCTTACTTGTAATGTTTGCTCTGGACCACTCCAGCTGGGGATTGTTGTAGTGATTCCAACTATCGGAAGGACCAAAAAGAGATGCTGAAACAAATTATTCAAAATAGGTAACCTCTCCCTGTCTGATTAGTTGCTATATTTATGCCTCCATAATACCCTATATATAATATTATTAATGCCCCAGCCTCATATGTCTACAATATATTTTGCCATACAATTTTACCCCAGACTTTGGACCAAATAAACAAGATAGGGTAACGTATACAGTAAATATATACTTTTAACGAATAAGATTGTCCTTTGGTTTTAATTAATTTCTTGAAAATAACTTTATTTTTGATTTTAAAATAGCTTTTAAACTTTTAACGAATAAGATTGTCCATTTGGTTTTAATTTCTTGAAAATAACTTTATTTTTGATTTTAAAATAGCTTTTAAATGCTGTTTTCTTCCCCTGCTGGACTTAATTCTATCTCGTGTCCAACTTCATACAATGAGAGAGAGAAGGGAGTGGGGGTCCGATCCCTTCCTGGCTACGAGCCTGATACAAAAGTCCTTTAAGATTCGAAAGATACATGTACGTACCTACTCCTACTCCGATGCTAGCCGCTGTGACTAATAGCAATATCAGAAGACCCAATGCGATTAACATCCGATATTTGAATCTGCGTTTCTGCAATTCTTTTTCTTTTATATGGTCTATGATGTCTTCGAATGAGTTACGTTTAGCAGGTATCCCTTGTTCGGACCGTACTAAGTAACCATCGTGAGGTAACGGCTGAAAGAAAATGATAAAATTAACAAAATGATTTTAATGTGTGTTTTAAAGAGGTTTACACTTTTCATACTTTATGGTCATTTCTTGCACTTCCTCCATAAGATTGGCAACTTGAATTCGCCATTGTAAAGCGTGATAAGGGGTGCACCCCAGTTGTCCGAAACCCTGGGTGGACCCCGTTATAAGCCTATTCATGGTTGGCTTATAATCATGTTCCTCAAACACACTGAGTTAGTATGGGTTGCCAAACCCTTAGGAGGGAGTGTACATCACGTGGTGCTTAATCGTCTAAGGCAAAAGTATAAAATGATTAGGCTAGTCAGGTATAGTGTACGTGGACGGTGACCATTTTTAGATTAAGGTTTGTAAATGTTCACGAAATGCTTTGAGTATCAGAATGTTATACAAGGCATCAACATGCAAAATGCCACGCCCTGCCATTTGTTACAGACGCCGATCACCGCTCGCCAAACGCTGCTCGTCGAGCACCAAACGTCAAACACCATCCACCAAAAATTAAAGACTATCACAACTTGTCACCATTTTTGTGGTGATCACATACTAAATGGACCAGGAATCTCATTTTCTTTCTGGAGAGAGTACTTTTCGTCATTTCCTCGGTGTACTAGTACATTGAATTCGATTTAGTAATGTTGGGCAAGCTATAATACGTGTACCACTCATTCAATACCATCGTATCCCATATTCCCATGTGTGTTCATGAGATAATCGAGGCATGGGATACCATAATAATAACATTAGTCAAAATATACGTAGCAATTTGATTTGTGATGTGAGGTAGTGACCCGTATGTTACTCCAACTGAACGTGTGAATGCTTCACTAAAGGTCTTTATGTTTGATTCGGGGCACACCCAGTTAAAGAAAAACAGATAAAAACATTGTAAACCATTTTTACCGCTTCCCTGTAATAAAAAGAAGATAAAAATTTATATGAAGTGGGAACCGAACTACAATGATGTTCATCACGTCGGTTGGATATAAAGATGAATGGGGTTTGTTCAATATAAACAGACAGATGACTCAAATCATTGAAAAGGATAATTAAAAACACAAATTCTGAAAATTCACGAATACGTCATTTAGTGACCTTTTGACGGCTATGCAGTTTCTTACGCCCAAACGTGATAGTCATTTTTAGTTTACTTTCTCTCAAGTGGTATCAATAGGTATCAATGAAACCTAGATATCTTCAGATCGACATATATGATATCGATTTGCTAAACAACCAATCAAGTCAACCGTGAAACGATCAAACAATCAAACAATCAATCAGTAAACTGACCAACGCCGTCGATCAATTCACATCATACGAGACATGACCATTTACTACTTCCTGTATATTTTCGATTTTTATTTTAATTTAGATTAAAATATGTCAAAAGAAAAAAAGTCGCAGATTAAAAAAGGAGGGTAGGGATATCATTGGTGAAAAATTGTCTGTAAGAGACTTTATTTAAATTACGTTCGTTTTATTTTCTCCATCCTTTTCATTAATGTTATTTCATGAAAAAGAACGCGAAGATTTATCGGGTTGATCTAAGTTCAAGGGTATATCCATCCCAGTCTTTAAAGAGACATCATAAAATTATTTAAATGAATGGGAAAATTTTGTAAGTGAAATCTTATTTAGCATTGCTTTCCGTTCAACGTCGTCTATGCAATACCAAAACACTTCATCATTTAACATTTAACAACTGTCTTATAGGAAACTGTCTAAGGAAAACCTTAAAGAGAGAATAGCTGTAATTTAGCTCTTAATAACCCCATTATATTTTAAATCCATGAAGTAGTAATTGAATAGACTTGGGCACGAACCCTCTTTTTGAAAGTATCAAAGTTTGATAAAAATCGTCACCAGGAAAGCAATATGACGGCTTACAAAATTGAAGAGTCTACAGTTACAGTTATAAAAAGCAATTTATTATGGAATCACCAGAAATGGTGACAAATTGTTGTAATCTCCAACGTTATTGTGGAAAGCAGCCGGTGTTCGGCGGTTGACGTTCGGCGTCTGTAACAAATGTCAAGTGGTGATATTTATCATGTTATTTTTCAAACATTTTTGAAGCTTCAATCCTTACAAAAAATAAGGCTCCTGTATAAGTCTATTGATTGTTTAAGCTACATATTTATTTTATTTATTTATTTAGATATACACTTTTTTAACAGTGGCACTCTTACATTAAGGTGCATCTAATCGAAAGTATCCACAATGCCATGTTGGTTAAAAACAGAACATCTTATCAAACTAAAATGAGTCATAAAAAAAATTAAAACATAGGTATGTTAATATTTACTTAAAATCTTATTTAAAAAGCTTTTTACTAAAGAGTCGAATAAAACACCATATTCGTGCCCCCCAAAGATGTATACCTCACCTCCCAGTAACCATTTCAATTTTGTGTCAGTTGGGGCGCTAAAGAATATCCCTGTTAAATGTATGGGAATTTTATCCTCAAGTATTTTATAAAATTTGGATCTTTCCCCTGCAAAATTAGAACAAAATAGTAATCTATGTTCTATATTCTCTTCTATATCAGAGCATAAATCACAGAATGGGCTATTAACTTGTACATTTGCCCATTTATATGTTTCACCTTTAAGACCTAGTTTCCCGGTCCGAGCAAGAAATTTTAATCGTGCACTTGCAAAATCAAAATCATTTCTTAAATAGTACTGTAAACCTTTATGTTTAAGATCTATAAGCTGTCTATACAGTGTCAAGGAAGACTTTCCATTCATTTCAGTTTGTATCTCAGAGTCGCATCTCTTCTGAATAGAAGGTTCATAATTTTCTATCAAAGTATTTAAGTTATTGTCAATGCCATCCTTCTTCAAAGGACTTCATTTATGCTTAAATTCAGCCCTTCACTCAAGCCCAGGTAGATTCATTCTTGGGGCCTTATATAAGCTGAGTTTCCTAGTGGTCAACGCAGAATATGCGTTGTGCAAATTGTCCAATTACATGTCTCATTTCCTGGAACTTATGAATAATCTTACCATTTGTGTCTCTTCAAACCACCTTATTATTGCAGTATTCTTTTTCTTTTTCGTGAAATTGTTAAATATTTTAATTTTGGACATACTATAGAATGTTCTACGGATGATGTTTTATTCTTAAAGCTAATATTTTTATAGATCCTATGATTTTTTTGGTAAAGATTACAAACTTCTAAGTCATAAGCTATGTAAGGGCATACCACTATAGTATAAAGACAGCTTTGTGGACCGTTCAACAGGATTTTAATTACCCTTGTACACTGTGTGTAGTAGTTCTCTTAGGGTATGTGGTGTAGGCTAATATTGTTTAATGCCAGTTTGTTTGCTCAAGCCCAACAATTGAATAGAGAGAAGCAATTGTAAAATACCCTTGCAGCAAGGATGTGTCAATGCCTTTAAGGTCTATCAGTTTAAAGATATCATCTATGTGCTCGACATATTTCCAACTATTTGATTTGTTACATGCAAATCGTTCTTGCATTCTTGTTAGTAGTAATCTTATGAATGACCCCTGATCAAGAGTCTGTAAATGGAGAAAATATTGGATTTGTCGCTTGAGGACTATGTACTTAATTGGTGTCCAACCAAGTTCATTAATGATAGCAACATATGCAGGGGTACTTTTTATATTGAAAATACCCCTGGCCATGTCATATTGCATTGTCCTGAGTTTATCGAGGATGGTCTTGGTATTCGTAACCCAAACACCACAGCCATGTAACAGCCCCGAGAGGAATTTTGTTGTATAAAGCGTATTACCAAATTCAATACGCTTAGCATTTAAATGTTTGTTCAGTATAAATGTAATAAAGTTCTTCAGAGTCTTTGACTTTTGAATTTGTTGATCAATTATGTGGTAGTTATCTTTCAAGGATCGATCAATATGAATACCTAAATATTTATAGGTTTGGACTTCTTTTAAGTTGAGATCACCTAATCTCCATAACTTGTTCTTATCAATTTTCTTGCCTATAACCATGACTTTTGATTTTTTCTCACTAAACCTAAAACCATATTTAATAGCAAAATCATTAGTGACATTGAGCATCTTATTAAGATCATTTTCAGAATTGCCTAAGAGTACTATATCATCGGCCCACATGAGGCTAGGGAATTTTGAATTATTAAATGTAATACCTACATCAGATTTTAAAAGTTCATCTTGAAGGTCAGTCATGACGATTGAAAATAGAGTAGTTGATAAGGTACAACCCTGTTTGACTCCGCATTTTGTATTAAACCATTGGGTATTTCCATTATTATTATTATTTTCGTTTTGCAAGCCATTGTTATTGTCGTTATCTATGAGGTTTTCATTACAATTATTAGATAATTTGACCTTGGTTCTTATTCCTCTGTACATTTCTCTTATGAGTCTCCAACATTTACCGCGGACACCTTTCTCCCATAATTTTATGAACATAAGGTCCCTGTCCATTACGTCAAAGGCCTTTGAAATGTCCAAAAAAGCCAAGTAGGTCTTTTGGTTTTTATCTTTCCTTAAACTGCACAGAGACTTAAGTTTGAATACATGATTTTCTAAACGTTGTTTGATTCTATACGCTCCTTGGAAGTCACCAAAAATATTTTTATCTTCACAGAAAGCCATCATTTGCTTGTTGATTATGGAGCAAAAAAGTTTAAATACATTAGAAGTAAGGGAAATACCTCGAAAATTATCATTCTTTTAAGGGTTACCGAGGAGCAAAATTACAGTTACCAGCCCTTAAGTCAAGTTGGTTTTTTAATAATGACTAAAATCACGCTTACGATTTCAAGGGACAGACTTCCTATTTATTTTCGTCCTTCTTCCCCTATTACTATTTTTACGTTAAGAACTCATTTTCCCGTTTTCAACATTGGGTACTAGATCGATGAAACCATGGGTGCGTCGTAAAACGTCTGATGAATTTGAAGGTAACCCTATTAACATCTGATTAGGGCAAATTCTTATAGTTATCATTTGAAATAGCCCCACTTCTACTACTTCCATTGCTCAAACGTTATACAAGGAACAAAACGTGTCTTTCCCCATCGGGGTAAGGGAGAATGAGGGCAGTTGATGGAAACCAGTGAATGGTGCAAGATTTGTCCGTCTCCAGGTAGAAATAGCTTGTGCATTGATACTAGGCATAAACGGTTGTAATTAGATATTCATATAATCAAATGTAATTGGAACATTAAATCCTCGGACACTCGCCTCTATTATAACGGTATTCTTTTTTGTATTATCCTATATTCTGAAAACAGGAAACCCAAATTTTCAATATACCCTTCCGCCTACCTCTTTTGGGGATAATCTGTATGGGATGATGAGGCCTCCATCTTTCCCTAAGCTCTGTATACGGTCAGACATCATCTCGATCCAAGTACAGAATCTGCATTCGTTCTTATCATCCAAACTACATTTACCAACGCTAGGGTTACTGTTTATATCGATAATATGGTGACGACGAATGATTCTTGGACAGTAATGCGACCTATGCTGGTTATCCCAATACCTTCGATTTCTCCGCTTAACATTGACGAAACCGTTTGGCATATAACGTTTATTATAGCAATATCATTTTCCGCCGTTATTTCCCCTTTTGGCTGTTTGGTTACATCTCTTACATGTGAGAATATCGAGTGAAGGAATTTCCGAAGACTTTTCTTAGTTGTTGTTGTGTACAATGCAGAAAAAATCGTCTTATAAATATTTTATTAGATGGTAGTAATCTCTCAAAGGATAACGAACTTGGTCGATTTCAGTTTCCAGTAACTCACGAACGCTTAACTTCTACATCAACTATTGAGGTGTATTTCCTGTGATTACACTTAACACGGTATGTCCCTAAATTGTCCCGGTTATGATAGTGAGGGTTAATGGTGCATCGGTCTCATCCTTTGTCTATCCCTTTCATTTATAAAAAGGACGTTTTATCTTCGCTATAGAACAGTAGCCGAAGAACATCTATTTTGAAATTTTTCTATTCACAAAAATCACCACGCCTTAGCAACCTTTTGATGCGCACTTTTTATGACCTTTTATTTGACTTCGCCGATCCCTAAATTGAGATTGTATTTTATTTCGACAAGTCTAAGTAATGGACCCGAAGTGTGTAATCAATTTGATACTACTTTATAAAAAATGATCGTGAAACGAAAGTTAAGTAAAGAGTATATATTTATACCCTGCGTGCAGAGTCTAGTTAAACTACACTCTGCCTAGTAGAGACCATATTACAGTTTAGTAGCCCCGCCCCCACGACGGGTACCGGTGACAGTTTGGGTAAATCACTTTTGAACTACGCGCTGACCTTCCACCAATCAGCGAGCTTGAAGAAACATACGCCAAAAGCGTTCTAATTAAATATGCTTATGTCATTGGTCAATTCCGGGCTCAACGATGACTTCAGAAGGAATGACCATATAAAGAACGTCGGTCAAATTTGGCCGACAGACACTGATTGGCGCGGTGAGTTCACAGTTTTATTTTAGTTTGAAAGAGTGAAGACGGAGCTCTCTTTTAAGAAGTGAAGTCAAACGAATGCAAAGGGTAATATATTTAGGTTATAAAGTGAGATAATGGATTCAGACAAACACATAGATACACATTTCTAGTTTAAACGATTTTATGGAGGGGGTGGGGATTGATTTGTCAACATGGCATTTTCAGTTCTAGAGACTTAGATGGGGTGGGGTAGAATCCTTCTTATATGAGCAGGGGGAGGGGAGGTGACATGTCTTTTAAAGTCGTATGAACCCGGGGGGGGGGGGGCTTCAGACCAATTTCTTTAATTTGAATACATTCTAAAGCAGTCCGTCGTAGAACTGAATCTATTTATGACATCAAATATCACAAGACACGATAAAATATATTATATACATGTATGTATAAAAATATGATTCTGGAAAAGTGTATATTGTATATAAATAGTACAATGGGTACTGGGCTCATATTGCGTTAGTGCTTCCAATATAGACAGGTTGAACCTTTGGAAACCATTATAGACGAAAGATTGAGGTACACGTACAGTATAATTATAAGCAAATTGATGGAATATATAAGGATTGTTAACACAAAAGTGACATTTCGGCAATGTACGAGGTATTTTGCCAAAACTTCTAAACATTATAATTTGGACAATTGAAATAGCTTCCATTTTGAAACGAAGAAAGATGACATTTGATAATGGCGTTGGTATTTCAGGTTAATCCACAGGTTTTCAACAAATGGCAACATATGAAAAATACTGATAAGAAAGAATAGCAATAGTTACACTAAATGAGGAATGCATCAAAGGTGGACAACAATGAATATAACCTTTACACCCTTCGTAACTGTCAGTAACAATTACAATTGAAGTGAAAATCTAAATAATTCTTCAAACATCTGAATGTAATAACACTGACACCACAATAATTCTCTCAGAAAATAACAAACTAGATACTTGCAATATCATTATACGAAGATACCAAGGGGCTTTTAAACACATTTCTGACAAAACATGAACTTGTCGTTGAATATATTACGAGTTTTACAATATGGAACCGCAATACACTTCCAAGACGGAGTTCCATTTTGAATTCAGAGATCACCTAGATCCCCAAAATCTATAAACAAGAACACAATGAGTTCTAGGATATTATGCGCATATATTCCAAGTTATGAATAACATACATAAGGGTTATGTACTGGGAGGTTTTGGATACAGGGTTTATCCCAAGGGAAATATGTGAGATACACATATTTCCCGCAGGATAAACACTGTATCCAAAACCGACCGTACATAACAGATGTATTTCATACCTACTGAGGTTCTAGGTACATCATACCTAATAAAGATCCAAAATTCCAAAACATACTTAAGGTACTAGGCGTTTTCTTGGTCTTAAAGTTTGCGAGATTTTCAAAAATTTTGAAAAAAAGAAATTTAAAAAAAATTGAAAGAAAATGAGAAAAATGATTTTGAAAAAAATTGAAAAAAATGTGAAAATTAAATGTGAAAAAATTTTTCTACAAAATTTTTAACAAAATTGAAAAAAATGTGAAAAAAATTTGGTAAACATTTTTGGACAAAAAAAATTGAAAAAAAATTTTGAAAAAAGAATTTTCAAAAATTAAATTAAAAAAATGTACAGGAGCGGGACCGGGATGGATACAGCGTGTATCCATCCCGGTCCCTAGATACACTATATATTCCCGTTCGTTATGTACCTAGAACCTCAGTAGGTATGAAATGCATGTGTATAATATAATGGTTTACACTAAGTACTGTATGTGTCCTAAATTAACTATTTTTGCATGTATTGATAAGCGGCTTTTTATCTGATACAGAAATATACTTCATCATACCGTTCAAAAATGTTTTATTACAGAACATGTGCATTTCGAAGTGCCCATTGGACTATGTGCTAAAGTCTTTTAATGCTTGAATTTTAAGACAATCTGTATAGTGAATGTCATTTAGGCTAGCAAATTGAATTGCCTACATTAATATATTAAATTCTTTACCACAAAGAATTTGTTTTGAGGCGAAGCAATGAGATCAACCTTGTTAACATGACAAAATGCGTTAAAGCAAGAAACAGTATCCAAATGTCAATATTGCCCAATGTTCCACTTTACGTGTAAGAAATGTGAGCAAATATATTTTTCTTAATTGAAATTACACAACAAGCAGCACAGATTGTTTACGATCTGCAGAAATTATATTAGTTATTTTCAATCTTTGAAAATTCTTGGACCTGGTAATATGATGAAATTCTATCATCAAGATATGCCAAGTGTTAACATCATTGCGGAGATCCTTTCTGGATCTGTTGCTGCAATGCTCCCATACAATTTGATACTTGCTTTGTTTTTCATTGTGCGAAATTTTAACTACTAAGCGAATGAATGCACATAGGTAGAAACATATTATATAAAGAATTTAAGTTATGTATCACTTATGACATACTGCTATATATGGTTATGGTCCTAAATTCGGATGGCTCCTAAATTAGGAAATTAGATCGAAGCTGGTCTTTAATCAGTGTTATGCATTTACAGCCTTGCATCTGCAATTCCCTTCGTTGTACGGCTATCCCCGTCAGACCCCTCATCTGCAGTAAGATTACACAATGAATGTAATGCAATGTGAGACTAGTTTAGGACATATTCAACGTCATTACCATATGCACTATATGAAAATAAGGAATGGGGTATGTAAGTCAGATATGTGCAGGAATATGTTTCAATGGACATACACGTTTATAAAAAAAAAGTTATGTCTATGAGAAAAGAACAATGCTTTTACAACTACCTGGCTTTGTGTGTGGCATTGAAGTGTGCATCGGATCAATTTTACTTTGTTTCTTAAACTTAATTGATACCACGATGACAATAATGACAGCGATAAACAGGAGTACTCCTACACCAATGATGATGCCAATCACATGAGGTGCCAAGCCTTGGTTTGGTAGTTTATGACAGCCTGGAAAAAGTTTTATGTACTTAATAATTATTTATGAGTAACATTCGGACAACACAGCGAGACATTATATTATTTTTAATCAGAGAGGTATCCGCATCCTAAATGTAAACCGCGTTTAAATTTAGGATCAGACATCAATCATCCCTCTTCATATTTTTATCTCCCAATGTTGTACACTTCCTTCTGAAAAGTTGACAATAAGAAGTTACCGTTCGAAAAATATGTTTAATTTATTTTCATCTTTATATTCGGCGGTTTTAATTAATTCATCGGTCTTATAGGTGCAATTACAACCTAAAGAAATCGAGGATTGAAATTAAGATTCACACTTGAACAGGCTTGTTTATAATGTTATCGAATCGGTATACATGTACTTGTTGTTGTCCAACTTATGCTTGTGTATTTACCTGTTATACTTGTCCATCTAGTGATGTTGACTGATACATCACACATGTCACAGAGATCTCCAAGTTTACTCTTTCCATTTTCATAACAGTCGCCATCAATGAAACAAAAGCCGGGGTCAAGGGTAAGGTAGTTCTTATTTGATTCTGGCTTGCAATTCATACATGGGACCCCCTCTTTAAAGTCACCATTCTCAAAACAGTCATTTCCAACCAAACACATGTTATTGTGCATAGACCAAGAGTTTGTGTTTTCTGTGACATTGCAAATGTTGCATTTATTGCTTGGGTCGGCTTCCAGTTGTTGAAAGCACATTCCATCAATAAGACAATGATCATCATCCAAAGTGAGGTTGCCATTGTTGATGTTTGGTTTGCAGTTCCAGCAATATGTGTCGTTTTTACGGAAACTTCCTTCAGAAAAACATTGAGTTCCAACCATACATTTACTATAGTCTCTCGTCCACTGATTTCTGTTTTCTGTTGCATTGCAAATTTGACAACTGTCATTCGCATACGATTGTAAATGAGCATAACACCTGCCATCTATTAAACATGCCTCTGCATTGACCTTCATCAAAGCAATACAATAATTGGGTCACCCTCTCCAATGGACAAATAATGGCATTTTTGATTTATAACAGATTGCAATTTTCTCATTATGTCCTCTTATGTATACAGTGTAAGTTAAAACAAACGAAATAAAAAAATTATTCTGTTATCACAATATTTCTTACAAGAAAACTTACATTTTGTGAGCAATTTGTAGACCCAAATCCTGTACAATTCAAACACAATGCGTCGTATGACACGAGGTCAATAGAGTCACTCTTAACATTACCATCATTGCTGACTTCAACTCTGAATCCAATCGCTGGAATTTCTATAAGAAAAATAAATTTCAAAAAGTTACTCAAGTCATAAATATCCATAAATTCTTTCAAAATTATGCAGTTTTCACGTTTTCACCATTCTGAACACTTTTCGCATGATTTTTTTTAGCCAAGACTGTAAAAGAAACCTGAAAAAGCTCCCCCTTGGTAAAAGCTGGTTACGGGCAAGATACTCATTCCTGGATCAAATCATTGACATGAAAATAAAATTAAACAATACTTTTAAAAATGTGAATCGACTCAAACCATATAATCAAGTCATATAACTCTTAATGACTGTTGTGCTCTAGGATGTTTCCTTTTCAACTATTAGAAGGTTTTGCAAAGATTTGGACACAACATCTGACATAAAAGTGTTCCTTTTTACAAATCGCGGGTGTTTGCTGAAACTGTTGATACACACCTGGAGTTATGGGTGTTTCTGTATAATTCGGCCGTACAGCTCGATCAGTCGGAAATAGTGGGCAAATAATTCTTTGGTATGAGTCGAATTGAGCCTTTGTAACAAGAATTTCGTCGTTCAAATCCGTGGTTCCATTTTGTCTAATCTATATCACATGGGAACTCGAGTTAGCTAATGAAAGTTGGTTTGCCATTCATTCAATATATTTAAGTCGCTGACTTATATCAAGACATAATGTGGGCCGAATGAAGATACATGTAGTACTAAAATAAAGGTGCCTCTACACATTATTCTAAAAAATAAAGTTAGAAAGAGCAAATAAAAGAATATTTTCATTTCTAGTTCGGATGAATGTCGATTAAAATGAACTACCGATTTGAACGTGACAAACAGATACTGGTATATCCACTTTGAAAAACTTCGGAGTTATATATACCTGTAATTGTCTCACATAACAAGTTAGATTTGATGCGTCCACGAAGTTTTCTCCCATTATCGGCGTTGCTCTACATGGTCTCAAACGTACGTCACACAATCCCCTCTCCGGGACAAATAGAAGTGTCGGGGGAGTTGACCGTTCAAGGGCACAGTCTGCTCCTGTGTGTTCTGCATCGCATTCGCACGTTCCATTCACACAATTCCCATGATCACTACAATTTCGTGGGCATAACTGGTTCGTGAATTCAGATGGAGGTCCGACAGGATCACCTTCGTCGTTTATATCCCACATAGATATGTTCCGTTCAACCACAGAGGCTACCTCTGTCCGGAGAGATTCAAGAGTGTCTTCTAACCATTCAGTTCCATCTGTAAGCTATACATCGTCATGAATTTCAATTGTTAGTTGTATCATTACATATAATATTCATACAGTCTGGCACAAGTATTGCAACACCTACCATTATATCTAGCACGCATCCTCTGATGTAGGACTCAAGTTCTAGACTTTCGGGTAGACTCTGTGAAGCACTTGCTGCACTCGTGCTGTTAATAGCTGCTGTACAAAATTCCAAGGCGTTTTCTTCTGTCCACCCAGACGCCGTTGGCCACTGAATATCACAAATGCTTCAATTAATTCCAGGTCAGTTAAGACATATATGTATCATCTGGGGGAGATTCCATCTGGGCCCTATACGAATACAGGCAAAGAAATAGACTCCAGAATTTTATCTGGAATCTAAAAAGAAAAAAGAGAAAGGCAATATACTCCAGATCTACCCCGAGTCTAACAAGTTTAACCTCAGAAAATAATGAACCAATTTCAATTTGGTTTGCTGTTATGAAATGCTCATGTGGTCCACTTTTAAGGCTGAGAGTAGGTGATTTAATGCGATGTTTGAAGGAGATCTCGATCAGTCTCAGTCAAAGTCAGTAATACTTTCCAAAATTTGACACATTTCTGTTAACGAAGTCTTTAATCTCGAAACTGATGCAAAACATTTAAAAGAATAATTTACTCGAATGTAGAAATGCCTTAAAGAAATGATTGACTGGATTTTGGACAAAGATATTGAAATAAAATATCTCTATCGGTAAAACTGATGAAGTTAAGACTATTGAATTTTAAAAAATAAGTCTAGAGATTTTGATATAGTTTTTTTATGCTAAAACTACAGGGTGGGCTAAAAATACCAATACCCAACTTTAAACCAGGATAAAGATAGCTATGTGCAACATGATACATTGATTTATATATCATTTTAATAATAAAACATTTTCAAACAATTTGGTATATAACACTTTGCCATAAAATCAATATTTAAGTTTTATTATACTTATTTTGGAGGCCGGGTCGCTCTTTCAGGTCTCCAGATTTTAGGGAGATAGTAGATCTGAGGATCTGATCTAATTTTTAATTTATAGATTATCATATTGTTAGGTGAATACATGCTTGTTTATTTGCATAGTTGTGTGACAGACCTTATTATTTATGAATTTCAGTGTTGTTCATTATTAATAAGTATAATGGGTCTGTTAAAAGACATTAAACGTACATTTTGCGAGGATTTTATTTCCCAACAATACATTGTTTTGTACCATAGATCAAATGAGACTTTGGCATTCCATTACGAAAAAGTGACGTTTTTTAAAAATGGATTGCAATGGGCATGGTCAAAATGCTACTAACATGATGAATTAGATTTTCAGCCCTCTGAAAATTCGACTGAAAGAACTTCTTTCGGAAAGATCACCAAACAAGAATCTTTTGATTTTTTCAGAAAATGTGTATTGACTTCAGTATGAATGAAATGTCCCTTGGTGTTCTGGTCCTGGATTGTTATTGGTTCTCGATTGGAGGGGAGGGGGATGTTAGACATTCTTTCTTTTCACGTTAGATCATGGTCTTAGGATATATAGGGTCTACTTTTTCTTATGACAGATTTACACTTACAGTGCTTTTCTGTGTGGTTTCTTTAAAGTTTTTAGTCACCATTCCCTTTGGCTTTTGCGCTTATATATCCAATGCATTCTTCAAATAATAGGAGCTTTGAATATTTGAATTCCCCAGAAATAGAAAAATAGAAAAAACGATTTGATTAGTGATCTAATTTTCTTCTTATGACCGCCATTTTGTTTCAATTACCTTTGTAAAGTTACATATAGTAAGGGTTTAATGCAATTAATACATTTGTGGCATCGAGATCCTTTGCTTATGTTACCCTGTATTACAGATTACTGGCATTGTTTTCTTTAATATGTATGTACATACTTTTCCACTGGAATGGAACATTTCGACACCTGTATCCAAATTGTCCAAAATGTCTTCCTGCAAGTCCTCATCTGTAGGATACACGTCGTCGGTAAAATACCCACTTCCCATCATTGTAAGACTGCTCGTTACATTGCAAGCATCTGCGCATGAGAGTTTTCCTTTTGATGTACAAACACAATATTGTCTCAAGGTATCTTTCGGTGGAACCCCGTTATTCAAAAATCGCGTGTCTGTTATTCTGAAAGTAATCACGGAATGTGTAGATGCATGCAGGAGGTAGCAGTAATGTCCAGAAATACTTGATGGCAATTATCACACGCATTTACAATCCACCATATTTAGGGAGCTGGGCCTAGAGCCGGGGGGGGGGGGGGGGGGTACTCCCATAAATCGGCTATTTGGGGACGTGCCGCTAGCGTGGGTCACTTTTTCAGCAAAAAATCTATACATGTGGGTCCCATTTTGAAGGAAAACCCCTAAATATGGGTCCCGTTTTGATGAAAAAATCCCCAGAACTTGGTCTACTTTTTGAAAATCTTAAAGATGCATTATGCCATAGGTTTCTCCCCAATGATGTCCTATTGTTATTGCTCATATAATACCTCACATACCATGGATATATCTTGAGAATAACGTTTGGGTATATTATTGCCGAAATATAGGAAATAATCAACAGAACAACCAAACTCAAGAATTTAACACAATCGATTCCTCGGCTATCGAGGGGAATCCCCATTGAGTCACACAAGCGCCTTGAACCAGGGAGCTAATCAGGTTTATGATAAACAAATTCAACGACCAATCAGATAACAGGAGGACTTTCCCGGAATATTCAAACTTAAGATTGAATTAATTAATTCGAAAATATTTAGATCGGCCAGCACAATCGCAAAATTAACACTGAAAGAGGGGACTTCTTCTTTGGCAAGTCGATAGGTGTATATGTGGTGAAACTCAATATGCACAAAAGTCCAGAGGGGTCTTTATTTTGCTATCCTATGGAATAGAGCCTCTTTAAAACTGGGTATTGTTTTGAAAAAAATTGCCAGAAGTGGGTCTTTTTAAAAATTACTTTAAAGTAGGTCTATTTTTGAAAGAAAAACCCTAGATGTGGGTCCATTTTTAGAGAAAAATCCCTAGATGTTGGTAGATATTTTGAATCTCAGCGGCACCCCCCTGTACAAAACGTTGAGCAGTGCCCCCTCAAGAAGGCGATTAATTAAAGAGATCATTGCGAATCATGCTCACGATAGGCGTGGTTTCGAGGGAATGATGACAAGTGGAAGTCATCTCCAAAGGCCAATCTGTAGTCATCTCAGTTTGCAAGTGGAAATGATCAGTTCCACAGGGGCACCCTCTATCAGGTATTCCTAAAGCCCTAAACCCGAGGAGGGCGGACTACTGATGATGCACAAACGACTACTGAAACAGACCTCGACCGCTCGTCCCTGACCTTGCTCAATGAGTTCTACTTGCTGAGAGTAGCAAAGCGTGGTTATGTTTATCTAAATGAAATTAACTACTGGTACTCAAATTCATACTAAATATCATTTTGATTGGTGGTATGTCAGTCTTCACCCATGGCCATTTTAAGTATGTTGACAATTCATTAGCCGATAGGCGGATTTTCCCAATTTCTCGAATTTTTGATTGATTAATCCATGCTGCTTCCCTTTTTTAAACCATCAAACAGATCACGATTGTCTGTGTTTTCTCCATTGTCGTTTACAGTCATTACGCGAACGTTAAAAAATTATGAACAAATATGCGAGTGGCGATTATGACGTAGCGGGCAGATATACTATATCTGCCCGCTCGGAGCGGGACGTAAAGCTATATCTACCCGCTGATGAAAATATAAGTTTTTACAAACCGGCTTTATGTACCCGTAACACGTCCAAGTATGGGATAAAACCAATTATGTGACGTTGGGGTAAAAACACCTTTTCAATTTTCATCGATTTTGCGAACAATAGCCTATTTCGACCAAATTTTACTGTTCAGTTCAAAATTGCATCATTGTCGCGAAACATTCCTAATTGGATATTATATTAATTGATTTCATTCAGATTTGAATCATGTATGCTTAATGTACATGTTTATGTTTGTTTGTTTGTTACAAATTCATTTCTTCTCCAGTCTGTCCAAATAAGCCCATCTACTGATTCGATTATTCACCAAGAGACGCAGAAGCCATTTTTTGATGGCAAGATTGATGGATGTATGCTGAAGTACAATTCAACCCCTAGTTATTTGTTCTTTCAGTTCCTGATAGGCTGGGTATCTTCATAGACCAACTGTTCTAGATGCCTCCTAGTGTGGTCATCAACACGATTGGCATCTGGACAGTAAGGAAGCAATTTGTCTGTGCTGGTGATGTTGACATTTCAGTCTCCAAAAACTCCAGAGTAGCATTGGACCTGTGTGATAGAGAACTGTCCTATCGGAAATTGAAACTTCTTTCACATGTTTTTTTACATCCTGAGGAGTCCCTTTTTAACACTTCATTTCAGTAATATTCAGTATAACCACTAAGAGATCCGTACTCGCGAAGCACACACCTGATCGTGGTTCGCGAGCACGGATCTCTCTGAGCCAATGGAGAAATATGTTCAGGAGCGAGGAAATGGTGATGCGCGACTATATATTTTACGTTCGCAATGTGAGAATCGTGGTTCGAGTGGAAACTAGTTTGCGAGGTCAGAACTGATGTTCGCGTTGGTGATAGTCGAGGAAGCATGTACTTGCGCAGCGGGCAGTGCAAAAATGCAGTCTTGGACTGTTTTTTGTTTGCCCACCGTGCTAGTGAATTTCGTAATATTTTAATGAGGTTTCTCCCCAGGTATCATGAAAAAGAACAATAACCCCTGCAGTGTTCATTACATGCTCGTGTGTTGCTCATTCAAGCGCACAAACACTCACACAATATCTTTAGAATACATCGCGGTTTGTAGTCCATGGTATGGAATTCTTATTAGGACGTCTAATAAAGGAGCTGGTAGCACACTATAGCGCAGCGATATTTGACCTTATATTAAGATACCTACACATATGCCCCCTAATAATTTTTTCCCTTTTCCCGATTTGGAGAATACAATGCGACAGAAAATGATATAAAATGATTTCAAATATTTGATTTAGGTTTCTAAGCTATACGTTTGAGGTGATTATTCTCATCAATACAAGAAATATGTTATTAGTACATCGGCGTTTTGTATTGTTTCTCAGACATTAATGAGATATACAGTATGGTACAAATGAATTACTTTTGTATTAGAATGACAAATGCTAAAATTATGCTAGTTTTTCACAAAATGGGTCTCAAATATGTTTTGATATACGGGTTGCTATTCCTCGGTGAACATTGCCAATAAAGGACTTGGCTGATTGCGACTACAGCTAAAATTCTATCTCTCTATCTTGGATATTGCTCAGTTGCTTATAAAACAACCATCAAGACTTGGTCGAATTCATGAGTCATTTGAAAATCTGATGATACCCAGCGGTTACGTCAAGGAAGAATTGTAAGGCGTTCGATTGCATATGACTATGATATAAGATGACTATACTATAAGATTAGTAGACATGCTCTAGGAATATATGAACATTCCAATACCTCTGCAACCTTAAATTAGATATAAATATTATCTATTTGTTATTTTCTTATGTTTCATAAAACTAACATAATTTGTTGTTTGACCCCTTGCTATAATATGGATAAATTAAAATGTTTTGAATGGTAAGAAAACATGTTTGCAATCAAAAATTACCTAAATATTCCACACAAATCTGTTCAATCTGCTTGGCTTGTATTATAAAAATCAAACAAAATCTGAAAAGCACACTTGTGTAATTACACTAATTATACACCAAAATTTAAAGTAAAATTATGTAAAGTTTTACATAATGATAATCTATTTTATTGTCCGTATGCTTAGAATAATGGTCCGTGTCTTATAAAATGTATAAAACTTCGATTAAAAAAAAATTCATTTTGACCCCTTGTGATGAAAAAAATATCAAAACATATGCACCTCCTTGTCTAATTTCTGATTGGTACAATAAGGGATACGGATCCAAAATGTGTCCGCTACGTTTGACGCAGGCTAGATAGTAAAAAATTGAAAATCCTCTTTAATGCATATTGTTGCTAGTTATGCATGATATTCGTTGCTGTTTTTCATACGGAAACTTATAAGAAATATCACGAAGAAGACCTTTACATGTTGCTACAGAGCGTTGTCATCGACGTTTCACGATGGATAATCAGTTTTGGTTGCAGCGGGTTCTATCCGAATATTTTTCTAAACTATGCCGTTCCTTCGTAAACAGAGTCTTTGCAGACTTGTAGGCTCGATACACAGTGTTATACTCTAAGCTCAGAGATCCAGTATGTATGCAAGATAAGGTCAAAATTGCTTTACAGGGATAAGTTTCTTAGATGTTGATGATATCCTTAGTACAATTTGATCTTTAAAGTTGTACTAAAACCATTGTCAGAATCTCTCATTAGCTTGTGCTTTGCACTTTTTTATTATTTTGACTACAAAGCTAACTGCTATTTTCCAACAAGACACGATTTATTAAGACGAAACTCAACATCTGAAATGTTGATATTTAAGCGGACTTTTTAAGTCATGTTACCATACCATGTGCCAAGTTATTCTGGAACCAAATCTAAAAACCGTTGTGCAAATTGTGCAAAGGCTGAACCTAAGTACAGCAAAATTTTAAATGTTAGGAACTACTTTGAATTTAAAAAATAAGCAATCAAAAGGCTATATTGCAACAGTATATAATTAAAATAATAGAAACATATGTACTTGTCCTAACTTTTGTATATTTCAGATAGTTATATATAATGTGCAGTAAAGCTCTGGCGTTTTGTAATTTAGGGAGTTTCAGCCATGTTAATTTTCCGAAAATAACATGGCAGAGAAACATAAAAAAATAATAGGTCACAGATTTGATAGCTAAACTACAGAACAAACTAAAATATATACATTTTTTTTATTTATTTATATGATATAGACAGTACAATATAGTGCTGCGGCTAGGCTTAAAAGCATTATTAGCCACATCTAGAATTATACTTATATAAGGGGTAAACATAAAAAATTGTAAGCCTAAATGGTAAAAGGCTTAAAAATTAGGACATGTGTAGATGTTTTTATTTCTACATACTAGTAAACTGTTTCAATATGGTCCTTTAATTGCTTATTTTTTAGATTTAAAGTAGTTCCAAACATTTAAAAATAAAAAGCATACTGGGCGATATGAGTATAAAATGATAATTTACCTCCATTTTTCAAGGTTCCCTGGTTCATTTTCAGAATTCTGATCATATTCACCGCATAATCCTTCAGTTCGTGTCCTGTAGTTCTCGTCAAACCTATCTCCTCTTGGTTTATCCAGATTTGAGGGTGTTATCAATACATTAAATAGACGTCCATCTGATACGGATACCACGGTGCCACTCGGTAATGTTATCTGGAATTACAGTATAGAATTATTCTATGTTAACATCACTTAGGCTGTACCGAATTAAGATTTAACGCGTTGAACGCGTGAGGTAAGGTACAACACAAAGATGGTGCAATTTGAGCAAACTCATGTTTTCATTGTTTCAGAAAGATCTGGTTTTGTTTCTAGATATTTGTATATGTAAATGTCTTTAACAACATCCTAGACAGTGAACTTGGCAGTTAATTTCATAGTTACACGTACACAAACTCCGAATGTAGTATACTGTATAACGCGCAGTAACGGTAACGTACAACACAAGTGAATTGAATTTGCGTTATACCGTATCTCAGGTAAAACCTACGCTTTATACCGTATACTACATTTGGAAATCTTTCTGAAACGATGGAAACATCAGTTTGCTCTTTCCGCAACCTGTTGTTGTACTTTACCCTGCGCGTTCAACTACAACGCTTAATTTGGTACGTACCCTGTGAAGATACTGTATTATATGCCATTTGTTCCGAGTATTTTGTGATGAATCGGAACAAATGTGACCCAGGCAATAAGTAACTAAAAATCGGCACAGAGTAGCTGATTCCAACGAATGCTATACGCATGAATCTGTATATCTGTATATGTCACAATGTTATTTTTACCATATATTCTACCCTTGATCAAGTATATCAGAATTTCCATCGATTATAGTATAATGTAAACACAATATACTCAGAAAAGATCTCTAAATGATAGCGAATTCCTGTTCTAGGCAGCCACATTTAAATTTTAGAGTCACGAATTTAAAAAACAATTCCATAATTGACAATTCTATAATTGTAATCTTTCTAAAAATTGCTTCAGTTTGAGTATAACTGCATGTGTACAATTCTTTGAAGGGATCAGAAAATTATTCTGAAATCCTATATAAGGCAGCCATTTTGAATTTTACAGGGCCCGATTCAGAAAAAACGATAAATATTTGAAATTTACTCTAAGTTGCCTTTCATTTCACAAATACACGATGCCCATGTCAAGCAGCGTGCCTACTAGTCACGCAGTTTGAAACTCTGACAAACTGCGCGCATATTTCAAAATGGGAGACGGGGAGGACACGACTCCCAAAAAGAGCCAAAATACGAAAAATACAAGGTAAGTCTCGTTCCAAAGATAAAACCATTCTGTGAAGATGAACTTAATTTACTCATAGTACTCAATGTTTTTCCCGATATAAACCTAGTTATCTCAATATAAGGGTCTTAAGTAACTTCTGTGTTCAAAATTTACAGTGTAAAGTTATATCTATGTATTTTTATCGTCATTTGCCGTTTATTCAGCCATTGTGTCTGTGTATGCTAAAATATATAGGATCACTCTATCTGATTAAAGCAGCAAAGTTTGTGTTCAAAACGATAATATCCCATGATTTAAACATTTTTCTTGTCAAACTGCGCGCCTATATTCACATGTATTTCCCAAACTGCGTGCCTAATATTTCCAAACTGCTTGCCCATCCAAGCTTGTTTTGTATTATTAGAAAACATAAGCGCCATATTTAAGGCACATATGTGTCTGATGGTAGAATCCCATAATTGAACCACTATGAGAGTCCATCCACCAAGATGATGATCTGAAAATAATTTTTTTTTCGTTCCCAACTTAATTGTCACTTCTATTATACATTTTGACTTTCAATATGAAAATCTCATAAAATCTGACGATAAAGCAAAATTTCCAAAGTTACATGAAAAACACCTACACGTGCCTCTGTAGAAATTCCAATGATAATATGTAGTTTTAATAGTGTATGCGCACAGTTTGTAATTTCTGGCTAAAATAGGCGCGCAGTTTGTGGTTTATTTCTTTTTAATCTCCTGATTATCTGTCTTATCTCGAAATATTTTGAATTATACATGATAAATGTGTGAGGAATTAAATATAAAACGAGTCTAAAGTATTTGTCAATCATGTTTAAAGTGCTAGATCGATTTACGTATAAATTCCCGTTAAATCAGTGACGAAAATGCCATTAATCTGCTTATGTTTTCAAACTTAGATTCATTTGCACATAGTTTTTGCTTGTATTTGCAAGATTTGTATATTCGCCACAGAATGAACGCATTGAACAAGAAAACAATGCAGGATAAATTACGTTTCAAAATACAGACTCCAACTTAAATGATGTAATGTTGTTAGGCACGCAGTTTGTGATCGAAACAAACTGCGCGCCTTAGTAGGCGCGCAGCTTGACATGGGCACCGTGAAATACCTCAAAATTAACGAAAATTCCTGTTTTCCAGATGTGAATATACTACCAAAATTTCAAACAATCATATTTATGACTTTGAAAATGAAAACCTTCCCGCCATTTCAAAAGCGGCACCTATCTTGTTTTGCGTAAAACCGTTAACCAATAATTCATAAAGTTCGTGCAAAAGAAAGATTTTTGTTTCTCGGTCAATCTGGGTGACATTTTCACTCAGTATACCTTTCCTTTACATACATTGAAATTCATAATTATAATGAATAGTTCGTAAAAGAAAAGCTATGGTTGCTAGAGTAACATGAGCCGGAGTTAGGCAGAGCAGTCAAAAGAGGATCTGTTTTGTTTGAATGTTCACAATTTTTTTCTTTTTGTTCTTTTTATTTTACTTACTCAAGGGTATATCAAGGATATATTTGGTCATATAGTGTCAATCATGGTCTATACACATTTGCCATTTCACTAGCCATGCATGCCTCCCTCAAACAGATGGCAGAATCCATTTGGGAAATTTATAGGGATTGATCCTTGCATGGATGCCATAAGTTCTCCTGAGGTCGAATGACGAATTCTTGGATGACCTGATCTAGCATTGTCCTTAACATTTTCTCCGCCATCAGTAAACTCATTTGTAAATGCTTTTGGCCATGGCCTCCTCCCAATACACCTTATGAATGTCTTTAAGTGTTTGCTTTCTTGAATTTTCCAGTAAAACATACGTCCTGATGCTACTGCGTAGGTATTTGTAATTGCAAATTATCATCTTTTACTGCGACCGTTTCCACAAAAAGAAAATGGACATTGTCTTTCACATACAGAATCTTATGTCATCAACCATTATAGGTCACTCCGATGGCATCAGTGATGTCATGAATCGAATAAATTTCAACTACATGTATGATTTCAAATATGACAATCTACAGGGGTACAATCTTGTCATATGCCATCGGTTGCGGACTTAGTGCACGTGAGTCAGTATGTCCAAATATTATTCGACTATTAAGGTCGTAAAATTAGTCCTATTCGCCAGTACGCGCAAGTTGACGTTGGGGAGAGCCCTTTAAAACGTGAATCATTTTGGAAAATTGTCGCAACTTTTTAACAATCTAATTATTGGAAACGATTTTGCTAATCGACGACGAATTCTTTAGTCCTCGGAAAACTGAATCGGCCAGCACCGTCCGTTATATATCCAGACAAACAAATTCATCAGTTAAAGAAATTTGATTAATTTGTCATCCGAGGTATTTTTTATTATTTCAAACGAAAATATTTACCTTTAGTGCTTTTCCATCTTGGGCAGTTTTTAAGTTGAAACCACGAGCCAAATCTCCATTTTGGAAAAGCGTTACTTTTCTGTTCCTGAACTTCACCCCTCTTGTTTGACCATAGTATATACGGTTTTCTGCGCAAGAATCAACGACAAGAAGATCGTCTTCTACCTCGGCCGCTACTAAGCAATTACACGTAGCTGCCTTATTACATTTCGTTGTTTTAATGTAAACCTATAATAATAATACTATCATTACATAGATCCAGGTAAACATTTCAACATTTTTACTACATGTAGTGGTTTGATTGCCCGGCCTTACCTAAAAATGTATATCCTTCTTGAAACATGTCATACCCATATGATACTTTTAGAACATGAGTGTAATTAATGCTGCTATGGAGTGCGATAGCAGTGAATATGCGATACTCATTTGTGAATATCCGATACTCACTATATGCGATACTGTTTAGTGAATACTCGATACTTCTGAATACTCGAAATGATACTCAAAGGTGCATGTACGATATTCACTTTGATAGACGTGATGAAGTTACTTTTTTTACACGGTTTTGGATATTCACCAGTGAGTATCGCATATTCATCTCAAAAGATATATTCTAACCCCCCTATCACACCAAACTAGTTCTTACCCGTTCTTGCCAGTCCTACGAAAACGTCGTAAAACGGGCTCAATCTGGCTGTGGTCGGGAAATATGTCTGAAATAATTAGCTCCTTCGTTCTTAAACAGTCTTCAATACGTCCATCTCGTTCGCAGTTCGTTCAGGTCGCACCACGTCGGCGTGCAACGTAGTAGAACGCGTCCCTTAGTCTAGAAGGTCAACATGACCTAATTACAGAACGGTATGGTCGCCATCGAATTTTGAATCGATTCAAAGTTCTAAAATCACATTCCCGTCTGAGAACGATCACAAAGTTTGTAAATAGACCTTAGAAAGTTGCAGCTACGTTCATTACGTTCGCCCACAGTTTAAAACCAGTTTTGAAGAACGCAGTGGCAACTTGTTTGGTATGATAGCTATATTTTTGCTAACTCGTTTATAAGCAGTGTTAAATACGTTCTTAATCAGTTTAAACCCGTTTGCAATTAGTTCTACCTCGTTCTCAACACGTCCTCAGACAGTTCAACTCGTTGTTAAAACGTCCCTAGTAGGATTGAAGTACGACGGTTCCGTTCGTAGTACGTCCAGCTCGTCGTTAGTACGTTGTCACTCGTTCTAATTGTAGAACGTGACGACCACGAGAACATTTTGAGCATTGTCTAAGTTCTAGAGGATCTACCCGTCCGAGTACGTTCGATGACGTTTGTAAATAGATCCCAAACGGTTCTTAGTAGGTCCAGTCCGTTCGTACACAGTTGAAGCCCGTTTTCGAGAACGTAGTGAGAACTAGTTTGGTGTGATAGTAGGGTTAATGGAAAATTATGCTGGATTACCAATAGAGTAAGCGCACCAATCATTATTCTGGCGTTAAAATTTATTTCATGCAATGAATGAGTGATCGATATTTCTTAACTTATCAGAAATGTATTCAATTCCTTAATTGAGTGTCATGATATTTTCAAGAACACATAATTCCTTCCATACATCGTCCGAATTTTCAGTTTCTCATAAATATAAAATTTGCATTTCTACCTTGTAGTCTAACTCTGTATTCCTATACAGAAGATACACGCCCTGTGTATGATGTTCGTAATATCTGGAAGAGAGATACATATTCACTCTAATTTTTTCAATTTTATTACTTAATGAATGTAAAAATATTTTCTTACATAAAGTAATGCTCAAGGTAATTTTTAGTTAATATATGACTTGGAATTAGTCAGAGAATCTATTGTGGTATCTCATCAATGGTATAATCATTAGTGAAAAGAGTGATTCACATCCAGAAACAATAACTAAGTAATTACTAGTAATATAATTACATTTACATTAAATTACATGTTTAAACTAGTTGTCAAATAATACATTTTTAGAATGAAGTAATTACAAGTAATCCGTCCCCTATTTTTTTTCATTTTCTTCTCGTATTTGATTTACCGAATTACAAGTAATTAACACTCTACATTTTGTTTAAAATTACTTTTTACTTAGTTTTCCTAGAATTTATTCATATAAATTCATCAAGTAATCTACACCCTTAATTTTGCGTACTATTACTTGATTTTTTATACGTATCTTATATACATTGCGTTACATTATGCCTTACCCTGCGTGCAGAGTCTAGTTATAAACTACGAAGCTCACCTTTAAGAAGTGAAGTCGAACAAATGCAAAGGGTAATGATTATTCCTGTTATAAGTATTTGGATATACACCAGAATATCTCAATTGATGCAAACTAGTCTGTTCTAGCACATTTTATCGCCGAGATATTGCCAGTCTACTAACCTGGATGAGGGGGTCAACAATAAAAATTGATATCTGCCACTGATAGGGCTTGTTTTCCGTTAAAAAGTAGGCGTCGCCCGCAGTGTAAACCAATGGGACGGAAAGAATGTGATCTGAGAACATTCTTGAAAATGTAGCACCCTAATGCACTTTCATTTTTGAATAATAATAGGTTAAGCGACATGCTTAGGTGTAGAATTGTGGTGCTCTAGAGATTACTTTTCCTTTACTAGTTATTAATTGCCCATCAATCTTTTTCACCTTTGATCAAATGTTGTCATATGTGGATCGTTGTTACTTTTACAGTTAGTTGCGCCTTTAAAATGACCATTTGGGTGATCAATCTGGAGCTGTAAATGAATCATATTGATTTTACTAAATACAGGGTGGTCAAATAAAACGACAACCCTGCCCTATTTTTCTCATTTCTTTGTCATTTTAGAGAGGGGCTCCCTGATATTTTGCACATGTGTAAATCATTCAATTTTCTACCAGCCAACAATATTTCATGACCATCAGATTGATGGTTACAATATTACAGCACTTTAAACATCATGCTCATTGCGATGTGGGCAAACCTCAACCCGTTGTCCAAAATGTTCATACCTGAGCTGACTTCTACCTGTGGGATATGACAAAGATAAAGTGTACACAAATTACCTCAGGACAATTACAAACCTCAAAAAGGAGATCATAATTGTCATTCAGGCCATACTTTCTAAGACAACTTGTGCAGGTTTGCCTATAAGCGCGATGATGGCCACACCTGGGGTATGTTGTTTAAAGTGCTGTAACATTGTGACTATCAGTCTGATCGTTATACAATATGGTAGGCTGATAGGAAATGTGTAAGTGTGTAAAATATCAGGGAGTAATTCCCTCAAATGACAAAGATATGAGGAAAATACAGCGTTGCCGTTTTTTTACCACCCTGTATATGGAAGTAGCAAGACTATCTTCCTTTTAACAACCTCGCTGCTTGTGCATCTTATGTATACAGTTCATTATATCACTTATTATGTAGAAACGACATATAATGTATATCGAAAAGCATACCTAATGTTATAATTCACCCTAAGCCTAATCTCCCTAATGATTCACTAACTTATTAATTAATGTTTTCAACTTACGGGTATTTCTATTATTTTATAATTGTGCCATATATCTGGGTCTCCAATCTCTCCTGTAAAAATTCTTAAGTAATACAAACTTTCATAGCTGTGTAGAGATGATGCTTTGACGTCAATGTCTATCTCTTTTTTTATTGATCTCGGACCTCCAGGGGAGATTGTGACGTTGCAACGCGTAGACGCTAATTCATCAATAGCACTACAACCCAATGCTGGGTTTTTCTGTTGATGATATCCCATGAAGACTAAAACTTTGCAGAATGGGTAATAGTTGCAGACAATTGGGAGTGTGATATGAAAAGTCAACTTCAGTTTTGAGGTTTTTCCGGCTGTCAGTGGAGAGTAGTTTTCTATCTAGAACATAATAATTTTAATGCTACTTTCGCCCAAATTGCGTTTAGGACTTACATAAAATACAGGGAAGAGCATAATGCAGATTATGTTTTATTTGCACATCATAAGTTCAACACGCTACACACAATTATGCAAGTTGCTGGGCCTAAAACAGCTGGCATGGGCAGAAACATGACAAAATTTTAACCTGTAGTAAAGCCGGCCAAACCAATGGTTCCTTACTATAAACACAAACGTTTTTCGTATCATCTGTAAAATGAAGCCTTCTTATTGGTCAGTTCTTATGATGTATCAATCTTTATCCTATGCCAAGTAGTGTTTTAGGGAGATAAGTTGGTAAGATATATCCCGTATCCTGATGTTGAGGTTTCCATATCCAGAACCTCCATATCTCCCGCTAATTTCCATAACTTTTTTCAAATTTTTTTTCAACATTTTTTTTCAGAATTTTTTTTTCAAATTTTTTTTCACATTTTTTTTCACATTCATCAAATTCACATTTTACAATTTTTTTCACGTTTTTTTTCATTTTTTTCACATTTCTGTTTTTCAAATCTCGCAAACTTTAAGACCAAGAAAACGCGTACCTTAAGTATGTTTTGGAATTTTGGATCTTTAAAAGGTATGATGTACCTAGAACCTCAGTAGTATGAAATACATCTGTTATGTACGGTCGGTTTTGGATACATTTATCCTTTTGTTACATTGTTAAACAACACTTTTGTATTTCAAAGGTTATGAATGTATTTAAAATTTAAAAGCAGAAATGCAATAAAATGACTTTGCATATGAATGATTTGTTTATTTTTACACCTTGTACTATTGAAATGGCCATATGCCCCTGAAAACTCTACTTGGTATAGGATAAAGCAGTTATGTACGGTCGGTTTGGATATTGGGTTCATCCCTCGTGAGATATGCACATGTACCTTCGATCCCTACTGTCCCTCAGGTAGATATGCATATCTCCCTCTGGATAAACCCCATATCCAAAACCTCCCAGTACATAACCCTTATGTATTGCTACTGAGATTGTCCCCATTGATCATCTCCGTCGCAATACAGAAAATATTGGCACGGAGGGAACAATCTCAGTAGCAATACAGAGGATCACACGATAAAAACGATTTGAAGTGCAATACATGATATAGTCTTTCTCGATATTCTGTATTGGCACTCGACTTCGTCTCGTTCGAATGCGGAATTTCTCGAGCAGAATATATCCTGTATTGCACTTCAAATCATTCAATAACTTAGTATTAGCTAATTTAATTTATGCCTTGCAACAATATCAAACATATTTTTTTCTTTTAAAATATATATAACAAAGCTGCACTAGTCTCTAGATTTTGAAAATTTGTTAAGGTATTGTATAACGTATATCATGACCAACAAAAATTCTAAAAAGCAGGCTCAATGTCCTGTTTAAGAGTATTGAATTTTCTCCGAAGAACTCAAGTTGATAGAATCTCAACAAGTACATATGCATGTGGGATAGTATTGCTAGAATCCATTTTTAATAGTTAGAATATTGATTCACAGGACATTAACGCTTGAACTAGGGCCTTTTTAATTTTTTGGGTAAGTACTACTAGTACACCAAACACATTTTTGTCGCTTACTTCGATGTATGGTAGAAAAATATCCAACAAGAGCTTGCTCATGAACTTTTGCAGTGAAAGTAAAAGTCATTTTTTTGTTTTGAGAATTCCCAGTTTCACTGCTTCAGAAGAGTTTTAAACATTTTGATTACAAACTAGTTTCACTATATTTGGTTTGTCTGTTCTCCAATGATATTGTAACTGTGTGTTGAAGATGTTTTAAATATGGATGTTTTAAGTGTGGTTTTATCCTTTTGAATGCCATTGACGACCCATATTATACTTTCCACACATAGTCAAGTATCATATCGTCTGTTGATTTAGTCTAAACAAGTTTGCCAAGCCACCGAAATAATGCTTTCATGGATTTCTAGCTATTCTTCACATAACAGCATTGCTACTTTTTTGCTTGGATTGAGCTTGCGCTCTTTCGGATGGTCATATTCATCCAATATCTCACCGGGTGAGAACCAACGGCATACCTTTTGTTGGACAGCATTGCTAAATGGTTTATATAGATTTAAAATGTGGCCTTTAGATTGTTACCCTATAACATTCACAGCTTGATTCAGTTTGGCCTTTACTTATAATGCCGCTTAATAGCATTTTAGGATCGGCGAGAATATTTCTATGTTTTGTGATTCAATTAGCTATAAAGTGTCACAAAATCTAGCTTAATTTAGGTCAAATGTGTAAATATGTAGCATTTAAAGAACAAATGGCAAATTGCGGTGACGACATATTTCCCCAAACGAAAAAAAAATTGAGTGTCACAAATTGTTTTAAGTAATGCAACATTTCATGAGCAAACTTTTGTTGGTTATTTTTCTACAGCACATCAAAGTTTGGGGTACAGAATCATTACAGAACTTTGTTCGAATAAATTGAAATGGAAAACTTTTCAGTTAAGTATTTCATATTTTTCCACATTTTAATTTTAATAGCTTTATACATATTCAATAAAAATCTTTCTTTAAAATTGTTTACCGATTTGAGTATACCGTATGCACCAAAATTGTTATTATTGTGTTATTATAGTTACCCTATTGTATAGATGTGCATTTTAAGTAATATATTTCACTCGTGTGAAGCAGTACAAATTGATCAAGAGGCTCAAATCTCTTAGTGAGATTGCAAGGTGATTCGGGCAAACTTCAATAAATGACCACATGTATAAATGTACATTCGATTTAATCGAATGAAATCAAATGTTGCTGAAACATCTGTTCAATGATTCAGATGCATGAAATTGACCATGATAGTAAAATATGAATGCCATATAGGTATACTGCATATAAAATACAGGAAACTGTAACATGTTTACCTCTACATTTATCCCGACAAAGATGTGGTCACTTTCCACCCAATCAGAATAAGAAGCATTCTTTAAAATAGGATTCGTATTTCGGTCTTTATATGACTCCCTAACCCGACACACGAGCTGAAAGGTAAAAGATCGAATTTAGAGCTTACCAATGGTTAACTTATTTAAAGAGGTCTACCCAATTTTGTTCCTCATCTTCTACATGCCTGCCCGTCTGCCTAACTGTTCTTCCTAGACCATCCAACCTTGGGCCATCTTTGTCAACATAAAAATGGGTTAATGGGTATTCTACAAAGGTCAGAGGGCAAAGTCATTATAGGGTCAAAGGTCAATATAAAAAAGGTCAAATACCTAGATACCTAGAAAAAATATTTTAATATAGAAAATTGAATTGTCTAACTTGTTTGTACCCTAAGTGTTTAGTTTACTTGATGAATACTATTAAAAGTTACAGAGCTTCAAAGTCATTTTTGAAAATCAATTTTCGCCTCCTGTGTTATTTCGATGGGAGAGGTTTTTTGAAAAACAATTTTGACTTTAAAGACCTATAACTTTTGAACCTGAAGAAACGTATCAATCTTTTGTTAAATAACGGTAGCAAATTCAACTGCCTACCTAAGTTGTATTTTTGCAAGGACTCGGATGGATGGATATCCTGTCATATGACTTGCGGCAAACCTACCATTTCCCATTGGTTAACATGGGAATGTCGATTTTCAAAAATTCACCAATTTAATCATCAATTTTCGACCTATTGTAATGGAAGAAAAAATTGGGAAAATTTGGAGGTATTGGGAATAAGGTCAAGTTAAGTTTCCATAAATAGTTTAAGTATTTTCACCGCAAGTTAAGTAAATAAAAAAGTAAAGCGGCTTTAAGCGGGGGGGGGGGGGGGGAGCTAAGGTTGCCAAACTTATGGAAGGGAGTGTAATCTGAAATCAAATTCAACTTTATTTGCCAAGGTCATTCCAGTTTAAAATGTCAATGTCTAGCTATTTGGCGTTTCAGCATGCAAGGCATTTGGACGCTGGCGTGGCCCTTGGCGACCCATGATAAGGTGACTTGAGGTCAAGGTAAAAGTTTATGGGTCAAGGTAATTTTAAAGTCAAAGGCCAATTTCTAAGTATTTGGCGTCGAAAGCTACTTAGGGGATGCTGTGGCCCTTGGCTACCCATGATTAAGTGATCTGAGGTCAACGTTTATGGTCAATGTCATCTAAAGGTCAAATGTCAACATTAAAGTATTTGACGTCGCAATGCCCTTGAGGAGTTGACACTTGCCGACTGACGATTCGGTAACCTGTCATCTCAAATTCATCCATCTCAAATTTGAAAATATGTTCTTATCATTTAAAGGGATCCAACACCTTACAAAACTTCTTAACGGAGAGGAATAAGGGAAAATGCTTGCCGGATTCTGAATCTGTGTATTTTTTAATGATTTTTCACCGTCTTAGAATTTCAATTTTTTTCCTTTGAAAAAATGAGATTTGCATTGTTTTCCAATTAGACAAATGAGTAAACATGAATAGCTCGAAATCTAAAGGTGAGATTTTGTTTTAAAAAATCATGGATATCAAGGCTAAATATAGCTATACAATAAACATAAAAAAGCAATGGTTGGACTCTTCATATTCACACAAAAAATTAATTAGTAAATGAGGTTTGATATTTGTGAGAATAAGTTGTACGAGTCGCAATGCTCTACAAACACCAGACTACAGGGTGGATTAGGATCAATGACACACATAAAAATTAATTAAAAAATATTTCATGATAATTATCTCAAGCAAAAGCAGTTAGCGAAGGATACATTTCATTACACTCAATAAATAGTTATCACTTTTGACTATATATACATATCTCATGGGAATGTATTTCCATCTGCTCAAGATATCATATTTTAGCTTCGAAAATCACAATCGTTGGATAATACATTTGTCTCAGAATGATAGGCCACCCTGTAGCAATGTAGCTTTCACTTGAAGTGTACCCTTGGGAATAATGAACTTACTTTCAAATTGGTCTTGCTTTTAATTGTGGTGTATGTGGCTTTTTAGCAAATCTGCCACGCTCATTTCTTTCCAGAACCATCTTGTTCACATGTAACACTAGGCTATACGCGCATGTATAGACAGATGACATAGATATACATATAAATTATATATTGCACCTGTATTTACCTACATGGGAATATTCCCTTTGGAAAAATGCAAATGCATGGACATATATTTTCATCTTATATATGACTTCAGGCTAACATATTATTTCATATTTATATTTTCATAGTTAGTCTAACATAAATAATAGATCCATGAGAACAATATTCTTTGTTTTCTTAAAAATTGATGGGTTTACTGTGAATTCAATAAATTACAATTTGCAAGGGGTAAGTATACTGTATGACCCTAGTTGCAAAGTACTGTTTATATATGCAGCTCAATAGCATAAAATATGTTGAATGAAGCATATGGTATGGATTAGTCGTGTGACACACAAACTGACCAATACATGAGGGTATTAGCTACTTTTCACAGAAACCAAAGGGGGACAGTGCTTTTATTTCAACTGGGAGCTTACCTCCACACGACTGATCATGTGACCATGGTGTTGGGTCCCTTTAATTGATATTTTCATGATTTAAAAATTATTTCAGCAATTTTCGAAAAAAATATGAGAAAAGTTGTCAGACATTTATTTTTCAAATATTCGAATTTCCCGCCACATTTTTAATAATCAAATATTCGGCTATTCAGTGCAAAGCAAAATAAATTTTTAGAACTACTGTGAAGATTTCTTAAACGAATTTAATCTTTGAGAACTCAAATACCGGTTGAGGCCTTTGGTTCAACTTTTAAATCCTGATGTCAAGAGACAAAGGAGCTCTGATCAAGACGTCATTTTCAAGATGGCTTCTGAATTTCAAAATGGTCGTATTTTTCGAAAAAAACGTAATCTTTGATTTATCATACATCATTGGACGGATTTGGTTCAAACTTTACATACTGATGCTTATGGACAAAGGAGCTTTGATTAAAAGGAAATAATCAAGATGACAGCTGGATTTCAAAATGGCCGCCATTTTTCGTAAGAATCGTTATCATCGTTGTTTCAAAATCCAGTGGACAGATTTGGGGACGGATCTGCTCAAGAAGAAATTTTCAAGTTCGCCGCTAAATACAAAAACTGACCTCCATTTTTGTTAAAAAATCGTTGATAACCCAGATACTAGTTGACGGATGTGTTTCAAATTTTAAATGCTATTGCCCAGTGATAAAGAAGCGCTCCTTGAGATGCAGCTGAATTTCAAATGGCTGCCATTTTTCATAAAATACAAAATATTTGATACATGTAAGTCAAAAACCTTTATATTTTAAAGCTTCGTAGCTAAGCATTGTTGTGAACTATCGCTTATTAAATAATATTTGTGAGCTCTGAAATTAAGTGTTAAAACAATTCATGATTTTTTGAAAAAAAGTCGTTCAAAAAAAACCTTTTGATTTAAAAACAAAGTTTCACATATCACATTTTGATAACATTGGATAAGACTAAAATATATAGGCCAAAGTGATTTAGACTTCATATAGGAATTTAAGATTAGCCTAGTGATTAAACTCTTTTACCAGATTATTCAAAAAGCTTTCAGTAAACTTGAATGGAGTAAATCATGGGAATGAAAAAAAGTTCATTACAAAAGCATATTTTCCTTATTTTCCTGAATAGGCTGTGAAAAATATTTGAAAATCCTCTTTCATTAAGATTTCTGACCATATTGATGTCGATAGTAAATTCGAACCAATTCCATGATCAATATCTATGAGCAAGGGTGTATATTACTTGAAGAAAGAATGAGGTTACTTTTTATTCTTTTAATTAGTTACAGTAAATTGAATATATTTTAATGAGGGTACCTGGAGCAGTTACCACCTAGTTGCTCATACTACATGAGTTCAATCTTGAGAGTCGAAGGTCATTTAAGGTAAACTCTCTCAAATTTAAAGTCAGATTTGAACTTCTGAGATCTTGTAGATGAAACAGTATTTGTTAAGTTATGTGAAGTTGTAATGATTTATTACAGACGCCGATCGCCAACCACCGCTCGCCGGCGCAAAAACGGAGACCATATCAATATGTCACCACATTTGGTTGGAACATAAAAATCGATAACGTTCACTTCGCTCATTGGCTGTATGCAAATGAGTGAAATCAATGACGTCAATGGGTTGTTTTAGCACAGGCGTGGACTATTTTGAATAATGGATTAAAGCCATATCTCGTAAATATCTTAAATAAAATATGAAATATGGACGGGGCACTTTCATTCCGAATCTTAAATAATTTGATTAAATTATTTTTTTATAGACCAAGTGTTTATACATCTCATGCAATTGTAAACAAAAATGTAGATGATGAAACTGACTCTGACCATGCACCCCGGAATAGCCTGACAACGGTAACGTCAGATACCGTTGTCACAAATGGCGGGCATAACCGTCGCTTCAATTAGATTTTCATGAACTGTATATTTATTAGAGCACCAAAACTAAATTCCTTTGGAACAACAATCAATCAAAGTATCTAGTACTCATTGTACAGTTAATAATGTTCTACCATCGTCTTTCTAAATTACTCAAATTCAGATTCCGTTGTCATTGACGATAAAGTAGACGCTACATTGTAGCGATTCACGACCCAATTTGATCGAAATTGGGATTTCATATGAACCATCATCAAAAGAGCTCAAGGGACAATTTACGATAATTGATATTTCAAAATTCTGTTGTTGTACTAGAGACTGTGACATATCTGTTGATTTCATGGACATGCAATGTTTTATCTTTTGTTGACCAGACTTTAAGCAATCATTACCACAAGGTACCTGTTTGGAATATTGCTTATCTTTTTAAAAAATATCACTTTAATGATGGATTTTTAGACAGTTAAGATTTTTTTGATTTTTTCGGCAAAAATAAACTCGGATTTCTTAACCTAAAATGTATCGATTGCGTTGATGTTTTTATTCATGCTAATAAAATGTATGTGCTATATGTATACGATTTGTCAAATATTTGTATCCTCCAACACATCGGCCATATTAATATACACGATTGATGCATTATTTTGGTGAAGGCTATGCCAGAAGGTACATTTTGATAACATATCTTCGATTGCAGACAACGGATATATATGATTGAGTGTACAGTGTGTCAAAAAACAACGGCACCCCCTCTACAGCAAGAAGTCCTGAATATTCCATATCGTGTCATACCTCATTTGAAAGATAGTGTAATTCTGGAGTTACTCCTTAAATTTCATTTAATAAAACGTTATATTAAAAAAGCTGCACTGTTTTTAAGTTTGCTACTTCGGTACTTTGTTTGCTGCTCTGTTACTTGTTAAAGATCAAATCTTAAGAAAGTGGAATATGAACGAATTAGCCCAGATTTCAAATACATTGAACATATGGGCTAAGTTCTGAAAAACAGGGTATAGGTACTGATGGACGAAGAGCCTCTTGAAAAAGATACAGTGAGGATGTATTTCTGAAAAATGCGAGGAAGGTGCTTAGAGAATTATGCAATGCTACACCTTTATCTGAATTTTTATTGAAATCATATCCGTCCAGATAAGCTGCTGTTTGAGCAGCAACTGTTGGTCATACCAACTACTAAGAATCAGCTGTAAATCTGTAAAGTTATATGATATAAAGCTGAAATTTCTCAGGTAACTCCAGAATTAAATTGTCTTTAAAATGAGATATGACACACCATGTAACATTAAGTACTTTTTTCTGTAGAGGGGGTGCCGTTGTTTTTTGACACCCTGTAGGTATTTCTGTCGTGAATTCAAGTTGTCTAGATTAGGCTGTCAAATATTTTGTATCCTCCAAACATCAAAATATCATCTTTGGGAAATTTTTTTTAGATTATTATTTTGAGAATTGAAAGTACTTTATAAAAGTGTTTAGATCACCATTATTTAACTTTTGATTATTTGAATTGTCTTTGTAAAACTTTATTAAGCATGTGTTGGAGGATTCAAAATGACTTTAAAATTATGTGAAATATAAACGTAAAATCAAAACTTAGTTGCATTCGTATTTTTATGTTTATATTTAAATTACAGCAAAGATGATCATGTTATAACTTTGAGGGAATAGCGATAGATGCGACCTTTACATTTCTATTCAACATCCTATGCTTTTTTCATATACAGGTTTTCCAAATCTAGTGTTAGAATCGGAGGAATATTCAGGCTCTGATATGTCGGATGTTTCGACACTGTACCGTAAATCAAATGTGCCAATTTCACTACTATCTATTTCATATTTATTTACTCCTCCTATAAATTCCCCAAGAAAGTTTTCAAGATCTTCATCCGTGTCGATATCTATCAATTCCTTGAAAGTATCCTGAGTCAAGGTATCCATCCTTTCGTATTCCATGCTTTTTCTCGAATGTTAAAACCCGCTGAAGGTAGTACACAATAGACCAAACAGTTGATTATTTTTCACGAATCTACAGCTACAGGGGGTCTGCTAGGATTGCAATCAGGAAACAAAAGCAAATATTTTGTTTAGTGAGTGCAATCACAGTGGACCCCCTGCAACTGTGGATTCGTAAAAAAAGAATCCACACTTTACGCCAACAACTGTATGCTGAAAGGGGCAAATATGTTTTCTCTAAATTAAAACCCATACACTGTCACCTATGCAAGCTAAACGGTAATCCTTAGTAACCTACACGCTTTAGTAATAGCCAATTTTCAGTTGATTTTATTTTCAGTTGACCGTGCATAGCTAAAGCAAAGAATACATATTTAGCAAAAAAATCCATCTGGCAATTTTACTTTCAGAATGTGCACTCTTGATTCTTCGAGCTACAGTCAAAGAAAACAGTTATATTCATACCTTTTTCTGCTTTTCTTGTCGATATCCATATCAGATACAGGTTTTCCAAACCTAGAAGTCCATTTCACTGCTTCAGTTCGTCAGTAGAACGGCAAAAATAAGAAATTGGGAGACCATTGTACAATAATATATGGAAAAGTATATTCATAATGTACATGAATGACATTTGTATATCTTGGATTGCTTCTAGTTTGGCTTATAAAGTGTGTGGCCTCTTAAATTTGGATGTTTCTCTGCCATGTTATTTTCAATAAGATTAACATGGCTGAAATTCTTCAAATTACAAGACGGCACAGGCTTATTGCACAAAAAACTAAAAAATCTGAAATATACAAATGTCATTCATGTACATTATGAATATACTTTTCCATATATTATTGCACAATGGTCTCCCAATTTCTTATTTTTGCCGTTCTACTGACGAACTGGAGCAGTGAAATGGACTTTAGTGTTACAATCGGAGAAATATCCAGGCTCTGATATGTCGGATGTTTCGACACTGTACCGTAAATCCAATGTGCCAATTTCACTACTATCTATTTCATATTTATTTACTCCTCCTATAAGTTCCCCAAGAAAGTTTTCAAGATCTTCATCCGTGTCGATATCTGTCAATTCCTTGAAGGTATCCTGAGTCAAGGTATCCATCCTTTCGTATTCCATGCTTCTTCTCGAATGTTAAACTAACTGTACGCCTCACCGTTATTTTCAAAGAATCAACTCTCACTCATGCTTTCTCTATAACTTAAACTAACTGTACTGAACATAGCGTTGACGTACATACATACTTCATACAAATCCAATACTAATCACCATTGCCCATTCAAATGATCACGGGTCAGTGCACTCACTACGATTACTATAGTTCATTGAAAATTGGCTATTACTAGAGCGTGTAGGTTACTAAAGATTACCGTTTAGCTTGCATAGGTGACAGTGTATGGGTTTTAAGTCATAGAGAGAGTTAATTCTTTGAAATTAACGGTTCGGCTAACGCCTCACCGTTATTCTCAAAGAATCAACTCTCACTCATGCTTTCTCTATAACAGAAAACACGTCATGTAGTGTTTATCAGATGTATTGAGTTGACCAAAATACTCCTTTGTTTACTACATACTGGACTTCATACTGGCACCCTTACATATATGTTACTGTACATATTGTAGAATTAGCCCATAAGAGCTTTGGAAAATCAATATCTTATACTATCAGTATCAACGCAATAGACGGCTTGCCCAACCTAACAGGCAAACTATTATAGACAAATTTGAAGATAAAACTGATATTGTCACATTGAATTATGATAATAAGAAAATAACATTTTGTAATATTTTGCACTGGTATAACCATGCACAGTAGAATAATACACAGGGTTACCCTAAATTGTAGAAACATGAATATGTTTCGTATAATTAATTAATTCATGTATCCCAAGGATTTCACCTATTTCAAATTTGCTATTTCAGCCCTGGGCATTAACGGATTTCACCTGTTCCCTTCCTCACCAAACCTTGTTTGATTTTTGATTTTTTACAATAAAATAAACTACTCTATCACTTTTATTTCTATATGCTATTGACACGAGAACTCAGATGATCAATGGGAAAACAATGCTAAAATTGCACACTGAAATAGGTATTCCAGCAGGCCTAGGAAAATATGGCTAAAAAAGATGTTACACCCAAGGGCTCCAGGTGGACAAACTATTCCCCCTGAAAAGTATTTTAAGGGTCAGATCACTAAATTCAGAATTGCACCGAAAAGCTTTGAATGCTAATTTTCAAAAATGGGTGTATTACAAAAGAAGAAAATATGAAGAATTCATATCGTTTATTTTGAGTGATTATTTAGTGTCAATTTTTGTCTCTACAGGGTGGTCCAAAAAAAATTGGAACATTTGATAATTGAACTCAAAATCGTTATTTTTTCTCTAAAGTGCACCAAAATGTTACTGAGTATTGTTCAATCACTTATTTATCTGATGTAAAGTTTATAGGTGCAAACAACAAAGTTTATGCATTGAACTAGAGAATGTTTGATATGACCCCTTTTCTCCTGAATTACAAGTTGAAGCCTGGGACTCAGTTTTAAAATGATTCATTCACTTTGCTGTTCATTTGATTTTGTCTGAGCCATCTTGATTGAAAATTCAGCTTGAACAAACTACTTATATGTTTGCCTAGGAAGATCAAATATATGAACATATTCAACATTTTTCTACCCAAATTGATGGGTATCAAGCATATTTTGATGGCTATTGTTGGATATATTATTGACTGAATATTCTCCAGAAAGAGGCCAGGACAGTCTGTTTAAACTGGTAAATGAACCCCCTCCCCTTTCTTGTTCTAATATGAATAATATTCATTGAATATATCAATATATGTATATCAATATCATAAAGGAGTTTCCCAGAACACAAATGATATATTATATTATGTGTGCTTAGAGGTGGTCTTTAATATAGCCTTGTAAATAACTAGTCAGTTTCCCCTCTACTGAAAAGTGGAAACAATGATTTTGTCAGTTTAGTAGCTGTATGGGTTATGCAATCACTCACCTCTGACATGTTCCTTCTTCCCTACTCTTAAATGAAAATGATCATTTTGGGTATTGTTTAAGTTTAAGTTAACACAATATTTTTCTGGCAAACCCCAGATGTAAATACCCTTTGTCAACTGAATATGATTTTATAAAATGTTTATAGTAATTAACATGTGCATTAAAGCTTTGAAATAAATAATACTTGAAAAAGTAGCCGCGGAATTGACAAGTGTATATTTAAGAAAAGGGGGCCCTATCAAAGATTGACTAGTTAAATGCATTAACTTTGTGGTTTTCACCTATAAACTTTACATCAGATAAATAAGTGATTGAACTATGCTCAGTAAAAGTTTGGTACATTTTAGAAGAAAAATAAAGATTTTGCGTTCAATTAACAAATGTTCCAAATTTTTTTGGACCACCCTGTAGTTACAGCATGTTACTGAATATCTCATCAAGTGACCTAAACTACAGCAGCTAAAATAAGCATACCGAAATATTATAATTTAGTATGATTCTGAGAAAGGGATTATAGTTATAAGAGATTAGCAATTTATCTATTATCTTACAATTTAGCTCAATTCTTGAATTTGAAGATCTACTGCTATATTGTTTAATATGCATTATAACAGATCGATTTGATGGTAAGAACTAGTATGTGATATGATTGATTTTACCTTTTTGTCATCATTGCTAAGGAATACAATAATACCATTCCAATTAATGATAACTCACTTATTGTATTACTTCCGCTTGATACACATGCTGGAAGATATGCTTTTAAAATTAGTTTACCATTACCAGAACTATGGTTACCCTGTTGTAGTGAAAGGCACATTAAAAATGAATAACACCCCCTTCAATCTATTTTTACAGGTTTTTATGATTATTTCACGATTTTCTATATTTTGCGTAACTAGGACGCCGAATTTTCTACATTTTTCTTCAAACATTTCGTCTTACCAATATTTATTAAACTAGTCAATTTCAAGAATGTCGCGCCGCTACATTTGAAAATAATCCAAATTATGTCATTTTTTTCCCATTGAGCTCCATTATAAAAATGGAATTTTCAAACTTAATATTTTAAAATTCTACGTGGTGAAAAGTTGCATATTGAGTAGTTATTAATTAATGTTATGGTGTAAAAAATTCAAAACAAAAAGGAATAAAGAAAAAATGCCACGGAGAAGTCTCATTAACATGTCTTTAAAAAGCCCTATTCTTCACTAAATTAGATTCTAGGTTTACTCAGTAACATAGTTCTCCTACTAACGAGAATGACCAGAATAGTGGAACCAATTCTAAAAAAATCTTAAAAGATACTTTACTTCATCATCTAGCTTAGACACATTTTATTTTGCTCGTACAGTACAAGGTTTTTATTTATTAAGCAAAAGGTAACGGTTAAAAATAGAAAATGGAATTTCATTGCTTCACAAAAATCGTTGTAGAAACTAACGTTTTGATAATAGACCCTACAATATCTAAGGATGTCAAAATCCACCTCATTCTAAAAAATGTGTCTAAATTCCATGATGATCACTTACAGAATATAAAAAGTTACAAACTTCTAAAAAGCTCTCCTTATCAATGCTTCTTTTTTACATTTCTTCGTAGGAGGAGAAGTAATATTAGGGAGTTTAAGCTTGCATGTAAAATCAAAACGCAAACCTATTTGTTGTACCTTACCGTAACCGAGCATTATACCATACTGTATACTACGTCATTGATAGTTTGTGACGTTTGAACTAAAAAATTCACTTTCTAGTTCACTGTCTAGGATGTTGTTTCAGAGATTTAAAGAGATACAGATACAGGTAGAATATATTGTCTTTAGGGCATAGATAAATTGTTCGGTTAAAGTATTTAAATCAACGCAGTATCTAAAATTCCATTCCAGTTTTGTTCTCTAACTGCGTTATTTATTGCTTGAAGGTTAACCTGGTCATATTTCCAAATAGCTCGTTTAATAGCTGGTTCCTTGGGAATTTTACCATTAAATTTAACAGTTGTAGTGCAATGGTCAGAGTCAACTACAGCTGCAGACACAGCCAGGGGAGTATTTGTAAGAACATGATCTATGCAAGTTTTAGAGTTATCTTTATGCGTGTTGGTTGTTCAATTAGCTGCAAATACCTGTAGTTGAAATCTTGAGTGCCATTAAAAAGAAGGTCACCAGCCAGATTATCTATTGATGTACCTTTGGCATACCATATACTATTCTTAGCATTAGTATCAGCAGTAATCAAAACACTATCGATTGACTGGTTCTCAATTTTATTAAGGGCCTGTCTAATAGGGTGGTCCAAAATATGGCGAAAAACCAACTTTGTTTCAGATCATCTTCCTCATTTGGTTATTTCATGATTTTTTGCTATTTTCAATAAATTGTCATCTCCCTTTTCCTGGTATAATATGTTTCTATTTTTTCATAATAAACATTTTTGAAGGACTCTTTATTACTTCATAATACAAGGAACCCATACACCAAATGTTGAGACCCAAATCCCATGGGAAATTTACCCACCCTTCGACTGAAAAATTCGGTTATTTCATGATTTTTTGCTATTTTCGATAAATTGCCATCTCCATTTTCCTGGTATAAAATGGTAGATGTCTTTTCATAATAAATATTTTTGGATGACTCTTTATTACTTCATAATAGTTAGGAACCCATACATCAAATTTTGAGACCCAAATCCCATGGGAAATTTACCCACGCTTCGACTGAAAAATTGGGTTATTTCATATACAATACAATACATCTCTATTTTCCTGGTATTATATGTTTCTATTTTTTATAATAAATATTTTGGGAGGATTCTTTATTACTTCATAATACGAGGAACCCATACCCCAAATATGCACCAAATTTTGAGACCCTGGCCCCATGAGAAATTAATTCATGCTTCAACCCAAAATTTGTGATTTTCTGCGAATTTTCTCCTATTTTCAATAGATATTTAGTTTTTAAACATTTTAGGAGGACATTAATACGTTCTTAATACTAGGAACCCATACATTTAATATGTGCCAAATGTTTAGACCTGAACCCCATGGGAAATTCACGTTTGTTTTGATCATATACTTTTGATTTTTGTCGTTTAGAGCACCATATTTATATAGTACTTTAAGGTAATTCCTTATTTTCAGTTTTAATGGCTTCCTAATTGGAGCCCCGTGTTTTTTCAGGAACACATAACTCATTCCATTCAGATGCACAAACAGTGTATAAACATAGCACATAGAACATTATAGAAAATTACTAACCATCAACTAATAATCTAAATACATATTTGAACTCAGTGTAAAATTGAAAGAGCTGACCAAGTATGGAATGAGTTCCAAAAATAACATTGGACTCCCCTTAAAATTTCTGAACATACAGAATTACTTAAGTGTTTCTCATTGCTCTTCCTATCTTCTACATTGTGTACTTTCAGGGCATGAACATTTTCAGAGAAATGACAAAGCTCAGTGGAAGCTCGAATCCCTTGAAGATTTGGTACAGGCTTACTGGTTACAACAGAGACCATTCCATTGATACATTGATCAATCAAAAAATCATTTCTCCAAAGAAAATCAGATTTGATATTTGACCTTACCCTGCAAAGATGTGAGAAAGAATATGACATCTCACACAAATCCAAACAAAGTCCTGTGATGTATCCCTACTGAAACCAACAAACCAAATCTTTAAGGCATTTGATTTGCTGTCGAGTCATCACTTCTTAATATTAACCACAGTATATAAATGTACAAGTAAAAGATCCTAAATTTTCCCCAAACTACTGAACTTGTCGCCTTTCAATAAGACTTAAAGTCTTGATATTTAGGTGTTTCTTTGGATTAAGAAGGAATTACCATAATGTTTATTAACATATTATGCCCCTAAAACAGACATCATAAGCTATCATAAGCACCAGTTTTCAGTCAAAGCATGGGTAACGTTCTCATTGGATTTGGGTCTCAAAATTTGGTGGATATTTGGTGTATGGGTTTTTAGTATTATGAAGTAATAAAGAGTCCTCAAAAATGTTTATTATAAAAACATATCGTACAAGGAAAATGGAGACAGCAATTTATTGAAAATCGGAAAAATGTGAAAATCACAAATTTTCAGTCAAACCATGGGTAAATTTCCCATGGGATTTGGGTCTCAAAATTTGGTGTATGGGTCCCTAGTATTATGAAGTAATAAAGAGTCATCCAAAAATATTTATTATGAAAAAATAGAAACATATTATACCAGGAAAATGGAGACAGTAATCTATTGAAAATCGGACAAAACTGTGAAAATCACAATTTTTCAGTCAAAGCATGGGTAAATTTCACATGGGATTTGGGTCTCAAAATTTGGTGTTTGGGCTCCTAGTATTATTAAGTAATAAAGAGTCCTACAAAAATGTTTATTATGAAAAAATAGAAACATTTTATACCAGGAAAAAGGAGATGGCAATTTATTGAAAATAGCAAAAAATCATGAAATAACCGAATTTTTCAGTCGAAGCGTGGGTAAATTTCCCATGGGATTTGGGTCTCAAAATTTGCTGTGCAGGTGTTTTAGGTCATGGACAACAGTGAGTCAAATGAGGAAGATGATCCGAAAGAAAGTTGGTTTTTCGCCATATTTTGGACCACCCTACTGTCTAAGTTTATGAAAGAAGATTCTCGTTTTATCTGCGCTTTGGCTAGGAGAACGGTGACCAACTCCATATAAAACTTTCTTGTGGTTTACTACAATATCCACAAAAGCAATGTCTAGGCCATCAATTTCAATATCACTCCTGTCAGAAAATCTCAAAGACTCATGGATATAGATAAGTATACCCCTCCCTAGATATTTTGTAATTTGTAAAATCTTGATCATGGCAGCGGCGTAACCATGATTTTGGGAGTGGGTACGTAAGGCCGAAGGCCGAGCAAAACTAGGGGGTCCGGGGGCATGCTTCCCCGGACATTTTTTGATTTTAGACCTTAAATGGTGCGTTCTGAGCGATATCAGACTATGTAATGAGGCACTATTGATTGTATACATTATTCGTGATACATGTAAAATAAAACCACAAATGACAAATTATTGCCCATTAAATGATATCATCATTCGTCACTTATGTTCGAGAAATGGAGACTAAATAAAAATGATGAAGTGGGTAAATGGCGTAAATGAAAATTCCTCCGAATAGGAGAGGATCCATTTTGATACGAGGACAACCTTTTTTCGTTTCTAGCTGATCCTCTTTGATTGAGCTTTTTCTAAAGTAAAGTAAAGTAAAAAATATTGTTCTGTTACCCTACTATCACACCAAACTACGTTCTCGAAAACGGGCTTAAACTATGCACGAACGGATTTGACGTACTAAGAACCCACTAAGAACCGTTTGGGATCTGTTTACAAACTTCATGAAACTACTAGAACGAGTTGGTCCTTCAGTACTTAGAGCATGCTCAAACTTTTCTGGTGATCGTCAAAACGTTGTCGAATCGGTTTTAAACTGTGTGCGAACTGAATGAACGTAGCTACAACGTTCTACGGTCTGTTTACGAACTACATGGACTTTCCCGGACGGGGAATGTGATTTAGAATTTTGAATCGATTCAAAATTCGATGGCGACCATACCGTTCTGTAATCAGGTCATGATGACCTTCATGACTAAGGGACGCGTTATACGACGTTGCACACCGATGTGGTGCGACCTGAACGAACTGCGAATGAGATGGACGTATTGAAGACTGTTTATGAACGAAGTAGCTAATTATTTTAGACATATTTCCCGACCGCAACCAGATTGAGCCCGTTTTACGACGTTTTCGTAGGACTGGCAAGAACGGGTAAGAACTAGTATAGTTTGGTGTGATAGGGGGGTTATGATTTGAAAAGAGACAGAGATTGCATAAGCAGTTTTATTATACTTAGGTTCGCATCAATATTATAAGTATTTTTCATTGGAGGTTAAATAAATAAAAAATTCAAATATAAAGAGGCTTTAACACGTAGTTCAATGGCGGAGCTAAGGTTGCCAAACTTATGGAGGGGAGTGTAATATACGCCAAAGTGGTTTAAACTTTATATGGGGCCTTTAACTCTCTTAGTGCCGGTGCGACTTTTTGTTCGTTTGACGTCTCAGTGCCGGTGCGACTTTTAGGTCGTTTTTGAAGGAAAATTGTGTAAAACTCAAATATGTTCGTATTTCCAATTCAGAAGTGATTGAAAACACAATAAAACTATCTGATTACATACTTCAGTACTATACCTTATGTAAATGCCTCATATTGAGCCAATGGAATAGTGATAAGAGGAGAAATTAGAGTGAAACTCGACATATTCCTCCACGTCTTGGAAATATTTTCAATATGGCGCCATTGGGGAAATCCCTGGGGAAATCCATTTGACATGTCATTTTGAAACGTATGATAATTTATTAATAATTGATAAAAACTTCAATAATGCTTGCAAACGAAAAATTTAACGATAATTTATAATCTTATTTGAAGTATTACTCAATTCTAAATGCATATCATTACAAAATGATATATATAAAGAAGTGTAACTAAAATATATATATCTTGAGAATGATCGGTTCATAGATTTAACCTACTTTTCAAATGAAGATCATCCCCCAATCTTCATGTATGTTTAGCAGATTTTATGACTTATGAATGCATTCTGTATGCTATCAATTATACAAAGTAATCTGATTTGGAGCTATATTCATCAAGTACCTCGCGTGTGTCATTGCTGAAGCAGATTGGAAGTTTTCGTTTCACTTTCATTTTACAGCATACACTGCCACAAATCAGTCGTTTTTTGTTTTTGACAAAAACATGTGAGATTTTGATTTTGGAGTAAAAAAGACTTAAATTCAGACCTATCAAGTAAATACCTTGATGAAAATGTTGAAGAGGATGTCATGGATTCGATTTATTCAGAAATGATCACATCCAATGTTGTCAGTTCACCGGAAAAGGAGGTTTCCTGTACAATGAATTTATTTACTGAATTTTCCCCAGTTGTTTACATTGATTCAGTACATGTCCATGTGAAATTGGGCCTTGTGGTGTATCCAATGGCATCTTTGATAGGTAAGCATGATATCTATATTCCTTGTAAAAACTGAAATCGTAACAACTATCCAAGTAGTTCATTGTTTATGTACTTTTACTCTCAGCAGACTACATGTACATAATCTTAGTGTACCAGAAGTACTGCATGATTTCAATGACATACAATGACAGAGCACTGTAATATCAATGGTTGCGGAATATCAGATAGAAATTCTTTTGATCACCACGGTAAGGTATTCTGTACTCATTCATTTATTATTGAATGCATTTGATTCTTTTCTAGGCATTCTAGGAAAATACGTATGCTGCGGCAAAGTAGCAAAATGTTGGTTTGTCAGCAAAGAAAGTAGGGGAAGGATGAGTGGACCGATGCTAACATACCCGAGAAAGCTTTCGTTGGACTCCTGCTGTATATCTGGTGTCATCAGAAAGACATACTGGATGCTAGTCCATAGATACCATGAACATTGGAAAGTAATGACCAGAAATAGATAAAGGAGGTACATATGTATGACTTGTTTTAACTTCCCAAATAACAAAATCAAGAAGAATATATTTTTTCGCAGTTTTGAAATTTTGTGTCCATTTATTTTCACTAACTTTCAGTTTTCTGAATTTCATGGCTTTTACTTTTTGTAGATTTGGGAACAAATTTTTCCAATTTTTTAAATTTCTTTGATTGAAATCTTTTAGAATCCAACTTAAAATTAAGAAAACAGTACCATTCTACCTTTTTTCACCAAGCACTAGACTAAAATTTATATTGTGCGAAATTGAACTATTGGGATTTCACGGCTACTTTATTCTCTCCAATGAGAGCATACTGTACTTCCCAAGATGAATCAGTTGAAATTGAATCAGTCGAAGGGATAGGTAGAAAAAATATCGCCAATAATCTTTTTACAAGATGTTATCACTGAGCTGGGGTTTACATACTGTACAGCTCCCATATATCTTTCTCTGAATTAGATTAATCATATATCATTCAATAATAATCAAAACTATAATGCATTAAACTTTGTGTTTTCTTGAGATCATGAAAGTCGCATGTACTTTATTGATACTATGTGTTCATTTAATAGAATACAGTATTACATTTTGTGAATCTTCAAAAAATCATGAAAAGTGCAAATATAATTGAACAGGAAATTTACAGAGAATACAGTATATCATGCTAGATTCCCGGGACTAGATATTGTAATACAGTACATGTATTTTTTCCATGCAGATACTGTGCAAAGTATGAAGCAGCAAATACAGTATAATAACAATTATCATAAACATAGCCATCATTTTATTTGACAAAAAAATAAATGTCCAATACACGAGATAAAGTTTGGTCGGAATATCAATTTCCTAAATCATTTCAGATAGCAAAATATATACAGTAAAACCTGTCTAATCCGAATGCCAGTAGGGCTGGCTAAAAGCTTTGAGATTTTGAGGTGGTTTCATCTGCAAGATTCTTGCTTTTGAAGAAATATAAATGCATAAAATCATTCTGAATTAACATTAATACTTTTATTGACAACATAGCTTTGTTCCAAAGTCATGCCAGAGAAACCAATTAAGATTGAGATCATTTGTTGTTTTTTCAAAAGTTTTGATAGCATAAGAAATCAGTGTTAAATTGAAAATACGTGAGCAGTTTTGCAAGAAATATGTGATATTTTGTGAAAAGTGTTCATTTAGACAGGTTATTTTTCAAATATGAGTGTTCATTGTTCGAATTAGAGGTGTTCAGATTTCAAGGTTTTCTTAACATCGGAATCAATGGGAGGATAGATTTGGACTTGAAAAAGTGTTCGGATTAGCCAGGTGTTTGGATATACGGGTTTCACTGTATTCATTTTTAGTCCCCTCAAAAAAGCAGAAATCTGTTCTTGTTGAAAAAGGTGAGGTTTTGTTTTGTCAATTTCTAACAAATAACTTGAGCTATTTTTATTAAGTGTTCAAGAAATGGAGTTCAGATTCAAAGGATAAAGTGAGTTCATTCAGAAAACAGAAATTCACAGGACATCCATTTCAATACTTTTATTGTTCACAGTGACATCAATAATGACATGAATGAGAGCAGTTCATTTTATTATTTAAGTTAGTGAAAATAGGATCCAAAAGAAACCACAGCAAGTTAAGATTTAAGCCAAAGAGCAAATTTTGTATTTATTTGTGACATAATTTTTACAATTTTATGCAAAAACCTTGAAAAAATAGTTGTCTCTCCTGCCTAATACTCATAGCCAACTATACTTGCAATTGCAAGGTATATTTATTCATGTTTCAATTTTGTTTTCCAGAGATACATAGCTTAGTTACAACTCTCATGGGAGCAGTGCAGTACAAAAATCAACCTGAAATGGTACACACAAATATTAAAAGAACAAAGTAGGAGTCGATCTAGCAGAATATATGACCACAATTTATGACTGTAGGTATGCTATTTATGTAAAATCCCTAGTAATATTTTATTGTGAATGGCCCCATCTTTAATCATCCAAATATTATTTGTCATATTTTGAAAAAGTTGACTTTTTATGAAAACATTAAATTAAGATAAAAAGTGTCAATTGCATCACATTTTGATAATAACAATGGGAAATAATACTTTCACAAATCGCCCTATGAGAATAAAAATGTCCCAACTCACATTTTTGTGAAATGGAGAAATCAGTTTTTGAAAGTTTAGTCATCTGTTACTTCAATACTATCCATATGTCATTTGTTAAATTTTTATATATTTTTTTTGTATCAAAAATGTGTGTATATTCACTGAAGAATTCATGAAGATTTTCTAAGCCAATTTTTGAGAATATTAAAAATGGAGAAACACTAACATCGAAAGATTAAAGCTGAGCTATGTCCATTTTGCTATGTATTTTCAATGGACACAAATTTCTCTAATCGTTATTTTTTCAAAAAAAATCTCATTTTTTCAAAAATGGCACTTGGGACATTATTCTCATACAACGAAATATAAGCCAATGTGGTTTAAACTTCACACAGTGCCTTGAATGTCAACCTAATTTCAACCATAACGTGTAAAGACATAAACATACCAGTCATCAAAGTCACATTAAATTCCAGTATGGTATAATACATGGGTTTAATACATACAGTGTGGACCAAAAATGCCACTTTTTAAAAAATGTTATCTTTTTTAATATTTGATCCAAAATCATATTTATACCCAAAGAAACTTGAGAATGCTTACTAAAATAAAATATGTCACCCGCATCTCACTTATACATGTGGCATGTCATGAGAAATTAACATAATTTGCATAATGTACCTTTAACTGATGCTGCCTGATGACCATCCCGCCATTAGTCGTGATGTTAAGCCCTATGATCATAGAAGATGGGCAATGAAAAGTTGGAAGAAACTTAGCCAACGTTTCTTTGAAAATGCTATATCAGCATGGGGACCAATAATAAAACTATCATCAAAAAATGTACTCATTACATTAGCCTACTTTATTAATCAGGACCACTGGCTCTATATAATTGCTAAATTGTGTGTATGTAGGTTGGGTAATAAAAAAGTTATAGCATTTTTTGTAAAAGTGGCATTTTTGGCTCACCCCTTTGTTCTGTTGTTTGATGAAATCATCCCAAAACAAGTACAAATAGTCATACATGTAATTGCATGATATGCATATAATTTACATTCCAATTCGTTTGTTGTTTTTCAGGCAACAGCAAAGATGACTGGTACAGATTCCTGGATTCAGTTACCATTATGGAAATAAACTTGATTTACAGATGAACAAAGAAAATTTGGAAACCAAGGCATAATGCCTTTGAAAGGAGATTGAAGGAACATCATTTAATTGACAAGATACGATACCTGGTACTGTACATAACCTAATGAGCCTGAAGTTTAAAGTGAATGTGAAAATAAATGATTATTGTTGCAGTTTAGTGTAGGCCTACTTATAATCAGTCTGGAGAAAAGAATTGTGCTATGCCAGTAAAAATGTTTTACATTGTATTGTTCAATGTAAAACACTATTATCTGGCACAAGGAAGGCATTCTGGATCTGTAGTTAATATTACAACATCATTCGCGCTTATCTATTTGCACAAACATGAATGGCAACATATAATATTGATGCTCAACATAGCATCTTAACAAATCAACAATTAAACTGGTGCATCGTTCTTTGTATTGGAAGATGCTTCCCAAGATATCATTCAGAGGTGAACTCCAGTAATCAAAATACAGAAAGGTGAACATGTTTCATTTACAGGGTGGTCTATGATTATATAATTTTACTACTGTACACATCCTTATTATTGTTTCATATTTTCTGAAAATAAAATACAAATACAAGCTCATAAAATAGTAAGTACGATTAATTGCTGATTCATTAATCATTCTTGATTTAGCATAGACTAGGCTAAATAATGCAGAATGGGTAATTGCGATCTTTTGAAATTCTGTATTTTTGTTTTTTTACCTGATGTTTTGTACCTGAGATTTAATATGGTTACCATAGTAACAGATATGTTAAGTGGACTAAAGTTTTTATGAACTTTGAAGATAATGTCATCATGATGACCCATGGCAAGTTTCACAACAACTCAATATCAACTGAATGAAATATTTGTATTTCAACAATACAGTTACAAAATTTTTGCAAAATGTTCTATTTAAAAGATATTGTGTCAAATAGATGTCTATATTTGAAATCTTATCATGACATTAAGACATTATATATAAACATCTGGATACAACCCTATGCTTTATTTAATTTAGAATGTTTTATTCTGAATAAGAAATAATTCTGACATGCAACAACTATAAAAATGGCATGTAATGTGCTGATATTGCTAATACAAAACCATTGTCTTTGAATACAGATATTTGAATATTTTCTTGTTATTAAAGATACCAAGGTGAATATGGTTACTATGGCAACCTACAACGCCCTCACTTGGTGTTATACATTTATCTTCAAGCCTTTGTTATTTTCATGACCCATGATAAGTTTCATTGCATTTGGTTCAGGATTAAATCTTATATCCAGGTTCATAATGGAAGTGCAAAATATGTCAAAAACCTGTCCGATTTAAAGACGATGCGGCACTGAGATGTCTGTTTTGAAACCCATTATGGCATCAATCAATCATATCCTAATATCAGCACATCACGTTTGGATACACTATCTAGACTTGATAAATGTGTTTTTTGAGTAAGAGACGGTTCCTGTGTTCCAAAACCGAAATTAAGATGGAATGCGCTGGTACCAATAATAAGAAATATTGTCTTCAAATTGGAAAATTTCACGATTTTCATGTTTTATAAGATTTCAAGATTAATATGGTTACCATGGTAACCAGCACAGCCATTGACGTAATGTTGCACATGCATTTTCAAGCCAGTGTTATTATGATACACCATGTCAAGTTTCATTGCATTTGGTTCTAAACTAAGTCTAAAATTCAGGTTTGAATGATGGAAGTGCAAAATATGTCAAAAAGCTGTCTGATTCAAAATTAATGTGGCACTGAGATATCTGTTTTAAAATTTTTTGCGGCACTAAGAGAGTTAAACAAATGCAAAGCGTAAACGGCAAGGGACCCTTGCCCCCCACTCCACGCTTATCGAAAATAAAGGTTTTGTGAATATGCATCAATGCCAGTGAACTTACACGAGTTTGTCCCATAGTTGATCTGAGATAAGTCTTGAGACGCTTCATAGAGCTTAAGCTGCGTTCAGCTGTTGCGGTAGAGACGGGGTAGAGTCTTGAAGGGAAGTATAGTCCAGGAAAGATCATGAAACAAACTATTTTGCTTTACTTTTTTATTTTTTAAAACAATTAATTTTTTGGTTACGCGCCTGCATGGTACCCAGCTTCACAGATTACAGCAACTTTAATCTGATCTAGTTATATTCTTTGGGTGAGTATGTCAAAACGAGCACCGTTATCAGAGCAGATACTGTTTATATTGCTGAATAAAACGTTCAAATGATCAAAATGCACCATATTTCTACTCAGTGGACCTGGGTTGGTATGAATATCACCTGCCCTTAAAAGTAATACTTTTAATAGATTGCAAGATAAGATAAGGTAGATGAAGTGAATCCACGAGTAAGGTATAATGAAAAAATGGTCAAAAGGCATTTTCTAGTGCTGCACCATTTTCTGTGTCTCATGTATTTAAAGGTGCTATAGGGAATGAGTAACGTCATAATTGAAAAGTAAGTCAGAATAAAGCGATTTTTCGTAGCAACAAGTAATTGAGCTATCGCGAATACCATGTTAAGTCGATCATAACTACTAAAAGTGAACATGAACAGCATTAAAGGAGCCCACCATTGCCCTATATTGGAGTAAATCAATATTCATTTAACCTATACCTGACCTTCCCTACCCAGTCCAAAGGATTCCCCCAGATGCACATCGTCCAAGAATCAGCTTTTGCTAATACATGCAATCAAAAATATAGTCATCAGCAGGTCAACTGTAACAAGTATGTTAAATTTAGTTATTCCAAATTCTTAAATATCAAGAAAAATGCATATTTCCAGAGGACAGTCAGCATAGTAACACAAAAATATATAACATATAAAGTCTGCCAATCTACTTTTAGTTATACTCATTGAGGTAAAGTAAAATCCCAGACTAAATCAAAGGAGCAGGGAAAGTATCGCAACAGACTTTTGATAATTTTGACAGTTGATAATTTTTTTGTGAGTAGTTTCTGGCTGTAAAAAGTAAATGCTTGGGAAAGGCGAATCTATAATCTTCAAGAAAAGTTCAAAGAATAGTTTCCAGATCAATTGGATTATCTTATAATCCATGTTTAATCCACCCATCAACAAGCTTTTTCAAAATACATTCGTCATTTTCACCATCGCCCCTCATTTTTTTTACAATTTTTCATGCAAAGTTACATTGTACTTGAACACATGTTTCATCACTTAAAATATGTAAGGAACTCCTTGTGGATTAGGATTATGATAATCCAATATAAGGGGATCCAATGGGGCTATGGTTTTAGTACAGCACACTCATATAAGATGTCATTAGTGTGCCATAAAGTTAGTTCAAAATGTTTTCATAAATGAATGGTTGGACTTGTTTGATCCCCTGCTGTTTGATCCCCTGTTTAATCAATGGAGCATAACCGCAGCATTTCCCCAAAAATTCTGAATACCTGTCAAGTTGACTGTTTAATGTTTGAGTGCAGTTAAACCTGTGTGTGTGTGTAAGTTGCTAAGAAATTCTAAATACCTCTCTTTATGATAATTTCTATGATGCCTTATTATAGCATTTACTTTGAACAGGTTTTCTGTATCTTGTTTATCAGTAATGATTCACGAGGTATACAGTGCTATTAAATTCATAAATACAGTACAAGAATTCAGTACATCATACCTTTGCCAATAATTTTAGTAAGACAAATATTTTGATCCAGCTTCTGAAAAAACATTGAACATGTTTCTATATGATGATGTGTTATAACACACTTCCTTATTTGAGATTATCTCCAGATTGATTATTCAAATTATGAAATGAAGGATGATATGCTAAGAATAATTTTTGCATATTCATCAATTCAAGAAATGTTATCCTAAGAAAATGTTATGAGTAACATACACTCTTACTGTTAACATTAGGGAGATTAAGCTTGCATATAAAATCGAAATGCCAACCTATGACCAATCGCCCATACAAATGCATCGCTAAATATTTTCCATTCACATTTAGGTTGTGAAAAACATTGCAAGCTTAAAGTCCCTATTGAGAGTCTCTGAAAACCACAATAAATACCATTGAGTATGTGGTGTATACTACCTTTATCATTATTTCTAAGATTTACAATAACATCTTTTTAGCAAAATGTCCGATTTTCTTCCATATAATGTGAACAAATATAAACAAACATAGAATGATTCTATTGGTTGAGTCAACAATTTCAGTTATTAGGGAGGTTAAGATCGCACTATTTTGATGAACGTACACATGGAATGTGTAAACTTATGGTCCCCTATTCACGGTGTTATAGCATGACGGTTACGTCAAGGCGATTTGCAAAATTTTGCGGTAACGATAACAAAAAATGGCGGATGGGAAAGGCAGCATGTCCTCTTTCTCGCCTGTAGGCAATATTCACAGATAAGATTTCCTTTTAAACTAGTTCCATTCGGTGACATATATATGGATGGTTATAAAGACTGGGTCAAATCTGCCAGGTGGTCTACAAGAAACAGAATATAATCTGTAAACCTACCGACTGAGATATCAAAGTTTATAAGTTTTGATCCATTCTCGTGTTGTCTCAGTACATGAGCCACTCAAAATATTAACTGTAAAAGTAAACTGTGTATAACTACTGCAAATTCAAAATACATTATTATGGCTTGGGTAGAACATATTAGGTGGTTTCCAATGCTCAATTGGCTTTGTATGATCGTATGTAGGTTACATCTATATACCACAAGGTTTTTAGGCAATGTAGACCATGCCCTAACAACAAAAACAAAAATAAACAAAATTTCAAACTCGACAGTTTTTCTCTTATTTCATGTTATCCCCGGGCATCAATTTGCAAAGGCTACGTTCAAAATATACATTACTGAAAGTATCACCGAATGCGATTCTTACATAAATCGTTCATCCTTTCATTGATACACAGAAGTAGAAAATAATGCGCTAACCTTACTTTTCTCTTCCATCGCGGCCATTTTATTGGATAAATCAGTGAACGTAGCTGTCCAACCTCGTTTTCAGAGGTGGCGTAACCGTCATGCTATAACACCGTGCTATTGACTATTTTCACATCACTGGCCTCTTTTTGCCTGATTGATATAATGCCAATTGATGTAATGGTCCCCAGTTAAACCAGTTGAGAGATGGACAACATTACTGGGGGTCATAACAGTACTCGTTCATGTTCAAGTTCTCACACAAGTGTTTTACACAGTCTGTAGCCAGCTTTTACCAAGGGGTAGGAGCAGTTTTACCAAGGGCAAAGCTTTTGCCTAGGGATGAACTTTTTGACAGTTTTGGCTAAAAAATCATGCGAAGTGCTCAGATTGGTGAGAAACTGCATCATTTTGAAAGAATCTCTTGGGGGAGCAACAGCTCCCTTTATCTCTCCCCCTCTACCTGCCTACGAGCCTGTGTACTTAACCTCTCTAATGTTCATGATCAATACTAAATGTAAAATTTTCACATTTTTCATATTTCTACTATTCATATTGACCAATCCCCATTCATGTCATTTTAACAGGTCCTTAATCCCTTGTTTTCTAGTCGTATGTGCTTTTATTATTCAGTTTCACAATCTATTGTTTTGCCATGCCAGTTTTACATGTTTGCATGCTGAGTTTGTTTTATGTAATGTTTTTTGTTCCTTATATGCTTTACACATTCACTCAATTGAGTTGGGGTGTTGCCCCATTACTAGTTAATGTTGCCTAGAGTTTGTGACTGTACATACACAAAGTATTTCAAATATATATTTTAGAAAACATTTTATATTTGATTCCCACCCAAGGGTCTTCCGCTCACCCATTAACATAAACAAAACATGAACTCTAATAAAAATGCCAACAAGACTGCAAGGGAAACTTAATCTATGAATTGGACTTTGCCATATCACATGTATTAGTCCCGTGACCAGGGAGGGGAGGAGGGGGGGGGGGGGGGGTTGAGAGACGATCCTCTCCCCTAGGCACATTTTCTGTCAACATCCTGCAATTTTTCACCACTTTAGTACTTTTCAAGTGATGTTCGGATGATGCTTTCATTTAATTGCTTGAACTGATGGTTTCTCTTGAAAATTCATGCACATAAGGTGATCTAGTATTTCAACACAGGACTCTGAAAGCGCTATTTGAGCTTGAAGTAGAAGTATTCATATTATTACTGTTTGTATTATTAATCTCTATGATTTTTCAATAGGCTAACTCAGTCAGTGAATGCAAGATTAAAACACAACACACATGAGTAATTCACCCACCAATGCATGTTATTATTGGAAAACATTGCCATCTTTTACATCACTCCTAAATTATTTTTGTAAACATGCATTTTAAGAGGTTCATTTTTTCAAAAAAAACTCAAAAACAAACTTCATGGAGTTCCTTACATTTTACTTGATGAAACATGTGTTCAAGTACAATGTAACTTTGCATGAAAAATTGTAAAAAAAATGAGGGACGATGGTGAAAATGACGAATGTATTTTGAAAAAGCTTGTTGATGGGTGGATTAAACATGGATTATAAGATAATCCAATTGATCTGGAAACTATTCTTTGAACTTTTCTTGAAGATTATAGATTCGCCTTTCCCAAGCATTTACTTTTTACAGCCAGAAACTACTCACAAAAAAATTATCAACTGTCAAAATTATCAAAAGTCTGTTGCGATACTTTCCCTGCTCCTTTGGCATCTTACATATTATGGAATGGTCATATTAGATTAAATGGCTCTTGCGTCGTAGTATCAAATTCACCCTGCCATTTGCGCAAACAAAGGCAATTGAAATGAAACCTAAAGATAGAAGCACGCATATATTATCTAAACAAATTAGTTTCTTTTACTCTGAAAATTAATATATCTAGTTGCCATGCCATTTCAGTAAAACGTACAATCGGGTTCCAATACAATTCTAATTCTAAAGGCCTAGTTATGCCTCACAGTTGACTGAGCGGCGGCCGTAGCTTTCCAAACTCGAGAGGAATATTACAGCAAAAATATAGGGATAAGCAGTACGATGAAAATTTTCTATCGATTTTGTGAAGCTACGGCCGCCATACGGCCGCCATAGAGCAAATGTATCTGAAGCTCTAGTAATCTTCATCCACCAAACGTGGATAGCGCCAATGAGCTAAAAGAAGAAACGATCTCTGAGGCTCCATCCAAGAAGCTAGACTTAAAACATTTTTTAAGTATTCCAAATGAAATATGTTTATAGTACGTATACGCTCGATTACGCTGTCGGTAACAAATTGTCGGAACGTTGAAGGTACGATTTTTCTTTTTTCCTTATTTCACGCCTTGTAGGCAGAATCCCCATGACATTTTTTTCTCACAAACGTGTATCCTGCATATGTTTTAGAAAATGTACATGGTTGCGAAAAAAGCCAAGAAGACAACAGAATCGTCGATTTAATTCCTCACTTAAGTTACATAAACGGTATGGGTTAAAAGTGCAGATCTTAACTGTTTTTCGAAATACCGTTTATGTAACTTATGTGAGGAATTAAATCGACGATTCTGTTGTCTTCTGAACTGTTTGTTCGCAAATATGTACATTTTCTTAAACATATGATACTGATACAAGTTTGTGATAAAAATGTCGTGGGAATTCTGCCTACAACGTGTGAAATAAGTAAAAAAGAAAAATCGTACCTTCGACGTTCCGACATTTTGTTACCGAAACGAGCCGTTGGTAACCAGCGTAATCGAGTGGATCACCAGTGCCATTACCTCTTTGCCTAAGCTGATTTTCATCTCGTTCCATTGGCTATCGTAAATCTGGACAGTAGTACCATCAGTGGTTAAAATGGCCAGTTGTACAGTATGCGATGAGTTCTTAGCAAGAAATTGAAATTCATGTTCAACCGGAAACGTCGGATTTTCATCGGGGATCATGCTGCATTCAAATACGACTTTGTTGATTTCCTGTTTTGGATTCGACAATGTGACATTTTTGGGTTTGTTTGGAAATTGCGCTGAAATAAAGAACATTTTTACTTAAAATAAAAATGAAACAAATGTATATTTGTAACTTTTTATTTACTAGTTCACTTCAAAAACAGATTGATATCAAAACATCACATTGTCCACTCAACTATAGCTAACTATGACCTCATACTTAGTTTTTCTAAAATATACCTGAACAGGGTTCCATATCGTCCCCATGTATGGATCTTGTTCCATTTTTACATTTAACCTTGTGACCTGAAAAACGATCATTTGATTGGCGAACATTCCGAAAAACTGGGTCGAGGGAAAATACCTTGTTGGCTTTGTATAAAAAACCTCCCACCCACGTACCCTCGTACCCACGTACGTGGGTCCTGACCCAGTCTTTAAAGAGTTAAATCTTTAACATTTTTTAAACATTATTCTATCTCAATGTATGCTTAATTATGGATGAATTTATGTACCCATACGCCTTTATTTCTAGATCGGACATCTGTCTCGTCATAAAATAAAGCCGGTGTAAAAGGGTAGGAGGTCCTATCAAATTATGGTCCTACTCTCCATTGATTTATATGGTGACCTAAATACAAGTCTTTCCCTCATTATCTTACAGGCAATCAGGGCCAGTAAGGGCCGTTAAGAAAGGGGACCATAATCCCTGGGAGACCATCATTTCTTTCACACCGGCATTGCATAATGTTCATTTGAGCTATTTGAGGTATGAGGTTCCATATCCATCCGCCAAAAGGTATGACCCCTATATAGTCCATTTAAAAACCTGTAGTATTGTTCTAAATAACGCCATAGTTGGCTACTAGGGTACCTAGTATGCCACTATTTGGTATCAAAATAAAGAGGAGGAGTTCAACTTTCATTTGAATTACGAAAATAGCGATGTAGGTCAAAAATAGTTCCGACGTGAGCATGTTTACTACGCGTTTGCCCATCATCTCAGAATTGAGGAAATTGTAGCAAACGCGAGTTACAATAAATGGACGCTGATATCTCAAAAAGTAACCTGACTCCCTATAATTTGATGTAGATCAATCGAACCCCTATATGAACAGGTACATTTTGATATATAACACTATGGAGGGTAAGCGTTTTAAAGTTGATCACGAACGCCATATGTGCAAAGTATTGATATGAATTTTCGAATTTGGTGTTGGATTACGGTACTCATACCCTAATCAGCACTGATGTGTTATACAGGTAAGACTGCCCGATCAACAAAAAACATTTCGACAAACATAAATCAAATAGCTCAAAAATAATGAACATTTATGCAATTCCGGTTTTATTTTATTTTACTAGAGAGATGTCAGACCTATAAATAAAGGCATATGGATGCATAAATTCATCTATAATTCAGGATAAACTGAGATTGAATAATGTTTTAAACATTTAAAAATTTAACTCTTTAAAGACTGGGTCAGGACCCACGTACGTGGGTACGAGGGTACGTGGGTAGGAGGTTTTTTATACAAAGCCTACCTTGTTGGGGTCTTGCTCGCCAAATGATGCCAAGAAGTGACAAACTTTTAATAATTTCCTCCTGTTGATTAAATATGTATTGGTGAATTTTATATCACTGAACATGGTAGTACTCGTTGAGAATCACAAAACGTTACGGTTTATCATTTATTTGGGATTACGCAGGGGTCATTTTTCAAAAGAATTTTGTTTATCCCAAGGTTGCAAAGATATCCACCACTGTTCAATTGTCGCATGCATACAAGACCGTCGTGTTGAATAAAATCTAAATGTTACCAGCACAATATCCTTCAGGTGGTGAACATCCACTTGCTGTAGGCTTCAGTTTGTACACGTAAAATCCAGCACAATTCGTCACTTCAATAGGATATTTTTTGTCGCAATTAGTGGTTCGACCCAATACGCATCCTTCCAAACGGGCCGATTTTCCATAATTAGGATGTGTGCCTATATAAAAAAGGTATTTAAACATTATTATTGTAATTGATCTTCAATTGCCTCACACATCAAGTTAACACTATTTGTTTTTCGTTTAATTGTGAGGATTGTTGCATTTAAATGGCGACGCTTGAATTTTGCGGGCATTCTTGCTCTCATATTTTTTTTATCGGTTTTCACCAGATGATGACTAATGGCCTCCTCACATATGAAGGAATCCAACTAGACTAAAAAACTTTGCAAATTGTTTAAATTGGTATTGGGAACGCTGACATCCGAACCAAAATGCTACTTTCCGCATGCCGACCGAAGCTTTCAAAAAGCGGGTACTTCCGTATACAAACACCCGAACGATGAACAACGTACCTATACTAATGGGAACGAAGTTTACTCATGACAAGTCCTATTTGCTGGTACACGGGAGTTGACGTTCGACGTTTTTTGCGGTCGCTTTTACAGGAAAAAATTGTAATTGTTTGACTGCAGTTTGAAAAACGAAAATTTTACGGTAGATTCCCGTAAAAATACGGTAGGTTGGCAGGTATGCGTCGTTGGGTTTGCCTTCATGTATGAGGAGCCTTTAGACAATGTCTTGAGACAAGGCCCCCTCACATATGAAGGAACAAACCAAACGCAGTCTTGCGAAGTCAATTCTGGCTATTGAAGCTTTCCGAAGGGATTCTTAAAATTTAAAGTAATTTTAGTTTTTATTAGTAAACCATACTTACCTAATATTGCCACTATGTGCTAACATCCACCATTGAATCTATCTATGGCCAACTTCCCGGGAATTTCTTGAGCATATTACACTGTGCACCCCCGCACAAATGCCCGGATATTCCTCAATTATTCCGCTATAACATTTATGAACATTCTGCTGTAAGCGGAGGAGGAGGGAGGGACATATTTGTAGTGGCAATATTAGGTAAGTATGGTTTACTAATAAAAACTAAAATTACTTTAAATTTTAAGATTTTACTACGCAAACCTTTACTACTTACACTAATATTGCCACTATGTGCTGAATCCCAGCCAAGTAGGCGGTGGTTTAAACAGCAGAAAGACCACGGGAATAGAATAAATTTGCAACAAACTACAAATTGATCAACCCTACAACTTTAGGTAACCCAACTTTACATCCTAAAGCCTTCGGGACTAAGGAACTTAATAACCTAGTACAAGTTCTGGGGTGAAATGTTTAAACTGTGTTAAACACTTAACAAAACTAATTATTCAGATTCACTATGCTAAAAAACTACTGAGTATTATTTCATATATGACTCAATTGGCCACTACGATAAAAAACGGACGTCTATCTATGGCGGGGTAATTCAACCATCAAAGGTCAACAACAAACTTATACCACAGTACAAATTCTGACATTCTGATTGGCCATAAAGTTAAGAAAAATGTCAGAATATTTTCTAGCATAGTCTTAGACTTACATACATGACTTGGAAGTAATTTAAGCTGCCCATTGTGCCTGCTTTAAACATGTCTTCCACTCAACTTCTAGAAACAAAGATTGAAGAAGTAGCTACTGGTCTTGACATAACGTTTTCGACCCTTCTTTAACAGCTACATGTGTATACTTCTGTATACCTTGTACATGTATAGATAACAGCTAATAATTGCTTGATTAAAAGATCTAAAGGAATTATATTGAAGTTCCTTTAATGTATCTGGTTCTTCAAATCAATGCTAACTTTTCGTTCTCTCTTTTGAGTAAAGGTGAGACGAAGTACTACATCGGTTACCACATGTTGGATTCTTTATGATCTTCGAACTATGAACACCAGTTGTTTAGATATTCTTGGGATTGTGATAACTCCGAAATCCCAATTACATCTTTAAATATTAAACATCTGGTATAAGTGCTTCTGCAAAGCATTGTAATCCTTAAAGGCTAAGCTGTGTCTGAATGATACACTACGTAGAGATTCATCATTTACTCATTGCCATTAGGATCACATGTTCGATCATTGAAGAACCCATGTACACCCTCCTTATTAGTCGAGTATGCTTGGTTGTTTACAATTCAACAATAAAACTGTGCATATTACCGAACACTTTCTGAAAAAATCGGTAAATTAAAGATAGTCATGTATCCAAACATGTCTAAATGATACCTGCTGAATACAATCCTAGATCTTGGTAAAAACCCAAGAAAGAGATTATAATGGTTAAGAGTGGATAAGTTCAACTGAACGACAACACTAACTCAAAACCTTAAAGAATCATTCGACTCTAGAAGAAGTTATCAGGACAAGATCATTTAGGAACTGGTTCTGAAAACCCTCCTCTGATATATGCTGACAATTTACTAGAACAATAGTATTTCATAATTGTACGATATCATGATAGAATATATCATTAGAGAGTTCCAATTACAACAATTACAGGTAAATAAGACGACTACCAAGTAATTCAGTGACATTCTAGTCTTATAGCATATATAATGTGATAAAGATTTTTTGTGTCTCTTGGTAAGAAACACCTGCAATGTATTTATTACTAAGGAAGATATACGTTTCATGTATCTTCTAATATTGCTGTTTAGTCATAAACAAACATGTATACTATGACTAAAATATGAGTAAAAAACTCATTAGAATGCAATGGAAATGCAAGCTCACATTAATAAGACTATGATGTTCTAAACATCAATATTCTTTGAATCTGAAACAACAAACAATTCAAGTGAGACGTCTTGATGTCTAATAATTACTAGTATTACACATCAATTGAACTGTAGTGTCAGATATCACAGTATTGCTTTCTTGCAATATAGGTGTTAAAAACCCATCACGCTTCTCATCCTTAAAATCTACAGGTGTTTCACTTTCTCTTGTTGAAAATGAACCCTAATTTTGAAGGATAGTCTAGCTGTCAAGCAACGTGGATATTCGTTATGGTTTGCATCTTTGAACACAAAAATGTTCTTGGGCAACTTTCATCTACCTTGTAAGTGTTCAAGAACCGTTCCCATATAACATGTATAAATAAAACGAGAATTATTCTCGCATTGAAATCCTCTGTTAAACACCTCAAGAGGTTGACCACCATCTGCCTCAATTATGAATGGTACAGAGGAAAATAAAGCAACGTTAAAAGCCTTATTCAATTGCCAAATAGAATATAGGCAAACAGCACTAAACTACAGTAGCTAATAGGAATCGAACCGATGACTATGTGGTTCCTGAGAATTTACATTCCTGTGACAGGGCACCAAAATGCCTTGTTAATTACTTGGAATCTTGACATCATAAACCTTAGATGTATATTTGTCCTATTAAGGGGGTAGTGACATTACTAGTCTCAGGACAGGACGATTCCTTAATTCAGTGTTCTACTCAGAACAACATCTGAAAAAATATACTGTCTCAAAAATGAAACTATTTGATACAGTATAGATGGAGTTGAAGATAATTCGCATAGAAATATCTCCAAAACCGCACGGAAACGACTGTGATTTCCGTTAAAGATTAGAACATATGTATAACAGTCAGCAGAAAATGTCTGTGATTCTTAAAATCATGAGACTGTTACAAAAATAACTTGGTCACAATTTGATCACGACAATTTTTGGCATATGTGTGAAAAATTGCCACTGTTAAAATTAATTGACCAATGCGTAAAAAGGGAAGTCTGAATCTCTTGTTTGGAAGAGCTCATGTTAAGACAAACGAAACCATGTCTGTAACAAAGAGTACACTAGCTCTTGAGTATATAGTACTTCAGTACCACTAAATGATGTATTGAGGTTCTACCACCAAGGAAACATGGTAACAAGTGATTCCATGGTGAAAAAACATAAACCTCTAATCAAACATGTAAGATCTCTCAAATAGTGATTGAACTGAACACTGATGATACACTGATTTAAAGTAAATGTGTGGCTATTTAAGACACAAATGTTTACACAGAAGCACGGCACGACTGTGAACCTGTTGAAGAGTGATACGGTCATGACTGAGGCTGGCTCAGTAAAACACTCTTCAAAACAGTGATTAAACTTAAACCGTGTTTAAAAACTGAGCAACCTGAACAAGGTCAAAATAAACACATATTCATTCTGTGTGTGATGTGGTAGCAAACAAGCCAATGGTCTGGATATACAGATATAGGGACTTGTTATAAATAAGTATAACTACTTCCTCTCGTCACAAAAGAAAACCTTTGGAATAACACCCAAGGTTGTAGTGAAAACACAGAATTTGATTTACAGTCTCTTGAACTGACTTACCAAGAGATCTGAAAAGTCATCTTAGACTTCAATAATCAACTTTTGACTTCAAAAGCTGTCAACGGTCAAGGCTAAGAAAAATAAAGGAAACAAAACCTTTACTGAGGTTAGACATAACCTTACTTAAACTGGCAAACTGAAAGCCGCCAAATGTTTTAGTTTTCAAAAAACCTCGACTGTAATCTAAATTCCTCAAACAATTAACACTGAGTTGAATGCTTTATGAGAAGCATCTGGAGAAAGTAACCTATGTCAAAGATACTTCCGCCAACTCAACTCTGAACGTTAATATTCCAGGAATAGAGTCTTAATAGGAGTATTCAGAAATTATTCTTGAGAATATAAAGATTTCAGTCAGAAATGACAAGTTCATGACATTGTCATTTGTCAACGCATACAACACTTCCTATATGAATAAGTACTTGTGTTGTTCAGTTGTTGGCTAATATAGAAGGCTAGTCTAGTGACTCAAACTAAAACAATCTAAGTCACCTTCTACTTCTCTGTTGAAGAGACTGAATCAACCAATAACAGGATGATTGTGATCATCCATGAATCGTTTTCTTCAGCATATATTAATAGCAACATCTACAATTACTTGGAGAAAACAGAAACGCTCAATCAGAGACAATAACTTATATGTCTCTGATTCGAAAAGATTTTACATCTACTTGGAAGATGAGTAGGCTAAAAATGCTATATTGGTCTTTTCTGTGAAGAAGATGACGACTTCACAGTTAGGCCTACTGTTAATCTTACAGTTACTTTTGTTAATCTTTAGCCTATCCTTTTTCTGAACAGTAGACAAACAACTCAGTCCAGAAATAACTGTACCAAATGCATAAGTGACAAACTTATCCTGCTGTGCATAACTAGTATAAAAACTAAATGGACTAAATAAACCAATTATACTGTGGTCAGCATACGTGTTCTATGTATGCAACATTATATGAATACTACACCAGATTTAACAACATACAGTGTTACTTTCTAAATACATTTAAATGTATGTGAACCAAGTGTCTTCATCTGAACATCATCGTGATCACGCTACTGTAAGATGAAGAAATATCTTCTGTAAGATGAAGAAATAGAAGAAATATCTTCTTCATCCTAGGATCATACAGTCTATGCTCGACACATGTCAAATCCTGAAAGACAAATTTACTGGTGTAGTTATTTCTTCATGTTTACACAATTCATATCGGGACTGGAGTCCTTTTATAAACTATGCATAAAGAAAAGAGATGATAACTGCGTTCTTATGAACACGTATGTGTTTTCATTGTGGACTTACAACCAAAAAACACATGAGCAGTAAAGAAGCCATTTCGTCTGCGTTCTCCTGAACACATATGTGTTTTTATTGTGGACTAACAACCAAAAACACCTCAGCAATAAAGAAGCCATCTTCAGATGTAGATGTAGATATTTTTTCAAATTTCTCATATTCATCTGGAACTGAACACGTTTATGTGATAAATACAGAGACGAAAAATTGAGAGCTATGTAATCTTGAACAGTTAATGTTTTCTTTATGGACTGACAACCAAAAGAAAAACCTAAATGATAGGCAAGGTACTGTAGGCATAAACACAGTGTCTACCTTCTTCGGGCTTCCTTACTTTCTTATCTGGATTGAAAACCTCTCATGTAACATAACACAGAGAAGAACAATATGTAATATTACGTTCTCTGTACATGATGTCTTCTGATGGTCTAATGACCTGTGAAATTGTCATTTATATATGACAAATTGTCTGGAAAAAGGTCAATTGACACTAAAGACCTTTTCCATATACTTACTATAATCTCATGTCGGGACTGAAGACCCTATATGGAGCAAGCAAAGATAAAACGAACGAGGTAAGATCTTCGACATTTTATAGATCAGATGTTTTCTTTGTGGACTAACAACCCAAAGAAAAAACCTTGAAAACTTGTCTTATAGTTCCATATGATCTATTTTCCTCGTCCTCTTACTTTCATTTGTAACTGATGAACCTGTAGAACAACTAACTTCCTAGTTCCGTGTCCATAGTCACAAGTTATTTGTAAATTTATTGCGATTCTAAAATTTCCGTCTTTACAGAAGGAAAATGGCGGAATAATTGAGGAATATCCGGGCATTTGTGCGGGGGTGCACAGTGTAATATGCTCAAGAAATTCCCGGGAAGTTGGCCATAGATAGATTCAATGGTGGATGTTAGCACATAGTGGCAATATTAGTGTAAGTAGTAAAGGTTTGCGTAGTAAAAACTTACTCATACAAACACCCCAACGATGTACAACGTACACATATTAATAGGAACGAATTTTACTCAATTCATATTCGCGAGACTACGTTTAGTGGATTCGATTATATGACAGGGGGGCTTTAAGGCCTCCTCATACAGCCGAAACTCCAGCTAAACTCCCGGCGTCAACTTAAAACAATGCCATATATGTAGGATTTATATCTAATTATATGTAACAAAGTTATCGGAATGTTCATAAATTCCAAGGGTATGTCAAATAATCTAGCCATATGCATTTAATCTTGAAAGGAATAGAACATATACATTTTCTCAGGCTTTAAATAAAAAGTCTGAAATCTACAGTCTTGAATTGAACTTTGTCCAATTTACCGATATAGTTCTAATCGATTTGCAATTTTTACTGGGTGGGAATACATACCTCGAAGCCAAATAGGAGAAAATGTGTTGCAGTATTGAATTTCCTTCGGTGGTGAAGAAGGCATTTTTCCACCCGCTGCACTCGTGAACCTGTACCATCCCTCTATCAAATTGTTGTCGCACCCTGGTGTCTCATCGCTGGGTGTTTTATAACCACTCGACCGTCTGTGATCATCGATTGTCCTATAGTCTTCGCATTGTTTGGCTTAAAATAATTTCGATAATCACATAATACGTTTAAATGTTTATAATCCCTCTTAGATTTATTATTTCAAAGTTACATATTTCTCCCCGGCGACTAGTTTTAATTGAGGAAACATTGGAAAAGTGAAGAAATTGTAATTGAGCAAAATTATCCCAAGTCGTGGAGGATACTTAATTTGTATTTAATTTAATATTTGAATATCACTAATGTAATACTAATTACCAAAACACATTTGGTAAAAAAATAATGTTTACCTTTGAATTTGAGTGTCGCTCCGACCGATACGATAAGAATGGTCAGTCCAACCAAAATACCCTCGACATGCATCTCTTTACATGTTAGGAACTATTTGGGGCAGTTTATAGTGCTATTTTGTGATTCAATTCACTATGCTGATAAGAAATTCTGAGTATTTGTTTTTTATCATATATTTTTCAATGGGTTTTGAAGTGTCCTAATGATCTATTTTAGTCTATTTATGAATTTGTATTGTATAATCAGTATTAACACAGTCTAATGTACAAGCGGTTTATCTTCGAAGTTGCCATTTTATCTTATTAATATCGTAAAGAACAATTGAGATTATCTCACACCTTTCCAAACGCATTGTTATTTAAGTACTCCACTGATTAATAACAGAGAATCCTCTTATGATGCATGTACGAATTTTATAAACAAATTGCGTATACATTATAGTTTGATAAGGATTACAAAACGTGAGTAGTAATTTTATATGAATGAAATTTGAAAAAAATCAATGCAGGTTAGTCAATTAGGTTTAGTCTTAGATAACTATTTTGTTCCCTTAAGTAAGTGAGTAAGATTAACAGGTACAATCGATTGTTAATGGGACTCATCTCTAACCCTTACGACAATGGTAATACACTTGCCAATTACAGAATACAAAATAAACATCTTCAGAAAAAGCTTGTTTATTAACTTCACGTTTGACAAGTGTTCTATAATTAAATTAAAATTAATTAAAAAGCATGCAAATGTTTTACAGACATGTCAAACTAGTAAGTAACTTGCTTTTTCCGCTTAATTCCATTAGTATGAGCATTTTATACAAAGTATCATTGTATGAGCCATGCCACAGGAAAAGGGGTCTTAGACTATCAAAGATTTTTTCAATATTTTGATTTTTTGTTTATCTTGAAGTAACTCTCTGACGATTCTAGGCCGAATTTCGACAATTTAAGCGATATGATTTCAAGAAAATAGTCTTACCTTTCTATTAGGATGGGTTCAGGTGCCAAAAATAACTGATCCATGGGAATATATCATTTTGAAAATTTGAAGCAAGAAATATTTTTTCGGAGCCATGTTTTTTTTACGAATCATAACAGGAAATAGATTATCTAAATGAAAACTGAATTTACATCATTAATCCTGGTTTTAACTTAAAAATTTACCGAAATAGATATTTAAATATTATTAAAATGATTATTGACTATTTTTTTTATTAATTTTATGCAGTGATTCGACTGTTTTCTAAAATTCATAATATATCTTTAAAATTATATTATTGTTTTCTCAACTTGTCTCTGTGGCCGAATGGATAAAGGCGCTGGACGACCCGGTCGAGACCAAGGATTTTTTATTTTTTATTTATCTCTCAGACGCGATTTTTTTTAAATCTCTTTTTAAACAACATATAGTCATATCTATTACTTTTTGAGGATTTAGATTTTAGATACATCGTAAATGCCTTACTTAAAAAAGCACAGAGACCTTTCAAATGAGCCATGACTTATGTCTTATCAATTTTTCCGTGCAGATATAGACCAAGAGACAGATTTGAATTTAGCACATTTTCCTCTTAATCTTGAGCACATTTTTGGCTCTGTAGCACAACTTTAGTTTTTGTGATAAAACCGGTTTCCCTATGGCCAGGCTCATATATTACCTTGGAATAAAATCAAAATGGTTGAGTATTCCCATACATTACTGATGTATAAGAAAATCGTTTTACCCTACGGTACAGCCCCGTATTGTATCACCATCGATATTAAATAATATCAAAGTTTATTGAAATAAAGAGGTGATTGAAATTCGACATGGCGGCAAGAAAAACTTAGGTAAGGGCACGGACCTCTGCCAGATTACCTCCTCTGTGTATAGGCTCAATAAATATACTAATTTCCTTTGAGCCTACTACCAACATGGGCTGGATCTGGCTCCGGATCTGTGGGTAAGGGGCCAAAACCCCAGGCGTCAGAACCATTTACAAATGTTTGTCTTATTAGGTTTTAATTCATTTACCCTCATTTGAATTTTCTCATCCTCCGATCACAGGGCTTCAAAATCCAGAATATGTTCTTTCTATTTACCCCCTGCGATAAGCAGTTAGTATTTCCCCGATTAAGAACTCGCACTCTGATTGGCTGTCGCAACACTGCGACATAAATCATAAGTCATTGCGCATTATTAGATCACGTGATTCAGTTTAATCGGGCGCTTCAAAATTGGTTATATATAGCAGGGGGAAGAAGGAGGTACGGATTCTGGATACCTGCTTAGGGGAATGAATTTTCTTGGAATTCAAACTATTTAGATAATTAAATGCAGTAAGCTTAATATTTTAACATCAGACATGCTTTAGACATGTGAATAGCGACACCATACTGTTTCGCGCTATTAACATATTGCGCTGAAGATAACAAAGGAAATTCTAAAAATGTTATTTAGGGATACAAGAACTATTGTTTAAACTAATAAAACAATATCAATGTTTTAGTTTTTTCCTCAAAGACTATCAAAGTTTATCGAAATAATAAGGCGATTGAAAGTCAACATGACGTCAACCTTATTGCCGAACTTGGGTAAGGGGTCACAACCCTTTACAAATGTTGGTCTTATACTCTTTATCTTCCCTCATTTGGAATTTTTTTGTATTCAAACTATTCAGATAATTCAATGCAGTAAATAATAACATTTTAAGCGATTGAATAATGATTCGCATGTCTAAAACGCGTATAGCGAGACCATACTGTTTCGCACTATAAACATTTCGCGTTGTAGATAATAAATGGAATTCTAAAAGAAAAAGCGATGATACCTATGCGGTGCTTACCATGCTTTATTAATGCTCATGAAAAAAATTGACAACAAAACATTTCAGCTTATCAAACGCCGTAATTTAAAGAACACTCTTGGTGAATATGTAACAGTTTCCTTTTCTTGCATCGCTGAATAGGGAACGTATCGCTTTTATTTAGTGATCCTGTTCTAGCAAAGCGGGAAAATTGAGGCTTTTTTGCCACAACGTCATACCCATATTTAAGACGATGTAGTGAAATATTTTCAGAGTGAACATTCAAATTTTTGTCATTCAATGAGATCATATATGAAACCCTTCCGAAAAAAACAAACGGAAGCAGTGCATTCATGGTTCCCCAAAATTGGCAAGGTTAGAGGTGAGTCCTCTTAACAACGAATAGTTCATACAATTGTCAAAAACCTCTGGAGAGTGAAACAAATATAAAGTAAGTATTTTACTAAAACCATTTGTACTTCAGTAACATCTCCATTGGAAAATTGCTATGCCCCCTCCCCCGATATCAGTAAGCCTATTAATATTAATGTTTATGCGTATTTTATTTTATTTTAAACCATAGGACTAATTCACAACGATTGGCGGTTTGGCGTTATCAAAATGAGGTCGAAATTCATGAATATATGGTCGATTGCCTCTCTGACAATTGCTGTATGCCTGCCAGGTAAAATATTTTAATTTCATCCGTTACATAACAATTTGCAAATTAGCCTTTTCATTCTGGCTCTTTGCATCTATTTATTAAAGTTAACCCTAATGTGCACAGTGTTGGATGACCCTCTCCTGGTTTTCCTCGGTACTTTTCTGGCATTAAAAAATTGTTTTAATCGGAGTAGCTATAGCTACAGATAAAATACCATGCTTGACTAGTGGGCATACATCAATAAAACCTTTTTAAGAGGTACCGAACATGTCTGTCAGATATCTGCCAACAATATAGTATCTCTATTAATTTTGTAGAAGAAATTTATTTGCCTCCCCTCCCCCAAGATTTTTCCATAGTGCCGCTATTTTTAGTCATTTTCATATTTACAATATAGTTTATATATGCATCAAAATATTACGGATTCTAATATGATACGTGGCGTCACAATACAATAGCTAGAAAAATTGATTTACTGTTCTATACAAGGGCTTATTCAATCCCCGGGCTTAAGTTGTGTACCAAACAAAACGACATCCGGTGCTTTATATGATCTGCATTACGCAATGGTGTATAGAGGGGTCAGTTTTCTAAGACCTAGCGGTTATTTTACTCTGTGACATTGCAAACCGTTCAAATCATTAGCTACATAATTGATTAACTCAAATATATGAGATGTAAATGAGGGTTAATACAAACAGAATAAACAGGGAAATGTACTTGAAGTGGCGATTGTGTTTTCTGTCAGTCAGTCTTACCCCCCTAACCCAGCTCTATAGCGCGGTATAAGGTGACCGGCCTGATTATGCAAATGAGAAGACCCCGTTGGTTTCTCGTCAGAACAATCAAAACGGACGCGGACAATCTTCGTTTTAAATGCCGTTTCTCATCATTTCGTGACCAAAATTCACTAAACTATATGAAATATGTTAGTAAAGATGGATTGATTTTACTTACCAATCATCAACATGAGCTGGCAATTTCAGTTTTGGGAGTTCACCTTAATAAAATCCCCAATGTGCATGGGATTCTTCAAACAGCCAATAGTATTGTACATTCGGCGGACTGCTGTTGTACAGTAGAGCATCCTGCAATCCGTGTTGCTAAAGTACGAACGGTCACGAAATGGCGTGATGCATATCGCCGTGTAAAAAGGCAAACTAGGTGTGGATTTTTTGGATGGGATCGGTGTACGAGATGGAGCAATCAACGTTTGTGAGTTATATATGCAACAAGATCTGCAATAGCAATCTGATGATTCTTTAAATGAATGATGGGGTGGGAGAGCAGGCGGTTCCTACAAGAAAAGCCAATAAATCTGGAAGACTTATTTTTTCAAGAGAAGGTTTACTACCAAATTGCTAAATGAATAGGCTCATGGTATGGTAAAATAATAGGTGTTCTAGAATTTTAGTGAATCGATACGCTTCTAAAAAATATATATAAACTGAAAGGAAGGGGGGGGGGTGGAGTGAACGGAGGGGGTAGTAATATGTCTTAAAGGTGGAATTCATTTACACATTTTACAAAATGACTCGAAAGAAAGAGTGTCACACCTATGAAGAGTAAAAAATGCCGGGGAAAAGAGTTTAGCCAAGTTATAGAAAATAAACTCAGATAACATCTTTTATTGACACATCACTTCCTCTGTTCAATTTTAATTACTTTTGATATTATAGACACTTATTTTAAAAAGCCAGCGATTACATTAATTGTGTGGTGATAACCTCTCTTGCAACTATTGAATACAGGTCGTGCAGACCCCTGTTGCTTGGTTTACAGAGAACATTGACTTGGACACGTTGGTAGCGTTGCGCCTTTTTTGATAGATCTCACACCTTAGAAGTGTATCAGTTCATAAAAATCATAAAATACCTAACGAATTTCACCATACCATACACCTATTCATTTAGCGATTTATTCGTAAACTTTCTCGGGAAAAAATAAATCTTGCAGATTTGTTGAATTTTCTAGCAGAAATTGGCAGCTTCCCCTCCGTTCTATTTCCAATCACCGGGCATGTATTTGCGCACAAACCAAGTAAAGTAAATCTATATGCGTCCTAACACCAATGTAATTTAAGATTCGGAACAATACATTATAACCAAGTACTAGAAAGATTGTCAATAATGCTCTTTAAATAAATGGCATTAATGGACTGATTTGAAAATGCATTACAATTTTCTACTTATTTTAGTCGAGTTTCATATGAACATGTTGAAACGTTTTATGTATTAGTTCCACAACCATGTCCAAAGGGTAAAGAAGTGTGTTACCAAGGTGCCAAGCTAGCAAAGCAGTGTACAAGTAAGTTTAGACCGACGAGTAGCTTGTATATTGAGATATTTTAATTAACAGATGACAAATATATGAAACTGTACACGGTGGGGATTGTCATCACGTGACCTTCGTAATTGATGGTGTCTGAACAAGTTGTACGATTTTCTCGATTAAGCCAGAAAAATGAATATTTTTCATATTTATACTTTGTTAACAGCGTCAAATATCTCCCCACTTATGTATACTATCTTAGTCTTTCAAACGAACCTAAATTGACAAGCAGAGGACGCATATTATTTGAGATATGACTGTTTTTCGTTTCGAAGAATGATGGTGTCTGAACAACTCTTCCATTCTGTATGATGGTGTCTGTACAAATTTAAAAATACACTACTTGGAAAGTAGTCCTCGTGTTTTCGTGTGTTTTTTATATACATCTGCTTCTTTCCAATATGTTAAACCAAAATCAACCTAGAATTGTGATGTTTGCCTGTTATCACTGCCATCCATTGGTTGAATTTCCAACATCCACTGAACGATTTGCAAATCATGTGTGGGACAATAATCCATCAGAGGAATTTAGATACATCGTGTATTGCCACCAGAAACTGGGCGATAAAGTTATTTGATCAGACGTTATTTATCCAATATTACAAAAGATTACTTGATGTACTTGAAGAAAACAATATAAAATGAATCCATCAATCGATTTAGACTGCCCAGGGATGGTATTATTCAGCATCTTCGCACGCTCGGTCTTCATTGCGTTCCGACGGGAGCCGAGTGAACGAAGATGATTATTCAGTAAAGCCAGTCACCTTTTGAGAGGCCAGAGAAATCTGACCAATCAAAATACAGGATTTCTTCGTGATGTCATTGTCCTGATTAAAGTCAATTGCTCTGCAAAATTATGTAACATTAATAGGGTCTAGCTTCTGCACTGTATAATAACTTATTAAATATAGGCTTTGTATAAAAAAAACTTGTACCTTATGCCCACGTACCATCGTACGTGAGTCGTGATTCAGTCTTTGAAGGGTTCAATTTTTAAAGCTTTAAAGGATTGTCTGATCAATTTTTTAAAAATAGCGCCATAGGCTCAAAGGCACGTCCAATAGTCTTGGGGATCGTAAATTCATCCCTACACACGAAAGTGTAATTGTTTGCTCATATTATGGATGGTGATTCCGAATTGGATGACGGGGAGAGTAGTACACCCATAAAGACAAGGTTGTAATGCAACCTAAATGTGGCAATATAGTCACACCTTAAAGACGACTTCCTGGAAGTCCTCAGCAAATGAAAAACGTGACAATTTTAGTGAATATTGCTTCTAGTGAACGAGCATTAATAGATAAAGGATCCGTCATACTAATATTATAAAACTGCCCCCAGGTCATTCATGACCATTATGACATATAATATGGTATTTAGAAAGGCGTTAATTATGGCATAGTGTTCAGGTGCATCCTAATTGTTATTGAGGCCATAGTGACCTTGTAAAGGTCAAGTCAGTGCATATCTGATAATAAAAGATTATTGTGTGCAATTTTGACCTTAACCTTTGATTTTCATTTCATTTTTTGTTTTATTATTTTATTTGGTTCCATTGACTTAGCATATGGATATCAGCATGTATCGACTTGATGATATCCTGATGTTAAGTCAATTATTCTTTCAAATGAGCTGGGTATAATGCTCCTTCTTAACCTTGGGACAGCCTTATCTTGATATTCTAGGCAGGTTACCAATTTCCCTTGAGTTATTAATCAATTGCATAGTTATATTCTTAATCCACTTTGTACATTTGTAGCACGAGTATAGTCAACATCCAAAATGGTACAAAATATTTCGAAGAAAATGCTCGACATATACACATATTTCAATGCAAATGCGTGACATACGGAACTCCGTGAAAAGTCCGAACGGAATGCGTTCGCCTTTTTCCGACGTGCACTAATGCATTTACAATTCAGCATAGACGAAGATTGAATGATCTTATATTTTAAAAATTGAACCCTTCAAAGACTGTATCATGCCCCACGTACGTGGGTCGGGACGTGGGTACGAGGTACTAGGTTTTTATACAAAGCCTTAAATATACGAGAGTACAGGAATGCATAGTATATAATAAACAATTACACATGAAAACATGGAGACTGGTATCCATGTCGTGTATTTAAAAAAATTGTACAGACACCATCATACAGAATTTAAGAGTTGTTCAGACACCATCATTCTTCGAAACGAAAAACAGATAATATGCGTCCTCTGCTTGTCAATTTAGGTTCGTTTGAAAGACTGAGATAGTATACATAAGTGGGGAGATATTTGACGCTGTTAACAAAGTATAAATATGAAAAATATTCATTTTTCTGGCTTAATCGAGAAAATCGTACAACTTGTTCAGACACCATCAATTACGAAGGTCACGTGATGACAATCCCCACCGTGCTGTGTTCGTGAAAACTAATTTTTTGTTTGGGCTATGTGAAAATGGTGCATGCAACCAGCACGTGATAATATAACATACTACATGTAGTATTCAAATCAAATTGGAATGTTTGAAACTTTACAATTATATAAATCTATACAATTTTTAGGCAAACCGTGTGAAGAGTACACAACAATCGATGACTACACCCGCTCAACTGGTTTCAACAAATTAAACCAACATAATCCTGAATGTGATAACAATTTAATCGAGGGGTGGCATCGTTTCATTAGTTCTGCAGGCAACCATATGCCATCTTCACCACCTAAAGGAGCAACTTCATGCAACACAAATTCTCCTATATGGTTACGAGGTAACATCATGTCCTCGAAAATAGTTCGAATAAAATTGTAGAACTTGTTGTTTCGTTATGCACATTTATGTTGATGCAAGATGCTAGCCTAGCAACAAACCCTCGTGACCCCTCATTACACTCCTCTTTGCAACCGACAGTCGTTATATACAGCTACTTGTGCTAAAAATCTAATCCCTTAAATTACAAAAACATCAACAGAGTGAACTATATTTTTAAAGTTTTGATATGGTTGTCAAATTAGTTGATGATATGGTAATATATGTTTATATAGTTAATATGATGTCATAGAGCTATAGCGCTGTGTGGAAGGCAGCTGGAAGATATGATGAAACTTGTCCATAGTCTAAACCTTCACTCCTGTACTTAAATCCATATTTTCTCCATGTATGGTCTCTATCTGTCATCAGATTAATTAAGACAATATCAAGAAGTTAGTTTCAAGAAAAGTGTGATCAATTTTGGTTCATTTCACCGAGGTGGTTTTTCTTTAAGCTGCTTCTCAACTGAGCAGGTCATTTAGGATTGAATTATTTACACAAAGATGGCCACACTTTAGAGCAAAAATACTAAAATGTTTGACAGTGAAATAACATTTTGTCAATTAGTAAATTTAAGAAAAATTAATTTGTCACATGTTCATCCAAAATAAAGTTCGGCTAAGTTGAATTGACGGAGATACAGATGTTTGAAAACATGATGGTATCTATATTTTAAAACTTTGCAAAAATATAATGTGATCAATATATGTAAGTTAGTTCAATTTCATCACTTTATGAAAATATCGGAAGTTTTAGGAAGGTATAGCAAACTTCACATACCTTAGCCAAAAGTTTCCTCTGCTGATTTCATAAGATGAGAGTGTTATGAACAATATCTGCAATTTTCATTATTTTTCATAGTCTGATTCTTTAAAAAACAATTAAAAAGCAGGGATGGAAGGGGTTGAAAATCAGGAAAACATTTCAGAAAAAACATGTGGGTGGTTTGTTTGCATCTACCCAGTCTCAAAGTCGATATTATTTCATCACCTCTAGAAGTGATTTTCCTGGAGGTAATGCATTGGCCTAACATACCCAATTGTTTAAATCCTCAGAAAATGGCCAAAATCAAACATATGACTGTCCAAAATCTGTTGCGCTAATTTCCCTCCTCCTTTTAGTATAAATGCATCCAGAAAACAAACTGCAACATCGACAGTTAGGAAATGGTAAATGTAAAAGCGGATTTTTCCCAAAAATATAATATGAAAATACGAAACACTTGTGAGGACGTGTTAATTATAAACTAACGTCAACTATTTAGGTTCACTTCCAACACAAGGAGGATACGCCCGTCTTGTGGGATGTGCAAAAACCTTAAGCAATGTTTGTAACAGGCAGTATCCCATTGGAGTGAAGCACTGTGGAGACTACTACGTGTACTATCTAAAACCAACGTCGAGTCAGTGTTCCCCAAAAGAGCGATATTGTGCAGGTAATATTGTATACAAATTTATTCCATCCATAATGTAAAACAATAATGATGCTGTAGAGAAAAATGTCGCCCACGCTAATTCTGTGCAATATCCTAAGTTATATTTACTTTTAGGGAACAAAACAAATTGCCAAGACGGGCTTCGCTCAATCAATGGAGATGGCATAGAACCATGTTCAGGTACCATATACCATGGCTTTGTCGAATATTATACAAACATTTAATTCTATTCATCAGGTTAATGTACATGTACATCTTTCACAAGTGATATTCCACGAAGCTCGAAGGGCTAATGGAATAGCATCCCGTTGAAGTGTCACAAGTATTCACTGAAAATATAATTAAATATTTGTTTTAAAATTCGCTGTTATATTCCTTTAATTACTCACATTAACTTTATAACAAACTATTAATGTTTAATTAAAAATAGCAATGTACTCCCGGGGATATGTAAAATTAGATTACATTGAACTTAGTCGTGACTGGTTAATATAATTTGATATTCAACGGAAGTAATTTGACTTCCGTTGAATATCGCTTGTTATTTTTTTGTCATGTGAAAGACATGGGCCAATCAACGAGTGAAAAATATGACAGTAATATTTAATTTTATTTAATTCTATATACCTGTGCATCTTTCACAAGTGATATTCCACGAATCCCGAATGGCTAATGGAATTTTATCATGTAAAAGTGTCATAAGTATTCACTGAAAATATAATTAAATATATGTTCTTTAATTCACTTTTAGATCTCTCACTTAAATTAACGGATAACAAACTTTTTTTTTTTAAATAACATTGTACCTCCGGGGAAAATAAAATTGAAATTACACTGGACTAAGTCGTGACTAGTGAATATCATTTGATATTTTCCACGGAAGTCTATTTTCTACCTTTAAATATCGCTTGTTATATTTAATTCGAGTGTAGGACATGGGCCAATCAAAGAGTAAAGAATATGACAGTGCTATAATAATGCTAATTATTTCTTAGCAAGATATACGATGATCGATATTTTACAGTCGATATGTTACGACAAACGCAAAGCTCTATTTAGTGATATTTTCATTTCAAATATGGCGGCTTATCCGATGTCTGACAACCCTTACAAAAATTCTAAGCAGTGTGCATTTTTACCTCCTGTGAAATAACAAGTGGAACTTAGTAGTTGTTTTGTGTTTTATTATCATTCTGCATCGTAATTTCTATGTGATGTGATGTTCAAATGTCTGCAGAAATACATATCCATACGATAGTCGAGTGAATTAGATAACAGATTTTTCGAAAACCCGTCTCCTGCTAAGAGTGTAAAAACTTGTATTAACATGCTCAAAAGTACCAATTTGCACATCAATGTCAAGCTAAATCAATGTTGTGTCTAAAACAGGTACCTAATCTACTCGAAACAGCTTGTCATTCACGTATACACGCTTAGCAAACACGGCTAAGAGTGTAAAAACTTGTATTAACTTGCTCAAAAGTACCAATTTGCACATCAATGTCAAGCTAAATCAATGTTGTGTCTAAAACAGGTACCTAGTCTACTCAAAACTGCTTGTCATTCACATATACACGCTAAGCAAACACGGCGAAATAATCTGAATCTTGGTCGTTCGAGAGCTAGTAATGTTTGTCTCTAGTTCGAAAGACAATCGTATCAACTTGAACAAAAGTTGAGTTTTGACAAAAATTTTAACATGCGCAGAAGTCCCATTTTCGTTGTACCATATTGACTGTTTACATGTTGTTTATTTACCATCATGTTAGTTTCTACTTTGCAGCCTTATTTCCTAATAGGCCTAAGGAGGCGATCATGCACACACCCAGGGAAATGAAAGGAAGTGATTTTGAGGGAGTCATATTTGAGTGCAGTGTTGTTCCGGAGATTAATCAATCCTACCCAACAATTCACGAATTTCAGTTTTTAGCCGAAGACTCATCAAAAACCGTTGAATTGCATACATTTGAATCAAACAACACCAAAGTGTTTATTACGGACGATCATTTTGCTAGAAAAGGCATCAGTCTCGGAAAAGAGGTATGCACAAACTGACTCATATCATATACAATACGTCATTGTTGACTATTATTCAATGTTTTTTGTTTATTTCAATGTGGTCTAAAATGATAAATTGTGCTCTTTTCCACAGCAATACTTTCTTAATAATGGATTGTATGCTTGTTTCTACGTAACATGCAGTTAAGCATTCTTTTTTAAGCATTGTTCTGTTTCACTAATTTGAACATCATGACTTTAGGTGTTTAGGTTTTGACACTTTAGGTGTTGTATTTCTTGCTAAAAAAACATTGGTATTTTTCATACATTTGATATTCATGGTTTGCTGTGAGGATACAGAGAAAATGTTTAACGATGACTATCAAAACCACTGGAGGGTATCGTGATGCAAAAACACAGTGATGCTGCATCAAGATGGCCAGCCTTCCGGTGATAGATTTTCGATCATCCTCCGATCACAGAGCTTCAAAATCCAGAATATATATTCTTTTTTTTACCGGCGAAGAAGGAGGTACGGATTCTGGATACCTGTTTAGGAGGATGATTTTCGTACGATATTTTGTTTTCCTCATTTAATCCAATTTCTAGGACGAGTTTATCAATAATCATACTGGTGCAGTTAGCGCACGATCCATATTAAAAAAAACTGTCGTTAGTATACAACATGTAGCATCACCAGGAAGCGATAAATTCACGATTTAAGTTCCTCACTATTGATGTCTGTTTGTTATCGATGATGTAAAACACCAATGTCACTGGGGAGTATCGTGATGCAACGACAAGATGGCCAGACTTCCGGTGATAGATTTTCGTACGATATTTTGTTTCCCCAATTTAAACCCATTTCTAGGACGAGTTTCTCAATAACCATACACGTGCAGTTAGCGCACGATCTATATTTAAAGAAACTGTCATTAGTATACATGTAGCATCATCAAGAAGCAATAAGTTCACGGTTTTAGTTCGTCACTGGAGAGGTTAAGCTAACGATGTTTTTCACAACGTAACCGTGAACGCAAAGTACAAAAATTAACAAAGGAATGTATCGAGCGCTCATAGTTTTATGCGCGCTTAGTCTACTTCAGATACTCTTTCAGCTTCAGAGTTTCGGGTTTAGAACGGGAGATTTGAAATTTGACGTTGGGTCAACGTGAACCATTTTACTCGTGTCTATTGAACACTATGCTGTCAATTTTGATTTCGATGCACAGTTGAATTCTTGCTGAACACGATGATGTATGTCATGCATGATTTAGCGCCAAAAATCTTACGAAACGAGCTCGTTTAAAATATGTATTAGAAAACCAGCTATAAAACCGCATCAATGACACACTATAGAATCATTACACGCTATGGTGTAGTCTAAACAAACACTGGATTTGAACGGCTATTTATATGAGAAGGCTACATGAATTTGTATATGGTCGAGTGATACGTACAGGTTCAGTTTCGATTATATATGCAAAGCTTAACCTCTCCAATATTGATGCAACAACGCCAAACCGAAGATGCAACAACACTCCTCTAGATTTGAGCAATGATGCAGCAACACCAATTAATAGTATAATTTCAGAAGACCATGAATCTCGAGAGGAATAGATTTTTAAATGCTATAATTGCAACACCGTTACCCATTACCCATTTGCGTTCTTCTCAAGGCATTCAAAATACACGTCCTGCAGGCGAAGATTCTTTATATGTATTTCAAAAAATTACACTTTTAAATATCATAATGTACTGGACGTTGTTCTATAACATAGTTCAATCGGCTTCAACCTGGCAAGCTATAATAACCCAATATATTTTCATAAACCACTGTTCCATAGCTTGATGACCCTGACTCCAGTTAGTATCATTCAAAATGGTGAACAAACATCTTTCGTTCTCGGTAAACATGACGAGCTATTGGAAATTATCTGTCATCCATCTGTGGAACAGTGATAAACTATAAGCGGGTGACAATTTGGGTAGAATAAGTGAAGTGCTGCACCCCCCGTACAACTTTACATGTTTGGTACCATATGAAAGGTCTTGACTTGTACATTAAAAAATATATGTTGTGGATCTGGGTGCTGTGACATAAGCACTTTTTTATGCATTATTACATAATCGCTTAGAAAAATATTGATGATTTACTCTGATATACTTTGACTAAAGAATAAACAAATTTTAAACTTAATGTTTTTACATATTAGTAAATAATACACTATTATTGACTCAACACAGTCATAACCTCCATATTTAAAAGCTATTACATAGCATTTAAAGAGTTATAACAAAAACAAATGAATTTGTCTATTTCTGTAACCATTTCTTTATTTAGTTATGTGATATTACCACAATGATATAACTGTTAAACATTATTTTGCTCTTTAAATTAACAGTGAATTTACTCTTAGTTAACTCATTATTAAGTCAAAGTCTTGTATATCCTTTTAACTTTGATAGAGACAAATACACTGTTGCTCATAAATATGGAATATTTAATAGATACGAACTGTTCGATGGAATTTCTACAAAATGATAACATGTTGATGAAAATTTGTAATGTGTTCTCATTCCCTCATCAGTTTTGCATATAAAACTGATTGGTATGAAAAGTTAAAACATTTATGGTTGATTAAACTTGTACTTACTCAGGTGACCCCTTGACCTCATGATAATGGTAACTTGAAAGAGGTGTCCAAACCTTAGCTGTAATCATTGTGCACATTTTATAAAATTTTAATTTAGAGTTGGAAGAGTTTTTAGAAGGCAGGCCCCATAGAATAAATGAAAAAGAGCATGGTAGGTCATAGGGATGGCGCTCTCTGGCATGAAACAAACTGCCATTGCCAGGACCCTAGGGGTGTGTCAGGAACAGTCTCTAAAATTTTGCAGTGGTACCAAAGGTACTGGACTATGACTCCAGGTCACAGCAATAGTAGCCCCAGAGAGAGAAATGTAAGTAAAGACCACCACCTACTGCATTTATGTCATCAAAATCGCTTATTAGTCAACCAGTAGTCTACGAGGTGAATGGCTGCCCAACCTCAAAACCTGTGTTCCAGAGCTATAGACAACCAGTGATTTCTTTATAACGGATGCAAGGCCATGAGACCTTTAAAGAGACCACAGCTGACTGATCATAACAAAGAAAGGTCCCTTCAATGGGCAGGAAAGCACCAAAACATTGGACCTAATCTTTGGTGTCATATGACATTATGTGAAGAAATAAGATGTGTCCTCAACAAAGTTGATAATTGTGTTCCGTTCTGTCGTAGACCAGGGGAAAGAGACAATAAGGACACTAACTGATGTGGCAGTCCATGAAGGCGACCCTATTTATATTTGGAGCAGTATTACAGAGGTTGTTTAGAGCAGTACTACAAAAGTTGCACCCCCTTGGTGATTCCCAAACATAATTTCAGAGTAATTTGACCTTTTGGACCTCCATCAAGTACCACATGCAAACAGAGTGTTTTGGGGCAACATTCAACTGAAGAATGATCATGCTGATGCATATGCTAGTGGCATCGTGTTGGATTACATCAGGGCAGTCATTGTGGACCAGCTACCATTGGCACAAAAATCAGCCAATCAGGCTAATGCAGAGCAAATGTGGGATGACCTTGGTACTGAGATTCGTGACTTGGACCTCCAACTCAAAATTTAGACACGTTACGCACTGCCCAGATTGAGGAATGGGGCCTTATTTCACTTCGAAAGGTCAGATGTTTCATTCTATGCTGGTCCCGTAGGGTTGATGCTCTTATTGCAGGAGAAAGAGGACATAACGCATATTAGTGCTATCATTGGATTGAGGACACTTCAATCTTCATGACCAGATGTTTATTTTGTTTGATCTGTTTTACATGACGATTTAGATCGGGGTGTTTTGAAAATGCAAAAAATTCTTAGCGTACCCCTGTTTAAATAACAGTAATTTTCTAAACTTAAATGTGAATATTTTTTCTCTAAAATATGTTGATCTGTAGATGAAATATGTGGTTATGATTTGCCTAGAAAATAAATGTCTGAACCAACTCCAAATAAATGTTCTCTTACTCCAAACTTTGAATTCTGAGCTGCCAAATCTAATATTCCATATTTATGAGCAACAGTGTACATTAAGAAACCAAACAAAATACATTTCATTCATGGACCACTAACTCACGCGTTTTATTCATGTCCCGACCAACACCTGGAAACAGAACATAAAACAGTTTCTCTTGTTGTTCAATGATACATTATATTGACGTTTTTGCATCAGCACATTGGTGTTGTTGCATCATCGATAATAAACAGAGTGGTGTTGTTGCATCAATAGTGAGGAATTAAAACCGCGAATTTATCGCTTCTTGATGATGCTACATGTATACTAATGACAGTTTTTTTTAAAATATAGATCATGCGCTAACTGCATTTGTATGATTATTGAGCAACTCGTCCTAGAAATGGGTTTAAATTGGGAAAACAAAATATCGTACGAAAATCTATCACCGGAAGTCTGGCCATCTTGATGCAACAACACGGTGTTGTTGCATCACGATACCCCCCCCCCCAGTGAGTGTGCTGATGCTAAAACGCCCATGATAATGTGTCATTGAATAACAAGAGAAACTGTTAAGCCTATGTTCTGTTTACGTGTTAGTCGAGGTACATGAATAAAACGCATGAGTCAAAGGTCCATGCAAGGGACGCCTTTTGCTTGGTTTCTTAAAGACTGTATTTGTCTTAAAGTGTCTCACATATTCGATCAAAATTTGCCATGCAAACATGTTAGTCTACTTTACTGGCCCCCCTTGCTGTAACAAGGAACCCAAAACACATTAAAACGTAAACATAAACCAATTAGTCACTTCACTATGAAAGTGGGGGTGTTAGCAAATGTATATTAGCAGAATACGCTGTGTGCATGGACTAACACAATATCAGTGGTCATTTACTGTGTCAACTTAGTAACCCTTGCATATCGTGCTCACTCAAGTATTGAATAATATTTTTATGATCTAAATGTTTGTGGTTTATGAAAAAATGTGATATATTTTAGTTTGAAATACATTAATTAATATATTCATTCAAACAGCACTAGAATGCGGGAAGAAAGAGCAATGGTGACAAAATGCAGACAGAATTTTCCGCAAGGGTTTCAAACATTTCTGGACACAATCATACATGTGCTTCATGTGTATTGTTATTTTTAGTGCTGTATTTATAGATATAATTTCACGTATTAAAATCATATTTTCCAGCAATGACTTCAAATCCGGAACCACATCCATATCACATTTTCTTCAATAACTCCAAACATGTGTAAACATTGACCATATGCATATAAATTCAGATTTCACGAGCTCTTTCCTATTCGAGTACCTCATACACCCCTGCATGGATTTGAGTTGGATTCGCCTTTTATACGTGAGCCGACACACTCGCAAACGCTGATTGGATAAAGATTGCGAGAATCTTTAAACAACGTTAAAAATCGATATTTCTAATTTTGTTCCAACAAAAAAAAAACTCCTTAGTATTTACTATTAATATTTACTACATTTTCTAAATTAAATTAGTGTACCGCTCTCAATTTACCTTTTCGGACCGAAATCCCATTACTTTTGTATACCTTTATACTCAGTCGGGGAGAACAAATCCACAGAGAACAATACTTCTACGTATACATGTGCGCGCCGTGTAAGATTTTCACAAAACGTGTGACTTAACCTCCCTAATAAAGTCATTTACACGTTTTTGACAAAGATGAAGCAATCATCCAATCAACATGCTGTCTAAAATGTTTTTCCGATAAGCTCACCGATGTCACAGTTAAACTGTTATAATTGTTATATTTTCATCAACACTGGTAACGTACATTTACTCGTTTATCACTTTCAGTAGATAATCAGCAATATCATGTCATGTTTAACGAAAACAAAAGATATTTGTCCACCATTTTGAATGGTACTAACTGGAGTCAGGGTCATCAAGCTATGGAACAGTGGTTTGTGAAATAGATTTGGTTACTGTAGCTTTCCATCTTAAGGCGATCGAACTATGTAATGGAAGAACTTTCAGTACATTATGGTATTTAAAAGAAAATTTGTTTGAAGGGCAATCTGGACTGCAGTCGAAAGTAGTTTCATTGTTTCATAAAGTGCACCTCTTAGCCGATCCTTCATCCTAGTGAAAACAGCAAAATCAAAGTTGTCTCATCTGGAGAGTATGTACCTTGGGGCAGCTTTGCCATCTATTTTGCCAGTTATTTGTGATGATTTCCTGCACAATATTAGCAGTGTGATCGGCTGCATTATCCTGATGGAAAAAATAGAGTTCGGCTGAATGGTTAAGTTTTAATCAACTCACCATAGCATTACGTTGTTGATTTTCTGGTCCACTGGTACATGATTGACTAACCCGATTTCAGAAATGTTCGTGAAAACAATGAACATCAATTTCCCTTCAGAACATTTGTAATAAGATAAAAACAAATTAAAAATAGGGATCCTTCATTTGCATACATTGATAGATTTCTGTAATGGTAAATTGTGTGACGTAAAAAAGTGCCCCGTCTACCCAAAAGTCAAGCTATCATAGTAACCCTTGTTTTTGACCAATCAAATTAGAGATGCTATTTTAAGAATCAATCAGAAAGTATTTTATACATTGTGTGAAACTTTTATGGGAAAATATAAAGAATCTTTGAAATGAGAGATTTTTCCGTGAACTTATTGAAGGACCTGGTACGTGTAAAAATCTTCGCCCGCTGGACGTGTATTTTGAATTCCTTGAGAAGAACGCAAATGGGTAATCTTTGGATTTAATTGTTTTCCTTTCAGTTTTCTTTCAAATAAATGGCATTGCGGCACATAGCAGGAAGTTTGTTTTATTGTAATCATAGTTATTATTCTTTGATCTTTACCTTCCAGTGTCCTCTTTGGAGAGTCAACTCTTAGTTGACCATTATTTTATGGCCTTCATTTTAGCGCAATGAGGCGCGAGCACTTCAAACCAAAGTGGTGTGATTTATACGTAAAACCTCCCATCTAAGTCATCAAGAATCAGTTTCTGAATGCTAAGGTTCTCAGATGCCCCGGTGTTGCAGTATAGTAGTCGCATTTAAAAAGCTGTTCCTCCTGGGATTGATGGTCTACTGAAATTATACGATTAATTAATTAATAGTCTAGAAACGTCCACGGTAGGGTTTAACAATATGCCATAAATCAATGTTGTTGGATCATGGCTGAAATCTAGAGGAGTGTTTTTGCATCTTCGGTTTGGTGTTGTTGCATCAATAGTGAGGAACTAAAAACGTGGATTTATCGCTTCTTGGTGATGCCACATGTTGTACACTAATGACAGTTTTTTAAAATATAGATCGTGCGCTAACTGCATGTGTATGATTATTGATAAAATCGTCCAAGAATTGGTTTAAATCGGGAAAACAAAATATCTTACGAAAATCTATCACCGGAAGGCTGACCACCGTGATGCAACAACACGGTGTTTTTGCATCACAATACCCCCAGCGAAAAATGTAAGCTACCAGGGACACGCTTGACATAACTAAGCATTTAAATGTGTTAAAATTTACTATACATATTTAGATGGTTAGACAATATTTTCAAACTTCGGCTTGGGCCTTTCACTTTTTTATATTGCCTAACTGTTGTTTATTTCCTAGATATCATGTCGTGTTAGAGCCATTTTTACAAACGCTGACGGCAACCCAGATCTCAAAAATGCCTCGGGATCAGCATGGGAACAGAGTAATGCCATTTTCGTTGGAGTACACGTGATGGTAATAACTATTATATACATCTTCATTTTTACCACAGACATGTACATATTTGGAGACCCAATACTTGTATAATTCCGAATAAATACAAAAAAAGAAAAGTATCGCGTGATAAATTATGGCGATATTTTCTCGGCGGGAAATAGTTCTACATACCCTCTGGAAAAGTAATGTCTCACTGTGGTTTGATTCCCCTTTACTCATTAGTTAGTAATATTTTTTATAATTATTATTTTGCTATTATGTGCTGGCAAAAATCATAAAATCTGTGAATTTAGCTATTAATTCTCTTAAAATTATCATATTTCTAAGCAGGTATCCAGAATCCATACCTCCTTCTTCCCCCTGCTATAACAAATTTGGAAGCGCCCGATTAAACTGAAACACGTGATCTAATTATGCGCAATGACTTATACATGATTTCTGTGGCAGTGTTGCGACAGCCAATCGGATTGCGAGTTCTTAATTGGGGAAATGCTAACTGCTTATCGCAGGGGGTAAAAAGAAAAATTATATTCTGGATTTTGTAGCCCTGTGATCCAGAAGTACTCGAAGGCAAAAACACTATAGACCCGTTAAGTATCTGTGGACTTAAATCCCATATTTGACGTTTTTATAAATTACCTATTATTTTGAAACGTTGCAGCCATGTGGTTCAGAATTGTTGATTGTTTCACAGCTAAAGGTAAATTGCTTAAATTTTTTTTTAAAATCCGTTCCTCATTCCAGGTTCAAAGTGTCCAAGTCCAAGTCCGAGACGAGATATCAGCAAATAAATGTGCAAAAAGTAGCTGGTCTTTATTGTTCCAATTTCCTCCCATAGTTTTGTTATCATTTGATTTGATGCAGTTCGGCACTTGTATATATACAGGTAGAGTTACATTGATTATTCTGTCAAAATATTGCTTATTTGCTATAATTTGGACTCAAATTACGCTTAGTAAACAGAAATTTGAAATCATAAGTGGAATTTGATTGAACAATAATACACATCAATCTGAAATTTTTGACAGAAATTCATGTTTTGTTACTACTCATTTCTGTTGCGTTGTTCTAGACAGAGGCTCTAACATCAAGATTATTGTACTACCCATACCCGTATAAACTCAGATCATTATTACATAATTTATATAAATCATTGATGAATTTATTAATTATAATTATTAATTAATCTGGATGAACAAGTTGTAACAACTTACTTGGAAGGAAGGCACATTAAGTGCTGCATGAGCAAATTGCGCCGCGGGCAGTTCAAAAATGCAGTCATAATTGCCTTATAGCTAGTTATTAGACGAATTATCAGTTCGGACTGACCTTTAACAATCCATTCGTGACAGAGTCAAAAATCTTTTATGTCAAATACATTTAAAGCTCGTGTCAAGCCATTATTAAATCACAATATAGATTTGTTTCATTAAGTGTGTTAACACTATTTTCAGAATAGATATAGGAAGATCTGAAGCAACGTAACTGAAGATTTGAGACAATTGGTACATTAATAAGGGTATGGCTCAATTAGAGCACATTGAGACATTAATTTCTTTCCAGAGGGTGAAGTTTGGCTGTGACCAACGAACGATTATTTTGAATATGGTTGTTCTTCTGTATAAAATGCCTTCTTGTTTTTATTATCTGCTAAATAACGATATTCTCACCGTATGTTGTAGATGGAAAGTGGGCCTCTGATAGCTGGGGAAATAACGTCTGTAAAATTAACATTTAACGTTACGATCCCAATAGTTTGTAACTTTTATCCATACTGCAAGGTTTCCGTTTTCCTTGGGTTTGAACAAAGGATAATTCCTGCATTAGGATGTAGTGCAGTTGATGAACTAGCATCCACAAGTTGTAATGTCATATTTTACCCTGAGTCAGCGCGAACGATTGAAAAAGAAATTAACATTGAAGTCAAAGCATCATCTCTGCACAGTTATGAAAGTTTGTATCACCTTCGCGTGTTTACAGGGGAGATAGACGACCCGAAGATTTGGCACAATTATAAAATTGCAGAAATACCTGTAAGTATGAATTGAAGGTGGGAAGAAATGGGTGACGATACTTATAAGGACTTAGTGAAACATTAACGGCTAGTCGCCCAAAGTAGTGAAGACACCAGAGAATGTAGACCAAAATTATTATAGTTATATACTGAAAAACAATTGTTACATTTAATACAATCGATCCAATTGCAGCTTCGAGTGAATCATCCAAATGGTCGTATTGAAGGATCGACCGACTGTAAAAGTATCAACGATCCCCACATGACAACATTTGATGGCAAGTACGTATTGAAACTCAAAGATATTAAGATGAGTCACATCAAATATCAATTGGTAGATTTTAGTGTATCATATATTGATAAATGGAAATAATTGTGTTTCTTGTCTGTTTATTATATTAGAATCATAAAAAAGGCCTCGATTTTATGATTTATGACGTATTTATGACCTCTAATTTCATTCTATTTATATATGACCGAAAATTCTATATTACCTGGTCATTGTTAAAAGACCGAAATCGCATATTGATTGAGGTCTTTTGCAATGGCCAGAATAAAATTTGAGGTCATACATAAATCATAAAATCGAGGTCTTTGTTGCGATTATGACGTCACGTATCACATTAGAATCAAGAATAAATCACAGAAAGAACGAAACGGATTGCACTCTTCTTTCGTGACCATAGGCAGAAATTGGTTAATAGATTGTCAAATGTTTTTCGGGAAACTAGTTCTACTCGTAGATATAACTTCTATTTTCTTTGAATTTTAGCGGCCATGTATTCTCCAATATAGACCAGTTAATCAATTGTTATAGCTATTGTGACGTCACGTATCATATTAGAATACGCCATAAATCATATATTTGACATAAATCATAAAATCGAGGTCTTTATTCCTTAAGTATTACATACCTAGCGAAGCATTTGTATGGAAGTCAATGGGAAAGTTAGCGAGCTATATCCACCGATATTGCCCGATTACCCCGATATAGCCCGCTTACCTCGTTTTGATATTAGATTTCTTTAATAACCATGATAATATCATGACGTCACGTCATTGATACAAAGTAACCATGGGAACAAAGGCATGTAATACATCAGTTATGTCACTATGACGTGAAATATGCCTTCGTTCTTGCCCAAATATAGAGCCTCCCAAGGTCGGCCTATATTGGGAGAACTCAGGCATATTTCACGTCATAGTGACATAACCTCTAAATATTACTCTGTATATTAATCTCAGCTATTACCACAACTACGAAGAGGGTGTGTTTCTCATGTACAGAAATACCGAGTTAGATTACAAGGTAGTGTATAAAATGATTTTTTACAAATACTAGAGCATAGTCAATAATTGATTCAGAAGTGAATTAAAGTAATACGTATAATTTACTCAGAAAGTATAAATTTAGAAGATCGAGACATTTGGGTCCGTGTCTTCTTATCGCCGGTGTTATTGACCCTTGTAAAAAGATGGATTAATGCGGCGGCTAAACCTCGAGCCGGCGCTAATAACCCAGATGCGAGTAGAAATAATCTTGATTTACGTCATTAAAAATTCAAAACTCAGTCAAAGTAATATCATATTTAAAATCTACATGTAAAATTACATCTAGAAATGTGGTTTTAAAAAGTGTTTATCAACTTTGAAAAAATAATTTTCTTTGAAAATGTGACTTCTAGCTCGGGGAGATTCCCCATAGACCCCATTCTATAAAATCACAAAAAATGAAATATCTTTTCTTTTAGTGGACAGATAATATTTTGCTTTACTGGACATATTTTCATTAGTATAAGTATCAGACACATAAGGGTTATATTAAAATTAAGCCACTTAAATTGATAATATTCAAGTTTAAGGGTTCCCAGAGTTTAAAGATGACAGACATAATTACCTCTCTTGCTTACCACCTTCGTTCGTTCGAATTTTCATCGGCTAGTTATCAAATACTGCACTTCGATGGGATGTTTTAATTGATATAGGCATATTCCGTACACCTTTCTTTATCTTGATGTGAAATGAGAAACTATGATATTGGTTAACACGCCAGAAATGAACATAATATTATTCGAAGCGTATTTCGTAAATTTTGAAACCGCCATTGATGACGTCATTTGTTTGTCGACTTTTGACCAATCAGCGACGATGTCATCTCGATACAGATTTACATTATAAGCGTATGTCATCTTTGAACCCTGGTGTTTCTCCCCCTCTAGCAACACTGTAATCGCTGTTGTTATAATGTGCGTGCGCACTGTGATCATGCCTTCATAATAATCTACAATCGATTGGCCATGGCGGGAAACTGTCAAGATGATCTTGATTTTGATGAATTTCAGACGATGTATATTTTAAAACGATGAAATAACCTTGGTTGCCCGTCTTGGCCCACGGCCCTTCTTACCCCCCCCCCTTAACACTAGCATTTTGGATTTGGATCTGAATATCTCGTCTTTGCCTCTATTTTATCATATAGGATGTATAGCAGTTTTACTTTCTCAATATGCTTCAACTGTGAAAACAATCCCGATTTTTTGATTACACCAAGAAAATCGAATACAGCGACAGCATTTTCACGGTTATTTGAGGCTATTGGCGCATGAGTGTATAGTTGTACAACCGGTGTTAGAATGCATAAACAAGAAGGGGGGGGGGGGGGCGCAGAGCTTTAGGGTATATAATTACCATATAATTACGTCTCTTGCCAGAGGGGGAGAAACACTAGGGTTCAAAGATGACATACGCTATAATGTAAATCTGTATTGAGATGACATCGTCGCTGATTGGTCAAAAGTCGACAAACAAATGACGTCATCAATGGCGGTTTCAAAATTTTCGAAATACGCTTCGAATAATATTATGTTCATTTCTGGCGTGTTAACCAATATCATAGCTTCTCATTTCACGTCAAGATAAGGAAAGGTGCACGGAATATGCCTACATGTATGTCAGTGAAAACATTCCATCGAACTGTAATATTTGATAACTAGCCGATGAAAATTCGAACGAACGAAGGTGGTAAGCAAGAGAGGTAACTATGTCTGTCATCTTTAAACTCTGGGACTTTCCCTCCTCTTGTCTCTTGCGTACCACCTCCGGTTGTGCAACTTCTCACCAGTTGGGTTGGAAAATAACGCGTTGTTGTGATGTTTATATCCATGTAAGCATATTCATTTCACATTTCTTTATCTTGATCCAAAATAACAAGCTATCATCAATCAAAACGCCGAAATCAAAAGTACGAAAATATTATTCGAATGTTTCGGGAATTTTGAAACCGCCATTGTCTGTCTGTCGATTTGACCAATTATTACGATATGTCTTCTCAATGTCGATTTGACCAATTAGGACGATATGTCTTCTCAATACAGATTTACATGTTGGACATGTGTCTCCTTTGCACCCTTTGGTTATTTCCCCCCTGTATATATACCATCAACATAATTGATATCGCCGTTCTTCTGAACGCCGGCGTTACGTAACACCGCGATAATAGTTATAGCTGCTCAGCAAGGTCAATTTTGCCAATTTCTCTCTTAATTCAAGTGCCTTAGTATAGTCAGTAATCATAATATATAAATTTAGCTATGTGGCACATCTCATGTACAAGTGAGGTCGATATTATAGCATTATAAACATTTCGTTTCTTCCCTGTTGAAATTCAAGCGAAAGTACATCACCAAAATTATATCTTGTCATGTCGCACAAATTCAATGTTATATTTCGAATTTTCAACCAGGAAGTCTCACTGTAAATTCCAAGGTTAAGTTAAGGTCGTTACCATGCCTAGCTAATGTTTTTCCAAGCAAACGTCCTTATCTCCCATCTTTTACACGGCTTATACATGAAAACTATCTTCTATAACTAAATAAAAAATATATATATATTAAGTTTAAAACAATCTAGCGGAAATAATGAAGATAATCGGGAAAATCCTATTCATTGAGAAAATTAGCTAAGGGGCTTCTTTTGGGATGTCTAAAATTTAGACATTTAAAATGGTTAACATAGTTTTAAAATATTGTTTGTTCATTCTACTGTTCTGAACTGTATGCTCTCCAATAATAATTCACTTTCCAAGCGTAAGCATATGCTATAACTTCATTATTATCTTTAAACTGTTTACAATTTCACCGTCGATAAATCAACATCACTTTTATAATCAACAACTTTTTATATGAAATCTAAAAATCTAGAATTCGTTACGCCTACTAGTTTTCAGGCGAACCGTTTTTTGAGATTGATCTCGTATTTCAGAGATGTCTCTTGGTATGAGAACATTGCATTTTTTGCTTGAAAACGTTTCGGCAAAGTCTTATGCTACGATGCGTATTTGGGCAAACCGTTTCATGGATAGGTTTAAAGGTTTTTATTATCAAAATAATCAAAACATGTGTTAACATTCTCAGCCAGGGCAGTGGCAATACATTATTGGCCCTATTGCACTGTGGCTAGTCGATCTATGTGGATGCAGTCATTTATATGCAATGTATCGTGGGTGCTCGCGTACATTGTAGGGAATGGGATCATTGCAAAAATATGACAGCAAATCGAGGTTTGTGATCTCAGAGTTTCTAACATTGTGCCTTGAAATCTTGCATACATATTCAATATACCTAGTATGACAATGTGTGAAAGTTGCAGCCACCATATTCCTGTTCTGGGAAGATATTAGAAAAACATTTTGTAAACGTCAACATATATGTATAAAATGGATGGCACTATGTATCATTTGGATTCAGAACGGTAACAAATGGATGGTATAATAAATTATACTTTTATCATGATGATTTATTTAATGATGGACAACTGGCCAGATTTTCTTTGTATCCATTGTTTGGATAAACATTCCCCATTCAGTAAAGTAATTAGCAACCCCATTACAAGACACCCCCATGAAAAATTGAAAATACTCAATGTAAACCCATCAACTGGAAAATGCCATTACAAAACTATGGTTTTATCCCTTATACTGTTAATTTGAAAAACGGGTCCATAACATGTAATGATGACAATGCAAATGTTGAAATTAGGTACGCCAATGAAGTGAATTCAGAGCAAAAGACCCATCAACCCACTTGAATACCCACAAATCAAGTTTCATAGCCTTGCCCAAGTCGGTCTCTTTTACTCATTTTGATTTCTAGGTAAAATTTGACCAATCAACGACGGCCCTACATTGCCTGACTAGGTCTTAGTGCATTTCCAGTTTTTACAGTTTGCATTTTACAGTTTGCTTTTCTTGTTGGGTTTCCAAAAAGTTTTTAGTCACCCTTCCCTTTTGGCATTTGTGCTTATATATCCATCACAAATTCAGTTTTGAAAAATTGAATTGCATGATTTCATTTATACGTCGAGTATTTATGACCGCTTACATTCCAATGTACATTTAATAACATAATATATTGTAACTCTCAAGAAACACTAGCTCGATTAGATCATTGAATTTCAAGTTTTAGACTGGTAGTTTGCTTTTTTATGCAGGTCAACCTGATAACGTTTTGATTGGTCAATCAGCCTGAGGTCACGCGTCGTGTCCATGTCCATATTGTCAATCAATATATATGGTTTCGCGATACCATTAGGTAGCCTAGGTATTATGGGAATCTCAGAACTGCTGAATAACTTAGCATAATATGAGCGATGATGCATTGGATTGTACAAGGTTGTTATAATTCAAGATCAGATAAGTAAATAAATACCGACTTGGGCAAGGCTACAAGTTTCAGAGCCATTAACATTCCTTGAAAATGACAATGAGCAGCCAACAGATGGACCATCCGTAAATATTGATGATTTTGTCAGCTCAGCTGAACAAGCCTACAGATTCCTTGAAACAAATGACCCAAATTCAAGAATAATATCATCTATTTACAATTTTTTGAAATCGTGGTAAGTGGAATCTTTCCAATTACCAATATAGTATTATCATTGTTTTTGGACACTGTGGATTAAAATATTAAAAATACACATATTCAAATTGATTCAATTGAAACCTAGCCAGTCTGTTCATTGAATCAAATAAGAACGTCTACTAATCCACATGATACATCATAATTAAATTGCTTTTTTAAAGCGGATATTTCATACCATAACCCTAAAAATGTTATAAAACGCATTGTATTTGTATTTTACTTCACACAGACATATTTGTGTACGTGAAATAATCATTTTACTTGAATTTTTTATTCCCATTATAAGGTAAACGTATGGCAATTATACATACCTTCTCACAGCTATAAGCGAGATGATAAAACTGGTCGAGTGAACTCGTTTGAGTTGTCTATTCTCCGTAAAAATATCAGAGAATGTGTGTTTATAGTGTAGCTTTAATTGGTTTTGTAAATCAATGAAGTATGATATACACGGATGAGTAAAAATAGATTATTCAAATAGAAGTGCAAAATTCTTCAATTGAAAAGTACAGAGGCGGGCACTCACGAAACACTACATGTGCCTGACTGCATCCACATAGATCGACTACCCACAGTGTATTAATAAAGTCTTCAATATAAGTTAATGGTCATTCTGAACTTAATGTTGTGTTGCCACCAGCTTGACATTTATAGTATAACTGGGTGATTTCAAATAGTTTTAACATTTTAGGTTTACACGCAGACAGTAAAATGTGGCAGAGCTTCGTGCAATTGTTTAGTTGCGGCTGAAGTAGAAGACGATCTTCTTGTCATAGATTCATGCAAAATTCAGCGTGTCGACTATGGTCTAACTAGAGGTTTTCGATTCAAGAACAGGAAGATTAAACTTTTTCAAAATGGAGTTTTAGCTTACGGTTTTTTCTTAGAAAGCGCAGATGATGGACGAACATTAAAGGTAAATATATGTAACCAAAATTTGTAAATGCATTACATACAATGGTTGTCCATTATTCAATTAACCCTAATGTCTGCAGGGGGGGGGTCGAATTTTTAAAGAGTACTTTCTCCGTTATCTTTTAGCTTTAGAAACAGATATAAGACACTTTTTGGCGTAAAAAACAATTTATCACAAAATTTACACTCCCTAGGTCAAGTTGACCTCGACTTGACCTATGTTGACTAATTAGCTTTTTAAGAAAATAAAATTTTTCTGAAGAGGTAATTAAATGAAATCAGACAAGTAATGAAAAATTACGCAGAGGGATCCAAATGACCCCCTCCTAAGTTGCGACTTAGTGTTATAAAAACGGTTGCATTTCATGCTAAATTCCATCAAATTTCCACAGCTAGATGACTGTAACTGCAGTTAGTATCATTCAAGATGTTGGCCGATTCTTTTGTTTTTGATAAACTTCCGATTTCAGTTAAACTAGGTTGAATCTTGATTCCATTTTTTGCAATTCAAACTACTGAAGCTATGATTGTAAACAGCCACAAGAAAACGTTCAAATACCCGCGATATTGGAGAAATTTAAAGAAGACGGCCTCGGAAGACGGCGGTCTCACTTAGAATTAAAAATAGTTGGACTTGATGATGACGTGTGAATGACGCTAACTGAAACGGTGAATGACACTTACTCTATTGGATGAATAAATGCATGGCCATCTGAGTTAGTGTCATCAATAGTGAATATCACGTTTGAGTTATTATCAGTTAGAGTCATTTTAAGTGAAGCTGTTTTCTTTAAATGCATTATTCTCTATTAATGCAGGTGTCTGAGCATTTTTTCCTGACTGATTACAATGTGTTACTTTTATTTATTAGTTTGCAAGGCGAAACATTTTGAATCCTGATTTAAGTTAATTAAGCTGAAATCGTTGATTTATGAAAAAACGAAAGAATTTTGGCTATCATCTTGAATGATACTTCCTGTAGTAAGCGTTATCTAACTGTGGAACAGTGTACATGGAACAGATACGACTAGACTATTTAAAATAAATTTCAAAACTCCAGATAACATTGCCGAGTGGTACAGTGATAACCGTATTAGATGGACATCTAGATCATCTATTTAACGTATTGATAACCCCGTCAAACCTTGATAAGCCAAGAGGGGGAAAGTTTGATGAGGGCTATAGGACACGAACTGAAGGGCTATGTGGTGTGTATGACAAGGACAGGGATTTTAGAACTGATTTGAAACCCAGAGAGACGGGAGCAGTAATGGACAGTTGTTTTTCTTCAGAGCGCGGTTGCTACAATAAAGTACTGAAGAAGTTCCCTCAACAATGGCGGTAAATAACATCACCCTTTGTTTATATGTTTAGCCAACCAAGTCAATTGAATAGCATGATAAAGCCTGTTTTTGTTTGACTTTCTTATTATGTGCGTCAATATCATTTAGAAAATAATTCGTAGTTTTTCCCATTACCTGATTACCAATAGTTCTAGAGGGAGAATAGTGAACGATTTTGTTGAATTTGTAAAGTCCCCAATATAAACAGTTTTTAAGACTTAGTTCGGAGTGGTATTTTCGTGTGCCAAAATAAAAGGAATCGTATACTGAGAAGAAATTGTAATGCCTTAACAAATTACGGTACATTCATGAATTAATCAGTCCTTCACTTGGTAATTTTTCTATAAACCTATAATAGGTGATTGTATAATTCGGGAAATGGAAATAAAATACTTGTGTTGATGGCTCGATTATATACCATGTTGATGTTTCAGAATCCATAATACTGACTTTCTGAGTAAAGGATTGCCACACAAAAATAAAACAAGAAAACACTGTGTTTGCATTGCAACGGGTGCAATACTGTGTAATGATTCGTGTTCCGTGACGAACAGTATCACTTCAATGGGACAGGGTTCGTTTAAAGATGATGTGTATCCCATAGACGAAGACTTTCAGGCAGAAATATTCAGCGTGCACAGAAGCGTTGAAAACATCAACACAAACCAACGCGTAAGTTAAAATATAAAAACAAAAATAACACTTACAGTAAAATTATAATACAATGCTTTTGATTAAAAACGTATCACAAAATTACAAATTTCCAATTTTAGTTTCCGAGATCATCAAGATCGGCATTATCAAATGCGACAGACTTTTGTATAACTACTGTTAGCAGCACCGGTGCAGCAAGCGCATTGAAGGATCTACCCGAGGGTGTCGAACTACACTCGTATATACAGGGCTGTATAGAGGATATTATGGTATGTATCTGATTGATTTGTATTTGAATCTATCATTGAGAAGTCATTAAATTGACAAGTATGACATTTTGTAGATTACAAATAGTACGGATTGGATAGATGGCACAATTGAATCCCTCCGAGCAGAGGTTTTAATGGTAGTTGGAAAGAATATATCTCTGTGGAATACAAACAAAAAAGGAGACCCCGTGGAACCTCCGACAGAGTTAGTAAAGCAACTCTGCCCACGAAATTGTAGTGATCATGGAAATTGTGTGAATGGAACGTGCGAGTGCGATTCAGAACACACAGGAGCAGACTGTGCCCTTGAACGGTCAACTCCCCCGACACTTCTATTTGTACCGGAGAAGGGATTGTGTGACGTACGTTTGAGACCATGTAGAGCCACGCCGATAATGGGAGAAAACTTCGTAGACGCAGCAAATCTTACTTGTTATGTGAGACAGTTACAGGTATTTACAACTCTGGAGTATTTCTGTATGTTTGTCACGTTGAAATCGGTAGTTCATTTTAATCTTTCGGGCGAACTGAAAAAGAAAATATTCTTTTTCATCTAATCTCCTTTTACATATTATGCAGTACATAATCTGATTTAATAGTGCTTGTATGTTCATTATTTGGTCCACATTATGTGTTAAAGTAAATCAATAGCATGAATGAACGGTAACCCAACTTTTACCAACAAACTCCCATATGATATAGATTAGACAAAATGGAACCACGGATTTGAAGGAAGAAGTTCTAGTTGCAAAGGCCCGATTCGACTCGTACCAAAGAATTATTTGCCCACTATTTCCGACTGATCGAGCTGTACAGCCTAATTACACAGAAACACCTATTATAGCTCGAGGTTTGTTTCTACGGTTTCTTCAAACATCCACAATTTGTAAAAAAGTTACAGTTCTGTGTCAGCCATTGTTCTGTGCAAATATGTGAGGCATTTTATGTGATAAAAAGATAACATCTAAGAGCACGACTTCAAATAAATTCATATTTTCAATACAATAAATTTTAATTCATTTGCACGTATTATTTTAATTTAACACATATTATTTTATTTCTGTGCCGTTGAACTGACCCGGAAATGAGTAGTTTATTGCTCATCAATTTTTCGTTTATAGAAATGCCAGCGGTTGGATTCAAGATAAAAGTCAGCAATGATGGGAGAGTTAAGAGTAACTCAATTGATCTAGTGTCCTATGATGGACAATGTGTGAATTGTACAGGATTTGGGTCTATGAATTGCTCACAAAATGTAAGTTTGATTAGTCCTGAATATTAATTTATTGACATAGCATATTCTTGACCTTAAACTATTTAAGAAAGTCTGTACAATTAACACTTTGGTGTGCTTTTAAGGTGAATGCAGATTCATGTTTGATAGATGGAAAATGTTATGCTCATTTACAATCGTTGTCAAGCAATAGTTGTCAAATTTGCAATGCAACAGAAGACAGAACTAGATGGACAAGAGACTATAGAAAATGTCTAATTGGCACGGAATGTTTCGCTGGTGGGGGCTACCACAACAGCACATACTGTTTGAAATGCCAACCAACAATAAACAACAGCCATTTTCTTTTGGATAATGACTATTGCTTCATTGATGAGACATGTATTCCACAAATGATGGCCAATCCTAGCAATAAGTGTAATATTTGCAATAAAACTGAAAACAGTAATCGCTGGACACGAGATCATAGCAAATGTATGCTTGGAAGAGAATGCTTTGATGATGGAGGTCACCAAAATGGCACCCATTGTTTGAAATGCAAACCCAAAATAAACAATAGCAACTTAACAATTGAATCCGGATTCTGTTTCATCGAAGGAAAATGTTATGAAGATGGAATGAGCAAACTCGAAGATGAATGTGAAGTATGCAATGCAGCAGACAAAGTCACAGCATGGACAATAAGAACAGGTATGCTTAATAAAGAAACCCAGTGGTAACATATTTGCCTTCCTAAAATCACTGTTTAAATTACGCAGAGATAACATTTTTAAATCCATTTTATTGTGTTCTAATGTTAATCTAACATAATTCATTCTAATATTTTACAGGTTGTCAGAGATTACCAAAACGAGACTTGGTACCGCATGTGATTGTTATAACCATTTGTGTTGGAGTGCTCTTGTTTGTCGCTATCATTGTTGCCATCATGACAGCATTAAAGAAGCATAACAAGGTCGCCCCAATGCATACACCTAGTGACTCTAATGGCATTCCAATGTCAAACTCTAGACCAGGTAACAAATAAAATTATTTGCAATCGAGTGACGTTGAGCACGTTGTAGGCATACATCCCATCATATGGAAATAACCAGACAAATCTACGTACTTCCATGTTAGATAATGGTGTTCATATACTGATATATTTTCATATGGAATAAACTCAAACTGACCTACGAAAAAGTGGTGTTATATTGCTCACATATGTGTCTTGTTTAAAATAGGTGATGAATATGACATGAAAGAGAATCGTCGTACAAAGATTGAAATTGCAGATAGGACCATGTGAAGGAAATGTGCTCCTTAGAGACATTATGGTCATCTATACCTGACTTTGAAATCAATTCGTCTTGATTTTATATTACATTAAAACCAAAGCAAAATCTTAGAACTGAGATGAACAAAAACCGCAAAGCTCTATTTATTTAGTGATATTTTCATTTCAAATATGGCGGCCAATCCGGTGTCTGACAAACCTTACAACAAATCTAGGCAGTGTGCATTTTAACCTCCTGTGAAATAACAAGTGGAATTTATTAGTTGTTCTATGTTTTATTATCATTCTGCATCGTAATTCTATTTGCCGTGGTTTTAAATGTCAGCAAAAATACATATCCATACGATAATCGAGTGAATTAGATATACGATACATACGGAAACAAATTTCAACATGTATAAACATGCTTAAAAGTGCGAATGTGCACCTCATTGTCAAGCTAAATCAATGTTGTGTCTAAAACACGTACCTGATCTACTCAAAACAGCTTGTCATTCACGTATATACACGCTTAGCAAACAGCGAAATGATCTGAATCTTGGAATTTCGTGAGAGCTAGTAGAGACAATTCCACAGACGAAAAGTATATGCTCTGATATAATCCAATGCCGGGGAAAAGATTGAAATCTTTTGATTGATTATTAAAAAACGAGGATTTTCGGTACATAACCCCATATACCACGGGATAGCTCCATATGTCCCCTTTCAAATCCCCCCCACAAATTGTGCATAGATCACCCATTGAACCAATTAAACCATGTTCAACAGATTTCAAACTCAAGACCACCGTCACAAAATATCAAATATTTGAAGTGAACCGAATCATTTCGTCATACCTTTTGTAAAATTATATACACCAGATAAACAAAATAAAATATAAAATCTGTACATTTTCACTAGTGATCACAAGACAAAATCGTATGGAATAACTTCGGATAAGCTAGTTATTAAGCTTGTTATTATGGTCTTACTAGTGGTTATTATTGAGTAATGGTACAGGTATTCGATATGGTATTGCAGCTTACACTTAAGTAATGGTACACGTATCCTTGGATTTTAGGCCCGAATACCGAGGTTTATTTTTTTAATTATCGTGTATTATTATTTTGTGTTGATATTAGTTAACCATCTAACTATTGGCATGATATGATAACCTTGTTATATTAATATAGCGCATAGGCGTAGCCAGGGGGATGCGATGGGTGCGATCGCACCCCCATCCCCTCCATAACCAATGAAAATAGAACCATTAGATAGAAGAAAAAAGTCTTAAAATGCTTTTTATTTGAAGCTTCTAGCTCGATTTTGAACGAAGTTGCACCAATTTTTGTAAAATTCAAAACAAATCTTCAAAAACATTTTTTATGCCACGATCGCACCAAGCCCCCCCCCCCTCCCCCCGACTGAAAGCTGGCTACGCCACTGTAACGTGTAATCAATACCCTACATTTTGTATGTTCAATTTGTATACTAAAAACTGTTATTAATCCACAAATTTAGATGACGACAAGATAAAAATTCGAATCAAGAATGAAAAGGTGTCTAAGTATATAAATCTTAAGGGTAATGCATATTTGAATTAAACAGAGGCGGGTTAATTTATATTGTGCTATGAATTACGCTTTTATTCAAAATTGCAGCTAAGATGCCTGTTTTATGAAAAATATCACGGAAGATGTATTCTAGATATCAGTAGTATTCTCAGAAATTTATTATCCGAAACGGATAACATCTAGCCACTCAGACAAACAATCGCAGACATAGGCTAAGCTTGTTTATTTACCAGTTAGATTTGTTGACTTACCGATCCGTATTTCAATCTCCGGGATGACGTTCTTTTCAATTTGTATTTGCGTGCAGTGTAATATAAGTTGATACTTTTGTTCAAAAATGTACTTTTAATGGCTTTTTTATGCCTTTTATTTTCAAATTATGTTTTGTTTTGATGTCAGTGTGAAAAGTCAAGAAACGTCAACCCCGACTTTTAATTAAAAAATGTTGGTTAATCACTTATGGCAAATCACAAGGTTGATGATGTCAACGGACCATGATCGTGGAAGGCTATCAATATCAGGTGTATATCGCATAGAAAAAAAATATAGCTAATTTTTCGCACTGATATGATGATGACTATTGGGCGTACATACTCGTTCTGTCATGTTACTTACATTTCATTTGCAAGTTGTCCACATATTAATCCGGCGTTTTGTTTAATCAAATTTCCCGCCCCTTGAGGTTTCCGACCAATGCATCAGTTAATATTTTCAGAATACAAATTTTCCATTTTCATTTCTCTGATAGATAAAGTCTCATTTTGAATCTGTTCGTGTATTAAAGAGTATGCTTTTATAATGCCGTGGTCACATTTGCTCAGATTTTCAGCACCGGCGCCCGGCCGATGAGTATTTTGTTCAAAATTGTATTCAATTCTGAACAAAATACTCAATCGGCCGGGCGCCGTAATGAAAATCGGAGCAAATGTTACCAAGTCATAACTGATGAAAAATCAAATGAGAACATGAACATGGATAATAGGGGCACTATCACGCTGCGTGCAGAGTCTAGTTATAAACTACGAGAAGACGAAACTCTCATTTAAGAAGTGAAGTTGAACAAATGCAAAGGGTAGGGTACTATAGAAGGGGATCATATAAAAGCACGATCTATTTCACAACGCCTTTAACTTTTGTTCTTCAACTGTTGCCCTTTGTGCATTTCAAAAATAAAATATCTCAATCTGATTTGTTCCACCTTTCTTTTCGCTCAGTTCTGCAATATTATGTCCGTATGTTGTTTAGGATTATGTCATTTGCGAAATAGCTGTAAGACATTATGAGAATGAATATGGGAGTTTCCACGATAATGTTGTTCACATGATTTTATACACATACCTGCATAACAATCGGAGACAGAAGTCTTAATATTGTCCAATAAAAAAAATAAGAATCTAACATTTAATGATAACAAAAGGATTAATTGCTTAGTTCTCTTTGTTTTAGTCTTTGTTTTCTTAAATGCGGAAGTGTACCAACATAACCTAGATTACATAAGAGATCATCTAACAGTCTAAAATTGCTTTTAATTGCAAGTTAATGCATTCCGACCAAAATTTGTATACCTGTAATTTTGGGGGGGGGGCGATGTTACATCACATAACTACAACGTTCATATAGAAATATACAATAAGCATGTCCGTATAAAAGCTTAAATTATAAAAACTCATTTCAAAGTCATTCTGTTCATGGGAGCGTCAAGTTATGAAAAACAATGCTAAACACTCAAACAAATCGACTTGATTACCTTTGAAAACTTCTTGAGAGGAAATGGACAAATGTATTTTTCTAACTCATTAGAACGTCTGTCTGATTGAAACTCTATTTTTTAAATACAAACATAAATGATTTAATCTTGGTCAGAAGTCTGAACATTGTCCAACAAAATAATAAGAATCTAACATTTAATGATTACAAAAGGATTGATTACTATATAGTCTTTGTCTTAGTCTTTGTTTTTCTAACGGCGGAAGTGTACCAACATCACCTTGATTACAGAAGAGATCATCTCACAGTCTAAAATTGCTTTTAATTCCCGGGTTTTAATCCGGGGTTTTAATTACATTTTATGTATAGACTTTTTTGCCTCTATTCTCATTTTTAAACCTGTTTCTGTTTGCTTATTTAACAATTGTGATAAATTATTCAGTTAGTGTCGAAATCAAAACAATTTTCTACATTATAGTCCCCTCCTCTTGCACTGCCTAAATATTAAAATAAGCCAGTCTGATTGCGAATTTACAAATCCTGTAAAAGTAGCTTCAAACCGCCTTTTAATCAGAGAAAACAATAAGTTAATTCATCTGATTGCGAAAATACGAATCAATCTGATTATCTGATCTCCATGCTATTTGATTCGTGCATTATCTACAAGTCAGTCGGGCAAGGGTGAAATTATTTCATTTGAAAACAGAAATAAATATCAGAACCCCTCTAGCATAACTATTCGGAAGAAATTCATACAAAAAATAAGGTACACAACTGATGAAGGGTCCCACACAATGCACACACCCCTCTCCTCCTCCTCCGTGTTGGCCCACACACGACCATATTTGACAATTTTTCTAAAAGCGTTTTCCCCGGGAATATCGTGTAGCGGTTGCCAGAAGTCGCACAGCTTGGGAGTCAGGGTATCCTGATCCATGCCTCAACGCCTGGCGGGTCTGATATTTAGAGGGGGCGCAAGAATTATTAGGGGAAGGGGTAAATGTGAAAGTTGCCAAAATATCCATAGGTGTAGCCAGGAGGGGGGGGGGGGGGGGGGGGGGGGGGGTGCGATGGGTGCGATAACAATAGGCTTTATATATGCTTTAATGTTTTATTTATCATGATGCTTCTATGTAGCCTATTAATTACAGTTCTTTTTGCAATATAAAACTGGTATGTTTATGCAAATTCCGATTGGACTAATATAAAGGGATATTGTTTCATTATGTGGACTTGAGAAAGTCCGACATACTCATTGCTTTCAACCCAAAACTTAAAATAGGAAGTTATCAAGATCCCAAGAACACGATCGCTACTTACACAATACGTTTGTAGAATCCCGGCGATCGAAATGCAATCAAACTTTCGCAATCAGGTGCCTAATTAGTCTTTTGATCTCTAAAGTTTTACGACTGAACGTTTCAATGAACTCGTGAGAAGCAAACGCAATCATCAGATAAACATTTTTCTAGTAAATCTAAAATAGAGTAAAACCCAGGGAAAAAGATCGCGTGTTCATAGAAATTAGGCATATTTCAATTTTGAAATAACAAAAGTCAGTCTCGGAAGAATTTTCCAAGCATTCCCTGCTTCGATGCGTTTTTATTGCAAGGGCCGTTTAGCGCCGATATGAATTCATTATAGGGCATTAGGGTTGTGCTTTATTTGTTTTATTTATATAAATGTTATAAAATGTGTACGACACTTTAATGAATTATTTTTAGGGTTACAATGCATATTTGACTTTTCCCTCTAAACGTTTAAATTCATCTTTATACTTTTCTTAGTTTGCTTCATAAAATTAACATTGGATCCTAGACAGTTATCAAATTCTCAGACATTTGATTAATATAGATATTTGTATTTCCTTTGACCAGTGGTGCTGGTGTGACTGAGATTCGAATCTAATCTGTTTCATTTTTATGTAAATTGAGAGGAATAAAGTTTTATTTTAAGCGTTTTAACAAACTTAACGTTTGGCGTGCAGCTCAACTTAATACACAATCAAAGGACAGAATACAGAAATAAGAACATGCCTTTTATTTGTTATTCAAGCTTGTGGAAGGATAAAGACAAAGGGGTCGCGGCTATCGTGATGACGCCATCTTATTTCTAGGAATTATTTCTGCCTCTCATTGCTTAAACCGGCTTCGTTAAACAGTGGCAAAATATATAAGTCGGAGCCAAAAACAAGACTATTTTTATATTTAAAACCCCTCACCTTGTCAATGTCTATGCCTGCATCTGGTTTTCCCACATTTGGGAGGGAGCCAATATACACATAGATTACTTACTGGCCATGGACAGGGGGGGGGGGGGCACAGAAACGAACATTCTGGGGTCATAAGGGATACTTGGGGAAGGGGGAGGGGTGGTGGTGAATAGTGAAGTCCGGGAGTGAAGTTAAGGGGTACTGAAATCTTTCTTTTGATATTTAGTGCTTGAATGGAGACTTGTTTCCACCTCCCGCATTCTAGTAGAATTTAAATATTTGATCCAAAGGAGTTATTTTAAATCAAACTTGCATTCCGATTAATTAACACTCCAATGATTGTACCGCTTCACTATTGTCTAAGATAATTATAATGAATTCACGGGACACTATAGTCTTCCTTTTAAACTTTAGTGGTTGGATGGAGACTTGTTTCCCCACCCCGTACACAAGTAAATTTGTAAATTTTAAATATTTGATTTAGGAAGGTATTTGCAATCAAACTCTGATGATGCAAGACTAGTCAGCCAAGACTAAATAAAATTATGAACTTATTATCATTTAGACTATTGAGTTCATTAAATTATAATTCCATAAATATCATATTTAATCCTGTCAACACAATAATGGTATTAATTGGCATGATATGTAGTCAGAGACGGTTTAAAAAGTTGTTTAGATTAATGATAGTATTAGGAAAAATCCTAACTCAAAGTTTTTGTTCTTTCGCAATCCAGAGCAAACCACTCGCCGGGCAAGCATTCTTTAAAAACGTGAAGTTTTCACCATGTTGAGCAGTTTTGAAAATTGTCCAATTTGAACCATCGCCTTGTATATTTCTGTAACTGCCCCCCCCCCTTGACACTCGAGTGTAAGAATCCTTTCCACACTGGAGAACAATCACTGACTGCGATTTGTATGATTGAACATTATACACTTATCATTAATTCGTAAAGAATAGTTTTAAAATAAACAGCTTGTTTTATGTTATGATTGGAGTGATGTATGCATAGACAGAAGAATGACACTGGTTTTGAAATATCTTAATTATCCCATTGAATGAATGAATGAAGCCATCCGTCCCTCTGTCCATTCTTAACTCATACTTGTGGACTGATTTGATTTAAAGGAGAAGTCTCGGTGTAGGACGTGTACACACTAATGAGAACGAATTTTACTCATTTCTATTTAGGATTCGTTCATATACTAGCGGGGCTTTAGAGCATTTACAAACGCACGAAATGTATTGTTTTAAGGCAACTTTTATGACATATAATGTATTTAAAGCTGATTAATTTTAGATTATATTCGGTTCAATTTTACAAATAATGAATAGTATTACAGTATATCGAAAAATATACAATAATTTACATTAACTTGCGCAGACTGCAAACAATGTACATGGTTGGCGCGTTCTTGATAATAAGAATTAAAGGTTGAACTTAAAAATCAAACATTTTCTTTTTTAAACATAATAAATCTTTAAATCAAGAAAATAAAAATAAGATTGATGATTGAACTTTTCATAGTCAACTGCGACTGTGTCGACGCATGTTTATTTACTTAGCTAATTAGATATGTAAAATTGTTAATGGCCGCAACGGATAATACGTAAGCTGCTGTTCGGATAAGACATTTCTATATGATTAATAACAAATCCCGGACAGAATGTTATTCAACAGTACTTGATCTTATCAGTTATTATTCAATTTGGATAATAAATCTATTATCTAGTCGTATTGATGTTTATTATATAGTGTTTCTCGTTGTGGATTGCACTGATAAATCTTAATTTCAATCAACCATTATCCCGATTTTAAATTTAGATTTTTGTTACCTTTTCACTAGCGCCCTCTGTATGTTCATTAGACTTCGCGCATGCTCAGGAGAAAAATCAACCAATCGCGTTTATGAATCAATTTTTCGCATGCGTCTTACAAGGGTAAAGCAATTCGTATTAAAAAACGAACCAATTTGAGATAACCCGATATCAAAATATCTATTTTTCTAGGAAAAAACCTGGAAACTCACTTCAAAAAATAAAAAGCGGACTGACGGCGTATTTTCTATGCTGGGATCTAAGATTTTTAGTATAGATGAAGTCTTCTTGGATCTTTCGAATGAGGTAAGTCTCTAGTTCGAATTAAAGACAATCGTATCAACTTGATCAAAAGTTGAGTTTTGACGAATAATTTTAATATGCGCAGAAGTCCCATTTTCGTAGTACCATATTGAGTGATCACTTTCACAGTTGTCATCTTTTTGCAATGATAACATGTCATTAATTCTTAAAACGCGTTTATTTGGCTTATCCGAAGCAAAATTTCAAGTCAAGTGGCGTATTAATTTTGGCTTCATTTTTGTGAATTTCAATTTCTGTCAGTAGAGAGAGGGGCAGTGTCGTGATCGATGTTTGGCTCCTAATGAGTCTAGTGTCAAAATAATGTAGCTTAGACATTGCTTTTGAACCTCAGATAGGCCAGTGGGGCCACATAAACCCATACCTCGAGATAAAAAGGCAGGCGTTTAGCCTTTTGCCCGTTGACTAGTATGGTGACGTGAATTAGGGTCGTTTTGCTTTTATTTCAATAGAGAAAATTTCAAGATAATTAGGGAAGTCATGGCTTTTCAGTCGGTATGCATTAACATGTTGTCCTTATAACATTCACTCTTAAAGGGTGACGCATATCGTTTAGCAAATCGAACGCTCGTTTCTGGTGTTGCTCACCGTTTAGTATAAAAGGCCCGATCCCGGAATAATACTCAAGGGTTCACAGGTTCGAGGTCGTTGTGTCAACACCTCTAACTGTTATATAGCATAAGTATATTATAGATCGTCACACATTTATAAAAGGGTGATTTTTATTTTGACAAATCAATTCCACATTTATAGGTGAAGTTTCAGGATCTTCTATTTGTGTATAATAAGGAAAAATTGGCATCTAAATTTCCCCATAACTTAATAGCACACAGCTTGGCATATGAAATATCCTACAAATGAAACAAAGCAAAACAAACCGGTTTCTAATACAAGAATTTATATTGGCTGTTGTACATGTATTATTTGAACGCAATCACTCTTTGGATAACGTTTTCAAAATCATTATAAACGGATTACTTTATCTCAAAGACAATTTCAATAAACTGGATTTTACAGAACTCCCCTTATTTCTTAAAAATGGACTGATCCAGTTGATTCGCCTGGAGCCGCCATATTGTTTTTATACGGGATGCTAATCGGAACCCTTTAACATTTTTCGAAATCTTCTTTATAAAAAAGGTCTTCGTATATTTGGGTCGCTACTTCCCAGATCATTTTCTTTATGCTTTTCAGGTAAGGTCGTCCCTGGACAACTTATTATATTTTCTAATAATGTTAGTCAATGGGAATTGTCCTAACGGATATCTGGGATTTTAAAGCGATTCAAAGTTATGCAAATTATTCAAAATAAGTTTCGTGCAATTATAATTAAAGATCATTAATATGCATATTGCCGTTCATTGTTTCGTAACCCGATCAGAGGATTGACTGCAATTATTTAGCCATTGGCATGTTTTCGCTCATTTCAATGGGGAAATCCTCTCGTAGCTTATTCACAAAAATAAATTTTGCATCATCGGATATAGCTTTGTGAACATAGGTAAGTTCTTAATTGCATTACTGTTTTTCCTGGCTATACGGGATAAACCAAACAGGTCCCCAAGTGATCTAAATACTAATAATGTAACAATATAATTTTGTGGTGCTTTATCGACACAGCATATGCCATGTATCTTTGCCGATAAGGGTGTTCTTAAGGGTACATGAACAGTTCAGAAAATGACGCATATTATGGAAAGGTATGTCAAAATAACTCGGTATCCGCGCATGAATCTAACGCCTGGCGGCTACCCGATTTACCTACTATTTTATAGGCAACTCATTTAAATATGAATAGTACCTGTCACTATTCCATTCATCTTTAAATGAGTTGGTCATAAAATAGTAGGTTAATCGGGTAGCTGCTAGCCGTTAGTTGCATTCGCGAATAGAAGCTAAGATTAATAAAACAGGCTAGTCAGCATTCTTTCGAAGCACTCTTGGCGTCCATGGTTAAAATCCAGAATTTACACAATGTTCTCCTGATTTCTTATTGTACATAGTTTGCATCGTGAAATAGAAAAATAAAAAATAACAATCGTAATATTTTCAGTGTTAATGTCATGCCACACACAGATCGAATATATTATAGTCGATGTGTCATTTTCTGAACCTTTGAATTTGTGAAAACACGATGTTTTATTGTGGAATCACTATCATAAGGGTTTTATGAAGTGATTTAGCTGGGTTGGACAAATGGCAACCTTGGGGGAAAAATTATATATGCAATCTAAAAGCAATTTTTTGAAAGCCTTTGACTCAATTGACTATAATATTTTGTTTAATAATAAACTTACAAACTATGAAATCAACTGTGGAATAGTGGTAACATGGTTTAATAGCTAAGACAGTAAGATCACCAACAAAGTGTCTCATTGGCAACCATACTTCATTATTAACTCATGGTGTGATTCGGGGATTTATTTCATGTTATATTATTTTTCTATACATTAAACTCCTACATAAATCAAGTAATTTATTGATTTATTTGTCACTATTGGTGATCTAATTTCATCATAAAAACGTTGATATATCTAAATATGCATACCATAAAATATGTACACTATGTGATAAGTTATTTTTGTATATTGGGTCCCAGGGCTATCATTTTTCCTTTCTAAGATATGTAAGAAATTCAATAATTGGCAACCCAATTAAACTACTAAGAATTTAGGCCTAAAGGTAGCCACCAATTAGTTGTGTTTGTACTGCAAGTTTGCTTATTAAAATATTTTGAATAAATGCGAAATACCAATAATAAATATGCTTATTTGCATACATGGACAATATCTAATAAGTAATCATTGTATCTTTTAACATTACCGTATATCTGACTAACCCTGAAAACATTTTGGCTAATTTGCATATAATGTAGTACATTAAAATATAACAAATTATTCTTGTATCTTTTTCATTATCTTATTCATTGAGCCTGACAATGCACCTAGGGGCAGAACAATTGTGATGCTATCATTATTACTTTACTTAAGATTACTTAAGATATTTCAATAATGGCTGCCCTCATTTGCATATATAATTTCCCCCCTAAATTAGTTATTTTTGGCAACCAAATTAAATCAATAAAAACCTTAATTTGGTAAATTAGTCAGTAATATTCATTGAAATCAAGCTTATAAGCTTGATATCTGAATAAATGCGATATTTCAATCATAAGATATACTAAGTTGCAATTATATGCACTCTATCTAATAAGTTATTCTTGTATATTTTAACAATATCTTATCCAGTCACCCTCAAAACACGAGTTTAGACAAACTAATTATGCTGCTATCATTTCTACATTTTAAGATGTAGAAAACAATCAATATTTCAATGATGACCTCGCTAATTAGCCTATATTATTTTTTCCCCAAACTAACGTTTTGTCCAACCCAGCTAAATCTCTCAAGGAAACCCTTATCGTCATAAATCAACAAAAAACATCGTGTTTTAACCATTCATAGGTTCCCTATAGGATGCATAGGAGTGACAAGTGGACTATATAAGCACTTGTGCCAAAAGGAAAGGACCAAAAGTTGTAATGGAACTTAGCAAGAAAAGCAAACTCTAAGTGCATATCAGTCAAGAAAAACAAACCCCATATAGCCCAGAACCATGAAGATAGAGCACTCCAGAAATTAAATTAGTATAAGTATAGGTATAATGTATACGTTATATGACACAATTGGGGGCCTTGTACTTTGTGTCAACGTGTACATAATGTCATCTTTAGCTTCCCTTTGTACGTGTTTCAATAATCAATATAAAAATATCAAGTTTCCGAATGTCCAATCTTTAATTGACTCTGATTGTCCTTCAGTAATGTCATTTGCATTTCAGCTACTATCAGCTATGTCGGCGTTTACAATGACGTGTGTCGCATTATGCGTATTTTCATCACTGGTCCTCGGTGCTCAAAGTGACCGTAAGTCGAGAAAAAACAGTTATTGAATCTTGAGACAACCCGTCACATTAATTTTTTCTCTGAAATAAAAGGTAAATAAAACAAAAAATGATCTTGAGAACAAAAATGATATGAATAACACGTTGATGAATCCAATTCATTCCGATCCTTGCTATTGACTTCAATTTGTGAAGAATGATAAAAAAGATGTCGCTATAATCATTGGAACCACGTTTTACTGTCTGGTAATATGTCTTACTAGAATAAGGTGTGTTTTATCATCACTAGGTGCACACGGCGCTTTGGCTCATCGTGGTCATCGAGGACATGACCACCACGGACATCGTCACCACGGACACCACAGAGAACATGGTCATTTAGGACACCACAGACACGAGTCTCACGACCATGGCGTTCACAGACATCATGGATCTCATAGACACGGTCTTCACAGGCACGTCGCTCACAGACATGGTGTGCATGGACATGGTGCTCACGGGCATAATATTTACGGCGATGGTGCTCACGGACATAATATTCACGGCCATGGTGCTAACGGACATAGTGTTCACGAGCATGGTGCTCACGTAAACGGCGCTCGTGTTCATGGTGCTCACGGACACAGAATCCACGGTCATGCTGCTCACGGACATAATATTCACGGACATAGTGCTCACAGACATAATGTTTATGGGCATGGTGCTCAAGCACACGGCGCTCATGGACACGATGCTCATGGACATGGCGTTCACGGACATGGTGCTCACGTTAATGAACATCATCATGGACACCACGAGATCTCCCACATTGATTTCGGAGACGGTCACCCACATGTCAACCATGGCCCGAATGGGGCTGTCATCAAATCTCCAGAAGGACTTATACTTGGAGATAATGGTGGTTATGTCGATGCCCAAACTGGTACAGTTGTAGGACCTGATGGTTCCATCCAATACGCTCATCATTATAGGCCTCATCGACATGATCATGATGCCCATCTCGAACACGAACACCATACTCATCGACATGGCCATGGACATGATGCTCACGGTCATGGTGCCCATATTCAGGGCCATCATGGGCACCAAGCCAATGGGCACGGTCATCATGGTCACGGACACGATGTTGACCATCACGACATTCATGGGCATACCAATCATGCACAAGGCCATCACAGACACAGCACTCACGTCCACAGCGTCCATGGGCATGACATTCATGGTCATGGAGCCCAAGGACACGGCCTTCACGGACACGGCGCCAATGGACACGTCGCTCATGGGCACGACCTCCTTGGACATGGCGCTCAAGGACACGGCGTCCATGAACACGCTGCTCACAGACACGGAGCCCATGGACATGGCGCTCATGAACATGGCGGTCACGGACACGGCGTTCATGAATATGGCGCTCATGGACACGGCGCCGACGGCGTTCACGGACACAGCGCTCAGAGACACGGACACGGGGCGCATGGACACGGTGCTCACGAACACGGCCATCACGAACACGGCGCTCACGGACACGGCGCTCATGGACATGGTGCTCACGAACACGGCCATCACGAACACGGCGCTCACGGACACGGCGCTCATGGACATGGCGCTCACGGACACGGCCTCCAAGTGTACGGCGCTCACCGACACGGCTCTCATGGACACGATGCTCATGGACATGGAACTCATGGACACCGTTCACACGGACACGGGGCTCATGGACATGGTACTCATGGACACGGAGCTCACGGACACGGCCCTCACGGACATGCTACTCACGGACATGGGACTCACGGACACGGTGCCCATGGACATGGCGCTAACGGACACGGTGCCCATGGACATAACGCTCACGAACACGGCCATTTTGCTATTGCTAGTCATCATGGTCGATATTAACACAAGTTTGTGATCTTGAAAATCTATCGTACGACATTGAAAAAGTATCGTGCGAGAGATTTGTTGGTGCAATCTCATTAACAAACACATTTTTGTTAAATCAAAAAACAGAAAATATAATATTGCTACAGGGCAATTTTAGCTCGAAAGTAATATATTTTTTTTAATATTTACAAAATATCAGATTATTTATTGTATTGTGTATGCTACATAGTATGTTTAGAATGGTATATTGTATCAGAGATATTTATAATAGTGTACTATTTTCATATCCGTATAATAAGCAAGACAGTATGATTCACGATGTCAATAATAAACATGAGAAGAAATAAAGCTAGTTATGTCTTCCTACATCGTAATTGCTCAACGATCATTACGTTAGTTTATGAAATAAATTGTCTCATTAATCTATAATCCGATTTTGATGTTCAACTATATTAAAAACTGACTGGAGTATAATCTAATATCTGTCAGTCCCTGTGTTACGTCATATTTATTTACTCATGCTTTGAAAATATTTTTTAAATTAAAATGACGGTCACCCTAAAATAAGCATCTATAAAGTGTAATTAAACCAAGAGTCTAACTCCACATATACAGATTCTGTTTCAAGTTATTACAGTTTCCTTGGTATTTCAATTGTAAAGTTGGAGATCTATCGATCTGACAGTCAACAGGAAGTCACTAAAAACAAGAATCTTTAAGTAGAACATTGACATAGCTTAGATGACGAAATCTGCCAATACTGAAAAGTCTACAATTATGTGAGATTGATTACATATAGGGAGTAAACATTACCTACAAAATGTCTCACACCTTATGTATGTGAAAGCGATTTTTGGAAATTTCTCTAGAGAATTTTGGTTCTGATCTCGATGTCATGTTAATTGTTGGGTAACATATATAATACCATCCGAGTTTCTCAGTGTTTATTGTTCTTCTCAGCTGGTTTCCTAGCAGCGCAAATTCATTACATTTCCGTACGTGTAAAATTATGCTCAATACTGGCTAATTAGGGCAACACAAAAGGGCAAACAGTTTACCCGGGGCAGTAAATTCTGGTACCGACTGGTATTCATAATTTTTATTCCAAAGAAATAACGTTTTACTTGGAACGTATTTCTGCCACTACTATATTAAAGGATTGGTATCGATATGGAGAACTGAATTCAACAATGTTTTCTCTTTAACCAATTATTGAAAACACGGTCCTTTATGTAATGTTGACTGATTGACAAAAATTTAATTCGAAAATTATTTATTTATATTTTATATAGCTGTTTTTGTTAACATTTTTAGTTTTTTAGTGCAATTGTTTTTTGTTTCTTTTTACCATTTCTTGAGAATGAAATAAAATATCTTTCCGAAGCTTGTTTGAACAAAATAACACAACATTTTCTTAGACTTCCCAATATTATAGTTGTACAAAGGAAATTTTGGTTGATTTAACAAAAAGTATTAAAACAAAAAAAAAACAAAAATAGATAAAAACTAAAATAAACCTTTAATTTCATTAACAAGATATTTTTTTAAATCAACCAAACTTTCCTTTGTATAATTAATATATATAATATTGATAGATGTATATCTACAATATTGATAGATGTTTCAATTCATTCCGAACATATGATACCAAGAACAAAAGAAGTGTCCGATGTGTTTTCTAAAACAATATAGAGAAAAGTATATAAATATATCTATTTCAAATTATAATGTTACCGTTCAAAAGATGATCATTAAATTGACAATGTGTTAAATTTTCAGAATTTGTTGATGACTGGGTTAAAAGAAACGTGTGTTAAAACAGTTCGCCATATCGATACCCATCCTTTCGTTGGCAATACTCTCTGTAATCCTCGTGAAATATTTAATAAATAGCTACCTTCATATCGTTCGTCTAAAATTACATTATATCTGTATGAAGAATTATGATATAAATGTTTTTTAATTGCAAGGATTTTTTCATATGATTGATTGATCAATTTGCAAACAATATAGTAATATTGCAAACACTGTTAATATCTTTCGTAAGTAAAACACGAAAACAAAGGTGATTGATTCGTATCGGATGTTTATCTTTGTAAATAAAGTCATATATCAATCAATTTGTTTAACCATCAACAGCGCCCACATTTTATTCATTGGAACCTCTTTAATCAACCGCCATCCATACGGAAAACATTCACTTCACGTACATCATGCGCATTACACGTGATTTGTTGAGAATTCATTAGACAACATTTTCATTTCCTATTCACGAGTCAGAAGCAGAGGAGATTTCCCAATTTTGAGCGATATGCCGCTGTCACATTCGATGACCAATTTTATACTAGATATAGTAAAATGGATGAGGAGGGAAAACCCCATGATTCAATTGATGACATACGATTTCCTCCTTCGCGCACCTCCTTTCCAGGAAATACTTACCCTTTATCTTGGTTTTCAAAGTTTTCAAATTGACCTAGTTTTAAACCAATCAACGATCGACTCGCTAAACCAATCAGCGACGATGTCATCTCAATACAGATTTACATTATAAGCGTATGTCATCTTTGAACCCTGGGGTTTCTCCCCCTCTTGTAAAATAGAATCGTTTGTCGTTACAATTGATAAAGGAATGATCGCTGTTGTTTTCTGAATATTATTCTAAAGTTTTGATAGCGTAACTGAAATAGTACCGTACATAATAGGTAAATGCAGATTCAGATCTATGGGGGTGACACAATTACAAGCAACATGTACAATTGACCTACCAATCTGTTCCTTACAATCTAAAATACAATATCTCCAAAAAGATTCATGATACGAGGGTTGTCCCAGAAGTAATGCACTATATGCTCTAACTTTATCAATAATTGATATTTTCCCATGAATTTGAAATTTTGCTTTACGTACGCCCGATTCCAAGCAAGCATTAGCTCGTGATTGTGCGTTATCATATCCTGCAAATTGATTCGATAGCGCTAGTGTGCATATAGCTGATTAATTATTAATGAATGGGACATTTAATGGTCAGTAATTATTATGAGGGCTACTCACTTCTGGGCCCAAAAATAACATTACATTCATCTCTAGGTATTCCAACTTTTTTAGTTGAATAACGAACTAAGTCGCCAATAATGTCAAGGATTGAAGATCAGTGTCAAAGGTATATCAAAGGTGAATGTGACTTTCCAGGCTCACTCACGTTTACATAATATATGTTTATTATAAGCACTGGTCCTCACCTGGTTATAAAGACGTTACGTCTTTTAAAGACGTTACTTCTTTATAACAAAATGGATGAACTTCCGTAAAGTTTTGGTTCCTGAAGTGAGGGAATTCTCCCTCGATTATTGGAGCTGTTGGATATATTTGCTCTTGACAAGAAGAAGTGAGTCGCTCCCACAATTCTTTCATATTCTATCGTATTCGGAGGTTACCCATTACGTCATATCCCGCATCATCTCCAATCAAATTGCAGGATGCGATCACGTGAACAACCATGAGCACGTGCTCTCTCAGTGCTGCGCATGCGCAAAAATAAATTTGAAATCGTGGGAATGGCGTTAACATCAGTTCAACATCATCATTTCAAACCTACGGTAATACTATTGAAGCTACTCGATCCATACTTGTAGAGAATACTCATAAAACTACAGCGAACATTTGGAAATCCATTTCAATGGCAAATGAGGCCTGTTAATAAAATTTGTTTTCGAACGTGCAATTACGAAAGGTCATTTTTGGGAAATCTCCCACTCTGCTCTTGACTGACTGCTTTTCAATTACCGGATTTAGTTACCATTGATATACGGGTAATATATTAGGATTCAAATCAACATCTATGTATTTGAAAATGATGAAAATTAAAAAAAAATCTTACAAATTTTCTCCAACGGAAGTTCATCCATTTTGTTATTGAGCCGTAGGGTATTTAGGTTTTTTATTTTTTTTTTAATAATCATTTATTTCAAATATATACTATACATACAATAATACAATAATAACGTTTGACAAGGTTACTAGTAACATTACTGTCAAACTGAAAACTTTAATGTAGTTACATTCATAATTTTTACTTTAAAAATAAAGATTCATTATTTTGTTTAAAATGGTCAAGTTGTGTGCTTAATGTGTAGAGTTTGGTTACGGGTCCAGTAGGTCTTTGGTGGATTGCAAAAATGACACACTTGCTTTGATTATTAAAATATTAGTATTATGATCAAAATCAGGGTGACCAAATAAAAGCATGTCTATTTTATCAGAAGAATTACAATCTAAAAATGCACTTAAGCAATCCGCCATATGGAGATCTCTAAGGAGTTGACATCTTGGGTTCATGTATAGAGGGCACTGTAGAAAAAAGTGTTTTGGTGTTTCAGAGCGATGACCACAGGCACATTCTGGTGAAGGTACATTGTTAAAATTATGTGCAAAAAGCTGGCTTTTCAAATAAAGATCTACTCTGAGTCTATTAAATGAGACTTCATTTTTTCTTTTAACATTACTATAAGTTATGAAATTAGTACCATTGAAATTTTCAAAATGTGCCTTGATCCTACGTTTAAAAATTGAAATTCGCTCACAATTTCTTATATCATCAGGTAAAGTATTCCAAGTTTCAATTGCTGCATAGAAAGTAGATTTCTCAAACCTTTTACTTATATCTAAAGGAATATTGTATTCTCTGAAAGCTCTTAGAGTTCGAGTTGGAATATTTCTGCAACCATTGAAAACTTGACTTACATATGGTGCTATTAAATTATGTCTGCTTTTGAAAAGAAAAGTACATAAATGAGATTTTCTTCTATCTGGTAACTTTGTCCAATTTAAAATATCTAACACCTTCTCAGTGCTAGAGCCATGCAAAGCGCCAGTTATCAAACAAGCTGCATTATATTGAAGTCTGTTTAACTTCATCAAAGATAATTCAGGAGCACTAGAATATAAGATATCACCATAGTCAATTCGACTCAAAATGAAGGCATTATAAATGGTTTCTAAGTGTTTAGATCTTAAAACATGAGTCAACCTTTTAAAAGGGTTTAGCAGAGCTTGAGACTGTTTTATTAATTCGTTAATATGCTCTTTAAAGGTTAGTTTTTGATCTAAAATGATACCCAGGTGCTTATGGGTATTTTGTTTATCTATTGGGTTAGTTCCCAAAAATAAAATTGGTTCATTCTGAATAACAGTTGTTGGTGAAGTGAAAGTCAAGTCAACCGATTTTGAGGCTTTAAAGTTCATTTGCCATGTTTGGGCCCAGTTATATATTTTGTTAAGATCTTGTTGTAAATCAAGACAATTTTGTGGCTGATCTTTTGGATAGGGGCTAAAAATTGAAGTATCATCTGCATAGATAAACGTTTTGGATTTTAAATTAGTTGGTAGATCATTTATATAGATAAGAAACATCAAAGGCCCTAAGATGCTACCCTGGGGTACACCTGCATTTAGAAAGTTTGGTTCAGACAAATTTGAAAGTTTTTCATTTATCTTGACTTTAACCTGTCTACCAGAAAGATAGGACTTTAAAAGCAAGAGTAAGTCATCTTTTATACCATAAGCTGATATTTTATGAAGCAAAAGATGATGAGGGACAACATCAAATGCTGATGCAAGGTCCAAAAAGATTGTACGGACATTGTTACCATTATTTAACTCCTCGTGGATGCAATGAATAATATAGGCAAGTTGAGATGTGGTATTATGTAAAGGGAGAAAACCAGATTGGAGGTCATAGAAAAGATTATTCTGACTCATGTGATTAAAGATTCTATTGTAAAGCACTTTTTCTAAGATTTTGGACATTGAATTTAAAATTGTTATTGGTCGATAGTTTTCAATATTTGATTTATCTTTCTTCTTATGGAGAGGTATTATGATACCCTCTTTCCAAACCTTTGGGAATGAATGTGAATTTAATATCTTATTAAACAATAATGAAAGAGGACTGGCTAAACTGTTTGCAGAATAGAATAACATCCTATTTGTGATACCATCACTGCCACCCCCCTTTGATAAATCTAAATCTTTCAATAATTTTAAAACTTCTTCTTCACTAGTTTGTATACAACATAAATTATTGTTGCATAAAGTAGGAAACTCTGGTAACACTTCTGGATGGACAATATTAATATGATTTTTCTGGGTAAAAAATTTGAGAAAAAGTTCAGCCTTTTCAATAGAAGTACCAGCTGATAATTTAGGATTTTCTAAATGTAAAAAAGGCAGTGATGTGTCAAAGGATTTACCTAGCAATATGAAGAAGAAGTACCCAATAGTCAGATGAGTTTGAATTAAGAATAGATATATTATCACAAGTATTTTCAATATACGATTGTTTAGCTTCTTTAATTAATTTGACTACCTTATCACTCTGTGTCTTTAGGTGGGGACCAGTGATAAGGAGAAGTCACCCTTCAGCTGATTCATCATCGTTAGATTTAAACGCTAATTATCCTGACCAAGAACAAATTCATCAAATATTCATTATTGGCTTCTGTACTTCCAAAAATGCTTCAATTTGTATCGGGAAAATAAATTACAATAATGTTAGCATGATACCTACTTTTTTCTTTTTGATGGACAGTTTCATATGTCCTTCTGGTATCAATATATGGAACATAACTAAAATCATTTTTACATTGTGTAGTTTAATATTACCATAAAAACTGAAGTTTGCATATTGTTAAAATCCGTACATTTCAAGAGTTAACAGAAAAATAAATTCTATGGACGTTTTTTGCCCGACCTGTACATAGTGTGTAAACTATCCACTTTTGCGCTCTTCTGGCTCTGCAAGTTTCTCAGGGTATTTCTTATCCATTGTTATTTTGTATACTATTATGTACGGTATTTTGAAGTCATGAAAAGATGTGATAATTCCAATAGCTTTCAAGATAAATGTCTTGCTTGTTGTTGTTAATATGTGATGATGAAAATCAGGCACTTTCTGCTTCAGAAGTAAATGGTTATGTCAAAGTAATGTATTGTAAAAATGAGCCAGGCCACAGAAAAAGGGGTCTTACTTCAGATTGTTTCAATATACTGATTTTTTGTTTATCTTAAAAAGAAGCACAAGGGGACCTTTCAAATGAGCCATGGCTTATGTCTTAACAATTTTCCTTGCATAGACCAAAAATTCGAATTTGAATTCAGCACATTTTCCTCTTAATCTTGGACACATTTTTGGCTCTGTAGCACAATTTTAATGTTTGTGACCGGTTTTCCTATGGCCAGGCTCAAATATTGCCTTTAAGTTGACAATTAGGTCAACACTTTGGAAAAAGTACATCGAAGATGATTCGCATCAGCATATTTGGAGTTCAGTCAACTTTATTTGGAGTACCTTTAAAAATAAAGCATATAACTACAGGGATACACTTCTTTTCATTATCATAGATTGCCCAGGATCAATGTTCTGGGGTGTATCTTAGTATTTTCATAAAACGTACGAAACCGTAGTTATTCGAAGATTCTCGAACATATTTGTAGTTTTTTAAAAGCTTAAGATATATTATGTAATTCGTATAATAGTGTATTATAAGTGTATAGATATAGGTCCCTTACAGAAGGGTTCACACCTATAAAGAACACATACACTATTATTATTGTGGCCAAGGGGTTCACTCTGCACTTGGAGTTGGCAATGGGGTGGGAATATTAAAGGCCCCATGTAAAGTTTAAACCACTTTGGCTTATATTGTCGTCTTACCCAATGTTACCAAAGTGTGATATGTGAAACTTTTTTTTTTAATTTCAAAAAGTGGTTTTTGATAGACTTTTTGTTCCAAAATTTGTGAATTTATTTAAAACCAACTTTTAGAGGTCACTCATATCTTCTAATAAGCCACAATTCATACCAATGCATAGCATTCATCCTCCCATGTTTTTTGCCGAAAAAATTAAGAAAATCGGTTGATAAACAAGCGAGAAATGAACTTATCAGTGCATGAAAATGGTTCTGAGAAAAATGCATTTCAAAATTTTAGTTCTCATAGAAACCAATGGTACAATGATATCTAAAACATAATTTATTCTTCCTTTTAACCTGGTTAGACAATCAACATTGGTTTTTTTTGAAAGTCTAGCATATTTAGAAAAGATTGACATCGAAAAAAAAAATTCAATTTTTTTCAAAAAGTTTTTGTTACCTTAGTGACATCACTAATGTTTCAAAATATTTTTGATAAGCTAAAACATTGAAGTGGCCCATTAAACATGACATTTTATTATTGAAATAGTGTGTCTTTTGTTCAATCTTTGCATTGGTGTTAAAAAGATAATCTTTTTTGAAATGCATTAAGAAATATTTGATGATTAAGAAATTTTAACTTTTTTTGAAAAATGGCGGGAAATTTGAATATTAGAGAAATAAAATGCTCACAACTTTTTTTTCAAAATTTTTTTTTCGTTCAAAAATCTCTAAAATCACTTTTTAAGTCCTGACAAATAGTAAATGAATGATAAAAAAATATTTTCAAACTTTAGACGGGGACTTTAAATGTTAATTTGCAATCTCAAGAAAACTAGGAAGGGATCAAAGTGATATTTCGATAAATTCAGCGATTAATAGAAAGGCCATATATAACGTTTAACTTCGGTTGAAGAGAAGTGACATGCAAATTCTTTTTGATTTCAAAAAAGTAATTTTTGAAAGACTTTTCGATCGAAAAATCATGAATATATAGAAACTGAATTTTAGAGGTCGCGTATAACGTTTATAAGCTTTAATTCACACTAATTTGTAGCATTCATCCTGACGTCTTGTGTCGAGAAATAACTAAGAAGCTTATTTAGAAAGGTTGACATATATTTTTTTTCAAAAAATGAAGATTATGTTTTTATATGTTAAGACACACATTAAATATGACATACATTTAATGAAATAATAATATTATGTTCATTCTTCGCAATAGTTTAGATAATGTGTGGGTACTGTTATGTATAGTGTAATATTTGATGATGACAATTTTTTCAGAAAAAGGCGAAAAAGAATATTTGAGAAAATAGTAAATGAATGATAAAAACATATTTTCAAACTTTACATGGGACCTCTGAGATTTGGAGGTGTGAATTTAGATCGAGGGAATTATTCTCAGAGCAATGTTGCATTACGTAAAGGAGATTGCCCTTGGTTGCTTAACTGATATTACAGCTATATCAAGTCTTTGGTTTTATCATATGTTGTTTAATTTGAAACATTGAAGGCGTTTTCCGTCTCGGAAATTTGGATTCTCAACATATGTAAAACTCATGGGTATAATGTTTGCCTTTGAAAAGTAGGTCAGATCTAAATCATGATCAGCTTAGAATTTCATGAGAACTTTTAGAATTTGGTTGGAGTTGTACATGTAATAACAGGACAATTCTTTGCAGTATCTATAATAATACATTACAAGTATGAATTTTGATTGTACTATCGATCCCAGAAATTAAACTCTGAATCTTTACACGATGCTGAAATCAATTCGTCAATCTTTGCACTGAGTTGATTAAATGATTCCAAGAGAAATACGTGATTTTCGTCGCCACCGATTTCCATCCATTCATCCATACCCGTTATTTTCCCTTTCTTTTTAGTCGGAAGTCCGACGACAAATGTTTCTGTTCCCTTAGCACGTATATCCCGACCTGCTGCTTTTGTCCTTTCTTTATACATGCTATTGTCAGAGGTTCTACCATGATATGTATTTCCATCCGACGTCAAAATTAAGAAGTTTTTCTTATCAGGTCGGTCCCCACGAGCTTTAGTAAAGATATGATCTCGTATGAGTTCCATAGCCTCGTCTGTATGCGTTCGGCACCTTTTGTCCACGAGTTTCATCCTTTCAAAGTTGTAATTTGTCGCTTGCGTCGATCTTGATTCATCGAAGAACTGAATCGGGAAAACTTCGGACCCAAATGTTAATCCTGCTACTTTTACAAAGCCAGTTCCTGCAAATTTGAACACAAAAAAGGTGACGTAAGATATCAGGCAGCGACTGAATAATAATCTAAAATGATAAATCAAGCACATACTAGGTACATATCTAAATATGATAGAGGGATTGGAAGTTGGACTTTTGCACATCATTTGATTTTGTAATATTCATACTAGAAAGTTAGCAATTCTAGTGACATACTTATAAACTTATAAAGGTGCACTTGCTTTTTTAAAATACCTATCTTCAGCCTTTTGATTAGATCTGTCACAAACTTCTTAACAAGGATTTTGTCTTCTATTGCAATACTGCACGATATATCAACAGCAATTGCCAGATCAATGCCACAGAATGCAACCTTTGGTATAAATGGAATCTTGTCCAAAGTGTTAGTGGAAGAAGAAGTATTAGAAGAATTAGTCCCTGCAGCTGGAAATCACATTTCGATTATTCATGAGATAGATCTCTATAAAACATGCAAAGGGGTTTCCTTATGGATTTTGGCAAAAATGCAACAACTATTTCCATTTTCACTTAAAATGTTCGTGCGAAAGACAAACTCCGAACTGTTTTCTATATGCTCGAATAGATAAAGATGTTACTGAGCTTGTATTTGCGAATGCAATTACCGGCTGCCGGCTACCAGATAAATATTTAATTTGCGTAAATGAACCCGTCATTTTGAAGTTGAAATTACGGACAACCCGTGTTAACCGAAGAACATAGAGATAATCAGTGATCACAGGTATATAATTAGCGAACAGATCGTAAGTCATTGTTACTAGCTGCTTAAAATAGGCAGATAACTCTTTATTTAGGTAAGCGTTCGGGTTTGACGCGATAGCTTGAAGCACCCGGAATGCACGACAGGTACTATTCATATTAGTTAGCTTGTTATGAAATTGCAATCAACTTGGTAGACGATAGATACATTCGCGAATACAGCTTTAGATAGGAAATCAGGGTGTGGTGTAATTGCAATTTTGTCGGTTATATCATGAGGATTTTTACCCATAAAATCGTTAATTTAAAAGTTAATTGAAATACTTTTTTCCGAAAACTTCTCAAAACAATGCGTTACAATTACAATTACAGGAAATGGCGTGTGTTGGTGAAAGACACTATGCAGAACGTGTTCAAAGTGGATACAGAGTATAGCTGAGCAAACGAGGGGTTCGGTTTTTCATGAAAAAACATGAATTGATTCGACCCAAGGCTCTAATATAATACATACCATGTTAAGGTGTGTCTTCCTTTGAAAAATACATATATCTTTGATGAGAATTTGAGTGAACGTGAAAAGGAACGGTTTTATAAATGTTATACTTAATACGATATTTCTTTTTCACAGTTGAAAGAATTCATCACTCCTTCAAAGGAAATATTTTAAGTATTTTTTTTTGATTTGACTTCATATTTTTATGTTGCATTCAACATTTTAAAGCTTTGGACCAATAGCCTCATTCTGTAAACCCTTGTTTACTCAACCTATAGTAAAAAGATGCTAATGTATTGTTTATCAGATGCTTACCAAGCATGTTCTTACCCGATACTATATCATTCAAAACGGTCCTCTTACATGCGCTCGTTCTAATAATACATGGAAAGGTATTTTGAGCTATTCCCCGTCGCCCAATTTTCATGAATTTTCTATGGACTCCAAATCCTTTAGGACATGACTTTAAACGGTATATACCACGCTCACATGCAAAATAGTTACAAATGTCCCCCTCTCCTGGGTTAATTTCTGGTGCCGCTAAGTATCGCGTTGGTCCCAAGCCACATCCTATAAAATTGTGTAATTTATTTGAACAAATTTTTTATGTCATGAAATAAAAAAGACATGAAGTAGGTAGAATATCATGGATGTATAGCTAGGCACAAATCTCGAGATAATGTTACAGTTTTTATCAGTATAGTACGACAGCTAGTTTTATAAAAAAAACATGTTCGCACAAGTACCAGAGGGAAAGGATTAACAATTGCTACTGTACCAAGCAAGGCAAAGGAAATATATAAGTGTGTACAAGGTAAATCGCACAGAGGAAAAACATCCTTTGTGACAAATAATTTCAACAAACGTTAATGAAAAAATATAATGACATGATATATCATATAAATTATTTCAGGTAATAATTTATTAATGTTTGTATTGAACATATTTGAAATATGTCTAGCAAATATTTATTGATCTAATTCGACAATTAATCTATCACTTATACATTTTTTGTCACAAATTTAAAGTGTCATAAGCTTTGATTTATTCTAGGTAAATTTTACTTACTTGATGTAGATGTCCTACCAGGGGCTGAATATTTCCTTGCACCTTCGATGGTAAGGGAACTCGTCAATATGATCCAACATATGATGTGATTTAAACACAAATAGTTATCCATAGTTCGATGTTCTCGTATAAGTTAAAGCACACTTAAAGTTATTAATTATACTATCAATATGTAACCATGTTTTCGTTATTGATATATTTATGTAATGATAAATATACACAGGTCTAGTTAAGTACTACATGAAAGAAAACAGCGGTTTTTAAGTACTGATATATTGTATTTTATGTATATAAGTATATACATAGCAAAACAATCGTTTATTGTACATGAAATCAAATTATGAATACAAAATAAATACATTAACAAAGAAAATGGATTCATAAATCAAAACATCTTTACATTATACTAAGCATCTACATTTATAATGATCTGTTTGATTCACATTCACTGGGGATCGACTGACTCAGGACAAATTACTCTAATCCCTCAAACAATAAAATCGATGCGTAGCGATACTTTTACTTCAATTTCAGTTTGTCGTTATTGTAGATGACATGATATGATGTCACAATATTGTTCACATCAACTTTATCTGAATGGAGAAAGCTCTACATCACAAAATTATATCCATTAGAAATAAAAATATACTTGTGAGGGGTTAATTGCGACTTCCTTCCTTTGAATCCTGCTCAAAACATGTGTTTTTAGTATTCTCGTCGGCAGATAGCAGGATGAGACAAGCTAACGAAAGACCCCCGGCTCTATGCTTTAAAATTCCACTATTTCCAATATACACCAAATACATACGAGCCAAATAGAAAGTTACTCTTCACGTTTCTAACTAAGTTTACCTAGTAGATACATACTAGCAAAATACAAAGGCACTCTACACGTGTCTGACTATGTTTAGATAACCCAGACTCTCGTCGTATGGCTGAAATCATTCTTCCCTCAATTTTGATAATGGAAGAGGGAGATCATCCTTCAAAGAGATATTAGCTGATCACAACAACTAGCAATAACTAGCAAGTGCGTATATTCTATTTGCGATAACTCATTTCCCTATTTTTAATAGTCTTTTATGAATTTTATTTGATAACTGTACATTTATGGCAGATATTAATAAATAAAAAAACAAATATCTATTGGCCAGCTTATTTAATCGTATATGTTATTTATCATTCTCTTTGACTTCACGTTCATAATTTTATATTGATATAGTAAAATCACTTTGGCCACTATATGGCATATCAATGAAATAGTAACGTTCTGCATTGTTGATTATTGCTACAAATTGCACTTTCTCAAAATTCATTTCGTTCGTTGAGTAACTTCACCAGAATTTGAATTCTGAATCTTTGCATGATGCTGAAATCAATTGGTCGATCTTAGCCCTGAGTTGATTAAAGTTGTCCAAGAGATACACGTGTTCGTCATCGCCTCCGATTTCCAACCATTCATCAACACCCTCAAGTCTTTTTTGTCCTTTCTTTTTAGTAGTTGCAGTTGGAAGACCTATGACAAATGATTCTACACCCCTAGCGCGTATATCTCTACCTGCTGCTTTTGTTCTTTCTTTGAAAATACGATTTTTAGGAGTTGGACCGTGGTATGTATTCCCATCTGACATCAAAATTAAAACATTTTTCATGTCAGGCCTGTCCCCACGTCTTGGATTGAAGATGTGATCACGTATAAGCTCCATTGCTTTGTCAGTATGTGTTTGGCATTTTTTGTCCTCGAGTTTCATTCTTTCGAAGTTATAATACGTCCGTTGAGCCGTTCTAGATTCATCAAGGAACTGGATTGAGTTTACTTTAGATCCAAATGTCAAGCCTGCCACTTTCACGAATCCGGTACCTATAAAAAAGATTTGACAACAATAGAAATCTAAAGTAAATCCACTATCGTATATTCTATATATGTTTCATTTCATAACGAAATACGTGGCTTGTACAGATCTAAAAGTAGAGAGGAAAGCAAGACGTATGGCATGGCAATAAATATATATGAAGCTCAAGTCTCACCAGAAATAACAGTGGGTTTGAAGAATGTATGTACACTCCCAATAATGATGCTATATGACACTCGCTTTTGTCATGATTAAAATGTGATACCTAGTTTCATCCTTTTAATCAGGTCGATTACAAACTGCTTGACAAGGACTTTGTTGGTGATCGAGATGCTGCAAGACACATCGACAGCTATAGCCAAATCTATACCACAGAAATTCACCTTCGGTACAAACCCAATTGAGTTCGATATACCGACCCCGGCAGCTAAAATAGTTTAATATGTAATGGTTAAACACTAAAATACTTGAAACAATGAAGACATTGTTTAGATTGTGTTAAATCAACTAAGATTCTAATCAAATGTCAATCAGATAATTTTAACGAAAATTCTTACCCGAAACTGTGTTATTCAAAGTGCTCTTTGCACAAACATGTGTACTTCGAATACATGGAAAAAACTTCTGAGCTATTCCCTGTCGCCCAAATTTCATGAATCGCCTAGTGACTCCAAATCGTTCGGGACATGACTTTAAGTGGTAGGAACCACGCTCACATGCATAGTAGTTACAGGTATCGCCAACACCCGGATGTATATCTGGTGCCGCTAAGTATCGTGTTGGCCCAAGACCACATCCTACAAAGTTATATATGTGAAAATATGAAGAAGGTTTCTGGTGAAATGAGGACATTTGTTTTCAAAACATAATAACTACGGAAAAGAATTCTTCCGTTGTTTGGTATATTATCTTCTAGATGCTTAAAAAATTGTCACCATCGAAAAATGTGATGATAACCGAGAATAATATCAAAAGAAAATCTTATTTCTAAATGTCGAAGGAAAATTCTTATTGGAAAAATATATTGAACCTCATATATTTATTATAGGTCTAGTAATTGATTATATTTGAAAGTCCATCCATCACTAGTTACAGATATCAGATGTATAGGATCCTTTATACTAACTTGATTCAGAATTCCTACCAGCGGCTGAATATCGCCTTCCACATTCGACTAGAAGTGGAATTATCCATAGCATCCAATATACAACGCGACTTAAGTACAAATAAGTAACCATTTTCGCCGTCCGTTTTTATGTTAAGGTGGCTCATATAATCTTTTGCTAATTAGGGTTTCAACATGGCTGGCCATGTTAATGACCGTATTAATGTATTTACTGATAAAAAAGACAAGTTTACAAGGAAAACGATGTTCATTGAAAGTGCAGGTACAATGACAAGTATTTATAAACAGATTAGCAAGAATGTTTATTGAACTAAAATCAAATTATAAAAGCTATAAATATAGAAGTCCATCAATCATTCATAACCTATTATTTATTTTCATTTGTTTGGTTATCATTTACAGAGAATCAAGCGGTTTGCTCAGGAAAATAGAATTCATTAGTTATAAATAAGAATTCATAAATAGCCCCTATATTGACCTTGTGACTGATTGCAAAGTAAAAAGCTGCCATTTCCCCCCAACATAAAAATTATGTGAATGTTACGAAATATAGTTTCGTAAAGATGGGCCAATTGTACAAAAAACCGAATCTTGTGAGTGAATTATTTTACTGTATCGATCTACGTGGTCGATCAGTTAATGATACTACTATTGTATGTCAGTGACTGTATAATATACAGCGAGCTATCTTTTGTAGCACGATTAAAATATTTGAATAGATGTCGTTTTAGTGAGAGAAGCCTATTAGTTTTGCATACATGTATCACGCATTGTTTATTTTGCTAGAAATTAGTGTCCAGAGCAATGTCAACAAACCATCCCTTCATCATTCTCATCCCCATGCTTGTGGAGTTATACTGAACATCCCCAGGGGATGATTTCCTGATTGATGAAAACTGTTCTTTTAATTGTGTAAGTTTAGTAATTGTATCTCTGAGAAATGCCCTGAAAATCAGTCCCAGAAGTTCATCGTTGCATTCTCGCACGACCTCAGTATCAACTCATCTATTCTAGAGCTTAATTCGGCAAATGATTTCAATTGAAATACATGTGCACTATCACCACCAATTTCAATCCATTCTTCCATTCCTACAATTTTGTTCTTATTGGTCGGCATTCCAAGCACAAAACTCTCCACCCCGCGTTCACGTAGCTCCCTACCAATGCGTTTTGTCCTTTCAACATATACATCATTTTTAACATTTTTACCATGATACGTGGAACCATCTGACATAAAAATTAATATGTTTTTCTTTTTAGGTCTATCGCCGTGTGACTCTTTAAACACTATGTCGTTGAAAAACGCCAAAGCATCATCGGTATGAGTACGACATCGATCTGCTTTCAAATCCATGTTTTTAAATCTGTAGTTGGTAGCTTGATTTGAGTTGGATTGGTCCAGTAGCTGGATAACTTTAGGTTTTTCGGCAAAAGTCAGCCCGGCCACTTTGACGTATCCAAAACCTATGTTGAAAATACCATATGAAACACACTACAACAAGAGGGTAAATTCTCATAATTTGTAATTGCTAATTTACTAATATTTATTTTGAATCAAACTTAAGATCATGTTTGTAGCGATAATAAACTCATACCTATTTTCAATTTACTTAATAGGGCAACGATGAAACTTTTGACCAATTGTTTGTTCTCTTCCGAAATGCTACACGACGTATCGATGCCAATGCCGAGGTCAATACCACAGAACTTTAGACCAAGGGAGGGTTTTTTACCAACTGCTGTAAAAGAATAACCGCAATTGTAAAAAATCTGAAAGTTTCACAGAAAGAAATAAAACTCATGAATATGGTAAATTAAGCGATCTCAGGCTTACAATAGATACGTGTTCATTTTATGAGAAATCGACCATAAATAAAATGTTAATGGATCAGTTCATTTCAAAACTGTATTATTTGAGGCTTAATATACCGCCCCCTAACTTCTCAAAGTATTATACATTATACACAGTTAAACTGCTGCGAAAAACTGTGACTACGAAAAGGATACTAATGACATTTATTTTTATTAGATTACCAGATGTGCTCACATTGTCTTTCGGTCTAAGAATAAATACCCATATGAGTTTCTTCACAGCTTTTTAAGTCAACTTGACACTATAAAACTACCTCACATCCCGGGCTCACATCTTCATAGCTAAACATCTTTCTGATTTGTTATATGCATATGTGTGACCCCTGCTGGTAAAACCGCTACCCCAAGACAGCGTAGAAGAGGCTGGGGGTGAAGCAGATGATATGGGTGTTTGGGGGGGGGGCGCTGGAGATTTTGGTTATCTATGAACGAAAATAATGATTTATTGGAGGCGTATTGAGTCACTTACGTACAACAGCATCATTAAGTACATTACGACATGCTGGGCCTTTCCGGATACATGGAAACATTCTCTGGGCGATTTTGTTCCTCCCCTTTTTGAGAAATTTAGTATCTACCCGAGTTCCAGCTGGGCAGTTTTGCTCCTGATAGCCGTAGTTTTTACAGGATAGATAAGAACATGCTCTTCTAGGTCCAGCGGCTAAGTATCTTCTCGAACCCATGTCACATCCTACAATCAATCATCAACCTATTATTTATAAATTAAAATGTTTCCTATGCCCAAAACATTTCAAAATTGCAATATCCGAGAATGAATGAATCCATCAAATTATGTAAAGTTTAAACCACTTTGGTTAATATCGAACTTTACCAAATGTCATCAATATAAGAAACGTGAAACATATTGATATGAGAAAAATCTTAATTTTAGATAAATTGATTGACAAATAAAATAAAAGTTTACATGTCTACACGTGTTCTTACCTCCACGTAAAATAAAAATCAAGATAAATTTGTTAATGAAAAGTAGAACGGAAATGACTTACTGGAAGTTGGCTGTTGCCCGCGTGCAGAATATCGACTCCCCTTCGATTGGGTTAAAAGAACATGTGTTGTTAGCAGAGACAGTTGAAGATAACATGCCACTAAATCCATGATTTTTCTTTAATTTGAAGATAACTGGAAAAAGTTCAACGCAGAATTACCGATATGATGTGACCTCGAAATGTGTATACAATGTTGTGTATTTTTGTATCATTTCATCGAAACCTTGACTTTCTTTTTTATCATAGTCATCATGTTAATTCTGGATCGTTGTTTATTTTCCAACTCATAACAAATATACTAAATCGTTTTATTGTGTCTAAGTGATTTGTCCCTTGTTGAATGCATTCTGAATTCATTTCGAGTGTAGTGGCATGGTAAACTAATGCATTTTTGAGTGCTTTTGCTAATTTCAAAATTACCTGTTGTCTACTTGACTAGCAGATCAAACCATACCAAAGCCAAGTTGTCATCGCCTTGGGATTTAAATTGACATTATTCCAATTGAAAGACATTCATCGCCCAAGGACACTTGTAAGATATATGTCATATCTGCCAATTATGAATTTCGAAAACAACTACATCGAATAAAAATACCCGAGTTCTTTCTCAAGTATAAATATTTTTTATTTGAAAATCAATCAAATGTCCAATGATGAGAACTGGCAATCTGAATAAATAAAATATATTTAAAATCCGCCATTTTGCCAAACTCCGTGGCAGCGATGGTCTTCAACATATCACTGCAGATCGTTTCCCGTAAGCATGGCAACTTTGCATAAACAATTGGCGTGATTGGTTCTTATCTCGGGCTGTTGTTGCGTGATCAGCACGTGATTGTAAAATCGAGAGAATTTCATTGGTTGGATTGCGCGTATTAACTTATCAACACACATGTGGTGAACTACTATCTACTTTAACTTAAAATCCTTCCGCGGGTATTTCTTCTTATATTTCATTTTGATTTACGGAATATTTTGAGAAAATAATGATTGGAGAACATATAAGAATATACATCTTTCCCAGATTTTGGTGATTTTCTTCATCTGACCGCCGCAGTGTCTTTACCGAGACACTGCATGGGAGTTTGACATTATGCTTCATATAGTCCAAAAATATATTACATTCCTGCGTGTTAGTATGATATGGTAAGATACATACTTTTTGGAAAACTTTGAATCTGAAAAATAATCAATCGAACGACAATATTGCAACAGAATATGAAAAATGGAAACATATGTACAAGAGCCAACTTTTCCATATTTCAGATAGTTATGTATAATATGCAGCAAAACTGTGGCCTTTTGTAATTTAGGGAGTTTCAGCCATGTTTTTTACGAAAACAACATGGCAGAGAAGAATAGATTCAAAAAAACGTTATAGACATTCTTCATCGTGCTGATCATCTCTATATCTATTGCTGCGTATTTCTCTCGATTTTGAGACTGTTTGGCCAAGAGGGTTCCCCCGACACCTTCTCCTGGCTACGGGTGGTAAACTGGTAACGCAGGCGAGATTCGATTGATTTCAATATAGCACGTTGCTGGTCACAATTCCTTTTTCTAAAGTAATTATCATCAGTATTAGTCATTATTTGATCTCCACATAATTTTTTAGCCCACACTGTAGTAAGACATTCACCTCCTGATATTTAAATCATTTTTATAGAAAAGCATGAACTATTCGAGAAGGCAAATTATAAATATTATACTTTGTTATTTGTTATTCCGCCGAAGATAAATATTTGGACTAATGCAGAACGACGAAATCGATATCCGTTTGATAACATTGATCTTACGTGAATACAAATATTAAGTGATTGTCCTATTAGCTGTCAGTTCATTTAAAACAATATGTAAAAGGCATTATTGTTCACCCAATTAAAATCGTATTCAGTGAGAATGTTTGCCATGTTGCTGATAATTATTAACATGTACCTGCTAAGAACGGGGTAACCTCCCATCGAAGTAACATCAACACAATATTGCCTCATTTGGATTCAGTGTGCGAAAAGACAAGAGAGTCTCAGTATTTTGTCGTCAAAACTAGTCTGGAATACCGGTGTTCGAAAACTAGATCGAGATAATAGAGATGAGCATCAAAATTATCTGTAATTTTCTTGGGAAAGCAGATTCCAAATCGCACTGTTTTTAAGATATTTTAAGTAAAAATGTCAATTTTTCAAACTCTGCGTTGGAGTGCGGGGGGGGGGGCAATCCGACAAGAGTACTTCTTGCAACATCTTTTGTGTCTCCGTAATAATTGTTAGCTTGAGCCACGATATAACACACTTTTTGGCGTAAAAACCAAGGTGATTTTGGGTAGAGGGGAAAAGTTATGATAGTTGGAACTTGATGCCAATAATTAATAATAATAAATTATCTAATATTGATTATTGCTTTCTTTCTAATCCTCTAGAAAATACGAAATGATGATTATTGCTCTGTTTGATGATTAAAATGATAATTTAGTATATTGAATTCTATTTTCAGTATGTTTTACTTCACGAAAATCGAGCCACTATTGACTGTGTTATGATTTTTAAAGGTAAAAAACAATCAATCGACAAGTAGTCGCGAAACAAGTTCTCTTCACGAATTTGAGAGAAAAACTGATTTTTTCAAAAACTAATTTATGAATACCTTGCATTGATGAACATTTTTCGCATATTCCTAAATGTTTATGCACACTGTGGTACCAGAATTATGAAGCGAAGCATTATTTGGCATTATCTGGCACAAAAATATCATTGTGAAAGAAAATTGACAATCTTTCACAAAATGTAAAAAGTATACAACATCTAGGTCACGTTGACCTCGATTTGACATATATGTCGATCTACTTTAAAAAAAACTTTTCTAAAGGGGTAATTGAATAATGTTTACAACAATACCAGCAATAATGAAATTAAATCAGACAAGTAATAAAAAAAACCAGAGGTCTTAATGTTATAAAAAAGGTTGCAGACTTTAGGGTTAAAATAGACAGGCGATAAAAATGGACCTAATAGTCCATGGTATGACTTACGAATATGAAGGATCCGTAGCACACTATAGCGCAGCAACAGTTGAAGCAATATTTATGAAGATGTACATGTCTTGATTCTTTTAAAATACCATTTGTTGAAAAAACTTCCGGCTTTCGGGTCGATTAACTTCTTTCATCACAAGGGGTCAAAAAACGAAAATATTTTGATTCGAACTTTTATACATTTTATAAGACTCAGACCGTTATTCTAAGCATACGAACAAAAATACATTTTCATAATTTAAAAATATACTATTTAATTTTACCGTAGATGTCGGTGTTTAATTAGTGTGATTATACAAGTGTGTTTTTCAGATTTTGTTTGATTTTTCAAATATGAGCCAAGCCGATTCAACAAAATTATGTGGAATATTTAGGTAATTTATGATTGGGAACATAATAGTTTTCTTACCATTTAAAACATTTTATTACCAGACATTTTCCATATAATCGCAAAGGGTCTAATAGCAAATTATTGTTCATGTTTTACAAAACATAATACAATAACAAATAGGTAAGATTTATATCTAATTAAATGTTACAGAGGTATTGGAATGTTCATATATTCCAAGGGCATGTCTAATAATCGATTAGAGTCATGTGCAATCGAACGCCTTGAAATTCTTCCTCGACGTTACTTGTGGCTATCATCAAGTTTTCTGATGGTAGTTTGTTCCTTGACCTTACCGCTGGATACAATCAAATTTTAGGAAGATAATGATAACGATTTTTCTCAATTATTTATGAATTTGATCAAGTCTTGATAGTTGTTATATAAGCAACTGAGCTATATCTAACTACGGGAAATATAATTTTAGCTGTAGTCCCAATTAGTCAAGGAAGAGCAATAGGCCCTCCTTTATTGATAATTTTCACCGCTGAATAAAAGTCCATATCTCAAAACGTATTGTGAAAAACTAGTATAATTTAAACATTTGTCATTTCAATATAAAAGAGATTCATTTGTAGCATTTGTCTTATTAATACCTGAGAAACAATACAAAACGACGATACACCGATTACATATTTTTTTGGTATTGATAAGAAAAATAGCCTCAAACTTATAGCTTAGAAACCTAAATCATATGTTTAAAATCATTTTGTATGATTTTCTGTTGCATTGTGTACTCCAAATTGTGAAAAATTGGGATTTTATTTTGGTGATTTTTTGACCTCTGTTAATGGCAGGCATAAGTCAGCCTAAAAGCCGGAAGTATATTGAACAGTTATAATAAAAATTATTAGGGGACATAGGTAGGTATGTTAATGTAAGGTCAAATATCGCTGCGCTATAGTGTGCTACCAACTCCTTTATTAGACGTCCTAGATATTTCATACCATGGACTATAAAGTGATAGTCAATTCCAAATGTAGTCAAGATGGCTGAAAATGAGATAAAAGGAAACAAAACTAAAATGTTTTGAAAGATAAATGGCAAGGTCAAAATCTAGATCCATATTTCTTGTTTTGCAGTGAATGTACTCACTGTGGTACTACATTCAAATCTCTTTTAAAATTAGCTATGAGGATCATCTTAGACTAGTGTTCGTTTTTTGTCATCGATGAGATTTTTTCATTGGAAAGTTTTCTTCATCCTAATGCCTCTATCACATTTGATCTACGGCAACCGTACACACGATGGCCGTAGTTTTTCAAAATATAGAGAAGTTTTACTTGTCTAATTATGTTTTTATGATTTATAATAAAACTGGTAATTCACTGGTAAAATTCATCGGGGACATCAAGTCAGTCCTGATCAAGTACTCAATTTTAGGAAACGCCCCCTTTGCATTTTTAAAGAGATCCCTTGTTTATTTGTCACTTTTCAGAAAATGATGGGAAGGGGATTTGAATTATTCGGATACAAAGTAATTGTAGATTTAAATACACGTTCATTGATAGAAGTAACTAAGTTCAGATGTATATCGTAATTTATTTAGTACGTGCTTTTTTTCTCCGCTGGTAGCTTGCTACATGTTAAATAATACGTCATTTGTAATTTCACAATTTGATTGCTGCCTTTGCTGGCCAATAACACACTGTGTAGCATCATAGTATAGTCTATGATACAGTATAGGGGTAGAGGAACTTCAATTTTCACGTAAATGGAAATTAATTCCAGAAGTTCGGATCCAATATCGTCTCTTTGCAGGAATTTTTCAACAACTCATTTATTTTAGAGTCTAGCTCCCTGAACGAAGCTAACGTTATGACGTGTTCATGATCTCCTCCTATTTCCATCCACTCATCATATCCAACAGTTTTATTCTTATTTGTCGGCATTCCCAACACAAAAGTCTCCACGCCGAGTTTCTCACGTAATTCCCGACCAATGCGCTTCGTTCTCTCTACATACACATTGTTATCAACATTTTTACCGTGATACGTTGAGCCGTCTGACATAAACACTAGAATATCCTTTTTGTCAGGTCTATTGCCTCGTTCCTTACTGAATATTTCATCTCTGAAAATCGCAAGAGCATCGTCAGTATGAGTGCGACATCGATCAGCTGTTAAATCCATGCTTTTAAATTTGAACTTTGTAGCTTGATTTGAGGTGGACTGGTCCAGAAATTGGATAACCTGCGGCTTTTCGGCAAATTTAACTCCCGCCACTTTGAGGAATCCTCTACCTAAAGAAATGCATGCTTAAATATTATGTTTGAAATTACGACATAAACATAGGAGTGGAATTGAACCCTAATGTGGAAAATGTACACTCCGCTCCATAAGTTTGGCAACCTTAGCTCCCCCATTGAACTACGTGTTAAAGCCTCTTTACCTTTGAATTTTTATTTACTTAACCTGGGATGAAAATACTATTGATGGAAACGTAATTTGACTTTATTTCCAATAACTCTAAATCTTCTCAATTCTTTTCCTCAATTCACTATTCACGAGAATGAGTCGAGAATTGATGATAAATTTTTGAAAATCGACATTCACATGTTAACCAATGGGAAATGGTAGTTTTGCCGCAAGTCATATGACAGAATATCCATCCATCCGAGTCCTTGCAAAAAATGCAAGTTAGGTAGGCAATTGAATTTGCTAACTTTATTTAACAAAAAAATGATATGTTTCTTCAGGTTCAACAAAGTTATAGGGCTTTAAAGTCAATTTTTTTTTTCAAAAAACCCTCCCATTGAAATAACAGAGGAGGCGAACAATTATTTTCAAAAATGACTTTAAAGCGCTGTAACTTAAGTATTCATCAAATAAACCAAACACTTAATGTACAAAAAAGTTAGACAATTCAATTTTCTATATAAGAATATTTTTTGCTGAATCTTTTACTGAAAATATATCCTGATTTCTGATTTGCCTCGAACCCTCAATTTCCCATTGTATTACATGAGAATGACGATTTTGAAAAATTCATCAAATTTATCATCAATTTATGGCCTATTGTAATTGAGGAAAAAATTGAGAAAATTTGGAGGTATTGAAAATAAAGTCAAATTACGTTTCCATCAATATTTTAAGTCATTTCATCGCTGGTTATGTAAATAAAAATTCAAACGTAAAGAGGCTTTAACACTTAGTTCAATTGGGGAGCTAAAAGGTTCGTTTTTTAACACTTTAACAGTACGTTGCCAAACTTATGGAGGGTCCTTTTTCTTTGGCACTCGTGCTTAAATATATTTATGGAGGGGAGTGTACATTTAATTACATAATATTTTGTAATTCTGAAGAAATACTCGATCAGATCATTGAATTTCAAGTCGTAGACGGGTAGTTTGCTTTGTTTTATGCGGGTAAACCTGAATACGTTTTGATTGGTCAATCAGCCTAACGTCACACGTCGCGACCACGCGATCTGCCAATCAATAAGGTTTCGCGATACCCCTAACAGAGTAGGAATTATGGAAATCTCGAAACCGCTGAATAACTTAATATCATAATATCAGCGATGATGCATTAGATTGTACAAGGCGGTAATAATTCAAGATCAGATAAGTATGTTACAGTATTATATTCTATTATATTCACATACTGTAACTGATCTTTATTAGAGATCTTAGGTCAAGGTCACAATGACATTATATCTTGTAAACATAACTGAACTGAATGACTCATTAACCATTGGCATTCTAGAAAGTACTGGAACTGTAATCATTTAATCAAGATTGAATCATGTGACTTAAGATGTCCAATCAGTGTTATTTTCTAGAAATCGTAACTTCTTGAAACATCTGGACTTTGCCTTTGCACTATATAATGAGAGAGCTGATTTGGGCTGTTAGCAGAATACCGAATACCGACAGAATACCGACTTGGACAAGGCTAGTAATTTCAATTTGGTAAAAATTTGAAATGAAGTATCGAAATAATGGGGAGAGGTGACACAATATACAGTCTAGACCTAGAATACCGAAAAAATAATATTTTTTTGCAAAACGAACATCCTAGTAAATACCACTGGCTATAATACAGTTTAAGAATTTTAGACATTTGTTGAGTATTGGATTAGAAAAAACGTTTAGTCCATCTCGGTCAGCGATCTCGTGACTGAGAGTTGAAAATAAGCATATTTTTAGTCAGAAGTTGCAGCATTGACCAACTCTCATGATCTATTTGCTTCTAATTATCAAAAATTCGGGACGAAAATGTTTAAATTATTCATTTTCACCAACACTTCAAGTGGTTTTGGACACTTCAAGTGGTTTTGGCCATTTTGGGCCATAACTGTCAAATGTGAACTCCCGTGGAATTTGGCAAAAACTGGCTACGGGTCTAATGGCACCGTATACTGTTTTATCATCCTCAATTATACAATAACAAAGAAAGTCCATATACCTATCTTAAACCTGTTAATTATGTTGAGTGTGAAATCCTTAACCAACTGTTTGTTTTCATCCGAAATGCTACATGAAATATCAAGGCCGATCCCAAGGTCAATTCCACATGATTCCAAAGTAAAGTATGGTTTCAATCCGACGGCTGTAAAACATTAACAACTATTGCGCATGCGTGCAGAGCTAAGCTTGCATTCGACATGCAACTTTCGACTGTCGGCTACCGGATATACCTACTATATTTTGTTGGCAACTCAATCTTATTTAAATGAGTTGGTTATAAAAACAGTAGGTTAATTAATGATAATTCTGGCAGCCGATAGCCGAACGTTGCATTCGCAAATGCAAGCCCGGAATGCAAGCTAAGATATTGTATAAGCCCTTCTCAAAATATTTTACCTAACACTCCCTCTTGGCCACTATGACCTGCCGTATGTTAATTGATATTGATGAGAGAAGTACCAATTCTAATATGAATTTCTGGTTTACACTTTTGGAGGGGAGCGTTCATAGCTATGTACTTTTAAAACCGGATCAAACGTAATTTAAATCGTGATGTTTATTTTACTAAATACTAAAAATAACTATTAAAGATGTACACTTACGGACAACCTCATCACCAAGTCGTCCAAACGTTACATCGTGACATTTCGTGACTCTCTCTCCACAAGGATTATATTTGTATGCGTAACCACGGCTTCCCCATTTCACAAATTGGGAAGTCAATTGCCTTCCACTAGGGCAATCTTTCTTGATATACCTACCGAATACACATCGATAATATGAGCACCTTTTCAACGAGTCAATGACTGTATATTGCCTTGATATCATATCACATTCTACAACGAACCAAATTAAATGTGTTTATTCACGTGTATTTTGGAATGAAAAAGAGCAGAGTTTCCTTTATAAATTGAGATCAGTTTTTTTTATTGACGTTACGTTTGCTTGTAGAAATCAAAACCACAAAGACATCGAATGAATCAAAGTACGATACTTACTCGAACGCTTCTTAAAATAGCCAGGTGGAGCTCGAAAGCCTTGAAGGAGGACAATGAAAGAAGTAAGCAGAGATATAAGCATATACCATTTCACCAAATCCATGATTATTTTGAATCTGGTCACTGGAAAGTAAGAAAATTTTGCTTTCAATATTAATGATATTTTATCATTAAAAAGTGCTTTTAAAGAATGAATAACTAAAGCTTCAGTCAAATTTACTCTACGACGGCCACACGACGGCCGTAACTTCATATATAGATTTGGTAATTAAAACGTATTGCTTTAACCCTATATTTTATGGTGCACGTTTTTCTCAATTTTGGAAGCTACGACCGCCGTACGGTTCCGTAGATTAAATGTGACTAAGGCACAAATCGCCGACCATAGTAAAAACGAAACCATACAGATTTAATCCGTTTAATTTCGTCTAGATGTTGAAAGTTGTATTTATTTTGAGAAGTGTCTTAATGTTACTAGAATACATCTATCAAGTCTTTATTTGTTGAAAGTCTTCTTTGATAAACAAAGGAACGGTCATTATATTGCTAAATCTATAATTCAAATCAAACTAAGTTAATGCTGTTTTATTTCTATTCGTTATATACCACATAACAAATAAGAAGCGTATCATGTGTTAACTTTCGGAAATAAAGTTTTTGCGGCAATAGCTTCAACAGTATAACTATTGGGATAAACGCTACATAAACTTTAAATAAGATTCGATTTTATATAATAAATCAAAATAGTTAAAATATTTTGAAAAAGTAAATTAATAATTGTCTTACCTCTAGTATGATCTTGAATTATAAATAGGTAATTTATCAAATTGAAATTACAATTAGCATTCAAATATATAAATCAATATGAACATCAATTACAAAAGCATTTATTTGATCGCATCACACCCTTGCTGGTTAATGTCAACACGACCCTGAAAATAAACTAAATGAATATCTATTAATTTCCTACGATATTCCTCACAATAAACTTCACAGTAAATCAATCGTTTGAACTGCTGCATCCACGAATAAATTTTTATATTTGTATAAGCGAAGCGATGACATTACCTAAGTCGGCGTCTCATTTATTTTTTCAAATTTTATTTTCACCTTGATTGAAAATAAAGAGAAATAGAATTATAATACCGACTTGGGCAAGGCTATCGAAGCGAGAGAGTGTTAGAAATGATATTTAGATGGTATTTGCTCGTGTACTTGAATCGGATGGTAATTTCCTACTTAGATCATGCATCGGGCTATGTATATTTTGAAATTGATATATCTCGATCATAACACAAACATTATTAATTTGAACTTAATCGGAAAGTATACTTTAACATTATGTAAATTGATTTGACTGTTAGTTCGCCGGGTTAATGTGACGGTCACCAGGTTATCGATGCAGATTTGTCAATTTCACCTGTTTCGATCAATTTTACATTCATTTTACATGTGATTCATTGCAAACTGGAACATAATGCATTAATTTGTGGAGTCGTTGAGGATAAAGGAAATCGACGAGATGTTAATCAATTAATCACATAGCTGTTCTCATCGTGACGATTGATTTTGACCATCGACCAAAAACGATTTTTATTCACCTCAGATGAAATTGATGAGATCGTTGATTAATTTGTAGATTGACTTTGATCATGAAATAATAACTATTTTATCGACATTTGATGTTATGCTCAATTCGTTATTGGCTTAGTATATCAACAGTTCCACATATTGTTACAGTGTCAAACAGTATAGGCGGAACCTGGATAAAACATAGATCGTGTCAATATAATGCTGCCCCAGGAACGCTATTGCCCACAACGTTAGGAAATAGTTTAGTATGTAGCATTTCACGAAGGCGTGGATAATACGACTGCCTTTTGAAAACTGGAAATGTTAGAGTATTTTGCAAAGAACTGTACATTGTTCAGCTTGAATGAAAATAAATAAAATATTCACACCGCACCCCGATTTTATTTGATATGCTCGTATATCAGAACAACGTTGTTTCATTATGTTTGATTATACATTAGAGACTGAGTTAAAGCTTGTAATATTTTCCACGTGAACGAAAAGCACATGAAAGAATAAACGAATATGTTAATTGCGCAGAGTTTAATATGCGCTTTAGTCTACTAGATCAAGTTCAGCTTCAGAGTTTCTTGTTTAAAACGGGAAATTTTAAATTTCACGTTGGTGCCAACGGGAATAATTTTACTCGTGTCTAAGTTACCATTAATATAAGCTCAATGAACAGTTACAAAGTGATTTTGGAGATCTAGACTATGTCTAGGTTTCAATGGTCGATAATTTTAAGTCAATGTCTAGGTTTCAATGGTTAAGAATTTTAAGTCATCAAATAATTATTTTATTTGGATATTCAGGATGACAACCAGAATGACTGCCAAAATAAATAAATTAATTTTGGAACATATTCATTTGGATATCAAAGATGGCCCTGATGGGACGTACCATCTCAATTGTACTCTCTTCATCTTTTGTGAAAGCAGAAAAGTCCTAATATGGAGGTCTCAAAGGGAATGAGCTACAATAACACAAAAATTGAAATTTATTTTCTTGTATTGGACAGATAACAATTTTTTTACTTTGCATAACTATTAGATAGGGCTTATTTGAAAATTGAACCACTAAAGCAAATTAATGTATTCAAGTTAAATGGAACGTTCTACTATGCCTGCCATCTTATCTGACCCGAACGGTGGTGAAACTGGTAACTACCTACTCGCATGTGCGTTATTGAATACTATTTACATTCCAATATGCATAGACACTAGAAGGACACAAATATGGCAATAGGGGGTAAAATTGTAAAATATTTCAACTAATGCCTCGATCTTAGCATATTTTATCTACGGTATAAATTGCATTAAATATAAGGACGAGCAATACAATGTAGTTTTTTCTATCGATTTTGTGAAGCCCTTTAGCCATCGTTGGACAAATGTTGGGATGCGTTGGGATGGGTAAGTTGAGCTGTTAATTTTGAGAACATCTCTCTTATATATGTCAATAATAACTTTCTTTCGTAAAGAACATGGCCTGTCCAAAAATTGACACTTTTTACCCACTCTGAATATCAAGCCTATGTTTATGCATATTTTGCCAATGAATAACATATCTTGAGAGTGTGGACGTAATTTATATGCTTAGGTCACCGACACTATGTTATTCTTATATGGATTTATTTCATGGTCTCATGGCATTGTTTGTAAGCTATAAACAATAATATAATGATTTATTCAATACATTATACCAATTTAGTTGTTATTTTAGTTGTTGAAAGAATAATATGATTAAATGATATGACATATTGTATTAATTATCTTCTGAGGTTTACTATGCAAAAGTGCTAGAATTTATTTATGAAGAATATACCATATCTTCGCCATCGGAAAATCAATAAGCATTACAAGAATCTTGAAATTTCATAGTGTTAAAATATATAAGCCTAAGTGGTAACCTTGTTAGCTGCTCGCGTGTGTTAACCGCGCCGGCTTGTTGCTAGTGCACCACGTAAGTTCGAGGGGAACGATTCACGTTATACAGGTTGACGAGTTTATGATGGTAGACTGTAAATCTAGTAGATCTAGTAAATCTAAATCTAGTAAATCTAGTAAAATCTAGTAAAATCTTGTAAACTTTTTAGGGACCATTCATTTGATGTCGATGTCAGTCTCTATGAAGAGTACTGGTGATTATGATTCCTTTTACAGCATTAGAAAAATACCTTCTCTGCATTAAAATTCAGAGTCATTCCTTTCACCAAATAATCAGTAAACAATTTTTTTAACAAAATTGTGAAATATTATAATAAAAAAGAATGTTTAAGGGGCTGATATGATATGGCTTTTAACTATTAATTACAAGGAATACAAGGAACATATCATCATCAAAACGTAAATGGAAAGCATTATAGAAATGTCATACTATACTTTATGTATAGGTAAAGCAAATAGATCAATCAGTAAGTTGTCTCACTCTTCCCCTTACTACAGCATTTGATTGTTTTTATTATTTTGGGGGGTTGGCAAAAATCAATTTTGAAATTGCCATTTATCCATTCCTCTAACATTGGAACTTCTACAAATATTGTCAATTGAACAGCATCGCCAAAAAATAAGCAATAACTAAATTATCTGATAGACTAAGCATTATAACATTTTGTGAGGGAAAAACAAGCCTGTGTCATTTAGATGGTACACATTGTCCCCCCAGTCCTTAAATGTGTGGCTTAATTTGTTAATAGAGCATGCTTCTTGGGTGGGTTGTGTATGATGATAAAATGGGTGTACCATTTGATAACCATTTTGTTATCCAGTACTAACATATAGTTGTTTTGTAACTAAATATAATGAAATAAAAGGTAGAATTTTTTCTACATGTTCATTTCATTCATACAAAGGCATTTTCGGTGCTTTTTCGACATTTGCACTTATATCCTAGACATTGAATATTCAAGTTTTTACAAGATTTTACTAGATTTACTATTTTTACTAGATTTACTAGATTTACAGTCTACCGTTTATGATTGTACACGTTGCGCCGTGCATGATGAATTATCCGGATATCTTCTAGGTCAATTCGATTGATTAACGAGAAAAACAGTTAATCGTCCCTCACCACGAGTTTATTTCCCTTTGTGTCTGGATCCTTTCGGTTCTGGTGTTTTGAATAGGTCAAATACAGTATTTACAGTATTTGTCGCCTATACTTTTATGGTAGCGTTTCCTTGAGATATTTACATCATCATCGGTATCTTAATAAATCATATAAATTCACGATATCAGGTGGAGGTAGAGAATTCACTTTTTATACAGGGTGGGTCAATAAATGTGCCTTTGGATATTCCCATAGAGCCTACTTTAAGGAGTATTATGAACTAAATGTCATAAAAACTGTGCAAAAATGGGTTATCACTAAAAATCTTCTTACAATTGTCATCACCTTCAAAGGATTATATGCTAATATTAAACGTTATACTAACAATTAACTCACCGAAACTTCACCAAAGCATCTCTCAAATTTGTGCAGCCTATCAGCAAAAGTATAAATTAACATGTCTCCGCTAGCTTTCTGTGCATCTTAAACCGATAATAAAGTCATAGAAATTTCACACATATGTGGTGCATCTTTCTAGGGGTTGTCAAGTTGGCCGAGAGGGCTTGAGCGCCAGCACGCTAGGCGTGGTAAATTCTAGGTCAACTTGACCAAGGGGATGAACATTTTTAGCATTTTGCGAAAGTTTTTTTTAATTTTCTTTCAAAATAATTTGTTGGTACCAAAAATGCTATAATTCCTCTAAGAACTGAATTATACATAAACCTTTGAAATAATACAAAACTCAAGGTAAACAATTTTGTAGAACTGAAACAAATATAGCAGGTATCGCGAAATCCCATTGAAATCAATGTAACGTGTAATTGAATAACTATCAACATCTTATGAATTTAATTTTTATTGGCATCTGAAATTACCTTGATTTCTTCCCAGAAAGTCTCTCATATCTGTGGCTCAGTAGAAAAATAACGGAGGCAAATACAAACTTGCAAAATGTACTATCGAAAAAAACGAGGGGTCAGTCCCTCTGCCGACATTTGTTTTTTAATAGCAAACGTCTTGTACAGGAAAGTTACACTGTGTACAGTGCTGTAATGTAAGAAAAAATGTGTTTCCAAATATCATCGGAAAATTATCGATTAAGATCATTTTACTCTGTTCTGCAGCTTGGTGTCATTTATTCATGCATAGCTTGTATTTGAAATTGGATTTTCTTTTTACTTGATATTGTTGTATTTGAAATCATCGAGAATAAATGACAATGTGAACTAAAAGGAAACTTATGTACGTCCCTCAAACAATATGAATGATACTCATTCTATTTGTAAAGACTCAACTGCTACCATGTCAATAACATTTTTTTTTTATCTCAAACAGCTAATTTTCTAGATAAACAGAATAGCTATAACTTCTTTGTGTATTTGCACATCATTATTAGTAAATTAAATTTATGATTATTCGTGATGATTACTTTCAATCAATTTAAGATATCTTGTAAATCCAATTAAAGAAAATAATGTTTGTCTTGAGATTTTCAAAATCTAAGTATTTAGCAAGAGGCTTGGAAATATATCAACGATGGCAATATGTGTGAGTTTTCACAAAAAGTGACTTATATAAATGGATTAAAAAGTAATTTGTAATTTAAGAGGATAGTGGATGAATGTGATGCCTTTCTGCTTGTTTCAGTACAACTATTTTTATTGATAAATGTTTGTACCATAATCCCATGTACATTATTACATTATTGTTATGATATCATTGTATACTCTCCCCTAGCTTTCCCGACTTGACTTATACGACTTGAAGGTCTTTCATGCTGAGGGTAAAAAATGTTCGTTGGTAGTCCCAACACATGTGAAAATATTTTGATAGAATTTCCAGGTGTATTATAAGAGGTTCGAGAATCTTGTGTGGAATTTGTGATTTGCGCATTAGAAGAGGTAAATGCACAGCAGTGTATACAATGTGTGATTCTATCTCACTATCTCATATCTCATATGGGGTTTATGTACCCCAGCTTATTAGATATAGCAGGGCATGTTCAAAATATCTAGATTTCAAATCAAGACACCATATTTTAGTGATCAAGCTGGTAGGTCAAGGTTATACTTGTAAAAAACTTAAGAAATCCTTTCTGGGCTTTGCTGAAAAGAACAAGTTATTAATTTCGAAATTTCAAGTTTTACCACTTGAGATGCTGAAGGATGTAGGAATGGTTTAATAAATTGGCAATGAACTCACAATTTTCACTTGGCACCTTTTGAGGTGGATCCCGGCTATGGCATAAATGGTTGAGAAATAGGGATCGAAACCAGCCATAGTTTTCTCCTGATGACCAATGCATTGTGAATTGTTGAGTACTAGTACCTACAACTATTTTTGATGTTATGAGTATTGGCTATCATTTTTTCAATTTTTCTTCAACATGTATTGTAATGACTTCAGTATGAATGAAATGTCCCTTGGTGTCCTGGTCCTGGACTGTGATATTGGTTCTCGATTGGAGGGGGAGGGGGTGTTAGACATTGGTTCTTTTCACGTTAGATAATGGTTTTGGGATATATAGGGTCTACTTTTCTTACGACAGATTATCCTTAAAGTTTGCCTTTCAGGTTGGGTTTCTTTAAAGTTTTTAGTCACCCTTCCCTTTGGAATTTGCGCTTATATATTCAAATGTGTGACATCCCAAATCAGAATGTTTTGGATACTAAAGGCAAAAGTTAATCCAGCCTCCACAGTGCACAGTTATGCCATCAAAACAAAGTCGATGTCATATTCTTACAATGACGTGTTTTTCTTATTATGAACTTAATGATCGATAGAAGATGGAGCTATTGCAGCTATTAACCTTGTTTGATATAATTATTGCTATTGTTTTATATGATTTGCTATTAGTAGCCTTTTATTAATGAAATGTAAACACGGTGTCGTATACTTATATTTATTGTCCATGGCCACTCTCCCGATATGATAAAGAATATGATTGTGTGTGGATGGCATAAACTATTGTCTGGTAGACTAGTCGTGACCAGTCTATGACGTGCGTGTTTACAAAACCCATTCACGTAACAAATAAACAACATAACACTGTCAATTGTGATTAAAAATCACCACTCATTTTATAATTTGAATTCATATACAGGTGACACTTCATGTTAACGCACTGATAACACTTTACTTTGACAAGTCGTTATGACATATCTCGTTTCACAACACGTCATATTTGATAACAACTATTGTTAGCTTTATCTGATTACACATGTTGACATAACATCATTTTACACTTAGTATTGATGCGTTGTCTGATTTACGTTTACATCGCTAAAACATCCTGAAGGATAAGTCTCATTATAAAGTACAAGATCGATTCTTTCAAATTGACGTAATTTCTTGTCACCACTTCTTGATATATGTCGACTAGTTCACTTTACTCGTCAAATGTGTGAATACCATAGCAGCCAGGGCATATATAGAGCAAGTCATGTTTCTCTGTTTTCCTTGACAACTTTTTTAATTCTCAATAACTTTTTATGAACCACTTGATCCTCCATTTTATAAAAATTGAAAATTGGTTCCCTAACCGAATTTGGCCATCATTTTTATAAATTGAAATTAAAAGCCGTTACATGGAAAGTAAAATGTTTTGTATGTTGGGAATGCTTTGAAGCTTTTGTTAAAACATCATGAAAACTTATTAGAATTGATTATGTGAAAAAAGAGAAGCATGGCTTGTCATTTTTGGCTCACAAATAAATGACACTTAATGTATTCAAAAATTAAAATCAGAATGTTAAAAGTTTCTTTCAATATTTAAATATCGCAAATATATAAAAAGAACTCTAGATTCATCATTCTTAAATAAATTCAAAATACTAAAATTTCTAATTCAAAATTTAACAAGAAATATCTCGATTCCTCAAAAACGTAATTTCAGAAATAGTGATTGAGGAATCAATCATGATAGACATTTAAAATTGTCTTTAACTTCACCATTTGGTAAAATAAGACCAAAATAAAGTAGTTAATGAAGTAATTTAGTGGTCTGTTGAACACATTAAAGTCCAAGTTTGGTAATTTTCGTTTATTTTTCTCACTAGAATTGCTTCATTGGATATAACAAATTGAAAATCGTAGACTTACAACTCATTCTTATGGTTCATTAGTATCAAATACAATTATCCGGGAAAAACGTGACGTCACGAACAGAACTGGTTACCGATTTTAAACGGTAATACGTTATGAAACTAGAGTGTTAATTCAGAGTGTTTATGTTATGCTTTGTTTTAATTTACCAGGCGTAGAAACACTTATCTACCTATGTAAAACTCACCATATTATGGTTCAGTGCATTAAGCATTTTGAATGACTATAAACTCCCACGGCGTTCTGATCGTGACGTCATGTATGACCCTTGACATTGGCTGCCCAGGATTCGAAGAAAAGAACATCACACTTCACATGTGTTGAAATATTTACAGTTGTACCCGGATTGACCTGTAAGTAGTGTATTGATCAATTAGAAAGTGTATAAACTGTATTTTGCCCCTGTAACCACCGAACTGGCATTCTAAAGGTAAATCGAAACAAGTCTAATAAAGCGAACAAACAATAAAATAGATACAACTATGTACAACTTACATGCATAACAAATATGATTCTAATTAAACAAGACTTTGGGCACGTGTGTGTATCATGACTATGTCATTTATACTGTTATCAGGTGCCATTGAAACAAAAAAAACTTGTAATTTATATGCCATTGAAGCATATAAAATCTAGTAATTTATAATTGTGTCTAGTTGGTTTGGGCAACTATTGTAAACCATGTTTGAGCGCATTCTGATACACATCGCATCTAAAAACCTGTCTTTGTTTAGTTGATCCATGTTTGAGCGTTCATGTATATTATGGAGACATATTCAACACCCTTTCTGTAAATTGACAAACTTTTCCCCTGAAAGCATCCTCCGATCACAGGGCTTCAAAAGCCAGAATATATTCTTTCTTTTTACCCCCTGCGATAAGCAGTTAGCCTTTCGCCGATTAAGAACTCGCAATCTGATTGGCTGTCGCAACACTGCGACAGAAATCATGTATTAGTCATTGCGCATAATAAGATCACGTGATTCAGTTTAATCAGGCGCTTCCAAATTGGTTATAGCAGGGGGAAGAAGGAGGTACGGATTCTGGATACCTGCTTAGGAGGATGCCAGAAAGTGGATGCATTAGATAAAAGCGTGTGTCCATTCGAAAATATGACATATCCATGCTTGTTTTTATCGATTATTTGATATCATTACACGTCAATATATTGATATTCTGACGATGATTGTGTAATTAAAGGGGCAACAAGGACTGTAGAGAGAAAATTCGAATTATTCTTATTTTTCTGAGCTATCAGGTCAATATTTGGCTTTACATATTCTTTGACATACCTATTTTCTTAAAATGTATGGATAAACTCTCAATTTCAGCATTAAGTAAAGGGAGTCCCACTTATAGACTTTTCAGATTCACCACGTTTCAAGAGGGATATCAGCTGAAATAATGTTCATCCAGGGGGTTTCTTTGTAGATAATAAAAATATATGTTACTCTTGATGAAATATCAAAACTTAAGTATATTTTGACACTGGTCGATGATCATTGAATGGTCCCCCGTACACTAATTGTTGCACCTTTAAGTACAGACATATATTAGCAAAGCATAAACATAATTTATTTGAACAGCCACCAGCCTTTTTTGTCTTCATTTTTTGCTCAATAAATAGTGGTTAATCGTTATACACGAGAAATGTCTTCTTTCCACCGCTTAGTATTGAAAAGTTTTGCAACACCTGGAAATAAAAAATGTGATTATGTAACTCGACAGCGACTCAATTCTGACCATAAAAAGAACAATTTTCATTGAAACATAATGTTTTATCGAGAGATATCAGGATGATATAATCCATTTTCAAGAGCCATTGTTAAATGGCCCCATCTCGACATCTTTTTTCAAATAGTTTCATTCATTTTCTGGAGTTTAGTGACGTTTGTTAGGATGTTGGTTTCACTACTATCAAGTATATGACATTTTATCACTACGACATACCAATGATATGCAAGGGTCGATCAAAAAGTTTCTTACCATTGGCTCTAGATTTTATAATAAAGAGAAGTTTGATGGTCAAACTACCAATAAAGCAATGTGTATGAAACTCATACAGGTCGAAGCAAATTAACTGCCCCGTCTCATGTTAAAGTTTGAGCATCCAACCATCTAATTATAAAATCTAGAGCCAACGGTAAGAAACTTTTTGATCGACCCTTGTACAAATTAATATAAATCGACTTAAATAGGTATACCCTTCCTCATATTCAATATATAAAAATGCCAAATATGCCAGCTTTACAATCAATGATATACACAGCTTTCCTTGGTATCCCCAGGTATAAAAGAACCATGAGAATATGCATTATACATGACTGTTCATTTGACTTTCCGAATATCCATGACTTAAACTGACCATTATCGACGCAAAGCAACCAACATATATCCAAACAATTCAATTACGTTTTATTTACGAAAATTCCTTTTGAAACCGAAGACTATCATACATACCATCGATATGTCATTGGATGATCAGTTCTGTACAGCTGGAATACAAAATACAATATTTGAAACATAATGTTATGAGATTAAAGTAAAAGTAAACGTTCGAAGTAAAAAAATGTAGAACCTATAGACTATTGATTGGTATCTATGTGGAGAGTTTGCAACTCACTTATAGCATGTTTACTATTCCCGTATAGCGTATAACTTATGAAGCGTTTGATTAAGTCATTATTTATTGCAGCTCTATACGTCCATGGGTGTTATTCTCATAAATCGTCGTCTAAACGTGCGAATATCACATCCATGGACGTATAGAGCTGTGCAATAAATGATGACGTAACCAAACGCTTTCTGAGTTACATATATACGCTATAGGTGAATAAAAAACATGCTATAAGTGAGTTGGAAAATCTCTCTATTGGGTTAATATTAGTACTTACAGCACACTTGGGAGGCAAGGAAAGCTATTTTCCGTGTCAGGGTATCAAATTCCATTTTGAATACGTTTTCTGGCTTTGAAGCTATTGCATACCATTCCTCATCTCCTATGTACACATTGCGTTTATTTAATTCAACTTGCCGTTGATTAGGTAATCCCATGACATAGGTGGGTGTTATTTTCTTTAACATCTTAGCTTCTTTTATCGTGAGGTTCTTATTTTCTTCTGGTTTTGTTAAACCGTCACTTATGACAAATAATATATTTGGTTTGTCAGGTCGGTCGCCTCCCCTCGGAGTAAAATAATCAAGTCTGACTGACTCCAAAGCCGCATTAGTTGAAGTCCCGCAATCTCTACGTAAGCTTCGCCCAGGCTCTAGGACAAGGTTCATTTGCTTGATAGTTCGTTTATATTGAAATTTATTTTGGGTATTATTTAAAAATGCAACGTGAAATATTTTTTTCGAAAATGATACAATTCCTATTCTCGTGCTTAGTGGCCCGATAGTAATAACATCCGCAATGCTCATCAGGAACTTTTGTATTTGTAACTTGTTCGAATCGGTAATCGAGCACGACACATCAACTGCGAATACTAGATCGATTCCACAAGCCAGGACGACAGGTCTCTCTATAAATATAAATTATTACACGATTCTTAACGAATGCATTACTACTGATTGGGATTTTGTTACATGACTGCAGGGGCGGATCTGGCAACCAATAAGGGAGGGGGGGGGGGGGGCAAATTGCAGTTTTGAGAAAAAAAAAATCCGTTGGGCACCTAAAGCCAAAATGTGGGCCCAAATTTCGAAATTAAGAGGCCCATTTTCTTCAAAATTTCGAAATTAAGAGGCCCATTTTCTTCAAAATTTGGCTTAATACTAAAAATAAGGCCTTAAAAGGCCCAGTAATGAGCAAAAAGGTCCACTTTTTGGAGCCCCAGCGGATTTTTGGCCCAAAATATTTTGGGCCAAACTTTTTTCTGGGCCCATCAAAGGGGGGGGGGGGGGTCCCCCAGATCCGCCAGTGGCCTGTACAGATTAATTGCTTCTAATGTAAACAAGCAATGCCTCTAAATAAAGTAAAATGTCATTGGATGCCATACCCTTCATATTTGGAACTGTCATTGTTAAATTTTTGAAAAAGGATTGTTAATTTCCATAAGCTATCTATCAAGGTTGATGCAAAATCTCAATTTCTACATGTTGCTTGTTATTCGAATGAATTGATTGTTGATTAATTAAAGTAAACACTACACGGAAAACGCATTTCTTAAGTGACATATTCTTACCGACACCCTCACTAGCAAGAGAGGGGATACATTTTGAGCTTGTCTTTATACAAGGCACATGGTCGGACTTCTTCCCCTCGCCATTCCTCTTTCTCATGTAATACCTTGGGACGCTGGTTCCATCCGGGCACTTTCTCCGTACATACCTTCCAGATGGAATATCACACCTCAGAAAATAACATTCGTCTTTGTATGGATCTGTTAAGTATTTTTCTGCACTTTTACAACTTGCTAAACAAAAACAAAACAAAGCAAATAAAGTAAGCACTAAAAATGCGAAAACATGAAAATACTATTTCAAAAATGAAAACCAAAGCAATTGAATATTGTCCCACTATTCAATCTATAACATGGATGAAACAGCCAATAAAATAGCCATAACAGATTATAATTTTAAAAATTCAAAGAAAAATGTCTGACTACAATAATGGGGATCGGGGTTAACTTCTGAAACCAATGTCCCCGATAATTACATTATATTATATCATCTAATGTGATTTGTCATAAAAAGTTATCTAGTTAAAAACGAGAAACGATTGGAGTTGTAATGAAAGTTAGAGGTGAATACAAAGAGATTCATGTTGTTAGACGTATCAAGTTTAACATTCTAAAATAATGTAATATTTTCCCATTTGTATGACACTCTCTTATATAAGGCTGTCACTTTTGATCAGTAATCTAGTTATATTTGTTTTTTTTTGTTTACATTGCACTTGATTGATGTGCAGTGTTTACAGGAGGGTGAATAAGTAAACTATATGCGATTAAGAAATGACACCATGATCTACTTACGTAATTCAATACGTTGTTCTTCAATGCGGTTTGCGACATCCGCTAACCTGTTAGGTACTGTAGTATTTGTCGGTCTAGCTGTTGATTTGGGTGGTATGGTCGTTAGTGGCGATGTTGGTGCTGGTGTAGTTCTAGCTTTTGCTTCTTTTATCCTTACAAGTCTCTTAATCGCTGAGTTTGAGAACAATCCACAATGTACTGTGCTAATCGATAGGAAAATCATGTAAATAGTAAAAACTTTGGTTGATTTATTCCCCTCCATTGGTTTTATGACAATAACTGAGAATTAGAATACTGAAAACTGTGTTGTGTATTAAATTGTACAAGAGTCCTCAGAATGACTCGTCTTTAGAGAATCGCTAACTTATAGAAATGTCACGTGTTCCTGGAAATAACGACATCGTCCAATCAGGCTGTTATTGTTGGCAAATAAACCCACTTTATTTCTATAATCCTTTTATACTGTTTAATTTCATCTTGGATACCTACGTCCATATTTCATATATAATATTGTATTTCATAAAAAATAACATAATCGCGAGGCAAAATTAATTTCCAGCATGTTGTGTTGCTACAGAACCGGAAGACAAATCAATTAGTTTTTGTCCGTATTTGTCCAAGGTTTTTATTAATATACAGCGATAGTTATATACGTCTATTCTATTGTTCTGTTAATCTTTTTAATTAGAATATAAATGCGTATGTTCTCTGTACTAAAAACAATAACATAATGTCATCATCTAAGATGGCGATCATGAGTATGTTTGTTTTACCACAGAACATAACATTTGGCTGATTGTATGCTATTAATCTAATCAAATCTTAATAATTACAGCAACAATTATAATTGAATAAGCGTGCCATATCTCAAACCAGTCAACATGTTCAGATAATAAATTATGAAACCTCTAAATGAAACGTTGGTTATGTAACACTTTATTGAAGATTTCCTTTGCTTTACGAACGTCGCTGATTGGGATTTCTGAAGACTATAATAACGATTACATTCTGACCCAAATGTTAAGGTCAAATATTCCGGTATGAGGTTTTCGAAAGGAAATGGCAAACATTCATTTTACAAAAAAAAAATTTGATTGTAATGTTTGATTAACTTTATATATTAATATTATCCTACACTTAGTGTGCTATATCATTTAGCATGCGCGATTTGGGCACTAACACTCATTGGCAATAGTTTTTACAACCCCTAGTTACACTTGTAACCCACAACAACTTCTACTGAGCGCTATATTCCCCTTCGGACCAAGGAAATTGCCGTTTCCTTCAGTACTAGTTGTACTAGGTTATCATTCTCTTGACTTGTTCCCTTCCGGGCCAGGGGAATATCATGACGCAATGAAAATCTAGCCCTCTTCTAAACACCCGTTCATTGGTCAGTGTCGCTCCCTAACGGGCTCAAGCTCCCGGGGCACACTGCTATACCTGCAAACCACTGCCCAAACAGCAAGGGCGTGGTGGGGTATATATCAGAGCTGATCCTTTTCGGAATAACAGAAATATTCATTCACATTTCGATGTTTTTTCAGTGACATGATGTTAGTGCCTCGATTCATGAAGAGCCTCAAGTCCAAAGATATTACACAGAATTATTATACAGAATTATACAGCGTATATATATTTGTTTCAGTAATGTATAATAACATATTGAAAATAAATTTGATATCTATTGGCAAAATGAATAACCGGAGGAGATCGCCACGATATACTCCAGAAAACCAATATGCGGAGGATATCGTGACGAAATACTCCGGAAAACCCAATATGCGGAGGATATTGTGACGATATCCGCTTGTTGATTTCCCGCCAAATTGACTCTATTTGGCATGAAATTCATTTTCAATTATTATATACATTTAGTACACTCCTTGTAAGTGTCGGATAATCAGAACATCCTATGATTTTTTCAGAATATCATTTTAATCTACTCGGTGATATTGATATATGCACTCGTTAGCTTTGCTCTCTCGAACCCGGATTTAACCCGAAATCTTTTTTCATACAACCTGGATGATCCGGATTTTTTAAAAATCAGTTAGAATCTCGAAAATTTTAGGTTGAGAAGTATGTATCATGCTGTTTGCTAAAGGTACATGTATGCAGATACCCTGGATACTGAGAATGCTTTAAGATATCTAGTAAGATGTTCATCAATAAGTGGAACTTTAATCTTGAATGCCTTTAAAAATAACTATATTGTATCTATAATCACTCCAGAAGAGTAAACTGTAATGAATTGTCATATATTGTATTGTAATAAAATAGTATCTGCCAATATTCAGTTCTATGGTATGACTGTGGAAAAAGGCCATATGATATTAATGTTGTCACTTAACTGCAACTTTTATATTCCGTGTATAAAGATGCATAAATATTACAATTATGATATAATTTACATTAAATAATTTAGACCATCTCTTTTGTTACATTTACGTAAGTCGTCAAAGTAACATATACATTAGGAAATATAACGGATCTTCATGAATGTAACAAAAGCGAGGGGCTAAATATATGAATTGCATCTTTATTAACAAAACGAATTCCAAATCGAGAAGAAACTTATTAAAGCAAGATTATATTTTCTAGCTTTGTGGCAAATTATAATATGCAACTTGACTTATACGTAAGTTTGAATCGAGAAAACAAAAATAAGTTTTATTATACTTATTCTAATTTAACGATACACCATTGCCATATATAGTTTTGCAAGTATTTAAACATACATATTGCCTTGAACCTATGAACATATGTTTTATTTCTCCATGAATGATGGAAATGCGATCATTTGTACTTTATTGAAGAGCCCTTGCATATTGCTTAATAATATGCCATACATCACTAATATACGAATACGACGTGCCTAGATATACATCTCGCGGCATGTAATAATGTTATCCTAGCTGCGATTCTTTTGCACAGTGGCGATGCATTGTTTGCAATTGCAAGTCAACATCGTTTCAATGACACTTTAATAACTAACAGTAATGTCAGTTTCCATTATAAACTTACTTAGACCTAGAAACGGACCAAAACGCCTCATTATTCCGAACCAGATTCATCAAAAAGAATTTGTGTTCGAGGCATTTTTGTCTGAATTTCGTTCGTCATCAAATCGTCCAAAATGCAAAAGAATCACATGGTCTGAAATCTGAAGGTTTGAAGATATAAATAAAATAAAAAACAAATAAAAATATGAATTAAAAAGAAAGAATTGAGGTTTGAATTCAATGGACTTGATCACTTTTCAAATTATTATCGTTTTTCTTTATAAAAATAGATCCTTTGATCCATCTTTCAAGTCTCTTATTGTCATTGTCCAAAACCATAGTATTGTTCCAGTCCATTACGCAATTATTGTGTAGGACGTGGTCCGTAATGGCTGATTTATTCATCACCCCTCCCACATTTTCTTTTGCTTGGCGCGTGTAACGTGAATTATTACCACCTTGCCGGGCCAGTTACCCTCGGTCCAATATTTCACTTTATTATGCACCTCATTAAAATACTCAAATCTGATTGGTTCTTAGTTGCTTGTAGTTTGGCAATACTCTGCTCTTTTCTAAAAACTGCCGGATATTTTTTTAATATCTGACCCTTTCGAGAAAAAGAGTCGGATATTTTTTTCAATGTTTTTGCAACATTCCCATTTCAGAGTTTTATTTCTTAATAACTGGAGTACTACTTAAAGCTTACATCTAAAACTGGCGGAAAATAGAAGAAAAATGCACTTAATCAATCACAATTACCTTTATCATTCAAAAGTTACATATGATTCTGCAAGAACGTCTCGAATAAATAAAAATTAAATTCCCGGGGCAAATATTTTCGTCCAGTCTAGCGAATAAACTGGCCGGAAGTCGTCTGAGTTTTGAAAGAAAAAATAAATAAATGTCAAAATAATGTCAACTAAACTGTAAGTACTCCACCTAACTTTGATTGGGAGGTGCATAATAAAAATAATATTGGGCTCGGCTACCGCCTCGCCCAATATTTTTTCTCGAATAGGTATTCTGCCATATCAAGCTCCTGATCATCCAGTATTTGTTTCATATTGCCCTTAGAAATGACGTTATTGTACTATTGTCCCTCGAAACTGCTTCTATCTTATGTTCTTTAATTCTAACTTTCAAAGGTCTTGAGGTTTCTCATATATACGATTTGTTACACGTTTTGCAAGGTACCTCATAAATAACTCCTGATTAACTAAATTAAATAAATAAATAAATTAATTAGTTAAATAACTTCTGATTAAATAACGTTCTACAGAATAATTGCGTAATGGACTGGAACAATACTACGATTTTGGACAATGACAATAACAGACTTTGAGATCGATCAAAGAATCTATTTTTATAAAGAAAAACGATAATAATATGAACAGTGATCAAGGGAACTATAAATTGGCGGGAATTTGGAATGAATTTTTGGTGAATTAATATGACGTAATATTGTTTTTATTTAATTGTTTTGTAGCGCTTCAGTTCAGTTTTTATACAGTTGAAAAGGGATCCAGACAGGATCCGAAACGTCCTGTTTAGTAAAATATGATTTGGGTCTATGTCTATGTCAATAATCTGCAAAAGGCTAATAAGCCCATATAAAGCAGATTATATAATTTAACAGTGATAGAATTTGAATATAATATAATTTAAAACCTTAACATTTAAAAATAGATCTATGGTTTACAACTCATTTTAAAATTGAAAGGAACCTTCCTTGTTGGCCCCTGTACCCCCCCCTAGGGAGTCCCTTTATGTTGGACTACCCTTGGGCGACTGTCAGGCTACCGCGTTGTCATCACCCCTCTTTTGGGGATTTACGTTCCGGACTATGGGGATTTAGATGAATGGACTTCGGACGAACCATTAGTATTCTACAGAAATTGGGACGACTGGATTTTCGAGGGACATGTGAATATAAAAAAAACAATCATGCTATTTCAGACGAAGACACTCGATGTCATAATTACCCAAATGGCTGGATACAGCTGTTTTCATTTCGTAATCAGTTGTCTCTTTTGTTTCTGTATGTAGTGGGCACATGTAAGTGTTCCAATTCCATTAGAGCTTATTTAATTGATATACATGCATACGGGTTCGTTTTTAGCTATGTCCCTATCATTGAATATATGCCTGAGGTCTGTCACCAATATAGCCCGAGCTTGTGAGGGTTATATTACGACAGACCGAAGGCATATATTCAATGATACGGACATAACTGTTGTATTACATACTTTTATATCATGGCTACGTTATATCAATGACGCCACGTGTCTGTGTGCGAGTGAAATTAGGAAGAAATGAAACATGACGTCCCGATGACGTCATAAGATTGTCATGGTAAAAGGTTTGGCGGCTATACAGGAATATATAGCCGACCTTCAGCTCCATTGACTTCAATACAAATGCTTCGCTGGGTATGTAATACTTAAAAGTACTGCTTGAACCACATACTATTTTGTCTGACGTAATATGTTATTCAGTCATCCAGTAGTGTAGTTAAAGTATTACTAGCGTACATACCTTCGTGGAGGGGTTTAATTTTCAACAGCTGAAATACAAAATACATAATCAAAATTTATTGCAATAACATTAGAAGACACAGAGATTCAAAGGAAGAGATATCACTTTATGTAAATTGATAATATTCTTTGAAATTTGTTGGTTTGATTTTATTTGTATTTTTATATTACATGGTTTGTGTACAAATGCCATCTCTCCAACGATAAACACGGTTGACGTTAAGATGATCTAATACAAATAATGACTTACTGCAAACTTGAGAAGCAAGAAACGCAATCTTTCTAGTTAGGGTGTCAAATTCCATTTTAAAAACATTTTCTGGCGCTGAAGCGATGGCGAACCATTCCTCATCTCCTATGTACACATTGCGTTTGTTTAATTCTATTTGTCGTTGATTTGGTAGTCCCATAACAAATGTCGGTATTTTCATTTTCTTTAATTTCTCAGCTTCTAGTATCGTGAGGTTCTTATTTACCGCTGGTACCGTTAAGCCGTCGCTTAATACGAATAATATATTTGGTTTTTCAGGTCGGTCGCCTCCCCTTGGAGTAAAATAATCAAGTCTGACCGACTCTAGTGCCTTATTGGTCGATGTCCCGCAATCTCTACGCAGGCTTCGTCCAGGTTCTAGGACTAGATTCATTTGCTTCACAGTTCGTTTATATTGGAATTTGTTTTGAGTGTTATTTAAAAATGCAACGTGAAATATTTTTTTCGAAAATGATACAATTCCTATTCTTGTGCTTAGTGGCCCGATAGTAATAACATCCGCAACGCTCATCAGAAACTTCTGTATTTGTAACTTGTTCGAATCGGTAATCGAGCACGACACGTCAACTGCGAATACTAGATCGATTCCACACGCCATCACGACGGGGCGCTCTAAAATTAGGAACACAACTTCAATGCATACAATTACGTCTATGAATACACTGAATGTAGTAAAAAGTAAACAATGTACACAAAAGGTGTTTTAAGAAGGAATCTTTGTGTGATCCCAATTTAGAGGCAAAAAACCTGTTACAATTAAAACTAGGTAATGTTTTCTTTAAAAGGGAAGTCAGAACTTTAAAACGGTATGTTCATTTTTTGTGGTGAAGTACAGGACAGCGGCACTTCATTTTTGGGATCAGGTTAGGGACTATATGGGCCATAATCTGGGTACCTGTATAGTGTCTAAAATATGAAAGATGCTTTTGAAACACATTATCACGTTTTGGGTGATTTATTAATTCAATGGGTGTGTTTTCGAAGAGATCCATCGACAACCCAACCTTACTGATATAACATTTTTTCAATTCGCATGTTTGATCGAATGCCATACTTACCGACACCCTGTTTTACTAAACTTGGGCGACATTTACTGCTCGGCATTATGCAAGGTAAGTGTGTGACTTCTCTTGTACTTCTCTCTCCATCTTTATTTTGCATATAATATGATGGAACTGACATGCTTGATGGGCATCTTCTTCGGACATATTTTCCAGAGGCAATATCGCACCTCAAGTAAAAACATTCGTCCCGCAGTGGATCTGTCGAGAAGATATCCGAATGATCGCAGGACGCTGAAATGAAAAGTGATATTAATTTGTATGGTGTGACATGAGCGAAGCAGATTCGATCCGAAGAGATATATAAAAGCAAGTAACAAACTAGATACCAAAGTCCCTTTGACTTTTTAAAGGAGACCCATTTGTCACTCGACCATTCTCTGCATTCTGCAAGGAATAACTCATACTCGGGTTCTGGCCAAAGTGACCTTGTAACACGATAAGGCTCTTTGCACGAAGGCATTTGCAACACAAGACAGTTTCAACCTTTTTGGGGAATAATGACTACCCTAGCTACCAGTAGCCCAGATTGTAATACTTATGTTCATACATTGAATCCATAGTTAGATATAAAGGATATAAAAAGGAACTAATGGATAAAGAACCCAGTGGCGGATCCAGGAACCAACAAGGGGGGGGGCCCAAATTTGAGTTTAGAGAAAAAACCTCCGCGCTTGCACGGAAAAAAATTTTGGGCCCCTAAAACCGAAAAGTGGGCCCAAATTTTGAAAAATTGACCAAAAGGCCCACTTTTTGGGGCCTTATGGCCTAAAATTTTTTTGGGCCCAACTTTTTTTCTTTCTGGGCCAACCTTAGGGGGGGGAGCGGGCCCAATGCCCCCCCCGGATCCGCCATAGAAACCCATAGAGAATAGAAAAATTAAAGGGAAACTTTTTTTTATAAAAAAGACTCAATAACGTATTCTAAAGTCTTTAAAATGCACATGAATTTTTGTCAAGACAAAGACAAAACAAGTTAATCCCAGGGTTCCTAATTTCAAGGAGTGAATTATATTATTGCAAATGAAGAAATACGAGTTGTGTCACTCGTGTAAATTAGAATTTGGCATTATATTAAACTTACGTAAGTCAAGCGGTTTTTCCACTGCATATGACACATCATCCTCAAATACAGTATTATTTAGAGCTAGTCTTTCGTTTGATTTTGGCAACACTGATCCGGTCGTCAGTATTGCTTCTGTACGTGCTTTTATTGAGGTTCTGTTTCGTCTTTTGATAAGATTCTTAATCGCTCTATTGCCAAGCAATCCACTTTGTATCATATCAAACGAGGAAAGGATTACTATGCCAACAGTCAAACATGTAGTCAAATACCGCCCAAGCATTATTATTTTTGAAAAATGTCTGAATAACACTATATAATGCGTGTGATGCCCTATCTATATCTCCTTTTAAGTCGTATATAAATGAATATTCAGTTTATATATGGTGTTTGAAGTCTCTGAAATAGCACCAGCAATATCCAATCAAAGTGTTAATGCCCGGAACATAGTGGTGTTAATGTCATCCTCGCGCGTTTGAGCAATTTAAAAGTACTTCTAAAATATTTGTATTTCGTAGGAGAAAACCACATTTTCAAGACAAAACTAATTTCCTGCTGTTTATCGATAAGTATTCATTTGAGTTATGTTTAGTATCTGGATTGTTAAGTAATTTTGCTGTTTGTTTTTAAGGCTATAAGCAACGTAATAATTTACTTCTAATATGATTTAAAATTCCATAAATAAGCATGCTCTTTGGTTCGAACCATCTTATGATTTCAGATAGTCTAGTACATATGTATGTCGGACCATATTGTCATATGATATTTTGCATGGATGTTGTACCAGATTCCGAAATTATTCTTCAATGGTCAAAATTACAGCCAAGAAATAGTGAAAACATATTGAAAACATATTATTGTACCTTGATTGTTCCAATTACTAGACATCGACATTTGAAAGGGTACCAGTGATAATGATAGATGTTAATATGTTGTCCTGTACTGGACAAATATTTGAATGATTAACACAGTTATGATATAAAAATATAAAATAGCATTATATAAATACAATTTTCTCGGCTCAGAATATTGCACAAACGGTATCATTTGAAAGTTTATCAGGTCTTTAAAATTTGTATTACGTCTTAGTTTTGCATGTATATTAATATTAACTGTAGAAGTGTACACGAAGTTTGAAATATTGTAAACTAAATTAGTTCAATATATACATATCTCACCATATTGCGGTAAGTATTTTCATGTACTGTATAATGAGGAAATGCACATTTTAATAGATATGCTACGCTTTCAATGATACTATTTTTGAAAAATTACATCTTGTTCTGAAGGAAAGATCGACCTGAAAAAGTATGATACAACTAATTAAAAATGTGAGACGACTTTTCCAGAGTTTTTTTAAGAGACGTGAATATCATGAGATAAAAAGCTTATTTACTTATTTATTTGAATATGGGTGTGTTCCTCGTGACAATATGATTTCTGGTTCGAGATTAAATATCATATTGTCCCTCGAAACAACCCGTATTGAGTCCCTCCCAGTAAATAACCTCTATATATTTCCAGAACGGGGTTTAAAACCAATGAAGACATCGTATTGTCATATTGCAGATTTAGCAATTTCGCTAATTTACAAAAATATTGATTCATTTTCAATGCACGGGAGAACTTAGAGACAATCTGGTATTTTGATCATTACATATTTTTCTTATCATTTTCAATGCTTAAGCATTGATGTCACATTTGATCGATCTTATTTCCCCAAAATATATAAACAAGGGAAGGGGTGGCATTTATTGTAAGGGCCATAATTAAGCCCTTACAAATGCACAATTAATCAAGAACAATAATTCAATTAAGTGAACACGCAAATACACTTATACTCTATGTCTATTCATTTGTTGTATTAAGAATCACGACTGGTAGAAATGTAAAACTTATACGGTCACGAGATAGATGTACAGATTAATTAAATTCAATGTGATCAAATAATTCCCAGGTTAATCAATTTGTTTAAAGCAGAATTCATGCTTTGTAATTGCAGACTAATTGTACATGCATTTAATTCGTTGTACAATGAGTGACAATTTATTATCCGATGTTTAATTCATCTTTATCTTGAGTTACGTGTTGACGGTAAAAGATTTCCTCATTTGAAATTCATTGGTCAATTTCTAACATTTCTATTTCGGGTTTAGCATTAGTGGACGTAACTTGATGAACTGTACATGTTCTTCCGTTACCTGATATTTAAAGCTCATTGTTGACCCATTTTTATGTCATGGTTGATGTCATTCGCCAATCCTGTGATACTGTCCCAAAATTGCTTCGTTTTATCTCTTTCGCCGAAAAGCATATACACCTGGTTTGAATTAACAAGAGGATATATAAATTAGGATGATCCGTGTTTTATCTAGTTATGTAAATCTCGAGGCTCAAGTTGAATTTCGTTCCTCTTAGCTGAATGTTTCCTTATTAACCTATCGGACAAAGTTCGGGATAATATACAGGGCGTATAAAAAAACGCAACAAGTAGTTATCTCGTAAAATCACAAAACTAGTGATGACTACATCGATTTCTTTCAATGTGCCATGAAGCCACATCCCTCTTCTGTAAAATGCGATGTCATCTATTCACATTTGGTCATGGTTGGATGAGAAATCCTTCCATTTGCCCAGTGGGTCAAAGTCGGCTCTGGACCAAGTTTCAGATAATACAAAAGTCAGTGCAATGGCTAAGTGCTAATGGAAGTCCTCACCTGGCTTTTTTATTTTGGAGCTATCTTAGGAGCAGATAGTTAACCGTTTCTCCATCAGGTATTGCAAAACTTCGAGAAAGAATTGCCTTGATGGGCTCCTGTTCTCTGCCTTAACCCACAGATGACTCAGGACAGGAGAGATGAGCGCATCTTTGTTTGCAAAGCAGTGGTGGCCATTTGGAGGGCTAAAGGATGTATTCTCGCAAGAGAACTTGGCTCCGAGCTAAATTTTGCCCCACTTTGCAAAATTAATGATTAATGATTATTATCCATGACTCCGTGTGAATGAATGACATTCAATTGCAAATAGGAGTAATTTGGCTTTTTGGTACATTGAATGAAAAGGATGCAGTCATCGTTGGTTTTATGTTTTCTTCCAATATTGCATCAGGCCCAGAACACTGTCTTTCACGATGTTTATAACTTGATCCCAGGCTAATTTTGGCCCACTTTGCGAAAAGAATGATTACTCGCCCAACCATGACCCAATATCAGCGAATGATATGCCATTGGAAAGAGGAGACACATGGCTTTATGGTGCATTGCATGAAATCAATGCTGTTATCACTGCTTTTGTGCTTTTCCGAGATTACAATTTGTTGCGTTTTGGATACGCACATAGCGAACTGTTCCACCCGTCTATCCCTTAATACGTTCGTCCGTCCATCCGGACAATAACGCAAATGCCGTTGGAGCAATGTCGTTTATATTATATAGTGTACATGCCAAAAATGAGTACCGGTATATGTTTTGCTTGAAAGTTGAACTTCATAATGGCCAGCAGTTTCAAAATGGCCACCATTTTAGTGTCACTTTTAATTATTTTAGGTACAATGTATAAAACTGTATTGTATCAATGGCTGCTTGAATGAGATTCGTTACGTTTAAATGGTGTTGCTGTTATTAGTTTAATGTTAATGATATATTCATAAAAAATGTTAAAATTCCTGTTTTAGAGTTGTACTTACTTCTGCAGTATCCTGCTAATACGCCCATCCGAACTAGTCAAAATATGTGGATGCAGTCATGTACATAAATTGTATCGTAAGTGCACGCGTATATATTATAGGGAATCGGGTCATTGCAAAAATCTAATGACAAATCGAGGTAAGTGATTTCAGAGTTCCTTCTAAACATTGAGTCTTGGAATATTGCATACATATTAAATATAAATATAGTATGACAATATAGGAAGGTTTCATCTACTACATTCCTGTAATAGAGAACATATTTGAACAAAACGTCGTAAACGTAAACATATATGTATACAACGGACGCCAATATGTATCATTTGGATCCAGAACGGTAACATACGGATGCTATCATAAACTATACATTTATCATGGTGATTTATTTACAGAAGAACAACTGGCCAGATTCCCTGTGTATCCATTGCTTGGATAAACATTCATTCAGTGGAGCAATTGACCGCACCCTTACAAGACACCGTTATTAAGAATTGGAAATTAATAGACTAGAAATAAATACACCGACCGGAAAATGCTATTATAGAAGAAAAACTATGGTTTCATCCCTCATACTGTAAACTTGACAAATAGTTCTATGTAATATAATGATGATGATCAAGAGAATTCAGAGCCAGTCAATCGAGAGAATTCAGAGCCACAAACTCATCAACCCACTGTTTTACCCAACGATCATGTTCCAGAGCCACTGACATTCCTTGACAGCGACGATGAGCAATCAACAGATGGACCATCCGTATATCTCGATGATTTTGTAAGCTCAGCTGAACGACCCTACAGATTCCTTCTAATATATTATTCAAATTCAAGAATTATAATATTATAGATTTACAATTTTTCTGAAATAGTGGTAAGTGGAATCTTTTCAATTACCGATATAGCAGTGTTATTTTTTTGCCACTGTGGATTATTTCACCACTCCATGTGCCCAACAAGTTAGATACCGAAAGGAAACTAAATATTTCGGTTCATGGGCTTTCTTCTGTTTCATTGGACGTTTTTGAAGTAGACTTCATTCATGTATACCTTTCATTCTTATGTTAATAAAAATGGTCCCGGTCAACGCAGGCTTCGATAAAAGTTTTGCAGTAGCACTTTGGTGGAGAAGGCAATTGATATAATATTTCTTGGTTTAAACATTCTGATTAAGGATTGCTTTATTACACACTTACACGTGTGCTAATCTTGTTTAATGATAATTTTGAATAATATTGTCGGAACTCTGGTCGATTTAGAAACTACCACTTTACTTTCTTGTCCATCATCTAAGACATTTTAAATTGAAATTCCTATTAGACCTAGTAAACATATGTAGATTTTACACATGATTGTATCACCAGGTATCAAGTGCGCACCATATACTACTGTAAATTTCATTTTTGTAGTTATTTCTTCCCATTGTATCTGATGAGAGCGTTTAAGAAATACATGTAAAATATTAAAAATACAAAAATTCAAAGTAATCCAATTATAACCTAGTCAGTCTGATAATTGAATCCAATAATAACGTCCCCTGATCCAAATGATACATCATAATTAAATTGCTTTTTTAAAACGGATATTTCATACCATAACACAAAAAATAATATAAAACGCCCTGGATTTGTATTTTACTTAACACAGACATATTTGGATACGTGAAATAATTATATTACTTGCATTTTTTAAATTATTCTCCATAAGGTTACCCTATGGCAAATTATACATACCTTCTCACCGCTGTGAAAGAGATGATGAAATTGGTCAAGTGAACTCGTTTGAGTCATCTATTCGCCGTAAAATATCACCGAATGTGTGTCTATATGGTAGCTTTGGTTGGGTGAATCAATGAAGTATGATATCCACGGATGAGTAAATATAGATTATTTAAACAAAAGTGCAAAATATTTCCATTGATGAAAAGTACAGAGGCGGGCACTTACGATACATTACATGTACATGACTGCATCCACATATTTCGACTAGGCGCAGTGTTAATCTGAGGGAAATTATCTTTTGATGCCCGGTTGTTCTGGACTACCAATGAATATAAGTACTACTCTTGCCAAGTATTTCGAGTTAACTTAGTTCATCAAATTAACTTGTTTGATGTCTACGTTGTCTGTTTGATCATGTTGTTTTTCTTTATTCGAAACACAGCTGCTTAAATTATTTCATGAAACAACTTATATTCATGGATACAGTATGTAACTCGGTAAGAATACTCTGGGCTCCTTAAAATGGATATTTTCTTTCCAAGTGCCTTCTACAACTATCTTCGTGTTTCTGTTGGTCAATTACCACCATGTTGAGGAATCTGCAGCTGCCACCACTACAAGACAGACGTACTTTGACGAGAGTAGTCATGCTTTACCAGATAGTCCACCATAAGGAAGCCATTCCACCAGCGGCATACCTTGAGCCAGTAGGGTATGTGACCATTGGTCACAACCTACGCTACCGTGTCCCTTCCTCAAGAGTAGATTTACATCTTTACTCATTTTTCCCTGCAACCATACGACTATGGAACCAATGTAGCCATGATCGATTCCCTGGACATTTTTAAGAAGGAGGCAGGGAGTGTGCTGCTTTTGTATTAAGTGATGACGATTTTAAAACGATTTTAGAAATGTTAATGCAAATTCACCCTACAATTGTATATACACCGCACGCAAGCACATATAGTACGAAATATCCTCAAGAGGAGTCTGTACTGTAAAAGGAGAAGAAGAAGAAGAAGATGAAGAAGAAGAAGAAGAAGAAGAAGATTTGAGATGTATTCATTCTGCTAATTTTCATTTAATGTATAACCCGAGCCATAAATACATGCAGGTGAGTGTTTCCTTTTTAAAATGGTTTAAACTTAATTTACAAAGATGGCTATTTATGGCTATTCTGTTTGCGAATGATGATAGACATTAAAGATTCTATCAAAAGGTATTATGCCATACACATGCCATACATTATGGCATATTTATTGCCTCGAATATGCCATACATGTATATCTATATTTATTGGCGTTTAATAAGTATTTAATGCACTTAAAATAAGTATACGTATACATAATTTATTGTACTGGAATAATATTTGTATATCTGATTAGACTGATTTTTCCCTTTCAATCAAAAGGTTCCTTTTGGTTGTAACACAATTAAATATCGAGTGATTGTGAAATATTACTAAAAAACAGAATATGTTTTCCTGTGATATAACCAATCCGAGATATAGAATGTGTTCACATAAAATCGGGATAAAGCAGAGCATTGTTGTGCAATTGCCTTATCCTATGGAGATCGTAGCAAGTTCACAATCATTTTCATTTTCTAAAACCCTCATTTGTAGTTGTATGTGTGTAAACAATTAATAGACAAACTGGCTATACAATAATAATGTATGTTAATGTTAGGCAACAAAATAAAATATATTTTTGATTTGTCTTTAATGTCTAAATTATCTTTTAGTCAATATTTTCCTTAGAGAAAATACTAGGTGACGTTTATACAATTAATTCTTGTTCGTGATATATTGTCGGATAACCAGTCTTACAATGTCATCACTGATCCAAGTACACATCTGAAAATGCAATTTCAGTTAAGCTCAATATGTTAAAAACATATAAAACATAATATAAATTAGATGTCTCCGTTCAACAATTATTCCTTGTTTAAGTTGACAACATGAAATTCATATTGTTTGATTCCTATGAGCAATGTCATATGCAGTAGTTCTAGCATTTTATGTATTCGATTAGGTTCAAAATGCATACCTTCGTCGACGACTTTAATTCTCTACAGCTGAAATGCAGAATTAATTATACATTAACTGACGTAGTTCAAAATTTAGATTTTTTTGTTAATGTAGGTTACCTAGCAAGGTATGTAGAAAAAGTATGACGCACTACGATATAAATTAGCAACTTTTAAAAGAACTTTGCTTTTAAGAGTTGTATTTGCATGTTCTGTATTATATTGAATTTTCATCCTTATGAATATAATTACAGTTTTCATTAAATCTTAATCTACCAAAGAGAGCCATCTAGAATGAGACGATGGAAATACATAAATACTTGCGCAAGCGCCAAAAGGAACAAGACAAAGTGAACACAGTACAGACACTTCATCAATGTTCCAGTGCATGCGCTTCACTAAAATATATACTTACTGCACACTTGATCTGCAAGGAATGCAATCTTCCGTGTAAGTGTTTTAAATTCCATTTTAAAAACATTTTCTGGCGTTGAAGCGATGGCAATCCATTCCTCATCTCCTATGTAAACATTGCGTTTATTCAATTCAACTTGTCGCTGATTTGGCATTCCCATTACAAAAGTCAATAGGTTCATTTTCTTTAAATTCCCAGCTTCCAAAAATGTGAGGTTTTGATTTTCAACTGGAACAGTAACACCGTCACTCAAAACAAATAATATATTCGGTTTATCGTCACGATCGCCTCCCTTTGGTGTGAAATAATCTTTTCTGACTGACTCTAGTGCCAAATAAGTCGATGTCCCGCAATCTCTACGTAAGCTTCGCCCAGGTTCTAGTAACAGATTCATTCGTTTGACAGCTCGTTTATATTGGAATTTAGTTCGAGTCTCATTTAGAAATGTAACGTGAAATATTTTTTTGGCAAAGGATACAATTCCTATCCTTGTGCTAAGCGGTCCTACTGCGATCACATCTGCCACTTTAGACAAGAAATTTTGCATTTGCAATTTGTTTTCATCAGTAATAGAGCATGATACATCCACTGCGAATACGACATCGATTCCACAAGCCAGGACGACGGGCCTCTCTACAAGCATAAACCATTATGTACTTTGAGGTTATATAATGGTTGATTCTGTATATTGTGTTTTTACTCAAGAGAGTATATGATATATTCATTAGTGACCGAAGGGAAAGAGTGAATACATCATATACTCACGAGAGTATAACGATATACAGAATCAACCATTATATGATCTTATTATCATACCATACGTGCTTTTTAAAAAGCTTTATATGGCGATCAATAAAAAGTAAATCTAAATTGAGCAGTTGTATATCAAGTCGAAGAGTTGTATACGCTGCCCAGGAGTTGTATACGCCATCCAGGAGTTGTATATCGTTCCCGAGAGTTGTATACGATGAGTGAAGGTTTTATATTGCAGTTATACGAATGCTATTATACAATCATATAAAGCACTTGGGGTGGGATAACACATGGTATATGTATTCTATGATAATATAATAATTCTGCGAGCAGCTTTAGCAAAATGTACATTTTGCATTATTAGTAACCCCGTAGAAATACTCGATTCTGATGGTTAATCAGTCGAGGGCATTTTGCTCAGATCTACTTGCGTTTCGCACTTCGATCTAGACAAGTTGATAAAAATATGAAAATGAATTTGCAAAGATGAAAATGCTTATTCAAACATATCTTTATGTTGACAAGGGTTTAGAAAAGTTCTTCTACTAAAGAGTGAGACAAAGTATTTTGATATCGATGACATTTAATGAGTACCATTTTGTTGCCAATATGACGACAAAATTCCTTTACCTGATACCTTTTAAGTGACTGACACCTAATGCCCACTCCCTGCATTTGCTTGAATATGAATATTTTAAGCTCTTAAAGTGACAGACAACGAACATATCTGACAGATGCTGTTACTTCTGTTGTGAATCTAAGTTAGTCTGACAAATATTTGGTATTGTCCAAACATTAAGATATTAGCTATACACATTTCCAATTTTTCTAATTTTTCATTATTTTGAGAAATGAAACTAACTCAATGTTGTATTTAAATGATTGCTACGTACATACAGATTCTACATATAGATTCTTAAGCATGTCTAATTTGTAAGATCAATGTATTGGTTTAAGCATGAGGATACACATATTTGACAAATGTTTAAACATAATAAAAATTATTCCATTTTATGAGTAAAAAACAACCCCCATTTGGACTGGGAATACTGTATAAGTGATATTTAATCCGAGTGGTTAATTTGCCGAATGGTCAAACTTTATCAATTTCCTAATTTTAATTTTCCTAATGACAAGAAACTTCCCATTGGATAGCATTATAAAGACAATATTTCCGACATTTAATTTTCCGAGCCTGGCAAAAATTAGGCAATAGGCAAATTAAATGATTAGGCAAAATTACCACTTATACAGTATCTACGCAACTGATACATCACGTTTATATGTTATGCACAAGGTTTATACAAGCCGCAAAAAACACAATAAGCCACCATTAAAGTTGTGTTAAAGAAAAAGCTATCAATGTTTTAATGATATATTCTATGATCATTATACCCGATGTGTTGGCAACATAATATTACACATTAAAAGTCGTTGATAGCACCACGCATGTCGCAATGCTTAGTACAATGGCGACATTGGGATATGTCAGCTATCGTAAACAGGGTATTATTTATCACCACCAATGACAGTACCAATACAATGATTGTACTACGTTGGCGAATCAAGAATTTACTTACCCACACCCTGATCGAAGTAGCTAGGGCGACAGTCTCTGTTTGGCATTATACAAGGTACATGTTGATGTTCTGTCGTTCCATTTGTTCCATCTTTATTTTGCATGTAATATTTTGGAACTGACATGCTTGATGGACACTTTCTCCGAACATATTTTCCCGAGTGAAGATCACAGCTCATGTAATAGCATTTGTCCTGCAATGAGTCAGTTGAATAGGTATCCGAGTCCCGGCATGTATCTACATTGAAGAAGAAAACACAATTTTCGACAACATATTTTACGCATCGCCTGTTATTTCCATCAATGACAGTGTAAAACGTTTGCCGTCAACATGAGTAAATGAGTAAAAGAGTTAGTTTAAAGTTTAATATAGTTTATTTTTTGTGTCACAAGCAATAATATTAAAATACATTTAAAACACTTTTTTTAAAAAACATTGCTTCTAGCCGATGCCGGCTTATGAGACACCAAGTTGATACATGTGTGGGTAATATTAAAATTCCCATGTGAAAATTGCTAAATGCACAATAAGACAGTGATAAAGACCATAATTTTTGTATACTGAGTTCACTGTTTACTTCCACTTACTAAGAGGAGACATCTTCCCCAAGGTTGATGTTCCTGGGAGCAAATGGAAAGAGAAACCTTGCTTAATCAGTGACATAAGGGCCCTCTGGTTGGCCCAATACCCTCCTGAGGGGTCCCCCATATCACAGTGGATCTACAGGTTTGCATCTTGTATATATTTTGGCAGTATCACAGTTCTAAATAGTATGTAAAAGTGCTGTAAAGTGGCACAATCAATATCATATGGCCTTTATCCCCAGACAAGCAAGTTATGTATAATTGAATATCAACAAATAGAATACAGTATGAGAAAATATACATTATAATTTGTTGTTATGGAATTATCTCAAATAGAGGTACTGTTAAAGTCTTTCTAGATCAAAGTTTCTTTTACTGAACATCTTAAATAATGTACTTGCAAAAGCTCTCTGTATACAGGGCGTGTGCATAAGTCTAGTATACAGCAGAATATGATCATTTGAACCAGTATCAATGCTAGGGGCCAGCTTATTAACAATAGCCAGAAATTTTTTTCTCAAAACATTGTAGTGAGAGCATTTGAGAGTGAAGTGTATCTCGTCCTCAATCTCATTAGAGTCACATAAAGCACATTTTCGATCCTCAAGAGGTGTATTGGTATAACGGCCAGTTTCAATGTGTAGTTTCAATGTTCCAGTTCTCAGTTTTGCAAGAATACTTCTATGATGGCGTGGCATAAACATTTCAATGTATGCTTCAGTTGATGCACCATATTTAAATTGGCGATATGTTCTCAGTTTATTGCCATTAGTTTCATTATTTTTATCATTCCAGATATTTCGAAGAAAAGGATCAGTAGTCTGTAGGTGATTTTTAATAGCTTTGATACATGGTTTTATCTCAATGTACTGATTATTCAAAAGTATACCACAAGATCTAATGAAATGTTTAGTACGAGAATTCCAACTTGATTTCCTTCGTAACGACTATATATGTATCCGATTATTTAATCTGGTATTTTCCATATTGTGGAGTCGCAGATATAGTCGGGCACATTCCAATTTTTGTTTGTGGATAGGGGGGCTCCAGCCCATGTCCCCTCTGGCTCCTTCATTGCTCGTCTTTTGGCCTACTCCTAGGAATATTTTTGTTGCTTTATTTTGTACATTATTGATACAACGATGCTCATTAAGACCAATAATTGAGGTACCATAGTTGATGATTGGTTGGACTATTGTATCATATAGCTTAGTATAAACTGCATAGTCCATTCCACCTGCAGCTTTGAATTTACATGTTAACACTGCCAGGGCACGACTAGCTGACTTTGCTATTTCTTTTGCTGTGATCTTAGCATCAACATGTTCACTTAGCCAGACACCAAGGTACTTGTAGGAGTTTGCATAGTCAAGTGTTTTTGGGCCACATTTGAATACATGATCTGATCGGGGCCTCGCAGCAGGGCGGTAGTGAACAATTTTGGATTTTTTCTTGCTGACTGTGAGTCGCCATTTTCGACACCATATGTAGAGGGCATTCAGCATACGTTGTAGGTCCTCTGCAGTCCCAGAGATGAGGGCTATGTCATCGGCATAGAGTAAAATGCTAACCACTTCATCTCCGACTTGAACACCACATCCGAGTTGTTTGATAATGTTCGCTATCTCATCAACGTAGATCGAAAATAATGTCGGACTCAATGCTTCGAGCCATTGCTGACAGAAAACCATGGAGTTAAATGTCCATTGACACGGATTGAGCATGTGACATCTTGGTAAAGAGACCTTATCGCATCGAAGATTTTACCTTTAACACCAATTCTAATTTGTCAAACGCTTTGACTGCGTCCACATAGCAAACAAAAGTGTCGAGCTTAGATACTTTACGGTTGTTAATGATACTATGAAGACTTTGAACATGGTCGAGACATCCTCTTTTTGGTCGGAAGCCATTTTGTTCATCACTGAGTTTACCATTGGTTTCCAAAAAAGTTACAAGTCTTTTATTCAATATATCACAGTAGATTTTACATGGTACAGAGATTAAGGGGTCTGTTTGGTCACCATCTTTGTATATAGGGTTGATAATTCCTTTCATCCATTGGCTAGGCACAACTCCACTGTTGAAACAGTCCAGTATTAGGTGATGCAATAATTTGATACATGTTGGGTTTTTGAGAGCTTCAGCAGATATATTGTCTATGCCTGCGGCTTTACGGATCTTAGTACGATTGACAGCCTGCGTCACTTCCTCTAGTGATATACATTGATTAAGGGAGCTGTCTGGATCAGAATCAGTTGGATCAATTTCATTAACTTCTTGTTTGACTTGTTCCAAGTGTTGGTCATCAAAGCTGCTGGATTCTGTATTTTCACTAAAGAGGGTGGAGTAAGTGGATGCCCAGTGACTCAGTACATAGTCTTTATCAGTGTGACTGGCTCCATGGTGTATAAATGCTTTTAAAACACTATGACCGTTACTGTTATAAATCTTAATGTATTAAAATGATTTATGTCAATTAAGAGTAAAAGGATCTCAATGTTTCTGAAATATTTTTGATTTTTGGTTAACGATGTGATTCTAGCTTTTGCATTTTACAATTTAAAAGTAATAATCATATCACCAAATAAAAAAAAAATATATAGGAGTGTAGAACAATTAACACTTACGCAAGTCAAGAAATTCAGATGCTACTTCATCCCGTACTATACCGTCATTCTGTGGTAGAGTTTCGTTTTGTGCTGCTGGTGCCATCTCTGTTATTGCTGCTGGTGCCGTTGTTGTGTTAGATTGAGTCGGTGTGTGCGTTGTTGATTTTTTGGGGATCTTAAATTTGTCGTTGTTTTTTAAACCACATTGTACTGTGTTAAGCAATGCAAGAAGTACAAGGCAAATTGTAAAACGTATACTGTACGGCATTTTCTAACGCTTGATGTAAAATATCAAATGTGATATTCAACTAATATTTACCAGTCGTAACGACCCCGTTTTGTAGCTTTTGCCTATTCTAACTTCCAGTGAGCCGATTGAACAAGAATACTTAATCTATAAACATTGTTCTTTAAAACGACATCAGCAATTATTATTGAATAATAAATGTATTGAAAATGAAAATGATCAGTCAGATGAATATCGTTGACAAATAAATTTTTCTCTTGAACTCTACAGGGTGTTCCGTGAGTAATACAATGTGCTCTAAGATCTTACAAAGGCCGATCAAAAAGGTTTCTTACCATTGACTCTAGATTTTATATTATTAGAAGAGTTGCAAGCTCAAACATTAACATAGGACAGGATAGTTAGTTTGCTTGAAACTGTACGTTCATTGATCGTGACACAGAGTCGATACATATTTCCAATGACTAAGTTTGGTGGAGCAGCGTTTTATATAAAATATATGTTACGCGGTAAACACGATACAAATATATGTCATATCCCACAACGACTATGACATATTCACTCGCGGTGTATGCCAGATTCACCTGTGGTATATAGCATACACACTAACCAATGAGAATGCGATACGGAAGTACACCGTTGTCAATTAAATCGATTCAACGAACGTGCTAAATTATTATTATGTTACGCGAAAAACACACTTCAAGGAAAACATTATATTGCATAAATAAACAAACCTACATTCGTGAAGCTTATAGGTGACTTTTATGACCAAATCAAAACTTTTAAAATTACAAGTATTTATATATTGTTGTATTGGCAATCACGATTTACACATTCCAAATACTTTCAGGAGTATCATTCACTAATAACATGTAATAAACGTACTTAATCAATCCAGGAGGCTTTCTGTATCGCGTTTCATCTGCGGTATATGGCATATTCCGCAGTTGAGTGTGCCATATTCCGCAGGAGAGTATAACATATTCCGCAGTGAGATATCTGGTATTCACTGAATTCAACGTATCGCATATTACTGCAGAATATACCATACTCACATGTGGAATATGCCATATACCGCAGGTGAGTATGGCATGTTCACCCACATCACAAATATCGCACAAATGAATATATGCCATATTCCGGAAGTACGCAATGGTCAATTACATCCATTCAGCGAACGGGTCAAATTCTATAAATTGTTATAATGATTACTGGATCAACAGGTCAGTGGATTGATTATATGAACTAATACAATTGAATAACATACACCAGCGGCACCTGTATTGTTTCATGTTGTTTTATATATGTGTCAAAAACACACTTCAAGGGAGACATTATTACACATGAATAATCGAACCTACGTTCGTGAAGCTTATGGGTGACTTTTACAACCGAATCAACAGTTTACAAAGACCGGATAAAATCCTGAAGAACACGAGTATTTGATCACGGTTTATATGTTACTGATACTTTCAGAAGTATCATTTGCCAATCACACGTAAAAAACTTACTCAATCATTCCAGGATTCATAGTTTATTGCTCGAAGCGATAAAAACAATGGTATTAAATTGTAGTTTTACATTTAGTCTTGCTTATCTAAACCAATCAAATCAAGGCAATGTTGTATGGAGTTCATCGAGCGCTAAATGCCATATTCCGAAACGTGTATGTCATATTCTCCGAGTGAATATGTAATATTAGTCATTATGAGGTATTCACTATATCATCTTTAAATGCGGAATATGCCATACTCCCTTGTGGAATATGTCAGATACCGCAGGTGAGTATACCATATTCACTTGTATCACAAATACCGCGCAACAATAAATGTATGCTATTTACCGCGTAACATCTTTCACTTGTCATGACATTGTTCAGCAAAATGCAAACTGAATCAGTAATCTATCAAATAAAAAATATTTTGACGAATTATTCCGTCATCCATGAACGCCATGATCCAACCGTAATTTACAAGTTTCTAGTGCTAAAATGTGCGATAACGTGAACACCATTCTGATACTCATCACATCTTCCTGTCTTCAACCAGAAATATCATACTAGTGTGAAGCTAATAGAAGGCCATACTTTCTCATGATGCGTGGGCACCGTAATGGCTAATGGACAATTCACGTCATGATCAGTGGGCCCAAAGCGGGAATACATATTCTTCATGTTCAGAGTCCCTATGTCATTTATGGTTGGTGTGGTGGGAATGTCGAGGAACCGTGCGCTCGTGTGTTCAACATGTATGAGCTTCTTGCGTTTATTTAATGATGATCATCGTATTAGATTTCAGTATCGGACTGGTTATAACCGCTTTTGGTGCTTAAGTCTAGACGGCCGTGATTTATCATATTCAATTATTTCCTATTTTGCCAATATGTAGTCAAATTATATTTTGGCTGTGAAGAAGACGCTATTTAAACATGTGCAACATGTGCCCCGGCGTTTCGGACACCATGTACTGTAATGTTTTTATTTGCGTATACAACGTACGTTCTCAAACATATAAATTTCATAATAGAAAACTGCATAATCAAAATAATTTACTGTTGATCAACGGACAAAACACAGTGAGTAAATTACTAAATAGCGATTGTAAATTAATTTGTTGTTTGTTTCCAACGATATAAATTAAGCGAATAAGCTAACAAGACAAGGATATTTTTATGAAATTGCATGGTTTCTTTGAACTTGACAAAGAATTAACGACAAAATGATCTTTGTAAAAGGTTATGTAAACAGATAACCCATTGAACAATATTTACCCGATTGTAATATTAACCTATTAATAGTGGGTTACCATGTTATTTATTGTTTTCTAGTAGTCATGTTTATACCAATGATAAAACTCTACAAGACTAACCTTACTAATAATACTCGTATAATGCCCTTATGCCCTATGCTATACCGTACACAACATTCGGAGTTTGTGTAGGTTTGTGTCACTGTGTACGTTATATGTGTCGTATTTTATTATCCCCTATGATGTTGGAAATTGTCCAAAAAAGTCAAAGTCAATGCATTAGGAATGATCATCGGTGTTATAATTTGCAATAAAAAATGTTATCCTCAAACAGATATACAGTATTGCCAACGAAATTCCCTGTCCCAAATAAAGTGATTTACTATTTTTCTTCAGTTGATTTGATTTTTAAGCTAGAAAACAAAATTCCAATGAGAATTTAACATGGTGTACACAAAAATAAAGAATATGCATATATCAGGGAGTAAGTATATTTATTGCAGTTGCAATTAATACGCTATAGTGGTATGAAAACGGGTTTGTACTACAAGGGACCATCTCAAAGGTACAACTCAAGCTTTTTATAAGTACTTGAAGGGTAACATTGAATGCTCGTTTTGGTGTTGCTCACTTTTTAGGCGCAATCCCGGAATTTTACTCAAGGGTGCACAGGTTGAAGTTGCTGTGTACATCTCTGCCTGTATATGTAGGAATAGTATAGTAAATATCGCCAGGCATTTGTAAAAGAAAGATTTTTATTTTGACAAATCAATTTTACATTTTATTGGTGATGTTACGCGGTATATGGCATACATTCATGGTTGCGCGGTATTTGTGATACGGGTGAATATGCCATACTCACCTGCGGTATATGGTATATTCCGCAGGTGAGTATGCGATATTGCGCAGTGAATATGCGATACATTGATTTCAGTGAATACCCGATACTCACATGCGGAATATGTCATACTCACTTGTGGTATTTGCCATATACCGTAGGTGAATATGACATATACCGCAGGTGAAAACGTGATACGGAAAGCCTTGATTTGATTGGTTGCGAGAATCGACTCTAAATGTAAAACTACGCTGGATTACTGATATAGTTAGTGCGTCGAGTACTAATATATGAATCCTGGATTGATTGAATAAGTTTATTACGCTAGATTGGTGACTGACACTTCTGCTAAGTTAATATATTCGATACACAGTACTGTTGATTCAGTAATCATTATAATAACTTATAACGTTTTACTTGTTCGTTCAATCAATGCAATTGACAATTGCGTTTTTGTATCACGTTCTCATTGGTAAGTGTGTATGCCATATACCGCATATGAATCTGTCATATACCGCAAGTGAATATGCCATATTCGTTGCGGACAGTTGTCTTTTGTTTTAATTGTAGAACGTGACGACCAAGAGAACATTTTGAGCATGTTCTAAGTTCTAGAGGACCTACCCGTTCGAGTACGTTCGATAACGTTTGTAAATAGACCCCCAAATGGTTCTAAGTACGTCCAGTCAGTTCGTATACAGTTGAAATTGAAGCCCGTTTTCGAGAACGTAGTGAGAACTAGTTTGGTGTGATAGTAGGGTTATCCCTTGGTCACATTTGTTACGATTTTCAGTACGGCGCCCGGCCGATTGAGTATTTTGTTCAAAATTGAATACATATTTGAACAAAACACTCAATCGGCCGGGCGCCGGCCGATGGATCGGAGCAAATGTGACTCAGGCATTACCAAAGCATTACTGGCTCCGATTTATCGGGCGGCGCCCGGCCGATTGAGTATTCTGTTCATAACTGAATACATTTGTGAACAGGATACAGGATACTCAATCGGCTTGCCCGCCAATGAAATTGGAGCAAATGTGACCAAGGCATTACTATACATAATAGAAGATCCCGAAACTTCACCCATAAATGTGAAAAAATAAGTCAAAATTAGTCAAAATAAAAATCTCCCTTTTATAAATGTGTGACGATCAATAATATACTAATGCTATATAACAGTTATGCCTGGCTCACATTTGCTGAGATTCATCAAAATTGAAAATTGTATTCAGTTGTGAACAAAATACTCAATCGACCGGGCGTCATAGTGAAAATCGGAGCAAATGTGATCAACGCACAAGAGGTGTTGACACAACGACCTCGAGCCTGTGAACCCTTGAGTATTATTCCAAGATCGGACCTTAGATGCCTAGGTCACATTTGCTCCGATTCATCGGCCGGTGTCTGATCGATTGAGTATTTTTATTTTTTCAAACCCAGAAACGAGCGTTCGACGAGCGTCTCCCTTTAAGAGAAAGTGTTTGGATAAAGAAAAAACATAACACTTTAGAGCCTAAGGGGGCTATTCTCGGTTTGGAGAACGAAGTTCATCACTCTAATTGAGCCTTGTCCCTGCTTCTGAAAAAAATGATTTTTTACATAATATAGCTTTGAAAATCTTCTTTTGGATAGTTTAAAATATTTATTTAAATTGGATGATACTTATAAATTTTTCATAACACAAATTATTAGCGCAGTACACTGGTAGACTTTTTTCTCCAAATTGAGACTCGTATTCTATTGAATTGGTCTACTGCACCGTTATCCCTGCTTCGGACAATTGTGATATTTTACATCTTGTAGATTTAAATGTCTTCTTTTGAATATTCATATCAATTCTAATTTGGGTGATATTTCTATATTTTTCATAAAAATAATTCTTATAGTCCATTTGTCACCCCTATATATACTAGAGTGAACCTATGAATTGTTAAAAACACCATGTTTTATGATTAATTTATAATAACAAGGGTTTTCTGAAGTGATTTAACTGGGTTGGACAAAAAGTTAGTTTGGGGAAAAAGTATATCGGCTAATTAGGGGAGGGGTGCATTGGCTTAACATGGCGTTGACTATTGACTTAGCGTCGGAATACCACCATGTACCTGGTATGTTACCATGGTGATAGATACAAAAAATTTCCTCAACGTTAATTTTTGGGCAACCCAGCTAAATCACTCCAATAAACCCTAATGATAGTATTTGCACAGAAAAACATCATGTTTTTAAATATTCATACGTTCAAACGGACTATTAGCCCAGGAGACCAAACCGAGACTTGTCCTTTGTAAATCAAAATCATTTTACTATTGAATCACGGGATATAGTCATAAAAATAAAAAATTTTCCGAATAAATTTTGCTAGGCAACCTTAAGTCCATTCGGCAAGACTTTTCCAGAACTATTATCATCATATATAGACAACTAGTTGTGTGTGTCTGTCACTGTGGGGTACAATAAAACAACACAACATAACTTAACATGTCATTTAATATTCTTTATTTAATACAATTTTCACATTTAGCATTTACTATTTCACCGATACTTACGTGATATAGCTCAATATAATTAACCATTATATTAGAATTGATTGAAATATGTTTCATTTAGGTATTATTTACATTGATCGATTCACAGACTGTAAACTGAAGTGAATACTTCGAACTCTACTATCATAATTTCATTAAGTGTACTTTGCTTACATGCCGTGTAGAGGAACGAAGTAAATAATTCTTCAAACATTTATATTTTCAATGATTAATTGGTTAATTAAATGGTTAATTCGTCAGAATCCTTTCAATTTCTTGAAAGTTTTTTCATTGGCCAATGTGACCCAGGGGTGGTGGTTCTTATTCGGAAATCTGCTATTGATTATGCTTTTGCACTAGTAGTTTATGGTATGACTTCCGAATATGAAGGATCCGTAGCACACTATAGCGCAGCAACATTTGAAGCAATATTTATGCAGGTGTACATGTTTTGATTCTTTTAAAATACCATTTGCTGAAAAAACTTTCGGCTTTCGGGTCGAAAAATGTCTTTTTCACAAGGGGTCAAAAACGTAAATATTTTGATTCGAACTTTTATACATTTTATAAGACACAGACCGTTATTCTTAGCATACGAACAAAGATACATTTTCATAATTTAACAATATACTATTTAATTTTACCGTAGATGTCGCTTACCGCTGGATACAATCAAATTTTAGGAAGATAATGATAACGATTTTTCTCAATTATTCATGAATTTGATCAAGTCTTGATGGTTGTTTTATAAGCAACTGAGCTATATCTGACCAAGGGAAATATAATTTTAGCTATAGTCCCAATTAGTCAAGGAAGAGCAATAGGCCCGCCTTTATTGATAATTTTCACCGCTGAATAAAAGTCCATATCTCAAAACGTATTGAGACCCCTTTTGTGAAAAACTAGCATAATTTAAACATTTGTCATTCCAATATAAAAGTGATTCATTTGTAACATTTATCTTAGTAATACCTGAGAAACAATACAAAATGTCGATACACTGATTACATATTTTTGGGTATTGATAAGAAAAATAACCTCAAACTTATAGCTTAGAAACGTAAATCATATATTTAAAATCATTTTGTATTATTTTCTGTTGCATTGTGTACTCCAAATTGTGCGAAATTGGGATTTTATTTTTTGGTGATTTTTTGACCTCTGTTAATGGCAGGCATAATTCAGCCTAAAAGCCGGAAGTATATTGAAAGGTTATAATAAAAATTATTACGGGACATATGTAGGTATGTTAATGTAAGGTCAAATACCGCTGCGCTATTGTGTGCTACCAGCTCCTTTATTAGACGTCCTAGAGATTTCATACCATGGACTTTAGTATAGCTTAATTCTATTCACTGTATCCTGTTTTATTACACAAAATACGACCACCACACAGCTTACAATAAAACATATGTTTGACCTGTCAAATTTACTTATCAAGTTTTTCTATGTCAAAGGAGATGGCGAATAATTCTCACCGCTTAATATTTTGAATATGGTCTATATGTTCATGTTCATGTTCATATATTCATTCTAACGTTATTTAAAACACCTTGGTGAACGTTGATAAGTGGATACGCGCCACTGACAATATAGTAGCCCGGACAGAATTGTTAAAAGGGTGACTTTTTCTTTAACAACTTTTTTCATTTTCAGTATTATCGAAATCTGATCAAATATTTGAAAACTAAAGTAAAATTCTGACAGACGAAAAAAGTTTGTATGTTTACCGGTACTTAAAAAGGATCATGAGTTGTATGTACAGTATATTGGCAAGGCCGCAGGACTTAAAGTTTTTTGGCCATTCCATTGTTACCCATAGAGGATAAGAAGCCCTAGTTCGTTTAACCCGTGCATCATAGGGTCATACTGCCAAAGTTTTTAAAGTCTTTCCCAGTCACACGCCTCTTAACTCATCCATGGCATGCATGTGAATTGTTCTTCAGCTTTTCAACGGCCTCTTAGGAGGCCGTTTGGACCTCTTGCAAAGACTGTGGACCTATTCTCATCACAACCTGCACATTGAGGAGCCAGCTTTTTCACATCATCTTGAACATCATCTTGAACATAACCCCGAACATTTCAGTAGAGTTCATGACCCTTAGGGGAGTTTGACTTCTTGTATTTGATTATTGGTCAGTTGCTGTATACATCAGGATTGTAATGGTGGCAGCATATGCCGATCTTTAAATATTAACTTTCACCTGAACATTTAAATTCACGAAATATGACGCCATTTTGAACAAATATGAGGCAAAATGATAAATTATGTATTTGCGTCAGTCATACTATGGACGCCTGTAATATCATTACATTAAGAGAAGCTCTTTAATTATTTGTTTGTATGTCCGAATTTTACGCTTGTTTTCAAATATGTAATCAGATTTTGATAATTCTGAGAATTGAAAAAGTTACTAAGAAAAAGTGACGCTTTAACAATTCTGCCCGGGCTACTATGAATTCCATATGAAAGTGGGTGATTCGGGACTACTTTCTTGGTAAGTAAATAGATGAATGTGTGATGCGGCTCAAGTACAAAAGTCCACGTGGTCTTGATCGTGCTTCCTATGGAACATTGTCGCTTTAAGCAAGTCCAGATTCTGCATACTTTAACACCACCTCCAAATATTTGAGAACTCCGATTCCCCATTTGATAGCCTGTAAAGCATGTATATATTTTATGGTACATTTTGCTCACTCATAATTGTTTTGCAAAATGGCATTACGGTTTCTGTTATCATCGTCCAACAGAAACATGCTCTTCTAGGCCGGTCTTAAACGAGATTTGTGTTACCAAACTTTTAGAGGGTAATGCTTCACCAATTTTCATTATTTTTGTATCCATTGTCCGATAATTGTAGTGTCCAGCTTTCAACATTGTTTACGCAAATACTGAAACTTGGAAAATACTAAAAATGTATATATGACGTGCACGGACCTGGGGACAATTCGGGAAATACGGGCTAATCTCAGCTTTAAGCGTTAATATCTGGCTTATTTAAAAAGCTAACTATGTGCACTATATATCATTTTGAAGTATTTTTTAATCGCATTTCACTGAAATTATTTTTCCTCGAAAAGTGTGATGGGATCTACCATATTTTTGAAGTTAAATGTACTCCGACATCGTCAAATACGCTGTAAGGCGTAACATTTCACGCTTACATGGTTCGTTGAAATCGGTATAACTTTTGAAATACTGATCAGAATTTTACTAAAATTTCACATTTTATTCATTGAAACATGTGCTTTTATGACGTCACAATTGCCTAGCGGCTACATTTCAAATCGTCTTATATGAACGCTTTTAAGATTTTCAAAATTGTGTAAGGTTTTGAAGGCGAAGGAGGCAAGCAATAAGTTTACCTTTATTTAACCTTCTAATTTAGGTCTGATTTCAAAAAAAATTTAACTGCACAATATTGTCATGGCGAAATTTACAAAACAATAACCGATTTCTTTATTTTTCAAATAATAAGAGAATAAGAGTTGCTTTTAGAGACTTGAAAAAATGTAACGCATCGATTTTTTACCACAAATCCAATACACATCAATTTTTACTACCGCCCGAGTGGATTTCCTGACCGTTTTTCAAAAATCAAAAACATTTTAGAAATATTGTCCTCGAGATCTTGTTGCTCTGTGAATTTTACCAGGATTGAATAAGAATAAAGCATCTTATTTTTAGGTTGACTAAACTTGACAAAATGTAACGCTTGTCGTTTTTGACGTTATAATGCTGATTGCGCCCTATACTGCCCATTGTATTGTTTTTGGTATTTTGACGCCACAATGTTACTCTAATTGTCCCCAGTTTCGTGCGACGTGTAATACACTTTGATATGGCATAGTTCATCTACTTAAATAATTAGCATCTGTAAGATACAGGTCATTATTATAAACATCAATTACTTAATGCAGAAAACTTTACGGTTTAATATTCTAAAGGAGTAAAAGAATGAATGGCTCTAAAGTAGATCATTTCAGGTTAATAATTACGAATATTCGAAAAATAGATTGCACATTTTGATTCCAAGAAAACATAAGAAGTGTGTACATACCATCGAAGGGGTCGTCATGTCTCCTCCGCTGAAACGCATGAGAAAAATATTATAAAACATTTCCAACCATTAGGGTAGGTTGAAAACATAACTATGCGTTCTTTTACACACGTTATACCTTGTATAGATAACTACGGTTTTGATGTACTGTTTTCTTTTTATCCGTATGGTTGATAAACAATTTTTGATTGATTTTGATTATCCCACGCTTTGAATTACTGTGTTTTTCTTAAGTGACCAAGCTTTTAAAACGTATACTTACTACACACTTGATCGGCAATAAGTGCAATCTTTCGAGACATTGTTTTGAATTCCATCTTGAAAACATTTTCTGGCGCCGAAGCGATGGCGTACCACTCCTCATCTCCTATGTATATATTGCGCCTACCCAAATCCAATTGTCGCTGATTTGGTAATCCCATTACGTAAGATGGTATATTCATATCCCTAATCATTTGAGCCTCAGAAAGGGTCTTATTTTTGTTTTCTTTAGGTACTGTCAAGCCATCACTTAAAACTACTAATATGTTTTGTTTATCTGGCCTGTCACCTCCCCTTGGTGTGAAATATTCAAGCCTGACGGACCTTAACGCCTCATTAGTTGCCGTCCCGCAGTCTCGACGTAAATTCCTTCCTGGTTCTAGGACCATATTCATTTGGTTAACAGTCCGTTTGTAATGGAATTTATTTTGAGTGTTATTTAAAAGGGCAACGTGGAATATCTGCTTCGCGAAAGCTATGATTCCTATTCGTGTGCTTACTGGTCCTATTGTGATAACATCAGCAATGCTCATCAGAAAATTCTGGATTTGTCTCTTATTTGAATCGGTAATAGAACACGACACGTCTACAGCGAAAACAATATCAATTCCACATTTCCGTATAACAGGGCGTTCTAAAACACAAGCATTACTAAATGTAGCATCGGTGGAATGTTAAATTCATATCAATGTATTATGTTACTAAACTTAAACATACTCTTGAAGCATTATGGATGAATAAACATAAGAAAAACAAAATTGCAATAGACATCTTTCTTTCTTCCAAATGATCACTATGAATTTATATTTGTTTACATTATCATATTATTTAGTTAAACGATATCCTTGGTATTTTGTTTTTTATTTAGTAGATGGGATTATGTCATTGCGAATTAATGTAGATTCAAAGAGGTCGCAGTTTTCAATTCATCTATTACAGGCGGAAAACCGATTCGCCTCCTAACGGATAAATTAGCATATTTACCAATAACAGGCTTTTGACCTCGACATTTTGAGCTCGGTTTTATGCAAGGCACGTATCTGTATTCTTTCGCCCTCTTCTTCTTGCCCTTCATATAGTACGATGGTACTGCCCTGTTGGATGGACATTTTTCCCGTTGATATTTCCGACTAGCAGCATTACAACTCAAGAAATGGCATTCGTCCATCGATGTGTCTACCATGAAGGTACCCGAGCGTTTGCACTTAGCTGAAATAATCAACAGCATTGATTAACCGTAAATATGTTGCACAATGCTTAATACAGGGTAGTAAAACGGCAACCCTAATCTTTCCTCATATCTTTGTCGTTTTGGGGAATTACTCCCTGATATTTAGCATATTTGTACATCATCCAATATTCATCCTGCCTACCGTATTTCATGACCATCGGACTGATAGTAGCAATATCGCAACATTGTAAACATCATACCCCATATGGTCACTTTCAGGCTGTCTGAACTTGTTGGTATTTAGATGATGACCATTTTCAACTTGATGCACTGGTTATCTCTAACAATTATATATCATTTAGGAGCAAAGCACTTGATAAAGTTGTGGAGAGGCACAACCACACAGACAGATGCACAATTTAGTGTATACTCAGCACATAGGGATAGGGACCTTTTAGCTTTGAAGATGCCAACGAAAATGCAATCAATGCTGTCAATATCGAGCGCTATATTGTTATTCTCAGGAAGTTTTGGAGGGAACACCCAGAATTTCTTCCAACGTTGATGCCCCTGGCTTCCCCTCGGCAAGCCCTTGTCACTGAATAATTGTTTTATTTGTGTTTAGAGGGCAATGTTAGTTAGGTTCGAAAATTACAATTACAACTATTCTATTTCTATTTTAAGAATTGTGAAGTCTTGTTAACATTTTTCTAAAAAGTAAAATATCCGCCCATAATTTTATAATCAATATCTCACCACAGCTATGACATAGTGTAGTAATGTACCCAAAAATCGTAATGTTATAAATTCATAAATCACTGCTCATCAAGCTTCCATCCACCGTATATAAAAGAACAAAAACTACCCCATACTGTCATGCTTGCAGTTATTTTTCTGTAATTTGATTTTTGATTTCACACATTGCTATATACACAGTACCACGCCTACCCATCGGCAAGGTACAGTGACAAAATATACCGTAGTACACTTTAGATGTACGATGTCACTATTTAACTGATTTGAAGCAAAGACAGTGATGCAGGTGTGGTGTAGGTTTTAAAATATTAATCTCGGGAATACTTGAAAGGTTTCATATTTAATGTTGTGTGTATTTGTTTAAAGAAGACATTTAACTTTCTAATAACGTTAAAAGATTTTCGAACAGCGCTCGATCTAGCCGCGAAGATTGATCGGTTGGAAAATGTTGGGTTTTTCACATTTCCTTTGATCATTTTTTCACCTGTTGCCTAAGAGTGGAAACAACCCACCCACATGCTTTTTCTGAAACGTTTTCTTGATTTTCAACCCCTTCAACCCCTACTTTTTTTTAATTTTTCTTGCATCAATATGTTGACATGTGTTTTTGATACACAGTTGACCACATCATTTTTTCCTTAAAGGTGTTTTTTTATTTTTCTTGCATCAATATGTTGTGTTTTTGATACAGAGTTGACAACATCACTAATTCCTTAAAGGGGTTAACTGTGTATCAAAACACAACAAAGATGCAAAGATGCAAGAAAGGTTAACAAAGCAGGGATGGAAGGGGTTGAAAATCAGGAAAACATTTTAGAAAGAACATGTGGGTGGGTTGTTTGAATCTTCCGAGTCTCAAAGTCGAAAATATTTTATCATCCCTTGGATTGCACTTTCTGGGGGTAATGCATTTGTGTAACATATGCACCTGTTTAAATCCTCAGAAAATAGCCAAAATCCAACATATGACTGTCCGAAATCGGTTGCGAAACTTTCCCTCCTCCTTTCTTAAAATGACAAAGAAACACTCCCCTCCATAAGTTTGGCAACCTTAGCTCCCCCATTGAACAACGTGTTAAAGTCTGTTTACGTTTCAATTTTTATTTACTTAACCGGCGATGAAATAACTTATAATATTAATGGAAACGTAACTTGACTTTATTTCCAATACCTCCAACTTTTCTCAATGTTTTCCTCAATTACAATAGTTCGAACATTGATGATAAAGTTGATGCATTTTTGAAAATCATCATTTCCATGTAATCCAATGGGAAATAAAGGGTTCGAGAGGCAAATCAGGAATCAGGATATCTTGTCAGTAAAAGATCCAGCAAAAAATATTTTTATATAGAAAATTGAATTGTCTTACCTTTTTTGTACACTAAGTGTTTAGTTTATTTGATGAATATTAAAGTTACAGCGCTTCAAAGTCATTTTTGAAAATAATTTTTCGCCTCCTGTGTTATTTCAATGGGAGAGGTTTTTTGAAAAACAATTTTGACTTTAAAGCCCTATAACTTTGTTGAACCTGAAGCAACATATCAATTTTTTATTAAATAAAGTTAGCAAATTCAATTGCCTGCCTAACTCGTATTTTTGCAAGGACTCGGATGGATGGACATTCTGTCGTATGACTTGCGGCAAACTTACCATTTCCCATTGGTTAACATGGGAATGTCGATTTTCAAAAATTCATCAAATTTATCATCAATTTTCGGCTTTTACTGTAAATACTTTGATATAAAAAGTGTCTCATAAGCCGGAGACGGCTGGGGGCTATTGCCTTTATTTCTTGTAAATGTATAATGTCTTAACCATGTATAGCCTGTGACACTATAATAAATATTTAACTAACTTAACTATTAAGAAAAAAATTGAAAAAAATTGGAGGTATTGGAAATAAAGTCAAATTACGTTTTCATCAATAGTATAAGTATTTTCATTGCATATTAAGTAAATAAAAATTCAAAGTAAATAGGCTTCAACACGTAGTTCAGTGGGGGAGCTGAGGTTGCCAAACGTATGGAGAGGAGTGTATGTTGAGAAACAGGGTTGCCGTGTTTTGACCACCCTGACAGACATAAGAGCAGAACCTATCATGAGGGCACGGTTTCTGTTTCAAGGAAACGAAGACTAGAACCGCTGTACCAATTTTCAATAACATAATCACAATCCAAAAATATTTATAAAAATGTATGAGTTTTTAGTGCAAATATTGTAAAATGCGTGAAATAGCAATATACATCCATATCATCGTCGAAGATTTGGAGAAAAAACGCAAGTAAAATATTATATACATATAGTGAATTGTTTCCATGCTCAAGAAATAAAACTAGGTCTATAACACGCTGTCGCTCTATGTTCTATACAATAAAATAAGAGAGCACATTGGAAAACATAATTTCCATTTTTAACTATATATAGCTACTTTTGAAAAATCGTTGATACAAAGGGGAAGGGAGAAGTTATACGTACGTAAAACAACGGTGTTATTTTGAACAGAATTGTCAGACTTGCTCTGCGCTGTACGCGCTGCTTCGGTCACAGTCGTTGTTGTTGGTCTTGTTGAAGTAACATTATTCGTCCCTGGTACATTTTGCAACTGAGTCGCATCGGTTCCATTTTCTCCTGTTAGTGCACTACTTACTGTCGTCATCGCTGGTATCGGTGCCGTATCATCTATTTTGTCACCGGGTGCGTTATTATTAGACAGTTCATCTGTTTCAATATTGTTTTGTTCTGTTGTCGTTGTATTGACCCCCCGGCTCGTTATTGGTGTTAGCATAGATTCAGTAGAAGCGTTTTTTGGAATGATGTTATCAGATATATCAGGGATATCCGTTGGTGATTCATTAGTATGTACTATATTTTTGAAAATCGTGGTGTTGATCGTCACCGGTGTTGTGGTATCATTCTCAGTAGTAATTGGGCCATTGCCATCCGCTGGTGACGTTTTGACTGTCGCCCTTGCATGTGCTGTCGATAAAGATTCCGTTGAAGTGAAATCATTCTCCGAAATGTTCTCATTTTGAGTCTCAGTAGTGTTTACTGTATTTTCTTCCGCTAATGTTGTATTCACTGTCGTTTTGACTTTTTGTGTTGATGTAGATTCAGCTATATCATCATTTGACACATTATCAAATGACATTGCAACTCTATCTGTTTCATTAGGCGGTGTTTCGGTGGTTGTCGCTTTTTCAGACGTATCATTTTTTTGTATAATATCCGTTGAAATATAATCTGTATATGTGGAATTGTGTTTCGTTTGGACTTGATTAGCGAAAATATCAGCTGCAACATCATTGAGCACTATATTTTCAACTGAAGTTGTAGGTACAGTTGTTGACATTCGCTTTTTGTTTTCTGCTTGCTCCAATAATTTCCTTAATTTCTTGTTGACCAATCCACATTGTACTGTCTCGATCGTTGAGAGAATTACTAGACAGATTATGAAACGTGTGACTAATGTCTGTCCCTGCATTTTCCTTATACACATTTTGTCAGATAATCTCAGGAACTCTAAAACATGTTGCTATCTGTCTCAGTATCTCCTAGTAACTTGGCCATGACTTTCCTTTTATAGGCATACCTCGAGCTACTTCATATAACATCATCCTCCAATCAGGTATGAATTCTTGGCACATGGACCTGATATCCAGACGAGGGTCTACCGAAGCATTCTCTCTCTGTAAATAAAGACGTCATTGGGATTCGACAAGGTGTCTCTAGTGTATGCACTTTATAAGATAAACGAGTCGATCATCAAATACAATTAATTACATGATATAAATCACGTAATGGCTATTATGATATAGTATGAACTATATAACGGCTATTCAAACTTTTACACAAGATGATGAATTATGAAAATTAAACAATGCACACACATGTATTGTAAGTTTTATAATATCGAGGCTTCTTATTTCCCCATTTACTACATACTTTGCTAATATACTAGCAGTCGTACCACAACAAAAAGCATATCAAAATTAAGCTAGCTATTGGGTGGTCCAAAAAAAGTGAACCCCTGCAACAGGCTATATTTTCCTTAATACATGCATGAATTGGCTCATATTATCACATCTTGTAGAGAAAGGTCTAACATTTTTGTTGATGCCATAATTTATTCGCAGTCTTGAATTTTGAAGAAATTGCAAGTCTTACGCAAACATGCCTAAAATTAGATATTGTGCAAAACCTTACCAATGTGATGCACATAAATTGTTGAACCACATTGGGTGATCTTAAAAAAGGTTTCAGCAGGAGATATACGTTTAAACTATACCATATGACAAATTGGACACTATTTGAGCAGAAAACACATTTTACATTTTTATTGACCATTTTGAAGCAGTTTTAACCATTCAACAGTTAAGGGGCATGTTACCTACACAAACGGTTGAGGAGGCAAAGTTATCCCCGGTGACCAAAATTCTGAGAAGCCCTTCTTATAAATATCTTAGAAAAATCAAAAGGAAATCTAATATTCAGTGTTTTGAGCCATATTTCAGTAGAATCGGTCCATAATTAATGCTGATATTGACATTTTAAGACCGTATAGGGGTATTTTGCGACTTCACTGGAAGATGTTTTCGTCTTTGGAAACGGAGAACATTTCTTTGGATCACAATAACTTTGCAACTGACCGAGGCAGGATGCTGATTTTTACACCATAATGTGCATAATTCAAATCCAAACAAAGTAAAAAAACATTAGGTTTTTCAGACTGCCGCTGAAACAAATTCCACGTGAAGTTTGTGGAAGGGTTGAAGAATCGCAAATGTTGAAGTTCACATTTTATCGATTTTCAGTGATGTTTTGTCAGGGCTTATAATTTCTGCAAAATGTATGGCACCAACTAAAATTTTAGTCCTTCCTCTACAACATGTGAAAATATGAAAGGATTCCTGCATATAATAAGGGGAATATAGCCCGTTGCAGGGGTTCACATTTTTGGACCACCCTGTACATAAAGTATACTTTTCAAGAGAAAAATAATTTTAATGCTGTAGGGTATTTTTGGCTCACGCAGTGAGCCTATGGGATCGACCAGGCGTCCGTCCGTTGGCCCGTCCGTCCGTCCATCCATCAGTCCGTCAACATTGGCCGCACAAATTAAAACTGCTATTCGGATTGAGTCATATTCACATTCATTTTATGCATATCCATAATGCCTATTCGACCTATCATCGCCATTTCCCAAGTTCGCCCGGTTTCCGAGAAATTGCTGATTTTGACGTCAAAAGTCAAATTTTCTGTAAATACTAGACACTTTGTTGAAGTAGAACTTTCAAATAACTTGTAGTAGTTGCTGTATATGCAACTCATTGCCAGGAGTTCAAATCCGACGACATTATTTTAGGATTTGACCCTTACTTGACCTTCAGTGACCTTCGAAAGGTAAAAAAAAGTTGATTTTTCAAAATTGATTTTTGGATGTAAATTTTGGTCAGCTTAATCACAAAAAACCTTAGTGAGCTCTGAATAAGTAACATTTTCAGGATCAAATGTCATTAAACTAAGTCACACAACTGTGCTATCTAAGTTTCTCAAAGTTCGAGACTACAGTACAAATCCAAATCAATGTTTTTGTTTTCAGGATATACATTCCTCTGAAGGTTCCAAACGGTGTTAGCACAGGACCGTGGGTACTTTTTACAGCCTAAGCTTACAATTGTCGCACATATAAATATCGAAATGGGAAGGTATATTCAAACCTTAATCACTTGATTTCATGCTCGAGAGGGGTAAACATCGAAACTACAAAGGTATCAGGCAAATGTTTTTCAAGTTGTATTAATCCTACATAATTGCTTGCATGGAGATAACAAAGAAGAGTTTAATATATTAAGGTATAAAATGTTGAAATGGTGAATATATAGAGCAATTCCTTTTTCTAATAGTATTCCCTATTGGTCTAAATAAAATCATTAGATTTTTATCAAAAATATAAAAACAATAGTGTAAGCATCGGCACTATTATTTGTAGGATTGCTGTATTTATATGTATGACCAGCACCTCAAAAGTCCGTATGAAATGTGGCCGGTCAATCAAAATCTTGTTAAACAATAAAGAACAATATATCAACAAATTAATCTCTATGGTCAAGCTGCGGAAAACCGCGAGGATACTGAACAATTTTTATGTCACGATGGGGATCATCTGAAACTAAAGAAAAAACGTAAACAAACCCAGATAATCAACTTTCTGTCCTGGATCACTGCCTGGAACATATACGAAATGATACTTATGGAACGATATCCTCAGCTATATACAGAATTACATAAATATCGAATACACATACAAGAATGTGACAAAAACTCTAAATGAAGAGATCTTACTGCGTAGAGGTAGTTGAGTATTGTACCATGCCATGTGCAATATACATTAAGGTGCTATGGAAGTTAACAGGAAATGACAAAACAGGAAGTGACAACATTTTTTGCATTTTTAGACATTTTTTGAACAAAGATAACAGAGTTCTGGTTTGCCCTCCAGTCAATTTAACTATTTCCACATATCATTTACATGACCAGGATCACAATGTGCATGGTCAGAATGACCCTAAACATGATGAAATAACCTTTTCAGCCCTTTGAAAGTGTGACTGAGAAAAAGCTAAAAGTAGGAGCTAGGGAAGGTCACTGAACAGAATCTTTTGAATTTTTCAGAAAATGTGCCCAATATAATGCTCTAACTGATACAATCTTTGAAATTTTAAAAAATTGTCTTAAACAAAAATGGCGGTCATAAAAAGGAAAATAGATCGCTTTTCAAATCAGTTTTTTCATTTTTTTCTTTTTCTATGAATGATACTAAATCTTCAAAGATTGTGTCATTTAGAGCAATATATTGGGCACATTTTCTGAAAAATTCAAAAGATTCTGTTCAGTGACCTTTCCTACCTCCTACTTTTAGCTATTTTTCAGTCACATTTTCAAAGGGCTGAAAAGGTTATTTCATCATGTTTAGGGTCATTCTGACCATGAACATTGTGATCCTGGACCTGTAAATGGTATTTGGAACTAGTTGAATTGACTGGAGGTCAAAACAGAACTCTGTTATTTCTATACTCTTCGTTAGCTGGTAAGCTGTTTAAATCAGCTTTTTCACCAAATTCTATGAATGATTTTTGTCCCGAAGAGTAAGTCTTCCTAGTGACGAAATCTATGTATCTTCAAACAGACCCTTGGTGTCTATTTACTTACAGAAACTGTTTGAGGTGCATTAATCGCATTTAAAAATACAGATTTCTGTATATCCTGCAAAATATCTGTAAACTATATTTATTATTGAAAAGGTTATCGCTTTAATAAAAAATATGGACATGTTTTGGCCCAACATGTACATGTATATTCAGCATCAATAGTGGTTGCGTTTCTGTGTAAATACAGCATAATTTGAATACGCTTTTGCTGGTTTTCTTCATATTGTTTGAATAATGTTTAGGAATGATCATACCTATATTGACATCACTCAATCATATCTTATTGCAATTGATTTAAGGCTTATAACTCATTCCAGCAATGATTACTTGATAAATCATGTTTTCGCATTAGTAGATCAAAGAATTATAGAAAGCAAACATACCAAAGCCATCATTCATATTATAGATAGAATTATCTTAAAGGTAATACAACAGGTGATACAACACACACACTTCCCACTGCCCGGAAGTGTTCCCGAGTTAACGTTGATGTGATGTTTGTTTTTCGAGAGGGTTTTATGAAATACTTTAAATTCATTAATGTAAAATAAATAAAATATCAGTGAAAATAGCTCACTCCGTGTATCTCAAGAGCATCGGGCTCGCTTGCTGATTTATAATTTGACATCTAAATTTCCCGTTAACGTAATAGGACACAGCTTGGCATATGTAATATCCTCCAAATGAAACAAAGCGGTTCTAATACAATGATTTATCTTCGCTGTTGTTCATGCATTCTTTGAACAATCACAGCTCGCAGAATAATGTTTTCAGAATTATTATAAACGGATTACTTTATCTCCAAGACAATTTCAATAAACTGGATTTTACAAAACTCCCCGTATTTCTTCAAAATAGACTGATCCCGTTGACTCGCCCGGAGACGCCATATTGTTTTTATACGGGAAGCTTATCGTCACCCTTTAAATATGGACAACAAAACATGCAATACAATATCACATCGTCTGAAAAATAGGTATAACGTTACAGCAAAATGCCTTGATTTCCCAGCTTCACTTGAACAGAACAGGAAAATCTCCCTTGGTGTTATGGTCCTGGTTTGTGATATTTGAACTTGTAGGGTGGCTGAGGGGGCATAAGTCATTTCTACGTCTTTTTACTTTAGATTATGGCGTGGGATAGTCGGAGTTTTTTTTATAATAACTAGTGTATATTTGAACCTTTCTTTTTCTTGCTGTACACTTTTTGGTCCATTTTAGGCACTGTAGCTTCCATATTTGAGCGACACTCAGAGCTACGCAATAAGGCCGTTACACATTTTTTGCCAGCTATCAGGGGTTGTCATCTGTTTATCAGACTTTGGATTTTAAAAAGTTCTAAACAATACAAAGCAAATGTGTTTCCTTTCTTTATTGTCTTCTGATTCATTCACGATTGCAATATTCGAAATGAACATAATAGCAATATAATTATTTATTTCATTTACATGTATATTTTTATTTTATAGTTGACAGTCGATATTTTCGTTTAGATATAATTGTGTTAAATGAAATATTCATTCCAGAACAAAATACATTTTACAGCACAACATAGCTTGTAATTAGGTTATTCACAAGAAATGTTCGACACCAGTTTTACAAACTGATTACTACCAAATGTTAGTATTTTCAGTTGAAGTGCGTTTTGGTGAATTTCTTTTTATCATACCTTTAATAAAAGAAATGTTAACTCTATACAAAAACGTACCTTTATATACAGATAAAGTCAAAATTATCAACTGAAAGTAATAATTACACCACATACATGGTAAGATAAAACTGCAACCGTCTGCAACTGTCCTTAAACATTATTATAATGCACTCGTCTATCATATTCATATAAAATATATATTTCAGTCTTTACGAATAACCACATTAAATGGTTAAGGTCAAATAATGGCTATATATGAACTATCGTATGATCTGTAAAATGGAGCCTGCTGATTGGTCAGTTCTTGTGCTGTACCAATCTGTATTGCTACACTGAGATTGTCTGCATTGATCATCTCCGTCGCAATACAGAAAATATTGGTGCGGAGGGAACATTCTCAGTAGCGATACAGAGGATCACACGATAAAAACGTTAATAACTTATAGTATTATACAATGAGGCTCTGATGGATATACGAATAAGTTAAGTTGTGATTGAGTGTTTGATAGAGTTCCTCTATGTAATCACCATGTGTCATCATACTGTGGTTCAACAATTTTACGTTGATTTCGGCTTGTTGCTCGTGGAAAGTGTGCAGTATTCGTCCGGAAATGATCACAGTCTTGTTATTCTAAAATATATACATGAAGTACGTTTTATTATTTAAATGTAGAAAACGAATTGCGTTGCTATGAATCAGATGTAAAAAGAGATCGAGGTGACATTGTCAGCTTATTCAAAGCTATCATTAGAAATGTACGAGGGGAAAAATACCTTGTATTGATGTAATAACAATAGTCAATATTAGAAATAGTTTTATAATAAACATATTATACCCACCGCAAAAACTTTGTGTGAGATTTGTGACTTGTGATTCAAGCAAATCGAAATCTTCTGCAGTAAATATGTTTTTCTTCGTAGTCATTTGTAGCCATTCAGCCCAGCCAATGAATTTGCCCAGTCCCATTGTAATTGATCTTTGATTTGGTAGTGCAACAACGAATACGAGCGCACCATCACCCAAAAGTGCCTTTGCGGCGTTAATTGTATCATTGGCTCGGTCTACTGGTACTGTTTTTCCATCTGTAATGATCACAACAGCATTTGGCTTAGTCGGACGGTCACCCATTTCGTAAGTGAAATATTCGTTTCGTATTGCATTTAAAGCATCATAGGTTGCCGTTCCACATTGGAGTCTTCGATTCGTCTGTTCTAGCTTCATTCTATGTATTGCCTGAACTGCTTTAATACTCCGTATTGCACTGTTCAGCCACAATACATGGTGAACATTTGCATCAAAGGATACTACTCCTAACTGGGTTTTAGCCCTTCCGATTGGAAGCGAGGCTGCCATCCGTTGTATAAAGCTCTTCACTTTAATTTTGTCTAGTGGTGCAATAGAGCAACTAATATCAACAGCAATCATGATATCAAGACCGCAACGGGGAACCTTGGGCACGCCTAAAAGCAAATTGAACGGTTGAAAAAGGGAGTTTGGTCAATTAGCGAAAGGCAATTGGAGGAAGGCGACTGTGATCGTTAAAGGGGTTTCCTGTCTTGGGTTAAATCATGGTTATTGGTAATTTACATAATAAGCATAAATATGTCGCTTCTGAAATATTGGCCCGGCGGTGAAGGTCGAAATCAAAATATCATCAGGTTATTCACACATATTTTATCACAAAAACAGTGCAAGTATACTATGCCAGGCAGTATCCAATTAACAACGCCAATCTGTTATACGTATTTCGACATTCTAGTTATCAAGGCAATTTCAGGTCAAAGATCATATTCAAAACAGATTTGAAAATCCGTTAATGAAAAATCACCCATTAATGTCGGTCACCTTGCTTCAAGAAGTACTATCCGATCCATTTTGTACAAAGGAAACAAAGATATGGTATAAGTATATTAATATATGTTTGCCCCTCCATCTACCTAAAGGTGTAATTTTGGCCTACTTAACATATATTTCTAGCCAGTGTAATACATGTATTATTAATGACATTTTCCAGTACATAATAAATATCCTTACTTAGAATCGTATTTTCTTGTTCTTTGCTAAGCTTCACTCTACATGTTCTAGCTTTTGCTGCACACGGGAATGTCTCAAGTATTTTCCCCTTCTTGGCTCGTTTGCGATCCCTTGATGTGGTTGATCGTCCGTCTGGACACTCCATCTCTTCAAATTTCAATGTCGCTCTGCTACATCGGTAATAACTACATGGATCATCTGCGTTAACTAAATACTGGGTAACCGAAGTACAATCTGAAAGTTCCGAAAAGTAAAGCTCCATCACATAGGTCCAATGCCTGACTACTACCCTGGATTTTGTCTTCAGATCTCTTCAGACCTGACAGATATGAACAATTTAGTTTTGGCTTACAGGCCACGAATATCGGGTTCACAAAAATGAGGCGCTTTTTGACAACAATTTTCTCAACAATAGAATTCATTACTCAAATTTATTGAAAATGTATATAGAGTAAAGATAATTTTATTCGCTACAAATGATATATAAAAGAACAATTTTCAACAACCTTGGCTTGAGATGTAACCATTTATGTGACACTGGGGTAAAACAACAATTTTCATCGATTTTGTAAACATTTGGCCATTTTCTATCAAATTTTACCATTCAGTTAAAACTTGCATCATTGTCACGAGACTTCCCTAACTGGATACCATGCATTGTTTTCATTCATTTTTTGAACCGTACATGGCATAATTGATGGATCTCTGCGGAAGTACCATCCAACTCCTAATTATTCGTTCGTTCAGTATGCATATTCCTGATAGGCTAGTGACTAAGACTGTGTATGTCAGTAAGCAAGTAGAGTGACATTTGCGATAAAAGCGATAAAAATCGATCTGACATTTTTCTGAAAAGGTAGTGGTGTCATTCAGTGTTTCCAAGAAAAGGAAAGACTGACCCTGTTTTTGTTGAACCAGGAGCAAAAATATATTCTGAAAAACATATGAAAAAAATTCATTTTCTGATAGGACAGTGCTCCATCATATAGGTCTAATGCCTGACTGCTATCCTGGAGTTTTTGTAGATTCGAAATGTCACCATCTCTAGCTCAGACAAATGGTTTTCTGGCAGTTCAAATGCCAATAATAAAGAGGTTTTGGTATACGTGTTCAGCCGAACTTATACTGCTACTTCAACTTTTAAATGACGAAAACGCCACTGGGGAGGGACATTTCTCGAAGAAACTTGGAAAGTACTTTCCCTCGTTTCCTAATCGAGAAAATTAATTTGTAAAAATCCCAGCAATAAAATATTAGTCCCTGATCTGGTCCCACTGAAAACAAGTTTTGTCGTGCGGTACTTTCCCACAAAAAATGATTGTACCGTTTGATAGAACAGACTTCCCTCAAAAAGAAAACACCTCTTACATTGATAGAAACAAGGGCAACAGGCACCAAAATGGGGTTAGACAAGGTGACATTCTGAAGTCTCACTTTTTAGTCTCCACGATTCAAGGAAAACCACCAGATGGATTTACTTCACATTTTCACACATGCTACATGGTAAGAATTTCTAGAGCTGATTAACTTTTCGGTGGCCATCTTGCATTCTAGCGGCCATCTTGGAATTTTTTAGATAAATATTATCATCACAATTCCAAAAAAACTATTGACAGATGTACTTCAAATGTTCACACATGATATATGGTAAAAAGTCCTAGACCTTATTATTTTTTCGGCGGCCATCTTGCATTCTGGCGGCCATATTGGAAGTTTGATGATAAATCTTGTCATCGCGATTTCAGGAAAACCAAACGGATTTACTTTAAATTTTCACACATGTTACATGGTAAGAAGTTTAGCTGATTAAATTTTCGGCCGCCATCTTGCATTTTTGCGGCCATCTTGAAAGTTTTTTAATAAATCTTGTCATCGGGATTCCAGGAAAACAACTGAACAGCTTTACTTCAAATGTTCACACATGTTACATGGTAAGAAGTCCTAGAGCTCATTTGTTTTCCGATGGTCATCTTGGAAGTTTTAAGATAATTCTTGTCATCGCGATTTCAGGAAAACCACTTTACATGGTAAGATGTTCTTCAACTGATTAATTTTTCGGCGGCCATCTTGCTTTCTGGGCTTTCTGTTTATACTTCCCCACAAAAAATGATTGTACTGTTTGATAGAACAGACTTCCCCCATAAAGAAAACAGCTTTTATATCGATATAAACGGGGGCAAAAGGCACTAAAATGGGGTTACACAAGGTGGCATTCTGAAGAAAACTTTTCACCGTTTCTTTATTTTATACCACATAAGTGCATATTTCGTGTATGGTATCAAATGATTTTTAAAACTTCGATATGTTGATAGAAACGGGAGCGAAAGGCACTAATGTGAGGTTACACAAAATAGAAACATTGGCAACAGCCGCTTCAATGGGGTAACGATGATATTCTTAAATATAACTTTTTACTCCGTTTCTGTACTTTAATTATACCACACAAATGCATTTTGTGTTTGACATCAATCGATTTTGAAAATAAATAACTACCTTTCATCATTAATAAAAAGAATTATTGAAAACGTCAAACATTTCTTCAAATCCAACAATGCACAGCGATTTTTATAGAGTGAAATGTATGCTTAATTGGCATTGATATGAGTATATTACGTAGTTGAAGCTCTTTTAAGAGACCTTCATAAATTCTAAAAATCAATTGATCTCATACTCAAAATGTATCTATTATGTGGTATTAAGTAAAAACACAGAGTAAACAAGGCACATGGTGAACAATATCGTACTTTTACCATAGCAGTGTGGACTTGATGACCCAGAAAGCAAGATGGCCACCAAAAAGTTAATCAGTTCTAGAACTTCTTACCATTTAACATGTGTAAAAATGTAAAGAAAATCAGTTCAGTGGTTATCCCAATGACAAGATTTATCTCAAAACATTTAGGATGGCTGCTAGAACGTAAAATGGCACCTAAAAGTTGATCAGCTGTCGAACGTCTTACAATGTTACATGTGTGAAAATTCGAAGCAAATCTGCTAAGTGGTTTTTCTGGAATCGCGATGACAAGATTTATCTAGAAACTTCCAAGATGGCCGCCAGAATGCAAGATGGTCAGCGAAAAATAATCAGCTCTTCATACCATGTAACATGTGTGAAAATTCTAAGTAAAACTGTGGTTTTCCTGGAATCGCGATGACAATAATTATCTAACATTTGGTGAAATCAATAAAATAATATATATAAAGATGTTTTATTTTCGGATATTTGTGTAAAAAGATGCGTAATAATACAGTATTTCCATTCAGTATTGTAATTATTATATTATATTATGAAGGAAAAAATATAATCAGCATAATATACTATATTATATAGAGATTAATATAATATAAATAAGCGAGATCCAAATATATTATTTGTACATATAAACATTTACCAAATCTGATTATCTCAATAAGAAAATGTAGCAGGATGTTTTATTCCCGGTATAATATTATTTTTTAGAATTATTTGCGCCAATTTATATTTATTCTGTCTTTCTAAAATATTATTTGGTCATATTTATCAATCCAAACTGATGATTGCAGTCTATATAGAATTTTTTCCATTCTAAAAAATATTATTTTCTAGTATTTTCCAATCTAAGCAGAATATATCAAATTATATTATATTATTTGGGTTCTAAAAAATATTATACTCGATTATTCTCGTCCAACTTGATGTACAATCCATCTGGTTAATTACTTAACCAAACAAAACAAAGAATGCACAGCATGGTATGGTTAATAGGATCAACCGTTTTACTGGCCTTCTCATCTCTATTACTTACACATGTCACACTTATTTTATTTTGACTGTTATATTTCTATTTGAAAAATATTTACAAATAAATGTTTAGAAGAAAGAAATTTAACTTGATTGAAATTAATGTTAACAATGGAGTAAAAGTGTGAAAAAGTCATCAATTAAAAATCAAAAAATTAACTTTCCAATGAGTTAATCGATTCAATCCAAATTTTAACGCAATATGAATCATAGAAAGAGGGATTCTTTACAATAAAACAAATGTGAATAATTTAATTTGCAAATTATCATTTTCTGTGGAAATTAGAATAATCGGCTCTAGATATTAATCCATTAACTCCCACAAATGGATTAACTCTCACAAACAGATTAGTAATCAGTGAACAAAACTCATCTCATAGAAATTGAAAAAACTGAGGGATTAAAGTATTACTTATATTGCTCTGAATTCAATACATGAATGTGAATGATGAAAATCTGCATGATTTTGAAAGAATTATTGGCCAAGGGGAGGGGATCGTTACTTGTTAGGTACGGGCCTGTTTTAAATGCGTAATGTTTTTAGCTTTTTAAACTTAATATGGCTGACTCGACAAACAATGGAGTGAAAATGTGAATAAATCCATTGATTAAAAATCAACTTTCCATTGAGTCAATCAATTTAATCCAAATTTTAACACAATGTTAATCATAACATTAGGGACATTATACAATCAAATATGTATGAAAAAACTTATTTTGCAAATTATTTTTGTGGAATTAAGAGCCATCAGCTGTAGAGATTAATCCAACAACCCTAACAAATGGATTAGTTATTTATTTAGATATACACTTTTTTAACAGTGGCACTCTTACATTAAGGTGCATCTAATCGAAAGTATCCACAATGCCATGTTGGTTAAAAACAGAACATTTTTCAAACTCAAATGAGTCTTAAACAAACTAAAACATAGGTATGTTAATATTTACTTAAAATCTTATTTTAAAAGCTTTTTACTAAAGAGTCTAATAAAACACCATATTCGTGCCCCCCAAAGAAGTATGCGTCATCTCCCAGTAACCATTTCAATTTTGTGTCAGTTGGGGCGCTAGAGAATATCCCTGTTAAATGTATGGGAATTTTATCCTCAAGTATTTTATAAAATTTGGATCTTTCCCCTGCAAAATTAGAACAAAATAGTAATCTATGTTCTATATTCTCTTCTATATCAGAACAAAAATTACAGAATGGGCTATTAACTTGTACATTTGCCCATTTATATGTTTCACCTTTAAGACCTAGTTTCCCGGTCCGAGCAAGAAATTTTAATCGTGCACTTGCAAAATCAAAATCATTTCTTAAATAGTACTGTAAACCTTTATGTTTAAGATCAATAAGCTGTATCAGTATGAATGAAACTCTTTTCATAGGAATTGAATAATTAGGGATTAACGGCTTGAAAATAACAGCGTATAATCGGTTTTTGATTGCAAATGCCAACATATTATTTGCTCCTGACAGGAAAATTATTCTATATTATATGGTATTATATGTTGTTCCCTTTAAATAATACACGGATAATATTATTAAATCAAAAATAATTCTTAAAAATACGTATTGTATTTTTTCCGCTATAATAAAAGAAATAACTGCCTATTATACAGGAAAAAATATTCTCTATGATTCTCTCTTAATGCAACTTATTTAGCAGTATATTAAACATGTTATTCTATATTATTTTAACTATTTTACCAAGTGTAAAAACTTCAAAGATGGCCGCCAGAATGCAAGATGGCCACCGAAAAGCTAATCAGCTCTAGAACTTCATATCATGTAACATGTGTGAAAATGTTAAGTAAAACTGTTAAGTGGTTTCACTGGAATCACAATGACAAGATTTATCCAAAAACTTCCAAGATGGGTGCCAGAATACAAGATGGCCGCCGGAAAGTTAATCTTTTTAAAGATTCTCGCAATCTTTATCCAATCAGCGTTTGCGAGTGTGTCGGCTCACATATAAAAGGCGAATCCAACTCAAATCCATGCAGGGGTGTATGAGGTACTCGAATAGGAGAGCTCGTGAAATCTGAATTTATATGCACATGGTCAATGTTTACACATGTTTGGAGTTATTGAAGAAAATGTGATATGGGTGTGGTTCCGAATTTGAAGTCATTGCTGGAAAATATGATTTTAATACGTGAAATTATATCTATAAATACAGCACTAAAAATAACAGCACACATGAAGTACATGTATGATTGTGTCCAGAAATGTTTGAAACCCTTACAGAAAATTCTGTCTGTATTTTGTCACCATTGCTCTTTCTTCCCGCATTCTAGTGCTGTTTGAATGAATATATCAATAAATGTATTTCTAACTAAAATATATCACATTTTTGTGAAACCACAAACATTTAGATCATAAAAAAATATTCAATACTTGAGTGAGCACGATATGCAAGGGTTACTAAGTTGACACAGTAAATGACCACTGATATTGTGTTAGCAAATATGTATTAGCAGAATACGCTGTGTGCATGGACTAACACCCCTCACTTTCATATTGAAGTGACTAATTGGTTTATGTTTACGTTTTAATGTGTTTTGGGTTCCTTGTTACAGCAAGGGGGGCCAGTAAAGTAGACTAACATGTTTGCATGGCAAATTTTGATCGAATATGTGAGACACTTTAAACAAATTATTTATTTCCTTCATTATCAAAAAATACACAAAATATCTACTACCAATCGCCATAGGCATTCTAGGTAGTTTAAATTACAATAGAGGATTAATTACAGTAATCATAGATGGTTATTGGTAATGTGGGAGATTGGGAGGGAGGGGGGGGGGTTGTCACAAGATACAAATGAGAATAACATTAATTTGATGGGAACTTATAACAGGCCTGTACAAATTGCATCACTATATCTATGAGGATTTTCTGAGAATCAATAGTGAGTTCATTTTCATAAATTAAATATTTTACCTGTTCTGTCTTACTAGAAATAAGTTGAGTATCAAACAATAAATTTTGTTCACGGAAAGTTAATCACCTCTAGACTTTCTTACCATGTAACATGTGTGAAAATTTGAAGTACATATGTTAAGTGTTTTTTCTGGAATTGCGATGACAAGATTTATCTAAAAAATCCAACATGGCCTCCAGAATGCAAGATGGCCACCGGAAAGTTAATCAGCTCTAGAACTTCTCACCATGTAACTTGTGTGAACATTTAAAGTAAATCCATCCGGTGGTTTTCCTGGAATTGTGATGACAAGAAAAGGAGACTTCAGAATGCCACCTCGTCTAACCCCATTTTGGTGCCTTTTGCCCCTGTTTCTATCAATATAAGAGGTGTTTCCTCTATGAGGGAAGTCTGTTCTTACAAACGGTACAATCATTTTATGTGGGAAAGTACCGGACAACAAAACCCCTTTTCTAGATCCCTTTTGGAAATCAGATCAGGGACTATATCCATTTCTTAGTTGTTATCATATTATGAAACCGGAACTACATACTTGCCAAATATTGGAATGATAAAAGGAACCTATTTTCGTTCCCAGTTTCTCCCAAGTGATTTTCCATGACTTGCCCGTTTCTCGCTATAAAGAGTGTTACATGATGTCTGGGTCACATTTGCCCCGATTCATCGGCCGGCGCCCGGCCAATTGAGTATATTGTTCACATATATTCAGAGGGTGGGTCTATTGAGGCATATTTGGACAGACTGAAGACGAAATGAATTATTTTGTTTTATAAGCATACACATGCATATTGAGCATGCATGGTTCAAAAACTGAATGAAAACAATTTCTAGTATCCAATTATGGAAGTCTCATGACAATGATGCACCTTTTAACTGGACAGTAAAATTTGGTAGAAATAGGCTTTTGGTCGCAAAATCGATGAAAATTGAGAAAGTGTTTTTTACCCCCATGTCACATAATTGGTTATATCTCTAGATAAAGTTGTTGAAAATTGTTCTGCTATATATCATTCTGTTGCAAATGAAATTATCTTTAAAATGATATATCATTATTTGTGTGTTTGCTAAAAAATAAATATTTATCAGGAATATTTGCTAGGGGTGGTTTTTAGCCCATCCTGTAGTATATGAGTATCATTAAATTAAAAACAATATGCCAACATATCCAACATCAATGGTCACTATTTCAGTCTGAACAAAGCGATTTCCAAGCAGAAATGTCTTTGTGTATGTCTTCCAACGATATTGTCCCCCATGACCCATGACATAATTATCCCTTTCTTTAATGATAATGCAGTTTGATGATGTAGTTTGATGTAGATGATGACGATGATGTTGATGTTTGATGTGGTTTTCTGTTCTCTGTATATAGAACTCCAATCACGTATTGATAACGTAATCACGTAATTGTTATAACGATTTGAAGATATAAAATTGAATTTTTGTAATCATAATTCCAATATAAATGATATAAATTTCATTACCTGAAGAACTATTATACTTCTGTATGGGCTCGTCGTTTCCTCGGGTGGAGTTACGACGTTTAAGAAGTTTTTTTATAATCGGGATGTCTTCCAAGCTACCTTCGACTCCAAAGTTAGAAATTATGCTAAAATATACAAGGATGCTAACTAATCCGAGATTCATCCAACGGCCGCAAGCCATTCCTGAAATCCAATAAGTTATCCAAATGGTGATGAGGAATAAGATTTGTACCATTGATATGTACGGTCCGATATGTACTACACTAAACAAATCTTGCAGTGATCTTCCATTCTAAGATACCATACGAGACAATCCAACATATTCTCTATGGAATGAAATTTGTCTCTTCTATCAATGTATTGATCGATCTTATATGTAAGTTCTGCATTTTGCAAAACAAAATAAAAATAAAATGGAATCTAAACAGTGATAGATGTTATCTAAACATCCTTTGTAATTGATGTTTACAATTTTCTGACAGACCGTGACTACAGTATTGTAATGTAAACATGACTTAAAATATATCTTGGTCACCGTTTCAAAAGTTTTGCCTTACATTCTAAACCGAATCAATTGTGTTAAATCTTGATCGGGTGTGTTAAAAGGCAGTTTCATAAAGTAAAATGTGGAAAGAGAGTTTCCATGTACAACTAAAGCCTACACGCTTCCCTCTCAAAAAACGAGAATGATAAGCTTGTGTGAAACCTTTGAGCAGACAGCTTACGTAAATGTAACTAACCAATAAATAAAAGAAACGCTGTTTTAACATGCTTAACCTTTAATTAATGCATTTTTTATGAGAACTTGTCAGTGTCACTTGTTTCGGGCCCAGAGTATATACGAGTGGTTCATAATAATGATTGTCCCCATATCCACAGAAAAAAATATAGCTAGCATGACTGGTATTTGGGAACACATTTTGTGAACTTATATTTGGTCACTATTCCCTCAATTTGCATAGTTTGTGGCTACTATTCCCAATGGATCGAAAAAGAGGAGTAGATCGCTATATAATCCAATATATCATCTAGAGCTATATTGTTATTTCTTTGAAATAGTTTATACTTTATCTTTCATATATCATTATGTCAATATCAGATGGCATAAGTTGTACACAACATAAGAAAATAGTAATTAAACAATCAAGGCATGATCATCATTGCTGTTTGGAGGGTGTATGGCTAATTTTGGAAAATATGGCTTTCAGATTTAACGCTAACACCCCAGTCACATTTCCTACGGCGACCTTGCGGTCTATCATTTCTGCGCTCGCCGTGGAATTTCTGCGCTCTCATACTTTTGCAGTCACATTTCCCACGGCAGCCGCACGGTGAATTTTAAATTTCTGTTGATAAATAATACTTTTTTTCATTTTATTTACATCGGGACAATTTATAAATGTTATTCATTATGCTAGGATGTAATATCAAATGAAAAGTGGTCGTGAAACATTGACAAAGAATGATTCAATCTTGTTGAGCCAGTTGATTTCTACGGGGACCTCAGAAATGAACAAAAATTGTAACTTTGAGTTATAATATCTACGCCTTCCCTGCGGCCTGTAAAAATCTGCATACGCCGCACGGAGGCCGCAAGGCGAGCGTAGTTTTTCTACGCTCGCCGCAGAAATTCACCGATTTAATTGATCTGCGGTCGACTTGCGGCCGCCGTGCGACAAATGTGACTGGGGTGTAAAGGTAAAATGGGTACGTTTTTAGAGATACAATACGTTTCTCTTTCAACGTATTCTCGTATAGGTACTGATGCCTCGCTGTGTCGGCTGATTGCAGTAAATGCCTTATAAGCAGTAGATTAATTTCAAACTAATATAACAAAGTGACAGACACGTTTAACGTTATCAAAAAACTAAAGCATTTATAGTTCATTATGCAAATAAAACAATAAACCTATTTAGATTTCTTTCCGACCTATAAATAACACATTTTTGTAAAACCATGTTAAAATATCCATTTTTACAGTGCATCGAGCGTCTTTTGTTTATAAGAGCAACACTTCATCATGCCATTTTAGGTATCATTTTGATGATATTCACAATAGCGTTTCCTTTGTGTATGTTGGATTTCCAAAGCATTGTAGCGGATCGCCATTTCCCTTTCAAAAGTCCGTACAATAATAAATTCCAAGAATTTGTATTTGGCATGTTCCCGGATGGTTTCTCGTAGATGAGGATGTTATTCTGAAATGCATGGAGGTATATATATTTAGAATAGTTTACGTCTCAGTAAAGGGAGAATCAGATCCATTGGGAGAGACAAACTTGCAAGCAACATGTACAGGTGACCCACCGATATATTACTTTCAATCTCAAATATAATATCCCCCAAAAGATCCAAGATATGTTATCAATTGGTGAAGTTATTAAGGATTCAAAGTGCCAAAACGGGTAAAGTTTACATTCTCTCAAATAAGAAAATGGTAACCAAAGAAAAATAATCTAGTATGATATTGTAAAAATGTTTAGTATTCCTCAAATCCAGTGTATCCTTTGAATATTTTTAGAAAATAGGAATGGCAAGGATTGATATGAGTCCAAAATATTACAAAATCAAACAATTTTCAGTAGTTGCTGTCAGTAGTGTCTTGATAGACCTGACTCTACCTTTAGTGATTGATTTGATAATCTGATTTTAACATGTAATTAAGCTATATCTGTGCATATACAGATTGATCGATACCAATAATACGTAAATAGAAACATTTGTTTTTAATAATATATCACCGATTTGAATACCTTTAATCCATATACTCTGTACTTACCACAAAAGCTCTGCGTGAGATTTGTGACTTGAGACTGTAGAACATCAAAATCTGCTGCCGTGAATATATTTTCTGGCTCCGTCATTTTTAACCATTCGTTCCAACCTATAAATTTACCTTGTCCCAATTCCATTGATCGTAAATTAGGTAATGCTAGAATAAACATTAGAGCGCCAGCACGCTTGAGTGCCCTTGCTGCCTCAATCGTATCGACTGCTCTCTCCGGTGGCACCGTTTTTCCATCTGTCACTACGAGGACAACATTTGGTTTATTTTTACGGTCACCCCTATCTTCTGTAAAATATTCTTCTTTTATTTTAGTTAAAGCATCATATGTTGCAGTCCCACATTCTTTTTTCCGATTTTTCTGCTCCAACTTCATCCTGTGTATGGCTTGGATTGCTCTAATACTCCTAATAGCTGTGTTAAGCCACAACACATCGTGAACTTCAGCATCGAATGAAACTATACCCAATTGTGTCTTTGATCTACCGATCGGTAGCGAAGAAGCCAATCGTTGCAAGAAACTTCTCACTTTCAGTTTATCCATTGGTGTTATAGAACAGCTGATATCAACAGCAATCATCATATCAATACCGCAAAGTGGGACTTTTGGTACACCTGGAGGTAAAAATGAAATCGTACGGGAGACATTTATCAAGATCACGGGCGAGGCTCCGATCAAGGCTGTTCAATTGCAATCAAGCCAGTGACAATCGCTAAACAATGTACTTGTCACCCCATTAGAAAAACTACCAATTTTTGCAACATAGTCACTAACCACCCTGCATTATGAAATACTTACTAAGAACAGTTTTTGCCAGTTTTTTAGTCAGTCTAACTGAACATTCTTTAGCTCGGGTGGAACATGGTACCGACTCGAACACTCTACCCTTTTTCGATTGTTTTCGATTTTTTGATGTGCTTGAACGTCCATCTGGGCACATTCTCTTTTCAAATCGAAATGTTGCTCTGTTGCATGCGAAGTAACTACATTTATCGTCAGGATTCGCTAGATAATGTGTATTGGAAAAGCAATCTGAAAAGAAAAAAGAGTTAAACTTTAAACAAATGTTATTGATATGAAGTCGTCGATCAAAAGTAAATCGCCTTGTTATCGCTAAAATGCCTTCGGTTCGACTCCTTTATCTAATCTCAAAACATATTTTTGATTACTGACTTTTGTTTATAGCTAAAATTCCAATTAATTGACAACGCCATTATCGATAAAATGTGTATTATTTTTGTATGTTGAAACTCTGCATTCGTTGAATTTGATAAAATCCAAATTACTTCCAAAAAGTACGATAGACTTAAGTTCGTAACACCATGTCGACTGTCTTTGGTCCTCTTTGTGTGTAATTGTTAAATATATGGTTCAACGTATTATATTTTTTGTGTAATTAGTCTTATATATTAATTGAAATCTTAGTCTATCAGCTGTGGCTTGTTGAAGCTTTTCAAGTTGAGAACAATTTAGTTATAAATAACCTACATTTGTTTTATCTACTTTTGGATGTCATTTGGTTGACAGATCAGTCATCACATACGATATATAAAACCTATATCAATGTAGATCTATATACCTGACGAAGCATTGTATCTCCTCACATTAGGAACCTGGTCTGCATTCTTGTCTGAATGTCTCTTCTTCTCTAATAGTTTTTTGATTACGTCAACGTCAGTTAGGCTACATTTGACTCCGATGTGTGAAAATAAGCTAAAATAAACAAGGGCACTCAAGATGCCATGACCCAGCCACCGAGTTCCTGTCATCGTCAGACGAACGACGCAATAAATCATCCAGTTAATAACAGATAGTCAAGACAAACTTATTACAGCTCTTTTTATGCGCAGAAGTGTGTGTCCATTTTAATTAGACATCTGATGAAATAATCCTTCATTTTTCCGTATAATTCAGTTCAAATATTAGGATGTGTCGTATATGTGAGGTGAACGTATTATGTACTTATAAACAAAGGCGACAGCAAAAAACCCGATAGTATCAAGGATATATTTCTATGGATTATTTCAGTTGAGCGATAAATAAAAAGAATAGCCACGATAAACATTTATTTGGACGCAAATTTTGTTTAATCTTCTTTGACATTTCGTGAACAAGGACAGCCTATATGAAATGTAATATCTATCATGTCTACTTTTAAATGACCAATAAATCAATGCACTGTTGTAAAAGTAATATGTATTTGCGTGTGTGTGTTTTCATTGTCAATTGATTTGGCTTTCAGCGGCAAGTCATTAGTTTTGAAATAATGAGTATTGAATAAAATGATTCTCATTTTATCATTTACAATCAAAATTGCTATTGGTTCTGAAACGACATCTATATTGGATGATAAAAATGTCAAATGCATGTGCTGTGTTTTTGTGTTCCGAACTGACCCATTTCTATACACAAAAGTGTATTGCATTCGCCTTAGCTTATTTATTTTCGAAGTAAATATATAGGATCAATGTAAATATACATATAGATATCAAATAAAGGTAGCACAAAATCAAACCAAGACCAGCATGAAATCTAGAAAATCCCTGTGGATATCGATGTTAAAAGCATCAAAAGATGAAGAATGGATGAATGTTTTTTTCCCGTTTATGAAATTAGTATAACTATTAAGTTTTGATCCTTTTCGATAATGTTAAAAACATTACTTAAGTCAAAACAGTAATTCGGGAACATTCTTTCTAGGTCATGTTGAACATTTCATCAAGCATGAATATTTTTAGAAATGTAAATATTGTCTGATAAAAGTAGTTCATTTTCTTTAATTTACATGTTGTTCAGTCAGAGATTTGTATTTTCTGCAACATATCCAACGTTTTCGTATTCGTCTTTCTTCTTCGAATCTGTTTCGAATTTCATCTTTCTGTTTTGTCTTACCTTGCGACAAATCAAATATATTTCTTGTACGAATGGTACAATAATGATAAAGGCAGCGCAAATGAAAGAATAGGCGATCGAGAAATTTGTCCAATGGACGAACTGGGTTTTGGTCAATACCCCGATTGGAACCATAACAGCCGGCCATACGATGAGAAACCCTATGGCAAGAGAAATTCCCACGACAATGGCTGTTATGCGAGACCTTTGGTAAAGTTTCCTCATGGCGTCTTGAGTCGGCCGTGAACACTTTGAGTCCACGTTTCGGACTATACCAAAATCACGAGCGTATGTTATTGCCCAAGGATGGAGTGGATTCTCTATGTTTCTGAGTTTCTCCCAAACAGTTTCTTCGTTGTATAACCTTCTGTCAAGAGTACATAATGAGATAATTATGCACACGATTCCACTCAATCCTAATGAAACGCAATTGCCTACAAGCATCGGTATTTCTCGGCCCGTATTTTCTAGGAAATTATACAGACCCCCTTCGTAGTCGGAAGCAGAAACCAACCAAAGAATTATCCCACTCAGGCAGCCAGAAATAACACCTGTGATTAAAAAATATTAATCGTAGTTTCTTTGGCAGTTTATGTACTGATCGATTCAAAACAGATTGCACATGATACATTTTTAATAGAAATCTAAATCTTCATCCATTATCATATCTTATTCAAGCAATAGATATGTGTATAACATGTTTTTTTATTTTTTATATGATAATCAATTTATTTCATTACATTTAAATTTACATGGAATGGCTTGCAATCGCCTAAAGGCATCGTAGGCCAGGCTTTATTGTTACATAGAAATGATACAATTAAGAACAGCATTTTGTTCATAGTGGCATGAAAGATCTGAGGGTGTCTGGCTAAGAATGAGAATTAGAAGCTATCAAAATGTTGGTTCCCTGAGGGCAAAGAATTGAGATAATGATAGAAACTATTGAAGGGATCTTATTTCATATGTTCTTGTATAAAGATTGCTACGTTTTAAAAATGTTCCTTCTTTTGTAGGGATGAAAGGTCATTACTACCATATTTCAAGAAGTGCATAATTTGGTTTTCAGTTTTTATGTTGTTTGGTTTGTACCCTGAAAACGAATCAAAAAGCATAGTTATGATTGCAATATTTTGAGGGCATCTGAAAAAGACATGTTTTGGGGTTCCAGGTAATCAACCTGTTCAGGTTGGAGTGTTTAATGTTGTGAAGTTGTGTGCATATAGCTGGGCGTTGAAAATCAAATCTACTCTGATTCTGTTTAGTACAATTTCTTAGTTCCTAGTAAGCTGTAGTTTAGTCTTAGGGTCAAAATTAGATTTTGTTTTTTGGATAAGTTTCTTTTGGCGAGTTTTGAAGCTAGGAGGGCTTTGACTTTCTTTAGGATATTGTGGGGCTGTGTGTCACATTGATGCAGCATTAAAAACTGGGGACTTTTTCAGTTTATCTGAGCATTTTAGGGCAATTTATGGTATAATTTATGTCTTAATGATCTTTCATTTTGATTTTAAAAGGATCCAAAAATATCGGTGATACATTTTGGACATAAATTGTTCTTTATGCAATACATAAATCCCAGGATCTGCTATAGATATGACAAACTTTATTGGCGATTTAAGTGATTTGGGATAGATAAAATTGAACATGTCACACGTAAAACAAAACGTCATTGATACTCGCATGGAATTCTCTTGAGACCAGGAGGGAAATGGAGATCTACAGCTGGAAAAATAACGAAGTCACATAAAAACTTCCAAAAAGTTAGGGTTAAACAATCATATGGTAGGTTTTTCCCTTTCCTCCATTACAAATACCTGATATCATCCCTGCTGATGTTGCCTTACTCCACAGAATACTTAACATGATTGGCACAACGACACATCCAATCATAATCCCCGTGAAGAGGAACACCCATCCTAGATTCAGACCAACCCAATGAGAGCAAAGAACCAAAGGAATTGTGAAGAGCGTAATCCAAAGAATACACCAGCTTTTATAGTTTAACAAATTATCTTGATACTGCTTGTATAAACCATGTTCGGTACACGTGTATGGCTGATGAACTCCTAGGTTATTACCAGATTTACGCAAGGTGACATCTTTAGCACATCCAGTACAGTTAACTACTGGTTTGCATGAACATATCAAACGATCAACGAGATTGTCTGATTTTGTTGTTTTCATTGACGGCTTGCCACATACCACACAGTCACCCTCTTTCAGATGCTTTCTGAAATATCGATAAATGGTATCCCAGAACTATAATATACAAACAATGTTCTACCATATTTATCACGAAACATTAATAAGAATTGGAAGGCAAGCACCTCTTATTATGTAAAGATCTATATTTGGCGCATCTTGACAAACCAGTGTAGAAAGCGTATCGAGAGTGTTTATTGTGACCAGTGTTCTTTTAATTTTACATCTCTTTGCTAATCAATATTAATATTCCAAGTACATAAAAGTATATACTTATGAAATATTATCCTTATTGACCCCGAAACATATTCGGAACATATTTCTAAGAGTTCGCCAATTTGATAAACTTAACCAATGGGTCGTATCTATTATCTTAACTCGTATCTCTTTGCTTGGTTTGACGGCTAAATATTGTTCCACTCATGGTCAATTATGTCAGCATCTTCTCTCAAATTTATTAAAATGCTGTCATGACGTGATCTGATTGAGCCAAAATGTTAACAGTAATTAACAGTTATATTACCGGCCGCATCTTGAGTCTTTACCAATGTCCTGTTTAAAATAAAAACCTAATTGAAATGTATAATCAAAGGTATTTAAAAATGCTCAATATAGTTGTCACCTGAAAGGGTTAATGTATGGCTGGTATACGTCATACACAATCAACGATGCCACAGCAACAACCTCAGCAGACCCTGTTGACATAATCGCCATTAGGATAAATAGAAAAGTAACGTACTCCCCCGTCTTCCCCAATATTGCTTGCGCCATTGCAGGGACAACCAGGCCTGTGCAAGGTAGTAAACAAGTTTGCCGTTTAACTCGATCCATTGTTACTTTGATTACAATGAATAAAGCGAAGAGAGTGAATGTCATTTTGAATAACTGAACATATAAGATCCACTTTCTACACAATTGTCATAACGTTTATAATATTTGTTAATTTACCTTGTTCAATTTCAAGCGGAGACAATATTGGAGTGTCTTGCCAATTCTCAACAGCGAGATACGATAAACCGAATGATGTTGCAAGTACAAATGGAATAGAAAACCAGACGATTCCTCCGACCATGAACCCCCACATGCCATCTATTGGTTTGGCTGCAACGCTGCTCTGCCAGTATGACTGATCCCCAAATATCCCACCAAAAGCTAACACAACCGTGATAATTGCAAACATAAGACCACCGGACGATATTATAGTGAGGTAGCTTTGGTCATAATTTCCAACTGGTCCGGTAATGTTATGCAGATAGTTGTAAATTGTCTCTGGATTACCATAGGGAAGGTCAATATCTTCGGATGGTGCCTTGAGGAATACCTCGACCACCATAATGATCAGGAAACAGAATACAAGTGCTACGTTAAAGTAAGAAACGTAAAATGTAGCTCCTAGTCCACCAACCAATGTGTAAGACCCTAAATTCATAACGTATAGTATGTACGTTACTTACTATAATGTTATTATAGATTAAACGAGTTAACTTTTTACTCTAACTAACATCATGCCACTTACAATTAATAAAAAAAATTTCTTCCTACTTTACAATGGTTCTCACATCCTCTCTTATTAATCTGCCAAGTTGCAATTTCAGACATATCCGATCCGGCCGATCATATTTTAAACCACAAATCATGGACTTATTCATTATATGCTCAATATGTAACAGTTGTAACACTTATCCTGACTGGTCAATACGAACTCACGAGTCATAATAGTTTAGCCTAAAACGTGAGAAGCGGGGATATACATGTGACGTTAAGATTGCAACTTCTATACATTCAAAAAACAGTAAAGGGAGGAAACGCAGGGACGATTCACACACCCAAATGAAGTAGATGTGAAGCCTGTCGTCATCAGCAGCTTCCGTATGCACCACAAATCATAACACTACTTGTAGTCTGCGCGAGGTTCCACTTTTCTTCGTTTTTTGCGCATGCGCATTAAATCAAGCAATTTGATTAGTTATTAAAAAGTATGCACGATCAATAAGATAATAGAGAGTTTAACCCTACTATCACACCAAACTAGTTCTCACTACGTTCTTTAAACGGGCTTCAACTGTGTACGAACGGACTGGACTAACTTAGAACCGTTTGTGGTATATTTCCAAACTTCATCGAACGTACTCGAACGGGTAGGTCCACTAGAACTTAGAACATGCTCAAAATGTTCTCGTGGTCGATATATCTACAATTAGAACGAGTGACAACGTACTAACGACGAGCTGGACGTACTACGAACGGAACCGTCGTACTTCAATCCTACTAAGGACGTTTTAACAGCGAGTTGCACTGTCCGAGGACGTATTAGGAACGAGGTAGAACCAATTGCAAACGGGTTTAAACTGATTAAGAACTTACTTAAGACTGCTTATGAACGAGTTAGCAAAAATATAGCTATCACACCAAACAAGTTGCCACTGCGTTCTTCAAAACTGGTGCGAACGGAATGAACGTAGCTACAACGTTCTACGGTCTGTTTACGAACTTCATTGACTTTCCCGGACGGGGAATGTGATTGAGAATTTTGAATCGATTCAAAATTCGATGGCGACCATACCGTTCTGTAATCAGGTCATGATGACCTTTTAGACTAAGGGGCGCGTATACGACGTTACACACCGATGTGGTGCGACCTGAACGAACTGCGAATGAGATGGACGTATTGAAGACTGTTTATGAATGAAGTAGCTAATTATTTTAGACATATTTCCCGACCACAGCCAGATTGAGCCCGTTTTATGTCGTTTTCGTAGGACTGGCAAGAACGGGTAAGAACTAGTTTGGTGTGATAGGAGGGTTAAACTCTCTATTATCTTATTGATCGTGCATACTTTTTAATAACTAATCAAATTGCTTGATTTAATGCGCATGCGCAAAAAACGAAGAAAAGTGGAACCTCGCGCAGACTACAAGTAGTGTTATGATTTGTGGTGCATACGGAAGCTGCTGATGACGACAGGCTTCACATCTACAACGTAGTAGAACGCGTCCCTTAGTCTAGAAGGTCAACATGACCTGATTACAGAACGGTATGGTCGCCATCGAACTTTGAATCGATTCAAAATTCTAAAATCACATTCCCGTCTGAGAACGTTCATAAAGTTCGTAAATAGACGTTAGAAAGTTGCAGCTACGTTCATTCCGTTCGCACACAGTTTAAGACCAGTTTTGAAGAACGCAGTGGCAACTTGTTTGGTGTGATAGCTATATTTTTGCTAACTCGTTCATCAGCAGTGTTAAATACGTTCTTAATCAGTTTAAACCCGTTTGCAATTAGTTCTACCTCGTTCTCAACACGTCCTCGGACAGTTCAACTCGTTGTTAAAACGTCCCTAGTAGGATTGAAGTACGACGGTTCCGATCGTAGTACGTCCAGCTCGTCGTTAGTACGTTGTCACTCGTTCTAATTGTAGAACGTGACGACCACGAAAACATTTTGAGCATTGTCTAAGTTCTAGAGGACCTACCCGTTCGAGTACGTTCGATGAAGTGTGTAAATAGATCCCAAACGGTTCTTAGTAGGTCCAGTCCGTTCGTACACAGTTGAAGCCCGTTTTCGAGAACGTAGTGAGAACTAGTTTGGTGTGATAGTAGGGTTAGCTAGCGATATCTTTCGAGTGAACCGTGAACGCCAAGCCAATGAATCGGTACAGTAATGTACAGTATATAACTCGCATACAAAACAAGCGCTACTTAGTCTACTTCAAATACCGATCAGCTTCAGAGTTGTGTTTACCCTACTATAACACAAAACTAGTTCTCAGTACGTTCTCGAAAACGGGCTTCGACTGTGTACGAACGGACTGCTGGACGTACTTAAAACCGTTTGGGTTCCATTCACAAACTTCATCGAAGGTACTGGAACGGGTAGGTCCTTTACAACTTAGAACATGCTCAAAATGTTCTCATGGTCGTCACGTTCTACAATTACAACGAGTGACAACGTACTAACGACGAGCTTGTATGGCTGGGCAAGTGGTACAAAGTTACGTAGTAATGTTAACGACCGTAAGGTCGTAAGTGTACGACCGCAAGAACGTAAATATACTTCCTTAAGGTCGTTATTATCGGTTCCAAGAACGTAAATAAACGACCTCATAGTCGTAATGTTAACGACCGTAAGATCGTAAATAAACGACCACAAGAACGTAAATGTAAGACTTTAAGGTCGTTAACTTACGTCAGTAGGGTCGAAATAACACGGTAGTGAGGTCGTAAATGTACGTCAGTAAGGTCGTAATAACACGGTATTGAGGTAGTAAATTTACATTACGACTATGAGGTCGTTAATTAACGTTCTTGGAACCGATAATAATGACCTTAAGGACGTAAATTAACTACCTTATGGTCGTATATTCACGTTCTTGCGGTCGTACATTTACGACCTTACGATCGTTAATATAACGACGTAACTTTGTTCCACTTGGCCAGCCATAAACTGGACGTACTACGAACGGAACCGTCATACTTCAATCCTACTAGGGACGCTTTACAACGAGTTGAACTATCTGAGCATGTATTGGTCGAGAACTAATTGCAAACGGGTTCAAACTGATTAAGAACGTATTAAAGACTGCTTATGAACGAGTTAGCAAAAATAAAGCTATCACACCAAACAAGTTACCACTGTGTTCTTCAAAACTGGTTTTAAACTGTGTGCGAATAGAATGAACGCAGCTGCAACTTTCTAAGGTGTATATACGAACTTCATGAACGTTCTCAGACGAGAAGGTGATATTAGAATTTTGAAATGATTCAACATTCGATGGCGACCATGCCGTTTTGTAGGCAGATCGTGTGACAGCGTACTTTAAACTAGATGACCTACTAGACCAGGAACGATTGCCGTACTTCAACCCTACTAGGGACGCGTTATACAACGTTGTTCAATCGAATATCAATTGCAGTACGTGTGTATACCGACATGCGATCTGAACTTCGAAAGAGATGGACGTATTGACGACTGTCTATGAACGAAGTACCTTATTATTTTAGACATATTTCACGACCACAGCAAGATTTAGCCCGTTTTACGACTTTTTCGTAGGACTGGAAAGAACGGTTGAGAAATAGTTTGATGTGATAGGGGGTTAGAATGGGAGGTTTACAATTTTGCGTTGATGTTAACATGTTTTAGCCCCAAATATCTTACGAAACGACCTGGTTTGAAATATATATCATCGAAAACTAACAACAATGGCATATTACACGATGATGTGTAGTCTATGCAAGGGACTAATTAAACACTGTAACTGAACGATTATTTATGTGAGAAAACTACAGGGTGGTCAAAAAAATGGAAACCCTGCATTTTCCATATATCTTTGTCACTTTAAGGACTTACTCCCTGATATTTCACATATTTGTACATCATTCAATTTCCTACCACCCTACCATATTTCATGAACATTAGACTGATAGTCACAATTTTACAGCACTTTGAATATCGCCATTATCGCGCTGTAGGCAAAACAGCACAGCTGTCAATGACTCGAATGCATTCCTCAGCAGGTATGGCCTGAATGACACAAATGATCTCACTTTTGAGGTTTGCAAAAACGGGCTTCGACTGTGTACGAACGGACTGCTGGACGTACTTAAAACCGTTTGGGTTCCATTCACAAACTTCATCGAAGGTACTGGAACGGGTAGGTCCTTTACAACTTAGAACATGCTCAAAATGTTCTCATGGTCGTCACGTTCTACAATTACAACGAGTGACAACGTACTAACGACGAGCTTGTATGGCTGGGCAAGTGGTACAAAGTTACGTAGTAATGTTAACGACCGTAAGGTCGTAAGTGTACGACCGCAAGAACGTAAATATACTTCCTTAAGGTCGTTATTATCGGTTCCAAGAATGTAAATAAACGACCTCATAGTCGTAATGTTAACGACCGTAAGATCGTAAATAAACGACCACAAGAACGTAAATGTAAGACTTTAAGGTCGTTAACTTACGTCAGTAGGGTCGAAATAACACGGTAGTGAGGTCGTAAATGTACGTCAGTAAGGTCGTAATAACACGGTATTGAGGTAGTAAATTTACATTACGACTATGAGGTCGTTAATTAACGTTCTTGGAACCGATAATAATGACCTTAAGGACGTAAATTAACGACCTTATGGTCTTACATTTACGTTCTTGCGGTCGTTTATTTACGACCTTACGGTCGTAAACATAACGACTATGAGGTCGGTAATTTACGTTCTTGGAACCGATAATAACGTCCTTATGGACGTAAATAAACTACCTTATGGTCGTATATTCACGTTCTTGCGGTCGTACATTTACGACCTTACGATCGTTAATATAACGACGTAACTTTGTTCCACTTGGCCAGCCATAAACTGGACGTACTACGAACGGAACCGTCATACTTCAATCCTACTAGGGACGCTTTACAACGAGTTGAACTATCTGAGCATGTATTGGTCGAGAACTAATTGCAAACGGGTTCAAACTGATTAAGAACGTATTAAAGACTGCTTATGAACGAGTTAGCAAAAATAAAGCTATCACACCAAACAAGTTACCACTGTGTTCTTCAAAACTGGTTTTAAACTGTGTGCGAATAGAATGAACGCAGCTGCAACTTTCTAAGGTGTATATACGAACTTCATGAACGTTCTCAGACGAGAAGGTGATTTTAGAATTTTGAAATGATTCAACATTCGATGGCGACCATGCCGTTTTGTAGGCAGATCGTGTGACAGCGTACTTTAAACTAGATGACCTACTAGACCAGGAACGATTGCCGTACTTCAACCCTACTAGGGACGCGTTATACAACGTTGTTCAATCGAATATCAATTGCAGTACGTGTGTATACCGACATGCGATCTGAACTTCGAAAGAGATGGACGTATTGACGACTGTCTATGAACGAAGTACCTTATTATTTTAGACATATTTCACGACCACAGCAAGATTTAGCCCGTTTTACGACTTTTTCGTAGGACTGGAAAGAACGGTTGAGAAATAGTTTGATGTGATAGGGGGTTAGAATGGGAGGTTTACAATTTTGCGTTGATGTTAACATGTTTTAGCCCCAAATATCTTACGAAACGACCTGGTTTGAAATATATATCATCGAAAACTAACAACAATGGCATATTACACGATGATGTGTAGTCTATGCAAGGGACTAATTAAACACTGTAACTGAACGATTATTTATGTGAGAAAACTACAGGGTGGTCAAAAAAATGGAAACCCTGCATTTTCCATATATCTTTGTCACTTTAAGGACTTACTCCCTGATATTTCACATATTTGTACATCATTCAATTTCCTACCACCCTACCATATTTCATGAACATTAGACTGATAGTCACAATTTTACAGCACTTTGAATATCGCCATTATCGCGCTGTAGGCAAAACAGCACAGTTGTCAATGACTCGAATGCATTCCTCAGCAGGTATGGCCTGAATGACACAAATGATCTCACTTTTGAGGTTTGCAATTGTCCTGAGGTAATTCTCATATACTCTATCTCTGCCATATCCCCACAGGTAGGCACATTTTGGACGATGAGTACAGGTTTCCCCACAACGCAATAGTGGCTACTGGGCATGTTCTTTAAAGTACTGTTACATTGTGACTATCAGTCTGATGGTCATGAAATAAAGTAGGCTGGTAGCTAATTGAATGATGTACAAAATTGCAAAATATCAGGGAGTTATTTTTTAAAATGACAAAGATATGAGGAAAATGGTATTAGGGTTTCCATTTTTTGACCACCCTGTACATGCATTTGTATAGTGCAACTTGTGCGTAGAGTTTGACGTTTTGATTTTATATGCATCATTTAAAGTCTCAAATAACTTCATTATATATTTTAGATAGATGTCATCTTTGTTCATTATTTTACAGCAGGCCCTACCAATAATGCATTTTATTTGCAGAAAAACGTTTAGTGTAAAAACAAATAATTCTCAACTCCAACGTTTGTTCTCGATTCCTTTGCAATGAACTTCCACAAACTAAAGCCGAACAAATCGCAGAAAAGGTAATTTGAATCATGGGAATGATGTACTTTGATTTTTGCGCATGTTCAAAGAATCGAACCAAGTAAAAAAGGAACCAGATTGCCCCGACTCGATCTTGAGCAATAAGTCATCTTGCTCTCTGGCGGCCATTTTGGAAACTTACAGATAAATCTTGTCATAATGATTCCAGGAAAACCACTTAACAGAATTACTTTAGATTTTTACAAATGTTACAATGTAAGACGTTCTAAAGCTGATTCATTTTTCATCGACTATCATGCGTTAAGGCGTTCATTTTGGAAGTTTTTAGATAATTAGTGCCATCGCAATTCCAGTAAAACCACTCAACGGACTTTTTCAAATCAAGAAGCTTGAAAGGGAATTTTCGGCGGCAATCTTGCTGTCTGGCACACTGTTTCATTTTATTACGATATTCTTCACATTGTGCATTGTTCTTGCCGTTTTCTGTAACAATTTTGGTCTTCCCTTATGCATTTATGCATACATATTAAATATGGCCAATCGATGCTTCAAATTACAAGCAAATGTGTTAAGATCGATTAAGCACAACCAAATTGGGTATATAATAAAACAAATACTGTCTGAATTTCGAGAGCAATTATATTAACATTTACCTATGACTGCTGCAAGTATCACACATGCCATTTCTATAGACAAGTCTATAGTAAGACTTGTCAGTACAGCACTACCTCCTAACAGCAGCAGCATCGTTACGATAATATTCGTAATTGCAGCAAAAACACAAAATACTATATGGGTCGGAGCTCCAAATCTTACACGGATGACCTTGATAAAGAAAATTACTATATTAAATATTAAGCAAATATTTCATTCTATGGAGGGCAATACCTGTTCATCTTTCAATGATTTTTGCAGCATGTATTGCCCGCAGCCCGGAGGGCGAGGGAAATACATGCTGCAAAAATCATTGAAAGTGTAACAGGTATTGCCCGAACATAGAATGAAATATTTGTTTTATTATATCATTGCTAGACATTCGCTTACTTTGCAGACTGGCACTCTTGTAATATGCCCCAAGTTCGCAGTTCCCAAAAAAATCCTCTAAAATTCCATCCAGAACGATTTTATCGATAGATTTAACGTCTATTTCGTCCACATAACACATAACACAAAATGTTCTAAGACATTAGATGTCATTCCGATGCACATCCGTCAAGATGTCGTTCATCGGAATTCAGACTTTTAAATCTTTTTCAGTCTGCCTTTTTGATGCACGTCACAACTGTATTGGACGAAACGGGACGATTCAGAATTCCCGGGCGGGCAATACGCCGGGCAATACGTCTTTTATAATTCCAAAATTAAGGGAGCTGTGAAATACGCTTTGGTATTTTTGATCACATGGTACTGAATCAGCCAATCAAATGACACAAATTCTAGCAATGATATAATAATGATAAATACAGTTAAACACATCACTTATCCAGTTATAAACATTCAGTTAATCTTTACACTAGTATTACACCAGACCTGCTTGTCAAAATGGCATTACGGACAAGTTGCGATGTTATTTTCCTATACGCAGTGAAAACAACTAGTCATAATCAAAATTAACCCCCCTATCACACCAACCCGTTCTTGCTAGTCCTACGAAAACGTCGTAAAACGGGCTCAATCTGGATGTCGTCGGGAAATATGTCTAAAATAATTAGCTGCTTCGTTCATAAACATTCTTCAATACGTCCATCTCATTCGCAGGTCATTCAGGTCGCACCACGTCGGTGTGCAACGTCGTATAAGGCGGCCCTTAGTCTAGAAGGTCATAATGACCTGATTACAGAACGGTATGGTCGCCATCGAATTTTGAATCATTTCAAAATTCTAAATTTCACCTTCCCGTCTGAGAACGTTCATGAAGTTTGTAAATAGTCCTTAGAAAGTTGCAGCTACGTTCATTCCGTTCGCACATAGTTTAAAACCAGTTTTGAAGAACGCAGTGGCAACCTGTTTGGTGTGATAGCTATATTTTTGCTAACTCGTTCATAAGCTGTCTTTAATACGTTCTTAATCAGTTTAAACCTGTTTGCAATTAGTTCTACTTCGTTCTCAATACGTCCTCAGACAGTTCAACTCGTTGTAAAAACGTAGTAGGATTGAAGTACGACGGTTCCGTTCGTAGTACGCCCAGCTCGTCGTTAGTACGTTGTCACTCGTTCTAATTGTAGAACGTGACGACCACGAAAGCATTTTGAGCATGTTCTAAGTTCAAGAGGACCTACCCGTTCAAGAACGTTCGATGAAGTTTGTAAATAGACCCCAAACGATTCTAAGTACGTCCAATTTGTTCGTACACAGTTGAAGCCCGTTTTTGAGAACGTAGTGAGAACTAGTTTGATGTGATAGTAGGATAACCTGGCAATGACCAATGCACCGGCCTTTGGGGTATACACTGATTAAGTTTTTATTACATTATTTTAATGTGCATTATTGCTCCCAAATGGATTATTAGTCAAATTAATACATGCTCTTTGGTAATAAATTACCTGTAAGAATGTTTTTGCCCCTGGTGCTTTTGTTTTCAGTTGGATAGAGACCGTGGCAAAAATGAAAAGTTGCATAGTTGCCGAGGCAGCATACCACAGTGGCCCACTTAACCCATACTGAAATCAAAATAAAACAAGTCAGAGTTACATTCAAAATATCGAACATAGACACACCTACTTTTTAACAGCGGATCCGTAAAATCAAGAATTTAAGTTCATTGTTTTTTTTCGCTTAACAAAGTTTCACTTTTGACCCCCTAGCTAAGTTATTTGGTTGATCACATACTAAGCATTTTAACCACACCTTTATTTTTGTAACGAAATATCAACTATCGACGTATACAATCACTGTACAGAACCAAATGAATGCGTTTTAGTTTTACCAACCTTAACTGCTACTGTAGCAGATTGAAGAAGGGTTGCTGCCCAAGTCATCTGTGAAACTATGGTTGAAGCTGTAAGTCCAACAGATACTTTGCCTCCTGCATCGAATGTAGTGTCCACGTTAGATGCATCATGGTAAACGTATTTTCGTATTAGGTGGAACATAGCTGCAACTAGCACGGAAAACAATCCAAACCCAAGTATGAGTAATAGTGCATTTCGTAGTTCTATTGAAGGTTTGACGCCTGTTATCACATTTCTGTTGGAAATATAAATTAAATGGTCAATTTTTATAATGACATAGACATTGAGTTTCCCAATCAATCTTTTAATTATTATCATAATGAAAGGGAATACCTAGTTTTGTCAAATACTCTTGATTTTATGTTACACTTGATTATAACACCCCAGTCACATTTCCTACGGCGACCGTGCGGTCTCTCATATCAGCGGTCAGTAAAATTTCTACGCTCGCCGTAAAATTTCTGCGGTCGGATACTTTTGCAATCACATTTCCGACCGCAGAAATTCCATAGCGAGCGTAGAAATGTTACTGACCGCAGAAATGAGAGACCGCATGGTCGCCGTAGGAAATGTGACTGGGGTGTAACTCAAAATTATAATTTATACCGCTACCCTGCGGCCTGTAAAAGAACTGGATACGCCGTACGGAGACCGCAAGGCGAACGTAGTTTTCTTACGCTCGCCGCAGAAATTCACTGATTTAATTGATCTGCGGTCAACGCACGGCTGCCGTTCGACAAATGTGACTTGAGTCCGGGTTGTGCAAATGAACTGGACATGCGACCATTTCAACAATAAAGTAGTTTATCCCACTTGACCATAATTTGTCCCTAAAAAGGTCGATGTAATGTTTATGTAATAAGTGTTGTCCTGGGGTTAATTAAGTTGTCCTGGGAATGAGTTGTCCAGGGGATGTGGTCATTCTTCTTATTGATACTGTACAAAATCTTACTATGTTAGAACATTATTTAATCACACGCAATACTCAGCTAAGATGACTTAAATACTAAATATCTTCTACAGACATTCGAAATGAGCCTACTGTCGTAAATGTTATACCAGAGCAACTTTGTACTTTAGTTGAGACATATAAATAAGGGAGCCACTTCACATTCACCCCAAAATGGTTCTTTACTATCTCGAAAGGGGCAACTGTTGCTTAACAAAATCGTAAATCTTCATTTCCTAAAAGTAAGAATCATCCGATCCTTTATAGCAAACGGTGTTGTGATGTCAATCAGTGTTGTATCAGAGTTTAAAGACTTAGGAGTATTGAAATTATTGTTTCCTAAACTAAAATTATTAATATGGCAGTGCTCTAATAAAAGGTTGACAAAAATAAGAAAAATTTTCGTTTGAGAAGTAAAAAGTAAGGTATGAGACATTAAAACTATTAAATTCAAGCGTATTTAACACTGGCAGATCCAGAAACTAACAGTGGGAGGGGGGGAGCAAGCGCGGAAAAATGTTGGGCCCCTAAAACCCCAAATTTAAGGCACATTTTTGACATTTTTCAAAGGCCAAATTTAGCCAAAAAGGCCTTTTTTTGTTGTCAACATTTCATTTTGAAATGGATATACTTCTGGAAATGTTTTAAATGGTTCAATCTGAAATAAGAAAAAACAATGACATGAAGATGAAGAGTTTCCATATTATATTCCATCATATCCATATTATCAATATTCCAATAATAATCAAATGAAGACTCCATATCGATGGATCGTGCACTCCATGTGTTCGATTTATTTCACTCAAAGAAATAAACATAACAGAGATACCTTGTTTTGTTGTTTTTTCCTTCTGTTTCTAGGCTTCCCGTCAATCCTGGGACTAAATATGTAAAAACTAATTCCGCAATTAGGACAATAGCTGTGGTCTTCATCGTCGCTAGTTTTAAACCATCTAAGCCAATTGTCTCTGTATTACGTTCTTTGTGTCTATGAGTTTTTGAGGTGTAAAACAAACAATGCTAGTAGCTGTTACGAAATGATCAAATCTTCTTTAAGCGTTCACTGAACGCAATTCTTTTTGATAAGTTTAGTTTATCTTGAACTGATCAAGGTGTCCGTGAAAGATAAACAATTTGTTAGGGCAACTTGAACATAGAAACGTTCAAAAGTAATATCTCATGATCATAACACGAATATGTGATTTTGTGTTTATAACTGTTGAAAACAATTCATTGGTTAATAAAAGAAAGATTCGCATGTTGATATCCCCAGTGTGTTGAATATAGAAATAAGTCTCAATAATGCAATTTGTGATTTTAAAATACATCACAATGGCTACGGTCGAACATCCTTAGTGCCTCTAGACACGACTTTTATGGTAATAAATGTGGAAAACGACTTCACTTGTCTGCACGCTTTATTACTGCATATAATAAGAGAAATGGGCAAAAGAGAAACAGGACTTGCGCAGGAAGTTATGAAACTTTATATCAAGGCTAAATTTGTCGTACGTGAAATAAATGAAAAACAGAAACATGACAGTATTGTAATGAGACCTTATAGTGGGGGGGGGAGTATAGATGGTCCTGAAAATACAGCTGAGCAAAAAGTACAAAGGACAGAGGGTATTTACAAGGATAATTACCGTATAAAATCAACACGGTTTACAACAATAACCAAGCCCTAACTTCCGTTATCGTAATACATCTAACATCAAGTATTTGATCTCGAACTACCACTAGTGATAAAGTCAAAGGCGTACCTCGTTGTACTATACCTAATGTACTTCCGAATATCAAACCTAGTACCAGTATCCAATACTCAACAAAGCATGGTCCAAAATCCAAACAAAACAAGAAGCCACAATCACACATGCCTTGGTCACATTTGCTCCGATTTTCACTACGGCGCCCGGCCGATTGAGTATTTTGTTCAAAATTGAATACAATATTGAGCAAAACACTCAACCGGCCGGGCGCCGGCCGATGGATCGGAGCAAATGTGACCCAGGCAATAGTCTTCATCGTATCATGCCCTCTGGTCAACTGACGATATAAACCTTGCACAACTCACACGTAAAAGTTAGCTGTGCTAAAACCTGTTTGACCAATGAGAACTCTCTATAAACTAGTTGGACCAATGAGAACTCTCCAAAAACTAGTTAGACCAATAATAAACCTCTATTTCCAAATATGAAAGACTAATGAGTATCAGTTTTAAGCGACGTTTATTGATTCAATTGAATCTCTTGTTTCACAACTTGTTTTCCTAATTGTGTACGATTTTCACTACACTACACAGTTTGCATGCTCCTATGAATATGGCGTTCTATTTACACAATGTTTCAGATTCAACCATAAACTTTATAACATAAAATAACAAGAACATAAACCTTATTAACCGACCGTTTCAGTATGTATGCAATTCAGTAAACAAATAGTCTTAGTTTTTGAGCATATTTAGGTTACTAGACAAATGCATTTTCGTTCACAAGAGCACAAACATATGTTTAGATTTTACAAGAAAAATGAACCAAATGAATCCGCAAAATACATACTTTATCAACTTACGTCCAATGTCTATTGTAAAGACTGTGCGTGTAATAAATAAAATGATAACAAAAACTGTTAATTGGTTTGAAATTCCTCTCACTCGGGTAATTCTGTTCATGTTTTATAAATCCTTTCAGCAGTTCGATTTTATCAAAACGACAGTTCTATATATCCATGTAATACTGAACCATTCTGAAGCAACACAAACGTAAGTTTTGGCTCGGTAAATGGCTAATATTGCATCAAGGATACTGTGTGTTCTAAAAGTAACAGGGCTGGTGCTGGTATCTCGTCAATTCTACAACAAGTGATTTCAAAATTTCACAAAATTATGTTATGGTCACTATATATAGTAATGCCTTGGTCACATTTACTCCGATTTTCACTAATGCCGTGGTCACATTTGCTCTGATTTTTACTACGGCGCCCGGCCGATTGAGTGTTTTGTTCAATATTGTATTCAATTTTGAACACAATACTCAATCGGCCGGGCGCCGGTGCTGAAAATCGGAGCATATGTGACCACGGCATTAGGCGCCCGGCCGATTGAGTATTTTGTTCAAAATTGAATACAATATTGAACAAAACACTCAATCGGCCGGGCGCCGGCCGATGGATCAAAGCATATGTGACCAAGGTATTACATGACACCACGATATCAAAAGACCCACATTTTCACCGTGAAAATTGCAACTTCAAATATTCCGTTGCCGTGATTGGTTCTTGTTTCATGCTCGTGCCGAGAGATTGTAAAATTCAAATATTTCGATTGGTTGGATTCGCGCGTATTTACTGGTAAATACACGTGCGGTCAACAAAACTTAATCGGATATTTAAGCACAGATCTTTACAAAAATAAGTGTCTGATAACAGGTTGACACTATAGTTTATGATCATTCACATGATGTTCAATCAAAGATTTGTATTCTCTGCAACATATTCACATTTTTCGTATTCGTCTTTCTTCTTCGAATCTGTTTCGAATTTAATGTTTCTGTTTTGCCATACTTGCCATATGCGACAAATCAAATATAATGTATGTCTTGTACTAACGGTACAATAATGATAAAGGCAGCGCATAATTATAAAAGGAAATGCGATCGAGGAATTTGTCTAGTTGCCAAACAGTTTCTTCGTTCTATAACTTTCTGTCGAGAGTACACAATCAGACAATTATGCAAACGATTTCACTAAATCCCTATGAAACGGCATCGCATATCAGCATCGGTATTTCTCGACCCATGTTTTCTAGACAATTATACAGTCGGATGCAGAGGCCAACCAACGAGTAATCCCACAGAGGCAACCGCATATTACACCTGTGACTAAAAAAGTTTATGATAACATAATTATATTTGACAATTGTACAGGCAACCTTCGTAGTCGGATGTAGAGGCCAACTAACCCTACTATCACACCAAACTAGTTCTCACTACGTTCTCGAAAACGGGCTTCAACTGTGTACGAACGGACTGGACCTACTAAGAACCGTTTGGGATCTATTTACAAACTTCATCGAACGTACTCGAACGGGTAGGTCCTCTAGAACTCAGACAATGCTCAAAATGTTCTCGTGGTCGTCACGTTCTACAATTAGAACGAGTGAAAACGTACTAACGACGAGCTGGACGTACTACGAACGAAACCGTCGTACTTCAATCCTACTAGGGACGTTTTAACAACGAGTTGAACTGTCTGAGGACGTGTTTAGAATGAGGTAGAACTAATTGCAAACGGGTTTAAACTGATTAAGAACGTATTTAACACTGCTTATGAACGAGTTAGCAAAAATATAGCTATCACACCAAACAAGTTGCCACTGCGTTCTCCAAAACTGGTTTTAAACTGTGTGCGAACGGAATGAACGTAGCTGCAACTTTCTAAGGTCTATTTACGAACTTTATGAACATTCTCAGACGGGAATGTGATTTTAGAATTTTGAATCGATTCAAAATTCGATGTCGACCATGCCGTTCTGTAATCAGGTCATGTTGACCTTCTAGACTAAGGGACGCGTTCTACTACGTTGCACATCGACGTGGTGCGACCTGAACGAACTGCGAACGAAATGGACGTATTGAAGACTGTTTAAGAACGAAGAAGCTAATTATTTCAGACATATTTCCCGACCACAGCCAGATTGAGCCCGTTTTACGACGTTTTCGTAGGACTGGCAAGAACGGGTAAGAACTAGTTTGGTGTGATAGGGGGGTTAAGAATAACCCCACACAGGCAACCGCAAATTACACCTGTGACTAAAATATTATTCAAGCTGTCTTTATGATTCTTCTTGTAAAGCTGCTCTGATATCCTAGTATCTATTAGGTGATATTATATAAAAAATGCATTGTGTGAAATGCCTAAATGCATTGTGACAGATTGATTCATTCCAGCCGGGCGTTGTTTCCTAAACTTGGCACTCGATGCTATGCATTTCGTGCACATTTGAAAGAACGCCTTTGAGGATTGATCAATCCTTTAATTTTAATATCTGTGACGTCATCACAAGGGTTCTGACTTGGCCTACGTATCCTACCTTAATCCATAGGATAGGAATGTTTCAACCGTGTGTTATGATTAATGGCTCATCTATGACACAAGCAATTTGAATAAATTAGCTGATCAAAGCCATGTTAGCAGTTATTCTAAATCTTTGGAGTAAACTCAGTCACAGCTATATTAGTCAATAAATCTAGCTCGAGTAGCAATGTGACTATTTACGATGCACATACTAGTAGTCTATTGGAATTGTTTTAACTTTTCTGGATATCAGTACCAAACTGGACTGAACAGGGACGATCATGAGGGATGTTGCGATAGGTAGGCACAGTTGAGACCCCTTGGACCTTTTTGCATGTGGAGCCGTATCACACATTCTCCTAACTACTTACCAAGGAAGAAGCTCCAAAATCCGCCGTCTTATAGGCTAATTTTGCAATTGTGGTCAAAATCCATATATTATCTGATTGACATTTACATATGAAACATCTATAAACTAGACCAGATCTTTCTGAAACAATGAAACCATCGGTTTGCTAAAATGTCACCACACTCATGCTGTACCTTTCCCAACGCGTTTAACTGTCACGCTTAATTTGGTACAGCCCCTGTGATTACATGTCGCACAAAACTAGGGATTCAAACATAGCTATTCCAGCCAATCAGAACATGCTATTTCAACTCAAGGTCACTAGTTAAACGGTTGTTATGATAATGACTGCGAAAATAAGTTATTTTGATGATTTCTTATCCTTTAGTTGATTTTAGAGAAAACATTTTGCAACGTGTGAAAATAATTTATAGGTACATTCCTGGCCAGACCATTTCTGTAGCTACATATTTAGCAAAACACATGTAAATGTTTTAATATAGTCAATATTGATAATTTAAAAACGTAGTAGTTTCCATTAAGCTGTTATCTCTTAAGATTTCACTCAGAAAGTGATGTCATCGACTCTCAACTTTCATAACCTTACCTATAACAGTAAAGAAAAGTACCACAACATCACTTCTAGACAAGTGGTCCTTACTTTATGGGAAAAACTATTTTCAGAGCTTGTCAACTTAAAATGAAAGAAGACTTTTAGAAGGATTAAATCAAAGACAAAATTAAAGAATATTCATCTGGTTTTGTAATTCTTAATAGCTCCTTTCCTAATGCTATGCAAAGTTGAGAGTCGATGACCTCACTTCCTGAGTTAAATCCTATAAGACTGCAGGCTGCTGGAATGGAGCGCTACATTTTTTAAGTTATCAATATTGACCATATCAAAATATTTTCCGTGTTTTGCTAAATATGGAAGGTATATGGTTTAAGCCCAAGACTCAATGAATTATGTAATGACCATTTCTTTCAGGTTTCCTCAGATTAACAAGAAATGGTCATTCCAGGGCATAAATTCTTAAACAATTAGCCTAACATTATGGCATCAAAATACCAGAACAGAGAATAACATAGGAATATCCTATGGTTTTGAAAAAATATCATTTATATCAATGAGTGGATATAGATATCTTTACGAGTGAGCGCAGGGAATGAGTTACGATATTGATATCCATGAGTGGATATAATTCATATTTTTGAAAAAACATGGGATTGTCCGTTTATACCATGGGAAATCTTAACCCAGCAAAAAAATTGTTAAAGAAATTTTAAAAAGATTTCGAAAAACAATTTTGGAAAAAAAAATTGAAGGAAAAAATCTAAAACATATTTTTAAGAAAATCTTGAAAAAAGTTTTGAGAAAAACATTTGACAAAAAATTATTGAAAAAATCTAAACCATCGAATATCACTTTGAAACCATCGAATATCACTTTTAAAACCATCGAATATCAATATAAAGTGATATTCGATGGTTTGGGGATTTTTTGCTAAAATATGATCTTGATCCGTGTATCAAATATATCTTCACCTCATATTCGATCTATATCTTTGTAACCATGGGATAAATAGAGATTATCCTATATGAGGTTCTGGATATTGGGATTATCCCGAGGCCAATATAATATATCTGCCCGAGGGCCGTAGGTCCCGAGGGTAGATATATTATATTGGCCAAGGGATAATCCCAATATCCTGAACCGACTATAGGATGATCTGTTTATCCCATACCAATCACATTGTTCAATTGGCTAAAGTTCAGAAACTTTGCAACCAACCGTGGAATTATTTTAAAATATTCATGTCCAGTTTTGTATTCTTGCCGTAGCCAGATTTTCCTGTTCAAATCTTTGATTATTAACGGGGCATACTGTTCCTTCACTTTTTTAAAGCATCAAACAGACCGCGATTGTCTGCGTTTTTCTCCATTGTCGTTTACAGTATGCGAACGTTACAAAAAAGAACCAATACGGGAACAGCGATTATGACGTAGCGCGCAGATATACAGGGTGACCGGAAAAAAAGGAGACCATTGAAATAGGCAATATCTCCTAAAATAGACTAGTGACATCAATGAAATTTTGCATACATCAGGACAGTCCTATGGAAATTTGTTCCTGAAAGTGTCAATACAAGCAGTCAACTGGTTCAGGAGCTATGATCATTTACATAACATGCTCCAAATAGGCGCAATTGAGACCAACGCAGAGCTGGATACATTTGGCAAATACCCTTACATATTCCGACCTTGTTATGGCATTACATTTAGCATTTATTGCCACCTTTAGGTCAGCAATTGTCTCAGGATTGTTTTGGTACACATTGTCTTTCAAATTGCCCCACAAAAAGAAATCAGGTGGATTCAAATTTGAGTTGTATGGAGACGAAGCTTATCTGACCTATGGCTTCTGACTCAGTGGTCCCACTCAGTTACAGTATCATCCTAAGGAGGTTTTGGGCAGCCCTTGGTTTCCATATGGGATTTAATTGTGCCATATAGTGGTTTTAGTAACATGGCACTATGCCCAATACCTAAAGTGACTCTTAAGATTGGGTAAATCAGCACTTTGGCAACAGGATGATGAACCACATGTCAGATAACCCTTCATTGCCATTACAGCCTAGACTTGAATCCTGCTGATTTCTTTTTGTATGGATATTTGAAAGACAATCTATACCAAAACAATCCTCAGACTATTGTTGACCTAAAGAAGGCAATCACTGCTATATGTAATGCCATAATAATGCCATAGAGGGCAGAACATGTAAGGGTAGTTTGCCATATGAATCCAACTCTGCGTTGGTCTCAATTGTGCCTATTTGGAGCATGTTATGTAAATGATCATAGCTCCTGAACCAGTTGAATGCTTGTATTGAAACCTTCAGTAACAAATTTCCATATAACTGTTCCAGTGTATGCAAAATTTCATTGATGGCACTTGTCTAGTTTAGGAGAAATTGATTACTTCAATGGTCTCCTTTTTTTCCGGTCACCCTGTACTATATCTGCCCGCTCGGAGCGGGACGTAAAGCTATATCTGCCCGCTGATGAAAATATAAGTTTCTACAAACCGGCTTCGTGTACCCGTAACACCTCCAAGTATGGGATAAAGGGTTTTATCCCATACTTACTAATAGTGTTATAGGTAAATAACATGTGGGAATATAAACGATATCTGAGGTGAGCAGGTGATATATATATCTCCCGCTGAGGTGAGCGGGAGATATATATATCAATCGCTCAACAATAATACCCAGGAATTTCGTTTTAGAGCTCTGGAGTTAAAAAAAACGATAACTGTTAAGAACTTTACATTGAGATTTAAGATATTGATGTTTTGACTGTAGTTTGTAATTTGTGATTGTTACATGAGGGTTCCATAACGCTGATAACACTCAAGGCATACTTAGTAATCTACTAATCTTCATAATCTACTAAGTATAGGATACATCAGTTATTAAATGCTCGATTTTTGATACAGGGTCCCTACGGTCCCTCGGGTAGATAATATATTGCATTTCCCTCAGATATACCCTGTATCAAAAACCTCCCATTAAATAACCTCTGAATATATAAGGGTTATGTACTGGGAGGTTTTGGATACAGGGTTTATCCCAAGGGAAATATGTGTATCTCACGAGGGACCGCAGGGACCGAGGGAGATACACATATTTCCCGCGGGATAAACACTGTATCCAAAACCGACCGTACATAACTGGTGTATCTCATACTTGAGTGGGTTTGGGGTAGATATAACCTTTACCACCTTTTTCAAATGACAAGATAGGCCTATACTGTAAAAGCACAATTTATATTTAACATTTTAATGATATTCCTTCGGTTCAATACAATAGAAGTGTAACATTTAAACTTTTTGAAAAATTTTAAACTTCTGAAATTTAAATTTTTAAAATTTTTTAACTTTTTTAAACTTTTGAAAAAATTCCCGGGAGCGGGATGGATATATTATATATGCCCGCATTTGGCCTAGAGCGGGACATATACAATATATCCTGCCTGCTCCTCGGATATGATATATATTCCCGGGTGATATCTACCCCAAACCCACTCAAGTATGAAATACACATGTATATCACTTCAAAATACGACAGGAGTTACAAATTTTAGCATTCGTAAGAACTAAGTGATTTATTTTTAGATCATTATTGGAGAACAATACTTAAATGTTTTTTTTAATTTTGATAAAACGATCTGGGAATCCAGTAAAATGTTAACGAAAATCGATATACTTTAAATTTTAGTATTATCGAATTGTTCCCAGATCAGTGCAAGTTATGAATACGTTTGAAAAGAAGGAGATCCCCCTTTTCAATTCTAATGAATTAAACACATTTTGCATTTCAAAAATTTATTATAATCAAACATTTTTCAGATGATAAAATGAGGACCATGTAAGGAAACAGTATCTATATTCTTTGTTACAACGTATGTCGTTGTGCATATCGAATAAAATGCACAAACATATTTTAAATGAAGTTTGAATTTAATGAAGCGAAAGCAATCATCACATGTTAATATGTTCTTGGAAATCATAATTATATGTGTATATTTCGGCAACCTCAACATTAATATTCGACAAGAAATTTCAAGAATGAATTAACTATTTTAGAATAGTCATAAACGAGTTGATATATTTTGCTAGCACAAATAATGTGCGATACACTTTTGCACAATGAGCACGAAATTGACATTGATTATTATGTTATTGTCGTAGTCGTACCAATAAAGTTCTAAAAGGCAGACCCAATGTCCTGTTTAAGAACCCCTATTATTCTTACTATTGAAAATAAATTCTAGCAATAATATCCTACATGAATCGACTTGTTGAGACTCGATCAACATGAGTTCTGAGAAAATGAGGATTTCAGCAAGGGTGCATTGACCTAACATGGGAAAACATGACGATGACTTAGCATAAGGAATACCATCAAGTATGTCTACATGTAACGTCAATGCATCCTGGCTGATATCCTCATTTTTCTCTGACGAACTAAAGTTGTTCGATTCTCAACAAGTACATTCATCATTTGTCAATTGTAAACGTGGGTAAAGAAGTTTTAGTTCTGAGTCCATTTGCATTACCATGCGAGCTGTCATCGAAGTGTTGTGCTCCACTGCCGGCACCTCGCTATATTTATCAGGAACTGAGTACCTGTATAGCTCCCGGTGAGTTCGCTCAAAGCATGGCATTGGCTCGACGGGCCTCGCTATAGCGCTGCTCAAATTCATTTCGTGCATTAATGAATCTATAGAGGTCGCTGAAATCGCCATCATTAAAGTCACCTCCTCTTTTTTTCATTGGGAATCCGACGCTCCTACATGGCCTTCCCCAACTCACGAATCCGCAATCCTGTATTGTCTTTAAAGCTCGACACATTTGGAGTTCTTCGATGGTGCATGAGGCTAAGTTTTGAACACAGCAATTTTTGTCTTTCTTTTTTCTCCGAATGGAAACCTCATCTTCTTTTTTACTGAAAATATAACACTTAGGTGTGTGTTTTGTGTAAGTTAAATATTTATTATATTTCTCGTGGTTATATTTTTTTCAAGAATATACCTGCAGATAAATATCTTATGTATTTAAAAAGCTGATTAATTGTTTCAAAATATTTTGCAGGATATGTTGCACCTATTACTCTTGGTCATAAATGCAGTGTTTCATCAAATGCACTTACTTTATAAGATAGCGAAGTAGACTTTGGTGGGTCAGTCCTTGCGTACCAGCGACTTCTTCATAACCAGCGTCAGTGAGTTGTGTATCCGGCAGAGGGTAGAGTTTGAAACAGTCAGCTGAAATGCATTGTAAATATCATTTTGACAATGCTATATTTAAAAAATAAACATAACTTGAAATATAAAACATAAAATTACACGGTGCCATGTCTAAAAACGACGGCCGTAGCTTGACAAAATCAATATAGATTATCTATACAGCGTACTGCTTATCTCTAGTATATTTTATGCTGCATATCTCTCGATTTTGAGAAGCTACGGTCGCCATACGGTTGCCGTAGATTTTATGTGACTGAGGCCTTGTTGCTATAATCAATAGAGACTCAAAGAGAGCAGGGGTCCTTGATAAGTTAAAGTGTCTCCAGACTAATGACATAAGATGAATTATCAAAATTGCGGTTTCATAAAATTCCAAGAGTAAATAATTACACCCAGGAGAATAATCATTGTCTTCCCGTCGACATTATACGGTCCCATGATTAGACTTTGACGAATTACATAGTGTGTCGTTTTAGATTAATTATCATCTCACCGCTGTTTCATCTTACACATTAACTATTCTCATGGTAACTCAATGTGAAATTATTTGTTGCAAATATCATAGCATTTCACCATATCCTTTGTGGTTTATTTAATGGTCTCATCCGCCTCTACACTGCGTTCACTACGCCCAAATATATTCACGTCGCTTGTTTTGTACGACTTTGATTGATTTAAAATTATTATTTTTATATTAAATTCTCAGATGGGTGAATGATTACGCTTAATAACGGTACAAGGTTCTGATTCGAATTGCTAATGACGAAAGACAAAATAAAAACTGTCTCAGAATACGTTCACAGTGGTCATTATTAATATACGAGGAAGAAAACGTACGTAATACATGACAACCGCCATTCTTTTTTATTGGAGCTCTATGAAGCTTACTAAATGGACAATGGTTTTTAAGGACTATTAGAATAGACGACCTTAAAGATAAGGTTAACGCTAAAGTACTCTTAATTACAACAGTAAATAAACGTAACGCATTTTTCCTATTTAATAGATATTTCCTTGGAATTATAAAATGCCATTGGATTTATATTACAGAATCATGCATTTGCAATATTCGTTTCGGCAGAGATTTCCCGATATGATATATAGTATAATCGAAAACATCTTCCACGCAAATCAGTCATGGATCGTAGTTTATAAGCAATGTTTAATTATTGGAGCACATCATATAACCATTTTATACCAATTGAGAAAATACTTTTTTTGTTCATGTCGATGCTTAAAGATGTAATAAAATGACAGTTAGAATATTTTTAGATTCTACTTGGCACACCGAGCGGCTCTTTTGTTATAACTTTAACTATGCTGTCAGTGATATTTCGTCAAAAAACACGACGTTGTATTAAGGCGAATCTGTCAACCTCTGAAATTTTATTTTCGCAGAGTTTTTGTCATGTGACCATAACAGTTTTGACGTACCGTGCTCGAAGTTAATCATGTTGTCTGGCCTAACAACATTAAAAAGATACGTTAGAAAAGCCCGAATCCTCAAACACGTTGCGTCTATGTAGTTCTAGTTCTATAACTTACACGCTTTTACAAACGATTTAGCTCTAATCGACTCACTCACTTAACTGGCATGGACCACCCTTTGAAAAATTGAAAATAGCATTCATCTGTTAATACAATAAAAAGCATTCGACTGGGACACGCTTTGCAAAATTGATGAAATAACCTTATAATTGGCATACATACGGGGGAGTAACTGTTTCAGTGTAATTGAACCGGCCCTTAGAATCCGAGTCTCACACAGTTTTACTTTTGTAAACAGACAAGGTAAATATATTATTATTTTATTCATACTTTCGAACATTTTCCATTTATTTTTCTTGGACTAAGGATGGTGTTTTAAGCATATAAATTGTCAATCGAAGTAATTCATCAAGTGAATACTTGTTAATATCGAATTGAAGTCGTAATTCATTGGTTTCAAGCTATTTCAATTAGTTTGTCACATGCGTAACATGCATTTTACACATAGCTAGGCAAGGTGTGTCCGATTCCAGCCAATCCGAACAGAGTGTTCACATAATGACTTGTCAACTTGACCCTTGCATAATTGAAAATGTGTTATTTTAGTGATTTAGAAAAAATTGCAATGTGTGAAAAGAATTTAAGCCCAAGACTCAATGTAGCTGCTTCATTCCACTAAGGCGTTGTGCGCAGTCATGCAAAGGTTTGAAAACAACACCTTCATGGTATGATTCGGCAAACAATGCATTGAATCTTGGGCTAAAATCCTTTAGTATATAACTAGAACTATGCATTCATTGTCAACATTTTAATTGATCTAGCCTTTCAACCTAAACATACAACATCTTTAGAGTTTTTTAATCTGTGTCCAGTGCTACAATCAGACCAACAACCATTTTTGCGCGGATCCTCTCGGAAAAGGGAAATTTGTGTATAGAACGTCAAACATATGTTTCCATGAACTGAGATTTGGGGGATTGATCCAGTTTAGCAGTTATTTCAAATTATTTCATCAATAATGATGCATATATGTCTTTATATTCCATTTTAAATGGCCGTGTTTTCATAACCAATGAAGTTGGGATTCTGAGGACCGGTTATACTCATTTACACTTGAACAGCTACTCCCCCGTGTTAAACTAAGAGTGAACAACTCGTTTTTCAGGTCAGAGTTAAATTCTTATTTACAAAATCGTATTTCGCTGCATGCGAATTGATTCATTTTGTGTCATACAATCGTTTCAATGTGACATAAAATATGTGCTCTGAAAATGAAATCAGTTTTGCCCCGAAAGCAGACACGTGCTGACTTTATATTCCCGATATCATGATAAAATGGACGTTCTGGTGTTTCATCATCCTCAAGGGTAATCTAAATCTAGTAAAACGGTTTTATCACATCTTTAACTATTCATATTCTATAGGTTGATTACATGAGTGTTCTACATTATCACTTTACAGAAAGTTCTAACTCATCAATATGCGTTGTATCCCCTTTTTAGCAATTTCTTTTACCTAACTCATTTCTAGATTCAAATTCCATAATCAACTTATAACAACATTTATGAAATTAATATCCGCTTAGACTTAGTCCTACGCATGCCAGCTGAATGTGGCAAATGGTTCTTTCTATATAGTAGAGTTAAAGACAAGTAATGCCTTGGTCACAAATGCTCCGATCCATCGGCCGGCGCCCGGCCGATTGAGTGTATTGTTCAATATTGTATTCAATTTTGAACAAAATACTCAATCGGCCGGGCGCCGTAGTGAAAATCGGAGCAAATGTGACCAAGGCATTAGCAAGGTGACGAAAACCTGATAAAGCAGTAAGATAAATTGTCTTTAGAGAAAGCCTTCCTCTAGCCTCTTTAGGAAAAGAAGAAGATAACATCAGTCTACACCAGTTCCGATTTTTAACTGAAATATTAAGCAGCGCGCTTGCATGGTCGCATAATGTTTCCCTTTTATATATTTTTAATATTTTTTACAATTTTCAATCTCCTTCTCATTTTTATAAGAATGTTATGGCATGAGATTCTAGTCATTTTAATAGCCTTTTTGTGGACTTCATAATTAATATTAAGGTATTTTTCTAGTTTATAAATTTTCTATACATTTCTATACATTCTTGCTTTTAAGTTGTACTCAAACCATTTTACTCGATTTAGAGATATTAATGCTATCTTACCGTATGAAAGCCACACTTTACGATGGTGAGCCATCAACAATTCCAAAAAATCATTTTATCATGATATCGCGGCAAAACTGATTCATTTTCAGAGCAGACATTTTACGTCACGTCAATTCAAAATGCGATGGCGACCTGTAATCAGGTCATGATGACCTTCTAGATTAAGGGACGCGTTATACGACCGTTGCACACCGACGTGGTGCGATCTAAACGAACTGCTAATGAGATGGACGTATTGAAGACTGTTTATGAACGAAGTAGCTAATTATTTTAGACATATTTCCCGACCACAGCCAGATTGATTTCAGCTACATGTGTTTTTTTAAAGAATAGTTATTGACATTTATTAACTATTATATTTCAAGGTTTTGATTAATATGCTTGTATCTGTTTGATGAGAACTGTCTTTATCTTGGAAAAACTTTGTTATTCCACAGAAAAATGTCAATTTGACCTTTTCCATATAAATGGAAATAGATGGCATCATGGTTTTGGTAGGGCTATGGTAGGGCTAGAATACATGTAAATGTATTGCAAGAGTCGCTTGATTTCTTTATTTAAGAAGCAATTCCATTTAGATAAACTTAAAACACCATTGGAATGTAACTATATGATCTTATTGACATGTTGATTGTGATTTCACATTAAAATTGTGATCCTTGTAAGAGTAAATTAACTTTTAAGGTTTTTCAGCGTTGTGTCAATGGGGATTTAGTCCGACCTTTTTTAGACAACTAGAAAATCATTAGAATTTGAATAAAGGTGAATAACAGTGCAAATCAGTTACACAGGGAATTCGAATATGCTATCAAATGGAAGAACATTTTAGTCTTTAATGGTTAACAATGCAGATCTCCTAGAATCTCATTAAAAACGAGATTTCAAAGCTAAATGGAAAAAGAACCATTCACAGATTGCCTTCACAACAGTATAGCCTAATAATTTGAAATACATTATTGGCATTATCTACTTTCACAATCAGTGAACCTTTTGGGGCTTTCCTGGCATATACCAAATAGTGTATGATCCCTATACAGATATTAACAAATATGGGACCTTTATTTCAGACTTACCTAGTATTTTTATGTATTTTGAATAAGCTTGTAGTTTGAATTAGAAGAAATTTAAATGATATAGCGAATATGCAGATGCGAGTAGGCAGTTACCAGTTTCACCACCAGATGGCTCGTTCGGGTCAGATAGCATGGCGGGTATAGTAAAGTTCCTTTTAATTAAATTAATTAAATTTTAGTGGTTTAATTTTCATATCACCATTATGTAAGAAAATGTTATCTGTCCAAAACAAGAAAAGATATTTCACTTTTTGTGATTTTGTAACATGGGGTCTATGGGGAATCTCAACGAACCACACATTTCTAAAAAAGAAATTTCAAAGTTGATAAATAATTTTCGAAACCATATTTCTAGATGTACTTTTACATGTAGATTTCAAATATGACATCGCTTTGACTTAATTTTGAATATTTAATGACTATTATTTCTACTCGCATCTAGTCTATTATGGAGCAGAATAAACATGTTTGCCTTGCGCACCTTAGATATGATAATTATCGAACTACCGTGCAAATTAAAATAGGATGTAAAATTTATTATAAACACAAAATGACACTGTTTTATAGATAATAAATACTCTTTCACCATTATTGCTCATTTTGACAGCTGATTCCCCAAATTCATGAAAAATGACTCACGTTGTATTTTTAATTACACCGCGATTTAAACGTGTTCATGTTAAGTTCAATGTTAGAATAGGTTTGGTTCAACGAGGGGACACGATATTAATTTCGCGATTGCATCATTGCTAACAAATGAAAAGTTGTCCGTTATCTCATTGATCACACCTACTATACGATGTCATGTAAAAATAGCAATTCCTATAAGAGGTAAATCCCTTTTTGACAGATCAGATTAAAGAAATCTATAACAATGTATCACCGTACTTCATCACGTTTCACCAGAAGTTTGGACTTCATCCAAATTGGAATACAAATAGTTGTACAATAAATAAAATCAGTTAAAAATAAAAATGAAATGAAAGTATGAAAAATAACACAAAAATAAAGAGTTTGATTTTTAGTTTTATTCATGGATTAATCTTGATAAACTAAAGCATAAACCGTATACATTTGAAGTAAACATAAATGTTTACATCTACATGTATTTAATACATGTAGATATGTAGTCATGGAAAGTATATTATAATGTAAAGTTGTTTAAGCATCCGATGAAACATTGTACATATTAATCTAAAAACCTACCTGAAATAAAAACTTATTGACTTTTTTTTAAAACCTACCTGGTGTTAGAAGTCCTGACAGCATAATAAATACAAGCACTGAGTGTGTCATCATTTGTAAATTCTGTTTTGAAATAATTGTCAATATTTTGTTAGTTCGTAAAACAAGTCCTTTTAGTGGAATGTAGATCGTCCTTTTAGTTTCATGAAACATCCTCTCGCTGTTTGTAAATTATATTTCCTCAGTTGCAATATATATAACGAGTTTATTATTTAAATATCTCCTCGAAAACCTTTAATGATCTTAATCCTCGTTTGATCATATACTAACTTCAGTTAATTTGCCACACATTGTTGGCTTATGTACAATTGTGCGAAAATCCCAACAATCGCATTAATTACATTACCATACACAATTGTCTTAATGTCAAAACCAATGATCGTATCGCACACTCGGCGTGCGTTAATCGGTAATCTCTTCTCGCTTGTTTAATGAATCTCTTGCAATTTATGACGCGAATGGCTGCTGTTCTCTGATTGATATAAACTCATCGCCGCCCCCAATTCTTTCGCACATATATACTTACACTGGGTGTCCTTGGGTAATCTCATTGACCAATCAATTATGAGTATCGGATGCTAATTAATTGTTTTCGTCTTATTATCGTTATTATGTCACCACCAAAGGGTAGTGACATATACATTGTTGTGGTGTCCATTTTTGTGACGGTGGGCGGCAGTTGGTCAACGGCAGTAGGCGATTGGCCATCGGCGATTGGCGTGTGCAACAAACTCTTACAACTTTTAATAACTTGACAAATACCGAAGTTAATACTGACTTCATTTTTGCAAAATCAACCAAAAGTTTTCAGAAGTTCAAATCTAACTTAAGATTTAATATTTGACCTACAATGACCTTCGCAAGGTCAAAAAAGATTTAAAGGGTATTTTTTTCAACTTATTTCAATTTTTTTCAAAATCATCTTCTCCAAAGTTCCAAGTTCTCCATAGGTCGAATCTGACTAAAGACCTTCAATGACTTGCTCAAGGTCAAACGAGTTGTTCCTTCAGGGATCTTTTCAAGGTAAAAAAGGCCAAAAAGATATTTTTCAACTTGCTTCAATTAATTGACCAGATTTTCAAAATCATATACAAGTTCTGAAAATTACAATGCATCTAATCAATATTTGTTTTATCAAACGTGGTGCTCTATTCAATTCGATTCAATTTATTTATTTATTCCTTGATGAGCACAACGATACAATGAACATATATATAATATAACAAGTGACACAATTTCCAAGGTTAAAACATAATACAACGAATATTAAAAACAGGGTCAGGTCGAGAAATCAATTGGGATGTATATGATGAAATGCAATAAAGGGGGGACACCATTAAGTGTCAATGGGGGGGGGGGGTCGAAATGTATCATAGATAAGAGTAAACAAACTTATACATTGTACATTATTTCACACATATTTCACATAACTGCACAGTATTATACTCGTATAGCTAATAACTCACCCAAGGCCATTCGTTGAATAATTGTCACCTTGAGTAATGGTAATCCGATGCTAAGTCATCGGTCAATGATGTATGTACCCATGTTAAATCAATGCATCTTTGCTAAAATCATCATTTTCGAAGAACTCGAGTTGATCGAGTCTCAATAAATAGATCCATATTGGATAGTATTGCTAGAATATATTTTCTTTAAAATAATAAGGTTCCTAACCCTACTATCACACCAAACTAGTTCTCACTACGTTCTCGAAAACGGGCTTCAACTGTGTACGAACGACTGGACGTATTTAGAACCGTTTGGGGTCTATTTACAAACTTCATCGAAAGTTCTTGAGCGAGTAGGTCCCATAGAACTTAGAACATGCTCAAAATGCACTCGTGGTCGTAACGTTCTGCAATTAGAACGAGTGACAACGTACTATCGACGAGCTGGACATACTACGAACGGAACCGTCGTACTTCAATCCTACTAGGGACGTTTTAACAACGAGTTGAACTGTCTGAGGACGTATTGAGAACGAGTTAGGACTAATTGCAAACGTGTTTAAACTGATTAAGAACGTATTAAAGACTGCTTATGAACGAGTTGGCAAAAATATAGTTATCACACCAAACAAGTTGCCACTACGATCTTCAAAACTGGCTTTAAACTGTGTGCGAACAGAATGAACGTAGCTGCAACGTTCTAAGGACTATTTACGAACTTCATGAACCTTCTCAGACGAGAAGGTGATTTTAGATGGCGACCATACCGTTCTGTAATCAGGTCATGATGACCTTCTAGACTAAGCGTTATACGACCGTGGTGCGACCTGAACGAACTGCGAATGAGATGTACGTATTGAAGACTGTTTATAAACGAAGTAGCTAATTATTTTAGACATATTTCCCGACCACAGCCAGATTTTGCCCGTTTTACGACGTTTTTGTAGGACTGGCAAGAACGGGTAAGAAGTAGTTTGGTGTGATAGGGGGGTAAACAGGACATTGGGCTTGCTTTTTAGAACTTTTTGTTGGTACTATCAAGGCTATATCTGTAAATTCTGAGGGTGTTTTATGTGAAGAGGGGATTTTTGCAAGGTTTTGACCGATTTGGGATAAGAATAAATCAATCTAATTTTTCACTTCTTTACCATTGTCCAAAAACGATGCGACGGTGTTAAAATGTTGTTTTTCCTCATAATTCCCAGCGTCAGCTTGAAATCTGTGTCTAATAGAAGCGTTTCCAGATGTATTATGCATTTCCAATTTTTCTTTGAAAATTGCATAAAGTTTTGAAGTTTTTTTTAACAGAGAGTCGATGATCTCTAATAGTTATCCAAAGTTTTGATATATCAATGAACATTTTAATTTCATCGGTCAATAAAGGGAAACATTTGTCATAAAAGAACGGACGATGGTGGCAAAAATATCATGAGATTCATTTGGATCATTAATTGAGCTTACATTATTCAAATCTGTTTCCTTTAACATTGAGATAAATGTATCGATGCGCTCCTTATCGACTTTTCTGTACTTAATTAAAACTATTTTATTTTCTGAAGTATTCTTTCATTTTTCACTGGTCATTATCAAGCGAAGGTAACGGCCGTTACCCTCGCATTTAAGATGGCGGAGGGTAAATGTCGATTTCGATATTTCTTAGCTTTCAGCTTTCATCGAATTAAACTATTTTATAGTTGACATCATGCTTTGATAGTTTACCTCGACCAGGCTTATATGACATGGGAATTCTGGAGAATGATAGTTTCTTCATATATCGTGCGTGAGCGCCATAGTTCAACGATATCTTCCACTGCTTAAGGGAGGGTAACTGGAACTGTAAGATACTATAACGGTCATGAAACTAAAACCCAAATTACCTCCCCTTATGCAGTGGAAGATATCGTTGAACCGAGACGCCTGGTAAAATAACGTTTTATATCGGCAAAGAAATACACAACAGAACGCCTACAATATTACAATTTATTACATACCGTATTTGAAAACACCTACAATAACCTACAAATAAACATGTTTAGCATAGGTAATACATCCACCAGAGTATTAGCTACAGACGAAACCGTTTGAGAGGTGAAGACAATTTATGATTTCTCCTCATGATAAGGCTAAAGTACCAGTATACTCTATAAGCTTACCCAAAATATTAAAACATAATTTCATTTAGTGACGAGACGATTTATTGTATTATACTTATTGTTTATAAGGTATCCTTATATTACATATAAATTCTCCTTATAGTGGGCTGTATAGCAAGGTTGGTCGGGGTCGGGAGCTGGGGATAATTTTATTGCTTAAATATAACCATATCATCATCCTACATTAGAATCCACTCAGTCTAACATCAATTTCTGGTGCGAAAGTTGTCATAATAACCTTTCATAATATTCATTGTGTCATAATCATTATATCACGGATAACTAAATTTAATATAATTATCTATAGGTTAAATAGAATTCGTTAAGAAGGCGCGACGTCGTGAAGAATCAGTAGATAACTCTAGGTTTTGAGTGCCTACACAGGCTCACGTAACACCACTTTGTGAGGACCCTCGAATCAAGTACGGGATGTGTATATAAATAACACATTGTTTTTAGTATTTTTATCAACAATTAAATGCAGCTACCAGTTTTTTCAGATATTGATTCATGATTCAACATGAGTACACGTACATGTATAAGTATCAGTATAAAGAAAATATATTATTTCGTTTTTACACTTCTTAGACTTATTCGTGCATCACAACCATACTATGCTATTGATACATGATTGTACTTGAATATATTTAATGTTGACATTTAAGAAAGAAAACTATTGTTTCATACTTACATATGTCTCGTGTCATATTAATACTATTGAGATCCAATCAGTACAACATCTCTAAATAGATTTTATTACAATTTGTATAAATTGCATTCTATTTATTCTTTTCTTGCTTATGGTCAGTTTGTTTCATGAGCCCCTTAAAATGGCACTGTTTACAATTCTAATAAATATCGACAGATCTTTGTACAAACCTTAATATGGCCATAAGTATGAAGTAGATTTTTTGATTTGCGTCCTGGCAAAATCCAAATCATGCAAGGGTACAAGGAAAGCAAACACAAACTAAAAAACACTAACTTGTTTGCTGAGAAATGTATACATTTTATGGACATAAAAAGGGACGACATGCCAATTTCCAGTGATTACAAACACATATCTATACACGTTATACAATATTATTAAACGTAGCTATTATTCAAGGGTAAAAATAAGAAAATACACAATTTATGCCAAAGTAATCAATGACACTGTCAATTTTGACGCACATCAAATTATCCGCCATTTCGTCTGATATTGAACGAAATGCGATTGTACTTTCAGACACTTGTGATTGCTATTCGAATGTGTGTATTTTTCTGATTTACTCAAAATCGTACAACCAAGGGAATGGAAAACAAAGAATCTACTTCTTATGGCCTATCTGAAAATATGAACGATCGCCAAAATTGCTAATATTTAAATATTTTTTGGATAAATACAGGTAAAACGAAATGCAAATGAAAATATATTCTGATACTCATGGCATCTTTCTGTTTTAACAGTACTGAGAAGAAATGAGGAGCCATAGATTATCATGATGATGCAAATATGGCAATTATTTCTTCTGGAATCATTCAGGAAAAACATTATACGTTAAGAATTCTTCACAGCAGGCGAAAGAGACGTGTCCGGCTCTTCCACGCTCCGTGACAGTTGACCAGTAGTATGTTATCTTGATATACACCTTATTCACTCAGTATTAAACGTTGACATTCCTGCGTGAAACGCATTGATTAATTTGTATGCATCGATACGCTCAAAGAAATCTAGTAGACAATTAAACAAACCCAACTATCAATGTCCATTTATTTCTCTGAAATAGTGTGACACTTATTGAATACGCTCTTTTCTAAACTGAAAGCAATACGATGTTGTATGTACTTAGAATAAATAGAGTAAAAGCTGTTCGCGTCTTTTTATAGATACTGACTTGAAATAAATGAGTATTTTATAAACTGTAATTTCGACAAAATATTTTGATTGTGAACTATCAACACGTGGACACATGGCATATTTCATTGAGTATTACAAGGGGAGACCTGGACAAAATGTGAGATGAGGCAGAAGTAACGGAAGCGTTTGTCAATGACGTCATAATAGGACGGAGTGTCGGACCCAGTATTACAGACGCTACGAAAGCTTGATTTTTTGTGGAAAAGGTGCCCCATTTTGCCTCAGTCGTCCCCAGTGAAAATTTTACATCATGCAGATTTACCTGAATGCTAAATCCAATATTTTTAAGATTGTATCACATGCAAATGAAAATATTCATTCGTCATTTAAAGATGAATTGAACAACGTGAATTAAAGCGGTTCACCAATTATATTCAACCTTGACTTGGACTTAATGTTAAAGTTAGAAGTGAACATCGATATTCCATTATAGAGCTAAAGGAAATTTTCAGATAAGTCCTAGTTAATCTGTTTCTTCTGTTGATTTAGCACTCGTTTTGATACTTTTAAAATTTTAAAACACATATTTCTACATACATTTTCCATTAATTAAACAGTGTTTAATAAATTATACCAACCACTGTGAATGTGAATTTCGATCTTATTTTTCAGTTGACATTGTATAAAATGTTTTCGATGTCAAAGAATTTATGATATGCTTACTTATTTACTATATATTAAAAAGAAATCTTCAAATACCAAAAATAATATTTAAAAAATGACCCCTGCGTAATCACAAATAAATGATAAACGGTAATGTTGTGTGATGCTCAACAAGCAATACCATGTTCAGTGATATTAAATCTACCAATACTATTTATTTTAAACAGCGCTGCTTTAACAGGAGGAAGTTATTTAAATTGTGTCAATTCTTTTGGTGCTATTAATGAAGAACAATATGGCTGACCAGATGATGTAAGATAGTTTGCATGATTTGACTCAAACCCATTTTGATTCCTCGCAATCATGATGACGTTTGCTTTGGCTTAATTCACGAAAAGCTGAAATTCAGTATATCAACGTTTCCTTATTCATGAATTCACTTCATAGTTTTTTTGTACAATATATAGCTTTCATATAACTAGGTGAACCCTGCTAGAAAATCAAAGTAAACGGGCTTTGATTTAAGACGTTGACGTCATTATGCATAAGAGCATTGTATTGAATGTTATATTGAATGTAGTAAATGTATCGAATAATTGTATTAAATAAATAAAAAAAAGTAAAAATAAAATAAGAGCGGAAATAGTCATATCAGAAAACGACCAAGCGTTTGAACTCATAAGGGATTAACGTTAGAATTGATTAGTTGATATCAGTAGATTAGAATTCAGGTGAGCCCCAGGGGGAGGGGGAGATCTCCCAAAGTTCAGCCTTCGTATTCGATCACGTGGTACTCACGTGCTAGATCCATATAAGGCTTACATGACCATATAGGAATCCAACTGACCGTTGTCCGCCATTTTGAATATCATGTGATAGATCCATATAAGGTTTGTATGACCATATAGGAAGTTGTCCGCCATTTTGAATATCATGTGATAGATCCATATAAGGTTTGTATGACCATATAGGATGGCTAAGGGGAATCCCCGAATACGAAAGAATATGATAGTATTATGGGAGCTACTCACTTCTTCTGGGTGAGCCCGAAGCTCACTTTATGCAAACGTACCTTTACATCAGAATACAACAGAATACAAGTAGGATTGGCTCTCAGAATGCAATCTTGATGCCTTTTTACATATCAAAACATTCATAACACACAATAAGTGACCAAGATATTAACTCGAATATTTTGGACTGCCGGGATTCATATAATTTATGTCATTTTGAAAATATCGAGATTGCATTCTGGGAGCCAGTAATGAAAATTAATAGTCCGATGTTGTAAAAATCCCTTTGGATTGAATTTGTGACGCCGACGTTAACACAGGGGTCAAATTACAAATTACAATTCTAACTATATCAATTAATTTAATGTTTCATAACTAAGTAAAAGGAGATCGTAAGACCATAACACAAAGGTGTGCGTGACACCCCCAATATATGAATAATATGAATGGATATCACATTTGCGTCCACGCTCGAGTCTTACTTAAAAGTAGGGTATAGATAACTAATTATAACTATACGGGAATACGACTTGTTAAATAGAGTTGTTATGTAAATGTCTGCTCTTAAAATGTAAATAGTCCTTGAAAATGTATCGCGGAACAAATGAAGCGAATCATGATGTTACGGAAACCTGCTAGTTACAAAGCTGATTAAATAGCTAGTACAATTAACTTTGCAATATGGATAACAAGTTGCCACCTACTACAGCACAGCTAACCCATTCTGATGCTCAGACCAACTTTGCCTTGCCAGAAAGGCACTGATTATCAGTGATAGGAGGCTGGAATCTAACGATGCAGCATCTAATGACATTTGAGCCGATTTTCGAAATGTCACCATGCCGATGATTAAGAGTTTTTTGCCCGATTGTTCGGGACCGTACGCTAGGAGATCATCGACCACTAATGGTCCATTTTAGACGTCGCTTTTGAGCTTTGAACGCAGAATTACCGACATTTTCTGACCCACCCCCATTGGATTCTATCAGTACGACCACCTTGGGATTTTTCAATTCCATGCTCCCATCGGCATGTGTCCTCTAAACCGCCCGATGTTCGAACGGGTGCCGTACGCCAATCGGTGCCGGAAAGAACATCTACCTGCTACCGTACGACAGTCAGATCATCATCAGATGGACTTGCTATTGCGATAGTGTAAGGGGCTTCCAATATGTTTTCCATGTTATCTAGTCACCTGGTGGTGAAACTGGTAACTACCTACTGGCATCTGTGTTGATAACCGTTTTCTAGTTCATAAAATTTCTGGTATCCGTAACGCTTAGAGGTGGGAGTTAGATTAGCACGGTTATCTGTATTAACACGTTGATCTGTATTGAAAAATAGGGCCAACTTAACTAATGGCATCGGCTTAGATATAAGCACTTATTATTTTTCAGGATAATGAAATCTTCCAATATTAGATGCGTCATAAGGGTAGGTGTCCAACGGTCGCTTCAAGGAATCCTATCATCAATATAGCGAGAAAACCATTCATCCGTATAATTTAAAAGTTTACAGATGCAGGAACAAACTAAGGGCAACATTAAATCGACTTTGCTGCAATTGTTTGGTAATATTCAACGCGGTCGCTTTGATTCAGGTGTGCCTTGCTCAATTATTCTTTGAAGGTTGAGCTCCGCGAAAAATGTTTCAGTTGACTGGATGATGTCTGGAGCTTTGTGCTCGGTGGACGGGTTTTGTTCGTCATATATTACTTGTACGATCAATGAGAATCTAGTTTTAATGGGCTTTCCTTGAACCTCTTTTCTGCGCTTTTGAGTTAATGTCATGCTTATTCCTTAACCAATTTAAATGCTTTAAATACGCACTGCTTTATTGATAGATTGCACCAACAATACAATATTTCTTTAAACTGAAGGGGAAAGAGGTGGGGGATGTAAAGATATAAGCAATTGATGGAGGAGAAATGATGATGATCTGAGAAAATCAAAAATACTTTCAATATTTTGAGTTGGGATTCCTTGTCAGCATCATCGGGTTGACAGTTCATTCACAAACTCGATAAAGCTATATCGATTACGTATATGTAGGAGGGAACAGTTCTTATATCAGAAAAATGTTTTATTGGGACTTTAATTACTTTAATTTCATTCCTCATCGATTATGTCACTAAAGTAGATTTTAATAGGCTTGCTTTAATTGCATTATATTTTGTATTCTACTCAATACTTCCAAATACATCATAGCCCCGTCTGTGTTCAAACTATTAAGAAATCGAATACGAGGGATGGGGGGCACAGGAAGTAAGGAGGAGTGTTACGTTTTGGGTCAATTGCATGCGTTCTGCGTCAGTGCATATTTTCTTTACATTAACAGCGGGTTAATATTTAATGATTACATAAGGTTTAGATGTAAATTGCTATTCCCTAATGGCCATCAAATACTATTAATACATATTAAACACAGTACTCGTCCCTCAAAGGTAATCCCTATAATTGGATTGTATGATAATATCTACATTAACCGGTAAAAGTAGAAAATGACACACTTCAACACAATGCAGATATTACCTTTGATTTGATTAGATACTTTCGCATCGGAAATATTCATATCCGTGTTTATTGAAACTGTGCACTCATCAAAAAGTAATTTTGTATCTATTATAACATTAAAGACAGGCATGATTTGTATATCACTAATCGGGTATTAATAAGTAGTACTGAATTGTCATCAAATGATGAACGATGTGTTGGATTAGGAAGGATTAGCGGCGGAGTTATGACGAACATGAACATCTTCCTTTATGGTAGACGCCTTGTAGAATACGCGTTTCATCTCCTCTGCCAGAGCGAACTCTTGGCGCATACAGCCTGTCAGGCTATATAATCCAATAATAATTTCTAGTCAATGCTAGTTTTACTGAATGCTCAGATTGCGCTGACGTATCTAAATTTGACCTTCGTATTGTGACGTAACATGTGTAACGTCGGCCATTGCACTGATACTCCAAATTCCAAAACGTATAGTAGATTAAGATTAAGTTTAACTGTACTTTGCTAGCCCTCCCCCATTTCACCCAAATAAGTAAAATCGAAAAACCATATTAGTTCTGACAATTACATTCTTAGTACGTTAACCTCGTTTTAAGTACGTTGTCATATATTTGCAGAACGGAACGACATGGACATTCCTTCCCATCAGAGTCCGCCGATAAAGTACGAGAAAATATCATAAAAAGTTTCAACTACGTCCAATAGACAATTATTTTCAAACTTTTCCGAAAATCGATCAAACCGCATACGTGACGCTGCTCCACATACCTGTGACTCCTGTCACCATAACAACCATAACTTTTTTATTTTTAAACAATTAGTCATGGCAGTTGCAGGATAAATTGTAACAATGTAATTCTACAATCTGTAGCAATTTCATCTCACAACAGATAAATATAATGAAATTAGAGCATTTGTACCTTTACCTTCCGGACACCCTGTAATGCTCTACATTGCTGACTTGAACATCCGTGTCTTAATACTGATTTATCTGCAGCTGGATGTGACAAATATGACCCACAATGGAATAATGCATTACTTTATTTACAGTGTTACGTCTAATATTTGTCACTTAGCTTAATAACTGAAGTGTAGACTGACCTGATTATGGAAATATCATACAGGCCTACGTTTGAAAATTTCATTTTGCTCGTTTTATTAAGATTTCACTGATCATGCCCATGTGACCTCACCGGGCTTTTTTCATCAGGGTGCAAAACACCAATTTTATATATTTCGTCTTAGCCCATAGTTTTGACTGCGTGCTCAGCCATTATGGCAACCCTAATTGAAGAACGCGAGTCTTCAACGAACGACATTGATTCACCGTGGCTAGTCGAACTATGTGGATGCAGTCATATACATGTAATGTATCGGAAGTACCCGGCTCTGTACTTTTCAATGGACGAATTTTGCACTTTTGTTTAAATAATATTTACTCATCCGTGGAGATCATACTTCATTGATTTACCAAACCAGAGCTAGCCTATAAACGCACATTCTGTGATTTTTTAACGGCGAATAGAGTTCAACGAGTTCACTTGACCCGTTTTATCATCTCGCTCACAGCTGTGAGAAGGTATATGTATAATTTGCCATAGGTTTACTTCATAACGGAGAATAAAAAATGCAATTAATATGATTATTTCACGTATCCAAATATGTCTATGTAAAGTAAAATACATATCCAACCCATTTTATAATATTTTGGGGGTTATGGTATGACCTATCCGTTTTAAAAAAGCAATTTGATTATGATGTATCGTATGGATCAGTGGGCGTTATTTTTGGATTCAATTATCCAGACTTGCCAATCTAAAATGAAAAATTTTCGGGAGATTTAAAAAAAATTGCAGTACTTTTACGGTAGTTTTTTTCAAAATCCGGTAGTTTTTGCGGGAGTTTTTGAAGTTCTGAAAAAACAGGAGTTTTTACGATAGGTTTTGAAAAAACGGGAGTTTCTGCGGTAGATTTAAAAAAAATGAGTTTTTACGGTAGATTTCTGAAAAACTGGAGTTTTTACGGTAGATTTCTGAAAAAACGGGAGTTTTTACGGTAGATTTCGAAAAACTGGAGTTTTTACGGTAGATTTTGAAAAAAACAGGAGTTTTTACGGTAGATTTCTGAAAAAACGGGAGTTTTTACTTTAGATTTTGAAAAAAACGGGAGTTTTTACTGTAGATTCTGAAAGAACGGGGGTTTTTACGGTAGATTTCGGAAAAACGGGAGATCTTACGGTAGATTTCTGAAAAAACGTGTGTTTTTACGGTAGATTTTGAAAAAAATGTGAGTTTTTACGGTATATTTCTGAATAAGGGGGGGTTTTTACGGTATTAAATCCAGCGATTTAATTGGTTGAAATTATTATGACGCATGCGCAGTTAATAAATTAGTTAGAAATTATAATCTAAGATAGATGTCACTTACGTTCATTATTTCACAGCAGTCCCTACCCATAATGCGCCTTAAATTGCGGGAATATTTTGTTTAGCGCCATATAAAAAGAAAATGTATTCTCCCGACAGAAATATGACAGAATATGAACTGGCCCCCGTTTGTGGACATATGGTGTGCAAACTTATACCAGCTGATCGCAGAAAAGCAATTTGAATCATGCGAATGAAGTACTTTTAAGTTATTTATGAAAGAATCTATAGTGAACCATGGGAGCCAATCCTTCTTCGAGTAAAAGAAAGAAGCGTGCCTGCAATAATCAAGGTCACAAATGTGTCAAATTCCTTTTAAATTCGTTAGATTTCGACATCAAAAACGGAGATTTTACGGGAGTTATACCAGAAAACGGGAGATTTTACGGTAGTTATACCAAGAATACGGGAGATTTTACGGGAGTTATACCAAGAATACGGGAGATTTTACGGTAGTTATACCAGAAAACGGGAGATTTTACGGTAGTTATACCAAGAATACGGGAGATTTTACGGGAGTTATACCAGAATACGGGAGATTTTACGGGAGATTTCAGCAAAAATACGGGAGATTTTACGGCCATTTTTTAAAAAAAATTACGGGAGATTTTAGGAGAAATACGGTACGGGAGTTTACGGTAGTTTTTACGGGAGAAAACGGTACGGGAGGGGGATAGGGGGGTAAACTATGTGCGAACTGAATGAACGTAGCTGCAACTTTTTAAGGTATATTTACGAACGTCATGAACGTTCTCAGACGGGGAGGTGCTTTTAGAATTTTGAATCATGATGGCGACCATACCGTTCTGTAATCAGTTCGTGTGACAATGTAATTTAAACGAGATGACCAGCTACTAGATCAGGAACGTAATTGCCGTACTTCAACCCGACTAAGGACGCGTTATACAACGATGTGCAATCGGATATCAATTGCAATACGTGTGCACACCGACATGGTGCGATCTGAACGACCCATGCAGACAGATCACCTAAAAATCACATTCGTATGATGTGAGACTCTACATTCACCAGGAAAGTAGACACATTTTGTCAACCATGATGCAAATACATTTTTTACTGCTTAATAAATGATGAATGACAGTCATATTAAAGGGGCAAAAAGGCCTGTAGAGAGAAAATGGGAAAATGTTTAACTTTTTCTGAGCAATCAAGGCAACATTTGGCTTAACATCTTCTTTGATATTTTATTAAAATGTATGGATAAACTATCAATTTCAGCATTAAGAGGCCTAAATTCAGTTCAAAGCTTCAAAAAGGGGAAATCCACTTTTATATTTTTAAGATCAACCAAGTTTCAAGAGGAATATCAGCTGAAATAATGGTTATCTAGGGGGTTCCTTTGTGGATAATAAAAATAAATGTAAGGCTTGATGAAATATCTAAACTTAAATATGTTTTGATAGTTGAATGGAAAAACACGTTTACATAGTAAGGCATGTAGGTCCGATTCCCCCTTGTAGCATTAACATTGGTCCCGTAGAAGGCATACAATTAATATTTAAAACCCAACTATTATTCAAACGTATGATCGGACATAAATATGATGTGTACTTCAATGTAATATTAATAAAGTAACATCATTCTTATGTCCGATCATAAGTTCGAATGATAGTAGTATTTCAAATATTGATTGTATGACATGTATGAGACCAATGTAAATGCTACCAGGGGGAATCTGTGCTGCAGGCCTTACTTTTTATATATGCTTTTTTCTGTTTTGAAGAATTCGATATGTGATGTATATTTCTTAGTTTTTCAAAGAACGTACGTTCATGAAATTTGTTAATATACCTGTTATGGTTCTAAGTGTTACGCGGTAAACACGATACAAAAATATGTCATATTCCGCAACGAATATGGCATATTCTCTTGCGGTGTATGACAGATTCACCTGCGGTATATGGCATACACACTAACCAATGAGAACGTGATACGGAAGTACGTACGCAATTGTCAATTGCATCGATTGAACGAAGAAGTAAAACGTTATAAATTGTTATAATGATTACTGAATCAACAGTACTGTTTATCAAATATATTAACTTAGCAGAAGTATCAGTCACTAATCTCGCATAATAAGCTTACTCAATCAATCCAGAATTCATATATTAGTACTCGTCGCACTAATATATCGGTAATCCAGCGTAGTTTTACATTTAGAGTCGATTCTCACAACCAATCAAATCAAGGTTTTCTGTATCACGTTTTCACCTGCGGTATATGCCATATTCACCTGCGGTATATGGCATATTCCGCAAGTGAGTATGACATATTCCGCAGGTGAGTATCGGGTATTCACTGAAATCAATGTATCGCATATTCACTGCGGAATATCGCAGACTCACCTGCGGAATATGCCATATACCGCAGGTGAGTATGGCATATTCACCCGTATCACAAATACCGCACAACCATGAATGTATGCCATATACCGCGTAACACTAAGTACGTCCAATCGTTCGTACAAAGTTATACGAAGACAGTCGTATCGATCTAGAGTGGGCTGTAGAGTGTAACCAACCATACACATGTGGTTTTAACTGCACTAAGTAGAGGCTTAATTACCTTGATGCGGCTGAAGGTCTAGCACAATTGAGTATAGATTGTTCTATTTATATGCTTCATTTTTGCAAATCCACAATTAACCAATTCATCTATGATCATTAACTTTTTGTTAAAATTATTTTGCTGGATATGTTTTCATTTCCACAATGTCAGAACGATGTCATCTTTATTATTTTTAGTGGATTCATTTGTCAAATTTTGATCGTATCGTCATTTTCTAAATGTGGTAAACGCGTTAGAGTTACAGACAATGCGTTTCTCTTTCCGAGAAGAAGCAATTACTTCTTATTTTTCTCAATAATTACAGGTGGTGCAAAATAAGAACAGCAAAAATCAAAGATATTGTAACGACCTTCGATAGCAAGTCGCTACTACAGTCTCAGCTGTAGTGGCTTGCCCTTATGGCTCAGGGGTAGAGCGTCTGGGTCTGGCGGAAGGTACTCGGTTCGATTCCCGTACGGGGCATTGAATTTAGCACATTCTCTTTCGAGTTTAGTATCTGACTCGGTAAACTACAGCTCCCCGACGAGCGTGCCCAAGGGTCGTTACAATATGAAATATTCGTTGCTCATCAAGATGACCTAATCCTTTAAAACGTGTTCTTAAAGGCCCCATGTAAAGTTTGAAAACTACTTAAAAAACAATGGAGGCATATTTTGAAAATGGTCAATCCAAAAGACTTGAAATAATATCTTGATTACTTCTCATGTGGTTTGATTTTTGTAAGTTTATATACCAACACTCGCGATTCAAATTCTGAAGTGAAAATGGCGAGTGTTTAGATTTGAATTTTGTAGCCATGACATGACTCTAGACGGTAGAATATCAAGATGAAATGATGGGACATGCATCATTATAAATGATCTGGGGAATTGGCGACACATATATGTGAAGATGCTTTAAGTGCTGTGTGAAATGTAAATGATGATAAAAGACAAACAAGAAGAAGGAACGGACGGGATTCGAACCAGAGAGGTCATGTATACAGGCCACTAGCCTCACTACCAGACCATAGGGAGGGAATAGGACAAGGAGGATTGGCTCCCAGAGTACAGCATCGATATTCAGTTCCATATATGGTTATGTCGTGATACAAAATTCGAGATCCAGATTGACATAGACACAATAAGACAGACCACCGGTACCGTGCTTTATATAGTAAGAAGATATGTGAAACTGATGATTTGATTTTTGTAACATATTGAACTGTAAATGTCCGGAATGCAAACCAAGCACGAGGTTGCCATCTATAAGTTATCTAAGTTCATGTTGATGAAATAAAGTTGTCCTTAGTCGTAGTCAATAGATGGCGAAGAATTCTGTGAGATTAATTGCCTAAACAACAATGAAAAATGAATGAAAAATGACTCCATTAGATAGCAATTGATTAATATAATAACATATTTAAAATATTTACACACATCAAGTGAACAGTCATCTATAAGAGTACACGAGGCCATAACAACGTTTGCAATATATTAACGTCGATTTAGACTTCTGTTTATTTTCAGGAAAAAATATGTGCATTTGTAAATGATATATGATTATGTAAAAAGGGATAGCATTTAATAGATGTCAGCATAGCAATTTTTATCTGTCAGGAGAGAGTACACACAGTGTCTAATTCTGGCTGGATGTTACAACAAATGCTCGAAAATACTTGAATTGAAAAAAGATGTCACGCCAGCCTGTTAAAAAGGAATGAGAAAATGATGTGATTATTAGAATGTTTGTTTTTCCATTTTTCTTTTTTAGCTTGGGTACCATAGTACATAAATGTTATGACACGGGAGGTTTTAATATTTGTTTTTTTAATGAGGGATTTACACATATATGTATGTGTATCTCCCAGGGGCTCGCAGGGACCGAGTTAGAAACACATATTTCCCAAAGGATAAGCCCTGTATCTAAAATCGACCGCAGTGTATGACTCCTAATGTTTGTTCCATTTTCTAAGGTCCCAGCGATTAAAAAGTGATTTTATTATCAATCTTAAACCTATAGATAGGAAGTTTGCACTATTTTACAAAAATATTCTTGTAGAGCGGGATAGTCCATTACATGAAGATTATCCTATATAGTCGGTTCGGGATATTCTGAGTATCCTGAGGGCCGTAGGTTATCTCCTGTTTCTTTTTCGGGATAATATGCGTTTTAATTGTGTGAATACCAATTGGAGTTGAAACCAAATAATGAAATGTTAACAGTTAACTTAACAAAACTCTGAACAAAATAACCAACAAAATTAACATTTTGCTTCATATTGCAATTTTTGTACTTTTCAGCCAACATTGATTTATTGTTAAAAATGCTCAGCATTGCTGACAAAGATAGCATTTTTGCTTTTTGGTGTACTATGCAGTTCTTCTTTAGCCAACAATTAGAAAATCATTATCGTCCAGCAATGCGTCACACATTGCTCTCCTCTGAAAGTTAAAGGAATGTTCATTGAATATTCATAACTCAAGTTACTCAAGAGTAATACAGGGAGGTCGAAAATGTGATAAGGTGGAAAAAAGTAAAGGCATTAATTTACTTATAATTGAGTCATCTCAAAGAGGAAGCTGATTGCTACAAGTTACTCCAAAGAGATACTAAGTTTTCGTGTAATTACAACAACGAACAGATCCCAAGTGAGAAAATGGCGCATTTTCTACTATCTGAAAGCTTCCCCGTAGATTTAAACTGTAAATGACGTGCCAGAACCTTGATCGTATCACCACGTTTAGATATTACGACTCGAAAAATACTTAGTGCTAAGTCCGTCTGGCGCCGGCAAAAACAGCCAGTTTGGTCCATTTACGACATCCTTGTGTTCCCATATCACGACATATCAGATGTAGAACTGATTGATGACAGTCGCAGAAATGACACTTGATAACGCAGAGCCTTAAAAAGTAAATCCACCTTGTTATTTGTAATATATAATTCGGCGATAAGAAGAACCTTATGGGCGGTTTGGGATTTGTCGAGCTATCTCACTCACTTTATGCACATTCAACGAGGATGGAACACAAATTGATCGAGATCGTATCTCTAAACCAATATACCATCGCAGCTGAAACTTCATTAAAATAAGCGTAGTCTGAATTGGATTTGCGCTTTTAGGCACATTAGATGAATATTTCATCAATTTGTTAACCCCGGCTTCGATTATAAGCAGCTCTTTGGAAGCTTTATTACTATCATCAACAGACAACCCCTCGGCTAATAGCTATCTCATCACATAATCTACATGTTTAATATATATTTTATCCCTTTGATTGTCTTGTACGCAGTTTTTTCATCGTTGAATTAACCGTGGAACCAAGATAATAGACAGGTTCCAATTTCAGAATATCTCAAGGGAAAGGGTTTTTGAGGCATTTTTTAGAAAAAGCAACAGACCTATTTCTTCTGGATCAGTTTTTCATGCTGATAAAGATATTAAAAGATGACAGCTCAACGTGGTGGTCACGACACTGAATTTGAGCGTTTTTACCCCCCTAGGAAAATATTCTAGGGGGTACTATGAAACTAGTTCATAACTCAAAGGATACATAAACTATTGTTCTGAGTTCTACAGCATACATTGTTAGTACAGAGATGAATACTACCCTAAAGTTATAGGTTGATATCTTTGTTGGTTTCGGAAAAATACAATTAATTAGAAAAAAATATTCAATTTTTGTCATTTTTTCTTGCTTATTTTATATTTGTAGCTTCAAGCAAAATATGATAACTTAAACAGCTCAAAGTAGTATTCTAACAACATTTCTAAGCTATGTGTGATATTGTAATACATCTATTATAGTGATGAAGTACTATTTTGTAATTTTAATATGACTTTATAGTGCCCTACCCCTGGTAAATAGAAGAAAGTTGGTTTGGTTTTCTTCTGGTTTTATAACATTTTATTGTCTTCTTAGTTGAAGATACAATCAATTCTGTCAGTTAACCATGAGAAGCTTTACAATGGTTAACTATTCCCATGAATAGAGGGTTGGGACCTCAAAAATACTGTTAAGTGGCATCCTTGGGCAACCCTCTTCAGAGCATTTTCCTTATACTCCGATAAAATCTGCAGGGGATACTATAAGAAACCTATATATCTAAGATACTAATGAAGATACTGAATTCAAATTTTCAGGATTTGGTCCTGGTATGATAGGTAATCTGTATGACAAAAATGACAAAAAGAAAAAACTCTGTTGCCATAGTAACAAGAATACGACACTATTTGTTTCCTAAGAAATGTGTTTTAAGAGATTTTGTCATTCTCTTCATATTTTTAATTATAAATATGTCTACAATGTGGGATGATTAAAATTATGGTAAAGTAATATTTTCTATTGTTCTCTAAAACATAAGTTGCTAGGGCGACACATAGATCATAGAAAAAATCCTGAGATGATCGCTCTATTTGTCAGGAAATTAAAATGGAAACTGAAAAATGAGTTTCTTCCTACTGAATAGCAATTTGGTAGACCATGGCTGACACGCACAAGAGAAAACGTCTATCAGTTCTATGTCATTTTGTTGTTATTTTTATTTATTTATCGTGCTCTGGGACTTATAACACCTAATGCCGAATCTTTTCCAACTGCAAAGGAAGGCAAGATTTTAATAATGAACATTCATATATCTCAACAAATATGGCCTAAGATTTGGACAATGATGATGAAACTCTGAGGGAAAATTAGACGAAACATTAATGTGAGTGGTCCAAAAATAACACTTACATGTTTTGAAAAAGTTATGCTCTCGGGTGAATCAGTGCTCATTTAAGGATAGTCTGAATCAGGTGAATTTTTTAACCTAATTGTACCCCTCCCCCAAAACCCCCAAATTTTGACAATTGTCGAAAAGTGGCAAACAACAATCATAAAGATGTGGTACGATCTCAGGTCAATCAATAAAGTTCACAAGTGACACTCTATCTTATGAAGAAAATATTATCGTATTTGAAGACATGTCAAAAATTTGGTGGAAATAATTTTGTCACTCCTGATTTGACCTGGAAAGGTTCAGGTAAGTAATCACAAACAATTTCAGACAGTTATATCTTTGATTATGACTATTTTCTGACCATGAAGACAGGTATACAGGGATAATAAAGTCAATCGGACTCAGAGATATTTCACTAGCAATCAACCCATCAATATATTTTTTCAAAGTTGTTGACCTCATTTTCACCAAAAATGCCATCATTTTAACAATGTTAACAATTCGGTGTCTTTAAAGTCCCTGGAGCAATCCACTTTTCCTCTTAGGAAATAGAACATGTCTCAAAGCATATTCTAATTATGCATTCAACAATATAATTAAAGGTTGCATCTTTGGTAAAAATTAGGTCAACATTTTTAGTAAAAAGTATGTTGATTGGGCCATTCCCTTTAATATCACTTAGGTCTGGTTTCAATCATTATATTTACTTTTCTTGAAGATAATGAATAGATCTAAAAGACATACCCATGTTCATGGTCAGAAAATATTCATAATTCAAGTTAGAATTGTCTGAAGTTGTTTGCGATAACCTACATGCTCCTTTATAACATTATTATGTAAATACAGTAGAACCTGTGTAAGTGGAACACTCTCCGTTCTGCCACAAAGCGTTCCACTTAGAAGGTGTTCCACTTATGGAGGTTTTGGGTTCGCAGAGAACATACAAGATCAAATATAGGATTTATATGTATCATTGGAAATATGATTCTCCCTTCATTAAAAGGCAGGTATATACCATTAATAATCCATTTATTTCACTCAAAAAGGTATCTGACATTCTTAATCCTCCTCATTCTGCCAAAAATGTTTTCTGACATTCTTAATCCTCCTAATTGTGCCAGTCTCGGGTACAAAGATTAGGCAATTAAGTTTTAAAGACTTGTTCCTACTGCTAATAATTCAATTGTTTTTAAATGACATTTTTAATCTTACTTATTAAGTTTGAAACAAACAGCAAGGGATATTAATTAGTGGTAGCATCATGTGTCCAGTTCTACAGGAGGTTAATCCAATTTTCTGAATGATAATCTTATGAAATCCTAATTTGCTCTTTATCAAATTAATTATTGGTTGCATCACATGTTGACCTCTACAGGAGGTTAATCTATTAAAATCCATTAAAGTCCTTATTTGCCAATTATCACAGTATTACCTGTTTTCATACCCAGATATCATTGAAGGAGATTAATTCTGTTTACATATATCAATATTGAAATCTATGGAAATTGACTGTTCCACTTAGCAGGTTAATTTTTCAATATGGGGTGTTCACTGTTAATGTTTGGAGGTGTTCCACTTACAGAGGTTCAATTAACATTAAGTCAATGGGTTTTTAAAAAGGGACTTTGAAAAGGCGTTCCACTTGGGAGGTGTTCCACTTACAGAGCTGTTCCACTTAGCAGGTTCTACTGTACATTACTTGTGCATGATGACCACCATAGTCTAGTTGCTCAAATGAGATTAATTGATGATTATAATGTTTAGACTTTATGTCAATGTCCAGACTGTATGCCAACCTCTCTAGTATGTGATTACACTAGATTTCATTATGATACATGTACTAAATTGAAAACTTACATATAAAATATCTTAAGTCCTATATTCTAGTAATAAATGAATTAGAATGTCACCTAACATTTGATGATGGTATGAATTTATTGATTTGGTGTCTATCAATACATGTTTCTAACTTAATGCTGCAAAATGATAAAATTCACCACATCCACTTTCTTCAATTTTCCAGGGGTAGGGCACTATAAAGTCATATTAAAATTACAAAATAGTACTTCATAACTAAAATAGATGTATTACAATACCACACATAGCTTGGAAATGTTTTTAGAATACTACTTTGAGCTGTTAAAGCTGTCATATTTTGCTTGAAGCTACAAATATAAAATTGGCAAGACAAAAATTATGTATCTTTTTCCTGTTTTTTGTATTTTTCTGAGACCAATAAGGGTATCAACCTATAACTTTAGGATAGTATTCATATCTGTACTAGCAATGTATGGTGTACAACTCAGAACAATAGCTCATATATCCTTTGAGTAATGAACTAGTTTCATAGTACTCCCTAGAATATTTTCCTAGGGGGGTAAAAATGCCAAAATTTAGTGTCGTGACCACCCCGTTGAGCTGTCATCTTTTAATATCTTTATCAGCATGAAAAACTGATCTAGTAAAAATAGGTCTGTTGCTTTTTCTAAAAAATGCCTCAAAAACTTGAATTATTTGAATTGGAACCTGTCTATAAAGCTAAACGCTTCGACATCGCCCTGACGCTGGAATTGTAATTAGAACCAACATGAACAAATTATGGAGTTCGTCATACAGTTTCTAGACACTATCATATTTAATTTCGTTGGTCTAAACATTTGTTGTTTCTTGTCTTCAATTAATTCAGTGCGTCGATGGTAATTTTTAAATTGCATTTTCAACCCTCTTTTTTTAATTTTTTGGCTTATTTTGAGTATTTTTTACCCAAATGATTGAGGTAAATGAGTATCAGAAAAGGTAAATGTACGATGCTTATTAATAGTATTTAATAGTAATATAAAGTAATATAAAAGTAATATAAATACGAAAAGTCTAGTGTCATATAATTAACAATATGTCTGCCCTTTTGAACAATTGCGATTAATCTATTTCTGTTTATTTACACGCAAAATCATTTATATACCTTGTTTTCACTAAAATGGTTAAATATCTTTGAGGATATCTATCCATTTCTATAATTTCTAATTTTAATTACAATATGCCTATCGCATTTAAGATTTCAAAAATTTCCTTTGGTAAGCATGACTATTGTTAGTATTTTGGAATGCGGACTTTGACTGTTCAGAAAGTATAACAGACAGAATCATAAGAATCGTGTTAAATGTTGTGTTATAATGAATCGAATGTAACAATATGTTACTCATCTTCGAGTTGTATAATTTTGCTAAATATGAAAATGTGACGCAATGCAGACAATCCATTTTTCATAACATGAACAGACGAGGGTAGGGGGTTAGATATTATCCTGCCTTTAAGTCAATACGGTGAGAGCAAAATGTCAAATTATTATTTACTAGTATTTCCTTCTCTCTCTGTTATCTATTCCCCTCCCATTCAGCGGGGAAAGTGTGTACAGGGTGTTTCATATGTATGCACCCCCCCCCCATAAACTCACTATGTAGCAGTATGAAACGAGAGTATCCAGCGTTCTGTCATTATCTAGCCAGTCTATATCCTGGTTTATGTGAAAAATAAACCAATCTTAAGAAGGATATATTTGGAGGTAAAATATTATTCCAAAAACCTTCTTTTCCTCATTCCATCTTAAAACGAGCCAACCCCTATCAAACAAAATGTAAACGTTTGTTCGGGAAATGAATTTTTAAAATGAAAGCATATGTCCGATTGAATGAGTACTGATTTATGAGGGGTAAGGTTACTCGCTGGCGACGATGATGGCACAATACATTAACAGAGAACCACAAGGAGGGTAAGACCGTAGTGAACAGCGCACACGAGCGAGCCTCGTCATCTTTCACCGCTCTATACTCAAACTAAGAGAAAGTACAGAGAAGATAGAAGCCATATAAAAGATAAATAGCTTCCATATCGCGGTCCCGAGGCAAGAAAATAATCCGTATCGTCGTTTACTTTTCTTATCTTAATTGCTTAATGAGAGTTGTATCTCTTACTGGTGAAAACAGCAGAAAACAGAGTTCAGAGGGAAACAGATCTTTCAGTGGTGACAAATTGCAATTTCATTATCTCTGGTGGAGATATGATACGATACGACCACGGATCACCGCATCATTTTGATGCACATGTAGACTGTCTCGGGTTGTTTTTTATAGTTTTTGTAGACAAGAACATGTTTATGTAATCTAAACAACGGGAATAGTTCGTCCCATTGTACCATTTCGAATAGTTTGTTTCCGTTCATTTAATACGAGATAACGTTTTATCTAGTATTATGTACGAGGGTCTAACATCTAGAGGAGCCAGAATGAAGGCTCCGGTTTATCCAAGCAACTGTGTTTACATCTTGACCATGGCGAGGAAAATTGTTTTTCAATCATCAGTGTAGACTTGGGAACGAGTCTTAAAATACACTGTTCGGGGTCTTCTTACTTTACTTCCATTAAATCGGGGTTCAGATCGGTCCACATCTTCATACGCGTCACACTCGCTCACGTATTTCAGTCCCCGTTATACGTTACTTCGTTCTCTCTGATGTTGCCAGTCGTGCCTGTTCACACATTGCTCAAATATAAACTAACACCCTAAAACACAGAACATCATCTCAGTTACCAGCGTTGACAATGGTAGAACATGGGTGGCCAGAGGGAAAGTAATTTGTTGTCACTGACACCTACAATAAAGATAACCATCGCCGCATTCCTAAAGTTATACGAACCTCTAATTTTAGAAATTGACTGGACATTTTAATATCTTTTAGCACTATAAATCAGAGATGCCACTTTGTTTTGAATTATTCTTTAATATACACCGTTGATTATATTTTAAAATGATTAAGTTCTTGGTTGTGTGATTCATATTTAATTAGAAAAAGCGAGGCCATAAACCCACGTGAAATCGAATATACTAGCGTCATTTTGAAAGTTATGTATGTTTGGATTTGAAAAAATCTACCATTAGATGTTGTTATGCTATGGAACTTGCCAGGGTGATGTCACACAAAGTCATAAATAACTCCGGGAAATGTCAAAGCGTTATAAACAACTGTCAGGCAGTAGCCAATCATCAAACAGTCCACAAAAGGTGGAAGGGGGCTACTTAAGTGACTAGGCAACAAATATTTTTTCTCCCTGAATTGAGTTACGTCAATAATTGAATAAATACACCTACAGCAAAGCATGGGTTTTATGTGTGAGGTTCCTTTTCCTGCTGGTCAAAAGGAAGAGAAGTGGAAATCTCCGAAGATGTAATCACGTGACTTCTTGTCACGGTATATCTCCAAATCATATACACACATGATAAACAAAATAAAATATAAAATCTGTACATTTTCACTCGTAATTGCACTGATAAATCTTGATTTCAATCAACCATCATCCCGATTTTAAATTTAGATTTTTTGTCTCTACCTTTTCACTAGCGCCCTAGCTCTGTTATCCACCTAAATAGAGAATTCTCCGTTGATCCGTTGTATTGAGTTAGGTCTCAATTTCAAAACCTTTCCTTCGGACTAGTTTCGTTCAGTACCCGGCATGCAAACGCCCGGGCATTAAATTGAGCTTTGGGCAATGATTGACATAATGGGTAGTATAGCGACGCTTCATTCAATTCAAGTGTTGAAGATGAGAAACTCTTACGCTTGCCATTTACGAATTGTGAAAATGATAAATTAGTATAATCTCACATCAGGAGGCAGCGGGAATAGTTAAAGGCCCCATGTAAAGTTTAAACCACTTTGGCTTATATTGTAGTCTTACCCAATGTTATCAAAGTGTGATATGTGAAACTTTTTTTTTTAATTTCAAAAAGTGGTTTTTGATAGACTTTTTGTTCCAAAATATGTGAATTTATTTAAAACCAACTTTTAGAGGTCACTCATATCTTCTAATTAGCCACAATTCATATCAATGCATAGCATTCATCCTCCCATGTGTTTTGCCGAAAAAATTAAGAAAATCGGTTGATAAACAAGCGAGAAATGAACTTATCAGTGCATGAAAATGGTTCTGAGAAAAATGCATTTCAAAATTTTGGTTCTCATAGAAACCAATGGTACAATGATATTTAAAACATAATTTATTCTTCCTTTTTACCTGGTAAGACAATCAACATTGTTTTTTTATGAAAGTCTAACATATTTAGAAAAGATTGACATCGAAAAAGAAATTTGAATTTTTTTCAAAAAGTTTTTGGTACCTTAGTGACATCACTAATGTTTCAAAATATTTTTGATATGTTAAAACATTGAAGTGGCCCATTAAATATGGCATTTTATTATTGAAATAGTGTGTCCTTTGTTCAACCCTTGCATTGGTGTTAAAAAAATAATCATTTTTGAAATGCATTAAGAAATATTTGATGATTAAGAAATTTCCACTTTTTTGAAAAATGGCGGGGAATTTGAATAATTGAGAAATGAAATGCTCACAACTTTTTTTTCAAAATTTTTTTTTTGTTCAAAAATCTCTAAAATCACTTTTTGAGTCCTGACAAATAGTAAATGAATGATAAAAAAATATTTTCAAACTTTAGACGGGGACTTTAAGGTCTTATTCCAGTGGTGAATGTAAATGAATGATCCGAAAGCCAATGACGTACGAGGTATTTTATCCAAGTTGCATTGCCCTTTCACAGTTAACCTTTTGGCAACGGGAAGCACTTTCATTTTCGATTGAACACAATTAATATATACAATTTGTAAGGTTAGAACTAATGATAAATAATTAAGTTACACTGCAAATGTTTTGAAACCCAGTTTGTGTAGATTTGATAAATAAATTGCTAAAACGAGAGTAGTTTTGGTGAACATGTATTATGTTTCAAGTTTTCTTGTGTTGGTATTCGATAACTATGTTTTAAGATAAAAACTACAATAGCGTGCTTTGTATTGTTATGTATCATAAAAGATAAGACACGATAGAATTATATCATTGAGATATTCCCTGATCTTTCAAAAATAAATAACTATTATTTAGATTTCGAGATTTTCTAAATTGCCACTTTAAAATATTTTGTTGTACCGATGTCGTAAATCCAATGCCCTTCCAACAACCGAGCATACATTTATGATCATACGCCATGACATCATCTTATGTTGTATCAGATGTTGGTCTTGAAACCTTGAATTGCGAAGATTCTTCATGGAATTGGTCGATCTTTTTTAGCCTTTTCATCGAGATTAAATTGCCACTTGGTATGGTCGTTATTCAAGACACTTAAAGGGTGACGCATATCGTTTAGCAAATCGAACGCTCGTTTCTGGTGTTGCTCACCGTTTAGTATAAAAGGCCCGATCCCGGAATAATACTCAAGGGTTCACAGGCTCGAGGTCGTTGTGTCAACACCTCTAACTGTTATATAGCATAAGTATATTATAGATCGTCACATATTTATAAAACGGTGATTTTTATTTTGACAAATCAATTCCACATTTATGGGTGAAGTTTCAGGATCTTCTATTTGTGTCAGGAAAAATTGACATCTAAATTTCCCCATAACGTAATAGCACACAGCTTGGTATATGAAATATCCTACAAATGAAACAAAGCAGTTCTAATACAAGGATTTATATTGGCTGTTGTACATATTCTTTGAACGCAATCACTCTATGGATAATGTTTTTAAAATCATTATAAACGGATTACTTTATCTCAAAGACAATTCAATAAACTGGATTTTACAGAACTCCCCTTATTTCTTAAAAATGGACTGATCCAGTCGATTCGCCTGGAGCCGCCATATTGTTTTTATACGGGATGCTTATCGGAACCCTTTAAATGCGCAGGAATGCAACATAGCGAATTAGCCAAGACAAACTACCAGAAAAAGATGATCTGATAAACCCGTGATAATGTGCGAAACACTGGTAATTCTGGTGGTAGAAAAATGATGAAACGCAGAAGTACGTTACAAGTTGGCCCTTGGATTAGCTGAGATTAGCTTTGTATTATTTATGACCATTCGAGTAAGATCTTTGGCCATATCGTGAGAAGTAATATTTGTTAAATGGTGTAAGGCGCCAGTTTAAATCTCACAACCTCTCCCCTTGACAGAACCGCAGTTAACCGCTATCGCCGACGAGAGGTCCTGAGTGTTCTAGAGTGGCTACCACCATGACTACTGCCAGCAGGCCCCATGTCAGGTCTAAGTACCACCTCGGCATTGCGCATCCCATATGCTTGTGTATCCGATACCTTCTGAGGTCCTATAGGTAGATAAGATATAGATATACATATATTGATCGCGATATCATTCTAATCGGCTCATTGATATCACTATCAGCGAGCATCGTACATTTACTGCGCTCTCTCGGCCAGATTAAATGATATCATTCGAAAACCATAGGATATTATTTTCATATTCGTATTTAGTAGAAGTGGGATGGATATTTTCAATATCTGTCCCGCTAATTCCGGAGTTCGCGACTTACAGATACCCCTGGTCCCGACCAAGACCAATGTCATCAATATCCTATTTGAAAATATCTAAAATTGAAAAATCTCGGTTATTGTGATCCCGATCGTACAGAGCAATTTAGGATTCAGGCTTTAAACATTCGGGTAAATGAATTGTGAATGTTTTTAAAGATGCATTGAGACATAACCTTAGAGAGGCTAAGAGAGCACAATCAAGACCATCTGGACGTTTTTGCATGTTGAGTCGTATGACACTTTCATCTCTTACGAACGAAGAAGTTTCAAATCCTCCCACGTCAGTGCTATACTAGTTAAACGATAATAACTTTCAACGAAGCTAATTAAATCTAAGAATTGGATATCCCGGGGAAATCCCTCTGTTATCCGATTGGTCATTGGAAAATGTAAATCGAGGCTGATTGAGTGACGTCAAGGGAATTCCGTGAATGGCAGTTCTCAGTGTGAGGTTCCATATATTCATCCGCCAATATATCATTTTGCCCCACTTGCACACGGGCATGTTGTTTTCTTCTGATTTCACTTTCAATGCTGTTCTTTATCTCTTCAATGGTCCTTGGGTTGTCAACATATACATTTTTGAGACAACCTCGGTGTCCGTGTGCAAGTGGTTTTGGGGGCAAATTGGTGAAGTGAATAGTTCTTTTTTGACCACCCTTTAAATGTTACAAAACGTGGTTTGGGCCCTTACATTTAAGAAAACTGTGTTAAGTTTGTTTTCATATTACATAACAAAAGTAAGGTTGATTTCTAGACACTAATTTGAGAATTGTACACGAATATGACCAAACTCATTGTATGATCTGCAGTTACTACTACCTATAGTCACTACGACCATACTTAGTAGCCGAGACAACACAAGTCCCAAGTCTGTATATTTACTCTCATTGCTTCACTTTTAAGAGTTAAGTCACCATATTTTGCATGCACATTCCTTGGAGAAATCCTAACATAGACTTTAATTTTGCACAAAATGGAAAATTTTGATTATAGACCAATCAAAATCAAATGTTTCCCTTTAACAAATAAATTATTATCAAAACCAATGAAATTCTATGTTAGGATTTCTCCAAGGAATGTGCATGGAAAATGTGGTGACTTAACTCTTAAAAGTGAAGAAATGAGAGTAAATATACAGACTTGGGACTTGTGTTGTCTTGGTTACGATATAATAGAACAGAGATATATTGTGAAAATATCAAGCTACCTAAGACGCCGATAGGTGGCATGCTTGCCTGGGTATGATTTTGGCCACGGCACTAAGGCCCAGAAGCTGTCTTACATATTTACAACATTCGAAGTTACAATGGACTGTTTCTTGTTTATTGATGCTGCCATACGTGCATCCACTATTTTCTAAATGTTTTCAAGATACACGTGCTTCGAGCTCTCGTTTAAGATTTCAAAGATATAAGAACTTGATATGGATGACATGCCGTCTTAATTTAATAACAATCGTTTTTGGATTTTTTTCTTGTGTTGTATTATAACTAATGATTAATTTGACTGGAATCAAAATGGGACATCTTTTGAATGTATTATGGACTCTCAGCTCTGTAATTTTGTTTAAAATGTTGCCCATTGAACTATTTTCCTCATAATATGAGCTGAACTCGCGGTCCATTCATTTAAGTAATACAAAAAAGTTCACGAAGTCGCAAAATTCAAAGAGTCGACGTGATCATTTATGTAGTCATATAAATTATCTTCTTAGACGATTGAGGATTCCCTTCGAACATACTCCTATTCGGCATACTAGTTAAATAGCGCCCCTGAAGACCCCTTAGAAAAAATTCATGGTAGGTCTTCAATGTTGTAGAATTAGTAGGCATTGTTTATTTGGGTAGACATTTGTATTTGTTTTTTTCCTTAATGCTACCCATTGCTGTTTATGATTGAACGCAATGTGCAGTCCATGTGCTCAGACTTTCTTGTAATTGTAAACCTCGTAATAATGCAATACATACAAAAGATGTAACTGTAGATTATTAACAGTTACAAGGGTCCAAGTTGCGATTGTATTTGCGGAACAAATGAGACACGTGCATTGCTTAAATGGGATAAATTCGTGTCAACTGTGTGTTCTCAAAATAAAAAGGTGTCCCTGCCTTTTTTACATCTAACATATTATATTATTTTTATAAACATTTGCATCAACCCTTTTTGTTTGTAATACGTTTTCACTTTTTTGTAGTTTGTAGTTATACTTTCAAAATATGGTAATTAAAGTTAGAATTCAATTTTTTATATATATAAATTATTTGAAATGTAATTTAGCATGGTGATTCATACAAACTCTCAACGAAATTATTTGCAATACTGGCGCACCCGATATAGAACATTTTGCGTATAGGTGGATGTTCTCACTTATTTAGCTTGGGCATCTTATAATGAATTGCAATTTCAAGAACAAAGTTAAACCCATTAATTGGTCAATTAGGAGCACATATTAAGATGCAATTTCGCAATTGGGAGTCCATTCTTAGAATCCTCAGCCTCAAACTATTAAAGCACACGACTCGTGAATTGTGGTCGATTGGATGTATGCATTCATGTTTTGTATTATGACCGAGCTTAGATTTTTAATATATAACTGATAATCAGCAGAAAAAACAGAAATAAAACATGCACTGATTGAAGGGTAACAGATTAGAGAGTATACGTTTTTATATAAGGAAATAACATCGTTGATGCCCAGTAATTCAATGAAATTACTCAATAAAGATGAGTTACTTACTTACATAAAAGTTGAATATCACAATAAAAAACAAAATAGCATTCTTTCACTTTGCAGTGTCATTTTGGAAATTTGAGAGTTTATAGTTAAATGTTTCGTTCGGGAAGTGACAATTATGGTTGAAAAAGTGGTGAAATATGAGTCTGTAATGACAAATAAATATGTAATTTAATTAAACGTATCTGTCTTCACCCACCAACGTACCAAGTTGGTGAAGCCCTCTCCATAGACCCTGTATACTTCATCATTCACGTATGTTTCTATTCCAGGGAAGTAGACCATGATTCTAAAGACATCGTGTTTAACAAACAAGGCCGCACCAGGGTGCCGTGATGGATGGATAAGCCCAGGGGTTGGGGCAGGTACCTGCGGAGACGAGACCATCGACTTCTTGTCAAACATACGTCTTCTAAAGAAACCAAAGATCAGGGTCACTGAGCTAAACAAATTATGACGGCTTCCATTTATAATGTGGGTTTTTGCGAGGCACCAACACAGCGTGCTTCGCTCTTTCTACTGTTTTATATCCCTTCTCGACGACACTGAAATAACCGAGATAAAAGAACTTACATTCAATTAATGCAAAACGTGTTTTGATTACAAAACGATGAACTAAACATCAATAGAGTCAAACTAGTCTAGATGACACCCTTTCAAACATTAATAATGAACTAACCAAGTACTATATATCCGTGCTGTATGCTTCTATTGGCGTACAGATACTAGAAATTTGTAAAACAAGCTTATAATCTCAAATTATTTTAATCAGGCGAAACACCGTATAATGTGAAACTCGCTAAAAACGCAAAGATGCTCAATGGTTAAAACTCGACACTGATACACGACATAAAAAATTGAGCACGCGAAACTCTAGGACCAACAAACAAATTAAATCCATCTAGTACCTACCCCCTTTGGGTGTACTTATTTAATTGATATTTAAGGTTTCAGTTCGCACCTTAGAGATGAGCTAATTAGAGAGTACACCGAGTGGCAAAGAACTTGAAATTCACTCGACAGATGTCATTATCATAAATGAATTGATCTTCTCAGGGTGAGCTCTGTATCAGTCAATTCCTTCATCGTTGAAATGCTGCGTTGTTTTATTAAATCGCTTATTGTATGCTCAATCAGAAGTATATAAAACGCCAATATTTGCACCATTTAGAACTTCCAACATGGCCCCTTAGGCGGGAATGTCTTTAATTTGTAATGTTTGATCTTTTTTGACACATTAAAAACGCGAGTTCATTGATTGTATGAAGAAGACATCATTGAAAACGTTTTGCTGGCTGCGCTTGGACAGTCAAGGCCTGTTCTGTGTTAGTAATGACACTGTCCCGTTGCTTTATAGCTCTAAAGCTGTTATCGTGTTGATCGCTTAAAGTCATTTATTAACCGAGGGAACATTAAATATGTCTATGTGTTTTAAATTGAGAATATTATAAACACAAATCATATGCGACATTGCGAGTTCATTTTAACATCACCTCTAAAAATAGCTATCTTGATTGAGGTTTTATAATTGTCGTAATTGAATTATCGGGGCTTGCTCTATTTATTGAAAAGTACATGTACGTAGTGGATTATTTAACACATTACGTTTATTTCCGATTCTTGTTCGGTTTATGCATTATACTTTTTAGGCAGTATTATATGTGTCTTTATAGTGTGCCTTGTTTGGTGTACTTAACACATTCAGAGTGACAGGGTTATTCGAATAGACAAAACACAAATTCAGTTATACAGGTTAATTAATGGGAGGGGTGGAATATGAATTTTATTCCGAGGTAGAATCATATTGAACTAGAACGTTAGCCTAAATAAAAAATCTTATTCCATAATAACATGTTTTCCCTGGGAAAATAACAGGGAATAAAAGTGTTATTTGAAAAATCCCGTATCAGATCCCGTATCAGCCAAAATCCCGTATCAGATCCCGTATTGGATCCCGTATCAGAAAAAATCCCGTATCAGATCCCGTATCAGAAATATTCCCGGTAATTTCTCTTGAGTTTTACGCTTTTCGTCTAGCACATCTCTACAGGAAGTAAAAAAATCGTTTGGAAAATTGAAATTATTGAAATTATTATCATCTAGTTTACAGAGGATGTTGATGACTTCATTAAAGGTCAAGAAAATATCAATTTATTTATATATTTATATTTTTAAGTAAAACTTGATAATAAAAGTTGAAAATGTTATATGATAAATTGTATAATTTTATGTCACAATCATTGGATGATGACATACAAAAATTGAAAAAAAAATATTATGAAATAAATAGGTTATTGATGGGCGTGATGGAATATGGATTTATTCCTTGAGAAAATATGATATTGGCCTCAGAAAATATCATATTTTCCCTCGGAATAAAATCCATATTCCATCCCTCCCATTAAATAACCTCTATATATTCTATCACGACCAGCGATAGCCTATTTATTCCATAATATTTTCTGATACGGATCTGATACGGGATTTCGCACTCGTTTCCTCGTTTGATTTTCAATCAGATGGCGGGATTTTTGGTGATACGGTCTCTGATACGGGATCTGTACTCTAAGCAGTAGACAATCTGAGATAAAGCGCCAGTGCTATATTGTATTAAATAAAAGACACGAGAGACAAATCCCAAAAGTTCATATAATGATCCAACACCCCTTAAAAAAAGTCATACGCCCTCCTTTCCAGACCAATCAGGAACCATTATTACAGTCTGGTAGAACATACTTGATGTTTCGACCTTCTTCCGATACTCCAGCTAGGATCTGAAAAGCTAATTGTTAACGTCTACTTCGATAACATTGCATAAGAATAGTGAAACAAATATAATGAAACAGTTTTGTTTATCTAATTTGAAATTTAAAATTAGGCTTCTTAAACTAAATGTCAGGGCCGTAAAACACGCAGCTGAACAATTGCGTTCGAATAAAACAACGTCTGTGTATTATCTAACAAGCCAAATCAAAGCGTAATTATTCAAATGTTACAATTTCATCATGTTAATTCTAATTCGTAAAACGTATCTAAAATACTGACAAGCACGTGCATGCTTGTTTTAATTAATCGCGCCTAGTTATTTGTTAATTTGATGATAATCATGTTCTTGATTAATCTCAAGGTGACGGCCTATGTAATATTTCCGTGCTGTAAAGCGCACCGTGTCATTTATTTGCGCTAACGTGGTGTCTGGTGTCTGTAAACGACCGAATTATGACATACTGTTATCTTTCAATCCAGTTGCGAAACTGTTTTTATTTCAGGGTTATTTAAGGATAGCTGTATATTATGGACCTAGATAATAGAGACATTTTTATTTTAATATTGTCATTAATAATGTATATGCAACTCCAGGCTTATTTTAATATCATTTGAGACAGGTTAAGCGTCGTGAAAATTGAACCCTATGTCCATGGTCACGTGTATGTCTTTAATTTTACATATGCCTATTGCGCATGTGCACAGAGCGTTAGTCATTGTTCTATAAATATTCCTCATAGTAATTTCCAGTATTCTAAACCTTAATTCCTGAACTCTTAATTCATAAAACCCCAAAATTGTCAATGTATTATTTCTACCGTTCCGAACAATCTCGTTTATTCAATTCTCAAAGATCGACTAAATTGCTTTAGTTTAGTACGAGACTACGTTTCTTCTCTCCGTAACATTTGACCATTGGACGCGATATGAGCTAGCCATAACTGTCAAACACTTTCCTATAAAAGTATGGAACCTTGTATAATTATCACAAAAACATATCCGCATGGATAATTGATGTTTTTTATTAGCTTTAGGTCTAATATAAAAAGAAAGATAATTCGGAAAACTGAAAATGTGATATTTTATGTCATTGCTAGATATATAAATTCGAGTGGTGAGTAGTCCTATGTGAATACCATTTTGGGATATCTGGGAATTTTATTGGCAAAAGCCACCCAGGAAACCTGTCATGAGACCTTCTATTAATCGCTCCAGTCTATGGAAAATGCCAGCGTCTGCCTCTGTGATCCCAATCATTTTGAAAAATTCTCCAGAAGTATCTGTTTTAAGATTTATGACGTGGTCTTGTAGGAATGCAGATAGTGGATGAAGGACGGGTCGTAAATGCCTAGTAGTTTGTTTATACTTAATATGAAAATTTATAAGATTGCTTTGTTTTATGTTATGGCCAAAACGTACGCTCACGGATGACAGCACATTGCCTTTATTTACTATGGGGCATGATCTTCTTTGAATAATTTACTTGTATTCTAAAGCTCAAAATAAAGCGCTACAATATTTGTGTTATTAACAGACGTTGCGACAACTTATTGACAATCAGCGGGCCGTGTCAAAATGGAACGATCTGAAACTTTTTGAGGCAACCCCAGGAGCATCCCCCAGACTGTACGGCACATCGTTGAATAAGCCACAAAAGTAAGTCATAAATGGAAAAACACACACAGTATCGTTGACAGTTTCTAGCTCTGCTCATTACCTCATCATTTTTTCATCCCCAATAAAAATGTCGATCAGTCATAACAGATTCTGTAATTGAGTCTTTGGCCTTAGATTCGGCTGTAATTAATATGACTTTGTGAACTGACATTAACTCCGCCTAGCTTCATCCGTTCAGCTTTGTAGTTAGCGAAGAACACGGTTAACTCCCCTCGTCAGCCAAAAGAATAAACTAAATGCGAGCGGCTCTCTTAGTATACAAATGAGTTTCTCGACCAATAGGGGCGAGCGGTGCGTATCGATGAAAATTGATACATAAAGTTTGGGAAGAAGCTCATTGCCACCGGGAAGACCTGTTATCGACTTAACACTCGCTTGGAATATATGTAGCCGAGTTGCAGTTGGTTCTGGACATTGTTTACACAAGTCGGGACCTGAAAGACTCGCCTGGAGACAGAATTTTCATAAAGAAACATCAACTTAAAAGAGAGTAGTCACACGACTGTATATCTAGACCTTATTCTGCTTATATCTCAACGTACACGAACAACTCATCTGATTCAGAATCAGAATTTTCTGACTTAAAAAGAATTGGAATACACTATGTCCGAAATGGAGGCATTAGTATCTCATTCTCTATCTATGACAAAGCCACAGATGTCAACCAAGGCTTCGGCCTTTTCAATAGCAGCGCTAATCGCACCGGACGATGATGATATTGACACAGAAAAGGCGAAGATTCCCGATATAGCCGTAATCAAGACAATAAAAGAACCAGTTGAAACTGTCATGTCACCATTAGGTAAGCTACAATTGTATTTTGTATTTAGGGGGTCAGTCTTTGTATATACATACATCGTATCTATGTATTTATCGCGATGTATTAACCACATAAAACGCATAAAAACGGTATTTCTAGTTGTTGATTTTTTGTGCAGTAAAAACAAATTTTATTGCGTAATACAAAAAGAACAGCCTCAACACTAATATTACTGCGAGTAATTAAAATGATGAATTTGTACAAACTGACGACAACTAAAAGTACATGCACACATAAAAACTAATCTTCATTAATTAAATAATATTAAAACAAGAAGCCCCAATAAATACAAATTTAAATAAATACAAACTGAATTAAAAGTCCTCAAATATTATAAAAAGATGATGGATGATTGACGCGGCAATGTATCATTATAAAGATTAAGCAAGATATTAATCATTATATATATTAAATATATCAAATATTTAAAATAACTAGTAATAATGATTGGTAGTGTTCCTCAATCTATTTCCCGTGAAGTTATATAGACATCCGTTTATATTTAAATAATTGTCAAAGCTAAAAGCCAGTGTAAAGAATAGTAATACATTTGTATTTATATGATAAAGATAATGGTTCCATTGTGGTATTCCCTACCAAGTTTTCACCATATTGGTCCAATTAAGGGATAACAGACTTTATATGCTCAGCGTTTTAGCGAATCGTTACTAATTACTCTCGGAGAGGATCACAATCCTCGTGCATTTAACCATGTTATTCTTCCTTAATTGAGTAAGCGAATAATATGAGATTTAAGTCCTAATCATGTACTATTTGGTATCGTTCAAATGTAATTGAAATGCACCCATGGGATCGGAGACTTTCGCTGCTTGTTCATTTGCAGATATATTCTCGCCAATTTTGACATAATTGTAGCGCTTCTTGCCTGGACATTGTTAATTAAAAGAAAAAGCAATTGACTAATGAGGGCATTGGCACAATGGCGATATTGTTACACCAGAAACGGGCAAAAGTACAAAAAACAATTATAAAAACACAAGACAGGTCTATAAAACATATAAAATAAACCAGAACAGAAAAAAGTATTGTGAGCAATCAAAACATACAAAATAAATTAAAATCCAACTTTTGCGATTATTTAACCACATATGGCGCTTGGTCAAAGAGAAGAACATTTCATTGATACGAACAGACAAGGTAAAGAACCGTGACAAAAAGATGACAAAAGATGCTCATTTGAACGGCCTAGATAAAAGCGACCGCTTAACTTTAAGGTAAAATAATTTACAAATCATCTTGTGATTTACCTGAATTATTTGAATAGAACATGATCTTCTATCATCGTGTTCCTTTTACAGCTTTAAAGTTATATCATTCCTAAATCAATTTAAAATGATCTTTCGCATCTTAATGACTCTAAGTATTTTTTTAATTGTTTGGATATATCATCAGCGGTATGTTCAAATATGTCTCGGTCTACTGTGAATGTAGTGATTTAATTACAGGGTTCGATATAATATAAGTATATATAATAGAGGTCTGTTAGTGAGGGTAGCTAAATAAGAGTGGGTAAAAATCTGATAACAGGCTAATTATAGGCTAGAGACCGCATCCATTGGGCCGCATACTCGGCACAAAGACTCGCTTTTTTCTGCGTCACAGCATAGTCAAGCGTTTATAATGGACCCTATAATCAAGGGGATTTTTTAAACGTTATATTTTCTTCATGTGACGTGTTTGTTTAGTATCTTTCCTCACCGTCAACTTGCCTATATATCTACGGAGAGTAGAATATGATGAATATCTTGAGCTGAGACGCCATGGGGGCATCATGAAGAAGACAAGTTTAATTTCACTTGTCTGCACATCTGACAAGTTGGTATTTTACATCAAAGCTGTCATATTCTCATTGCTAAAAAACAAACCAAACCAATCAAATACATGATTAATATTATATTTAGATCAAATAAATAACAAGGGTACAGCTATGTTGATATTAGAATCAGCGCTTATAACGCAGTAACATTTCGATGACACCTTCGCTCTGAATTTTCTTACATCGTTGACAATGAACAGACAAGCAATTAAACTCAATATCGAATATTCGTAATTGATTGGGTAACCCATAGAGACGGTTGCTGTATTAACCCTTGAAAATTGTGTCCCCTCATCACATGACGATCTACTATGATTAACTAACTCAATCTCACCCCCAGTGTCAAACTCTGCCTATTTCCACAGGGTAATCATCTGGCCTTTTACAATCCAATTTTATTCTCGACTCTTCAGAAAATTAACTTTTCATCAAATCATCAAGTTAACGCCATTAGTGGCGTATCAGATGAAATCTGATGAGTCAGCAAGTTGCGACGTTTTATTGGCGTGAAATGGCAATTGGAAAATGATGTGAAAATATGTATCAATATCTGATATGATTCTTTGCGATTAATTGCTATTCGGTTGATATTTTCAGCCTTAATGCATACCAACGCCTTCGAATATTAGCTGCTCCATTGTATTAATCAAGCAATTAGGGCTGATTGTCAGAGTTTTATGAAAATATGTGAAGCTCGTCAACCAAGTTAACAAATATTTTATTCAAGGTTATATTTCAAAACCAGGCGCCCTTTTCTCTGTATAAAAGACCAAATATATTTTGAAAATTGGAATCAAGTGTACACAGTCCATATATGCATGCATTTCGATTAATTTAATTATATTTGAATCTACAATTGGCATAGATAAAACAAAACACAATAATTAATGGGTAGAAGTATCATATAATTTTTGCAATTTTTAAAGCAAAAATACCATCACATAATTTAGAATTGCTCGCCTTACACATTGGAAACTTCTCTTAAAAGCCTTTGAGCTATTTCAAAAAATGGGAGAACGCTTGATTTGATTTAATGCTTAATCATGCCAGGTCATTGTCTATGAACTTCAGAGGATAAGGCTCAAAATGTCACAAATTTCGCGACACCCGACCAAAGAATATTTCCAACTAAGTTCCCCCAACCGGAAACAGTCTGATCTAGTCATAGAACAGCACACGGCATGATTAGGGCACCTTGATCATTTTAAACCTCACAGCATCTCAAGGAGAATATTTGCAGACTTGACCTGTTTCATAAAATTCCCTTATCTTATTTTGACGCTTTCACACCCCTTTGAAAAACCTATTGCGGCCATTAAATCTTGTTCTTCAGCCGTTTATCGCTCTAACTCGTATCATCACAATATTTTCACCTTTTAAACTAGCATATATAGATACATTTTGTCTAATTTACTGATATAACCTTACGTTAGTATCAAGCAGAAGGGGGAAGCTGGCAGACTTACATTGCCTTTGAGATAACCAAATTTCTTCAGGCTCTATACTTAAGTATGTTTCGAGTAACAATCTATGCCTATATTAAATGTTCCATAATATAATGTTGATAGCCTCACATATCCACGGTCATTACAGACCCATATGAAAAAGGCGATACTTATGTAGCTGGTGTATTTGGGACTTAAATACGATCTGAAAGTGTATGGTATATGCTGCTTGATATGCATTAAATTGTCTTTAAATGAAGAAGTGTTGCAGTGAATTGTTGTTTTTGTGAAGATAAATGATGTCAGTTTCAAATTTTGAAATATCAGAGTTGTCGATTTGTATTCTTTCTGTGTTATAATAAAAGTTTTGCAATACTTTTGTGAATAATAATTTGTTTGCAGTATTTTAGAATATAGAATTATTATATCAGTGCTTCGGGCGAGTGTGCTTTTTAGATTCAAGCGTGCCTATTGATGCCAGATTCGACCATATTAAAGGGTACCGTAATCCCCCGTGACTTCATTTCCGTACACCGTACGTCAAAACATACCCCGTGAGATTTGCCCAAAAGGAAATTTAATTAGCCTGTTAATCTAAATTCTGGCAATATGGGCTTTGTTTCAACGCATCTGCCAACTCTTAACAATCAGCAATGTGTTGATAATATCACTTTAATATACTTATGTAATTACAACATCATTTCGCCAACGCGCTGAACTCTTTGTTGCCTGTCAAAAATCTAATTCTAAAAAATAGGTTAAACTTATTGTCGAATGACTTTGACAAATATTTAAATCTACGCCCCGTGCAAGCAAGCCTGCAGTGTTCTTAAATCTGTTTTTTCAATGATAAAATCAACAAATTAACATGAAACTGTACCTGATACACATTAAATAAACGTAAGTATAATTTTTCCGAATGTAATTACCAAGGATGGAAAAAATATATTTACGACTACAAATTGAACAAAAGAAACACATAATTCAGATCAATAAACACATAATCGAATAAAATTAAAATCTACCTTTTAAATGTTGTATTCTCAAAGTTTTTATATTATTGTTAAATTCTGATAAGCCGATTCGTATATGAACCACAACGAAAAGAATGCTTGCGAAATGAGATAAGATATAGTTAGACAAATTATCCTAATTTAATTAAATGTGAGTAAGATGTAGGAACATGGAAGTAAGGGGTTAGCGAAATAGGTTTTTACTTCCTATCAGGATGAGTACTTGTCAAACAATACCGTTTCTAACAATTCTGGAATATCGGGCATTTCACAAAAAATAAGTGAATTTTATTTCATTTCAAGATATTACAGGAAACTTAAATTACTCTCATGAATAAGCTATGTTACCATACTATTCCCCCAAAATGTCTGAGGATTCTGACAAAAACGTTTGGTACATTTTCCTGACCTGACTGTGAAAAATCTCAGTTCATTAAAATCTGAAAGCACATCAAAATTGTAATTTAAAAATATTCCATCTATACGAGCAACGGTGTACATTTGTCATGCATTTTTCGGTTATTTTTCTAAATGGATTTAATCTCATTCGGTCGCAGTTAATCATAGAGATGGAGTTTTTGAAGTCTTTGGTCATCGATAAAAATATTAGTATTAATAAATATAATACTCGTGTTTAATGCGTTACCTACAAAATATTAATGTATATAATAGTTATATAAAATGTTCACATTGAAGCATTTACATATACATGATATAACATCTTTTGAGATATCATATTTAGAACTTCTTCATTCTTTTAACAACACTCTCGCTCTATATAAGCTTGATAAAAACTTTTATGAAGCTGTAGTGTTCTGGGTACATGCGCTCTTAGGTAGGCAAAAGTAAAAGGAACAAAACTTAATAGGTTTGTAGTTGGCTATATAATATAATGACGTAATTTTATTATAAATTACATAATGTTATATAACAATACTTTTTGCCGATAGGGCTAACAACCACGGGTGGTGGTGGGGAATGGGTGGCTTAAAATTTAAGCATATAATATAATCTAATAAATGAAAGTCTAATGTCCTGCAACAAGAAGTATATGTGTTGCTGTATCCTCAAATAAAAATATAGAATGGCGAGATAGGGTACCTCGTGGTATCTTTCAAATGATGTATGTAATCGAGGAGCCATATGATTGGCTGAATAGATAAACAATGTGTCTGACCCAGACGACAACAACACGTGGTCCCTCCACACTCACTTCACAAAACTTTTAATCGTCTATTAAAATGAATTTATGAAGCTGTAGTGTTCTGGGTACATGCGCTCTTAGGTAGGCAAAAGTAAAAGGAACAAAACTTAATAGGTTTGTAGTTGGCTATATAATATAATGACGTAATTTTATTATAAATTACATAATGTTATATAACAATACTTTTTGCCGATAGGGCTAACAACCGCCAATAGCTGACTACGGCAGCTGCGGTCACTAAAGTAAATAGAAAAATAGAAAAACAAAAACAATTGTAAGTATGAGAAATACTGAATTCAACTTTCCATAAACTATTGAAATTCCAAAATACTGGACAAACTTCAAAATACTGGAACTACTAAATCTTTACACCAGTATCCCGTTAATTAAACACAACGGTCGATAATCCTGAGGCAAAGTTTGGAATGAACGCGGCACCAGATCGCTCACTAATCACCCTCGCCGGATCGTTTAGTTTAATTGGCTACAAAATTATGTTAACCAGTCCAAATATTTCTCATAGACCACTTACATCTACAAACACTAACATACGATCTGTTTATATGTTTATGTTAAGGGCCTGCTGCTTAAGACAGCCCGATCATTAAGCATAATGATGAGTTGCAAATTAAGAGAGATTTGACTGCATCTCAGACAGGATTCTATAGTTGGTATTATCTCTCACGTAAGCTTAATAAATCAATAATAGATTTGACAATTTACTTTAAACATCACAAGGGATATTCTTACCCAATACATACTACTTAATAACCAATCACCCAATCAGTCGAGGCTTATTGGAGAACTTATTGATAATATAAAGTGACCATTACAAATTTCAATAAGAACTTCTCAAATTCTGGTACATCTTATCAATAGTAACAGATATGTTGGTCCACCCGAGATCTAAATTTTCCATTTACCCACATGGCCCTGATCAAGTATAAATGACTATTTGCTATAAGTTGTATTGGCGATATTCAAAAACACATCTCTTCCTTCCTTTCTACAAATTTATCAGGACATGATCCAAAACCACAAATAGCAACCTTGATTGCATTTCAAGATCACAAGAACGTAAAAAACACATTGAAGAATAGGCCACATACATACTTACAATAAAATACACAAGTGCACATGGACGATGTTACAATTACATCTCGGAATTATCCCGCGGGTACAATATCAAACAAAACATACATCCAAGAACATAGTGTCATTTGTATGCTGTTGTGGCCAAGACTTTGAAACTGCGTTTGATCTTATTCAAATAGCACAGTTGTGACTATAATAGAGTCAACGATCCTTCAAATATGAGAGCTGTGAACAGAAAAATATGCTATGAGTTAAACCATGTATGGTTGATAATTTGATCAAAGAATAGGAAAGCGATAATTTTTAATTTTCTTCAAATTAGCGTCAACATCTGGTATTGTGCAGAAATGAGTGTTAGTACTGGTTTATGTTTTACCAATAATCATTTGGGACTTCTGAACACTAAAATGTCTGTATGTATAAAACAGGGACAAAACACACTAAGTTTACATAAACTGTTAACATTTTTCCGAATAACAGATATGCCAACTAACTCCACTGTTTTACTAGCATTTGCTGTGTTTTCGCAGATTTGGCATCGCTGTTCTATTCCCCTTGGCCTACGATCAATTTAAGATTTTGGCATTGGGTTGAGATTAAGGGACTGTAAATTAAACAGTACCATTTTTCATGTATTCAACTTTAATCAATGATAATGAACTTGAGTTTGTTAATCATTTGATTTCAAAGCTTTGGTGATGTTTAAATTAAGTAAAGTCGCTTTATTGTGGATCGGGGTGGTAACGTTGATTTATAGGTGTTGAAATATAAGAATCTTGAGAGTCTAATTACAAAGCCATGGGAAAGTTGCTGCTTCCCAAACTATGCTAACATTATCCCAAGCCTGCATGGGTGATTAGTAGCATAATTAATCGTTAATTATGTCCTTGCCGCCTATACGGTGGGCAGTTTTCAACTCAAACTTGATTATATTTCACCTTAATGTTGACAGGATTTCCAAGTAAACAGAACGCGCAACCTGAAGTATCCCATGTTTTCTGTAAATGTACCACGAAAACGCATTTTCCATATGATGTATATAATGTTATAATAAATGCACATCCAATACCCATACAAAGCATATAAATAAAACAAAGATAAACAAAACAATTATTTTAATGTATTTGTACAGCAAAAACTGAAATTGATTATATTTTACTTATTATTTCAGAGAAACTGGTTGAGTCAGCTACAAGCGCATATGACAGCAAATTCGCAAAATCCGAAAGTGCATTTAAAGCCACAAAGAATGAACCCATTCACAATCTTGCAACTAATGCCTTAAAGGGAAGCAAAGAGCTGGCTAATGTTCAATGTAGACTCGAGACAAAAGACTTGTGGGATAAGTTCCACGAACTAGGGACAGAGATGATAATCACGAAGTCTGGAAGGTATGGGAAATTCAAAATGTATATTTATCCAGTACCATTCATCATTCTACTAATCAGATTTTCAATATGGCGATTTAACAACTTTTTATTTATAAAAGTAAAGAAAACAATACAAAGTGGGCCAAAAACGTCAATCTTCGTAATTTTAATGGTCCACTCGGTCATGAATACTGTATGAGGTGTGTGCGTTCGATCTTGCATTTCTAGGCAAAAATACATGGTGGCAGATACTCGGGGATCTATTTTTACTGATATTGCACGTCGGTTAACCAAAGCATGTGTTTTATCATGAGTAGGCTATCATGACGACTTTCCAATAATCCAAGTTGGGTGAAAAGTTCAGATAATTTTGCAAGTGTGGTTTTACAATGGGTAATGGCTTTGGCTTTATGTGCCGCGCTCAATTGAATTTGACAGAAATACAATTTGATTCGCAATTTGCACGGTGGGTGCTTTAAAAAACATAATAACACGTTTCATAAGGTGCCACGAAGTTGCAGAACAAATATTTTGAAAATATGAACTGAAACTTGACTCTAGGCTGTCAGGTCTAAATAACATAATTAAAACATGTTTAACATTGTTAATATTAAACATATTTTGTTATTATTTGTTGACATATGTCTAAAAATCTAAAAATAGTATATCTTGCGTCGTGCATTACCTATTAAACTGAACTGAACAATAATAAGTTATATACATTTCTTACATGTTTTTATTGTATTAAAGTATGATCATGAATACACCTACCTCTTGATAACTTTTAATTGAATATATTTATAAAAAGTACTGTGCATTGTGATTGAAATGGGATTATATGGGCTATTTTAATTATAATTAAACGGGATTGCATAAGTAAATGAAAACGGACGAGTAGAGATACTAAATGATGTGTAAAAACAACATTCTGTAAAACTGACCTTTAGTACAAGTCGAAAGTTCAAGTTCAAGTTCTACTTCAATGATGAGGTATGAAAGGCTAAAAAACATATTTGTAAACTTTTTGAAAATGATAACAATTAAAAAAATAACAAAAAAGTATTAAAGTACCAAATTATGAAAAGAGCTATTTTAAACGTTCAGAGATCCCGATTTGCAGACTCGTTTATTTCGATTAATAATATGCTACCTTGGAATACAATTATAGTTATTTATGTATTAAATACATTAATGTAAACAATCGGAAAAAGACAAAGTGCAATAAAAAATACACTTTTAATTATATTAATATTAAGATCGGAACAATACTTGTAACAAGTGCATGTACCAATTATTTTGTACTAGAGAATGTAAATAACGCATTTTGGTGCCAAATTTGGTCATTAGCTGAACTTTTAACCTTTATAGTTGTATTTAAAGCCTGACTTTGAATCAAATGGTGTGAAGAACGGAAACATTATGTTTAATTTGTTTTTTAAGTCGAATTAAGTGATTGTTCCTCTTTTATTTTATGGACGTGTAGGTGTAGCAACAGAAAAGACCAGCAATGATTCACACAAAAACTGAAAACACAACTATAATACAATCGTAAGGTAGCGAATAAACGTTTAGAGCCATGATTATAATTAGAGTCGATAATGAATATTTTAGGTATCGCAAAGGTAATGCGATATCATCTAATTACATTTGTTTGTAGGTACTCGAATGGTTGTGAAGTTTATGTGCCTTTGATTTACTTGAACTTTTTTGACATTTTCAATTGGTAAAGTCAGCCGAGATCATGATTCAGATTCGGTTTTAGAGTACGATTCTGAAAACGTAAGCGAAGAAAAGTCTAATAAACGAAGCTAATAAAGCAAATTAAAATGCCGTTAAAGATGGTTTTACTTTTTACAGGGTCGGACAATAACAAAACCGTAATTGAAATAAAGCTTGCATATGCGTGTTTATCCCATACTTGGATGTGTTACAGGTACATAAAGCCAGTTTGTAAAAACCTATATTTTCATCAGCGGGCAGATATAGCTTTACGTCCCGCTCCGAGCGGGCAGATATAGTATATCTGCCCGCTACGTCATAATCGCCGCTCACATATTTGTTCATAATTTGTAACGTTCGCGTAATGACTGTAAACGACAATGGAGAAGTCACAGATTATCGGGATCTGTTTGATGGTTTAAAAAAGGGAAGGAGCATCCACGTAATCAATCAAAAATTCGAGAAAATAAATGTGGGAATATTTGAGACAACAGGAAAATCCACCCACGGCCAAGAAAACAAAACTGGACATGAATATTCTAAAATATTTCCACGATTGAACAATGTGAACCAGATAACCAAGATTGGTATGGGATAAACATATTATCCTATAGTCGGTTCAGGATATTGGAATTATCCCTTGGCCAATATAATATATTTTCCCTCGGGACCTGCGGCCCTCGGGCAAATATATTATATTGACCTCGGGATAATCCCAATATCCTGAACCTCATATAGGATAATCTCTATATATTATATGGTGTCTAGCTTAATATGAGTCACGATGTATAATGAATGGCCCATCACAACTTTCAATTTGATGATTATCTTCCAAAATATGATCAGAATCAAAGAGAGACATTTCAAAATTTGCAAGCACATATTTAGGAATTAACTACACAGGGCAAAATAGTAAGATCAAATCCAACTTCATGTAAATGAATTTCTTGGAAGAAAGAGGTAGAAGCACAAAGAGAAACACTAAATTTGAAGATCAACTTAACCCTATAAACAATATGAATTGCAAATGAAAAGAAATAACAGAGCTATCGGTAAATCTGTTACAGTTTAGTTGCTTTCGGAGCATTAATTAATGATACGGACAGTTGTTTATAAGCATATGTGACGTCGTGCTTGCATTCTTGTCACACTTAGCTAATGCCTATTGACGTACTTTAAACACAACATTGTGTGTGTTCTTTTTATTTTCTTAGTTAAAAGTCATTTGTTCTTCTCAAACCCGCATTTCAAGCATACATATTCTGAATATAAAAACTGACTGTTTTATGTTTATAATAACATGATAAACTGTAGATTGAAATCAGCATTTCAAATATGATTTAAATTGGTGCGTTTTAAAAGATATATTCAATAGTGTGTCTTAAAAAATCATTTCAGCGAAATTTATGACACGAATTAAAGAAATGTCAGCCAGATATTAAAGATGGTTATCATCGATTGGTAGACTGAAATACTTTAATCAATGTACCATATAATTAAAAATGAAATATATTAGTATTTGAAAAAAGTGTGCAAATATGTTGAAAATAAATTGGCAGCCTACTGAAAGCTTAGTCGATTCAAAGAATAATGGTTATTATGTAAATTGTATGATTACAATATCGACTTAAGAATATACAACCATTCTTCATAGAGAGACTAATTATATGTTGAAGTTAATTTATTTAATATAAAGAATGATCAAGGGATTGCTCATTTCAAGGATACAATGGCTAGATTGTCTGAATTATGACGCGATTTTTAAACGGATAATTATGGTGACAGCAGACCGCCCCCTTCGCTAATGTTTTATTTGAAGATGTGCAGTGCTATCCACCTGAATATACAAGTAAATATGTTTTATGATCGCACAGACAATTCGAAGAATGTAAAAATCGAATAGGTTAAACAATCGAACAAATAAACGTGAACATATCAAACTTCTAACAAGCACATCGCAAACACATCGTATTATTCAGGATACGTGGCTTGTACGTTGTATTTGGTTGTTCTGTTGTGATTCTCAACCTTGGCATCGCAATTGTACACATCGTCTTATTACTATTATACCCATCAACTATTATCATATTGTTAACTTTTACTTTCTCTACCTCCCATTCATAAACCATGAGTTGGCAAGCATTTTACCAAAGGATGCAACTGTCGTTTCTTGATGGTAAATGAACACATTACCATGGCATCGAAATCAGCATTAGAAATTTTTTTTGTGCATTTTTAGATCATTGATTTGGAAATGGGAGTTTGATTCTGATGACTTGTTTCGCCTTCGATGATTTTCCCTTGCTGTATTTTGTAATATTTCTAAGGTTAGCTCTTTCTTGACACACCGAAACGCTGGATTTCCCCCACTTCTCTCTCCGACACAATTAGCAAGTATATGTAAGAACATATATAGTAAATGGATGAGGGTGCTTTGTAGAATTGATGAAATCTGAAATATCAAAGATACAGCTGGACATGAAAACAAAAACGACATTTTCACTTATTGTTGACATTTGATATAAAGCTTTCAGAAAGGACGGCACATCGTATGATGTGAAATACCAATTTTTGACTATACAACAGGAAAAATTGATTTTGAGCCAGACTGGCTGTTTACCATGCATTTTATAGCGAGATAACATCTGAAGGATGTCAGTTTATATATGGCGAGTGAGAAATAATTATAGTAATGGACTTTAGCTTTCAAAGGAAACGTTGTCTTTTCGCGTTCACACCATTTTATATTGTTCTAGATGCACGGAGATACGATTCAAATGAGTGAATCAATCCGTGAACAACTACATAAACATAACTTTAGGTGACAGTAAATTTTAGTTTTTTAAGGTAAAGATTGCTTAAATATAGCGTGTTGAAAGGTTAAGCTACAGTCGCTACGACAAAGTGTCTCTAATCGTGTCAGAATTTACGACAACGAATAAATTTCCTTAACGTTACGATCTTATCAAGCTCAAAAATACCATTTCTTATAAGCACACCTTTATAGGTTTGAAAACATGAAAAGAGAAGTATGAGACTTGTTTCGAGATATACCAGGAGATTATTCCTGTAGATATAAAGATTAGGTTGCGATAGGGTGTGTGAAACATACACCCTATACCCTAGATGCTAGCCCGGGTAATATTACAATCATTCAATGTCTAATTACTTTGTTGCCGTAGTTTGAAAAGCTTGCAATGATGCATGCAATAATTAGATATATCTTTTTATGACGAACAACTTGTCTGTTTATGATTAATATCACATACAAAAGGAAGATTACATATGTTGCATGCTTAAATTACTTAATCGTAATAAATATTATAGTGACATAAGTTAAGCCATAAATCAGATGGTCGCTTAAATATAAATATACAGTGGCATATTGCCATTTAAATTAGTATAATTATAATTTTGGAAAAACCGATATATTTTCTTTAAATACTTCTTTCATTCGTATAGCTACGAAGGAAATGAAATCGACAGTGCCAAAGCAGCAGTTTAGAGGAAAATCTGAAAGAAAAATGCCAAAACTTTTAGCAAGTCCTACAGATAGACAGATGTCAGCCACTTGACCCAACTATTTAAACCAAGACATCTAAAATCTTGTCGAATTAAAAATAATGATTTATACGTCTTATATTGCATGTGTCCGTGTTAAATACTCATATAAGCATTGTTATCGATAATCCTATGTAAAGCTTACGTGTGTTGAGAGCTTACCCTCCCCGACTTATAATCCCAACCAATAAAATGATCACGGTAGCAGAATTATTCATGTTATTGACTTGGATCAGGCTTTTGATTCAATTGGCATTATTGAATAATGAGGAGCAAGCTTAATACTCGTTGGATGTTGACACTTAAACGAGCGCCACTGTTTGTCACTAGTCAGCAAATCACTTGCTCATTACGAACGCTCAATACCCGGATTAGGCTCAACCGTCATGCGATATTGGATGGAAACAGTTGTTAATTTAAACCAAATTGTTAGAATAAGTGCGCCTCAATATAAAGCTCGGAAAATGTGCTGTTATGCAACCAATTACAATTATAATATCAATGAATTTTGTATTTTCATAACATTTTAATGATAATTTCTATAAATACGATTCTCATTAGATGATATATTCAATTACAAAATATACATATTTGAGTATAAATCTCAGGTTTTGGTTTGAAAGTAATTAATAACCGTTCAGACGACGCTGTGTGGTAGTTGGCGTCTGCGTTGTGACAGGGTATTGTAACAACTTGATAAAAACATTGTTTTTGCCACGTAAACCCGCTCTCGAGCATGTAGACGGGGGTCAGATAAAATCTAATCCCCACAAATCAACTCTGAAGGCTGTGATGGATCTACCTTGTATTAAGGTGTATTTCGGGGTACAAAGTACTAGCAATACCCAAAAGGATTGGAACCTTTATAGCAGGTGGCACAGAGACACTATATGTTTCAAATGAAAAATTATCCTGTTGTTCCTTCCGAATTAAAACAAAGCTGTTTGTTTAGTTAATCATGCGATATCGCAAATTCCATTGTTGTTTTTGCTTTCATTTTGCTGATTAAACTCCCGTGAACAGACCGTAATTTGTCATTTTAAATATGCCATACAAAAATTGAGATGTCCCCGTTGTGGAACTCATAGATTATCTCCGTCATTTAATCTCCCTTTAAATATCCAGTTATGTTAATCAAAATAATTATATCATCAACGAAAAATGATTATGTTTTATGGACTTATATTTTTAAATATTTTATACACTGTTTTCTGGAGTGATGATAGTAATACCAGAGGCATGTCAACATTGAATTAAACACCTTTGGAATACAACTAGTCAATTAAAGTCGATGATGATTTAAAAGTAATCTGAGAGAAAGTTTGACACAGGTTTCATTAAGTCAGCGAAATACAATGTAAACTATATCACTATCGACAGCTAACAGATAGAATGACAAACAAATGTTTGGTCGCCGACCCTAAACAAAGGTCGTATACAGAAAGTCTGTGAGAGAAAGAACACGGGGCCCACCCAAAGGCATGGCTGGTCCATGTTACGCAAACTTGGGTCCATTAACACTATATAGATTCCTACTCGCACCTTAACAAGGGTACCCCAGCATCCATCATGTCAGTACTAATAAGGTAAAGAGCATCGAAATAGAAAACAGCAAACGCCAATGGCATCATTATCTTTTCTTCTGCAGTAATTCACCATGTCCAAAGCTCGAGATGAGGACTTTGATATGTGAAACATAAACCAGGCAACTTATGAACTCGTGTTATGACGTAAGACAATGGGTTTAGTTTTCAGATTCATTAAATCACCAAAAAGGCAAGCTTTACGAGGCTTTTATTATAAATGCTAATCATTCCACACTTGTGTTATTAAACGTTAAAATTACCTCTTTGGGGTGTAATTAAATTCAATGATAATTATATGTTACGATGATATATTGTTTATTTATGAAATACGCAAGATATTTTTTGTAAAAATATAACGTATACAATAAAGGTGATAACAATATAATTTTTATAATTTACTATAGAACATTTTTGGTGAATAGGAAAACTGCATTTAGTAAAATAATGACCTGTCAAACTTTAGGATTCTTGGTGCCCAAAGACATTAGATTCAACTTTGGAATTATATTTTTGGTATCATATTACATACGCGAAATATCCGATATGATCATATCAATACAAAATAGAATAACTTCAATATGTTTGTATATACTGATCAAAATAAAAAGAAGAGATAGACTCAAGTAGAGGCCATAAATAATGTGTGCCCCATAAATCTGACTGGTTGCTAAATAAACAAAGATTTGTTCAAGTGCTTAACCATAGAGTAAGGAATAGCTCTTCATTGTGTTTCATTTAGTGTTTTTGATATTTAGTCGAATATATTTCAAATTAATGATTGTAATTCGAATAACAAGATTTCATCACATGTGTCACCAAATGCCGCTACATAATTAAATTGTTACTAGGATGTTTTTTCAAAGGTTTAAATCGGAGAAAAGTATCCTAATTTTTCAGAATGCATTTGCCTATTCAAGATCAGTACATAAAAGCATATTCCCAAAGATTCAAAATTCACGTCTAGCCTTGAATATTATAGAGTGGAATACTCTATATTTGTTTATTCCTTTCGGCATTTGGTTATTTATCGTATATTATTACATACTATAACTTTATAAATCATACATATATATTATGAAGTGCACATTGATAACAAATTGTAATCCTGCAATGACCATCCCTCTATGATAACGTTACACATCTAAAACATCATACCGCGAAACTCTAAAGTCAGGTACGTCATCTCTACAAACAAAATTTAACTTCAATCTTAATAAGATAAAACATATATTAAACAATATTACCGACACGAACCAACGTTGGAGACGTTGTTATATAATTTGAAATTAGCCCAGGGGTCTGTTATAATTCCATAGTCACAAGAAGGTCAACAAGTGCTGTATTCACGCCACCATAGCGCAAAAAAAGATTATTCATTTCGTTGACATTTTTTATCATTTTTCAATCCCATAAATTTTATTTAAATGTTGATGGAGTTGAAGAAGATGTTATCTGCCCCCTGCTATATTCAGTTACTTTGAGCAGACTATGGTCGAGCAGTACAATACCATATTCAAGAAATAAATGACTGACTCTCACATTTCTTCAAATATGAATTCAGTACATTTTAGCAACTGTACCCCAAATAGCAACGGCACAATGTAAAACGATTTCTTGGATATTTCCTTTTGTTTTTCATGGATTAATCCGCGGAAATTATGATTTTTGCACTTCACTAGGCTCATCGACTACAATGTTTTAGCTAGGCTATCATTAACAAATTAGACAAAACTTTCTCCTATTCTAGCAAAACTTCATAATTGTAAACATAAATAAAGTCTATTAAACAACGTACAATTACGAACGCCAGCGTTTGGTGAAATATATTCCATAACGAAAACATCCCATCGTGTAACAAATTGAAACACGGAGATAGCAGAAAACTAGGTGTCCTGACTAATGTGAACTGTCTTATAGAAAGTTCATCAAATCACAGGGCCTACATCAGAAAGATCTTGAGCCTGATATGGTCAGACATTTAAGACTTATAGCCATGAGTCTAAGCGCTATGAATTGAAGAAGGTTCATACGATAAGGCAAGGTGTAATAATTTTGGGTGGAACCCATTTGATTCATCAGATAACTATAGCCATTTGTTCAGACCTGCAATACGTTATAATTTTTCACAGTTTCAATTTCTTAAAGTCCCATTTGGGTAGTATTTTATGGATATCATCATGTGCTAGCCTGTCCTTTATCTATCTCCATACCGATTTGGAGAAAGGGTTGCATCTTCTACTAGGTATTAACTTACGGGGGTCACTAGATTTGGCTTAAGACTATACTTGGCAGATATAGAACTTTCCTATACTTAGAATTTTCACTATTCTCTTTCGCTTAGTGATTTGCTTCACGGTATCTTATCGAATAGATTCATTCCCATTCATCACAATTGGTAGTGTACTTAGAATAGTAAGATAAGTCAAGGAAAAGTTGCAGACTTTAGGTAAGATTCTCCGATAAAACCGAGCACATATAATAAATAACAATCAACATATCCGCCAGAGACAAATAGTACAACAACAGATAACTTCTGACACTTCAACTGGAAATGATACCATGATAAGGCTCCCCACGCTTGGGATGTCACCCTCACATCGACTCCACTCCTCTCTCTTTCCAACATGTAAATTAGCTACCTGGTTTTCTGCCTGGCTTCTGGCAGGTCTCTTCAGTCTGGCCTGTCGATTTAATGTATGTTTGTCTTATGACTAACTTAGTTCCTCTCGTTGTACGTTCATTCTAACATATAAAATTCATGGGATGTTCGATAGTATATTAGGCATGTAACCACTTATAGAATATTTAACTTGGGTTAAGACTATAATGCATACCACGCATGGTTGATGCTTGTGAGATCCAGCAAGGTTCCATGCCTTTAAAATAAGTAGACATATAAAATGACCTTGTAGTGTTAAAACTTAGTAAGTCTACTTATTATAGTGTGTATGTTTTTAATGTATTTTAATCAAATGCCCAGGTTTGCAGTCTTGGTAAACGAATTACAGTTCACAGTTGACTATTTTATTGAATACTTTGTTTTCTTTTGGTCAAACTCCGTAAAGATTGTATGCAAAACGAATGTTTAACAAGTCGATAATTTGCTATGATGGTCCGAGTAGTCCAACATTATGTCGTTGACTTATCAGTTTTAGGTTTTGGTGAAATGTGCATTCAATCACAGATATTTCTAAAACGCTCTGTATATTCTGATTTCAGGAGGATGTTCCCGACAGTGAGAGTGTCCTTCAGTGGCTTGGACCCTGATATCAGATATGCTGTTCTGATGGACATTGTGCCAGTTGATAACAAACGTTACAGATACGCGTACCACCGCTCCTCGTGGTTGGTCGCAGGAAAAGCGGATCCTCCTCTCCCTACACGTTTGTACATGCATCCAGATTCTCCATTTACCGGTGAACAACTACACAAACAGACTGTGTCATTTGAAAAAGTGAAACTCACGAATAACATGTTGGACAAAAATGGACATGTAAGTGTAAGTCTTAATATTAAAATCACGATATTACCATATTCACAATTTTATCACAATCAAAAAAACATTACATTCACAAATCATCTCACGTTTGCAAACTTGTAACTACAGTCAAAAACGATTGGCGAAATCGCAAAGGAATTAGCGTCGACCAAAGTCAACCAGACAAATATATTGAACTGTGTTTGTGTAATAATATAACATTTCCTCGAGTAGGGTAGACTTTCGTCGTCACACCCATCTTTAATTATGGACCTGACATATATTTTGTGGTAAATTGAATAAGACACAAAGTTGTTTTGGCCACCCTATGTGAGTAGTTAGACTATGATGGATATTGTTTGTGTTTCTATGGAGACTTACGAATGAATACATCAGCAAGACCGTTTTAACGTTGAGGAAAAATCAGCTGCCTCTTTTTGCCAACATGTGTCTCATAACTGCCTCGTTGCAAGACGCTGGCACGTTTGTAGACTAGAACCCCAGCAGACAGCCTATCATAAATTAAGTACCAATTAGGAACTCTCGTTCTTGCCACCCGAAACGTTTTTTTCTATGTTTCTAAATATTTTATATAAGTTTACACGTTTACATGTTTTTAATTCGACTGGCAGTCTGTCTTCACTTCAGCGAAAATAGCAATTAAAATGTAAGTTTATATTATTTGTTTTTATAGATTATTCTGAACAGTATGCACAAGTACCAGCCAAGGATACACATAGTGAAGAAAAAAGATAACAGCTCTGGTCAGCAGTCAATACAAAACCTTGATGCTGAGGAATTCAGGACTTTTGTATTCCCGGAGTGTGTGTTCATTGCAGTAACCGCCTATCAAAACCAACTTGTAAGTTAACATATGTCAAAATAGCATGAATTTTTATTGTTCACTTACACATTACATAACCGTATTTTGCATGAAAGCTGTATTGCTTAATTATCATAAACACTTACCAGTAAGCTTATGTCAATTATTTTAATTACCATGGTCACATAAAATGCCAATGGTATCGATTTTAAAAGGCATATTTTAAATAGTTGAATAGATATATATCGAGACATGGGTTTTGTAACCGTTAACTCATATATCGGCTGAAGTTAACCAGAAATTCAGAGCTATTTTAAAAGGAAGCTTATCGCACCCAGAGGAGTCTATGTTCTGCCCGGTGTTAAGGATGTATCTTTTTGCCAAAATATTTACAATTATGTTTTTGTTTTATATTGCAGATCACGAAGTTAAAGATTGACAGTAATCCATTCGCTAAGGGATTTAGAGATTCATCAAGATTAACAGAATTAGAGAGGTTAGTATTAATTGTATATAATGGGTTAAACACAATAGACGGGACACTATCTTAACATGCAACATGATGCCATTGTTGAGGTAATCCGAGATGTCACGTACGTGTAAACTGTACCAGGGAGAACATAACTAACAACGATATCGTACATGCATCAGCAATAGAAAAAACAAACACGTTTTATTCAACTGAGCAAGCCACGTTGTTCAAGTAAAATATTGGTACATATTGGTCAGAACACTTGCTCATAGAGTGGTATGATTGATGACTCTTTATGACGAAAACCAGTTGTAATAATACATAACATAATCCATTGAAATTTGATATCAGTTTTATATGATGGCATTAAGTGGTGAAGTGTGATAAAGCCAGTGTTTTGTAGCCTACTATAATCTTACAATCTCACCAGTCTCCCACAATTACTCTTTCTGCTGACAGTATCATTCCATGGCACTTAACTGGCGGCGCTACAACCCGAACTTTAACTACTTAAGATTTAGCCAAAATCTAGACTCCTTTCGTCTGTATGCCATGCCATGCCACCGTGGTGGCTCTCAAAAATAGCAAAAATATCGTTACTCATCGAGACGCGACGAAGAGGAAAAGTTAAAGTGGTGCCTGAAGATTGTTTATTGGTAGCGGCAAGTGCTCATTTGTGTGTATATGTGTTAACAGAGGAAGTAATGGAAATGTGGGGTAGTATCTTACAACTGAAGAAGTTTACGGTATCAGTTTATTCAACACGTTTCCCAGGCCCATCGTGACATCACTCATCATATAGAAGAGAGTATCTACGATGAAACAGATCATTTTAAATTTTTATCTAAGATGTATATGATGTCATCGATGAGACTTGTACCTGGGCAATGCTGTTGTTTGTAAGGCAGCCCATGGCTGAAATGGGCAGCTGCCAAATTCAGTCCAATTCCACTTGAATCATATTCAAAATTACAAAAAAAAAATTTTAGCCGCGTTTCTTCATAGAGCCTCCATTTCAAATGTCATTGTCGTCTAATTTTTGAAAATTAATTAATTGAAATGTGAACTTTTTCTACGGGAAGACTGGGGGAATGTCTGCCTGTCAACAATAGTACAGACCAGCAGGAAGGAAACACTTGTGCACTACATTCAACAAACATGTTATTTTGCCATAAACATTAATAATATGCTTAAGCAGATACAATTGTTCTCTGTAGCTTTTAAGAAGCTTGCTAACTGACGAGTTTATCACTCTTCGGTCGCCTTTACCGCCAACAAAGCCTTTGAACAGATGCGTGTGTATATGGAAACATATACAGAACATATTTTAACCCCTGTTTGAAGTATTGTCCATCATGCAATCTATATTTTAGTCTTGCGTCTTTGTCGCTTTTGTAAGACATATTACACAAAAAATATATAGACTATACTTACTTTGATGCTTGTGATTATTTGGTTTGTCCATATAGCCATTTAAAAAAATTGTAATGTGCATTTTGCTGTCAAACTAGAAGGCTTTAACATCCGCACATGGCATTTTTTATTGACGTAATACTACACTTATCCCGTCCCACCAGCGATACACAAGGGGAATTTTTAAACGTTTTTCAAAGTTTGGCATTTTTTGAATAATACATCAAGTCATACATATTATACGTTAAAGATTATGCAAAATTATTACATTTACACTAACACATAACGTATTTTGGTACTTTTGAAATATCGCTCTTGCTACACAGGTGTCAGAATATTACACTTCCCATTTTTTCTTGATGAACATTTGCTCAACTGATTTCCAATTTTGAAATTGACGCAGTTTGTAAAATTTTGTTTTCAGCAGGGAGAGCATGGAGTCATTGATCCAACAGCATACTTACGCCAGATCACCTCTAAGATCTTACACCGATACTGAATTTGAAGATTCCGTAAAGGCACACTTTTTAGAAAGTGCTAAAGGTATGTTTAAAACATAATTATCAATTGACCCCTAGCAACATTACATTAAATATTTTCTTATTACATAAATGTGGGAATTATACATCTAGTATAGGTACTTAATGTACACTGTAAAATATCATATTTTTGTTCAGTAAATATTAGGTAAATTAAAAATATGAACAAATATGCAAAGTCATGATAGGTTCGACAGTTTAGAGGAAGGTACCAAGAACATATATATTCAGTCGGTGAATATCGAGGTCATTTCCTGATCATTTTGCCATTCCTGAATTATTATTTGGCAGATTATTACTTTTCCAATTACTTGTCTTAGTATTATGTTTTTATCTAATGTTTTGGTTTTGGAAAGTGGCGATAATTTTCAATCGAAAATATCAATTTTTTGATCGTCTAATTTTAGAAATCTTAGCTACGCCCCTGTTAACATGGTCAAAAACATCCACTAATAGTGTCATTGTTTTTGTTTCAGATGGATCACAAGATTCTAGCCAATCACCGACGTCTAATCCAATGTCACTGTGGCGACCAATGACGTCACGGTTAATGCACTTACCATATGAACGTTCGCTTTATTCAATGTATGGCAATTTACTCGGACTTTCCTCAAGTAGTACAAGTTTGCAAACTCTAGGACTTCATCATTTGACGTCTCCTACCGGTTTAGGGATCGGTAATATAGGTGGCGCTAACCCTATGTTGTACACATCTAGTGCAACTCAAGACGCCGTGAACAGTGTGTATCAATCTGCGGGTCTATATAACCATAGATACCATCCTTACCTTTCAAATATTACGTCAACAAGCGCTGCAGGCCAGCTAAAGCGAATTGATTCACCGGTACTACATTGATAACATCGACAGTTTAATTGTTCATATAAAACAGTATTTTATCGAATGTACAGTATGGCCGCCAAACGTAAAGTTAGAGATTTCATCGCAGTAAATCAACAAACATTGAAATAGTGTATTGACAATACAGATCATGGTCTTATAGATGGAAAATTTGTATCACGTTTCCAAATTTTTAATCCATCTTTAAGACCATTATTACGCCTAATTTGTAATTTCTCTTTTACGAGGATGTAAACCACTTATAGGTTATTCCAACAATCAAATGGTCGGGTGGCCTTATATGTAACATTTACGCTAATGTGTTTAGTGTGGCCCACTGGGGCATAGTATAGAAAGCGTGAATCGCAGTCAATAGAAGTTTGCCAATATGGCAACAATTGTTACATCCATAATTTGAAAATATTTAAGGTAATTTATTATATTCCATGAATGTAAAATGTTAAAGATATTTGCGAGGAAATATTGTAATTTTAAGGGATTCGTATTATTTATTTTCATATTGAGATATTTCTTAGATGTAAAACTATATAAAGGATGACATCATGTTCTTATTTGTGATACTTGATACGTTCAAATGCGCATGTTTTTAATAGACACTGTTATTTCTCTTAAAATATGATGGGATAATCTATCCAAAAGGAGGGGTGGATTTCAGGTTGAGGATTCTGCTTTGCATTTTTCTAATGCACCATATATTCCATGTGAAGATCCTATACACTGTGTGATATATTAGATCAAATAAATTATACATATTAAATAATGTATATAGTTTATGTTTGTCAGTATACATTGAAGAAAGATATGGATATATATTTAATATTTATTGGAAAGCAGAGACATAAACTTAGTTGTGAAAAATATGAAACAATGAATGCATATGTTAAAGCAAAGCAAATACTTGTAGGAACCATAAATTACAAAGCAAAGTAAAAAACTGTCTGTTTAAATAGTAAGAAGCAAAAATTAGAAAAGAAAAAATGTACTCGTATTCAAATTTTATCTTATTGGTTGACCCCTTTATAAAATTATTAATTCAACTAAGTTATGAATTCAACTATTATACATAACGATGGGTCCATTGTAGGAAGGATAGAGGAATTACATTACACTGATAGAAAGCAAAAGAATGCTAGTTATTGTGTATCAAAATGTGTTTTTGATAGCATGACCCCTTTACAAATGATGTCATTTCCATTATCTAATGTTACGTACAACGATGGGACAATGTGCAACCAGTTAGCCAACTCATCGACCCATGTATTAATTTCAATTTCACTTGAAATAGATTGATGAGCGAACTGGCTCATTGCTTCCAAAGTCGACAATTTCCATCCTAATTTGTCTATAGGCTGTGGGGATTGCAGTTAAGTTCTAACATATATCCAAAAAACAATTTTCCGCTTTATAGGGTACATCTATCAACTGCGATCAGAGGAAGGTAGGGTTCGGATGGCAATATTGACACCCCTAGTACCATTGCGACAATTCTATTTCACGCCTCGGCAACGTCGAATAATTATAAAGCTCCAAACGAATAATTGCTCCGATAATCCCGCTATAAGACTAAGTTAAATGAGATTTATAACGATTCTATACCAATTTGGCGCATGTAAAGTTGTTTCTTTCGACTGCTCTCATTCGGGCATTAAATTCCCTGTCATCAAATTGAAAATGGGCAATCCCTCAAGCATCAGCGATGTGTAATATTAGTTTTCTAAAATCATCCTCAATTCTAACGATTTTACACTTGATTTAGAACACTTATTACCAAGTATCTCGGGTTCACTCGGTATTAAGCAATAATTGAATTGAGAGGTGATTTAGCCAAGATGACAAATAGCTATGACATGTAATCTTCAAATGATTTGCTACAATGGTTGAGATGTATTATCATGCAGTAGCTACATGGCGGTGGACAGTGCACCGTTGGAATTAATTAACTACCCCTTATTTATGTAAAACGATTTTTGAATTTTTGGCGAAATTGATTTTACAAATAGTAACTTTACTGAATATTTGGAAACCAGTTTTATAAAATACTGCAAATGCCTGCTGGATTTAACGTTTATTCCGGGTGTTTTTGTTGAGCCAGATGAAAAATATCCCTCCTCGTTTTATATCCTGTGATTGAATGAAGATGATAACCTCGTGATTCATATATTATCTGTATAATATATTCGAAAAACAAAAACGTAAAGGAAAACATCTGGAAGGAGCCAGACGCTGTCTTTTTCAAATTGGAGGAATTCAAAAGTTTTGACATTACGAACCTAAATAAGCTTCGGTATCCGAAGTGGTTTTAGATTATCACAATCTTGAAATTGCAGGTAAAAAGAATAATTATTGTAACATTACAAGCATTTAATATGTTTGTTCATCAAATTAGCGTTAATAAACAATGAATTAGCGTAAAATACAAAATTCAATGAACAATCATTGATGATACATGATACCGTGTACGTTCATTAATGTTAGCTCAAATAATGTCCTTTGGTTAGATACAAGTTAAAGTATTTTTAAATTTTCCAAAATATGTTATTCCTTACTGTAAACGTGAGCGTCGTCATCATGCAGGATGTTATAATCGGAGCAATCTCAGTTTTCTTCAATCAGAAAAATTTGTGAATTTGCAATTTAACGGTCGGGGAACACTAATCTCTGCGATCAAATGCATCTTTCTTTCTAATTTTCAACCAATACATCAAAAGATGCATGAAGTTGCTATCTTGTTAGGAACTGTCAATTAAGAAAAAGGCAGATTTGATGAGGTATGGGTTGTTTCTAGACTTGCTAAAGTGGACAGGTATATCCCGCGTGATTTAACTCTAGGGAGTGCCAAATCCCCCTCTAAACTCACTCGCTGCCCTTATTGTGATTTGCATGCTAATTTTCGCCCATCAATTAAAAACGTTCGTTTAAAGCGGTAATTTGTACAGCTTTAATTTAACACAGGGGTTGCAAGGTTATAGTAAACCAATTTGAATTGCCTAAATGGTAATTCTAAGATCCTCTCAATTATTCCCTGGATTGATTGTGTATTAAAACAGGCACTAAATGACAATTAATTAGCTTGAATGTAAAGTGGAGACATTAGCTAGTTCATTGGTGTTAACTCGCTATATTTCCTCTCCATTTCTGAGAGGATTTGAGGCGGATCAATGCTTAGTCACCATATCCAGTGTATATCAAGGTGATTCCAATGTACTATTGGTGCCGTTTAACTGATTTTAAAATGTCAGAATATGACATATACAGTGTTAGAAGTGGAAGACAAATCGAGGACATTGCTTTGACGAATTACCAATGCATTGAAAACGCGCGTTTGATTTTAGTGACGAATGGAGTGACTTAAAATAAGGGGTTTATCTAACTTTCGTTATTCTTAACATTTCATAAATTGCTGCTAAATAAATTCATTTGTTCATTCATTGGTCAATCACGTTTTTGAAGTCCCGCAGACAATTTCCATTTACATCACTCTACGAGGTAAAAACACGAGGTGACGACGGAGAAGCCTCATACTGTTCAGATCGTAAATCCGCCATAATCGTTGGGTATTGGATTAATAATATTGACACCCGTATATCCCACTTGACTTGTTCGCCACATGGTGCGTTGTTCTCGCGTGTCTATTTAGCTTTACGCACTCAATGATCTGGAAACAATGTCTTCTTTTGGTATAGCAGGATTTAGGATTCAGTTAAGAAACCCAAGAGACATTCTTGGTGGAGAAAATCTTGTACAGCATTATCTCGATCATTTTCATTGATGATTTTGTAGAGATACTTGAAATTAATGTTTCAGTCACATTGATATTTGAAACTATAGATTCTTGAAATCATTGATCTGTATTTTGGACATCTCCTAAAGCAGGTGACCACTATTCATGAATAAGATATTCTTGATCTCGGGTTCCTTCGATAGAATGATCTGACAGATGAGTCGGGGTATAGACTTGATAAAAAAAGAAAACTGGCCATTGCAGAATAAATACATTTTATAATTGTCTCCAGTCATCAATTGCCCTTGGTTGTTACTAAATATCTACCCCCATCACAGATGGTTCAAACCTGTACTTAATATTTTTTAATTTCACAACATTTAGGCATCTAATTCGAAAACAATTGAAGTATGTATCAGGAGAGCATTAACACGTGATCACCAGTGAACAGCCGATCACAACAGACGCGATTTAAAATGAGAAATTGGGAGAAATGGGAAGAATACATCATGAATACAACAGCCAAAACATGTAAACATAATTCTGTAATTTGCATATAATCCGAAAAATGAATCATAAATTGATTTTCAGAGGGAAATGGAGTGAGAAAAGATGGAAAGTATACAGACATTTTAAGCACGGGTAATTACTATTGTTCGTCAAGATTCGTTGAACAAACACCTCTTTCCCGTTTGATATTTGACCACGATGGCTTGTTAATGCGTGGAACTAACAACTATTAAAATGTAGATTAAGGACTGATAAATCAACATTGAATTAATGTTTTATTGAAATAATACATATTCAATATCATCCCAGTCGAAAATATACATAAAATATAACATCAGGCAGAAACGTAAACCTTGTATATCGTTATCTCTACTAGACCTTTTTCCATTGAAAACAAGTTTTAAAGATTAGAATGTTACATGCGACGCAGCGTAAAAACAAAAGAAAAATGTCCACTATGTTAAAGTATATCCCGTAAGTTCAAGTTTGATACTGAATTTTAAAAACATTTTCAATAACAGATAGAACTTATAGGTTATAACTTATTGACATACACTAGCATATATGTCACCAATTATATTCGTTTATATAACGCACTGAATGTATTGAATGATTAGATGTCGCCAGTGGTAGGGTAGCAGAGGATGCGATGCATTCGGATTTAGCTATAGAGCCGAATGGGTCTGCTTCCCTTGGAACAACTTTACGATGAGCGCTATTCAGACGCCTATAGTTACTTAAAAATTACGAATGCAACGTATTAATTAACAAGAAAAGTCAACAATAATCAATTAAAACAAAATTGAAAAAAGGTTCCATTCTCTGCAAATCATCATCAACAGAAATGCCTGTAAAACACTATCACAAGTTGACTTGACATTTGAAGAATTCGAAATAGCAATAATCATGCTTTAAACTTATGGTATCTGTGAAACAAGGACATGGCTATATACAGTCAATTAACAACTGGATGGAAGTTTAAGCACTATAAGGCATACCCCAAAGATAACCTACAGAGAAGATTTTAGATTTTGTTACATTATTTGCTAAGTGAAGACGGATCGAGCTATTAAACTTATCAGGGTTTGTGTACTAGACGAGAAGGCGCATGTTCACTCCATTAGCAATTATCACTCCAATAAAGTGGCGATTGATACGTAAAATAGAAGTGTGATGCCACATTGCCACTTCAGTGTGTCCTGAATTAACTTGTTTGCTTGTTTGTTTGTTTGTTTGTTTGTTCGAATGTATTGTTTGTTTCATTTTTGCAGATATTACATGTAAACCATCATTTTTCTGAAACGTTTTATAAATCATTTCCTCATTGATTAAAGGGATATTCGATTCTTCAAAGCCCATTTTACTTCAACCATTTTTATACTGTCAATAGAATCAGCAAAACATGGTGATATGGTCAAATGGATCATTTGAAAATGCAGTGCTCATTTCATGTAGGCTGCCATCTTTTAATTAAGTTCATACAGGAAGTGATGTCATCGACTATTAACTTTTATGAACTTTATTTTTTGAATATCATATATACACTCCCCTCCATAAGTTTGGCAACCTTTTTCCCCCATTGAACTACGTGTTAAAGCCTCTTTACCTTCGCATTTATATTTACTTAACCTGCGATGAAAATACTTATACTATTGATGGAAACGTAATTTGACTTTAATTCCAATACCTCCAAATTTTCTCAATTTTTTCCTCAATTACAATAGGTCGAAAATTGATGATGAATTTGATGAATTTTTGAAAATCGACATTCCCATGTTAACCAATGGGAAATTGTAGGTTTGCCGCAAGTCATATGACAGAATATCCATCCATCCGAGTCCTTGCAAAAAATACGAGTTAGGCAGGCAATTGAATTTGCTAACTTTATTTAACAAAAAATTGATATGTTCAACAAAGTTATAGGACTTTAAAGTCAAAATTGTTTTTCAAAAAACCTCTCCCATTGAAATAACACAGGAGGCGAAAAATTATTTTCAAAAATGACTTTGAAGCTCTGTAACTAATTAATATTCATCAAATAAACTAAACGCTTAGTGTTAAAAAAGTTAGACAATTCAATTTTCTATATAAAAATATTTTTTGCTGAATCTTTTACTGAAAAGATATCCTGATTTCTGATTTGCCCCAAACCCTCCATTTCCCATTGGATTACATGGGAATGACGATTTTCAAAAATTCATCAAATTTATCATCAATTGTCGACCTATTGTAATTGAGGAAAAAATTGAGAAAATTTGGAGGTATTGGAAATAAAGTTAAGCTACGTTTCCGTCAATATTATAAGTTATTTCATCGCCGGTTAAGTAAGTAAAAATTCAAACGTTAAGCGGCTTTAACACGTAGTTCAATGGGGAAAAAAGGTTGCCAAACTTATGGAGGGGAGCAGTGGCGGATCCAGGAACCAACAGGGGGGGGGCCCAAATTTGAGATTAGAGAAAAAAAAAATTTTTGGGCCCCCTAAAACCGAAAAGTGGGCCCAAATTTTGAAAATTTGAGGCCCATTTTCTTCAAAATTTGGCCTAAAATTAAAAAAATAAGGCCTTAGAAGGCCCAATAATGACCAAAAGGCCCACTTTTTGGGGCCTTAAGGCCTTTTTTGGCCTAAAAATTTTTTGGGCCCAACTTTTTTTGTTCTGGGCCAACCTTAGGGGGGGGGGCGGGTCCGCCATAGGGGAGTGTATGTGAAACAATTTGATGAGGTAAATTCCGACTTGGACGTGATTCAATTTGAATACTATGTTTTTATATATACCGGAACTTTTGGGGGACTGTTGTGAATGTCTGAATGAATGGAGGTGGTGTGAAAGTGGCTTAATATTTCATCTTTGCCTTGTTAAATGTATTACTTCATGTTTGATTCAATAAAAAACGTTAATAAACTTACCCATAACAGTATAAAGTAGTCATCGATACAATTACTCAGATGCGAGTAGGTAGTTACCAGTTTCGCCACCAGCTGGCTGATTCGGGGGAAACAACATGGCAGGGTATTACAACGTTCCCTTTAACTTGAATATTCATCAGTTTTAGTGGTTCACTTTTCATATTACCTTCATGTATCTGATAGTTATACAAATTAAAATATGTCTAGTAAAAGAAAATGCTATCTGCCCAACACAAGAAAATATATTTCACCTTTTGTGATTTTTATGGGGTCTATTGGGAATCTCCCCGGCCTAGAAGTCACATTTTCAAAGAAAAGTTGATAAACTCTTTTTCAAAACCACATTTCTAGATGTAATTTTACATGTAGATTCCAAATATGACATCAGTTTGACTGGATTTATAACTTTTAATGACGTAAATCAAGATTATTTCTACTCGCACCTAATTTCTATTGGTCCGTACTAGTGTTAAAAAGTCAGAGCTTGTAAACTTGATATAAAATAGATTGTTTGTAGAATTGAATCAATAGACTAAATGCGAGTAGAAATAATCTTGATTTACGTCATTAAATATTCAAAATCCAGTCAAAGTGATGTCATATTAGAAATTTACATGTTAAAGTACATCTAAAAATATGGTTTCGAAAGTTATTTATCAACTTTGAAAATTTTATTTTTTTGAAAATGTGACTTCTTGTTCGGGTTGATTCCCCATTAACCCAATGTTACAAAATCACGAAAAGTGAAATATCTTTTCTTGTATTGGACAGATAACATTTTCTTTTACTGGACATATTTTAATTTGTATAACTATTAGATCCATAAGGGTTATATGAAAATTGAACCACTAAAACAGATGTAATTTAAGTTAAAGGGAACTTTCTTCTATACCAGCAATGCTATCTGACCCGAACGAGCCACCTGGTGGTGAAACTTGTAACTACCTACTCGCATCTGCGTTATTGGAAATTGATCGAAAATAATATTAAGCTGTTTTTGTGCTTCTTTCAGTATATAGATATAGATACCTTGTCTTATGGTATATGCAAATTTAAAAGTTGATAGCATCACTTCCTGTGTGAAATTCTAAAAGATGGTAGCCCACGTGAAATGAGCCCTGTATTTTTAAATCATCAATGTTGACCATGTCAAAAAAATAAAAATGGTAATGGCTACAATTTCAAGAGAGAAATCTGGGTTGACAAGGAATATCCCTTTAAGTATAGGAAATCGAACTCCAAAAAGAAACATACAATTAGGGTCAATAATGAATAAATGCATGAAACTGACACAATATTTCTACCTCGAACAAATGTATTTAAGTAAGGCAGTGTGGCAATGGCATCTGGAATCATTGTATGTGGACTGACGCAATTTTACTCAATTTTATAACTTATTTCAGACAATAACTATGATAGAAATCTCGAAATAGCTCGTATTCAATTGCAAAATAACATAACAATATTTTAACATATGGCCGTTTTGGACGACACCGAATTGAAAACTTTCTAGAAATGTGATTGAGCGTGGTATATAACCTTCTTATCGAGTGACCAACTACGTCTTATCGTATAACATATTGGGCGATAATAGAGGTAATAGTCGGTCCATTAATACCTTTCAGGCCATGGCTTTTATCGCCGCCAAGCCGACGACATACCCACCCGTAGAATGAGGCAGATTTTGATAACAGTTCTCTCAGTCGTGATTTAAGAGGGGAGAGGCTCTTGAAGAGCTCTATGGTAATTCTAATTTTGACTGGTTAGAAAAATAGTGTACGTAAAACTAATCCATGAATTTCTAAATGAAATCAGAACCCTGGAGATTCATTCTTGAAAAGATAGTGGTATTTTTACAACAAAACGACCGGGAGCTATGTGTAGCGTCTGTACACACATAGTCGAAAATAACCGACAGAACAAATAGTCAATAATCATTTTCATTAATGTTGATGGAATACGAATAGTAGTGCATGTCCAGAGAGGTAGTCTTGCTTTAGGACACTGGACCCCCCCCATCTACTTTAACAACAGGAAGACTACAGAGACAGCAACTGACCAAACCTTTAATTCTACTAATTTAGCAGTTACCTCATACGTCTTATCATACCTTGTCGTCTCTACACATAAAGAAGTTCGAAGCTGTTTGATGGAATCTAAAATGTTAAATAAATGTGTTGAAAATATGTCGGGGTGGTAAAAATAAGAATGAAACAGTTGGAATACATAGTTATTTGTTATTTTTACAAACTAATTTCAAATATCGATTTTGAATAAAAATAAGATTTGACTTGACGTGGCTTTTTCAAAAAAGCGTAATATATAGCGTTATGTTTAATAAATACGTCTATTATGACTTGCGCTATGTAATCGTTGATTCCGGGTCGTTGTTCAGGTCGACTGTAATATGACATTACATTCTTCAAACTTTCAATAAAATCATGCCTTCTTTATAGTTATTGTATACTGGGTATTGCTGATTTACGGCCTGCAATTCTTAGCACTGAGGTTAACATACATAATATCGGTTTATTCAACTTTATTGAGCTACTAGTGACATCTTTATTTTATAGATAAGAAAAATTCCAGGGATGATACATTAGCCAAACTTTGCATTGTGGACAGAATAATTACAGGGGTTTCCGGATGAAAACAATAAGCAGAAATCCTGGAAACATTAAAACAAAGAGTTTGAAAAATATTGAAAAGCATCGATAAGTCACGAGGAGACTTGCCTTTACATTCCGAAAAATGATGATCCGATCGAAGCGAATACGAACAACTCTTTTCGAATATACAGTGATTTACTTATTTGGCTAGAGTGATGTCGTAAGCCTAACCTTATTATTATAATTCTATGCCGAATAACCGAATAACAATTCAGTTGTTGCTAAACAATAGCATCTAACAGAATCCAAACTCATTCTTGCAACGTTTTATTTTACCAACGCCATCTTTACAATTCGTAAAAACATTTACCACTTAAAACACTCTTTCAATGCGTAAAGCAAAACCCTAATTGATGAAACTATCACCAGCGACGTTGAATTTGAGTAGCCGTGACTGCAAGTATTTCACTTTGAGCAGTGTCTAATTGCCAATGGTCTGCCTTTAAGCATATTTGCCTTTGGGTTTTTAAATACTTTTTTATCTTAGAATTTCAATTATTCTTCATTGGTACTAAATAGTTCCTTCTTTCGAATTTTATCACGGCAAAATAGCTATTCTGAAGGCAAGTGCCACTTACCGGTCCTCATTCCAATCGCGATGATCTAGATTGGCGCATACTAGAGGTTATGTCTGGGCACCCACACACTTTATCGTTATAGATTACATCTCAGTTACCCGACGCATTCATTCACAAAACTATATTTATCTAACTTTGAGTCATGTCAAAGTTTATCAAGAAATGCAGAAAATTGCAGGATATTGTCCAATTAACGAGGCCAGTCTATACAGCTTTATTTATCTGAATTGAATTTGTCAATAAATCAACGTAAATTAGATGTGAATTTTCAGTTACTATATTTTCAGAATTGCGATTACAATTTTCTGTTATTCGGAACTGACGTCTCCTGAAAGTTAAACGTGGGATATATACAGCTAAACGGCGGTACGTATGAAACTGCATCGAATTAAATTTGAATATATCAATTTTATATAATGATTTCAAGACACTTAAAATAATATATATTTCCAGGAAATGCGAAGGCAAGTTGCACTATGCTTGGTTTTGGTAGTGAATTGTATGTATGGCTTGCCACTCGATCTAGAATCGCCAGGTAAAGTTCACATTGATTCTACAATAGGTAGACACGTTATTTGAATTTGGAGATAATGAAATACCAAGTATTTACATGTACTTGCCAAACCAAGTATTTATTTCGTTGAACGGCCAGTTATTCTTTGATGAAAATTATCTTTTGAACTACTGAGACGTATTTTGTTAACTCATCCGAAGTTTCGTGTATAATTGATTACTATTAGTATGGACAAAACGCTCAACTGTTTCTATTCATATTCTAGAAGATGAGCCAGCTTTGGTTAAGTGTGTAGGTTCTAATGGTCAGAGTTACCTTAAAGGTGACCTCTGGGTCGATGTTGTAGATGGAGTTGACAATATATGTAGATGTTTACCCTATTATACAAGGAGAATTGATGTGTTTAGCCCGCTGGAACTACCGCGGCATTTGCGCACTCGATTAACTAAGCTCTGTTTTTTGGATGGTAAGTCGGATATATTTAACTATATTACTTATGTAGAGGGAGACTTTCTTAATATGATTTACCCATGGTTCTATGGCAAATAATCACACATTTTATTTTTATTTTTTATTCAAGTTTTAGATTTACATTATAATGTAAGGTTACATGATAATACAGTTAATACAAATATAATTAGGGTCGCTCATTTTTTTATAAGAATGTATATAAAGGGGTTACGTTACAGGGGAGGGGAGAGGCTATAATACTAGATCTAAGTATAGTGGGTCAAAACATCAAAATGTGAGAGTTTGATTTTTCTATTTAGGTCTTCTTTTTACCCCCTTTCTGGCTCTGTATGTATGTTTCGGAGTATTTGGTTTCCAGCTCAGAAAACCTCAGAAAAATAACCACACATTGTTGATCCAGTAAAATTGACCAATGAAAAAATCAAGCGATAAATGTTGATCTACTTCAGGCTGTAGTCGAGGAGATCGAGTATTCCCACCCTACACTGAGATAGTGGCACACGATGGTTGCATTTCCAAATGTATACCAGGGACGGACCCCGTTGACAATATGAGGGCACAGTATTCCACCTTCCATTTCAAAGAAACTTCAATGTGTAATCATTAGAAGTGGTTGCATTTGTTGCGGAAATAAATGCGTATGCAATGTCATGCGATATAAAATCTCATTAAAGTATCACGTTTTTTAAATATAATAAAGTAGCAACTCCAATGATGACATGTAGTCCCCCACTTTTCCTACATTGACGAAAATAATTAGGAATGGATAGACTTGATAAATCAGTACCATTGAAACCTCAATGGAGAAGGAGCTCTATGTTACAGAGATACAGAACAGCAAATTTAATATACGATAGTTAGATTATTAAATCAAAGTATATAATACAGATTGCCATTCATGGTTCCATTTGTTCTTCTTCATCGGTGTAGTTTCCAGTATGTTTAAACACGCATTTACTAGCAGAATCATCCTCTGAAAATAGAAACTTATTTCTTATTTCATAGAGGACATCTAGATCTATAGCTACCTTGTGTTGTATTGGATCAGATAACGGAGCAGGTCACTATGTAAAACTCATTTGGTGAAACGGCTTTGGGCCGTATGTCATTTGGTAAGTTGTCCATTCATATACACATGTATAAACTGAGTGTAATAAAGTGTTGGTCTTTCCGAGATTATATTCTTACTTTTACAGAGTTCATTTGTGAGTGCTACACCAGCCAAATACAAGTGCGTGTAATTGAATCCTGGAATTTGCATGTTGACAATCGTACATCCAATTGGCTCGCTTGCAACTCTAGTCCACTCGTTCATACCCGTATTTGCGCCTCTCAAATTTGGCATACCTGTGAGTATATAAAAACAGTTAACATACGAATAATGCAACATAAAATTATGATTATGCAACAAAAGATATATTTTGAACTTTTTCGGAATATCACACACTTTTGAAAAGCGTGTCATATGTTTTTGGCATATCACAGAAAAACAAAAATAGATCTCAAATTAAATTAAAACAACGTTTATACAATGCCCTATTAACCCTTAAACGGAATTAGGGGAGCGGTCAGGGGGAGGCAGATCTGCCCCTCCCCAATGATCTCGGAAACGATGATCAATTATAGGATGATTTAGGAATCGTTGGAATTTCGATTATGTTTTATAACTATATTTTGCCATTACTGATGAATAAATGCCTATATTAAGATCTCGGGGTTTTTTCGTTTCAAGTCAACTTGTTAGCCAAACATGCGTAAAACAATGTTCAGGAATGCTAGAGAGTTTAAGATAAAAAGACGAACTGTAAAAAAGTTATACAAATTCCTTGGGGGAGGGGGTTAAATGACGTTGTCAATAATGCATGTAGTTTTTCTGTTGTTTTTTCAATATCTTTGTGCATCCATACGCAAAATTGCATTTAAGCTTGGCATTACAAATCTCAGCTAATCATATACTAACCAAGCATATATATTGTTATATTATTTCTTTTCGCGATACTGGCAGCTGCAATGGTGCTTCTGGAATTCGTGAACTTAAAGCCAACCGGCCAAGTTCGACCATCGCTGGCAATTAGTATGGTCTTTCTAGCTCCACGTCTGTTGAACATAAGCAAATGGCGGTACGCTAGGTTGAGTGCTTTCCCCGTCTCTGTATATTTTGCATTTGTCCTTGGAATGGCATCCATAATGTTCAAGAGAGTTTGTTTGTCTCTATGCTGAGTATAAAACGATTCATGATAACTCTTTAATGTGCTAATGGTGATTAATTAACATTTTAAACCGCCCTTTACCCAATCGCGCTATCAGCCGTACGTTGGAATAGAAAAATACGATCAATATCATAATTATCATAAAACGGTCATGTATGCAACTATGCATACATTGTCTTACTGCATGTAGTCAAGCAATAATTATTCCAATAAACATAAAGTAATATCTTATTCACATCTTATCAACGGCGACCGCAATGCGACCATAGTTTGAGAAATTCCTACGGCGACCCTAGAAAATCTAAGGTCATCTTACGATCGCCGTACAGCGTATTCCAGTCTTTTACCGGCCGCAGAGTTCTCGCGGACATTTTACCACGGTTAAATAACTTTTTTTATTTCTACGGTTGCCGTACACATGCCTTAGTGTAAGACTGACCGCAAAACCTCCACTTTTCACGAATCATTATGGTATTCGTAATTTCAAAAATGCTAACCTTGAGAGCAGTGATGGACTCTAGATGAAAAGCAATTTTTTGTTGTGTCAATTTATTCAATTTTCACTTTATTCCTTAATTTCACGATTATACAAAAACACATATAATGGGTTTAACATGTGAGATCATCTCTGATGTTAGTGTATGAACCTAGTGTATGAACTTAGGAATGAACTGGTCGTTTTGTTAATCAAAATATCAACTCACCTTTCCTAGGAAAGCATGTTGATAAACTTCTCCATTATAGGTAAAAATAGCAAACTGTAACCCCGATGCGAAGTCGACCGTGGACTCGTTAATAAAAAATGTAAAGAAACGAAGCACACGTTCAATATCAGGAGTCGGAATACTGTCGGATCTGTCAATGATAAGTGCGACATCGGCGAATTGGGTACAAGGATCTGCAAATGAAAATATAAAATGACAATCCATCAGCTTTACCGTTTTGTTGCATATTTTTAAAATGATACGATGCATTTTCAATTTCTGTGGGTTTCTTTTAACTGCAAGTATGTAAAGAGGTGCTCTGTGGTGGTTTCATATCAAATACGGGATAACTAAACATGCAGTAATGGCAGTTTAAGGCATTGACACTTCAGACATAGCAACGTCCTTACCTGGACAGGCTGGGAAAGCCTGAAACAGGGACTGTCCCAAGAAACCAGATTGTGATCCCGGCAAAAACACCTCGTCTTGCTGAACATCGTCCCCAAGAACAGGTCGAAGTACGTCAGGGAGACCAAACGCAGCTGAAATAATTGTGAATGGCAATTGCAACAAAATAAATCACCACAAAACGTGACAAGACCGCACTTTGATTTTTCAAATTCATATCACACCTCTACATGCTTTACCTGATGGGTCGGTTATATCGATAGGTCCTACTGCTTTTACACCAGGTACTGTACTTGGGATATGCAATGCATTCCACTCATCATCTCCAGTGTAGCTCCCTGCAGTGTTATTGAACATCACCACTACGCTCACGGCTTGCATGTCCTGAACAATAATAATATGATTGTTCGGATTTTAGGTGAACTGAAACCTGTCAGTTTTAAAGTAGTGATTCAGAGAATGGATGTCGACTTTCTTTTGGGTATTTTGGGATGAGTTCGATAAATGATCTGAAATCTCATTGCTTGAGTAGTCCTCGATGATTGAAGACTCAAATGGTATGATAGTGATTAGTGAGTGTACTTGTATTTTTAGTGTATTAGAGCGTTATTCTGAAGCATATGACAGTATGACATTTGCTTATGCATGACTGGATGTACCGATTTCCCTCATGAATAGAATCATCTGTGAGGATATAACAATTAATGTACAAATATCACGAGTGTATGGTAGATCGCATGCCGAAAGATGTTATTCAACCAAACTCCAGGATGTATGTCTAGTTAAAAAACGTTACTCCACCAGATATATCTCCAAAGAAACCCGTTATGATATACAATTGGGTCGATCTTGTGGGTCAAGTTTGGGACAAGTATCTATATCTCCCCTGTAATCAACCGGACAGTACGTATAAAGCAAATGTATCATTCCTCACCTGTAATGCCTGAGCTTCCTGCAATGTTTTACGTCGTTCCGATTCCCAGTTGAATTTATTTTTAAATGTAACCCCGTCAGTAAACGAAATCACTAAATTTGGGAAATATCTATCGTCTCTACCCTCTGTTTCTAAAATTTCTCTACATTTTTCTAGTGCTTTGTATGTCAACGCTTGGCAGTGCTCACATCTGAATCTGTTTGCTCTCCCTTGCTTTTGATATTCCAACTCTTCAATAGCTAGCAAAACAGAGCCAGATATTGGTTGGAACGGAATATCAACCTGAAAATAAAAATATAGATTGTTTTCCAAATGATATTTTAATGATTTATTCTAATGAAAAAATGACTATTCACAGTTCTGTCATTAAATCAAATCATGAACATTTAAAAAATGAAACAAGCAATACATTATATAGTCAGGAATATTTAGGTGAAAATATTTCAAAAATATATAGAAGCAATTTTAAGGTGGATTTCAAAACTTCATACCATTCTTTTGAAAACCTGAAGTGGCACCAAGCAATCCATTGACTTTTTCACCGAAAATCCAAGATGGCCGCCGCGATGTGTCAAAAAACCATAAAAAATGACTAAAGTTATGATTTAAGTCAAAATAGTTGTATACTTCTCAAACATGGCTAATAATAGTACCTATCAGAAGTTCACATCCATTTAAAGTCATTGGATCATTTTTGTGTGAAAACTGGAGTCCCACAAGGCTCAACTTTATGTCCGCTACTTTTTTTTGCATTGACCATGGCATTTGCACATAGCAATGCATAGAAATCCATTTTTGTAACATGTGCACCTAGGACCACATTTCACCTTGCACCCACACTTGACCAATGCTTCGCATGCTGCTTGAGGAAGGGCTGTATATAGTGGCATCAGGAGGGACATGTCATACTGCCAGCCCCATGTTGTGAACTCCGATACCCATATTGGATTGAGATTGTACAGTTGGCCCCAAACAATACCACAGAAGGCAATCCAGATTGACACTTATTGCACCCTAATGCTGCAGCCATGGCAAGAACAACTTCACCAGTATCTCCACCGATTCTGATTATGAAGTCTTTTTTACACTCTGAGGTCATCTGTTTTACCTGAACAAAGAGTCTAGTGTAGTATCAGCTTCTTCATGAGTACAAGGTTCAATCATTACTGTAACTGGCAACTGAGGAAAGCGGTTCAACAAATTCCACAATAGTCATAAACATCAACCTCAAAAATAGAGTTGGCCATGAATGCTAACAGCTCAGTCTTGATCTGGTTGTTTCTAAGAAAGCCTAACCATTTCTGGGGCATCACATTCTCTACATAAACCATCCATTGCCACAATGAGTCAGGGACTTCCTACTGTTTTATAGGTAGACATCCCAGATAACATCTTATCTTGAAACACCTTCCGTAGGCTGCCTTAACTTGGGATGAGACATTGGTACCATATTCTTGGAAGTTGGTAGCCACACCAGGATGCATCACATGGACCAGAAGGATGCCATATTATAATTGCATCTGCAGGTGGCTTTTCCAATACTTCAGATCCATCTGGCTTAGTTTCTTGACATTTAAGTAAGTCTGCTTTTGTTGTAGGTCTCATGGCTCCGTCGTTATATAGGGATGGCGGGAACTCATGGTTTTCATATTTGAAAAACTCAAGACATGTCACTGTGTCTTGATTGGCATGCAATGTAGAGTAATAGCAAAAAAAGGTCATAATAATTTCTCAGTTCCTTGACTTCAGGATTCACTTGCATGCATAGTTGGTGTGGTCAAGGGAGAAAAAACAAAGAATCATCTGCAATGATTCCTGAGGTCAAGGAACTGAGAGAAGAAAATTACCTTTTTAGCTATGCTCTATATTGCTTGCCTTTGACAGTCAAGACATAACATGTCTGAGTTTTTCAAACATGAAAACCATGAGTTCCCGCCATCCCTAGCTAAGCATGGAGCCATGAGACCTTCAACTAAATAACCTACTTAAATGCCTAGAAACTAAGCCAGATTAAGGCAGCTTATGGAAGGTGTTCCAAGATTAGATGTTGTCTGGAATGTTTACCTACAAAACAGTGAGAAGTCCCTAACAAGGATTTATTGTGGCACTGGTGCTAGAAGGATGATTTATGCAGAGATGCACAAATGCCAAAGAATTGGCCAGCCTTTCTAACAACCAATGGAACCAGACTAGGCTGTTTACATGCCTGGCCAACTTTATGTCTGAGGTTGATATTAATGAAAAGCAAATGATAACTACTACTTATTTGGGAATCTCTTCAGTGCTTTCCTCAATTGCCAGATACAGCAATGATTGAACCTTGTACTTATGAAAAAGCTGACACTAGGCTCTATGTTCATATAAAACAGATGACCTCAGAGGGTAAAAAATACTTCATAACCAGAAGTGGAGATACTGATGTCCTTTTTCTTGCCATGGCTGCAGCATTAGAGTGCAATAGGTGTCAATCTGGATTGCCTTCGGACCTCTCAAAAATTACAGGTATTAAATTATATCATATAACTGCTCCATTCTTTGGCCATAGCAAAGAATCTGCCCTTCAATCTATGGAATGTGTTCAAGGAAGTTACTCCAGCTTTTCTACAAGTGGCACAAATGGTTACAACAAACCTGCCTTTGTCAGTTCAAGCCATTCAGTCCCTGGAACATTTTACTGTTTTATTATATGATCGAACCAGGAACCAGATAGATATCAATGCAGCAATGTTCTGTAACGGTCATACAGTCATTGACAAAATACCACCAACAAAGGAGCCCTTGCACAGAAAATTTTAACTTGCTAACCAAGGCGGTATAGTTTGGTGCCATAACCAAAATGGTTATCGAGTTCACAACATGTGGCTGGCAGTATGACATGTCCCTCCTGATGCCACTATGTACAGCCCTTCTTCAAGCAGCTAAGGCATGCCAAGCATTGGTCAAGTGTGGGTGCAAGGTGAAATGTGGTCCTAGGTGCACATGTTACAAAAATGGATTTCTATACATTGCAATGTACAAATGCCATGGTCAATGAAAGTCATTGAACTAAAAAAGTAGGGGACATAAAGTTGAGCCTTGTGGGACTCCAGTTTTCACACAAAAATAATCTAGTGACTTTAAATGCATATGACCATCTAATAGGTACTATTATTAGTCATGTTTGATCAGTATTTAACTATTTTGACAAATTAAATGATGATATTAGTCATTTTTAGTGATTTGCCGATACATTGTGGCGGCCATTTTGGATTTTTGGTGAAACAGTCAATGGATTGCTTGGTGCCACTTCAGGTTCTCAAAAGGATGGTATGAAGTATTGAAATCCACCTAAAGATTGCTTCTATATAATTTTGAAATATTCTGTGAACTTATCTCCTATTCAAACCTGACTAATATAAAATTGCTTTAATGTGAATCTTAGGGACAATTTGTTTTTTTTATAATAGACCCTAATAGTTGGGGGGGGGGTGCACTAGTTAAATGCTTGGCTATATTATTCCAATATATTTCGCGTCGGACCTTGCTTTGCCTAGCAACCATCTAGCATCGGCACATGAATCAATACTGAGCGAAATTTAAAAATTCGGGTAGGGGATAAAATATATCTAACATTTGGATTAGGGTATCATCATAATTCTGTTACGTTCAGTTTGCAAAATCATTCACGAACATGGAAAAAATCAGAGGTGTTCATCGATTAGTTTTTGAAAAAAAAAATTTTTTTCACAAATGACAATCGGGTTGAGTTTTACGCCCAAAAATGAAAATCGGATAAACTGAATGCTTCTCAAAACTTTTGGAGCATATTAATTCGTGGAGAAAATTCAAGGAAGAAACAACACGAGATTTACCTGAATATCGTCTTTGTATGTAATTAAAGTGACTGACATATCAGACCCAAACATTTCAAAAGATTCGGCCAATGTTTGCCTCGCAAATTCAAACTCTTCCTCAGTGATGTGACACGTCTTTTGGAGTATGACACATAGATCGCCATTCAGTGTTCTCGGGTCATCTCCTGACAAAATATATATTTTGATAGGTTTCATACTAAGGTGGAAATAATATTGGTTGCTTAACATACATGTAGTTTACATATATCGAAGTGCACGACAAACAATATAGAAAGAGTTTAGTAAGATTGGCAAGGTTCATTTCATGCAAATATACGCAATCAATAGACCATAGATTTATATTCTAAAAACAGAATTACAAACTCACGGAAAACAATTGTTTGTATATTCCAGATGAATAATATCACGGGTGTTAAAACACGAATTAGTCCATTTGTCATTTTCTGAACGTATGAATATTTAAAAGTATGGTGTTTTTCTGTGTAAATACTATCATTAGGGTTTATTGGAGTGATTTAGCTGGGTTGGACAAAAAGTTAGTATGGGGAAATTTTTTGTATCTATCACCATGGTAACACACCAGGTACATGGTGGTATCCCGACGCTAAGTCAATAGTCAACGCCATGTTAAGCCAATGCACCCCTCCCTAATTAGCCTTTATAATGTTTTCCCCAAACTTACTTTTTGTCCAACCCAGTTAAATCACTTCAGGAAACCCTTATTATCATAAATCGACCATAAAACATCGTACTTTTAACAATTTCTAGGTTCACTACTGGATGTATAGGGGTGACAAATGGACTAAATATACCATGAGCACATGCTTTGAGGATCCGCGTTGTTTGAACCTACCGCCGAGCACACTTATACATTAAGACCCGTACACAGTCATGATACCACCGAGCAAGCTCATTGCATCATCGGGTCTGCTTTACCCCCGTGAATATTTATCAATTACAGAACCATGAATTCGTTCAATTTCTGCATAAATATCTTTTTTTAAATGATAGGGTACAATTTGTCTTTTGTTTGACATACAGCACGTGCATTTATATAAATAATACTCCGCTGCCACATTCAATGTGAAATAGTACCCTATTTATAATATTTTTGAGGCAATTAAATCTAGAAAATCGAATGTAATCGAAACATCACCTATCGGTCCACATCTTTCATTTTGAAAGCTGTTGAAACCACCTGGCAAAGGTGGCAATGGTTCTCCACTTCTTTCCATCATCATTTCATTTATTTCACCTCTAACCCTATCCATTAAGTTGCTAGCGTGACGTTCTATGTCCTTTCCATTTTCCTCGATCTTCTGTGTTAACGCAGGGAAATAGATTTTCAAAAGGTCAATACCTATTCCGTATAATGGTACCACGACCAAGAAGCATATAAGACTGGTAAAGAGTAACATCTTTGCGTTGTTAACGTGTACCTTGTGCTGTACGTTCCTAGTTCATGTTACACTTCATTCTGAAATATTTAAACAATAAGGCTATAACTTTTTATTTTATGGCACTATACTGTTCTCGCTACATGGTCTCTTACTTTATATTTCATTGTATTTGCATATCTGGCGTAAATAACTACATATGCTACATGGAACCTTCAAGGGGGAACCCAGCTGACTATCGGTCTTTCTATATTGAGTTGAAATGTACATCACTGTAGTTAGTTATCGTACGCAACTATTCATCAATGGTTCCATATATATGTCTAAGTGCTAAAACGACAAAGATACATAAATTCTATCCCAAAAATAGAATGCATATGACATGTTAGTTGAATGATAATGATGTGGTATTTGATACATAAATATGACACCGTTGTCTTCTGTAACAGAAGGTATGATATCACATTGACTCAGAAATAACTTGAACAAAAACATAGCAAAGGACATTGCATATAGTATACCCTCTTGGGGATACCTATTTGTTTCTATTATGGTCGAATAACCAGAATCAACGATTGTACTCAATGCGTCATTTACTTTAAATTAATCGAGGGCATGTTACATTTCCCCGATATTGTCCAATACATCCCCATGTGATTATTAAATAAATAATAAAAATACTCATTATATACCATTGAAAATTCTCAATCAAGTAGTACAATTAGACAGATATTATATTTATTAAGATATATAAGTGAATTTTCTTGTCTAGATTAAAATAAACAATTAACTTAATTGTACATCTCAGTTTATCTATTAACATTGCAGCGCAATAACGTTGTGATACTCATTGCATTTGTTCTTGTTATTGTTTGAATAGGCATTAATCAAAAGAGCGTAAACATTTATTTATTGCAAAGATATTTTTATACTTACTGATAAGAATTCCTAGTATATTATCCTAGTAATTGTTTAAAGTAATAATGATGATGATAGACCATTGTCATGTGATAATGCATCGGTTCTCTTCCAGTTTCTTGTATTCGTATTCTCAATGACAAAGCAGAAGGCATACTGAAACTAAAATTATATAGATAATACTAAACATACGTGAGACGTGTTAAGATATAAATCTCGTAAACTAGTGTATGTAAATATTACATACTTTGAATATAACATATATGCATCGTAATATATATGTTTTTTTTTGTTTACTGAAAGAATCCAGTCATCAAAAACTAGAATAGTATTGTGTATTCACTTCAACTTTAACTACATGTACAGCCTTGGGGAAATCGGTATCGCACATGTTCAATATGGGTACACTATTATGATGTTTGCTACAGCTTATTATTTCAACATCTTGAAAAGGTTGATCCATCCGACTTTGAAAAAGTGGACGTACATGTATATTCTTTGTTCGGTCGTAAATCTCAACACGAAATATGTGCGCACGTGGACATTGCAATATGTCAACTTGTGACATATTTAAATACATATACGTACATCTCATATATATATATATATTATATACATTTAAATATATAATCTGATATGTGCATTAATGCGCCTCTGGGGCTTTATTAATCTGATTGAGAATATCCAGAAACAAATTTTCACATATATGTAACCATATGTACAAATGTAAACAATCTGTTAATGTGAATTGTCTGTAATTATATGCAATGTTTAAATCTTCACCTATGTGGAGGAAATAAAGACACTGAACTGAACTGAACAATCATTTCGAGTATTAATGATTTTTTTACAAATAGATGTCCCCCTCAAGTTTATTGTAAATATGATATTGCAATTGCATGTGACATAATATCTCAATTGATGACATCTATAACATTTTGTCATTCAAACTACATTAAAAACAACATTAACTGATTGTTTCAAAGACGTTTTTGAACTCAGTTTTATTTATAATAATATACAACATGATATGTCTTTTAAGAGGTTGGTTCCATGTCTTCATCAGGTTGGGTATAATTTCCAGTATATTCAAATATACAAGCGCTTGCAGAGTCGTCCTCTGAAAATAAAATGCCATTCTGTGAATAATATTGTTATACTAAAACATTTAGACCTACTGTGGTAGTTGATGAATAATGACCAATAATCTGAAGCATGCACTGTGTCACAAAATCATGACCTGATAAGTCCAGTCATTTATCCAGTTTTGGTAATGCAGTGAATAACACAAATCTTCGACTAGAATATCAGTATATGACTGTAGGAACAAAACTGGTATGTTCTTATCACTGTTCCACAACTAGTTACTTTGACGATTTGACTTTCTCGATTTAAACCTACTTACAAGTATGCCAAATGATAATCCGCAACAAGACTTATACGTAAATTTAAATCGAGAAAACAAAAAACTCGTATCCAGGAAGTTCATCCATTTTGTTACATTGACGTTCCGTCAAAGTAATTAGTTGTGGAACAGTGATTTTGAAGATTAACTGTATGTACTATGTAGATTTCTTGGTTTCTCTTAGTTTTTTATGAAGAAAGGCGTATCCCATAACGGTTTTTTCGACCACAGCAGACAAATCTTGCGATCCCATCGCGAGATGAAGCAACTCCCCCAATGAACAGAATTGACATTTACATGAATTTGCAAATGACTGATATTTTCAAAAATTAGCGAAAGTACATTCTTACTTTTACATAACTCATTTGTAAGTGCCACACCAGCCAGGTACAAGTGTTCGTAGTTAAAGCCAGGTATCTGCATGTTGACAATCGTGCAACCAATGGGCTCACTGGCTATTTGCGTCCACTCGCTCATTCCAGTGTTAGCACCCCTCTCGTTTGGCTGACCTAAATTAAACATTCAAATCAATATAAAAGCGAGGTTAGGTTTTTAAGAGAATCTGTATGTGAGCGTATAATATTTCGAACCCTGGGAATTACTGTCCCGCGGGCAAAAAAAAATTATGAGTTTCCGTGTACTTACCGAGGACGAAAATGTCAATATTATTTCGTTTGGCTAATTTTGCGGCAGCAATTGTGCTCCTGGAATTCGTATACCGACTGCCCTCTGGCCAAGTTCGTCCGTCAGTACCGATAAGTATTGTTTTCCTAGCTCCTCGCCTGTTATACTGATTCAAATGATTCGTTGCCAATCTAATCGCCTTTCCAGTCTCTGTATATTTTGCTGTTTCTCTTGGAATTGCATCCATGATTTTCAGCAGAGATTCTTTGGTCGTATCCTAAAAATAGTTTTATCCACAACGGTTGTTAAGAAGGTATTGGATTTATGAAATACCAAATTCATTACTCAGATGCGAGTAGGTAGTTAGCGGCTTCGCCACCAGGTGGCTGATTCGGGGAAAATAACATGGCAGGTATTAAAAAATTCCCTTAAACTTGAATATTCATCAGTTTTAGTGGTTCACTTTTCATATTACCCTCATGTATCTAATAGTTATACAAGTTAAAATATGTCTAGTAAAAGAAAATATTATCTGCCGAACACAAGAACAGATATTTAAATTTTTGTTGTTTTACAACATGGGGTCTATGGGGAATCTCCCCGACCTAGAAGTCACATTTTCAGAGAAAATTTAATTTTCAAAGTTGATAAACTCTTTTCAATACGACATTTCTAGATGTAATTTTACATGCAGTTTCCAAATATGACATCAGTTTGACTGAATGTGGAACTTTTAATGACGTAAATCAAGATTGTTTCTACTCGCATCTAGGATGTTGTCATGCCTTCGAACATCGGCTTAAATGAATATATACGTCACTTTATTTACTTACTCTTGTCAAAAAAGCATGCTGGAAAACGTCCTTGTTGTATGTGTAAACTGCAAACTGCAACCCTGTTTCCTGGTTAATTGTTGACTCATTGATAAAAAATGTAAAAAACCTAAGAACGCGTTCAATATCGGGATCTAATATACTATTTGAACGGTCAATGATGAGTGCGATATCGGCAAACTGGGTACAGGGGTCTACAAATAAAGAAAAACAATCAATATTAAACTATAGTGTGTCAAATAAGCCCTCTACCTCTTCCACTACTTTGAAGCAAAGTTATGGTATTATTCGTGAACAAATGAGGCGACATATATATTGTATATGAGTTATTGGCAAAAAGAGCTTTGACAATACCTACAGTACGTCCTTACCTGGGCATCCAGGAAAAGCTTGATGAATGAAATGCCCGAGGAAAGAACCACCTGGGAGACTTGGTAAACCTGGCAGACTGGGTAATTCATCATTTTGTATTTCGTCGTTCATAATTTCATCGCTCAGTATAGGTATTGCGCCAGTGAATTCGAAAGCAGCTGAAATATGTATGTTGAGGATGTGTTATTAAGAGAAAATGAAATGAATCATGTTAACGGCCATTGGCGTTGATCAACGATTTTATGTTGATGTTGATTGTCGTCAGAAAATATTTTGAACCCCTTTTGAGATAAGGCGTCGGAAAAGTAGGTCATAATAATGTTGAATTAATGAATGTATGTTTATGCTTATACTGAAATAAAAACAGAACGTGTATAAACGTACCTTGAGGATTTGATATATCGATGGGTCCCACCGCCTGTACCCCGGGTACCGTACTTGGGATATGTAGAGCGTTCCATTCCTTTTCCCCCGTATAGCTTCCAGCTGTGTTGTTGAAAGTTGTCACAATGCTTATCATCCTCATATCCTAAAACAAAAAAAACATTAATTTTCATTTGTTTTAAGCGTGTGTAGAGCCTCGGTTACACTTGTATTATGGCGGCCGTACGACAACCGTAGTTTCACAAATTCGGCATAGAACATCTACATCGTACTGCTCGTCCCTATATTTATGCTACGTATTTCTTTCGATTTCTGGAAGCTACGACCGCCGTACGGTTGCCGTTGATCAAATGTAATCAAGGAAAAAAGTCTAGTCCGGAGGCCGGATTTTAACGAATCATTCTTCAACGTTTTTATCGTGTGATCCTCTGTATTGCTACTGAGAATGTCCCCTCCGTACCAATAGTTTCTGTATTGCGACGGAGATGATCAATGGGGACAATCTCAGTAGCAATACAGATTGGTACAGCACAAGAACCGACCAATTAGAAGTCTTTATTTTACAGATCATATGATAATATATCATCTTGTATGGTATATATCACATAGCAATGTATTGCTGTCCATAGTATTATAGTTTAGTGTAGTGCAATGTAGTGAAGTGTAGTGTAATATATTTCATTTCATTTTAAACATATGCAGAAAATCGCATTTTACCATTATCATTGTTTCTTTATGTTATTCGTATTTTATTGAATATCCATTAACACTAAAGCAGAAATGCTACTTACTTTTATCTTTTTAGCCTCCTCCAGCGTTTTCTTTCGCTCAGCTTCCCAGTTGAATTTATTCTTAAATGTCACTCCATCGGTAAATGACAACACTATGTTTGGGTAATATCGATCATCCCTACCCTCAGTTTCTAATGTCTCTATGCATTTCTCTAGAGCCTTGTAGGTCAGTGCTTGACAATGCTCGCATTTGAACCTGTTATTTCGGCCTTGATTTTGAAATTCCAGTTCTTGAATCGTTAGCAGTACGGAACCAGATATTGGTTGGAATGGAATAACAACCTAGGATGATTTGAATTGACAAAATAGCTTATTTATTACAGTATTGATAAAATATGCAAGGTGGGTATTTTGTATCAATTCCACATTATTCAATATTTGAACAAAACTGCATGTTAAAATTTTTCGTATTAGCTATTTAAGCCTTTAAGGTCTCTCGGACATGAGCATTTCTTTGTCCCACTCTGTATTCTATATTTGATATTCATTAATCGATTGACAATTTATTGAAAATATTACATTCAGTAGAAAGGCATTTAGTGACATAGTGTTTATTTTGGTTTTTCATTAACTTTTCAAAATGCCATCGAGAAAAAACACCAGGAGATTTTAATCATTATCTTTAAAATTGCTCCTTTGGGAATATGTACTTTAACATGCTTGATAATTAAAATATAACTTTCTATAAATATGAACAAAATATGATTTATTTGCAGTTTTGGTAGCAATACACGAAAGTAAATTATGTGAACTTTTGAAGACGATTGGTGCATATTTATCAAAATGCCAGCACCAGTCCTGTTACTTATGGAACACCCTAGTATATAATATATATCAGTAATAAAATACCTCTATATCATTCCTGTATGTTATAAGAGTCATAGATATATCTGACCCGAATCTTTCGACAGCTTCTTCTAACGTCTGTCTCGCAAATTCAAACTCTTCCTCAGTGATGTGACATGTCTTTTGGAGTATGACACACAGATCACCATTCAGGGTTTTTGGATTATCTGAAATAATTAGAAGTGCAGTTATTAATAAGAAAGGGCTCAGGATGTGTGTCGTTCATTTAAAAGTACATGCATATACAGGGTGTTCAAGAAAATATACCAAAACTAACATAGAATAACTTAGTGAGTGGTAAAGGAATGTTCGAGTATGGACATTCTGTCATCTGATAGACAATGAATGACCATTAAAAGCTTTATGAAGTAACTCTATTTTTTGCTCGAGAAAAAATTGATTTAGTACCATCACCATTTTTCAATGCTGTACAAAGACAAACTAAGAATAACTGAGTGAGTAATGAATATTTTTGAAATGTGATCATCTGACATATTTTAATTATACTCAACATCTTAGACTTTCATTTGCTGATTTTAGTTATTTTCATAATTCGAGAAAAGTTTGGTTCAGCACCTTGAACTGCAGCATCTATTATAATAGGTAGTATATAGTGTACAGTATATAGGTAGGTAATTTAAAGCATGTCATCTAAATGTCTTCTGGGTAATTAATTTTCAAATATCTATGAATAATTCTAGAATGAATTTGGGCTATTGCTGGTAATTTCGGTATAACCTTTCGGGACACCCAGTATAATGTACGGTGTTTGCACTTGTTTCATACCAATCGATGGAAGATTCACTTCAGTAGTTATCATATTGAACAACAATATATACACATGATACGCTAGTAATTGGTTGCTGATGTTGCTGACCAATCGAAATATAACTACAAAAAAAGTTAAAAACACTATATAGAAATATACAAATGAATTGATGGATTGGACAAGTGTGTGATGTACAGGAACGTAAATGTAAAACTATCCCAAAATAAGAAAAAAATGTCGAATGGTTTGCTCAATATCCATTAAGGAGAGGATCCGTTATGATGTTGTTCATGATATTGGTAATCCTAGGAAAAATAAGGCAAAGCAATACCTTGTGGTCCACATCTAGCTTCTTCAAAACTCCTGAAACCCTCAGGTAGGCGCTCGATGGAATTTCCACTCCTTTCCATCATAAACTCATCTCGATCACCCTTTATTCTACTCATCGTTTTTTGCATCTTACGTTCTATATTGTTCACGTCTCCTTGATTTTTCTCAATGTTCTCAGTCTCCTCTTGGAATAAGATTGCTAATTTGTCAATGTCGATTCCGAATAATGGTTCCGCAGTCAAAAAGTATACAAGGCAGGTTACGAATAACATTTTCCACTCTAATGGTGTAGTTTCCTGACTGGTGTTACAATATATTCTGATATGTTTGAGCAATCAGGCTATGTGTTTATCTTAATTGCATTTTCCTGTTCATCTGAACAGGGACTTCTACTTTATATTTTAATATATCTGCATATAATGCATAAATAAGATACCACTGGACAAAGGTAGGTCATTCGGGGATCGCAATAAAAATATGCTTTAAATTGTTAAAAACAACAGTTGACGGTTATGAACTTAAAATTTCAATCAAGACTTCCAAATTAAAAAAAGCAATGTTAGTTCCATATCAATTAACAATGCTAAATATACGGGGGTCCAAGTTAGCATAGACTTATGTTGAGAACACCCCACCATCTCTAGAAAACAATATATAGATTGCAATAATGCAAACGCATTCATCGAGATTTGCTATGTCCAGGATGTGTCCTTAACATCTCATATCAGTGTTTGTAATTATGGTACAATTGTGTCTTATCATGGAAGAGTTGGAAGGTCTAATACCTTTTTAATGAGATAAAAACGCGACAACTGCATCGATGAAAAAGCAAAGTTTTGCTGATACCGCATGATATGCCTTGGTATCAATCTATTATTAAAGTGAAAATAATGAAAATAATATATATAAAGAGAGAGGGGCCATTTGGTAGAGCAAACATCATGAACCAAGTATTTTCACGTGGATACGCACTAGCTAATACGCACATAGAAATCTTAAATGATCCTCAAGTTTAGAATAAACTAGATGATGGCAACTCCGCGGAGTAGCAAATCCCAACGAACAAAATATCAATTACCGAATATCAATCAATTATAATCATTACTTTGGTTAAAATTGAAAAATTTAGATTTTAGAATTGTGAATTCCTGCAAAGCAGCCATTTTGAATTTTCTGAGGTACAAATCTGAAAAATAATACCATAATTATGATCTACTCCAAAATTCCTTCAATTTGAGTATCATATAGCCATACATTACCCTGCGTGCAGAGTCTAGTTAAACTACACTCTGCCTAGTATAGACCATATTGCAGTTTAGTAGCCCCGCCCACACGACGGGTACCGGTGACAGTTTGGGTAATAAATCACTTCTGACCTTTCTTCCACCGATCAGCGAGCTTGAAGAAACGTACACCAAATGCGTTCTAATTAAATATGCGCATGTCATTGGTCAATTCCGGGCTCAACGATGACGTCAGAAGGCATGCCCATATATAGAACGTCGGTCAAATTTGGCCGACGAACACTGATTGGCGCGGTGAGTTCACAGGTTTATTTTAGTTTGAAAGAGTGAAGACGAAGCTCTCTTTTAAGAAGTGAAGTCAAACGAATGCAAATGGTAGCCATACATTGAAGGGATCGAAAAATTGTTGCAAAATCGTACATTAGACGGCAATTTTGAATTTTACGAGGCTCGAATCAGAAAAAAAGATACAATATTTGCAATCTACTCTTAAGGTAACTTATAACTTAATCAAAAAATCCAAGATGGCCCAAACCAGGAAGCACATGGCATTTGAGTATAATCTGACCATCAAAATTAACTGTGTTTTGGTTGGATTTTCTCTCAATTTTTTAGTTCCACTGATCATTTATGTAACCAGGCTCACTGTGGTAATGCAAATAGAAACAGTAAACATTTTGGAATGGGAATTCGAGTCCTCTGAAAATGTGACAGAAAAATTGACAAAAAGAGTAGCACGGCAAAGGTCCCTGAACATTTTTTTTCTAATTTCTCTGAAACATCCCTTTAATATAGCCCAAAATGGAAGGAGCTTTAGAATTTTGAAATCTCTCATACAAATTAAAAAAAATAGAAAAAAACACTTTGAGAAGTGTACTTTTTTCCTTATTTTGATCCCAATTTTTTTATCGGGTAATTTTTCAAATTTCCGTTGCTCCTTCGTTTTTGATATATGTTTGAAGTATATTTTCTTAAATGTTCAGATATTTTAAATCAGCAGTTTTTCACGGGCTACTCCTAGAAAAAAATCTTCTCAAATTCTTTAAACGGCACTTTTTTTCTCAAACTAAAGTTTTTTGTTGTTCTTTGATGTCTTTGTAATGATTACAGTGCACAAGCATATGTGAAATAATAAAAACGACTTCTCAGGAAGAGTTTGAAAATTTCAAGATTGTGAAATTTTCAATTTTTTCTAAAAATCGATTAAGTTAACAGTCACCTTAATTGCCTTTCATTTGAGTATAATACCAAAATTTCAAACAATAATATTAATTACTTTGGTTAAGAATGAAAAATTTATGATTCTTGCGAAAAAGTCCCGTCATTTTTAAAGCGGCGGCCATCTTGAAAAATCCATTATGAATTTTCTGAGGTACAAATCTGAAAAATAATACCACAATTACTCAGATGCGAGTAGGTAGTTACCAGTTTCGCCACCAGGTGGCTGAGTCGGGGGAAATAACATGGGAGGGTATTACAAAATTCCCTTAAACTTGAATATTCATCAGTTGTAGTGATTCACTTTTCATATTACCCTTTTGTATCTGATAGTTATACAAATTAAAATATGCCCAGTAAAAGGAAATATTATCTGCCAAACACAAGAAAAGATATTTCCCTTTTTGTGATTTTACAACATGGGCTCTATGGGGAATTCCCCCGACCTAGGAGTCACATTTTCAAAGAAAATTAAATTTTCAAAGTAGATAGACTCTTTTCAAAACCACATTTCTTGATGTATTTCTACATGTAGATTCCAAATATGACATCAGTTTGACTGAATTTTGAGTTTTTGATGACGTAAATCAAGATTATTTCTACTCGCATCTAGTCTATTGTTATCAACTCCAAAATTCCTTCAATTTGAGTATTATATAGCCATACATAGCCATACGTTGAAGGGATCGAAAAATTATTGCGAAATCGTACATAAGACGGCCATTTTGAATTTTACGAGGCTCTAATCAGAAAAAAGATACAATATTTGCAATCTACTCTTAATTGCCTTTCATTTGAGTATAATAAAGCTATACTTCAGAAAGATCTAAAAATTAGCGAAAATTTCTGTTTTCCTGACCCCCCATACACGGCCCCTGGGGGTCAGGATGAAAAACACAGAATATATGTGAAATAGATAGATGTTGCGAATAGACTACCAACATTTCAAACAATAATATTAATTACTTTGGTTTAGAATGAAAATTTTATGATTTTTGCGAAAAAGTCCCGTCATTTTTTAAAGCGGCGGCCATCTTGAAAAAAAAAATTTTGCGTAAAACTATTTATCAATATACATCTTTCCACCAAATATGAAGAAAATCCGTCAACTAATATTTGAGTTATCTTCCGGACGGACGGACTGACGGACTGACGGACGGACGGAGGGCTTCACTATATCCCTACCGAACTTCGTTCGTTGGGATAATAAAATACTTCTTTGCGCAGTTGATGATCGAAATACGAAGAACTTATTTTTATGAAGTTTCGTTTAATATAGTATTATAGTTTTTCAGTGTTGTTGTAAACATATTGCTATCGATATAATGCAACTTTACAAATTCATTAGCATGGCATAATGGTAAAATTCATAATAAGTCCTCATATTTACTCGAACTTAATTAATTAAATCAATAAGCGTACGTACAACACCCTCCAATATATTGCAACCTCAAACTCATTATTTGTAATGGCTTTAAACCTGATAATGTGTGGTGATAATCAAAATAATTCAAATTGGTCTAACGTTTCTCATATGTATCTGAGTAAAAAATTCACATTTATTAACAGAACAGTCTTTCACAGATAATTCAATAGGCTGGGTAATTAAACACTACTCTAGGGGGTGTATGTTATTTATAATAAAGGACGGTTGAAGATTTCGAAAGCTTAATTAACAGTAACTATAATTTAATCAAGATAATAATTTTGAAGTTTGACGTGCATCGCAATATCAGTCTGTATAGATTTAATATTGAAAAGTATGATGTTCAATGGATTCGGAATAATGAGTTGATACACATGAATAGACATTCCGATGAAATTAAAATTCAATAACATAATCTGTTATACGTTCCTATTGCAAGCGAAAGTTCATGGGATCCGGATGTCAAGATTATGGAGCGATTTATATCCCGGATATACCTCGACTACGATTCATTTTACTCTTATGTTTCAGTATACCAAAAAAACTCCATCCAATGGGTTGCCATTTACGTACAGGGTGTCCAAAAAAACAGGACCGTAAGAAAGTTAAATAACTCGGTCAATTTTGCATATTTTGCCTTGAAATTTAAGAATTATTTAGTTCATTCAATGTGAATTTTGTTCTGAACGTTTGATGATAATCTGTTCATTGTGTCAAAAACTACAGTCCTTTACAAAACATGCTCAAAGTGGGCAATTCTCCTCTCTATGCACAAACGAATCCTGCGAACAAAGTTGTTAATGACCCTGACCTTTACACATTAATGTGGATGGTAAATATTGGGGTAGTTATTGCCCTCTTAAGATTGTTAGGGGCCTGTCAGTATACTCATTGGCTTTGAGAAATCCTCAAAGATAAAAATTTGGGGGATTTAGATCAGGCGAATGAGGTGCCCATATGGTTTGCGTTCTGCAACTGATGAGCTGACCACCAAAGCATTGCCTAAACCATTTCAGCATATCATTTGTTGTGTGGGGGTGGTATTGGCTTGTTGAAACCACTGCTTAATTATCTCCTTAGATGTCCCTTCTGGTGCTTATGACCTCCAAAACTTGGTGAGAACTTACTGGTCCTTGTTCATGGTGATAGCACATCCCCAGTCACCTTCGAACCAAAAGGGACTGATGATTCCATGTTTCCTCATTGCCACCCAGGCAGTGCATTGTTCAGAATGCAATGGATGCTGTAACACTTCATCAGGAGGATGTAAGCTCTAGTAGCAATTGTTCTTTGAACAAACTTGTCCATTCAGAAAGACATATGTGTAGGAGGATCATCAACAACTTTGTTCGCCGGATTTAATTGAGCATAGAGATGAGAGGTGCACATTTGAGGCATGTTTTGTAAGGAGCTGTAGTTTTTGACTCAATTGATAGATTATTATCAAACTTTCACAACAAAATTCACATTGAATGAACTAAATAATTCTGAAATTTCAAGGCAAAATATGCAAAAGTGACCGAGTTATTCAACTTTCTTACGGTCCTGTTTTTTTTGGACACCCTGTATATGCGTTTCATTTATTGTTAATTAAGAAACATAGACCAAAGGGCAGGGGTAATATCGTCGAATCATACAAATACAAAATAACACCGAAGAATGGTAACTTGTACCCTGGTCGTGGTTTCGACGTCTAGTTAATCCACATCTTATTGGCTCGTGCTGAGGAAAGAGCCATATCTCACTTGGGTTTAGTAGTAAGTGATAACGACAATGGACTGAGGTTTAAACGTTAATTTATTAGTAGAAAACCTGATGGTTAACATTTATCGATGAAAATGAGTTAATTCCTCGAGCAAAAGTTTAACCCTAAGGTGTTAGTTCATAATAAAATTGCGTTAGAGAGGGTTTCAAACGATATATACGCAATTTTACAACAACACCATACGAGCGACTTCTTGATTTAGAATTGTGAACAATTTACAGCATTAAATAACTCCGAACATTTAACTATTTTATTAATATCTTCGGAGAACGAGAATCAAATTGACCCATCTTCACTTTTTGATATGTTTGGATGTTTTCTAAGAGGTCCAGGTACTCAGACCTTCACAATTTAAAGATCTTAATCAGTTCAAAATGTTCGGATTTTTTTTCTACTTTTGCCGTTCGGTAAATTACAACCGCGTTAAAAGTAAGCATCCCTATATATCAATACAATTCATTACAACACTGCAAACATCTCCTTCACACGAGCCTTCATTTTTTTAAATGATATCTTGTTTACATTAAATACGACTATGATTTTTTACAACATCAATAGTGGCATATCGCATATTTTCTGTTTTTCAAACAACACACACATTATTTGTCACCTCTAGATACATTTCTCAATACTCATTTATATCATCATAGGTGCAATGCATGTCTCATGTAAAATTGCCCTTTAATATTTTAGTTAAATAGAACAACAATTTTATTTTAGTTAAATATGAACAACAAACTTGTAATAGACACCGGTACAGAGTACTGAATACAATCATTTGACCGAATCAAAATGTTTAGATTCAACATTCCAGGACATGTGATAAAATCGTCATCACGCGTTTCAGCCTACGTGATACAGGAAATATTCCACTCGAATAATAATGTTACACTACTCAAGCTTCGCTTTCGTGGATGAAACAATGTTATCTTTCGTGGAATATATCCTGTATCACATGCTGAAACGTGTGATAACTAATAGTATCTACTGCACACATTATTAGTGTTCAGGTTGGGTTTCAACTTTAAAATTACTTATTTTATTTACAGAGTTATTTTACATAACACCGGTAGATGATAAATATCTCAAAATCTTGCCCACTATCGTTGCTTTTCAAAAACACCTTCACAACTTTGCATGAGACTAGCTGTCGCCTTTTAGTCAAAGTCGTTATTTTGGAATGTACATACACTGGAGTCAGCTCCCTCTGAAAGGAGGAATATAATACATGACACTAGACTAAGCTAACAATGCACATCCAAGATTCTAGGATTTTGGGGTCAACAGTCTTTATTATTTTACTACAAGCATTACAGTCTCTGATAAATTAGAATGTGAATTTTCATTATATTTTATTTCGACAGTAGCGTTATCTATCCATACTTAGGCACGGTGTATATCCCAAACGCTCCTACATGCACAACGGAGCGTTTCATTGCTGAGATTAAACAAAGAAACGCTCCGGAGTAGGAAAACTGGCTGGCGGGAATGATGAGCCGTCTGACGATTTCCCCAATAATGGGAATAAGAGGTATGAGTTCCATATTTCGAGTATACCATTCGATGAGTGTGATATTCATGTTGTACTTAGCTGGCTGTTGACGTTTGAAGCAATTAGGAAGAGCTGTACGAAGCAGTATAGTTCTCAAAATCCAAAAACGTATTTGTCATTCTACCGGTCAAAACCCCTTTTGTCGATACATGTGATTAGTTGAGCCAAGATTAGAGCACCAACGTATATTTTAGTCAAATTCCAATGCTTCAACGCACCATACATTATCGTAATAGTAATTTGATGACCGAAAATCCAGTCTTAAGAATGATGACATTCTCATATTCAAGAAACGCTCCGATCTGGTTAACTCAGTGAACTGGAAACGCTCCGGTAGTCTAGATCTGTTTAGGAAATATATAACTTGCCTTTCCTTTTCAGGAAGAGAAAGAAAAGATCTATTATACCCCTTGGCATCAAAAGAAAAAAGATTAATTTACATATAAATTTTCGTTTTTTTCTATTGTTTTATGATTTAGCACACATGTAGGCATGACATCATCTAATGTAGGCTTAAATCAGCTAGTTGCACGTTAAGCACCACCAGGTTCAGATGTTTCAATTTACCTAACAAGTTTTTGAGAGAACGATTCGATTCGGAACTCTTCTCTAATTATCTGAAAATGATATCAAAACAAAATGGAAAGAGCGTTTCTAAAATTGTGTTCTAAATCGACGGAGCGTTTCGAGGAAAACAAGCGATTTCTTGAGAACAAGTAATGGATTTGGACTGGGATTTTAGAAAATGAGAATATACGGGTTTGTGATCTACTATTTTAACAGAAAGATTAACGTTTTCATAGAAGTACTAGTTTAATTCGTAATTTGTGGTCAAATCGTCATCTTCAGATTCGTTCGATCTACACTACGGAGCTTTGATCAAGCAAATAACAGTTTACCACCAGAAGTTGAATAAATAAGATCTTTGCTCATGGTATTGTTCATCGAATGGTACATAATATTTCACCATAACGTATGATATTTAAGAGAAACGAGGGAAACAATACTGACGGTCATAGTGGAATCTTCATTAGCCGCCATTTTATTTCGCTCCGGAGCGTTTCCGCGTAAATGAAACGCTCCGTCGTGCATGTAGGAGCGTTTGGGTTATACACCGTGTTAGGGGCATTTAGTTCTCAACATATAAATATAATTTAATTTAAATCTATACCTAGGGATATGTATAATGATGCACTCTATCGGTAATCAATTAAAAGAAGTGCACTCGCCTTTATTCGTCTTGCAACAAGACGTTTTTATTAGATTATAAATCAAGTCCGTTCAGAAAATCGTAATCGTAACGACACATGTGACATTAGTTCCCAGATGTATGACATTTTTTTTAATCGCCATATATGGAAAGATATTAAGTGATTCAGAAGGAAGACTTCGGGTTTCCAAACAGATTGAGGGGAGTATATACATGTACCTCTTGTCTTTATTAAAGCTTTAACAAAATCTGTTTTCGCATTAAAATTCCAAGGTGGTAGAATAAGTTACTGCCAATGATGCAATCGATTGGAAAATACTTACTTTTACATAGTTCATTTGTCAACATAATGCCAGCAAGATAAAGATCATCGAAAGTAGCATTTGGCCTTTGCATGTTGACGATGGTGCATTCTATTGGCTCACTCGCTAATTGACTCCATTCAGTCATTCCATCCATATGCCCGTATCTACTGGGAAGTCCTGCGATAGCATATTTCAAATGTTAAAGCTATGATGTCTGAATTTGCCATCTATTAAATGGTTAAATGTGAATAGATATACATATTATAATTGTATCATACTGTTTAGAATACTTTTAAAGTTTGAAGAAGAATTTTCAGAAGAAATTTAATTTAATTTTGTGACATTTTGAGCTGAGTGTCAATTTATATTGACTATTTTTTATATTGGTTACAGATTCAGGATGTTCGAGTGAAGAGACATATGTTTATTCCACATATTCATAATCATTTTTCAAAATATTGTATGTTTATGAGTGTTTGGAACAAGTGTCAGATCTAATGTTGTAATTATATTCATTTATTATGTTTGACAAAAAATGTTGAGAACAAGCGCTTCAAGCACTTCTTTTATTCAATTTATTATTTGATTCACATGATAACATGAAAGCATTGCAAACTCAATTTTTCCCTAATATGCACCCATAATACTGAAAATAATCTTGGGTACGAGTTGTCTTGGGTACCAGTTGTCTTAGGTACGAGTTGACTAAGAAGCTGTACGTCAATAACAACGTTTGCATTGTCTATTTTCTTCATATATATTTACCTATAATATATATCTCTACCTCACGAGCCGCAGCTATCTTTGCAGCTCTTATGGCTAACGTAGAGTCAGCTCTTTTAGCACGGGGTCTCCAGGCTCGACCATCAGTGGCGATAATAATCGTCTTCCTTGACTCCTCTCTACCATTTACCAACAAATCTGTCATTGCCTGGTTAATTGCAATTCCTGTATCCGTGTACTTCGCAGTCTCTAACGGTATGCTCTTCACTACACGTATCAGTTCTTCTTTAGTTGTATACTACAAAAGACGGTTTGGTTACTTCAGGTCTATTTAAAACAGCCGAAACTTCCCCCAAAAATGTTAATTCCATCAATGCGCTTCTAGAGGCCTTAAATGTAGTTTTTGTTTATGTGGATTTTTTCACTACCCCGAAATTAAAGCCCTAAAATCAAAACACGACGTTACGTAACCATATGACTTACCTGACCTACTGTCGAATGTTTATATATCTCACCATTGTATGAATATATAGCAAATTGTAATCCCGTGTCAGGTTCGATTAAAGACTCCCCGAGCAAAAATATGAAGAAATCCAAGACGATCTGTAAATCGGACACAGCAATGCTTTCTGACCTGTCGATAATGATGACTATATCAGCAAACTGGTTGCAAGGATCTGAATAAATATAGTCAAATTGTGTGTACATGTAGTTTTATATGTAGTTTTACATGTAGTTCTATAATCCTGTAATTGTGAATTGTTTTTTTTGGTATAATAGAAAACTTGTGTTACCCCCGAGTTCTGCTCGCGTTACATCTAAATGATAATATTTTATGTCTATTAAACACGAGATATGCAGTAGAGCCACTAAAATTGCTTCCTAGAATACAAATACTTTTGTCCAATAAAAATGTAATTACATTTTACACAACTTGTATACAATGGGTAAACGAGATTCTATAATCTATCATACTTTGGAAATGATTATAAAGTTGTTCAGCCATTGGAATAAATGTTATGAATGTTTGTTTTTTATTACTAGCACTGCCTTGAATAATGTTACTTATGATATGTGTCCACATGTGATTGTTGAATTATGTTATGCCTTGTTGGAGTCTCAAGAAAAACTTACCGGAACATCCCGGAATAGCTGTATATATTTGCTTTTTGAAAGACCTAACATGCATTGCAGTCAATGTCTCGTCAAGGGAGAAGCTCGGTTCGTCATTAAACACCAAAGACCCTGCAAATAACTGTTAACATAACTATCATATATGGTTCATTTTAATCCATTGTACCCACCTGAACAAAGAAAATAAAACGACATCTCTCGAAATGAAATCAAGTTATATTAGGATATTCGATGAAAAGATGTTGATGGAAATTTATTGAAAATACATGACATGTCAAACGAAGTGTGTTTGAACTTTATACAGATATGTGCTGTTGGATCTATCCTAATGCAAAGTCTGAGGCTTACGTGTATATACATGTGCGTTTGGGTCGGTCGCTGGGAACGGATCGAGTTGTGTTACCCCATCCATGTTACTTGGTGAATTCAGGGCATGCCATTCATCAAATCCTGAGTGGCGCCCGGCTGAATTGTTAAATGTTGACACAATCGTGATGATACCCTCTCTCTAAAAATGAATTATTTGCAATGATAGGCTCATATAAATCAATCACGTGAGTCTCAAGTTGTATTCATGGAACTCAATTATAAAACTCTCGAATTGTTTTCGGTGCCTATTCGACGGAAATTATACATGGATCAAAGATGGAAACGGGGATTTTCTCGATTCTTTATTTATTTCTTCCTGTAATTTGTTAAAATGATTGACTAGCCTTCAGCTTATATGTACAAGGTGTTCAATAAGTATTGCTAATTTTGCTATAACTTTTGTTCTGTTTGCTTTTTCTTGATGAACTTCAACAACACAAGGTAAATATATCTGACTTTGTCCAATAACAATTTTAAGTCAATTGAATTAGTATTAGTAAAACTATGGTTACTAAGGTAACCAGTGTCATGGATATGCGAGGCAAAGTTCTGACAAAGTTCACTTTAGACGACATTTTGAGTATTGAAAGCAGTATCATGTAATACTCTTGGGATATTCAGTGCAGTTACAAATAATCCATTCCCGAGCCACTTCATGATCCCTTTTCACTTCATGAGGTGCTCAAAATAGGCAACCTCAGTGTCAATGCACAGTTGCTGTCTGGGGACCCACTCGAGGTACACATTTTTGAAGCCACTCTTGAAGTGTGTGGCTAGGGAGGTGTTCACTGCAGACATCAGTTGATTGAAATTCTGGTGTGATATTCATCTCAGATCTCTTTTCACTGGGGCAAAATCAAGTGGGACATTATCTGGGGAATATGCTGCATGGGGCAATGCTTCCATTCCAAGCTCTTAGTTTATCTATATGTATATTATCTTTGATGTTATGTTATGTTCACCTTATTTAGCAGAGCTTCTACAATGGTTTCAGCTCTGTCTTCATTCATGGTAAACTTGCTCTTCATAGAGACTCCATCAGTGAAGATCATGATTGCATCAGGGAAGTATCTATTGTCTCTTCCCTGATGTATCAGTATCTCTCGACAAGTTCTCAGGGCATCGCCCGTAGCAGCTTCACAATCACGACAACGTTGGATTCTCCTACGTAATCTCATTTTTCTCATACGCTCCAAAAGGATTCCACCATTTTCTTGGAATTCTACAAGAACCTGAATATTTCAAATGAGAAAGTTATCATGCAATACACAAGAGGTAATTATTTTGTCACATTTCTATTGTTTTTATTGTACTATCATATCCTAAGACCATATTATACTAGCGCCTCGGTCATATCTGCTCTACGGCTGGGATATTACAGTTATAGATTACCAAAGATGAGAAAGACCAACAGTCGATTTAAAATATTGCTATTGTACTATTGCTTCAAATTAACTAGGAACAGTGGGTTTGATATTGCGTGTAACAAATACACCAATTGCTGCCATCCCGGTTCGGATGGTCAGGTTGAATAAGTTAAACAAATAATTGGTACGCAACTAGGTCAACTAAACGCACCAACCTTGGGTTTATCGCTATACCCCACTATGCTTAAGGAGACATCAGTCCCGAATCTCTCGGCAGTTTGGACAATTATATTTCTTGCAGCTTCCAGTTCTCCATCTGTTATATGGCATGTTGTTTGTATGATAACACAGAGATCAACATTCATCGATGCAGGGTCACCTACAAGACAATACATCATTTAACGAAAGAAGAATCAAGGTAGAATGTGAGAAACTATTGTAATGGGCAACATAAGCTGTTGTGCGTTACCTCGCAAGTTGAACTCGTCTATTCACAATGAAGATGATAAACATCATAAAGCCATGGATTACGTCAATGAAAGAATAATTGACAACGTCTGGTCACCCTGTATGCATTTAAATATTTTTTATTTTGTTTGTTTTGTGTGTTGATTTACCTTTCCGGGCTATGTAGGTGACTTTGTTATTTAAATTCTTGTCTGGTGATTAATGATTTACATATTACAGCTAAATCGTACTGCAAACATCGATTGGATTTTTATAAGAAACTTTTCTGAGTTGAGATTTATTGCGATTCAATGTGTTTGTACTTGTTGTCGACGGTACTGACATCCATTCATCAAGACCATTGATTCACTGGAGGATGTTACCCATAAATCACTACGTACTTGCTGGCCCACATGTTCTCGATTCAAAAGCTGAAGGAAGTACATTGACTAAAGAGGACCCGCTTCGCTCTAACTGTAATTCCCCTCGCATTAGTTGCATTATTCTACGGGCAATGCTGCTATCAATTATCGGGAAGAGTCCTCTTATATCATCTACGTTTACACAGTCCACCTTAGGTATATACGTAGCAACCAACACATTGAAGATGAACAGGAAAAATAGTACCATCGTCCTAAAAAAATGAAATATTGAGTTATACCAGATTTACCCTTCCAAATAAACTAATATCAATGATTTTTACTTATTATGTGTAAAATTGTTTATAATATATTTTGATTTACGCGCATCTGAGCCATTTATTACGTTATATACACCTTTTTTACATCGATATATCATTTAATTGAAACACACCTTGGATAAAGAAACTAGTATTTTTTATATCTTAATCAACCCCCCTCCCTCATCCAAATGGCTGGAATCGAAGTATTATTGACTTGATAATGACGGTTGGATTACCATTACTCTAAAGTAGAGAACAGTTACCGAAGGTCTTTATATTCCGTGTTTTTTAAACGAACCATGATGTTATTTGATCTGTCTATATTGCATTATCGTTGTCAGATATTTAAATTGTCTAATGACAGCAGCACATATATCATAATCACCGTCATTACATACTAGTTCATTTCCACATTCATAATAGGTAATGCGAACAATATACTGGGCATTTTACAATGATTCATCAGAGCAACCATGGTATCTTACATGTATTTGTGATTCCCAGAACAGAACGATAAACAAATTACCCATTTTTAATTAGTTAAATGTAATAAAATACTTACTGATCTCCGCTTTAATATAGGATTGTAATAATTACCTGTTTCCATCTAAAAGGTGATAATGGAAATACACAACCAAGATGTATTTCGTCGATTAATGTGGTAAACTTCCGTTAAACACGATTTTTCAAATCTGACAATATACGTTTATGAGGCTATATCACTATTACGAATAATTTTGTACTTTGACAAAACATACTTATTTGAATTATCTAGATCAGTGTAGTCATACCATATTTATACGAATGTTACTACCAAAGGCAGGTTGTATATAAAAAAATGTTAATTAACATCCATTTATTTAATATTACAACTTAATCAACCACATGCTTTGTAGAATATATTGCATGTATTTGGTTTATGCAAATACCAGTCTCTGTATTTACAATGGTGAGATAGCGATGAACTTGAATAATCGTGACTGGCGATAATCCTGTCAATGAGGTAAACATAAGCCAGTAAATCATACTTTATTAATAAAGGAGTTAAGCCCAAGACTCAATGCATTGTTTGCTGAATCATATCATGGAGGTGTTGTTCCCAAACCTTTGCATGACCGCGCAGCGGAAATGCAAAGCTTAGGCAACAACGCTTAGGTGGAATGAAGCAGCTACAATGCATTGAGTCTTGGGCTTAAATTCATTTCACACATTGCAATTCTTCTATAAAATCATTTAAAAGTAACGAAATCACTAAAAGAACACATTTCCGAAGACATGTTTTGCAAGGGTCAAGTTGGCAAGTCATCAATCAAATGTGAAAATGAAAAAATTCATTCATCACCATGACAACTATTTAACTAGCGACCTTGCATGTGTTATCGATATCTCACACACTGTTCATTATGTGAATAATCTGTTTGGATTGGCTGGAATTGGACACACCTTGCCTAGCTATGTGTGAATTATCATTCTTTCAGCGACCTGTTTGAGTCGTGAAAATATTATTATAATATATACGATATCCATTTGTCTTCTCGTACATATTTTTTTGTTTTAAATGCAAAATCATAAATCACACAGGTTTTTATTCAAAAATGTACGATTTTTACATTACGATGTTATTTTCCTCATTCCGTTCCCTGAACATCATAGGCATTCTCAATATGCCATCTCTGATCTGTTACGTTATAAACCATATGATTCCAGATCACAGATCAATAGTCTAACCAGTGAGTGAAGTTTCTTTGTGGTGCTTCGGTCGCATTGAATCCACACGGCGACTGTGAGATATCATCTTTGTCACATGAAATTAAAAAGCTATATTAGTAATCAATTTAACTAGTTCTCTGAAAGCTATTGACCTTACATATTATACATTTCGCACGGGATAACAAAACGCGTTTTACACTTAAATTGATTAAAGTTAAAGTGTGATTTAAAAATCACCAAATAGGTCAAGGGTAGTTCCAAGACAAATGTCTGCAACCCCCCCCACCCTCCTCTTCTTTTTTAAATAATGCATTTTGCAACCGTTTAAGAATCAAGCTGATTTAGGCGTAAAGGGGCAACGTTATGATTGTCAGAAGTTGAAAAATGAAATTCATGATATATTGATCGTTACATTGATTCAATATACTGCAGAAAATGCAGAGGTCATTATTCTTCTGTTTGATAAATATTAAACACACTAAATTCTCCTCTAGACATGTTTATTTTTATGAAATTCGAACCACCTCTTCTGATTTTCAGTTTTTCAATTTCACTAATATAAGTTATATACTGTTGTACTATATGTAATTACAAGGCAAAATAATGAACCAAAATTATGTTGGAATAATACCAGGTCAAACTTTCATTTATTTTCTTACTTAATCGCTGATTTGAAGTACATCTTGAAATATGAAATGTTAAAGACAGAATTGAACTTGAAATTATATTAAATTATATTACGCGTTTCATTAATTTCAATGAGATTTCGCAATACCCGCAACACCTCAGTTCAGTTATAAAATTGAACAAAAATGTCCTTGATTTTTGTATTATTTGAAAGATTATAAATATACTATTTTTTTTTTTCTTTAATTTTTTTTTTTCAACGCAAAAACAGATTTACATAAGGATTATAAAACACACAAAAGAAAAAATACAAAGTCTTGCGAGCACTCGTATAGTAAGCATGATAGTTTGGGGTTTTCAATTAGTTTATTTGAAAACAGTCCCACTTAGCATTATGTTTTCTTATTTTCGTGATATCAGGAGTCGCTATTTTGTACTCTATGTTTTTAATATCTTTCAAGAATGTTATAAATTCTTCAATGTTCAGCTTTTTCTAGACATTTGGTAAAATAGATATATATATTTCCAAGCATATACAGATATACTATCATGATGGGATATCCATTTGTGGCACCAGCAAATTTCATTTTAATAGAAAATTTTTATTTTTTCACAAAATGTCAAAAATGTTCACCCCTTGGATCACGTTTACCTCAGTGTGACCTTTGTTGACCTATCTTTCTAGAAAACAACACTTCTGAAGAGGTAATTGAATAAAACGAGTCCAATTGAAATGATCCCCTTGCGACTTAGTGTTATGAATAAATGTTGCAGACATTAGGTTTAATTTAAATATGCAGATTTTATAGCCCCTGTAATAAAATACTGAATCATACCTTTACATAATTCATTAGTTAACATCACCCCAACAAGGAAAAGATCTTTGAATCCAAACCCTTCCTGTTGCATGTTAATGACTGTGCAACCAAGTGGTTCACTGGCAATACTATTCCATTCTTCAAGTCCATCTATTAAGTTTTTGTTTGGAAGACCTGGAGGAGCAATACTTTGCTTTATTATTGTTCGTCTCCACTTTGTATATTATTCTAGGGTTTGATTAAAACAGGAGTAAGAAGCATGGGCTATTCCAATAGTGCTGGATGGATTATAACACGATGGTGATGATGCAGATTCTTCATATTTCTGCTTAATAAGTATAATAATGATGGAAGAAAAACCAATTGTTCTCTATAAAAATGTTTTTCTATATAACATTATTTTTGGAATGAGAAAGTCGGTTTAGAAAATATTTACACCAAGGAATGATATCATTAAGAACGATACCACACGTGTCTTGTTTCATCAATCCCCAGTTTCAAATACCTGTGCCGTTATCAATTAATTTAGTCTTAAACAAGAACGTGGCCTTACAGGGACTAAAACTCTTGATTTATTATATATTACCTAATGCATATATAGTAGTGTTATCCGCTTTGATTATGTTTGCCAATTTGATAGTCAAAGTGGAATCTGGTCCACTATCACCTGGACCCCTGGATCTCCCATCCGTTGCTAAAATAATATTACGTCTTGATCCTTCTCTTGCGCCTCTTTTAATGATGTGACGGGCATAAATGAAAGCAGATGCTGTGTCCGTGTATTTTGCAGTTCTAACTGGTATATCGTCCATCTTTTGTAAAAGTTCAGCTTTTGAGAAATTCTGAAGAAAATGATACATGGCAGAACATTTAATATATTATGTTTTGAATTAAATTGACGTGTGGGTTTGTAAATGCATTGTAAATAGTATAGAAGCATCCGAGCACTTATTGATACCATTATTTTGTCTACTTTACCTTTCCGAAATCTGCATGTATCATTACTTTAGAATTGTACGATATCACCGCAACCTGAAGACCAGATTCGTAGTTAATGTCCGAATTTTCTATGAATGACTTGAAGAACTTGATGACTAGTGCAAGATCGTTTACGGGGATGCTTAGAGATCTGTCGATAATTATAACCACATCCGAAAACTGTATACAAGGCTCTGAAATAAAAAGAAATTCCCAAAGCGCTTGAGATTTTACGACAATTGTATGATATTGACGGATGGCAAATAGATGACTGATAAAAGTGATAAAATATGGACATTAATAAATAATCACTTTTTTAGGATGGATTATATTTGAGGTGTATCCTGGGTTTGTTGTAAACGATTCTAAACTAATTTTAAACATATCATATTGCAATTGTGTAATACAGACTGATATATTTCATTTTAGCTGCTGTTTTAGCCTGTACTATTTTTCTTTGTATATTACTTGCACATCCAGGAAGAGCCATGTATAAGTCACTCGGCGCAGGGCGTGCAGCATGATCAGCAAATACATCAATATAAAGACCGTCGTCCAACTGGAAGGCTCCCGAGGTGTCAGATACGGGGAATGGCATTAACTTTGCGACGCCGTCTCTCGTGCTCGGTGAATTAATTGCGTTCCATTCCTTCTCTCCAGTAAAGTGGCCATCAGTATTGTTGAACATTCCAACTATAGTGGTTGCACCATCCAACTAGATATTAGTTATCAGTTAAAGAAGCTGCATAAATGATTTAACCCCCCCCCCTTTGCAAGTTGAACCTAGTTGATAGCGTGTCGACACATGCTCCACACGCTGACTTTCCAATGTTCGGTGTCCTAAAGTCATTCCAACATCCAAATCTGCTCAACTTAGTTATTATGAATATAAATTAGGACTTGATGCTCATGATTCTTTACTTGATTTACATCTAGAGGCATATCAAATATTAGAATACTTATGTACCACGTTAAGTTGAAGCACAATTGCACAAAGGTGTAGTAATTAAACAACATCGATGTAACGCGTTTGACCTATACAGGGCGTATCAAAAATAACGCAACAAGTAGTTATCTCGTAAAATCACGAAACTAGTGATGACTACATCAATTTCATTTAATGTACCATAAAGCCATATCTCTTCTCTTTGCAATGATATGTCATTCATTCACATGTGGTAATGGTTGGGTGAGAAATCCTTCCATTTGCACAGTGGGTCAAAATCGGCTCTGCACCAAGTTTTAGATATTGAAAAAATGCCAATGGAAGTTTCCCTGACTTGAATTGTTGTGACTTTTTCTTTTGGACCTATCTCAGGAGCATCTGTGCTCACAATTCCTCCACCAGATATTGCAAAACATCTAGAAAGATTTGCCCATGGGCTGCTTTTCTCTGCTTTAACCCACAGATGACTCAGGACTGGACCATGCATGACGTGGACAGATGAGCGCATCTTTGTGTGCAAGGAAGTGGTGGCAATTTGGAGGGGTATAGGATGTATTCTTGCAAGAGTATGAGTATGAACACTTTACTGTCTATGCCATACCTGTCACACCTTCTTCCAATAGCCCCTTTGCCCCTTGTACTGACTTTCGCAATGTTTTAAACTTGGTCCGAGCTGAATTTTTCCCCGCTTTGCAAAATTAATGATTATTCGGCCAGAGATGACTCCCCGTGATGGAATGATTTTCCATTGCAAAGAGGAGTAATTTGGCTTTTTGGTACATTGAATTAAAAGAATTCAGTAAGCATTGGTTTTATGTTTTCGTCCAATATTGCATCGGGCTCCGTACGCTGACTTTTGCAATGTTTATAACTTGGCCCGAAGCTAATTTTGGCCCACGCAAATGGAGTGATTACTCGCCCAACCATGACCAAATATCAATGAATGATATATCATTGTAAAGAAGAGACACACGGCTTTATGGTGCATTGAATGAAATCAATGCTGTTATCACTGGTTTTCTGCTTTTCCAAAATAAGAATCTGTTGCGTTTTTTATACACACTGTATAGCCCAAAAATAATTGTTTTATCTTACGGCATTCATATCAGCAGCTTTAATGGTTCTTCTTCTATCTCTGTCCATTGTAAATTTTGACTTCATTGTTACACCATCCGTGAAGATCATAATAGCATTCGGGTATATGTTATCAGGTCTTCCTTTATTTCGCAGAATATCACCACAAAGGTTAAGAGCAATATCTGTATTCGCGTTGCAATGTCGACAGTTATCTGGTTTACGTTTTATCTTCTCAACAGCATCGAGGAAATCACCCCCGTTTTCTTGAAACTCAATAATTTCCTACAATTTTGAGAAAATAATAAACAGTTTGACAGCCATGTCTGTTTCAGAGCCAAAACTGTGATAATTATCGTTCTAAGTGTGAATATGGAATGGGATGTTCGAGGAAAAAATAAAAAAGAGTAAAGTACCAGCTATGTAGTATTACATGCTCGATATATCAACAAGTTAATATATTCCAGAAAATACTTAGATATTTGAGCAAGTACTTCGGCATCGTCGCTATACGCGACCACTGCTATGGACACAAAAGATCCCAACCGCTCTGCAGTCTGGTACATGATGCTCTTTGCTTGCTCTATCTCGGTTAAACTTATGTGGCAAGACAGTTGAATGATGAAACACAAATCTAAATTAATAGCCCCCGGGTCTCCTGCATGCATACAAAAGTGTATAAAAATTATAATTTATAGCAGTTCAGATAATAATCAGCTATATATTTAGTTGCGAAAACCGGGCTTCATACTTTGTCAGTTCCTACATGTAGTTGATATGGTTACGAATGACACATTGAATTATTCGATTAAAAATGACACGTTGGACACAATGGAGGATTTAAAATGTGCACCTTATTGTATCATTCTCCCGTTTTATTTCTTTTCCGGCAATTATTTCTTTAAATCATTCAAAGGTTTATCTATTAGACAAAATCAAATGTCAGATCGTCTCCAACCGATATCTGAATCAGAAAATATATCAACGTCATAACGCATTCATCTGCACCCATTCCAAAAATTAATACAAAGATGCAATGTAACGATACAGACACTTACGTAATGCTCCACACTTCGGTATGTTAAACCCAACTGGGAGTGACGGTATTTCTGGAGGAGGCAATCTCCCTCTGTCTGTTCGTACTTCATCTCCTCGGAGTAGCATCATAAGTATTTGTGCATATTCTTCATCTATTGGAATTGAATTGTTCAAAGTCTCGATGTCCACAGCGAAAATATGACTCCCAGTGCGCAGTATGATAAACCATTTTAGGAGTATGTTGGTATCCATTATTAAAGGTATATTATCTATCTCACGTTAAAGGTCTTACTGGTGTTTGTAAGTTCCAAAGAAAATATTTACTCTCATAACATTGCCTATGAATTATAATCATATGGAACAACTAGTTCAAGTTCAAGACAAGCATTGAATTTATGAGCAAATGTTCTTGATGTTTTTTCGTATCATTTTGTTGTTTACTTACAGAAATCCATAATTATATGAATTAGATACAAATCATCGGTGCGAAAATCTGATAATAATATACTCTAAATGGTGTACTATTGATGATACCAATAGTACGTATAATATGTTATAATATAAAGATAGTGAAAATTGTAATATTTAAACTGTGTTTGAACCGAATCTATTTTATAATGAATAAATATTTGTTTAGCAAGATTGAAATTGACATTTACAGTGACGGACATTGACATTGAACATAGCATAATTAATCTATTACTTGACTTATAACAGCTTGTAAGAGGATGGCATCACTGTCAAGACATGTTTATGCAATGTGTGCAGAAATATGTGAATAGAAAGGAAAATGAGGGTGAAGTTGGACAGGGGGGAATAGCTGCATCGGGTATGGGAAGACTCAGATGGAGATGGGAGCATGCTCCTGACTTTGAAATGACTGGCACGAAAATATATTTAAGAGAAGAGAGAGCCTGTGGAAGCAGCTTTCAGTTCCAAGGAAACTAGAGAACCTCAGAAAAAGAACTTATTCCAGTATATATCCAACATAATATGGAAGCTTAAGAAAGGAAAATTGTACCCCATAGACAATGTCAAAAAGGGTCATATAGTGACACTGCGTTATCGACTCCATAAACGAATTATCCAATACCTATAGCAGTGCCATCTCTCAATATCGCGAGGTGACAGCTAGATAGAGATCCGAAAAATAGTACAAACAAGCACGCTGATCATCAGGTTCTTAGTCTTAGTAAGCTCATGAAGTGTTTTGGAAGAAAGACCATTCTAAATATATGGGCATTAGCAGAAGGCTGTTTTGTACAAAGGAGTAAAACTCTGAGAGTCTTTACCAATTCAGTTTAATCTCTTCTGAACGTTGAAGGGCATTCGTAGCCGGGAGATTAACATCATATCTACTGAAGAACAATGAGCACCTCGACACAAGTGTCAGATTAGAACACACATTTATAGCTATCACGCAACTGATTAAATAAGCAAAACATTAGAAGAAAGTCACTTGCAGTAGTTTGGCTTGACCGAGCCAAGGCATATTTATGTGTTCTACAACAACTAAATTATAAATATCAATGTATCGTGTTTATCAAAGAAAGTTACTTAGTTTTACTTTAAATTATCACAACTGATAAGAGATGTTGTATTTATCAGATAGATGTTTTTTTAACTTTTAAGTGGCGTCAACTAATAATCCGTTTAATATGATGTCCTTAAAACCTATTTATAGGTCGGTATACAAAGAAAAACTTTTTCAATGATCAAGCGACTTGCAAACAGAAACCAATCCAAATAATATCAAAGATTCATAAAATGAGACTACTTCGATTTTTATTGATTGATCAAAAATATAAAAAAACAAAGGGCAATAGTAACTTGGTTAGATTGGATTAAACATCTATAACTACTTCTGAACTGTTTATGATTCCGTTCCCTGTTCTCCATGTTTGAATATACACCCTGTCTTCTCCAATGAGGCTAAAATAACAACAAATATATTAACGAATAAACGAATAAAAACGAATATTTCCGATTCATTACTCCCTCCTTCCATCCACTTGCACGGTTTTAAGTTTACACAGTAAATTGAATTTACCAGCAATTGTACCATATCAAATAAATATGAGTTAGCATTGCCAATATCAAGATGGCTGGATAGAAATAACTATTAGTCAAGATAATTGCTATCTCTAGTTTATATCGTTCAAGTTAGTTGACCCAACTTACGTTTACATAGTTCATTTGTGAGCAGTATTCCTGCTACATATAGATCATCGTAAGTCACAGTTGGTCTTTGCATATTAATCACAGTACATCCGATAGGATGAGACCCTACGAAGCGCCACTCGCTATCGAAACCACTGTTTTGTTCCATATAGTTTGGTAAACCTAAAAATGACATCTTTAAATTCGGTTAATAACGTTGGTAATCAGAATATATTGTCTACCTGTAAAATAGATTTTTGATTTCAATATAAGTGAATTTCATTAATTAATGGCTTTTACGCAATCGTCGAATTATGTGCCATAGAAGATATAGCAATAGTAAAGTACTGCAATTTACCCACAACAAATATATCGATGCCTCTGCTTTTTGCAAATTTGGAAGCATCGATCGTTGCCTTGGAGCGCGGGAACTTGTCACCCTTGGCCCAGGACCGACCGTCTGTTGCGATGATGATAATTCTCCTAGCCCCTAAGCGAGGTCGTCTTATAAGCTGTACAGTTGAAGCTATTATTGCGTCATCAGTTTCTGTGTACATGGACGTGTTTCTTGGTATTCTATCAATCACTGCCATTAACCGCTCCTTTGTTTTGTACTAAAAAGAGGCAAGTAGACAATGTGAGTGATTTTAAGTACGTGTATTTGCGTCACGGGAAGTTGGCGTTTACCTTCTACGTCAGTTATACAGACAAAGTCGAAATAAATACATACCTCTCTCAGCTGGGCGTGCATAAACGTTTCAGAATTGTACGTCAATATTCCAAACTGTAAACCACCATTTTCATTGACAACAGACTGTTCAATGAAATCACGAAAGAAGTTCAGAGTTTTGTCGAGGTCTTCAACTGGTATGCTATCAGATCTGTCAAGTACTAGCATGATGTCAGCAAACTGATTACACGGAGCTAAGATTCAATGTAAACTCCGTTAACATTGTCAGATATATAAAGAAAATAATATACTTTTAGCGGCTTAATTGTACCATATAGACGGGTTGAGAAGCCGTCTGTCGTTCATTTGTCCTTGAAATCGTTACTCCGGGCGAAGCCAAAAATATCGGTTGACGAACTTGGTCCAAAGTGCATACTTATACGTAGTTTTGTATCTTATAGACATTGAATGGCCAAAAGGTAAACAATCACCAAATGATGCATCGATGTCTAATGACATAAATAATTTGCAATTTGTTTTATGCAAAGTTGTTGCATGTAATTTTGAATAGGTGTGTACCTACACGAACATATAGGAACTTGCGAGAGAATATCGTGTACTATATCCCGGGAACTGGAGGCTGCTACATCATGCATTACTCCAAATGGCGAGGTTTGTCGCATGCCATTTAATGCGCTAGGTGCGTGGATCTCCAACCATTCTATAGTTGCATTATAGCCTGCGTCTAAGTCACCAAAAGTTCCAACAATCGTAATAATTCCTTCAGCCTGAAATTAATATCTGGTTAACAATGTTCAATCGAACAATTCAATAGTATTACGACATCTAATAACTATTATGTGATTCTAACAGTTTCATTGCATCAGGTACGGTCAACGTATTGGCCCATAAACTTTAGCAATTGCGTTTACTTAATACTGCTGCACAAAGTATAATATAAGATCATAGATCCTAGCAGATAACTTGTATTTAATCAGCATGGTTTAATTTGCCAAATGGTTAAATGTTATCATTTTCCTAATTTCAATGTTCCTATTGACAAGAAACTTCCCCATTGGATAACATTATGAAGATAATATTTCCAACATTTAATTTGCCGATCCTGGCAAAAATTAGGCAATAGGCAAATGATGATTAGACAAAAAAACATATCATACCAATCCATAGCATACCATTTCATTACCTTACCATTCCATACCATACCATACCACTCAATACCTTACCATATCAGCCCATATTATACCATACTAATATAAACTATACCAAACTATACCATACCAATCCATAGCATAACATTTCATTACCTTACCATAACAGACCATGCAATACAATCGCCATTACAATATACAAGTAGTTACCTTATTAACATCAGATTCCCGTTTAGTTTTTCGTTTAGGCGTATCGTAATCAAACTTATTATTAAATGAGAATCCATCTGTGAATATAACGATAACATTCGGGAAAAACTGATCGTCACGTCCGCGATATATAAGTTCGTGTCTACAGGTTTCCAATGCCTTGTGGGTTTGTGCTTTACAGTGCCAACAGCGCTTAAATTCTAGATCAATTAGACGTATTTTCCTCGCTAGTCTTTTATCGTCCGTGCTGACAGTGAGATTCATGTCCATCTAGAATAAAACAAAAATATTGTTGATACAAAATTATGAAATTGGCCACAATCAATGGAAGAGGAATTTCGCGATGCGTTATCTTAAAGAAACGCGTATATGCATGTAGTACAACCATTTTCAACAATGTTTCAACGATGTTTCAATGGTTTCTGATAACACCCTTGGTATACGCAGCTAACGAAAATTGACCGGCACGGGTCAAAAGCTGGACCGGCACGGGTTAACGGTTTTATTTGAATTTAAAACAGCCATAACTTGCTCAATATTGACTTCCTCGTGTCTAATTTGAAATATATGATGCCTCCCGATGCTTTTAAGTACCCCAATTTTTTACAGATTTTTAAACGGACCAAAACTCTCGAAATGCGCATTTATGCTCTTTTCTCTCGAGAACGACTGTCTCATTTTCACGATAACTTTTATTTAGTACTTCTAACATATAAGATCTATTTTTCCCCATCAAGGTATGATGTAAATGACATGCTATTTACATATTGTGAGTTTCAATGACGCGCGTTTGATTTTATAAAAAATACCAAACTTTGTGACAAAGAATTTCCTCCTGCTTGCAGCGAGAAGACGGACCGGTTCGGGGCAATAGCATGAACATCATTCAGGAATCTTTATTCATGTGTGTTACATCTATTATTACAAGGATCTAAAGTTTCAAATCTTCTCTTAGAACCTCTTCGACAAACCGTTACATGTCCAACTTACCTTCGGTTGTGAATTCCAATGGTTAGAATATTGCCCAACTATGCGATCAGGTCATCGTTCCATCGCTTCTTGGGACACTTTTAATTAAAATATTTATTGTATACCAACATTTATCCCATTCTACGACGCATTTGAGGTAAAAAATAGGTTGGTAAAAGCTGATTAATATTATCCAGAGCAAGTTGGATACAGCTGGAAATATATATATATATCCCTCGGTCCCTGCGGTCCATTGGGAAATACACATATTTCCCTGAGGATAAACCCTGTATCCAAAAACCTCCAACATAATCCATATTCACATGCCGGCTGAGCAGGCGGATGTATCTTCCCGCTTCGCGTTAGACTCTGTTCTCATTATCTTAAATATTTAAGTGCCAAGTGCGCTGGAAAAATCAAGCCATTCAATATAAAGGGGCATGGGATAAACAGTTTTTCCTTTAGTAGGTTCTGAATATTGGTATTATCCTAGGACCATATAATTTATCTGCCCTTGAAACCTAGAACCTCATATAGAGTAATCTCTATTTATCCTATGCCAAGTAGTTTTAGGAAGATAAGTTAGCAAGATATATTCGCATCTGTATCCCGACTCTTAAGTTTCCATATCCAGAACCTACGTATCTCCCGCCATATCTCCCGCTCCCGAGCATATACCTTTCCACTTTCGGCAATTCTAAAAATCTTCTTGGCATAGGATAAAGCAGTTATTTACGCTCGGTTTCGAAATGGGGTTTACTGCTCCGGAGATATGCATTTCCTACCCCTATATAAACTCCATATTAAAATCTCCCCAATGCATAATCCCTTTGTACCCCATAACTAGGAAGGTAAATAGTATGTATCAGAGCAGGTGAATATTATGTATCACTGAACATAGGAATTTCTGTTTTGAAAAGTACGATATGAAATATATATTTTCTAGTTCTCCTAGTAAAGCTCGATAACATCCAATCGCGTTTTTGTCTTTACAAAGTTTAATCTATCAAAGGTTAATCTATTTTCAATCGAGAGTTAGCTTGAAATATCAAACATTATAATATTCTCATACTTGTAGAACTAAAAATGCTTTCCTATTATCATTACTACAATGACGAATATTTGCTACATGGGTCACAAAAATATATTTTCAGTTTCCCAAATAATCGGATCTGGCATGAAAAGCATCCCGAGATGTGTAAATAATTAGAAACGTTGTTATCTTTTTAAATCTTTGAACCTCAGTAACTTGTTCACTGCACGGGGAAATTTCATTGCAACTGCAAGAGAAGTGTCCAAGTAATATCTATGCTTCTAGCAAATATGCCTCTGAAGGTATGTGAAAATAGGTTATGTGCGATCGGTTGAAATACAAGGTTTATCTCTTGGAATTACTGACCTCCGCGAACAGACCGTAGATTGCTAGACATTGTTAGTACCTCAGTTGAAATACTCAATTTTGATTGGTCAATTAGCGGTCAACAATATGTACTGTTGACCGATACTGGGTACTGTTGACCGCTTCTGGGTACTGTTGACCGTTACTGGGTACTGTTGACCGCTACTCAGTACTGTTGACCGCTGCTAGGTACTCTTTCAAAATTATTATTTTTAAATCAGAATTGAAAAAAGAAATTGAAAAAAATCTAAATCGTATTATATGTTTTTTTCGTGAAATATGATATCTTGATCAACTTATCAAATATTTCTTCACGTATTACTAGTATTCGATTATTCTCAGTCAACAGTACTTTCAAGGTTTACAGTATCGGTATATACAAAGTATATACAAAGTATCGGTATATCGTATACTATATGATTTCTATTAGCAGAGAAACAATAACTCAAGACAGAAAATATTTTATTCAAAAATATTGCAAATACGATGTAACATTGAAATGTCATGAGAAAAAATAAAACAGGAACACTAAAATAAGAAACATATACAAAAACATGCGCTTTAGTGATAGTCTACATGTTGAAGTCACTTGTCGTTTTCCTGGTCTATAGGCCTACATGTACATGTATGTCCTCTTTTTTACAATGCGCAAGATTTCCTCTTTGTTTGAATTTTGCATGTCATGTACAAATGTAATCCCTTCTTTTGCTGTGCACATCTAACTCATGTTGTTTTCTCATTCTCCTGCTCGTGCATACTTTTTTACAAATCTTGCATTTCTCAGGCATCTTTTGGATGCAGAATGTTGGATATGCAAAGACTGTGTTCGCAGAAGACGTCGAGATTGAAATGCGGCGGAGGGGACCTGTAAATGAAGCTAATCTATGCAAGCTTGTTAGAGAGTGGTACCAAGCAGAAGATGATCCAGGTACTAAATATTTTTTAGTTAGTTGGTTTTAGGTAGATTTTATCACTCTTCCTTATAAACGTATGTGCAAGTTTTCGAAGGAAGTGTATACAATCATGAAGGTCAAAAATGGACACATATGTTGTATTGTATTGTATGGTGTGGTATGATATGGTATGGTATGGTATGGTATGGATTGGAATGGCATGGAATGATATTGTATGGTGTTGAATGTTATTGTATTGTACTGTATTGCATTGTAAAATTGCATTGTAAAATTACAGTGTCCTCGGTTATAGAAATACATGTATATACAATTACCATTCTAGTACATCACATATAACGGCCACTGAGGTACATCACCTTGTTCCCTAATCCTTAAGATTTTCCACGGGCTTTTGCCACATGTAGGAATATTCGGACATCAATGTGTTGAATTTATCCTAAAACCTGGAATTTTATTTGCAACCTTTGCGACTGATCAATTTATCGAAATAATCAACTGGCTTGATGAGTATCGATTGTTGTTGAAATCAACTATTTTGACCATTTTTAGCAAATATTTCTTGTTTAATTAACACCAACCGGCATTTGTGGGAAATGAGTTGATTTCTCTTCAAGTGGTGTTTTAATTTAAAATTTGCTCAGCAAAAAGTGTGTACGAATACATCGAATCCTGACGTCAGGATACATACAGGAGGTCATCTCAACCCCAAGTCATCTCAACCCAGTCCAACTCAACCCCAAGTCAACTCAACCCCAAGTCAAGTCAACCCCAGTAAAACTCAACCCCAAGTCAACTCAACCCTGTAAAACTCAACCCCAGTAAAACTCAACCCTATTCATTTGTGCAATGTCTAATTTAATTTTTTCATGATGAATAATTTAAGTCATTCATTTCTGAAAATCTAGCGTTTTGCATGATTCTTTGAATAGAAAGTTGTAAAAGAATTCAAAAAAAGATTTAGAAATAATTAACAATGTAATATAATTTTTCATTTATATATGAACATGCATTAACAAATCATTAAGATTTACTAATTAATAGACTGAAAGCATATACAGCCAGGAGGGGTGCGCACACACCCTCCCCCAATTTTGAAGGAAGTTGCATCATTTTTTGTCAAAACATATCTTTTTTGGCACGCTTATGCCACGATCGGCACCCCCTGACTGAAAACCTGATTTTTTGGGCGATCGCATCCCTCCTGACTGAAAGCTGGCTATGCAATCCAATGGTCATGTTCCAGTTTTCCAAATAATCACGAGTGTCAACCTCATAGGGATTACAACAAAACAAATGTATTGGCAAGATTAATAAAATGACCCATATTTTAATCCTATTAGTACCATGTTGACATTTTGGAGATAAACTCATTATTAACTATAATCTAAAAAGGCAGTGGTCTAAGAATGAAAATCACAACCTGAATAATCAGAATTATTTTTATGAAATAAACTTTCTTATAAGTTTATCAATATATAGAAATATAGGGGTTGAGTTTTACTGGGGTTGAGTTTTACAGGGTTGACTTGACTTGGGGTTGAGTTTTACTGGGGTTGACTTGACTTGGGGTTGAGTTGACTTGGGGTTGAGTTTTACTGGGTTGAGTTGACTTGGGGTTGAGATGACCAGGAAGCATACAGGATATGCACCCCGTGTGCCAAACCTGTATGAATCCTGACGCCTGGATTCATACAGGATTGGCACCGAATGTACATATCCTGTGTCATGATTTATACAGGATTGACGCGTGTAGGAATCCAGTATGAATCCTGCATCTGGATTCATACAGGATACGCTCGCAGTGTGCCAATCCTGTATGAATGCTACCGTATGAATCCTGACGCCTGGATACATACAGGATTGGCACATTGTGTGCATATTCCGGATTACATATGCTGCACATAATTTACAAATTATTGATTGCTATTGTTACTAACATTTATGACAAAAAATTCTTTAAAAATCCATGTTAATTTGATAAAAAAACAATTTTCTCAATCAAACAAATAATCTACTTTCAAAAGTACCTATCCTAGTATCCAAAAGTGAATTTCATTAAATTAAGAATGAACATTTAACCATTATTCACAATTGTTTTTTCCCTGGACTATTGTGATTTGATATTTGATGCTTAAGAAGCTATAGAAGACAAATGGTATATAAATAGCAATATATGACAAACCTTTAAAGAGCCTAATGTCTGCAACCTTTTTATAACAGACTTTCAATTAAATGCCCATTATAACATAGTCGCAATGGTGGAGGGATTTGGATATTTGGAATTCCCCCGGCGATTTATTATTACTTATCTGTTTTCAATATTGTTGGTATTTTGCAAGCCTTTAATATTCAATTTGCACTTCAAAAAAGTATTGTTATTCGAAAGGTAATCAAAAGGGTCAAATCGAGGTCAACATGACATTTTGTGATAAATTGTTAATGTGCGAAAGTACGAAATAGTAGTACAGGTATGTTCCAAACGTAACGAGGCTGTTTTATCAATGTTCTACGAATCTAGATTTTATATCACTCGAAACTATGCATAGCCCTTGGTGAGGGGGGGGGGGGAATTACAGACATCTAACATAGCGTTTTAGTTATGTATAATCATTAATCAAAAGAAATAATACTAATAAGTCCACCTTTCTGATTACATTTTGTCCGTGTATTTCTAGACTTATTTACTTATGATACAACAACAAATTAACTTCACTTGCGTCAGCCCATCATCTCCTTGCAAATATAAGTGTATTCATGTTCGACGGGGAATAAGAATTTGTTTACCCGCACCCCTGATCATTATCAAGCCCCCTCTAGATATCAGGCCCGTCACAGGCACGTAGCCAGGGGGGTTCGATGGGTTCGATTTACCCCCCCCCCTTGCAAAAAATCTTTCAAAATCATGCGGTTTTCACCATTCTGAACACGTTTTAGGTGATTTCGGCCATTTTTGGACCAAAATTGGCACAAGTTTTCAGGCATCATGCTATTACCATGAGTGAGTGTCAAATTTTAAGACCCATTTTCCTTCTTTTCCTTAAGTTCCCATGTGAATTTTAAATACAATTTGCAAATGCATCCTAAAATCTGATTATGTTAATGCTCATCCCCCCTCCTCCGATGTGATGCCTGTCTACTATAATTTCAAATGTGCAAGGAAAACAGTTTAAATGGGATGAAATGTATCTCAAATCAGTCTCAAATACTATGGCTGGTGGCTTCAAAATTGATAAACAACTTTCGAAACCATATTTTTAGATGTACTTTTACATGTAGATTTCAAATATGACATCGCTTTGACTGAATTTTGAATATTTAATGAGGTAAATCAAGATTATTTATACTCGTATCTAGTCTATTATTTGGTTCTACACGTTCCTTCCTCATTGACATGGTGACTCTTTGACCTAATAACGTATCCATTTCCTTAATATTGTATATTCAAACAGGGAGAGTTAGTTCAATATAGAAGGAGTTCCATAGTCAGGATCCAGGTGTAAAAGGGTAGGAGGTCCTCTCAAATTATGGTCCCACTCTCCATTGATTTATATGGTGACCTCAATACAACTCTTTCCCTGATTATCTTATACGCAATCAGGGCCAGTAAGGGCCGTTAAGAAAGGGGACCATAATCCCTGGGGGACCATCATTTGTAAAAGGGTAGGAGGTCCTATCAAATTATGGTCCTACTTTCCATTGATTTATATGGTGACCTAAACACAACTATTTCCCTTATCATCGTATCCACAATCAGGGCCAGCAAGGGCCTTTAGGAAAGGGGACCATAATCCCCAGGGGACCATAATTTCTTTTACACCGGGATTAGAAAAACTCTCCGAATCCGAATCATATATTTGAAAACGAAGAATACAATGCCCCAGGTACAATGCCCCGTGCCGTGTATTCACCATTTACTCTCAATCCTGATTATCTATCAATGTCTCCAGTGAGTTTGCTTCTGTGTGCCTCTCCAAGTAACAAATCTAAATGCATACTCTACATTTATCAATGTTAAAATTGTTCTATAATTTATCTGTTTAATTTACAATTTTTCTTTAAAATTGGAGATATGGGAGTCTAACCTCGCATCTTTGTGTACCAAAGATGCAGTGCTTGCAGTTTCTTGAACTGGAATAAGAAGATGTTGTAAAAACAAACAGATATTAATTAGATGGGGCATATAAAAAAGGCCCTGTCTAACAAAGGAGGTGTAAGGGGATTTGGATGGTGGGAAAACAAAATATATGCTTACCTAAACGCCGTATATCAGTGGTAAAACAAAAACAACAGCCTTACGAAATCTTGTTGCGTCTTCCTATTGTTGAAAACCCACGCTATCTAATCCTTTCTTCTCGGTCTCTGATTGTTCAGAAGTTTAGGTCAAGGGCTGTCCTGATTGGTTAGTCAAGCCACAAATTCCCAGCGGGAATATTTAAAACCAACTTAAGCCTTGAAAGAGGCTAGACTCCAATTTCTCTGATAAAGCCATTATATTACATATAATGTTTATATATCGCCCAATGTGGGCCCGGGACTTGAAAAACAGACGTAGACTTCGACAGTGCAAGGGGGGGGGACTATAATGTAGTAACTTTTGGTTTTGTAAAATAGCTGAAATAGTTTGTGACAAATATTAAATACGCAAATAGAGGCAGGTTTTAGAAATGAGACTAGAGGCAAAGAATAATTATAATCATAAAATCTAAAGTAATTCCTCGATGATCTCTTCTGTAATCAAGGTGGTTTTGGTACACTTCCGCAGTTATAAAAACAAAGACATAGACTAAGTAATTAATAACTAAGTAATTAATAAATCTCAAATAATCCCCGATTCATCTGCCAGCGCCCTGCCGATTGAGTATTTTGTTCAGAAATGAATGCAATTCTGAACAAAAATAGAGCAATGACCTGATCGCATAGATGGGCAATATTCTAACCATTGGAATTTACAACGGACATGTAACGGTCTATCGGAGACGTTCTAAGAGAAGATTTAAAACTTTAGATCCTTGTAATAATAGATGTAACACACATGTATAAAGATTCCTGAATTATGTTTTTGCTATTGCCCCGAACCGGTCCGTCTTCTCGCTGCAAGCAGGAGGAAATTCTTTGTCACACAGTTTGGTATTTTTTATAAAATCAAACGCGCGTCATTGAAACTCACAATATGTAAATAGCATGTCATTTACATCATACCTTGATGGGGAAAAATAGATCTTATATGTTAGAAGTACTAAATAAAAGTTATCGTGAAAATGAGACAGTCGTTCTCGAGAGAAAAGAGCATAAATGCGCATTTCGAGAGTTTTGGTCCGTTTAAAAATCTGTAAAAAATTGGGGTACTTTTAAAGCATCGGGAGGCATCATATATTTCAAATTAGACACGAGGAAGTCAATATTGAGCAAGTTATGGCTGTTTTAAATTCAAATAAAACCGTTAACCCGTGCCGGTCCAGCTTTTGACCCGTGCCGGTCAATTTTCGTTAGCTGCGTATACCAAGGGTGTGATAAGGGATTAATATGCTGCATGAAAAATAAAGAAAAGGGAAATTAAAAAATTTCAGGCTTCAAAAAGAGCAATGGGATGTTTCTGGGATGGATTAGCTATGTCAGAAGTACAACATGATTCTAAAGTGACTGAACGGATACGATTTGCAACCATCGATATTTGAAGGGCAGTGGTTCAATGCCGATATAAAATACAACATAAAATACATAAATCAAGCACGAACAGAATTGACTTCATTATTGTAACTAGGCAGATGTATTTAATTTGTCCTTGTTCTAACGAAATCGGCGATGACGTACGAACTCGAAGTGAAATGTGAAAATATATGCTGAAAATGTGGAATTGCAAAAACAAACAGTTTTTCATCATATGTCGAGCATTGTGTCTAACCAAGATCAAGAAAACATTAATATGTCATAATTATAATGAAAGTCAAAAAAGTGTGAGATGTTTATCAACGCTAAATATGACATATATCTCTATTATAAAACGATATATCCTACAGACTTCCAAGTCTTATTGTTTGTAAATTGAACAAAATATATTCCAGTAAATTACTAATATTGGACATCGTTTCTAATTATTTAAAACCTTTCCTATTCTTTATCACATGTATATATAGCACGTGAATGAAGACATACTATTTTGCTGTAGCTACTTTATTGCATGAGGCATAGTGGCTCTCTTTGGGGACAAAAAAGCACAAGCGTATTCAAGGACGATATATATATCAACCTATACATCTACACATAGCATAATTGTATTTTAGTGCTGATTAAACGAAATTCTTTTTTCAATTTTTTTTTTCTTATACGTGTTTTTCATTTTAATATACATTAATAGACATTTATCAATGGAATCAAGGACGTCTATCTCGAGATACACGTCCTTGTTGGATTGCAGTATGAATGGTGCGTGTTTTCTAAAAAATATGATTTTGAAAACAAGACCTGATTAATCAAATGGTCGTGCCTCCTTTAAAAAATTGGCTTACTTACATAGGCCCTGTCAGCATACGTAATAGCTGCGATGTGTGCATCTTCCCCGAGGCGTTCTGTTATTTCCACCATAATAGCACGAGCTTTCTCTAATTGGTCTGCCTTGAGATGACACGATGTTTGCAGTGCAAGGCAGATGTCCACATTTAAGCTATTCAATGGAGGGGGATTATATAAAATTCCTAAAAAAGACAAGATATGCATGAACAAAGGATAAAAGCGAGACACGCCAAACTTGATAACGGCTCCATTTTTTAACATAGTCGAAGATGGCGAGACAAATATTACGTTAAACGACCGCATCGCAATTTTGCAAAATCATAATTATTACTCTCTATTGAGATTAAAGCGCAAATGCCTACAAGAAAACATCAAAAATGGTTACAAAACACAGCACGAAAAAGAAAACACACAAGAAAGCACCAGTCATAAGGAAATTGAACCCGAAATATCCCAAATCACAACCGGTCGTGGAAAGAAACAGTGTTTAATTCCCCTCCCCCGGCCCACCATTCAGAAAACGATACACACTGTTAAAACAGAAACTTTGAAGTGCGATTCATAACTTTTGTAAATTAGGACGTTACCATCAAATGCGATAACACAAATTCACGATGTTCAAAGTAGTACTTTTCATTGTCTAATTGTTCACTGTCCAATGATGTGTGTTCCACTGGCTTGCTACCCTCAATAGTTACCCCTTGCTACCCCAACATGCACAGTAGAAAATTGGTTAACGGTCAAGTCATAATACACTAAATATAATGATACCCACGGGAATTATGGCTAAAGAATACATTTAAACACAAACCTGAATTAAAGGAGACAAATAGACAATTAAAAGATCTTGAATATTTACTTATGATGTTGTTTTTATTGAGTATGGCTAACATATAGACTACTGTGTTATTAATGAGTAAAACAAACCAGGTAGTGGACGAGTAAACAAATGAGAGGAATTACTTCGTTTTAACTTATCTTTCCCTTTTATACGTTCTCGCTTATAGTATTTGTACAAAGTCCGTATATATCAAGCCAGGTTTTACACTTGATAGGTCGTTTTCACCGTCTAGTGGTATGCCTTTACAGGCCTATGGAGAACTACTAAAACTGTTTTGGAAAACTACTGCCCAATGTGTCCTGGAACCTGTTGGGTCCAATCATGGGCTTATTGAATGCCCATGGTCCGATAGAGTCAAGTCGTTTCCGATGGACACCTGTTTTATGGAATCCTGTAAAGTTTTCTGGGGTCCTGTGTAGTCATGACATGACTCTGTTGCCATCGGGTATGGAAAAGGTCCGATTGAAAATGGAACTGCTCATTCGACAAAAGGTCCGGTGGCGTTTTCGCCGTTTTTGCCATGAACTCAATCGGACTTTAGTAAACTTTACATGATATCCTTGGAATTCATAAAAGACATGACAAGACCGATCAAAGAGACAAGCAAAAGTCACCCTTTGACCAAAGTGTCACTTCCCAACAAAACACTAACATCAACTTTGGGTTTCTTCGACGTGATTCGTGAGTGGACCAAGTTGTCTCTATCAAAATGTTTACTAAACGTTATAATTAAACTCGGCTAATTAAATATTACTATCTCAAAAATGAGGCGACATGAATATGACCTCCAATTGAATGCTTAAGACATATTCTGAATTTCCTAGATAACTTTAGATGAAACAACGTGACAAACTTACCACCCAGAGGAAGCTCTCTTGTTGTGCAACTCTGCCCAAAGCCTACCGGGAGGCGAGTCGAGAGATCCCTGGGTAAAGGTTTTCCTTGAATTGCATCGATGATAAGATTCGTGTTAAGTTTTGTCTCGCGCGGAAAATATTTTATGATCACATCATCAACATTTACTAGATTTACATTGTCCGGAAACGATACAAGGACAATAAGTGTGAAAAATATCCAGAATGCGTTTAAAGAATCCATAGTATATCGACGAGACATATGCCACTAGATAAACAGCAGACCATTGAAATTATTAATTTAAACATTCTATACAGTTAGTAAGTCATGCATTCGAACGCGGATTTCTTGATGAAGAAGCAACGCCATTATTTTCCAGTCAATTGCAAAAATAAAGACTTTGTTTCATAAATCTTGTTTTATTTATGAATCTTTGCCTGATGAGGTTATAAACTAATGCTATATAAATCAGAGAATAATGTATTGTAATTACAATAAACAAATATTTTAAATTACGTTTTTGAAAGAAATGCATCGTCAGATGGTGTTAGGCTGACACAATTACAACGCGAATTCTGGATATTTATGTGTCATTATATATTGTGATAAACTCGTAGATGCCATATTGATGATATATTAGTCATAATTGCATAAAACGCTGAGGAACACACAAATAGATCAAGCAAAGCATTGTGCGTATACAAAATGTATGATATATTGTACTTGCAGGGGATAAAATCAACTTCAACGATATAATACGTACAATTTGTTCAATGGGGATCAACTTGAAACGAAGACAGTTTGTCTTCGTTATCCTGTCTTCTAGTGAAAGAGCTAAGAATTTTGTCTTCGCGATTTATCACTCAATCCTTCCAATGTTCAACATGAGTGATTAATTAGGCAGTATAATTAAATTACAATGTAAATTGATATAAGAGAATTTTTAAATTACAACAACAGATTACCACATATAGAAAACAAGGCATACGAGGGTATATCATAAAGTTCTCATAATATCTCTCTAATTTTTTTATTTTTCAATATATTCTGATGAATTTTTCACAGAATGTGTAGTATAAAATGCTGTATATATACGCAAATGTCGCCACCTCTCATTTGCATATTTGTACAAGACTACGACTGTCGAACACTGTTACAGACAATGAAAGCTGTAACAGACGCTAAACGCCGAAAACCATCCACAAAAGGTTGGAGACTATAACAATATGTCACCACTTCTGATGGTGACATAAATATACATTAACACTCTCCCATGTATACCGTTCCGTATTAGTGAAATTGTTGACATTAATACGGAATAAATCATACCATTTCATGAAAAATGGTGACCTTGTCCTACGGAAATTGAGATTATGTTTCACAGCAAGTTCGCATGGCGATACTGTATAGCACATGCTCTGGGGAATTGATTCTACTTTCCATAGACACCAATCACATCTCTGTCGATACAATAATAAAAAAGCCCTAGGGTCCCACCCTCCTTTGTTTACATTTACAAAAACGTGAAAAAATGACAAAAGTTGTCATAACTTTTTAAATCTTAAACTTTTGAAACCGATTTCACTCGCCAGCGACAGATACTTTAGTCGTTGACGAACCGAACATCTCAGTTTGGTTCGTAATATCTCCAAATAAACGATTTCAACATTTTGAAAAACTCGATGCTAGTCCACGTGTTAATACGGAATTGGTCGACTCAATAAGTAAACTCAATGAACGAAGCGTTGCACTCGTGAACGAAATGAAACAATTAAGATAATTAGTAGTGTTATACAATATTAATATGTTTCAACCCGGGGTATGAAACATAATACCTTGAATACAGGTTTCAGTAGCATGGGCATTTAGTTTCAATTATAAATTCATTCGTCATGGAGAGGGTAAGAGTGTCATGCCGGTTTGAAGTATGTACCAAAACCTTCGCAAGAAAATCAAAGTGCCAGCACTAGACACGATGATAGGGAATATCGCATAAGTAATGACAACCATACTACTTCATTTTGCTGTATTAAATTAAAGTGAACAAATGGACAGCTAGCCTCATTTGGTACTAATTGCCTTTCTAAAATGTGGCGTAAACCACATTTTTGAATGAAAATGTCGGAAGAATCAAAAGACTTGTTGTGGTCTTGCCCAATTTCACAAAGACAATGCGACTAACTGTCCATTTTTAACACTTCAATCATCCTCTGGTGTAATGGGAACGTGTTGGGGAATCGGCAGGTAAGAAAACAACTCAACACGTTCACAAAGTACCAGGTAATATGACACCTACCGGGACTTTCGTGGGGTATATTCTTGTGCACCTCAAGAAATACCCCACACGAGATCATCCCCTGAATATAGCTATCAGAACAATTATCATTTCAACTTTTGTGATTTCCCCGGGAATGTATATGATTTAACACCCAATCCGTATTAACAATTGGAAACCGTTTACCCATTCCGTATTAACACGTGGACTAGCATCGAGTTTTTCAAAATGTAGAAATCGTTTATTTGGAGATATTACGAACCAAACTGACATGTTCGGTTCGTGAAAGATTAAAGTAACTGCCGCTAGCAAGTGAAATCGGTTTAAACAGATTTAGATTTAAAAAGTTATGACAACTTTTGTCATTTTTTCACGTTTTTGTAAATGTAAACAAAGGAGGTTGGGGCCCTAAGGCTTTTTTATTATTCTATGGACAGAGATGTGTTTGGTGTCTATAGAAAGTAGAATCGATTCCCCGGAGCATGTGCTATACCGTATCGCCATGCGAACTTGATGTGAAACATAATCTCAATTTCCGTAGGACAAGGTCACCATTTTTCATGAAATGGTATGATTTATTCCGTATTAATGTCAACAATTTCACTAATACGGAACGGTATACATGGGAGAGTGTTAATTGTGATTCTTAGCACTACATACCTTCTTAATCTGACCCTGTTTTCATGTTGTTGTTTTTTCAGTTCAAATGGAATCATTATATTAACCCTCATGTTTTTTCAAGTTACAGATTGGCACCTGAGCTAGCGATGAGGTCATTTAGACTGGAAAAGGGCGGGATAATTGAGTATTTGAGAAATGAAAAGCTACGTGACAACTTTTTTCACTTGTTACAAGTCATGACAAATAGTAAATGAATGATAAAATCGTATTTGGGGACTTTAAGGAAATCAATGCGGATCTATAACTAATCTCAAGTTTAATTAAATAAGTGAACACATATAAACATAAATATCAACAGTGATTGTTTTATTACACTAAAAGGAAATGTATGACATATTGATAGATCACAAGCAATTCATCAAGTCCTCGTTGTGTGTGTTTGTAAGTTAGTGGGGTATTTTAAACAGACTTTCAGCATTACATAGGTATACAGGGTGTCAAATAATTACCGTCCCCTCCTCTACAGCCAAAACCAAGATATTTGGTACCAAGTGTAATATACCATTGGAAAGGTCTTCCAAAGTTACGTTGATTGGCATATATCTGACACATGTCAATCAATCTCACAAATATTTACAATGTATCAATTGAGGAGACCATAGGCCTAGAAACATGGCAATTTTGCGTATTTGGCAGGATTTTAAGTATCAGATATAAGAAAGATCAAAGGACCAAAAGTTAATTAAACATGTATATGGCAATGAATTTAACCAATTTCTGGATAGGGTTAGATGTGTAGAAAATAGAGGTGCAAGGAAAATGGTGAAAACTTTTTTGTAACAAGTGGAATGTGAAAAAGATTTACTTTTTGACGTATTTCTGAGGTCATATCCTTGTCATTTTGATGCTAAAAAGCTGCTTAAAGGATGGTACGTTACCCATAAAGGACATCATAGAAATATAGGTAAATTTCATCCAAAAAACTTGAGAGTTGGTGAGTTAACATTACTTTGGATGATCTTTCCAATGGTATATCACACTAGGTACCATCTATTAAGGTTTTAGCTGTAGCAGGGGGACGGGACTTATTTGACACACTGTACTTTTTGTGCTCTGTATTTATCAACCGATGTCTTATGTCCCTCGAAATATACAGTTCGATGAATCGAGGCTTGCTGAAATGGAAAATAAATGGTTTTCAATTTACAATTGCTTCGCCAATTATAAATTGATGATAACTTTTACAAAAATTGCTCTTACTTCATTGAGTTGATTCATGTATGAAATATCAAACTTATATTGACTTACGTTTGCAAAGCTCATTGGTTAACATAATGCCCACAATATAAAGGTCATCGTAAGTGACATTGGGGGATTGCATGTTGATCACCGAACACTCAACAGGTTTAGATGCCACAAAACGCCATTCTGTTCGATAACCAGTGTTCAATTCAAGATAATTCGGTAACCCTAGATGTAAAAACATATTTAATATAGTATATTCATTATTCATTAGCATATAACAATACTCTACACATACTGTTATGTGACCATTTTACCTGATATGATCTGTTCAATTTGGTCACATGAATTTCCGTTGTACATTTTGCATGCAACAATCCAATTAAATCGGAACAGTTCTAATTCGCAAAATTTGGTCAAAACCTAGATCCGTTGAAACGAGTCCTCCCGCTAAGCGTTACGATAGTTAAGACATAACTGCACGAAATGTTTGTATAGCTCCATGACGTTGTTAAGTTAAAACCCCTACCTACAACGAACACGTCGATGCCCCTTAACTTGGCTTGATTGGCTGCGGCAATTGTGTCTTTTGAGGTAGGAAACGGAGAACCTGTATGCCAGGACCGTCCATCCGTTGCTATTATGACGATCATACGTGCGTCCAGTCTACCACGCAGTATATGCTGTCGTATAGCTTCATTTATAGCTTTGTCTGTTTGTGTAAATTTTGCAGTTGTTCTTGGAATTCTATCTATGACTCGTTGTAATTCAATTATAGTTGTATGCTAAAATGTGTGTACACATTGTTTGTAAAAAAAAGTTTAGCAGTTTTAAAAAATTTAGCAGGTTCACATATCCATGACATCATCGATATATTTCGATATAAAATGTTAGATCGTCAAGCCCTGAACCATTATTCAACCTTGTAACATATACCTTGAAAAAACTTTTCGAATCAATAAAAAACATTAAGTTGTCATTTTGTTTTAATATATGCGTCTGTATGCATGAATGTACTATTCTTCGGACATATATTAGATATACGTATAAAATATGCACATACCTCACGAAGTTGTGAGTGTATGTATACTCCTGAATTATATGTCAATATTCCAAATTGTAATCCAGATTTCCAATGAACTATGGATTTTCCAATGAACTCGCGGAAAAAGTTCAACGTTTTATCCAAGTCCTCGGCTCTTATAGAATCGGATCGATCTAATACAAGTACAACATCAGCAAATTGGGAACATGGAGCTGTAAAATAGTTGATGAGTTTTTTCATGTTTTGCCATTTGATGTTGAGATGCATATGGGATGAGGCAGTGGCACAGGCAAATGTAGAGTTGCAAATTATATTACAATGGTATCGCGCTATGGTTGGGCCATTTTAGTGCATGCTACGCTTTCACATATGCTTTCGTTAAGGCTGCACGCTTTATACATAATGCATTTTCGTTATATCCATACATGTCATAGCTTATGTATTTTCTTTGTGCATACAATCCTACATCTATGACTTCTAAAATAAAGTGATTTAGATGTCACTTAATAACGAATGGATAAGATAAATAATTTACTTGAACATATAGGTACCGACGTGAATATGTCATTCACGATATCGTCAACAATATCCCTATCTATATTGAACCTGGAAAATTGCGGATCATCGCTCATAACTTCAAACGGATGTCGAAGACCTCTCATTCCCTCTATGGAACTAGGTGCCAGTATATTCAACCATTCCATTGTCCCGGTGTATGCCCCTTCAGGGTTTTTAAAGGAACCTACCAATGTAATTATACCTGCCTTCTGAAAAAAACAGTATACGTTGAGAATGAAAATAGTATTCCGAATAGTTGGCTATCGAGTTTTAAAACCCTAATAAGAAATATTGATTCAAAGAGATACGTTAACGTAATAATAATTATCATAGATTTTCCACAAACCTTATTTATCTCTGCCTGCTTAACCGTTTGCAATCTTGGCGTTTCGAAGTCAAACTTAGTTTCAAACGAGACTCCATCTGTGAAAATAACAATGAGATTCGGATAGAACGTATCATCTCTTCCATTGCTTTTAAATTGTTCATTACAAGCTCGAAGTGCTTCATGGGTTCTCGCCTTACACTGTTGACAATTATCCAAAGTGTTACTCATCTTTCGGATTGCTCTTGCGATGTTACTCCCACTTTGTCGTGAATTTGTCCCCAAAGGTATCCTCACCTGGAATTCGCCATTTAGGCTTTTATATTTACCATTGCATTCTCTAGTCTCGTTTTAATGAGATTCTATGAGTTTTGTTAAGTTCCTTCCTCTGTTTGATTACATACATTTATTTGAATTATTTTCTTTGAAAAATAACTTTGTTTTTACAGTTATTTCTTTGTGCTCACTCTCCAGAGGTTTTGATTTATTTCTTAAAAAGTTAATACCCATCGTCACATTTGTCAACAACAAGAGGGAGTATACCCAGGATAAAGAGAAGACCCGTATGTTCAATAGAAAGTTTTATAGAGATGACCCGTCAACGCTGATAAATCCATTGACAGGAAATAACTAATTGATTGATTTACATCATGAACGTCTAAATATAAATGTTCATACGTTTGCTCTGCCACTGTATGTTACTGCACCGATGTATGCTTCTTCCGACAGCCTATCAGCGATCTCAGCCATTATATTCCTAGCATTCGAGATTTGATCACTTGAGATATGACACGAGACTTGTAGTATAAAGCACACATCTATGTTAGACGGTGGTGGTTGGTCATGCAAACCACCTACAACATATAGTCCATGGTATGACTTACGAATGTGAATGATCTGTAGCACACTATAGCGCAGCAGCATTTGAAGCAATATTTATGAAAGTGTGCATGTCTTGATTCTTTTAAAATACCATTTGCTGAAAAAACTCCCGGCTTTCGGGTCGGAAAACGTCTTTCATCACAAGGGGTCAAAAAACGTAAATATTTTGATTCGAACCTTTATGCATTTTATAAGACATAGACAGTTATTTTAAGCATACGAACAAAAATAAATTATCATAATTTAAAAATATACTATTTAATTTTACTGTAAATGTCGGTGTTTATGCAAGTGTGTTTTTCAGACTTTGTTTGATTTTTCAAATATGAGCCAAGCCGATTCAACAAAATTATGTGGAATATTTAGGTAATTTATGAGTGGGAACATATTAGTTTTCTTACCGTTTAAAACATTTTATTACCAGAATTTTTCCATATAATCGCAAGGGGTCTAATAGCATATTATTGTTCATGTTGTACAAAACATAATACAATAACAAATAGGTAAGATTTATATCTAATTAAATGTTACAGAGGTATTGGAATGTTCATATATTCCAAGGGCATGTCTAATAATCAATTAGAGTCATATGAAATCGAACGCCTTGAAATCCTTCCTCGGTGTTACTTGTGGCTATCATCAAGTTTTCTGATGGCTGTTTGTTCTTTGACTTTACCGCTGGATACAATCAAATTTTAGGAAGATAATGATACCAACCTCAAACTTATAACTTAGAAACCTAAATCATATATTTAAAATCATTTTGTATTATTTTCTGTTGCATTGTGTACTCCAAATTGTGAAAAATTGGGATTTTTTTTGGTAATTTTTTGACCTCTGTTAATGGCAGGCATAATTCAGCCTAAAAGCCGGAAGTATATTGAACAGTTATAATAAAAATTATTAGGGGACATATGAAGGTATGTTAATGTAAGGTCAAATATCGCTGCGCTATAGTGTGCTACCAACTCCTTTATTAGACGTCCTAGAGATTTCATACCATGGACTAATATTGACGAAAAGCATCAATGATCGAAGCCCCATATTACATAACCCCATATTCTATGAAAAATGTAGCATACAGTTAAATAGGGCTACACAAGGAGCATACTTAGGATAGATAGCAAAATTAGTTCCACAATCATGCATTTAAACATCTACCATTTTATATTGCAATATACTACACAATATGCAAATACCTCCATTTATAAACAGAAGCATTGGTTTACCTAAGCCATTTGCTATCAATCACATGGTCATTAAGCCGGCCTTTACAATCTTAAAAATGTCAACATAATCATACTTCTATCAATCAATTAACGAGGTCAATTAAATGTTAAGGTCATCTATTGTATAAATATTGGTAATCCTTTAAAAATGAATTGATTACTTTGACGTTTGTTGTATTTAAAATTAAGGTACAAGTGACTGGTATTTAAAAACACTCTCATTTAGAAGTATTTGGTAAACCCACGATATATTATACACCAGATTATTTGAAGCAAGTAATTTGCTGGTATGTATGCCAATCGAAAAAAATGCTAGTTTGAATAACAAGAGTTATAATCTTCCAAACAGGACTGATAGTCACAATGTTAGATAAAGATGAAATGCTAGACTAGTTACGCCATGCTTACCCGGAGGAAGTGGTGGAGCACACATTGGTCCAAATCCCGGTGGTAGTTGAACATCTCCTCGTGGAACTGGGTTTCCTATAATCTTATTAATAATCCAGTTTGTGTAGACACTGTCTGGAAAAAGTCTTAAGAGGACAGGTGCCGGAACTGCTCCAAGCTCGTGTCTCAGCAGTAGCAAACATAGTGTCAACACAACTTGCAAAATATTCTGAGCAAATACAAAATACATAATATATCCTTTTGAACCTGTCGTTAAGTCAATGAAGGGAGAACCTCACACATGCTGATAAATAGTTTTTTTGTCATTGAGCTATTTATAATGTTTTTCAGTTTCAAGGTATTACAAGTGCAATGTAAATATCAGTATCGTAATGTTGATAATTTATGGTATCTTTATAGGTAATAATACATAAGAGATTTACCCATGACTGAATCTATGACTTCTGTTTATGCGTTATATACGTTATAAGTAAAAGTGAATTGACAGTTTGCCTTTTGCTAAAAAGACTTACGATCAATTCCAATATAATTTCACCAAAAATGAAATGAATCATTTTCTCCGCTCAATTCCTTGCTTATATTATTAATCGGATACTAATGACCTTTTACCAAGTCTCATAACCAAGACTTTTTAATTACCAAGTTTCCAACCATTACATTTTAACCATTAACATTTGTTTGAAAACGTTGGAATCATTTGCAACCATTACAAACCATTGCTTGTTCAAGTTGCATTTTACCAAATGGTTGCAACTTTTTTCAACCATTATTACTAATTTGTGTGTATATATGACCAATAGAATAGAATAGAATAGACTAGAATAGAATACAATACAATACAATACAATACAATAAAATACTGCAATACATTTAATATCCAATGGTACCGTATGTGAGGACCGTTATGGGCCCCTATCCGCACGAGGGGAGGATCAGATCGAGGATATACAGCGGAGGAAGGGTGAGAATAAAACTATTAGCATGTCAAATGATATATACGATATGTACGTATACCTTATAGGTCTGACTGACTTTTTCCCACGTAGCGTTTTGTCACCTACTAGTCGTATGCCTGATGGAGCACTGACACACAACGTGCATCTGTGAGTGAATCTGGGGGTAGTGCGACCAGTGGCAGTGGTAACGAAGCGCTAGCTTAGGTATGCATATTGAATGCGGCTAATGTAGTCAAGCTCAATAAAGAAATACAACAGCACAAGGAGCAGTTTGCGGACATAAAATGTCGACTTGACCAGCAGGCCAAACAGAACGGGGAGCTCATAACAGAAATTGACCGACTTCGATTACTGAGTGTGCCTTCGTCCATAGCAAAGAAAATTTCAGCAAATAGGAAATCCTACCAAAAATACGAATTTTCAACCGATAATCCCCAAGTTTGTCAACTACCAAGTGATCAGACCACAAATGCTGATGTTTGTTCTGAAATCAAAACAAACCAAGTTGCCCCGCTTCCAAGCAAATTAGCTGATGTCTGCCTAACACCCCAGTCACATTTGTCGCACGGCAGCCGCAAGTCGGCCGCAGATCAATTAAATCGGTGAATTTCTGCGGCGAGCGTAGAAAAACTACGCTCGCGGCCTCCGTGCGGCCTCCGTACGGCGTATCTAGTTTTTACAGGCCGCAGGGTCGCCGTAGAAATTATAACTGGGAGTTATAATATTTGTTCATTTCTGAGGTCCCCGTAGAAATCAACTGGCTCAACAAGATTGAATCATTATTTGTCAATGTTTCACGATCACTTTTCATTTGATATTACATCCTAGCACTATGAATAACATTTATAGAGATACGAGTACCGACAAATAATATCGAATCCCATTTTATGCTAATATTAGAGGACAAGTTTCTATTTGCAATATTAATTTTAGCGATTTATTTACAACCTCATCCTTTTGCCAAGAACACACACATTTGACAGCCCTCAGGAAATTCCATTTCGTGATTGGGCCCTATATCGTCCATAAGTGTAAATGTTTTTGCGTCATTCATGCGTCCTAGAAAGCTACTGTGTACAAAGCGACAAAGCGAAGGGTTTTGTTACAATCTATAATTAACTGAGTGTGTAGGCAGTGAAAGCCTCGACTGTCAGAATAAAATTATTATTGTGGTTCTACCAATGGCCTATATATCTCATGAGAAGTACCATCTATTGCCCCAACTGCAAATTCAAGTTCTTCCCAGGTGCCCCGCAAATCATTCCATTCGTTTAATGTTGGCATGCTGTTGATTACTTTAACAATGGTTCCAGAGAGCAACTGCAAACTCGCCTATCAAGTAAACTTGGAAAATTGATGTCTGGAAAAGAGGTCACACAAGACGAAGATATTCATGGCGAACTTGAAGCCATTAAATCATTGGAGATCCCCAAAATATTAAAAGACATTGGATATGATTCACAATAATTACAATAATCAAAGAGTTCATTCAATGAATTTGCAATAAAATGGATTACAAATAAACCATTCATAAACGTCTGTATATTTCGTAACGTGTGAGTACCTATTTCATTACTACATTCATTAAAATAAAAACAAGATAAATGACGGGTTTACAGTCATTTTCATATAGTAAATTATATCGTAACCATATCTCTCTTTCGGTGAAAGTATTGAGTTCATGCTAAATATAAATTTTGAAATTATGCAATTACTGTATCGATTTACAGTTATCAAGTCGGTATCGGGACTCCGTTGTCGAAGTCGGTGAAATACACACTACTATACCTAACACCTAGAAATGCATAAGATACTTTGTTTGTCTAATTGGATTGTTTAGTATATTTTTGAAAGTGCCTTAGTAACATCTAACTTTCAACCGATAAACCATTAATAAGGAACAGACAAATAAAAACAAATATATAATCATTACTAATAAGCCAAATTCGTGGCTCATGAAAGCCAAATGCAAGGTATAGTAGAGTGTATTTAGACTCTTTTAAATCGTGATTTTCGTTCACAATATGTGGCTACTTTCAATATAAATCGGAGTATTCATAACGTATTTGCGGGTGCCTGAAGTTAGGATATATGGTATTGCAAGTTATTTAAATCCAATATATTAACATAGAGTCAAGTGAAAGCAATTTCATAACCAAATTTACAAACCTACCTCTACACTTTTCCGTAAATCGAGTCCAAATGGTTGTGAGAAACAAGTCCGGAACGATTTACGTTGGGTAGTATTGGACACCGTGTAAATGCATCACTTAATTTATAATTTATAAATTGTCAGTCTACATAAGTCTATCCGTATCATAGGCATTGCAATATGTAAAAAACGTGTATTTATTTTTATACTTTATACTTAACACCTTATTACACACATGTACGTCAAATGATCATCATATAAAATGTATGGAAATGTACTCATAAGAAATTGATGGATGAAATAAACATAATATTAACTTGACCTTGGAAGTTGAACAAGTTCAAGTTCAGACTCCAGATTTAGACTTTGCTAAGCTGAGTCATTCAGAATAAGCCGAGTCATTCAGAAAAAGATGGATGGATGGATTGAATAGGAAGGAAGGATATGATAGAATAGGAAGGAAAAATAGGATAGAATAGGAAAGAAGGCTATGATATGATAGAATAAGAAGGAAGGGTAGGATAGGTTATGAAGGATAGGATAGGAAGGAAATGATAAATAAAAAGGATAGGATAGAATAGAAAGGAACGATAGGATAGAATAGGAAAGAAGGATAGGATAGAATAGAAAGGAAGGAAAGGATAGGAAGGAAACATAGATAGGAAGGATAGGATCAGACAGGATAGGAAGGTATAGTCCCTGATCTGGTCCCTCTGAAAACAAGTTTTTGTTGTCCGGTACTTTCCCACATGAAATGATTACATACCATTTGAAAGAACAGACTTCCCTCAGAAAGAAAACACCTCTTATATTGATAGAAACAGGGGCAAAAGGCACCAAAATGGGGTTAGGCTAGGTGGCATTCTGAAGTCTCACTTTCTAGTCATCATGTTTCCAGGAAAACCACCTCATGGATTTACTTCAAATTTTCACACATATTACATGGTAGGCAGTTCTAGAGCTGATTAACTTTCCGGCGTCCATCTTGCATTCTGGCGGCCATCTTGGAAATTTTTAGATAAATATTGTCATCGCGATTTCAGAAAAAACACTTTACAGATGTACTTCAAATGTTTACACATGTTACATGGTAAGAAGTCCTAGAGCTCATTCGTTTTCCGGTGGCCATTTTGCATTCTGGCGCCCACCTTTGAAGTTCTAAGATAAATCTTGTCATCACGATTTCAGGAAAACCAAATGGATTCACTTCAAATCTTCACATATGTTACATAGTAAGAAGTTCTAAAGCTGAATAACTTTTCAGGGGCCATCTTGCATTTTGACGGCCATCTTGAAAGTTTTTTAATAAATCTTGTCATCGTGATGCCAGGAAAACCACTAAACAGATTTACTTCACATTTGCATACATATTACATGGTAAGAACTCCTAGAGCTCATTCGTTTTCCGTTGGCCATCTTGCATTCTGGCGGCCATCTTGGAAGTTTTAAGATAAATTTTGCCATCGCGATTTCAGGAAAACCAAACGAATTTACTTCAAATGTTCACACATGTTACATGGTAAGAAGTTCTAGAGCTGGCTAATTTTACGGCGGCCATCTTGCATTCTGGTGGCCATCTAGGAAGTTTTTAGATAAATCTTGTCATCACGATTCAAGGAAAACAACTTAACAGATTTACTTCAAATTTTCACACGTGTTACATGGTACGAAGTCTTAGAGCTCATTCGTTTTCGGGTGGCCATCTTGCATTCTGGCGGCCATCTGGGAAGTTTAAAGATAAATCTTGTCATCGCGATTTCAGGAAAACCAAACGAATTTACTTTAAGTTTTCACACATGTTACATGGTAAGAACTTCTAGAGCTGATTAAATTTTCGGCGGCCATCTTGCATTCTGGTGGCCATCTAGGAAGTTTTTAGAAAAATCTTGTGATTCAAGGAAAAAAAACTAAACAGATTTACTTCAAATTTTCACACATGTTACATGGTACGAAGTCCTAGAGCTCAATCGTTTTCCAGTGGCCATCTTGCATTCTGGCGGCCATCTTGATAGTTTTTCATAAATCTTGTCATTGTGATTCCAGGAAAACCACTTAACGGTTTGTCTTCAAATTTTTACATGGTAAGATGTTCTTCAACTGATTAACTTTTCGGCGGCCACCTTGCTTTCTGGGCCATCAAGTCCCCACTGCTACATGTATGTTTTAGGTACGATCTTGTTCACCTTGTGCTTTGTACTTTATACCACAAGTATGATTTTGTGTTTATACCTTCCCACAAAAATGATTGTACTGTTTGATAGAACAGACTTCCCTTATAAAGAAAACAGCTTTTATATTGATATAAACAGGGCTAAACGACACCAAAATGGGGTTACGCAGGGTTGCATTCTGAAGACAACTTTTCACTATTTCGTGTATGGTATCAAATTATTTTTAAAACCTCTATATATTGATAGAAACGGGGGTGAAAGGCACTACGTAAAGTGAGGTTACACAAGGTGGTATTCTAAAGACAACGTTTACTATGCTTCTAATAATTTGACATAAATGCACGTCGTGTTTGATATAATCGTCTATATTAATAGAAACATGGGCAACTGCTGCTTCAATGGAGTAACACAAGGTGATGTTCTAAAAGATAACCTTTTACTCTGTTTCTGTACTTTATACGACACAAATGGATTTTGTGTTTGACATCAATCGATTTTTAGAATAAATAACTACATCACCTTTCATCGGTAAAAAAGATTATTGAAAACGTCAAATATTTCTTTGAAATCCAACAATGCACAGTGTTTTCTTTAGAGTGAAATGTATGCTTAATTGGCATTGATCTGAGTATATTACGAAATTGAAGCTCTTTTAAGAGAAAATATAGTGATGTGGCCTATATGTATAGACAACTTTTCACTGTGCACCATGTCACGAGACCTTTATAAATTCTTGATTGATGTCAGTTGATGTCATACATAAAATGCATCTATTATGTGGTATAAAATACAAACACAGAGTAAACAAGGCACATGGTGAACAATATCGTACCTATAGTATACCAGTGTGGACTTAATGACCCAGAAAGCAAGATGGCCACCGAAAAGTTCTAGAACTTCTTACCATGTAACATGTGTAAAAAATTTAAGAAAATCAGTTAAGTGGTTTTCCTGGAATAGCGATGACGAGATTTATCTAAAAACGTTCAAGATGGCTGCTGGAATGCAAAATGGCCACCGAAAAATTGATCAGCTGTAGAACTTTTTACGATGTAACATGTGTGAAAATTTGAAGCAAATCTGTTAAGTGTTTTTTCTGGAATCGCAACGAACTTCCAAGATGGCTGCCAGAATGAAAGATGGCTACTGGAAAGTTGTTCAGCTCTAAAATAAAAATTTTCAAGATGGCCGACATAATGCAAGATGGCCGTCGAAAAGTTAAACAGCTCTAGAACTTCATACCATGTAACATGTGTGAAAATTTGAAGTAAAACAGTTAAGTGGTTCTCTTTGAATCAAGATGACAAGGTTTATCTAAAAACTTCCAAGATGGCCGCCAGAATACAAGATGGCAACCGAAAAGTTAATCAGCTCTAGAACTTCATACCATGTTACATGTGTGAAACTTTGAAAAGTGTAGTGTCAGAATCGCAAAAATAAGGAAAAACTTTGAATTTGACCTAGATTTTGACCTAGGTCCAAATTTTAAGGCAACTTAGTTGTAGAGGTCCACTTTAATTGTAGGCTTTCATTAGGTTTAGCTGTAGTCAGTCTGTATCTCGATTTTTTTCAATTCAAAAGTTTTTTCGGTCCCATTGAATTAACATGGGACTCCAAAATAGCGATTGTTGAGATTTCAAAACACCACAACTTTCGAACTGGAAGGCGGATCGACATTTGGTTAGCAGATTTGAGAAAATTATACATTTCATAGCTCATACATTGAATTTGAACCACGTTTTGGTGTGACCTACTTTACAGACGCCATATCTCAAAATCGGTAAGAGTAATCAAAAAACGATTTGCCAAAGGATCATGATGATAAAAAGACCGAGAAAATATATTGAAGAACGACTGAGAAAATTGGTAAAATGATGAAAATACAAGATTTGAACTAGTTTTTGACATTTGACCTTGACATTTGACGCAAAACATGCATGTATCGTAAGTTATTAATTGTTTCACAGCAAAGCTTACACCACAGTCACATTTGTCGTACGGAGGCCGTGCGTCGACCGCAGATCAATTAAATCAGTGTATTTCTGCGGCGAGCGTAGGAAAACTACGCTCGCCCTGCGGCCTCCGTACGGCGTATCCATTTTTACAGGCCGCAGGGTCGCCGTAGAATTTATAACTCGGAGTTATAATATTTGTTCATTTCTGAGGTCCCCGTAGAAATCAACTGGCTCAACAAGATTGAATCATTATTTGTCAATGTTTCACGATCACTTTTCATTTTATATTACATCTTAGCACTATGAATTACATTTATAAATTGTCCCGATGTAAATAAAATGAAAAAAGTATTATTTATCAACAGAAATTTAAAATTCACCGTGCGGCTGCCGTGGGAAATGTGTCTGCAAACGTATGAGAGCGCAGAAATTCCACGGCGAGCGTAGAAATGTTACTGGCCGCAGAAATGATAGACCGCAAGGTCGCCGTAGGAAATGTGACTGGGGTGTTACGCCCAAACGTCCAGGCTCAATAAAACTGTGCAATTGATGTCGCCCGTAGATTTAAGTACTATATCAGCATGTGAGAAAGATACCACCGGTTTTTGCTATTCAGCAGGAACAATATCTATAAAAAAAAGTGAAAAAAGCTTGAATATGGTGTTTTGAAACATTCGATACTGTCGCTTTTTTATTAATATGACCTTGTACGTGTTTTTATTAATCTTTCTCCATGAAGTCCTTGGTAAATATATATAAGTATGAAATAGTTTTATCCTATTTATTACTAAAAATCAAAACAACTATTTTTCTCATGAAAAATTGATAAACAATTTTTTTAGTGAGTAACATGTCTGTCGCCACCTTCATAAACACATGACATACCTACATTACATGTCAATCTAGCAATGATCAATACAAAACTGTCTTATCTGGAAATAATAACCCATCGGTGTTCCTTTTTTACAAAAATAGAAAACATTTGATAACACAAAAATGTTGACACCACTACCCAAATAAGCCTTTGCATTTCAATTTTCCATGCGTATGGATAAGAAGAAATATACGTTATTGTGTTGTAGCATATTATTAGTAAGTGTATATCAATCGTGATGCACGCATATGATTCCTTATACAGGGTGTTCAAAAAACGCAACCCAAAGAAATCACTATATCTTGGAAAATACTAATCCAGTTTTGTTTATATTTTCAGGAAAGAAAGAAAAGACTGTGTATGTATAGCCCCTGTCGTTATTTAGTTGTAAAACATGATATCTTGGACACTTGCCTAAAAGACAGTTGTACTAGAAAAATACGGAAAACGTGAATGGAAAATCACTATATCTTTGACAATACTAGTTCAATTATGTTCATTTTTTCAGAAAAGAAAGAAGAGACTGTGTATGTATAGCTCCTGTTGTCAGGAAGTTGTAAAACATACTGCCTTGGACACCTGCTCAAATGACAGTTGTACTAGGAAAATATAAAAACGCAGTCAGAGGTGACTGCCACAGCAATAAAACCAAATAAGTTTCTAACCATGGTGTTTTGGCACTTCAGATTTGGCACAAATTATCCCCATTCAATGTGTGGTGAATTTGTGGAGTTTCATCAAAATCACTCCAGGGACCAAGGCATCATGTTTTACAACTAATCATTAAGAGGAGCTGTATATACACAGTCTCTTCTTTATTTCCTGAAAATATGAACATTATTGAACCGGTATTTCTCAAGATATAATAGCGATTTCTTCGGGTTGCGTTTTTTTTTGAACACCCTGTACATTGTTGTTGATTATATTAATGACAATACAAAGTCGTGACATTTTAAACGGTAACAAATAATATAAATGTTCTTAAAAGAAACATACGTTGTAGAAATATTCGTTACAAAATTATATGAAAATAGCAGTTTGAACCTTGCAAGTACCTTTTTGCTTAGCTGTAGCGTAATTGTGAACGTCAGGAACTAAAAACAGGGCGTACTTCAAGTGATCCGTCGAAATTTTGTTCCTAATCCAAAATTCAATTTTACATTATCTTAACAAATGTTAATGAGTGCATTCAAATTTCGTCAGCAAATTTATTAATACTAAACTCCTAAGAATAGAAAACTACAATTATGTATGATGTCTGATGATTCAGCTGTATTTTATCAGGTAGGAAACATACGCTACCATATGTAACATATGTTACTAAAAAGGATCGCAAGGAATACAAAATTGTTGAGATAGAACAAAAAAGAAAACTGGAAGCATGTCTAGTGTTATGTATTCAGTTGATTATGTTGCTACCATTTAGTTTTACGTAGGGCGTACATAAAGATTCTGTAAGTAGATGACAAAGACGATCACTGCTTCTGTGCTCTTCAAACGAGTTACCACGGATCCGTTTCGTCGGTTAAAAATGTGGGAATCTCGAAGTTACAACTATTATTTCTTCCTTATTTCAATTTAGGCAGATTTTCCATGGAACGTGTAAAAATTACAGATTTTAACCTTTTCCGATGTTCCGTTTACACAACAAAAGTGATGTATATCGATCGATGACTCTCTCGTCTTCTTGTTTTGTTCGCAAACATTTAGATTTTCCTAGAGATATACTACTGACACATGTTTAAGATTTAAAAAATGTCGGAGGATTCTGCCTACAACTCATGAGATAAGGAAAAAAGCGTAACGTCGAGGTTCCGTCAGGCATTTTGTTACCGAAATGGATCCTAGTTTGATGAGTACAGTACCAGTGACAATAAAGTTAAAAATTAATGCATGCTGCAAAAGAAAAATATGTTGCATTTGCAAACAGATGATATTCTCGGCGTTCAACTTGATAATATTGTCAATGTGTTAGATTGACGAACCTGTCCTGTCCGGCAAGTTTGCAAGGATGTATGGTTTAGACAAGTATGATATGGAAAATATAGAACAGATCTTTATGTGAATGAAACATACATAACAAAGATATTTTGTAAGCTACTTTTAAATGATGAATGCAACTTTGAGAATCTATCAGAATAAAAAGCTTTGTTTGATCACGACTTTCTACCTATCCAAATAGACATTTGTTAGACGGTTTATAGATCTGACACTAAGACTCTTTTGATATTATTTACAAGAATGATATAAGATCAAAAACTTTTCTCATGAAAATGAAACATGCATCTCCAAAGACGTGTTGAAAACGACAGCAATTTTGAGTACATATAGAATTATACTTGAACAGAAAGCTTCGTTTGACTTTCTCCTAAACAATGTAGACATGTATGAGATGTTATATGTGTGATAATAAGAGCTACATTTGATCACAGTTCACAAAATGTAACATACGTTATTTAGATTTTTTGTTTAATTCGAAGGGGAATGTATATTTTTGTAGATGCTAGCCTTTTCTCTTGTTTTGTAATGATATGTATCCATGACTAAAATACAAAAAGATGTCGGTATTAAGAATAAATGTTCTTATTTTTGAAGAAAAATGTCTTTATTATTTTCCAGACGGGTAAAGTTTATGCAATATGTGTCTAAAATATTAAATCAAGGCAAAGTTGATCGTTGAACTTTTATTTATAAAACCGGGAATATATGTTCCACTGTATTGAAACATTCGTTACATTTGAAATGCCTCCAAAAATTTAAATAATGAAACAACTAACTCAGTATTTTAGAAAGTGTAAACAAAAAAGTAAAATAGTCATATTTAGCGATTTTACATGACACATTTATCAATTAAAGTCATTGTATTTCTAAAGTTCCAGGAAATGTATATAGCCAGCTTTCTAGAAACACTTTTCTTTTTTAAGTTTTGTTGCTTGTGCATTTTAATTTCTATTTTTGCTGAAGTTATATTAAATAGATTACCAAAAGCTATCGTTTGGTAAAACAGAGTCACATTTTCCTAATCATCGGGTTTTCTTCAACACATCAACGTGTCATTCGCAAAAAAGAGAAATTGAATGTTTTTTACCCAAAAATTAGACAAAGAAGGATAAAATTCAATTAACCATAACTTTTTTTTAATTAAAAGTTAACTTGAAACAATTTTAATTCGATCGGAAAGCATTAAGTTTTTCAGCAAACGGCATTCTAAAAGCATAAAGACATATGTCCCTCCCTAAATATCGGTTGAAATATCGCTGTGCTTATATTATGCCAAGGATTTGTAATATCTATGAGCCATACCATGGACTGATAAATTGGCATATTATTGTTTTTCAAAACGCGAAATATTTAATAAGTTTGCACATATTGCGAATTTGTGCACGTAAATACAGCTCATTACTTACTTATCCCGTTCACTTAGACTCACTTTATGTTTAAAACAGAACATTTATGACATACAGGAATGGTTTTAATCACAATTCATACCACGCCTTCAATTCGGTTTCTAGATACACAGTTAGAACATCTTCTGAAGAAAGAGATAATATGTCAAATACCAAAATAGCCGGACAACTGTAAAGTCAGATACCGTTGTCACAAATGGCGGACACAACCGTCGCTTCAATTAGATTTTTATGAAATGTATGTTTAATAGAGCACCTAGACTAAAATCCTTTGGAACAACAATCAATCCAATTGTCTTTATACTCCTTGTACAATTAATAATATTAATGTTCTACCATCGAAATAACGTCTAAATTTAACTGATCAAAATGAGATACGGGACAATGGACACTGTATTACCTAATCGAAATCACTATATTGTGGCAATTCACGACCCAATTTGATCAACATTTGGATTTTATATGATACATCATCACAAGAGCTTAAAGGTACAACAATAAGTGCAGAGGGGCCATTCAACGTCCATGGACCAGTGTCAAAATATATTTAAGTTTGGATATTTCATCACGACTATCTTCAAAGAAACCCCCTAGATGAATATTATTTCAGCTGATATTCCTCTTGAAAAGTGGTGGGTCTTAAAAATCTATAAGTGGGACTCCCTTTATAAAAGCTTTGAACTGAAAGTACATTTCTTAATGCTGAAATGAATAGTTTATCCATACATTTTAAGAAAATAGGTACCCCAAAGAAGATATTCAGCCAAATATTGACCCGATAGCTCAGAAAAAGTAAACATTTTCGAATTTTCTCTCTGCAGTACTTATTGCCCCTTTAATACATGCACAGAATTAGCGACGATAAAGTCCCGTGAATTAATGACAGTTGGACGGCACATTGCCTTAACCCATCAGCTTTATGACGTGCACTTCCGCGCGGGACCATATCTTTACAACGGGAATTTCAAGTTTTTGTCAGTGTAGACACAAAAAGTTGCGGTCCTCTTACTCGCACAGTTTTTAATATTTTCATTTGAAACTTGCAGGAACGGTGCTTTGAATCTAGCTCTCTACTCTTTGAAAACGTCATGTAGAATCAAAACAGTTGAACTATTTATTTTTTGTCGTGAAAATATTATTTTTTTAGTTTATTTTTATTTTACAACTTTTTGGGAAAAAATTTATTTCTTGTCATATTTATCCGATATTTTGTCATCATGAAATTCGAGATTCCTTTTAATGATGGTGCAAATTTCATAACCATTGATGAATTTCTATTATCAGTGTTATGTTTTCCAAAAACGGTGTACCACTGTGCATGTTTCTTTAATTGACGGCACATTTGCCTTTAATTGGGCGAACGTACAGGTCCCGACGCAATAAGCTTTATTTGATTTAATACACTCAAAAATAAAGTTTGCTATCAAATCAGAATGTTCATAAAACATAAACCTTGCCTTTGTTTTCCCAATTCTAAAAGCAGGCCATATAAACTATGATAATCGTTTGACTCTCGAGACTACAGAACTTGAACATGCTAAAATCGAAGTTACCTGTAGTTACGCTTGTAAAGTTAATAATATGTTTAACGGCGTGCTGAGCGAATGTATCAAATCAAAGTGACATACCCATACGATCGTAAATCACAATTCTAAGTTTAATATGTAATTTGGATTCGTAAGAAGTATTTCTGTTTTAAACTTACCTTTGCTGTCTGAAAAAGATCAATATTCATAGACGGGGATGTTGAAACCTACATTTCCTTTGAATGACCTGCATTTGTACTACGAAATGATCCTGTCGAGAAAAGTTGATGAATTCCAGACAGCTAGTTCTTGCAAATCTACTAGTATAAGCTTACTTTCTAAAAGTATTTTAATGTTAAAAATATCTATTGATATGTTTCATTTTTAAAAATGATCCTTTGCTTCCCTTAACTTATATGTGTGACTTAATGAAGAATGCTGTTTACCACATCAAACTTAAGACGTAAACTTGGCAATTACTCGATACATGTTATAACGCGATTTTCTTTCATTTTCTACAAAAATGGTATGTTTTCGAACGGTCACTTATGTTAATCTATGACCATGGTATGATTGAAAATGAAAGAACTGAACCAAGAATGGTCGACTCGGTTGAATCATAAGATTTATTTTGATTGATTTAATCTCTTCTTGAATTTTAAAACCTTTGTCCGAATTACATCTGCTATGGAATTAAAGTTCAAATATACCTCAGAATTGCTTATTGAATTAACCTAGCAATTAATTTGAAAATAATTCTTTACATAGGTTATATATCATAGATCATAGATATGTAAAAAATAAAAATGTGTTTTGAAAGATGAATTGGTAACAAACGTTTTCGTACACGTGCCATTCTTCACCTTCAGCCCACTTAAAGCACGAAATCCCGTATGACGTAATATAACGAAAATACGCAGATAATTGATATTTTTTTAATTTTAATTCAACTCACATGGGCCTTTCTTATTAAGAACGTGTTTAAAGTTCTCATGTTAAGAAAATAAATATGTGGAAAGGCAATGGTTTAAAGCTTATGAAAATGTCAAAATCATAATTCAGTTTTTAAAATAAGATATTGACATGCATTCACGCACATGTGACATTATCTCTTTTTGTGCGATTCAAACATAAAAATCTCATTACAGTTATACATATGAACCAATCTTAGCCATGCCTTTCTAATAGAAGGGACTAAATTTGAATCAAAAAATAATTCTGTGTAAAGATGATTCCCCATAGATATAATAAATGTCAAAAATGTCAAAAAAATTATCAAAAATTAAATACTCACACGCTTTTAAGCACACATGACCTTTTCCAGTTTTGCTCATTTCATTTACCTTGAAAACCAAGGAGACCGAACGCAATTGCTATACAACCTTGATACGTGTACCAGGTCTATAATTGCATTTCCTCATGGAAGGAACCAAGCAAAAATTATAAAAATAATTCTGCGTAGAGATGATGCTTCACAAATAATATTAATGTCAAAAAATTAATTCATTTCTTCAAAATTAAATAATGACACGCATTTGCGCACACATGACATTTTCCAGTTTTGCTTATTTCATTTACCTTGAAAACCAAAGAGACTGCCATGGACACAATTGCCAAATACTTCTTTGATACGCGTGCCAGGTCTATAATTGCATTTTCTCATGGAAGGAACCAAGCAAAAATTAAAAAAAATAATTCTATGTTAAGGTGATGCTTCACAAATAATATTAATGTCAAAACTTTAATTCATTTCTTCAAATCCAAATACTGACACGCTTTTACGCACACGTGACCTTTTCTCCTTTTGCTCATTTTATTGATCCTAAAAATCAGTGAGCCTTAATACATTGTCCGATACTTCTTTAATACATGTCGGGTCTAAAATTGCAGTTTATCAAGAAAGAAATCGAACAATTATTATAAAAATAATTATGTGTAAAGGTGATGTTCTTCAGATCATATAAACATCAACATTGTAATTCATTTATTGAAAGTTTAATATCCACATGCTTTACCGCACACATAACCCTTTCACTTTTTTGTTCATTTCATCTATCTTAAAAATCAGTGAGCCTGAACTCATTGCTAAATAATTCTTGATATGAGTCAGCTGCAGGTCTAAAATTGCATTTTATCATGGAACAAAACGAGCAATCATTATGAAAATAATTCTGTGTAAAGGTGGTGTTCCAAAGACAATATATATGTCAATTTGATAATTCAGTTATTCAAAATGAAATATCCACATGCTTTTACGCACACATGATAATTTTCTGAATGACGCTACTTTTTGGATTCAACCATGCATATAACGTCGTAAAATACACATTTCTACCAAAATTATGCCCAACCGTTTTCGCAGAAAATGTAACAAATGAAGGCATTTTATCGGAACTGATTGATATTTGGTACTTATAAAATATCATATTTACTCTAACTTTGAAGCGATTCAGACATTAAAAAAACGATGTTTAATCAATGTTAATTTCGCACGAATATAGGGTACAAAATGAGTGAAAGTCTCACGTGTTTGATTGCATTTTACTCCCATTCATGCGCATTTTTCTAACATTAAAATGAGATAGTTCGAAAGAAGAGATCAGTAGAATTCTATCCGTCACTTTCATTTTCAAATGTTTAAATGTTTACCATTTCAATGGGCCTCATAAAGATGGTAGCCAACGGACCAGAAACAAGTAGTGCGATGACGTCATATATCGCTACACCACTTTGATATAAAGTTTGGTAAACAACAATGGTTTTTTTCAATGTGCCGTCCTACTGTGAGGACCAAGTGATTAGAGTTGAAGCGACGTTTATGCCCGCCATTTGTGACAACGGTATCTGACTTTACCATTGTCAGGCTATTCCGGTGTGATATGTTTTAATATTTTTCGAACTAGCATTTTTCTAATTGTTCTAATTAGTTGCGTCAGGGAGGGTGAAAATATGGCGTTATTCGTCTTGAGATTTTAACAAACCTTTCGATAACTTAGCCGTAAAAATAAATACAATTCACATAAACTGATAAATCGCAGCTTGTAATTAATCATTCATAATTTGAAGAAAAACTGTAATAATAACGAGCGAACGGTAGAAATTTAGCTAAATAATATATATACTTTAAAACTTAATACATAATATTTTCAATAAATTTTTTCATATAACAATAATCTGTTAATCTTCCAGGAATAGACATCGAAGATCTAATCCGATCATACAATATTGACATATTCTAATAACCGGGAGCAATAAACGTGCGCTTGATAAATCATTCATGAAAATGAATTCATCAAAAACAATATAAAAGTAATTACAATAATATAAAAGAAATATACCAAAAAATAAACTGCAGTAATGCTTGTTATTTATCATTTATAATTTGGAGAAATAATCCGTGATACAAGACCAATCATTAGAGATTGCTGATACAGGAAAGTAACTTCTAAATTTCATTTTATAGTTGATTTTTAATTATTCTCTTTCGCAACTATTTTTCAAGGTCTCAAACTTTTAAAGATTTTAATACACCTCCCTCGAGAGTTTTGAATGGCCGATATTATCTTACCTTAGCTATAGTTTAATTATTATATACCCAATATGTATTCTAGATGCTCATTGGCTTATTCATGGTCACATGATATGAAATAGATGAACTAATTCCCTGTAAAATTATAAATCCCTGCTATCAGGGAAGATGAAATGTACCAATCACCAGTTACCCCCCTATCACACCAAACTAGTTCTTACCCGTTCTTGCCAGTCCTACGAAACGTCGTAAAACGGGCTCAATCTGGCTGTGGTCGGGAAATATGTCTATAATAATTAGCTACTTCGTTCATAAACAGTCTTCAATACGTCCATCTCATTCGCAGTTCGTTCAGGTCGCACCACGTCGATGTGCAACGTCGTATAACGCATCCCTTAGTCTAGAAGGTCATCATGACCTAATAAGATAACGGTATGGTCGCCATCGAATTTTGAATCATTTCAAAATTCTAAAATCACCTTTCCGTCTGAGAATTCGAACGTTCATGAAGTTCGTAAATAGTCCTTAGAAAGTTGCAGGTACGTTCATTCCGTTCGCACACAGTTAAAACCAGTTTTGAAGAACGCAGTGGCAACTTGTTTGGTGTGATAGCTATATTTCTGCTCACTCGTTCATAAGCAGTCTTTATATGTTCTTTATCAGTAAAAACACGTTTGCAATTAGTTCTACCTCGTTCTAAGTACGTCCTAAGACAGTTCAACTCGTTGTAAAAACGTCCTTAGTAGGATTGAAGTACGACGGTTCCGTTCGTAGTACGCACAGCTCGTCGTTAGTACGTTGTCACTCGTTCTAATTGTAGAACGTGACGACCACGAGAGCATTTTGAGCATGTTCTAAGTTCTAGAGGACCTACTCGTTCAAGTACGTTCTATGAAGTTTGTAAAACGACCCCAAACGGTTCTAAGTACGTCCAATCCGTTCGTACATAGTTGAAGCCCGTTTTCGAAAACGTAGTGAGACCTAGTTTTGTGTGATAGTAGGGTTAGGTCATATGAACAGCCATTAGTATGCTTTATCTTACCTGATAGCTGAGATTATTGAAAGGCAAAATACCTTTAAATGCCAATAAAAACCTGTCAACATTAAATGTTGAAATGAAAAGATTTCTCATTTTGTATTTGCTTACAGAGTACATATTGGGTATACAATAAAACAAATATTGACTGCCACACTTTCGCGACATAGTGTAAAGATTTTCCCCTCGGGAATATTCTGTCCACTGACATGTTCCCTCGGCCTGAAAAACACGTGGCCCAGATTAGGGTTAAATATAATTGTTGTAACCTTTCAGTCATAACGTGAACGATTTTGAACTCTATGGTCAAGGTCATTTAAAAACATTAATATGTTTATGGATATAACTATTTTCATATGCTAATATATATTTGTATAACTCTTAACTCAAAAATGAATACTTGAGCTGGGAGAGATCTAGAATAGCATTTAGAATTTGTGTTTAAAATGTTGACCAATTGCCGTTTTTATTTCGTGTTTTGTGTTTCAGCCCCTGAAAAGAAGAGAGTCGAAAAGAGAAGTGCTCCATTTGGCGGCAGTAAGATCATCAGGGTCCTTAAAGATGATTTGAATAGAGAAGGATAAAACGCCATATTTCTTACTTCACATCAACGTTGAAGATATAAAAAAACGCTCCACATATATTATATTTTACGATACGCTTTTGTATGTTTGCAATGATATTCTTCCAGCAGCCATGATATTATTCTTAGAGCTACTCATTATGGAAAACTTTTTACCGTAGATTTAATTTGGTGTCACATTTTCAAACATTGAACCTCTTTCACTATAAACACACTTTAATGATAGTATTTTTTATTAATATGAAATAAAATGCACAATTTGTGTGAAGAGAGATACGACATAAGGCCATAAGAAATAGATTATTTGTTTTGCGTCCTGGAAAAATTCAAATCATGCAAGGGTACAAGGAAAACAAACACAAACTCAAGAAAGAACACAAACTTGTTTGCTGAGAAATGAATACACTTCAAGGGCATAAGAAGGGATGACATGCCAATTTGTAGTGATTACAAACACATATCTATAAATGTTATACAATATATTTAAGCATATAGCTATTATTCAAGGGTAAAAAATAAGAGAATAAACAATGAATACCAAAGTAATCAATAAAACTGTCAAATTACATCAAATTATCCGCCATTTCATCTGATTCGGATTGGACATTATATGAACATTTCCTTGAGCTCTATATTATAGTAGTACCACAACTCACTTATAGCATGTTTATTATTCCCGTATAACGTACAACTTGACGTTTATTGCACATCTCTATACGTCCATAAGTGTGATTATTCTTCCATATTGTATTGTATTGTATTGTATTGACGACAATGTAAAAGAGTATCACACTTGTAGACAAATAGAACTGCGCAATTGATGATGGCGTAATCAAACACTTCATAAGTTATACGTCATACGGGAATAATAAACATGCTATAAGTGAGTTGTGAAATTCTTCTCGTGTCTCATTTATGTTCATTTAGATGCTTTCATAATAAACTATCTGTTAACATGTTTCTACAATAATAAATTAGCTTATTGCACTGACTACAATTATTGTTTCATTTTACATTTATCCAAATTATCTTTCCATATTATCAAATACTAGGAAGATAGGCCAGGTCTTTGACGGTCATATAATTGAAGTGTATTACCATATCACGGGGTAATACAAATTCTACTTGCAGTGGGAGACGTTCTTCAGCGACGCATAGATTAACCATGTTGTGTAAAGTACAAAAGAGGATTGGCTTCCAGGATCGAAACTCGATATTTTACAACAATGACATCGTCGAAATGACGTTTGTTCTGAAATTAAAACCGACTATAAATTCAAAATAAAACAGTTCAAAAGATTCGAACGTGATTCTAATGTGATGATTGAGGCCAACAGATAGGGAATGTTTGTCACTTGTTAAGTTATATGTAACAAACACTTGACTCCGAAGAAGTGGTCGAAAATGTAACATATAGGCAAAATGTTAGACGTATAATTATGCATTTTATGAAAATGACCGTCTCCGATCAACCATCAAACCCAAATAGCATACCCAATATGTAATATATCATATGAAAGCTTCTTCAATTCTGGACTTATTTAAACAGATATTAAGCTCAACAGTTTTAACAACTACATACTGTATCTTTACAGGTGCCCATTTTACCTGTAGCATAGGTATCTGAAAGCCACATTTCCGACTATGTGTCCTGCAAACAGCTATGGTAACCATACCTCGATACACTGTTGGCAATAGTAATGTGCAACTCCTAACATTCGATGCATGAGTGTTGATATAGCTTATTTGAAAAACAAAATTATTACTTGCTTTCTGCTCATTTCCTTGAATCCATGAGGAATAGTAATCACAAATCATCCAAATTGAGGGGACAATGACTATTGAAAATGTAAGTTTATTTTGTATGCATTCTTATTTAAACCAACATACAAAAGAATTATTGTTTTTTTGTATTGTATTAAAAATATATGCTATTTGCATGTTATAAGAATGAATGAAAAATATTCATAAAAATAAAGTTCACAAAGTTGTGTTCCCAAAGACCAGTTATACTAATATTTGGCACATAAGTCAAGAATTAAATATTAAGCTTTATTTATACATAGATTATGGGACTATGTGATCTAGGAATGTCGGTGGATGGAGGACGGTCATTGTGAATCAGCCTGAATAATGACAGGTGTTGCTGACAAATGATTTTTGAAACATTTAAAATGACTTGATCAATAAGCACATATCTTCTCGGAGGTCAATTAAAGACCTTTCAGATAATCCTTGTCACCTTTTGGTATATCAAATTATGTTCTTATACTATATTGGCTTTATTGATAACATTGTTTGTAGGTTGCAATTTGTCAAATCATGAATAGGCCAAATATACATGTATAATTGAACCTATGCTCACGTATTGCTAATTTGGGAAGATACAACCTATAACATCACCAATTTTTCAAATACATCATAGTTTCTTTAATATACCAAAGAGGTGGAAGGGTTTATTCGAAAGTCTATTGGGTCAAACCATTTTTGCATTTGCTCCTTATTCATACGACATTAGACATTTGATGAATAGAGATTATCCAATATGAAATTCAGGATATTGGGACTACCCCTGAGCTAATATGATATATCATTCTGCGCCCCGAAGGAAACCCTTTACAAACCTGCTTACATGTATCTCACACAGTCCAAGTAAGGGATGAATATCTACACTCGTGATGATTCAATGCAACGCTATCTTCTTGTCGCTTGGGCCGTTTGAAGAGGAACATTTTTCAAAGGATGTTAAATGCGACGAGGCAGACGCCTCGTCTGTTTCATCTCTGGCTTCGCTACAGGTATATTCATATATCATCATAAGATATGGCACTACGAGAGTTAATATTAATTCCAAACGTGATCTTTGTTCTTAATTTTACATTATGTGAAAAAGATGGCGTGTACGACAGAATATGTCATTTGCACCTCAACTCAAAAGAGATTTCGCAACGATCACTTATAGCATGCTTATTATTCCCGTGTAAATTATATTGTACATGTATGAAGAAGAGGAGGGAAGGCCCCAGAGCTTTAGCGATGACTGACATAATACGTCTCTTGCGTACCACCTTCGTTTGCGCAAATTGTCAACAGTAAATTTTCGAACATAGCGCGTCGTCATGATGTTTTAATCGATGTAAACATTTTCCTTACATATTTCTTTATCTTGATGTGAAAACCAAGTTATGATATTGGTTAATACGCCTGGAATCAACATAACATTATTCGAAGCGCTATTAGAAAATTTTGAATCCGCCATTTTTGTCTATCGATTTGGACCAATCAGATGTGTATGTCATCTCAATACAGGTTTACATTATAAGCGTATGTCATCTTTGAACTCTGGTGTTCATCCCCCTCTTTGTATGAAGCGTTTGATCACGTCATCATTTATTGCGCAGCTCTTTACGTCCACGAGTGTGTTATAAATCGTCGTCTAAACGTAAGAATATCACAGTCCGGACTCGCATTTCGATCCAAATAATTTAAGAAAACATGGTGCAATTTCTGGCTCAGATATTCTTATTTTCGACATACGACCAGTCACAAGTTCGCTGGCCGAGATGCACTGACACCTTTTTTTAGCCAATACTCAACCAATTTCCAATTTTTTGATCTGCATCATAGCAGGGGTATTTTCAAGGATTTTAATTTTGAAAAAAGATTTTTAGTCAGTATTCTAGGTCCAAGAATGTGTTTTGTCTCCCTTCTTTAAAATGTTCACCAAATTACCTCCAATTATCCCCAAATCTAGGAAAGGTATTTACCCAAGGGTTTTCGCTCTAAAGCGGTAGATCCTAAATACATCGAAAGTATTTTCACCCTTTTCTGGTTAGCAAAATATCATACAAATATATAATTCTATAGAAGTGAATACCTGTGCATCATCTTGTGAAAGTGTCATAGGTATTCACCGAAAATATAATTAAATATTTGTTTTATTATTCACTGTTATATTCCTAACTCACATTAATGGAAAAACAATATATTAATGTCTAATTAATCATTACAATGTTCTCCCGAGGATACATACAATTAAAATTACACTGGACTAAGTTGTAACTGGTGAATATCATTTGATATTCAACGAAAGTCACGTGGCTTTCGTTGAATATCGCTTTTTCACATGTACCAATCAGAAAGTGAGGACTATGACAGTAATATAATAAAATAACCCCCCCCCCCCTTGTAACGTTGACCTACTTTTTACCTCATTTGACTTTTTGAATTTCCGACATTTTGTTACCGATACAAACCCTTTTTGGATAACAGCGTTATCGAGTAGAGTACAAGTGATAAATTAGAAAGATCGGACACTGCCCATGCATGAAATATTGGCCCTTGGAAAAATACGCTAGGTCGACAACCATCACTACTGTACCATAATGTTATATGTACATGTAAATTTATTGGCACTCAAACTGCGATTAACTCACAACTGGTGAATTTTACTGTATAATTTGAAAAATAGAAAAAAATCCTCGAAATAAATGTCATTGAGGCTCTGCAGATGTATCATTATGTATAAAAGTCATCTAAATTAAATTAATGTAGTGTAGTTTTATTATACAGCAATATTTACATATAAATCATAAAGAAAGTAGTGAAGAACAAACCACAAGAGATGCCATCTAAATGAGTTCTTGCTCTCATTGTCGTATTTTCCGACATTCAACATTTAAGTAAAAACATAGTGACTCAATAATGCGTACTTTTCAGCATTCTTTGGCAAAATAAAGACCTACTTTTGATCTTCATAGTCTTTTTGATTTTTAAGAACTTGATCTTTCACGGGGCACAAAAATAACTCTAGATAACGGTCCCCATCGGAACTTACAATAAATTATTGAATGTTCACGCCAAGCTTTTACAAATGTCAATGAAAGATGGCGAAGGTTATTTAAATTAAATCACCCGATTCATTGATTTTTTATGAAGTGTCAACCATAAACAATATATTTTCAATCAACAGTTTTTCCCTTGTGAAAAGTATGTACGCGCAACTTACTATCTCTTAACTTAATAATAATTAGAATGTTGTTTTAGTTAATACTGTATTAGTTAAGTTTATTTTTTGTACTCGTATACCCTATAAAGGTTGAATTGAGAAATCAATAAATAAAAAAATAAAAATTATATGCGAATCTTTATCCGCTTTAGTATTTACACAAGAATAAACTTTGTATCGTACATGTACTTAATTCATTGTGTCCGTAACATGTTCCCATGATCGTTTTGTTCTTTGTTCTTCTAAACTACGCAAAGTGCCTCTTTGGGTGAACAAACACCTTTTGATTCCTCCTTATACGACACGAGCGACTGATTCTGTAATGGCCATTCCATTAAGATTGTTATGATTGTTCAGCACTATTGAATTACAGGCATTTGGTACGAAACTTTCGCTCGTCTTGTTTCCATCGGAGGATCCACCGTTATCTAGTTCTATTCCACTTTGACACCGTCCTTTGCTCATTGAAGAACTGGTTCTGCTATTGAGAGATTCCACCGAGCCATCTTCAAATCCTTTACTTGGTGGTCTGGAATAAACCTTTGAGCGTTCGTTGATTGACTCTTGATGATGAGCCGTCACTGCGCATACGCCTAGATTTCCCAAATGTACATAACTGGAATGACAAGGTCCTTTACTCGTATTCACTATTGTTTTTCTTGTATCACCAGAATTAGAGTACAAGGCGAATACTTTTGGTAAGTAAAGGCAAATTAAAGTGACTGTTGCATTAAATGTTAAAGCCAGTGAGAGCAACATAACTTGATAGTAAGCTTTTGATGTCGTAAAATAGGTTGGTATAAAAGCCAACCATATTAAAAGTGTTGTGTATACGCACAATGCGATGTATCTAGATTCATTGAAATTGTCTGGCAGTGTTCTTGTTTTGAAGGCATAAAATGAGCAAGCTGAGATGAGGACTAGGTTGTAACATAGGGAAGTGAGGAGGCCTTGCATCGGAAGTGTACATAACAGTTCCACAAATTTCTCCGTCACGACGCGCATGCGCAGTTGAGCTTCCGGTGGGACGAACCATGTAGCTATGCCAATAGAGACAGCCTGAAAATACATGACAAACGACAATATCATCAAACAGAATGTCCAATTTGTGACAAAAGATGTTTTATAATACTTTTGGCTAAAGGATAACTTCAATTGGTCGTACAGCAAACTAGTACTACGTCGGAGGCATGGGTAATTTCATGTAAAATTGCTGTTGCTTCGGAATTCATGCTGGGAACTTGATATTTTCACTTAGATACTAGTGTCTATTAACCTTTCTTATTTAGACACCCCTGGGGATTCGACTAAGATCCCATTTTCCAGAGAATACAGATATTGAATTACAAAAGTGATTCTTAATATCCATTATCAAAGTATTATAATAATCCACTCATTATAAAAAAACTATTAACACAAACACAATGTTTTATTTATGATCAGTCTTAATAGTTCTAAGACAACACCGTGAATTATATAACATTTCTTTATTTTAACACGTGGGACGATAGCATTACCATATTCAAAGGAAGAGTGAGAAAAAATCATTTTTGTTCGATCAAGACATCATAGTTTGTGATGGGGCAAACATTTTGACGTTTGGTAGTGGTCACACTTAAATAAATTGCCAAAGTATATTTTCAAAAGGAATGCGTTCACACGGGTGTCTTATAATTGCAATGTACATGTAACACTGGTGACCGTAAGTTGTTCTAGTGATCATAAGCAGATCATGCAATATTTTTTCCCGAAACCTCACAATGACCTTTATTTAGGATTCTCATTCATTTCATCGCCATGATCTTATCAAGACCTTACCTAACTAGGCCGACATCTGGTTCAAACAAAGTGTCTAACTATCTATCACGTATATCTTATCAACCTTATCAGAAATATTTACTATCTTAACATTGTCTAACCAAGCCCATCCCTGACAAACATTTAACCATCTCCATTTCGCTCATTTCGACACCAGACTCCAAAGATGAAGTTGATGCTAGTGCTCGCGCTAGCCGTGACGGCTGTTTGCGCAAGCAAAGTTAGATATGACGGGTAGAGTTTTTACTTTTAAATTAAGAACAGTTAATATTAATAATTATGTAGAATGAAACGGTAATGTTTGAGGTATTACATGTGTTAACATGACATTAGCATGTAATGTTATTGCCCTTCGCCTCCGTACGTTTTTATAGGTTGAGAGCAGATTTCTATAGTTCTATCAACTTTTTATTAATGTTTTCACATGCTCTATCGTTTTACATGATTTATCGTTTTTCTTAACAAACTATTCTCATCTTGGAGATAACTGGATTTTAAGTAACGTCGAATGCTTTATGCTATATTAAAATAAGCCAATGTCTTCCCCTAATGATCGGTTGGTGATCTAGTCTATTGTAACAGCATATTGTGTTATAACGTATACTTAATAGTTTTTATGGTTATAGTTCATTTCATAATATGACATATTATGGACATTACTAAAAATAATTGCACATGACAGATTTGGTAAAGAGGGCGTATCAGTGCCTATATCAAATGTTATGCAGATCATCAAAGTATACAATTTACAATTTACAACAATACCATAAAATAGTAGGTTAATCGGGTAGCCGACAGGCGTTAGTTGCATTCTTGAATACAAGCTTAGTGATATCAATTTAAAAATACTTACCCTGTTCAAAAAGTTTGACATAAAACGTTTTTGCAAATTATATTACAGGTATCAACTTGTGCATGTTACCCCAAAAAGCGATGAACACGTAAAGATTCTTGCGCAGATGCAAGGTGATTCTACCAAAAATGGTGTAAGTGATATTATGTAAAAATTGATGACAATTAATTGTATTTTATATTTTACTTGCATGGAATCGTGTGATTAATAGTCGATAAGCATCAAAGGTAAAATATTATGGATTAACATGTAAAATGATTATACCACACTAGATCTTGGGTATTCAATTTTTTTAGATATTTGATAACTCACACAATGCATTTATTTATCTTTATTTTTTTCTTATTTCCTTCAAATCAAAATACAAATTATTTAAAGTGGACACCTGATATAGGTGTATTTACTGGCTAATTAAACATAAATTGAATATAATAATAGCGCAAATAAATAAATAAGTATAAATAAGAGCACATTAATAGATGTGGAGAGGTGCGGGCATCAGATACATCAGTTTTTCCCAGAAAATGAGATTATAATTATAAAAGAAACATTTGCATTTTTCAATAAAGATTGCTTCTAATATAAATAGCGATCTAATATACTTTTCAGCTTATGTTCTGGACTGAGCCAGTGAGTGTGGAGCGCATGGTTGACGTAATGGTGCCTCCCCACGCCTTCATCTGGATGGCTAGAACTCTCAGAGACAACGAGATGCCATACACACTTGCAGATACTGATGTTCAAAAGTAGGTCTTGGTCACCTTTAACTACACGGCAAAAGAATTTGAAACAAAAATATACACGAATGTCATATTTAGAGATCACGGCTTTTCAAGAGACTTTTTAAATACTTCAGTATTTGCAAGAAAGATGCAGCTCTGTCATACTTAAAATGAAAGAACGGTTGATAATATCATTATAAAGGTTAGGGTCACTTTGTGCTTTATTGATCGTAATAAGTTATGATCGACGGTGTACCAGAGGGACATATCTTTTCAGTCATAATCCTTTTAAGATTTATTTACTCTCGACGTTGAACATTACAACTGTTTGTGAAATCCATCATTCGTATTTGACAAAACGTTTGGGCAAGACTTCAATGGCGAATTCAACACCATCGGGAAGTCAACGTGCTCCTTTAAGTACGAATCTAAGAGTCCATGTTATTTTCCATATTTTAGAATGATTGATGAGGAAGATGCAGAGAATAACGTTGGTCTTCGTCGCATGCGAACTAGAGTCGGAAATGACGCAACACAGTATTCCACTATCCTTGGAGCCTATCAAAGGCATTCAACCGTAAGAACAAAAGTCCAGATTGAATTCTGATATCCCTAAATGAGAACTAAAAGTAGGGAAAATAGAGTTTTCATTTAGAGGGGACGAAAAAGGTCTCCTTTGTGAATGTAATTATAAACTATTTACAAATCTCGTTCTCCAGAGATGTTTCCGAAACCATTTTCAAAGTATTCTATGAATTAACAGTAGGATTAGTAATCATTTAGTTCCTATTTGATTTGATAGCATGATTTGATATGGGTTTATATGAAAGGACTAAGTAACTGTAACCGAACGATTGTTTATGTAAGAAAACTACATGCATGTGCATGGGGCAATTTATGCGTACAGGATTTCGTTTCGATTTTATATGCATTGCTTATAGTCTACATTGTCTCAGAAGTCAAACTGATCTAATAAATACATGTATTCGATTTCAGATTAACGGTTGGTTGAACAGCATTGCTTCCTCATACAGTAACATTGCCTCTGTATTTAGCATTGGAAAAACATACGAGGGCCGAGACATGCGAGTCATCAAGGTGAGCATATTAAGTATATGCAGTATTGTAGAAACTGTCTAATCTGATTGAACATCACTTGGACCAGTCAATTTGTTTGGATTAGCCTGTGATCGCATTTCACGTTTTAAGATGACCTTGGGACCGAGAATTGGAAAAGCGTTCACACTGAGTATTCCGACAAGAGGGGTGTTCGAATATACAGGTTTCACTGTATACAAAACAATACCCGGAATCATAAAATTACGTTATTACAATTAAACGTCATTTGTGTGGGTTAATGGCTCTCTAAATTAAATCAAATTAAATGTTTAACTCGAACTAGTTGCTCTATTAGGAATTCTTAATTTTTGCCATTCGATAAGTTGCTAATGGATTGCTTCTGTTGACGAATTTGCGGTGGAATTATTTTCTCTTGAAAGCTCTTATATCAACTTTATGTCTTTGTACATAGAGGCGCATGGCATAAGGCATGTCTTTTTCTGATGTATTGTTTGAGAACTTTTTTATTCATATTTTATTGCTCATGTATATTTGTTTTTCAGATCGGCAAAGCTGGGGCCAAGAACAAAGCAATTTGGATCGACGCTGGTATCCACGCAAGAGAATGGATCGCTCCCTCAACCTCTCTATACATTATCAACCAGGTATATTCTATATTAACATATTGCAACCATAAGGTAGCACTCAATAGTGAATGGTTCGATCTCTTCATTACCACTTGCATCTGTAGTAAGGTGTTTCACTTTCCAATTTTTCGAAACAAGAATGTTTCCTATTTGGTCCCTTAGTAAGAAAAGCAAAAACAATTCAGCCAAATCCCTCGTAGGGAGAGATCTAAACGTCAGCGGATCTGACTGAATTTTTGTGCTTGCTTTCCTTAACCAGGAGACTAACTGGGCAAAACTCCATCTTGATCAAGAGAAAAAGTGGAAAGGTGCAACAATAGACTGTGTAATAATCAGCATTTATTCGCTATCTCTTTACACACAGTTATTTCGACTCTTACTTAGTGTGTTTATTGATGTTATTTTAAGCATTTTTTCGTAAGGTGCAAATCAATGATTTCACATAGAATCGTACATTTGTATCCATTTACAAAAATACTTTAGCGTGATAATGAGCAATCAAGTAAAAGCTACCAAAAGGGTTTAATGTCATTACGTTTAATGACAGAAAGAGTATTACTGTATTACTAACTTTCAAACACTTGTTTACAAGGGCACCATTATATTAGTACCTGCAAATTATAAATCCAACCATAAATTCCTTTGTACACCAACAATGAATCGTTATTTGATAGGTATAGATAACACAGGTTCGTATGTAAGCCATGTTCTTCATGTTTCCTCAAGCTGAGCTTAAACATCGTCTCGTTCTACACTTTTTTATTTTTTTATTTACAGTTGTTGACTGGGTACAACCGTGATGCCACTATCACCAGACTTGTAGACACATTCGACTGGTATATCCTTCCGGTAGCCAATCCCGACGGTTATGAATATTCCCACACAAGCGTAAGTATATGAACGTTTCCAGCTGGGAACCAAAGGATCAAGAAACAAATAAAAAAAATGAAAAAGCATTGAATTTGCCACACGATTAATTATTATACGTAATTTTGGAAATCCTGTATTTACAAAATGCAGCAGGTCGGGTTTGACTAGCTTGGTGTGCACTTTTCAACAGTTTGCCTTAATTTAAAGGAACTTATCTTCACTCTGAATCAGAATTAGCTCATTGATCCCACTGGCGGATCTGGGGGGGGGCTTGGGGCCCGGGGCCCCCTTGGATGGGCCTAGAAAAAAAAGAAAACAAATTGGGCCCAAAAAAATGTTGGGCAAAAAAGGCCTGATGGCCTCATTGCTGGAAGCCTTATTTTTAATTTCAGGCCAAATTTTGAAAAAATTGGCCTCAAAATTTCAAAATTTGGGCCCACTTTTCGGTTTTTTGGGACCTACAATTTTTTCCGCTTAAGCGCCGAATTTTTCTCTCTGACCTGAAATTTGCCCCCCCCCCCTCTGTTGGTTCCCACATCCGCCCCTGGTTCCTGATACTTACCCTATGAAGCCTGTACTACAAAGGCTATTGCTATTGCGCTAATTGCGTTTATTATTTCAAATAATAATAAGTGTCCATAGACTCAGATAAGAGGTTATTGTACCTCTCAGATACTTCTAATTCCTTGGTTTAACAGGGTGAACCCTGGACTCATTGAGTGTTAGCCTCGCAAGAGGTTGTGATTACTCTAACATGATTGCACTTTTATTTATCGCAGTCACTGATTATTACAAAATAACGTCAACGTCTTTAGTTCTGGATAAAAAGATGTTAATCATTGTGTATTTTTGGAAATATTCTGTCACTATAGAAGAATCTCAAATAAATATTTCAAGCAATTTCCATCGCACTTGAGATTGTAAAAGTGGTTTATCACAATGTACCGAATGGAAAAGAGTGCCTTCATTTGAACACAACTTATTTTGGGATATGATTTAGAACTCGATGATATAACATTAAGAAGATCACATACCTCTTGAGAAGGTAACAATTTTCGAATAAACAACATTGAGATTTCCACATTTAATTCCTTAAATGGACCCCCAGTTGAAAAAAGTTAAAGTTAAATTTCTTTGTACTTGTGCAACTTCATACCTACGTCAGATTGACACACTCACCTTTCAAATGGAATATTAGAACTTTGAAATATGTTTCATTTATTGTTCAATAAGGAATAGACTTTGAAGCTCTCGTTTGCGCAGCTATAAAGGGACTGATTACTTGGAAAGGTCATGGCTATTTTGTTTCGGATTCAAATATCTAATGAATTAAAAGTGTATTTCTGTTCTTTGAGTAATGACAATACCGTTGCTGTATGTCTGATGTAAGATATTTTTAACGAAGACAAATCAAACATTTTCAGAGTCAGACTAACAAATTTAAAAGGCAGGGAAACAACGTATAATTAATCAAAACGTTGATACCCATAATCATCTGTAAAAATAAAATTTCCTGGAATATATATATCAATGATTCCAAGAAATCATTTAAGAATATTATCCAGGAAGTAATAACTAAGATGCTTTTTTAGAGTTCTACCTGATCACTTTAAACTTTTCCGCGTTTGTCACTCTGACCCTTTGTCTAACTTTTGATGCCAAGGTTATCTCTAAAAACTTGCTCTAACTTTCCAGAACCGTATGTGGAGAAAGACAAGATCACCAACCAAATACAGCTGGTGCACTGGAGCCGACCCCAACCGAAACTTCGATGCCGCATGGAATTGTAAGTCAGGATCAAAGGAAGTCGTATCAAAAGTATCCAAAGAAGATAAAACGACATCTAACTCACTTGTTCTAATCTAAACATATTCATGATGTTCAGGAATTCGTTTATAGCTTTTCAATTTAACATTCGGTTTGATCATTGCATCACTAGCGATATTTTCAATGACGGGAATACGTTACCAATTGAGCCAAAAATGTTTTAGTAGGGGTTTTGTAATCATTTAGCGATTGGTTTAGTCTTATTTCTCCGCACCTGTTTTCTCCTTTTAAATAATACCTAAATCACCTGTGCATATTTTTAACTTTATTGCTGTCCTTTAAAAGTATTTACTGAAAGCAACCCTAATCTTTAACAATTATTTCTACGCTTGTTGATTAGAGAGATACTTTATTACAATTCCCGGATAAACGGGGATATAGCACCCGAAAGTAAAGCATCATATGAGAATCATGTTAAAGACGTGGACATTAGTGGAAATCATGCGTACATTTTGCAAATGAAATGGTCACGTGACGTGGAATAAACACATATATTTGTTATAAAATTCTCATAAATCCTTCACATCGAGCATAATATGAAAATTACTCGAGCTGTACACGATTAGGGTTGTAAATTAAGCACGGGAGGATTATCATAAAAAAACATTATGACGATTTTTACGAGGTGTTTATTTTAACACAATCTATAGCCGTCGGAAATGGCCCCAACACGGTTATTTTAATCAAGCTATAAACACTAGATTCTCCCCTGAATTTCAGAGAAAATTATGAAGTTATCTTTTAAAAAGGTACACTCCCCTCCATAAGTTTGCAACCTTTTTTCTCCATTGAACTACGTGTTAAAGCCTCTTTACGTTTGAAATTTTATTTACTTAACCGGCGATGAAATAACTTATGATTTTGATGGAAACGTAACTTGACTTTATTTCCAATACCTCCAAATTTTCTCAATTTTTTTCCTCAATTACAATAGGTCGAAAATTGATGATACATTTGATGAATTTTTGAAAAGCGTCATTCCCATGTAATCCAATGGGAAATGGAGGGTTCGGGGCAAATCAGAAATCAATATATCTTTTCAGTAAAAGATTCAGCAAAAAATATTTTTATATAGAAAATTGAATTGTCTAACTTTTTTGAACACTAAGTGTTTAGTTTATTTGATGAATATTAAAGTTACAGCGCTTCAAAGTCATTTCTGAAAAGAATTTTTCGCCTCCTGTGTTATTTCAATGGGAGAGGTTTTTTGAAAAACAATTTTGACTTTAAAGCCCTATAACTTTAATGAACCTGAAGAAACATATCAATTTTTGTTAAATAAAGTTAGCAAATTCAATTACCTGCCTAACTCGTATTTCTGCAAGGACTCGGATGGATGGATATTCTGTCATATGACTTGCGGCAAACCTACCATTTCCCATTGGTTAACATGTGAATGTCGATTTTCAAAGATTTATCAAATTAATCATCAATTTTCGACCTACTGTAATTGAGGAAAAAAATTGAGAAAATTTGGAGGTATTGGAATTAAAGCCAAATTACGTTTCCATCAATAGTATAAGTATTTTCATCGCAGGTTAAGTAAATAAAAATTCAAATGTAACGAGGCTTTAACACGTAGTCCAATGGGGGAAAAAGGTTGCCAAACTTATGGAGGGGAGTGTAAATAAACGTCCGTGACTATCATGTCTTCACGCTCATTTAATTACAGCTATTGGAACAAGCCCAAACCCTTGTTCCGATACCTATGCTGGGGACTCTCCCTTCTCCGAGGCTAACACAAGGAATATGAGAGATGCCATCAATTCCCTAAAGGATAGAATGGCCATGTATTTGTCCTTCCACAGCTACTCCCAGATGTGGCTGACCCCCTATGCCTACACAAGCAGAAGACCCGTTGATTACGCTGAAATGGTACGTACTTGTACTGTTCTTAACCATATTGAATCGTCAAATTGAAGAAAGGTGTTTGGCTAATTGCAATTGATGGCACTGTAGACAATACAAGGGTAGGATAAAATGTACCGAACAAGATAATGGCATTTTGATTAAGTTCTAAATATTAACGTAATTTAAGGTTATTCAAGGCACATTATTAAATGAGCCAAGATCATTGGAAAAGTAAAGCAAGCACCTTCGAGAGGATTTAGAGCGAAAAAAGTCATCGTGACAAAATATCATCATTCAGCGAAACTTAATCCAAAACAATCACTTTGAACACTAATTACTTTCATCGCAAAATATCCAACTATCGTATTTTATTTCTTGGTTCCATTGTACTTCATGATATTCAAACGCGCGTAATGAACCCAACGCGCGTAATGAACCCATCATAATATGTAGTATCTATACCGTTCTTTTAATGCTGCTGTTCCAAGAGAAATTGGATTACTATATTTAGGTTGTTTACGTCAAACTTACATATTACGTTTTCTATGATTTGTCTGTATTTAACCCATGCATTAGAATGAAGTCAAATACAAGAAACAATCATGGCAATTTAGAACGAAGTGCTGTCTATTCCTTTTTGATTTTATATCATATTTGTTAATGTGGAATAGCCTGTAGCCTATAAATAGAAATACCGTAATCACCATATTTAGCGCCCACCCACTAATAAGCGCCCATCCCCGCTTCACAAATTCCAAGTTTATTGAACAAAATGACAGTTGCCATTCAAGGAATATAAGTGTGGGATTTCATCAGGCCTAGAAAAAGACCTAACCTAAATGTTGACATTAAAGACTCACCCCCGCTATAAAAGGCCTGAATCAGTTGAAAAAACATGGCTGAATTCAAAATTTAGACAAAATCTGAGCTCACTGACATTTTCCTCATTTTCTCTAGTTATAGAAACCCTATCACTCTATAAATTGTCACAGTTATCTATGAATATAGGAGGCATTGAAACATGTTAAATCCAGTCCAAGATATTATTTACTTTTGTAATTATTACTGTTTAATTTCTGATATTGGAACAACTGAGAAGGAGGAGCCTATTTTGAAATGAGCCAATCACAACAGGCGATCCGTGCATATTTAGAGGTCAACAAAAGCACATGGCCTAAAATATCTGCAGTAAATGAAGTATTATTGATATTAACTTACCCTGATCCTGGCTGAGGCATTTCAAGTGATGTGATCTTTATATATCCAACAGTGATAGTTAATCCAATTACATGCACATAGTCATGTTGTATTTATATGTTATTAATCTTGTAAATAATCTATGGAATGTGGTAAAGTATAAGTATATTGTATAATTAAAATATAGAATCCATCCATTTGTTCCAAATATTGTTTTTGTAATTAGTTGTGTAGTCCTTCAAAACTTTTCTTTGTTTGAAGGGATTCAGTGGATCATCAATTTCAGTAATGCTGGAATAATCACGGTCTATATTTTCATTCCAGTGGACGACAGCTAGATTAGTTCTTATTTCGAATTGTTGCTTTTTAAAGACAACACGCTTATCATGGAAAATATTCAACGTATTGTTGAAGCTCTCAACATAAAATGTGTCCATAGCTTCTGTATAATGTTCAGCGTGTCTATAAATTTCTGTTTTTTTAATTGATGATAATAATAATTGTTCTGCAATGGGTGAGGTGATTCTAATTTTCTCTAATCTGTAGTTGATATTTGTTTTACAGCTTGATATGGCATCGCAATTTAAATGGTTGTCCTTATAATGGTTTGGAATTTGCTCTAGTTTCATCCTGATTGTATTCGGATTCTTATCACAGTTTCGAATAACTTGCTGTGCTCTTTTTCGTGCCCCATCGGGTTTGTCTATGAGTTCCGAGTGCCACGTCTCGCCATCTTTATATTTGGGCCCCTTACAAACTTTGTTTATTTCACGACTGAATGACTTTGCCGCATGCCATGTGTCATTCTGGTTTAAAGTTTCCTTGCCACCAGGTCCTCTGTGCTCACGGATTATTTTATTGATTGTACCGTTGTTGTCATGGGCATGAATATTTATTTTAACTTGTTCAGCATCAAAAAATTCATACATCCGTTTAGTACCCAATGCCTCATGCTTTTGAGATGACATTTCATCTTCCTTTGAAACATGTTCAGAACGTATAACTCTGTGTTTGTTGTGGCCCAAACATATCACATCACAATCAAACGCATTTCTTCTACCACCATGTCGAGCATCCGTCATGATATTGATACCATTTGCCTCGACATCAGGATACGTCCCCTTTTCTTCATCTAAGGCAGCTTTGCAAGATTCTTTCATCGCTTCACTGATATGAGAAGATAATTCATTTGTATAAGTCTTCTCTTTTCTCCAACCTAGATGGCCCATACCGACTGCTTTAACAACATTCTCATATTGTGAAGGCAGTAGCCCACTTGTCAACTGTCCAAAGAAAAAACGAAGATTGACGTAAGCCTCGCTATTTGGTAAGTGGGGTGAGGAAGGCCATCTTACATAATGTTCGCTGACCTGGCATTTAAATGCAATTGTTGCTGCATGTCCATGTAATACTACTTCTTGCAACTGAAGTTCCGCTTGACATATTCTGCTATGATGTTCAACTAAACTTACAAGTTTTTTGACAGTTTTTTCAGTTGTAAAAAATATTGGTTGCTCAGTTTCATGTCTCTCTAGTGGTGTGTACCAAGACTCTGGCTCAAGATTGCCTTCAGATGATGCTGAAGTATGTGTGTTGCTACTTGCAGATGGCATATTGTGTGTTAGCCAATAGTCTAATGCTATTTCTATGGCATCTACATTGCCATTCAGGTGTAAAAACTTCTTTATTTTACTCGTTTTTCCAAGCAAAGTTTCCTTCTTCTCTTGACCTCCTGCACATTCAATTGAGAATCTTGAGGAACGCCCATGCTTTTCTCTATATTCCTTCTTTTTCTTAGCTTTACTTGCCATCATACAGTTTAGGATTGCTACAATGTGTGTCTTGCCTAGTAACTGTTAGTAAGATATGTGAAAAGGCACAAATGTAACAGTTGAAAACACATGGCAATTTAGGCAAAGGGTGTACCTTAGGGATGTGACAGTGTGGGAAATATATAACCATAATTATATTTATTTTAGTTATTAAGCTAGGGAGTGCAAAAATGATAAGCCATATTTTATTGTTGCATTATAACCACATTTCTTTTTTGTTCTTACTCAAATTCTAGCCATAATTTAATGATGAAAGTTCAGAAAAATAAAAAATCCAGGTAACTGTTTGCAACTTATGCCATGAGGCACATAAGTGGTACAGCCCCAATTAAAAATCTCAGAGGTCTAGGATTTGCCTGCTTTCACCACTTAGCTATAAAATTGAAAAATTGGGAAATTCAAGAGATTTTCTACATGCCTCATTGACAAAGTCAGGGAGCCATGTTTATTAATTATCAATCATGGTCACATCAATAGAAACCTAGATTTGGACCTTACAAGAGTTCATGTGGATGTACCATATCATGAACACAGGGGTGAACAAATTACACTCTTCCACATATGAAGATTATATGTTAGATTTCTGGTGACATTCAACATTTAATGTACCTTCCCGAGTGAGTATATCTGAGATTCCAGATGATGAATCAACCAGAGAGTATTTATTATTAAAACCTCCAAGAATTGGAGAAAGCCTTGGTTTTCCCATAGTAATATACATTTATCAAGCTGCATTTCACTGGTCTTTCAGATTCTAAAAACTAAATCTATGATCCAAGAAACAGTGTCATTTTATGTTTGAAGTTCAAGCAGTGAAATGGAAAGCAGAACTTACAGCTTGAAGATAAATGTAACTGAGGAACAGAGGTTAGTGATAGAATCCCTATATGATCACTATGACTGGAACTTTGACCCCATTGAGGACAGCTACAAGAACAGTAGGTTGAATAATACAGAAAAAACAGTAAATGTGAATAGAAGAAAAGCAGCAAAGAGGAAAACATCAGCTAGTATCTCTTCAGAAACAGTAGCAATTTGTTCTTTAGAAACAGTAGCCACTGATTCTTCAACAGAAGACGAAAGTCAAGCAAGTCAGTCAATCAGCATTTTGACTGGTATGATACCACAACATGTATCTACAGAGCCTCCGCAGCCTCCTAACAATGATTCCCCTAGTTCTAATGAAGAGTCACATGATTGTCCGCATTGTTTCTGGAACCCATGTGTTGTCAATGAAGCCAAGTATGAGCCATTTTGGAGGACAACAAATGCAACTCCATCATTGTCAAACATTATAACAAGGAGAAAACTGTACAAGGAATTTTGGAGAATGATAAACAATCTAGGACTATGGAGACATCCTAACTATTTAACCAAAAAGGCAGCTTCCAAAAGTAGTGACAGAAGTATAATATACCATAAAAGGGAGATAATGCCCACATGTGTTGTCACACAAGTGAGAGAATGGTTCCCGAATCCACCTGGCATTGAATATAAAGGACATGTTTACCAGTGAATGGATATAAGTTCAGCTAGACTTACACAATGAAATATTCTTATTCGGATTAATTAAATATAATAGTATACACATTAACTATAGTAACTACTATTTGGATTATATGCTCTTATAATATTGTTTAGTGGATTATTAAATGAGAAACCAATGCATATATATGTGAGTACAAAATTTTACTGCTATGTTATTGTTTACTATTTTGGTGGCCATTTTTAAAAATCTTGTTTTGAAGGCTGTGATTGGCTCAATCGGTGTGAATTTCTATTGGTTAATGAAAACTACTTTTTGATTGGATAACAGGACCCAGGGTCTTGGTTCTGTGTCTTTAAGTCATCAGTTTGATAGCAGATCTGGTAGTTTATGGCTCATTTTCCCAGCAATAGCGGGTTTCAATATTTATTATTAGGCCATAGTTGCCGCTACATACACTCTCTCCCTCTAACAACATTTGAATGATATGATATGAATATTTAACTAATCCATTGCCGTAAATTGATACTGATCCATTGTATGGTAAATTGATAGAGAGATCGCCTTGCTATCGTCAAAGAGATATACATAAATAACATTGTTATATCTAGGAGCTTAGTCTGGCATGTGTCACTATTATATCTTTGAATAAATATCTCTCACTGGAAAGGTAGGCTATATCAATGCAGATTGTACATTCATATTAACACCTTTAGTTGTTTTTTTTTCAAAACAAAACTTAACTAGAGGTGAATTGTTGTTTGCTTAACTTGCATCGAAAGCTTATATCAAATTATTATTTAGGTTGCTTTATCAAAGAACGATTTGCATTTTTCCAGGAACGTGTCGCTAACATCGGAGCTACTGCATTACAGAAAGTGTACGGTACCAGTTACATCGTTGGCTCCCCACCACAGATCTTATGTACGTAACATATTCAGATATTAATTGGCTCAGTTCTGTAACCTACCGAGCTACGTGCAGTATTGTTTTGATAGTTTTTCATGGGTTCCATCTGCTTTTGATAGATTTGTTTATCGAATTTTCACAGTTCAATGATAGGTAACACATTGATGAATTGTACTGTAAAAAGTAAGTCAAATTGGTTTGAATGTTACTACAAGTATGATGTCCAAAGTTGTGTTCTCATTTAACTGTTTTCATGACTATAGATGCCGCTGCTGGAGGTTCATACGATTGGGCCAAGATGTATGCTGGTGTCAAATACTCATACACTCTTGAACTCAGACCCGGAAGAGGTGCCTCAAATGGCTTCATTCTTAGCCCAAGCCAAATTACACCCAATGGACGTGAGGTCTGGGCATCCGTTATTGCTGTTACCGATGCTTTGAAACTTGACTCAACTTCCGGTTCTGGATCAGGTGGCACCTGGGGCGAATGGTGGGGAAAGAAGTAAAACTTCCCAAGCATCATCAATGTAGAAATTTGAAAAATCATTAAATTTTATAAGATCATTGAAAATAGTTGTATTGTTGCCTTGCCTTGCCTTGTCATTCACGAGGATTAAGGATTTATATATCAAAGAAAAGTACATATAGTTTACTGGTGCTTTATTATAAGTATCCGATTTATTATGTTCTTGCTTTCCTCCTCCTTTAAAATAAGATAAAAAAATAAATAAATAGAGAGATCACCGTTGAATCATTTTATGTTCTTAATCAAACGTTTAATGCGTGATTACCTTTCATATCAACATTAGTTGTGTAGTAATTTAAGTTATACTAGGACAGAAAGTTCATGTTTTCGATTAGTTCATATGTTTACATTAAAAGTAAACCGCTTGATATTAAGAAAATCCTTGAAAAAAGATATATAAAATATTGGGAAAAAACTGTCAATGATAATAAAGGGAAATTAGAATTTTTGAATAATATCAAACAACGATGGGGAAAAGAACCAGATTTGAATTTAATAAAGATCGCCGAACATAGGAAATCTATGACGCGATTAAGAATAAGTGCACACAATTTAGAAATAGAGCGAGGAAGGTATACAAGACCAATAGTTCCGAGAGATCAAAGAAAATGCAAATTATGTAAAATCACCACTGGTACGGAAATTCATTTTATTTTTGAGTGCCAAAAATTGGAAAAAATGAGATATGAATACTTTGATACGTTTAACTCGATTTGCCCAAATCTAACTGTATTGACTACCGAAGAAAAGGCTAATTATATGTTTAATGCTGAGGGTAACATGTGTATCACCTTTGCAAAATACCTTTATGAAATAATTGAAAAGAGATCAACAACTATATTATCAATATAAATATATACATGTAGGTGTAGGCTAATAGTAGTTGTTGGTATATATCTAATGATCAGTCAATCACATTATATTGTCATTATATGCCATGTAAAATTTGCATTGTATGTTATTGTAATTGTATGTATAGTTTTAGTTTTATTTTATCATGTTTATTTGCTGTACACTCACCCGAAAGGGATTTTTAGTACAATAAAGCATTGAATATATGCGGAACATTTAGTTAATTCAGATCATGAGCATGAAACGATTTTCAACTAATTTATGCATACGTATGTGACAATAAACACGAAATAACTAAATCAAATAAAATCATTTAAAGATGGTCAATTTGAGGCAAGTAAAAAATATATTTTACCTTAAGAATGTCATTTAAGGTCGAATCTCAAATCTAAAGTATTTATTAAGTTGTTGAAAAGCTGTAAGAATTTGTTACCAACCGCCAACCGCTGACCGCCGTCACAAAAAACGGAGACCATAACAATATGTCAACACTTTTTGGTGTTGACATAATTATAACTAAATGTAGGGTTGAGTCTATGTATGGCTTTGGCACATCGCAACGCTAAATAAGTGTACAATGCAATAATGTGAATGATAGAAAAGTGAGTTGTGGAATCGAGTGAACGTACGCATCATTATAGCATGATGTTTAATTCATCCGATATACTTTTGCATATACAGGGTGGTCCTAAAAAGTGAACAGAAAACACAAATCACGCTTTCATTGACCATTTTTAATTTTAAGGCGCATGTTACCTACACAAACGTTTAGAGGGGGCAAAGTTACCCCCTGTGAACAAACATTTGAGAGGCCCTTCATTTAAATATCTTATAAAAATCAAAAGAAAATCTAATATTTAGTCTTTTGAGTCACATTTCAATTAGAATTGGTCCATGATTAATGAAGATATTGACATTTTAAGACCATATAGGGCTGTGTTGCGTTTTCACTGGAGGATGTTTTCGTCTTTGGAAACTTAAAACATTTCTTTGGATCACAATAGCTTTGCAATCAACGGAGGTAGGATGCTGATTTTTACATCATAATGTGCGGGATTCAAAACCAAACAAAATCAGAAATCATTAGGTTTTTCAAACTGCGGCTAAAAAATTTAACGGGAAGATTGTTGAAGGATTGAAGAATCGCAGATGTTGAAGTTCACATTACATCACATTATCCATTTTCAGTGATGTTTGGTTAGGGCTTATAATTTCTGCAAATTTCAAGACTAAGAAAAATATATGCTACCAACATACTTTTTAGACCTTCCTCTTAAACATTTAAAAATATGATAGGATTCCTGCAGGTCATAAGGGAAATATAGCCCGTTGCAAGGGTTCACTTTTTGGACCACCCTGTAATAGATGTTTGAAGAAGAATCAAAAGGTAATAGGCATATATCAGATAACCACGTTCCTTTAGAAATCGTATAAGTCTAGTCTAATTAAAAGAAACACAAATCATAAGACGAGTTGTAGGTAACTTTGAAAAATAATACGCTAACAGTGCTAGGTTCATGTCGATGTAACTGCTTATTTCGTTTCGTATCCCTGTATACTGGCCTTTAAAGTACAATCTATCATCTTTGAAAAAACGAAGCGAATCAAAATTGCAGTACCAATTTTGATTTGATGAGTAACTCTCGTTAGGTACCAACTTAAGATAACAAGTTTGATGTATCGGCGGTTCTTATCGCGTCTAAAATAAAGTGAAAGTGACAAATTCGAAGTGCGATGTTTCTGTAATATCTAATCAGAAAAAGAAGACGATATTTCTATAACCATGAATTAAGCATTTAATCCATGGACTAAGTGCAATGTGTATTCCTTGAAGGCGTTGTTTTCCAAAATGTGCACGAGATGATCTGCATCGAGTGTTAATTTTAGGAGAAAAACGCCTGAAAGGAATGGTCATTAGACAATGCATTGAGTCATGGGCTTAAATTCTTTTCACACATTACAAAATATTTTCTACGAAATGATTTAAAAGATATGAAATCACTAAAAGAACATATTTTCAATAAAATCATTTTGCAGTCACTGGAAAATGTCAAAGCATCTCAAGCATACAAAATCTTTACTTTATCTAACAGACAATTTTCAGAAAGGGGTGTGACTGTGAGACAGTGTTTGACAGTGTTTCGATGTTTAACGAATCATATCCTACTTTGCTGCGTTTTGCAAAACTCATTATTTCTTGTCGCATGTGTGCTTACCTACTATGTAATCATACAATTTATGTAAATTATAACGCAAATCTTTAAACGTTCATGGATACATTTAAAAGAACAGAAGAGATAAACTTACATTTCCTAGTTCAAAAATAACATTATATTACAATACCAATAGATAGATAAATGGAGGTCATTAATGCTCTAGCTAAAGTATAATTTCATGAGATAATTGAGTGAAAATCATTTTACAAAGAAAGTGGTCACTAGACATTGAGTTACACTATAAAATTGCATAAAACGTTCAAGTGTTCTAATATTTTCTATTGATATGTGAGAAATATTAAGTTAATACCGCAAGGAAGAATAGCACTGACTTAGTAAGCAAAAATATACACATTCTCGTATGCGAAAGACATGACATTTTTCAAAAAGCGCTTCGTCTCCTAATAATTGGCAGCTGTCGGAAATGGCCATTACCTGCAAATAACAGACAAGTTCGTTTTAATTTGCCCATACATAAGGCTATGTCTGCACTACTAATAAGGATTTCCTAATATTTCCTTTTTAATACATTATAATCTATAAGCTATGAGAGACGCCATCATTTTCTGAAATGATATACTCTTGGCTATTCACAAGTTTGTGTTAAAATGATTATAAGACGCCAAAACGTCAAGGTCAAAACTATATAAACTATAGCTATATCCAATGATTTCCATTTCGTTTTACCAGTGCGCATACATTCCCTCACGAACATTATAAGAATACGTTAAATGATGATTAGACTTCCTTAGTGACCTTATTTTGTATATCATCTAGACTATCGTAACTCTTCTGGTTAAGTAATTGCATTTCTTTGTTGAGCTTGTTTGCGTCAAACACGCACATTTTGCCTCTATTTGTTAAACTACTGCCGGTATTTATTGACATCTTAATTTAGCATCTGCACAAATTATAGTCTATATCACCCAATTATGACGATTTATAACCAACTGTTATTGACAATGTTATTGACCGTGGCAATCTAGAATGAGACAAAACAACCTACTTTGCTAGAATGGGACAAAACAACCTACATGTACTTTGCCATAGGTGTTTTTGCTTATGTTGCGGATCTACGAGGAAGTGGGTGTACTTGTCTCATACATTAGTATTTGACTTGTTGCGTCTGTTTGTCCATTTGTACATCCATCTTTTCCTCCGAAAACGTTTTTATAAGTTTATTTCAATGGCTGTACCATACTGGCATTAATAGCCATGCCTGTGAAATATATTAAAATGAGATATGTGTATATACATACACTCCCCTCCATAAGTTTGGCAACCTTTTTTCCTCATTGAACTACGTGTTAAAGCCTCTTTACCTTTGAATTTTTATTTACTTAACCTGCGATGAAAATACTTATACCATTGATGGAAACGTAATTTGACTTTAATTCCAATACCTCCAAATTTTCTCAATTTTTTTTCTCAATTACAATAGGTCGAAAATTGATGATAAATTTGATGAATTTTTGAAAATCGACATTCCCATGTTAACCAATGGGAAATGGTAGGTGTGCCGCAAGTCATATGACAGAATATCCATCCATCCGAGTCCTTGCAAAAAATACGAGTTAGGCAGGCAATTGAATTTGCTAACTTCATCTAACAAAAAATTGATATGTTTCTTCAGGTTCAACAAAGTTATAGGGCTTTAAAGTCAAAGTTGTTTTTCAAAAAAACTCTCCCATTGAAATAACACAGGAGGCGAAAAATTATTTTCAAAAGTGACTTTGGAGCACTGTAACTTTTATATTCATCAAATAAACTAAACACTTAGTGTTTTAAAAAGTTAGACAATTCAATTTTCTATATAAAAATATTTTTTGCTGAATCTTTTACTGAAACGATATCCTGATTTCTGATTTGCCCCGAACCCTCCATTTCCCATTGGATTACATGGGAATGATGATTTTCAAAAATTCATCAAATTTATCATCAATTTTTGACCTATTGTAATTGGGGGAAAAAAATGAGAAAATTTGGAGGTATTGGAAATAAGGTCAAGTTACGTTTCCATCAATATTATAAGTTATTTCATCGCCGGTTAAGTAAATAAAATTTCAACGGTAAGGAGGCTTTAACACGTAGTTCAATGGAGAAAAAAGGTTGCCAAACTTATGGAGGGGAGTGTAGATCAAATTAAATATAATATTAAACGGTTCCTGTGTATGTGTTTGACTGAACGGGGCTGTTCAATAGGCCGTATAGTATCTTTGATTGCATATGGTCTCTAGGTGAGATGCGAAAACTCCGGATAACACCTTCAATTTTTCAGAGGTACATTTCAGGCACAGTAATAATTTGAAACGAAATGCTACTATTCTCGTTTGCTTCACAATTCACTTTAAAATTATTTCAACTTATTTTTGGGAAAACTAAATTATTTTTCTACGTCAGTATTGTCAGCTATTTGTGGATATATGGAAGCCTCTCGGTATGAATTCATCTAGATATTGGCAAAGCTTGGTAAATGCTCCGTCGGCCATTTTGAATGTTGTGTTCTAAATCGTATCTGGTAAGCCTTGCCTAGGCATTACTAGGCAAAAACGTTTGATGGAATGATAACATTTTCAAGGATGCTTTGACAATTTAATCTGATTAGAACTTGGGCATGTTGGGTAAATACCATTGATATTATCCGTCTCAGAATCGTGTCTCTGTTTCGTATTCTCTACGACTTTGAAGCCATATGCGTTGATGTGAAATGTTCAATGAATGATTTTTAAATGTATCATTCTATAGGTTTAAAACTCATTAGATCGTGGCATTCTGGATGTATTGTTAGGCTATTTTTGATGTTAAGTCTAATGAGTCTGCTTGTTTGCGGCCATTGAACACTCTGATGAGTTGATGTGAGCTTTCAGTCGTGATTCAGAGTGAAAAATTGAGATATTATCATCAATGAGTGGGTTCTTGTTTTTCCTATTTTCTCGAACTTCATAATTTGCAACTGTTTTTTCGCTACTTACATGCACATGCACTCTCGCATCTGTACTCTCTTCCTATCTCCCAATCCCTTTTTATGGCCGACAAAGTATGACTAATGGGAACCACTGGCGGATCTAGGGGGATGGGGGCCCTCCACCCCCCCCCCCCTTGGATGGGTCCAGAAAGAAATTGGGCCAAAAAGGCCTTAAGGCCCAAAACGTGGGCCTTTTTTATAATCACTGGGCCAATTTTTTAATTTTAGGCCAAATTTTGAAGAAAATGGCTTCAAAATTGCAAAATCTGGGCCCACTTTGGGGTTTTAGGGGCCCAGAAGTTTTTTCTCTGACCTGAAATTTGCCCCCCCCCCCCCCTTGTTGCTTCCCAGATCCGCCCCTGGGAACAAAGCCAAATTGATTGTACATATTATGGCAGTATAATATAAGGTAGTATCATAATAATGTGTGCATATTCCATATGATACTAATTGCTTAGTTAGAGTATTATATTGACAAATCCTTTCTTACTACAAGTACAAAACTACAGGGTGATCAATTTTGCAAGAAGTAATGTCAACGATTTTGCTTTTCCAATACTACTGGATCAATCTTCTTAAAATTTGGTAAAGATGTCCTAAAACACAATTGAGTTAATTATTCGAGAATAGAGCATTATTTGATTGGTCGATTTTATGGTTACTATGGCAACCCGATGTGACATCACAACCCGGGACCGAACTTAATTTTGCAAAAAAATACATCTCGACTCCTCACAACTTGATAAGCAGTGGGAGTACTCCAAGAAATTAGTTCACATGGATTTTAGATATGTTTGCAGAGCGGGTACTACGGCATGAAAAAATTCATTGCAAATGGTGGCAATTATGTATTATAAGTCATAATTTTGAAATAAAATGATCATAATTTTAATAAAACAAAATGTTTAGTATTACCATATCATGAGATTTTTTAATTTTTCATTCCATTTTCTTCTAAAACCTATTTGGCACCACACATTGCATCTGGTTCACTATATTAACCAACCATACCAATCTAATAACTGAAGCTGTATATTTGTGGATTAAGTTCAAAAATGTATCGAAAAGTTAATGTGATTTATGCATTTACCCTACTATAACACAAAACTAGTTCTCAATACGTTCTGGAAAACGGGCTTCAACTGTGTACGAACGGACTGGACATACTTAGAACCGTTTGGGGTCTATTACACAAACTTCATCGAACGTACTCGAACGGGTAGATCCTCTAGAACTTAGAAAATGCTCAAAATGTTCTCTTGGTCGTCACGTCCTACAATTAGAACGGGTGACAACCTACTAACGACGAGCTGGATGTGCTACGAACGGAACCGTCGTACGTCAATCCTACTAGGGACGTTTTTACAACGAGGTAGAACTAATTGCAAACGGGTTAAAACTGATTAAGAACGTATTTATCAACGAGTTAGCTAAAAAAAAATAGAGCTATCACACCAAGCAAGTTGCCACTGCGTTCTTTAACCCTTTCACGACGATGGGCTCCATATGGAGCCCTATTATGTAATACCTTTCAGGACGATAGGCTCCTTTTGGCACCATAATTTTTATTTATATACATCGATGAAAGGATAATATCTCCAGTTCTATTCAGTATTTTTACACCAAATTTTGACAAGTTGTTCTAATACGATAGTCCTTACTAAAAAATTAATGTATTTCAGTGATAAAATTCAAGGTATAGGTCCCTGGGCATAGGTAATTTTCAGTTTTCCCCTAAAAACTGCTCTTACTTATCCGTCACCAGGGCCAACATTTTCCTCTTATATTCACGTCGGGAAAGGGTTAAAACTGGTTTCAAACTGTGTGCGAACGGAATGAACGTAGCTACAACGTTCAATCTGTTTACGAACTTCATGGACTTTCCTGGACGGGGAATGTGATTTAGAATTTTGAATCGATTCAAAATTTGATGGCGACCATACCGTTCTGTAATCAGGTCACGATGACCTTCTAGACTAAGGGACGCGTTATACGACGTTGTACACCGACGTGGTGCGACCTGAGCGAACTTCGAATGAGATGGACGTATTGAAGACTTTTTATGAACGAAGTAGCTAATTATTTCAGACATATTTCCCGACCACAGCCAGATTGAGCCCGTTTTACGACGTTTTCGTAGGACTGGCAAGAACGGGTAAGAACTAGTTTGATGTGATAGGGGGGTTAAGAATGGTCTTCGGAAAAGTCCGTCGAAAAAATATTTTTCATGGAATGTGTGATATCAAAGGTGCTCTGGGAACAGAAGTGTCGTTACGCAGCCATCCCTAACTCAACCCACTACCGATGACTGTGCGATATTTGATCAAAGAGTTGAGAAATTGGATCAAGTTGAGGCACTTCATAATGAAATAAAGTCAAACATCAATCAAGACGGCATTCAAAGAAATAAGTTGAAAAGGAACACGGATATTTGAATCAAATGTCTTGGAAAAAACATCTCTCCAAAGATAAACTCGCATCATTGACTAAATGTGATGTAAAGCATATTGTGTTTGGCATAATGTACTTTTACATCAAATAAGTTGCATCAAGTAATTGTTTTGACGTCAGGGAAAACTGTGGCGAAAATTGAAATGACAGAAAACGTGCCATTGGACACAATGAAGGTCTGTCATGTCATATACTTTTCCGATTAATATTATTAGAGTGAAGATGGTGCTAATATGCCGTTATCAAATGGATACGCGCCTTTTGAAAACGTATACGCCTAATTGGATGCTCAGTCTCTGTTCTGACAGGCCTTGTTTCAGCATATCACTGCTGCGGGCCTGCAAAGTTTGTGTCGATCAGTTTGTCTCTCGATATGATCAGCCAATTAACAGGTAGTGTTTATCTCATAAAATCCACGTGCATTACAAGCACGCGAAGCAACCTTATCATTAATCAGTCGCATGATTACGACATTCACAATTAAACCACCACCTTTTTCTTACTTCAGAATTGCTAAGATCGTATTTCGGTCAGATTACCTCAAAAAATATTTCAAAATAATCAAAAAGTAGTCAACGCATTTGATCAAATCTTTCGAACTGTTTTAATGCATCTAAAGTCATAACTATCGTCAGGGAATAGCGCCAACCATTTTTGGTCGTCACTTCATCATTTTCATTGTTTTCTGAAAACAGGAACTCAATTATTTTACTTCTAGGAACGTCACTAATGATATCTGTTTGAGAATCCTCGCGCACTTTTAAAACCTTATTTGAATTAAAGTACACGAACACGAACCTGTCATGGTAAGGCGTGAACGTAAAGGCAAGTATCACCTATAAATCTCTTAGAGTCATATACCTATATCATTTGTATATCAACGTCATTCTAAAGAGGATAATAAACATCTATTCCAAGTATACGTTATCAGCAGGCCCAGGCACGTAAATAACCATTGCAGTTTCAGTTCATTTGTTCAAGGTGCTCTTTGCAAGAGTTCGACTAAAACCTGTCCAATCCTTTTCAAATTTTAGCTAAAACTCACGGAAAGTCTCAATTTGTTTTTATCACATTCACTGTGAAGTTAGGATTCGGGGTAAAGTATATCAACAGAACAATTATGATGAACAAGGTCTCCAAATCTAATGAGAAGATGAAACTGAAGCTCATTATGACACAACAATCCACAACATATGGTTTCGCATTCATGAACCTTTACAATTAAATATAAGTGTAGTCAGTTGTGAGAATAGAACCCTTGAATTGCACTTGCTATATATAAAGCACCATTTTTGACCAAAGTATCATCGATACATACATTTTTGATATCCACCGAAGTGGTGTTAAAAAGTGGATAAAAAGTGGATAAAGTGGATAAAGCTCAAAAGTAGCCTATATAATTACTGATAACTTTTCCGAATCGATCTCCTAATCGTCAATCTTCAAATTCAGACTAGGAATGACGGTTTTAAATTGAGTGTGTTGGACAAAATAAAAAGTGTTCTGTTTTATTAGTATGAAATATCAAGCAAAATCCTTGACCCTTTTGAGAGCTGGTTACAAACATACTTGATAAGCAAATTGGAAATGCATGAGCAAATGATAACATTATTTTGCAATGTTGTTTGTGTGAACAAACAGTTTGATTTTTGTCTAAAAAATTATCATTAAAACTGTTTTTGAGAATTAATAAGCAATATTTTAGTAGGCATCGCCGTGATAACACCCAGTTGCGTTAACATTAAAAGAGCACGCAATAAATTCCGTTGATATTCCGAAAATTCTTCAAAATGGCAGCCAGAAATCAAAATTGCCGCCCAAAGATTGCCGCCCAGCTCTAGATCTTAATATTTTCTATCATGTGTGCGAACTTGGAAAAAATATGTATTGTATTGTATTGTATTTATTATTTATTATAGTTTCACGCCATAAAATATTACATAGTACTAAAACGATATTAAAAACATTGGCCCTGCCGATGTCGGCATATGAGACACTTAACAACAATTCGATTAATAAGTTAATATAAGAATGTTCGACGTTTCATACAGAGTTTAATTACAGTCTTTGCTAGGGAACGTTGCAACAATTCACAATTCATAAGTAAGCAATACTGTCCTAGACTAGTGGTATCAAAGTCATTCCCTATTAGCGACCTGGCCTTATGCAAAAGCTCTCTCCTCTCAGTCTCATAAAGGTGACATTCTATAACAAAATGAATTTCTGTTTCCACGGCGTTGCCACAAAGACATAGTCGCTCATTAAGTGGAATGTTGGTGTATCTCCCAGTCTCTAATTTGAGTGGCAACGTTCCGCTTCTAAGTTGGGCAATAGCACGCCTCTGAAAGCGAGTGAGGTTCGCATTAACATAGTATTCCGGACCAATGGCGTGTGTCTTATGTAATCGATATGTTCTAACTTTATTACCATTAACATTGCGTCCGTCATTCCACATTTGACGATGCCAAAGCTCGTGATCACAGTTAAATAAAATATCGTGCAAATCACGAAGTTCTTTTCTGATGTCAGGGATTTCGTCTCGTGTTATAAGATGATCAAAATCATGAGTCTTAATGAGTTTAATTGTTTTTGCTTCCCAGGTCCGAGCTCGACGCATTGACCAAATATGTATATGTTTCATGTTTCTAGAATTGTCCATATGTTGGCGATATGGCGATAACAAAAAAAACGGGACAATACGATCACGATAACGACGACTACGACGACTATATCTCACCGATGGTTTGATAAAAATAAGGATATTATCAACATTTGAGTAGTCGCTTAAAGAAATGGTGGACATACTTTTCATCCCAAAAAGTTAAACAATGTCCACGACACTCTTGGTAGTGGTATGTTGACGCATATAGATGAAGGCAACATTGCATTCATTCGAAATAACTTCCAAAATCTGGCGTTGAACAACATTGAGTGGGATTTGATATTGGCAAGAAAACGTTCCTGAACTATACTTTCGACCGCCCACCATCCGGAAATCTACGATTAATTTATCATTGGCTTCTATTAAATATGACATAATGCTTCTTAATGGAAGCTTTAATCGTCAAATAAACTTTTTGGAATGCTTATATTTTTCTGAAGGGCATTTGATGTTACAAAATTGTCTATCCCACATCATTTGAGACTAAATGCTAAATGCTCTTGTTGGAGTACTTGTATCTACAACTATTTTTGACGTTATGAGTATTGGCTATCAATTTCTAATTTTAACCTCTGCATGTATTATAATGATTTCAGTATGAATAAAATGTCAGTCGGTGTTCTGGTTTTGAATTGTGATATTGGTTCTTGAGTGGTGGGGGGAAAAGAAGTATAACATATTGTTTCTTTTCACGTTAGATCGTGGTTTTGAGATATATGGTGTTTGTAGTTCTTACGACTAGTACACTTACAGTTTGCCTTTTCTTGCCTGGTATAGATTTTGGTCTTTACCCTTCGGCGTCTTGTGCTTAGATATTTGTAAACGGTTTTTTATGGGTTTGTGATAGTTAACATCATACTGACCTGCTTTAAAGCAAAATAGTCACTGAAACAGTATACACCCCACCTGTGGAGACAACGATGGGTATTGAAACATTTGAATATATCTTGCAAAAGCTATATGACCTTGAACCCTAGAGAAGGCAGATCGCTGCTCTAAGAATACCGGATGTAATAGAATGAGTGGTATCCTGGTGATATTTTCAATCATTACTTCTGTTTTTCATTAGTGAAACGTGATAATTTGATAACGTACCATTGTTCTTGCAGGATATCTGTAATTCAGTAATTGAAACGCATGTCACCATGACGACATAGTAGTTAGTTATATTAATTATTACCTTTTGAGAACACAACCCATGACAATGCATAACATAAATAGCTAAACAGATGGGGCTCGTAAGTTTGGAAGTGTATCCGGATATTCGGATATTCACGCTTTGTAGTTTATATAGGTCAACTCTCCGTTTTGAAATGCCAAAGTAGACATGAACTGAACCTAAATAACTAGAGAGCTGGGAAGAAGATTAATATCCAGATACACTAATGAATATCCACGCGTTGTAAAGTACATACTGATTTGGGGCAATGTTTCTTTGATGTGCCATTGTCAGGTGAGAAATTGCTTTAAAAAGACTTATATTTCAAAGAAATCTTCTTTCCCAGAAATTAATTTGTTATGCAAAGCACTTTCTGTTCAAATATATGAAACATACAAATTAGTTTTGATAAGTTACCTCGTTCTTTGAAAATGACGCATTGAGTTAAAACGTAATAATAACTGACTCAGATATTCATGTTAATGTTGACATTTTACACCTCCGGTACAATATGACCTATACCATCGCTAATGACATATATTTGCATTTTAGTAGTCTAATACTAATTTGATAGCATTAAGCTTCACCATTTAGATGTTTTATTTATCAAATACCATCCCTACATCACAACCCCTCGTTTTGAATGTATGGTATGGTTCTTCAAAATACACCGATGTGGTTGATTTGATAAAACAGTTTCAATGTCAACCCTAAAATGAGCCAAATATAAACGGGGGCCAGCTCAATAGATGGATTTTTCGAAAAATGTAAGAGAAAAACGTCCTGTTTGATCAAGTAAAACAAAAGATATGGACTCAAAAAATATATGAATAAGTGTTAAAAAGCGCATAATGTGAGAATGGGTAACGGAAAAGAGGCACCGTCGGGTAGCAGGGGTGGATAATGCCTTAGTTAAACAAAATACTGAAATTGGCAATAAATCGGAGCAAATGTGACTCAGGCATAACAAAACGATGTCATTGATACAAATATTGCATCGTATAAACATGGAAACGATACCAGAGCACTGGCGGATCTGGGGGGGGGGCCCAGGGTGGACCCAGAAAAAAAAATTGTGCCCAAAAAAATTTTTGAGCCAAAAAAGGCTTTAAGGCCCCAAAAAGTAGGCCTTTTAGGTCTTAAATTGGCCTTCTAAGGCCTTGTTTTTTAATTTTAGGCCAAATTTTGAAGAAAATGGGCCTCAAAATTTCAAAGTTTTGGGGCCCAAATTTTTTTTTCTCAGACCACAAGTTTGGGTCAAACCCCCCCTTGTTGGTTCCCAGATCCGCCCCTGCAGAGGAAGGTGATAACCGTCCCTGTCCTGCGCTCATTAACTTGATTAAGTCAGCAGAGAGGCGTGCGGCAAAGCCCCATTCGAACCTCAATAGGCGTCTGTAGACTCATGTTTAGAACCTAGAGCAGTGTAATTGGGCCATTACATTGAAGGAGTCAAATCCCGTGTAACTACCCAAGCAGTACTGTTTGGGAGTCATGTGATCTCATTGTTGAGAGTTGAATGCCCAAACTAGCGTTCAAACTTATAAAATATGTTAGCATTAACAATTGTCCCTGTGACGTATGTCGTCAGTTTAGTCATTTTAGGGAGGATCCCTTGTGAGGGATGGGCTTAATATAAACGTCCTGGGACAAAGTGTCGATAGCAACAACTATAATATCGACCCCCTATTCAGCAAATTTTCATATGCAATATTTGACTTCGAGACAAACTTGAAATTCAAGCTAGAAATACCCTTGAAACGTGCCCAGATGTAGTCTAGCCTCACTGAGGTCAGATATGTTTGTGCAATTGTATTTAATTGCACTGGAAGTATAACTCTTCAAGTTATATCTTAAACCAAATGGTAATCAAAAAAATAATGTTTACAAATAATTGAAAATGTTGCTGTTCTTGAAGTGTTCCAAAAATTATCTCTTAATTTTGTTAAATCAATGTTTAAACACATAGAAACTAATAGCAGACCCCATAACTATTCCAAATATTGAGAAAAGGTATATGTCAATAAGTTATTCTGAAAGCCACGATTATCCATACCTCAACACGGAAATGTTAGTAGTGCGATATAAATCTAGCATCCCTGTTTAATAAAATACCACGCTTACTCCCACCATCTCTGCATTTATCTAACAATTGCAATTGCAAAATAGGTGTGTTTTTAGAAGCAAACATCCATTAAGTAAAACGGATATTGGGAAGCCTAGACAAACAATTTGCTTCCTTATACTGATACGTACATCCTATGCTTAAAGTGTACTTCATAAAATCATTTTATCACATTTCGCTTAAAAAATATTCTGTCAATTATTTGATTTTAAAAGTTTTTCATCCAAATATTTAATATCCTTAATAAGTTTCCTATCATCTATGTACCCTCTTTTGTATCTTTTTATTTCCTATTTTTCAATTTAACTCAACTAATTCCTGGAAGGCCACATCGTTCGCACTATTACAGTATTTGAACAACTGAAAACAATGAATGAAATTAATTCGATCAATCATTTCTAGCGTGTTAAGTCATGAATCTAAAGCCATGTTTATTGTTGAGGAAGGGATCATCGTGAAAGGGGTAGAACATGATTATCATTTAAAACACAAATATCAGGGACATTTTTTGATCTCAGCTCCATTCTTAATATATCCGTGAAACATCAACTTTAGATATGTCCATTGATGAATTAACCTAGATATTGACAAACATATAGTGTCTAGCATACCAGACGGATCCCAAATCGTTATCCAAAATACAAAATGTGCATGGGAAATAACATTTCTCGTTGAAAACGGAAAGCTGCGATTAGTATCAGAATGCGGAAATGACCGGGTGCTTAACTCAGCCTATCAAAGAATGGAAGCGGTCACTTGTTGATTTATCATCTAATATTCGAGAAAATGCCATTATACTAGCTTATTCAACCAATTAATGGAAGTGGTCACTTGTTGATCAATCATCTAATATTCGAGAAAATGCCATTACTAGCTTATTCAACCAATTAATGGAAGTGGTCACTTGTTGACTTATCATCTAATATTCGAGAAAATGTCATTATACTAGCTTATTCAACCAATTAATGGAAGTGGTCACTTGTTGATCAATCATCTAATATTCGAGAAAATGCCATTACTAGCTTATTCAACCAATTAATGGAAGTGGTCACTTGTTGACTTATCATCTAATATTCGAGAAAATGCCATTACACTAGCTTATTCAACCAATTAATGGAAGTGGTCACTTGTTGACTTATCATCTAATATTCGAGAAAATGCCATTATACTAGCTTATTCAACCAATTAATGGAAGTGGTCACTTGTTGATCAATCATCTAATATTCGAGAAAATGCCATTACTAGCTTATTCAACCAATTAATGGAAGTGGTCAGTTGTTGTTCAATCTTCTAGTATCTAATAAAATGCCAAACTATCCATACATCGATCGTTTGATGCTTTATGTTTATGTTTATTTATTATTTGAAATACACACAAAATACAATATATGAACTGGGTGACACTTTAAAAAGTGTATATTCCCAATATTAGGCAAAAATAATACATGTGTGTTGTCATACCTATTAAATGCAGTTGGGGACCTGCCTATGTATTCATCTATTTGAACGAAAGTGTTGGTTTGTCACATCACAATAGACCAAATGAGATAAAGTTTTGGCATAATGTCAAAAGTGTTCTTGAAAACAATTACACCAATGAGTGCAAATATACTTACAATGTAGTTTGAACATTATTTGGAACAGAGCCAAAAGCAGGGGGTACAGCAGAGCTTAAAGGAAATATAAGTCAGTTTAGTAAAAAAACAACGACAACAAAAAAACACAAAAACTGTAATAACTGTATGTGATTTAAATGTTACCATATGGGTCAGATATACTGAGCAATCATATTGAGAACAGTTTTGTTCTTTGCCTCCACTTATTCGAGCTACCTTCTGACATTATACCCCAAGAGAGTTTTTTTGTTCAAAGGAGTGGTATCGGTATGGAGAACTTTTTGAACACACGTTTCTCTTAAACCAGTCATTAAAATCTAAAAATTTAACACATCGTCAATTTAATGGTCATCCTTTGGATGGTAACAATATAATTTGAAAAATATATATATATACTTTCATCTACATTGTTTTAGGAAACACATCAAATACTTGTTTTGTTCTTAGTATCGTGTTTCCAGAGTGAAATGAAACATCTTTCCGAACCTCATTGGAACAAAACGACAGAAACACAACATGTTTAGGTCTCTCAATATTGTAATTGTGCAAAGGAAAATGTGGTTGATTTGAAAAAAGTATCTTGTTAATGAAATAAAAGGTTTATCTTGATTTTTATCTATTTTGGGGTATTTTTGTTTTAATTTTTTGAATACTTTTTTAAAATCAACCAAAAATTCCTCTGTATAACTATAATATTGAGAGGTCTAAAAACGTATTGTTTATGCTATTTTGTTCCAACGAGGTTCGGAAAGACATTTCATTTTATTCTCAAGAATTGGTAGAAAGGAGCAAAAACAACTGCACTAAAAAAACAAAAAATGTTGACAAAAACAGTTATATAAAATATTTCTAAATAATTTTCGCATTAAATTGTTGTCAATCAGTCAACATGACATAAAATACCGTGTTTTTTACAGAATGTTTTCAATGATTGGTTTAAGAGAAAAACATTGTTGAATTCAGTTCTCCATATCGATACCACTCCTTTTTAGTGATATATTTGCTTTTAATATTCTCTTAAATGTCCCCATAACTCTCCCCGTGTATACTTGATTTTTGACTTAATCGGAACCGGCAAATATCGCTCACAAAAAATATCCTAAAAGTTGAACTTTTGATTATAGTTTAGCTCCTTAAACGCATTAGGTCATGAGACACTTTGGAATATGCCTGTAAATAGATAAAAATAGTCTGGTTCCCAAGGGTGAATTTTGATGTTTTTGAAGTAGACACCCGTCTCCATATAGCGCAGATTATATCATGCATGATTTATAAGTTTTAGATATTGCTGAGTAATCAATTGTATGATAAAGCTATTAATTATCATATTGCAAAACTGACATCGGCATTCATCAATCTATTTACCTAGAACAGTTCGACCTCGGACCCAATTGTACTTTAAAAAGTTACGGTGGAAAACGTACAGCTTCATTTATGATTAACTCGATGCGATTGATCAAAACTGATATTCATTTTATTGATATAAGTCAATTTATACGTTTGACAAGTTATTGATAATAACGGTCCCTCTGTTAAGCAAAAATATAAAAATAGTCATTGACTATTAAGTCATACCTGTCAAAACTTACAAATTTTAAAAAGACAAGAAAACAGTAAAGCCCTTCTTCAAAAAAGAAATTGTCTTGCGGGACCTTGTTACAAAACAGAGTTATTTTTCCTTGTTTTGATCAAAAAAACTTCGTAACGACGGATTTTTGAGGTGTATCACTGCGGATAAAAATAATTCGTTAAGAAGCTTTTAGACATAATGCTTTGTGACAAAAGCAATTTTATTTTAAGCCTGTCGTGCAACATGTTTCAATTACTTTAAATTCTAAATATTGTAGAGTTTTAATTCATGGATCAATTAATTGCAAAATCACTTCTATTTTAGTACATGTATGAGGGTTAGTTAACAATAATACAACGGAAATTGGTTCATTGTCCCTAATTACTCAGTTACTTTAAATTCTAATTGTGGAGTTTTAATGCATGGGTCAATTAATTAATAAACTGCAAAATACATTTCTATGTTCGTACATGTATGAGGGTAATGTTCGTACATGTATGAGAGCTAAGTTAACAATAAAACAACGGAAATTGGTTCATTATCCCTAATTACACCATTCATTCCATCTATAAGAAACCCATTTTCATTAGATCTTTTTTTCATTAGATCTTATAATCATTTGATTATGATTACTCGCTGATGATTTAACTTTACAGCAATGCGCTGAAGTTAAATGTGGTTAATTATCACTTAGATGTGAAATCCAACACGTTCATCCTGTCACCAAAATAATCACCTCCAGAGAGAATTGATAGAGGAAGCTAAGACAATGATTCATGGATTAAGGATTTAAGCTTTGGACTCAGTACATTGTGTGCTGAATCATTCCACGAAGATGTTTCCAAATCTTTGCATAACCCCGCAGGGGAATGCACAGTTGTTTCCAAATCTTTGCATGACCCCGCAGAGGGAATGCAAAGTTTAGGAAACAACATCTGAGTGGAATGAAGTAGCCGCAATGCATTGGCTCTTGGGCTTAAATTCTTTTCACACATTGCAAAATATTTTCTATAAAATCACCTAAAATATACAAAATCACTAAAAGAACATATTTTCAATGAAACTTTTTTTAAAATAAAATCTCCCATGGGTAGTCACCGTTTTCAACATTCTACTTTGTAGGTTGTTGAATCGATTTTTTTTATCAAATTGTTGCCAAAAAGGGAATGCTAGGAATTGTTTCCTTGTGTCTCAGAACGTGATTTGGGGATATTACTTGCTTGTTTTTGTGACTTCTAAAATTGTTTGTTGGTTTTACTTGCTCTGTTTTGTAACGCTCTTTTGTCTGTATCTCTTTAAATACATAACTCCGGCTGCAAGGAATTTGATATTGTTTTCTTAAATTATTATAAAAATCGAAAACAGTTCCATGTAAGGGCATTCTCATTATATTAATTGGAGATGTAATTTGTGCCTTGACCATAGTAAATACTTGACCAGTACGGTTCAGATTTTTCTCTACAAACCCAAACTTTATTACAACATTCATGAAAATATAATTAACATTCTCTATGTTTTACTAAATCTTGAGGTATCTATTGACAATTTCGCTTGATTACCTTTTTCACTGACCTTACTCAGGGAGTTTACTCATACCAAAACAATGGCCAGTTATGTACACTCCCCTCCATAAGTTTGGCAACCTTTTTTCCCCCATTGAGCTACGTGTTAAAGCCTCTTTACCTTTGAATTTTTATTTACTTACCCTGCGATGAAAATACTTATACTATTGATGGAAACGTAATTTGACTTTAATTCCAATACCTCCAAATTTTCTCAATTTTTTCCCTCAATTACAATAGGTCGAAAATTGATGATAAATTTGATGAATTTTTGAAAATCGTCATTTCCATGTTATCCAATGGGAAATGGTAGGTTTGCCGCAAGTCATATGACAGAATATCCATCCATCCAAGTCCTTGCAAAAAATATGAGTTAGGCAGGCAATTGAATTTGCTAACTTTATTTAACAAAAAATTGATATGTTTCTTCAGGTTCAACAAAGTTATAGGGCTTTAAAGTCAAAATTGTTTTTCAAAAAAACTCTCCCATTGAAATAAAACAAGAGGCGAAAAATTATTTTCAAAAATGACTTTGAAGCGCTGTAACTTTAATATTCATCAAATAAACTTAACATTTAGTGTTCAAAAAAGTTAGACAATTCAATTTTCTATATAAAAATATTTTTTGCTGAAACTTTTACTGAAAACATATCCTGATTTCTGATTTGCCCCGAACCCTCCATTTCCCATTGGATTACATGGGAATGACGATTTTCAAAAATTCATCAACTTTATCATCAATTTTCGACTTATTGTAATTGAGGGAAAAAATTGAGAAAATTTGGAGGTATTGGAAATAAAGTCAAGTTACGTTTCAATCAATATAATAAGTTATTTCATCGCCGGTTAAGTAAATAAAAATTCAAACGTAAAGAGGCTTTAACACATAGTTCAATGGGGAAAAAAGGTTGCCAAACTTATGGAGGGGAGTGTATATTAGGTGATTTTAATGCTCGCCTTGGTTCTCTAAGTGACTTTATAGAGGGGGTAGACAATATACCTCATCGAACAAGCCTGGATGGAACCACAAATGCTTATGGGGATCTATTTATGAATTTCCTTGTGGACACAAACATGTGTGTATTAAATGGAAGAACCCCAGGCCATGACGACTGGACTTGTGTTTCACATAAGGGTAGATCCATAGTTGATTACATCGCCACTACACATGAAGGGCTTCAAAATGCTGTAAATTTTGATGTACTGAGATTATCAGATATTATACAGGAATTCAACATGAATACACCCCAGTGTACCCCTGACCATTCTATCTTAAAGTGTTCACTTGAAATCCATGCTGAAATTACACTATGTGATATATCAGAACAAGATGTCAATAATACTCGCTTTAAGGTGGGACCTACCCCGGTTGATTTCATGCAGAATGAAAGTCTTCTTAACAAGGTCATGGATACTATCAATGGTCTTGAGAGAATCGCAAATAATAAACAGCGAATCAATACTATTTATGGTGAATTTGTAAATGTGATTAATAGTGAAATGAATCGAGTATTTGCCAAAATATCTGTGAAGTCAAATAATCACAAGAGAGCAAAATCTTTTAAAAAACCTTACTGGAATGAAACCTTACAAATACAGTGTAATATAACTGACAAAGCTGAGAAACATTGGCTTAACTGTAAGGACACAAAGCAGAAAAGTAATCTCAAAAAAGTATATTGTATCGAGCGGAGACATTTTGACAGGCTACACAGGAAATATAAGCGGGCTTATCAAAAACAGGAGCAACAACATCTGCTAGACTTACATAACGAGGTGAACTCAAGAGACTTCTGGCGTCAGATAGGTAGGCTTGGCATGTCAAATGACAGAAAACAACATATCCCATGGGAATTTGCTGATGATGCTGGCGTTATTTACACAGAGAAACAACAAGTCCTAAATAAATGGGCTGATACATTCCAAAAGCTTTACTCTATTAAAATTGACAACAACAGGAAATATGATGATAACCACTTAAAAAACATTCAAGAGCATAATGCACGTAATAATAACTTTGAAAATGACAATGAGGATGAATCTCTCAATCGTAACATATCCCTCCAGGAAGTAGCGGAAGCCATCTCACGAGCAAAGCTTCGGAAAGCAGTAGGGATAGATTCTATTCCGGCAGAAACTCTTAAAAACCCTCATTGTATAACCTTATTGCATAATATAATACAGGAATGCTTTGAATCTGGCATTGTGCCAGATCAATGGATGGAAGGAATAATTAATCCTATATTTAAAGAAGGAGATACAAGGAATCCTCTGCATTATAGAGCTATCACTTTAGTATCCGTTCCAAGCAAAATATATTGTGACGTGCTGAATAAAAGACTGACAAATTTCCTGGAAATAAATTCCCTCTTAGTTGAAGAACAAAATGGGTTTCGAGAAAAAAGGAGCTGTCGTGATCAGATTCATACTCTGTATTCAATTGTAAACAATCGAAAACTAGCAAAACAGGACACTTATGTTTGTTTCATTGATATGACGAAAGCGTTCTGTAGTATTAATCGTGACTGCTTGTGGTTCAAACTCAATAAGATCGGAGTAAAGGGTAGGATCTTTAAGGCTGTCCAGTCCCTGTATCAAGATGTGACCTGCTCTGTGAGGATTAATGGCTTGCTAACCCCTAAATTCAAGGTATCCAATGGATGTAAGGAGGGCTGTCTGCTTTCTCCGACCCTGTTCTCCATTTACATTAATGATTTAGCAACAGATGTGAAACAATTGAGATGTGGAATTACTATTGATGAAATTAACGTAGGAATATTACTCTATGCCGATGATATTGCCCTTATAGCACCCACCCCTCAAGACTTACAACACATGCTAAATAAGGTGAATGAATGGTGTCGAAAATGGAGGCTGTCTATGAACCTAAGTAAAACAAAAATTGTGCATTATAGGCCCCACTCCCAACTACAATCAGACTTTGCATTTACGTGTGGCCAACATAACATTGAATATTCATCAAAGTACAAATATCTTGGAGTGTGGCTAGAAGAACATTTAGACTCAAAAATCATTGCTCATGAAATTGCCAAATCAGCCTCAAGGGCCCTGGGTGCAATAACAACTAAAGCCAAGGCCACTGGCGGAATGGACTTTAAAGTGTTCTCTAAGCTTTATGATTCCCTCGTCCAACCAGTGATAAACTATGGCAGTGCTATTGTTGGCCTCAGGGAGCATAGATGTCTCAATAATCTCCAAAATCGTGCTGGTAAAACATTCCTGGGAGTTAGCCCTAAAACCAGTAATGAAGCAGTCCGTGGGGACCTTGGATGGAGTCCCCTAATTGATAAACAAAGAGTGGAATGCGCTCGACAATACCTGAGGTTACATAACATGGACAATAATAGATTGAATCATAAGGTACATAGATGGTCATTAAAAAACAAAAGAAGTTGGGACTATCACACTAAAGCTATGCTGACTAAGAATGGCATTTTTATTGATCATAATATTTTCTTGCATATAAAATCAACTGTAAAACGTTTACAGGACAGTTTCAATGCAAAAGACCCCTTCTTAAAAAACATTTGGGATGATACAAATAATTTACAGAATGGCAATAAGCTTCGAACATACAGATTGTTTAAATATGGAGTAGTTAATGAACCATATGTGTCTGAATACATTCCAAGGCATCACAGAACCATTCTTGCTAGACTGAGAACAGGTAGCCTCCCACTTCACATTGAGACAGGTCGTTGGTCAAATACAGCACTAAAAGTTATTCCCGATTAGACTTACAATAATAGTACAATTCACTTAGCTTTCATTATAGTAACAAGTATTCATAGAACGATAAAACTACTTCTAGGTCATACAATATGATAGGTAGAAGTACCTGTGTCCAAGTTGCCATGCACTGTATCAATCTATATTATTGATTTCATAAGATTAGTTATTATTACAGTCTGTATCATTTTATATTCAAACTTGACCTTTGAAAGCGATAAGTCCTCTCCTTGTTTTACTACGTTATCAATATGTAGATTTCCTGGAAAAGCCATCCCCGTTTTACGATTGAAAAAAAAACTAAATCTTGGGATCAAGAAATCAAAGCTCAATGTTTAACAACTTTTTTCTATTAGTTTACTATTGTCATCCTCGACTAGCAAAGTGATATAAATTGGAGCAACTGAAGCCTACTGAATCTAGATGTAATATACCCTTTGCATTCGTTCGCCTTCGCTTCTTGAACGAGAGCTTCGTACTAGACTCTGCGCGCAGGGTAGATCGTAATATTGTAGCACAATGGGAAGTATGAGACAGATGGTGCACTGGCCAGTCATTGGTGCTTTTAACGTTAGCCCATCGTATTGATGATAATGGAAGGGTTGTTTTCCATGAAATCGGACTAACTGAATGAGTTATCTAAATGATATTTTGAAATAATTTTACTTGCTTATACACCAGGCATATGAGTAAATACTTAGACAAACTTGGTAATAAAATCTAGAAAGCTCAGTGTTATAGTTTTGCTGAAATCATGTGTGTCACTAACAATGCTGCTGCCTGCATGTTACAAACCTTAAAGTTTACTTTTGCAATAACTTCCGTGATGTAATTTATGCGTTTAAAAAATAGAAAACAGTATGCAAGGAATACAAATACTTGTGATGCAAGTACACACAGTATGATGTACCGTATTTATTAATATATTGTTTAGTAAAGAGATGTCAGTACATTTATTCAAATAATTAAGTCAGCTGTTGCTCGTCTGTTTGAACTTCTTACAATGGAGTACCATCTTCTACATACTTTGAACTTTCTAGTTGACAGATCCCAAGGTATTTGAAAATAACAAACAGATTTTATTGAAAAATGATTCTGAAAGCTAGTATTTAAAGCAACCTTTCCACCTTCCTCTCTATATTTTCACTTATGGGAATTTCGTAGCTTTAGTCGCGATCTTACTTTTGTTTGGAGTAGTTTAGCTCTTAGATTAGATTACCCTGTACCTTGTAAATAAAAGTTCTTTAGATGTTTTTAGATAGATTAACTCTTGTGTAATTTGACAATACGCGTACGTGTTACGTAATCAATCATTACTTTCTGCAGCTCTAAATGTAACTTTTCTTGTTCCGTGATATAAAAAAGGTTTTGGTTTCAAAGTAACTTTCGAAAATTGTTATCGTTTTGTCTTTTTTGCTCACAGCTGTCTACAAAGGTGAGCTGTATATTTTTAATCAATAGGTTTATTTCATAAATACAAAGAAATATACAATGAATAGGCAGGATAGGGTAGGGTAGGGGATAAAAAAGGATCTGAGGTATATTTGCAAGTCAAACGTTGAGCTGTAATATAGTGTTATCGCAAACAGTTATTTTTATCATTGTTCTATTACATTTCCAGTTACAGTTCAGGAGATACGTTAATTACAGTGTTACTAGTCAGTAGACATATTAATCATTCCATACGAATCCACATGCAATAAATTATATGATTAAAGTAATAAAATGATACCACGAGATAATGATGTACAAAATGCAAATGTACCAATTATGTTTATAAAAAACGTTAGCGAAGATCATTGTTACGCGGTATATGGCATACATTCATGGTTGCGCGGTATTTGTGATACGGGTGAATATGCCATACTCACCTGCGGTATATGGCATATTCCGCAGGTGAGTATGCGATATTCCGCAGTGAATATGCGATACATTGATTTCAGTGAATACCCGATACTCACTTGCGGAATATGTCATACTCACTTGCGAAATATTCCATATACCGCAGGTGAATATGACATATACCGCAGGTGAAAACTTGATACAGAAAGCCTCGATTTGATTGGTTGCGAGAATCGATTCTAAATGTAAAACTACGCTGGATTACCAATATAGTTAGTGCGTCGGACACTAATATATGAATCCTGGATTGATTGAGTAAGTTTCATTACGCGAGATTGGTGACTGATACTTCTGCAGAGTTAATATATTCCACACACAGTACTGTTGATTCAGTAATCATTATAATAATTTATAACGTTTATTGTTCGTTCAATCGATGCAACTGACATTTGCGTACTTCCGTATCACGTTCTCATTGGTTAGTGTGTATGCCATATACCGCATGTGAATCTGACATACATCGCAAGTGAATATGCCATATTCGTTGCGGAATATGACATATTTTTGTATCGTGTTTACCCCGTAACAATCATCATGAAGTTGAAATGAGAATGTACTTTTAAAATTATAATTTTTTAAAATAAAGTTCAACAATTTAGACAACTGTTTCGAAATTGCTATCTAACTTTTCTAAAATGCAATTAACTTTCGGTCATATGTTCCTAAAAATAAAATATAAGGGGAATAAACAAAGAATTAATGCAGTTTGTGCTTGTTTGAATTTAAAGAAACTGATAATGCATAAGCAAAATATGTCGAAGAGGTGATATATAAAAACCTTCACCGTTGATGTGAGATGATGTTCAATGCGAGTTGCTGAACTTTGATTTATAATCTTGATTATCAAAGAGGATTTGATATGCTATGGGCACGCAAAATGTCGACTTTACTATAAACTGATAAATAGAGAAGTATTCCATTAGCCATGGAATGGATATTTCATGCAGTCATGTGCACTATCGAATCAAAAGAAAACAAAAAAGAATACCAAAATATAGCCTGATTGAAACGTTTACAATGTATGGTCATGCTTTACCCAATGCATCCAAGTAAAGCTCGATAAATGGATGAGCATAACTGGCAAATTAGTCGCAATTCGGCATGAGAAACAATTAGGTTATATTGAACAAAATGATACGGCGCGTATTGACAATGTATGCTCATGCTTTATCCAATTCATTCAAGTTAAGCTAGATACATGGATGAGCATAATTGGCAAATTAGTCGCAATTCAATGAGAAACAATTAGGTTATATTGAACAAAATGACATGGCGCGTATTGACAATGTATGTCCATGCTTTACCCAATGCATCCAAGTTATAAGCTAGATACATGGATGAGCATAATTGGTAAATTGGTCGCAATTCGATGAGAAACAATTAGGTTATATTGAACAAAATGACACGGCGCATATTGACAATATTTGTCCATGCTTTACCCAATGCATCCAAGTAAAGCTCGATACATACACATTGATGAGCATAATTTGCAAATTAGTCGCGATTCGATGGGGTTATATTGAGACGTGTTGTCGATTTCAAGAACAAAATGACACGGCGCGTATTAGATGTAAAATCGGTTAAATACTGGTTCGCACGTAATCATAATGTATAGCGGTTATTGAGGTTAAAGGGTCGTAGTCGTTATACTTGTTGAAGTTGATCAAAGTCACCTTATTATAGTGATTAAATCGCAAAGGTGTCTGGCTAGATATAGACATTAACTATTTATTTCAATTAACTCAAAAAAGATCAATCGGAATCACGCTCATTTAGACTGCTACTTAGTTTAACCATCATAATCAAGACAAACGACAAAAAAATAACTTTTAAATTGCTTCTAACGTCAGTGACTTTAAGTTTATACGGCTACCTTTTCGGAACTCTGATTAATTGGAACGTTGAGTCATTTCTAATTAAATAGTCGTATGTCTTAGCTTCTGTTTTATGTCTCTGTTATAATTAATGATGGCAAAATAGTTGATGTGATACCCTTGAAGGTATAATTCCTCACCTACCTTGACAAATAGAAAATATATTACCACCGTCTTACACAATACACGTGGGCGGGATAGGATGAATAACTTTTAAGCCTACATAATTATTTGTACGCAAATAGTTTGCGTCCGTTTGCCAAATCCATTTTTGTATCGATACTCCCTTTAAAGTTTTGTTCATCATAAACGTAATATGTTTAACAATAGAGAGCTTTCGTCATGGAATACATATACACACACCTGTACTTGTACATTCAGGTGTAGCACCGGGGAGGAACTCTGGACATGAAGATAGGGTCCCTGATCCCGCCCTTTATCTTTTGATTCACAAAATATTTGGCAAGTATGGAGTTTGTGAGTTCGAGTTTCAATGTATGATGACAACTTAGAAATTAATTCTGCCATTGCTGGGATATTCAAAAATCAATTCTCTCGATCAGGAAACGAGGAAAGATTTACTAATGAAATGTACTTTCCTGGTTTCCCTCCTCCCAAGTGGTGTTTACGTCATTTAAAAGTTAAAGTTGCAGTATAAGTTTGGCTGAAACGCAGTTTATCGAAAGTTCTTTAATAAGACTCGTTCATCTAGCAATTGTGGCCAACAGAATTGATATACGGTAATTTAAATACCGCGCGTATACTAACTATAAAATGTTTACCATTTTCGAGTAAGCAATATTTTACATGTAAATATTGAGGTGGAGAGTGTAAATCGTCAAGTTACCTGTATTCCAACTAAGGCCATGGCTATGAAAACTTGGGACCTTGGACTGCTCCAAAGCGGCACCTTCTTCGTCTTTTTCCCGGCACGGAATATCCGATAGATACGGTTGGTACGGGTGATTAACGGAGCGTATATCAGCGTGAAGCTCATGTTAAACCCGACGTGATTCACGTAACATGAAGGGAGTGTTGGTTTCACGAGAAATGTGAACACTAAAAGATACGAAACACTCGTACCTAGTAGCATAATATAGCTCAGTTCACGACTAGTGGACTTAATGAGCCGAACATCGTTGTGTACAATGAACACCCCGAGACAGATCATGCAGGACACAAACCCAACACTGGCCATGGTGATCAACACGATTGACAGAGGATCTGTAAGGTGGATAAAGGTTGGGGGAATTTCATCGCATGATTCCTTGTCATTTTGATTAGGCCAGTAAAATAATGGGCACGTCTCGCACCTTGTTTGGTTGAAGGTGGTAATCTCATTTACACTACATGCCACGCATTCCCAACAACACGTGTCTTTCAGGTACAAGTAAATATGGCCTGTCGGGCATTCTTCAGAACATGAAGAGTACGGTAACCTACTTCGAATATACGTCGATGTTGTGTTCGTTTGCTTCTTGCCGAGGCGTTCTTCAGGCTTACCTTCGCCAAATGTGAGATTTCTCGATTTTGAGTCCCATAACGCAAATGGATACTGTATCAGTTGCTCTTCTTCGTATTCCATAAATAAGATCTCGTATTTGCCAAACGCATCACCTTTATTATCAAAGCTCACCTGTCCGTTAATGCCAGGAAAGCTTATGTTTCTGATATACCTGAGTAGATCTTCCCCTCTGGTGCACTCTTCAAGATTTGAAGTGTTTTCTGAAACTACATGGCAGTTTTCGATAAGAGCGTGTAGAGCGTTGGCAAATGTATGAACGCTATCAATGATTGTCGACACAGATGGATTCGGTTCAAATTGTTCACTAAGCGAATGCTTCGAGTTATGCGGACAGTTTATAGTTTCGTTATAGATTTCTTTCACGGTACAGTTGAATTTCTTTTTCGAAAGTTCCGACCACCATGGATTTTGTAAATTATTTTGCAATGTTTTCGATTTGAAGTATTCATTGAATTCAGGAACTGTTTTGGAGTAGGTTTTCAATACTATTGCTCCATCGAGATATCTAGAAACATCGTCGAATTCATTGATGTACGCACCCCAACCCTCGCTACCTATCCAGGCAAAGTGGCCCTCTGTTTGAAGGTGACTCGCAGCCTCTAATAGCCCCGTCGCTTCTTTATAATCAGAAAATACGACTATAGCTCTCGCACGATCATGTTTTAGAAGATTCTTGACAATATAATCATATTCAATCTCTGTATAAGTCGGCCGAATTTCTTGCGATGTCGCAATGCAGATATTTCGTTTCTTCGATAGAATTTTAAACGTGTTGATCGCATCACGGCCGTACGCGTTGTTGGAGTTGACAGTGGAGACAAATGTCCAATTGAAATGAACTAAGAGGTCAACGATTGCTTCGACCTGGAATTTGTCAGGCGGAGCCATTCTTAGGAAATACGGATACCTATTTTTGTCGCTAAGTGAGTCGCTCGTTGCCTGGTAACTTATCTGCGGAATATGAAACCAGTTTAACACACTAGCAACCATCATGCTTGAACTGCTGCTTTGTGGCCCGATTACACCAGCAACGTCAAAAAATTGCTCAGTGCTATCAGAATCTCCTTTGAAAATACTTCTCTTGTTCGTGGTGCTTTGGGAATTTTTGGGCATGAATCGCATCGCTTGTCCCAACGCTGTCGTATCTTTGCTGCAATCGTCAACTATAACATAACCGAGTGTTAGATTGGGTAAAAGCTCTGTATTTTCGTTTATATTGTGGATAGCAAATACCATTGCTTCTACGTTTTGAATCGTAGCTATATCACGGAGTGTATCACCGCAAGTTTCCGTTTCACTATATGTATGTATGGAAAACATTCCCGCAAGGTTGACATCTCCCTCCTCTTTGTATATTGTTTCTATCGGAGACGGCTTACCTTCCAAACTGGTGACGATCACTGTAAACAAAAGCGCGTGAACTGCAATTTTAATATCGAAAAAATCCCTCATCATTTTATTACATCGATGCATATCCTTACGAATCACTCAAGCGTGCTATGCTTAATTGTCCGAATCATGCCATGTCTTCACATTTTCAGTCATGAAAAGTATCGCCTTGCTTGCTTAAGAGTAAACATCCACGTGCTTAAATCCTCTATATTTGTAGTGCCCCATTTACCAAGGCGTTGGTGACTTACAGATCAAGATAACTTCATGTATGACTTTATCGAATTATCGAACAATATTAATCCAGTTTAATCGCACGCTACCTTCTCCATATACATGCTAGGTCTACAGCGTATGTTTTCTCATCTTTCACTGACTGTTCCATTGTTCTCTGCTGATATACTGATCTTCCACGTTTTAGATCTTTACGACCGAGGTTGATCTACCCCGACCTTGCCTAGAAATGCCATAACTCGTTCGTTCTGCGATAGATATTGAGGAAAATCGCTAGAGCTTTGCGTTAAATCAGATCCAATAAGTCCTGAGATACTATCCAGCGCAGTCTTCAGTCCGATATTTACCGATGCATTTTTTTTAGATTATTTGCCGCTGTTTTATTCCTGAAATATTGGAAATACCACCGATCATTTGTTATTCATGAAACATGCTTTATTAGAAACATCAACTTCTGTTATGCATTGTCGCTGAACTATACCTGATACTTATTCGGATAAAGAATGAGCGTCTAGTGATCATCTTGCCTATTTCTTTGCTATCCAATGCGAATGAATAAGAATTGCAATATCTCAATTTCACACTCATCAACCTCAAGACTCGAAAGAAATGAGATGTCGAGATTTATCATGATGCCGACTATATACAGGGTGTTCAAAAAAACACAACCCAAAGAAATTGCTATATCTTGAAAAATGCTGGTTCAATTATGTTCATATTTTCAGAAAATAAAGAAGAGACTGTGTATGTATAGCTCCTGTCAATGGTTAGTTGTAAAACATGATGCCTTGGACACCTGCTCAAAAGACAGGTGTACTAGCAAAATGCGAAAAACGCAGTCAGGGGTGACTGCAACTGCAAGAAAATTAAATAACTTCCTAACCATAGTGTTTTGGCTCTTCAAATTTGGCACAAACCATCTTCATTCACTTTATGATAAATCTGTAGAGTGAAATCAAAATCACTTCAGGGACTTCACTGTCATGGTTGAAATGGCTTCAAATCGCAGTCAAACGCCCTGGTTCAGGGAGACTTAAGAAGGCATTTTGACCATGACTATAAAGTCCCTGGAGTGATTTTGATGAAACTCTACAAATTCACCACACATTGAATGAGGATAATTTGTGCCAACTCTGAAGTGCCAAAACACCATGGTTAGAAAGTTATTTGGTTTATTGCTGTGGCAGTCACCTCTGACTGCATTTTCATATTTTCTTAGTACAACTGTCATTTGAGCAGGTGTCCAAGGCATCATGATTTACAACTTACTGACAACAGGAGCTATACATACACAGTCTCTTCTTTCTTTTCCTGAAAAAATAAACATAAATGAATCAGTATTTTCCAAGATATAGTTATTTTCCATTCGCGTTTTTCGTATTTTGCTAGTACAATTGTCTTTTGAGCAAGTCTCCAAGACATCATGTTTTTCAACTAACTCACAACAGGGGATATACATACACAGTCTCTTCTTTCTTTCCTGAAAATATGAACATAATTGGATTAGTATTTTCCAAGATATCGCGATTTCTTTGGGTTGCGTTTTTTTAACACCCTGTACTAAAGTATCATGCAGGCCCGTAGCCAGAGGGGGCTCGCACCACCCCCCCCCCCCCTGGCCAAAAAATTCAAAATCAATGCACTTTTCCACCATTTTGAGCAATTCTCAGGTGATTTTATCCATATTTGGACCAAAATTGTCAAATGTGAACCCCCCTGGACATTTTTGAAAACTGAACCCCCATTGGCAAACCCTGGCCACGGGCCTGTCATGTTAGCAGTATAATAGGATTATTTGGTTGCGTAATTATATAGAATAATAGAACACATCCCATACCTTTTAACCTGCCATATTTTATAATTACATGATCATTAACGTTAATTGTGTTTAGAGTATCTAGAGTCTAATCCTTTATCGTAATTTCCGTTGGCGGCCAGTTACATTGGATTTAATCCTAGCAGATGGAATCGGAATTCGTCGACATTAACATCACTTATCCCTACTAGTTTCCGCAGGTGTGCTTTTACTGTTGAATCCTATATCAGATAAAATCTCAATTCACATGTTTGTATAATCCTAACAACCGATACGTTTTATTTGCTTTTTCAACTGGCTTTGTTTCACTAATGGCATTTTCGCGAGACTCGTTTTTGTTATGGATCGATAACTGGCATATGGTACTTTAAGTACCGGTCATGAAGTTCAACAGAATAATGCAGTGAAAGGCTAGCTTTTGCCGGGGGGGGGGTCACTCGAACCCATCAAACCCCCTGGCTATGAGCCTTCACGCAAACATAATAACAAGAACATACAACATATAAGACTAGATGCTCAATTTTGCCTATACCGTAGTAGTTTGAATATAATTTGGGATTTCTTACCTAAAGGTTATCAAAATTGCAGGTATACGACATGTTTTGATGCAAACTATGTCATGTTCACCCAAAGAAGTAATGCATGGTTAAATGACAAATCATAGTATAATACGAAATCATGTAGAATGAATTAGTGGTTTATATCCCAAGCAAAAACTGTCACAATTTCTAGAACACTGAAGTCATTATGTCTTGTTATAAGCTAATGAAATTTCCCCATCTTTCGATATTTAACACATGGTTTTTCTATGGAAAACGTTAGATCTAACGTTAGAGCGTTTGATACTTTTAAAACTCTTTTTTTGCCTCATTAAAAAGAGAAAAAAGTGCACCATGATCTAAAAAGCTTGCCTCATTGACCCCCCCCCCCTGAGAAATCATGTAGCTAGCCACGTCACTGAACTTCTCCAAGCTCGAAGAGAACTTTTAACGTTAGAGCATTTTTATCAGAACTTCTGGATCGGCCCTTGTACTGATTTGCATAGGTTTGATACTTTTCATACTCTTTTTTGCCCCATCAAAAAGAGAAAAATGCGCCATGATCTAAAACACTTGCCTCATTGCCCCCCCCCCCTCATTGAGAAATCCTGTAGCTAGCTACGTCACTGAACTTCTCCAAGCTCGAAGAGGTAATGAGTTAAGATGTACTTGTATTTCGAAAGAACTATTCAATGTTCAATGTCTGTTGCACCTAATCCGCAGTTCAAATGACATACAATCGATCTTCATTCATCAAAATATTTCATGATCAAATAAAATGAAACACTGTAAGAACTGAAACTTTGTGAACGTTTACTTTTTATAAACTAAAACAAGACTATATTTGAATCCATATACTTGAATCCATCTGATTTCTTTTTGTAGGGCTATTTGAAAAACAATTAATGTATACCAAAAACAATCCTCAGACATTTGCTGACCAAAGGAAGGCAAACACTGCTAAATGTAATGCCATAACAAAATTTGAATGGGGTAAGGGTAATTTGCAATTTTGCCATATGAATCCAGCTCTACCTTGGTCTCGATTGTGGCAAATGTGGGCATGTACTGTAAATTATCACAGCTCCTGAACCAGTCGACTGGTTATATTGAAACTTTCAGGAACAAATTTCCATAGAATTGTTATGGTGTGTTTTAAATTCCACTGATGTCACTTGTCTAGTTTATGATGTATTGCTTACTTCAATGGTCTCATTTTTCCGATCACCCTGTACAACAAAGTTACACAACTGAAGCCAAACGCATTTATGATTGAAACAAAACTCATTCACGATTGAAACAAAACTCAAATATGGCTAGAATATAATTTAATACTTATACCATTTTAGGGTTAATTACTGGAATGTCGGGTATTCATCATTTCCGCTAATTAATCGTAGATGCTTTATTTCAGTGACATGTTCAATTAACCACGTACAGATGAAAATTCTAAATATGTCGACTAAAATGCCATTTTCATCAAAACTATGTAATGTACTCCCAATTTATCGGTCAATCAAACTGACCGATTTATTCAGTCCGTAAAATGTCTTTATCTGGTTATTTCAAGTAGAATTTTCTCGGTTAAGAGGGGTTAAGGCGTAACGGGTACTAAACTACAAAATTAAATATTTAACTGAAACGTCCATATGATTCAGATTTATTGGATTGAACTCTCGCTTGAGCAACAGTTATTCCTAAAAAACTAGATTAATGATCGTGTAATTAAAGACTCGTACACTGTGGAAAAATTTAACTGCCTCTGAGCTTCATTTTCCGCGGATTTCCCCTGTACATACTGAATAGTCTGTTCATAGTCTGATTAATAATGAAATAACTTTTAATTAGTGATGCTAAGCATTCTTAAAATTGTATCTAGAATTTTTTTCTTTCAAAAGGGAGATATAAGGTCAATTTCCAACAGCGCCCACCTCTTAGAATCGCGTGCGCCCCTCCCCAACGCCCCCCTCTAGATCCGCTAGTGACTAGAGAACAATTGCTATGCCGAGAATCGTCTTTTTCGCAAAGTTATTCATTAATATTTTGTGAACAAGCAACTGAGATTATAGAATATCTATTGAATCACATATTCAGCTAAATAGTAATTCCAGACCAACGTATTACTTCTAAATTAAAGGCTTCATGTTACCATAGACAAAGACTGTCTACCATATCCAATTATTACGACACAATGATATGATGGATTGTTCACACCTTTTCATTAATTTAAAGACACCACTATTGTATTGTATCATTAAGGATCGGTTTTGATAGCATTTATGATATTGGTTATCCAATACCTTGTTAAAGCATTACATTTCCGCGAGCATAATACATATAATGTTTCATTCATCATGTGGTGATACCAGAGATGATAATGATGCTGGAAATCAAATGATATTGTTTTCATCCTATATTTTTAGATATTAATAGTTCACTATGCACTTTCTAAGTATGCATTTATAATACTATACATAATTTTTGCAAAAAAACTGATTTGCCGCCATTGGCCCATAGACAAGAATGGTTGTCATCCTATATATTTTGTTGTGACTTTGAAAAGGAATTATCCTCTTTGGGATATGATAATATGAAATAAAGAAATACAGCAATCAATTATCTGGATGCTATTTGGTCAAGCATCAAATAATCCAGTCGGTCTAATTTTGGACCCCCAATGTTCATGTTGATACTGTGATACAATTATTATCGCTGATACGTGCGATAGATGTCCCTAATTAACAGATTAAGATCAAGCCCAATTCATTCTTCTAACTATAATAACTATTTACGATAACTATTTACACTCCCCTCCATTAGTTTGACAACCCTAACTCCCTAGTTGGATTACATGCTAAAGCCTATTTTCGTTTGAATTTTGACTTCCATAATCCGTAAAGAAAAGTCTACTTTTAGGGCTTGAAATATAAATTGACACCATTCGACCTCAAATTTTTCTCATTTTTTCAACAATAGCAATAGGTCGGATATTGTTGACAACTCTCATATGAAGTTTCGAAAATCACCATTCCCGTGTTAAACCAGTGGAAACTAATAGGTTTGTCGCAAGTCATATGACAGAATATCCATCCATCCAAGTTCTCCCAAAAATACAAGTAAGGAAACAAATGGAATTTGCAAATTTTGTTTAACAAAAAAGGATATGTTTCTCGACGTTCATCAACAAAGTTATAGGTCTCAACAAGAAACCGCTCCCTTTTAAATAACACAAGAGGTGAAAATGATTTTCAAAAATGACCTTGAAGTTCTGTAACTTAATGTTCACAACTTAATTAACACTTGCAAATGAGACAATTCAATTTTCTATATAATCAAAAATGTTTGGTGAAGTATTTACTGAATAGATATCCAGAAATTTGATTTACCCCGAAACCAACATTTCCCACTGGCTTACATTGGACTGGCATTATTCAAAAATTCATCAAAGTCATCAATTTTTAACTTATTGTGGTTGAAAGAAAATTAGTGGCATTGGAAATGAAGTCAAGTAACATATTTCCCCCTTTATCATAAGTTTTTAATTTTTAAATACTAACATTTGAAATAAAGTGAATTGAATTGAATTGAATTGGATTTACATCGCTGTAATGAAAATGAAAACTCGAACATCAAGAAGCTTTAACACGTAGTCCAATGAGGGAGTTAGGGTTGCCAAACTTATTGAGGGGAGTGTACCTCATATTAATTTATGTTCAAGACATTCAAAGAATTATGATATCAAACCTCATAACATTTTGACCAAAGCAAATGTTCATTTCTGAAATGCATGACTCGTCTGTACCTATAGCTTATAAATAACTGTGCAGTTAAATATAGGTCGGATTAAACGTCGTTCGAACATAGGAAAGGTAAACAACTTATCCCTAAACAAAATTAGATTTTACAAAGCATTCACCTAATCAATGTCCAGGGTAACGGATTAACGTTCTTAAATTTGATTGCATTCAACTTTGTAACACAATAATGAGATTGGTTTTCAATAATTTGTAATGTTGCATTGATTAATTGTATAATATCGGTGTTTTCCATAGCGTTGACTTCAAACGATTCCATTGATACTTCTATTTCGGACGTGCGTGTACATTTGAATGACTATGGTATAAATAGTCCATAAATAAAAATGGTTATATTGCGTGAATTTATTTTCATTATGATTACATATATTTACGAGAGTCAGTTTTGTGGTCAAAGTTTGGGAAAGAGAAGGATTTTCCCGGAGCATATTCATAAAATGGAATATATCTGATTTTGTCAAACAACAAAACGATATGAAGCATCGATCTTTAGTTTCAATTTGTGTCGGTTTTATCTTCCTGTGGAATTCAGTAGCGTTTGCCGATGGAGAAATGGGTATGTAATTTTCTATAAAGTCCCGAAAACATATTATGTAAAATAATTTGCCAAAACAAAGAAACCGGTGAAATTCAAAAATTAAATATGTTAATGAATTAAAATAACATTATATTGTTTTATCATTATCATGTTTAAAATATTTTTATTGTTAATTTTTCTCTTCATCAATATAGCATAATGGAAATACAATACAATACACTTATTTGTATTACATTAGAGAACCATTGTTCATAATTCCTCTCAATTATAAAGTTAAATAAAGTTTATTACATTGGGAAAATCTGATATTGTAGTCTATTCAATCTACTTAAGGTGACATATATTTGATTTAAGTAAATATATAATCATTTTCAGAAGCCGAGTTGAGCAGTCAAAAAACACAAGCAAGCCGAGCTGCTAGATCCATATCGATTGGTAAGTCAACATCCACCAGCAGAGTGTCTGTGAGTGCGGTATCTAGTGAAGGAACAAGTGCCGAGTCAAGCGACGAGACACTAGCCACAAGCAGAGAAACTGAATCGAGCGAAGAATCTGGCGTTTCTTCAAACAAAGGGTCACCCGAATATGGGTCCAAGTCGAGCTCTAAAAGTACCGATCTAAGAAAAGAAACAAGCTTTAAATCAAGCAAGGAGTTATCAGCCTCGATCAAAGAATCGGGATCCGATTCGAGCTCTAAAAGTACTGAAGCAAGCAAAGAAACGAGCTCTAAATCAAGCAAGGAGTCATCTTTCACTAGCAAAGAAGCTGGATCCAAGTCGGACTCGAAAATTACCAAAGCAAGCAAAGAAACAAGCGCCAAATCAAGCAAGGAGTCATCAGACTTTAGCAAAGAATCGGGACCCAAGTCGAGCTCTAAAAGTACCGAATCAAGCAAAGAAACAAGCTCTAAATCAATCAAGGAATCACCCGTAACTAGCGAAGAATCGGGACCAAAGTCGAGCTCTAAAAGTACCGAATCAAGCAAAGAAACAAGCTCTAAATCAATCAAGGAATCACCCGTAACTAGCGAAGAATCGGGACCAAAGTCGAGCTCTAAAAGTACTGAAGCAAGCAAAGAAACGAGCTCTAAATCAAGCAAGGAGTCATCTTTCACTAGCAAAGAAGCTGGATCCAAGTCGGACTCGAAAATTACCAAAGCAAGCAAAGAAACAAGCGCCAAATCAAGCAAGGAGTCATCAGACTTTAGCAAAGAATCAGGACCCAAGTCGAGCTCTAAAAGTACCGAGGCAAGCAAAGAAACGAGCTCTAAATCAAACAAGGAGTCATCTGTCACTAGCAAAGAAGCTGGATCCAAGTCGAGCTCTAAAATGACAAAAGCAAGCAAAGAAACAAGCTCTAAATTAAGCAAGGAATCATCTGTCACAAGCAAAGAAGCTGGATCAAAGTCGAGCTCTAAAAGTACCGAAGTAAGCAAAGAAACAAGCTCTAAATCAAGCAAGGAATCACCTGTCACTAGCAAAGAATTGGGATCCAAGTCGAGCTCTTCAAGTACCGAAGTAAGCAAAGAAACAAGCGCCAAATCAAGCAAGGAGTCATCCGTTACTAGCAAAGAAACTGGATCCAAGTCGAGCTCTAAAAGTTCCGAAGTAAGCAAAGAAACAAGCTCTAAATTAAGCAAGGAATCATCCGGTACGAGCAAAGAAATTGGATCCAAGTCGAGCTCTAAAATGACCAAAGCAAGCAAAGAAACAAGCGCCAAATCAAGCAAGGAGTCATCAGACTTTAGCAAAGAAACGGGATCCGAGTCGAGCTCTAACAGTACCGAAGTAAGCAAAGAAACAAGCTCTAAGCCTGAGAAAGAGTCATTAGTCGCTAGTTTACAAATTCAATCTAAGGCAAACTCCAAAAAGTCTAAATCCAGTATAGATACCAGTGGAGAATTCAAGAGTGTAGGTACGAATGCTAGTGATGAATTGGATTCAAACGAAGGTGCAGAGAAAACAAGTGATCAGCAATCAAGTACTGTATCGCTCGAGGATTTCTCTTCATTGAAAGGTAAAACATGTACAGTTATTTTCATTTACTTATGTTCTTCAAGTGAAAAATGGTTTTATTATGTTCAGAAAGCGTCTGAATGAACACTCCTCTGCATGTGCTAAATCACGCTCTATACACTTTGCAACTTAACCACTCATTTAACCGATAAGAGGTGGAACTCTAAATAGATACATTTAACTTAAGTGCACATGATGAAGGGTTGGATACTAATGAAGGTAATTGTTTCTCGGAATTCTAGATAAATTCTCTCGAAGGGTGTCCAGGTTATTCATCACATATGGGCACATGTATATCAGAAATGTACTTATTTTAGCTCTAACATACAGGCATTATTATCCTGCGTATGACCCGCCCATTCTTGTTGAAACTGGTCATTTTGCATCTTTAAAAGCTATGTCATATCTTGTTTCAGCGTAGTGTTTATGTAGCTGAATTCTTCCGGTTTCCTGGGTCAATCGCTGTTTAGATATTTTATTATCGTATATCGTTAGTACTCGTGCATTCAAGATCGTCCGAAGGGAGGGGACGTTTCGGCCGACCCTTTCCCCTTCCAGATTTTTTTTCAATATGCTCAAAATGTAACGGAGAAGGTACGGTCTTAATTTTGCTGGGTTTTTCTGCACCGTCGACGCTTATATTATGATATGTTACCATGTATCAGAAAATCACTTTCTCTCGGGCCTCGTGTCATCCACACATACATACATACATGTATATTTAAAAAGTATTTGTGTTCTGTTTCCCAGGTATGTCAGTAATTCGGGCATAGTCCACTTTCTTCCAGTCTTCGTTAAGACATTGAAAAATATTTAATCGCTCGGGTATATCAAGAATGAAGCATTATACTGCCAAGTGCAAAATCTGATCTGAATCATGTTATTTCGTTCGTGATTTGAATGAACTCCCTGAATCCACGAAAACAAAGAATTACTGAACAGGCATTGATATCATTCCGTTAAAACAAAATGTGATTAGTATTTCCTTAGAGGCTACAGCCCACATAAGCTTGTTGTTTTCTGTCAGCATTAACATAGCACTTGAGATATTGATCGGCTCCAATTGCCTTAATCCTAGTGTCTGCACGGTAGGGTCAAATTGCCCCCCCCCCTCCCCTCCCGGTTTTCTTATTATTACTTTCTTGCAAGGTTTCTTTGATCCATTATTTTCCTAGCTTGAACCACAAATAAATGAAACGTTTGGCGTTAAAGTCAAGGTGATTGGGGTAGAGGGCCGACAAGGTTATTATATTTGTAGGGTGGTGCCAATCAAAATAAATTCTATTAAACATTGATAGTTACCTTGTTTCCAATAAAATACATGCAAATGTAATATTAAACATACTACTAATCGAAGTATATAATAGGATTCATTTGTACTTTTTAAAGATTTATTTATGCAAATTTTGAACAAAGGGAAACAAACATGAACCGGGGGTTGAGGAGGACTATCTTGGATTTTGAACTGAATCGGCATGTATTTTTTATAAATTCTTATATGATGTTGATAACAACCGTTCATTCCCTGTCTCAAGCCACTTACTTACTATCGAGCTCTTTTACAATACCAGTCATGTCAAAACATTTTTAATTCTAACTGAGATTCGACTAAGTTTTCTACGTTGATATCTACTCCAGTTATTCTCTTTTGACCAAGCATTCCCTTGAAAGATTGACTTTACAAATATTGTCATGGTAATATTCAGGTTTTTGCAGTTCTGTCTTCAAAATAATATATAATATTGTTACCAAATTGGTTTACACCGGCCAACGGTGTGTCGAGTAACGGCTTCCAATCCTCCTTGGTTGTCTACGTTGATATCTATTTCATAGTATAGTAATCGAAGATGCTTTCTTGCTTATACCATCCTGAAAGATGTACCGTCTCATATCATATTTTACATGCACTTATATCAAGTCATTATAATTCTAATTTTGTAATTTTCATCAGCATAATTTGAAGAATTGAGTACTGTTTATTACTATTTTTACTGTAATTGTGAAATTGTAATTATATTTATATCTATTTTATTGTTGGATGTACGTTTGGCCTTAGGCATCAGTACAACATAAATCTTATTATTACACACTACTAAATGTATAATATTATTATAACCTAGACTTACTCCATCATTTTTTTTAAACTGATATCTGATCTATTTGTGACAGATGGCGCCTTACTACATGATAACTCACAGGTTCCCAACATAGAATGCAGTGCGAACAACGAACTTATAGCAGATCCCACTGATAACTGCTTCTACCTTCATTGCTATTGGGTAACGATCAATTTGGAGTTGGACTATGCGAGGAAACAATGTGCACCTGGAACAGGCGTTCCTGAATCTTATGATCGTGGGTTCTCGAACCCTTGCACGGAACATCTTGGAAATCTTGGAAAAAGCTGTGGTTTGAGCAGGGATGTTCATACTATTAGCGCAACACGGGGGGATCATGGTATGACAGGAGTAGATCCGACATCTCCCACTGATGAAGAGAACTTCAATGATCGCATGACTATTAATCCCAGGGCAGGAGAATTACCAGAGTCTGGCATTGAATCAACCGATCAACTTGAAACAATTCGTCTCAGTACACTTGCTACTATTGTCTCGATTGTTTCTTCTACTGTAGAATCTAACTCCATTAACACTTCTAGTGATTCTACAATTGTTGAATCTCCTAGTGAACCTTCTTCAACTGGATCCATTTCCACGCAATCGGGTTTCCCTGAATCTGCTTCAATTGAATTCCCAACCCCTGAAGCCGGTTCCTCCAATTCAAATTCAACTGAATCTCCTTTCCACGAATTAGCTACCACTGAATCAGAGCCAACTGAATCACATTCTTCTGAATTCCCAGCCGATGAAGCTGATTCACTCAAATCTAATTCAACCGAATCTCCTTTCCACGAATTTGCTTCCACTGAGTCAGAGCCAACTGAATCACATTCTTCTGAATTCCCAGCCAATGAAGCTGATTCACTCAAACCTAATTCAACCGAATCTCCTTTCCACGAATTTGCTTCCACTAAATCAGACCCAACTGGATCATTTTCTTCTGAATTCTCAACCACTGAAGCTGAATCCGTCGAATCAGGCTCTATTGAATCTATTTTCGATAAATCATACTCAGCTAAATTGAATTCAACAAAATCCACTTCCTCTGAATCACATTTCACAGAAGCTGCTTTCACTGAATCTGCTTCCACTGAATCGGAGCCAACTGGGTCACACAATACTGAATTATCAACTGCTGAAGATGAATCTGTCGAATCTGACTCTGTTGAATATGTTTCCAATGAATCACATCCCCCTGAATCTACTTTCACTGAATCTGTTTCCACTCAATCAGAGCCAACTTGGTCACACTCTGACTCTGAATCTACTGAATCTGTTCTCATTGGTTTAAACTTAACTAAATCTGAACCCCGTGAATCTGCTCCTACTAATTTAGACTCAATAAGATCTGAATCCGCCGAATCTGCTTCTATCGGTTTAGAGTCAACTGAATATAATTCCACTGATGCCCCTTTTACTGGTTTTGAGCTAACTGAATCTGATTCCACTAATTCAGCTTCTAATGGATCAGCCCCAACTGAATCTTCTTTTGGTGTATCTAATTTTACAATTTCACCTCTATCTGATTCTTCTGAATCTGCATTAACTAAGTCAAGATCTACTATGTCAAAAACAACTGAATCGATATCCACTAATGCTGAGTCCGTCAAAATGGATACAACGGGACCTTCACAAACTGCAAATAACTCGGACGTCACAGTAGGGATTAATACATCTAGAGGTGAGATAAAGAGATTTTTAAGGTGGCATCTGTAAAGTGGCAACAAAGCCTGTAAAGAGAACATTTGAAATAGTTCACTTTTCTGAGCCATCGGGGCAGTGTTTGACTCAACAATGCAAATTGTTTTAACAGAGACAGAGATAGATACATATTAAGATACATTTTTGGTCAAGAACTAACCAAGTTAGTTTGGGACGGGGTTTTGGTATTTAAGAAATGATGGTTAAAACAAGCTTTTCAATTGGCGAAGGGATGGCATATGTTCCTTATCCGGTCGTGTATGGAAACTAGGCAGTTTGGTCGGTTGCGATACTATGGAAATAAGTGTCTCAGATGATGCTCAAACATGCATTTGTTTTAAGTGTCATACTCGCTGTCCAAAGTTGATATATTGTATTTTTATCAGTTTCTAACTGTCACTTAAACTTGACAGGAGCAGGAAGAGTAAATTATATAATGTATTAGTTATTAAGAGGGTGTCAATAGTAGTTATTTCTTCTCACAAAAGAAGAATTACAACAAAGTGAATCTCCGCATGTCACCGAGACCGAAACCTTTCCTCCGAGAAGGAAGCACTTTCGGTGCATTTTCCCTGTATAGAATAATTTCCTATCACATCATACAAAGCGTTCTTTCTTGGCTATGGAAATTATTTTCATTTGTTCTGAAAAAAGCACCGCCGATCATATTTTGATTTTGCTGAAACCTAAATATAGCCACGCGAGGGAGTTTTCATATCAACATTGCAATACCTACATAGTAGACGCTATTTCGCAAATAACATCGAATTGATAAAATAGAACCATATCATAATCGATATGTGCAAAAGGGAAAAAAACAAATAGTGTTACAATACCAGGTGGAGAAAATGAAAAGTCTAAGAGATCAATTCGTCATAAGTAATACTCCAAATATCAAATAGTTTTATCATAATATGCCGTATGTCTAGTAGACATTGCGTGACAAAAACTAATTCGAGTTCAAAATGTCCTTTGATGTGAATGTAATCCTTAAATGTCTGCGCAAATCTACATAAGCACACGAATAACATACATAAAGTCATTTGGATCCTATTTACAATGTTAGGATTGTCGTATAATTTATCTCAATATTATATAAAATCTGAATTAAGATTCGTATAATTTATCTCAATATTATATAAAATCTGAATTTAAAACTGAGTACTTTCAAAGTCAAACTATAAATGACACGATTTCATTAGTAAATTTCATTAACTTTTAGCACATACATATCACCTTGTAGTAATAATCCTGTAATCTGCTTTCAAATTGTAAACAACAACGTAGTATGTTGTTCAAATTATGACGTGATCTTATTTCCAGGTACTTCAATAAACGCCGATGGCATCTCTGCCTCTAATTGGCCTACTTCAATTAAGGTTGCCATAACAACTGACTCCTCGAATACAGTTACCCCAGGAACTGCTTTTTCAAGAAAAACAACACTGACAACCGACCCCTCAAATTTAAATGCAGCTCCACTTCCAACAAATTTGCAAAGTGATGTCTCACCAACGATCGACACCCATGCGGCGACAACGCGTTCAGATACTAGCACTGGAAACGATACGGGTCTTGTATTTGCTAAACAGATAAATGTGAACATCCTACAAAGTGTAACCAAAACAGGCATAATAGGTTTGTACTAAGTTCTGCCGATTAACACAGTGCAACTGAAGAAGTTCTTATGTGTGGCTATTTTTAATTTCTTGGTGTGGAGAAATACACAATTATATTGAAATGTATTATACAAAACAAAGGTACACCCCAATCTCAATAATATTTCATGCATTCTTAAATAATCATAGTATTAATACTGTTCATGAAATATACAACAAGAATAAATTAACCAAAGACACCAAAATATAATGGCTAGATTCATGATACCATCTAGGTTGAAGAATGAATAAACCACCCAGAAAAAGAAGACACTAATGCTAAATTTGAAAAACTCAAGAAATATGAATAACTTGATTTACAAGCAGTTGTACATTTATATCCTTTCGTTTCAGATGAAACCGCGCAATCTGAATCTTCAAACCCTATCGGTGGCGCTGATGAAGGACCTAACTTTTTACAAACTCCTATATTTTTGGCTGGTATTCTTGGTGTTCTAGTTATGCTCGGGATCATTACTACAGCAGTGGTACTGTTAAAAACGGTAAGTATAAATATCTTTGGTACATGTACATCTGTTTTCAAACAATAAAACCATAGTGACTTTAATAAGATGGACGTATTGAGCGCGGGATATTGAAGACTGTTTATGAACGAAGTAACTAATTAATTTTGACATTATATATGATCCCAACCACAGCCGGGTGTATACCATTTTACAACTTTTTGTGGGACTGGAGAGACTGTTGAGATCTAATTTAGTGTGATAGGGGGTTTGGAAATGAAATATATATTTGTTACCCTCACACCAAACTAGTTCCCATAATAGCTACGTTCTCGAAAACGTACTTACGGACTGATTGGACGTAACGTAATATATTGCACTGCACTGACATGTTTCGAATGTTATACAAAGCTGTTTCTTTCCAGAGTTGTTGCAAACGCTCCTTAATTGAAGGAAAACGACGGAAACGAAAATTCGATGAAAAGTACCCTGACGATGGTGAAGACGAAGAGTGTGACATTGGTCCCGAAGATCCATCAGTATACAACAATCGCAAATACTCAACGATTAATTTAGTGTCTGGTCGTACAACAAATGGGATAGGAACGCGTTCCTTAATGTCTGCTACGGATGGGATTCCAAAATGTCATAATGATTCAACAACTAGGAATACTAACCGCAGAGCTTCGGTATCCATTTTGGCTCCCCGGTCTCCCAGACGTATGTCTGCTACAAATGAGATCACGACAGATCAAGCTGTTGCACCAACTTGGTATACTAACCGCAGAGCTTCAGTGTCTTCAGCTTCAGGTCCCACTCCTCCTAGACGAATATCTGTGTCGGAGCTTAGTGAGGGGCATTCCCCTCGCCGTGATTCTCGCCGTGTCTCTGGACGTTACAGTCCTCGACATAGCATTGCTTCTGTATCGTCCGTCACATTAACTGATATTGATGTTTAACAATGGTCGGAATTGTAAAGGTTATTTCAAAAAGCATTCTCGCAAAAGAGAGATATTAGAGGAGTCTGGTGCATAATCAACAATATTATTAAAGTATTTCTATGAAATGCTTATTAATGTAGCCTTTGTAATCGGATACCTATTATATACTTAAATAGCCTATTGTATGTATTCGTCTTAGATGACAAATTAACCGATGGCTTTGTAATTAATTGTACGTATCATTGTACGTATCATTGTACGTATCATTGTACGTATCATTAGGCTTCGTGATTAAATTCATAACGAACAAATGTGTGGTGAATTTTATCGATGCATCCATCAGTCCTTTCTTTAATTATCTTTAATTAATCACAATATTGTATTTTATATTTTTAATAAACTCTGCTATTCAATTATTTCGTATATTGTGCTTCTTTCTATGAGGTAAACAATAATAGGGAATAATCGAGAATGAGGAAAAGTGGTTGTTTCACAGGACCCGTTAGATTTACCAATCATTCACATTCCATAGTAAACTTTACGCAAGAAACCGTTATATTTCAACTCAAAACTTATCATGTTTAACTCAATTTCTATTGTTAATGATTTAATAAAAATATTGCACTTGATCGAGATATTCAATGTTGGGCCGGATTCTAGTACGTTCGTCCAAAAATAGCTTCTTCAGTGTATAACATTGGGAAAGCCTTTGTTAACTGTTTCATAAGGCTCGGATTGTACAAGATATTTGACATACCAATTATTGAATGATAAACATTTGAAAATAATGGTCTATAGAAATTCACTTCTGATTTTGACGTTATTATATTACTAAAGGTCAGGGGATTTGATGCACAGCTTGGCCCTTGATAGGAATATGTACACTCCCCTCCATAAGTTTGGCAACCTTTTTTCTCCCATTGAACTACGTGTTAAAGTCTCTTTACCTTTGAATTTTTATTTACTTAACATGCGATGAAAATACTTATAATATTGATGGAAACGTAATTTGACTTTAATTCCAATACCTCCAAATTTTCACAATTTTTTTCCTCAATTACAATAGGTCGAAAATTAATGATAAATTTGATGAATTTTTGAAAATCGACATTCCCATGTTAACCAATGGGAAATGGTAGATTCGCCGCAAGTCATATGACAGAATATCCATCTATCCGAGTCCTTGCAAAAAATACGAGTTAGGCAGGCAATTGAATTTGCTAACTTCATTTAACAAAAAAATGATATGTTTCTTCAGGTTCAACAAACTTATAGGGCTTTAAAGTCAAAATTGTTTTTCAAAAAACCTCTCCCATTGAAATAACACAGGAGGCGAAAAAATATTTTCAAAAATGACTTTGAAGCGCTGTAACTTTAATATTCATCAAATAAACTAAACATTTAGTGTTCAAAAAAGTTAGACAATTCAATTTTCTATATAAAAATATTTTTTGCTGAATCTTTTACTGAAAAGATATCCTGATTTCTGATTTGCCCCGAACCCTCCATTTCCCATTGGATTACATGGGAATGACGATTTTCAAAAATTCATCAAATTTATCATCAATTTTCGACCTATTGTAATTTAGGAAAAAAATTGAGAAAATTTGGAGGTATTGGAAATAAAGTCAAGTTACGTTTCCATCAATAGTATAAGTTATTTTATCGCCGGTTAAGTAAATAAAAATTCAAACGTAAAGAGGCTTTAACACGTAGTTCAATGGGGGGAAAAGGTTGCCAAACTTATGGAGGGGAGTGTAAGCACAAGTTCAATAAGGGAAATTCGAAAAAAGTTTTACAAAACACATTTGTAATTATTTGATTGTAGCTCAATATAAATGCAGCAGCATAACCTTTAATTTATAAAACGACAAGATAAGGGTTATCAGGCCCCTCATTTCCCTCTTCCAAATGAAACCCTGCAATGAATATCAAAATCAACTTTAAAAACTCCAAAACTGTATGTATTAACTTTTCCTGAAAGAAGTTTGTAATCTATATATTAGACTTAGAGGGCAGCAGATAAACATAAACATTATAGATTTTATATGCATACATTGAAAAAATCATTTTATAAGTGTGGCAGCTTTAGAAAGTATATCTTTGTTTTTAATGCTTCTGAACGCGTCGATTAATTTCTTAGGACCCTGAACGAAAACAATAGAATTATACCAAAACTGTACGAGGACACTTCAAAAATAACAATAAAGTTCACTCGATAAGTTTGACCCTAAATATCTTGACGTACTTCAAAAACAGAAATAATCATGTTGAATAATAGCTCAGATCCTTTCTATTTCTCAGCGTGCTTTGAATGAAAGTAAACACGCCATTTAAAGATATGCCTGTTCAACAAAAAAAATAATGGAACTATGCTAAATGTCTCTAAGATCACGATTACTAAGAAGACCATTGTAATGTCAGATCAATAAATACTTTGCAACTATTAATAGATCTACTCTGGTAATACAAACATATCCATATAATACTCAAAAAAAACTCAACGATAACTATTGTTGTATGCACTTTTAATAAATACATATTTAATCCTAAATTCATCCCAAAAAAACTAGAAAAAATAGAACTAGAATTTCAGATTACTCCTCTGAGAGTAAAAAAGGTTGTTTGTCATTTCCAATTCATCTCTGGGCTACTTGCTATCAAAGTTAGGAGCAGCATTAACCAGATACTTGCATAAGAGCTATTACTGTGTACCACGCAAAAACAGCATTTGGGTTTAGTTAGTTTTGGGGCTTTTGGGTTAAGTTAGTGAGTTTAATTCTTCGTTTCATTTAAAATTATAAGTGTCCCGATAGGCATGATCGTTTTACAAAAAATTGTTACCTTCTAAAAGTACGTTTTACTTTTTAAATACGAGCCTCCGCAAAAAAGTGATGACACTAAAAGGCTAGCGCTTGATATGAAATGACAATGACGATGACAATTACTTTTCACTCTTAACATTGAACTTTGAAATACGAATTGCCTATTGGGCAATGGGCTGAATGCCAATCGTGTTTCTAATCATAGTAATGAACCCTGATTCAAAATAAATTGTATTCATAATAGTCACATTGTAATGTGCTTTGCCGAAAAGTCTTTTCTGTGATTCGTGAATCGTCGAAAATATGCTTTGTACAGGTACCCTCGAATATCTATTTGCATTTAAATTAGTCACCTGATATGTTTCGATCAATTTGTGCGATATTAAGATCAGGATGTTAATACTTAGAAGAAATATGAGACTTTTTTCAGACTTCATTACTGTTTTTTAGTTGACAGAAATTGGACTTTGGAAGGATCTTTTTTATTAAATATACCATTTTTGAAACGTTAAGCTTGAAAATGAAGCATCGGCTTGAAGTTGCAGTTTATCTCTGTGTTATCTTATTATGGAATTTGGTACCATTTGCTGATGGAAAAAAGGGTATGTAACTTTCAATTTAACCTCCCTTTACTTAACCCTAATTTACACGATGAATTATCATTACTACACATAAAAAACACTTTTCGATGAATAAAATCTATTGAAATGGTTGAATTTTGATGTTGTCAGTTTGCATTATGCAAATAACAAAGAGCTATGACATCATGATATGCATAGTACATCTGAGAGGTATGACATCATGATATGCATAGTACATCTGAGAGTAATGGCATCATGATATTCATAGTACATCTGAGAGGTATGGCATCATGATATGCATAGTACATCTGAGAGGTATGGCATCATGATATGCATAGTACATCTGAGAGGTTTGACATCATGATATGCATAGTACGTCTGAGAGGTATAACATCGTGATATGCATAGTACATATTAAAGGTATGGCATCATGATATGCATAGTACATCTGAGAGGTATGACATCATGATATGTACAGTGCATCAGAGAGGTATGACATCATGATATGCATAGTACATCTGAGAGGTATGGCATCAGGATATGCATAGTACATCTGAGAGGTATGACATCATGATACGCATAGTACATATGAGAGGTATATCCCACTAGAATCTCAATCAGCTGATGTCTGCAGTGAACCCCTTAATATATTCCCATTGCCCTCCAGGCTGCGGGAAATATATTGAGGTAAAGATGAACATGTATTCACCTCTGAGTGAATAGAATGGAATATTTGGTACATATTGTTTTGCGGACATCTGATAGACATGTTCAGGACATCCCGAAATTAATTTCATTTTTTGCTCAAATTATTTCGATCAAAGTGCAAAACGTGGTTTGTTTTGCGCCGCAATATGATAACATTGTAAAAAAGTCCGATTACCTTGTAATATGGCTTGTTTAAAAATGTATTTACTTTATATTTATTTAATATATGGCTACTATGATTACAAAAAAAAAAATTTTCATGGCAGAGAGTACCAGGGGAAAAAGCAGAGGCGACCCCCTCCCCATGCCCGCATTAGGGTTTGACATCTTTTCTCTCAATGAATTATTTTGATATAGTTATAACATCATATTAACTTTCATAACCAATTAATTCTTTAAATGAAAGTGATATTAGTATAACGTCAGATGTTGACACTAAAATGACACAATTCAAGTTATACATCTAAAACATTGCATTTCAACTCTTCTGTCTCATGATTTAATTTTCAGGAGCTGGAAAGGAGGGCAAAGATGGGTTGGCAAGTGCAGATACTGAGTCATCAGGTACAAGTGAGGAAACAAAAGATCAGTCAAGATCTGAAAGTGCTGCTATCGGGGAAACAAGCGTTAAGACAAGTAAGGTGTCTTCAGGCACAAATACACAGATAAGCAAACAATCAACGGATAAGTCTAGCAAGGAATCATCAGGCAAAAGCAAAGAGACTGATCCTAAGTCGAGCTCTAAAAGTACAAAGCCAAGCGAAGAATCATTGGATGAGTCTAGCAAGGAATCATCAGGCAAAAGCAAAGATACAGATCCTAAGTCGAGCTCTAAAAGTACAAAGGCAAGCAAAGAATCAACGGATAAGTCTAGCAAGGAGTCATCAGGCGAAAGCAAAGAGACACATTCTAAATCAAGCTCGGGAAGTACAAAGGCAAGCAAAGAATCGACGGATACGTTTAGCAAGGAGTCATCAGGCGAAAGCAAAGACACTGATCCTAAGTCGAGCTCTAAAAGTACAAAGGCAGGCAAAGAATCAACGGATAAGTCTAGCAAGGAGTCATCAGGCAAAAGCAAAGAGACTGATCCTAAGTCGAGCTCGAAAAGTACAAAGGCAAGCAAAGAATCAACGGATAAGTCTAGCAATGAGTCATCAGGCAAAAGCAAAGAGACTGATCTTAAGTCGAGCTCGAAAAGTACAAAGGCAAGCAAAGAATCAATGGATAAGTCTAGCAAGGAGTCGTCAGGCGAAAGCAAAGAGACTGTTCCTAAGTCGAGCTCTAAAAGTACAAAGGCAAGCAAAGAATCAGCGGATAAGTCTAGAAAGGAGGCATTGGGCACAAGCAAAGAGACTGATTCGAAATCAAGCTCTGAAAGTACAAAGGCAAGCAAAGAATCAATGGACAAGTCTACCAAGGAGTCATCAGGCACAAGCAAAGAGACTGATTCGAAATCAAGCTCTGGAAGTACAAAGGCAAGCAAAGAATCGAAGGATGAGTCTAGAAAGGAGGCATTGGGCACAAGCAAAGAGACTGATTCGAAATCAAGCTCTGGAAGTACAAAGGCAAGCAAGGAATCGACGGATACATTTAGCAAGGAGTCATCAGGCGAAAGCAAAGAGACTGATCCTAAGTCGAGCTCTAAAAGTACAAAGCCAAGCAAAGAATCAACGGATAAGTCTACCAAGGAGTCATCAGGCGAAAGCAAAGAGACACATTCTAAATCAAGCTCTGGAAGTACAAAGGCAAGCAAAGAATCAACGGATACGTTTAGCAAGGAGTCATCGGGCGAAAGCAAAGAGACTGACCCTAAGTCGAGCTCTAAAAGTACAAAGGCAAGCAAAGAATCAAAGGATAAGTCTACCAAGGAGTCATCAGGCGAAAGCAAAGAGACTGATCCTAAGTCGAGCTCTAAAAGTACAAAGGCAAGCAAAGAATCAACGGATAAGTTTACCAAGGAGTCATCAAGCGAAAGCAAAGAGACACATTCTAAATCAAGCTCTGGAAGTACAAAGGCAAGCCAAGAATCAACGGATACGTTTAGCAAGAAGTCATCGGGCGAAAGCAAAGAGACTGACCCTAAGTCGAGCTCTAAAAGTACAAAGGCAAGCAAAGAATCAAAGGATAAGTCTACCAAGGAGTCATCAGGCACAAGCAAAGAGACTGATTCTAAATCAAGCTCTGGAAGTACAAAGGCAAGGAAAGAATCAACGGATACGTTTAGCAAGGAGTCATCAGGCGAAAGCAAAGAGACTGACCCTAAGTCGAGCTCTAAAAGTACAAAGGCAAGCAAAGAATCAAAGGATACGTCTACCAAGGAGTCATCAGGCGAAAGCAAAGAGACTGATCCTAAGTCGAGCTCTAAAAGTACAAAGGCAAGCAAAGAATCAACGGATAAGTTTACCAAGGAGTCATCAAGCGAAAGCAAAGAGACACATTCTAAATCAAGCTCTGGAAGTACAAAGGCAAACCAAGAATCAACGGATACGTTTAGCAAGGAGTCATCAGGCGAAAGCAAAGAGACAGATCCTAAGTTGAGCTCTAAAAGTACAAAGGCAAGCAAAGAATCAAAGGATAAGTCTACCAAGGAGTCATCAGGCGAAAGCAAAGAGACTGATCCTAAGTCGAGCTCTAAAAGTACAAAGGCAAGCAAAGAATCAACGGATAAGTCTACCAAGGAGTCATCAGGCACAAGCAAAGAGACTGATTCTAAATCAAGCTCTGGAAGTACAAAGGCAAGGAAAGAATCAACGGATACGTTTAGCAAGGAGTCATCAGGCGAAAGCAAAGAGACTGACCCTAAGTCGAGCTCTAAAAGTACAAAGGCAAGCAAAGAATCAAAGGATACGTCTACCAAGGAGTCATCAGGCGAAAGCAAAGAGACTGATCCTAAGTCGAGCTCTATAAGTACAAAGGCAAGCAAAGAATCAACGGATAAGTTTACCAAGGAGTCATCAAGCGAAAGCAAAGAGACACATTCTAAATCAAGCTCTGGAAGTACAAAGGCAAACCAAGAATCAACGGATACGTTTAGCAAGGAGTCATCAGGCGAAAGCAAAGAGACAGATCCTAAGTTGAGCTCTAAAAGTACAAAGGCAAGCAAAGAATCAAAGGATAAGTCTACCAAGGAGTCATCAGGCGAAAGCAAAGAGACTGATCCTAAGTCGAGCTCTAAAAGTACAAAGGCAAGCAAAGAATCAACGGATAAGTCTACCAAGGACTCATCAAGCGAAAGCAAAGAGACACATTCTAAATCAAGCTCTGGAAGTACAAAGGCAAGGAAAGAATCAACGGATACGTTTAGCAAGGAGTCATCAGGCGAAAGCAAAGAGACTGGTCCTAAGTCGAGCTCTAAAAGTACAAAGGCAAGCAAAGAATCAAAGGATAAGTCTACCAAGGAGTCATCAGGCGAAAGCAAAGAGACTGATCCTAAGTCGAGCTCTAAAACTACAAAGACGAGCAAAGAATCAACGGATACGTTTAGCAAGGAGTCATCAGGCGAAAGCAAAGAGATGCATTCTAAATCAAGCTCTGGAAGTACAAAGGCAAGCAAAGAATCAACGGATAAGTCTAGCAAGGAGTCATCAGGCGAAAGCAAAGAGACTGATCCTAAGTCGAGCTCTAAAAGTACAAAGGCAAGCAAAGAATCAACGGATAAGTCTACCAAGGAGTCATCAGGCACAAGCAAAGAGACTGATTCTAAATCAACTTCTATAAGTACAAAGGCAAGCAAAGAATCAACGGATAAGTCTAGCAAGGAATCATCAGTCAAAAGCAAAGAGACGGATCCTAAATCAAGCTCTAAAAGTATAGACGCAAGTAAAGAATCAACAGATAAGTCTAGTAAGGAGTCTTCAGGCACAGGCAAAGATATTGATTTTAAGTCAAGCTTTAAAAGCACAAAGGCAAGGAAAGAATCGACGAATGCGTCTAGTAAGGAGTCATCGGGCAAAAGCAAAGAGAATGATTCTAAATCCACCTCCAAAAGTACAACGACAAGCAAAGTATCAAGCACAACGTCCAGTAAAGCGTCAACAGGCACAAGCAAAGACGATAAATCTGAGCCAAGCTCCAAGAGTAATGCATCAAGCAAGGAGACAAGCGCAAAGTCGAACAAGAAATCATCGGGCAAAAGCAAAGAGACTGATTCCAAGTCAAGTTCTAAAAGTATCAATGTAAGCAAGGAAATAAGCGCGATATCAAATAGCGAGTCATCATCTGGATCATCAGTCTCTGAAGTAAATATAAGTACTGAAGGTATAACTAGTGAGTATTTGGATTCAGACAAGGCCTCTGAAGTAACAAGTGAGACGACAAGTTCAGAAGGGAATAAAGAAAGCTACGAAGACCCTTCATTAAAAGGTAAAATTGTATATTTAGTTTTGAAAGTGATATAGGTATTTTACAGTATTGGCATTAGACTACCTTTAATCTGTATATAAATAATACTATATCTAAAAAAAATGTATACCATGGAAAATCCATTTAATCGTTAACGGAAGTTTTAAAGGCTCAATAAAAAATATGCAGTCTTGTTTTAATAAGTTGTCGCTCAGATCACAAGCACAATATTTGCATAAAATATTTGGATATAGATATTTTATTTAGATAAGTAGAAACAGGGTGTCTGGAAAGTAAAGATACAAATACTCTAATGTTAAGAGGTTTGTTTTGTTTACAATGGGCCATATATTTCCCTGATAATGTCCCAATATTGGACATTCATTAATAAATCCCTTAAAGCAATATTTTTTAGAAGTTCAACATAAAAATGAGTTTTGGCTGGAAGCCAATGTTTTCAGCAATCTTAGAGATGGACACTGGACAGCAGTGGTTTTGTCAGGAATCTCCATCAAATGCACCACAAATCTTTAGATAATAGTGGAAAATACATAATACTGGATAACAGTAGTAATGTCAGATGACCAAATAATGTAACAGTAATAGTTCCTTTGCTGTTGTGGTACATAACTTGATGCATAATATGAAGAGATGATGGAGTGTCAATATGATATGAGCAGGAGAAATGAATTATAAAACACAATTGTGACGCTGCTCCACATACCCGCGTTACCATAACAACCATAACTTTTTTTATTTTGAAACAATTTGACATGACAGTTGCAGGATAAATTGTTTTAATGTCATTCTACAAGCTGTAGTATTTTCATCTCACAATATGTAAATCTATTAAAATTAGAGCGTTTGTTTCTTTACTTTCCGGACACCCTGTATAGTGACAATGGAGAGAAGAAGTTTATAAGACAAAATTTCTACTGTTTAAGAAATCTTAGTAAAATTGTTTATCGATGTAGTTCAATCAACAGTTGTGCCTGAGTTAGCACCGGTGGCGTCAGTTGACCTAACATTAGAGATGACATCATCGACTGCTGGAAAATATGTATTCACGGAATTGCCAACAAGCGACAAAACTACTACTCCAAGAGTTATCATCGGTGAAAATTATGGTATTGTATCTGGAGCGATACAATCAACGCCCCCTGCGTTCAGCAACACTGAGACTTCACCTACAATTTCAAGCACTATTAGATTTAATCCTAGATCGAATTCTAGTCCTATTCAAACAACTACAACCGGATCTAACCCCATTGAATCTACTTTCACTGCATCTAGTAGCATTGAGCCCTCTCCTACTGAATATAATACTATCCAATCTATTCAAACCATTGTGTCTAGCGACACTGGACGATCTCAAATGGATTCTAGACTTATTCTATCAACTCCAATGAAATTTAGTGCTACTAAATCTACTTCCAATGCAGCAACTAACAAAAAGTCGTCATCTACTCAGTTTAGCGAAATTCTATCTACTCCTAGTAGCATTGGGCCTTTCACTAAATCAAGTGCTGTGCACTCTGCCCTCGTTGCATCTAGGAGCATGTGGCCTTCTTCTATTGAGTCCAGCGCCATTCAATCTACTTCCACTACATCTAGTAATGTCGAGTCTTCCTCTACTGAGTTTAGTACTGTTGAATGTACTCCAGCTGCTTTTTGTAAGATTAGGCCTTTTTCTACTGAGTCTAGCGCCACTCGGTCTTCTGCCTCTGTATTTAGTAGCATTCTACATTCTGTAACTGCAACTAGCTCCATTCAATCTACTACCTCTGCATCTAGTAACATTGGATCTTCTTCTGTTCAAACTAGTGCTATTCGGTCTTCTACCTCTGTATCTAGTAACATTCTACTTTCTGCAACTGCAACCATCGCCATTCAATCTACTCCCTCTGCATCAAGTTACATTGGATCTTCATTTGTTCAAACTAGCGCTATACGGTCTTCTGCCTCTGTATCTAGTAACATTCTACTTTCTGCAACTGCAACCAGCGCCATTCAATCTACTCCCTCTGCATCTAGTAACATCGAATCTTCTTCTGTTCAAACTAGCGACATTCGATCTACTCCCGTTTCATCTAGCAACATTCGAACCAATCCAACTGGATCTAGCGTTAGTCAAGTAACTGCCGCTGCCTCACTTGACATTGATCCCTCTTCTGGTATATCTAGCAACTTTCGATCTACTAATGCTGCATCTAGCAACGGGGAGGTTTTCAACATTGAGCTTTATTCTACTGTATCTAGCACCATTCAATCTACTGCAACTGCTAACATTCTACCTACTCCAATTCAATCTAGCGCTAGTCAAACTACTGCTGCTTCATCCGTTTACATTGAACATTCTTTTACTCAATCTAAATTCTTCTGAATTTAGCGATATTCTATCTCCTCCCGCTGCATCTCGTAGTATTGTACCGTCTTCTACAGAATCGAGTACCAGTCAATCTACCGCCGCTGCATTTAGTAACTTTGAGCATTCTTCTACTCTATCTAGCTTTATTCGACCAATGTCTGCAGCATCGAGTAATATTGTGCATTCTTCCACTGTGTCTAGAGCCATTCTATCAACTCCCGTTGCATCTACTAACACTGAGGCCTCTTCTTCTGAATATAGCGCTATTCTATCAGCTCCCACTGCATCTAGTGACATTGGGCCCCACATTGGGCATTCTTTTCCAAAATCTAGCGCTATTCAATCTGTTCCCGTTGTATCTAGTAACATTTTGTCTCCTTCAACTGAATTTAGCGCTTATCGACTTACCGTTACTGCTCATATAAACAACGAGTCTTCTTTAACTTTATCCAGCACCATTCAATCTACTCCCATTTCATCTAATTACATCCGACCTTCTTTAACTGAATCTTGCGCTAGTCAATCTACTGGCACTGCATCTATCAACATTGTATCTTCTTCAACTAGATATAGCGCCTTTCGACATAACGCCACTGCATCTAGTAACACTGAGCCTTCATCAGCGCAATCTTTGTCTCACTCTTCCTCGACCAAACAGAAACCAAATGCCACGTCAGGAGGTAAGAAACAAAGATAATACTAAAATTAGTAGGAGAAACATACAAGTTAAAGCCCTTGGTGGTAATGACGGATACGATAATATGAAGATCAAGACTGCTGTCTTAGTCCATGGTATGACTTCCGAATGTGAAGGATCCGTAGCACACTATAGCGCAGCAACATTTGAAGCAATATTTATGAAGGTGGATATGTTTTGATTCATTTAAAATACCATTTGCTGAAAAAACTTCCGACTTTCGGGTCGAAAAATGTATTTCATAACAAGGGGTCAAAAAACGTAAATATTTTGATTCGAACTTTTATACATTTTATAAGACACAGACCGTTATTCTAAGCATACGAACAAAAAAATTGATTATCATAATGTCAAAATTACTATGATTTTACTGTATATGTCGGTGTTTAATTAGTGTAATTACACAAGTGTGTTTTTCAGATTTTGTTTGATTTTTCAAATATGAGCTAAGCCGATTCAACAAAATTGTATGGAATATTTAGGTTTTTTTTTGATTGGGAACGTATTAGTTTTCTTACCAGTTAAAACATTTTATTACCAGAATTTTTCCATATAATCGTAAAGGGTCTAACAACAAATTATTGTTGATGTTCTATAAAACATAATACAATAACAAATAAGTAAGATTCATATCTAATTCGATGTTACAGAGGTATCTGCATGTTCATATATTCCAAGGGCATGTCTAATAATCAATTAGAGTCATATGCAATCGAACGCCTTACAATTCTTCCTCGACGTTAGTTGTGGCTATCATCAAGTTTTCTGATGGTTGTTTCTTCTTTGACCTTACCGAAGGATATAATCAAATTTTAGGAAGATAATGATAACGATTTTTCTCAATTATTCATGAATTCGACCAAGTCTTGATGGTTGTTTCATAAGCAACTGAGCTATATCTAACTACGAGAAATAGAATTTAAGCTGTAGTCGCAATTAGTCGAGGAAGAGCAATATGCCCACCTTTATTGATAATGTTCACCGCTGAATAAAAGTTCATATCTTAAAACGTATTGAGACCCATTTTGCGAAAAACTAGCATAATTTAAGCATTTGTCATTCTAATATAAAAGTGATTCATTTGTAGCATTTATCTTATTAATACCCGAGAAACAATACAAAATGTCGATACACTGATGACATAATCTTTTGGTATTGATAAGAAAAATAACCTCAAACTTTTAGCTTAGAAACCTAAATCATATACCTTTAAATCATATTTTATTATTTGCTATTGCATTGTGTACTCCTAATTGTGAAAGTTTGGAAGTTTATTTTTTGGAAATTGTTTGACCTCTGTTAATGGCAGGCATCGCAGAGTGTTGACCTATCTGATAATGAACTAGATGAACAATTTGTAAATATTGGAATTTCCTCCCATCAGACACCTTCTCATTCTACTCCTCATGTCACTCCTCACAGTACGCCTGTAAAGACAAAGAAAATGGACATATCACAACTAAGTGCCACACCTGAAGTTTCAAGTATGAGCCATGCTGATTGTTCCACTTTGAGTGACATAAATGATGAAACATGGAATCCACCATCAGAACTTTCAGTTGACAGTGACTCTGAAAGTGAAGATGATACACTAACCCAAGGAGAAGTGTACAGTGCTGAAAGGAAATACATTGTATTTGAGTCATCTCTTGATCAACTTTGTTATCGTCTCAGATGCACATACCCAAAGTGTATTAGTTCCGTGACCAAGATTGAGAGAAGTTATGTCGGAACTATGTGCCGTTTAAAACTGAAGTGCATTGATGAGCATGTTGTGTTTGAATGGAATTCGCAGCCACTTATAGGCCAGCAGCCAGCTGGAAATCTTTGTGTGGCAGCTTCAACGCTCTTCTCTGGTGAGACCTATCAACATATCGCCAACTTCAGTCAAATCATGAACCTCCAGATGATGCAGAAAACAGCATACTATGAGATTCAAGGCAATATCCTTGTCCCTGCAATAGACCAGTTTTATATCCAACAGCAACAGTGTATAATTGAGTCCCTAGCAACAAAACGGGGACTATGTCTTCTTGGAGATGGAAGATGTGATTCTCCCGGATTCTGCGCGAAGTATTCGAATTATACCTTCATAGAGAATACAACAGACAAAATTGTTGACTTTGAAGTTGTACATGTAAGAGATGCGACAAGCTCGCAAAATATGGAAGTTGTCGGCTTTAAAAAAGTGCTAGATAGAGTAATCGATAATCACCAGTTAGATGTCACAGATGTAACCACAGACCGACATGTATCTATCAAAAAACTGATGAGGGAAGACTACAAAGAAATTCAACATAATTTCGACATCTACCACGTAGCAAACTGGATTAAGAAAAAACTTGTAGAAAGGGCAAAGAAGGTTTCTAATCGTGATATCGCTGGATGGATTAGGGCCATCTGTAACCATTTCTGGTATGCATGCAGAACATGTGATGGGGATGAAGTAACCAACACTACAAACAGTGTGACCACCAGCCATTGGATGCTCAAGCTCAGAGAAGGAAGAAATGGTTGGAATTAGATTCTGCACCATACAAAGCTGTGGAATCTGTCATCCTCGACAGAAACCTGATCAAGGATCTACATCACATGGCCAAGTTTTTCCACACAGGGCAGTTGGAAGTATTTCACTCACTTCTGAATAAATACCTTCCAAAACGTCTGGAGTTCGACTCAAAACAGATGACAGCAAGGAGCCAGCTAGCAGTATTAGATCACAACTTCAACACAGGAAGGAAGCAGGCTGTTGTAACTCAGGAAACTAAAACATCTCAGCCCCTTGGAGCACTAAGATTCAACAGTGTGTGGAGAAAAGCAAGCAAGCTATGGGTCATGAAACCAATCTTGGAAGCCAAGTCATATGACTATATGAACCTTCTCATGGCCTTGATTCTAAACAACAAGGCTGAGGGTGTAGTTAGACAGCTCTCCTACAATGTACCACAGCACAAGAACATTGCCAGCCTACAAAAGCCTGATAGAGAGGAACTCCTTCAACGACATTATAAATATACACGCCAGCTAAAGTAGGATGCTTTTTCAACAAGAACAATTTCGACTAGTTTCATTGTCTCCCAGACTAGGGAAACCAGGGGCAATATGACCACCCCTTTTATTTACTGTGGGAATTTCTTGATAAAAGGTCTGTGTATTTTAGTATCAACAGTAATTATAAATAGTTATATTTATCAATGTGTAATTGTAGAAATTGTACCAGATTAAATGCTTAAAGGAACTAGGGGCAATATGGCCACCCTTCATTGTAACTTCATTGTATTTTTTGAAGAACATATTATATTTATCAATGAGAAATGGAAGTTACAACTACCAAAAGAACCAGACATTGTATGTATCAATGTGTAATGCTGGAGATTGTACAACTGCTAAATTAGTGAAACCAGGGGCAATATGGTCACCCTTTATATTTACTATAGGTATTTCTTTGATAGAAGACCAGTATTTTAGAATCATTTATATTTGAAGAATTATATTTATCAAAGTGCAATGACAGAAATTGTACTCAAATTAGGGAAATTAGGGGTAATGTGGCCACCCTTCATTGTAACTGGGCATTTTTGAAAGAAAACACTGTATGTATCAATGTATAATGCTGGAAATTGTACAACACATTAGTGAAACCAGGGGCAATATGGTCACCCTTTATATTTACTATAGGTATTACTTTGATAGAAGACCAGTATTTTAGAATCATTTATATTTGAAGAATTATATTTATCAAAGTGCAATGACAGAAATTGTACTCAAATTAGGGAAATTAGGGGTAATGTGGTCACCCTTCATTGTAACTATGGGGATTTTTTACTATAGGTATTTCTTTGATAGAAGATATTTTGTTTTGATGAATCTATATTTTCATTGTGTACTGTAGAGTAGAAGTTCAAGTTCCTTGCTAATATGAGTATAAAACAATGCTATAGTCAATAGACAAGTACTATAAAATCAATTTATATTGATTATGTTATCGAAACTACATGTATAGGGAATTTGTTTTTCATTTTTTTCGAACTTGTAGTTGTAGTGACATCAATCTGTGCCAATATGGTCACCCCACTTGTTACTATTCTGACTGATTTAGTTATGCTTTTGGAAATAAAATGTGGTAAAAATGGAATAAAGAACACAACTTATATAAGAATAATTGTTTTTTATTAATATTTATTATGGTGGTGTGTAATGAGATATATAGCCAAAGAAAGCAATATTCTAGAGAACACATGCTCCTTACCCCCAAAACTACTTATGTATTGAAATCTTCAGTTGAAAATAAGCTGGATTGGTGGTTTTTAGCTTTGTGTCAATTACTGTTTTCAACCACAAGATTTCAATACATAAGTAGTTGTGGGGGTTACTTGAAAACTCAACCCAACTTTTTGCTCCTGTATACAATACAGTGTCACTTGTAGTATGAATAGCTTCCCTGGTGATCCATGGCTTGCACCATCCTGAAATGATAAGCTACAGTTTTTAAAAAATTAATTTCTACTTTTTCTGGTAGAACCTTCAAATAGGAATAGAATTCCAAAAACAAAATTCAATTCACGAGATGTAACTTTGAGAAATGTCAAAATAGGGATTACCTCCACTGAATTTAGTGTGAAAACATGAAAATAGCACTGACACCCAAGTCTAGCATTTTGCTACATTTTTCAATTTTTATTATAATTTCCATATAATATATAGGACTAGACTGTTCTGAAGTTTTGCTGAATTATATAAAGACCTCAACATTTTACGTTCAAAATCATTTGACAATTTGAAAAAAACAGGTATAGGGTATATATGCAGTCAGTGAAAATATGAAAATTCTTCAAAATCACTTTCTGCTTTGATTTTTTTGGGTAGAACCTGCTGATAATAATAGTACTAGTATTAAAAAAAACTGAGTTCAATTTAGAAGATTGGACTTTGAGAAATGCCAAAATAGGGATTACCTCCATTTGAATTAGTGTAAAAATATGGAAATAGCACCGAAACCCAAGTTTAGTATTTTGCTATATTTTTAGGTTTCATTGTCATTTCATTATGATATACTGTATAACATCACGCACCATTTTAAAAAGTTTTGCTGAATATATAAATATGTCAAAATAGGGACTACCCTATGTGTAAAAACATAGAAACCCAAGTTTAGTATTTTGAGATTTTTCAGTTTTTATTGTAATTTCCATATTATGAATAATATCACTCACACACTGTTTTGAATTTTTGCTGAATTATATCATGACTTTTAACAGTTTACATTCAACATCATTTGATGATTAGAAAAAGTATGTAGGCTATATACATAGCAGTCAGTGAAAAATATGAAAATTCTTCAAAATCATTTTCTACTTTGATTTTTCTTTTTCTCTGGTAGAACCTGCTGATGAGAATAGTATTCAAAAAACAAAGTTCAATTTACAGTCAAGATATATGTCAAATTAGGGACAACCCCTATTGGAGTTGGTATAAAAATTAATTTTTTCAAAGGACAGGGATTCTATTCAAATAAGGGTAAATATAAAGTGGATTTTGCATAAATGTAAGCCTAATAATTGTGATTTGAGCTGATGTCAGGAACTCGCCGACCAATAAAAAGTGAAACATAAAAATGACTGTTGTTTACAATTGTTTATTGACAGTAACAGTATCTAAGTATCACATACATTTTATACAGCTATTTACATGATTCTGGCCACTGAGATTGAGATCCACATCTCATTGTGGAAAATATCCATTTTTGAACAAAAGGTAACAGAAGTCTATTCTTGGAAACAATTGGCAATTTGAGAAGTGAAAGAAGTATTTTCAAGAACATGTAAAATATAACTTTAGACTGAAAAACTGACTGCAAGTTATTTTAGCACAGATGAAACAATTCTATTTATGAAAACATTTATATAATAAAGCAAAATTATCCATTCTATCAAGCATCACATATTGTGTTTGAATGTATTTCTAAGTCCAAATATGTATCGAATAAATTACTTTATAATCTGATCCATAATTAATACACAAATAGTGTTTATATTGTCTATACATGTATTACGAATTGTATTTGAAGCTCTGTGTAATGATGTCCATATGTACTTGAGTATATACACTATATACAATATGTCACCAGTCACCAGTCTCCATATATACACTGACATCCATTTGATGATATATATTATTTCCAATACTGCATATACACACTATATAAAGTCACCATGTAGTTGTGAGTCATCAATCTCCATATATAATATGTTGAACTTCCATATGATGATATGTCTAGTTATTCATCATAATACTGCATACAATACTGCAATATGTGATGATGATTTAGTTGTGAGTCATTCATATCCATATATGGCATATATACACTGAACTTCCATATGATGATACACATTACATGTATTTACAATATCGCATAAACTATATGTGATATATTGTATTCACTATTTACAGTTGCTAGACTCCTCTCCAATGATGTTCCAATGGTGTTCATCAGTTCAAATTCTCCAACTGAAAATACAGAAGAAACCCAAAGGAGCACGTAGGTTATCGCAAACAATTTCAAACGATTCTAACTTGAATTATAAATATTTTCTGATCATGAACATGGGTGTATCTTTTAGATCCATTCATTATCTTCAAGAAAAGTATATATAATGATAATTTAGTTAATCAGACCTTAGTGATATTGAAGGGGCAATGGACCAATCAACATACTTTTTCAAAAATGTTGACCTAATTTTCACCAAAAATGCAACCTATTATTATATTGTTGAATGCATAATTAGAATGTGCTTTGAGACATGTTCGATTTCCTAAAAGGAAAATGTGATTGCTCCAGGGACTTTAAAGATATTCAATTTGGATGACCAAAATGAACTGAAACCAATGGATAGCATGAGATTTTTCAATGGAGAAATAACATGGGGAACACTTATCTTTATGCAATTAAGTTTTTCTTTCAAGAACTATTTGATACATCAAAATAAAGAATAGTAATGCATTAAACATTGTAAAAAATGATTGCATTTTTGGTGAAAATGGGGTCAACATCTTCAAAATGGGGTCAAAAAGTGTGTTGATGGGTTAATTGCTAGTTAAATATCACCGAGTTTGTTTGAATTTATTATTACTGTGCATAATTTTTTTTGAGATAATGAATTGATCTAAAAGATAAACTTGTCTTCATTGTCAGAAAATAGTCATAATCCAAGATATAACCTTCTGAAATTGTTTGCGATAACCCACGTGCTCCTTTATATATATATTCAAAACAATAACAATATGTAAAACAAATGTCCAAGGCAAAATGATCTCCAAGTTGAATTGATTTGATTGTCACATCTTAGATTTAGTGATTGCAGATTTATGTTCCATATATAATGCTATACCTTGCTGTTGGACATGATTATTTTTTTTAATGTAAGTACAGTTCTTTACAGGTAATTACCTCAATCCAGGTCACACTTCAACATCATCTTCTTCCTCCAAATAATCTGCATAACCTTTATAGGATTCTCCCTCAGCCTTTGGGAACTTCTGTCTGATCCGCTCCGTCACACAGGCAGGGATAACCACTCGGTTTTTCTTTCCCAGTCTGTTGCCACAATATATAGGCCCAGGTGACAAATTGACGATACGCCATGACTCTGGACTGGCTGAAAAACATATACAAAATGATCTTAGTTTCATTGCGCTTTATACATAATTAGATCTATTATAATATAAGAGCTAGGCTAGGCCTATGTGAACAGACATTTTCTGTAAACTAGGATAAAAATGAAGATTAGGCTTTATAGCAGGTAGGCCTCGCCATTATTGTAAAAAATTGATTTTCACCTCTGAATATTTGAGCCTAAAGCTCAACAGACTGACTAATTGGAAACAGACTTGTAAGTTGTAGCCTAGGCCTAGGCTATGCTAGGCCTAAGCCCCGGGGTCTAAGATTACAAGTTACAGAGACCAAGTGGCAGACTGCAGAAGTGGAGTCAAGTGTTTTCAGTGAAATTAGTCCTTCCAAAACAAATATCAGGAAATAGTTCAAGAAATACCAACTGAACTTACCTATTTGTCAATGAATTGGGTCTGGCGCCCTTCCTTTTCTTGAAATCCAAGAATCTGCAAAAGGCCAACAGAAGTACGGCTGGATGCAGAATGACGACAGCAAAATCGTCATGGTTTGTAATACATTCTTCCTCTTGGCCGCACTTTGAAGATAGGAGATCTATCCACTGTTCCCCGCGGCAACAGACAGCCTCTTTGGAATCTAGAAGATTCGCCCGATCACATCCCATTTCAAGATCTGTTTTCTTGCAGATGCAGAATTCCAGGACTTCGGGAATTTCATTTTCAGCCTCTGCGTCTCTCAAACGGGCCTCTTCTACTTCCATCTCTCTCAGTTCTTCTTCTGTGTATTCAGGCTCGAACTGGTAACCCTGTATACCAAAGGTATCGTCAATATCCCCCAGAATGTCGTCAAAATCTTCAAAGTTATTCATCTTTTGCGTGTTTTCCAATATTTTTTTCAATATGCCGGGTAGCGTCTCGCGCATGCGCAGACGAGACTTGTGACGTTTTATCAACAATCTGATCAGCCAATAAGATAACGATCTATGATGAGAGTCGATGACGTCAATTATTAAGCCACGCCCCTTAAAAACTATCTTGAATTCATTTTACATGGAACAAGACAAAATAATTTTCATATTTGTTTTTTATTGTTAAAATAATTTATTTCACCAAAATATCATATATCATCTAGTACATACATGTGTTACCTACAATATAAAAGCATATTTGCATCGGGGAGGAATATTCCTTTAAAGCCGGAAGTATATTAAACGGTTATAATAAAAATTATTAGGGGACATATGTAGGTATGCTAATGTTAGGTCAAATATCGTTGCGCTATAGTGTGCTACCAGCTCCTTTATTAGACGTCCTAGAGATTTCATACCATGGACTATCTGTTAGTTGATACATTTTAACGTCCTTTTTGTTGTGTTAAACCTTTTCGTGGATTTATCTATCAGATTCATCAATACCTGCTACTGGTTCTAAATTCTGTTTGAAAGGGAAAATTATATGTTGCATCATTTTCATAAAAAAGCCGACCACAAACTCACAACCCCCGATATGAATATAATTTAGAAATCAAACTTACATTTAACCTTTTAATACTTAACATTTCTTATTGTGTCATGAAATCAATTATCATTATTGGATATTAAAACAAAATTAGAATTAACTAAGTGCCATTTTTCAATATTTCCAGATACTACAATGGGCGTCATGGATACACTTACCAATGCAGAAGACTTATCAAATTCAAAAGCTGGCACTGACACTGCGAATTCCACCAACTCCAACCAAACAGTGGTTCAATCGACCGTATCGAAAAAATTAAATACCATACAAACGACGGACTCGACTGTTAACACAACAAAAACGTATCATCATGAAGGCTCTTCAACAGAATCGTTTACAGATACGACCACTGATTTTGTTTTACCTAATCAGATAAATCCAGATGCTTTAGAAGGTGCAGAGCAAACAGGTTTGTTAAAATACATACAATATGTGCATTAGAAAATAAACCTTCAAACTTTTACCATAGTCTTTTTATTCAAAGCAACACATGGCAAATCACTTAGAATTTTTTTTATAAAAAGGATGCGATGTATGTGAGAAATTAATGGAACAAGCCAACATGACAAACGTGGTCCTAACACAATCAACATTAACAGTGTTAACTTTGAGTCTCAATAAATCAGAACGATATTTCGATTCTGTCTAGTGATTTGTTATTTTACTTTTGCTCTTGTCTTTGAACGATATATTAATTTGCACAACATGTACGCTATTTCCATCTCCAGGTTCAGACGAAGGGAATAGTTTCTTACAAATGTCTTTGTTGGCCAGCGCTCTGATTTCTCTGTCTTTAATTGGAATCATTGTCACAGTGTTGGCGATGTTAAAAACGGTAATTGGGATCACAAGCCATTTCATCACCTTTTAGATTTTTTTGTTTTATCTAAAGAGGGGCTAGAATAAATTAAGCTATTTAATTGGAAAAGCACATGGTCAAGTTATACGAAAAAGCTAAAGAATAACATGTGTTAACGCCATAGACATCCTGTAAAACTAGAAGTTACTGTATAACTATAAAGGATAGGTATCAATATGGTGAACTGAATTCAACAATGTTTTTCTCTTCAACCAATTTAATTATTAAAAACATTCTGTAAAAAACACGATCCTTTATGTAATGCAAACTGATTGACAACAATTCAATGCGAAAAATTATTTTTATATATTTTATATAACTGTTTTTGTTAACATTTTTTGTTTTTTAGTGCAATTGTTTTTTGCTCCTTTCTACCAATTCTTGAGAATGAAATAAAATGTCTTTCCGAACCTTGTTGGAACAAAATGGCATATACAACATATTCTCAGACCTCTCAATATTGTATGTCTGGTTTAAGAGAAATGCGTGTTCAAAAAGTTCACCATATTGATACCACTCCTTTGGAATCAAATGATTGTAACAGTTCAGATCTGTTCTTTGTCGAGATGGATTATATATCACTCCTATATCGCCATTATTTGCGTGCCAAACATATCAACAATACATTGGCTGGTGTATTCTTCTTTTCAGAACTGTTGTTGCGATGGATTTTTGTATGGATGTAGACGACATCGAAAGCGAAAGATTAATCATGAAGAAGATGAGACAGACGAAGAATATGAAAATGATGACATTGATTCCGAAGATAAACCAGTATACAATAATCGTAAATCCTCAACAATTAATCTAATATCTGGTCAAACTACTGGATTTGACAATAAACCTATAACGTCTCCATCAGCAATTTCAAGCAGTACGACATCGAAAGGACATAGGACCATACAGAACTGGTATAGTAACAAAAACGGTTTTCTGTCCATATTACCCTCGCGTTCATCAAGACGTATATCCGTTGCTGAACCAAACGACGCTGGCTCATATTCTGCATCTAATTCTCCTCGAGGGTCAACTGTGTCTGTGTTGCATAGTCCCAGAAGTGTTGCATCTATGTCGTCTGTTGAGCTCACTGATGTCGATGTGTAGTACTTTGACAAGAGTGCAACTTAAGTCTCAGTCACATTTGCCATACGATGGGCGTGCGGCGACCGTAGCTTTACAAAATCGATATAGAAAATCTGCTTCGTGCTACTGATCCCTATATTTCATGCTGCATATTGATCTCGATTTTGGAAGCTACGGTCGCCGTACGGTTGCCGTAGATCAAAGTAAAGCACAGATCCTCTTTTTAAAGTCCATGAGTTTGATCGGCATGAATACGGAAGGAACTGTATGGTATTAGCATGTTATTCAAAGACTGGTGCGTTGGCACCTTTATGATATACCGTGTACATAGAAATGCTGTGTTGAATGTGCATGTATCTGTCATTTATTTTTAAGAGATCTTTTAACTGTATAATATATAATATACGAACACTTATTGACGAAAAATTTAATTTATTGTTATTCAAATATTAATTCATTTCAACTTGTTTATACTCTGACTCAAGGCTGAGGCTCTTGCCGATATATCTTTATTTACACTTATATTACACTCACATTTAATGTGAAACTATCGTTAATTTATAATTCACTTCTGTATATTCATATTCTTGCTCCAGCTTGACCTCAAGTTTAGCAAAGTCACGCCTAACCATCGACAACGTACAGTGACAAAGTGTACCGTAGTACACTTGAGATGTACGGTGTCACTATTCTAACTAATATGACATTTACCTTTCTAATTCCGTGAAAAAATTTTCGGGTAGAGGTCGAGTTTTTCAAAGTAAAACTTCCCACCAACAATGATCGGTTGGAAAATGTTGGTTTTTTACATTTCCTTTGGCCATTTTTTCCCCTGTCGCCTAAGAGTGTCGATTATTTTTATGAGAATATGTTTCCCAGCGTTACATAATTAAGGTCGGTTGAAGATTTAACAAATATTCACCTTTTTGCTGAAATAAAAAAACTCAACAAATCATAAGTGTACGTTGTCATCTCGATGTACGTTGTCCCATTGAACTTACATGTACATATCTGAATTCACAGTTAACTCTTATGTAGACGACGTTTTTTTCATAACACTAAGGAACAGGGGATCGGATTCATTTAAAACTGAAACGGAACGATCCAGTATTACTAATTCATCTTGACTGAACTATATTGAACCTCTGCACTTTCCAGAATAGCATAAACGGGATTTCGAAAGTCATCTTCGATTAACCAGTATAGATCTCTCCATAAACTCCTCAAGATTATTAAAATTCATAAAACATACCGTAACGTATCGACGCCGAATGGTCAAAGAGGGTGGAAGATAACACTCCATGGTCAAATATTAATCACCATTTCACAAAATAGAATAGCATTCAACAAGAGGTAAAAAATCACCTTTACCTGTATCGGGGATACATGAACATGTTTGTTGAACATCACTTGTCACAGCTCATAAAACCCTAATGCGTGTTGAAATTAAATTATTGCATTGTTTACATTTCAATTACAGGGACAACGTACATTGGAGATGACAACGTTCATTTTTGATTAAGATCTTTAAAGGAAGAGGCTCGATAGAGAGAGCTTTTTAGATGGGTATAAGTTTTTTATTTTCTACACGATCATTATGGAATTTTCAGACAATATCGGAGGTGTGATGAATTTTTATATTCTAAAATATTATTGTTGAATTATGAAAAACGCATTTTGTAGAACTTTTTTGGCGAAGCGATGAAATTCCATCTTATATTTTGTACCGTTTTTCAGTGCGTAAATAGAATGACTTTACGTTTTTTAAGCAGCAAAATAACATATATCGTAACCACATAATAAAGCAAAGTCTTATTTTCTGTAAAGAAATCGTGATTCGATCCATGAGAAGTATGTCTTAAAATTGATGAGAAAAAATGGTTTCATTTTTTCAATATTTTTGAGCGATCTCTTTAGTAGAATTTTACTTGTGTTAGATAGAGGTCGTCGCGCAAAACCATTATGTGCAATTTTCGCTTAAAATTGATTATTTTTGGAAATGATTTACTCGACGAAAATTAGATGTCGTTGCATGTCGTCTATGGATGGTATATTTTTCTTGAGTAATTCCAAGGCCGAGAGAAATAGCCCAAACGTACCGCGTTCGTAATTTCAATGTTTTCTGCGTTCGGCCTTTTATCGTAAACTGTTCTATCATCAATGAAAAAGAAGGGTGCGCGAACTTTGAATTTATTCAGTGTGGGGGTTACCCTTCCCCCTTTTGACATGAAGGCCAGAGCTGAATATGACAGCACATGTTAATGAATGATTGGTAAGTGAAAACAATCTATCTTTATAACGGAATATATTCCCTATAGTTAAGTGGATTTCTGGTCACGAAACGTTAGGAAATACTAGATATAGTAACAGTTCAAACAAAGCTTGTCCCCGTCTGTTTTGATTGTTTGACCGGGAAACCAATGGGGTCTTCTCATCTGCATAATCAAGTCACCTTATATCGCACTATTAGAGGTGGGTAACTGGTAAGCAGGAAACACAATCGCCACTTCAAGTACATTTCACTGTTTTTTCTTGCGCTTTTTTCTTAGCTCTCATTTATGTATCATACGTTTAGTCAATCAATTTTGTAGCTAACGATTTGAACGGATTGCAATGAAATTACCTTTATGCGGTCTGGCTACGTACGGCCTGTTGATTTCTACGGGGACCGCAGAAATTAACAAATATTGTAACCCCGAGTTATAAAATCTACGGCTTCCCTTCACTGATATAATTGATCTGCGGTCTACTTACGGCCGCTGTGCGACAAATGTGACTGGGGAGTAAATTGATCTGCGGTTGACGTAGTCGCCTTTCAAGTTAAGTATTGAGATTTCTATTCTAATCTTCACTTAAGAAACATAACATTAACTAGGATGTGGCTCTGCGGCTGCTGCAGAAAAACCGAGTGTATTCTTTACATACAATAATGTTATCGTATATACTAGTTCAACAAGTTAAACCCAATACCACGGCTTTCATTTATTAATCTGAATGTTCTTGTTGCCGTGGTTGGGTTTAACTTCCGTGCTATGCTTTCATTTGTTGCAAATTCTCACTATCAGTTATTAATTAAACGCGCATGGAATTCCATGCGCTACCATAGGCCACCATTAAATTTTTTGCATCAAATGCCGAATACGCACGGACGTTAAACCTAGGGCGGGCCACAAGATATGTCAGATAAGAAATAAGGCCCAGACTAGGTTTAACTTGTTGAACTACGTATATACATGCTGGTTGCCAAAATGTGGCTCTGCGGCTGCGTCGCCGCTGGACAATATACAAAAATGTTTATAATGGACAATTGATAAGCTTTCTCGATAATGTACAAATAACAAATCTCATTTCAAAATCAAAAACTTTCCGACCACCTGTAAAACCTTTTCTATCTTTAGCATCACAAACTGATTAATGCCCATTATAATTCTGTTGAGAACATGATGCTAAAAATCTTTGAAATCCTCAAAAATTGAGGTTATAAGGAAAAAGGTTTGTCCGAAAATTTTTCATAAACATTTTAAAGACATAGACTTAGTTTATCTCGCCGCTTAGAGCCGAAGTGATCTTATTCACTAATACATACACCGTTCACTCAGTAATACTGCATTTACGATTACCGTTCTATTTTCATAACGTTAAACGACCAAATAGAAATCATTTTCTTGCTAATTCGTACTACGTGACTCAAACGCAATAAAATACATTTCTTGTATAGTGATAAGACCTGATACATTTCAATTTATTTTAGTATTCCCACGATTTGTTATGGGGTAATGACCATAGATGAATTTTATTTGTAATTATGATGGCTTGTTTTTAGTCGAGTTACAGCACTAGTACTTCCATTGACTGACTTGTTTAAACTAACACTTCTCCCTACAATGTACAACAGTTTTTAATGCATGTAGGCATACACCCATTGCAAGCAGAAACACCGCACTTCAATTTGTACAGCAGTAAGGTTCGAGCACATGTTGTAAAAGCTACATACCGAATTTTCCCTCAAATATTTGTAAAAGCTGTTTCAATTTAAAGGCTGGATTTGAGATAAGGTATAAGCCTTGTGAGACGTGACCTATATATCATACAGGAGTCGATTTAATATTTTACGCTCACACATATCTGACATAGCCTAACATGTTATAAATTGAGAGATTACAAAATATATGCAATTAGCATTTATATCACAGTTAGCTAGAACAACCATTTCGTGACAATTAGCCCACGTTATGCCTGGGTCACATAGGTGTCTGGCCGATTGAGTGTTTTGTTCAAAATTGTATTTGTTTGAAACAAAATATTCAATCGGCCGAGGCCGACCGATGAATCGCAGCAAATATGAACCTGGCATTATGTAACGTTCCCTTTTTTTACAAATACAATGTATCTTGGGCTTTCTTATATTTTGATATTGGTTGCTTATTTTCACGGCTTGATTGACGCACAAATATTTTGATTGTACGTGCTCATGACAGGTTTAGGCATAAATGGGTGACAACGTCTGTCAAAATATTGCACGTTGGTTGTGTTGACGTGATTTATGACTGAATACATATTAAAACTAGTACTGCTTTTGAAAAGTTTTTAAAAAAGTATGGAAGAGTCTAACCTGCTCGTTAAAGATATTAAGTTGTATTATGTATTGTACACGTAACTACATTAATTGTATGTACCTACATTGTAACACAACGGTGTTGCATGGTGTACTTAGTAACGTTTATGCGCATTAGCAATGTCATGAACAAAATTGAGCAGAATGTGATCCTCTCGATTTTTGTGAATTTCTAATTTCAGGGACTTTCTCTCAAAACAGACCCCAAGTTAGTCATGGGAACACTTTCTTAATCTCTCAGGCAACTTTAAGGTAGATGTGTTTTTTGGGAATTTTTATACAGTTTATACTAATTTTAACGAAGCCACACATTACTTTCAAATATGGACCTCTTTCCAATGTTGTCTACAACTTTCAGTTTTGCATAAAGACTGCACTATTGTAGCGAGAAAAGAGTGTGGACAATATTTCGTTTATAAAATGTATGAAAACGAGAAAATCCAGTGACTTACTTTTTAAAAATAAAAAATAAGTCGGCTACTTTATTTATATATATAAAAAATATCCAAAACGTTCACTACGCTCTTTTCTGGTTACATTTAGTGTACTCTTTGTGTAAATGTGAAAGATGTAGAGAGCGTATGAAAAATACGCCTCGCACTTTTTGTCAGATTTCAGACATAATTAACTTCAAGGTAATATACAAATTGGGAAAGAAATTGCCATCAATATACTCCAGAAAAGAAACATATTGATATGGTCTTTGTTGATTGAACATCGTTTAGATAATATTAGTATTGAAACATCACTGAGGGCGGTCCCAACAAAATCTCTATATGTCAACCTTGCTTGAAGCATCAAATTGATTAATTTGAGTATCGTATAGAGTTCACGGAATGTGTGTGTCAACGATGGATGCTTTTTGTTTGATACGTTTATTTCGTACACTCGTATGATTGATATAATCAATAACTTCAAAAATACATGCTCATAGAATCTAGAATGTTTTGTTAATTAGGGGTACAATGTTTAGGACACTAAAGACTTAAAGAGTTTTTATGTTCACAATGATTATACAGTATGTATTACATTCAAGGACAGGTTGACCGAACAAGCTCGAACATTTAGCACGCATCAATGAATATGTACGTAACATATAACAACTGAATACACTCCCTGGAGTGAATTGAACTTACACTTGTACAGAATCGGTTTCCGTGTTCAGCCTCGTACTTGAAGCACAGTTGAATTTAGAAACATATTATAACGAATGCGTCAGGTCTAATAAGTCTCAGCAACGTACCCAAAAGCAAAAGCGACCGACCCAAGACGGGAAAGGCTACAGTTGTCTGTAATGCTTCTGAAAGCTGGCACATCACAAATCAAGAGTGAGTATGCCCCCCCCCCCCCAATAACGTTTGAAAGGTCGTATAAAGTGCGACCACTCGTACCTCTCATGATATACATAATTGTTTTTGGATATTGCTTTTTGTGTGGGTCAAGTAAATTGGAGCATATTGGTTGAGAGGTGTTATCATTGATGCCCTCCATTTATTAATAGGGACGGAATAAGTCACTGCAAAACCCCAGATGAAAATGTCATTAAGGTGACTGTTAACTTAATCGATTTTCAGAAAAAATTGAAAATTTCACAATCTTGAAATTTTCAAACTCTTCCTGAGAAGTCGTTTTTATTATTTCACATATGCTTGTGCACTGTAATCATTACAAAGACATCAAAGAACAACAAAAAACTTTAGTTTGAGAAAAAAAGTGCCGTTTAAAGAATTTGAGAAGATTTTTTTCTAGGAGTAGCCCCTGAAAAACCGCTGATTCAAAATATCTGAAAAAGAGTACACTTCTCAAATTGTTTTTTCTATTTTTTTTTATTTGTATGAGAGATTTCAAAATTCTAAAGCTCCTTCCATTTTGGGCTATATTAAAGGGATGTTTCAGAGAAATTAGAAAAAAAATGTTCAGGGACCTTTGCCGTGCTACTCTTTTTGTCAATTTTTCTGTCACATTTTCAGAGGACTCAAATTCCCATTCCAAAATGTTTACTGTTTCTATTTGCATTACCACAGTGAGCCTGGTTATATAAATGATAAGTGGAACTAAAAAATTGAGAGAAAATCCAACCAAAAGACAGTTAATTTTGATGGTCAGATTATACTCAAATGCCATGTGCTTCCTGGTTTCGGCCATCTTGGATTTTTTGATTAAGTTATAAGTTACCTTAAGGTACAGCTGGAAAGTAACACTTTGGTAAAAAATTTCTATACCTGCACATGTTATTTTCTGGTACAAAATAAAGTATGAAGGCATGTGTCAATTTCCTTGCTTTTTTCAGGAAAGTATCATTACATTGTCTTCTTTTAGAATATCTGGTAGGAGTTCAATGGGAACTCCAGGAAATTCCGATATTTCACACTTTCTATTTTTCTTTCAAATTTTTCAGACAACACAGGAACTATCATTGACCTGTTTCCAGGTTTACTAAAAATAGACAGTGTAATGATCCTTTCCCGAAAAAAGCAAGGAAATACACACATGACTTCATACTTAATTTTGTACCAGAAAATAACATGTGCAGGTATATACTAGCAATTTTTTACCAAAATGTTACTTTCCAGCTGTACCTTAAACTGGTCTGTATAGGATTTTTACATAAACTGTTTCAATATGGTCATTTGATTGCTTAGTTTTAAATTCAAAATAATCCCAAACATTTCTATTTTGACTGTAGCTTCATTCTTGAAGATAGTTGCCGACATTCTTTCGTTTTCGAAAAACTACAGATTTCTGCTAAACTAAGTTGAATAGTACTAATAACGTAATTTCATCTTATTTCCACATACTGGTCAAGTCGATATAGTAAATTCTAATACGATACGTGAAGCCACAATAGCTACAACAATTGAATATAATGGTCTTTATTGGAATATGTATGGCCGCCAAAATTCATAAATACAAAGAGTAGTACAATAACGTCATTTCGAAGGGCAATATACTGAAATATTGGATTGAGCGCCGAAGGCCCAAGGTCCAAATTTTTCTATATTGCTCGCAGAAATGACGTTACTACGAGTATTACCACCGTTAATGACCAGAGCTGAAATAGCAAGAAAACCTTACGCGCTGAACGATATCTAACTTCTCGGGGAAAATTGCCGATTGTAAAATGCATTATCCTATGCCAAGTAGAGTTTTAGGGAGATAAGTTGGTAATATATATCCCGTATCCTGATTTTGAGGTTTCCATATCCAGAACCTCCAAATCTCCCGCCATATCTCCCGCTTCGGTGCATATCTTCCCGCTTCCGGTGCATATCTTCCCGCTTCCGGTAATGCAATAAAATGACTTTGCATATGAATGATTTGTTTATTTTCACACCTTGTACTATTGAAATGGCCATATGCTCCTGAAAACTCTACTTGGTATAGGATAAAACAGTTATGTACGGTCGGTTTGGATATTGGGTTCATCCCTCGTGAGATATGCACATCTACCTTCAGTCCCTACGGTCCCTCAGGTAGATATGCATATCTCCCTCTGGATAAACCCCATATCCAAAACCTCCCAGTACATAACCCTTATTTATTGACCGGCAATATGGCCCGCCACTATGACGTAACTGCTCATAGACAAGGTGCATTTTCATCTAGAGGAAATGTGGTAGGCGTTTAGTGTTAAAAGTGTTCTGACAAGTGCTTCTTATGTAACTTTTTATGCTGAGTCTAAAAAACCATGTTGGCAAGCTGAAATATGATTATTTAACCCTTAAAATACCATGTTAGTCCCCCTACCCCCAAAATTCACCCCTATCAGGGGGAAAAAATTCGTCAACTTAAAATAACTTTGATTTTATGGTTTTTGTAAGTGAAATACATGGACATTGTATAAAATAAACATTTAAAGTATGAATGATACGGATTACACTTAAGAAATTTGAATAAAAGCAAAAAGTATGTACCCCAGGGGGCAAATTTATGACCCATTTTTTACTTTTCGTGTCATAACTTTTTTATTAGACAATGATGGATGTTAAAAAAATCCATGTAAAAGGCTTAATACCTGGTCTACTAATCCTGCAAGAATCAAAGTAATTCCTTTGATAATTGCCTTGAAAAAAATTAGTGAATTTAAGAAAAAATGACATTTTAGCTGGGACTGATTTTATGTGTGACTATAACTGACCCCTATTGCTTTAACATTTATCCCTCTGTGTTCATATATTTGGCATTTTAGAATAAATCTAAAATATAAAACTTATTTTAGCTAAGTTTTAGGAAGATTTAAGCTTTCTAGCATGTTCAAATGTTAAAAATTCATGAAATATGATGTCTAAAATTGATAAGTTATAGGACTGGTATACCCTCGGAAGACCCCTATAATTTCTTATTTATGAACATATTTGTACCAATATTAGTTTTCTAGCTTAGACAAATAATGTATGATATATCCTGTTATCATTGAAAATTCATTCTTAAATCATAGGTCTGCAATCGATTAAATTCAAGTATACCATTAGCCTAGTATCATTCTACTGGTACAGGGTGTCCAAAAACAGGACCGAAGAAAAGTTAATTAACTTTGTCAATCCTGCATATTCTGCCTCAAAACTTCAGAATTATTCAGTTCATTCAATATGAATTTTGTTGTGAACGTTTCATGATAATCTGCCTGTGGAGTCAAAAACTACAGCACTTTACAACATATGTCAAATGTGGCCACTTCTCCTCTACATGCACAATCAAATCTGGCGAAGGAAGTTGTTCAATTGTCCATGGTGTGACTAAAATCTATCTAGAGAAGTAAAACTAGTGTCAGACAAATTCTCAGATGTTCTTCAATTTTAAGTGGATAGCTTCATCAGAAGCTTTGCAATCCATGTTGGTATGTGTAGGAGAGTCATCAACAGCTTCGTTGGCTGGAGTGGTGGCCACATGGGGCATGTGTTGTAAAATGCTGTAGTTTTTTTTACTTTATTAGCAGATTATCATTAAATGTTCACAACAAAATTCACATTAAATGAAGTAAATAATTCTGAAATATTAAAGCAAAATATGCAAGATTGACCAAAATAATCAACTTGAACAAGGTATGATTTCATAGATTAGTTTGATGTATGACATATTCCGAGCTGACTCTCTGTTTATTTAAACCATCTAAGAGGCTTAATCATTGAAAATCATTACAAATAAAGGTCTAAACAGACAGTATTAAGGTAAACTATTAGAATACCCTTATTATTTCCAGGCTTAGAGTTTATTGGTACCTACTACTGTTTCATAGCTCGGAGGTTTAATATATGATATATCCTGACTAGTTTTTCTGCAGATTTGAACCAATGACAGGTCTAATCATTGATAATACTTCATATACTAGGTCTAAAATTGAAGTATTCAATAGAACCCTCTATGAAAATTCAAAAAAGATTCAAAATGACATTAACCTCAACATTAGATCTGAATAAGGATTAAAATCCTTCATAGAGCTGAACAGGGAAGACAAGGCTAACTTCATTCTGGTGTTGATACATGGACCTGGTCCAAATCTTGCTATACTTCATCCAAGCCCAAAGAAAGGGAAATTAGGAGCTTCATCTCAATGCATTTCAATGCATGATCCCTTATTTCATGACCACCAAAATTATGGAAGGTGTGGCACAGTAAACTTAGAGGAAATGCACTAACTATTAGAATATAGTACCTGCTGCAGTTGAGCGAGGATTCTTGCATTGAACTATGTGGTAAAAGGCTCTACAAATTCAATCAACCAAGTTGATTGACCCCTATGCCAGTATGCTATTGGTTAGAAGGGTGGCAGAATTGTAGGCATAACACAAAGACAATATCTGCATTGAACAGATGGGCACTGGGGTATAATCTTAGGTCACACATGGGGAGTCCAAACAAAAATGATGTTTGGACTTGCGTTTTGAGATTCCATAGAGGGGGGGGGGGGTAATTTGCAAATCAAAACAAGAATCTATGGAAGAAGATAAAATATGTGACATGCTGCTGAAGTTTGGCATGTTTTCAGAAGATCCATTACTTAATCTCCAAAGTATATGTACAAAAGATGTACTCACAGAAACAATCAACAGGCTCGACAGTTTGGCCAACAACAACTGGATGTCTTTGTGTCTAGAGGTTGATACCAACAGGGTCAAATGAAAGACACAACATTTCTTGATCTACTGAACAAGCACCAACATTTTTTAAACTATATGCCTAATCCCAATATAAACGAGCAGAAAGTTGTTAAGGCAGACAGGAATGTTTTGCAGAATCTTATCACTGCATATGAAGCTAACCACAGACCTGTGGGCATCAATGAAATCATGAAACATGAGCTGATGTATTTTCCAATAGCCCTCATTGACGAATGAAACATTCAAGCCAACTCAAATGTACTCTACTCCTTAACTGTTTAACAAATGGCATTGAAATGCCAACCGTAATATTTCCAATGTATGATCCTTCTTACAAATTAGCATCAATTGCATATACACCTTAGGATTTGGCTACAGTCTTCAAGGAAGCAAAACTTCAGCAGTGAAGTGTACTGTGCCCCATCTTGCATACTTTTGGTGGTCATATCTCATGAAAAAAGGATTCATGCATTGAAATACATTGAGATGAAGCTCCCAATTTCCCTCTCTTTGGGCTATGGTGAAGCGTATCAAGATTTGGACCATGTCCATGTATTACTACCAGAATGAAAAGTAATCCTTGTCTTCCTTGTTCAGCTCTATGAAGGATTGTAATTCTGATTTACAAGAGTCATCCGAGATCACATCAATCAGTTGCTTTATTTGATTTCCAGATCCAATGTTGTGGTTAATGTCATTCTGAATCTTTTTTGAATTTCCCATATATGGTCCTATTGGATTTAAATTGCCAAAAAATTGCTACTCTGCAAAAACTCTCATTAACTGAAACATCCCACTAATTCAAAATGTTGTCAAAGTGAGTATACGCCATTTGTCAAGAATTTCTGCCTTAACTCCAAGAGTAACACAGAAAGGTTAATGGGGACAGGGGGGGGGGGGATTTTTTAATATGACTCAACATTGTAAAGGGAAGAAAACTCCATAAAATGAAGATTCGTATGAATCATTGGTACTTTTGCTCTCACGTCATGCAATTGTCAGGCTGCTTAGAATGAAATTAGCCTTGTCTTCCTAGTTCAGCTCTATGAAGAATTGTAATTCTGATTCAGATCCAGTGTTAAGGTCAATGTCATTCTGAATCTTTTTTGAATTTATCATAGAGGGTTCTATTGAATACTTCAATTTTAGACCTAGTATATTAAGTATATTCAATGATTAGACCTGTTAGGTGGTTCAAATCTGCAGAAAAACTAGTCAGAATATGTCATATATCAAACCTCCGAGCTATGAGACAGTAGTACATGTAGGTACCAATATACTCTAAGCCTGGAATTAATAAGGGTGTTCTAATAGTCTACCTTAATACTGTTAGTTTAGGCCTTTATTTGTAATGGTTTTCAATGATTAAGCCTCTTAGATGATTAAAATCACCAGAAAGTCAGCTTGGAATATGTCATACATCAAACAACTAATCTATGAAATCATAGCTAGTTCAATTATGCTCATACCAGTAGAATGATACTAATGGTATACATGAATTTAATCGATTGCAGACCTATGATTTAAGAATGAATTTTCAATGATAACACTTAAAAGATTGTTCAAACCACCAGAAAGCCAAGCCAGGATATATCATACATCATTTGTCTAAGCTAGAAAACTAATATTGGTACAAATATGTTCATAAATAAGAAATTATAAGGGTCTTCCAATTACGGTATATGTATAACTTATCAATTTTAGACATCATATTTCATGAATTTTTAATAGTTTAACATGATAAAAAGCTTAAATCTTCCTAAAACTTTGCTAAAATAAGTTTTATATTTTAGATTTATTCTAAAATGCTAAATATATGAACACAGAGGGATAAATGTTAAAGCAATAGGGGTCAGTTATAGTCACACATAAAATCAGTCCCAGCTAAAATGTCATTTTTTCTTAAATTCACTAATTTTTTTCAAGGCAATTATCAAATAAATTACTTTGATTCTTGCAGGATTAGTAGACCAGGTATTATGCCTTTTACATGGATTTTTTTAGCATCCATCATTGTCTAATAAAAAAGTTATGACACGAAAAATAAAAAATGGGTCATAAATTTGCCCCCTGGGGTACATACTTTTTGCTTTTATTCAAATTTCTTAAGGGTAATCCATATCATTCATACTTCAAATGTTTATTTTATACAATGTCCATGTATTTCACTTACAAAAACCATAAAATCAAAGTTAATTTAGGTTGAAGAATTTTTTCCCCCTGATAGGGGTGAATTTTGGGGGTAGGGGGACTAACATGGTATTTTAAGGGTTAAATAATCATATTTCAGCTTGCCAACATGATTTTTTGAATTCAGCATAAAAAGTTACATAAGAAACACTTGTCAGAACACTTTTAACACTAAACGCCTACCACATTTTACAGAGAGACCTTTTGCAGAAAAGCACCCGGTCTATCATGTTGATATAGTAAAATAAATGCCTTCTAAACTAGCACTCATAACCCTAGAATAGGACCGGTAAGGTGGTAATAATTGTTTTTCTTGTCTGTCTATCATATTAGAATTGATTTCATGATTAATGTCAAATATATGACCTCAGATTTTATTCTGGCAATTGCTACGCGATTTCGGTCTTTTAACAATGAGTAGAATATAATTTTTGGTCATACATTGCGCCATAAATTATAAAATATCGGTCTTTAGTCCTTAAATAAATGCCTTCTAAACTAGCACTTATACCCCTAGAACAGGCCTGGTAATACCGTGGTCACATTGCTCCGATATTTACTACGACGCCCGGCCGATTGAGTATTTTTATTCAATTCAATAATATTGTATCTAAGCGCAAAACTAATCATTTATCCGCGTCTATGGTATTTTGTGGTTCATGGTATTTCACAAACACAAAGTTGATCATCATTTTTTATTCATAGAATTTATTTTGACATTTCATATCTAAAACATAATATTGTAGTGGCTCTGGTTATCGAATTATAATATATTACTCGGTATAGGCTTAATATACTTATCTAGATGTAACCAAAATCTTTATAAATCATGTAAAAACTCCTATTTAGGAACCCTTATTATAACAAGTTGGACTAGTGTTCGTCTTCGAAAATAAGGACGTCAGCAAGGAAGTATTTTAAGCGATTTTTAAAAAGGCGATTATATCCAAGAGGCCTAAATATTGCATATTAGAGCTATATACAGGACGTTCAATAAATACTGATAAAATTGCTGAATTTTTTTTATATTTCTGACTAACTTTTCTACTGAACGTAGTTGAGTATTGTGCTGTGAGAATTACAAGAATGCACTCTAACAGGAAGGTGGTACTGGATGGAGCCTAAGATGGTTCGCTGTGGTTTAGATATGCACGAAAATCTTTTCGAAAGAACCACTCCAAATGTGAACATTTTCATAATATAATACTAAGATACATTGGCATCAAGGAAGTGCACTCTAACAGGAAGGTGGTACTGGATGGAGCCTAAGATGGTTCGCCGTGGTTTAGATCTGCACGAAAATCTTTTCAAAAGAACCACTTCAAATGTGAACAGTTTCATTCATAATTTTATTTTGAATCGATTTTGACAGTTGGGTAATACACACTGGTACTAAGATACCTTGGCATCACCTAACATGGCTGCTGAACAGAATATATCAATGATATTCATCAAATTAGAAGCAGCGTCAAGTTCTATATACATGTAACCACAAGTTAATCAAAATAGGATGCAACAAAGGACATTAATGAAGGTTTTGGGGAGGACACTATATCTATCCCTGGCATATATCATTGGTTCTGCTATTTCAAATAGGGAGAAAGTCAGTTGAAGATGAACCAAGACAGGAGTGACCAAAAGCTGTAACTTCCCATAGTCAGATTGATGCAATATACTTATTGAATGAATTCCTATCAGAAAAATTGCAGACATGACTAATTCAAATTTTGGTTGCACGCATCATTTTATTCATAATGATTTAGAAATGACATTGATTTGTGACAAGTTTGTGCGCAAACAATTGACTGAGGAACAATTTTCATTTTGATGATTTTGAATTCGATGGTGTCAAATTATTCGAGAAAGATTTGTCTTTTGATATCCAAAGTACGTTTTAGGGGAAAAATCAAAATTATGAAAGATATTGAACTTTTTGTAAGTGAAACATATTTTTTGAGACACACTGTATATTACTCAACGATCCACACTAAAATAATTAGTTAGATATCTGAAAAAATAAAAAGTTACAGCATTTTTATCAGTACTTATTATTATCGATGATTTTATTTGTGTCTTATCTGTGTCCGATATTTTTTAATTATTTTTTTTTTCGACACCATCCTCATTATCTCAAAAGAACATTGGTTGATTGAGTTTTAACGAGTTATATTATTTTACAGGCTATACGTATTAACATGTATAAGTCCAATTCGTTCGAATAGGTAGGGTTCTTTGGCAGGAGTTTTTAGCAGAACCGAGGCCTGTTTGAAATTATGCAAATGTTGTGGGTAATGCATGCAAGTTGAAGAGAAGATGGTGTGCATACATACATGTATTACTGTACTTTCAGGTGCAAGATGACGACGATAACTCTGGCGACAACGATGACTGGTGGTGCTCATGATGATGACGACGTTAATACGATTTGTTGCTTGAGGCATATCTAAACATTGTGATTGTTTGTGTTGAAGTGATGTCTATACTCAAAACGATCTAATGATATTAGGATTATAATACGAAGTGTGCACTCAGAAACTAATTTTTGGAAATATGTTGTCCTTGAAGCAATCTTTTATCTCTGACAATTGACTCAGGCTAACTCGGATTCATTGCTCTTGTATGTATTTCAACATATTTATGAACGTGAAACTTATCTTGAACTTTCACATTGGTTACATCCTAGAGAGTCCTGTATATCTTTCGATATATGTATCTCTACTGGGTTTATTAAAATATTTGTCTTTTTCTATGTACTCTTTGGTAAATGTATCCAAGTCGTATCAGTTTCAGGTTCAATATAACGAGTTTAACAATGGCGACAACGATGTTGATAGTGTTTATGATGAGAAGATATTATTTGGGAAGAGGTATTGAATGTCATTTGTTCGTAGTAATAATTAGTCTTGAAAAGATGCTTTTATATCATGTAGATAATTATAGCTTATGAAGCACTGGAACATGTTTGGCACGACAATTGAGTGGAATTAACTAATGAAACATGAAGAGCAGCTAACAACTGTAGATAATAAATAATAAACTGAGTTTGGCATGACAATTGAGCGGAGCTGACTTGTAAAAAATGAAGGTTAGGTTGAAAACATGTAGATAATAGGAAATAAACAGGGTTTGGCATGACAATCGTGTGGAATTAGCTTTTGAAACATGAAGAGGCGATTGACAACATGTAGAGAAAAAAATAAACAGAATTTGGCATGACTGTAGAGTGGAATTCGCTTTTGAAACCTGAAGGGCGGTTGACAACTGTATCTTAATACGAAATAAACCGAGTTTGGCATGGCAATTGAGTGAAGCTAGCTTGTAAAAAGAAAGAAAAGATTGAAAACATGAAGATAATACGAAATAAACAGAGTTTGACATTACTGTTAGGTGGAATTAGCTTGTGAAACATGAATAGGCGATTGACAACTTGTAGATAAATGATGCTTGACAATTGAGTGGAATTAGCTTTTGAAACATGAAGAGGCGATTAACAACTTGTAGATAAATTATGTTTGACAATTGAGTGGAATTAGCTTGTGAAACATGGAGAGGCGATTGACAACTTGTAGATAAATGAAATATAAAACGTTTCGCATGACAATTGAGTGAAATTCGCTGATGAAACTTGAGGGGCGGTTGACAACTGTATCTTAAAACGAAATAAACCGAGTTTGGCATGACAATTGAGTGAAGCTAGCTTGTAAAAGATAAAGAAGAGATTGAAAACATGTAGATAATACGAAATAAACAGAGTTTGACATGACAATTGGCAGGAATTAGCTTGTGAAACACGAAGAGGCGATTGTCAACTTGTAGATAAATGAAATAAACAGAGTTTGGCATGACAATTGAGTGGAATTAGCATATGAAAATTACGAAATAAACTGAGTTCGGCATGACAATTGATTGTCGCTCATGAAACCCGAGGGGCGGTTGACAACTGTATCTTAAAATGAAATAAACCGAGTTGGGCATGACAATTGAGTGGAGCTAGCTTGTAAAAAATGAAGAAGCGATTGAAAAAATGTAGATAATACGAAATAAACAGATTTTGACATGACATTTGGCAGGAATTAGCTTGTGAAACACGAAGAGGCGATTGTCAACTTGTAGATAAATGAAATAAACAGAGTTTGGCAAGACAATTGAGTGGAATTAGCATATGAAAATTACGAAATAAACTGAGTTTGGCATGACAATTGAGTGTCGCTTATGAAACCCGAGGGGCGGTTGACAACTGTATCTTAAAACGAAATAAATCGAGTTTGGCATGACAATTGAGTGGAGCTAGCTTGTAAAAAATAAAGGAAAGCTTGAAAAATGTAGATAATACGAAATAAACAGATTTTGACATGACATTTGGCAGGAATTAGCTTGTGAAACACGAAGAGGCGATTGTCAACTTGTAGATAAATGAAATAAACAGAGTTTGGCATGACAATTGAGTGGAATTAGCATATGAAAATTACGAAATAAACTGAGTTTGGCATGACAATTGAGTAGAGCTAGCTTGTAAAACATAAAGAAGCGATTGAAAACATGTATATAATACGAAATAAACAGAGTTTGGTATGACAATTGTTTGATTAGCTTTTGAAACAATGCGATAGACAACTTGTAGATAAATGAAATAAACAGTGTTTGGCATGACAATATGAGTGGAATTAGCTTATGAAACATGAAGAGTGGTTAAACAATTACTGAAGATAATACGAAATAAACAGAGTTTGACATGACATTTAAGTGGCTTGTTATTGAAAGAAAGAAAGAATAAGATTAACTACTGCCATGTGGCATGGCATTGCCTCAAATAAGAGCGATGAAACCTATATTTTAGCAAAATAACAGAAACCGTACATTTCTTTTCTTGCTTCTATGTTTCAAGTTTCACTAATTCTGAACAAAGCCCAGATGACACAAGAAAGCCCGGTTGATTTCACACAATTCTCTCGATCTACATGTACGACAAATCGATCAACTTTACTTTCATGCGGTGAAAACATTACTTTTCGATGCTTTAGACATATTTATTGTAATAAATAATGACAAACTAGATGAATTACTAGAACTAATTAACTAGTATGTTTGAATAAGTTTTAGCTCTTCCATTTCATCATGTGAAAAACCATAGGATAAGCTGTCTTGAAACATGTAGTTCCTGTTTCAAGCTTTATCTTTTATTGCGATTTTGGATTTACTTGTTTCGATTTACTTGTTTCGATTTATGGTACCCCGAGACGATAACAATATCAATAGAATGGGAATATTGGTCATGGATGTTTATATAAGTTATGGGAAATACAACAAGTAACTTGATTATATATATTTCTTATATTTCAGATAGGATCGGGTCGAGATACTGCATATAAAAAAGAATTATTTAATGGAGAGGCATACGTGTTGACATCTTTCTGTGATGAGCACGGGGATGAGCATGTTATGTGATGTTAGATATGGTATGATTGCACCGCATATTGCTACACTCCAACACAAAACTGTGTCAGTCACATCTTGCCAAAGGAGAATATTGCCTATCATATCTTACTATCTATCATATGTAAGACAAACCAAGAACTACTTTCTACAAGGAACGTCGTGTTGATATTCTGCATGATCTGGGTGAAGGTGAAACTCAACAACTCATACCATTCAACATACCACTAACTGGTACTAGTGTGGTAAACATAACAGTAACTTCTGTAATAGACTTTTAAATCAACACGATGAAAATTCCAATAGACTTATAATCAAACTGTATTCACAGTTTGCATACAGTTTGCATAGTTGTTTATTTGTCAATTAAATCGATTTTAAATGTACAGGCAACTGACACCCATACGGGTACCCATACCCATATTCATATTTGTGATTTTCTTTTTGCTATGAACTTTGCATGTAGGTCTCTTCAGACTAGTTCAAAAATTGAATTATGGGCTCTCATTCCCAGGTAGAGAACATGAACATGTAAACCCCTATTGAGATGACATATGTTTCTGATTGGTCAAAATCGAAAAACAAAATGTCGTCCTCAAAACTTTCGAAATACGCTTCGAATAATATTTTTTGTTCATTTTTTGCATGTTGACCAATATCATAACTTTATATTTCACATCAACATAAATATAGATGTACATAATATGCCTACATGAATTTAACACCACATCAGGGTGTAGATATGACATATTTTGTCTTCCATGGATAATGAATAAAAATCGTTTATCAAAGTTTATCGAGAGTATATGATTTTGACCACTCCAACAAGAATTTTGATATGTCATTAACCTTATCATATTTATATTTATTATAATCATAAAAAACTATGCTCAATTGTGATTCTTCCAATGTATGAAGACTGTACGATCGCTTCGAAAAGAATTATCTCAAATAGTAACGTTCGAGTAGAATGTGTGCATGTAGATGTGTAAAACTATGCATTAGGTTAGTGTTATAAATCTTTTGCTTGTCCTAGTTATCAAAAATAATTATCAGATTTTTACAGTGTTTTATATTGCATCATGGCATTTACAGACACAAAGTTACCATTGTACAAGTAGCTACGTTAGGCTACACAACGGGGCTTCACAGATGTACTTACGATGGTACTAAAAATAACACATATAGAATACGATAAAGCGCTGAATGTAGACTCAGTTGAGTTATTGTTCGGGGATAATCATCACTGGTGATCCACTCGATTACGCTGGTTACCAAAACGATTCGTTTCGTTTTGGTAACAAAATGTCGGAACATCGAAGGTACGATTTTTCTTTTTTCCTTATTTCACACGTTGTAGGCAGAATTCCGACGACATTTTTAACACAAACGTGTATCAGTATCATATGTTTAAGAAAATGTACATATTTGCGAACAAATAGTTCAGAACTAGACAACAGAATCGTCGATTTAATTTCTCACTTAAGTTACATAAACGGTTTTTCGAAAAACAGTTAAGATCTGCACTTAAGTGAGGAATTAAATCGACGATTCTGTTGTCTTCTGAGCTATTTTTCTGCAAACATGTACATTTTCTAAAACATATGATGCTGATACACGTTTGTGACAAAAAAACGTCGTTGGGATTCTGCCTACAACGCGTGAAATAAGGAAAAAGAAAAATCGTACCTTCGATGTCCGACATATTGTTACCAAAACGAACCGTTTCGGTAACCAGCGTAATCGAGCGGATTACCAGTGATCATTGTACAACTAAAATTATTTGAATTCAATTTTTGAATTGAAACAAAATACAATAATAATGTCAACATATAGAGTATATTAAATATCTAATGAGTCCTGATAAATCATGACATCTTATTTCTTCTCCAGTCCTAAAACTGTGTATCTGTGCCTTTGCTAATTTATATGTGGTTGAATACAATGCCTATTATGTAATGGATTGACATTAAGGTAAATGATAACTATCACACTTATTGACAGTTATAACACATCCCATCTGTTGTGTTCAGATCACAGAATATGCCTAATAAAATCAAAGCAAGTTTCGGTTGAAACAGAAGGATGTTATGAGTATCGAAATGTAATGAGTGGCTATTGCACTAGGCCGTGTGGGCTCACCGTTCGGAATATCCTGCTTTAAAACTATTTGATTAGCCAACCGTATGTCCACGTCTAGCCCTGCCATCTGCAAAACGTATCCATACTGTAGCGAACGGTGAGCCCACGTGGTCTAACGTAACAGCTCCATAAAGTGTTGTAAGATTGAATTTAATAAAAAAGAAATTATATTGCATAAACGTGAATTTGCATTGTGTTTCTAGTCCTATACATGTATTCCATTAGAAAGTTTTAGAGAACGTCTTCTTTTAGACGGAATTCATAGACATATACAGTACCATTATACAAGAGATGAGCAGTCTGTAGATATTCGTTAATTGGTTATCCCACATTTGCTCCGATTCATTGCCCGGCGGCTGACAGATTAAATATTCTGTTCAAAACTGAATGCAATTGTCAACAGGATACTCAATCGGCCGGACGCCGGCCGATAAATCTGAGCAAATGTGACCAGGTGTGAAAGAAATGATGGTCCCCCAGGGATTGTGGTCCCCTTTCTTAACGGCCCTTATTGGCCCAGATTGCGTATAAGATAATGAGGGAAAGAGTTTAGGTCGCCATATAAATCAATGGAGAGTAGGACCATAATTGATAGGACCTCCTACCCGTTTACACCAGGCATTAATGTTTATATCCATCCTTGTATAGATATGCCTTCGTTGTTAATATTGATTCACTATTTTATAAATGCCTCGCATCTTATGAACTGTAGCTAGTTTTGAATAGATAAACCCTGGTAAGTTCGTAAAATGCTGCAATTTCAATTAGGGGCAATTCTTCATATATCATTTGGACATAAGTTTCAGCCAGTCTAAGAGTTCCCTTTTCAATAATACTGTATGTATTATAATAGTCCCGCTTGGAATTTTAATCCTATTTCTGCAGCAACGCTAACTATACTTTATCTGTAAAATGCCTGTATTTCATATTTATATGATTGTTCCATTGTTTCAGATGGAATTATGATAACAATTTCCATTTGCTTGAAAAAGATTTATTAAATAAGAAATATTGCAGACCAAAACATAACGATAAATTATGATCATAAATCATGATACGCAGGTAAACCGAGAATGTGAGATAAAGGTACGTTTTAATATTCAATTCAATTTTCAATTTTCAATTCAATTCACTTTATTTCAAATGTTTCAAATACAGTATTTTACATTGACATGAAAAGACACCCCGAGGGGTGTATAAGTTCCATGTTTAACTAATACAATATAGCATTTATTAAATTAACAGTCAGGTTATATGGAAACAAAAAAAATGACAAAGCATATAATGCATCACAATAAAATACAAGTAATGAGAAGAAAGCATTTTTCAAAGAAGATTTAATAATGGCTTAGCAAATCAAACTTTAACTTTCGTTCAAATGATTTGATATGTTTTGACTTTTTGAGATCAAGTGAAAGAGTATTGTAAAGTAATGGGCCACTTGTTTCAATTGATTTTCTTCCAATTTCTGTTCTGAATTTTTTAACAGTTAAATTCTTATTAATTCTCGTGTCATGATTATGAATTGCTGTTCCTGGAACAAATAAATGTTTGAACTTTTGAAAAGGAAATTCTGGTGATTCTGAAACAGTTTTCTGAACAAAGCTAGCGGTTTGTAGTTTATGGATGTCAGATATATTCAATATTTTCAGTTTTGAAAAGAGAGGTCCTGAAGGGGCTAGACGATCAGAATAGGTCATAACTCTCAAGAATTTATTTTGCAGAACATACAATTTTTGGATAAGAGTTTTTATGGCATTTCCCCATAAAAGGTTACAATAGCTTAAGTAGGAATATATCATGGAGTAATAGATAGTGGTCATTGTATTTAAAGTCAGTCTATGTCTAGTCTTGTAGAGAAGGCCTATCAAGTTAGAAATTTTTGTACAGATAGCATTTATGTGAGATGACCAATTCAGCTTTGAATCAATAATGACACCTAGAAAATTGATTTCTTTAACTTCTTCTATAGGTTGTTCATTAATTTTGAGAACAATATTGTTTTTATTAGGATCTTTCTTTTTATTAAATATCATATATTTTGTTTTTTCTACATTAAGAGTTAATTTATTAGATTTCATCCAGTTAGAAACAGTTTTTAATTCAGCATTCATATCTGAGACTAGAGTTTCAAAATTTTTATTGGTAAGTAGGATATTAGTATCATCAGCATATAAGACAAAGTTTAGTTTGTTTGATATTAAATGTATGTCATTTATAAATATTATAAACAAGAGGGGACCTATGACTGAACCTTGAGGGACACCATATTCAACTTTATTTTTACCGGATCTATATCTAATATCTGTAGTTGTAAATTGATCAATCAAGACATCTTTCTTAACAATTTCTGTGACCATAATTCGATTTTCGAGATAACTTTTGAACCAGGAAAGAGCTGTTCCACGAATACCATAAAATTCAAGTTTTTGTAATAATATTTTGTGATCCACTGTATCAAAAGCCTTAGTCAAATCAATGTATATCCCAATGCTAGTTTCCCCGATATCTAATGCCCTACGAATATGTTCAATGAAATTTAAAAGTGCCATATAAGTTGAGTGCTTCTTCCTGAAACCATATTGTTGTAAATATAAAATTTCATATTTTTCTAAAAAAGTTGTCACTTTTACATGAACAATTTTTTCAAGCACTTTAGAAAATACACTGAGGATTGATATTGGTCTATAGTTGTTGAATTTATCTTTAAGGCCTTTCTTATAAATTGGAATTACTCTAGCTATTTTTAATGCATCAGGAAATGTACCAGTAGTTATTGATAAATTGAATATCTGAGTAAGAGGAATTGATAAAGATTCGTTCAGTGTTTTCACTACTCTGGGTTCTATATCATCTATAGATGCAGCAGAGTCTTTTAAAGATTTTAGTTGGGCCTTGACATCAGTTTCAGTAATAGGTGTTAAAAATATTGAGTTATTATTTGAATTAGTTTTCTTTAAATTTACCATTGGATCTAGATCATTGTTTATCTTTTTTGCAAGTTTATGACCAATTGAACTAAAAAAATTATTGAAATTCTTAGCTATGTCGAGACCATCTGTGATTTGTCTATTTTCAAGATCAAAAGTATCGTTGATATTAGATTGATTTGGATTTCTGTTTAAGATAGAGTTAATTACATTCCAAGATTTCTTTATATTGCCTTTATTTGTCTCAAATTTATTTCTGTAATATGATTTTTCTGCATTTCTAATGACATGGTTAAGCTTATTTTTATATCGTGTATATATTGCATTGTTTTCTAAAGTAGGATTCTTTTTGTATTTTATAAAAAGTTTGTTTTTATATTTAGCTGAGATAATGATCCCGAGAGAAATCCAAGGTTTTTTATGATCATTATAGGTTTTAATTATTCTGGATCTGTTTGGTAGACATCTATTATAAATATCAGTAAAAATATCAATGAAGGAGTTATATGCATTATTCACACAATTTGGATCAAGTATTTCTTAACCCAATATTTTGTAGCTCCCAGTGTGAATAACGTAATGCGTTAATTTCAGTCAAAATCAAATAATTCGATGGAACAGCATTTCCCTCTATAAACTTATCATCGGTTCAAAACCATAACATGAGGAGTCAAACCTCAGGAATTCCCGGGGATCTCAGCCCCCCTATACTTTAACATGGACAAATGGATGAATGGAGAAAAAAAATATTTCTGATCAGTTAAACAAATATGTGTTCACATTATGTAAGACTTTAGATAATTAAGGACCTAGAAACAAAATATTTTGTTTCTATAATTATATAAAGGGCATTATATTTAACCACAAAGAAAGGGTTAAACCTGAAAAACGAGTTCATCGATTCGCCAAAAAGGTTGTAGAAAAATCCATTTTGATGATTCAGAAATAATATTTTAGAATATGAAAATTCACCTCATCTCCTAAATTGTGTTACAATTTTATATTGATCATCGAAATAATAAAAAACTTATACCCATCTAAAAAGCTCTCTCTATCGAGCCTCTTCCTTTCCTTATGACGTCGTTATAAAGTTATGTTATCCAATGTGTTTATGATCAAAAGGGCACTTTCAGAGAAGCTTTGTAACATCTGTTGTATACAATTCGAGGTGACATCTTTAGGTAAACAGTAATGCGAACTTATGAAATACAAAATACTTGCTATTAGCTAGCGATGACTACGACCGCCATCTTTATACAATGGAAATCGAAGTGTGGGATTTTACACAAGTTTCGACAAATGAAGATTTTCTTATATGCCCTTTGAGTGTATTGGCATGTGATTTGTGACGACGAAGGCATGTTTTCGAAAAGGGAACAATGTACGTTAAAGTAATTCGTATTTGAGCATAATTGTTCATAGTAACTTACCGTTTTCAATGAGTACATGGTGTCCAAACTTTATATAATGAGTAATGAGGAAACATTCCTGAAATTAGGATAAAATTATACATGTACATTTTTGCCCAATCTCGATCAGGAGTTTACAGAGTTTTTAAGTATAGTTTTGTTCGATTTTATTAATTTCTCAAACTTCGATCAGTACGTTTTGTCTCGTGCAATAGCAATTAGGAATGTATTTGCAAGAGGGGGGGGGGGAGTCCAGGGTTCAAAGATGACATACGCTTATATTAACGTAAATCCGTATTGAGATGACATCGTCGCTGATTGGTTTAGCGAGTCGATCGTTGATTGGTTTAAAACTAGGTCAATTTGAAAACTTTGAAAACCAAGATAGAGCGAAGTATAAATATACGTACTTCCGGGAAAGGAGGTGCACGAAGGAGGAAATCGTATGTCATCAATTGAATCATGGGGTGTTCCCACCTTTTGTATTTTCCTAATATTACTTACAGTTTTGCATTCCAAGATGATATGAGCTTCGTCAATTTACCACATAAATCAAAATAAAATGTAACATTTCTCAATTAGTAGCTACTAATTTCTATGAATTTGAACTGCTTATTGGAAAACATATTTTCTTTGTGGAAACGTCAACTTTTTTCGATGGACACGATGTTTTTGGGGACACTCTGGTAAAATAGCTGCATAAACGTAATAACCTGTGCTGATTTGATGAAGAATGTTAAGCTATATGACTCCATATGTCACAGGGACACTAGGTATTCTTAAGGTTGTTTTCTTTAAATTATATGAACGTCAGTTTGGCCATTCAGCTAATGCCTGGGTCACATTTGCTCCGATCCATCGGCCGGCGCCCGGCCGATTCAATGTTTTGTTCAATATTGTAATTCAATTTTGAACAAAATACTCAATCGGCCGGGCGCTGTAGTGAAAATCGGAGCAAATGTGACCCAGGCATAAGTGGGGAGGTATTCGATCAACGAGGATGACACAATGTATTTGATATTTCTCACCGTTTAGTATAAAAGGCCCGATCCCGGAATAATACTCAAGGGTTCACAGGTTCGATGTTGTGTCAACACCTCTAACTGTTATATAGCATAAGTATATTATAGATCGTCACACATTTATAAAAGGGTGATTTTTATTTTGACAAATCAATTCCAAAATGGGTGAAGTTTCAGGATCTTCTATTTGTGTATAATAAGGAAAAATTGGCATCTAAATTTCCCCATAACGTAATAGCACACAGCTTGGCATATGAAATATCCTACAAATGAAACACAGCAGTTCTAATACAAGGATTTATATTGGCTGTTGTACACGTACTGTTTGAACGCAATCACTCCATGGATAACGTTTTCAAAATTATTATAAACGGATTACTTTATCTCAAAGACAATTTCAATAAACTGGATTTTACAGAACTCCCCTTATTTCTTAAAAATGGACTGGTCCAGTTGATTCGCCTGGAGCCGCCATATTGTTTTTATACGGGATGCTTATCGGAACCCTTTAAACAGACTCTGTATTGTAAGGGAAACATAACATCTAGCTTTTTGAAAATATTACTTTTAACATTACACATTTTCTATTCTCCGCTGCACTCTAGATAGATTCTAAGAGGGATTAAACAACATTACGGTCTTGACTTTAACATCTCCTCACTTCAATGATGAATGCCATTTTAAGATTTTAAGGTCAAAATAACCTTCCTTATTAATATACTACTGCTCATTATTGAAGACTCAATTTAGTGAAGACTCATTACTTTTTTGATTGTTATGATTAATAATTGTGACTTATGGCCTCCATTTATAACATCAGAAACTAATAACTCCTCTGTCTCGACTTCTAGGAAGTTATAAATAGGAAAATTGTCCATATACGGGTGATTTCAAGGTCATAGTAATTACGACTACGAGTTTTTGAGTACTAGCATTGCAACACAAATAGTGATGACGTCATGAGCTTAGAGCACACTCGAGTCATAACCGTGTTCTAATTTACAATTAATCAACTGTATTTTTGTACTTTGCGAAATATAATGCTGTAGATACGACGTCAGATACTGTACATCACGGCGTAACATTGTAATTGTTCATTTTACCGACAAAATGCATAGATTTACGCGATAAATATGCGCAATGCTCCTCCAAGTAATTGCAAAAGTTTTAATATTCGTGGAATCTTCTTAAAAACTTCAAGTTTTGTTCAGATTAATGTGCGCTTCAATACAATTCTATATTTAAAAAGGTTGTGTCACGATATACAGAATTAGAATCACCAGAAAGTAGACGTTATAAACCCTACCCGTTTTCTTCTTTGTCGCGCTTTTCGGCCCTGCGCTCTCGTTGTCGCACCGTCTTTCGAGACTCTTTCACAGTGCCCCTTGTCATATTCAACTGATATACACAGATGGGAAGATATAAAGGATTGTTAAATGCATTATTTGTAATTTATTTTAACTCGAATATTTAGTTTATTTATTTAAAGCAATGAATAATAAAGGAGAACATATAATACGCTAACGGCGTAACGTCTTATTTTGTAAAGGCTTCACTTGGGGTTGCGGTGATAAAATGATGTCTATCTCAAAATATACTGGTTCAAATTAAATGAAATTAATTGTATGTAGTAAGGGGTATATTTAAAAGAACATGCTGAAACATTGGAAAGTTTTGAATGTTTATCCCTTAATTAGAAATATTTGAACTCAAAAAATGAAACGTAATTTTGTGAATTTTTCACATGGCTTCACTTCATATTTCTTTCAATGTATGCTTCTTACAGACTGAACTTTAATCGAAATGATATAGTTTTTTGATAAAAATATAGAATACGATATGCCTTTCAGGAATCAAAAAAGAATAATTCACCTTTCAAACGATTTAATGTTTAATTGATAAAAATACATATCTTGTTGGTACGAAATTCTGCCTGTCCACACTTTTTTTGCATAAATATAAGCGTTAAGTGAGCATTGTTATATTATGACGTCATCACACAGAATCTGTTTGTCTTTTCCAAAATGGTGAATTTAAATATTGTGAAAATTTGAGAAAGATCCGTTAAGAAATGAAAAAGTTATCTTCATTTTTCGTTTAAAATTAAAATCATTTTTCTTCAAAATGTTACAGTCCACACCCGGTTTTAGCATAGAAAGTCGCATAATACGGCTTGCGTGATTCTCATTTAAAAAGTCCCAAATTAGTTATTTTGAATTCTGATAGACAAAATATTTCATGGACATACGTGTTCAACTGATGACGAAAAATTGTAGAAAAATATGATTTTGCTGTCGAGATATTGCGGTTTTAAAAGTAAGTACGCATGTAAAAATGCAGTAAAATGCCGCGATGTACAGTATCTGACGTCGTATCTGTAATATTTGATTAAGGCCATAGCTTATGATTTTCTCTACAGATGGTAAATACCATGCGTTTTATGTATTTTTGTTCCAGGTGATCGTTTATTACACCTCGTGCATATTCAATCATGCGTTTTGGCATTTTTGAAAGCAGGATAGCAACAACATTTTCCAAGTACATGCAAATGAATCATGATCGATGTAAATTGATGGCAGGCATAAGTTTACAACAATGTCAAATGACTCCAGATAATTATCAGCTTGTTCCCGCGCAGCGCACTGACGTCATGTACAAATACACTGCGACAAGAAGAAAACAATGAAGCGAGAAAAATAATTCAGGAAGGCAATAGCTTTAGAAGTTCAGAGGTCGTTAAAGCGACTCGTCCACATTTTTACTAAGGTATTTTATTAACTTTTTGAATAGATGGCGTATTTGGTCAATATAGAGACTAAAAATGAGTGAAGCAAACAATTGTCCAAACAATTAAACCCCATTTAGGTAGTAACACAATATAATGAACTATATTTTATTTTAAAGAATATAAAGTTGTAACAAAGAAGTATGCATTATTTTTTATTGTTTTTAAAGAACTTGGCAAGCTATCCTAAATCAGCGTTGCACAAAAGACGATTGACTGTCACATGCAGTGCACTAAAAATAATTAAGCTGATCTAATTACACCCTATTCAGTCATTCAATACTTTGGTAGTAAACACAAAGGAAATCAAATTCTAAATCATACCTTGCCTGTTACACAGAGACTCCACTATAAAAGCTGTACTAATTACAACACCAACTCATTTTTCAATATACAGTTATTTCAACATCGTGGTAAGCCACGCCCTCTCCATCTCTATCCTTATGGATGCAACAGAGAGAGATGCTATGAGTATCAGAATGTTACATCATAGTAAATTCAAAATAAGTTATGAAAGAAGTTTCCTTTCATAAAAGTCGCCAGAAGGCCCAATTTACACTACGCGCCGCATTCCAAGGCGTTTTGGCTAAAACGTTTTAGAAAAATTAAGTTGAGTTTACATTACCATTTTCAAGACGTCTTAGGAAATAAGATCGACTTTACACTACCCTTAATTTGCATTCGTTTAACTTCACTTCTTAAAAGAGAGCTTGGTCTTCAGTAGTGTAGTTTAACTAGACTCTGCACGCAGGGTAAGTTTACACCTGTTTTCCTAAAACATCTTAGAGATATGTAGGTATACATGTAAAATGAAAAAAAACAGTTCAGTACTGGTTGAAGGACGGTTCAGTCAATATAGCTATTCCTTTCCCGCTTCTATATTTTGTACCCGACTTTGTACTATGAATGCATCGGTTTCAGAAAAATATGTCTTGAAGACAGCATTGTTAAAAACATGAAAGAGAGCAGGAAGATTTTATGCATAAATTAGGATTATGATAAATAGCCAGGCAAATAAGTTCTTCTCAATAATTTTGGGATGATATTGGGAACAAGGGATAAGACAAAATAAAGGACCATGCGACATATGTAAATGGAAAGTTTCAAATGTTTCGTTCGGCGCAACGCAAAAAACGGGCTAAGAGCTCTTAGCTAAAACCGATGAATTTACACTCGCTTGTAAAACGTTTTAACGCTAAGAGGTCTTGGCTTTGACTTAAAACGTTTTAGCTAAGCGCTCTTAGCCGAGAGCTCTTGAGTAAATCTGGATTTACATTACATTTGTAAAACGTTTTAACGCTAAAACGTTTTAGCTAAGACGTCTTAGCGCGCTAGTGTAAATCCAACAAGTGGGTCTTAGAATAACTAATCGCCTCACATCTCACATTTGGTGAACATGAAAATCGTATACTACACTCGGCTTTGACAACTATTCCGACCTCATCCACTATAATATAAGAATAGTAGAGTAATGAGTACCAGAATGAATTACCTATCTTAAATGAGAACTAATTATATATAAGCCATTATTGCACCTTAATAATTAGATTTGTGCGAGTGTCTGTCTATTAACATTGGTATTGTATGACAGGTTTATCGGTGCAAAGGGGTGATTTTAGAACACAAAATGCCAATGCCGGTGATTGCCTTTCTAATACGTAGATATACGAGTATTACCAAAGGGAACAGTTCATCTGATCCTTGAACCCCAAGGGGGTCTCGTTAATGCAAATGAATATTTACAATTGATTGTTATTGTGACTGTGTTGGTTGTGGAGTATCGTTTCTTATATAATACAATATTTTTAATACCTGAATAGTACAGTATTCTCATGTGCGTCTTTCACCACAGTGTTTCAAACACTTGCGGTTTTAATCCCCGTTTCAAAAAAGCAATTTATGTACTACTGAGAATGCTCCTCTCCACAACAGTTCTAATTCTAATGTAAAGAGTATTAGAAACTTACTCGAGTGTCTAGCTAATTCTTAGCTAGAAGTAATTTCACCTGGAACACCGTTGTAAAAGGGTAGGAGGTCCTATACAATTATGGTCCTACTTTCCATTGATTTATATGGTGACGTAAATACAATTAACTCTCCCTTATTATCGTATCCACGATCAGGGCCAGTAAGGGCCTTTGAGAAAGGGGACCATAATCCCCAGGGACCATAATTTTTACACCGTGAACTATTGTAAAATTTCTAGTCGGGGCTCAATAAATTTAAGTAATATTCATTAAAACCGTCATGTTAATATTTCATGAATTGAAATGGAACTGGCTGGGTTCCTTGATGAGATATTTCAGGATTTCGTCGAAAATTAAAGAAGAAGGTAATTTGAAACAGTTTCGTTCATTCTTTAACGTGTATTGTTCAATTGAATGCAATGTCCCACGGTCTGGTGGGTTTTGATATTGGTAATGATTCCTGAATAGTTTGGGGACATTTGACATTATGTCAGATCTTTTTTGTGGTTCGGATCATATTTAGATTGGAGTCTCGGAGGTTTGTTTATTTTCGATCGACTGTGCTCTTTTGCTTTCTTTCTTGCTCTATTAAAAGGTGAATCAGATCTAGCGAACAAACTAAATAAAGTTTCGATTTTAGAATATTTTTGGCTCGTATCATACCTTGTCATGTCTATTTTTTAAATTCCAAACCTGCTTTCAGAAAAAATAAAATATTTGAACAATAATGTAAATTGTCTTCCTATTTATATGGTTAACATTTTATTATTTGGGAGAATTTGTACAATTTTCCTCCTTTTGCAGTTATAAGTACTTCATAACTTCAACAGTATATATCATGTCCTTGATCTTTCGAGAGGTATTTGAGATCATAAAGATAATGTTGCTTGCAATATTGTCATCCCTATAGATGTGATTCTGTCTTTAATATACAGTTATATCATCATCGTGGTAAGCCACGCCCTCTCCATCTCTATCCTTCTGGATGCAACACTCAGAGAGAGATGATATGAGTATCAGAATGTTACATCATAGTAAATTCAGAGTAAGTTATGGAAGAAGTTTCCTTTCATAAAAGTCGTCAGTGGGTCTTATATATAATTAGAATAACTAACCCCCCTATCACACAAAACTAGTTCTAACCCGTTCTTGCCAGTCCTACGGAAACGTCGTAAAACGGGCTCAATCTGGCTGTGGTCGGGAAATATGTCTGAAATAATTAGCTTTTTCGTTCTTAAGCAGTCTTCAATACGTCCATCGCGTTCGCAGTTCGTTCAGGTCGCACCACGTCGGTGTGCAACGTCGTAGAACGCGTCCCTTAGTCTAGAAGGTCAACATGACCTGATAACAGAACGGTATGGTCGCCATCGAATTTTGAATCGATTCAAAATTCTAAAATCACATTCCCGTCTGAGAACGTTCATAAAGTTCGTAAATAGACCTTAGAAAGTTGCAGCTACGTTCATTCATTCCGCACACAGTTTAAAACCAGTTTTGAAGAACGCAGTGGCAACTTGTTTGGTGTGATAGCTATATTTTTGCTAACTCGTTCATAAGCAGTGTTAAATACGTTCTTAATCAGTTTAAACCCGTTTGCAATTAGTTCTACCTCGTTCTCAACACGTCCTCAGACAGTTCAACTCGTTGTTAAAACGTCCCTAGTAGGATTGAAGTACGACGGTTCCGTTCGTAGTACGTCCAGCTCGTCGTTAGTATGTTGTCACTCGTTCTAATTGTAGAACGTGACGACCACGAGAACATTTTGAGCATTGTCTAAGTTCTAGAGGACCTACCCGTTCGAGTACGTTCGATGAAGTTTGTAAAGAGATCCCAAACGGTTCTTAGTAGGTCTAGTCCGTTCGTACACAGTTGAAGCCCGTTTTCGAGAACGTAGTGAGAACTAGTTTGGTGTGATAGTAGGGTAATCGCCTCACATCTAACATTTGGTGAACATGAAAATCGTATACTACACTCGGCTTTGACAACTATTCCGACCTCATCAACTATAATATAAGAATAGTAGAGTAATGAGTACCAGAATGAATTACCTATCTTAAATGAGAACTAATTATATATAAGCCATTATTTCACCTTAATAATTAGATTTGTGCGAGTGTCTGTCTATTAACATTGGTATTGTATGACAGGTTTATCGGTGCAAAGGGGTGATTTTAGAACACAAAATGCCAATGCCGGTGATTGCCTTTCTAATACGTAGATATACGAGTATTACCCAAGGGAACAGTTCATCTGATCCTTGAACCCCAAGGGGGTCTCGTTAATGCAAATGAATATTTACAATTGATTGTTATTGTGACTGTGTTGGTTGTGTGGTATGGTTTCTTATATAATACAATATTTTTAATACCTGAATAGTACAGTATTCTCATGTGCGCCTTTCACCACAGTGTTTCACACACTTGCGGTTTTAATCCCCGTTTCAAAAAAGCAATTTATGTACTACTGAGAATGCTCCTCTCCACAACAGTTCTAATTCTAATGTAAAGAGTATTAGAAACTTACTCGACTCTCTAGCTAATTCTTGGCTAGAAGTAATTCCACATGGAACACCGTGAACTATTTCAAAATTTCTAGTCGGGGCTCAATTTAAAGTAATATTCATTTAAACCGTCATGTTAATATTTCATGAATTGAAATGGAACTGGCTGGGTTCCTTGATGAGATATTTCAAGATTTCGTCGAAAATTAAAGAAGAAGGTAAATTGAAACATAGTCCATGGTATGAAATATATAGGACGTCTAATAAAGGAGCTGGTAGCACACTATATAGCGCAGCGATATTTGACCTAATATTAACATACCTACATATGTTCGCTAATAATTGTTATTGTTACCGTTTCATATACTTCCGGTTTTTAAATGGTAAGAAAACTAATATGTTCCCAAGTATAAATTACCTAGGCTAAATATTTCACACAAATTTGTTGAATCTGCTTGGCTCATATTTGAAAAATCAAACAAAATCTGAATAACACACTTGCGTAATTACACTAATTAAACACAGACATCTACAGTAAAATGATAGTATATTTGCACATTATCATAATCTAATTTTTGATCGTATGCTTAGAATAACGGTCTGTGTCTTATAAAACATATAAAAGTTCGAATCAAAATATTTACGTTTTTTGACCCCTTGTGATGAAATACATTTTTCTACCTGAAAGCCGGAAGTTTTTTCAGCAAATGGTATTGTAAAAGAATCAAGACATATGCACGTCTATAAATATAGCTTCAAATGTTGCTGCACTATAGTGTGCTACGGATCTTTCATATTCGGAAGTCATACCATGGACTAACAGTTTCGTTCATTCTTCAACGTGACATTGTTCAATTGAATGCAATGTCCCGCGGTCTGGTGGGTTTTGATAGTGGTAATGATTCCTGAATAGTTTGGGGACATTTGACATTATGTCAGATCTTTTTTGTGGTTCGGATCATATTTAGTTTGGAGTCTCGGAGGTTTGTTTATTTTCGATCGACTGTGCTAACAGTTTCGTTCATTCTTTAACGTGTATTGTTCAATTGAAAGCAATGCCCCACGGTCTGGTGGGTTTTGATAGTGGTAATGATTCCTGAATAGTTTGGGGACATTTGACATTATGTCAGATCTTTTTTGGTGGTTCGGATTATATTTAGTTTGGAGTCTCGGAGGTTTGTTTATTTTCGATCGACTGTGCTAACAGTTTTGTTCATTCTTTAACGTGTATTGTTCAATTGAAAGCAATGCCCCACGGTCTGGTGGGTTTTGATAGTGGTAATGATTCCTGAATAGTTTGGGGACATTTGACATTATGTCAGATTTTTTTGGTGGTTCGGATCATATTTAGTTTGGAGTCTCGGAGGTTTGTTTATTTTCGATCGACTGTGCTAACAGTTTCGTTCATTCTTTAACGTGTATTGTTCAATTGAAAGCAATGCCCCACGGTCTGGTGGGTTTTGATAGTGGTAATGATTCCTGAATAGTTTGGGGACATTTGACATTATGTCAGATTTTTTTGGTGGTTCGGATCATATTTAGTTTGGAGTTTCGGAGGTTTGTTTATTTCCGATCGACTGTGCTCTTTGGTTCTCTTTCTTGCTCTATTAAAGGGAGAGTCAGACCTAGCGAGCAAACTAAATAAAGTTTCGATTTTAGAATATTTTTGGCTCGTATCATTCCTTGTCATGTCTATTATTAAAAATTCCAAAACTGCTTTCAGAAAAACTAAATATTTGAACAATAATGTAAATTGTCTTCCTATTTGTACGGTTAACATTTTATTATTTGGGAGAATTTGTACAATTTTCCTCCTTTTGCAGTTATAAGTACTTCATAACTTCAACAGTTTCCTTGATCTTTCGAGAGATATTTGAGATCATAAAGATAATGTTGCTTGCAATATTGTCATCCCTATAGATGTGATTCTGTCTTTAATACACTTTTGCAATTGGTCTTTTCAATTTTGACACTCTTCTTAAACAACGTCCTGTCTCGATTTAGACAAGTTCGAGAATAACTGTGAATAATAGAGAGGTCGGGGAACAAAACAAACAAAAACAAAACAAAACAAAAAAGGAACGGTTTGGTTCGGAACATTTGGCTTCGGAACGGAACAATTTCGGAACGGTTACGGAACAATTAAGTGACTGTCACTGTGCAAAATGTGCGATATCTCCTGTTTTATTTCAGGAGATTTGCATAAATAGTTTGCAAATCTCCTTAGAATCCCCTAAAATATTAAGCAAATATTTCATTCTATGGAGGGCAATACCTGTTCATCTTTCAATGATTTTTGCGGTATGTATTGCCCGCAGCCCGTAGGGCGAGGGAAATACATGATGAAAAAATCATTGAAAGATGAACAGGTATTGCCCGAACATAGAATGAAATATTTGTTTTATTATATCATTGCTAGACATTCCCTATGATCATTTATTTTAATCAATTAATATATCATTAATCCATAAGTGAACATAATTACGTACAAGTATCATTGAATGGTACACTTTATTTTCGTCCAGTGTAGCCTTGTCAGAATTCCCGGGCGGGCAATACGCCGGGCAATACGTCTTTTATTATCCTAAAATTGAGGGAGCTGTGAAATACGTTATGGTATTTTTGATCACATGGTACTGACTCGACCAATCAAATCACACAATTTCTAGCAATGATATAATAAAGTCAGATATCAAATGTTTAATACGGACAAATTTGAGTATCATACCACCTATATCAAATTATTTGATGGTATGTCAAGGAATAGGTCCCAAATTATACTAATTTAAATGGAGATATGATCAGGAGATTTGCTATCTATATTAAATATCTTCTGTCTATACTCTTAAAAAACTGACTATATCTTACTATTCATACAGTACTGGATATACACAACAGGAGATATACAGCCTATTCTGTGCTAGAGACAGCTTATTTCAGCTTATATCAGGAGATACTCCCAAAAAAGACCCCCAAAACAGGAGATACTCTAACTATACGAAATGACGTCATCAGGTCTCATTGCTTGCAGCGCTAATAAAGTAAAATCACTTATCTAGCTTATTAACCACGACTTAAATATTTAAGCTATTAGATAAACAAATTGGAGAAGCATATCCCTTCTCTGTTGTCTATTAATAAAGTGAATTGTCATTAAGATAAATAACTTTGTGATTTTAACATTCAGTGAGGTAAAATGTATGTACAAAAGTTATAAGTATTAGTTACATTCTATTGTTCAAAACTGTTTTCTATAATTTTATATCATAGTACCCCACACAAGTACCATTAGATTAATCCATAAATTATAACAAACGGATTAATGTAAACTTGTCACGTGGATTTCTAAATAGAAACTACTTTATCAAAGGGACTATAATCTGGTGGTTTTTCAGATTTTATAAACACATTGTTTGAGATAACTAAATTGTTTTTATTAACACTTATAATACAGCAGATATAATAGATAACAGAAAACATGAATTGTGAAATATAAGAGAATACACGTTGTTTAACAAAGGGCATACAGATTGTAGGTTGTATCTGTGTAATATGGAGCCTCTGTTCTCTAATGTAAACTCGATCTGAAGGTGAAACAATGTAGTAAAACCGAGTAAAATTGATGGATTTAATTCAAAATTTGACACAATGTTTATCATAGTGTTGGGGACATTATGCCATCAAATTTATTTAAAAGAATTCATTTGCAAATTATGTTTATTGGAACTTAGAACCGTCAGTCACTTTAATAAACGGATTAGTTTTCAAAACTCATTACACTGAAATTTAATAATTAGGGATTAAACATTTATGTTAGCATTTTGCTCTGACATGTCTCAAGATGTTATTTACATCATTTCCCAATACTACTCAATATTACAGAATATATGACATTTACAATGGTATGCATCATTCTGCAATAATATGCATTGATTCAATATCCCGAATCCCAATTACTGCTCAATATCCAGTGTAACTTGACATTTACAATGGTGTGCATCATTTCAACAATAGTATGCATTGATTGAATATCCCAATTATTACTCAGTATTATTGTATAAAATGAATTTTAATGGTATGCATCACTCTACGATAGTTTACATCAATTGTATTTCCCAATTACTGCTCAATATTACAGTATAAAATGGCATTTACGATGGTTTACATTTCTACAATAGTATGCATTAATGGAATACCCCAATTACTGATCAATATTACAGTGTAAAATAGAAACAAATGTATTACTGAGACCAATCTGATGTTTATCTCAGATAATCTAGATAACATAGAACATGAATTATGAAGTATTATGTTTCATGCGCTTGTTCTTGTATCTCTAAATGTGACATTGAATTAATGCATAAACTCTAACAAATGGATTAATATAAAACTCAATGTGAAAGAGAAACAATGTAGTACATGTAAAACCGAGAAGAAAACTTATTAAAATTAAAACAATAACTTTCCACAGAGTTGATGGATTTATTTCAAAATTTAACACAATGTTTATCATAGCGTTGGGGACATTATGCCATCAAATTTATTTTAAAGAATTCATTTGCAAATTATTTTTATTGGAACTTAGAACCGTCAGTTGTATAAATTAATCTATTAACTTTAGTAAACGGATTAGTTTTTCTCATTTCACTGAAATTGAATAATTAGGGATTAAACATTTATTTTAGCATTTTGCTCTGACATGTCTCAAGATGTTATTTACATCACTTCCCGATTACTGCTCGATATTACAGAAATATGACATTTACAATGGTATGTATCATTCTACAATAGTATGCATTGATTCAATATCCCGAATCCCAATTACTGCTCAATATTTAGTGTAACTTGACATTTACAATGGTGTGCATCATTTCAACAATAGTATGCATTGATTGAATATCCCAATTATTACTCAATATTATTGTATAAAATGACATTTTAATGGTATGCATCATTCTACAATAGTTTGCATTAATTGATTTTCCCAATTACTGCTCGCTCAATATTACAGTATAAAATGACATTTACAATGGTATGCATCATTCTACAATAATATGCATTAATGGAATTTCCCAATTACTGATCAATATTACAGTGTAAAATAAAAACAAATGTATTACTGAGACCAATCTGATGTTTATCTCAGATAATCTAGATAACATAGAACATGAATTATGAAGTATTATGTTTCAACCGAGAGGAAAACTTATTATGATTAAAACACTAACTTTCCACAGAGTAGATGGATTTATTTCAAAATTTAACACAATGTTTATCATAGCGTTGGGGACATTATGCCATCAAATTTATTTTAAAGAATTCATTTGCACATTATTTTTATTGGAACTTAGAACCGTCAGTTGTAGAAATTAATCCATTAACTTTAGTAAACGGATTAGTTTCCAATGGATTAGTTTTTCTCATTCCACTGAAATTGAATAATTAGGGATTAAACATTTATTTTAGCATTTTGCTCTGACATGTCTCAAGATGTTATTAACATCATTTCCCGATTACTGCTCAATATTACAGAATATATGACATTTACAATGGTATGCATCATTCTAAAATAGTATGCATTGATTCAATATCCGGAATCCCAATTACTACTCAATATTCAGTGTAACTTGACATTTACAATGGTGTGCATCATTTCAACAATAGTATGCATTGATTGAATATCCTAATTATTACTCAATATTATTGTATAAAATGACATGCATCATTCTACAATAATATGCATTAATGGAATTTCCCAATTAGTGATCAATATTACAGTGTAAAATAAAAACAAATGTATTACTGAGACCAATCTGATGTTTATCTCAGATAATCTAGATAACATAGAACATGAATTATGAAGTATTAAGTTCCATGCAATTTACTTGCATCTCTAAATGCGCCAATGAGATGTGTTATAAACTCTAACAAACGGATTAATTATCAATGTAAATTTGTCATGGTGAAATTCTAAATAGAAACAGGTTCATCGCAAAGACTAATCTAGTGTTTATCTCTGATATTTTAAACAAATTGTTTGAGATTATTAAACTGTTTTTAACATTAAATAGCTTTTCTTTTCAGGTGTTAACAATCTGCAGAGTAAAACCGATCGAGAGGAAAACTCAATAATTAAAAAAATAACTTTCCATGGAGTTGATCAATTAAATTCAAAATTTAACACAATGTTAATCATAGCATTAGGGACATTGTACAATTAAATGTATATAAAAAAATGAACTCAAAAATTATTTTTAAGGAAATAAGAACCCTCAGTTGTAGAAAATAAATCCATTCACTCTAACAAACGGATTAATTTTCAATGTAAACAAGTCATCAATCATTAATAAGCCAGATAAGTTACAGAAATAAGATGTGATGACGTCATTTCGTATAGTTAGCGTATCTCTTGTTTTTAGAACTCTGATTTAATAGTATATCCTGATATATGCTAGAAGAAGCTGTTGTTCATAGAATCGGATAGTATATCCTTTCTGTAGATATGATAGAGTGGTAGACAAACTATATGTTAGCCTTGATATATAACACAGCTTATATTAGTTCATATTTAGTAGAGTGGCAAATAGTACTAACTATTCTAGTTGTCCGCCAAATATCTTGATATAGCATGTGTCTATACAACACGGGAGATACGGGAGATATTTCACACTATGACAGTTGATATTAGAGCATAGTTAACAGGATATTCTATTACTATATAGCCTTTTTTGCACAGTGTGTGTGTATTATACTCTAACTTGCGAGTCAATGAACACTGACTGCATGGATATCTTGCTATTCACTGAATAATAACTCGTAAATGTCGAAAAATAGAGGGGTTTACGGAACATTCCTTAAAATGTGGGGTACTTAACAGTAAATAAAAAAATCATTATTATATATAGTTCTAGGCAATTGATATAAGAATAACTTGTTACTAAAAATGAGAATGCGTTGGTGCTGTTAAAACAATAGGGCATTTTTCTCAAAATAAGAGTACAGCTAGCTCGGTTGCTACCCCACTTTATCGAGAAAAGAATTCAGTTCAATTAAGTTACATCCAATCGCCCTTGCCCATATCATGTGTTTTGTTTTTGTTGACCGGAGGTAACGTTATAACACGATAATATTTTGTATGAAAAGATTCCTGCGCCTCGTTTGTTTGCCCTTTTGGGCTTTCGATGGTATAATCAATATACGACAATTGAAAGTCCGTAGACGTTAGCTTTTGAAATGTGCCCATTGATATGCCTGTTTCTTTTTCTAATTGTTAGGGGCATTTTACAGTTGAATCAAAACAGATTGTCAACGATACTCGGATATCGAGTTCAAACCAAATATTTATTATGAAGAAAATTACACGTTTTGGTTTATTATTCAGGAACGCTTGGGGCACCAGGGCGATTAAAAAGTTGAATAAGTACTTTTGAAATACAATGTGTCTTAACTGGTGCATTCATTGATCTGAAGCATCTTTCAAAATGGTGGGAATCTACTGGTATTCATGACTATATCTCCCTGGTTTCAATCGATTTTAAACATGGTTTCTTAAAACCATATAGAACTATAGTTTAAGGCAGTTCTGTCAAGATCCATGAACTATCATTGTCAAGATCAATATTACCTTGATACTGGGATAACTGAAGAATATCGGAGATTTTTCATTTTGAGGCAGAAAACTCAAGAATGATAATTAAGAATCCAGTTTTAGAATGGTGAACTGACGTCATCAAAAAGTGTGTAGAAAACACACCATTGTTTTATTTTGAGAGGTCAAAGCCTCACTCTGAATTTAGATCACATGCATGACTTTCTGATGGAGAATCTTGAGAAGTTAGAACATTTTTCTTTTGTTAAAATCGCAGTCCAGTGAATGTCTCACAATCCAAATTATTTAATCCCTTGTAATTGTTCACCATATTGCTCGGGCATTTGCTATCTCAGCTTTGTAAGAAAATACTGTATGGGTTTAATTCTCTATATAAATTCCTTCATCTACAGGGTGTTCCAAAAGTAACAGGCCTGGTGCTGGTTTTTTAACAATTTTGCACTGAGTGTCTTCAAATTTTTACAACTGGTACTTTGAAGTATTGCAACTTAACTTGTAAAGTTTCATTAACAATGATGGAATGCAGTTAGAGTTATGGTTACTAGAGTAACATGACATCCCAATACCCGGGGCAACTTTTTCCTGAAAATGTGATATCTAACATTTTTGTATTACTAAAGAAAGTATCTAATTAACCTATTATAATACAACATTTCTTGTTTATTTTATTAGTTACTTTGTTGTTAAGGTGTTGCTTTACAACTCAGATTTATGTATAATTTCAGAATGATAATAATAATTATTCAATTTCCTGGAATATCACTATGTATAACAGTCCAAACAATTCACGGTTGGGTTTTTGAAGGCCCAATTTGAAGCCAGTCATCTACCTTGATAGCGCGCCTGCCCGCAGATCACCATTAAAGGCCATGCAGCTATAGAGAGGCGAGGTCTTGAGGTCTAAAACCATGCATTATACTCTTCTGATCATGCAATATCTAATTTTTACTTATATTGAGAACGGAATGCTAATCAGTGCTGTAAGACCTTTAAAGATGAGAATGACCTTCTCCATATTGTCCAATCGACCCTGCGAGACCCTTGTCCTCAAATGGGTCCACTCATGTGTTTGGGTCATGGATACTTCTATATGGCATGTACAAAATGATATAGCATGTACGAAATGCTTAATGTCTCTGAAATTTTTTTGCGTGGAATGTTTCCCCGGGTATTGCGATGTCATGTTACTATAGCAACCATAACTCTACCCGAGCTCAATACATTTTGTTGAAACTTTACAATCTTAGTGACGATGCATTAAAGTACATTATGTAAAATTTTGAAGACGATTTGTGCATATTTGACAAAATGCCAGCACCAGTCCTGTTACTTTTGGAACACCTTGTATATAAAATAGGTTTGAGCAGGGTGACACACACCCAGAACAGACTTGAATAGAATAGACTAGAATATAGTTGAAAGTCTTTCTAAAAATATAAATTACAGGAACAGACCTGAAAATCAATGGAAGATTGATAACCTTTTCTAAATTCATTACTTATATTAAATAAAACAATTGATCAAATCCTTCCAAACCTAAATGATTTAATTAATGTATAAACTGACAAAAACATGCACCAAATTAGATTCACCTATTAATGATTCCGAATAGCCCCCTGCCGTGGCTATAAAAATGATGCCATCGTGTTTTTCTTTTTTATTGTTTCTTCTTTGCTTACGAATAGCCTGTTGCTAACTGAAGAATAGAAATCTATCGCCATTTCACGTATTTGTACGAAATTAAACTTTGACCATCAGTTCGACGGCCTCATCTGTCTTCTATTCAAAACGCATATACGTGTTATTGCATTCTAGTTCGATCCCTACATACGGTACAGTGCACAATTTATAATCCCATTGACCTTGGCCCATTCCTTTCCATACCCATCTATCGATAAAAAGAAGATCTCTCTTCTATTTAATGTGCATCTATTCTTGTATTGCATTCCAGTTCGCTTCTTATAGTGAGGCCGGTTCCCAATTTGTGATTGTGTTGGCTTTGCCCTATACCCCTTTGTACCCATCTATCAATAAGAAGATAGTAAATAAAATGCAACAAAATAAACTAGGGTTAGCCTAGCGACCTTCTTATTCCTTTACTTGTACAACAAAGAAAAATATTGCCGACTTGGCAATAAAGATCACTGCTAAGATTAAAAAGTCTCTCTAAACAGTTAATAAATGTTCCAATATTTTTGCGTTTCAAACTGAAATTAAAAAAATGATACAGCAGGATTTAAACTGAACCACGGTAGTCATGAAAATAAAAATGGAATCTGGTTCGGAATAACCGTTTTCAAATCATTTTTTCAAAAATCAACTCCTATATATATTCATTCATGATTAAGACATAATTGCATATGATGACTCCAATAGGGTTTGCTAAGTATTCCAAGATGGTAGAAGGGAAATGTATTGAGGGTAGCTGTAGTTATGAGAGGGCTTGATATCCTATAGGTAGGATGGTTCAGACATTTGCTTATGGACTGGACGTAATGCTACAAAGTATAATGAATTACTGAAAAGGAAGCCTATATGTTAAGTACTGTATATTTAGATTAAATATAAATTAGTTATAATATAACCTGATTAACAGCTGAAAGAACAAGGATTGATGGAATCATTTCAGTCTATATGGCATTCACAAAACCAATTCAATTTAATGACGTCATATGTACCATGGGGCCATTGGTTCAACTTTTTAAGTCAATGTATCTCAGGAAGTATATTGCTTATGGCCCTGAAATTTCATATAAGCTTGTAAGAAGGGTAATACTATATTTATATGAAATTGCACATAAAAATAATAAAATCTCTTCTCTTGAGAAACTGTCGTGCAAGACTTTTCGAACGACCCTTGTATTATCAAAAACTTCGTATATCAACTCGTATCCATTAATAGTACAATTACGTTGACATATGTCAGAATAACTTGTATCGGATACTCCAAGCACTAATGAAGAGGAATCAGTTTCCTGTTCCCCTGTGTAGATAATTCTTTGTAAAGTATAATAGAATATCAACGTAAAACACTGTGTTGGGATTTGGGAATATTATAATTCACTTTAAAAAAAATTGTATTATACGATCTGAGATGTCGCGATCGGAGTGCTACCCCGGGGAGTGCTACCTGACGGCAGATCCATTTAACTACTCATTGTATAAATGTAGCGGTTTGATTAGTTGGTACATTAACTCCTTCCGGTGAGTAAATTGATGGCCTCTAAAAAAGATGAAGGTTAAGACTATATATTCTGCCTAGTAATAAGTATAGTTTCGTTCTACTTATACCGCTTCTGAGAGTATCATTCCAGATAAGCCCGAGTCTCTGTCTTACAGATATTGTACGGAATATCTAATAACATGAGTTGAGGTTTGAAGTGTCTTTGAAAGCGTTTCGTATTTTTTTATTCTTAATATTAATCAATAATTGAGAATTAGATCTTCACTTCAAAGCTGAGGTGACATTCGTCAGTGCTCTAACTTAATTCACGGTGACCTAATCTGACACCGGGACACCTCAAGCTGTAATTTAGCTTGGCCTAACGTCCATTTTAATTGATAAGAAAAAGAATGGACCCTCTGTAAAAGAAAGAAATTGGACGTTTCTTCGGATGAGACCGAGGCAGAGTATCGTGTTAGGTAATCAGAAGGGACGGTTGTAATAATGCTCCGTCCTCAAATAATTACATGCGGTGCCGATAAGTATGGAAAGGCGAGCTCATGCGACCTTCCTAAATATATTTCAAATATTATTTATTTTTGTCAGTCAAGTTTCACAATTTTTGTCAAAATTTTAAAATTTTATTCAAAATGTTCATCGCTTCTTCGCAAAATTGTTAACCTTCAGGCATTATTCTTAAATTTTCGGTATTTGAAATTGAGAGTCTGAAACTGAAAACCAAAAAATCTAGCTGACTACGTCACGTCACTAGTGCAGTAATAATTAGTCATTTAGTCATTATATGAGAATTATAGTCGGCATAAATCGGCAATGATGTCCCTTTGTCTAATTACGTATTATTTACTATTCTATGATAATGACTCTTTTCTCTTGCTTTATTGCAGTAAAGCACTTGAAGCCACCCATGCTCAAATGTTAGTCCTTTGTCTCGATATCTGTACTAAAATTCCCTGTTTTTCATCATTTTTGTTTTACTCATCTCTTTGTTTACGTTATGACAAACAATTAAGATACACAATATTGTTATATTACATCAATCAATTGCATATCTATTATTGTTAACTAAAGGAATAAATTTATATATAAAAAACATCAAGGGGTAACAAAGACTGGCGCGTAAAATGTTGGACGGCATATTTTCACAAATCATGCCGAAATCCTTATTTTAACTAAAAAAAGTAATTGGCAATTGTTCGATTTCTCTCTTTCCTGTCTCCTTAGTTTTAGAGGTTTGACGTATATTTCATTATCAGAAACGAGAGAAAGTGGCAAACCCATCGCGAACGATGAATATGTCGAGGCAATGTGTAAAGAATGTAGCGCGCGTGGCGCATTATGACTCCCAAGTGCAAAAATATCAAAGAGGAGTGGGGAAACCCCTAGACATCGTCGCTGATTGGTCAAATCGACTGACAAATGACGCCATTCGATGGCGGTTGTTAATTTATGGCTATATCATAGGTTGTTATTTCACATCAAAATAAAGAAAGGGTAAAGAATATGCTAACATCGTCGATTAGAACATCACAATTAACGACATGTGGTATTCGGTAACTAGCCAGTGAAATACGGACAAACGAAGGTGGTACATGTCTGTCATCTCTAAAGCTCTGGGGGTTTCCCCCTCTTGAACCAAAAGGTGCCTAAGTGTAAAACAACGCAATTAATTAGAAAACATAACGACTGGCAATCAAGCAATAGGCCAAAAACGAGTTGACTTTCAAAGGTTATACTTACCGTCAGTAAGAATGGACATCTCTGTAAGGTAATTATTATAGAAAACATTCTTTTCGCTCTATTAAATCATCCTTTTAAATCCTTAAGTGTTTTCTTTGTAGTTATTTGAAATACCTTGATGAATAAAAATGATATTTATAAAGATTCTTTCTTTACATTTAAATGATATGGTTATAATAATACAAAATACGAGAGAAGCCTTATGTAAGCAATTTTACGGTTTATGAGTACATCCTATTTTAGTGCTCCTCAATAAAGGCAATTAAAATAGACATTAAAAGGCAATGACAATATCCAATCTGAGTCAAGAATACACGGGAGAATATGCCGGAACCGTTCTGAATAGACATAACATATAAACAATAACCCGGCTTATAGTTGGAAATTCTTAGAATTTGCTTCAAGTGACAATAAAAATAAATATCGCGAAATAACGTTAATTACATTAGGCTTTTCAAATCAGTCGTTCAAAATATTATCCGATAATCTGTTTATCTGCAAACATAAATATTGTTGCGTCAATAGATTAAAGCGGTCGGAACTGAAATATTTAAATGATGAAAATGCAAACGCTATCGTTCATGGGAAGGATATTATATCAAGGCGAGATATTTGAATTAACATGATTTATTATAAGAATTTGATTTTACGACTGCATTGAAAAAACGATTACCCAATATTTATGTCTTGCGGTTTCTCCGCTCTATACGGTTATTTGAGAAGTCAATGTCACAGTCTTGCTGTGTATATACTGCTTCGACAGAATGTATTATTCACAGACAAGATGGTGTTAAATCTGGATACATTTAATATCGATAATGAGATAATATTGCCTTAATGCTTTCTAGGAAGGCAATTCAATTATCCTTTAATACATTATACGATCACCGCATTATACTCTGAAGCAGTGTGTTCAGTTCGTTCAGAGCATTTCCTACCCCTCTACAGATCCACAATCCATTATTACCGGGGATCCGATTCTCAATCGATTATAATTTTAATCGTAATCACTTCTCTCAATAGTTCTTGCAATTTCCTGACACATGCCTTTGTGGACAAGTTTTTTACGTTCGACAACATTAAGCGTAACGAATCAAGTGAACAAGCTCATATTCCCGGGAAATTAAGCATCTGCAAGACAGATGGAAGAAGATTGCATATAACTCGATTGCAAATTGCAACAATATTTCACACCTGAAGTACATCTATTTTTATTATACAGTATACAGAGATCACGATAGTTGAAAAAACTTGTTAGCCATTGTGGCTAAATCTTCCCAAAAATTTTTAGCCAACCAAAATATGAATTAGCCATTTTGAAAAACCGAAAAAAGGGAATTCGCAATAGAGGTGTCACGGTCCAAGAAAATTTCGGTACGGTACGGAACGGTACAAATGGTCTCAACACGTTACTTTCAGGACGGGACGGGACAGAACATTAAAATTGATGCAATGTCTGATGATGACAGTTTCACTTTCAGTTTCACTTTTCAAAATCATATTCAGAAATAAAAAAACGTCAATTAAAATTGAATGTTAAGCATCTGCCGCGAATGTGATCGGCATTTCACATAGTCTGCACGGTGTAATATCACCAATTCGTTTACCTTGTGATATCGGAGTCCCAAAATACTTCCAAACTGCCGACTTTTTCGACTTAGATGCCGGCTTGATATTTCAATTTCTTTCCTACATCCGGCATACTGTTAATGCACTCGATTTGCGAACGACGATGAAGAAATTTACGAACAAGCATTACCATGTACCTGAAATCGCGGGTCCGTTAATAACACTTTTCAATGCAAAGACGTGTAATCTAGGTACGAGGTAAGTGAAAATATTTAATTTTTCAGAACGAAATCGGAGGTGTTCCTCGCTATTTATAGACGTTTTTATGCATTTTAGGGAAGGAATCTAGGTACCGATATTAACCCTTTCTGTCCCATGTCCCGAACCGAAGCATCTGGACCGAAATTCGGTCCAATATCGGGAAACCGTGACACCTCTAATTCGCCATAACTGCGAAATACCTTTACATATTTTTCGCCACCTCTTTCGAAAATTCGCAATTGGCGAATGGCGAACGTCTACCGTGATCTCTGCAGTATAGTAACACGAGGTATCATTCATTTAAAAGTGCGATTCACGCAGCGGCTTACGATTCCTTGGACATCATTTTGTCGTGTCATACACCCACGGAAAGGGGCAATCATTCTTAGGACGTATTCATTCTACCCCGTCTAACAAGTAAAAAATTATAGTTTCAATGAGTAAATCAATCGGGAATAAATCACTCTGAAACCTTTTATTTTAATGAAGTTCCCTACTTGCCAGTTGCTTCAGCTAGCAATTGAAATAAACTATCTGACTTTTACATTTATACATTTACATTTATAGTGTAATACATTTAGACGCAAGTAGACATAATTTTGATTTACGTCGTTTAAAATTCAGTCAAAGTGATATCATGTTTCAAAGAAGGAATAGTAGTTAGTCATTAGATGACTAATACGCAAATCTCTTAAAATCTCACGAAAATGAGATTTAGCGAGATTTCAAAAAACCGCTTCATTGAATAGCATTACCAAGCCTTTCAATGTTTGAAACTTAACTTTTTTCTTAAACGTGTCATCATATGGAACCCGGTGGATTATTGCCCCGCCCCCTCCTAATCTATTCAAAAAGGGACCTAATCACAACTAGTATCCATACATCCTCACACTCAATCGGCCGAATAAAGGCCACGGAGTGAAAGAAAGAATTCTCCACGTTCACGTTCAAGACAAAAGGGAGATCTGAGATAAAAGGGACGTTAAGTTAGCACTGTTTTGAGTAACATATAGGTGAAACGGGTAAAGTACGGCTCCCTTTTTTCTGTCACCTCACTGGCCTTTACATGCATTTAATTAACATATTGAGTTTGAAGGTGGGATGGAAATAGTTGTAATAAAATCCCCATTCGAAGCAAATCGGTGTTGGACATCATAATATACACATGTTTCCTTTCAAGTTCTTCCAAATGCATGCTACTTTAAAACCTTTCTGATATCACTTAATCTCCCTATTCATTCGTTTCACTCCACCTGAATGCCATCACGTGGAAGGCCTATATACAGATATAGGGCAATGATACGTATACACATAAGGATAGTAGAAATGGGTTGAAATATATGTGCTGATCCATATTGATCGTTCACACCTCACCTATCACCTATGGAATCTATGAAAAATACATAAGTCCCAGTCAACGGGTAGATGGTTTACAACAACCAATTAATAAATTTCAAAATAGATAAATTGTTGTAAATTCCATTGCTATTATTTACAAATGCCAAAGTATGACATTACAGGCCTCGGTTACACTGGTCAAATGAGGATACGGAAACTGCCGTTATCGTATCTTTTAGAATGATGGAACAGCATCGACTCTTTCTTACTATTTGGTTTCCATCGATTCGCATTAGACTTTGAAATTCAAGCCATCCCTGTTTGAGATCATAATTTATTGAAGCTCATCTTAGAATAAATGTTTTCAAATTATATTCCAGCCTGGAAAGTACATTTCTTAAAACAAAAAACAAAACAAAAACATAAAGCTCCCTTAAAACGTCATTCAATGACATGGGGGAGTTAGTGTTGCCAATCGTTTTAAGGGGAGTGGATATTTATTAACCGTTGATGATATCGACCGCACATATAGTCTCATAAACACATTTGTGATATTAAAAAGCATAAAACGTGCAATAATAACTATAATACACAAAGAGATTGACATTTCTCAATGACAAACATGCTTACACATATAATAAAAAAGTAATACTGCGGCAGGAATCATCACAATTGATATGTCCCAAAGCTAGCGTTATCAATAATAATTGACGTAGTTTATCCTCAAAGGACATAAATAGTTTAACTTCAGTTTTGTTGAAGGTGGTTATTAATAAACGATAGCATGTAACTCATCTCTTGTATAATCTATGAATACCCTCGGGTCACGGATGAAGATCGTATCAAGTTTAAATACAAACGATAAGTGATAGCTTAATTTCTCTCGTAGATGAAACGATGCACACATCCGATAAAGATTTACACGTTATATGAGTACTTTCCGTGCAACTGACCTCTGAAGGAGAAAGGAAACGCTTTGAGGCATTATCGTATTTCCACTATCTACGAACGTACCGATAGAAAAATTGGATCAAGTGACTAGAAGTGCAGAAACCTCGGTTTATTAACGAAACAAACGTATAATAGATCGACATTGTACGGAAATACTATTCAGGAAGTCGGGTACACCAAGGCAGGAGTACTTTTTGCGCAATTTGCGCAAATCTACATAAATGAAAAAATAAACGAACTTTCTCCTCTTTGATTATTTGATTTGAATCAAAATATTTATTTCTCCCCGAGGAACTATATATCTGCAGGTTTATGTTTTATCGCTCTAAAAAGAACAAAACTTATCGAAGCGTGCAAAAAGTAGGCTGACCAAAAATATTTCTTGGAATTTAACACTTTCGTTAAAGAAATTAACTCAGGATAAGGAGAAAGAGGAGGCAGAATACCGGATGCACGATGCACATGCGCCTGAAGGTAGGATCGGGGTCCAATTCTCTTTAATCCCTTCAACACTTTTACACATTATATCTCTTTTTGACGCCTTTCCATTTCAAACACTTCTAAATGCTTTCACAATTTATTTAACATTCCATAGGCATGCTACAAGAAATATCACGGTGCACTTTTTTCTATGTTTATTTTCAAATGAGTGAACGACTTTGTTACTTGTAATAGAAGTAGGCTATCATACTCCCACAACGAAGTTGTGAAATCCTAGGATTCAAATGTCGTCTACCGAATGCTCACTCGTTTTTTAAAGAAATCTTAAAACGATAGACGACAGTTTCTTTTACAATTTAGAATGCCGAATTCGTACATTTTTGTACGCGTAAATTCCTCTCATCTCGTTTTTGATTAATTGTTTAAAATATGATCCACTAAAACACAATATTTACGAACGGGAGGAAAATGCGTGTTCGTAGGTTGAGGAAGTACTGTGTCATATAACTCTTGTTCTGCCAAGGTGAAACATGCCAAACGACAACAATGATGCATGTTAGGTATTCTTCTCTTATCGTAAAACATATTCATCACAAAGTATTTGATTAATGACATCAATTGCCTGCATTACGTCAACTCCTCTCTAAGGGACTAGCATGACCGTGTCATAAAAGATAATAGAAGATAAAAGAATAAATAGAAATCCTATCAGTGATCGATGTCCCTAGTATTACCCTGCGCGAACGAATGCAAATGGTACCCTACCTAGTATAAGAGCAAACGGGCCTTTATCTTTCTGAGAATTTGAATATCAAAGGCCATCGTAGGCTTGTTGAAAATCTGTATTGAGGTATTTTAATCAAAACGGGGGAAAATTAGGATTCGGCAAGCCAATGAGAAAAAATACTACAAAAGCAGGTAATCGCTGTAGCAATAATAAACGCATATAAGGCATCGCCATGCAAAATGTCACTACCTGCCATTTCTTACAGACGCCAATCTTCAAACACCAACCACCGAACGCGAACACCCAACACCGTCCACAAAAATGTTGGAGTCTATAACACTTTTGATAGTTACATGAACAATCAAAATAAATGATATGTGTATAGTTTTCACGAAACCACTTCAAATTAAAGGAGGTCCCATTGTTCTTATTACACTCCCTTCTTTATTTCAACCATATGATATGTTATCATTCCACAACAAGCGGAAACCCATAATTAGCATTAAGAGTAGAAAGAGCGGTTTTGTAATATTGATGTATTAGTAACCACATCAGAATCATATCCTAGTTTAGTGCTCTTGCATGAGTCCTGGGTGAAGGTTAGAGCCAATAAATAAACAACAGATAATGCATTAAACCATACCTTATTCAGTCAATGATATAATTTAACAGACAAAATGATACGGAAGCAAGGAAACGAGAGGTAGGTAGCGGTGACCGTACCAAGATAGTGAGTTATGGGAGATTTAGCAGGGGATGGAATTAAGCTGGGGGCTTCTCCTTCGAGAGTCGCATATTTGATGAGGTTATAGGGACTAGACTTGATTGAGTCGGGTACGGTTCATAGAAATTGCCACAATTTTCGATACTTTCGCTGTTATCATTCCATGTTATACTTTTCAAAAAGTCCAATTTTATTTATTGATTTATCCTCCAAATTTAAGGATGTCTGGCAAAATTGAAAAGTCTATGTCTCACTCACCTATTCAATTCAAATAAATCGAAACAGGTGTCTCAATTTTTGTGTCGAGAAGATGGAAAGATATTTTTAAAGACATGCATCCTACATTTCATTCTCTAAAATAAGCGTCTTATTTCTTTAGCTGTGACTTGAGATAGCTTCACTTCGACCAACCAATCCAACAGATGATATACTGAGGAAACAAAAAGAAAATACAATAATTCTCTCATTGTGGTTTGCTTGTATATATTTAACATTCAATTTCAGTTCAAAAAGCGTTATGCAACCGAAGGTATTAATCCATCGAAAATTATGATTGATGAATTATGGACTTTTTCTTCGATTACATGCATCAAAGCGGCCAAGACTGGAATCCCAATATTTGAAATGTTGGTGTTATGGTGTTATGTCTTTTCTTATAAAATCAAATAAACTGTTAATGAGTCGAAATACTCCTTCTGTGCTGGCATCTGTACTATTCCCCAAATCTACCCAGGAGTTTAAGAAAAAGGAGTTTGATAATAACATCCAATCAAAAATGATTATGAAGAATTATCTAGCAGATGTGCCAGTTTACCTCGAATTTGAGTTCATCGGATAGGAGGCTGTCAGTTTGCCTGATATGTATGATAACACTTTCTCATTAGACTTATTAAGATTGAACTGTGCAGTATAAAGATAGAGTCAACGTTCACTAAAGCAGGAGATTTCCAAAAGTTCAAAGATGCCATCAAAGTCACGTGGTATACATGGTGATCTCATGACGTGTCACGAGATTCAGTCAGTCAGTTTACGTCACCACCACAAGTGGTGAAGCATTGTTGTAGTCTCAAACAAAAATCTCTGTTATAGTCACCCCGGGTGATCAATATCCTGTGTTCCGAATTTCGTTCCAGCAAGTCAGTGACCCGAGTTGTGTTTTTACTGAATCCCGATGAATATGGCGTCTCGACGAGCCAGGTGACGAAAATATGTCAAACAAATCAGATAGCATAAGGAAAGAATGAATATAGAGTAATGCATTCGGTGCTGGAATATGTTTTCAACATGTTCATAAACGATTATCCATATGTGTAGGCTATTAATGCAAATCGAAGCATGAAACCAACATGACCCAATTCGAAAAGCTCGCAGAAAACGATATCAGCGAGTCGTTCTTTGCCTTCTGTAAGTAATGATGGATACTCTGAGCATTGTATAACTGTAAAGTATACCTTATTAGTATGTCTCAACTTGTGCTATGTTTGAATCCAAGCTATTTCCTTTCATAAGCGTCATAGAAGTCGTTGAAAGATATATTCCATTCTACCGAATAGGAATCGCCATTGTCCCGAAGCTACAGAATAAGATTATATATATTTTGTATACTTTTGAGAATCCATTCATGAATACATCAAGCTAATTTGGTGCTACCTTTCTTGTTATTATTTTACAAATTCAAGATCGAATTTCCCTGTATATTGATTTCCACATTGGCATTGAACTGCAAATACAGGGTGTCCCAAAAAGTGTACCCACTTTATAGAAGGAATATAACTATTCAAAAAAAATTGAACTTTTCACATGATTAGGATGCTCTCAATTAGATTTTTAAAAATAAAAAATGTGTGCAAATCAAAACATTGCATTGCTGTCTGGTACAACCACGATGACCATTTACAGGCCCGTATCCAGGATTCACCATTGGTGAGCGGTTTTACCAAGGGTGGAGTTTTTGCCAAGGGGGGGGGGCTTTTTGACAGTTTTGATAGCACGATCGTATGTATAGTATCAGTATCTCAATGATAATACCTCAATTTGAGGTTTATTTGAGCCTAGCCTTCTACTATAAGTATGATCTGGCTGGCATCTGTTGTTTTGGCAAAAAATCATGTGAAAAGTGCTCAGAATGGTGAAAAACTGCAAGTTTTTGAGAGAATTTCTGACCAGGGCCCCCCCCCTCCTATCTGCGGGCCTGATTTAATAAATTATGCATGGATCCTGCCATTATAGTCCATGGTATGAAATCTCTAGGACGTCTAATAAAGGAGCTGGTAGCACACTATAGCGCAGCGATATTTGACCTTACATAAGCATACCTACATATGTCCCCTAATAATTTTTATTATAACCGTTTAATATACTTCCGGCGTTAAGGCTAAATTATGCCTGCCATTAACAGAGGTCAAAAAATTTCCAAAAAATAAACTTCCAAACTTTTACAATTTGGAGTACACAATGCAATAGCAAATAATAAAATATGATTTTAAGTATATGATTTAGGTTTCTAAGCTAAAAGTTTGAGGTAATTTTTCTATTCAATACCAAAAGATTATGTCATCAGTGTATCGACATTTTGTATTGTTTCTCGGGTATTAATAAGATAAATGCTACAAATGAATCACTTTTCTATTAGAATGACAAATGCTTAAATTATGCTAGTTTTTCGCAAAATGGGTCTCAATACGTTTTAAGATATGAACTTTTATTCAGCGGTGAACATTATCAATAAAGGTGGGCATATTGCTCTCCCTTGACTAATTGCGACTACAGCTAAAATTCCATTTCTCGTAGTTAGATATAGCTCAGTTACTTATGAAACAACCATCAAGACTTGGTCGAATTCATGAATAATTGAGAAAAATCGTTATCATTATCTTCCTAAAATTTGATTGCATCCTTCGGTGAGGTCAAAGAAGAAACAACCATCAGAAAACTTGATGATAGCCACAACTAACGTCGAGGAAGAATTGTAAGGCGTTCGACTGCATATGACTCTAATTGATTATTAGACATGCCCTTGGAATATATGAACATGCAAATACCTCTGTAACATCGAATTAGATATGAATCTTACCTATTTGTTATTGTATTATGTTTTATAAAACATCAACAATAATTTGTTGTTAGACCCTTTACGATTATATGGAAAAATTCTGGTAATAAAATGTTTTAACTGGTAAGAAAACTACCCGGAAAACTAATACGTTCCCAATCAAAAAAAATTACCTAAATATTCCATACAATTTTGTTGAATCGGCTTAGCTCATATTTGAAAAATCAAACAAAATCTGAAAAACACACTTGTGTAATTACACTAATTAAACACCGACATCTACAGTAAAATCATAGTAATTTTGACATTATGATAATCAATTTTTTTGTTCGTATGCTTAGAATAACGGTCTGTGTCTTATAAAATTTATAAAAGTTCGAATCAAAATATTTACGTTTTTTGACCCCTTGTGATGAAATACATTTTTCGACCCGAAAGCCGGAAGTTTTTTCGGCAAATGGTATTTTAAAAGAATCAAGACATATACACCTTCATAAATATTGCTTCAAATGTTGCTGCGCTAATAGTGTGCTACGGATCCTTCATATTCGGAAGTCATACCAGGGACTATTACCTTAGCAATGCTATCGTGAAAGCCTGGTGTGACCGTCGCCTTTATGTGACATTTATGGCTTACTAAGTGAAGACTTTTTAGCCTGTTGTCAATATTATTATATTTTTATGGGTAAATTGTAATGCCTACTCTAACAGTGACAACGTTGAAATATATTACAATACCTGGCATATACCTGCTATATGATATGCTATATTTTTTGTCAATCCCTGGTTTTTGTGACAATGTTAAAATATATCATAAAAATGCCTGCTACAGTATGTGCAATGTGGATTGTGAAATGACCATTCTTTGAAGGTGTTGCAACATAGTCTCATAATTTACACATGTTGTATTGTACTCTCATCCTCTGATGTGTGTGGCCTCTTGACAATTTTCACATATTTTAACATGGGAAATCCTCAATTAATCAAATCCACTACTCATTTATTAATCACTCAGACTAGAAAAAAAATCAGTCAAGTTGGCAAAGTATCAATATTATCAAATGCATTCAATTCTTATTTTTGATAAATTAAGATATCACACGTGAGTATACACTGCTTCTGTTCATTATGATTCAATAGTCTATGAGGCAGGCCCGTAAGACACTTTTCTCCAAGGGGGTGCGGTTTTTACTAAAGAGAATATAAAATTGTCAATTTTTTTGCCGCGTAAACCAAATCGCGTAAGTCAGAGGGGGGGGGGTCACTCCCCTAGAAGATTTTACAGTTTTGAGATGCTATTTGGTGCATTCTGGGCACTTTCAAAGTGTATGAGTCAATAAGAAAAATGTGATTTTTTTCAAATTCTTTTGGGGGTGTCAAAAAGGATGAGAGGGTGAAGTGGGGTGGGGTGCCAGAGGGGGAGCAAGGGGTCGTCCCCCAGAAACATTGACCATATCAAGGGGCAATTTGATGATGTCTGGGCACTTAAAAAATGTCTGAGACAAAACATGAAATTCAGAATATTTTCTTTTGTTTTGTGGGGGATGTTAGGGGTGGCTAACTCTCATAGAAAGTTTTACAATTTAAAGATGATATTTGGTACTTTTGGGCACTTTTAAAGTGTATTAGTCAATAAAAACATTGAAAAACAATCATACTTTTTTTCAAATTTTGGGGGTGTCAAAGGGGAGGGAGGGGTGCCAGAGGGGGAGGTGGGGTTGGGGTGCCAGAGGGGGAGCAAGTGTTTGTCCCCCATATCTGTCCCCCAGAAACATTTATGATATCAAGGTGCTATTCGATGAAGTCTGGGCTCTTTAAAAGTGTCTGTGCCTATTTCCCAAGAACATTTTATCCATGAAGTGCGTCGGAACACTGGCGATTCCTATTCGGTACTATGGAATATATCTTATTATGCCTTCTAGGACGCTTATGCAAAGAAATGGTTTACATTCACTGGAAGCACGAGTTGGTACATACTTTGAACGTCTACCAGCAATTATACCATGATAACAGTTTATCTCATTAACTAACAGAAGGTCAAAAACTGCTCGGTGACATACTTTCCAGCGAGCGTTGAAAATGAGGTCACGTTTACTTATGCTTCGATTAGCAGTAATGCCCAACGCATATGGATAAACAACTAAGAAAATGTTGCAAACATATTTAGGCACCGAATGCGCCACTCTATATTCAGTCTTACCTTATGCTGTCAGAAAGTTTTGAATAATTGTCGACATCAACATCGTCTGTTGTCAAATTAGCCGCCATATTTGTCGGGATTCAGTAAAACACAACTCGGGTCACTGACTTGCTGGAACGAAATTCGGAACACAGGATATTGATCACCCGGGGTGATAGTGGTAGTCACTCAACACATTATAATGCGACTAGAATCTCCGAGCTGTTTGATTTGAAAACAATGTTTTGAGTGATGGGATCAAAATATTAAATCTGATCTATTTATTTAATTTATTGATCTTTTTTCTCCAATGTATCTACAATTTTCAGGGTTAAATGTTTACTTTTGATTCCAACAAGTTTAATAGCTGACGAGCAAAGCATTAACCTTTCTTGTCTAACTTTTTTTTAATGAGACACGGATTCAAAAATAATTTCCAACTGGAGTCAGATATAATTCGAATCTAAATGGCAGTTAGCTTACTGAGCGCCTTATAGCTAGCGCGAATTCGCGAATTCAACCGGTGTTTGAATTCGCGATTACTATCTTAGATTATATTATCAATGCCGTGATGTGTGTCCCGTCTTTATTAGTATTTGAATACGTCATGTGATCATGGGAGGTCTCATACTTGCTTGCCAGTTTGAATTGATGGAAAGCAAATGTTATTTGGATTCTTACGTTTATAGCAAATGAAAGTGCGTTTGCAAAATAGATGGCAGTAGTGTAAGAGGTAGCACCATTTGAGAGCCGATACTCTCAGTCTGTTCTACGGCTCTTTTTGTTTTCTTTTCAGATTGATGTTATAATTTTCTGCGTCGCCGTTTCTTATGTTATGTCTTATACCAGCATATTCAAATAACTCAAACAGATTATGATGTCATACATTATCTCTAAGGATTTCGTTTCTGTATTTGTAGAAATGTCCTCTTTTGACTGCTATATATCCATAAGAACCCGGGAGGAAAATAACATAAAGTAACTTCAGATCCCTACAGTCTAAGAAATGAATTATAAAGATATCAAGTAATTTTACATTAAGACGAAACCCCAACGCATTTAGAAGTGTAAAAATCGAATGCTTTCCCAATTTTTACAGAGAAATTGTATAAAATGAGTAGCAACAAGCGACATTACAGGCCTGGAATACTATTATCAATTATTGATTTATCAGCCTAGTTAAAAGTGTTAATATAAATTGCGTTCTATTGTAATCTGAAATTGCGGCTTCAATCAATTGTTAAGATATTATCTGCGTACGAACAATTCAGGTAATAAAGCTTATTGAATATAAAGAAAAAACAATGTATGGATAAACATGTTAATATTGTAATTTACTTTTATCTTCCTATTGTTACCATGTGGCATTATTTTAAATATAAGTTAAATATAATTGTTGCTTTTAATTTCCAGGTATATGTGTGAACTATAAATCAATACTGTGCAAAGAGCAACGGAGACTAAATCTCAAATAGAATTTAAAGATGAAGATATTTTAAAACGCAAAATAAGAAAAATACAGAATGGACAACGATTAAAGTAAATGGACAGATTATAAACTTTCTAAAGCGCATATGAATAACAACAAAAGAGATACTTAATTCAAAATCCATAGAGATATTGAGTGAAATAAGCGCGATAGCTGAAGGGATTTTAAGTCTGCGTAATCCGTTAGCAATGAACATTGACGATACTGCCGGGGATGCTGGGGTGACAATACAGGACTCACACTAGTATATCTATTGCTAACTGGCTATGTGGCGTATTATTGGGATTAGACTCAACTGGAAGCGGCTGCTAAGTCAATTTTCTTATTCATCTCCAATGCTTGCCGTCAGCGCACGAAACCAAAGCTCAGAAATAACAAAAGTGTGGCATTTGTTATTAGATTATGATTTACACTGAAATAATTTGCTTTTTCGTTACAAATCACAAAACTGAAGATGCGTAGAGGAAACGGACATTTGAAGTGGATCAGCTTCAGAATTTGATCTATTCGAAATGAAATTATTGAATGTGAAATCTTGAAAACACTGGGAAATGATTATTTGCTTGGACATTTGATATCAGAGAGGCTCTTCACATGGAAAAGCTTTAGCGACAACGAGGGAAAACACGAAAGAACACTCTGGGGTAATCTACTTGAGGTCTCAGCAAGCTTAGGCTACGAACTCTGACGTAACATTCCGATGAGGAGAATGATGGAAGATCGCACAGGCGCTATCTAATCAAGTTATTGATACAAATAATCATAGGATGAGCTTATTTATTGTTCGAACATGTCCGGGGTAAGGAATTCCAGCCTAAGGATAAATCACAGACTTACAGTAAGTTTATAGATAGATGGATACTCCAAAGGTGTGTTAATTGATGTGTAACAATTACATCATAGGCGTCAAAATCTCTAATGAAAAAAGTATGGATATACATCTAGGATGACAGAATATAGGATCTCGATCGTTGTATCGGAGAACTGTTGACATAAGACTAGATTGCAAAATGGCACTTCTTCTATCCTCTGAAATTCTTTAATAAAATTGATTAACGTAAATCCTCACGAGGCGTACCTATCGTGTTAATTACGATTCATACACTCTCACACGTATAAGTTCGTCTTCTTAATTAAGACCGAAGTTTCAGAAAGCCAATGATTACAACCCGGCGTTTAGATAAACGTTTCTAAATGACTTCGATCGTCGGGCATTATTTTTCAGCAGGGGCAATTTAGTAGACACGCAAGTGGCACGATTGGAACTGGAAAAATAAGTTGGTTTTGATTTTAATCAAAAGTAGAAACGACATGTTGATCTTGAAGAAGGATGGCCAGCTGTCTGTAATATCACCCCCATAGGCATACCTTACGTATACTTGCCCTTAAAGATAAGGACGCGATTAGCGGAGCTATCATTAAAGACTTGATAATATACATCGCGATATTCTTACCATGGGAGAAATCTAGATGTGTTTACATATAAGTATAAAAATAAGCCAGTTCGATTTTTAATTAGAGCCTCGTTTTTCAAGTGATATGATAATCGTACCTTACTATAAAGTAATCCTCGGGTGTGCTACAGAGTTTAATTCAGGAGGAGTGCAAGGTAAAGGAAGGAAACAAAACAATCGCGTTACTTTGAAATATGATAAATCAAGTTCAGACATTCGCCTTGAAGGCGCGATTAGATTATAAATCAGAGGTAATTCAACAGTAATAAGGATTCGTAAAAGACAAATATGAAGCTGTGTTTCGAGATCATTATTATCGTTCTCTTATCTAAATATGTTATTTCGGAAACAACAACAACCGAAGAGGATTCATCGAGTGGCGAGGGCGAAACTGAATTAACAGAAGGGCCAAGTGAAGAGGTAAAAATGGATATTGTAACAAAATTTTTGAGGATCGTTGACGAGTATGATAAAAACAAAGAAAGTTGCAAACCTGGAACGGAGTTTAGCCTTGAAGGGGGGCAAGTCGAGGAACAGTACGGAGTACGAAGATTTAAGGACCTGGCCATGATGGCGGTCAACAGGGCTAATTTTCTAACGAGAATTTGGCAAAGAGGATCAAAAGCTTTATTAGAATCCGAATTCTTCTTTTATACTCAAGTCAGATCACTAGTGGAAGAAAACCCTGATATTTTTGCCGCCGGCAACTGCTACGACTATAAGGAATTTAAGAATTATGACCTGTTCTGCCCATACGCCCATAGGTACGTCGACGAGCCGGATAAAATCGTAGTAAAGGACCTGTCCATAGGCTATTACTATGTTTCCAATGGTACGGAATACGAATGGTTCTCAAAGATCCGAGAAAAGGCCAACATGAAAGTTCAAAACGGGGATTACGAGATGAATGATGGTAAGTGTGTCTTTGATCTATCTTTTCTTTCTCTTCCAATTATAATTAATAGCTTCTCTGAGCGTAACGATGGTATATTGTTTTCAACATGCACTCGATTGTGTTAACATTTTTCAAAACTGACACAAGATGTAGACATAATTGGAGAAAACAATACAAAACTGCATTTTCTTATATTTTATTAATGCCTAAGATATGATACGCTCCGTCTCAAGTTGTTATGATATGAATATTGATCCCGTATCCGAGTTATCAATAATGCATGTTGTGTAAACGTGGATGTTACGTATTTATGTCAATTTCGATGCCTGCATAATGCCCATGTTTACAAATGTAATTGACGTGACAATCAGCATTTCACTCCACTCCAAAAGTTTAATAACAAGTTTCAGTGTTACAACTTGATGTTTTAAAGCCTATTCATGTTCGAAATAAGTCCAATATATCTTCTGTTAAGATTAAGTTGGAAATTATTAACACTAATATTTTGATAGTCAGAACAAAAAGTCATATCAACGATTTCTGACAGTTTTTTATAATCCTATTGAACAAAAGCATAATAAATCTGTTTTATTAAATAATTCAACGTGATCACTATAAGTGGTGATTTTGATGAATTATCGATTTTAATCAGTTTTTGATCAATTTCTATATTTTACAAAAGTATGTGTTAAAATGCTATTAAATGCTGCCATGATAGGCAATGCTACTATTCATTAGATAGATTATGTACACATTTCTCCTATACAGTACCTGCTTCTAAGTAAATGATTGGATCAGTTGATTGGGTTACATTATCATTGATATAAATATCACTTTTTCGGCCACACAGACTGGTTTTTGCTGGATCTGTAAACTCTCTTCCTTTTAGATTGACAGTTGTTTATCTAGTGTTTCGAAAGATAGAACCCCAGACGTTTAGCATAACATATGTATTACTTGCTTGGTGCTTGATTTCTTAATGTGTCTTACTTTTTTAAAACAGGGTTTAATTTATATATAAAATCGGAACGACCATGAAATAGAACAACTTCCAGTAAATCGTGCCATCTTTTGGTTATGACGTCATCAATTTTGGGGTAGAATTGGGATTTATGGTAGTCATGTCTGATTTTCAAAAAGGTTTCGTACATTATTGTTTACAAATATTGCAAAGAATGGCACCGTGCATCTGGCCAATAAACCTGGCCAAATCAAACTTAAGGCTAAGGTTTTAGACCTGTTTAAACATATGTGTATACGTTGGAAGCTTTTCGCGCAAACACTTATTTTGACATCGAAGTGGACACATGAACTGATTTGGGTAGTTCCTAAGCCTGAAACGTCGTCTGTGTGATTTTACATGCATGAGAAATATGACATACTAAAGTAAAAGGTTGCTTGATATGGGGATCAAACTCTCACCTCGAGTTATAATTCTAGGTAAAAAGTTCCCTACACGCTAACCAATGTACCATTGCGAATTTGACAAAATGCAGAGAAAAAACCTTTATTAAGCTATGCATGATGTAAGCAAGTCCGATCCCGTGTGTGAACCTCTCATATGAGTATCTCCCATAAGATTCAGTAACCCGTCATAATTATGCATGCTCCTTCTGTCCCCATCATATGAGAAACATGACCCATTAAAGGCCTATTTTTACTTACTATTCGAAAAGGTCATGAGGTACACGATTCAAGAAGTACGAAAATTATGCTCGTGAATGTTACTAAGGGCAATTACAATGACAATTCCCAATATTTTCATTGGCAATTTTTTCATAATAAATTGTAACATCGCATTGATTGGCATGTTCTCCGAAGCTTCCCCGAGCAATTTATTTTATATTGACATTCCATTGTAAAAATACCCGAAACCGTCACTAATCGATTGGCCACACCTTGGGAGTGTAAAAACAACGAAATAATATCAAAATCTCAAAATATAATCCGATTCAAGCACAAAAGCTTTATTCTGCCCCTTGTGGACTTAAGTCGATCTGGAGCGATTTATCTTTCGTTGTATAATGGACACGTGAAATATCTTCAATGTATATCCATAGCTATCTCGTTGATTTGGCCAGTACAAAGAGAGCCGCTGCAGTAACATTGCCATTGGCGAAACTTAGAGATTAAGATTTTCTAGAATGTAAATAGGAAGTCCCTTTTCTAAATTTTCCAATAACATCTCCCAAATGGCATAATTAATCGTTTACGTATTCAATATAGACCCGTAGGTTCCATGTCTTGAGTATTAATGTCAGATAGTAGGGGATTACTTCGTCCCAACTTGAACCGTTAAAGCAGACGACTGCAGCAGGTCATGTGCCCTCATTAAGCCAATCACATTAGACAGATTTAGTCACATGATCAGGTTTGTGCCAACGTAAGAGCTCACTCCACAATTATTGACCGCATGGAGTAGACAGAAAAATCTATATTTTAAACTTTACGAGGGTGATTTAGATAGGAAATACTACTAACTTGGCCAATTTTATCAAAGGATGCTGCGATATTGATGCGATTGATATCAGTATATAATAACTTAATTTTTCAATAAGAAATATGTTGATAAGAATCTGAACAAATTTGAGAAATAATATCCTTTAGAAAAAATTGGGCTAATTCTTCAATACTTTCATCAATCATATCAAAGTTGTTCCAATTCTGGACCCAGGTACTAATATACATTTTGACATGATTGACTATTCAGGATATAATTTGTGAATTTATTTTTGGAAATCACTACTATCCCAATTTGCTTGATTAATGCAATTTGTTATGGATCCAAAAGGAAGAGTAGATCATTATTTGATCAAGTGTTTCGTTTAGAGCTGAACAATTATCTTAAATTCTTGATTTTCATTAAAATATGAATATATGATATATCCAGGTCTGAATAAGATTTTCAGTATTGGACACAATATATAGATGCTGTTGATCTTTGACATAGGCACCATGGCGCATGTTATATAGTGCACGGCTAATTTTTAGAAAATATTGGTATTTGATTGTAGTATAAAGGTCAAACGTGTTCAGCTTAATCAAATTTGTTTTTCAATAAGTCAACAATCAATCATTGGAAATGTAGATACTAAAAAAATCATTCTATTAATGCTATTTGATAATGTGTTCTGGAATTGGAGAGTTAAAGAGACGAATAATCAACTTTCTGTGGTTATTTTTCTTTTTCTTTATGCTCTTAATTTTTAACACCATTAACTAACTACCCAATATTCAACTTTTCACAGCGCAGAATTTTAAATTTTGAGGCCGAAAATTCCACATTTTTAAGAGCTGAATGTTAAAGTCCCCGTCTAAAGTTTGAAAATATTTTTTTATCATTCATTTACTATTTGTCTGGACTTAAAAAGTGATTTTAGAGATTTTTGAACAAAAAAATTTTTTTGAAAAAAAAGTTGTGAGCATTTCTTTTCTCAAATATTCAAATATTGAAATTTCTTAATCATCAAATATTTCTTAATGCATTTCAAAAAAGATTATATTTTTAACACCAATGCAAAGATTGAACAAAAGACACACTATTTCAATAATAAAATGTCATATTTAATGGGCCACTTCAATGTTTTAGCTTATCAAAAATATTTTGAAACATTAGTGATGTCACTAAGGTAACAAAAACTTTTTGAAAAAAATTGAATTTCTTTTTCGATGTCAATCTTTTCTAAATATGCTAGACTTTCATAAAAAACCAATGTTGATTGTCTAACCAGGTTAAAGGGAAGAATAAATTATGTTTTAGATATGATTGTACCATTGGTTTCTATGAGAACTAAAGTTTTGAAATGCATTTTTCTCAGAACCATTTTCATGCACTGATAAGTTCATTTCTCGCTTGTTTATCAACCGATTTTCTTAATTTTTTCGGCAAAAAACATGGGAGGATGTATGCTATGCATTGGTATGAATTGTGGCTAATTAGAAGATATGAGTGACCTCTAAAAGTTGGTTTTAAATAAATTCACAAATTTTGGAACAAAAAGTCTATCAAAAACCACTTTTTGAAGTTAAAAAAAAAAGTTTCACATATCACACTTTGATAACATTGGGTAAGACTACAATATAAGCCAAAGTGGTTTAAACTTTACATGGGGCCTTTAAAAATTACCACGGGGAAGTTAGTTCATCATTTATTTAAATCTTGAAATGTCTCTCCAATGTTAGGCATAGGTATTTAACGCAAGCTGTAGACACTTTGTAGTTGTTACATCAACTTACAACCTGCTTTGGCATTACGTATCTGGTTCAACAATAAAGTACATGCTTTCCTTGAATAACATCGATTTTCTTGGATCATATTTTCTAAAAATGGTACAGAGACGTAACATGATAGACTGCATCCCGCCCGACGTCATCGTCACTTCTTGCTCCTACCTATTTCCTTTTGTTAGTGTAAAGATCGTTTACAACTTCCTAATTTTCCTTCAAGAGTTTTTGTATGCGATTGTGTGAAATTAAAGTCTCTTTCTCTTTTGTTAGTGTAAGCAAAGATCTGAACGATAATTTACAACTTTCTAGTTTTCCTTCAAGATTTTTAGTATGCGATTATGTGAAATATGCTTAATTACAGTCATAATATACGTATCGTCAGTTTTGGTATATTGGCAAGATGTGAAATATGGTCTAAAGTCCTTTTCTCCTTCAAGAGTTTGGGTATGCAAATATGTATGGAATGTCTTCTGTCCTATTTTGTATTATCATTTTATGTTTGGAAGGATGTGAAACAGGTTTCATATTCCTATTTTCCATTTTTAGTGTTAGTTACATTGTAATGATCCGAAAGATTCTAGATACACTCCTATTTTACATTTTCAGTTTGGGTATCCAAAATATTGCTTTCAGTCATATTGTTCTTGTCAGTTCGGGTATGCAAATATGTAAACAATTGTTTTCAGTCCTATTTTCGATTTCTAGTTTGGGTACCCCAACATGTAAAGGATTGTTTTCGGTCCTATTGTTCTTATGAGTTTGTGTATGCAAAGATGTGAAAGATTGTTTCCAGTCCTATTTCCGATTTTTAGTTTGGGTATGCAGATTTAAAAAAATTATTTTCAGTCCTATTGTTCTTGTCAGTTGGGGTATGCAAGGATGTAACTTATCGTTATCTGTCCTGTTTTCTTTGCGGGATTGCTTAGTATAAAGAATAAAGATTTGAATGATCGTTAACCGTCCTATTTTTCTTCGTTAATTTGCCTATACAAAGAAAAAAGACATGGCAGATCGTTAAGCGCCTATTGTTTCTTTGATATTTTGCAAAATTGTTTACAGTCGGATGTCCTTCGGCCCTTGTTCCTGGTCAAAACCAATCAAGAGACAATTAGAAAGGTTCAGGAATCAACCTCTGCGTTCGATAATCTTATAGGATTTAATAAGCTATAGTAATTATAAAATTTCCCTGGATTAGTTTACTGAAAATGATCGGGACTAGCTTAATAGACCCTGGGCTTTGGAGTTTAGGAGATTCATAATATTGGTACAACTTTTAATTCATTTTCATAGAAGAGATTCTTTCTTGCCAGCAATCCGCAGGCAATTAGGCAATCGTGCGGGCAAGTTCCCAAAGTAAGCCTTGAAACAGTTATGATGTCCAAGATGTATGCCGTTTTTCTGATAGAATTTCTCAATTTAAAATGCGTGTCCCCAGCCCAATCCCCATTCCCCGGAGTATAGTATTGCAGAATAAATTGGTCCATGATTGGTTTGCTAAAAATCAGAGTTAAGGTTACTCCCATTGCCCCATGGTCGTAATTAAGCAATGGGATAAGTTCAAAATTAGAGCGGGTGCTTGCGGCCATAATGTTGGAAAACAAATTATTAAAGGCCAATAGTCCTTTCCACAACGAGCCAGATAGCCAAAGGGAAAATGTCCCAATTGTACTGATCTCAAAGATATGGTAATATCGGACAAACTGTTTCGATATACTGAAGAGTTAATCGTCAAACTGTAGTTCATTCATTAGCTCTAGGAAAGAATGAAAGCTAATTTCTTAACTCACTAACACATCTTACTATGCTTTAACTTGGAAACTACACTTGGAGGGAAATTCAGAACTAATAATAGTGATGGAGGTGTAAGGCGTTTAGACAATCAATCGTATCTGGATTGATTTTCTGAAAACATGAGCTTGAGTTCTTGCTCTTGTCCCCTTAATTAGGCAGGATGCAATGGAATGAATGTCGGACTTGAATTTGATCTAGGGATGTGGTCTAGGACCCTCAGGTAAAATCAACTGTTTCAGGACTATTTCCTAAAAAAGAATAAGGACCAAAGTGACTAAATCTCATGGGCTAAATAGGCGTATTGCAACGGAATAGGCCCATGAAATGAACTTAAATGTATAGGATTACATTCTTGACTTCATTGTTCGAATTGTTTTCCAAGCTGGAAGTACATCTTTCATTTTTTATTATTCAAATTCCAGATGATAATATTTGTTTTGACATATCTTTATTTGTGCAATATGGTCACACTGGGTGAATAAAAAAGTGCATTTATCTCTTTCATATTATTTTCATCTCTTCCCATAGATTTATTGCAGATTTATTGCATCGCGTGTTGCCCATGGAAACTAGTTTAGTGTCACATTCCGTTGTTTGGGCAACGGATTGGACAATCAAACATTTAGTACAAGTGTGGATTTCAAGTGGACATAAGGTAATGGCGTTTAATTCAATACACGCAGGCCAGTAGCCAAGTAAATAGCGGAGAATCACTGTCGACACCATCAAGATCCCTCTCAAATGACATATCTGTATTATCTGCAATAATAAGTGTGTCATAAATCCCATCAGATTGATTGATCGCTTTGCCCTTATATATACAATCCTCGATAACAATGTCGTCTGTTCTTTTTTATATCTTGTCATTTCTCGATGAAGTTCAAACGCACTGTCTGATTTTTGAGGTCCTGTATACACTTCTTAATTTTCTCTATATGTACGAGAATTTTATTCCTCTCTGTTCACGTTTGTTATTCATTTATTTTTCATTTTGATCAAGGCTTTTGTTACGTTTAAAACGTGGGTAAAAGGCAATGGATTGTTCTTATTTTGCTCAATCTGTGGCTTGCGAAATTCATTTGTAATCGATGTGTGGTCAATACAACAAACTTAGATCTTTGCGAACAAAGACTTGAGACAACAATCCTTCTCTTGGGACAACAGTTTTGCTGTTAATTTCGAGATCTTTTATTGATTAACGTATTGAATGTCAGTCATTTGGTGTAGAGTACCTCTTACCCACGACAGGAAAGATGCTGGACCCCTCGGGAGATGTACTAAAGAAAATAATTAATATATTTAATATATCAAATCTCTGTGCAATACCTCTATATAACTATTATATTTTTTCTTTCCCTCAGCTAAAGGGTATGTCTTTTGGATTACGGTACAGGGTGTCCATGATGTGCAAACAAATGCTCTTAAGAAACTCAATTGTGTGATTGCTACAAATAGTAAATTAAAACTATGGCAATATGCCCCTAACTGCCATTACAGATTTATATCATGACATAATAGTCTCTCAATTTAATCATCTGAAACATTTTGCTCAATATTAAATTGTTGTTCTAATGATGTCATGGTATGATTTACATTCAAAATGATATTCCACGTTGGTATGAATCTCAAAGGAAAACGAAACATAATATTGAGATTTGTATGAACGTGACGAATTGTTATTGTATTCATAATTTTGCGCCACGTTTTGTCGAAATTAAAAACATCGATGAAGATTTGTATCCAACTCGATGACCCATTCAATAAATATGGTAGAAAACTGACATGTGAACTCTACATGAATTCAAGCCTGTAGCAAACATATCAGAAAAACATAAATCTTGTAGAAATTAGGAAACAATTTGAAGCAGCCGTATAAGATAAACATGGTTGGGGCTTGAAGGTGCATCGTATTAAGGTGGATCAGCAGGAATTTTTCGTGATTTTCATGATTGCAATTCTTCCGCAGATTTTGATTTTGATATTACTATGTTAAATTACACAGTTAAAAACCATGATCTATTTTGATTATATGAAATTGATGAAACATTTTTTCTTTAGTATTTTTCAACTTTTTGTGAATTTGCGGAACTACCTTAAAAATAAAGAAAATATAGGCCTAGCAATCTTTTGTATTCGGTACATTTTTGTCGTGTACCAATTTTTATCACTTTAGCCTCACTTTAGCCTCAAATATTTGTCAGAACTTTACTTAGTACTTTCTCAGTGATGATGTCGTACATTTCAAAACCTCTACCAGATATCGCAGATCCATGTGTGAATGGTAGAAGATATATTGGTCAGTTAATAATAAATGTTTTTTGTCATCTTTTTGTCATTTCCAATATATCCGATCATGGATTTAAGGAATGATGGAGTTTTAATCAACCAATCTGGACTATTTTCCGAATGTGATCGATTGATTTTCATCATCGTAAAACTAATAAACCTGCCAGTACTATAGTTTCTCTCTCTATCTGCAATAACAGACAGGAGTGTCACAAAAATGTTATAAATTCTTAAACGAATGACATAGCATAAATATAAATGTTTATATGAATATCAAATTGTTAAATGTTATTAACATGATATGAAATATATTTCCATGGAAATTAAATTAGCAGATAAAGCCAGTACAAAGATATCGTAGCTTTGTAATTCATTTGTGGCCACTATAGGCATTTATTCAGTCAAATGAAAGCAAGACAGAGGGTTCAACCGAATCAATAGTTCTATTATTTTCTCTCCCCGTTTGATCACACGAAACGGAAAAGAAATCATAGAACTATCTTTGGCAAAGATGTAGTATATTTTGATTATTATAAAAAATATAATTTTGATATTCACGCACATGTTGCAAGTACAGAGTGTAAGTTTAAAGCAATCGGATATTTATGTTGTCTGGGATATTATGGATTTATTTCCTAATGACCTTTCGTGCGTTTTTATATTTAATCCTCTATAAAACTTAAATGAACATGTCTGCTTCCGTAGATTCTCTCTGAAATGACAGACAGATTTAGCAATGTTTCTTCTGGTCTGAACGCTTTTTTGTCTAACACTACCCCTAGGAACTTGATTGTATTCTAGTATTACATATTATATAAGCAAAGGTACCAAAAAGTACTTTTGTACAATGTATGTATACAGTAATAGTTTATTCAACAATGCTTGTATTTACGAATGTAACTATCGGCTGTCGGCTACCGGATTAACCTATCATTTTATGACCAACACATTTTAAGATTAATGTAATGGTGGCGGGTAATATTGATATTTAAATGAGTTGCCAATTAAATAATAGGTTAATCCGGTAGCCGACAACCGATTGTTGCGTTTGCGAATACAAGCTTAGTCTACTTTTCTTGCTCGACTTCATGACATTTACAAATGGCTTAAAGAACTACACCTTTCTGATTGTGGACAGAGAATGATTTGATCTTTATCCGTTCGTCAGTCAATTTCATACAATAGCCAATCAATCTATTGTGGCTGATTGATTATATTATACGAGTTATCTCTCTTCAGTGTTACCCGATATAGTTCCAATTTCACACTACATAAAGTTGAAGGCTCTGGCTATATATTTCTGCAAGCTGACTTTAAATCATGTTCAGTGTTCTAATAATCAAGCTGGATTATCTTGTTCGTTAAGTTATTTCATCAGCAGCCTTAACTGTCAACTCTGCTATTTCTTCTATAAATTATACAATAGTTTCCCGTTTCAATAGTACTTCGACAAATGGCATGTTTTTGTGATATTGATAATGGGTCGTGAAAGTTGGAAGTTCGATCTTGTATCATTCTGCGTTAATTATACTTTGGGATTTTAGGGGTTGTTTTTCTTATACGTTACTATTTCCACGTGTCTTGCATTCTGAGTTTTGCATTACTTTATGATCTTGCCCATAGCTATTGTCACTGGGCCCCAGCATAAGGATACTAACAGGAATAATTGTCAGCAAAAATGGTGCACAAAGTTCGTATCAGACTGATAAACTTCCTGAGCGAAACAGTTTCTTTGAATTTCCTCGATATCGGAGATATTTGAGCATTTTTTCGTAGTTATATACAATAGGAACTTATTACAGTAGTTTGATTTACTAAATAAATGGAATCCAAAGGAGTAATATTGGTATGGACAACTTTTTGAACACACATTTCTCTTAAACCAGTCATAAAAAATCTTAACATTTAACACATCGCCAATTTAACGGTCATCTTTTGAATGGTAACAATATAATTTGAAAAATATATTATATACTTCCATCTACATTGTTTTAGAAAACACATCAAACACTTGTTTTGTTCTTGGTATCATGTTTCCAGAGTGAAATGAAACATCTTTCCGAACCTCATTGGAACAAAACGACATAAACACAACATGTTTAGGTCTCTCAATATTGTAATTGTACAAAGGACATTTTGGTTGATTTTAAAAAAGTATCTTGTTAATGAAATAAAAGTTTTATCTTGATTTGTATCTATTTGGGGGGATTTTGTTTTGAACACTTTTTTAAAATCAACCAAAAATTCCTTTGTATAACTATAATATTGAGAGGTCTAAAACATTTTGTATATACTATTTTGTTCCAACAAGGTTCGGGAAAGACATTTTATTTCATTCTCAAGAATTGGTAGAAAGGAGCAAAAACAATTGCACTAAAAAACAAAAAATGTTAACAAAAACAGTTATATAGAAATATTTCTAAATAATTTTCGCATTAAATTGTTGTCAGTCAGTCAACATTACATAAAATACCGTGTTTTTTACAGAATTTCTTCAATGATTGGTATTTATAGGAGAAAAACATTTTTGAATTCAGTTCTCCATATCGATACTACTCCTTTGACTGACTTGCTTTAGCGAATTTTGTCCGCCATGTTTGTTGATACTTACTGATGATACGTACAACATATCTTCCTGTTGTGTACCAGTGATTGTTGTTACATATTTGCAAAACAATTTTTTCTTTGTTTATTACACGTTATTTTCTACTTATGCTTGTAAACACACATATGCTTGTAAATCACTTATAGTATATTTCTAGCTGCATCAAGGCATCGGATTTTGTTGACGTATCATAAAACCAGCCGGGTCATCTATTATTTGTAACATAACGTAATACTATTGAATGCCATTGAATAAATAGTTCTGGATTAGTACTAGGTTAATACTATCACGGGTTGGTAATATTTTACGATAGATCCGTAAAAGTTTTATCATGGACTCACAAATGTTCTTTTAGAAATTCAATCCGACGTTTGTATGTTCCAAAAACAAAAACATTTCTGCATACTTGTAAATGTCAGTAATTTATCAGTATTGGAATGTCCCTTGAGGTCACCAAGAAAAATGTCCAAGGATCTAACACGTGAGTAAAATCACTTGTAGCCATTTATAAAAATACAAAATAATGCAAGAAACAATAACATAACTGACTTATATAATAAGCATATATAACATGTCTTTATATATAATCAAAATCCAGGAAAATAGAATATTTTATTCGGTCTTTGACTCGATGACCTAGATCCACAATTTTCGAAGTTGACTTTTTAAGATTAGGCAATTCTAATGTTAATAGTTTCGTTGTAGGACGAACATGGGCTATTTTTCAGGATGATTTATTTTATGATTTTATATTACACTTTTTCTCCTCATTATCCTCTCATTACTCATGTATTTGAAATATGTTATCCGTTTAAACGATTTTGAAGTGATTTTTCTTGAAATACTGTAGGAATAACAACATTTTACGTCTTTTGTGAATAATTTCATTTAAACTTTGATTTTGCATCGCGTATGTATAAGTAAATGTAGATGTCGCTTGTACGTGGGGACTCAACCTTTAAACTAATAATTCAAAAATGAAATACTCTGTCTGTCCAATTTTTTAATGAAGCAAACTATTTAAGTAAAAATGTTCGAGGTCCGATTCGTCTAGATATGCCCAGAGACGTATGCCAGGATGAATCGAGCATGCCGAGCGTGTCGAAGAGGCTCCATTTGTTATAGTAACAATCGTGAAGTGTTAGTTGCAATTTATTAGTGCGAAAATATTTCCGATCATATTTTTTGCAACCATCATTTGCCTATACGTATGGAACATATATTTCATATTCATCTAGGTACGCCGAATCGAGGAAGCTCCATATGTAATAGTGACAATCGTGTAGTGCTAGTAATTGCATCTCAATAGTGCAATATCCGATCATATCTTGTGCCTCTGCACTATCATTTCAGTCCTGCCTATACGCATGGAACATACATTTTCAATTCAAACTCTCGAAAAAAGGACACAAATGACTGGAAGGATATACCTTTTTTGAGGTCGATAAGATCAATTGTCACATTTAGAATAATTTCAAAATCATCTGCTGATGGTAGTGTCGTCCTGCTAGCTGATGTGCATCATTTCTGGGTAGGTATTTACTAGACTAGCATTGTTCCAACAAAGTACAGGGTGTTCAAAAAAACGCAACCCAAAGAAATTGCTATATCTTGGAAAATACTTATTCAATTGTGTTCATATTTTCAGGAAAGAAAGAAGAGACTGAGTATGTATATCTCCTGTTGTTAGTTAGTTGTAGAACATGATGTCTTGGACACTTGCTCAAAAGACAGTTGTACTAGGAAAATACCAAAAACGTGAATGGAAAATCACTATAATGAACCGAAGTTAAATACTGGGGCATACTTTGTAACGTCACGAAAGATGAACAATTGCGCTTTTCTGTAAAATTCTCAATGAAAAGACGTCAAAAAGCTACATGGGACATTTTTGTACCCTTTTCTTTCGCATCGTTTGACAAGTTATCATGTTTGAAAATGTTTGAAATTTTCCACGATCAAAATATATTAAAAACCTATATCTAAAATGTTTTTATTTTGATATATTTCTTAATTCTAATGCGTGCACGTGATGGCTGGATTTCAAGTTTACGCTTAAAATACTAAATGGGACATTTTTCGTACCCTACATATCATTTGATATTTAAGAAATTTGAAGGAAATTTAATATTTATTCTTCAGATTTATTAATTTTAGCTAAAACCTTGTTTCTTATTTTAATTTCAGCCTTTAAAAGTAATTAATTCCAAAATAAATGGCATTTTGCTTATCTAGGGGTCGTCAAAATACCCAGCGTGACGGCCTTTGGATTTTGTTTGAAGTTGAAAAATCAGCGTCACATTCCATTGTTACCTTAAAACTAATGACGTCATAATAAAGATCATTGCCTCAGGAAGTGATTCATACCTGTCTCATCAAAATTGATGAAAAAATAATGATTCTACATCATTTTGAAAAATAGCGCGCTCCTAAAATGTTACGCGTGACGGCATATTTCTAACGTTTTGACCCACGAAGGACGCTCTAAAATGCTTTAAAATGAAAAATTCCATGTAAAATATACAAATGAGGTTTTAGAGGGTACCTATACGAAGATTTTGATATATAACATGAGTATGTTCGCTTTCCGAACTTTCCCGATATTTACATGGTAAGAGCATGGAACGTCAAAATTTGAAATATGCCCCAGTATTGAACTTCGGTTCTATATCTTGGAAAATACTAATTCAATTATCTTCATTTTTCAGGAAAAGAAAGAAGATACTGTGTATGTATAGCTCCTGTTGTTAGTTAGTTGTAAAACATGATACCTTGGACACCTGCCCAAAAGACAGTTGTACTCGAAAAATACGAAAAATGCAGTCAGAGGGGACTGCCAAAGCGATAAAACCAAATAACTTTTTAACTATAATAGTGTTTTGGCACTTCAAATTTGGCACAAATTATCCTCATTCAATTTGAGTGGTGAATATGTGGAGTTTTATCAAAATCACACCAGGGACTTTACAGTCATGGTCATGGCGATTTGAAAGCATTTCGACCATGACTGTAAAGTCCCTGAAGTGATTTTGATTTCACTCTTTAGATTTACCATACCGTGAATGAAGATGATTTGTGCCAAATTTGAACAGCCAAAACACTATGTTTGGGAAGTTATTTAGTTTTTTGCGTTTTTTGTATTTTCCTCGTACAACTGTCTTTTGACCAGGTGTCCAAGGCATCACGTTTTACAGCTAACCATCTACAGGAGCTATACATACACAGTCTCTTCTTTCTTTCCTGAAAATATGAACATATTTGAACCAGTATTTTTCAAGATATAGCGATTTCTTTTGGTTGCGTTTTTTTGAACACCCTGTATTACACTTTTAAGCTGCACGAATGTATGAGAAGGGACCTCGTATTCTAAGTATATTTGTTCGTAGCAGGCGAGGTCTACTCTAAAAATTATTCCATAATTTATCTTAATAACAGTTATACATTGAGACTAATTGTACATAAATCATGACGGGACTATACATAATTTAGTGAATTACGTACTAATGGTACCTTAGCCACACAAGTACATTAAAATACCCGATAACACAATGCAGAAGATGTTTTTTCGATTTATGCTTTATCGATTCAGCTTAAAATGGAATCTTTAAGTATATATGATTAGCCTGGTTTTAGGCCCCGTGGAACTTCTTTAATTGAAATCGATCGATGCCCCAAAGGTTTAAATGCATTAAATATATATGTACTCATAGCCTCAATTTTATTTTCATATTACCATTAGTTCAGCCTTACCGTGTTTATATATTCGGAGCCAAGACGAATGATAATATCACATGAATCTATCCTCGTTACCTTTAAGTTGAAACTTTAACTGAAATCCTTATTGTTAAGCCAGGAGGAAAGATGGCCAAAATAAAGAATTTTTTATTATAGATGTGAATGAGTGTCGAACATTTTGTTTTTGTAACATTGGCAACAGCCCCCATCCCCCTTTTCATCCCCGTCCCCAACCTAATTACACGTATTTTTGTTATATGCTGGAAACAATAAATAGAATAAAATTGCCTTCTCTATATTGTAGATTCAAGCAAGCAACTCAATTCCAAGTTGCCAGCAAGGTAATCCTTCATTCATTTTAAGAGGAAGAACTACTTGCATTTTAGTAATTATAAAATCCGTTTAATGTGCTGAAGTCAACTTAACTATAAGGGCAAAATAAATCATGCAGCAAAGATGACATAGTCCGTATGTCACTAAGTAGATAAAGTATGCTGTCAGTCAATCAATAAAAAGTCATGGTTGTCCCTGTTTTCATATCGATTCTAAAAATCAATTTGACAAAATGACTATTAATATTAATTTTTAGTTTAGTGCACTCAGGGCTGAGCCTGTTTTTCTATCTTGGGTTCATCTACGATTTTCACATAGTTTGTTAATTTGTAATTAAGATGTTTTATTTTTCTTGCTGGGTCCCTTCTCTGTGACCTTGTGTGTACAAATTAGATTCATTTACGATTTCCACATAGTTTGTTAATTTGTTTTTTCTTGCTGGGTTATGTAACAACCGTTGGTCCTTTCGCTGTGGTTCTTGTGTGTACACATTGGATATAGTTTTTCGATTTACACATAGTTTTTTATTATGTCATTTTCTTGCTGGGTTATGTAACAATATTTGGTCTTTACTCTGTGGCACTTGGTGTGTACAAATTGGATATATTTACTATTTACGCATAGTTTTTTAATTTGCAATTTTTTTACTGGGTTCTGTAACAATGTTTGGTCCTTTCTCTGTGGCACATGTGTGTATTTATAAATTGGATTCATCTACGATTTCCACATAGTTTGTTAATTTACAGCAATCCCAATCTGCTATTCTATCTGAGGAATTCAACCAGTGAAAGATTAATGAGAATTAAGGCCAGTGGTCAGTTTATCTGAATGTTAAATAATTGCCAATCCTGGTTAGTTTCATTGTAAATAAACTGAAGTCAATTAACAGATTGTGGGAATATATCTACCAACAAATAAACCATTACTCACAGTTTAGTAGGTTTACCTCGGATATAAACACACGAAGTTCATATTATTGTTAAATCTATGAAGAAAATTATAAAAAATGAATGAAATTACCCCCCCCCCTGGCCAAAAATTCTTTCAAAATCACGCAGTTTTTCACAATTCTGAGCACTTTTTAAGTGATATTGGCCATTTATGGACAAAACTTGTTTCAAGTGAACCAGTGCACCCCTGGATATTTTCAAAAAGTGACCCCCCCCCCCTCGGCAAATCCTGGCTACGAGCCAGTTAGGCATTAACAATGATGTAAGCCAATGGTTATGTAATTATATGTGCTGAATCGTCTTACACTGCATATACATTAAATAACATATTCTTGAGAAAATTGCAAAGGTTTTCCAAATAATCAATTTCGAGCTAGAATTTTTCAGTCAATTAGTTTCATACTTCAAAGGATTTAACGGAAGGTCTTGACGTACAATTATGTATTGTTTGACAACTCCAATCCAAATACAAAAAGGTTCCAAATGAATTATATTTATTACTTCGGACAATCCATTTATCACTTAACAGCTACTTGACCAGGTGATGTATTAGATACAAAATAGTGAAGTTGTTAATTGGCCTAACTCCCAATAGGAATTCTTTATAGATGGACAGATCTGTCCAGTTTAATTACCAATACCCAACGTGATGAGCTCTATATTGACGGCATCGCTGTTTTTGCTCAGAGGGAAATGTGTATACAGGGTGTCCTAAAAGTAACTTTACGCTGGTGTTCACTCTTTCGGTTATAATAGCGGCCGGACATCTACTATCGGTATTGATTGGATACACTTTGTTCAACTGATTCTAAATAGTAAATACATTATTAAGATATTAATTTAGAAAAAATCAATAAATACCATTATGACTAGATAGTGTCAATCATCATTTGAAACAGCTTCCACAAACCTTTTTAATTGTTGCTTACATATTCATACTTGTTTTTCCCAATTCATGTTGGAAACTCCTTGATTACCGAAATGATGAGTTTCAGCATGACATTGTTGTTCCTCGCTTATTTGAGGAGGCCATCAAAGCACTCACCCAAGCGTGTGGAATGACAAACGAGAGAGGCACTCTTGTAAACGGCGTTCGCATAAAAACTGAAACAAGTACTCACAGTGGGATATTTCAAAATGAACAGATTTGTACATGAGATGATGGAGCTGATAGCAATACATATTAAACGAATACTACGAACGGTCCATGGAACCCACCCACTAAACATGTGTAATTTTTCAACTGCTTCTAAAATAGATAAGGAATTGTACTATTAAGCTGAAGAAATCTATCATTAGAAATTATCTAAGGTTCCGTCCACTATAAGCCCAGGAATGAGGGTTTTCTGTACAAAAGATCAATTACAGAGGTCTCTAATAGAACTTCTACCCTTAGAAAACACAATTTATAGGGATTACAATTCGATGGTACATTTTGAAGACGAACTATTTCTGAGCATATTTAAACATGACGTCAAAATGCAAACCTAGATATACATATATCCAATTTAATTTTCCTGGTGAATAATTCTACGAGTTCCTTAAAATCAATTCAATATTTGCTACAATGGGTTCGTTTTGTGCTTTATAGCAATAACGGAAACACCGACTATATCAATTGGCCATTCATCTCTCAGAATCCTGCATTCTCTCTTCTACTTACAATCGGTTTTTCAGTTTCTTTTGTTCTTTTTCATGTTCTTCGCAGCTTTATAGTTTGTGTCCCCTTTACATTGTGGGATCCAGAGTCTTAACTATCCATTGGAATACTCGCAGCTGTAGATAAAGAGAGACTCTGATGAATCAGAATCATCTTTATTTGTATCTATCTTAAACTTACACGATTGCAGCATAGGTCAGCGTTTCTGTTTATATTTATATTCATTTGGTTATACACGATTGCAACACAGGTCAGCCTTTCTGTGTATCTATATTTATTATACACGATTGTAACATAGGTCAGCGTTTCTGTGTATCTATATTGGTTATACACGATTGCAACACAGGTCAGCTTTCCTGTGTATCTATATTGGTTATACACGATTGCAACACAGGTCAGCCTTTCTGTGTATCTATATTGGTTATACACGACCATAACCCGGCCAGGTCAACGTTTCTGTGTATCTATATAGGTTATACACGATTGCAACATAGGTCAGCCTTTTTGTGTATCTATATTGGTTATACACGATTGCAACACAGGTCTGCTTTCTGTGTATCTCTATTGTTTATACACGATTGCAACACAGGTCAGCCTTTCTGTTTATCTATATTGGTTATACACGACTGCAACACAGGTCAGCCTTTCTGTGTATCTATATTGGTTATACACGACCATAACCCGGCCAGGTCAACGTTTCTGTGTGTCAATATAGGTTAGACACGATAATAAATGCAACACAGGTCAGCCTTTTTGTGTAACTATATTGGTTATACACGATTGCAACACAGGTCAGCCTTTCTGTGTATCTATATATTGGTTATACACGATTTCAACACAGGTCAGCCTTTCTGTATATATATATATTGGTTATACACAATTGTAACACAGATCAACATTTTTTGTATCTGTATAGGGCATACACAGTTGGAACACAAGTCAGCTGCTGTTGTTTGGCCATGCACAATTACAACATTGTTTAGCTATTATGTGGCCAAAGTCGAATGTATACACGATTACATGTCTGCTTCTTCATTATATATAATTCTATACTGGATGGTGATCATACATTCTTGATATTTGATGAATGTTACATGGTTGACGTGGTCGATATTTGCCCAAGTACGTGGACATCCTTTACACTGCTAAAAAGTAGATTAAATACTGTGTTGCGAGTAATTCTGACAAATTGAATCAAACTTCTTTTTGTAACAGCTCCTTTATCCAGTATGTCTAATTATGTTTGATTAGGACTGAACATTGGTCGAAATAGCGTTTTTCCTTGCGTAGCTGTTTGACATGTCTTTCACACGTCATTGGTATTTTCCTTTTGGTGTGGACTTGTTAACTCGGATTCATGAAACATGTCAGCTTTTCACATTCTGGTTACTCTCTTCATTTTGATAGGGCTGGACATTAAGAGAGAAAACTATTTTCCTTTTTAAGGTTTTTGAGTTTTACTAACATCCCCCCTTAGGCCATCCACCCCTCTTAAATACTCAATATACCGGTAAAAAGGGGGTGGCTTCGATGTGCAGTCGATATTTCATTATATTATTGTTTCCCAGATTCACGTCACGTAACTTGCAACAGTCTCGAAATATTATGATATGGTCAACCTCCAGTTGCAAAACACCACTGCATATACAAGTAAGCAGAGTTCAGATCTATCCCCAAAATGGTTGCGATGACCTAGTATCATTTGTTATGTGTCATCCATGCTCCATTAGGCTCTTAATTAGTGAAGGGGAACTTGACGTCGATGGCCCATCATTCCTGTTAGACTTATTCGGATACCTATTACATCTTCCTGTTTCACTAGAAACATGACTGAAAAGCAATGAAATGTCATGGTTTATCATTATGGTATAATTGTTAGTTACTGATTTAGAGGAACAATATCTGTAATTTTCCTCCTAATGACACTTTAGTTTTAGTGCGTGATGATAAGTGAAACTTACACAATCAAAGGACTTGGACACAAACGTTCTTTTCTGAAAGTATCGAAGCTTGAAAGAAACCCTTACCTAATGTAAAAAGTTTTAAAATTTGAAATATATTCGCACATTTTTTAGTTTTAAAAGGCAATTGATTGTTTTATATGAACAATTTTTCAAGTTGCAATGACTTGTACTCATTGCAGGTAGTTTATAGCTAGACTCTGCGTGTGGAGTACATGAATTGAAAATATTTAAAGTGTAAGTTTGGAGGAAAATTAAAGCTTCAAACCATTTAAGAAAACTATTTTGTTTTCTTGTCACTTTTTCTCATCGAGCATTATCCAGAACTGGGACATGATCAGGGTGACATTTTGGTAGTATTTTATTAGCATTCCGATAGTGTTTTTAGATGGAATGTAGGTACAATTCATTTGTTTAAGACTTTAGACAAAATAAGTAGGTCCCTATGGTGACATTCACATTCTTGTCTTTGGTGTAAATATTTTGTAAAGAGGCAATGTCTGTTAGCTGGGACTCTCGTGGTATCCCTTGATGTTTTTTACGTCAGTTTCTGAATCATTTGAGAAAGGAAATCTTAACTACGGTATTTAAAAGAAACAGATGCATTTACTATATATTTGGGGTATTTATAGATCGCTGTTCCAAATAGGAAGGTCAGACAGAAGAACGAGCGACATTATATGAACCGAGAACAGCCATTTTGCATATGGCGAATACTATAACATTTTTGTTGCTCTTACGCGGTATACCAAAGGACCACGCAAGCGAATTTCAGATATTTTGTTATTGGGGAATTATCGGGATTACACGACCCCTCTTTATTGCTCCCAGTTACTTATAAGCACCCACGCAGACTCAGAAAAAAACAATAAAGCGACAATCAAAAACCAGCACTTTGTAATTCAACTGCAATATTCCATAATCACGATATCCAGGCTCGTTCATGGATCAAAAATAGTACATTGATCATTTATAAATCGAAAAACATTTTCGTTGAAGAAAACATTGATACCATTGTCCTATCAGTATTTGACGTACATCTGTAGTAATTTTTGTTTTTCGTATTGTGTGGCGTCTTTTGTTATCAGAAGGTACGTCACACCTGGTGAACATCTTGGAGAAACTTACAAATTACAAGGTCACCAAAATAATTGATATCAACCGTATAACCGATAATAAGGTCAGTACATGTGTTAATCCCGATGCTCTTCACACGTTTGCTCTTGTAGGCACTTTCAGGAAACGATTATATTATTAGGTGTTTGATGTGAACCTATTCTTGGTACTATATCCCAGTTTAGCAGGTAGAATTATGTTGTTTAGGGCGCAAATGCATTTTCATTCTTGTATGGTGTAATTTTCTGAATTTCCATGTGCTGCATTTGGGTTAAAATGAATGTGTTTTACTGCAGCATGAGCTGTCTTTAAGAAACGAAGTATTTCGAGTGATAAAAAAGGGAACCAGACGCATATCTGTATAATTATATTCATCAATGTCAAAAGATAATGGTTTCTCTCTGAGCTGCACCATCACTTCAATTGTTCAAATTCTAAATATTTTGACATGATTTAGTGCCCACGTTTCAGGAGAAGTAAAAACAGTTGTTTCCATGTTGGAAAGCTGACATTTCTGTTTTCGGCATTACATTTTTGCTAAGTCATAATCATCTTCTAACATATGGATATATGACAACACAAACAACAACAATATTTACAACAATATTTACAACACGAACAACAACATCATTTACAACAACATACGTCATACTTTGACATTTGAAGTAACTATTGATCAGATTTCGAATGAACGATATGTTTGAGATCTCCGAATTTTTCAATATTTTGACAAGATTCAAGACTCGTACCGGTGAGCTTAAACAGACGTATCCCTATATATAGTATTTCAAAAACACTCGTGTCTGTAGTATATTAATCGGAAGACCTTTTGTAACGTGGTCAAGCTCAATGGGTTCGTAGTGTACACAGGAGGCTGGATTCTTCTTGTTTTCATAATAATTTTGCCCTTCATTTCTTGTACTTATCTAGGTTCTAAGTAGCAACATGGTATATCACTGCAATTTCAATGCCAAAAACAAATTTGAGTAAGTTAGTGAACCGATCAGTAGTTAAAAAATAGGTGAAATGTGTATTTTTGCATTATGATGTGGTTCTATCAATATCTTCTTGATTCGTCAAGGTCACTCCTGTTCCCGACTCTTACATACCCCGTCATATATGCAGGCTTGTATACTGACATTTACAGCACAATCGGGTCATAAATTGGTCCCACCAGGCCCACATAGATATATTATTATTTAATGCATACAAGGGTGAAATGAGGGCAGACATATGTGTAACAATATGGAGAATTGATTGATCGATCCTCAAATAGACTCTGAAAGGACATAGCAAAGGAACAAGAGTTGCGTTCGGATACAACTTCTATCAAAACAATGCCAAAGTTATACCAGAAACTATTAGTTGATATAACCGACACCTTGTATGAAGAACCGGTACAATTCAAACAGAAACCTGTAATCTTAGAAAATAAACCCGATGATCCATAAACACTGGATTAATCTACCGTCGTAATAAACTAGCTCTATTATCAATGGCTGGAGATTCAGTTACAACACCTATACCTGTTTTAATCACAAATGCATTTGCCCGTCGGGAATGAAATAGTGTGGGCAATGAACGAAACACTATCAAAACAAATCCCTTTGAAATGCAATACTTTTCAAGAGAGGGTTGCCATGATTGTCCGTTAGATTCAGCTCTGCGACTCTAGTATCCAAAGAAAATTTGCAATATTCCCTTTAAGGTCCATACCCTGTCATGTAATCAATCCAACAACAACATCGAACAAGCAACATCGAACAACAGACCAATGCCTGTGGCCTATCCCTACAAATCTCCCGAGGAACGTAATACAAGGACACATATAAGGAGATACAAACCAGCAGTGTGCTCACAATCATGGAAATATATGGGAAGTTTGACATCCTAAGACAGCATCTATATGGCAAAGTACCCCACTTTTCCTCCAACAAGTCATAAAATATACCATATGATTTATAAAATCTTTTAGCTATCCATAGTATATAGCTGTATACTCAGGAAATGAGGACATAAAAAACGAATCGAATGCCTTAAACGTCTTGGGTAAACTCTTTGTGGAATCCTAGTTATAAATTGCTGCTCTTTTGATGTTACGTATTTTCTTCTTGAGATCTAATATTTTCACCTTGACCGTTGCCAATTCGCTTAATTTCCCGAGGGTCCGTACCTTTGGCATTTAATGTCAAGACTTTAACGTATTTTTCATTGGCTACTGGCAAAGTTTCATTTTGAGGAAAGGATAAAATAACAAAGCCCTGGTTATTCGTTACTCCTTGTTTAAGGCCCCCTCACATACGAACGATTGCACCAAACGCAGTCTTCTGGCGATTGGGAACGTAAACATGCGATCGCGAACTGAAGCACATGCTTCTGAAGCTTTCCGAGGGGGTTCTTACATATACGAACACCCCAACTACAACGTACGCGTACTAATGGGAATGAATTTTACTCAATTCCTATTCGCAAGACTGCGCTTCGTTCATATGTTCATATGTGAGGGGGCCTTTACACATAGATACACGTAGATTACACATATCAGCTATTGTCCAGCGAGGTACCATTATGAAAACATGATGGCTAATAAGTCACAATTAAAGCAGTCTCATTGGGAAATCACCTATCTGACAGGGTCTCACTAAATCGAGGTGCGTATTAATAAACATTAAGCAAATTGTTTCCCAGGGTTGTTCGAGTATCACAAATCCATATCTTAGAACTACATTGAGCATGGGGAATCTCTTTGTCCTTGTATCATGAAACTATTTTAATCACGGCCGTTTCCAGTTAGTTACAGAAATCATACTGATATTCATCGCACCTCTGTTCTCACGACAGCCAATAGCTGATTGAAATTGCAATGGTATACCATGATCATCTTCGACTTCCAAGATGTTTTAATATATAAATATAGGATTTTATTTGTACTGATGCCCTTTAATTAAGGGCCAAACGTACATCCAACATACAATTTTCAATAACAGTAAAAATAGCAATAAAGTAAAGAAAATAGGATTACATTCTTCAAATGGCATATAAAATGTTACTTTGATATACGCATACTGCCTCTTCCAATCATTAGATAATACAGTGGCGGATTCGGGGGGGCATGTCCCCCCCCCCCCCTAAGTTGGGCCCAGAGTAAAAAAAGTGAGCCCAAAATTGGACAAAAAAGGGCCTTGAGGTCCAAAAAAGTGGACCTTTTTGATCATTACTAGGCCTTCTAAGGCCTTATTTTTTAAATTCAGGCCAATTTTTGAAGAAAATGGGCCCCAAAATTTCAAATCTTTTTTTCTCTGACGGAAATTTGCCCCCCCCCCCCCCCTTATTGGTTCCTGGATCCGCAACTGCAATACATGTATGAATACTTGTATATATGAAGTTTGAGCAACAGAAACTTTGTGAATCGAGATGTACCATGATGGCATTCATTCAATATCACGGGGATCATAATTAAGGATAGTCATCTCTTATAGAACTAATTATCGCACCTATCATCAAACTAAAACAAGTGAAGACTTTAAAAGGGAATGGAATATTCTACACGTAATTATATAAAATAGCTAGAATATGTCACACATTGGTAAATGCTGATTAATTACGATGATTGATATGTACACTGATTATATTTCACTAAGTAATTGGATTTGTAGCAACTGTTCGTCTACATAACTAAAGTGATTTCTTATTTCACTTGGTCCATTACAAAAAATTTTCAAATTCTAGTTATCCTCAGTTCAGGAGTCATAGATAAACAGATATGACAATTTTTTAATGAACAATATCAAAATAGAAAAACTAAATATTTTCGATATTTTGAGAATTAAATTGAAGTGTACTGAAGGTGTCGTTACCGGTTGAGATGGTCGATCAAAAGAAGCATCGGGGATTTGACCAAGATTGTTATTACCATACGTAAAATTGAAGATTTAATCGTGATATTTTTCCATATTTTCAGAATTGAAATGATGTCATTACCTGTTGGGATATAATTCTTTTTGGTAGCATTTTAGACACGTGTTATCGATAACCGTTTAGCGTACATACAAAGGACTATGGTTAATTGTCTATTTTTGTCTGATAACATCACTTATTTATATGTCTACTATGAAAAGCATAGGTTAGCAATCAAGCGGGGCCAATCCCGATAAGTGGCTATGAGATTATAAACGCATATTTTTAGAAGAGGGTTCAAATTCAGATACACCCCCTCGGGTATAACCCTGTTATATCGGATTGCTTCTTGCCTCTTCCTTTTGGTTTACATTCATCAAAATGACGTAACATAATCAATAGTAAATTATGACACGCAAATTGATTTTTATGTCATCACCATAAGTGACTGTTATAGGCTCCATCTTTTTTGTGGATGGTGTTCGGCATTCGGCGGTTGGTGTTTGGCGTGCGGTGATTTGCGTTTGGCGTCTGTAACAAATGGCAGGTGGTGACATTTTGCATGTCAATGCCTTGTTAAATTTGAATTTACGTCGTTCTGCTTTCAGATGGCAATATCTTTCAAAATCCTTCACATTATATATGAGTCGGATGTTATAACATTCAATGTAGCGTGCCTACATAAATATCGAGAGTGAGAATATGGACTAAGTATTTCCAAAAATCAGGGCCTAAAGGACCTGAGGGTGGGCCTATGAGTATTTCAATAATTTGACCTGTACCTTTTTTAAAAAACGAAAAAAAAGAGTTTGCGTGTCTGAAATGCAATATTTGTGGGTTCCCAAGGTTTCAGTCGCTCAAATCTCATAAGACACAATTGTAAGCGACGACGGGTATCGAACGAAACACAGGCAAATTCTTTTGAAATCAGACAGTCTATTATGTAAAAGGATATTGCTAAGTTTTAATCATCGGATACCAGAAATAATACTTCCTTAACGGTACTCGCCATTGTCTCAATCGTTTCCTCGTTCCTGGATGATATGGGGACGTTTTAGTGCACAACACCTGGAAATCAGAACAAAATCCGACGAACAACAAGAAACCAAAGCCAGTCCAATAATTTTTAGTATATCATTTCAAAGGTCCACTTATTAGGGACACAATTAGAAATGTAATGAATATAACAAAGATGAACCAAGAATGAAAACACTCATGCGAATAGAAACAGTAGCAAAGGAATGGTACATACACGATCAGGATCAAATAAGCATTGACACCGCAGTAACGGATTGTTTAGAAAGGATCTAAAACAACATCCAAAAATCAAATTTGCCGGCTATTTCCCTCGATGAATTCGGCCATCCTGTTCTTCAAATCGTTCTGATTTAGGCTATCATTGGCTATCATTAATAGTCGTGGTATATATTGCGGTAGTTATCAACGAATATTAGAACATAAAAGGACAATTATGCGTATTTACAAAGGCATTGGGTGAACTCTACACTTCCTCCAGGCAATCACTGGGGATCAGACTGATTAGATGAAACGCTCTCCTTGGATCAACATGGCCACATTTCCAATGACAGAATGATTTCGAATGATTTCGGAGTTTACCAATTTTATCACTTTCAAGATTTTTCAACACCATCTTTGACAGCAACTTCATGTTCGCGAGCTCGGTCCTAAAATGGAGTTACATTTTCGTTTGTAATTATCGAGTCGACTTTTACTGCGATCGTCATCAATTTGCCTCATTTGAAAAGATATGATCTTGTTTTATCAGAAAATGATCAAATTCCCCCGTGTGCTGTTAGTGCATTATCCCTTATTATATGTTCAATTATACCGTAGATTAAGCATATTAGCCATTGTCTTTAAACGTACCATTATGAGATCTATGTAAGTGATCTCATTGGGAAAATTCTATATAGTGACACGATGTTATTTAGTTGAGGTGTGTATTATTAAACATTAAACAAATTGTCATCCAGGGTCGTTCGAACATCATTAATCGTAATTTAATTTTGACTCTAATAGTCTAATGGTTCATTTCTTTCTGGTTTTATTGACATATTTACTGAGTGTTCTTTTGGAAATGTCAATATCCTCTTTAAACCCGTAAACTTGAAGTCCCTTTTGGACTTATTCAAGCCTGTTCATATTTGGCGATTTAAAAAAATGATCAAAGTCATAAATTAACTATTTTTTTTATTAAGGAACTAAAGTAAGATTCATATGTCGACAGGCCTTCCAATGAAAAGTATAGGTTGGATGGGATTGTGTTATACAACTATCATAGTCACGACCGACAAATTTAGTAAGGATATCTCATGAAGTGCGGCCATGCTGAATGGTTCGTATTTATCGGTTGTGAAAGAGATTCTCTCACCAAGCAACGCGTTAAATGTAAGAATTAGATAATGTGATATAAGAATACAGTTGATATCCATACATAATCCATCTCTATCTACCAATGTATTACATATGACTGAAGGGATACACTACTATAATTTAACGCACAAATATACAATGTCAAGTATCCCCTATTATGTATCAACCTTTCAAGAATCAGTATCATAATCCTAATAGACTATATTGGGCATCCCATTTATACAAAATATGCCCCTAAGCGTATGAACCCTCTTACTATTCCAATTCTCCTTTTTCTTGTAATAGTGCTTATCAAAACCTCTAACTGACATACTATAAATACATATTTGAAGTTAAAATGGGTTAACAAATTTTCAAGCACAATCCTGCAGCTCCTTTTTATAAACCAATTTCAATGCGATCGATTTGTAGCTTCCAGATACCAGATCTTAACAAATAATTTTCTATTATACTTCGATAAAAAACATAGCTTTGGGTACTCCACCCCTCTCTCTCTCTCCCTCTCTACTCCTTTTCATTGTTGGATTCTATATATATAGTTAGATAAGTAAGACACACAAGTTCAATAATGCCCCGTTACGTAGTACTGGGCGTAGAAACGTACTCGCATGTTATGAAACTTGAATCTGTTTTTGCACATAGGCCATACATTTATTATGCACCTACGGTGAAGTCAATCATAGAATTCTAATATCTGGATTAATTCCAGCTACTGGGGTTTCTTGGGAGTCAATATTTTTAGAATTGAATTTCTAGAAATGCATCCATTGATATCCTGTTGGGATAGTCGCCATATCGTAGCAATTTAGGCGTGTGTCGGCGTATTAGTGCATATATTGAATTTTAGTATATCTAAACTAAACAGGTTTGATAAATTGGCACTCTTTCCTCAATAAGCTATCATCGGATGCCACATCAAATGCAACTAAAAATTATGTAACCCATTACAGATTTAATATTCAAGCCTCTTAAAATCTCATGAAACGCGATTTAGCGAGATATCATTGGCTAATATTGGCTAGATATATATTACTTTATTACAAGAAAAAAGTAGTGTATTTAATAAGAGACTGTGATATTGCCAAGAAGACACTTTGATTTAAGCAAACATACAGTATCATTTGTAAAAGCCTTTTGCTGTCTCATCGAGGTGCGTAGTTATTTTTGAATGTAGTAAGTTTAGTTTAGTTTATTTAATTATTTATAGTGGCCAGTCTTACAATTCAATAAAATATAAAAAAAAATAATTACAACTTTACCCAGCCCACCTTGGGCAATATTAACCACTGTTAACAATAGGAAATGCAAAATTAATACACGAAAATCAATGTAACTGGGCACTTCTGGGATTTCTGATTGAATCCCGCAGCACTGACTGAAACAGATAAAATACAAATTAAAGTGACACATCTGGGTTCTTATAAGTGCAATATCAAGTTCGCATGTACTGTATCATCATATCACCATATATATATTGCGATGTGGAATTGAGCTATGAATTTGACCTTGACCATTTGCGAGCTTTATACACGTAGCGTGCTAATATCAATCGTGAGTGCCACGTGAATTTGACCTTGACCGTTTGCGACCTTTATACACGTAGCGTGCTAATGCTCTTGTTCAAAGAGGCCTCGATGAGTCCCATTGACCAAAGTAGGACTCTCGATGGACTTTGTTGATAAACATTCCATGGTGGGGGCTAAACGAGTCCCATCGAGTTCAGCTGTGTCCTATCGAGCCTAAATCAATAAGATATTCCGAAAACGGGATCATTCATCCCCAAGACTTCATTGGGCTATATGGGCTGCTTTCAAATTACTTTAGACCTCACTGGACTGAGTAACTTCATGGGACTCTGTGAGGCAAAGTCCCATGGAATCCCACGTGGTCTCACACAATATTAAGACCATAGGTGTTCAAACGTTCCCCGATTGGTGCTTGTTGGGCTTCGGTCATCTGACAGATAAATAGTCACGTGATCACTTAGACAAATATTCCCATGGATCACCGCATCATATGGTTAAACGAAGATTCAAAGTAGAAACACTGCAGCAATACAAGGTACTTTTGGTAAGATAGTTTTTGACAAATAGGAAAACCGGTGAGTTTACTTTCTGACCTCATTAGGTTAATGTTTGTTATCGTTCGTTTAAGTGCGAGAGATCATAGAGATATACAAATCTCTTGTTAACTGTTGCTTTTTATTGCCTCATTATCAGGTGGCCAAGGATTATTTGTAAAACAAATAAAATTGAGCAAAAATATTTAGGTTTTAGAATGACGTTTCTAAGTGCACCAAAGTGTTATATGGATATATCATGTTTAACCCCATGGGTCCAAAACAATAATTGTATATATATATAGGAGCATATTACTGTAGAGAAAAAAACTTTTTGTATTTATTTTCCATTATCAGGTGGCCAAGGATTATTTGTAAAACAAATAAAATTGAGCAAAAATATTTAGGTTTTAGAATGACGTTTCTAAGTGCACCAAAGTGTTATATGGATATATCATGTTTAACCCCAAGGGTCCAAAATAAAGATTGTATATAATATAGGAGCTTATTACTGTAGAGAAAAAAACTTTTTGTATTTATTTTCCATTATCAGGTGGCCAAGGATTATTTGTTAAACAAATAAAATTGAGCAAAAATATTTAGGTTTTAGAATGACGTTTCTAAGTGCACCAAAGTGTTATATGGATATATCATGTTTAACCCCAAGGGTCCAAAATAAAGATTGTTTATAATATAGAAACATATTACTGTAAAGAAAAAACGTTGGTATTTATTTTCCATTATTAGGTGACCAAGGATTATTTGTAAAACAAATTAAATTAAATCGAGCAAAATTTATTATTAAGTTGTAGATTAATGTTTCTTAGTGCACGAACGTGTCATATGGATACCCTGTTTAGCCCTAAGGATCCAAAATAATAATTATATAGGAACATATCACGACATGGATCAGAAGCTTATTTAAGGATGTTCCCTGGTCAGATAGGAAAATATTCAATAGTATTTAACTTTTTCTCAAAAATGGTTTTCTGGGATTCTCACGGGCAACAAAGAATATTAAAACTTTAAAAACCATATGTTAGTGTGCTTTTTTCTGAGCAAGAGGCCTCTAAAGTGTCAATATTTGACAAAAGTGGGCGTGGCACTTTCTCATTGAAACCCATGTTAAAAATCAGGTTTTCACCCCAAAACACACTTTTGAATATTTAACTTTTTCTTAAACTCACAGAAACACTTAGTTATGCTATGTACTTCACATTTTGAAAAGAAAAATTAGGGGTTGGTGTTCATCGTTTTCAACTTCGTCCAGGGAACATCCTTAAGCGAAAGTTCACTGGCTCCATCAAAATAATTGAATAGTATTTGTATAACGACATTTCGTATTTGGTAGCAGGCCCCGTAGCCAGGATTTACCAGGGGGAGCGGTTTTACCAAGGGGGAGTTTTTGCCAAGTTTTTGCCAAGGGGGGAGGTTTTTGCAAAAAATCATGCGAAAAGTGCTCAGAATGGTGAAAAACTGCGTGATTTTGAACTAATTTTTGGTCGCTTCCGCCGCCCCCCCCCCCCCCCTGGCTACGGGTTGTATCAAAAATGATACGAATATTACCCTTGGGGTCCCAAAAGTTAATTGAAAATTGAAACAAGAAAAATGAGTGATGATGACATTGACTATCAAACTTCAGTCAAGTTTAAGGTGTCTTCCCTAATAACTCATTAAATGATGAAGCCTTTTCTGATTGTTATTTTAATTCAGAACTGAGCTCTGTTTTCCCAAGGGTACCATTGATAATCGTCTATAGACCAAAAAAGGTCGATGATGACATTTTAATAGCATTCTTTAGTTCATCGTGTCTTACCTAAAATGTCATTAAAAGTCAAGCATTTTAGAAGGTTATTGCAGTAGTAAATTGACTCGTGCCTTACACTCCTTAGGGTTTTAAGTAATAATTTGAAACCTCGAAAGAAAATTATACCATGAGAAACAAAACAACTGGTTCTACTTTACAGGGTTACCCAAAACCAGAACCAACACAATTGTAATAGTTTCTCCAATAGTTGTACAATCTACATTTCATTACTCTGACTCTATTGTTGTACACTTTGTCGTAGACGCTCCAAGAACGAGGCTATTTAGCAGCGAATTTGTTTTCAGACAAAATTGAAAATGAGCCGGACTTTTTGAATGGTGTCCTGCTTTGCTGATGAAGCTCACTTTTTACTCAATGGGCAGGTAATTGTGACAACAACATTTTCTAGAGATAAGTATTACCAGATGAAGTTGTCCCACACAGAGATATACAGTCCATCTTGGTAGCAGTCAGTAAGCATGTGACTCTTAGTTTGAAGATCAGAGTGGTAAGGCTGTTACCGTCAACAGTGACTATTACATTGTAGTCACGATGAAATTCACATGACAGCACTAGGGAGACGACGTGGTCTCAGCTCCAACTCATATCTCTAATCGATGAATTAAACTGGTAACACATGGGCTTCAAATTCACCTGATCTCAGCCCCCCCCCCTGACTCTTACCTGTGTGCCTATTTAAAAGACATTGCATATTCAAATCACCCAATTTCATGCACTGAAAGAAGACATCTTAAATAAAATCGCAACGATATCAAGGGAAAAGTGCATTCGAATGATCAATAATTTTGCCAGACGTATTTAAGTGTTTTTCAGCGCTGAGGCCATCATCTAGGGCATATCCTATAAGCAGTCCCAAATCTATACTGTCGAGTGAAAAAATGCTGGGTCACCCTGTATTTGTAGCTATAGTTAACCGTGATTATATTAAGATAAAAATGACTAAATTATACTATTTAAGTATATTTTAAGTATGCCTTTGCGTCGTTTGAAAAAAACAATTGCCAAGGGTAAAGTAATTGTCAAGCTTACATTACAAGTTCATTTAATGATAAAGAGTAAAGTAGCATTCTATATAATAAAAATGTTTATGTTCATTCAACAGTTACATGTATCTCGCGGGGCCGGAAAATTAATAATGGGAATAATTGTAAAACTAAACATGCCATTAACATGCAAAATGTCACTACCTGCCATTTGATGCAGACGCCGTCGGCTGAACACTTAACACCGTCCACAAAACAAGTCGGAGACTATAACGATGGCACCACCCCACATAAAAAATTGTCTTGTTCAGACTTATGAACAAGGTCATCGAATGATGTTCATAGCATTTCATATCAGGAGAAATGTTTCAAATCGTTCAAAAATCAGTCAAGGAGAGTAGCTAACGTTCACATGAGCAGTCAACTTGCTTTGTAGTCATTTAATGATTTAAAGCGATGTCATTAAAACATATATTCGAGGTGATACTTACCCTCGCGGAAAAGTAAAAATAGCTTATGAGTCTAAAACAAGTTAAAACTAATCTCGTTCACTGTGCCCCCGACATACAAGGCAGTTGAACGACGAAGCATTTGGAAAACATTCAAACACGGGAATAAGCTAAAGTTCATTTCAACAATTATCACTTCCTCTCTCTAGAATGCATTTTGCAAGGCAGAAAGAGGCCCCGGTAGAGTGTGATAGCACCATACTACGAGAAAACTGATAAGTTATACTTTTAGAAATAAGTTCGCTAATCGGTTTATCATATTTAAGAGGTGTCTATCAACAAACCATATTGTAGATAAGTTGCCGGAAAATTAATAATTAGGCATACAATTCTAAAACTAATATTAACTTGTTTAGTTCAAGCTGCTCTTAGAATTCATTGAAGCATTCTTATTAAAAATTGTTTCAGTCATTTAAAAAATTACACGGAAATTAGCTAACGTTAATTTTAGCAGTATCTAGTTCCCTTTGCTCTCTGAAGCCATTAGATGATGGAGCGATTCGATTTTGACAAATGTTTTAAGGTAATAGTTACCTCTCGCGGATAAATGAATAACTGGGTACCTAACTTCATCTTAATATCTCGTTCATAACCCCCTACCCAACCTGTACAACAGAACAACGTACTATGGAATTTGAAAAAGGAAATTAATTCATCGTGTGAAATTTAACTTAATAGCTATCTTAATAACTAAATAACAATCTAGTTCACAGTGACGCTAGATTAGTTATTTAATGTTTGGCAATTAGGAAAGGGTGGGAAATAAGTTCACTGCACTATCTACAGTAATTCGCAGCGCCCCCCCCACCCCCACCCCCCATGTAATTGATTGTCAATTAAATGAGAAAAAATAAAGTTATATGGAGTTTAATGAACAGAACGGAGTCCTTTGTGCCCTATTAAGCCATTAGATGATGAATTGATTTCATTCAGAAAAATATTTAACACAGGTACTGATCAAGAAGCGACTCGCAAAATCTAATAGCATTTTAGTTCAGAGTGCCTTGCAAATCCATTATATGATGAAGCATTTCAATTTAGGAAAATTGTTTGAAAGATTACGTGGAAATTAGTTGGAGATCATATCAACGGTTTTTTAGTCCCCTGTGCCCTTAGGAGTCATTAAATGACGATGCAATTCTATTTAGAAAAATGCTGAAAGTAATCTCGAACATTATATTGGACCATGCTTACCCCCGGGACATTCATTCTGTCTAGACTTTTTCGCTGATAAAATATTACTAAGAAGTCTAATCTGGAAAAGATAAAGTTCTCAGTGACCCTCTACCTAAGCCATTCGCTTTGAATCAATGTTTCAAATACTTTTAAATTATACACTGCTCCCTCATCTTCACTTCAATTCTCCAGTGTACCCGAAACATCGTAAGAGATTGGCGTCAAATCAATGTTGACCTTCTTGAAAAACAATGAATTCGAAGACAGAGTTCAAAGATCGACTTTGATTTATCAGAACTAATTAAAAATAATACAACTTTTTCATTCGGAATGTTTTTACTGCCGATTCTTGGGCTAAACATCAAAGAAAATGCGTGTTATTCCGTTTATAGTATTAGACAATCGACATGTTACGTTTCCAGAGAAGAGCATGTACAGGATGGGAAATATTAGAATTGTGAAATTAGTAGGATGCAATCGTACCACAGTTATTAATAGAAACTAAATTACCGAGGAAATGTATCCACTTTTACCAATGGCAAGTAGATTACATTGATAGAAATGGAATAATCAGATGTTGGATAACTAGTTTTATTTCCATGATACCAAGTATTTTTTCGGAGCCTTCTTTGATTATATGCCATTTCTATGAAGCGCTCGAATTCGTAATTAAATGGCGTTCAGTTTTTCTTCAGAATCTTAGGGCTCTTTCAAAGTATGAAGAAGTGAATAACTTCACCTTTTTTAATTTCTATCCTTGTTTAGTTTGTTTTCCGGCTGTTATCTAGATGATGTATTCGAAAGATCCACAGAGTTCCATGTGCCCGTTATTATCCTCGCAGGTTCGAATGACCTTTGCACGTATTGAATGACCTTTGACCCTTTGAATCAGATGTCGAAATTATAACTGTCAATTGGATGGACCCCATATGTTACTTCGCAGTGTCACTATCGTTATCTAAATACATAATGTCACATGGAGGGACTACCATGTACTGTTACTTGACATGGTCAATACAGGAGGTTCTCGGATTCATATATGTACGGGTTTAGTTCTGCAAAGTACGATTCAAAAACAAAAGGAAATTTTTATTACAGTCATGTAGTTAGAATACAACATACAGTATACCCATCCTTAATGTCGGAAAAGCCTAACCATAATGGAGTACAACTTATATCAAGGATGTCAGCCATGGACATATTCTAGAATGGTGTCATTACCTTCAAGAGGAATGACATTGACGACTGACGAGGTCTCATTTGTCATTTATATGGTCAATATAGTTCTCTGTAGGCACGCCTGTAGCATACTGAGTTTCACATTGTTACTTGGCAAGGACTAATGTACCACTAATAATCCCAATTAGACACGTATTTTGAAAATAATCAATTTCGTCCCGATGAATTCACTTTTATTAAGCATTGATTATTTTCCTCTAAATTAGATAAGGATTAGAGGAACAAATCACATGCTGTTCGTTTAGAAGTCTACTTCGTGTGTTTTCTAGCTCCATAAACATCTTCTACTATACCCTTGTAATATCGGGCTTTCATGTTTGGGCAAAAATCTTAGATGGCGTTTATTCTATGGATTATGGCGGCGGCTTTGCAAATGGATGTTGATATTTTAAATTGCCTTTTGTGAATTGGATTTTGTCTATCCCACATCATTTGAGACGGAATATCTAATGAATGCAAGTTTAAGTATCTGCAACTATTTTTTGATGTTATGAGTATAGGCTACCATTTTTCAATTTTTCTTCAACATATATTGCAATGACTTCAGTTTGAATGGAGGACGGCAGGTTTTCAAAATGCATTCAAATAGGCCTAATTTACGCCATCCATCTATTTTCAAACATACATGAAGTAACACATATGTTCTTTTCACCTAAAATATCAGATATTTCGTGTTGTAGTATGCCCCTAGCCGCTTGTTGATATATCTACGATATTAGTGTTATTCATCCTAAATGTTTTGAGATATGTTTGAGGGTAATGGGGAGGACGAAAGAATTTCCAAATGTGCATATTTTCTCAAAAACGTCACATTTTGTCGTGTTCAAAAGGGAAAATGTGTAACAATACGTGCGCGAACTTGAGACATTCCTACACTAGTTGTGCCTCGGTGAAAGATGTAGACAATGGAATGAGTAACGTGGACGTGAAAATAACGTGGAACTCCAAATATATTCTAACTAATTTGTAGTCAATTCCATTATGCCCTTCAGATATGTCTTCACCCATTAGCACTCAGTTCAGTGATAAGTGCCAAACTACAAACTGCATACCTATAGACCTGCTGTATCTTATATGCAACAGTCAATTTTGTCCTAAGCCTGTCTGGAATAATGTTGGACCTGTCAGAGCTTATTATTGTAATTATATATTGCGCTACCTTTAAAAGCTTTAATCTAACAGAGGATAAACTCATTTATGAAACACATGCTACATAATTAAACAATATACCTGATAAAATAGATACTTTAAATGTTAATGCCACGAGTATTTTATGTGTGGTGTACATTATAAAACCCTGTGGGCATGACGGCGCCAGCAGGCATGGTGCATGTTATGAATTTGAATGATTTTTATTTTTCTGATGATCTTTGCACTATGCATTATCTTACTCAGTCATTTCTGATCATTAAGCTTTCAATTCAATTCAATTCAATTTATTCCTTAATAATATAATAAAATACAGTACATATAAAAGGTTTAACAGGTGACATCATATCTGATGTTTATACCCGTGCATGTTAAAGCATAATATTACGAATATTAAGAGCAAGGTAAGGTCAATGAATTTTCAAACATATCAAGATTAAGTTTTGGCTAAGAGAAAATCGAAGAGGGAGTGTTGGTGGGGGAGGTGCATCACAGATATAAACATTCCCAGGTTTATCGTCCAGTACCCAGGCTTTGAGTTATATTTGTACGAGGGTTGATCCAAAAGTTCCGAACCGTTTGCTCTAAAAATCTTAATATTTTATGGATATTGTTCATATTTGTCTAAAGGTCTAAAACTCAGTTGATAAAATGTTCTCTAAAATATTACACTCTACTCTACTACATGCACACATGTCTTTCACTCCACTTGCCTAGCTATCATTGGTTAGTACCATGAAGGTATACGTATTGTGTGTTTGTTGAGGTACAACACGCCTCGAGTGGATATTTTGGTTATTAGTATTCACTCTACTATACCTTGCATTTGGTGCTCATGAGCAACCCGTTAAGCTAATAAGTAAAGATTATGTTATTTGTTTTTATTTGTCTGTTCCTTATTAATGGTTTATTGGATGACTGTTGGATGTTAATAAGGTACTTTCAAACATATACTAAAAACAATACTATTAGACAAACTGGGTATCTTATGCATTTCTAGTGATTAGGTATAGTAGAGTATATTCGCCAGACAATAGCTCAAAACAGTAGACGTCATATATTATATACCTGCCAGCCATAGGAGTACACTTTCAGCCTTAGTCTTGACTTTGGCTTAAATAATCATATTTAATATATAATTCCAGCGATCCATCAATATTTGCGCTCAAGATGAGACACTTAGAAATAGCTGATGTAATAATAAATAGAAAATTCAATTAGCATTACGTAAAATCTAGAGAGCCAATTAAAACTGCATCAATCAATAAAAAGTGCCATGCAAGATTAATCATCTTAATGGGCCATAACGAAATATGTGTAGGATATATCATTGAGATTTATGAAACATTCATAGGGGCCTTTGGAGAATATCTGAGTAATGTGATGGCTAATTAACTTGGACATTTTACATAGGGGCATCCAGACCGAGGACATGCGCAAACTTAAACAGATCCGGAAGCTATCTTTACTCTGTTCATCTTAGTGATATTAATATTCTACATCAAATGAACAGTGGATAATATCGCAGTGGAATTCTTTATAACCATGTCTTACCTGTACTGGATTTTGTCTTTCCCCTTTCTATAAAGAGACTACATGCTTTAGAAAAATACAGTATCAATACTTTTTCCTGTATCTATGAATGTAATGTTTGTATCAAGAGTGTTGGAAAACTTTAACTACTTCAAAATGTGTAGGATTGACTGAAGCAACAAGGAAATGTCTCTTGATCTTGTGGTCTTGGATGTGATAAGGGATCCTTAGTGGTCGGAAGGGGTATTATACATTTTTTCTTTACACGTTAGATTATAGTTTGGAATATTGGGAATCAGTTGTCCTTATTACTCGTTACACCTTAGTGCTATTTTTGCAAACTGCGTTTTGTATACTTTTTGGTTTCCTCTTTTCCCTTTTGTAATAGTGCATATATGTGTTAAGAATGATATTGAAGTCGGATCCAACATAGGCAATGGAAAGTGTGGAAATCGTTGATGTATGGATCGGTACTAAGTATTGGAACTCCCCCTTCCTCCTCCTCTTTCCCCTCCTCTTACTCCTACTCTTTCTCTTCTTCCTCCTACTCCTACTCTTTCTCTTCTTCCTCTTCCTCCTACTCAACTCTTTCTCTTCTTCCTCCTGCTCCTACTCTTTCTCTTCTTCCTCCTACTCCTACTCTTTCTCTTCTTCCTCATCTTGTTCCTCTCCCCTTTCTCCACATTTCCCCTTTCTCTCTTGCCCTTTCCTCCTCCAAAATCCAAAATAGTCTAAACAACATTCACAAAAGTAAAGACGTAAAGTGTAGAGACCATCTTGATACTCCCTAGAACTAATTTTTGTGGATTGAACAAAAGGTATTTCGTGTTGGATGTAAATAATATTATAATCTATATTTATATTTACAATGTGTGTCTATAAAACTGTCCTCTTCCTAACCATCATCCTCCTTCTCATCCCCTTCTTCCCCACCCTTATCCCTTATATCTTCTTCCAGAAATTGTCAAAACAACATTAACAAAGAATTCACATTATAACTACCAATCAAGCAACATTTCCAGATTCAAGAATGATGAATTACAGAACTACACCGAGATAGTTTATGAAATGATATTAATGATTTGGAACGAAAGATAAAATAATGTGTCTTTATTGATATTTGATTAATGGATTAAACTCACTAGAATATTTACAACTTGATTTCAGTATATCTTCAAAAATGTCATCTTCTTGAATCAATATTTGTCGAACCAATATTTGTTGACCAGTCGTGGACTGCTAATTATCATCTCTCCATTCTACCTTTATATTCTGTGTTTGCATTTGACAAATGCGACAATGTTAACGTTCTCATCTGTCAACGTGATGTACGTTCAACAATTGGTCGTGATTATATCTTTCCTTTGAATACAATAAAGCGCTACGAAAACTATGAATTCCATGTAGAAAATAAGTTGTCGAAACAATGGACAAAAAACTTATCTTGCGTATCAAAGCTTGAATGTTATGAAAACATTCGTTATCTATTCAGTTTATAATTTACAAATGATATCCCTTGCGTGTTTGCCTTACACTAATGAATTCATAATGACAATTCTTGATAGGCTGACTGCATTCATGAATTTTATTCAACTTGATCAACATCAAAACAAATTATATATTAAGGACCATAGCTGGTCACAATTTATTTTTGTTTTAATGTCAAATTGTAGATCCAACTAAAATATATATTGAATAGTATTACCAGTGAAATTAGCAATTTATCAAATAAAAGCTACACTTTTAAATTGAAAACCAATGAAAATGTTGTACTGAAAAAATTCTTCGTTAAAATGTTGATTTGGGTGTATGGGATTTGAAATCCCATTGAGGAATATATTTCAAACCTGAAAAACATACCTCGGCTATGTATGGTTTTTGGATATAAATCCTGTATTTTTTCTTTTAAGGTCCATTGGTATCACATTAGCTGATTTGATCGACACCAGGATTAGATAAATATACCATTTTTGCGCATGTTCTTTTCAGACGCAAGTTGCAATGGTAACAATGATGACATGACATGTGTACTCTATAGTATAGAAAATAGAATGAATGAGTAATTTTATAGAAAAAAATAAATGGAATTATCGTAAATGAGATTCCTGTCTCCAAAACTAGAGAGTTCATTCTGACCCTCTCCTTATATTGATTCTTAGAGGAAAAATTGGATGGAGTGAGGCTTACTAAATTAAGGGAGTATTTTATAACTGGTTATACTCCTTAAAGTAAGAGAGCACGTCCCGATATCACATACTCGATCAATTTATTAATATATTTCTTTCGTGATAAATGATCCTAGGAAGGCGTCAAGATGGGCTAAGATAATGTTGTACCATTGTTGTTTTGATCATATTAGCTCGAGTTTTATGCATTGGCAATGGATCACGGCAATTGGGATTTGGCATATTTGCATTTGTTAATAGAGAAACCAATTTTCTTAATCAGATGTCATAAACAAAATGAAAAATCCGACTTACTTCCACTAGATAAATCAATAGTAAAGATAAATTACGCTCTGTTTGAATTCATTCATGCGCTAAATATGGATTTCTGAATATAGCGTGGAACATCAAAAAGCCAAAAGACAGATGAGTATACATGTATGTAAACTGGTCTGGCTGGTGAATTTGGCGACAACAAGACTTTGGTCAGTTCGACGAGTTCAGAATTCTCTCTTTAATTCATAGGCCAAGGTAAAATAGTACTTAGTATTAAGCTCTTACAAATCTTAAAAGTCAGATTTAAAGATTGAGGTTAATACAACTTTTCACTTGGCCTTTGCTTAAACTTGATATTTTGAGAACCAAACTCAACGAATTCAACTAGTTGGCTAAACATTTAACCCTTTCCCGCCGTGAATATAAGAGGAAAATGTTGTCCCCAGTGACGGATAAGTAAGAGTGTTTTTTAGGGGAAAACTGCAAAATACCTATGCCCTGGGACCTATACCTTGGATTTCATCACTGATATACAACTTTTAGTAAGGATTATCACATAAGAACAACTTGTCAAAATTTGGTGTAAAAATACTGAATAGAACTGGAGATATTGTCATTTCATTGATGTATATAAATAAAAATAATGGTGCCAAATGGAGCCTATCGTCCTGAAAGGTATTACATAATAGGGCTCCATATGGAGCCTATCGTCGTGAAAGGGTAAGGGACTCAACCACTTGCAAGAAAATACTATGTTGACTGTGTATTTAACTCTATCTAAAAACAACTTAACAGTCATAAGTGATTGTTGTCACCCCACACATTACACATAGCTATATGACACAACAGTCAGTAGTTCTATCAATGGAGAGGTTAAGCTAACGATGTTTTTCACAACGTAACCGTGAACGCAAAGTACAAAAATTAACAAAGGAATGTATCGAGCGCTCATAGTTTTATGCGCGCTTAGTCTACTTCAGATACCCTTTCAGCTTCAGAGTTTCGGGTTTAGAACGGGAGATTTGAATATTTGACGTTGGGTCAACGGGAACCATTTTACTCGTGTCTATTGAACACTATGCTGTCAATTTTGATTTCGATGCACAGTTGAATTCTTGCTGAACACGATGATGTATGTCATGCATGATTTAGCGCCAAAAATCTTACGAAACGAGCTCGTTTAAAATATGTATTAGAAAACCAGCTATAAAACCGCATCAATGACATACTATAGAATCATTACACGCTATGGTGTAGTCTAAACAAACACTGGATTTGAACGGCTATTTATATGAGAAGGCTACATGAATTTGTATATGGTCGAGTGATACGTACAGGTTCAGTTTCGATTATATATGCAAAGCTTAACCTCTCCAATACCTCTATATCTGAAGGTACATAACAAATTTACCAGCACAGACTGTAGAGACACTCTTTATAATTCGACTTCACTTAATGCAGATATCATTTTTCAGACTGATGACAGTTTGATGATTTAACACACAAAGAATAGACCGGTAAATATCGGTGGCATTATAACTATAGATCTACGATCCATAAACAAACCATAAACCAATTAGTTGCACCCGGATCATGTACGTGCAGAACTGGTGTTAAAGATTGGTATAGAATGAACTGAAATCTGGAAAATAAAATTTCGAGTCAATTTCTTTAACCTTGTTTCTTTTTGTTTCCAAGGTGCTTTGAGATGCACCATCAGTATTGAAATTAGTATTTTAACCTTCACACATTTTCTGTACCTGAAAATTGATGTGTCTGATTCGACTGGTTGGTTTGGAACAGTTTCCATACTCCTACTTCAAATAGCACACCTGCGTTTTCTTCTTTGATGATCCTTTCAAGCCATTGTTAATGATTCGACGGACGGTACTAATTACAATGTGTTCGCCCAGTTTCTGTTTAAGTGGACGTTCACCAGCTGGATGTTTAGGTTTACTCTGAGATGCATCTTCTGTGTAATAAAAACTCCTGTAAAAAATCTCTGTATGAACCCAGAATGGAGAAAAGAGGCCTTATTACAAGTGTCAAAGGAAAATGTCCAAAATGTTCTAAAAAACACAACGTTTGCAAAACCAGTATTGAAAGTATAACTGGTCAAAGGAAGCAAACCCAACTCAACCTTCTTCGTTTATACCCTTTGCATTCGTTTGACTTCACTTCTTAAAAGAGAGCTTCGTCTTCTGTAGTTTAACTAGACTCTTTACGCAGGATACTTCGTTTACAGCCAGGCACCTTATATTTTATATATTTTACAAAAACACAAATGATTCATTTTTGAAAGTATTCAGGGCCGTCAGATGGGGGGTGCGATGGGTGCGACCGCACCCCCCTTTGTCACCCCACAAAAAAAATTTGAAAAAATGTTTTTTTTTGAAAAATATTTTTTTTGTAATTTTTTTTTTCATTGACTCATACACTTTGAAAGTACCCAGAAAGCACCAAATAGCATCTTAAAATTGAAAAATTTTCTAGGGGTATTGGCCACCCCTCACACCCCCCCCCCCCCACAAAACAATGGAAAGTTCTTTTATTTTAGTGTTTTGTCTCAGACACTTTTAAAGTGCCCAGACATCATCAAATAGCTCCTTGATATAGTTAGTGTGTCTGGGGGACTTGCTCCCCCTCTTGCATCTTGCACTTGCCCCCCCCCCCACTCTGGCGCCCCCCCCCCCCTCTGGCACCCCCCCCCCCCCCCCTTGACCCCCCCAAAAAAATTGTGATTTTCTCAAATTCTTTAATTGACTCATACACTTTGAAAGTGCCCAGAAAGCACCAAAAAGCGTCGTAAAATTGTAAAATTTTCTAGGGGGAGTGGGCCACCTCACACCCCAAACAAAACAATGGAAGTTCTAAATTTATTTTAGTGTTTTGTCTCAGACACTTTTAAATTGCCCAGACATCATCAAATAGCTCGATCCTTGATAAAGTTAATGATTCTGGAAGACTAACACTTACTCGTCCTCTGGCATCCCCACTCCACCTCCCCCTCTGGCAGCCCCCCCCCCCTTAACACCCCAAAAAGTGCCCAGAAAGCACCAAATAGCATCTTAAAATTGTAAAATTTTCTTGGGAATTAGGCACTTTTAGGCACAGACACTTTTAAAGTGCCCAAACTTCATCGATTAGCACCTTGATATTGTAAATTTTGATATGGGGGACAAACACTTGCTCCCCCTCTGGCACCCCAGCCCCACCTCCCCCTCTGGCACCCCTCCCCCCTTTGACACCCCCAAAATTTGAAAAAAATTGTGATTGTTTTTCAATGTTTTTATTGACTAATACACTTTAAAAGTGCCCAGAAGCACCAAATACCATCTTTAAATTGTAAAATTTTCTAGGAGAGTTAGCCACCCCTCACATCCCCCACAAAACAAAAGAAAATATTCTGAATTTCATGTATTGTCTCAGACATTTTTTGAGTGCCCAGACATCATCAAATAGCACCTTGATATGGTCAATGTTTCTGGGGGACAACCCCTTGCGCCCCTACTGGCACCCCACCCCACTTCACCCTCTCATCCTCTTTGACAGCCCTAAAAGAATTTGAAAAAAAAATTCACATTTTTCTTATTGACTCATATCGCACAGGCGTACCAGATGGTTGCAAATTCGCTCCAAATACAACCAAATTTCAAAATTTTCCTCTAGGCCCTGAATGCTCAGTTTTTTATTCACTCAACTCTTATTCCCGTGGTGGTGGCGTACTACTTAGAAACTTACACATTGAAAGTGCCCAGAAAGCACCAAATAGCATCTCAAAACTGTACAATTTTCTAGGGGGAGTGGACCACTCCTCATACCCCCCACAAAACAATTGGAACGTTTGGAAGTTGCATTTGTTAATTCCAAACCAATATAGGGAGTAACTGACCCCCCCCCCCCCTCTGTCTTACGCGATTTGATTACGCGGCAAAAAAATGACAATTTTATATTCTCTTTAGTAAGCTAAAAACCGCACCCCCCTTGGAGAAAAGTGTCTTACGGGCCTGCAGTTTGTTGTGGTAATTAATGACAGTGGTCTTCGCATAACTAAATTAGTGATATTCATATTGCAGTTTATAGAATTGCCTGATGTTAAGGGGTCAGTGTGATCACAATAAGACCATGCCCCTATATTATCAACTATGAGGACAATATCTTATCAAGTTATATCTAATGATGCTAAATATTTATATAAGGTATTATGTGATAAAAAATTGTTGGTTTATGCAACTATCCCTGGATAAACACCCTCATTTATCATGGAATATAAGGACTAAAGTTGGTCCTTATCGTCTGATAGCCTCCGATATATTACCTAGGATATTGCCATAGACTTCTAGTTTATCGTTCAATATGATTATGAAGGATTGTTTGAAGGAAAGGGGCTCATGAAAGTCATATAAATTACATCCTTATGCAACATAAACCAATAATAAAATAGCCGCACCAACAGTAAAAGAGCATCTAGTCATTGTTTTCTTATGAACCTTTTCATAATTAGTGTTTTTCGAGGGAGTTGAAAAAATATACTTAGAACATACCCTCTTTTAAAAAGTGAAGTCAGACGAATGCAAAGGGTACTTAGAACAGTGAATGTCATATCATTAAAAGTTTTTTTGGAACACATTATGCAATATTGACAATGGGATATGATGATTTTATTTTAAAAGTTTTGTTGAGTTGCTTTGTCATTTTTGAAACGTTGACCTTTACAACTAATATGCTACAATCGAGCCAACTCAAAGAGCCAGAACTGAATTCAATACCGTCACTGTCGAACTGAATCAATCTACAACTCTCGGGGAGAGTTCCATGCATATATAAATGTGTATGAACTCCTTAGAATTGCAGATTAGAAGAGCGTGGACATTTCATCACAAAGAGCAGGCTGAAAAACATCAATTTGGTTAAAGTGGGTGATGAACTCTTGTCAGATTGTTAATGACATATTGTCATGGCATCACATATTCAAGGAAATGAGTTGATGAGAGAATATGAGCATTCGATACTATAACGGAAGCATATACTACAGTAATAACAATTACGCGATGTGATTTAAAGTGACTACTTACAAATATTTTTAATAAAAATCTAAGCGAACAAAATATTGAAACAAAAACGCGTTCATGGGGCAATATTCAAATGAAACTTAATATACGAGTCTATCAAATTAATCAAACATTCAATCTGAGTTTAAGGCATCTTGTTTTTATCACATTATTTGCCAAGCGGTTATTTGAGCTTGATAAAACGAAGTTGAAGAACGTAAGAATGAAGGTTACGTTATATCCAATAATTCAATTGAATCAACAATACACAAAGTAATAAATATCGCATTAGAAACAACGTTGAAAACCTTGGAAAATCCCTAGCATGCAGCCAGAAAGCTTATCAGATCTTCGCTCTAGTCTGTTCTTGCAACTTTGAAAAACATAAGTTAAAGAACGAACGGATGTCTGCCACCTTGTTGCCATCAACCTTCACGCCAACACGATCGCACGCACGCACGCTCGTCAACAAGTGATTGAGACAAGATACGGCACTTTTCGAGGGCGATAAAAAGGAAATAAAGCTTCAGTTGCGGCTAGAAATAAATGAACATCGCTCTGGGAACAAAATCGCATGTATGGGCTATGTTAATTTGTGACTCCCTCATAAATAATAACCTCGCGACCCTCTTATCCCGCAAGAGGCTGATAACGCCATAACCAAGTTTTATGAACTTGCGAGAGGAAAATGAAGGTCACTAATGGATATGCCTGATTACTCCTTGAACGACATTTATTCTCATAGCAGGGTCGAAGTATTTCCCTTGTGACTTAAGATTTGTTACAGTGGCAAACAAGTTGAAATGCTTTTTTGTTAAGCTTAAAATTGGTTTGTAAATTAAATCAGATTCAATGTGTACTTTGTGTACTGCGATGTGGAAGGTCTGTGTACCATTTCTTACTTTCATTACACGGGTAACATAGGTTGAAGAACCAGCTCCAAACTCTAACACGGTCAAAGGTATGGGTTCCTTTAATTTTGTTTCATGTTATCCAATTCAAACATGAACATGTAGGATGGGATCGTTCTGGCATTTCGGCTTTATTTGAAAGAATAGGAAACGATACATAAATGGAATAGTACTCAACACTGGAAATTAAGTATAAATATGAAAATCGTTTTTCCATCTTAATCGAAAACTTGTTCTCTCAACATCAAAAATAAAGGTCACGCGATGACTGTCTCCCGCGCTCCAAAATGATTATTTCGCGGTTTTTCCCCGGGCTTGTAATTGTTAAGCAATACCGAACGTAATAAGAGTGACGTTTTCAGTTACTAATACAGTGACGTGTTGCAACTTATATTGTTGTTCTTTTAAACCTGACGCAATTCCTGTTTCCACTTAATCACAGCAGTATTCTCTTAGATAAAAGAAAAGAGATCATATACTCGTACATGGCAAACAACGAACTCTACTCATCTGAGCTTCGTTCAAACTGGCTCTCAAGGGCAATTCCGGAGGCAGTTTTATAATTCAGAGGAATTTAATATGTGTACGTAATATCGACATCGTTTTCTTTGCCCTAAATAGAGTGATCTATCAGGAATTTGATTAGTTAGAACATATTATACTTTTTGAATAGCATCTGTCAGTTGGTTGTTCCAATGAATTTCCCGTCATACAAGGACTTTATTATTCGCGATGGTATTATGTCACTTACGGAGAGAATAGAGACAATTAGGTATATAATCGTATGCCAACTGTGGTAAAACATCAATTTGATGGAATGCACATGGAACGAAATTCTATAAATAAAAACATGAGGGTGTTGCACTCCCTAGTTACGCATTTATTAAGGATTTAAATCACGAACACAATGAATTGTAGATGTTTTAAACCACGTATGTCTTGTATCAAGACTTTGAACGAGTGCGGAAGTCCGAATTCCACGTCTATGATACAAAACAAAGGTACACTAAATCATCCACAATTTATTAAGTCATGTGCATGTGTTTTAATTATGTTCACAAATTTCACAAGATTGTGTACAGTATAACTTAGAATGATTTTTTTCAAGGAAATTTTTTTGCAGGAGTTTTGTGATGTTTGATAATTTTACATTTTGACCTGCATAAGCAACTGCCTTGCTATTCCTTATGATACTATTAATATGTTTTCACTCAACTTGAAATTATAAAAATGATGAGGGTTACCAGTTCAAATTCTTTGGACTTTTGAGAAATGGCAAAATGTACTTCTTGTCGAATGATTACATTATTGAACAGAACATATTCAATCTTGAACTTTAACAAACTCTAGCCGGCTACGCGCAGAATATCTGTCTGATAATATTCTCCAGGGTAAATGGTCCAAGTGGGTACAAAGCCATTAAAATCAGTTCAATAATGCATTCATTGAAGCCATTGAAGTCATTGTCAAGGTGTGTCCAAGTCTTTCAGACACAAAGTACATTGGAGATAAGTCCATGATTAAGTGACTTACATACGTCATTCTCATTCACGGCATCATCCCCTATGTCTATGACTGGTCAGGATCAATGTTAAAAGGTTGTTTCAATTATACGAATTAAGAAGGCATTAACATTAAAATGTCACCACCTCCCATCTGTTGCGGACGCCGAACACCAGGTCGTCGAACGCCGAACACCGTAAACAAAAAGTTGGAGACTAGAACAATGTGTCATCTCACAACTGGTTGTGACATAATAGTTGCTTGTTTGAAAATGGATAAGGCCCTCTTTCAACCTGCTTCACGATTTCAAGATTTGGTATTCGTATACGATACTCGTACACCAAGTGAATCCCATCATTCGTGTTCACATTAATTTTTGCAAAGTTGTTGCTCATCGCTTATACATCTTTACTCCACATCTTTTCTTGTCCTAAGTTTGTTTTGTTAAGGTACATGATTGAGTCAAGTCAAACATTTTCATCTATAGGTATACACCGGTACTTGTGCAGTTTTGTAAAGACAACTACAGTCAGGTACATTACAGAAACTCTAATGCCAATAAACCATTGGGATATTACAATACTATGCGCAATTAACGAAACAATGAGGTGATATAAATGATTTATTGTAATCTAGTTATTTGACTTACTGACAAAAAAGAAAATGATGCTATTATTAGTCCATTTGTTTATTCAGCAAACGTCCCTAACACATTATGGCCAACGACCCAAGAGTTGATGAGCGCAGTTAAAGATCATTAGATAAGTGTCGTGAATATTGGCATCGTCACTGACCCAGAAACCTTTTTAATAAGTCGATTTGGATTGTATGGGTTGTGTTTGGACTAATATAATATCCACTTCCCCGACCCACACGCATTGGAATATGCATTAGTTTATTATTACAGTTCTGGCTTCAAATCATGGTTTTATAGCATCTTGCATTGAACATCGATGTACAAGTGATTCTCCATTATTCAATTTTATTTGTTTTATGTTTTTTTCAAGGCTACTTTTTTAATTTTGCGAATTAGTTTTTGTGTCAGCCTGGAGATCTCTTAGTCTCATTATGTCACAGGTTGTTAATATTAGTTGTAGCTGAACGAATCGAAGGTGACTGACAGAAGCAGTTTAACAAGGATAAGTTATAATTTCATAACTTGCTACGGCAGTTTTTCGATAAATTATATTTTCACAATTTACATATAGCAGTTTAACGAAGATAACTTATATTTTCACAACTTACATACACTGTAGCAGTTTAATGAAGATAACTTATATTATCATTACAACAGAAACTAAGCTAAACTAGCTAACTTAAAGATAACTGATATTTTACAACCACTTTCATTCCTGGTCCTTATTTCAACTATTTAGTCCATTCTACGCGACCTTTAACTACTTCCTTCCCATAGCGTACTTGATCAATGATAAACATACTATCGATGTTGTTTTGTGTCCTTCTATTGACTAGGTACCGAACAGACAAATTAAGCAACTCTTTAAGTCATCGAGACGTTTGCATATATCAACTGTTGCTTCACTTATACTACTCCTTGGCTTTGACTAAATATTTATTTTGGATTCTGGAATTGCTGGAAATCTTGAACGTGGCTTATCTAGAAATGGAGATACTAAATAGACCTCCTCTTCGATTTGTTATCATTACCATATGCCTCGAAATATAGTCCTGAACAAGTGTATTCATCTTATCTCCATTAAGGTTGAGTACTTCGTTTGAATTTAAGACATGCCTATACTTGATTCATTTCATTTGCATGGGCCAATTGCCCAATTTACCTAATTTGCCATGTTTTATGGGAATTGCGTGCAAAATTGTGTAATCAGAGAAAAGGCGGGGAGAATAGAGTGATCGGAGGATGGATTTACCGTACTATATGTATAGAGCGCACAAATATGTCTGCATTTTGAAACAAGGAATGTAAAATTGAACGAAATCACTGTAAGATGTGCTTTAAGATATTAATGGATGAGAGTTTACAGGCCATCTAAAATGGCCATGCAAAACAAAAAGTGCTCTCATTTTCTTATTTAATTGAGTCCAAATTCACAAATATTTTCGATCTGTATAGCTTCAGAAAACATTCAAAATGAGGAAATGAAAGCATTTACATGAAAAACTATGAGCAGATTTTATAGGATTATGCACTGCGACATCTCCCTAGTTAGTAGTAGTACACATTAACTTAACAATATTTGTACAAGTGCAATAAATGTTATTGAACATTATCGTAAAATGATTTTAATTGGCAGATGACGTTCTATTTGACAATTGCTTTCAAAATGATTTTACTTTATCGTCCTTAGGCAAACAGAACAGACAACAAACATCAAGGATATGTCATTTCCATAAAGAAAAGATATGATAGCAATTAGAGAAATGTTAAACTGCACTCCCACACACTTATAAAGGCAGAATCAGAAATCAGAATTGATCTAACATTCAGAACCTATTTGAGCTGAACTCAATCGTTATGGTATCTTTTGAAAAAGGTGCACAAATCACACAAGAGAGAATTTTAATATATGTGTGTACGTAAATAAACAAATAAACAAATAGATGTATGATTGGCCACATGATATCACTATCAGCTTATTATTAAATCTACAGCATATGATCTCAAACAGATGCAAAGCATCTGACATGTCTGATCACAGTATCATCACTCTTGTATTCAAACCTTATTCTTTTGCCAATAAATGTTATGATACCGAGGTGCCATTATATCGTGATGTAGAGGATTCAAATCAGGGTCTTAACTTTTTTAGACCTGCATTTTACAATACTGGATCTATGCCTGATTTTATTGAATTGTAAGACTGACCACTATAAATAATTAAATAAACAAACTAAAACTAACTAACTATCATATATATTAGATTGTAATGATTAGTTGATTTGTGGAACGTTTAAAGTACGCAGATTGTTTGGCTGCCTAGGGGGTCCCATACTTTCAGGACACCCTGTATATTCTACTATACCCACATATAAGTTGGAAAATAGGGATGAATGTCAATCAGGGACATCTGAAATATGTTTGCGGGCACAATAGTTCAAAGGCTACCGTTTAAAGCACGCAGATTGTTTTGCTGCCTAGGGGGTCTCATACTTTCAAAACACCCTGTATATTCTACTATACCCACATATAAGTTGGAAAATAGGGATGAATGTCAATCAGGGACATCTGAAATCTGTTTGCAGGCACAATAGTTCAAAGGCTACAGTTTAAAGCACGCAGATTGTTTTGCTGCCTAGGGGGTCTCATACTTTCAGGACACCCTGTATATTCTACTATACCCATATATAAGTTGGAAAATAGAGATGAATGTCAATCAGGGACATCTGAAATCTGTTTGCGGGCACAATAGTTTAAAGCACGCAGATTGTTTTGCTTATTACCAGCTAGGTATTATCTCTGATTAATGGGGTCAATTTAATGATTGTACGGAAAAATTAATATTTTGCTGGACAGTGAAATATGTGTTTAGCGTTCATTGTCTTCATTAGCACAAAAACACATTATCATCAATTTCCGCGACATGGCTGTTTTTATATGTGCTTTGAACCTTATTCCAGAACTCATTCATTTCCAGTCATCCATTTAAAAAACATTTTACATAATAGAAATATTGAATTCAAAGGTTATGCAAGAGATTTGAACATCCTTACCTGAAAGTACCCAGCAGAAACATATCTCGGACATCTTAGAAGTTTTAAACGTAGGCTAGGCCCACTATTTACGTGTGTAATCTTTCCAGGGGGGTGTTTTAGCAAAGGAAATGAAATCCCAGGTTGAATATGATATACATAATTCAATTAGTTTTATGATCTTATACGGGCGATTCAAAAAATGTTGCCAATTTTTTATTTTTATTTTTTGTCTTATTGTTTTATTCATCATATCTTGTTGCAAAACAAAAGGAACACCTATCTAGCTCGAATCTTGTCACCAATGTTTTGTGAAAGCTATCAAAAGTCGTAGTCATACAAGTAACAAAACTATTATTGGTACTGATTACATTTGATCTGGGACGCATGTTTTTCGCGCCAACCTGTATCGTCATAGTATGCAAGTAAATGTCTAGGTCGGTAAGTAATAAAAATACGTTAACAAGCATTGATAAATTACGCATATATCCTATCGTTGGCTCTATTACCTTAACAATAATCTGTTCGAACGTTAATTGATCATTTTCATGCAACATTTGTTTTTATGTGTGCTTTATAAAAACAACCATTGTTATTGAACACTGTAATGCTATTATAGTCCTGCGATGTTTGGCACTTTGCTTACGTAATTCAGGTTAGTTCACGCCTTATATAATTGTTCAAGTCTAAAAGAATGTAGGTAGAATATCTAAAAACAACAAATAACGTTTTCTTGTGAAAACAGTGGCGGTTTTTAGAACGGTGTTATCATACCACTGCGCAGTATGGCCCAATAATTAGGTAATTCATGTGCTTCTACTCAGATTTATAAGGGGCCCATAACGTTAAACATGAATGAGCTTTTGTAGGAAGAGTTTGGTAAAATGATTCTTTCGACTTTAACGAGAAGCCACTGAGCTATATATCTATTGTAACTACAAGCAGTCTTTATTATCATGACTGGGACCTGACTGGTTGTACTTCAACACAGTGAAGGGGCTATTGTAACCACAACGGATCCATTAAAGTAACAAAATGGCGTAATATTCGGGTTTGAATTCTGGCAAGATTTTTCATCATTGCATGATATGTAGGAAGAATCGTTTTGGTACAAACTTTACAACGTTGCTCTCTGCTCTTTTCACTTCAGTTTTGTGCTTATATCTTCAATTTGTGAACTTTACAACGGTGCTCTCTGCTCTTTTCACTTCATCTCTGTGCTTATATCTTCAATTTGTGAACTTTACAACGGTGCTCTCTGCTCTTTTCAATTCAGTTTTGTGCTTATATCTTCAATTTGTGAACTTTACAACGGTGCTCTCTGCTCTTTTCACTTCATTTCTGTGCTTATATCTTCAATTTGTGAACTTTAGAAAGGTGCTCTCTGCTCTTTTCACTTCAGTTTTGTGCTTATATCTTCAATTTGCAAACTTTACAACGTTGCTCTATGCTCTTTTCACTTCATTTTCGTGCTTATATCTTCAATTTGTGAACTTTACAACGGTGCTCTCTGCTCTTTTCACTTCATTTTTGTGCTTATATCTTCAATTTGTGAACTTCACAACGGTGCTCTCTGCTCTTTTCACTTCATTCTTGTGCTTATTTCTTCAATTTGTGAACTTTACAACGTCGCTCTCTGCTCTTTTCACTTCATTTTTGTGCTTATATCTTTAATTTGTGAACTTTACAACGGTGCTCTCTGCTCTTTTCACTTCATTTTTGTGCTTATATCTTCAATTTGTGAACTTAACAACGATGCTCTCTGCTCTTTTCACTTCATTTTTGTGCTTATATCTTCAATATGTGAACTTAACAATGGTGCTCTCTGCTCTTTTCACTTCATTTTTGTGCTTATATCTTCAATTTGTGAACTTAACAACGATGCTCTCTGCTCTTTTCACTTCATTTTTGTGCTAATATCTTCAATTTGTGAACTTTACAACGGTTTTCTCTGCTCTTTTCACTTCATTTTTGTATTAATATCTTCAATATGTGAACTTTACAACGGTGCTCTCTGCTCTTTTCAATTCAGTTTTGTGCTTATATCTTCAATTTGTGAACTTTACAACGGTGCTCTCTGCTCTTTTCACTTCATTTTTGTGCTTATATCTTCAATTTGTGAACTTTACAACGGTGCTCTCTGCTCTTTTCACTTTATTTTTGTGCTTATTTCTTCAATTTGTGAACTTTACAACGGTGCTCTCTGCTCTTTTCAATTCAGTTTTGTGCTTATATCTTCAATTTGTGAACTTTACAACGGTGCTCTCTGCTCTTTTCACTTCATTTTTGTCCTTATATCTTCAATATGTGAACTTTACAACGATGCTCTCTGCTCTTTTCACTTCATTTTTGTCCTTATATCTTCAATATGTGAACTTTACAACGATGCTCTCTGCTCTTTTCACTTCATTTTTGTCCTTATATCTTCAATATGTGAACTTGACAACGATGCTCTCTGCTCTTTTCACTTCATTTTTGTGCTTATATCTTCAATTTGTGAACTTTACAACGGTGCTCTCTGCTCTTTTCACTTCATTTTTGTGCTTATTTCTTCAATTTGTGAACTTTACAACGGCGCTCTCTGCTCTTTTCACTTCGTTTGTCCTTATATCTTCAATCCGGAATGAGTTCGAATCCAAGAATGACTTTATGAATGAGATTTAAGTAGAATATAGAATATTGCAATTTGACCACAAGATGGTAAAATCAACTAAAATGTTAACATGCAATTAATCAGATAAAAATGTGATTTCATTAATCACGAAGCAAACATCTTGTTGAATTTATTTTAAGTTTAAAGGCCTTGTCACTTATTTAGCTCATTTATCGTCAGGATCTGTGTGAGTTTATTAGTGATAGTATCTACCATCTAAATTAACATCGTACTGCCCTCGTACTTCTAATGCCCACTTATAGTTTGAATAATAGCAAACTCGAAATCAAAGCAATGCCCAAACCCGTTCTTTCAAAATCTTGCATGTTTGCCATTTTGAGCACCTTTCAAGTGATTTTTGGCCCAAATTGTCGTATGGAACAAATGCTGGCTACAGGGCTGTTATTCTTCAAATTGTCAGGTTACTTTATCTGATTGCCCTGCAAGTTATTCAAGTTAATGTGACCTAACCGCCTCATACAAATGCAGGTTATTTGGTAAAAGAAACTCAATTGACATAAACTATTATCGGTTTTGACAGATACAGCCTGTAACACTTCATGTATTTACCTTAAAGCACTCACAATTTGGTAATGCAACGATTTTATTCGACGTCCAATCGACAAGTTGCGTTGTCTTCAATGATAATATTCTAGAATCTCTGAAGATAGGAATACTAAACACTTCTTGGTGTCTTAACTGTCGAAGATGACACGATACGAGTCAAAGTCGATCAGATACCGATATTAGATGTGACAAGGGTTCGTGTAATCACGGGGGAAGTTTGATTTTATGTTGATGTCATCTAGGTCTTCTTTGATGTCATCTAGGTTGTTTGATTGATGAGGTGGTTAAGGCAATACGCAACATAGCTCATTGTCATTAATTCAAACCTGCATTAGATCTGATTTTACTGATTAAAGTGCGAAACAAAAGAAATTTATCAGCTATCTGGTTTAGCTCCGTACGGAAGACTTCAACCGCATTAGGCACACACTCACTTAGAAGCTATTTATCAATATTCCCCACCTTCGACATTTACTTTAAATTGTATTGCATCGTTAGTGAATAGTCGAAAATCTTTTCGAATCAAAAGAGATTTTGGAATTACCGTTTATATCGTTTTTGATGTAGATTCTAAGTGTGCAGTTCATGCTTAAATTCCTTAAGTCTCGTTTCCTATCCAGCGAGGATATCGCAGCTTAATCCCCGATGTACATTTATATTTACGAATGCTGACAAATTACCTCTTTCACTCAATATGACTTGTTCATTATTAAAGCGTGAGGATTAAGCATTTGTGTTACTCCCTAGATCTGCTTGTTGTGAAGTAAACATAACAATTCGTGTTGCGTGTAAATATTATTATTTTCCATTTATTTAACTTCACAAGTTGGGTATTAATATAACTGTTGGGATGTAGACAATTTTTTAAATGTCCACAAGTATATCAATATATTAAGTGTCCATAAGGATATAAATATATTAAATGTCCATAAGTGTATAAATATATTAATTGTTCATAAATGATATGCAATATTATTATGATACAATTGCATGTACAGTGATTTACTTTAATTATATTATCAGAACGTTCTATTGTTAGCTACTAGTGCTATTGCAAGCAGCCTGTAAAGTTGAACTAAGATATAAACTTGTTTCACTGAGGTTAACCCTAAACTGATGTGTCAGTCAAACATTAACATAATGCACAGATACAATCGTTCGACCCACAAAGCACCTTATTTGGCATAAGGGAAAATATATGATTGCCTAAGAAGTTGATTAAAAAGTACATTGAATATGAAATACACTCTGCGTCACATTGTGCTCTGCAAGGGATCATTGATGGGACGTTAAAAAGTCAACTAAGGTGAACAATTGTGTCGACTTTAAGACCTATTTGGGCATGACGTCACTAAATTCTTACTCAGTCTGTCGCTGGTAAAAAGGTCAATATGTTTGTTTGAGTTTTCACTGAAAAATGCAATTATGCATTGGAATGTGGCATATGTATATTTGAATGTGGAATATGTATTGATATGTTGTATATTTAGTCTCGAACGCAAAACTTATTTTTGCAAATAGCTCATTTGTAGCCTACCTGGTAAACGTATGCGGGGTTAATATAACCGGTGTGCAGAATAACGATAGTCCCTGTGCAGACCCGTACCTTGCTTACATCAGCTGCAGGGGACTCATTTCTAGAGGGCTGGTACTGTATTTTGTAAGCAAAAAGCAATTTTGACCAAAACTAGGCCACAAGTTTAACAAAAAACAAGACAAACAGAGAAATATATATATCGCACTTTTAGGACCAAATGGCAGCCATGTAATTCACCAGGATGCCCAAAACGTAATCAGATTGGACTTCACAAAATGTCCGATTTGTCGACGGCGCCCGGCCGATGAGTATTTTGTTCAAAATTGCATTTATTTTTGAACAAAATACTCAATTGGCAGGACGCCATGTGTAAAAGGGTAGAAGGTCCTATCAAATGATGGTCCTACTCTTCATTAATTTATATGGTGACCTCTTTCCCTTATTATCTTATACACAATCAGGGCCAGAAAGGGCTGTTAAGAAAGGGGACCATAATACATGGGGGACCATAATTTCTTTCACACCGGTCGACGAATCGGGGTAAATGTGACCTAGGTATCAACTATTTCAGCTACTTCTAACAGACTCTTCTTCAATTCTTCAATAAAACAATACAAGTAATTTGTTAGATATCAATATCAAAATAATTGCAATATTGTTCTATTTCCTCAATAACGTATAATATACACTCAATTATGATTAACTTCAGCTGAATTGATTCCTCGCTTCATTGAATGTTTTACATGCACACACATTTGCTTTGTATTCACATGTGTTTGACTGTGGACTTCCTCGGTTCATTATAGTCCATCTTCGGCCCAAGGATATTTTTCTTTCACCAGTTTGTTGAAGGGTGGTTTTGCGCATTCGAAGATGACATTTTTATTTTCTCATGAAGAAACTCTCAAAGAGCAAACTACACCCTGACCAAAAGTGCCAGAGTATTTCCACCTCATTTTTGTAAAAAAAATCATTGCAAATATAACATTAAAATCATGTCTTGTATGTGTTTCAGGGTACGAAATAATTCGTAGAGACCAGACATCCGCTTATGACAAGAGAAACGTCAGCCATATAAAATCAGTATACGAAGATGGAACTTGGAGCAAGCCATACTTTGACTGTGGAGGGGGTAATATTTGGATGATAACATACACACTGCCTTTCTTCGGATATGATCCAGATAATGGAACGTACCATTTCAAGTAAGTGATCGATTTAATTATCCCAACGAACGAAGTTCGGTAGGGATATAGTGAAGCCCTCCGTCCGTCCGTCCGTCCGTCTGTCTGTCCGTCAGTCCGTCCGTCTGTCCGGAAGATAACTCAAATACTAGTGGACGGATTTTCTTCATATTTAGTGGAAAGATGTATATTGGTGAATAGTTTTACGCAAATTTTTTTTTCAAGATGGCCGCCGCTTTAAAAATGACGGGACTTTTTCGCAAAAATCATAAATTTTTCATTCTGAACCAAAGTAATTAATATTATTGTTTGAAATTTTGGTAGTATATTCACAACATTTATCTATTTCACAAATATTCTGTGTTTTTCATCCTGACCCCCAGGGGCCGTGTATGGGGGGACAGGAAAACAAAAATTTTCGCTAATTTTTAGATCTTTCTAAAGTATAGCTTTATTATACTCAAATGAAAGGCAATTAAGAGTAGATTGCAAATATTGTATCTTTTTTCTGATTCGAGCCTCGTAAAATTCAAAATGGCCGTCTAATGTATGATTTCGCAATAATTTTTCGATCCCTTCAAAGTATGGCTATATTATACTCAAATTGAAGGAATTTTGGAGTAGATCACAATTATGGTATTATTTTTCAGATTTGTATCTCAGAAAATTCAAAATGGCTGCTTTGCAGGAATTCGCAATTCTAAAATCTAATGTTTTCAATTTTAACCAAAGTAATGAGTATAATTGATTGGAATTCGCTAATTGATATTTTGTTCGTTGGGATTTGCTACTCCGCGGAGTTGCCGTTATCTTTTTTAATGTGAAAGTTGAAAATCGATTTCTCACAGGCTCTGGAAAAAGTTGTACGTGTATGATTTTGATGGATATATGAAAATACCCGGCTGGACCTTAACAGGGTTTAGCACATAATCTAAAAGATGGCGTTAACTAGCTTATTGAGAGAGTGTAGAAACACGTGTTTATCATACTCTGTATTACGTATATGTTTGGCCCCTCTCCTTCCACCATGCTTTTCAATTTGTATTTCAAATCAAATTGTATGATGCAGATGATCATAAAAGTGCACGAGATTCTAACAATTACGTTTTCTCGAGAAACTTTATTGTTGGCTGTACACATCATCGCATTTGTACGTGAACTTTTACAATGACAAATGTGTTTTTAGTTCTGTTACATTGCCTACGCTGTATGTAAAGCAGCATCACTTCCCGTTACAACTTCTACAGCGTAGGATCATATCCCACTTACGTAAAAATCCGTAAATCCAACTAGAAATCTACCTGTTCGATTAGTAGAGTATCCAAACTTGATGCTACCACAAAATGTAACGTTGACATAATAACTAGAATATTCAGTGGTTTACTTTTCAAAATTGCAGAAAAATCCCAAGTGCCCCCTGACCTTAAAACGCCAACTACGAAAATACGAAAAACCGTTGGCATTGACTGATCATTGGGATAAACATTGACACCAGGTTACCGACTCTGAGTGAGTCTCCAATGGTCATGGCAGCCCCCGAGGGCTTTAAAACGCTAAATAAAACATTTGACCTTGAGACGACCTTGCCCAATACGGCCGTTACGGCCGTAACCTTCGCATCAATGGCGGACGGAAATTGTCGATTTCGATATTTTTAGTTTTCATCGAATTAAACTATTTTATAGTTGACGTTATACTTTGATATTTGAACTAAACAAGGTTTAAGCTCTGGAGTATAATAATTTGTTCATACAGTGCGTGAGCGCTATAGTTGAACGATTTCTTCCATCGCTTAAGGGAACTAGTTTCCATGTCATAGAAGCCCGATTTGTCAACTATAAAGTAATTCAATTCGAAGAACATTAAAAATATCGAAATCGACAATTATCGTCCGCCATCTTTGATGCGAAGTGGAGTGACCAGTGAAGGATCACAATGTTGTACTGACAGCAAGCCAGACGGATTATATTTCACAGTTAAGACAGGAAATCGCAACGTGAGCAGAATTTCAATTAAATTCGAATCCAGTGTCCTCGAATGTTTCACCGATCAATCACATTGATGTTTATATATCGAACGCAGGTTGTGATTTAATTACATTCCGATGGCGATTTTGCGTTCTAACACGTAAAAGATATCTCATTAATATCATAAATAGCGGATAATCAGGTTCAATTACAGGATGTATGCTTTAATCTGGGTTAGTTTTTTTAGCTGAACTGGAAGCTTATCAAGGTGGCTCTTTTGGATATCATTCGTCAGACTTTGCCTCTTAAAAGAAAGCTTCGTCTACAACGTTACTTCAAAACAAACCCTTGTTATTTATACACAGTCAGGGTCAGTAAGGGCCGTGAGGAAAGGTGACCATAATCCCCAGGGGACCATAATTTCTTTTACACCGGCATAGAGCAGGTCGGGCAATTGCCTTATCAAAATCTCACATAAATATATTAATATTTTTAACTTGAACTGTGAAAATTATGTCTTATTGTAGTGAAGGTCGTGCAATTACATGTACCTCATCAGAATCTAACATAAATACATAGAGACGTATTTTCAACTAGAAATGTGAAAATAAGGTCTAGCTATCGTAAACCTCATTTGACCTAAATGCCAAGCCGATTTGCAGTATATTACATTTTAACTTGTCTATTTTTCATTCTGGTTACGCCCCGTTCAGCTGCTGTGGCTCCTTTAATCTGCACTTCGCTTTGATTTTAATGTACTATGAACTACACAAGGTTTTCTTACATAATTGGACCTCCAAAACGTTTACTTACTAAGATAATCAATAGCTTGCCGTTAGAGTGAAAACACGCATAGATCGCACTCCCCCCCCCCCCCCCCACCCCCTTCATAACCAAGAATCATAGAACCATTAGAAAGAAGAAGACTTTAAAAGCTTAAAATGCTTTTTATTTGAAGCGTCTAGCTCAATTTTGAAGGAAGTTGCATCAATTGTTGTAAACTTAAAAACACAATCTTAAAAAAATTTTTTTTTTGAACATCAGAATGGACAACATGTAAAATAATCATAATCAGTTGAGAGCTCGAGAACAGGATAAAACTTCGATTTCATTATTTAGTACAAATGTGCTAGTATGCGATATCAAAACATGAAAAGCATTGCAACATGAACAAAATCGTGATAAAAATGCGAACGAATAAAATACCATTTCAGTACCCTTTATGTATTTAGGCTAAGATTTCTACCTGATCGTAATATTCATATTTGTTTACTTTCCATCGGATCTTGAATAACATCAATAAAGCACCAAATTTCGCGAACTTATTGATAATCATAGTATATAGTTCGCTAACACACGATTCAAAAGCATCTACAACCGATGCAGTGTACGCCATCTGTGATGCAGTAGTCCTAAATTCCAACACCATGAAATAACAAAGAGTGAACTTAACTTTGTACAAAATATACAAAATTGTAGGATAGGAGGGGGCATTATCAAACGGTAGAAAATGATCCAACTGTAGTATGAAGACAATGGTATTATTTCCATTGTTATGCATTGAATTCCACATATTCACGCAGTCCTAACTTCGACCGTTAATTTGAATTTTGGACCTAACCGATGTTAGAAAATCAAGGATTACGAGTCTCATACTGTACCGTTTTTCTTCAAACTTGTTCCATTCAAAGCATAACAAAAATCCCTTTCTGATGGTACATTATTCTCTTAGACAGAGTCCCTACTTCCAGCAGCATTTTGGTCCCCAGCTGTGAGAAGACCTTCTAACAGCTGGGGACCAAAACGCTGCTAGAACGAGGGACTCTTTACAATAAATGCACCGACAGAAAGGCAATTTTGTTTTGCTTTTAATGGTATAAGTTTGAAGAAAAACGGTGCAGTTAGCCTTGCCCAAGTCGGTCTCTTTTACTTGTCTTGATTTCTATGATGACCGCCTTTTACCAAAGAGAAAGCCACGTGCTTTACCGACAGTTTGTTGATGTCGGTAAAATTTGACCAATCAACGACGGCCCTGTAGCGTTAGCTCATTATTATGCAGGGTCAAAAACAAGTACACTTTTCACCGGGACTTTTCACGAACAAATCTTGCACGAATCTAAGCACGAATTCATCATGAAAATACAAATATTTTATGAGGTAAATATCAATGAGAGTTTAGTGAATGACGGGGCATCGATCGGATAACCAAAGGTGGGAAGATTTCAACAATAAACGTTGAAACGATCGCTGAACATGTAGGCTGATATTCAATCACCGATCGACGACAACATGGCCCGCTACATTGGACTTGGTATTCGTGCATTTTCATCGCGAAATCAGTTTTAAGTCAACATTGAATCGCACGATTTGATTTGATTAATGAATCTTACCTTCGAATGTATATTTAATTACATAATGTATTGTAACTCTAATGAAACACTCGATCAGATCATTGAATTTCAAGTCGTAGACGGGAAGTTTGTTTTGTTTATGCTGTTCAACCTGGTAACGTTTTGATTGGTCATTCAGCCTGAAGTCACACGTCGTGTCCACGCGATATCTGTCAATCAATAAGGTTTCGCGATACCCCTGATAGCGTATGTATGGTGGAAATCTCGAAACCGTTGAATATTTCAGCATAATAACAGCGGAGATGTATTGGATTGTACAAGGCGGTAATAATTCAAGATCAGATAAGTAAAAAATACCGACTTGGGCAAGGCTACGGTGCAGTATGAGACTCGCAATCCTTGATTTTCAAGCATCTGGTAGGTCAAAAATTCAAATTAACGGTCGAAGTTAGTACCGCGTGATATTAAGATCAATCGCCGTGTGAATCCCACATACTTTAAAAACAGTAACCGTGCCTAGTGGATATTGTATATCACGGGGAAATCTGATCAGTGATCAATGATATCAAATCAAATAAATTCATATGGGTAGTAGTTTTCTGAGTGTATTTAAACTATTGAATCAATAGTAAATTCAATGTTTTCATTACTGTTATTTGGTATTGGAGTTCATGATATTATGGTTCGCCTACAAGAATGTTGAGTAATTTGATTTTTTACATAGAGGTGAACAGTGTGATTTCATTCACAAACAGTTTCAAATGTCTTCGTACTCCACATCAGAGGCGGACCAAATTCCCCGAGCTGTCGGGGTCCTAAACGTTTAAGTTTCTCCAAGAGAATAACTTTAGTACACTAGTTTCACCCCCCCCCCCCAACACACACACACAACCCACTTAGTTTCCCTTTTCGTACAGGTTTTCTTCACCAGCCACTCTTCCGCATCCAAGTATGGGATTAGTTTGCGTCAAAACAATCTTGTGGCAATATCCCCGACCTTGGCTATTTTTTTTAAAGTTGTTCCATCCCCTCTCCCTGCTTTTGGCCCCCTCAAGTTTATTGGGAGTACATGAATTTCAGAAACCTTTTGGGCTGATTCTTTCATGTATTTTGTTGCTTGCATACCTCAATATTTACGGAAGTTGGCCCGATCTGAATCGAATGTACTCTTGTGTGTTACTAAAGAAAGATCACACATGGATAGAACATTTGTTACACCAGATCTTGATAATTTTGGATATTACTAATTTACAAACGGTACTGGATATCGTCTGCTTTTGCACTGTTGCATTATGGTTGTTCTAAAAAACAGACGATAGTCATAACGAGCAACAACTTCCAATCTTGGTAGATCGGGGTCTGTTAAACTAGAATGAGTTTGCTGGAACTATTAAATCGACGCATGCTTGTGCCTGTGTGAAATAGCAAAAAGCTGTATTTTTAGCTTCGGAGATTCGGTATTGTGGCAAACTTCGCTGTAGATGAGAGTCTGGTAAATGAAAATGAGTTATGTCAGATTTATTACTTCGACGCGTGTGTGTGCCAGAGCCTGTGAGGTATCAAAACGATAGAATACTTAGCTACAGAATTATTTATTGATTCCACCTTCATCTGGGATAAGAAAAACAGGGTTTTAAAACAAAATATAATTAGGCTGTCAAATCGATTTATGCTATCAGACTTCAGAAGGTCTGTTATGTGCACGCACCTTACAGATTAGTGATATTTTTGGCACTTGCACGTAAATTTAGTGTTATTAATCCAAGGAGATGTATTCCCTTCGGTATCGAATACGATTGCATAAACCTATTTCCCAACAATCACTATGTAGAAATGTCATATTTGATAAATTGGTTGGTAGAATAAGTACCCATTCTTATTCGAGTAGGTTTTGGTAAATTACCCATCTTCAGAAGTATCATTGCATTTACAATAACACAGTTTTACTAAAAAAGATCACAATAATTTTGTTTTCCATTTTTACAGATTTTACACTGTAGCCAAGACGACATAGAAGCTCCTAGTACATTTTAATTAGCTACGCCGCTTGTCTAAGTACTATAAAGACAAACAATCACTGTAACCCCTTCCACCCACATAATTTCAATAGAGATAACTCACAATCTAGTATTTCCAACACAAATAACACTGTAAAGCCGACCACCCATACAATTTCAACCGATTTAAATCACAATCATTTTTTATCAACTACGCCGCTTTCCCATAGTACCTCGATACAAATAACGTAACGCCGACTACTCACACAATTTCAATAGATATAACTCAAAATCATTTTCCCATAGTACTTCGATACAAATAACATTGTAACGCCGACCACCCATACAATTACAACCGATATAAACCATTTTTTATCAACTACGCCGCTTTCTCACTGTCCCTCGCTACAAATAACACTGTACATAAGGCCGACTACCCACACAATTTCAATAGATATAACTCAAAATCATTTTCCCATAGCACTTCGAGACAAATAACATTGTAACGCCGACCACCCACACAGTTTCAATAGAAATAACTTGCAATCATTTTTATCAACTACGCCACTTCCTACAGCACTTCGAGTACAAAGATACCGTAACAATTTCAATAAAATAACTCAAAATGTTTAATGGTCTACGTCTCTTAACGCAGTAAATGACATAGCACTCTAAACACAAAAACACAGTAGGCACACAATTTCTATAGAAATAACGCAAAATGTTTAATGGTCTACGTCTATTGTCGCAGTAAATGACATAGCACTCTAAACACAAAAACACAGTAGCCACACAATTTCTATAGAAATAACTCATTTTACGTCACCTACGCCGCTTGTCTTATGGCATTCTGGTCATGTCATCATCATCAACATTAAGTTGATCTATAAGATTATCACGGGGATATTAGGAACCAATCCTTCTTCCCTGGACACATAAAGATTTAAGATTTATCGTGGTACGAAATGATAAAAACTGATCCGAGATTTTCGATAGATTAGGCTATAAGCTTTAACCATAAAAAATGATTGAACTCGTCCTTATTATTAGGCCTACTCCAAAAATAGTTAGAATGTTAATAGTTCAATATGTTCTCTAATTTATGACCATTGCGGGGCATGTTGAAACCCATATACCATTGACAATGTAATTCCAATGGAAATTTCCCTGAGTTTGGAAGTGCCTTGAAATTATAATATATCCCGTTCACGTGGTACGCGTAATGAACCGCGTGTTTTTTTACGTAGTCAATTTGTCAAGCTTAAGTGATTAAGAAATTCAACCATGCACGTATACAGATTTACAATTTTTGATTTTCCTTGGCAAAATATAAAAAACATTCAATGCATTTTCCTTGATTGCTTTCCTTTTAAGTTTAAAGTATATGATAAGGTAATCTTAATAACCCCTTATTTGGATTACATACTGGTCTCATTTTTTATTAGATTTTCAAAAAAGTCTCATAAAAGGTTGTCGGCCATCTTTCTTGGGGTTATTCTATGGCGTGTCTGCTGAGCATTTATCAGCATTTATATAACTTACTTATAACCTTTCAGCAAATATTCCATTAGCTTCCAATATGTCATTTTAGGTTAGACATTAACGATGGGTCATGTTGTGACAAAAACATCTAGAAAAGCTCATGACATGCAAAAAGGCAATGGAAGAGTGTATTAATCGCATTTGGCGTTACTTCTAAGAGTGGCGAAAATTAGATCTGAGAATTGCATCATGATAGTGAAATAAATGATGAATCGTGAAACGCCTGATTTATATTTCCCCTGTGTCTGACATCTCTTGTTCTGTTATCGCAGTTTTCTTGAAATACAAAGATATTCGATGTCGCATTCAGAGAGAAACACTTCAAAGAATTGTTTTAATCATGATGTCAGGAAATGATAAAACAGTATCATCTCAGTATGTTTTATTAATCGCCTTGTACGAAATGTCATTTCAATGTTACGAAACTGCGGTGATTGAGACAGTTATTGTGGCAAGGGATGCGGATATGAATATAATAATGACTTTGCCTTCAAGTAAGGTGTCACGGAGGATACAAAACTGAATCATGCTAGCAATGATCCAACGGCAGACTCAGAGATGGTTGCCAAATTCATCGACGTGTACAGTTGCTAACCAACTATTCTATTCTATTGAATATTCATGACAATCTCAGTATACCTCCCATCTCCCAAAAGATCAGTTATATCTCATCAAATATGAAGAAGCTGTTCCAAGTTCAAGTGCACACATGTGTAAATTATCCCAAATATGTTATTGACATTTATAGAACAGTGGTTCCTAAATCGAGAGGTTTCCTGTATATGAGCTTTAGGAAATTTTATGTATTAATGATACAAACAGAAAATAAACTGAAATTAGTACAATTTTTGCAAGGCTACAATTGCTCGTTAGAGCATATTGTCTCTTTAATTAGCAGGCGAGAAGTTTATATCCTCACTTGCCATCGTACAAATGTTAAAAGGTAGGCTACATACTTCTTCTTGAGTAGGCCTTCGAGGCGTGTATAATGAAGATGGGCATTAAAAATTCAAGTGAGGTATACGAAAAATGACAATTGCAAATACCAAGTTTATGATATTGACAACTGCATATTTACTAAGAATACGAGTCACCCGTCACGTGATATTAAAGCTTCAGTCACATTTGCTCTTCGGCGGGCGTACGGCGGCCGTAGCTTCACGAAATCAATATAGAAAATCTACATCGTACTGCTTATCCCTATATTTTATGAAGCAACTTCTATCGATTTTGGGGAGCTACGGTTGCCGTAGATCAAGTGTGACAGCTGGGGCATTACACATCTATAGATCTGCAAAAAGTCTTCACATTCAACGTTACTTCCTAAGTAATGGGTACAATATCAGGTGTCCCAAAAAAGTGAATCTTTATTGAAAATTTTTATACAGGTTCCTTAGCGTATACTGCGCAAAATGTATACGAGTAAATATTAAAGAGATCAGTAACATAATATGTGAGAATTTAGACTTTTGAATTTGTCAATTCTCACATAATATGTAACCGATCTCTCGTATTTGTACAACTTGTTTTACTGATACCCTAAGGCTACTATATAGAAATTTCAAATTTTGAGTAATCATTTGCTGAAAAAACAGTTGGCAAAAAGCGATTCAGTTTTTGGGACACCCGATATATTTGAAATCAGTGTGAAAAAGCACCAGTGACAGAATTAAGAAGCAGATAAGAAGACACGAAAGTAACAAGGTCTTTACTTAGTTCATTAAATCAAAATAATTAATGACAGTCGTGGACAAGACTATTCGACTTCAAAGACCATAAGGTAACTTTACGTGACAGTTTAGGCCTTTGTCCTGCAAATGCCATGGATAACACAGACCTCTAGATTATGAAACGTTTCTTTTCCTGCATCTACATTTATAACAAGTTTTTCAACTTAGTTATCTATTCTTATCTATAGACCCAATAGCTCAATGGCTAATTCTAGTTTGTTGGGAAATTGCTTTTGGAACATTTGTGAAATTGTATCAGTTCGTAATGAATTATTAAAGCAAATAACCATCGTAAGAATATCAATCAGTGAAGATTTGTTGAGCTAAAATAGTGCAACTGATTATCACTATGGCATTGTATATCACAAAATTCTATTTGTAAAACATAATGGTGATCATGATTTAAATGAAAAGAATGCGAAAGGAGTGAAATCAGAGTTGAAATAAAAAGACAGGCAATAGTCAAAACTCAAAATAGCTCACACTTTTTCAAAATATATGTTGCTTTATTCAAATTTTAGAGAGAAATCGCGTGAAATCAGCATTGCAAACGACATTTTTATGGTTGGGAGTACTGTAAATACTGATCGCAAGGAAACGTGATCATTCATGTTTTGCGACAATCAAGAAACCAAATTGAGTCGTTCATTTTGAAAATGGGCCGTAAAACAGAGCAATCTATGGACTGATTAAACAAAGCAGTAAAACCACGCTCTAAATTAGATAACAGGTTAGATCAAACAGTCGTTTACCCCTTTTTCCATCAGTCCCACTCGGCCATTTCATCGCCATGATATATTTTATTTTCGCTAATAGGGTGATAAAGGGCTTTATCTACGCTTGCCTTTTTCTAGAAGGATATGGTTAAACAGTTCTGTTAAATTCATCGGCTGCCGAAAAGGATAAAACTTGCCTATTGACAATATTCGTATTTTTATTTGCAATTCAGAAAAGAAACAATACATTTTACAATGTTTACAATGTGAAATATAACGCCATCTACAAGAATCTGTTATACATGTAAAAACGTCCATTTTGATTTAATGTTGTCGTTTTTATGTCACCACAAGAAACAGTGACGTATTGTTATAGTTTTCAACTTTTCAATGAACGGTCTTCGTAGTTCGGAGAATAACTTACAATAACTTACAAGGTGGTCGCATTTTGTCATGTTAATGCCTTGTTCCACTCGGTATTGTCACAATATGGCAAATAGGGCGTGTCCAAAGCTATATCTGCGTAAGATACATCTAGGCACGGCTTCCTTCAACGAGAAAATAATTATTTCAACCTTCAAGGCAAACAAGAGGTCGGCATCTCAGTAAAGAAAAGAAATACACACAACCCCAACAATAGAAACATCAAACGACGAAACCATCTATCAATGTCTAAACCATTTCATTTTTTGCTCTTACACAAAGGTTTCCAATCTGGAGATTAATTGTCTCAACAAATTGGACAATGAATTTTAGCAGAGAATTAATGGCGATGTAGATCCAGTGTTAAATGACGTTAAAAGATTACATGCATTCGTCTGAGTGAAACATCTAATCGAGATTGATTAAAGTGTTACCACCCTGGGATGAAATATCTCAATGTTTATATTCCAAAATGAAAAATGGATTGAATTTGGAACAGATTAGGTAAAATGGTGCGTCCAATTCTTCAAAATGTACAAAATGTGATACAATTCTATAGGAGAGAGGTGAAAATACGGATCCATAGTAATATTTGACTCTAGGGTGTCCACATTTAAAACGAAAGCTCTATAATGAGATGGCTAAAACCGAAGATGGGAAATTGATAAGTTAAGAGATTGTTTCTGTCAATAATGGTCGTTTCATCAAGTGATAAAAGGTAGGTTCTTCTCTGAGAGATGTTCTGGATTGTCTTATCTTTAATTGTAGTGGTTTTGAATTAAACATCAAAGTCGTCTAATGGAGATTCATCGTATTTTATGTCAACTTAGTAATACGAATCATTGCCCGGGTGCTTTTTTCCCATAAAGCGACTTCTTTACTCTAATCACATAAATTTGACGAATTAATGAGTAAACGGGCATAGCGGTTCTAGTTTTCTAGTGTTCCCAAGCGTCGTGTATGATTGGAATTTATCTCAAACTCCAGTAATCGTTGGACACCAAATGGTTAAAAAATTACCAAGTCTTAATGTTTTTCACATTATTGTTATATGATTGTACCTTTGGGTGAACATTGTTAGTCTCAAAATGTAGCAGAACTCATTTAGTAAGCAAATTATATCCCTGATTTGCACAAGGCGGAAATTGCCAAGAAACTCCCAGTTGGTATGTTCATAATAAACTTTTGAAGAAACAAATTAGAATCGCTCCAACCATATCTAATGTACAAGTGTGATAAAAGTTTAAATTGTTGAAACAACAAATTGTTCAACAACAGACAGCCCAGGGTTGACACAGGTAGTGATTGCGTAATCGGAAACGTTAAATGTGCACGTTGTGTTAAGCTAGGTTTCATGCAATTATTCGAACACTGTACATCGACTTGACGTTCTAAAGAAGAATGATATTCGTGTTCTCTCTCTTTCCCTCCCAACCTATCGCAAAAATGGAGCCAACATCTGCCCATAGTACAGTATGACGGTTGTCAGCCAATGATTCAAAGTATCAGCTTCTAAGTGCGAATGCAACTTTTGGCAGTCGGCTACCGGATTAACCTACTTCTTTGTGACCAACTCATTTAATATGAATATAATAATGGCAGGCAATATTTGTATTTAAATGAGTTGCCCATAAAATAATAGGTTAATCCGGTAGCCAACAGCCAAAAGTTGCATTCGCGAATACAAGCTTAGATTAAAATATATTTCATTTGCTTTAGTTGCCACAACATTGGTCATCGCGATCAAAACTGTCTTGAAAAACTGTCCACCAGAATAGAGGAATACAAATCCAGATTTTATCTAAGAAGGTTTTGTTTCATTTGTATGACATTTCTCAAAGCTACTGATATAATAAAAATACAAACAACATTATTATGTAACCAATGCCAACACCGTGCAGTTTGAGAATCAAAGCATATGTTTGTTTTACCCCGCATTGGGTCATCAAATTATATAAGTAATATCAAGTAGTCTAAGCCCTGGGAACTTGCTTTACGTTAAAGATGATTAAGTTGTTTCATACTTGGAACAATGGTTCCATCAACTGACTGTATGTAGATTAGCTTTGTAAAACTGCTCAGCTCTTAACCCTATTTCCTCTTTGCGAATTTCCGTCAATGCACACCGGATGTGGCTTTTAGGTGTATCTATTTTATGAAATAATAAATCCCTGTTATTTGATAGCTCAAAACAAACCCTCTAATTGCTTGTATAAGTTATTGACGTATTGAAATAATTGGAATATTCCGTGGTTTATTGTTTTAGAAAACAAATCCATATTATTTACATGTTAGAAATAGTTGTCTAATGATCGTAGCCAAAGGACTTGTTGGAATGTACTCTCGAGATAATTTATTCTCCCATGTGTTTTTCTCTCTCATTACGTAGCACCTTTCCTGGTATTTCATTTACCATTAAAAATGCTTAATATAAGCAAAATTGTATTTTGAAACTCAACACGTTTGTATTCAACTGTACATTATAAAGACGTCACGTCATGACGTTTTTATTGTATTCAACTTTACATTACAAAGACGTCACGTCATGACGTTTTTATTGTTTTGTTTTTTCAGAGGCACTAGTGGTATTGACATTGATTTACAAAAGGTTGACATAGACCAGTGTCCAGGCGACAGGAATACAAATGTCTTCGCTGACTCTGCAAAATGTAAAAAGAAAACAACTCAGGTAAAACGCTTATGTTTTTTGGGGTTAAGTGTTTTTGTTCGCTTCGTTGTTGTGTCATCTTGATTCACAAAGTATGAGTTAATTAAACCTCGGGAGGTGATGGTATTACACTAGACACTTTCGGTTTGGCTTTGTGTTCTTCTGAACATTTTTTCCCCCAATCAATCCTTTTGAAAAACAGAGAACCCAAAGACGGTTTGCAAGAGTAATCCACAGAAGCGTCCATAAAATACTAATGTGCTAACGTATTGCGAACAATGATTGCAACTTTGATGGGAAATTAAATGAGCAATAAACATTGTCAATTATTTACCATGTTTGTATTAAACGCACTAGTGATAACGTCATATCAAATTGCATATTGTGTGTTTTCCTTTAGAGGTTATTTGCCTTACTATCACAGAATTATTTGAAATATTACTTTGACACTCGTCGAAACCCATTTAGAGAATCATTAAACATCGGATCTATAATTTCAATTGAAATTGTGTTTAATAAATTAGTATAAGACTTAATGATGCGTGTAGGTTGCAGGAGCAGATTTTCAATTCCGGGTGCTTACCTCGGATTATTATCTCTTAGACAATTCTTTTTCCGCATATTGTACATTGGTTTGTAATAAAGTCCGCCTTCAACTCGTTTCGTATATTGAAATGAGGTTAGAATGACATTCTGCCTCAAGAAAAAGGTTTCTGTCCGGAAAATGTAAAGATTTTCACCTGTAACAGTAAAAGTGCGCCTTTGGATGATGTAACACTAACACGGCGTCACTTTGAACAAGCTATTTCCAACAGCGCAGTATAAACTGAAGGAAACAGAAAATAAAACACATCCAATGCAGGTGTGATGTTGATAAAATGTAAGCTTTGATGGTTTTCACTAATTTGTTTCGGGTAAAAGCCAGGAAAAACTTAAGTCAACATTACCAACTAACAAAAAGGATAAATTCAATGTAAACCTTCTGATTCAAATTTTAATTGTTAGTCTTCGGGATCTGCAAATTAAAATATGGGTACCTATAGTAAACCTTTCCTATGATACCATGGACACATTGGAAACATGGACCTCTTATTAAAACCAAAGTCAGACCCGTAGCGAAGGGGAGTCCGGGGGACCCCTTGCCCAGATTATTTTCAAAATCATACAGTTTTTCATCATTCTGAGCAGTTTTCAAATGATTTTGGGCAAAAGTTGTCAGCATTTAAAGAGATGTCCGAGTAAAATATCGTGGCACTTTTAGTCTCTCTGTTATTTTATGTAAGATGAGATTGCCCTACTTATTTCCAGAGTGCTTATTTATTTACTATAGTTCAGTAAAGTTTAGTAATATTATTCTTTGAAAGATGATTTTCCACAAAAGTGCTGAGAGAACACTGAGAGAGTTTTTCCAGGGACTGGTGCGTTACAATATCTGAAACATGGCATGAAATGGCATCTTGACAATTTGTGTTATCTGCTCCGCTATGTCAACTAATCAATTTACAAATACATGTAGTTCCCTGTAGTGTATTTATGCATTAAAAGGACAAGGTCGCCTTCCATTCTTCCCAAGTGCATTGATCTCTACTGTTCTTTCTCTATTTATAATTTGTTACATGTTGCTTCGGTAACGAAGAGTTCAGAAAAAATGTAGATCTAATTCACCTGGAAGCCTAAACAGCAACACACCTCAGTTTTGCACCCTCTACGATTCCAATCTAATGCAATAGATCTTAGTGTTTCAAAATTTGACCTTTCGTGACCTGTACAGATAGATTAATTTTTAAAAGTCTTACTAGAAAATAATAGGGTTTGCATTCTTAAATCTTCAGATGCATAGTAAATATTCATTATATTTTTGTTATGGACGAGTGGAATTTCGAAGTATTCCGCATTGCTTCAAATATCACAGAAACTGTCCCGAACTATTGAATCGGTTAAATCTAATCATTGACATACAAAAAATGTATGATTGGGTTTCTTTATACGATCTTTCGAGAAAAGGCCTCAGAATTTAAGCCATAAACTACTAACGCCCATTATATGCTATCACCGAGTGGTGTCCATGTCCACGGGAAGCGATGAAGACCGATGATTCTCATCACGTCTTTCCGTTTTCCATTTTTCTTTCCGGAAAGGAACTATTAAATGCCATGGTTTGTCATGATGGAGGGCGTGTGTAACGCTAGTTATAACATACCTATGATTATGTATAGTGCAAGGTGTACACAAGACAGCGGGCCAATATAAGTTTTGAAAAGCCCGCGCCCGCTAACTTTCTGATTGGTCAAGGTGCTGACGTCATAACCAATCAATCGAAGATAAAACTGCGCGAGCAATTTTTGTAAACTCATTTCAATCATTTTCAAACCATTTGTTTGTCAATTCTATAATAAAACGGTACTCTCTGACCAGTCTACATCAGCATAGGTATGTTATAAATCGTTTATGTCACTATCGTGGCACATATGCCACGATAGTGACATAACCTCTAAATATTCAGCGGACCGCATGGTTATATGACATTATTATGCCAACACGTGAAAAGCCACTACTTTTGGTGTCATTTAAAGACATAGTTCCTCTTTCACGTATATTATCTCATGGAAATGGGCATACCAGCGCGAAGATCTTTGTTCCGTGGTAAAGAAAGGCTGTCAAACATTGTCTGAAGAGCAGATTTATCTCCGTAATTCTACTTTTAGCATGGCAACCTTGACCTTGAAAAATATAGCCATTTGGGCGATAATAGGTGATTCAAAAGTGAAAATGAGTGCTTTTTCGTAGTTTTACTTTGACCAAGCCTAGAAAAAAATCGAAGTGGTAAACCTACCCCCAATTTTTGACATTTTTGTTGTCTAGAAGTGTCCTAGATGATATCAAAGAAAATTTGTATGTTCAGAAATATTTTATTAATGAGTGCCATTATGGTGGGTTTGGGTGCTTTTTTGCTCTCATTTTTTATCCCATTTCTACGGTTGCCATGGCAACTATTACGCGTTGGTAACCATGCCAACTTGCTTTTTTGAAGGACATCCACCTGATAGAGGTTGGGCCAAGTTTGCTGGAAAATGGGCCTGGCTTGATATGCTGGCAGTGAGGTTGATTGTGGCAAGTAGTAAAACGGCAAAACAATGGGGGAGTCATACAATATATGAAATTAAGTTTTACAAGTTTTACTTTTAGATTGAATATATTCATAGTTTCCTTGTCTAATCATCTTGATTCTCAAGGTTTTAGTTGCTCCAACCTCGGTGTTATAACCACTTGGAATTCGAAGATGTTGTCTAATGCCCAATTCTAGGTCGGTTTGTCGTGACGAGCATAACAAGTTCCTTTGAATGGTCTCTGATACTGCAGCTTGTCTGGTTATCGTCACTTTCGTATTCTGGTGCGACATCCCTGAACACCCCTAAATTATATTTAGTATGACACTGATGTGAACATATGGAATACCAACAAACTCAGCAAACTAGCCATGTACCCCTTACTCACATTTAACAAGTAGGTGTGGAATGAAAACATGTATAGCAACATCTTGGAAAATATTACCTATTCCATCAATTTTTGCTAATCTTAATCTTGAAAATGTTCATTGGCTGATGCTCATCTACCTTAAGCTTGTTGAATTCATTGACTAGTTGGACATTATCTTCTTTTTTCTATATAAGCATCCCTATGTTGCTATTGGTCTAAATATAATATTGGGCAATGGGCATATTCAACGTCATGAATCAGGGGGGGGGTGATATGCCAAAGTTCAGAGTTGGTATTTGGTCACGTGGTATCCATGTGATAGATCCAGAATCCCCCCATGATAGATCCATACTTTCTGTTGTGTGCCATTTTAATGTCATGTGATAGATCCGCATAAGGCCTGTAGGATCATATAGGAAAAGATAACGGGAAGCCTCTAATACCAAGTGATACCAAATAATTATGGGATCTAATCACTTCTTCTGGTTATGAATTAAGTGTCTGATTTCCTGTTCGTTTTATACTTTTCAATTTGTAGTTTTTATCGAATTTCCTGTTCAATCAAGAATGTTTTTTCATTCCATGTTGTATCTTAAAATTTAATCACTGTGATATGATACGCAAGACTTTCTTCAAAGCATCATTGCTCAAAGCAGTAATTACTCTGTTTAATAGTGTTGATACAGGTGTAATCTTGATTCGGTTGCGTTAAACCGTACAAACGTGAATTCTAGACGATATAAATCTAATCTAGTAGTAATCAATTGTTACTGCCGAATATATCAGAGGTCCCGATAGGATAAATGAAACACGAGTCTTGTCATATCAGCCACGGCTCAAATAGAGTGTTTCCTGGCCTAGGGGGCAGGGTATCACATTGTCTCGACAACAAGAACGACACCCTAGGCTTGAGATTACAATATATCATGCTTTGGCAATGGAAAAGTAGCATGTACCAAGGCTTTCCTCCGCTTAATGGCAAAAAGATCTTGTCAAAATGAAAAATTCTGCAAAGGTCGAGGGAAAGAGCTCCATCACGACCAAAAAGGTCTTCCACTCAATGGCAGATTAATTTGTGAGGGCCTAAACTTGAATCTTCTTTAAATCTAGACTCTTGTTATTTTGAGTGGATTTGATTGATTTATAAATGGATAATTAAATTGGGATTTTTTCTCCGTTAATCGTCTAGACTTGTCAACATTATTTGTCGATTATTCTTCCGAAAGTGGGTCACCGAGGACTCCGGTCGAATAATGTCGTCTTGGTTGGAAAATGGCCACAGTCAATACAATTCAATTTATTTGATAATTTCTTATATTGTCGTGATCGCTAGCGTGGTCATTATGGCGTCCCACTTTCTTGTCGCCTCTCGTCGGACCATTTCCGGATGGTTTTCGATATGGCTGATATTTCTCGTCATAGATATTCGTGGTAAACTGCTCACGGGGTATACTTATTTGTTTAGTTAATTGTTACATGATCTCAAGTTCTGGAGCTGATTAACTTTTTGGCGATTATCTTTAGCTCTATCGGCCATTTAGGATGTTTATATACTTTCTTTTCGTATCAATTTCAGGAAATCCGCTTATCTAATTTGTTCTATATACAGCGATATCAGAAGTCATCATGTTCTGGTGGCCATTTTGAATGTTTTCCTTTTTGTCAACGCTACTTTAATTAACTAGTGGCCACGTGAAGGTTTGATCTCGTTCACGCTGTGCTTTGTTAATTTCTTTATATTTTACACTGATCTTTTATATCATGTAAATAAGCATTTTTATTGAATTTAGGTTTATTCATTGGATCATATGTACTTTTATTTTCCCCGAGGCTTTTGACTATATTGTGTTTCTGAACTAATGGATGGCTTCTCAATTGATGGAATTCAATATAAGAGATCGAGTAATTTATATTTCACAAGACAGTTGATTTCTTAATTTTGATTGATGCAGTAATTTATTCTGACCGTTGTCCCCATAATATGAGAATAATTGAATAGGTTTCGTCGTCTGGTCGCCCTAACCTTCTCGATAAAATGATTGTCTGTACTCATCAAATTAATTCGCTATTGGTGCGTAAAATATGACATTCACAATGGGCACTAACGCTACGATGACAATAGTGTCCGAAACACTTTGGATTCAAAATGGCAGAAATGTAGGCCTACGTATTTACATTTTGCTCTCTGTCGTTTTTTATCAGTATCATAATGGGTATTAATTTGATAAATACTTTACAGCCCCAATATCTAAGGCTTATTTCCGAATATAATTTAGAACCTGGAGTATTGAAATTTGTGTTTATGCGTATAAGTGAATAAACGCAAGGAGCACACGCGTCTCGAACTCGCAACCTCGTGGTTACGGCCCCAATCGCCTAGCCTAAACGTGCTGGCGCTCAAGCCCTCTCGGCTTACAGTTCGCTAAGTTGCGTGAACTCAACAATTGGTGAAACACTTGTAGAAGCTCGGTTTCATTTTAGCCTCGTTGGTTTAACGATACTTATTCATTAATATTGACTATTTCTCATAATAATGATTAAAATAAGATCGATCCATGGCGATTATCAGGAAATTTATTTCAATACTAACCAATGCTCCACCTACCAAGTGTTCAGGTGCAAAATGTTAGACTTTCGTTTTTTCGCCATTTTGTACATGTTCACATGGAAAATATAGTCATCGAAACAACTACCGCATTGTGATAATGAAAACCCATTTGATGATAGTGATGTGCGAGTGAATTTAATTTACATTAACTAATGTTTCAGAGATCTCAATTTACGTTTGGTCACGTGCCTTTATTCAGCCAATTAGATTTGCTCATCTTCTCACGTGATTATCGGGTCGACAACAACATTTAGCTAATTTTTATGCATAGACAGTCACTTAATAAGTATCCATTAAAAATCTGAGTAAGTAAATATGTCGAAACGAATTATTATCGCATATAACGTTGCGCAATGGGAATCTCATTTAACAATACTTAAAATACCAATCTGCTAATATGAGGCCTAAAATTGTCTGCTAGTTGGCCAGAGACCAATATTCTAGCAGAATTTGAGAACAGAATCGATTTTTTCGTTCTGCGTAGGGCAAACAATGATTTGAAATCACTTTCAACCATTCTGTGAGTATAAGAATGGTCATAAGAAGCCCGTGGAGGGTCTGGAATGAAAGAAAGCCCTCTGAAATTCCGTCAAAATTGCAGGTTATTTTTTCGTTTTTTGCTAAAATTACATGATTTTCAGGGCCCATATCTCAGTGAAATTGCTACAATGTAGCGATTTTTCATTTGTACAGGCTAGATACACGTGTCAGGTCGACAGAAACAGTAAGCATGTGTGATTTTTAAATTGCTACATTGTAGCAATATTTATTTCAAAATACAGGTGTGAGGGAAACTGCAATTTAGTTAGATTTGGGCGAAAATGGCCAAATTTCAGTCAAAATCCTCGGGACATAGGGCCTTTGTCTTAGATTTAGTCAATGATGCAACTCTTAGTAGAAGGTGTGCCATATAGGGAATGAAAGCTGTTTGTCAGACGTATCATTTTCTTCAATAAACTCAGAGATAGTCAGGTTAGATTTGTGACGTCACAGTGGCAAAGTTAGACTAGCATATTTAGACGTATTTGGGGTAGGGCAAATTAACCCTTTCTAGCCTAAATGGATAAATTTTTCACATATTCAGCCAGTTCCGACGTTTTTATGCATTTTTGAACTAGAAATGATATTTTCTGCCAAAAAAAGTTGCAGAGACAAAAGTCAGTGTGATGTCATAACACATTAAGGTATGAGGTTCCATATCCATCCGCCAAAAGGTATGACCCCTATATAGTCCATTTAAAACTCGTGGTATTGTTCTAAATAACGCCATAGTTGGCTTCTAGGGTACCTAGTATGCCACTATTTGGTATCAAAATAAAGAGGAGGAGTTCAACTTTCATTTGAATTACGAAAATAGCGATGTAGGTCAAAAATAGTTCCGACGTGAGCATGTTTACTACGCGTTTGCCCATCATATCAGAATTGAGGAAGTGGTAGCAAACGCGAGTCACAATAAATGGACGCTGATATCTCAAAAAGTAACCTGACTCCCTATAATTTGATGTAGATCAATCGAACCCCTATATGAACAGGTACATTTTGATATATAACACTATGGGGGGTAAGCGTTTTATAGTTGGTCACGAACGCCATATGTGCAAAGTATTGTTATGAATTTTCGAATTTGGTGTTGGATTACGGTACTCATACCCTAATATTCATATCACGCCATTGTTCACTCAAATTCGAATAAACCTAATGTTTTCGTAAATTGTACTCAAATCAGACTGTTAAATTCATGGATGGATGTCTTATTTGCAGCTCAATTCAACATTTTCTTAGAAAATTGAAATTTTGAAACAATTCGGCGTGATATTCTTCCACGGGTTAAATAATGGAATTGCACTGTATGTTAGATGAGCACTTATTTCTTACGCAACTGTCAAATTATATCAATACTTTATGGGTACTATTTGTGCATGTCATGATTCAATATATCATATATTATTTATGATGAGCTTACCAAATAATTGTATTGTTAAGCGTCATAAAAAACTTCTAAAACTTTATAAACGACCCTCGGAGGACTGGTCAGGTCATCTCATCTATAATCTGTCAAAGATGTGTGTTTAAACGCAGCTGTTTTCGAGTGATGTGCATCTACAAGGAGATTAATCTAAAAAAATTCAGAATTGATAGCTTGAGACTGAGACAAACGAGTTATCAAATCCCGGACTTATAACAGACCAGTCCCTGACTTTGATATGTCAGTGTTCTATCAAATCCGGCGAGGCGAGAATACAAACGTGCCATAATATTATCAATAATGAAGACTTATCTGTGACCGGCCAATAGTTCATTTTTAAATGCACTATTGTTCGGTTATTTGATGTAACACGATAACCTTAGATTTGGGATCTTGTCTCTGGATACATGTTCTTGATCTGCCTATGTGCACTTCATCATATACGACGAAGATTATCGAAATATTAATGTAACAAATGATTGATGCAAAACTCCTATTTATGAAAAATTCATCCGGAAAATATTTTTTTGAAGTTATATCTGGTTCAACTTATACCAATTGTAATTTATTAATTCTGATAAATATTGAAGCATCGGTAGGTTACTGACACCATTAAGGGAATACAAGATGGACTGGTTTAACATCAACAAAGATGGAACTGGTGGGTCAAATTTTGGGAAAAAAAATAAATGTGTCAAATGCCTCTTTTTGGTCAGGAAGATAATCAAATGCTTCAAATGTTTTCTATGAATAAAAAAGTAATAAAAAAATAACAATAATCCATGTGATAGATCCAGAACCAATGTGACCCCGAGAGAACATTGCAAAAATGAGTTCTGTAATGTTATGGACTGAATCTAGTACCTTACCCCCCTATCACACCAAACTAGTTCTTGCCCGTTCTTGCCAGTCCTACGAAAACGTCGTAAAACGGGCTCAATCTAGCTGTGGTCGGGAAATATGTCTAAAATAATTAGCTACTTCGTTCATAAACAGTCTTCAATACGTCCATCTCATTCGCAGTTCGTTCAGGTCGCACCACGTCGGTGTGCAAACGTCGTGTAACGCGTCCCTTAGTATAGAAGGTCATCATGACCTGATTACAGAACGGTATGGTCGTCATCGAATTTTGAATCGATTCAAAATTCTAAAATCACCCTCCCGTCTGAGAACGTTCATGAAATTCGTAAATAGACCTTAGAAAGTTACAGTTACGTTCATTCCGTTCGCACACATTTTAAAACCAGTTTTGAAGAACGCAGTGGCAACTTGTTTGGTGTGATAGCTTTATTTTTGCTAACTCGTTCATAAGCAGTCTTAAATACGTTTTTAATCAGTTTAAACCCGTTTGCAATTAGTTCTACCTCATTCTCAATACTTCCTCAGACAGTTCAACTCGTTGTTAAAACGTCCCTAGTAGGATTGAAGTAAGACGGTTCCGTTCGTAGTACGTCCAGCTCGTCGTTAGTACGTTGTCACTCGTTCTAATTGTAGAACGTATCGACCACGAGAACATTTTGAGCATGTTCTAAGTTCTAGAGGACTTACCCGTTCGAGTACGTTCGATGAAGTTTGTAAATAGACTCCAAACAGTTCTTAGTACGTCCAGTCAGTTCGTACACAGTTGAAGCCCGTTTTCGAGAACGTAGTGAGAACTAGTTTGGTGTGATAGTAGGGTTACTGATTTTTTCTACCACTCATAAGTTCTTAGAATAGTTTTCTCTATTCTGTCAGATTTTTCTTATCACATTTTCTTGATGCTGAATCAATTTTTCTTCATATTAATACTGATTTGTCTTACGTTACTTCTAATAATCCAATTTTGTTTTGAATTAATTTCAGAATATATTGCAACGTGTCTCGCTGACAATCTTGTACTATTATTTGAGGCATGACTAATATTGTTGTTTCGAATATCAATCTTACAACTTAATCAATTTTGACCTCATCATTCTTATATGAATACCATTATGTCACCATCATCACCATCAAATGTGGTGGCTTATCATGGTCTCCAACATTTTGTGACGGTAGTTGGCGTTCGGCGTCTGCAACAAATAGCAGATAGTGACATTTTGCTTGTTAATGCCTTGCATTCTATAGCATCAGCAACAAATATCGGTAATCAATTTAGAATTTACTCTTCATCGTGTATGTTGCACTAGGCTTGGATACTAATCGTTAATAAGTTACAGGGTAAAATGTTATAATGGCCACCTATGGGAAACTCTACTGTGATCTTCAACCTATTAGAAGGCGCTTTTTTGGGGCATTTTGAAGGTTTTATCCCTTTTTGAGGTTTTTTAGTTCATTGAGAAGCCTAATAGCGCATATCATATTAAAGGGCTGTATATTAGCTGAACAATGCTACCAAAATCGTGACATTTTGAAGCAATTTTGGTGTTTTGGGGGCAAGGCCACTGTGCCAAGTAACCCGAATTCCATTCTCCCGTGCCATTCAATTGTTTGCGGGGCAGTTTTGAATGAACCTTTGTTTCTTCCTACCAATATGACGTCATAAGATGCAATTGAACGCCTTGGCATGGATATCACTTGAACTTTATTGTAGAAATCGCTTTCCAATGATACCCCATATGGCCATGTTCACCTCAGTTGGGTGTACTCAATCTGTGATGCAATCTGTAAGGTGTACCCCTACCCCAAAGAAATTTCAAGAAATCTCAAAATCAAATTTCCTGAATTTTGCTAAAAGGACCTGTGTCTATAAGGATTGAATTTTCCTCCGTGCTTTTTCTCAAATATAGGATTGTTATATACCATTGTGATCGGGATAATGCCTACAATGCTTATATAACCATGTTGGAAGAAAACAAACTAATTCAGTTTACTATTAGAAGGCGCTTTTTTGGGGCATTTTGAAGGTTTTATCCCTTTTTGAGGTTTTTTAGTTCATTGAGAAGCCTAATAGCGCATATCATATTAAAGGGCTGTATATTAGCTGAACAATGCTACCAAAATCGTGACATTTTGAAGCAATTTTGGTGTTTTGGGGGCAAGGCCACTGTGCCAAGTAACCCGAATTCCATTCTCCCGTGCCATTCAATTGTTTGCGGGGCAGTTTTGAATGAACCTTTGTTTCTTCCTACCAATATGACGTCATAAGATGCAATTGAACGCCTTGGCATGGATATCACTTGAACTTTATTGTAGAAATCGCTTTCCAATGATACCCCATATGGCCATGTTCACCTCAGTTGGGTGTACTCAATCTGTGATGCAATCTGTAAGGTGTACCCCTACCCCAAAGAAATTTCAAGAAATCTCAAAATCAAATTTCCTGAATTTTGCTAAAAGGACCTGTGTCTATAAGGATTGAATTTTCCTCCGTGCTTTTTCTCAAATATAGGATTGTTATATACCATTGTGATCGGGATAATGCCTACAATGCTTATATAACCATGTTGGAAGAAAACAAACTAATTCAGTTTACTATTAGGATATAGTCCTGAGTAAGGACATTAGCGGTTACCGTTAGTGATTTGGTTTTCTGAATAAAAAGTCATTTTCTCCTTCCCTACCCCATTGGAGCGCCATCTAGCGTTTGGGAAGTTAATCGGGAATAAATATTTATAGGGTAGGTCCTAATTTATCTGAAAACATGTCAGAGTTCAGTGGGAAATCTCATTTTAAGCTGGCGGCGGAGTGATTTTGACCTTGGTGATTTTACCAGAATTCTCTGAGAAATCTGACGATAGAGGGGGTTAGTGTCTTCAAGTTTATTTATTTCAAAAATTCGGTGGACAACCCATGGTAAGATTGTTATAGCAGGCTAGGCGAGTCTCTCCCGAACACTGTGGTATGTTGCACTAGGCTTGGATACTAATCGTTAATAAGTTACAGGGTAAAATGTTATAATGGCCACCTATGGGAAACTCTACTGTGATCTTCAACCTTATTTGTACTCGTGCCTTTGCAAGATCATCCATTCTTGATTTGCTGTTATAACAACTGGGTATAGAAGACCTGTCAAAGCTCATAAAGAATGAATGAGACACAAGTACACAAATACACAAGTATTCATACAAAAACCTTTCTATCCAAGATCCATGGTTTTTCTAATAACCCTTTATTCATCCAGAAGTTGCGAGGATATGTCAAAATTTGTATTTCATTGCTTATTTTACGCTTCTCGAGTCTGCAATTGATTTTGACATCTTTGATGAACGTATAGCTAATATATGAACGGATGGTTAATATGACAAACTAACTTCACTTGATGATATCATCAAAGCCTCCTACATTGATTTCAAGCCATATTATGAGCTTTCAAAGAATATTAATCGCATCTTGTTGTCAAACTTACCTTCATTTTAGGTGCTTTCTATTCAAAATCAGTCCTTTTCTCGAACGATATGTCAATTTATATTTGAATAACGATCTCTTCGAGCTCCTTTGGGACTCGAGGTTCTGACAATGTCAATCGGGGACAAGGTAAATACAAGACTCACACTGTCTCCAGAGAATGCATTTGATGACATCGAGCTGTACTCACCCACGCCAAATAAAAGTACAATATTATGTATACAAGGGGTGGTCAATAAGTAATGGACGCTTTTTTACACAGATACTTTTAATAGACCAATCCCTTTGATTTTCCTACCAGTGATACATCATTCAATTATCTATCAATTCTGAAGATTTGAAGACAAAATATGTAATACATGTTGATATATCCTTATTTCCGTGAAGGAGGTACAGGTACCCCGGGATCGACATTTACGTCACATATTCAGTTTTTAGCCAGTTTGATAAATTTCCGTTAGATTTGAACTTTTTATATGCAACACGTGTTGTGTTGTTTGAAATCTTTTGCTGACTGGTAACACATAAACAGAAAGTATTGTGATGTCAGAGTGTTGTATGGAAGGGGTTTGCAGGTCAATTTGAGAAAGCATTGTGGAAGAAAGGGGTGGTGAGAGAAGGGAACACCCTACTCCATATGGACAATGCACCTGCCCACAGATCTCAAAATGCTCAGAAAACAATATCCCTGTACCTCAAAATTGAGCCCTTGGCCAATGCACCATATTGTCCAGATCTGCTCACATGTGACTTGTTTATTTCTATACTACTTATTTCTATAGAGAAAGGACACAGGTTGATTGACATTGATGAAATAAAACAACCCGTGCAATTGCATCTTGCTACCATGTCAGAGAATGCATTCAGCCTTGTCTCACAATCTTGAGTTAAGAGGATGAGGAATTCTGTACATGTAGCACTTGATGGAACCTATTTAGAGGGCCCTGTGGAATGAATGTGGCATAAATACCACATAGTGATGATAAATTATTTAAAATCAACTATGGCATAACAAAATGGGGTAATTCATGACCATTATAGTTTGTTTTGTTCAGCCTGCATTCAACTGCATTGCATCTTAAACAAGCTAAAATAGCTTCAGAATGTTTGACGTCATGTCGGTCCCGGGGTACCTACACATCCTTCACGGAAATAAAGATATATCAAAATATATTACATGTTTTGTTTTCAAATCTTCAGAGTTGATAGATAATTGAATGATGTATCACTGGTAAGAAAATCGAAGGGATTGGTCTATAAAAAGCGTCTGTGTAAAAAAGCGTCCATTACTTATTGATCACCCCTCGTATTGTATACGTTAATGTAACTGCTTTCAATTTTTTTCTATGAATAAAAAAAGGAATAAAGAAAAGTATGACAGATAAGCCCTAACCGTGCCATGTTATATTACTTTTGCAGCTTGTTCCAATACCAGGGTTTTTATATTTAAAATTCTTTTTTATTTCAGATAATTTAAAAAGATTACATCAATTTAAAAATTTGTTTACATAAGTTACCTGTTGCATTACATAATAATATTTCTCTTGGAGAGCTCTATTTTAAAATTATAGTACAAGTCAATAGTATTATAAAACCCTAGAGTATGTTTATGTATACACCACTTTGCAATGAGTATAATATAATTTAACTTGTTAGTTTGAACATCATCTTTAAAAATGCCTTGTATTATTTCATCTTCTGACATGTTATACATAAAGTGTTGTTTAATTATACCCCATAAAGGTTGAATAGAAGTACATGATGCAAATCTGTGCTTCACAGTATCTAGCACATTATCAGCACATTTTGTACAATGAGGGGTTTCTTTTTTCTTCATTTTGAATAAACTATTATTTGTGACAACAATGTTATGGAGTATTTTCCACTGAAATGTAATCAACTTTGTTTCTTTTGTCAAATGATGTGCAAGTGTCCAATAAAATTCACTATTTTGCACATCTGTTATTACAGTTGATGTGGGGTTTTGAAATAAACTCTTAATAAACACATTATAAATGTATTTTGTGTCTACTGTTTTTACTTGTGTTGTTTTACATCGAGATATACCCTTTAATATGTTATACTCTAAGATACAGTTTAAATTGGTTCTTTCATTTAACAATTGTAGAGGTATTAAATTGTCATTTTCATATATGTGATCTAAAGAGAATATATTTTTCTTCATTAATCTCTCTAAGTATAAAACCTTATGTTTATATTTTACATTCTTGTTTAACCATAGACTATTAGCCACTTCTTGTTGTGATTGTGTTGATTGGTTGTTAAAATTAATCCAAGAACTGATAACATTTTTATAAAATAAAGGTACATCTTTATGAACATATTTAGCAACATTGTCATAACACTCACTAGCTCGTAACAAAATATTTGAATTACATACTTTACTAAGGTAATATTTTGGTAAAATTTTCCATGATTGTTTGTTGTCATTTTTATTCTCTTCCATGAGCTTTTTGGCCCATTTACATAAAAGACTATTGATTTTACTTTTCAAGTCAATCATTTTGTAACCTCCTTGTTTATAATTTCCAATTAATGTCTTTCTTTTAACCTTATCAGGTTTTCCATCCCATATAAAGTTATACATTGCTTTCTCTAAATCTAAAAGTACATTTTCTGGCATGGTAATAACAGAGGCTAAGTAAAGTAATTGTGGCAATGCATTTGTTTTTACGATGGTTATCTTTCCATGAATAGTCAGATCTCTTTTCTGCCACTTCTTTAATTGATCTTTAAACTTTTTTACCCTGAAATCCCAGTTTTTTTGATTACTTAGTTTCTGATCATTACATATGTATACACCTAGGACTTTAACTGGATCATTTTTCCAGCTAAGACCAGCAAATTTCATATCTCTGTTTTGTGTGTTATTTCCTATATACATTGCTTCAGTTTTTGTTTTATTTATTACTAACCCAGATACTTTTCCAAAATCATCTAAAATTTTAAGAACGTTTTCAACAGACTGATTATCTTTTAAAAATAAAGTGGTATCATCTGCTAACTGTGCAATTTTGATTTCTTTCTTACCAGGTGTTTCGATACCACAAACATTTTTTTCTTGACGTATCTTACATGATAGGATTTCTGCACATAGAATGTACAAATACGAACTGATTGGATCTCCCTGACGAATACCAGGGTTGGGATATAGCCGAGGATCACACCTCATACCTGTAAATTAGTAAAACTGTATATTTCTATTGTGTGTTTGGAAAGATGACAGAGACAATATTGCAATGTGTTTGCTTTACAATGTGTTTATTTTTAAAAATTGATATATTCGTTTCTTTTGCAGTCTGTTTATATGTGTTTATTTTATGTGAATATTTTCTTTTTATTTGCATACCAATACAACGATTCAACCGAGGATCGTAGCTGGTACCAGTACATTTATACGACAATATTTTTTATTGTGTTTTGACAGATGATGGAAAAATACAAATGGAGATTCAGAGATGGATTATGATAATCCGTTTAATTCAAGTGGGGATTTTCTTTTCTTTTGTAGTGTGTACCAATACTAGGGCAAGGATTCAGCCGTGGATCGTACCAATGTGTTTGTAAAGATGGTTTTTACTTCCCAGATACATCATCAGTCCAACAATACTTTAACGGAACTGAGATTGAAGCACAATACGACAAGAAAATGCAGGTGAGAATGGTTCGATGGACGTTTTGGCTTGTATTATTTTCCAGTTTGGTATGTTTTGCAGGTGTATCGTGTTTTATTATCCTATTAGGTTGAGTATGCGTTAAAAGGGCATCTCGTTTGCTGAATGCTACAAGGCTTTTTTCCTGGTATTGTCTCCGCGTTTTCTGAGTACAATACGTACATGTAGGTAAACATCGGGAACCTTTTATTTAACCTTCATCTAAGGCCTATCAATTAGAAAAAATCAAAATATTTTTCTCTCTCGAAATCTTAACAAAATTAACGTTAATTGGCTTCCAATAAAAATTCTTCAAATCAATTTTATCTGTTGAAAGCCCATGGTTATTTTTAAAACAAATGTTAGGATCCGTCGCAAGGGCTTATACTCATTTCTTATGACACAGGCCTTATGAGATCCTCTCTTCCTGTTCGGATTAACACTTCTCTTAGTCGACGGTTTGTAATTACTGATTGCGTATACGAGATAATCCGCCTAGAGTTAAACCAGCTAGAAAAAAAAAATTAAATAATGTTGAAACACATTTAGTTGATCTGCTTAGTCCGTCTTATACCACGCGTTGAACTCCTTCTTGCACTACCTCCATATTAAGCTCTATTATAGTTAACTAACGACTGATGTACTTTCTGTATCATTTATCTTGACATATGAAGGCTTGTGATTTCTATCCTTCAGTTAGGACAATATAGAATAAGACATAAACACGAAAAATGTCACCACCTGCCATTTGTTACAGACGCCGAACACCAACCGCCAAACACCAACTGCCAAACACCAACTGCCAAACACCGTCCGCAAAAAGTGGTGCCTCAAAAACGTACAGTTCGCCATTATTTAGATCTTAATGTGTCCAACAAGTAGCCACCGTGACTTTTCGTAGGATATTGAATATGAAATAAAAGCTAAAGAATGTTTTGAATTATCTGACCGTAAATCTGATTGGATAGTCGGGGTTTTGATAAACTTACTTTGGTTGGGTAAGGCTAGATCAAGGGATTATATCTTATTGAAAGAGTGAAAATGAAGACTCTTCAAAAAGGGAGGTAAGAAAGGGCATCACGTGTTTCAATTTCATTAACCATTTTCCCTTAAAGTAATATGGTCCGTCCCACTTTGCCCTGATGACATTTCCCTACAACTTTCTCATTCAACTCTTCATGTACCACGTTTCGAATCGCTTGGTATACTGCATCGTGTACCAGGGGTCTGTACGGTACCCCTTTTATTAGCGTGTACGCATCTTTTTTGCATTGCTCCAACACTTATACTTATACTTGTAGAATCAACACCTTGAGAGCAGTTCGTACAAAATTGTTACATTTGTGTCATTAGGAATGGCGTTAAATACATTAGGGTATACAATGATGCGTCGTTTACAATATTACAATATTATATATTGTATACACTTTCTAGTAGTGTTATAGTTATATTTCTAGTTCGTAGAAAAATCTTTTTCTGCAATCCACTTCACCGTAATATCGTTATCACTTATGATTCACACTTGTATTGGAACTTGACAAAAAGTTCGACAACTGAAATAAATTGAATTCTATTTTCATAGGATAATCCCATGGATAACTACTACGACTCGTCCTTCTCCTGTCTTCCTTGCGCCCCTGGCTGTGATAAATGTGTTGATGACAAGCCGTGTATAATCAGCCTTCACTGGGACCAAAGGAGAGCCATTCTAGGCCTCAACTCACTAGTTATGGTGTGGATATTTGTACTCATGTGGTTTACTATCAACTATAGAGACGTTAAGGTGGGTAAAGGTTCAAATGAAGTGTTTTCGTGCCCCTGGCCATTATTTGTTCCGAAGATTTGCTGTTTGACCACATGTTCATGTTTGTTTATATTTGGCGATTTCAACAAATTCATTTCATTCTCCGACCTTGGAACAAATAAATATTAAAACAACAAATACATAGAGTGGCCAAAATGTTCAAAAAAGCCTTAGTTAAGCCTTATATCCTGTTAAAGAACCTCTATTCTTACTCATTAGCTCAGAAGAACTCAAGTTGATTGAGTCTAAATAAGTACAATGTAGATTCTTGTTGGATAGTATTGCTAGAATCCATTTTCAATAGTAAGAATAGGGGTTCTTTAACAGGACATCGGACCTGCTTTCTAGAATTTTTTGATGGCTCAAATACTTTTTGCACGCTGCCCAGCAGGGACCTTTTGGTTGTCAAACCTGAAGAGGGTGAGAATTTGATTCGCGTAATATGAAATGAAACGGGTCGTACTTGTAGTGAAAATGATCGTGTTGGATATCCAAGCTCAGGATGAATCTACGAAGTATTTTTGATTGAAATTCAAGCTACTCAAGCTGGAAAGCGAGTATGGAAAATGATGCCGTTATTGGTAACTGTTGACAGGTTCATGGCATTGACAAATGTATACCATTAGCAAACACACCTGATCACCTGTTTACGTGAATTGTAAAGGACTGTCAAATCATCACTATTAGCACGATGTAATGGATGGTAGAATTATACAATACCAATACGTAAAACACCATGGCGGTCATGTATAAGATGCGAAATTCAATGGAACAAATGAAATGAAGAAGACATCAAAGTTCATCATTATATACTCTATGTACAAACTGACCAACGATGTCCGAAGGTTGATACCTCAGTCAATGGTTAAAAAGAAATTACGTGGAATTAATAAGCCGATGTTAACTTTCAAGAATTGATACGGAGGCCCATTTCCCATTGTTCTGTCAGGTTCTTTCATAAAGTTGATTAAATATTGTCGATACGAACTGTATATGGGTTTATTGACATCAGTATATCCCATTCTTAAAATCACTTCTTTTACATGTTAACGACATTCTCTTTGAAATGGTAATGAACTGCCTGATTTTCTGGCATTTTTGTCAAATTAGAATTATTGATTACATGTGCGCTGACTTGTCTCCCCGGCAATTTGAATCTTTTCTAAGCCATGTTCTTAATTTTGATCACGTCACTACTATGAAACCTGTATTACTAGTTGTATCAATTTATCAGGATATTCATCTTGCTAATTTAGTATTTGATAGAATCGTAAATAATTGCTGGTATGAACTGGGATAAGGCGGTAGGAATTCGATTCTACGTTACGCATTGTTTTATTTCTGTATACGGATGAAACAATATGCCTTTTTGTTTTTCTTGGATTCCTGAAATTGACGCATCACGATGTTTCTCTCATCTAATAGAAAATGTGTTATCAAAATGCTGAACATGTTGTACAATGTTGTACAAATGTAATACAATAAAACATATATCTATATTATATGTATTATGTAGTATGCAAAAATCACCACTGTTTTTAACGATACATGCATCGCACGTTTTTTTCATAATGAAAGGGGAAATACCTGGCTTTCTATTTATCAACACCTACCTTCCTAATTTGTTTGCATAAATCGGCCTCTCTTGTCACTGTCTCTCGATTCGAGATTGTTTAACGGATTAATGATCATCTTTTTCGACCCTAACACCGGCGGCGGCACGATCGATCGTGTGTATCAACAAATAAAGTGGAGGGCCATTGATCCTGGAAATGTCTATTAGAGACCCTGATATATCGTTAGGTAACACTAACACAATATGACAGTGTTATTGGTGTACGTGATTTATATATTGTCGAGTGTGAATACACACCGTGAACCTGTAACCCATTCGACACATTTCCCTTGATAGAAATTGTTCTCCATTGATTTTTCTGTGGTACAACAAGACATACGATAGCACGCTTCGCCATTCTTCCGTTGGTTGGAGTGACACTTAAATGGGTATAGATTGTGAGGTTCCTAGATTGAATTCAGCTTTTTGTTTATGTTTACTTTGGCTTTTAAGATTTATATGAGTCGTTATTGTTTCGTTTTTAATGTTTCCCTTTATGCTTCTTGTTCCGGGAATCGTTCCATATATGCTTTCTCACTGCACAGATTTTTCAATATTTGCAAGAGGCTTCAGAGACAGGAGCTAAGAAGGCGTCAATACGATTTAATTAAAGAACTATGATATCCACTAAGAGAATATCCCCCCTTGTGATATATCACTTGTAAATATCAATGGCGTTTTGTATCATCGGGTAATACTTAAAATCATATCAATTTCAATCACCGACATACGGCACGTCTAGATTCTGGACGTTTTTGATACTGACATTTTGTTTCGTTATTGTGTATTGTAGGTCCTAAAAGCCGCAAGCCCAATGTTGTTGCGGATCATCCTATTAGGAGCCTTGTTGTTATATTGCCCGGTAAGTGTGCCTGTTAATACAGCAGTGTCCTTTTATATGTTAATAGAAATCAAGGTTAAAGGAAATAGCGGGGATTGGAGTTCATATTATTATTTTGAACCTCATTAAGTTTTAAAGGGAACTGTCCAAGAAAAAGCAAAGATTAGAGTTCACATCGTTTCAAATTTGAACCTTTTTGAGTTTTAAAGGAAACTGTGCAGGAAATAGCAAGGATTAGAGTTCATATCATTTTAGATTTGAACCTTATTGAGTTTTAAAGGGAACTGTCGAGGAGAAATCAGGCATGAGATTTTTTATTTCAGTTTGGCATAAGTTCAGTATGCAATTTGTCAACTATGATTTATGGTCGTCTGGGGAGTGAAAAGCGGATATATTTTATCTTCGTTTTTAATACACTATTCTAATTTGTACTTTATTTGACATCGTGTTCTGATTTATGCTATCCTCTCGGTACATATTAAATCAGAGTCCGAGCAAAGCTTTGGCGAAACCTGACAAGAAAATATTTTGATGCAATCAAGTGGACTTGTACATCATTAAACCAATTCGAGATTTACACGGACTGGGCTTTGTAGTAATTAACACGTTCTGGCCTTGGAGAAATAAGTATCCCACTATTTCTGCCATTTTTTCACGGAAACAATGTAAGAAGAAACCAGTCCCATACCCTCACCCTCAGCACCTAGAAACCACCCAGAAACCACAAGACCATGGAACGATAGTAGATATTTGCGATTAACTTCCATAGCAGAGAGAAAAAAGAAAAACAATGCATAATAAACAGTATTGGAATAGAACTGGTTTACGAAGATTTATTAGATTGTACACTTTATGAATCTAAAGTACTATTGTTAGAAAATATTCTAATCTTACAGACACATTCAAAAACACAGACACCTGTAAATACCAACGTGTCAACTTTTAAATAGGATATTACTATTTTTCTCATATTTATTGCGATATTTGTAGAATACGAGCAACACTTTATAATAGTACACTAAACCCCTAGTTATAGTGCATTATATTTTTCCCTTAGACAAAACACAACGTTGACATGTTTGATTCCTTGACCTTACCTTGCTCTTAATATTTGTAATATTGGCAAAACTGCCCTAGTACCCGTCACTTCCGCTGAATATAAAAAAGTAGTTTTAAAAAATGAATGTAGTCCGAACACAATTTTGATCATGACGAGTCAGTAAGCTAGTATGTAGGTACAGTGTTCATTTTTTGCAATGATAACATGCCATTTCTTCTGAAAATGCGTTTATTTGGGTTGCCTGAAGGAAAATTTCGAGTCAAGTGGCGTATTGATTTTGGCTTCATTTTTGTGAATTTCAATTTCTGTCGGTAGTGTTTATTTCAAAAAGTAGATGTTTGACCCCTATTGAGTTTAGTGTCAAAATGTAGCTTAGACATTGCTTTTGAACCTCAGATAGGCAAGTTGGGCCACATAAATCCATAACTCGAGATAAGAAACCAGGCGTTTGCCCATTTGCCCATTGACTAGTATGGTGACGTGAATAATTTCGACGTGGCATGTTTTGCTTGAGAGAATTACGTTCTTTATCAAATAAAGAGCAAACAGGAATGAATACGTTTGATGATATCACATAATGATACATAATATATTTGTAAGTACTAATTGAACTACATGATTATACCATAACTTTCAACTTCCCAAAGATTATAGAATACGTATGTGTGTAGTTATGTGAAAACAACCGTATGCGTTGTACGTGAGTCATGACGTCATTATCAGTGCTTCATTTCCAGTTCAAATTTTCCTCCCTTAACCAAAAAAAAGCTAGAAATGAATAATTGGAGAATGATAATTTGATGTTCTTTTGGGATGTTGGGGATTTGGTTTCTTTGGCTGGTTTCTTTGTTCATCTGTTCACTCTTTCAGCTTTGGTCCTTTTGCTATTGTGGTACCAGTTAAAAATAAGATTTGGTGATCGAGCAACATAAAGTCATACACACTAAATTATTTTAGCATCTTGTACTGTGACTTTAAGTCGTATACTGGGACTCTTCAATTTATTTAGGGAAATCATATATGTTCATACGTCTTACAAGTGTTTATATATTATATCATATATTTGCAGATGATTGTGAATTATTTTGAGCCTACTATACTCACCTGCTCATTAAGATTGTGGCTACGGGAGTTAGGGTTTTCTATATCATATGGCGCACTATTACTCAAAACGTGGCGGTAAGTACAAAGGAGCTCAAGGGTTTTCTTTATCATATGGCGCACTATTACTCAAAACGTGGCGGTAAGTACAAAGGAGCTCAAGGGTTTTCTATATCATATGGCGCACTATTACTCAAAACGTGGCGGTAAGTACAAAGGAGCTCAAGGGTTTTCTATATCATATGGCGCACTATTACTCAAAACGTGGCGGTGAGTACAAAGGAGCTCAAGGGTTTTCTATATCATATGGCGCACTATTACTCAAAACGTGGCGGTAAGTACAAAGGAGCTCATACTCTATATGAAGTGAAAACAACCACAACCACAACAAGGTAGCCACGGCCAGGTGTTCGTTATAATAGAGAGATTTCGCAACTCACTTCTAGCATTTTTATTTTTCCCGTATAACGTATAACTTATGAAGCGTTTTATTGCGCAGCTCTCTATGTTCATAAGTGTGATATTGTTACGTACAGACAACGATTTATAGGAATGTCACATATATAGTGCTGCGCAATAAATGATGACGTAATCAAACGCTTCATATAAAAGTATGATAATGTCAAAGTTTCTTCCAAGGTTAAATATAAGAGGGTTGCGCGTAAGCTATTACCGAACCAAGGTCTGGAAAATCTCAAGTTGTCTTTTCAAATTATTCTGGTTAGTTCAAATGAATGCTCCTTATGACTTACACAGGAATTTTCTTTTTCAGCATATCCGTTGTATTCAGAGTAAGATCTGCCGCTAGGATAAAGATATCAGATATGGACCTAATAAAGCGTTTGGCATTAATAGTATTGATATTTGTCATATACCTTTCAATACGAATGGCAGTTGGCAGACCATATATAACAAAAGGTAAACGAATTAAATCAGTAGCTACACATTTCAAAAAAATCCAAGAGCATCTTGTCGAGACTTATTGATTATTTTCTTGTTTTACGATGTAAAACATCTTCGTGAAACTTCGCCTGCTTTACTTTTGCGAATTCGCGAATATAACTTTCGAGTGTCGGCCATCGGAATAACCTACTCGTTCCATTAATCTCTAGTTTTAAATTGCTTGTTGTTTGTTTTATATCACTGCATGCATGTATTGTTATGAATGTTGTAAATAAATATTTTATGTTGCAAAATTTGTTGCATTGATTATTTGCACTTTGAAATCCTTGTAAAGGCCCTCTGTCCGGTCTTCTTTTTGCTAGATTACATTCAGTATCATCTTGATACCCCTAGAAGGGTCTCATTACACTAGGTTAATCCGGTAGCCGACAGCCGAAAGTTGCATTCGCGAATACAAGCTTACAGTAAACTTTTAAATGTTTGGAACTTCTTTGAACCTCAAAAATAAGCAGTTAAAGTACCATATTGAAACAGAATATGTAAAAATAGAAACATTTATACATGTCCTAACTTTTGTATATTTTAGTTTGTTTTGTAGTTTAGCTATCATATCTGTCGTCTCTTATATTTTGATGCTTCTCTGCCATGTTATTTTCGAAAAAAATTAACATGGTTGAAACTCCCTAAATTACAAAAGGGCACAGCTTTGCTGCACATTATACATAACTATCTGAAATATACAAAAGTTGGGACTTGTACACATGTTTCCATTTTTTATATACTGTTGCAATATAGTCATTTGATTGCTTATTTTTTAAATTCAAAGTAGTTCCAAACATTTAAAATTTTACTGTAGTTATACAGTTGGACAGAACATTCGTTTTGGTCATGATAAAAATACGTCATCTCTGCTATAAAAATGTAGTTATTCACATCGATTGTATAAGCAATAAATGATTATACAGTATTATGCCACAAACATTTGCGAAATTACAAAAAAACGTGTGTTGGCAAAAGTTAATTGAGATAAAAACGAATATTACTGAAACACTTTGACATTAAAACCTCTTTTCAATATAGAACTTACCCAAATGATTCTATTTCATGCCATTTTGATGTAAGTTGTTGTTCCAATCTGAAGGCTACAATGAAATTGTTTTTATCACTATTGACATTTGACAGCAAGTATTACTTAAAATACACTTTGGGAATTTTCATTGCATTATTTCTATTTGGAGACTATAAAATGATTACATTAAGGATTATCAGTGTTGTTTATAATGGGAGATTATTACATATATTTTGAAAATTAAATTTTATAATTATTAACCAGAAATAAACTTACATATTCGTCCATGTAGAGTCAAATACCTTATCCTATTAAAAGATGGCAGGCTTTATTTAACAAATTATAAACAAATTAATTATTACATTTTCCTAATATACCACTATTAATATAAATATACGAGGGTTGATCATAAAGTTCTCATAATATCTCTCTAATTTCTTTGTTTTTCAATATATTCTCATGAAATTTTCACAGATTGTGCAGCATAGAATGTCTTATTAATTCAGCAAAAAGTATTAAGTTCAACAGAAATATTTAATAAGAAATGGTTGCCATAGTTACGGGAAATCAAGGCACCCGGGGCAAATAAAAATAATTGAGAGAATGAGCTTAATTAACCATGTATGCATACATAATAAACTCTCTCATGAATTACCAAACACGTTAAAATGTTAACTTGGATATGTTGTTAAGTGCTTTAACAATAACAATGATATAAATCGATCGTGTAAATTGTGTGATGTCACAGGGGATGATTTCATGCTTCATTAGATGTGATACCACAGTCGAGACTCAACCAAATGGGCAAAACCAATTTTCCTCGGGATATTTGACAAAACAGTCATGGGGTCTAACCGTCACTTCTAATGAAGCATAACAATCATCCATTATGAGATCACACAATCCACATGACCATTATAATAGTTCACAATGATCAAGAGCACATATTATTTGACAATTTAATGTGTTTGATAGCTTATTTGACAACTTATTATGTATTTAAACATGGTTAATGGGGGCTATTCTAGCTAGTTTTTTTATTTGCCCCGGGTGCCTTGATTTCAAGTTACTATGGCAACCATTTCTTATTTGATGTTTCTGTTATTTTAAATCTTTTTTGCTAGAATAATAAAACATTCCATGCTGCACATTCTGTGAAAATTTCATAGGAAAATATTGAAAAATAAAGAAATTAGAGAGATATTATGAGAACTTTATGATCAACCCTCGTAGATAATAAATTTGTTTGCTTTGTAACTTAGTGATCTTTACTCCTCTTTTTATTAGAGTAGATAGTCATTAATTTTAGAACGGGGACACAATATACGTCATAGTTCTATTTAGGTCAATATTTATTTGTTTAATTATACATAATGTATATAAGTATCTAATATATAAATATACATTCCCCTCCAAAGGTTTGGAAACCGAAGATTCATTTTGGTAAAATGTTAAAGCCTGTCTATGTTTGAAGAAAAAATTGCACAATATCCAAAGGGACTTTTGGTGTGCACGCTATCCGAAGGGACTTTTGGTGTGCACGCTATCCAAAGGGACTTTTGGTGTGCACGCTATCCAAAGGGACTTTTGGTGTGCATGCTATCCAAAGGGACATTTGGTGTGCACGCTATCCAAAGTGACTTTTGGTGTGCACGCTATCCAAAGGGACTTTTAGTGTGCACGCTATCCAAAGGGACTTTTTGTGTGCACGCTATCCAAGGGGACTTTTGGTGTGCACACTATCCAAAGGGACTTTTGGTGTGCACACTATCCAAAGGGACTTTTGGTGTGCACACTATCCAAAGGGACTTTTGGTGTGTACGCTATCCAAAGGGACTTTTGATGTGCCAATCGTATGGAAGGGAATGTAGGTATAAGAAGGTATTCGAAAAATCCACAAAATATCCCAAAATTTAAAAATGAATAAAAATAACACCTTTGGGGTGATACATCCACGATATAAATTAATTATAGAGATTTCAATATTGTTATATAACTTGCTTCTTTATTTCAGGCGTTCATACTAGTGGTTTATATGCATTCCAATGTTCCTGGGACGTTTGGGACTACTGTGGGGCCATAGGTAATTATAACAGCCGTCACGATTATTTTTCAATTAGCTAGAGATTTTGATGAATGAATAAGAAATTACACACACATGAGCAGAGTATTTTCTATAGGATATAGGAACACAGGAAATAATTAATACATTTTGTTAAAAATAGATAGATGTGTGATCGGATTAACATTTTTAGCTATGCATAATTAACGTTGCTTAACGTTTAATTAACGTTCGCTATCAGTTAGAATGTAACCATCTGGCGGGAAGTTCATCGAGGCTTCCTGCACGCAAGTTGATTACCTTAATTATCTCAAAAAGCATGAATGCCAAATGTATTTAGAAACACCTTACGAACTCCGTTGCAGGCTTGAGTAATTTGAAATTACGTTTAAAAATGGTCCCATTAGATAACACAAATTGTATTGAGACTTCGATTAGGTGATGCTAAATGCGTTTAAGTACTTAGCACGAACAAGTGGCTATGTCTTAAAGTGCAGCTTTAATAATAAATGGTATCTGTTGAGTTGAAAGATTGGTACAATTACTAGATATTGACCTTAGTTTCGTATGTCACAATAACTTTTCCATTTTTACCTAATATGTTTCCATTTCCATGACCCCGTCTCCTTTCTACGATAGTCTTTCCAATTATGGAATTGAAAACTGGAGACGAGGAGCTAATCTAGCCTTGTTGAGCGCAGTGGATTTTTTACATTTACATATCTTTCTTTTTCAGGTGAACTCTTATTTCTAATATGGGGTATTCGGCTATGCATAGTGGTTCGAAAAGCACCCTCAGAGTTTAATGAAAGTAGATTTATCAGTTGGGCCATATACAACGAGACCCTACTTTCAGTCTTTCTTAATGTAACAATGTAAGTGTCATTTTAATCATTTAGTGCCTCTCGAGTCATGTTCAATGTAAAAAGACGAGTCTCGGTTTGGAGAACGAAGTGCATTAGTCTCCTTAACGCCTACTTTGGACAGTGTTTTGATATTTTTACATGTTGTCGATTTAAATGTCCTCTTTTGAATATCCATAATTTAATTTGGGTGATATTTTTATATTTTTCTTGAAAAAATGATTAGCGCAGTAGACTGATAAACTTCGTTCTCCAAACCGAGACTTGTCTTTTATTGAATCGGTCTACTGCACGTTACGCCTCCTTCGGTCAATTTTGATATTTTTACGTAAATGTCCTCTTTTGAATATTCATAATTTAATTTGGGTGTTATTTCTATATTTTTCATAAAAAATTAATAGCCCAGTAGACTGTTCTCCAAACCAAGACGTCTTTTTGTAAAAACAGGGAAATAACCAAGGAATAAAGTACGCATTTAGTTTACACTCTAAAATGTATGGAAATATCGGAAAATAAGGAAGTCTAGTTCAGGCTGTGGAAATAAATTTTGAAAATTTGTATGACCTTGGGATGACTTGTAATATATCACTATGGGAAGTTTTGGTTGAATTATTAGAAATCAAATGCCAATGATTTTAAAAGCACAATTCTAAAAATAAATGTATTGTCTTCGAGCGATCCAAGATATCCTGTAAATACTATTAAAAATGATTTAGACATACTTATTATCCGTTTGCTACTAACTCAGCGTTTGAACAATAGGTCACGCCGATCTTTTTTCCCATTCAAAAATGAAAATAACTCGATTAAAGAAATCGGAAGTGATATACACTGTAGAGTTAAAGTGCTGGAAGTAATCTTATAAATGCCGAAATTTTTCTTTACAGTCATAATTTTATTTTGTGAATAAAAAATTGGGATGTTGATTTCATGATGATCTAAGATGCAGAAAATTCCAAATTCACTAGAATTTAAAGGGCGACATTACATTTCCAATAGTCTTGACAGATAAACTTTAAAAAATGGAAAGACTTTCTTGAAACAAAGTCAGAACTGTTTGGACCACGTGTAAATAGGGACCACGTGGAATGAGCGTAGCAAAGATTATTATGAAATAATACTCACTTTTCACAAGAAGAACAAAACAATTTCATTTTGCCATTAAGAACAGTTAATAATGCAAAGTTGAAATTTCTTTCTGAACTAATCGTAACAAAATATATCTACATACAGTATACAGTTCACAATAACCCGTACTTAAATACAGACAAAGTAAACGCATTGTATTACAGCGTTTGATTCACGCTGATTGATTTTATTGAACGTTAATCTATTCCAGGTTTTTTCTCCAAGAGCCTGCAAATCCAGATCTGCTGTATTTAGTTGTATTCATCCACACTCAGTTAACAACAACAGTCACATTAGCTTTTCTATTTGGCAGTAAGGTATGTGATTAAATCATTGTAACCATGTTTTTAAAATTCAACATTAAGTAGAAAAGAAGTGCGCTGGCAAGATTTGAAAAAGCCAGCCATGTAGCTGGCATTCTGAATTGTCTCGTATAGAAATGCAAGAAAATCAGCTACTTCTAGATTTGGAACAATCGCTTATCTATTCATCAAAATAGTAGAAAATAGTATACTCGCAAGATTTGAAATAGCCAGTCATGTAGCTGGCATTCTGAATTGTATAGAAATGCAACACTGTGTACACTGGCTAAATCTGAAAAAAGATGAAATGGAAAAGTTTAAAGGAGTGGTATCGATATGGTGAACTTTTTGAACACGCATTTTTCTTAAATCAGTCATCAAAACGTTCTGAAAATTTTACACATCTTCAATTTAATGGTCATCTTTTGGATGGTAGCATTATAATTTGAAGTATATATATATACTTTTCTATATATGGTTTTAGAAAACACATCAGACACTTCTTTTGTTCTTGGTATCATATGTTCGGAATGAAATAAAACATCTATCCGAACCTCATTGGAGCAAAACGACATAAACACAACGTGTTTAGGTCTCTCGATATTGTAATTGTAAAAAGGAAAATTTGGTTCCACCATTTGATTTTAAAAAAGTATCTTGTTAATGAAATAAAAGGTTTATCTTAAATTTTTATCTATTTTGGGGGGTTTGTTTTAGGTTTTTGCACACATTTTGTTAAATCAACCAAAAGTATAACTATAATATTGAGAGGTTTAAGAAAATGTTGTATGCTATTTTGTTCCAACAAGGTTCGGAAAAACATTTTATTTCATTCTCAAGAATTGGTAGAAAGGAACTGAAATAGGTTTTTGAACTGAAATAGTTCATGTCAAAATCTATAAATGTTGAAATTTGTAGATTGCAATTGTTTAATATTGATGGATTTAAGGATCAAGGTCAGGACCGGGGTTGGTTTAATATTTAAAATATTTTATTTCAGGCCTATGTAGTGTATAAATATTCCGATAAGGAGAGTTGCCCAACAGCCATGAGTCGAGGGTCAAAATACATGGCCGCGCCAAAATCCCAGGGAGGGGGCACAATGCTTAGTAATCTAGACTCTAGTGGTAATACTACAACCTTCCTACTTGAAGAATGCCAGCAAAATGGTGGTATAGAAAAAGATGTACAGGTTTGTAAAGTATATTACGAGTGGTGATCAAAATGTTTTATACCAATCGCAAATTTCTTTTTGAGACTTTTAATATGATTAAACTATTTTGAGCACGTATTTCTCTGAATTTCAAAACTAAAAATTTGACAGAATGATTTAGAATTTTTTAGATTAACCCTAGTAAATTGTAATTGCAGTAAATCAGAACTATTCGAAAAATACATCCCTTTAATTCCTCAGACCGTCTTTGCCCTTTTTGCGAAACTAAATGTAGATATAGAGAAACACTTGCTTATATACAACGCTGGCAGCGTTATTCTTATCTCGCTTACTCCAATATCCCCTTTCTTTTTGTTTCCCTCTATCCCCTATTTGCTCTTCCTTCATTGGAGTAAAACAAAGTGTTATATACTACTCAAGCGGAAAATCTCTTTAATCTTGAGTCTTAAGGTAAAACTGTATATCATAATGTTACACAGTTTATTGCAACATGGGCACATGGTGACCTAACAAATCTGTCTCCAGGTCATAGGCCCTGGTACGTGTATGATTAAGTAGAAAATATTTTTCTCAGATCCGTTTTTAATGTTACCTCAACAATTTGCAAGAAGTGACATATTGTTTTGGTCTCCAAATTTTTGTGGACGGTTTTTGGCGTTCGGGGTTGTTGTTCGACGTTCAGGACTCGGGTGTCGGCGTTCGACATCTGTAATTAATGGCAGCTTGTGACATTTTGCATGTCAATGCTTTGATTGTACATGTTCCAGGCCCTATGTATGTGATGTTGTTGATTTTCGAGAGAAATTCAAAACACAGTTTAAATATTTTAAGTATACTGTTATTGGTCCCAGAAAAATTCAAAATATGTAAATTTAGTCATAATTTAACAATTTTTCAATATATAAATTAATGTGTTCACATCATTTCCGCATACAAACGTGATATTACTTTTAAGGAAAAATTTAGAATGCGTTGAAATTAAGAAAGTCTCAATTTTGATGTCAACAAGTGGTGTTATCGGTATTTTTCAAGAAGAACTCAAAATATGAATTTAAGAGATTTAGTATTACAATCAAAATGTTCCCAATATATTAATGTTCTCAAGTGACGCAATTGTTTTTCAAGAGGAATTCTAAAGACGTATAAAAGTTAAAAACCAAACGTATTTTCAGCGTCATAAAGTGATGTAAATGTTTTTCAAGAAGAATGTTAAAGGCGCTAAGGTATTCTCAGTATATGAATTATTTTTACTTGGGGTGTACCTTTTTAAGAAGAATTTAGAATAAACTTTCCTTAAGTAAAATTATTCTTAGTATATAAATGTTTAATATTGATCTAATTGATTTTTCAGGAAGAATTTAAAAGACTGTATATGCAGATAGAGACGTTAAAGTTAAAAAATATGAAACTGGGTAATCCTCATCTAACCAATAAACTATCGGCGATGGCCGACCTCGCAATGAAAGAGGAACCCCCAGACGACTCAACACCATCAACGCCAAACCTCAACACAAACATTAATGGAAAACGTGTAGTTATAAACTTAGACGATTTTAAAGATGCCACTGCCTTATAGTGTTGTAAATACTACATATACACATCAACAAAATCCACCAGCTTCAAAATAATCATCTTAAAATGTCGAATTTGTGACTGATGGAGAAACTGATATACTGGTATCATATCGCCACTGATATCCAAAGAGCTACGCCGGGAGTTACGCTTATAATAGGCATTGGTATTATCATATATTTACGAGTATATCGCCACTGATATCCACAGACCATCGCTTCTAATAGGTATTTAATAGGCATATAGGTTTATATGGATACGCACTGGCGGGTCCAGGGGAGGGGGGCATCCTTACCCTGACCCTTGGGTGATCCCAGAAAAAAAATTGGGCCCAAGAATTTTGCAGGGCCTCAGTTAGTGGGCCTTTTGGGCATTACTTAGCCTTTTGGGGCCTTTTTAGCCAAGTTATCATAAAATGGGCCTTAAATTTTTAGATTTAGGCGCCTAAGTTTTTTTCTGATTTGAAATGTGCCCCTTGTTAGCTTCTGGATCCGTCAGTGATACGAATGAAAAAAGTTGATGACGATGTCAGTCGTTAATGGGAAATGTCAATAGTTGATATCATTGTCAGTTGTTGATTATGATTGCCCATCGTTAATGGTAATTTCAATAGTTGCTGACCAATAATTGATGTGGTGAAGACTAGATGACAGAAATATGATGAAACGATGTAAACCAAATAGCTGATGACGATAGTGATTATCGATATGTAATGCTGATGCCAATGCAATAGTCTTTCATGGCCGTACCTTTTGTTAAGGAGGGCACAGGAAGATGATAATAAATGCGATGGAGTATGGGTCAAAAAGCTCTGATAACGATGTTAGTTGTGAATACAATTAAAATGTCAATATGTGACACTAGTCCGTTTGTCATTTTCTGAACTTAGAAATATGTAAAAGTACGATGTTTTATTGTGTATTCACTATTATAAGGGTTTTATGAAGTGATTTAGCTGGGTTGGACAAAAGGCAACTTTGGGGGAAAAATTATATATGCAAATGAAGTGGCCAATTATCTTAAACGGGATTTTCTTCAATATTCTGAAAACTAAGTACAGAAACATCACAATATTGGTATCTAACCCCAGGTTTTCAGGGTCAGGGTATAAGATGAAATTACAATAATCAAGATTAGAACAATTATTTTATTATTTTGCAAAGTAAAGGCAGCCATTATTGAAAAAGTGATTACCTTCAATATTTTGAAGACGAAGTACAGTAGTATCACAATATTGGTCCTTAAACCTAGGTTTTCAGGGTCAAAGAATACAATAAATTGGGCCTTATCAGAAAAAGATTATTGATTATGATTATGCAAATTAGGGCGGCCATTATCGAATTATTGGTTATCCCTAATATTTCGAAAACTAAGCACACAAAACTCACAATGCGGGTGTCTAAACCCAGTTTTTAGGGTCAAATAATAAGATAGATAATCAAATAGTTTAAACGACAATAATGATTATGATTATGCAAATTAAGGTGGCCTGGCGTGGCCATTATCAAATTATTAATTATCTTCAAAATGTCTGAGACTAAGGAAAGTAGCATAACAAAACTGGTGTCTAAACCCAGGTTTTCTGAGTCAAAGAATAAGATAAAATGATAATAAAAAGGATTAAACCATTAATCATTGTGATTATGCAAATTAGGGCAGCCATTGTTGAATTATCTCAGAAATATTCAAGACTACGAATTAAGTAAAGTTACAATATACAATAGTTTTGTCTAATTATAATACTATTATACTATAAAAAGTTATTTTTGGCAACAAACTTAAATCACGAAGGGAAACCCTCAATTAGTGAGTACTTTCAATTGCACTGTAAACCTGATAAACGAAATATTTTGAATAAATGTGATATTTCGATTATAAAATATGCTAATTTTCATATTCACATTAATATATAAGGAGTTATTCTTGTATCTTGTTACATTATCTTATTCATTGACCCTGAAAACATGGGTAAGGACACAGTAATTGTGGTGCTATCATTATTACTTTTAAAAGAATGTAAAAATTCAATTCTTCAATATTGGCCGCCTTAATTTACATATATGATTTTCCCCAAAGGTTATTTATTTAATTTCCCCCAAATTAATCACTAAGGAAACCCTTGATTACTTAGCCAGTTATATTCATTGTTTTGTAATCTTGACATACAAAATATCTTTAATAAATGCGATATTTCAATCATAAAACGTGCTTATTTGCACAATATCTAATTAGCTGTTCTTGTATATTTTAACATTATCTTATTCATTAACCTTGAAAACATAGGTTTAGACAAAATAATTATGCTGCTACCATTGTTACTTTTCAAGGTATTGAAAAAATCAATGTTTCAATAATGGCCTCCTTAATTCGCCTATATTATTTTTTCCCCAAACTAACTTTTTGTCCAACCCAGTTAAATCACTTCAAAAAAATCTTATTATCATGAATTGACCATAATACTTTGTACTTTTAATAATTTCTAGGTTCACTATAGGATGTATAGGGGTGACAAATGGACTACACCGTCAGTATTTCACAACGATATCATTAATTTATTAGGTCCTTGATATTTTATAAAGATGGCAATACCTCATTGCGGTTTCAATCGTTTTATCATTAACATCTCTCAAAACTTTAAGCATTTATGAGGTCGGGATTTAGTACTTATTAGTTTAGACAAAATACAGGACAATAGGACATATGACTCGCTACATATTCCCAATCACATCGGTTTCATTGAATCATTACGATCGTAAACAAAGGCTATACTTATACAAATTGCAATATTCAAGCAGAACATGTTCCACGAGGATTAGTAAAATATAAGCATCATTTCAATGCACATAACATACAGTAGTGTGTTTTATTTATGACATTCGTGTTATTTATGCTAGTATTCGACACAAAACCATAAAAATATAATTGCATTGACATTTATATGGACAACAATGCCATATCCGCGTTGCCCTTGATCATTCAAATACAGGGTGGACAAAATATATATGTCCGTATATCACATTACCATGCCCCCATACTGTAGCCTGTATTTCTTTGAATGGGATACAGGCTACAATGAAGTTGCAAATGAAGCGGGTATTCTCTATCTTAGTTTAGTTATAGGGCTTTTCTTGTAATAATACAACACAAACTGCTCGATGGATCTATAGTCTCTAACCTGCTCCAAAAATTGAAGTATTGTTGCCCTAAAAACAACTTCTTGTGTATATTTTTTTTTAATTTTTAGCACATAAGTGCATTTCAAGTACGACATCAATTGATTTTTTATAAAAATGAATACAAGTTTAGAGAATATAGAATTTGCAAAATTTCAAAAAGATGGTTCAAACAGGATGCAAACGTCTGCAATAGTAAAAAATATGCATGTGGTAATGTTTTGGTGTCAATACATTTTAAGTAATAAAAACAATGTCTTAATGCTTTAAAAAAGATTAAATGACATGTATAAAAGGTACAGGGTGACAAAATAAACGAAGTCCTCCATTTGCAACTTCACTGTAGCCTGTACCACTTTTAAAGAAAAGAGATTACTGTATGGGGGTAGGCTAGTGTGTATAATGTTACAGCATGTTTTGAAACAATTATTCCACGGCAACATTGACCACCTAACACAAATACATAATTAATCATTAGTTAATCATGAAATAACCAGTTTTTAAAGTATACGTACGTATGTTCTAACGTCATTAAAAATGTTTTCCTGATCGTAGAACTTTGTAACAAAATATGTATCGTCGCATGAGAATAACTTTGTACTATCTCACATTTTTACGGAACTGAGAAATCAAGGTTTGAAAGTTTAGAGGTCTGTATCTTACTTAGTATTGCTATGTGAAACTTGATTTTTTGTATGTCACCTGGTCTCACCCTAGAGATATCTTATATGAAATATCATACCTTGAAACAATTTACAAGATCCTTTTTTAAAACTATGGAAATGGAGTTGATACAATTTCCCACTGGAATAACAGCTTATTTCTAATTTCAAATTGTCATATCTGATATCAACTGTTTCAACCAATCAACTCTCTAAGAATTGGTCATGTGACTTGCAAAACTTGGAGTTATAACAATCTTATATTAAAACAAAGTATGCCAATATGCATGTTATTGTATCTAGAATGAAAAATAATGTTTTGCTTCGTAAAAAAATCTTCAAAAACCAAAGAATATTATCTAATAAAATAAAGAAAATTCAATTTATAAAACTTTAAAATCAATTTCTCAAATAAGTACAATTATTTCTTAATTTTGGAATCTCAGGACACCCTTCAAAAAGAATTTATTGCCTTTGAAACTAAGGCAGAAGTACAATGCATTGAAACCAATGATGCCAATAGGGTCCCCCACATATTTCCCTCGGTATAAACCCTGTAGCCTAAACCTCCCAGCACATTACAATGTAGCCCCTAAGGGCCTTAGCTGGTTATTATCAGGTTATTTTTGATAAAGACCGTTGTTTTTTTCACTGGGTATAGGAGAATAACATTGCAACTGGTCTGTAATTCCATTTTGACCAGCAGGTTTCAGATCCTTAGGGCCTAAGACATAACCAATTTTTATTACATGCACACGGAAGAAATTTGAAAATAGAAAAATAATTTCTAATTCATTTTAGATTAATGAAAGTGATGAAACCTCGATTTAGGTAATCACATTTTGTTCATTGGGATGCAGCTATCATTATCCATTCATTTTCTGTTGTTTGCTACTCTGTGGAGTACAATTGGGAATTGAAGCAATTGTAGAAGTGGAGACTAAGAGTGGCTCTTTGTAAAGAAATTGAACCAATTTGTTACTTTTCCAAAATAAAATGTAGATGATCTAAAAACAATGATCCAAAAAATGCAAAAGAAAGGACAAATCTGAAAAACATACTACCGTATTCTCTGTAATTAGCGCCCAGGGCGTTTAGAAAATTGAAAATACATTATTTAGACCATTCTAATAAGCGCCCTTGTATGAAAGAAATCAGAAATCCCGAGGAATTTCATGTATGGCAATTTTTCTTGACAAGAATGCATTTTCTTCAACATATTTTTATAATAATATGACAAGTGCTGTTATTGGAGAGAATACGGTAAAGATCGCTTAGACAATATTGACAGTGGTTGAATTTCCGGCACGCCCACTTTGTCATTATCGCCGATTACCTTCAATATTTCCACTAGAGACTGCTGGATATCGATCTAAAGTTATACATTATTTCTAATTTGATGAGAGATCATCATTATTCGTGCAAAAGTCGTGTAAAAGTCGAGAAACATTAAAAAGAAACCAGAAAGTTCACGACCTTGACATGCGCAGAACATCTGCGCAGTAGCTTTTGAAATTTCTGAATGCCGATAAAGAACAATTCCTTCATTCATTATGGATTATTATGATTCCTCGATGTTTCTTGAACTTTGTGAAGCGGGGTGGGCGCTTATTAGAGAGTGGGCGGTAATTACAGAGAATACGGTAGTAATAAAATAACTTAAAAGATCCCAGATGTTCAGTGAAAAGCGCAAAGTAAATCATAGATGAAGAGAAAATAAGATAAGTGTTTTAAGGGACTATACTAACATAAAGATAACTCCTTATTGATATAGTGTATGGTCAGTAAAAGTTAAAGCTAGTTTAAATAGATTTAGCTTTTTTCCACAAACTATAAAACATCATTTTGAAAGAGATTTCATTAGCATACAGACAGTGATTGCCTTTGAGCAATGTAGTGCAAAATATGACAGTTACTATTTGTTTTGATTACTATATCTAGTATATAACCTATTATTAGACTCCAGATGAAAATCTGGAGTCTATTGCTTTTGCCAGTTTTCTTTATTATTAGACTCCAGATGAAAATCTGGAGTCTATTGCTTTTGCCAGTTTTCTTTTTATTATTATTCTTTCTTCCTCTTCCTCCTTCCCAGATTTCTCGCCAACTAGAAGAGCTTACTTTAAGCTGCTTACATGATTAACTAGGGAATGTATCTGGGATGATGGGAAATTAGGTCAAATTTTTATCTAGGTCAAAGGTCAAGAACTAGGTCAAATCCAGTACTTTGTCACTTTTTCCCATTATCTCGGTCGTCCTTCAATATTTTTGATCCTGGTTTTTTTCATTGTGTTCCTCATAAAAAAGTAGAAAACCTAGGGTCGATTTAGTTTTTTGGTATCTCAAACCGATTTCGAGATATCAGTGTCCGAAAACGAGGTCCAAAAAGAATTTCACCGAATCCAATGTCCAGGATATCAGTCTTATAGGAAATTTTCTCTGGATTTTGAATCTGAAAACCGAATTTCGATCAGACTTCCGGTTCAGAAGTTATGGCGTTTTGAAAATTCAAAAATCGCTAAATTTGGTGCCCCATGTTAATTCAATGGGAAAAAATATGTTTTTGAAGTGTAAAATACGAGATATAGACTAAGCACAGCTAAACATAATGGAAGCCCATAAAAGAAAGGGAGCACAAGACCTTCTTTTCATAAAAATTTGGACACCAAAATGCCTAGGTCAAAATCTAGGTCAAATTCAAAGTTTTTCCTTATTTTTGCGATTCTGACACTACAGATTAATTATATTCTTCGAAAATTTGTATACATGTAGCCAAGAGTGTGCTAATAGCGTAAGCCTTTTGCCGTCAGAAAGTATTTTGACCCACTTTTGAGATATGGTGTCCGAAAAGTAGGTCAAAATAAAAAATTCTCCAAATTTTACATATGAGTTATGAATTAAGAGGAGAATTTTCTCAGGAATCCGAATCTGCAAACCAAATTTCGATCCGACTTCCGGTTCCAAAGTTATGGCGTGTCCGAAAAGTAGGTCAAAATAAAAATTCGCCAAATTTAACGTATGAGTTATGAATAAGGGGTAGAATTTTGTCAGGAATCCGAATCTTTAAATCAAATTTCGATCTGACTTCCGGTTTGAAAGTTATGGCGTTTTGAAATTTCGAGAAAAATCGATCTGATGTTATCCTGATAGAAAGTCAAGGAAAAAAGATTTTTTTGAAGTGTAAAATACGAGATATAGATTGAGTACAGCTTAAGATAATGAATTCCTATAAAAGAAGGGGACCTCAAAAGCTACCTAGTTTCAATATTTGGACACCAAAATGCCTAGGTCAAAATCTAAGTCAAATTCATAGTTTTTCCTTATTTTTGCGATTCTGGCACTACACTTTTAGGATTTGCTTCAAAATTTTGTATACAGGTAGCAAAGAGTGTGCTTATAGTGTAAGTCTTTTGCCGTCAGAGAGTATTTTGACCCACTTTTGAGATATGGTGTCCGAAAAGTAGGTCAAAATAAAAAATTCTCCAAATTTAACATATGAGTTATGAATTAAGAGTAGAATTTTCTCAGGAATCCGAATCTGCAAACCAAATTTCGATCCGACTTCCGGTTCCAAAGTTATGGCGTGTCCAAAAAGTAGGTCAAAATAAAAATTCGCCAAATTTAACGTATGAGTTATGAATTAGGGGTAGCATTTTGTCAGGAATCCGAATCTTTAAATCAAATTTCGATCCGACTTCCGGTTCGGAAATTATGGCGTTTTGAAATTTCGGAAAATCGATCTGATGGTATCCTGATAGAAAGTCAAGGAAAAAAGATTTTTTTGAAGTGTAAAATACGAGATATAGATTGAGTACAGCTTAAGATAATGAATTCCTTTTAAAGAAGGGGACCTCAAAAGCTACCTAGTTTCAATATTTGGACACCAAAATGCCTAGGTCAAAATCTAGGTCAAATTCATAGTTTTTCCTTATTTTTGCGATTCTGGCACTACACTTTTAGGATTTGCTTCAACATTTTGTATACAGGTAGCAAAGCGTGTGCTAATAATGTTAACATTTTGCCGTCAATAAGTTTTTTGACCCATTTTTGAGATATGGTGTCCGAAATGTAGGTCAAAATAAAAAGTTCTCCAATTTTAAAGTATGAGTTATGAATTAGGGGTAGAATTTCCTCGGGAATCCGGATCTGAAATTAAAATTGCAATCCGACGCCCGGTTTAGATTCTACGCCATTTTGAAGTTTGAAATTCGCACTTGCCAGTATTCACGATGCAGATTGATCAAATATACTTTCAAAAATTCCTGCATACCCTACTTTACCTCTCTACCTACTCAGCTACTTATTTGACTACTTACTCAATTACTTAATTAGTTATTACTTACTTAGCAACTTACTCAGCTACTAACTCAGGTACTTACTCAGCTACTTACTCAGCTACCTACTCAGCTTTTTACTCAGTTACTTACTCAGCTACTTACTCAACTACTACTAAGGTACTTACTCAGCTAATTACTCAGTTACTTACTCAGCTCTTTACTGATATATCTAGGTCAAATAAATCTGGAGTCTTAAATTGAACTTGTTCAATTTCACAAATCTAGTTATTAGACTCCAGATGAAATCTGGAGTCTATTGTTTTCGTCAGTTTTCTTATTCTTCTTCTTCTTCTTATTATTATTCTAACCCAGTTTTCTCAATGACCATTAGGCTTTCAGTAAAGTCAGTCATTTGGTCAATTTAGGTTCAGAATCTAGTTCCTCGGAAATTGGGTCAAATTTTTATCTAGGTCAAAGGTCAAGAACTAGGTCAAATCCAGTACTTTGCCACTTTTTTCGATTTTCTCGGTCGTCCTTCAATATTTTCGATCCGGGTTTTTTTCATTGTGTTCCTTATAAAAAAGTAGGAAACCTAGGGTCGATTTAGTTTTTTAATATCTCAAACCGATTTCGAGATATCAGTGTCCGCAAACAAGGTCCAAAAAAAAGTTCTCCGAATCAAATGTCCAGGATATTAGTCATATAGGAAATTTTCTCAGGATTCCGAATCTGAAAACCAAATTTAGATCGGACTACCGGTTCAGAAGTTATGGCGTTTTGAAAGCTCAAAAATCGCTAAATTTGGTGCCCATGTTAAGTCAATGGGAAAAAGGATTTTTTTGAAGTAAAAAATATGAAATATAGACTGAGTTTAGCTAAATATAATGAAAGCTTTTAAAAGAATGGGACCTCAAAAGCCATCTAGCTTCAAAATTTGGACACCAAAATGCCTAGGTCAAAATCTAGGTCAAATTCAAAGTTTTTCCTTATTTTTGCGATTCTGACACTACAGATTAATTATATTCTTCGAAATTTTGTATACATGTAGCCAAGAGTACGCTAATAGTGTTAGCCTTTTGCCGTCAGAAAGTATTTTGACCCACTTTTGAGATATGGTGTCCGAAAAGTAGGTCAAAATAAAAAGTTCTCCAAATTTAACGTTTGAGTTATGAATTAAGAATAAAATTTTCTCAGAAATCCGAATCTGCAAACTAAATTTCAATCCGACTTCTGGTTCCGAAGTTATGGCGTGTCCGAAAAGTGGGTCAAAATAAAAATTCGCTAAATTTAATGTTTGAGTTATGAGTTAGAGGTAGAATTTTGTCAGGATTCCGAATCTGCAAATCAAATTTCGATCCGACTTCCGGTTCGGAAGTTATGGCGTTTTGAAATTTCAAGAAAAATCGATCTGATGGTATCCTGATAGAAAGTCAAGAATAGAGAAGAAAATATTGAAAATACATCCATCCTTCCTTTCTGATCCTATCCTATCCTTCCTATCTACCCTTGCTTCGTATCCTCTCCTTCCTATTCTATCCCTTCTTCCTATTCTATTCTATCCTTCTTTCCTATTCTATCCTATCGTTCCTTCCTATTCTATCCTATCCTTCCTTTTTTATCCATCCATCCATCCATCCATCCTTCTTTTTCTTAAGGACTTAGCTTATTTTGGATGACTTGGTTTATTCTGGATGACTCGGCTAAAAAAAGTCTAGATCTGGAGTCTGAAATTGAACTCGTTCAATTTCCAAAATCTAGTTATTCTTCCTCTTCCTCCTTCCCAGATTTCTCACCAACTAGAAGAGCTTACTTTAAGCTGCTTACATGATTAACTAGGGAATGTATCTGGCTTTCTGGGAAATTAGGTCAAATTTTTATCTAGGTCAAAGGTCAAGAACTAGGTCAAATCCAGTACTTTGTCACTTTTTCCCATTATCTCGGTCGTCCTCCAATATTTTTTATCCTGGTTTTTTTCATTGTGTTCCTCATAAAAAAGTAGAAAACCTAGGGTCGATTTAGTTTTTTGGTATCTCAAACCGATTTCGAGATATCAGTGTCCGAAAACGAGGTCCAAAAAAAATTTCACCGAATCCAATGTCCAGGATATTAGTCTTATGGGAAATTTTCTCAGGATTCCGAATCTGAAAACCAAATTTCGATCTGACTTCCGGTTTAGAAGTTATGGCGTTTTGAAAATTCAAAAATCGCTAAATTTGGTGCCCCATGTTAATTCAATGGGAAAAAATATTTTTTTGAAGTGAAAAATACGAGATATAAACTAAGCACAGCTAAACATAATGGAAGCCCATAAAAGAAAGGGACCACAAGACCTTCTTTTCATAAAAATTTGGACACCAAAATGCCTAGGTCAAAATCTAGGTCAAATTCAAAGTTTTTCCTTATTTTTGCGATTCTGACACTACAGATTAATTATATTCTTCGAAAATTTGTGTACATGTAGCCAAGAGTGTGCTAATAGTGTTAGCCTTTTGCCGTCAGGAAGTATTTTGACCCACTTTTGAGATATGGTGTCCGAAAAGTAGGTCAAACTAAAAAGTTCTCCAAATTTAACGTATGAGTTATGAATTAAGGGTAGAATTTTCTCAGGAATCCAAATCTGCAAACCAAATTTCAATCCGGCTTTTGGTTTGGAATTTATGTCGTTTTGATAGCTCAAAAATCGCTAAATTTGGTGCCCCATGTTATGGCAATGGGAAAAAAGATTTTTTTGAAGTGTAAAATACAAGATATAGACTGAGTACAGCTTAATTTAATGAAAGCCTATTAAAGAAGGGGACCTCGAAGGCTACTTAGCTCCAAAATTTGGACACCAAAATGCCTAGGTCAAAATCTAGGTCAAATTTATAGTTTTCCCTTATTTTTGCGATTCTGACACTATATTTAAATGATTTGCTTTAAAATTTTGTATACAGGTAGCAAAGAGTATGCTAATAGTGTTAGCGTTTTGCCGTCAGAAAGTATTTTGACCCACTTTTGAGACATGGTGTCCAAAAAGTAGGCCAAAGTAAAAAGTTTTCCAAAATTAACGTATGAGTTATGAATTAAGGGTAGAATTTTCTCAGAAATCTAGATCTGCAAACCAAATTTCGATCCGACTACTTGTTCTGAAGTTATGGCGTTTTGAGATCTCAAAAATCGCTAAATTTGGTGCCCCATGTTAAATCATTGGGACCGAATAATTTTTTGAAGTGTAAAAATACGAGATATAGAATGAGTACAGCTAAACATAATGAAAGCCCATAGAAGAAGGGGACCTCAAAAGCTACTTTCCTTCAAAGTTTGGACACCAAAATACCTAGTTTAAAAAATCTAGGTCAAATTCATAGTTTTTTCTTATTTTGCGATTCTGACACTACACTTCAATGATATTCTCCGAAATTTTGTATACTTGTAGCAAAAATTGCAATCCGACCCCAGGTTTAGATTCTACGCCATTTTGAAGTTTGAAATTCGCACTTGCCAGTATTCACGATGCAGATTGATCAAATATACTTTCAAAAATTCCTGCATACCCTACTTTACCTCTCTACCTACTCAGCTACTTATTTGACTACTTACTCAATTACTTAATTAGTTATTACTTACTTAGCAACTTACTCAGCTACTAACTCAGGTACTTACTCAGCTACCTACTCAGCTTTTTACTCAGTTACTTACTCAGCTACTTACTCAACTACTACTAAGGTACTTACTCAGCTAATTACTCAGTTACTTACTCAGCTCTTTACTGATCTATCTAGGTAAAATAAATCTGGAGTCTTAAATTGAACTTGTTCAATTTCACAAATCTAGTTATGTACTGTATTTGAAGAAACAAATAAGTAGTCTTTCATTTTCAACATTTAATGATGACAGCTTCGTATATGCATTTCTATTGCATTTGGCCATTCAAACCCCTATAAGACCTGGTAGCAAGGAAGATAAAGGGTACTTTTGACTGCTCACATGATCTAATTAACTGGTCATTTGTACTTTTCATCTTCCCTGGTAGCAAGGATTTAGGTTTTCGAGGAAATTAGTAATTCTATTTCATATCATGTGGCCATGAATAATCCAATGAGCATCCATAATACAAAGAGTAATTGAGGGCATATAATTTGAATATGCATGGGATTACACATACTGTATCATTTTATTTTTTTGATCTACTTGTAATAGTTCTTAAACTAAAACATGAAAGGACAGGCATGCAAACTGGCATGGTATTGTGTTACAAAACATTATTTCATTCTAGATACAATAACATGCATATTGGCATACTTCGTTTTAATATAAGATTGTTATAACTCCAAGTTTTGCAAGTCACATGACCAATTCTTAGAGAGTTGATTGGTTGAAACAGTTGATATCAGATATGACAATTTGAAATTAGAAATAAGCTGTTTGTCTGGAGATGGTACAATTTCACACTGAATTCTAGCTTAATGAGAGGGAATTGAGATGGGGCATGTATCTGAGATGAAAGCCTGTGTTTCAAATAGTAAAATTCCATGTCTATCTCAATTTTTTTGAAAATGGCAGTTAGTACAAAGTTATTCTCACGCGACGGTATGACTTATTGATTTTGTTTTTTATGATTGTAAATTGTAAATAAATCATCATTTATGATCAAATAAAACATTATGCCATTATCAATACAAACAAACTAGTCTTGTTTTTCAGTACTCGCAACAAACTTAAGTCTATCTGTGTACTTAAATTTTAGACAAAGTATAGGGTGATTTAATGGTTTATTCTTGTTAAGGTTGGCTGGGATTCTCTAAAGTGTATTGGTCCATCATACTACAACAAATTACCAAATAAAATTAAGGAATGTGTCAATATTAATTCATTTAAGGCAGCTCTCAAAAACACATCATTTCAAATTATTAGATATAGTTAGTTATTTTCTATGATTACTCTGCAGTCCTTTCACTCTTACTTCTTATGTTCCAACACTTCAGCTATAAATTATTATTCTCTTATATGACCTTTATCTTTTATACAAAACACAATATACGCTCCGCGTCACATTGTTATACTGGAGAGGTTAAGCTTTGCATATATAATCGAAACTGAACCTGTACGTATCACTCGACCATATACAAATTCATGTAGCCTTCTCATATAAATAGCCGTTCAAATCCAGTGTTTGTTTAGACTACACCATAGCGTGTAATGATTCTATAGTATGTCATTGATGCGGTTTTATAGCTGGTTTTCTAATACATATTTTAAACGAGCTCGTTTCGTAAGATTTTTGGCGCTAAATCATGCATGACATACATCATCGTGTTCAGCAAGAATTCAACTGTACATCGAAATCAAAATTTACAGCATAGTGTTCAATAGACACGAGTAAAATGGTTCCCGTTGACCCAACGTCAAATTTTAAATCTCCCGTTCTAAACCCGAAACTCTGAAGCTGAAAGAGTATCTGAAGTAGACTAAGCGCGCATAAAACTATGAGCGCTCGATACATTCCTTTGTTAATTTTTGTACTTTGCGTTCACGGTTACGTTGTGAAAAACATCGTTAGCTTAACCTCTCCAATATGTATGTATATAAACTGAATGGAACAATAAACTTAAACTTAAAAAAAAAATGAAACCATGTGATAACTGAAAAATATTAAAATTGTTCCTAATTAGTCTTTGGAAACTTCAAAAACCTCTAATTATTGGTATTCATAACATGGCACGTTGAAGCCTGTTAAATCCAGGGTGATGATGGTATAAGGGCCAACTTCATTCGACCACAAACAAATGAGAACCATTTTAATCTGTCAATTTTGATTACCTGTTCTTGAAATGTGTAATTAGTTAAAACTACATTCTACTACCCCCTCCCCGTCCAAATGAATCATTGTATTGCTTTATTGTGAATGCGTGACGTATTTGTATGTATTTCATACTTGAGTGGGTTTGGGGAAGATATCCCCCGGATTATATATCATATCTGAGGAGCGGGCAGGATATATTGTATATGTCCCGCTCTAGGCCAAATGCGGGCAGATACAATATATCCATCCCGCTCACGGGAATTTTTTCAAAAGTTTAAAAAAAATTAAAAATTTAAATTTCAGAAGTTTAAAATTTTTCAAAACGTTTAAATGTTACAATTCTATTGTATTGAGCTGGAGGAATATTATGAAAATGTTAAATATAAATTGTGCTTATTACAGTATAGGCCTATCTTGTCATTTGAAAAAAGATGGTAAAGGTTATATCTACCCCAAACCCACTCAAGTATGAGATACACCAGTTATGTACGGTTGGTTTTGGATATAGGGTATATCCCTCGGGAAATATTTATATCTCCCCTTGGTCCCTTCAGTCCCTCGGGGAGATATAAACATATCCCCCAGGATATACCCTATATCCAAAACCTTCCAGTACATAACCCTTATATATTTGATACCTGGGATTGTTTATCTAACACAGACAAGAACATAATTGTGGTTTGTCATCAAAAATATTGAACAAATATTTCACTCTATTGAGGTGAATACCTGTACATCTTTCACAAGTGATATTCCACGAAGATTCTGCAATCACATAAAAATAACAAAATTAGAACACGACTAACGTCTTAAAAGAGCCACCAGTCCCAGTTCTAGATGTTAGGGAGTTTAAGCTTGCAATGTTTTTCACAACCTAAACGTGAACGGAAAATATTTAAGCGATGCATTTGTATGGGCGATTGGTCATTTTTCGATTTTATATGCCAGCTTAAACTCCCTATTATTAGTATAGTATAGAACATTCCTAAACGCTCCAAATAAATCTGACCATCTGCAAATGTGCAGACAAGAAAAATAAGACTCCGATATAGCACTATTATGATATGACCATATCTTAACTACAACAAAATAATAACAAATAATATGAATAATACAATGTAAAAAATATGTTCAATTCTTTATACAAATATTCCAATTCTCGATAGAATGGCACAGATATAGCCTTGCCCAAGTCAGTCTCTTTTACTTGTCTGTATATAAATTGAAAATCAAGATAAATAAAAAATAATACAGACTTGGGCAATGCTATCATAGATAGTATGATGGTGTATAGTACCGTACTGTTCCTTTCTGTCTATCTTGATGTTTCAGTAACTTAGAGGTAAGTCTTATGACTTGGACACTGTTGGAGGTATCAATTCCCAGCATTAATTTGACAACGTGCTCACTGCACATGGTGCAGATAATGTTCACGCGTACGTATTAAATTGTTAAGAAGGAGAGCTATGACTCCGTGCAGGCCCTTTGTGACTGTCTGGAAGAATCAGCAACTTGGAGGTATCTATTCTACAAAGTGCACATGTTTCTGATGTGCAATGCGAGTGGTTGAGTGGCCCCTGATATCGATATTTGTCCACTGACAATAAAGACAGCTTAAGTTCCTTCCAAAATTTATTTATGTTACTCTGTTTCCGAGGCCAGTACAAAACAACAGCATAGTCAAGCAACACACTTAGCTTCTTTGGAAGATGTTTTTTGACGATACAGTGATCAAGAATAATAACAATAATACTGTGTCTACGTCCTTCGTAAAACTGATCAGTTGCCAGTTCAATCTCAAGTTTGTGAACACCTTCGGAGCTCTGTAATAGAGCCTTACTTATTACCAAAATTGTCTTTCTACTTGTTTGTACTGCTCGTAGTATATTATCTTCCCGCCAATTTCCAGGAATGAAATTTCTCTCCTCCAGACATAACGTAAATTTAAGATCTGGAGATTCCTCGAGATTTGGAAGGAGGTTATCCATTACCCACAATAGGTCGGTATCGTGATGGACGACATAGGCATCAAATGAGAACTGGACCGACGGGACGCCCTTGTATCCTCTATCAAAGACGTGGACACTACAATCCTGATAACAAATAGCAGCTTTGAATTTGATCTCCACCCAAAAGTGATGCACAAAGGCCGCAGTAATAATGATCACAATGAGGAAAATGATTATTGGAATTGTGATTTTGAAGATATTTCCATCGCACAATATTTCATTCGGGAAAAAATCAACAACTTTCGTTTCCCTATTCCAAAGAGCTATAGGATACTTGCATTCGCTATCATATCCCCGGAGTAGAGCAGTCTCGTTCTTTTTGACGAATTCTCTCATCCATTTACTGAATTCTCGAATATCACAGTCACAACGGAATCGATTGTTCTCGACGTTAACATAGGTAAGAGGAAGATGTTGAAAGTTATTGGGATCGATAAATGTTAGTTGGTTTCCTTGGAGATACAACTCACGAAGTGAAGACAAGCTGTTGAAAATCCCATTTGGAAGATGGCCAAGAATATTATAACTTAGGTCAACAAGTACGACTTTGGGCAACCCGTTAAAAACATTCTTAACTAAGTGGCTGTCTCTTAATTTGCAGTTAGACAATCGTAATTCTTTTAGGTTTTTGAGCTCAAGGTCAGCTACGATGATTTGTATTTCCGTGTCCTCTAAAATAGACCAATCATTATCACTAAAGTCAAGAACTTCGAGTGCTGACCCTTTGTCAAACATTTTGAAAAAGGTGATAATGTCACGCCCGTTGAACGTCTCCTCATTTCTAAACACGACTTCGGTGAGCTGTGAAATAACTGCATCATCAATATCAAGTCCACGTAATCGAATTCCGGAATTGGTTAATTCAAGGTCAGATAGTGTACTTAGATTCCATAGTTTTAAACTGAACTGGAACGGTGAATCTATTATTCTTAGTTTTTGTAAGTTGTGTGCATTTTTTAATTCAAATTGTTTCTCCGATGAATAGCTATCCTCAATGTTTGAAATAGTTAACGTTTGTAAACTGCCAGGCAGGGACGCGAATAACTCTGGGACGTATCTAGGATGTATACTATGTACTGTCAAGTGTTTAAGATTTGTATGAATAAACACTTCAGGTTGGTGTAAATTTGAAACAATCAATTCTCGTAAATGTGGAAGAAATCGAAATACATCCCGGTCTATAGAGTGAATATGATTCTTTGATAGATCAAGAGTATGCAAGTCACTATTCCTCAATGGTTCAAAAATATCCGCGTTGAGTTTATTCAAGTCAATGTTGTTATCATTCAAAAGCAATGCATGGATCGGTACATCTCTAATACTTTTGAAGAGTCGAATAATATCAGAACCTTTTAAACGGTTTCTACTCAAATCCAAAACTCCAAATCGTGAGATATTGGGGAATATTCCTTCTTCTATAAAGTCCATGTCGTTTTCTGGCAATATCAAAGAAACCTTTTGAAACTGGTAATAGTTTGCCGTCTGAATTGCTGTGATTTTCGATATTTTATTGCCCCTCAAGTTCATTTTCAAGTCCCCAATAGTTATGTCTTTAGAGAGTCTAGGAATGTCCAGTGATTTGATTTTATGTCCGGAAAGCTCGACGTTAATGACCTTGCTAGATTCCCATTCGAAAATCACACGTGGAATGCATTTTATATTATTCCCATGGATACTTAGGTTGAAAACCCTAGTCAAGCCTTGCTGGTATTTAGGTTCGAACGCTTCAGCGTCATCGGTGTAGACAATTAAGTTCACAATTGATTGTCCATCCCATTTTTGTTCACTTGTAAGTATGCGTGCATCGACGCTGAGGGACTCTAAACACTTTGGTAGATGCTTGGAAATTCCGAACGTACTCGTATCTAGTATATTACCATGGAGTAGCAGTTCCTTCAGGTTTGTAAGTTCTCTGAAGGCTTCCGAGTGGACATGTGATAGCTCGTTATAGCTTAAGTCTATCTGAATCACTTGTCCTAAGTGTATGCAGTCCTCCTTGGCTATACTTTGAATACGATTGTGACTCATGTTAATGCTGATCGGGACATCCTGTGGTAATCTGTCGAAAGTTGGCATATATGTAATCGCCATGTTGCTACAGTCGATGTTGTAAATATCATGGTTGGTGCAATGGCATCCCGATGGGCAGAATTGTCCCCCATCTCTACTTTGGTAAGCGCCTGTGATACAACCCACCAAAAGCACATACAAGACAGGATATCTGTTATACGTGCTAAACATGGTAGTCAGTAGAATGACTCTCTGGGTGACTCCAGTTTTGTCAACTGTACCGAATAGTCTCAATACTCTTTTGTATCATCAATCAAACTCCGTTCCCTGATTTCTTGAACTGTATAGGCCTTAATCCGAATACAGGTACTTTTTAAAGATTCCTATCAAACAAATTGTTATACAGTGTCGAATGCGTTCATAGTATCAAGTGTATCGTTCCATCCTGGGCCTTCCAATACAGTCTCATTTTCTTTTATCTCAATTACATAAACTCTATTGTCAAAATATCTGATCTGCAATATCGATATCAACATAGTCTCTTTACGTTCAATCCTTTAAAATATAAACATCCTGTTGACTATATATACATATAACATGTTATACACCCAATCGTGTAAAACCACTGCACTGTTCAAAGTCACAAGTATCTTATCATGTTCTTCACTTTAAAACACTCAAAACATAAACTGGGTCGTGTTAAGTACAATTTATGGCGTTATGAGTATGGCTCTTATCGAATTCTTAAGAATTAACCTGGATATTTGGACTACTCCAAGGGACTAGTGAAAATTCGGCAATTAATTAATGAATGGATGCTTTAATAATATAATTCAATAATTACAATCCGTGTTGTATTTTCTGGAAAAATTGAGATATCTGATCAAACGTAGAAGATAAGTGCAAAAATAGTCGATTTTTGTGACTCTTTTTATTCAACCTAATCTGTTCCTTTTCTTATATTAATATATGTGGCATTCCATTGTAGTTTTTCCAGTATTAATATTTTAATAAAGCGCCATATCGTCTTCCTTATTCGGCTCCTTTACTTGATTTTTTCTTTCAAAACTAATTTCCTCGTCATGGACTTCCTCGCAATAACCTCACTCGAATTCTACGTAATCAATGAGGAAGGTAATTCAGGTGAGAACAGTGCCTGTCATCTGTGACATTAATGCCATGTCTATACAGATAACTGCCATCTTATAGCGGACAGTCATTTTATTTTATCTTTCAACCTGGTGGATTTATTTGCCGGCTTCCTTGGGGAAGTGGAGCCTAGTTTTGAAATATTTTATAACGTATACACTTTGTCTGGTCAACCATGCGATTATGATGATTCTTAGTTACACAAATTTTATTTTAAAATTAAATTCTAAATCTTATGTTGTCTTAAAAACTTGGAAGAAAATATTAAAGCGACTGCCATTCGACACTAGCTCCATTACGAAACATTATGAAGATATTAAAAGCATGAGTCCAGGGGTTATGTCATTGTTGTTGCCAACGTTTTTTTAATCTTGAACGCAGGAATTGAAAAAATTAAAAAGTTTGAGATGTGAGAGCTTTTCCTTCATTTGAATGCCATTTTTGCGTGCGGCAATTTTTCCAAAATACGTTGTTCCTTCACTACTCATACGATAAAAATGCGTAAACGCCTTTGAAAAAGCAATGGTTTGTTAGGACGAGTTTGAAAAAATCAGTTTTGGACGGCTCAATTGAAATACCAAGTAGGAAAATAAACAAATTATTTTCACACCTTGCAAAATATTATCTGCCATGTCACTTAAAGATACGAAATCACTAAAGAACAAATCTTCGATGAAACACTTTGCAAGGGTCAAGTTGGCAAGCATCAATTTCAATCTCTAGAGTCAAGTTGTCACCTTGACAACCACGTAAGGAGTGACTTTGGATGCGGTGATTGGTGATATAATCCACTGCAGTTATATGAAATATTGTGTTCGGATTGGCTGGAATCGGACACTCTTTGCAAATCAAATTCTTTTTTTCAACTAGAAAGTGACATGGCAGGTGAACTAGTAACCCACGCACCACTTTTAAAATGTGATTTATTCACGATCCTTTGTAAATGTTTTTCAGGTGCTGATCTTTTTTTGTTTTCATATGACCTGTTTATTTTAAGTTAACTTTTCCTATTTCAATTTGATAAAGGTTTATTTTAATGACAGATTGTCAAGAAAGTAGCCCCTTTAAATATCTCCGAGGATTTCAGCACCATTCGTTTTACATACACTCCCCTCCATAAGTTTGACATCCGGATGTTTTCATTGGATAGTTTTTTATCAATAGGTTTATTTCATAAATACAAACAAATATAAAACGAATAGACAGGGTTTGGTATACCAAAATCTGTCGATGTTTGAATCTTATTTTTGTTCCTCAATTACAAAAATTCGGAAATTGACAAAAGACCATGTGCAGTATGGCAAGTGATTTTAGACGGTCATATCTTTTACTATGAGTACTTTCTGGCCATAAATACAATGGTTTTTATTAAAACAATATTTTCTTTCAAGTGAAATACCTATGATGATAAAAACATAAATCAAACAATCCGAAAAATTATGAATAGGGACCCCATGTCAACATCTATTTACTCAAAAGAGCATCTTCTTTTCTGATTTTTATTGCATGAAAACATTATTCAACAAGGGGTCTAAGACATGTTCAAAAATAGAATGGTATTGAAAGTCTAGTTTTGAAGATATCAATTTTCGATGACCAAAATTATGATGAAAACAATGGAAAGCACGAGTTTTCCCTACGGGGAAATAACATGGGATATGTGGTTAATAACTTTAACTCATTTCAATACCCATCCCCTTTTCAGAAATTGTTAATATAATGTAGAGGAGACTTTCGATATGTATAGATTGAGAAAAACAAGATCCTCTTTTTAGAAAATAAGCCTAACATTTTCCAAAAAGTGCCAAGGTGGGGCACTAATCCATAATTTTTCAGAGAGTTCGATAGATATTTTACTATCATGGGGACTTCACTTGAAAGAAAGCATATTGTTTCAATGAAATCCACTGTATTTATGGCCAGAAAGTACTCGTGGTGAAAGATATGACTGTCTAAAATCACTTGCCATACTGTACGTTTTCTTATGTTGGGTTACCAAAAAGGAGAGTTCTGGTTGTGACACTTATGCAGGGGGGTGTAGATTTGAATATTATATGTAATTGTTTCTTGTTCTATTTTCAAAATTTGGCCCCAATTTTGTGATTTAGGGGCGGAATTGTTTTTCTAAATAAATAAATAAATAAAAAAAATAATAATAAATTGAAATATGCCCCCCCCCCCCTTAATTGTTAGCTCCTGGATCTGCCAGTGGGACGGTGATATGTAAAGCGTATGTGACGTTTACCAAACTATCCACAATTTTAGACTTGTGATTTCATTCCTGGAGAAATATTTACGGGACCGTCATAGACAAATACGTTAGGCCACAATAATAAAAAGTTTTGCACCAGGGTTTTGCATCAAGCCTTTGAGAATTTTATCCCATCTCCCACAAATATGCCTTTATATGTAGAGAAATTATAGAATCAATTATTTGAAGGAAGAATATGAAAATAACGCATCTCAATGAGGTGACATATGTTCAATACAATACTGTATGAGCACAATCTGTACATAAATCTGTTATTTAGCCTATAATCAACAAAATAATGATTAATCTGGATTCACATTTTATGGGCATTGGTATCCTTTGCATTGAACTAATTCGTGTTGTGCCCACATGAGATTCATATCTTTACTTTTACCGTACAACAGTCGAATGACCATTTACACGATGATTTGTAAATGATTTCGATTTTGACTATTTAGAAATGACCCCTTTCTTTTTTCGGCAGACATATCGTCTGATTGTGAACATAAAGTTCACTGTGACATTTCACAAGAAGTGCCATGAAAAACAACATTCTTTCCTCATCGGATAACATTGTTTATATTTTTAATGAGAAAAAAATGTATAACTGCGATATTTATGGGGCAATATATATCATTATTATATCATTGCTAGAAATTGTGTGATTTGATTGGTCGAGTCAGTACCATGTGATCAAAAATACCATAACGTATTTCACAGCTCCCTCAATTTTAGGATAATAAAAGACGTATTGCCCGGCGTATTGCCCGCCCGGGAATTCTGACAACTACACTGGACGAAAATAAAGTGTACCATTCAATGATACTTATACGTAATTATGTTCACTTATGGATTAATGATATATTAATTGATTAAAATAAATGATCATAGGGAATGTCTAGCAATGATATAATAAAACAAATATTTTATTCTATGTTCGGGCAATACCTGTTGCACTTTCAATGATTTTTGCATCATGTATTTCCCTCGCCCTACGGGCTGCGGGCAATACATACCCCAAAAATCATTGAAAGATGAACAGGTATTGCCCTCCATAGAATGAAATATTTGCTTAAAACATAAACACAGCCATATTGGGTTCATTCATTTTAAGTCAAAATTCGTCGGTCAAGTTACGTATCAACTGTGTTCGTTGCATATAAATCATAAAAAAGAAATACTACGATTATCCACAATGAGAATGACAGCCTTTTGCCCATGAAGTATAAAATGTATAAATAACCTCCTTTGTAATATTTCTGCCCCGAGTATCCTAGGCTCCTTGTAGACAATGAAATCCAGGGACTAACATAGCGTCCATCCCACTTTATATTATATAAAAAGTGTCAGCAGTACATGTTATAGAGCTTTTTGTTCAAAGAGAAATTTAAGGAAATTAAGAAAATGAACTTCAGATAAACCAGGAAGTTCAAATGTGACTAGTAAAAATGAGTTAAAATGTAGCAATGATACTGAACAAAACATTTAGAGGAAATTTCATTTCATCTAGAAACAATCATAATGGGGTGTGTATTTAAGATTCTCTTAATGATAATAGTTTCTACCAGATACACAGATGGCTTGTTATGTCCAGTTGGATATAAACTGATGAGAGACGACACCCTTGTTGTGGACTCTGAGAACTTGACATGGTCCGAGGCTGCTATCGAGTGTAGCAGAATGAATGGAACAATCATCAAAGTAGTGGACAATCAATCTGAACAGAGTGCAAAAGATGCTATGTGGAAATATTCGTTAGATAAGGCCTGGATAGGATATACTGGTGATATTGATGAAACGATAGATCAATCACATTTGAGTGAACCTTATTTCATCGTTGAGAATATATCAGATGACCAACTCAAATCTTCTTCATATTATAACAGGTGGTCAGAAGCAAAACACGCTAAGTTCAACAGTATATATGGATGGGTACCTAGTAAATTCACAAGACTTTGTCATTGGGTCCAGGTTGATCTAGGGAAAACAATGTGTATACATGGCATTGTTACTCAAGGACGAAGGAATACAGATGAGTGGACAACAGTTTACAAACTCCTTTATAAAAAATATGGTGAAACCTTCCGCACACTCTGGGATAATGGAAATGAAGAATTGTCTGGTAATAAGGACCGCAGTACACCAGTTTACAGGAACTTTACGAAGGCGTTCAATGCACAGTTCATACGTCTGTACCCGCAAAGTTGGCATGGCGGTAGATATCTGCCTGCGATGAGATTTGACCTTCTGGTATCAAATAACCCTTGCCCAACAGACTTCCCTTGTGGAAAATGTCCTGCCATGGGGACATCAACAGGGGGCAACTTAACAATCCAGTATTCATCATGTTGTTCCAAGTTGCCTTACATATGCGAGATAGAGTCATGTGACCAAATTCAGATAGAGTCGACTTCTGTAACAACCATTACAACTGTAACATCTGTTACTGATTTAACTGTTGAAAATACCACTTCAACAGTAACGACTGCTACTGATTCAAACATTGAGAATACCACTACAATATGTGAAGATAGTCCTGAAACCCACTCTCGTGCTACAGGTTCTGTTAAGTCTATTTCCTCACATAGTCTGACTATTGGGCTCATAGCTGGTTTGGTTGTATTCGTGTTCGCCTCATTTATCCTTACGATTTTGCTGATCATTTCAAATCGACATCAAAACAGCTGTAAGAATCCTTCAAAGGCAGAAAGTATTTACCATAGTGAGAATAACAAGACAGACTCAAACCAAACCGTTGCAGTAGTCACACCAAACTTGCATACCAAAACAGAACCGAAAGATATATACGCTCGAGTTGATGTTAAAACAAAAGCTCCAAAACCAGAGGTGATATATGCCAATACGGAAATAGACCAAGTCGGATTGTATGATATTGCAGAAGATGTGGATGTTTACAATGCCGTTGAGGAGACAGGGGATAATAGCGAAGTCCCTGATGGAATTGAAATGTTCAAGAATGAAATATATGATGATGCTTAATTGGGACAAAATGACTATTTACCATGCAGGACTACTACCCCCCCCCCATACATGTCTCATTAAATGTTTTCCTTATACAATGTGTGGACATTTTATTAAACCTTTTATCTAGAATAGGCCTATAAGATTGTATCCCTTAAAACTGCATTAAATATAATCATACTTTATCGTTATTAATGGATTTTGTCCAAAACCAGCCTATCGGAATATAATTCCTTTTAAAACTGTATTAAAACAAACCATATTCTATCGTTGGACGGAAAGGGACATATATTGTGAACGTGTCGGACATAACGAAAATCTAGCTAGATAGCTTCTAGATAAACTAGTCAATGAAATACACCCCTTCGTAAGTTTGGCAACATAAAATCTCCCTGAGGGAAACTATGTATGAAGCATCGTTAGATTTTATGTATAGTCTTTCTAAAATGGAGAAGAGTGATGTATAATGAGAGAGGGGGATGAACATGGGAGATGAGGGAGGTGTTTTTTAAAATGGAAATGGGGGAGGTGTGTAAACATTGGAGAAGATTTGTGTATGCGTGAATGTTAACAATGGAGACGAGTGAGGTACATGTCCCTGGGGGAGGTATTTATGAACAATGGAGATGAGGGAGGACGGGAGGTAACTATAAACAATGGAAATTCATGAAATTGGGGATGTATTTGAGGACAATGGAGATCAATGGAGATGTGCTAAGAAGGTATGTCGTACCAGATGAGATTTGGGCAATCTTTTCCGTGTGAATTGTTTATCTTGCAGAGTTTGTTATAATTATGTCACTAGGGCTCATGTTCCATACACTAGCTATTACCGGATTTTCTCGCATATAAGCCCTGGGCGTATAACTGAAAGAAGGGGTAATTTCGTCTATTATTTTACCTCTTATTTTTCGCCCATGGGCGTATAAGTGTACTACTTTCGATTTTTGGCCCAGTGGGCGTAAAGGTGAGAAGAGCTGATGAATACAATGGACTACCGTACCTACTGTTGTAGTCCTACTGCATGTTTTGTAAGATTTATAAAGGAAATGTCACCTACAACCTTGGACTTAATGTTGAAACAAAGTAACAACAGAACGATCCACCACTGCCACTTGCGGCACAACGTTGAACTTAATGTTGAATCAAAGTAACGACAGAACGATCTGCCAGTGATAAAATACTCTTGAATTTATTGAAAAAAATCAATAAATAGTCATTTTTTATAGGCCCATGGGCGTATAAGCGTATTACATTCGATTTCTGGCCCATGGGCCTAAATTTAGGGGGGCGTATATGCGAGAAAATCCGGTACTAATCAACAAGACACAATGCTTTTAATCGAAAAATTCAAAAGTGTCACCAAGTACGCCCAAAACCAAATCAGATCTTGGCACTAGTCAGCCGTAAAAATTTCAAATTGAATGAATGCGTTTTTCCTGGAATTTTGATGACAAAGGGACCAGCTATGGTACGGTTCATAGGCAAAGGTCGATAGAAATAATTTTTAAATAAAGATGGCATGGTAATCGATTTGTGTTTATTTATAAATATTAATAGATAATACTGGATTCTGTTGGTGCTGCCATCTTTATATCGGCCCAGAACCTATGGTACGGTTAATGAGTTGAAAGGGCCCCCTTTAAACAAAATAATTGTTCACATCATAAATAACATTGCTCATCGAAAGAAATGTTCACCTCTAAGTAAGGTCCCCAGGATAACAAAATTATCTATCCAAATCTCCGAAAAAACATGGCCAAGAAAAGACCCCAAAATCAACGCAATTTCAAAATGCTTGACTTATTTTCTAAAAACTTTACATTTTTATTCATTTTTGTTGGAGAAACCGATTATACAGCAAGAAAAGTTGAATATATGGAAGATTTCAAATTTGGGTGACCAAACTTAGGCTGAAAGCAAATGGTACCATAAGTATTCCCTATGGGAGAATGAAATGGTATATGTTGTTTTTCACCTTATCACACTTCAATGTGGTTCCCCCTTTCAGAAGTTTCTGATATAGTAGAAAAGAAACATTGATGTTTTGGTTAAAATGACCCTCTTTTTTTCAAAACATTAAGTCTGACATTTTGAAAATGCCCCGGGGAAAATGTCCACATCTAGCAGGTACTACAAGTACGATATGTACAATTATAGTGTGATCTGTAAAATGAAGCCTTCTGATTGGTCAGCTCTTGTGCTGTACCAATCTGTATTGCTACTGAGATTGTCCCCATTGATCATCTCCGTCGCAATGCAGAAAATATTGGCACAGGGGACCTTCTCAGTAGCAATACAGAGGATCACACGATAAAAACGTTATTGACCCTATGCATCAGTGTGACGTCATGCCTTTGTCCGGCCAGAAAATATTGCTGGCCGTCTAGAAAACGTCATAAGCAACCAGTGCTCTAAATGGCGACGAAGTGATGAGAAAAAGTTAAAAGAGTATGCCTAAATGCTGCGTTGCTGTTGAATGTTCGAATAGATAACAAGTCGGCATTACGTTTTATCGCTTTCCGAGTGACAAGAAGTCACCTGTAAAAAGAAAGCTATGGATAAATGCTGTAAAAAGGCAAAACTGGGAACCAAAAGAACACGATCGACTTTGCAGCGCTCATTTCTTGTCAGGTACAGTGTAGTAATCGAAACAGACCTGGTTTTCTAAATAATAAGTAAAATATAATTTTATTAATTATAAAGTTATCAGTAAATAATGCACATTCAAATACCACGCATTGTGTTAATAACGCTATCATTAAACACGAGGGAAGTAGGCCTATGTAAGTAATATTATGTGACTGTCGGTGAGCCACGTTGATTTTCACGGGTATTTATGCATGTACTTTTTATGGAGAAAACTAAGAACTTAAAATAAACCTTTGTAATATTTGTTTGGATATTGATGTGCGCTTCACTCGAATATCAATCATAGTGTTTGCAACACGTTTTAATTTTTAAAATTGAGATCCCTTTCTAACATTGATAAATGTATAATGTTCCATAAAGAGGATAAAAGTTCATTTATTCAAATTACGTTTTGATAGGTTTTTGAGGCGTAAACTAAAAGTATACCTCTAATACGCCTTACTTTCAGGTATAGACCAATAGTATGCCTCTTTTTAAAGTTTTTTTTATGGCGTAGACCTACCCTGCGTGCAGAGTAGTTAAACTACGAAGACGAAGCTCTCTTTTAAGAAGTGAAGTCAAACGAATGCAAAGGGTAGCGTAGACCAAATCATCTCATTAAAGTTTTCTATTATAAGCATATAGACCAAAACTGCGCTTAAAACTTAACAATTATATATAGTCAAAATGGCCAGATCTAAACCTGATAAACTGAGACAATTTTAGAATGTACCTCAATGACAGGCCTATAGACCAAAAGTGCGCATTAAAAACTCTAATGATTACACAAGTGACCATAAGTACGCCTCAAAAACTCAAAAAAATGGAAGCAACATCTGAGACTAACATAAAAGGTAAAAAAATATTGTCCCTTATTTAAGTTTCAATAAATAATGTAGCTTAATGTAGCTTTGATTTCACGTGCTGTTGGATAGAATATGAAATGATTCAAAATACTAGTCCATGTCCGTGCGATTGGTATCAATTCATATAGTTTTGATTACAATCAGAATTCTCAATTTTGAGAATTCACTTTCAAGTCACCTTTCCTTTAATCTATCTGTAATCCACTAATTAACTAGATCAATACGTACTCGATTTCCTCTGCCCACCAACAACACTTTTATGTAAGGGCGGAAATTTCCTCTATGTCCATGGTAAGAGTCAAGGGTAGATGGGGGGAACTCTTAAAGGCCAAAATTTCAATAACATGCAGTTTTCATCATTTTTTGGACACTTTCAAAGAGCTCTTTGAATCTCAGGGCCGTTAGATGGGGGAGAGGGTGTCCAGATATCACTATATCTAGGATGTTGATCTGACATTATTTATGCCGGGATACTTTCTTGCACCCCCATCCCCGAGAAAGGGTCGATGGCAAACACTGACAGAACCCGGGTTTCCTAAACCCGTGCTGATGGTTTTCGAAGCACGTACTGAAATAGTCTCGCAACCAGTGCTATTTACTGAACGAAACGACACGAAAATCCCGGGACAGCGTCCTATCAGAGTATATATGGATACGAAACACGTACTAAAATAGTCTCGCAACCAGTGCTATTTACTGAACGAAACGACACAAAAACCCCGGGACAGCGTCCTATCAGAGTATTTATGGATTTAAGGATAGGACCCCCGTATGACCGACCATGCTATCAGTTTGAATCTATCATTAACAAACTTATGTAACAGGCCCGGCCGTAGCCAGGACCTTCTACCATTGCCAAAAATGCTTTCAAAACCATGCAGCTGAGCACTTTTTCAAGGGTTTTGGTCATTTTTTGGCCATTTCAAAAGTGAATCCCTTAGATTTTTATAAAAATGACCCCCCCCCCCCCCCCCGTCAAATCCCGGCTACAGCCCAGATTTTAACTTAAAACAATAAAATGCTGTATAAAACCCAGGAGATATATCATCCTCCGACTCATTTATCCTGCATCCCTTGACCCGTATTTAAATAGTCTCGAAACCAGTGCTATTTTAACTTTTGCCAGTGAGAGGCGCCATAAACTGAACGAAATGCAAAACACTCTAAACCCGGGATGTAGCATCCTTTGGTATTCATGAATTGGATTAATTGCCCGACCTTTTACCTTTCTGTCAGTTTGAATTCATGCCGATATAGGCTCTCAAATAGAATAAAATTTGTTCTCGAAGATGAATTGGCTATAGCAATTAGGAGTTGGAATCCTTATGTGTTCAAGTTTACGTGTTCAAAGGTATTTGGGATTAGATGAGGTTTTAATTAATGTTATAATTTCTGATAATAGCTGGCCTTGAACTACATTGAAGTATTTGGAATTGATGCTGTATTCAAGTCTGGACCAAATAAACTAATAAAGAAAGTTTGATGTACGGATTTATTTATTTCTATTGCAAATAACTATTTACACATGCCATTTCAAGGTCAACCCATGTGACTATTCATTTTATCAAGCGATTTATAAAGTTTTATAATTATGCATATACCTGTCGACTCACTTCAATCCTGAACATAAACATTAATTTTGTCTCCATTTTTGGATGTGGCTAATTCCTATTGCCCCTACTGTGGACTAGTGACAATATATATTTTGCAAAAGCCAAAAATGTATGCATTCAGTATTGAAACATCAAGTCCATTGTACATCGATCACAAATAAAGGCACATTTACATATATTCCAATAAATTCAAATACTGTAAAACCTGTAAATAGTGACCACCTATTGAGCCACAAAAAGTGTTCACGGTAGGTATTTTCTAACTAGATGGGATTATATACAGGAGTCGATGTGAAATCTATCTAAAGTGGTGATAACTAGAGAGAGGTGTGCACTAAAACAGGTTTTACTGTTGTATATAAGATATAAAAAATGTAATACATATACCTGTAATATTATCTCTAATGAGCGCACAATTCCAATGAGTGCAAATGTGACTTTTTTATTGAATTTTGTCTCAATATTAACACATTGATTTTGATTAACAGAACTGATTGATATATTATAGTGAGTGATGATTTTCAACATGTTTAATGCAAATAAAAATAGTAGCTGTAGAGTATGAAAACCTAAGTGATCACAGCTAAAAGGATCATAATCGATATTTTTCTCAATATCATACCCTTGAGTTGGCAATAACACAACAGAAAATGCACCGATTCAGGTATGTCCACATAAACTAAAATGCCTACATAATGAATAATGCAATTACTGGTTAAATTTGACAAGAAAAAACAATTTCCATAACCCCATGATTAAATGTCAATGGAAGCCCTCAAAAACTCAAAAATACAATAAACAAAAGAACCGCTTAATGCTACTTCAATTTTTGAATTTTTAGAAGAAATCCAATGTTTACCAACAACAGACGCCTTGTTATTCTCAGAGGCAAACTGTGTAAGAACCACTAATTGAATATCTTTAAGATCTTCCAAATGTAATGAGCTAACCAATCTCCAATTTTTTTGCATGATATATCCTGTATTGAAATAACAGTGTTCATATTTATTCGCCAAGTAGAAATCTTATACTCTCCACTTATTGGGGCACCACAATTCAGCCATTTAAGATTTCTCTTATTAAATGACTACATGTACTTTACAAAGTTATTGCAAATGAATATCTTTACATAAAGTTAACAAGGCATTTCAACAAAAGATGGTTTGCACACATTCATTGTAACCTTGAAACAAACACCGATTTCCATCTAAATAACACCCTGAGACTATAAAAATGTATTAGCTATCGAGAGTCTGTGATATTTTTCACGAAATATATGTTTTCGTAGGTACTATAAATTCAAATACTTCTGATCAATTTACTTAATAAATTCTATTAATCACTATTTCATCAATATTTCGTTAGCTTGCAAACAACCAAACAACTCATGTTGTAGAACCTGATGATGTTCTGACTCGGGTTGTTGTAGAACCTGATGATGTTCTGACGCATTTTGTTGTAGAACCTTGGTATGTTCTGACTCATGTTGTTGTAGAACCTGGTGATGGATATTCTGACTCATGTTGTTTTAGAACCTGATGATGTTCTGACTCCTGTTGTTGTAGATCCTGGGGATGTTCTGACTCATGTTGTTGTAGAACCTTGGGATGTTCTGACTCATGTTGTTGTAGAACCTGATGATGTTCTGACTCCTGTTGTTGTAGAACCTGGGGATGTTCTGACTCATGTTGTTGTAGAACTTGGTGATGGATATTCTGACTCATGTTGTTGCAGAACCTGGGGATGTTCTGACTCATGTTGTTGTAGAACCTTGGGATGTTCTGACTCATGTTGTTGTTAGAACCTTGGGATGTTCTGACTCATGTTGTTGTAGAACCTTGGGATGTTCTGACTCATGTTGTAGAACCTGGTGATGTTCTGACTCATGTTGTAGAACCTGGTGATAGATGTTCTGACTCATGTTGTAGCACCTTGGGATGTTCTGAATAATGTTGTTGTAGAACCTGGGGATGTTCTGACTCATGTTGTAGAACCTACAATTCACAATTTACAACTAGAAATTGGCAACTCCAAGGTGTAGGGAATCCCAACGAACATATATAAATCATGAATTGTACAGTCACAATGTAATATTTACCATCGCACTCTTCCCTTCAATAAATAGATCATTGTAGTATAATATCTCTAAGTTATGGCCTATTCCAGCCATTTTTAATTTTCTGAGAAAAGAATCAGAAAAACAATACCATAATTGTGATCTACTCTAAAATCCCTTCAGTTTTAGTATAATATATAGCCATACTTCTAAGATGAAGAAAATTGAAAAGGTTTAATGGTGATAAATATGATCTTAAACAATGCTGAATGACTTAGTTTTTAACATTTGTTTAGAATAACATTTTTGGCTCATCCTGTGCCTTAATTGTTTCTTATTTCAAGTCATATGAAGAGATAGTTTAAAAATTGCATAAATTGTTGGACTCTGAAAAAAATCTTCAGTGTTTTTCCTCAAAATCAGTGCAAGCATCATTTCCCAACTTTTTGGAATAAAGGTACTCATTCTCACCTGATCTGTGCGGTCACCATACTGTGACAACTCCAGGAGACAGCTCTCTAATGTGCCCTTGGTATCTGCGAGTCGTTTTGTCAAAGTTTCATAATCGTAGTGAAGGTTTTGCCGGATGGTGTCTCGACCCAATACCAAGAAATTTGTCAGAGTTTTCTCTCCCCGTGTCTGCATGGTATGAAGCAGGCTCTGACCATCCTCTATTTGTACAGGAATATCCTTTTTGGAGAAATTATACTTTCATTTACTTACAGTCACTTTGTTTGCTTTTAGTTTTAGCTTTGAGCTTTAATAATCTGAGCAATTACGCCTGATAATTTTAAATGAGTTGCATTTTTCATTCTCCGTTGGCATTGAACTTGTAATATTTTGTGGTTTGACAATTTTTATGGAACACCCTGTGTATAATTTCGGCTTCATTCTGTAAAATATCCCAAAATTTACCTTGAGTAATTGAGCTTGTGTGGTGTGCCTATCCCCCTCCAGGTTATTCAGTGGTTTCTCCATCTATTCATTCTGTGACATGGTCCAGTGCCTCTTGGTATATGTGGTTTGACAATACATTGTCACATTCCCTTAATAAATCCTTAAAGAGAGATCAGATTAAAGAAATGAGATCAAATGGATATCCATTTGCAAGAACAAACACCCTGATTTACATATACATTTGTACACGATAGATTGCAGGGTCAATTAGTCCCCATGACAACTGATTTCCAAGACAACTGGTTGCCAAGAACCAACTCATCCCAAAGTCAATTGATCCCCAAGACAACTCATCCCTAAGACAATTGATCCTATAATCAACTCATCCTCAATGTTGGAAGTTTATTTTTGTACCAGTAATATTAAAATTACTCAATGTAACAGTGCATCATATAAAGTATCTGTAGATCATACCTCCACTTTGTCGAGAAGCATGTGGTATCTCTCAACAACAAGGTTCTTCTCTCAGGTAAAATGAGGGTCACCAACTCTGAGAATTTCTCCCTCCTTCTGTCTACCAAACTTTTCTCACTCATAAGTGTCAGCTTCAAAAGATATATGCGAATTACTTGTGTTCTGTGAAAACATGATTCATAAAATTTTAGATTTGCATATTGATAAAGCTAGAGTAGCTTCCAAAATTCAAACGGTAATATGACTCTAAAATGCTATTCTTAACTGTCAAATAAGCCCTGCCCCCCCCCCCCCTCTACAGCCAAAATCAAAATAGATGGTATCAAGTTTAATATATCAATGGAAAGATCGACCAAACTTACATAATTATCATATATCTGATTCCTATAAATCAATGTCACAAATTGCTACATTGAATCAATTGAAGTGACTATAAAACTAGAAACATGGCAATTTGCCATATTTTCAGGATTTTAATTATCAGGCACCAGATAAGGCATTTTTAATCAAGTTGGTGCAAAATTCTCATTTCACAATTCAGACCAAAACTGGTAAAACTATGCCCATTTTTCATTATTTTTCTCATTTTTAAGTGGGTGCAAATGAATTTTTAGGAAGATGAAATAAAGCTGGTTTTAAAATTCTCAGGTGGGTGCTATGCCTTCTTGCTTTAATGCTGAGCAGATAACTGTATGCATTGTATATGGCAGTGACTTGAACAAATATGTGGATAATGTCAGTGAGATGTGTATAAAATATGAGACTTTGTGATTTAATGTAACTTTGGGTGATTTAGCTCTAAGATTATGATTTTCTTCTTCCTTGTAGGACAGTAAGTTCTGAAATGAATACATAACAAAATATTTGGAAATTAAATATTAAAATTATTCATTGAAATAAAGATCCAGACTTTCATTGAACATACCTGGACATTCTGTAATTTAGCATGCACAGGTGATCTGTCCCCCTGTGTGAATGTATTGCTTCTAAGTTTGGCCTCGAGGTCATCTAGGCTCTGTTACAAAGCCTTGTATAGTCTTCCATAGCCCTCATGTTCAATCACAGCCTTTTCCTGTTTCATACACTTTTTCTTACAGCTACTAACTAGTGCATGGTACCTACAGATAGGACAATTAAGTGTTACTCATTGTGTTTGAGGAATGACATGTTTTTATGATGACTAAGACCCAGTTGCATGTAGTTTTGTGAGGGTTTGAAGCTAGTTGTCTTTAAATGCACTCCATATTCATCAAAAAAGTGAGAATATCAAACAAGAATTATGTAGTAATATTGTGTTAATATTGCAATTTTACACATTTTTATATCCAAAATATTAATAACACACTGGTGATCCACTCGATTACGATGGTTACCGAAAAGGTTCGTTTCGGTAACAAAATGTTGGAACGTCGAAGGTATGATATTTCTTTTTTCCTAATTTCACGCGTTGTAGGCAGAATCCCCACGACATTTTTTCACACAAACGTGTATCATGTTTTAGAAAAGGTACATGTTTGTGAAAAAATAGCTCGGAAGACAACAGAATCGTCGATTTAATTCCTCACTTTAGTTACAGAAATGATATTCGTTAAAAGTGCACATCTTAACTGTTTTTCAAAATACTGTTTCTGTAACTTAAGTGAGGAATTAAAATGACGATTCAGTTGTCTTCTGAACTACTTGTTCGCAAATATGTACATTTTCGTAAACATATGTGATAGATATATGTTGTCGGTTTGTGATAAAAATGTTGTGGTAATTCTGCCTATAATGTGTGAAATAAGGAAAAAAGAAAAATCGTACCTTGGACATTCGGAGTGGGTTACCAGTGATAACAGATCTTTGTAAAATACCTGGAAATTATCTGTGAGGCAAGGTTGGCTACTCTGGTGTTAGATGTGCTTACTGATAGGCTCCACCCATTCTCACTCAAAGAGTCAAGCTCTGATCCATACACTATCATCTCTCTTGATGCAGTCTGGAAATAAAACATTATACATCTTGTTTGGACCTCTAATGAAAAAAATAATTGATCCTAATTGAACAACAAGTGTTTAAAGCTTTGGTAAAGACTAGTTAAGTGTTTTAGGATGATGTCATAACATGTCATGTCAGGGATTATTTTGACAAAACTTATATTATCACAAAAAGAATGTCATTGCTGGCTAATTAAAGTAATTCTAATATAAACTACAATCAAAATTGAACAGAGTGGGGGGGGTGAATGGATGGGGGAGTAATATGTCTAAACCTAAACCAGAAAACTGTGCTCATTGTGAAAATATCATTGCTCATTGTGAAAGTGAAGCTACTTTTGTTCTGATATTTCTTACATCAAATGGCAGCTATCTTGTTTTTCCCCCTTCAAATTAAACTGGCGGGAAATTCAAAATTTGAAAAATAATTAAATATACTTATCACATACATTTAACTGAGGGACCAAAAGGGCATATATCCAGACTCATCCTTTCCACAAATTTGTGAGTTGATAATTAAACTCAGTAACTCAGGAACACTTGATAACCCCCCCCCCCCGCTTGAAAAATAATGCTGGGGAGATCACTGAATGCCTTAGAGTATATTTGCATAATTAATCTCAGTGGGTGGCACTCAGGTGGGTGCAAAAACTCTCATTTTCACAATTTAGACAAAAATTGGTGAGATATGCCAATGATTTTTTTCATTTTTATGTGGGTGCAAACTGATTTTCAGGTGGGTGCAAGCATATTTTCAGGTGGTTGCTGCGCCCATCTTGCTTTATGCTGGGGAGATCACTGCCAGTTGCATCTAATTAAATGAACCTATTGACATATTGATTGTGATTTAACATTAAAATTGTGACACTTAAAAGAGTAAATGAATTTTTAATCTTTAAAGGTTTTTCAACATTGTGTAAATGGGGATTTAGCTTGAGCTTTTTCAGATGATTTAATTGAAGCTAGCTATATTGATAGAAAATAACATATAGAATTCAAAGAACTTATAACTGATACTATTCGTTATTAATGAGTGGAATTAAGTAATTTGCAACTTTACTCTGTTACTGTTTGTAATGGCCGATTTTTTAAGGCACTTTTTTATTTAATTTTGCACCACTGTAATAATACTGTCACCACCCATTAATTTTCATTCAAAATTTTACCGCTCACTTTTGAAAAATTAGGGAGAACACTGAATATGCTATTAAATAGAAGAAACTGTGGTCTTTAATTAATGGTTACAAATGCAGATCAATTAAAAACATGACTTAAAATAACATGACTTTATGGAAACCATCTGATTTATAAAAAAATCAACATCACATTTAACAGCTCTCTCCATTTTTTAGTTTTAAAAGATGTACTGAATAGTGTTGAGTTGCCAAGCTGAGAACATCTTCCCAAAAATCTCTGCAACCTTATGCAGTCATCATTTCCATATCATCATTGCACACAAATATCTTTCTAACAATACATTCAAAAGAAAGGTGGACACATCAAGGACTAAGGCACACCCAAAGAGTACATTAAATCAACATAAAGGTTGTGATTATTAAGAATCATGGCTTATGAAAACTCTTGGAAATGTTGGAAAATTCAGAATGAATATATATTTTTAATACTCACATAATAGTACATTTCCTCTTCTTAAACACCAGGACATCGCATCTCAGACATACATTCATCTTCTGAAAGTACAAAATGGGGTTCATAATTTAGATCTAAAACATTTGAGCAGCTCTTGCTAAGTTTGAGTATGTATGCTTGGTATTTTGATGCAATCCTCAATGGATTCACATGTTTCTCTCTATTAATCCATTCATTTGTTGAAATTAACAGATCTCTAAAAAACTCAAATTATTAGGAGGCCCCATCGGGGGGCCTCCTATCAATTTTGTAGATATTATTAGACTCCAGATGAAATCTGGAGTCTATTGTTTTCGTCAGTTTTCTTATTCTTATTCTTATTCTTATTCTTATTCTTATTATTCTAAACCAGTTTTCTCAAAAACCATAAGGTTTTCAGTAAAGTCAGTCATTTGGTCAATTTAGGTCCAGAATCTAGTTCCTCGGAAATTGGGTCAAATTTTTATCTAGGTCAAAGGTCAAGAACTAGGTCAAATCCAGTACTTTGTCACTTTTTTCGATTTTCTCGGTCGTCCTTCAATATTTTCGATCCAGGTTTTTTTCATTGTGTTCCTTATAAAAAAGTAGGAAACCTAATGTCGATTTAGTTTTTTGATATCTCAAACCGATTTCGAGATATCAGTGTCCGAAAACGAGGTCCAAAAAAAAGTTCTCCGAATCAAATGTCCAGGATATTAGTCTTATAGGAAATTTTCTCAGGATTCCGAATCTGAAAACGAAATTTGGATCTGACTTCCAGTTCGGAAGTTATGGCGTTTTGAAAACTCAAAAATCGCTAAATTTGGTGCCCATGTTAAGTCAATGGGAAAAAATATTTTTTTGAAGTGAAAAATACGGAATATAGACTGAGTTCAGCTTCATATAATCAAAGCCTTTAAAAGAAGGGGACCTCAAAAGCCATCTAGCTTCACAATTTGGACACCGAAATGCCTAGGTCAAAATCTAGGTCAAATTCATAGGTTTTCCTTATTTTTTCGATTCTGACACTACACTTTAATTATATTCTTCGAAATTGTGTATACATGTAGCCAAGAATATGCTAATAGTGTTAGCCTTTTGCCGTCAGAAAGTATTTTGACCCACTTTTGAGATATGGTGTCCGAAAAGTAGGTCAAAATAAAAAGTTCTCCAAATTGAATATATGAGTTATGAATTAAGGGTTGAATTTTGTCAGGAATCCGAATCTGCAAACCAAATTTCGATCCGATTTCCGGTTCGGAAGTTATGGCGTGTCCGAAAAGTAGGTCAAAATAAAAAATCTCCAAATTTAACGTATGAGTTATGAATTAGGGGTAGAATTTTGTCAGGAATCCGAATCTGCAAACCAAATTTCGATCCGACTTCCGGTTCGGAAGTGATAGCGTTTTGAAATTTCGAGAAAAATCGATCTGATGGTATCCTGATAGAAAGTCAAGAGTAGAGAAGAAAATATTGAAAAATTCATCCATCCTCCTATCTCATCCTACCCTATCCTTCCTATCTATCCTTCCTTCATATCTTTTCCTTCCTATCCTATCCTATCCTATCCTATCCTATCCTATCCTTTCTTCCTATTCTATTCTATCCTATCCTTCTTTCTTATTCTATCCTATCGTTCTTTCCTATTCTATCCTACCTTCCTATTTTATTTATCCATCTCTTTCTAGATGACTCAGCTTATTCTGGATGACTCGGCTTATTCTGGATGACTCGGCTAAAAAAAAGTCTAGATCTGGAGTCTGAAATTGAACTTCGTTCAATTTCCAAAATCTAGTTATTATTATTCTTTATTATTTATTCTTCCTCCCTCTTTTTCTCCTACTTCCAACTACCTTTTAACTAGGTACTACATAGTACTACTAGTGACCTGGGCTGAACTTGGCGGGAAAGGAATTTTTATCTAGGTCAAGGTCGAAGGTCAAAATCTAGGTCAAATCTAAGTTTTTTTCAAGTTTCTCAAATCCTGACACTACACTTCAATATTTTTGGCTGAATTTTTGCACACAGATAGATATTAGTCTTCTATTAGTCTTAGCCTTTTGCCGTCTAGAGAAATTTTGCTTAGATTTTGAGATATTGAACGTCAAAAAAAGGTCAAAAAAGGTCTTTTTTCAACTTGCTTCAAATTGACCAAATTTTTTTTTAAAACTCATCTACAAGTTCTCAGGATTCCAAATCTGACCTTACTTTTGACCTTTGACCTTTGGTTGACCTTCAGTGACCTCCGAAAGGGCAAAAAAGTTGATTTTTCAAATCGATTTTCTGGATTCAAATTTAGGTATATTTATTCACAAAAGACCTTCTGAGGTCTAAAAAAGTAAAATTTGCAAGGTCAAAGGTCAAGGTCATCAAACGAAATCACAAACTGTGTTTTCTAAGTTTCTCAAAATTGGAGACTACAAATCAATTTTTTTTACTGAAAGTCAGAATATATATTCCTCTAAAGGTTCTACACATATTAGCAATTGACTATTTATTAAAATTTTGCTCCAGTTTTGAGATATTAGAACTCAAAAACTAAAAAAGGTCAAATTTCGAAATTTTTCATAGTCAAATTTCAACTTGCTCTAAATTGACCAAACTTTTTTTTAAAAAGCATCTACAAGATCTCAGGAACTCAAATCTGACCTTACTTTTGACCTCCGACCTTTAGTTGACCTTTGGTGACCTTCGAAAGGTAAAAAAAGTTGTTTTTTCAAATTGATTTTCTGGATTCAAATTTAGGTATATTTGATCACAAAGGACCCACTGAGGTCTAAAAAAGTAAAATTTGCAAGGTGAAAGGTCAAGGTCATCAAACTAAATCACAAACTGTGTTTTCTAAGTTTCTCAAAATTGGAGACTCCAAATCAATATTTTTTCATGAAAGTCAGGATATATATTCCTCTATAGGTTCTTCACATATTAGCAATTGACTATTTATAAAAATTGTGTACCAGTTTTGAGATATTGGAACTCAAAAACTGAAAAATGTCAAATTTCGAAACTTTTCAAGACTAAATTTCAACTTGCTTCAAATTGATCAATTTTTTTTAAAACTCATCTACAAGTTCTCAGGAATCCAAATCTAACCTTACTTATGACCTTTGACCTTTGGTTGACCTTCAGTGACCTCCGAAAGGTCAAAAAAGTTAATTAATTAATTTCTAAGTTTCTCAAAATTGGAGACTACAAATCAATATTTTTAAATGAAAGTCAGAATATATATTCCTCTACTAAAGGTTCTACACATATTAGCAATTGATTATCTATTAAAATTTGGCTCCAGTTTTGAGATATTATAGCTAAAAAACTGAAAAAAGGTCAAATTTCAGAATTTTTCAAGGTCAAATTTCAACTTGCATTAATTCTACCAAACCTTTTTTAAAAACCTTTAGTTGACCTTCTAATTGGCAATGCCTACAGGGCCTCCGTAAGATTGCTTGCAATCTTCTAGTTATACTAGATTCCTCTTTTAAACTCAAAAAGTAGAAAACAGCAATTGTGAATAATTCCAAATGAAGTAGGATTATTTCAATCAATATTCCAACATATGAACTCTCACATAGAGAGACTGATTGAGAGAGTGAATGAGTTACTGAACTTCTGATTGAGAGTGAGATAATGACTAAGGAAGTAAGTGACTTACTAAGTGACTGAGTAAGTGGCTTGCTGGCTGGCTTGCTGGGTGGCTGGATGGCTGGCTTGCTGGGTGGCTGGCTGATCAACTCCACATTATGGAGATAAGCTTAAACATAAGTTAAGACATAAGTTAAGACAAGAGATCTCTTAGGGAACTCGACAATACTGATTCTGATTGACATTTTTACTTAAATTTTTGGACAGCCCGTCCGTGGTCCCGTCCCCAAAAATAAGAAATCGGGAGACCATTGTGCAATAATATTTGGAAAAGTATATTGATATTGTACATGAATGACATTTGGATATTTCAGATTATTTAGTTTTTTTTGTGCAATAACCCTGTGCCCTCTTATAATGAATTTCAGCCATGTTACAATGTATCTTTTTGAAAATACTATGGCAGAGAAGCACACATGCTATCTATTGCAAGACTTATGCCTAGCACAACTGTCACCATGTTATTAAGTGTTCTTAAGTTTCGCAAGGATCTTGCCATGGTCGTGGTGGTATTATCGTGAAAGCCTGGTATAACCGTGACAATGCTATATTATATTGCAAGGCCTGTCATGACTGTGGTAATGTTTAAGCCTGATATGACAGTCGCAATGGTTGCAAGGCCTGTCACAACCGTGGTAATGTTAAAGCACAATATGACTGTGACAATGGTTATATTAAATAGCATTTAGTAGCATTACAAATTTCATAGAATGATTAACTACCTTAAATATGTGAATCTAGACTTCTATACATGAACATGGTACTCACGTACATCGATACATAAAATTTTAGAATCATTTAACTCATAATTCATTTCCGAACACTATAATTTTAATCTCATTCAAGAACGAGAAACATTGTCACAGTCATATCAGGCCTTATTTATAATAAAGCACTGTCGCGGTCATATCAGGGTTTAACATTACCACGGTCATGACACTGGCCTTGCAATATAATATTACATTGTCAAGGTTATACCAGGCTTTCACGATAACACTACCACGGTCATGGCAGGATCATTGTGCAACATAAAAACACATGCTATCTATTGCAAGACTTATGCCTGGCACAACCGTCAACATGTTATTAAGTGTTTTTAGGTTTCGCAAGGATCCTGCCATGACCGTGGTATTGTTATCGTGAAAGCCTGGTATAACCGTGCCAATGCTATATTATATTGCAAGGCCTGTCATGACCGTGGTAATGTTAAAGCCTGATATAACTGTGACAATGTTCACGTTCTTGAATGAGATTAGAACTAGACAATGGCAACTCCGCGGAGTAGCAAATCCCAACGAACAAAATATCAATTACCGAATTCCAATCAATTATACTCATTACTTTGGTTAAAATTGAAAAATTTAAATTTTAGAATTGCGAATTCCTGCAAAGCAGCCATTTTGAATTTTCTGAGGTACAATTTCTGAAGAATAATACCATAATTGTGATCTACTCCAAAATTCCTTCAATTTGAGTATAATATAGCCATACTTTGAAGGGATCGAAAAATTATTGCGAAATCGTACATTAGACGGCCATTTTGAATTTTACGAGGCTCGAATCAGAAAAAAGATACAATATTTGCAATCTACTCTTAATTGCCTTTCATTTGAGTATAATAAAGCTATACTTCAGAAAGATCTAAAAATTAGCGAAAATTACTGTTTTCCTGACCCCCAATACACAGCCCCTGGGGGTCAGGATGAAAAACACGGAATATATGTGAAATAGATAGATGTTGCGAATTTACTACCAAAATTTCAAACAATAATATTAATTACTTTGGTTTAGAATGAAAAATTTATGGTTTTTGCGAAAAAGTCCCGTCATTTTTTTTTGCGTACAACTATTCACCAATATACATCTTTCCACTAAATATGAAGAAAATCCGTCAACTCGTATTTGAGTTATCTTCCGGACGGACGGACGGACTGACGGACTGACGGACGGAGGGCTTCACTATATCCCTACCGAACTTCGTTCGTTGGGATAATTATAGTTTGTGGAAATGAATTATGAGTTAAAGTAGTAGTAGTATCCTAGATTTACATATTTAAGGTAGATAAATGATGACGTTTTCAATTACAGTATTCTCATGCTACTAAATGTCACTAATATAACCATTGTCACGGTCATATTGTGCTTTAACATTACCACAGTCATGACAGGCCTTGCAACCATTGTCATGGTCATATCAGGCTTTAACATTATGATGGTCATGACAGGCCTTGTAACCATTGTCACCGTCATATCAGGCTTTAACATTACCACGGTCATGTCAGGCCTTGCAATATAGTATAGTATTGTCACGGTCATATCAGGCTTTAACATTACCACGGTCATGACAGACCATGCGATATAATATAGCATTGTCACTGTTATACCAGGCTATCACGATAACACTTCCACGGTCATGGCAGGATCCTTGTGAAACTTAAAATTACTTATGGTGACGGTTGTGCCAGGCATAGGTCTTGCAACAGATAGGGTCTCCATAAAAATACTTGATTACATGGTGACGATTGTGCCAGTCATACATGTAAGTCTTGTAGATAGGGTCTCGAGAAGCATCAACATATAAGAGGTCACACACTTTATTAGCCAAACTAGAACTAATTCAAGATAAACGAAAGTCATTTATGGCAGTGAAATTTTTTGAAAATCAAAATCAATGGGCGATAATTCATCATACTCACTTTACGGGAAAATTACAAGTTTTATGTTGAATTTATCAGAAAAAATCATTACCCTGTTTGATCCTCGCTTAGTCTTGTTCACTTTGAGCAACTTCTTACCTTCAGATCGGCTATATTGATTACAAACTAACGGTACAAAACTTCCAGAAAGATATTTCGGCAAAATAGCACGGTTTAAGAGCGCTCTGATTGGTTGGATTTGTAGCACGGGTTAGGAGCGCCTCTATCGGTTGAACTTCGAACTACATTCCAGCACGGGTGTGAAAGCCCAACTGTTCTGGGCTACCCAAGTGTTCTGTCTCTTGCCCAACTGTTCTGACAACCTAAGTGTTCCGAGTTCACATATATTTTATAATATCTTAAAATTCACAAGAGAGGGTGCCAAAAGTTAAAAGTGCCACACGATTAAGAAAGAGAGCCAGAAAATGTCAAAAAATTGTCCATTATTAGAAATACGCACCCATTTTTTCAAAAGGACAATTTTCCTGAACAAGTTGATACATACTTAGTATTCCTGAAACTGAGACCCAGTCTACATATATCGATATATTCTGTCCAAATATCCTATTGCTGAGGAGTGTTCCATGGTGCAAAGGTCGAACACCCGGGGATTTGACACTCCTCAATGGGTGCCCTGTTACACTCCCCTCCATAAGTTAGGCAACATTAGCTCCCCCATTGAACTACGTGTTAAAAGCCTCTTTACCTTTGAATTTTTATTTACTTAACCTACCATGAAAATACTTATACTATTAACGGAAACGTAATTTGACTTTATTTCCAATACCTCAACATTTTCTCAATTTTTTCCCTCAATTACAATAAGTTGAAAATTGATGATAAATTTGATGAATTTTGAAAATCGACATTCCCATGTTGACCAATGGGAAATGATAGGTTTGCCGCAAGTCATATGACAGAATATCCATCCATCCGAGTCCTTGCAAAAAATACGAATAAGGCAGGCAATTGAATTAGTGTTAACTTTATTTAACAAAAAATTGATATGTTTCTTCAGGTTCAACAAAGTTATAGGGCTTTAAAGTCAAAATAGTTTTTCAAAAAACCTTTCCCATTGAAATAACTCAGGAGGCGAAAAATTATTTTCAAAAATGACTTTGAAGCGCTGTAACTTTAGTATTCATCAAATAAACTAAACACTTAGTGTACAAAAAAGTTAGACAATTCAATTTTCTATATAATTTTTTTTTGCTGAATCTTTTACTGAAAATATATCCTGATTTCTGATTTGCCCGAACCCTCCATTTCCCATTGAATTACATGGGAATGACGATTTTCAAAAATTCATTAAATTTATCATCAATTTTCGACCTATTCTAATTGAGGAAAAAATTGAGAAATTTTGGAGGTATTGAAAATAAGGTCAAGTTACGTTTCCATTAATATTATAAGTTATCTCATCGCCGGTTAAGTAAATAAAAATTCAAACCTAAAGAGGCTTTAACACGTAGTTCAATGGGGGAGCTAAGGTTGCCAAACTTATAGAGGGGAGTGTAGTTATATATAAAAAAAAGGAAAATCTTTTGTACATGAGACAGCCACATTATAAGTGATTTGATTAACTTAATTTCAACAGTCATCTCTGTAGAAATCTAAAATTGGATTAGAAATTGAAAAATCACCATATCGAGTGTATTTGCTAAAAATAAGTAAACCCAGAATACTTGGGTCAATTCAGAATATTTCGGCAGGAGTCGGAATACTTGGGTAGCCCGGAACACTTGGAGCTTCACACACGGGTTTGATCTGAGGCCCAGGGTTTGATCGAACCTCAAACATGGCTAAATTCTAGCACGGGTTTGATCAACCTCAAACACGTGCTAAACTTAAGCACGGGTTTGATCAATCTCAAACACGTGCTAAACTTTAGCACGTGTTTGATGTGTATCCGGCATCGAGTGCTTCTGCCATCCCCCGGCCCCATCACTATAGCCTTTTCCAAGTCGGTATTTTTTACTTATCTGATCTTGAATAGGGGAACATGGGGCAAAACGGCCCTCTGGGGCAAAGTGGCCCATCGAAATATCTTTTTAACTATAAAAAGATGGTTCTTCAAAAGTCACATAATCGAATTTTGAAATGTCTGCCACCTTCTCGACCGCCCATTTTTAATCAAGCAGCGTCTCGCTTTACGAAAGAGGTAATTCTATTTTTCACCCTCTTTTTGTAAATTACCCCTCCCATGAGAATCTCTAAAAAAATCGTGCAGCAATAGAATATCGTTTTGATTTAACATTTTACATAGAGTTTGCACATTTATTCTTTATTTGTAAAAAATTCGAGCTTCAAATATTAGGCAAATTAAAATGACGTCTATTTGAAAATTCACATGTCTTTGGGGCAAAACGGCCCACACATGTTATAACATACAAAAATCTTATTTTGCAAGAAGAATTGGTTTTCGAATATAACAATTTTAACATTTGGCTTGTACCTTATTTCCTTCCGACACAATCGAATGACTAGAATTATGGTACCTCCGCACCCAATATTTAGAGGGGGCTCATATCTGAAGAACATTTCCGAATTTTTATAAAATCACACAGATACTGCCTGGCTTCCAAGATGCAAAAATAATTTGCATGGGTAGTGTATCTTGAACACCATTTTTTATGAATGCTGGGGACGCAGTATTAAAAGGATAGTCTCAAAATATATAGGTCTGGGAAATGTTTAAGGCATACTGCGTCGCTATAAAATGAATTGCGCTACTATTTTCACAATTTTATTGATATTTGGTGTCAAATACACATATCTTGGTATATTTGAAGTCCCAAAACGGCTTAGTTTCAGAAATATCCCAAATTTAAATTCAAAAATGACCGTTAGCTCCGCACCCTCCGCTCATTTGCGCCGCACCCAATATTTCCCCACAGGCTCTGTCTGCATAGGGTGTTATGACAAGATTATGTTTATAGATTATCAAAAATTAAGGTAGCGTACATGTATTCTGTAATTTCAACTATATGTTAGCCCCCCTCCCCTTCGCCGACAGTATTGTTTAAAATAATACTGCATCCACTGGCCAATTATTCGTTCACCATTTTGAGCAGTTTTCGTGTGATTTTGAACAAATATCAAATGTGACCCCACCCCTGGAATAAGTTTCCCCCCCCCCTCGCCGACAGAGATGTCTAGTTTAAAATAATACTGTATCCCCTGGCCAATAATTCTTTCACCATTTTGAGCAGTTTTCGTGTAATTTTTGAGCAAATATCAAATGTGACCTCACCCCTGGAATAATTCAAGTCATCCCCTTAGCAAATGCTGGATTCGGCCCTGGTACTTGTCAATGCGAAATAATGGGTGTTGATTAGTGGAAATACCCATTTAAACAGACCCTCTTAATTTATAACAAGTTAACAATTAAGAAGCCATGTTGCGATGTACTTTTCGTGATTCAAGTCGGATAAAAAGTAAAAACATACTCTTTTTGATTTGATATCCCGTATTTAGCTAAAGCAAAACATGAAATATTAACACGTGCGGTAAATTATAATTTAAATGTTTTCATATACAGCGCAAAATCTCACATGGCAATTTAATAACGACTAATTTTGTCTTGTGTCTAACCACAGCGTGCTTAGAGATTTCTAGACTCTAGTCACGCTCTGTCCACGCCAGCTCTAAGCACGTCTAAGCACGCCTAGAAATCTCTAGATATACGGAGTTCCTAGACCGACTAAGCACGTCTAGACATTACTAGAAATTCCACATTTGATGCAGTGTTAGCGCGTAGCGCGTGTTTTCATTATAACTATATATAATGAAATATTATATAGTTTCGAAAGAAAATATGACTCTTGCGTGGTCTGAGATCGGCAAAAATAGCTTCAATAATATTTTCTTTTTGGACACCCTGTAGGTCGAAGGTGAAGGTCGAAGGTGCAGGTCGAAGGGTTTTCATAACATTCCTGATCTAACTTAGATATTTGAGATGATTTCCTAGTAGAAGAAACAGTTGTTGTTTTGCTTTCCGTCATATTTGATTTTTTGATTTTCCCGGGCTTTTCTAGACGGCCAGCTGAACTGAGCTGGAAAAATGTGTATTTGTGACGTCACTCGTGCATAGGGTCAATAGAATAATTTGAAGTGCAACACATATTCTGCTCTCGATATACTGTATTGGCACTCGACTTCGTCTCGTTCCAACACAGAATTTCTCGAGCAGAACATATCCTGACATTGCACTTCATTCAATAACTTATAGTTAATTGTGCTCGTGCGACCAGCTGATTTCAGTGTTCAATATGTAATCAATATTGTGCTTGTGCGATTCGTTGTTTTCATCACTAATGATATCATCATCAATATCATATTTCCAAGCCTTATCCAGATGTTATGCAAATTTAGCATAGAATCACCATCAGAATACGGTATTTTCAATCCCACAATTCTCTAAAAATCATGACAATAGCAAGAAATTCAGTTCTTGTAAGAGAACCCTAATTGAAAAGGTCACGTGACCCGATGATACGAGAACGAGTCTGCAGGAAGTAAAACTCGGATGAAACTTTTCGTTGAAGAAAACTCAAAATAATCACTTAAAACTCGGGTAAGTCTAGTTTATTTACGTAAAGAGACCAATGGAATAATTCTTTATATGTAACGTACAGATTTGAATGGATGCTATACATATTTATCGCATAAATAGCCGGCAAATTTTCTTGAAAAAAAGTAGGTCAAAGTTGAAAGTATAAAATTCACAACTTTTTGTTTCAAGTTGTTGATTCATATTTTGTGGGTGTTAGGTGTGGTTGTTGATATCCTTTCTTAGCTTTTTAAGTTTAGAAACGATTGGTTTAGATGAAAATAGATTTTAGAATGACAAATTGATTGATGTAAATAAAGGAGTAAAATCTTCTTGTGGACATTTTGAGGTCATGATAATTGACAGAACCACCTGTTGGTATTATGTGATAGTATGTACAGTAGAAATTAATTGGATGGGATCTTTCATGATGAGATAATAAAGAGAAATTGTCTCTTATTCTTGGGACATATACTTTCAAGCTGTATAGGATACCCCATTTCAATTTGATATGTTGTCATATAGTATACTGTCAGAAGGTTTACACTGACATAGAATATGTTTTACGATAAAGAGATCTGTTCAAAGCAGTGATATAAGAGCACTAAAAGAATTTCCTTCAAAATCTGACATTGAGTAATTCAGGCATTTTGTAAATTCAGTTTGGCCTATATAATCATTTGAAACAATTATCTAGAAACAATCTAATTTTTTTCAAGTATTTTGACTTTAATATATCCTTCAAAAATCAGGACTTAGGTTGTTGATCAGGGAAATTTTGAATGGCTCTTGCCAGCAAGTTATCAATTATGATTTCAACTTGGTTAAGTTTACATATCAATTCCTTATTTCTCGGTATAGATGTTGCAAACAGTATGGTGATAAGCAAAACAGTAGATATTTGAAATACATAAATGTCACCCAATTACAGTCTTGTAGAACAGTTTATGGCTGATAGGTCTATTTACATATAGTTAACATCAAAGAGTCCTAAACATCAAACAAATAAGTGAAATCATAGTAATGTTTCCTGGTCAAATGCTGAACATGAATTGCCTATTAGGAAAATCTGGTACTAATTGATTTTACAACTTTTCTATTTGAGATGAACTGCGTTTGAGAAGGATTTTCTCTGTTTGAATTTAAGATTATGATTCTTCTACATTTGCTTGTTGTTTTCATTCATTCTTAGGATGTGTGAAATTTTCTTCAATCTATTGAATCGCATTATTTAATCTAAGTTAACACTATTGAGTAATTAATATAAATATTAAATCTCCTAATTATCATAAACATCAAATGGTGCACCTCCTTAGACTGAAGTGATTAATATCTTCTATCGATAATTTGATAAATATTTGAGGTTAACTTGGGTCTCAATGAATGCTCAAGTATTCCAGAGCTATAAATATGTTATCTCTTGTCCCTTCTCTTGTTAGTTTATGGTATTTCTTTAGAATGTAAGGTATCTTCGTTGATTTACCTTATTCCTTGTTAAAATTCCTCTAATTTTCTCTTAATTTTATATTTCGAAGTATGATCACCATAATTCTTCTCACAGGGATATGTTATGGGCTTAAGCCAAGCAATTTTAAAGATTTGGCTGTTAACACGTAATGTCAAGTTCCAAAGTATAAGTGCTGGCCTGCACTGTTAATCCATATAGTATAGTAGGAACAAGGGGTTCCCATGCACCCATAAGGTGTGAATAAGTTACATACATTTTTGTAATCCCTAGGGTGTCTATTTAATGAATTCATTTGTTAACATTGCCAACTAATGTCCCATAGTACTTTTATGGCGGCATTCAGTTACCATGGTTACGCATCTTTAGACATCTTACCTTGGTATCTTAAATCATTTGTAGCTCTGTCATTATTTGGTCTATAGAAATGATATTGGTACCAAATTGAACCTCGTTAAATTTCCAATATATTTCTGATATTCAATAATGCAAATTATCTAATTTGCATAAATTATGACGTCATCAATCTATTTTTGGTTCAGAATTTCCAACTATAGCAACGTATCTATTAGAACTGAGGCCGTATGGCAAAATTTCTGAAAGGTTTTGTCCTTTATTCTATTAGTGGAAGGTATAAGCAACATAAAAGTGAAAACAGATTCAAAATTGAAACAGTATTACGAAAGTTATGTAACTTTCGAGGCAGCTATCGTGAATGTCATTATTTGACAATAATATACATACGTCTTACCTTGGAGTCTTGAATCAATGTAGCTTCGCCATTATTTGGTCTATAGAGATGATATTGGTATCTGATTAAACCTTATTAAATTTACTATATGGTTACAATACTCAGTTATGCAAATTAGCTAATTTGCATTAATTGTGACGTCATCAATCCATTTTTGGTTCAGAATATCCTAGTATAGCAATATATCTATTAGAACTGAGGCCGTATGACAGAATGTGTGCATAGTTTTGTCCCTTATTTGATGAGTGGAAGATATAAGCAACATTAAAGAGACAACAAATCTTCAAAATTGGATCAGAATTAACAAAATTATCCAGCTTTGGAGGCAGCTACTGTGAACGTCATTGTTTGACAATTATAAAAAGAATATTAAATTAACAGAAAAAGTAACAACCATAGTTGTTTCAATCTTATTGAGTAAAAATGTGCATGTATTGAACTGAACTAATAAGTATGTGGAAAGGTTACATGTATTTTGACTATCATTCACAGGGGTCAAAACGGTTATCTCGACCCTGTATATTAAAGATCCAATTTTATAATTTACCATGCACTTTCAATGATTCATATAAATAGTATACATATAGTCTGATTTTCATCATATTCATCATATTTTTGATTCGTAAAGCATCTGAAGTATAAAGCATGATTAGAAGTGAAGATGATTCATCATATGGTTTATGTAATATTTCTAACATTTCAGATGCTATGGTAACATCACTTGATAATGAGGTTTTTACATTTCACGTTCTTAATGAGTTAAAAGAAAGTTATTCTCCCTTTGCTTTAGAGATAAATAGTCACATGAATTTGTTTAAAAAAATTATAACTTAATTTAACCCCCTCCTGACAGCCCCCATATTTGAAGATTTTGGTGAAACCTGGCAAAATACATTAATTATTAGGTTCCAGAAGCCCCCAGAAGCTATATGATGGCCCCCGGTGGCCCCAAGAATCTATACAGGGGCCCCAAGTGGCTCCCAGAAGGTATACGATGGCCCCCAGAAGCTATACAAGGGCCCACAGAAACTATACTGTGTCTCCAGAAGCTATATGGTGACCCCCAGTGGCCCTCAGAAGCTATATGATGGCCCCCAGAAGCTGATTAGTGGCCCCAAGGAGCTATACGGTGGCACCCAGAAGCTATACAGGGAACCCCAGTGGCCCCAAGAAGCTATACCATGGCCCCCAGAAGCTATACAGCAGCCCCCAGAAGCTACACGATGGCCCCCAGAATCTATATGATGGCCCTCAATGGCTCCCAGAAGCTATACAGGGCCCCAGTAGCCCCTAGAAGCTATACAGTGCCCCCCAAAGCTACATGGTGGCCCATTGCGGGACACTGTATAGCTTCTTGAGGCCATCGTATAGCTTATGGGGGCTACCGTATAGTTTCTGCTGGCCCTTGAATAGCTTCTGTGGGCCATCGTATAGCTTCTGGGAGCCACTGGGGGCCCCTGTATAGCTTCTGGGGGCTACAGTACAGTTTCTGCAGGCCCTTGCATAGCTTCTGGGGGCCACCGTATAGCTTCTAGGGGCTACTGGGGGGGGGCCCTTTATAGCTTCTGGGAGCCATTGGGGGCCACCATATAGATTCTGGGGGCCATTGTGTAGCTTCTGGGAACCACCATATAGATCCTGAGGGTCACTATTTAGCTTCTGGGGGCCATCATATAGCCTATGAGGGCCACTGGGGGCCACCGTATAGCTTCTAGGGGCTACTGGGGGCCCTTCACATCTTCTGGGAGCCATTTGGGGCCATCATATAGATTCTGGGGGCCATCATGTAGCTTTTTGGGGCTCCTGTATAGCTTCTGGGGGCCATCGTTTAACTTCTTGGGGCCACTGGGGTCCCCTGTATAGCTTCTGGGAGCCACCTTATAGCACCTGGGGGCCACTAATTAGCTTCTGGAGGCCATCAAATAGCTTCCGAGGGCCACTGGGGGCCACCATATAGCTTCTGGAGACCATAGTATAGTTTCTGGGGGCCCTTGTATAGCTTCTAGGGGCCATCGTATAGCTTCTGGGGGCCCCCGTATAGCATCTGGGGGGCCACCGTATAGCTTTTTGGGGCCACTGGGGGCCCCTATATAGCTTATGGGCGCCACTGTATAGCTCCTGGGGGCCACAGGGTTTCCTATATAGCTTCTGGGAGCCACCGTATAGCTCCTGGGGACCACTATTCAGCTTCTTGGGGCCAACATATAGCTTCTGGGGAGCACAGTATAGCTTCTGGGGGCCACTTGGGGCCCCTGTATAGATTCTTGGGGCCACTGGGGGCCATCATATAGCTTCTGGGGGCTTCTGGAACCTAATAATTAATGTATTTTGCCAGGTTTCACCAAAATCTTCAAATATGGGGCTGTCAGGGGGGGGGGATTAAATTAATTAAGTTATAATTTTTCTAAACAAATTCATGTCACTATTTATCTCTAAAGCAAAGGGAGAATAACTTCCTTTTAACTCATTAAGAACGTGAAATGTAAAAACCTCATTATCAAGTGATGTTACCATAGCATCTGAAATGTTAGAAATATTACATAAACCATATGATGAATCATCTTCACTTCTAATCATGCTATATACTTCAGATGCTTTAAGAATCAAGAATATGATGAAAAGCAGACTATATGTATACTATTTATATGAATCATTGAAAGTGCATGGTAAATTATAAGATTGGATCTTTAATTATACAGGGTCGAGATAACCGTTTTGACCCCTGTGAATGATAGTCAAAATGCATGTAACCTTTCCACATACTTATTAGTTCAGTTCAATACATGCACGTTTTTACTCAATAAGATTGAAACAACTATGGTTGTTACTTTTTTTGTTAATTTAATATTCTTTTTATAATTGTCAAACAATGACGTTCACAGTAGTTGCCTCCAAATCTGGATAATTTTGTTAATTCTGATCCAATTTTGAAGATTTGTTGTCTCTTTAATGTTGCTTATATCTTCCACTCATCAAATAAGGGACAAAACTATGCACACATTCTGTCATACGGCCTCAGTTCTAATAGATATGTTGCTATACTAGGATATTCTGAACCAAAAATGGATTGATGACGTCACAATTAATGCAAATTAGCTAATTTGCATAACTGAATATTGTAACCATATAGTAAATTTAATAAGGTTTAATCAGATACCAATATCATCTCTATAGACCAAATAATGGCGAAGCTACTTTGATTCAAGACTCCAAGGTAAGACGTATGTATATTATTGTCAAATAATGACATTCACGATAGCTGCCTCGAAAGTTACATAACTTTCGTAATACTGATTCAATTTTGAATCTGTTTTCACTTTTATGTTGCTTATACCTTCTACTAATAGAATAAAGGACAAAACCTTTCAGAAATTTTGCCATACGGCCTCAGTTCTAATAGATACGTTGCTATAGTTGGAAATTCTGAACCAAAAAGAGATTGATGACGTCATAATTTATGCAAATTAGATAATTTGCATAATTGAATATCATAAATTTATTGGAAATTAAACGAGGTTTAATTTGGTACCAATATCATTTCTATAGACCAAATAATGACAGAGCTACAAATGATTTAAGATACCAAGGTAAGATGTCTAAAGATGCGTAACCATGGTAACTGAATGCCGCCATAAAAGTACTATGGGACAATAGTTGGCAATGTTAACAAATGGATTCATTAAATAGACACCCTAGGGATTACAAAAATGTATGTAACTTATTCACACCTTATGGGTGCATGGGAACCCCTTGTTCCTACTATACTAATAAGTTAGTGCCGTATTTCACTTGTAGAAACACAATTCTTAAGCGATAAGTATGATAAAGTATTAGGTTATGACATTAACCATTGTTCTAAAAATGTTTTTGTAAAATGAGTTTCCTAATTTTCACAGTTCTGACTGAAGGTGGTTAATACTAATCTAGCTAGAAGCTTTTGTCCCCCCCTCCCCCTAACTACACACCTCATAATACTCCCTGTGTGAGAAGTTTCAATACCTGTGTAGTCAAGTAGTGGGAGTATATGGGTCACAGGGGCTTGTAGCTACACTAGTCAATACTAGCATGTGTATACTTCGATTTTTCATGATTTCCTCATTTTCAAGTAGATGCAAATAGGGTATAAGGTCTGGGTAGATGCAAGACTATCTTTGAAATCCTATGTGGGTAAAATACCCACTCGCTTCAATGCTGTAGAGAGCCCTACATTGAGTAGAGATCGAAGTTGATGTTATCTGCATGTTGAATAGGATTTTTGATGCAATCATTTAAGCCAAAAATGGTACGTTCATGTTCATCAGGTAGTTTGTACCTTTTCATCATATTTGTTTTGTGTCTTTAGCAATATTTATTTTGTGTAGGTCAAATAGTAAGATCATAAAGACACGATTTGATTTTATTATCAGAAAACTTACTCTGGATATCTAATTTGAAGATGGTTCTTGCATATTTCACAAAATATTTTACTACAAACTTCATGGCTCATTATCTTTATCTTTAACATGATTTCACTTGGACTTTTTATTATGTCACCACCAAAAGTGGTGACATATTGTTATGGTCTCCGTTTTTTTTTGCGACGGCGGTTGGTGGTTGGCGGTTGGAGGTTGGCGTCCGGCGTCTGTAACAATTTCTTACAACTTCCTATAACTTAACAAATACTGTTTAGACTGACTTCAATTTTTTTCTAAATCATCTACATGTTCTCAGAAGTTCAAATCTGACTTTAGATTTGACATTTGACCTTCAATGACCTTCTCAAGGTCAAAAAGGTCTTTTTTCAACTTGCTTCACATTGACTAAATTTTTTTTCAAAATCATCTACATGTTCTCAGAAATTCAAATCTGACTTTAGATTTGACTTTAGATTTGACATTTGACCTTCAAATCTGACTTTAGATTTGACATTTGACCTTCAATGACCTTCTCAAGGTCAAAAAAGGTCAAAAAGGTCTTTTTCAACTTGCTTCAAATTGACTAATTTTTTTTTCAAAATCATCTACATGTTCTCAGAAATTCAAATCTGACTTTAGATTTGACATTTGACCTTTAATGACCCTCTCAAGGTCAAAAAAGTTCAAAAAGGTCTGTTTTCAACTTGCTTCAAATTGACCAATTTTTTTTTTCAAAATCATCTACATCTTTTCAGAAGTTCAAATTTGACTTTACAAGTTCTCAGAAGTTCAAATCTGACTTTAGATTTGACCTTCAATGGCCTTCTCAAGGTCAAAAGGTATTTTCCAACTTGCTTTAAATTGACCAAATTGTTTTAGGTGGTGACATTTTGTCATGTTAATGCCTTGTTTTCAGTTAAGAGTTCTCCAAAATTGGTCTAGTTGAGCCGCCCATGATCGTTTTAAACTTTAGATTCAGTACATATGGGATTTCAACTGCAGTGATCTCTCTGTGTTTTTTCAAAACTGTGCAAAATCGGTAATTTTACCTATTTTGGTAAGAATACTAAACAGACTGTCAGCAGAGTTAAGTTAACCCTTGTCCCAAATATAATTCATTGCACCATTTATGAGCTGCATTTAAAACAGTGAACGAGCGATCTTTAACAGGGTAGAGCATAACCCATTTGTTAAGCTGATAATCACTGAACTAAGCATAACTTAAAATTAAGATTCTTAACTTTTGACTGATCTTGAAGGATGAGTTAAGTATGTACTTTTTCACATTTTTAACAGGGTAGAGCATAACCCAGTAGTTAAGCTGGAAATCACTGAACTAAGCATAACATAAAATTAAAATTCTTGACTTTTGTATATAACCCTGGGGAAATCATGATCTGGTGATTAGAAATTATTAGAGGAATTTAACCTGAGATCAGCTTTAGCATTTTATGCATACCACAGCACAATATGCATACCATCCTTCCAATCTATTACCATATTGATCACCACAGTTTCAGTCACTCCATCTTCAGTATACCATACAGTGATCTTCCCAGCATTCAAGCAAGTGGGCGCAGCACCCACCTGAATTTTTGAAAATAGGCTTGCATCCACCTGAAAATCCATTTGCACCCACTTGAAAATGAAAAAAAATCTTGAAAAATTGGCATATTTTGACCAATTTTGGTCTGAATTGTGAAAATGAGAATGTTGTTCCCACCTGAGAAAAAAATCCTGGGGAGATCACTGCCACATTAGAAGTTGAGTTATTTAAATATTAGAGAGATATGATGGAAAAAGTGGCGGCAGCTGACTTGATTAGATTTGCATTTCAAGAAGATTGAACTATTTGCACTATGAATATTTGATAAAATCATGTCTAGTGCAAGTGTAGTTTTTTCAATATCAACCTCTAGTAATACACAATACAATACTATAAAAGTCATTAATATCTTTTTTGCACAATACTTGTTTGCTGCCAGATTCTCCTCTATCCATATTGAACAATGCACATTCTAGTTATTAAAACTACGCTCTCCCTTGTGTAAAGTTTAGCAGCCCCACTCTGACGACCAGTGCCCTTGACTTGTATGAACAATGTGATTTCCTTGTCTGTCGACTTAATTTGGGAGTATTGTCTCTGGTTTGTACTTTTCAGTTAATTTGGGAGTATTGTCTCTGGTTTGTACTTTTCAGTTGTTTGTTTAGCTCTCAATTTCAGACCTTATTCTACCTTTTATATTTATCCTATTATATTTTGCCATTAATGCTCCAAGTGCATTGAACTTTTTATTTTAACCTGAGCTATTATGGTCTAAAAATCATTATTAATTGATCCTATAATTAATCAAAATATCTCTATAATATTACTTTACTAATCTTAAATTGGATATTCTTTGATATTTTGTAAATGCAGGTTAATGACTCTCATTTCCAGGTACACAATACTGAACAGAGAGTATAAGATATAGATTTTGTTAGGAATTAATGGGTTACATACTACAAGCTAAACATTGGAAAATAATGGAAAAACATCATTAGTTCATTTAGTTCATTGAATGGAGTCATTATATCTTACTGCATTAAAACATATAGAATAGCTGGCATGTGAAACAACACTCTTGTCTATTGTACAATAGCTGATAAGGAAAAAAATCTTTTCAATGGTAAATTCTACGGAGATAAATGCTGTGTGGTAATTTAGTGTTTTCCTCAAGATTTCAAATATCCACTATTTTACAAACAAAAAAATGGTTGTCTTGAAACCCCACCCCCCCTCCAAGGTGAAGCAGAAAGTAGATAGGGGACTCAGAGACTTCAATTAGTTATTAATCGATTTTTGAATTCTTCATTGGTAATACTGATAAAGGTAGTGTCAATACAATGGACTGGGACGATGTACTTTATTTTGAGTTTTTTGTTTGTTTTCCTTGAACCCTTGCACAAATTAGATTTTGTCAGGACATATAACGAATTCGAACATGTCTGTGTTCACGCCTTCTATAAACTGTGAACAAAGTCTACATTGCACACGGGGTATATTCGCAAACTATACCCCTAGTAGTACGAGTAATGCATGTTGCTGTATTAATGGCAGACCATAACTAATACTCAAAACATTTTGGGGAGTTTTCCTGTTGGAATTGTAATATAGACCTCAGAGCAGGTGAAATATTGTCGAATATACCCCTTAAGGGCTAATAATGAAAAAATAGGTAACATAAGTGAAATTATGATTTTAGCTCAAAAACAGTCATAAATTTGCTCAAAATAATTGGTAATTCTGATGATAACAACTGGAAAAGCTCTTGTCTTCTTATGCTTATGAAGCCCTTATTACATCACTGTTGATTCTGGATTAACAGACTGAACTTATTGCCAGTAGAATAAAATTATTCTCTTCTGAAAGCTGGTCACTATGAATAATTCAATCAATCTAAGGGAACATATCAAATATCAAAGCAGAAAATATTTTTTAGATTTTTTCAAGCTTGTAAGCAAGTTGCCTTCTAAACAAACTCAAATCTGACCAACCAGTCTTGATGGTTTGTATAAAGAGCAGGACTCTCACCAGGAAATATTTAGGGTGTGGTGCTAACATATTCAGAATAACCGTTCAGTCGTGATAAATCATATTAATGTTATGTTTTTTCCTTTTAACATGCTATTGTATATTCAGTCAAGTTTAGACTGTGGAAACAGTCATGATTTGCCAATAGGGTATGGCGGGGCGGGAGCTAAATAGAGTGTGGTGCTGCGTCACAGTCTAAAAGCCTGGCGAGAGCCCTGAAGAGAGAGGAAAGAGAAATAATGAAGAAGCCAATTATTGATGCATGTGTCTTCTTACCCCGTAACCCCCTCCACCATAACATCTTCAGACTTGCATTTTTATCAAATCATTTTTTTTTTGATATGTTCCATAAACCAAACATTATTAGGTGAAATATGTATGAGGGCACTATACTATAGAACATTATCCAGCTACTTGCTTGTCAATTTTCATTCTGCAAATTGAGTTTCTACATCTATTACAGATGGATTCAGTAAATATGATAGTGTGATAGAATTATAGATAACATGTGAAAGTGCTATATTGTTATTGTTAATGGTAAGGTCCATAGCCAGTTTTGTCAAGGTGGAGTTCTCTTCAAAAATTTCCAGGGGGTTCACATCTGACAACTCTGGCCCAAAATCGCTCGAAAATTGCTCAAAATGGTGAAAACTGCATGATTTTGAAAATTGTTCATATTCATATTGTTATACTATGGTCTCCAACCTTTTTGTGCATGGTGTTCTATGGTTGGTGTCTGTAACAGCACCCTGCATCTGTAACAAATGGCAGGTGGTGTTATTCTGCATGTTAATGCCTTGTCTAGTGTTAAATCATCATAGTTTATCACTCCATATTGGGAGGAAATGTGACACACCATGATATATTTCTCAAGCATACATCCTTTACTACTACAATAAAACTTGTCAAGTAGAACACCTCTATAAGTAGAACACCTTTGTTAGAAGAACACTATTCAAAGTCCTATGATCTATTGAAATAATGCTCATTGAACTTTGTTAAGTGGAATACCTCCAAAATATATATTTTTTAAACCAAAGTTGTTCTACCTAACATGTTTCTATTGTATATTCTATTTTGTGTTCAACTTTTATTTTCTACCTACGCGTTTTATTGTACATTCTATTTTGTGTTTTAAAACAGATCACTGTGACATTTGATTCATTGAAAAATGATACTTTTGAAAGCTTGTAAATGAGATTTGTGGGAATTTATTTTAACCTGCACTGAAGAACAAAATAATGGTTGTAATGTTAACACCCTATGCAGACAGAGCCTGTGGGAAATATTGGGTGCGGAGCAAATGAGCGGAGGGTGCGGAGCTAACGGTTATTTTTGAATTTAAATTTGGGATATTTCTGAAACTAAGCCGTTTTGGGACTTCAAATATACCAAGATATGTGTATTTGACACCAAATATCAATACAATTGTGAAAATAGTAGCGCAATTCATTCTTTAGCGACGCAGTGTGCCTTAAACCTTTCCCAGACCTATATATTTTGAAATTATCCTTTTAATACTGAGTCCCCAGCATTCATAAAAAATGGTGTTCAAGGTGCACTATCTATACAAATTATTTTTGCATTTTAGAAGCCAGGCAGTATCTGTGTGATTTTATAAAAATTCGGAAATGTTCTTCAGATATGAGCCCCTCTAAATATTGGGTGCGGAGCAGCTCCATAAACGTAGCTCCGCACCCAATATTTAGAGGGGCTCATATCTGAAGAACATTTCCGAATTTTTATAAAATCACACAGATACTGCCTGGCTTCCAAGATGCAAAAAAAATTTGCATGGGTAGTGTATCTTGAACACCATTTTTTATGAATGCTGGGGACGCAGTATTAAAAGGATAGTCTCAAAATATATAGGTCTGGGAAATGTTTAAGGCATACTGCGTCGCTATAAAATGAATTGCACTACTATTTTCACAATTTTATTGATATTTGGTGTCAAATACACATATCTTGGTATATTTGAAGTCCCAAAACGGCTTAGTTTCAGAAATATCCCAATTTTAAATTCAAAAATGACCGTTAGCTCCGCACCCTCCGCTCATTTGCGCCGCACCCAATATTTCCCACAGGCTCTGTCTGCATAGGGTGGTTAAAGAATGGAAAGAGTGGGCGGGTAGTTTTGAACAAGGGATAAAAGTAAACAGGGGTGAAGTGTATTTTTGAATCAATAGAAATAACATATATACTGTACCCAGATATAGCTCTTTGGAGTTTGATAGAGAAATGGTAATAAATTCCGTTAACAGAAAACTTTTTGTTTGGACTGACTGAACTTGGTGTAGGACAACATACTGCACTTTTGTGTTGATTTATTATACCGCAGTAGGATGTTTTGTACATTTTGGTACTTGTAGATAAATTGAAGACATAAATTCCGAATGACATTTTCGTATTAGTTCTAAGTAGATTTACAGGTTTACAGAGGTCAAGGTGACATTTGCCCAGATAAAATTTGTAGGGTTATGATTTGTATTACAAAATGAAGTACCAAGAGAATGACTAGAGCGAATTAAAAGAGATAGACATGTAGGAAAACCTCTAAATTATATAAAAATGCCAGAAAATTGGAGAGACATTCAAACTTCAGCCTGAAATTAAGTTGAATTACTATGAATGGAATAACATTCCTTGGTCTGTTCCAATCAAAAATATTTTGACATGATTTGTTGAATTTCTACCAGAATTGTGATATTCGTAATGATAACATATCAAATGTCGTAAGAGTGGTATTGGTAGACGTTGTGATTTAAAATGTCAGTATCGGTAATAATATGAGGTTATATCTAAGTGTATAGTATAGTCATTTGCAAGGTTGGGTTGTCTATATATAGCATTCTATTACATGTCCATGGTTTTATATTTGTAGGTTTTATGTCATATCAAGTTTTCATCTGGAGTAGCTGGATTTTGGCTCAAGAGTTTCTCAAGGGGCTTGCACATTTAGTGCCCTGATGCACAGAGTCTAGTATATATACAACTATTAGTTAGGGGATGAAGCTCTCTTTTAAAAATCAAACAAGAAAAGATATATTAATTTGCAATTCTTTAAAAAATTCAAGGTAAATTCAGGGATGTTGTATTTTAGTAGTTAGTATTGATTTGGCTGTTTGTCCAGTCAAAAGAATTCTCAAATTATTCAGATATTCAGATTATTCAGATGTTAAAGGGACCCAACACCATGGTCACATGATCAGTCGTGTGGAGGTAAGCTCCCAGTTGAAATAAAAGCACTGTCCTCCTTTGGTTTCTGTGAAAAGTAGCTAATACCCTCATGTATTGGTCAGTTTGTGTGTCACACGACTAATCCCCACCATATGCTTCATTCAACATATTTTATGCTATTGAGCTGCATATATAAACAGTACTTTGCAACTAAGGTCATACAGTATACTTACCCCTTGCAAATTGTAATTTATTGAATTCACAGTAAACCCATTAAATTTTAAGAAAACAAAGAATATTGTTCTCATGGATCTATTATTTATGTTAGACTAACTATGAAAATATAATTATGAAATAATATGTTAGCTTGAAGTCATATATAAGATGAAAATATATGTTCATGCATTTGCATTTTTCCAAAGGGAATATTCCCATGTAAGTAAATACAGGTGCAATATATAATTTATATGTATATCTATGTCATCTGTCTATACATGCGCGTATAGCCTAGTGTTACATGTGAACAAGATGGTTCTGGAAAGAAATGAGCGTGGCAGATTTGCTAAAATGCCACATACACCACAAAAGCAAGACCAATTTGAAAGTAAGTTCATTATTCTCAAGGGTACACTTCAAGTGAAAGCTACATTGCTACAGGGTGGCCTATCATTCTGAGACAAATGTATTATCCAACGATTGTGATTTTCGGAGCTAAAATATGATATCTTGAGCAGATGAAAATACATTCCCATGAGATATGTATATATAGTCAAAAGTGATAACTATTTATTGAGTGTAATGAAATGTATCCTACGCTAACTGCTTTTGTTTGAGATAATTATCATGAAATGTTTTTAAATCAATTTTTATGTGTGTCATTGATCCTAATCCACCCTGTAGTCTGGTGTTTGTAGAGCATTGCGACTCGTACAACTTATTCTCACAAATATCAAACCTCATTTACTAATTAATTTTTTGTGTGAATATGAAGAGTCCAAGCATTGCATTTTTAAATTTATTGTATAGCTATATTTAGCCTTGATATCCATGATTTTTTAAAACAAAATCTCACCGTTAGATTTCGGGCTATTCATGTTTACTCATTTGTCTAATTGGAAAACAATGCAAATCTCATTTTTTCAAAGGAAAAAAATTGAAATTCTAAGACGGTGAAAAATCATTAAAAAATACACAGATTCAGAATCCGGCAAGCATTTTCCCTTATTCCTCTCCGTTAAGAAGTTTTGCAAGGTGTTGGATTCCTTTAAACATACTTGATGTTCCATAGATTTGTGAATTTCTATATCGGTTAAAGTGTTGTTTTTTTCTTATTTATTTATGCTATTTCTTTATTATTCTACTATTTGTACTTTATTTATATTTCACATCATATCGTGTTTGACATTTTGTCTTCAAGGAGAAAACACTGTTGTTGCATGTCAGTTTGCTAGAATCGATTTTTTATACACATATATATCAGTAATCATGCTTATTAATTCTTAATTTGATCAGGATTTTTTATGAGTGTTAGAATGCGCCCTTTCATTTAACCAACATTGTTTTCCATTTGTGTGTCTTCAAAATTAAAGGTACGAGTATAATTTTAAACATGTGAGAACATTTACTCTTTGATACGCAATATTAATTAATTAAAATAATGAACAAATTAAAGGTCAACCTTACAATTGTTATTTTAGAGTATTTTTTGTAAGGGCACTCAAGGTATGTTGAGTATATGAAGAACTTAAAGTGCTAATTCGGTAATTTCTGTTTATTTTTTCTCACTGCAATAGATTAAACAGATATTGGTAAGTAAAAATAGTATTCCAACAGACTCTCAACTCATTCTGTTTGTTCAATAGTGGCAAAATAAGATTACCCGGGAAAAAACATGACGTCACGAACAGAACCGGTTATGGATTTTAATCGGCAATGCGTTATGCAACTCGAATGTAAATTCAAAAGTCTTCATGTTATACTGTGTTCTGATTGGCCAGAAAGGACTAACCTTACCGAAATCACCTCATGGTTCAATGCCTTTTTGGTTACAAGATTTTAGACGCCTTGAGTTATGTAATACTATCAACTGAGCGTGTTTATTTTCTATATTGTGATCTGACTGGCCAGAAAGTAATTCTGCATGACTAGCTATGTGAAAACGTACCGCTGGGTCGGAGGCTCTAATTTAGGTATTATTTTTTGTTTATCGGAGGAAAAAACGTGGCTCCAAAGTAGTCATCTCTGAATCAATTCCTCACTTCATTGAATGCAGTTGCAACCAATTACACTAACACTTTATAAGCACGTTCGGGGATTATGAACTCCAACAACATATTCAAAACCCGTTCTGTTCGTGATGTCATGATTGACATTTAAAATTGTGTTCCCGATTTTGAACATCAAATCTCACATTTATAAAAATGTTTACAAGAACGGTTACTGGTTCGACATGTTAGTGGTATTTACTTCATTTAGAACGTGTATAAACTGTATTTTGACCCCATGAGCATCGAACAGACACTTTAATCCCCAAATAGCAAGCAAAATCACAAAGTTGAACTTTTAAAACATATGTAAAACTAGTATTTTATTGAAAAATAACAAGCAGTAACGTCAGCTTGACAAATATGCTACGTAACATTTTCAATTGAAAAGGTAAAATATGAACTCGCAAAACAAAAACTGAAAGTACAGGTATCAATGAAATTATACTTTAACTAAAACAGTTCAAAATAAGATTTAGTATCTCAAAAGACCTATCGAGATCATAAATGCAAAATTTATTTTCTATTCTCCCAATTTTTTTTAAGTTGCCGTTTATCAATCTCAATACAATGCAAATTAGGGTACTTTCATTAGTAAGATTCCGGAGAAGTGTAAATAGCATAACTCCATGACAAAACATTAACTGCAGTCGTGCTTTGCATCTTAAATGATCCATTATCTGAGAATTTCATCCTGTCTGAATATATATTGATGATTCTATTGGCCATCACCAAAGTGCCAGATAAAGCTTCAATGTTCTTTTCTTAATTTCACAGAATTTTGGAAATATATTGTTTATTTCCATTATACTGATATGTTTCATTTTGATGAAAGTGCACAAAGTGCAACATTTTGAATTTGAATAAGTAGAAAACAAATCCCTCCAAATTGTTGAAAATTAATAGAAATGGTAACACAAAAATGGCAGATATTCAAGTTTGGAGTTTATAAGATTATCCATAGCTCTCATTTTTTGTTGGATGCTACTTTGTGGCAGTACCGTACTCTATTCAGAGTCAGTAAATTAGAATGAACTATTTCACAATTTCACATATTTTATTTCATTTTTAAACCCCTATAAAAGATCATGACAGCAACTTTTGGAGCTATTATGACCTTATCAGCAAGGGTAACACTATTTACCTTTATATGTCAAAGGGTAACTTTTACTACTTGGATAACTCGCCTGTGGGCATCTGGGTTTTGAAGTATAGGTACCATAAGGGGTTGGGTTTTTGCAATAGGTTGTAAAATATAAGTGTTGTATTTTGATAACCCTGGGGATGTTCATACTGAATAATAAACACTAGAAAAATCTGGTTACAATATGTTCAATATTTGCTCTTTTTTATACCATTAATATATCTTATTCAGTTTCATTGATACGATATACTGTAAACCTGTCTTACCTGAATACTACTGGAACTTGCTAAAAGTGTGTAGAATATCAGGTTTTCTCATTTCAAAGTTACTTAAAGTTACTACTGTGGCAGAGAGAGATATCCAAATTGAAATAGAGAAAATGTTTTTATATTGCTGTGGGGTTAGAATATTAGAGACGTGTTCGGAGATACAGGTTTTACTGTAATTTACTGTAATAATAAAAACTCTATTCAGTGAAAATAGGGCAAAGGTCAAATAGAATTGAATAATAAAATGCTATCACAGGGCTTGCATTAACGGCGTCCCTTACATGTAAGTGACGCAAAAAAAAATTGTAGGACGTAAAATTAAAAAATATTTCCGTTTTTGGGACGGAAAAAAAATTGAGTCAAAACTTTGAACATTTTTTGAAAATCTTGAAAATCTCAATACAGGTAGTTGATCATGTTTGACTTCTTTGAGGTGTATATTAAGATAAAAATATGTGAGATTTACAACTTTATTTTGAGTAAAAAAGAAAAAGAATGCAGAAAAACGAACTATTGTAATGGGCGATAATAGGTTATAAGTTTGCATGTGACATATTTTTCTCACTGAAAATCTGATATAAAACCTTCAAAATGAGTTCAATTGTACAAATGATGCATACTTACCTAGGTGAAGTAGTCTATTTGTGATTATATAACGTCAAAATGGTCTAATTTATGATATAAATCAGAGGATTCTGATCATGTAGAAAATGTAGTGATACACTAAATTACTGAGCGTCAGACAAATTCATACTAAAAAATGTTCTTATTTTTTCAAGCAGTTGTTCAGTGCAAACAGCAAGTATAAAGATAATCACAGTATAATAGTACTTACTATAACAGGCTGGAGGTTACATAACATAAGTGAATTGAATATAAAGAACATGTTTAAATCACAAGGCACGAATGGCAACATTTTGAAAACACATAAGACATGTAAGATCAAGTCATGCACATTCGAAAATAGCCCATTATAGCTAATTTAGCTTATATATTGGAGGACACACTTTTTTCGGTCGGGACTCACTTTTTAAAAAATTTTCCTTCATTGGGACTCACATTTTTCAGAGCCTAATGCAAGCGCTGGCTATCATAATTCAATAATTTATAATCATTACACAATAAACTTATAGCGCTACATTTATTAATACACTAAACATAGAAATGATAATTTGGATGCAGATTTTAGTAAACTTTTGTATGTTCTTGCACTGTTGAACTTAGTGAATAATTATGAATGAATTCAATTCAAAAGGTTAAAGATCTCAATATCAGTTAATACTGAAAAGTCATGACTTCGCTAATCATAAAAAATAAGCTTTAGACTCAATTTAGACATGATAGATTGAGATATACCTTATTTTAACAGTATATAGAAACATTAATCTTATTCAAATGTGTTTTTGTAGACTAATGACCTTTTGATTCTTAATCTGAAATAGGATTATGTTCATAAAAGTATATCATCATATTTCAATAAAACTGCATCATAAAAGTGCCACATTTGTGCCCTTGAATCTGGGGGTCAGTAATAGAAACTTCGTTAAATTATGAATTCGTAAATCAATTGTTGTAACCATGGATATAATGACATCACAGTATAGAGAACGGTGGATTTTACGAATTCTTCATCCTTGGTCCAATGGTATTTCACTTCTTTCCATGAATTGAGTAATAAATGAAGTCCTTTGAATGAATGATGCAAATTCTTAACTTTACAAGTTTCTGTTAATGACCCCCTGGTTAAATTAGAAGAATAGTACATTTTGAGGGAAATCATATGAAGTTAAGAATATTCTTAGGTGAGTTTCTATATTTTAGACCCATAATTAAAACTTGGATTTTGAAAAATATATGGGTCATATCAGGCACTTAAGGCAAAGCAAAAGACCAATTTGTAAAACCATTTTGTAAAAAGGTTACATTCAGGCATCTAGAGGGAGCAAGAAAAGAAGAATAACCTTGAATATTTCAAGTAAGACTTCTGGTATTTAGATAGGCTTTTAGATACCAATGTTGTATTAAATAGCTCATTAGTTTCTAAAAAACAGGGTAAGCTGAAGCCTAGATGAAAACCAGATGGATGTATAATTGGTATTTCTGTCAGACCCCTGATGGGCTCCCAGTAATTTCTGTCAATTTACAGTTTTTTAACTGCTTAGAGGTGCTGTCTGAGATGTCTGTTGTTGGGTAATATGAAAGTTAATTTATTTTTGCGGGGGGTAAATGTTGATTCCGTAAGTGAAGAATTCTGATTTTTGAAAGACCACTTATCAACATTTTTGAATTTTTTTGTCTTGTATGTATACAGATATGGATACTTAGACAGCATCCCTTATATCTCTGTGATCAAATACAGTAACAACTGTTTAAGTAGAATATACTTTGGATCACAAAAGTGTTAAAGTGCAGTAGAACATATATACAGTGAACACCTATGGAGCCACAGAGTTATGTTCACTATAGGTAGGTGTTCACTAAAGAGAGGTGATTATATACAGAATTCAGTGGAATATGTGCTGAGAAAGAGAAAGGTGTTCACTAGACACATGTGTTCACTAGAGAAGTGTTCACTTAGACAGGTTCTAGAAAGAATACATGTAGAAAGTGCAGTAGAACATATATACAGTGAACACCTATGGAGCCACAGAGTTATGTTCACTATAGGTAGGTGTTCACTAAAGAGAGGTGTTCAAAGACATATGTGTTCACTAGAGGTATTCACCTTTACAGGTTCTACTTTTTAAGATCATCTGCATTGATGGCAAGTGCAAATAAACAGATACATATACAGACTTCTCTCAGTTTATAAATGAGATGGGTGTATATATCAGATCTATACAAACATTGCACTGGTTGAAATCAATCTCACAAGTATTTTTGCACCCAGTCCCATGGGTTTCATAACAGCAGGCAACAGGCGATTTTCACAATTTTTTCACAAAATTGCCTGTTTCTAGGGACTTTTCAACGTTTCCATGTTAAATTTATGATTTCCATTAATTTTGCCTGTTGTTTTGATTTATTTAGCCTGTTGTGAGAAATTCTAGTGAAACCCCTGCAGTCCCCAATATATTTCCTTACCCTTTAGCAAATGAGGCATAGGTGCAGCTGTTTGGATACATAACTGAGAAAACAAACAGTAAATTAGAAACAAGATTTATCAGTATTGGTGTAAACAGCTTCTTGGAAGTCAAGTGGTCTTGAGTGGTCTTGAAGGAGATAACCGTCCATACTTCTTGTATAAAAAATATATCTGTCTATTTAGCTTATTCTGCATGAGTTCTCTCTAAAATTTGAAAGAACTGCCTGATTTTCTTGCATTTCTATATAATTTAGAGTGTTTACTACATCAATGTTTGCTTTATTTCTCTATCATGTTATTCCTTTCTCCTCTATTTTGCATTTTAAAAGTAACCACCTCAATATAGTACATATTCTACCTAAGACTCCATCTTGCTTGTAACAATAGAATCAAAGAGGATTTAATTCATTTTCCATGTCTCTCAATTGATTATAAAGAAAATTGAGAAAATTAACCCTTTATTCAATAAAGAAAAGTGGAATAGTCTTTTAACAAGTACAAGTACATTGATAGTACAAGAATGTGAAGACAAGACTCACTTTGTAGTTCATTTACTGAATTTTTCCCTTTACAAAAATCCCCTGTAGTTTTCTTTAACTTTGGAAAATAAGGTGGACAAGTGGAATCAGCAAGAAATGAAGCTAACAGACATGTAGCTAACACTTTAAATTGTACAGAAATGTCAGAAAATATGGCAGTATGTAGAGAGGAATTCGGAAAAGTATGAAAAAGGTATAGCTACCTTGATAAATCTTATATGGGATCAGAGATATTCATTTACCACACTTACCACAACCATGAGATGTAACTTATAGGCTAAACCCCTATGGGTATTTTCCTGATAATCGTGTTGTTTTTCTAACATTGATATAGCTGTATCTTTGTGATGTTTTGCAAATATCAAATAAACCATAGTTGGATTTAAGTAAATCAGATTGCAAATAAACCAGCCTTGCATTACTCCTCTTTAACACCTTTTCCTTTTCTCATTTTCATTGTTATTCAGAAGTGCAGCAAAATTTTGTAGAATTTGCGAGTTTTGGAGCATAATAATGCATTGAACGGTGTAACTTGTACATTTTAGAAGCTTATATTTCTTTTAAGATATTCCGATTTATTCAGTTAATCAGCATCAATTCGCTCCCAATAATCGAGAAAATTTATGTTTGTGAAAAGATACGAGAGAATACTAGCTGCAAGGCAAAATGCACAAGTTGCAAAACAAAATACAAGATGATGTTGCAAGGCAAATAAAATCCAAAATTAGTATAAAATCCAAAATTATTTGCAAGACAAAATCCAAAATTAGTTGCAAGACGAAATTCAAAATTAGTTGCAAGACAAAATCCAAGATAAGTTGCAAAAGAAAATACAAGATGAATAAGATATGATAGAACATAAGTTGCTAGACAACATTCATGATGATAACTTGCAAGACAAAATAAAAGATTAATGGCAAGATAACTTTCATCTTGACAAATATGGAATTTTATATTACTTAGATGTATCAGGGCTGTCATGACAATTTAAAGGCCTGATGCTGTTATAATTGAAAGGCCAGTTTGAAATCTATATCACTGGTATACTAATCATAGACATCAAATATGAGAAGTAATTATCAACGATTTATTAATTTCTCAGCTCAAGGATGTTATCTTTACACATAATGCAAATCGTAATGAGAAAGGAAAGGTCAAAATACTACATTTATTGGATGGTATGATAAAGTATTCATTTTAGATCTTAAACTACAGTATAATGGTATAGTACAGTATGTTTCTAAGTTCATCCCCACATATTTTTTTATTGTGTTTGTTTGATAGGGTGTACCCAGGAGGTAAGAGTATATTGTGTAAGACTATCAGGCCCATGGCCAGCTTTTGCCAAGGGGGTCCACCTTATAAAATCTAGGGGTTTGACCATTTTGGCCGTAATTCACTTGAAATGTACTCAGAATGGTGAAAAGCTGCATGATTTTAAAGAACTTTTGGCTAGGGAGGGGGGGAGTTCGCCAGCCTGAACTCCTCCCCCTGTCTACAGGCCTGTCTATCTCAACATCTCATAAACATTAACTGTCATATCAAGAGTTTGCAAAAGGAAAATTGCGAAAAATTTAGTTGGGGCGCTTATTTCAAGTTGATTGGTACTATTAATTACAATATTAATTAATTGCAATAGTTTTAGGCCATTGTGATGAACCTAGAGGTTTTCAAGGTCGAATATTAATCATTGGATTTGACATTTATTTAGTGTTTGATTCTAATTGATTCAGTTTGAAACCTTTCTGTTACTCATCACATTTTTCTAGCATTACCAATTATCGAAAATCTGGGATTTAATTGGCTAATTTCGTGACGATTATAATTTTTCACAATTTTGCCATATTGCGTTAAGTCTGTAACTTAATCGCATGTGAAAAATACCTGGAGTACAGTATCCTAAATACGTATTAATGAAACTCTCATTTAATATTTGGAAACACAAAGGCCATCAATTACATGCAAAGGGCATAATTTCCTTGACATACAGATCAGGATTATCCTCTTTATCCTCTAGCCCTGCTTTAACAGTAAATCTTATCATTTCACACAGAATTCCTAATTAAAAATTGACTTGTAGTCATTCCACAGATGTAAAGTCAGAATCATGTGAAATTGTAAACTCTCTTTCATCAAGCTCGTCAGAAATCTTATCATTTCTCACAGGATTCCTAATTAAAAATTAAAGCCTGGATGCAGTTATCTTCCATGAACATGGTCCAGTAAACATGTAACTGATGGTGTAAAGCTGCCAGTGTTCAAAATATAATGGTCATGTTTTGAAATGTAAAATAAAGTAGATTAGAAAGGAATTAGCAAGGAATAAAATATATAGTCATGTAGATAACACTTTAAATTGTGTGGAATTGCGAGAAAATGAGACACTTTATTCAAATTTTAGAGAGAAAAACAATGAAATATGAATGAGCAGATGGCTTCGAAAAATAAGGTTTGTTTAATATTGGTGAAATCATAAGAATTGGACTTAAATCCAAGCATTCAGATAAGTGAAAATAAATCTAATATTATGCTAAACAAAAGGTTGATGTCAATTGAATAAGTCAATGAGAAGGTAGATTTAAGAAGATTGATGAGTGAGTTGCTTTATCTGAAATCTTACTCTGTTAATCTCATTGTTTTGTAAATATTGGAAGATGTTATATATTGATGCTTCAGAAAAATCTTTGTAGAGGTGCTCACTAAAAGTGTGTCACTGTATGTAAAAGTCATTGACAGTGTGTATGCTATGAATAAGTGTATGCTGGAGCATGGGATGTAGTATTATGCTCCCCTTCTTTTTCATATAGAGGAGACCCTCTTTGGAATATACATATGTATATAACCCCCACCCACCCCTTCGTTCCTATAGAGGGGGGGGATTCTGCTTCTGTAAAGGCAAATTTTCTCATGGGAGGAGATAATAGTAGATACATGTATCTGAACCTAGTCACAATAAAAAAGTTACAAGCATCATGATAAATCATCTCTTCTTACTTTGCTATCATCTTAGCTTATATAGGGTTCTAAAATCAGAATGGGTCAGAAGTTAATAATTTGAAATTCATTACATTTTTAGCAATTTTTTTTACAAATTGCAACAATTTTACAACTTGCAGCTGTTTCACATTTCTTAAAGCCCCTAGCTGCTTCAGGACTGGGGAATCACTGCAACAAGGTTCACTGTATACCTCTTAGACCTATCAATATTTTATCAGATATTATAAACAGAATTTATATCATCCTTTATTTACCTGCAGTGTGAGATTAGATGTGGAATGTTTACATCAACAAAAGTTTGGCTTTTCTGAACATATGGTACATTCTGAGTATACTTTCACTTTTCTATTATCAGGAATACTGTTGCTTTTTGAAATAAATGTTTGTTATAATCCATGTGAAAACCTCTCTAATATGAACACATTTATATGTTGGGTTTGTTCTGTTTTGTATATTGCCAGTATTGCCCTTTGTGCATTCTGCTTACGTGGCCGATACAAAGGGGTCTTTTTCTCTTTACCATATTAACATACAATACATGGAATTTCAGTTGTCTAAGAATCTATTAATATAATTATCATCAAAATAAACAACTGGGTTGCTTGAACTTGATCCTATTTGCAAGAAATGACCTCCTATAACTTTATATCATATTCCAAACATGTACTTATTATCCATTTCTGATAAGAGAACAACTTCTTAAGTGTTTACAAATATTCATAAATAGTACAGTTATCTTTAGGCTTGTCTAGCATATAAATGTACAGACAAACATGAAGATGAAAATTTAATTTATATAATCAAAATTTTCTATAAAATTTTGTGCATCGAATATAGCATTAAATTGAGAATTTGAAGATTATAATTCTAACAGAAGTAGGTGTAAATAGAGCCTAAATAGATGAGAGAGAAAAATAAATAAGCTACGGTTATTCATTTAGCGACCCTGGATATTTCTGAAATACCAGAGAAAGGTCACAATAACAAATGTTGGATGATGGAAGAAAACTAAGAAATCTTAGAATTGAAACTCTAAAATCTCATTTAGCTGTTTCCTTTTTTCTTTTTATTATTTTTTTTTTTTATTAATGATTTTATTTCACTTATTGAAAACAATATAAACAATTACATATAAAAGCATACCAATCGCCATGTGGCATTACAGGTTGCTTTAAGTAAATTAAACATAGTTTTCATGTGGCTTTAGATATCACAAAACAGAAAGTAAGTAAAATATTGTAAATAAAATAGATAAACAATATAAGTTTTTATTTTATTTTATTTGGGTCCAGGAGGTTGAGAGATGCTATATGAGTCAAAGTTTTAACTTTAAATTCTAGTTGGGTGTATATAACACGTTCCAACAAAGTCAGTTACTATGTCAATGAGGGTATTTTGAGAATCTCGACAGAGGGTGTTTTCAAAAATAAGATATTCTAATTGGTCATTTTGATTTGTACATGTGTTTGTATCATAAAGTAGGTTATTTTGTCTCAGTGCAGCCAACATATCAATTCTTTCATTTATATGGCGTGGGCAAGATAGGAGAAAGTGTTTTGTACTTTCAGGGGATCCACAAGGACATTTGTTATCATTAACTCCTGTAAAATTGTGAGAGAAAAAGTGATCTTTTAACATGAAATCAACCCTTAGTCTATTGATGATTTTCTCCTTATTCCTTGAAAGTTTGAGCTTGGTTGTTGGGATAAAATTCATATTAGGAAGTATTAATGAACGAACAGCATTTTTGAAACTAGAAATGGTTGGTAAATCTCTTACAGGTTGGCTTAGGTTGTTCCATTGCTTTATAAGGTTTAGGACTGGTGCATTGAGAAATCTAGTTGTAACTTGAGTGGGTATTTTAAATGGTAAAGAGTGTCTTGTTGTCCTAGTGGCGGGGTTTTTATATATATCAAAAATATCAGAAATGTATTTAGCTACCATTTTTCTATTTATTTTGAACATTATTCGAAGATTTTTTTCTTTTCTTCTTTCACTCAGGGTCTTCCAGTTTAGGCACTGGAAAACTTTGGATGTGTTAGACCCATGGAGGACTCCAGCACATATAACACCTGCTTGATAGTGTAGTTTATCAAGTTTAGCTAGCAAAGCTAACGAGGCTGACCCATAAATTGCACTGCAATAGTCAAAGTTTGACGCTACATAGGAGTTATACATTGTTTCGAGGTGATTTGATTTAACACTGTTTGATAAGTACTTTAGTGGATTGAGCAATTTTTGAACTTTTTGGGAAAGATAATTGATGTGGTCTTCAAAGGTCAAATTTTCATCTAAAATAAATCCCAGATGTTTATGGGAGGTTTTACATGGAATAACTACCCCGTCAAAATAGAGCGGTGTTTTTTGAAGATTTTTGATCCGGTTTGAATGGAATATCACTTGTGCACTTTTGGACGGTTTAAATTTTAGAAACCATTTCTTTGACCATGAGCTAATTGTATTTAGATCATTTTGGATTTGCCCAACTTGGTCGTTAGATGGGTGAAAAAATGAATATAAAGATGTATCGTCAGCATAGATATAGGTTTCTGAGTCTAGATTGTCAGGAAGATCATTTATGTAGATTAGGAACATAAGGGGGCCTATTACAGATCCCTGAGGAACACCAGAGTTTATGAAATCATCATTAGAGAATTTTGACTTGTGATCATCGATTGAAACGCAAACTTTTCTATTTCTCAAGTAAGAATTACAAAGATCAGCTGTTTTACCATTTATTCCATAGGATTTCATTTTGTGAATCAGAAGTGAGTGCGGGACGGTATCAAACGCAGCCGAAATATCAAGATACACTGAGTTAATACAATTTCCTAGTTCCATTTGTTTATAAATATAATCCGTAATTGCTAAAAGTTGAAGTTCAGTGTTATGGCCAGGAAGGAACCCTGACTGAAACTTGTATAACAGGTCATTTTCAGAAAGGTGTTTCATAATTCTAGCATGCACTACTTTTTCAAAAATTTTGGAAAATGTGCTTAATAAAGTGATTGGCCTATAGTTTTCAACATAAGACCGATCAGATTTCTTGTAAATAGGAATAATATTTCCTAATTTCCAACAGTCAGGAAATTCAGCTTTTTGAAAAATAAAATTGAAAAGTGATGAAAGTTGGTTTGACAGAGTGGTTGATGCCATTTTCACCATTCTGTTATTGATTCCATCTAGCCCACAAGCTTTGTCACGTTCAAGAGACTGAATGATTTTATTAATTTCATCAGGTGTTGTTGAAATGTTTTCAATGTCTTGGTTGCAACGCTTTGGAAAATTGGGGAAAACAATTTCCCCATTTAACTCATCTTGATGATATTTAGTTGAGAAAAGGCCTAAGAAAAGATCAGCTTTTTCTGCATCAGATGTTGCATATAAGTTTGAAGTTTCACTTCTGAGGCATGGGAGGCAGTCATAAAATTTTTTGGAAAGAAATGAGTTCACAATATCCCAATATTGCTTACCCTTACATGTTGAGTCATTGAGTTGCTTAACTAGTTTTTCCTCGTGGTTGATTTTAGCTTCTTTTATTAGAGTTTTTACCCGCTCGGCTTGTTTGGCATAAGTTTCAAAATAGACCGGATCGTTGTTTAATTTAGACTTCCGAAAGAGCTTTTCTTTTTTCTTAATTTCATTTCTAATGTTTTTATTAATCCATGGCTGGTCATTTGCCCTGGTAGTAAAGGTTTTCTGTGGAATATTTTTGGAGAAAATATCATATATTTCATTTGTAAAATTTTCAGTAGTCAAATTTATATTTTCATTGTTATTAAAGAAAGTGTTGGTCAAATCAATGTTACTAATGTTTGAATTAATTTCATCTAGATCACCTTGGTCATAATTCCAGATTATCTTTTTAGTCAAATGTTTTTTATCTAGTTTAAGTGGAAGGGTACTCAAAATAGTTGAGTGATCGGTGTTTCCAACAGGGTCAGTAACTGATATTTCTTTAACAAGAAATGGTTTATTTGTAATTGAGAGATCAATACAAGTTCTTGAGTTCCTAGTAATTCTTGTTGGTTCTTTGACTAATTGTACCAGATTTAGGTCACTAAAAATAGCATCTAATTTTGTTCCTCTACAGTCCGTTATACCTTCATTCCACCATTTTTTGTTTTTACAGTTGAAATCTCCATTTATTGTTAAATAATCACATTTGAATTTAGAAGCAAGTTGCAGATTTTCTCTTATCTCATCAAAATAAATCGATTCTTGGACAGCATTCATGCTAGGGGACCGATAGTGCACCCCATATAAGACAGATGTGTTTTTATATTTAACATTAACCCACAGGCTATTAGCAGTGTTCAGTTCTGGCTTTGGAATACAGATAAGGTCATTTTTAACGTAGATCATAAGGCCCCTACCCCCTGGATGGTACAAGGGAGTGTGGTAATTTGGGATTATATACTTGTCAGAAATAGATTTTTGATTTAGATTTCCAGCTTCACACAAGCCAGCTACTGAGATGTTGGTTTGCCTTAATCTAAGTTTAAGTGTTTCAAACCTGGTACCTTCATTACTTCCAATACTGTTGATATTGGAGAAGAGAAATTTCATGTCACATTGAGCTGTCGTTTCAGGACCAGGATTTGTTTCAACATCACCAGCTTGTAGTAATAGGTGATTTAGGTCTGGAATATTCATGATTAGGTTAGTAATCAATATGAATAATACAAAAGTTTCACTAATTCCCTGCAACAGAGCTCTAAACTTAAGCAAAGAGACACATAGCTTTATGACCAGGATAATTACAATAAGTAATGAATAAAATAGAACAACCATAGCCAAAAATCTAGTAATTAGGAGACTGATGCTTGATATCAAATACGCAGTCTGATAAAGTTCAAGTAAGGAATCCATGTGAATGAAAATAATATACAGAAGGAGATACAAAAAGTTTAAATACTCATCAACTTTTACATTAAGTTTACCAGAACAGGCTGCAGTTCCCTTAAGTGGTAATTTGCAATCCCAGGTCATATTAAAGCATCCTATTCTTCCACGCCATGTATTAATGTCTATGGCCATGTTACCCTACACCACTTCTTGCTGCACTGGACTGAAATATAACAACCTTTTGAGTAAGCATGTACATGTATGTTGTGTGTTTTCGACCTTTTAAAAGTTTTATCAAAAATATGTAAATTATACACTCCTGGACCCAATCACCTCCATTATTAAGAGATATGCATGTATCAAGGCAGCTTTGCTGCAAATCTATACATGTATATAGTAAAATAAAATATACTATCAGAACATGTGAGTATGTGATTACTCGCATGAGTTTTGACTTTAGTTTGATTGGAGACTGAAAATAGTTAGTATATTGACTTGGCATAATTACAAGTACAGCATAGATCTATATCAACAGTGGGCATTTACATGTACAGTATCAGCAGAATGAACTTGGCAGATTTCATTATTTTATCTCAGAGCTACAGATAGATTGTCATAGTATAACAAACAGTTTATGTTGCAATGTAAGTGTTGGTTCAACAGTAATAAGTAAGAAAAAAAAAAATTTTCAATGCTATAGCCTACAAATTATATCTGCTGTACAGCATGTACGAATGCATCACTTGTGTACTAAACGTAATTAGGCTGAAGCTGTGAGTGCATGGTGGACATATACATATACAAAGGGGTTAATCACTGCAGATTACATTTAAAAAATATATACAATACAGAACAAACATTTGTGAGCAAGATTGATAAAGTAATATGTACAGAGTCAAAAGGTTCAAAGACCTCACTTGAGATAAAAATAGAAAATATCCATTAAACTTGGTGTTTCCAGAGCGTTATTCGCATTGTTTTGCGTAAAAATCAGTAAAAGAGTTGGAAGATCTTACCTTGCGATACTTGAGCAAGTTTGATATTACACAATTAACACATAGAATTGCGAACTAAGGTGTGAAAACTATAGAAATGAGCAAAAATTTGCACATGTGTTTTCGTGGCCATCTTGTATCTAGTTCTCTGAGGTCCGAAAGGTCACGTGATCATTGTAAACAAAGTTTTGAGATTTTTGCACGATGAGTATGCATTTCATATGCTGTTTTCACATCCTAAATCGCATTTAATCTTGATTTTTTGAGTAAGTGTTGGTTGTGACCAGGACAAATAATAATTTGACATATTGATTTCATGTTTGTAGCAGTGTGATGCATAGTTTAAGCATATGAAACTGTTGTGATTTTACCCGAACGATTTGGGAATTACACTAAGTCTATGTTCGTATTCTCCCTATGGAGACAATGAACAAACGTTAATTTCGTCGATTGTTCCTGAGGATGATATCATCAATGTTATCAGTAATGGCAAAAGAGTGGATATGTCCATTTGTGAGCTTACCAAAGACCTTGCCATTTGAGCTCCAAGCTTGGTCGATACCATCATGGCTGATAAGTTCTCTAAGTAGAATTCTATTTCTAGGGCTAAGATCATCGTACAGTTTAATTACAGTACCTTTAAGCTTGCTTTTATTAGCCATCACCTTGGATTTTACTTGTCGATCGAAGAATTTGGCGATCACCTGCCTGGGTCGTTCGGTCTGGTTTCTTCCTGGAAGTCTGTGTGCAATTTCGATGTCCTTAGGGGCGATCTTTACAGGGAGCTTTTCGTTCAGCGTGTCGACAACAATTTTGATACATTGCTCTACGGTTTCATCCTTTTTCTCAGGGATTCCATATAGTCTCATTGTATTTTTCCGACTGTATTGAGCGTTGTGGTTGGTTTCAACCTCAAGCTGTTTTATCTTGTTGGATAGCGTTGCTTGCCCCTCCTCCATCTTTTGTTGTAGGCTTTCGATTTTGGCATGAAGTTTCGTATTTTCTTCGCGGAGCTCGTTGTTGATACGTTCGAATGAACCGATGCGTTCATCAATGACTTTGGTCATGGATTTTTCAATAACCTGTTCTACATGGTCCAGCGTTAGAAATTCCTTACGCATTTGTGACATCATTTGGTCTGCATTTTTACGTAGGAGTTTGTCAATAAGATCAAGACTTACGGGTATCGTCAGATTTGGATCATTTATAGACTCTGCCTCCTCGGTTGGCATATTTGTACTTTCGGATTTTTCAGATACGATATCCCCAGTGGAGAGAGTGTCACAGAAGACTTCACTTTCAGATTTATCCATAGTTGTATTGATTGATTCATCTAGCTCCTTGCTAGGAAACCCGGCTTCTTTACGAGTACGTTTATTTGCATTGTCATTTCCGGTTGACGTTCCGCCATTTTCTGTCCCTGGTTTTTTTGAATCTTCAACCATTGTGAACTGAGTTATTGACTGTTGTTTAGTCGTCATGATGAGTCCAACGGTTTTCACAACTATTCATAGACAGTCCTAGACTTCAAATTCGCTGTAAATATCTCTAGCTATTGAATGTCCATAGAAAATATACAGAGCCTATTTATTACTCCATTATCGTGTTAGCGCCATCTATCTGTTTCAGCTGTTTCACATTTCTTAAAGCCCCTAGCTGCTTCAGGACTGGGGAATCACTGCAACAAGGTTCACTGTATACCTCTTAGACCTATCAATATTTTATCAGATATTATAAACAGAATTTATATCATCCTTTATTTACCTGCAGTGTGAGATTAGATGTGGAATGTTTACATCAACAAAAGTTTGGCTTTTCTGAACATATGGTACATTCTGAGTATACTTTCACTTTTCTATTATCAGGAATACTGTTGCTTTTTGAAATAAATGTTTGTTATAATCCATGTGAAAACCTCTCTAATATGAACACATTTATATGTTGGGTTTGTTCTGTTTTGTATATTGCCAGTATTGCCCTTTGTGCATTCTGCTTACGTGGCCGATACAAAGGGGTCTTTTTCTCTTTACCATATTAACATACAATACATGGAATTTCAGTTGTCTAAGAATCTATTAATATAATTATCATCAAAATAAACAACTGGGTTGCTTGAACTTGATCCTATTTGCAAGAAATGACCTCCTATAACTTTATATCATATTCCAAACATGTACTTATTATCCATTTCTGATAAGAGAACAACTTCTTAAGTGTTTACAAATATTCATAAATAGTACAGTTATCTTTAGGCTTGTCTAGCATATAAATGTACAGACAAACATGAAGATGAAAATTTAATTTATATAATCAAAATTTTCTATAAAATTTTGTGCATCGAATATAGCATTAAATTGAGAATTTGAAGATTATAATTCTAACAGAAGTAGGTGTAAATAGAGCCTAAATAGATGAGAGAGAAAAATAAATAAGCTACGGTTATTCATTTAGCGACCCTGGATATTTCTGAAATACCAGAGAAAGGTCACAATAACAAATGTTGGATGATGGAAGAAAACTAAGAAATCTTAGAATTGAAACTCTAAAATCTCATTTAGCTGTTTCCTTTTTTCTTTTTCAAAATTGAAACTTTAAATTCTTAGATATAAAGGTAATAAGGTAGACTTTATTTAGCATTTTTCCTTCTTTCCCTTTCTACTTGTTTATCTACTTCTCAGAATTGAAATTCCAAATTCCTAGATATCAAAATAATTAGGTAGACTTTATTCAGCTACATCTTTGAAAGTTTCTAATCAGTTTCATGCATATCACCAAATAATGGCTCAAATTGAAGTAAATGCTTTATTTATTACCAACAGTTTTCTGGAGACTGTGTACCAAACTGAACTGCCATGTTTAAATTTTTGTTGACAAATATATGGAAAAGAATATCTGAGTCATCAACTAGACCAATCATTGCAGACTAAGAATTCTTAGAAGATAACGCGGAAGAAAAATGGTATATTGAAGACAAAATATCATGCTCTTCTAATTATCAATTTACATATACGAGGGCCGTTCAATAAATTTGTATATAAATGGTGTTATTTTCAAGCTTAACAAGGAATTATACAGACACACACATCCGGTGGTCAGTGTCTGTAACAAATGACATGGCATCTAACAAATGGCTGCTGGTGATGTTTTGCATGTTAGTGCCTTGTTTATGATGTAAACTACTTATTCTAATCTTATTCTAATCACCTACACACATACCACAGATACATTTACTGATTATGCAGTGGATAACCTTCACATTTTTCCCCTGACCCTGAATATTATAACCGAAGCCAATCAATTTGTACAATATTCCAGAATTTTGAAAAAGAACAAAAAAACTTGTGTCGTAGAACAGTTTGGCTTTTAGTTATTGGCATTCCAGAAAGAACAATTAGGAAATTTGAGATTAGTACCGTGTGTACATGATATAATTATTCCATGGTTATGGGGTTGATGTCCTTGTAATAGATAAGCAAGTTGACCTTCTCAAGTCATATCACCTGTAAAGCCTGTAAATATTAGTTATTATAAAACTTCGAAGATCACCTCTAGATAATGTAATATTTATTTATTTCAGTTTATACATACTGTACGAGTATTCAGGTTATATGGACAAGATGGTCAATTCTTAGAAATATAAGTTATGCCTGTGTCACATTTGTTCCCATTTTCAATCTGGCAAATATGACTAAGCATTTAATATACAGACCCAAAATGGGCATAATAACGTTTAAAAGCAATTCCTGTCCATTCAAATTATTTGAATTTTTGTTCATTTTGTCAGATGTGAAATTTTTTGTTTGGGAATGTTTGTTGTGTTTTATCTTATCCTATTGTCTAGTCTCCCAGAGTTCTAAGTGGGAGAACTATTTCTTGAGATACCATTTGATATTTATAGTATTTAAATCAAGGCTGGTCCATAAATAACCTATAGTTATACTGTATTATTGCTGATCTATATTGTACTGTACTTCGCTCTGTTATATTGTACTGTACTTTGCTCTGTTTTATTGTACTGTACTTCGCTCTGTTTTATTCTACTGTATCATACTGTCCGTATTTGCTGCCCTAGGCTATTTGTACTGTACTTTACTGTACTGTATTATACTGACCTGCCTTATACTATTCTATACTGTACTATGTTGTACTGTTATTTATTGTACTTTATTCTAATGGTAATTTCTAACAATCTGATTGCATATATGATGTCAATATATCTTGCATTTACATGCCTTATCACTGGCGGATCTGGGGGGCAGCCCCAATTAGTAGACCTTTTTGGGTGTTACTTGGCCTATTAAGGCCTCAACTTTTAATTTTAGGCCAAATTGGCAAGAAAATGGATCCGCCCCAGCTTATGATATAGAATGATCATCATCTGTATTATATGTTGACATCTATATTTTGTATTGTTCTGTTCTGTTCTATTTTAGTTAACATTTGAAATGAATTAATTTATGGCATTATGATTTTCAAGAGTCCCTCTTTATCCAATATTAGACACGCCATGGGTTCTATACTGATTCATGTTTATAGATGTATAGATTCTGACTAAATCCCTCTGTCCAAAGTTGGATCAGTGTGGCCATGAAAGATTTCCAGATCACTTGATGGATTTCGGTGGATCAGTTATCAGTCTGACAATGTTTTTTATGATGTGTTTTGAGGCATAGGCTTAACTTACACAGAGATGGATAATCTAACATAAGGCCAGTAGGGAGATACCCTGAGTGTTATAGCTTAATTATAGATAAAGCTCTCTTTTAAGAAACAAATTGAAACTATTGAATATAAAGTTGTTGTCTTATGCTGGGCAGGTAAACTGCCTTATTGCCTGTTCTGGACTTGTTTGCATTTTTAAGTTTCCAGCATATTTTTTAAAGATTTTTCTAAGCTGATGCTTTCTTACATACATATACTGTACATGTAAGTTGACAGTCAATTACTGAATTTGATGGATTTATGTACTTAACCCCTGACTGAAATGTCTCCTTGTTCAGTCTTTTTTCCGCATATTTTCTATCATAATCAAATTGCAGTCAGTATTTTGTCATAAGTACATAACAAACTGTTGTGATTTAATGTTTCATATTGATTGATTTTTCACTGTGCCTTTTTGGATTGAATAAACTGGGAATTTTGGGGAATTTTATGCGAGGGTTATAGAGATGCCACTTACAAATTGCTATCTATAGTCAATGCACGATGCAGCAACAAGGTTTAGAAAGGTTTGTAGTTTGGCATCATTTCGTATGCTATTATTATTTGTTTTTTATTTATTTTTTATTTATTCTATTTGCTTAATAACACCTGTGTATAAACACCTTTAATTCTACATTTTTTGTAGTGCTTTCTGAGTGTTCATTTTAGGTCTGGTCATATTAAGTTCAGCTTTTGAACTTGTATGTGTTTGTTATATAGGTGTTCATATGAGAAGTGTTTATAGGGTGTTCATTAAAGTGTTTATTTTAAGTCTGGTTGTTATAGAAAGGTATTCATTAGAAACAAGTTATCTTAGTAAAGATTACATGTTCAATGATTATAGATTCTAGAGATTTCTTGAGACATATGGTTCATTTTCCAAGAAAGGGAATTCATTGGAAACAGGTGTTTATTCACTATCAGGGATAGATACTATCTATATCCATGTATCTAATTCCTGGGAATGATCTCGAAATTGGCAAATGGGTTTGTCTGTCTATCAGATACGTATCTCAAATGTTTTCAGAAAATGAAAACTGACTTTCATCTGAACTGATGCTATGGTCTATATCAACTATGGTCTATACTGATGGTTAACACCATCACTCCTGGGTCCTACTTTTTTTCTTTTTTGTAGAAATCTGCTTTTTGTTATCAAAATAAGGACTCGCCATGCAAACCTACATAATGGTGCCATTTATTCAATTGAATGACCAATGGAACAGGAATGAGGACTTGAATGGGGACCTGAATTGGTAGATTTATGTTCTAGTCTAACTGAAGTTCTATATTTTCACTTATCCCACGATTAATGTGTTATCTGTACAATAACAGCTATTGATATTTCTGATATTATTGAAATCGTGTGATATTTTCCAGAAAATCGTTTATCAAACTCATATGCGTGTGATATCGTTTATCTCACGCATATCCGTGTGATATCACATTTGCATTTCGCGCCACAATATTGTTGGAAATTAGGTCAGATAATTTATTCTCTTGTCATATTTCATTATATTTTATAATTAAAATGTGATTGTAATCATGGGATAAACCCAATATCACATAATTTCTCGTGATATCATTTTATCGCCTCTTAGATATCAAATATCAACACTCATTCGCTTCGCTCACTCGTGTTGATATTTGATATCAACTCGGCGATAAAAATGATATCACTCAAAATGATGTGATATTCTGTATTCATTATGTACCATTAATTATAAGGTATGGATACTGAACATTATAAGACATAGGTACTCAGTTTGAAATCCTAGAACAAATTTACCATTGTCTCATTTTCTATAGGGGATTTCAGGTCAAGGTATTATTTAATGTTACATAAATCCTGTGGAAATATCTCATCAAAGGCCATTTTCAATGATTGGCTAATAATAGACTGTAATATAGTATTTTGTTCATGTTATTGATCTCTCTTGTACAACAAACCATTGAAATAAATCACTGTCCTGAACACCATTGCTTTTACCCTGGTTCCAGGGTACAAATAACAGCCCTCTGACTAGAAGAGACAATTTGCAGTTTGAGGTTGATCTTAACCTCTTGAATACCCAGAGTGACGGATATATCCGTCACAAATGAAATAAGACTGGTGCCCAGAGGGACGAGAAAATCCGTCACAAAATTTTTCACAAAAATTGCTCTCATTTGAACAATTTTCATCCAATTTACACAAAAATTGTTTTAAAACGTGTAGAAATGATCTCTGTCGTCCAATTTTACTTAGCTGAGCATCTAAAGTTGTATAGGTATGTAATAAAATGTCAAAAGGTGGCAAAAAATGAAAAATTCTCTGGTTTCATGCCAATTTTAGAGCCTGGGATTCAAGAGGTTAATGGCTCCAAAAGGGGCTGTTATGGCGTTTCATTTAAATCTTGATCACCAATATTGTATGAAGGCTGTAAAAGGTGAGGCGGAAATTTCAAAACCATATATATTTGAGAGTGCCTACTGCGTCATTGTCACATGGAACCATAATTATTATTTTATAATATTAGGAACTGGATTGTTTGTATTTAGCCTGTTCAGTAGGATACCAACAAGACACAAATGAACTATTGTTCTTGCTTTTAGCACTTTATTTTTGAGTGAATCTATGTTATATTGCCAAGGACTTTTTAGTCCATCAGCCTTTAATAATGCTAACACCTGAGGCTAAAGAATTACATAAATCATGTTTTTAAGGTACTAAATGGAATAAGAATTAGTGAGGAATAGAATTGGCATGCAAGAAGTCAGTATTTTACTTTGAATTTCCACTATTTCTGATGCTTTACAGTGTTGATAAAATCAAATGTAGTTTTCACTGGATTTTACTAGAATTGAAAATCGCAGATTGTTAGCTTATTTATGCAGCTAATAAAGGGTTTTGATGAGAGAGTTTGACTGAATCAAGGCTTGATTAAATCTCTAAATTGAAGAGTTCAGACCAAGCCATGTCTGACAAAGTGTATCAGTAATAACATAGAAATTGAATAAAGCAGAGATGTGTATATACCTAACATGGGCTGTCTGGATCATTGCAAAACCATTTTCTAATTCGCTAAGTAAGACACCGTAAATGATCGTAAATGATTCTGTATCAATAGATGTTTAGTGTAGTATCCTATAAAGCGTTCTATATTGTGCCGTTAGCTTCTAACGTAATTGGTAAAATATTAGAGGATTGGATTCATTGGCGCTCACTTTGTTATGGTTAGGCCAATCAAATAAAGGTACGATATTAAGGGTAAGTAACATACTAATTCATCTTGATGGTCATATTTTGAAATTCAAATTAGGCAACAAAAAAGAGGAATTAACAAGGAATAAAGTATTTAGACGTGTAGTTAATACTTTAGATTATACAGAAATCTAAGAAAATGATGTGCTTTATTCAAATTTAAGAGAGAAACGAGTAGAATACTGATGAAGTCAGAATCAGGTTTGAGTGATATTTTCTTCTCATAATATCTTTTAATAATCTGTAAGGACAAAAATTGAGTTATCTTTTAATGAGGAACTGTCAGATTGTGACATTATCGAATATTAAGACTACATCATAGAGACAAAATGGTGATATTGTCCTAAAACGTTATTGTTCTCATAGAAATAGACTTATCCTAAAAGATTCTAACAATTTATCATTGAGACCATTAAGAAGCAACGATAACAGTTGAGATGTGGAATAAGTATGTTATTTGGATTAGTAGCATAGAGTGACCATTGTCTATTAAAGAGGATATTCCTTCAATATATTTTAATATGGATATACTGGATATGATAGAGATACTGTGGCATTACCGTTTGATCAGCTCAAGGAAAAGACTTCATTTTATTTGAATTGAAGAAAATAGTTTACAATTGTAAGTGTTTTTTATGTCAGGGCCTAGAATGATTGATTGGGCCATCATCCTACTGTCATAGTTCTTGCCTATAGGGATATTAACTAAAATGTAAAAAATCACAGAGGTCACGTATATTTCACACAATCTATCTAAAATTTAAATGATCTGCCTAATTTTTACGCATTTCTAAACAATTTAGAGAGTTAGCTTTGTGGCTGTTAAGTTTATTTGTTGTAATTATTGTTTTATTTTTCATGTGTTTTGTGTTTTAAGTCATGGCTTAAAGAAATTTTATTTACAGTCTCATTGAGTGCATTGACATATATCAGATACCTTGATTGATACTCAGGTCAACCACATACTTGTGCATATATACTATATATTTTTTTTACATGCAGGCCTTTAGTCAGGGGTGGGGGTTTGACCAAATGATTTTCAAAATCATGCAGTTTTTCACCATTTTGAGCACTTTTTTGATTTTTGAAAAAAATTGTTAAATATGAACTCCCATTGAATTTCTTTTCAAAAACACCCCCCCCCCCCCTGGAAAAAGCTGGTTACAGGCCTTATATGTGCACATAAAAAACTACATTCCAGCCTTATACATGACATACATGTAGCTGATAATGTACATCAAAATGGTTTTGAGATGATGTTCACCAAATTCAGGCTTCCCTTCTGGCTGAACAATTTCTAAGAATTGAAATTGATTGAACATGGAATTTCTAGGATTCAACCTTGTCAGTCGTCTTAGTAATTTGTGTATGTTGTTAATTTTCATTATCCGTGTTAATTTACATTTTTACAAAATTACTCATGTATATTCCATAGTTAAGAGACATGCAGCAAAATACTTCCTGGTTGCAGGTACATGTATCTATATTCATGTGCCATCATCATCAATTATGTTACCAAGGATTTTGATCTATGGCTCTAACACCATCCAACTATTTCTGTTTTGGTTTTCTGCTTGGAAAAATAGATCACATTCAGCCAAAAAATCTTAATTCTAAAATACATGATCTAAACATGACTATGAAATCACTCCCTGAGTTTTTAATCAACACCAAGTCTTGACACCTCAATAAAAAGGAAATACATATTCATTCAAAAAGACACTCCTCGAAACACCCGTATCACCTCTCCACGTTATATAAAGGTTACACCATTCTGTTCGATATAAAAAAAACAATTCTTGAAACAAAACTCTCAACAACAGTGTACTACCCTAATTTTTCCTTTTTGGTAAAAATATCTCAATGTTCCATCTTTTTGACAGATCGAGTGTTAATAAACTGCCAACAGGGTAACATATAACTTTTTCAAAATGTTGATTTGGTGTGGCACCATTTGCTATAATCTAAATGAAACCTAAGTGCTATTTTTCAGAATGTAGCATAAATCACTAGAAGTCAGTGCAAACGGGTATTGCTATACTATCCGCTAAAACTAATCAGCTTTTGTGAAATAGTTTTCATGTTGTTATTTATCAGATTGTATCATGCAACATTTCACTAACGACACCAATACTGAAGATTTATCCTAAGGGAAACATTTAATGAGCTTCTAATGACAAAAAAATGTTTTTACATGTTTAAGGATCTGACTGTTTTCAATTAGGTATTGGTTATATGGAACGGACTGATGTAAAAAATTGCTCTCAAATGATGTGTTCAATGCTAACATGTTGTTTGAAACTTCTAAAGTATATTTCCCTGCATGCAGAGTCCAGTTATAAACCACCCTCTGCATCGTACATAGTATAGACTATATTACTGTTTAGTAGCCCTGCCCTTAAACTTAGTGAGATCATAGATTTATTGTAGACTGAAAGAGCGAAGATGAAGCTTTCTTTTAAGATGCAATGTTGAATATAAAGGGTGAAAGAATATCTTCAATTGTTAAAGAATTTGTACAGTAAACTTATCTAAATTTAACACTTTTGGCATAGGTTGGGATATTTGGGGTTTGTTTTCGTGTGACTGGTTGATATTTTCTTTTCTTATTATTACTATGTTTTGAAGCACTCCTTGATTTTTCCCATTGTAAATTTTTTGTTGACAAGGCCTAATATCATGCCCGGTGATCGTGAAAATGGGACGGAGGGGGGGAGCAGGCAATATCCGCTAGAAAATTCAACAAATCTGGTAAAATCATTTTTTCAAGACAGAGTTTACGATTGTATTGCAAATTGAATAAGCGCACGGTATGATAAAATATGTTAGGTATTCTAGGATTATTTTTCAACCGATACTCTTTTAAGATATAAGATCTATTAAAAAAGGCGCAACGCAACCAACGTGCAAAAGTCAAAGTTTTTGCTATAAATCAAGCAACAATGGACTACACGACCTGTAATAAATACTTGTAAGTGATGTTATCATAACTAAATTAATGTCATTGCTGAATTTATAAAATAAGTTTCCATACGTAAAATAAAAAATAATCGAAAATAATTAAAATGGGACGGAGGGGGGGAGGGGACAGAGGGGGGAGTAACAATTCTATAAAGTGAAACAACTTCACACGAATTCTTGTATTTGAAAAATGAACTCATTAACTTAGTAAGAAACTGGATGATATACCCCTGGAGACTGAAAAATGGGGACATTTGGAGTAAAAGGACTTAACCTTTAGCGTGCTGCCGGCGGACTCGTCCGCCGAGACTAAAATGTCTCTCACAACTGCCGGCGGACCCGTACGCCCGATTTCAAACTTTTAAAAACTTTACTTTTTCGCGCCATTTGTATTGTCCAATTAGATTGCCCGATTTATTCAGTGCCTAACATGACTTCCTGTTGACCTAGAAATGGCGATATTTCGAAAAATAATTCTCAATTCAACAATTTAAACAGTGTTTTAGTCGTTTTTAGTGAACGAATCGTACAAAATGGTGGACAAATACGATCACAACGAAAATGTGGAGGAAATAGATTACGATTTCGAGCTCTTTAGGCTCTTGGAAGCCGATAACGGTCATCGAAAATAGAAATTAGAATGTTTTCTGAATTGAAAAATTGAACATTCGATCGCTGCAAATTCAGATTTGGATTCTGACCAGACGAAGAGGCGGAGCGGCGGATTCCGGAGGAGTATTCATGGTATATTTATGCCCAGTCGTGTTAATGTACGAAAAAATTCATGAGAACATTTTTTTCATGAGCCAGGCCACTGTATCTTCCCTTTGTGAAAATTTTATCCAGATTCATTCAGTAGTTATTGAGATATTAATTATTTAGTCCAGGCATATCATTTTTTGCACTCTTTGAAAAATAAGCCAGTTGCGTGGGATATATTTGCTGAAATAAGGCAGCATGGTAAAGGTTAAAGTCGCGAAACATCTCTAATCATGTCTTATATACATATTGCTCCCCCCCTCCGTCCCCTCCCCCCCTCCGTCCCAAATTCATTATTTTCGATTATTTTTTATTTCACATATGGAAACTTATTTTATAAATTCAGCAATGACATTAATTTAGTTATGATAACATCACTTACAAGTATTTATTACAGGTCGTCCAGACCATTGTTGCTTGATTTATAGCAAAAACGTTGATTTGTGCCTGTTGATGGCCTTGCGCCTTTTTTAATAGATCTCATACCTTAGATGCGTATCGTTTCAGAAAAAATCCCAGAAAACCTAACATATTCTACCATACCGTGCGCCTATCCATTTAGCAATTCAATAGTAAACTTTTTCTTGAAAAAATAAATCTTCCAGATTTGTTGAATTTCCTAGCAGAAATTGCCTGCTCCCCCCCTCCGTCCCATATTCACGATCACCGGGCGTGAATATGTAAGATGAACTAGCATTCTGGCGATCATTATTCCCAAATGTGTTTGCAGTAGAATTATAAGGACACTTCTTGAATCCATTTTCATTTGCGACTTGAGCTTATTCACATTGAAAGTGTTCACTTTAATTAACAATTTTTATAACATGGGGGTCATTAACTGAAACTTCGTAAAGTTACAAAATCGTAAATCAATTGTTGTAACCATGGATATAATGACGTCACAGTTAGAGAACAATGGACTTTACGAAATCTTAACTTTAAGAAGGTTCTGTTAATGGGCCCATGTTCAATGACTAATCCTCTGTCAAAGGGTATTTCATTTTATTGCATTTCCCATGATCTGGGACTGTGACGCCTTATCTTGAAGGATGGCTCATTGATACAATTGACATTTTCAAATTCAGAACTTTAGACCTTATTGACCATTTACATGGCTGTCTCTCCCTCTAACTATTGAATAATGTAGAAATATTGATTTTGAATCATCACACATAAATGTCTTGTTAATTCAACTGGGTGTCGTCCATTAATTGAACCAACAAGAATTTTGCATGTGGTTTTCGCCACTCCTTAAAGGTTTTCATGTTAAAAATAAGGTGTGAGAATGTTGTCCTTATAGAAGATTACAGATTTTGAAATATCAAGGCAATTGAATTTATTCATAATCTTCCATCATTCCCCATTTCTATATATAAAAACACATATTAAAAATGTTCAACTTTTGATTTCATTTTCTGTTTTCATTAACAAATTGTATCTGCGGGTATTTAGATGTATTGATGGTTATTCAAGCATATTTATGAGTATCTGGTGTTAGTATCATTTTAGTTTATTGAATTCAGTATGTAGATATGTTGGAAGGTAATTTTTATTTATTACAGCAGGGGCAACTACATGGAGGTATTATATGAGATTATGTGTATTTATCATATTGGGACATTTACTTATCATTCCAAATGAATTATTATTTGCAACTCTGCATGTCAACGTCTAGTATATAGATGAAACTCTCGTTTAAAGAGGCAAAAACAAGGCATATTTTAGAAAGGGTAGCTATTAGCAATTAACTATCTGACATTGGGCTTTAAAACCATATGGAAGCCAAAACACAAAGGGCATGTACTGGTAAAATATTGGCTATCTTGAGTGAAAGCCTTGAGTATATGTAGACGAAACTTCCTTTTAAAAAAGCAAAAACAAAGTATTAGAAAGGGTAACCATTTGCAATTTACTATCTAAACATTGAGCTATAAAACCATATGGTAGCCAAAACATTAATTTATACCTGTTGTGGTAATATATACCTAGGTATATCATTAATCTGCTGGTTACCTGTACTGGAAAAGGTATTCATATATAGCTAGGTAAGATCTATCAAATTACAGCCAATCAGAAGACAGTATGGTATTTTCTCTAATGAGCACATAGTGCAGTTTACATTTTTTAAATTTAAATGGGGTTCGGAGGTCAGTGTTTGGCATTTGGTGGTCGGTGGAAACATTTTGCATGTTAATGCCTTGTTTTATCAAGCTATTTCGCTATTTCATTGCGTCAGTAGAACGGCAAAAATAAGAAATTGGGAGACCATTGTGCAATAATATATGGAAAAGTATATTCATAATGTACATGAATGACATTTGTATATTTCAGATTTTTTAGTTTTTTGTGCAATAAGCCTTTGTTGTCTTGTAATTTGTAGAATTTCAGCCATGTTAATCTTATTGAAAATAACATGGCAGAGAAGCATCCAAATATAAGAGGCCACACACTTTATAAGCCAAACTAGAAGCAATCCAAGATATACAAATGTCATTCATGTACAATAGGAATATATTTTTCCATGTATTATTGCAAAATGATATTTTGATTTCTTATCTTTTATTTACTGACGCAGTTAAACAGTAGTATTATAGACTCTGTATGAGAGTAACCAGTGTAGATGTTTTAGACTGTGATAAAATAAGCTGCAATACAATGCAGTATGGTTACGAAGCACCAGGCCTGGTACTAAAGAAAACTACATTTGACATTTATTATCTCAAACTATGGAGAATTTAGTAGAATGCAATTTATAAATCTAAAACAATGGTTCAATTTGGAGAATCTAGTTGATTACTTTGATCAATGACGAACAATGGAATGAGAATAAAACAAATTTGTTCAATTCCATTAGTTGTAATTTAAGAGACAATATCAAAAGAGCAAAAACCAAATTGAATCATTTCTTATTTAATCATCTAATATATGAGCCTCAACACAGGAAAACTGGTTTTATGACAGAAAATATAATTGTGCTACAGAGGCTAAAATATACCCAAGATTAAAATGAAAATTTGTTAAATTCAAATCCTTCTTTTTGTTTATATCTACAAGGAAAAATTGTTAAAGACAAAAGCCATGACTCACTTGAAAGGTCTCTTTGTGCTTTATAAGATAAACAATAATCAAAATATTGAAGAATCTGTGATAAGACCCCCTTTCCTGTGCCCTGGCTCATAATATATTTTTTCCTTATTCATTTTATTTGATATTATAATTTCATTGTTGATATTGTATTATATAAAGTACTCTTTGTAAAAGTGCTATATACAGACATTACTCTTGGAGTAAGAAACGGTCCTTTGATGTATTATCCTGTATCCATTCAGAATATGTTGTCAGAAAATCACTGTTTATTTGATTTTCCACATTAAATATTTGGCATTCATTTCACATTTAAACTCCTATAAGATGCCATGAAAACTACATTTGAGATTATTGAGATGGTATTAGCATCAAATTGTGAATCACTTTAGTCAGAGGGATTGGTTATTAGCTAGGTATTCAGGGTAAAATATTAACCTAAACCCCTCTCATCTCGCTTATGCCTCATATCTACGGGGTCTGTATCTTGCCAAAGTCGTAAGAAATATGCAGCGTAAAATATAAGGATAAGCAGTGTAATATAGATTTTCTATCTCGATTTTGTGAAGCTACGGCCACCAGAGAGCAAATGTGACTGAGGCTTATTAGACAAACATTGGAATACGAGGGAGTCTCCATAGGATTTTTTCTCAAATAGGTGTAGAATTCTCATTTTCACAATTTAGACCTAAATTGCTCAAAATATGTTCATTTTCATGATTTTTCTCATTTTCAAGTGGGTGCAAACGGCGTTTCAGATGGGTGGAAGTCTGTTTTTAAAATCTCAAGTGGGTGCTGCGCCCACTTGCTTTAATGCTGGGGAGATCACCGAGGGGTATGGTTTACCTGATGCTGTTGTCTGATCTCCATAAATATCGGGGCAAGATTAGATGTTTTGTTAAGTCAAGTATGGCTGTCAGTTACGGAAGTGTTATAATGCTTGTCATTTACGGAAGTATTTATGTATTGCCGGATCTGGAAATACGAGGGTTCAAAGTGACACAACTTGCTCCTTTACTTTGATTAATTTTCTCTTCATGTAATGTTTTGTTGTAAATTAGTTATTGTTCAGAGAGGTCTGATATATTGTTGTGTCTCAACTTTGTAAGATCATTCAGTGTTTACTCATTGTGACCAGTTTGTATCCAAACTCTCACTTTTCTTACTACTGTATACTTACCCTTTCAAAGGTTTGACTTAATTAATTGTCTCTAGGAGAGAGCCTCGCCACTCTATAAGAAATAATCCTTTCATACATCCTTCCTAAGAAAGCTTCATGATATACAAGACAATTTTTGACTATGTATTCAGTGTTCTCCCCCAGATTTTTTCTCAAGTATGTGCAAAATTCTCATTTTCACAATTCAGTCCAAAATTGGTCAAAATATGCCCATTTTACATAATTTTTCTCATTTTCAAGTACTGTAGGTGCAAATGAAATATCGGGTGGTTGCAAGCTTGTTTTTAAAATCTCAGGTGGGTGCTATGCCCACTTGCTTTAATGCTGGGGAAATCACTGATATTCATAGACGATATATTTATGTGTCCTCCTCAGAGTATATAATTTTACTGCTAGCTTCTATTGATATCAGGGTATCACTACACATTGCCCAGTCTTTTATGAGAAAGTGAATGGAGGGAATAACAGGGGCTTGATACGAGGCTTATATGTGCATCTCTCCCATCTAGTGACTTGAGAATTAGATATTGCATAACGAAAATTTGATATCAATTCTTTAGTTGATAATTCAATTATCTACATCTACTTTGTTTTCTTCAGGAGAATATAATCAGAATCAAATTATCAATATATATTACAGTATTATCTTTCTTAGATATAACCATATTACACTTTCTGAGAAAACAGATAATCACAGAATAGACTGAAATAATGTTTTTATTCTCAGATTTCTTTTTTCATTTTCTCTTTTTAGTGAATTTCCATCAATTAATCATTCAATGTAAAGGTTGACATTAGGTTAATGGGAATTGATTATTTATTGAAACCTACCTGTAGATACAGTTTTTGCATTAAGAATTTAAGAGGTAGAAAGATCTACCCTTGAAATGTTTTATTAAAAGAGGTTAGAAACTGAAAAATTGGGCATGAATTGAATTACCCCCCCCATCCCTTTTCTGTTAGATGATATGTTTACTTTGTAATCCCCTTTAGTTATTCTCAACAAGGTTCTGAATCCTATTTTTTAATGTCTCAATATTCTATCCTTGTGACATGGTGCAGGAATTTTTCAACGATCAACTTTATATGTCATTTCAAATTTTCAGCAGGGTAACATGCTATTCTCAGATTTTCAAGAAGGTGACATGTAATTCTCAGATTTTCAATAGGTTGACATGCAATTCTCAGTTTTTCAATAAGGTGACATGCAATTCTCAGATTTTCAAGAAGGTGATATTCCATTTTCAAATTTTGATAGGGTGACATACAATTCTCAGACTTTCAATAAGGTGTCATGCAATTCTCAGATTTTCAATAAGGTGACATGCAATTCTCAGATTTTCAAGAAGGTGATATTCCATTTTCAAATTTTGATAGGGTGACATACAATTCTCAGACTTTCAATAAGGTGACATGCAATTCTCAGATTTTCAATAAGGTGACATACAATTCTCAGTTTTTCAATAAGGTGACATGCAATTCTCCGATTTTCAAGAAGGTGATATGCCATTTTCAAATTTCGATAGGGTGACATGTAATTCTCAGATTTTCAATAAGGTGACATGCTATTCTCAGATTTCCAAGGTGACACGTAATTCTCAGATTCTCAATAGGTTGACATGCAATTCTCAAATTTTCAGTAATTCGACATGCAATTCTCAGATTTTCAAGAAGGTGATATGCCATTTTCAAATTTCGATAGGATGACATGCAATTCTCAGATTTTCAATAAGGTGACATGCAATTCTCAGATTTTCAATAAGGTGACATGTAATTCTCAGATTTTCAATAGGTTGACATGCAATTCTCAGTTTTTCAATAAGGTGACATGCAATTCTCAGATTTTCAAGAAGGTGATATGCCATATTCAAATTTTGATAGGGTAACATGCAATTCTCAGATTTTCAATAGGTTGACATGCAATTCTCAGATTTTCAATAAGGTGACATGTAATTCTCAGATTTTCAATAAAGTGACATGCAATTCTCAGATTTTCAATAAGGTGACATGCTATTCTCAGATTTCCAAGAAGGTAACATGTAATTCTCAGATTTTCAATAGGTTGACATGCAATTCTCAGTTTTTCAATAAGGTGACATGCAATTCTCAGATTTTCAAGAAGGTGATATGCCATTTTCAAATTTCGATAGGGTGAGTATGCAATTCTCAGATTTTCAATAAGGTAACATGCAATTCTCAGATTTTCAATAAGGTGACATGTAATTCTCAGATTTTCAATAAGGTGACAAGCAATTCTCAGATTTTCAATAAGGTGACATGCAATTTTCAGATTTTCAATAGGTTGACATGCAATTCTCAGATTTTCAATAGGTCGACATGCAATTTTCAGATTTTCAATAAGGTGACATGCAATTCTCAGATTTTCAATAAGGTAACATGCAATTCTCAGATTTTCAATATGTTGACATGCAATTCCTAGATTTTCAATAGGGTAGTGGGTTGCTATGATTGCTCAAGGGTGATCACTAGGTAGAAATAGGTTAATTTTACCTTTAAGTGTTTATTTACATGTGTCACTTGTATTATATTTTTAGTTTCAGGTTGAAGTCCTTAGAGAGTGAAAAAATAGATTGATTTAGTCAGAAAATTTGTAACTGGCATGCCTTTTGGCTTATTTTGATAAATAATATAATAGAGAAGCAGTAGAGATCATCTGTACTATAATTGTGAGTCATTAACTTTACCTTGCATTGACTTACCCTTGAAATGTTTTGACATAAACCTCAATAGAAACTCTTTAGATAAGAAGTTATTCTTTCATCTCAACTTTCCATTTAGAATACTCAGAATCTACCATACGATAAAACATCCAAGGACGACACCGTCATTTCATATTTCAAGAGCTTATCAGCATCAATTTAATCCAAATTATTATCTATCCCTCCTCAGAGGCTAGGAGTTTACTGCTAGCTTCTGGGTTTCAGGGTACCTTACTTTAAAGGTCAGTCCTGGTCAGTTGTAATATATTGTTGATTGGACAAGTCAGACACAGACACTTATGTAAGATTAAGTAACAAGCATTAAGGGAGTCATTATTGGGGAGTCTCAATTAATTAAATTGATTAAGTACCATACAATATACTTTACGGCAGTTATTGGGTAAATGGTCTATTGAATGCCCATGGTAGCACTGGAAAAACAGAGACTTTCCATGAATTGCTCTGGTACAAGACTAGACTGAGTAAAATTGAAGGATGTTATGCCTGCAAGTCTACATAAACAACACTACCTCAAACTTGTAGAATTATAGCCAATAATTGTTTGAATATAAGTTAGTATGTTGAATCAATAAACACACTTAAGGATGTATTTTGAAGAGTCTCCTTTCAGTCTTCCCTTTTCCCTTATCTAATCAATAGTATAGACAGTTTTGTATTCATAACCTCCTTAGCTGTTAACCTGGGGGCTATAAACAGAAACTCCATAGAATTAGGAATTTGTAAAGTTCATTGTTCTACAACTTTTCTGTTAATGACCTCCTGGCTAGTCAGGAGAGCCATGCTAGATTGAGGCTGCATTTTTGCCAGGCCTTTTTAAAAAATGACAGCATTGCTTTGTTATTATGTCACCACCAGAAGTAGTAACATATTAATGGTTATAGTTTTCAACCTTTTTGTGGAAGGTATTCAAAGGTTTGCATTTGGCAGTTGGTGTTTAGTATCTGCAACAAATGGCAGGTAGTGACATTTTGCGTAGTAGTAAGCAAGCTACTATGGAGGTCTGCTTTGTAAACTCAAACACTAAATTGGTCATGTCGTTCTATGTTAAAAAGAGACAAATTAGCAAGGGATTTATATTGATTGTACAGTATATAAAACATTTACGTGTGCTCTTTTGGATTATTATAGACGTGCTGTGAATACGCTATCTATATTGCTCCCAGGATATACCCTGTTTCCTGATTGGCTACTATGCTACTCTCTGACATCTGACTGATTTAAGGTTTTGATTGCAGAATACGATTTCAACAATCTGAATCATTGATATCATGAAAATTTATTAGAGTTTGAATTGAAAAGTCATTTGTTGTTGAAAGAATACAGATGGAATCTAAGTCTAGCAAAGAGGATCTTTTTTCTGGACATTTTGAGATTACTTATATTGTTACCAGGCATTTTTGAAAAATGACAGCATTACTTTTTTATTATGTCACCACCAGAAGTGGTAACATAATGTTATAGTTTTCAACCTTTTTATGGATGGTATTCAAAGGTTTGCATTCAGCAGTTGGTGTTCAGTATCTGCAACAAATGGCAGGTAGTGACATTTTGCATGTTAATGCCTTGTTGTTACTTGTTGTTCATATACATGTACTGTACTCCCATCTTGTTTTCATGATGAGCCATGTCATGTTATTTTTCTCAGTTGTTAAAGAGGTGATAAATATCAGAAATTATCTTATATCTCCTATCCCTTTGATGACGCTTACCTTGCTGATGGCTGATGGTTTTCTGACCCTCCTCCTATGATACTTAATATTACCCTGAATGTTAGAGTACATACTCGTGTATAGGCTCTGAATAAGAAAGATGAATATACAGTTTTGATGCCAATATGACTACAAAAGTAGAGGTCATTGACCTTCAATTAGAGTTTCATTATGAAATAATAACAGGTACTTATGGATCTGAATTTTGATTGATAATTTTTTGATAGGGTTTGAAATCTATATCAAATTATTATCCCTTACTGAAAGAGTATAGATGAAGCTCTCTTTTAAGAATCAAACTATTGAAACTTTATACAGGGGAATGGGGGTAAATTGATTTCTCATAAAGGTGCTGAATTGTTATGACTTATTTATCCAGATATATTGATCTGAGCCAGCTGAATCTTAACATGATAGTTCTACTTGGATATCGTATACTAATTCACAGGTGGAAAATCAGAGTCTCCCACTGATGAAATTTCATGGTGGTTATATTTTGAAATATGGAAAAGAGTGGAAATGTGTGGAATTAACAAGGAATAATATAAACAGGTGTGTAGTTAGTGCATAAAATTGTATAGAACTATTAAGAAATCTGGGCAGTTCATACAGATTTTTGGAGATAATAGGATTTGATTTAAGCTAACATTTTTCGGATTTACTAAAGAGAGGTTTGGATTATTTTTTAACATCAGTTAGAAAAACATCTCAGTTGTATAAGCTTACAATGATACTTGTCTGAAGAGAGAATCCTCCAGAATACTGGAGCCAGCAAAGCTTCAATGTGTATACAGACAGATAGATTGCAAGTATTTTGATTGAGGTAGGTAGTGCTACTATGATTAGGATATTCGTGCAAAATTAAGGAAGGCAAAGGTGGTTTACTTTTGACTTTGTTTGCACCTAGGTTATTGTGCAAGCCCACTTTGTGAAATGTTTTGCAGATTATTGATTCCCAACATGTGACAGTTATATTGGACCTTGGATGAAACTTGCACCCCTTGCACCCAGTTTAGTTTAGAAATTCAGTGCATTAGGATATCATGAAGTTCTAAACATTTCTTCAGCATGTTTTGTTAGCAAGTTAGAGAAAATATTCAACATAAAACATAATCACGTATAATTTTTCAGTTCTATTGTAAATTCAACTGTTGTTAAAACTTGTTTAATAGAAGGAGCCTTTCGAAAAAGGTTTCAGTAACCTACTAACATGTCATTTTTATAAGTAGTCTGCTGGTTAACTTGTCATGTTTTTGATATTAAACGCCAAACTTTAGACTTTGGTAAATTGACAAAATTGTACATAGAAATCCTCGTGTCAATATATAAAGCTCATAGTGTTTGAATCAAAACATTTTAGTGTACAGAAAAATCTTTTTAATGTAAGCTTTGTTCTAAATCATTTTTTGTTTAGTTTCAGGAAAAAATGGTGTGAGGTTGAAAAAGAGGCTGGATATATCAGAGTGAGGCTCTGCAGACAGCCTAAAGATGTCTCTGAAACTCAAACTAGCCGAGCATACTGAGCTCGTCGCTGAGATGCCATTGGTTGAAAAAATGACTCAACATGAACGTCTCAAACATGCGAGGAAACGTCGCTCGCAACAAATGCGACGTTGGGCAAACTATGATAAACTTATGGATAGAGAATCTAAGAAGAGGAAAAATGCAAACAATAATTCCACAAAAAATTCTCGTCCTAAAAAACGAACCACTAGGCTTAAGTTTGTAAACAGCATCAAGTTACTGGAGGCAGCAGGCAGAAATGATGTGGATGAAGGTGAGAAAGTGAATTATTATTGGTTAAAAATTATTTTGTACCTTGAAAGGTTCTTTCCTCCAAGTTGGAAAGCCATTTACTCCCAGTTGATAGTCTATTTGTACCCAGTTAAACATCTGTTAACACCCAGTTAAAATTCTGTTTGCACACAGTTGAAAACCAGAATATCCCCAATTGAAAGTTGCTCTTGGAAGTTATTTTTCACCAAGTTGAAAGTAAGTTTGTACCTAATTGAAAATCAATTTGCTCTCAGTTGAAAGTCAGTTTGCATCCAGTTGAAAGTGTGATTGATCCCTTTTGAAGTCAGTTTGCCCCTTGTTGAAAGTCAGTTTGCACCTAGTTGAAAGTCAGTTTGCACCCAGTGGAAAGTCTATTTGCACCCAGTTGAAGGTCAGTTTGCATATACTGTAGTTGAAACTTTGCTCATAGTTGAAAGTCAGTTTATACCGAGTTGAAAATCAGTTTGCACCCAGTGGAAAGTCTTTCTGCACCCAGTTGAAAGTCAGTTTGCACATAGTTGAAAGTCAGTTTGTACAATTAGTTGGAAAGTCAGTTCGCACATAGTTGAAAGTCAGTTTGCACCTAGTTGAAAATCAGTGTGCACCTAGTTGAAAAGTCAGTTTGCACCTGGTAGAAAGTCTATTTGCACCCAGTTGAAAGTCAGTTTGCACATAGTTAAAAGTCAGTTTGTACATAGTTGAAAGTCAGTTTGTACCCAGTTGCCAGTTAAGGTCAGTTTTGACCCAGTTGAAATTCAGGCTACAGGCTACAGGAAATATACTGAAGAAAAGATGAACATGTATTCACCTCAATAGAATGGAATATTTGGTATATTATATTTCTTTGCATTGTCATGCAGCATATGTACACATTAGTACATATTATATATAATGTATATACATTATGAAGTAGATGTATGTTAATAGGTTACAAATATGAGTACAGTATATATGGATTTGTAATCCATCACCTCATCCAAAAAATATCAGAGATTCAATATTTCATATCTGAAACAAAGCAAAATCCTGAAGAGTAGCTAGAAAAAACATAAATGATTATATGCAATCTCAATCTGGATTGTATTAAAATAGAAGACATTTATAACTAATCATTCAGTATTTTTTGAGAAATGATGGGGGAAAAGATATGAGCACGTGGATGTTTTGAGTAGACGTTAAAGATGATTCAACTTTGGCTTCAGGTTATTTGAACCCTTCACAAATACTTAACCTTATATTCCCTCTTAAAAGGAGACATAATTATATAATAAAGCCGATATCTACTCAGAATTTACATTGCTGTTGCAATAACCATGATGTTGTGAGTTGCATGTCTGAGCTCCTTGCGTTTATTCATTTATACTTCATACATTAAAATTCCAAGCTCTAAGATCTTTTCAGCATGATCTGTTATTGGCAGAGGGTAGTGTTGTTAAACTGTCATGTCCAGGGTAGATTGTCTTCGTACATTGAAGCCTTATAACCTTTTTAAGGAAGGCAGAGTGTGACAACTTTTTGGACTTGTTCTCCCATAATGTCAGTTGTTAACCTTGACTTGTATCCAGGCGCCCCCCCCCCCATACATTCCCTATTGGCGTGTATGCACTTACTATGGGTGGAATAAACAGAATGGGGGAACTGAATAGAATTAACTCAGATAGTAGAACAATCACTATAATTAACAACTTAGATGTTTTACTATACCATTCTGAAATTACTACATTATGTCATGAGTTTCAATACCAAATTACCGAGGAATGGGAACGTTTCTTGCTACAGTCCCATCACAAGTCTTCAATGGGTAGAGATTAAAAGGTGGATTGGATCGAGTAGATTGGATTCATGTAAAAGGTGGATTGGATCAGGAATCTTCAAAATATAGAATTTCTTTCTTTTGATTTTTTCTGTTAATTTTCCTCTAGCTATTTCCCTCTATAAAATATTGAGTCCCTTTGAGACTTTGAATCAGAACAAAGCAAAGACAAACACGTACTCTGATAAGTTGATGAATACTCCTAAGTATTCAACTGCTTTCCCTTGTAAACCTACCTTTGTAAGACAATAAACATAGATCTGTAGATAAAAGCTGTCATTCAAATTGATGTGCGAATGTTCTAAAACAATGTCTGCTACATATGTATGTTCTGATTGGTCTGAAAACGGATGATATGGATGTTCAAACCAGTCTGTCTATGATTTATGAAATGTCCTTAAAATTACACATGGAATGAATAAGATACTGTATCACCCTTCTAGACCACCCAAGCAAAATAATATTACATCTTTTATTTGACATTATGGAAGTGAAAGAGAGGACCCATCTTCTTAGAGATCAATAGATTTTTTAAGGAAAATCCATATTTTGAAGATTCCCGATCCAATCCACCTTTTACATGAATCCAATCCACTCAATCCAATCCACCTTTTAATCTTTACCCTTCAATGGCAGATTATTGAAAACTTAGTTATTCAAAATATATTGAAGTATATCTCAGGCTTATGTATTCTACTAAATTCAGCGAGTTCTAAATACAATACATGTATTATTTTTCCCTCTGTCACTCTCAAGAAAAGGGTGACCACCTCTGCCTTCCTTAAAAGACTCAAGGAAAGGGAGACCACCTCTGCCTTCCTTAAAAGACTCAAGGAAAGGGAGACCACCTCTGCCTTCCTTAAAAGACTCAAGGAAAGGGAGACCACCTCTGCCTTCCTTAAAAGACTCAAGGAAAGGGAGACCACCTCTGCCTTCCTTAAAAGACTCAAGGAAAGGGAGACCACCTCTGCCTTCCTTAAAAGACTCAAGGAAAGGGAGACCACCTCTGCCTTCCTTAAAAGACTCAAGGAAAGGGAGACCACCTCTGCCTTCCTTAAAAGACTCAAGGAAAGGGAGACCACCTCTGCCTTCCTTAAAAGACTCAAGGAAAGGGAGACCACCTCTGCCTTCCTTAAAAGACTCAAGGAAAGGGAGACCACCTCTGCCTTCCTTAAAAGACTCAAGGAAAGGGAGACCACCTCTGCCTTCCTTAAAAGACTCAAGGAAAGGGAGACCACCTCTGCCTTCCTTAAAAGATTTGATACAGGAGATACTAAGTGGATCATGTATAATCTGTTACATGTAGTTAAGCTGTTTGCTAATACCTTCACTATCAAGAGGATTACCTTTATGTCTGTTTATTCAAATCACCACCCGAAGCCCTTTTCAATATTCATGATTTATCAATGTCTCGGCTACCCTTTTGAAAACTATAAAATCTGTTCGAGGGAACACCTTTCTGTAAAGAACACCTTATTACAAGGAATAGTGTCCAAAGAACAAAATATTTTTCCATTTGCTTACATGTTAATGTACCCTCTCATTAAGAAACACCTGTCAACTGGGAACAAGGAGCAGACCGAGTGTGAATTTCAATTGATTTACCTCTTCACAAAGAACAGGAAATTATTGGTTTACATCCAATTGTTGTTGTCACTACCAGAATTGGTGACATATTGTTATAGTCTCCATCTTTTTTTGTGGACAGCTGTCGGCACTCGGGGGTTGGTGTTTGGTGGTCAATGTCTGTAACAAATGACATGTGGTGACATTTTGCATGTTAATGCTTTGTTTGGAGGTATGCTAGACAGCCGACATTAGGTTTAAATGGGTTTAGATCAATACATGAGAATAAGATTATGTACAATGAACTTTGATATACATGTACTTATTTAAAAGAGAGGTTCGTCTATACTCTGAGTAAAAGATAATCCTTTTAGGTCATCATGATAAACCATGATATCTCATTTCGTCTCAGCAATATGATGTGTCTGTGAAACAGAAAGATGTAATGAGTATCAGAATGCTTTGAGGTGGCATAGGCTACACAGGGCAATCAAAGGCAAGGCTGCATAGGGCAATCAAAGGCAAGGATGCATAGGGCAATCAAAGGCAATGCTGCATAGTGCAATCAAAGGCAGGGCTACATAGGGCAATCAAAGGCAAGGCTGCATAGTGTAATCAAAGGCAGGGCTACATAGGGCAATCAAAGGCAAGGCTGAATAGTGCAATCAAAGGTAAGGCTACATTGGGCAATCAAAGGCAAGTCTGCATAGGGTAATGAACAGCGAGGCTGCATAGGGCAATCAAAGGCATAGGCTGCATAGGGCAATCAACAGCGAGGCTGCATATGGCAATCAGCAGCGAGGCTGCATAGGGCAATCAACAGCGAGGCTGCATAAGGCAATCAAAGGCAAGGCTGCATAGGGCAATCAAAGGCAAGGATGCATAGGGCAATCAAAGGCAATGGTGCATAGTGCAATCAAAGGCAGGGCTACATAGGGCAATCAAAGGCAAGGCTGCATAGTGCAATCAAAGGCAAGGCTACATAGGGCAATCAAAGGCAAGTCTGCATAGGGCAATCAACAGCAAGGCTGCATAGGGTAATCAAAGGCAAGGATGCATAGGGCAATCAAAGGCAAGGATGCATAGGGCAATCAAAGGCAAGGCTGCATAGGGCAATCAAAGGCAAGGATGCATAGGGCAATCAAAGGCAAGGCTGCATAGGGCAATCAAAGTCAAGGCTGCATAGGGCAATCAAAGGCAAGGATGCATAGGGCAATCAAAGGCAAGGATGCATAGGGCAATCAAAGGCAAGGCTGCATAGGGCAATCAAAGGCGAGGATGCATAGGGCAATCAAAGGCAAGGCTGCATAGGGCAATCAAAGGCAAGGCTGCATAGGGCAATCAAAGGCAAGGATGCATAAGGCAATCAAAGGCAAGGATGCATAGGACAATCAAAGGCAAGGCTGCATAGGGCAATCAACATTGTCGGCTGCATAGGACAATCAAAGACATAGGCTGCATAGGGCAATCAAAGGCAAGGCTGCATAGGGCAATCAACATTGTCGGCTGCATAGGACAATCAAAGACATAGGCTGCATAAGGCAATCAAAGGCAAGGCTGCATTAATGGCCGTGCAATCAAAAGCAAGGCTGCATAGGGCAATCAAAATCTGCTCTTGTTTTGCTCATTACACTCCATTTCTCTCTAAAATTTGAATGAACTGCCTGATTTTCTGACATTATATAATTTGGAGTGTTGACTTCATGCTTGTTTACTTTATTTCCCTGTTAATTCCCCCATTCTCCACTATTTTGAATAAGTAAACACGATGATCATGCAATAAGGCTATAAATATTATTGTGATCTTACCAGACAACTGAGAAGTAGACCCTTGAGTTTACCCATATAAATAATTGATAACAATGTTCAGAATCATGCCTTACTAGTGAAGTATTGAATTGCTAGTGTGAAAGCAATGATTGAAAAGAAATGAATAGTACTTGTTGTATTAGCATATATATATTTGTTGTCCTTATGGAACCTTGTAAAAGAGATGACTGTACTTTATGGAACTTAGGAGTGTTCCTTGTAGAAGAGATTATTGCAATAGGTAAAATTGTTGAAGTGAAAATCATTGTATCTTGGAGTGAAAATCATTGTATTTTGTTGGAGAATTGATTGCAATAGGTAGAATGTCATCATTGTATCTAAGTCGTCATTGTCATCAATTTCATCATTGTTGTCAATCATTGTATCTTGAAGTTAAAATCATTGTATCTTTGAGAAGAAGTTATTATCCTTCTTCAAATTCAAACATCTGGAAGATGTTCTGAAGATTTGTTATGTTTCCTTAATTCAGTAGTTCCTTACTAGACTCTACCCTTTTTATACCCTTTGCATTAGTTTGACTTCACTTCTTAAAAGAGAGCTTCGTCTTCCGTAGTTTAACTAGACTCTGCACGCAGGGTACCCTTTTTATTAGTTCCCTTTCCAACCCTTTTTAATAGCTCCTTATTCAACCCTTTCAACAGTTAGATGTCATCTATATACTAGGCTCTGATGCCCAGGGTCAAATGAAATGTATGATATGATTCCCTGAGTATCTAACTACTGGAAAGGGAAGTGATAACAGTTTAACATGGTATTGATACTTGAGAAAGGAACTGTTAACAAAGTGTTCCACTAACAGAGTGGTTCAACTCTTACAGTTTAATCAGAAGTGGAGAAAGGATTCAGATTAGATTGTAACATCAAAGAAAACATGATATGAAAACAAAGAAATACAGTGAGGCAAATTCACACCTTGTATGTTATACCTATGATATACCTAGATCTATGATATACCTGTATCTATTGGTATTTGTCAAATACAAGGAGGCAAATTCACACCTTGTATGTTATACCTATGATATACCTATGATATACCTGTATCTATTGGTATTTGTCAAATACAATGAGGCAAATTCACACCTTGTATGTTATACCTATGATATACCTAGATCTATGATATACCTGTATCTATTGGTATTTGTCAAATACAAGGAGGCAAATTCACACCTTGTATATTATACCTATGATATACCTAGATCTATGATATACCTGTATCTATTGGTATTTGTCAAATATAAGGAGGCAAATTCACACCTTGTATATTATATCTATGATATATCTAGATCTATGATATACCTGTATCTATTGGTAGTTGTCAAATATAAGGAGGCTAATTCACACCTATATTATACCTATTATATATCTAGATCTGTTATAAACAAAGTGGCAAATTCTGGCCGGATTTAAGATGGTTTTGTCGTGCACCAAAACCTGTCTTAGTGAACACATATTTCCCATGAACTATCCATCTAAGTGTTCACCAGTATAGAATGCTGGGGATAGCAGGTTGTGCTTGCATTCCCCATACCCATAGCTGTATGCATAGAGCCATGAAGGTGAAGCTCTTTATATAAAAAAGAAGGTTCAAAATAATTCCCAGAAAAACTTCCTCCGCAAACCTTGTTTAGGGTTATACCAAGATTACTGCAGGCTGAGGGAATTTCAATTTGATTGTTCAGATAAAAGACTTACTTATCTGTAGTTGAGTTAATTAATGATGCACTGAGATCTTTTGTTTTTAAGTCTAATAAATGAATGATTTTAATGAAAATCAATATCAATTCTAAAGAGGAGGTTCAATGGTCTCCCCAGGTTTTTTTCTCAAATGGGTGCAAAATTCTCATTTTCACAATTCACACTGAAAATGATCAAAATATGCCCATTTTTCATGATTTTCCTCATTTTCAAGTGGGTGCAAATGGATTTTCAGGTGGGGCATATAGCTTGTTTTTAAAATCTCAACAAAATATCAAATCCATGCTTATTGTGTTACTTTCAAAAGTGGTAACTATTGTTATAGTCTCCTCCAACTATTTTGGACAGCGTTTGGCACTTAGCGTTTGGTGGTAAGCATCTGTAATAAATGGCAGGTTGTGACATTCTGCATGGTAATGCCTTGTCTTCCTTATAACAAATGGCAGGTTGTGAAATTCTGCATGTTAATACCTTGTCTTCCTTATAACAAATGGCAGGTTGTGACATTCTGCATGTTAATACCTTGTCTTCCTTATAACAAATGGCAGGTTGTGACATTCTGCATGTTAACACCTTGTCTTCTTTATAACAAATGGCAGGTTGTGACATTCTGCATGTTAATGCCTTGTCTTCCTTATGAAATAATCTTTGACAGCGTCTATTTTGCGTGAGCTCATGCTACAATGCAAGATGGTAGTTAGAGACTTAAGATAATGGGGCCTCAGGTGCATGCCTGTTGTCAAAGTTTCATTAAGATCAGGTATACCTATATATATATATAGCAATCTCATGTACATTAGGGGTTTCTATGAACAGAGTCTTACATCATAATATCTATTTTTATTTTGGTCAAGACATCTCAAAATGATATTTTTAACAGGGTAGCACATATAATTTTCGAATTATTTTTTAACAGCTTACGTGGTTGCACTTAAACTAGAAGATCTTTTTTTCTATTTCATTGTCTACAATAGTCTCAAGTCAGTTGTATCTACACTATTAAAATAAGTGATACTTTTGAAATTGAGGCATGCTTTTGAAAGTTAGGTCCAAAATAGCTTATCTTTAGGTCTATAGGAACCCCTCCCCTTAACTGACTAAAGAAACATGGATTTGATACAATAATTAATTGAATTTTATCACATAAGATGATTCATGACAATTCTGCGAACTGTTCCTTTAGATGTATTTAGCCAGTAGGCCTTTAATCTTAAAGACTTTATATAAATTAAGAAGTTGAGTAAAATGAATCCTGACGTATGAAATTGTAAGTGCTCCCTGTAGGGTTACAGTCACCTTATTCTTCGTGACTTGACATCATTTTCATTTACTACTCTATAAGAAACATTTATTAAAACAAATCTGGTTGAAATGACTTAAGGAGGATTTAACCCTGTGACCCAGTTGGCTAACTGTAAGGCCCTCTTACTATCACAAAGGATTCTACTGATTTTTATGTCACAACCACAAGTGGTGGCATATTGTTGCGGTTTCCAACGTTTTTGTGACAGCGTCCAGCGGTGCCCATTCAGTGTCTGTAACAAATGGCAGGTGGTGACATTTTTCATGTTAATTCTTTGTATGTTTATGATATCATAATGTTAATGTATCAACAAATGACTTTTACTTTTAGTCTTATATGAAGTCTCTAGCCATTCCGGATCATCTGTTGCCCTCTGAAAAAAAAATAATAACCTGTTTCCCTCTGGCTAACCCTCCCCTCTCTGTCTGGTCACTCCTTCCCTACCCTTAGCTAGAGAATTGATGGACACAATTATAAGAACTGATAAAATCTGAAAAGTTTTGTTGATGCATAATACTGACTCTGTCATGAACTCAGAATTATACTAAAGCCTTGAGGTTGGTAAAGTAAAGCTCTCTGTCAGAGATCAAGAAGTTAAGTAAAAAACACAGGGTATATCAGAATAAAAGACACAACTAATGATGATGTGATCTCATACTCCATAATATGATTTATTCCCCAAAGTTGTTGAGGCTAAAAAACTAATTTGAATCCAGAGTCTGGCACTATAGAAAAGAAGTTGTCAATTATTAAATCCCATGATGCTGTTCTAACCTGTAATAGAAATATCACTTAGGTCATAGTGATTTCAAATCATGTCTCTCTGAAATCTAAACGAAATACAATTAGGGACTGTGTTCAATGTTGGCAGTTGTGGAAAAATGATGTCAATTTCACTATGGTTGAAGAATTTGACTGAGTGTTATCTTGGCATTTGTTAAGGAAATGTTACATCCTGTGAAAGAAACGATTAGACCTGCTGAAGAGATAAATGTATTTTATGAAAAGTGAATTTGATTTTTTAAGATCAGCTGATATCTACCCCCCCCCCCCCTCCCTCCAAAACAAAGGCATCAGACACGTTCATTGCTATTAGGATTTTAGTCTCTTGAAGTCATAAATATAGTGATTTTCATTAAAATGATTAGACATGCTGAAGAGATAAATGTCCTTTATGAAAACTGAAATTTGCTTTTTTAGATCAGCTGATATCTACCCCCACCCCCCCCCCCCTCTCCCCTCCCTCCCAAAGGCATCAAAGACACCTTCAATGTATTAGGATTTTAGTCTTTTTATTTAAGTCATAAATATAGTGATTTTCACTGGAGATTCAGTGTAGCGCTTTTCCACTATGTGTCAAATTCTACGCTAGCCTTTTCCTTGATTAACTTTTCATTAGGTTTGTTGAAATAATAAAAATGTCAGTTTTGATTAGGTTTCTGTCTGTTATTACCCTTTCAATCAATTTATTACTTAGATCTCTCATAACATATGGGACTCTTGTTTACTGGTCAGTATTAGGAGAAGAAACAACCGTTATCTTCTCTTTCAAAATGGCAAATGGCAAGTGTCAATTCACTCATTGTTTTTTAGTTTTCATTGAATTAACTTTGCCTTTGATATTCTTATAAATACCAAAGATGAATGTCTGTGGAAAAATAGTTTAATTGGACAAATACAAGTTACCTTTTCCTGATGGCCATTAAACCATATCCTGGAGGTTGTTTTCTTCTGATGGAATTGTTATTGTCTTCTTCTGATGGTTGTCATCTTCTGATGGAATTGTTAAATTAGTATTTTCAGAGTTAGTTATTGATGTAATGAAGGCCTACAATAATCATGTCAACTCAATTAAGGACAGTTCAGATAAGTAGTCTTGTTTTAATCTGCTAAATACAACTAATTCAGATATTTACAGGAGGAAAAGGTATAAAATATTGCTTATTGGTAAAGCAGCGGTCTCCCCAGGATTTTTTCTCAGGTGGGTGCAAAATTCTCATTTTCACAATGCATACCAGAATTGGTCAAATATGCCAATTTTTCATGATATTTCTCATTTTCAAGTGGGTGCAAATTGATTTTCAGGTGGGTGCAAGCCTATTTTCAAAATCTCAGATGGGTGCTGCGACTTGCTTTAATAGATAGGGAGATACTCACTCAGAAAATGCTAATAATTTTTAGTATAAATAGGACCTGTAGTGTACATTAAGAACAAGATGATTTGACAAAGATTTTTGCGTAAACTGAATGATTAATAGAATATTCAATGATTTCAGCAATATTTTTTCATGAAATTAGAAAAAAGACATTGTGATCTTTCCGGCTATTTTTCATAATCATGTTGATATTGTTTACAGTATATGCCTTGTTTGTAATCATGATGATTCCATTTTGTTACGACTTGCATGACTTAAGTTCAGTCTCGGAATATGCATGCAGTGCATACAGATTAGTTAAAACTAAGCGCCCTGAGACGAGAAGTATTCGAAAAGTACAAAATATCTATCACTTTTAATTTAGCAGGGATGACGTATAGAATACTACATATTCTTATTCCATTGAGGTGAAATTCCCATGTTTACAAATGATATTCCATGAAGCCGAAGGGTATTCTCTGGAAATAGAATGGCCAATCATGCAATTGCAATATTTAAGCGCAAGTGCCAATGGGAAAACGCCAGAAATGATTACAGAACACAAGAAATATATCTAAGAAAGAAATAATATTATAATATTAAGAAAAATATCTAAGAGTATACAGTCATCGGAAAGCATACCCTAAATACAATCCAACTTAAAAAGAAACTGTCCCCCATCTCCTTACCATTCAAGTACCAATATCACAAGCTTGAGACTGATTAAATGATACATTGCACTGAAAATGTTTTCTTCAAAAAGTCTGCATTTAACAATAGTGCACTTTTGTTCCGTATTAAATCAGAAATCAATAAATAATGTTCTTAATGGTTTATCTTAATAGAAAATGATGTTTTGGACTTCAAATATGTGATATGGTGATATCAGAGTGTAATGCGGATTCTGTATCAACATTTAAATACAGGATATAATCATGCCACATGAGCCAATCAGATCAATGGAAATCTCGCGGTCAAAGAAAAATATTTGCCTTTGATATTTTAAGCAAATAACAGAAATAGATGCTTCACTGACTCTGTGTGATGTATTACATGTTAAATCGGTTGTGATATTTGTACGCTTTACTGTAAGCCTTATTAGAGAGCAAGAAGTTGATGAAGATATATGACTCTTTGGTGCAAATACTCCCGGACTTTGTTTTTCAATTTTAGTTTTCTTGTACAATTGAGTCCGCTGTAGTATTTCTTGTTATTCTTGCCATTAAAATCTAAGTGGTGAAATGTAGAATAGGAGGTGGGGGAAAATCTTACTTATTTTATATGTCACCACGACAAGTGTTGACATATTGTTGTGGTCTCCATTTTTTGTGGATGGTGTTCAGCATTCAGTAGTTGGTGTTTGGTGGTTGGCATTCGACATTTGTAACAAATGGTGGGTGATGACAGCTAGCATGTTTTTACCAGCTGGAGTGTCACTAGTGTTCTGGAGTGTCATCAATATGTTATGCCTTGTTTTTTTAAAAAATGCTCTGTATATGATGCATTTTAGCAGACGGGACAGAACTAGTCATATACCTCTTTTTCCTGATAACTTTTTCTATTCTCAATACTTTTTCATGAAACATTCATGAGATAAACATTAAAGCAATCCTAACATACAAAATCTTTTGTTTAACACCATGTTCTGTCCTGGCTACTCTATAAGAGTATACAGTAGTCAGCAAATTGATGCACCAGTAGATCAGTAGTTGTGAATTCAGTCTTGTGTATAGAAAACTCCCACACCATCTTCTTCACATTCTTTCCCCTGTTGAGGTGAAGTATTAAGGGGGGGGCATTACAAGAACTTGTAAACTCTCAATTGAGTTTGAGATTTCCTCATGTAAGGCAGTTTCAAGTGAACAAGACCTTTATGTGTCAAGATATTGATATATTAGATTTATGTTTACATTTTAACAAAAAATGCAAACAATATTGTTTAGATTATATGTTTTAATAGAATTTTACGTAGGTGTCATTTTTGGTCCAATATTAAGAGCGTGTACTTTTACCATTTTAGGGATATAATCTATAAAAGAGAGATGATTCACACTTTGAAACACTGAACAAAAATTATCCTTTATTGACCAATGCTTGTCTCCAAGTTAGAATGTTCCAATATATAACATTTTACAAGACAGACCTCTACCCTCTACCCCTTCCCAACACCTGTACCCCTCCACCCTTCCCAACACCTATACCCCTCCGCCCCTTCCCAATACCTGTACCCCTCCACCCTTCCCAACACCTGAACCCCTCCACCCCTTCCCAACACCTGAACCCCTCCATCCCATCCCAACACCTGTTCCCCTCTACCCCTTCCCAACATCTGTACCCCTCAACCATTTCCTAACACCAGGACCCCTCCACCCCTTCCCAACACCTGTACCCCTCCACCCCTTCCCAACACCTGTACCCCTCCACCCTTCCCAACACCTGTACCCCTCCACCCTTCCCAACACCTGTACCCCTCCACCCCTTCCCAACACCTGTACCCCTCCACCCTTCCCAACACCTGTACCCCTCCACCCTTCCCAACACCAGGACCCCTCCACCCCTTCCCAACACCTGTACCCCTCCACCCCTTCCCAACACCTGTACCCCTCCACCCCTTCCCAACACCTGTACCCCTCCACCCTTCCCAACACCTGTACCCCTCCACCCCTTCCCAACATCATTATGAATAATGAGATGAAGAAAATAACAGTGGACAAATAATTTGGATATCTTGTTCTTCCAGTGCGCAGTTTACTGTTAGATGGTGTTTCACCCGACGTCACCAACGAAGATGGTCTAACTGCACTTCATCAGGTAAAGAATGCTTAGATCAAAATTAACTTCAAGATAGCTAACATTATTTTATGGCCTTTGTATTTTTCTACTGATTACTTGATTTGTTTGGATATCACTGTATGCCTTTTTCTCAACATTCCCTTGAAAGTATATTGAGCTTCTACAGTTGATAAGACTGAAAGCGAGCGTCAAATTCCTGTATATTTGTCTGGAATTGTATATGTGCATGTTAAATGGTGCTTACTGCAATAAAGCTACTCATTTTGTCGCTCAAGTGTAGCTAATATCACTGATGAAAGTGGCATAACAGAATTGAAAATGTAAAATGTGATAAAGTCAATGTTTCCCCAGGCCCTTAGCCAGGATTTGCTGAAGGGGGTAGTTCACTTTTTATGTTCACATAACGAATCCCCCTCCCCCCTAGCTTCTGGCCTGTCTCCCTTATATTCCTTATAAAATAAATTGAGATATTACATCAAATATAGAAGTTAATGATGATTTAAGATGAGGAAATGTCCAAATACATTGAAATAAAAAAGTGAAAGACCTACTTTTTCAAAATTAAGGTAATCTTAAAAATGAAATTATAATACTGAAAAAAGGTCTGAACTGTTGAACCTTTTATAGAAAATAGGATTGTAATGAAAAAAAATATTTAAGCCGTAATATTATTGCTACAAAATTTTTCAATCCAAAACATGGCAATAGGACTGGATTATGAACAATGATTATTGTCTCAATGTTAATTGGTACTAGAAAGTTCCAACGAGATACTGAACAAATCATTTGGGACTTGAGTTGAATCTGAATGACAATTGTGCAATTGCATTAACCTCATTTTTATTAGCCAATGAGCTTACAGTAAAACCTTTGTATAGTGAACATTATTTTTGCCAAGAAAACACATTCCCTGTTGTTAGGTAGGTGTTCACTACAGAGAGTAATTTGTGTAGAATTCAGTAGAGTATGCACAGGGGTTTCATTAGAATTTCTCACAACAGGCTAAATAAATGAAAACAAGAGGCAAAATTAATGGAAATCATAAATCTAACATAGAAAAGTTGAAAAGTCCCTAAAGACAATAGGCAATTTTGTGAAAACAACCAGTGAAAATCGCCTGTTGCCTGCCTCTTATGAAACCCCTGATGTTTGAAGGGAGAATATCTACCATAGACAGGTTTTCATTAGAGAGAGGTGTTCATTAAGACAGGTTTTACTGTATATCATTCTTTATCTCTATCTAGATCTAGTGATCTTTATTGCAGGAGAAATTCAGTGAATTATATGTTCTTTCTTTTTTAACAGTGATTTTTAGAATAGTACAGTAAAACCTATTAAGTGGTACACCACGAGTGGAATTACTTTTCAAAGTACTATTACCTGTTAAATAGTGTACAGTTAAACTTGTAAGGTTAAACACATCCAGAAGTAGAACACGTCTATTGGTAGAACACTAAGAATCCCATGACAAACTGAGTTAATGTTAAATGTACCTCTTATAAGTAGAACACCTCCCAAGTTGAACAATTTTAAAGGTACCAAAAGTGTTCTACTTAGACAGGCATTACTGTAGCTACATTTCTCTATATGTTTAGGAACCCTTATACCCCATCTATAACAGTTTCTTTTTCTTTTTTATTAAGTTATTCATTTGTACAAAGAATACAATACAATAATACATGTGTAAGTGGCTTTGAGCATTATTAGCCACGTTCTACAATTACAATATACAATGTATTGAATCATTAATATTGATTAAAATAAATGAGATACAAGAAGATAAAAAGAAGATCTATAACAGTTGATATTCAGGGAATGGGGGGGGGCAATGTACTTAGTCTTCAAATAATGAGTATTCGAATACAACAAAATTAACAGTGAAATATCTAAAGAGGGATTAGTGATAGCATTAATGGACAGTAGCATCCTGGATGAAAATAATTTACTGAACTGGCAAATGAACTATTTCTAATAAATCCTCACGTTAAGATTATCTTTGAAGACAGGAGTCAAAGTTGAGCCATATATTTTTTCCCCATTTTCTATTTACAGTTGTTACCCGTAATAAGAGTTCCATTGGGCCCATAATAAGAGTACCATTGGGCCCATAATAAGAGTACCATTAGGTCCATAATAAGAGTACCATTAGGTCCATAATAAGACTACTATTGGGTCCATAATATGAGTACCATTTGGCCCATAATAAGAGTACCATTAGGTCCATAATAAGAGTTCCATTGGGCCCATTATAAGAGTTCCATTGGGCCCATAATAAGAGTACCACATTGGACTAATAATAAGAGTACCATTAGGTCCAAAATAAGAGTACCACATTGGGCTAATGATAAGAGTACCATTAGGCCCATAATAAGAGTACTATTGGGTCCATAATATGAGTACCATTTGGCCCATAATAAGAGTACCATTGGGCCCATAATATGAGTACGAGTACCATTTGGCCAATAATAAGAGTACCATTTTTTTAATATAAACTAGATCAAAGAGTGATATCTTATTTATAGACTGTGCACAAGGTTGTGTTTTAAAAAGTATATTCGAAATTATTTTTGTAAAAACACTATTTTAATGGATGCCTAGCTAACATTCAAGAATTCAACTACTGGCTGACAGATTAACCACTATTTTGAAATTCTTTTAAATATGAATATGAATGTACTATGTACATTTACTATTAATATTCAAGTTAGTTGGCCATGATAATATAGGTTAATCCGACAGCCGCCAGTTGAATTTGCAATTGCTAACTCGAGATCTCATTGTTGAAATTATACTCCTTCTAATGCACATGGCATGCATAATTGATTACTCTGAATCTAGGAACCTACTTCTGTTATATGCAGGGGTTTCACTAGAATTTTTCAAATCAGGCTAAATAAATGAAAACAATAGGCGAAATTAATGGAAATCATAAATTTAACACGGAAAAGTTAAAAAGTCCCTAAAAACAGTAGGCGATTTTGTGAAAACAACCGATGAAAATCGCCTGTTGCTTGCTGCTAATTAAACCCCTTTATCTTTCATTCTCCAATAAGTATAGTTAATTCTATTGTAACATATCAAGAATATCCCATTTGTGTCTACTATACAAAATAGCACTCAAGAAAGGAATCTGCAAGAAATAAAGTAAACAGGCATGTATTCAATACTTCAAATTATAGAAAAATACAAAAAATTGATGCCATTCATTGAAATTCTAGAGAGAAATGGAGTAGATTTACAAAATGAGCAGACGTACTTTGAGTGGGTCAGATAATCGTTTACATGTTTTGTCCAGGAAGATATCATGATCATTTTTCATCCCTGTCACTGAGAATTAATGACATTTTGTAAACCTTATCTTAAAGCAATAATTTCTGCAAATGTCCTCTGTCTTTGGGAGTATTATTATTAAGGCTTAAGGAGGGGATTTATTTGGTTTGAAGTTTAGCGCACTGCCATGTTTAAACGTAAACCATGATACCATGGTATACCATGGTTTACCATGGTCTATCATGATCGGCAATGAAATTACCATCAACTCTGACCATGGTGGCAATGATGTTTTTTGGTCAATTTTTGACCATGGTATACCATGGTATATCATGTTATACTATGTTTCATGGTATTTCATGTTCAAAGGTAACCATGAAATACCATGGTATTATCATAGTATTTCATTGCCATGTTTCTGACCATCATTTACCATGGTATTACCATGGTATATCATGGTTGATTGCATTTCATGGCATTTCATTGTAAGATGTGACAATCAAATACCATGGTATTTCAATGCCATGTTCCTGACCATAATTTACCATGGTATATCATGGTTGATGGCATTTCATTATAAGATGTAACAATCAAATACCATGGTCATACCATGGTATTTCATTGCCATGTTCCTGACCATCATTTACCATGGTATTACCATTGTATATCATGGTTGATGGTATTCCATTGTACGATGTGACAATCAAATGCCATGGTCATACCATGATATTTTATTGTTATGTACCTGACCATCATTTACCATGGTATTACCATGGTATATCATGGTTGATGACATTTCATGGCATTTCATTGTACCGTGTGACAATCAATTACCATGGTCATACCATGCCATTTCATTGCCAAAATCATAACTCTCATTTATCATGCTTTTATCATTGCATTTCATGGTTGGTGGTATTTGATGGCATTTTATTGTCAAACATGACCATCAAATACTATGGTCATACCATGGTATTTCATTGCCATAATCATAACTTATCATTTATCATGGCATATCATTGCATTTCATGGTTGATTGTATTTCATAGCATTTCATTGTCAAACCTGACCATCAAATACCATGGTTATATCATGGTATTTCATTGCCAAAAGAACTCTAGAAGAGTGTCAAGTCTAAAATTGGTCAGAGTTGAAATGGATCATGAAATGCAATGAAATACCAAGTTTAACCATGAAATGCAATGAAATACAATGATTGATCATGATATGCAATGAAATGCAATGGTCTTTCTTGCAATGCAGTGAAATACAATGAAAGACCATGTTCAAAAAGTATTTTTTACATGAAATATCTTTATTAATAAATGTTAATTAGATAACCAAATTATTATAATTAGTGATTCTGATATTCATCAAAATCACAACTTAATATAGTTTTGTTCCTTTATTTAATAGATTAATTTCTATAATGAATAATTATGTTAATAACCCTAGAAACAAATTTTTTTATTAAACAAATATGCTTTACTTTTATTTGACTGTTGTCGCTAAAATAGGAGATCAACTTAATATTTTGTAAGTTAAACCTCCAGTCTTTGACTAAACATCTTGACTGTACTTCATTGCATTTGATGGTTTGCAACCAGAAATGCTGCAAAAGAGCAGTTTTTTGAAATGCAAAATTTTAAGTATCGTGACCATAGTATACCATACTAGATCATTATAATTAAATGGCTCCATTGCATATCATTGCATATCATGGTTGAATGTCTAGACCATGATATCACTGCATTTGATGGTATTTGACCATGAAATACTGTGAAACGGTGGTAATTTTTAGATACAAAATTACATGTTAATTGACCATGGTATACCATGGTATATCATGATCGTTAAATGGCACCATTGCATTTCATGGTCAGGAGCGCTTTTTTAACATGGAGTTTCCCATTGAAAAAATACTGCCGTTTCACAGTATTTCATGGTCAGAAACCATCAAATGCAATGATATCAAGGTCAGGAAACCATCAAATGCAATGATATCATGGTTGAGAACTTGACCATGATATCATTGCATTTGATGGTTTCTGACCATGAAATACTGCGAAACGGCAGTATTTTTTCAATGGAAAACTCCATGTTAAAAATGCGCTGTTAACCATGAAATACAATGGTGCCATTTAACGATCATGATCGGCCATGGTATTACCATGGTATTTCGTTGCATTTCATGGCCATATACCATGGTATGCCATGGCCATACCATGGTATACCATGGTATGGCCATGGTCCATTTCAACATGGTAATATCTCCATAACAGTAAAGTTTATGCTATTATTCAGGCTTTAAAAAGGTATATATCAGGGGCATCATTATTAAATGGAGATGTATTCTAATTATTCAATGACAATGAAAGAGCCCCACAGGATAAGACAAACATCATCAGACAGTGATATTTGTTTTTTCTTACAATAAAGACATCTATCCTTTATCTCCGGCTCCAAGAAAGGTACATACAGTAAAACCTATTTATATTGAACATTTTTTGCCAAGAACAAAGTTCAATGTTGGTAGGTGTTCACTACAGAAAAAGATATTTATGCAGAAGTCAGAAGAGTACAGAGGAAGAGAGAGAGGTGTTCACTAAGTCAGGTTGTACTGTAAAGACAATTGAGTAAGAAGGACTCTGTGATCATCCAGGGCCAACCATCTCGTCATCATACATTTTCCATGACCAAGATCTCATTTTTACCATCCAGGCAATTTTTTTACAGTGTTAATGAACAGCTATACAGACTTTCTCAGGCATGATATTTTCTGTATTTAATTTGAATCATTGTATAACTTATATTTTTTATTAAAATCATCTTGATGAATAATGAATGCAGAAAACTTTTTTAATAAAAGATCAAAGAAAATCAGAAATAATATTTCCAAGCTCTTTCAAGTCATATTGATAGGCTATTAAAGTGTACACATCAATTGTTATGTTTAAATAGTGAAAAATGGGAAATCGTTAACAACAAGGTTGTGGCCAACATACTTTTGATTAGAAATCCTACAAATACCTTTATTTTCTGAGATACTTTAAATCCAGGTATAATCTATAAGGTTTTAAAGTTTGAAGTTTTAAAGTATTGTAAAACAGGCCAGATGTGTTCAAATTGGCAGGTTTTGACAATTCAAGATTTTATGTCACTACCAAAAGTGGTGAAATATTGTTAGGGTATCCACCTTTTTGTTGACGGCTGTTGGTGGTCGATGCTCTGAGTTAGGCATCTGTAGCAATTCAAAATAACTAACAAGGTGGCGACATTTTGTCTTATTAATGCCTCATTTTTTCATGGAAGGTTATTGCAGATTAAATGATAAAAATGGGAAGGAAAAAATGTGTTCAGATTAGTGAGGTGTGCCGGTATAATATCTGATTTTCTGATTTTGTTATCAATAAACAATATTGACTGCATGCTTATTTATCGATTTCCTTGTTTACTTCTCAATTTCCCATGTAATGTGAAAAATACTCATTGAAGAAGATTTAATTGAAACCTTACATAAATTTTTTTATTATTTATTAGTATATCTGGCTTATCTGCCGCTTGGGAAATAAATTGCAATTGGGATATTAGTTTTGTTTCAATTATATATAGTTCAGCGTCAGTTTCTATGCTTATTAAGACCATAATTCTCTGCTGGGTGTTGGAAAATCAAAAAATATTTAGTCTCAAACTATGTTTTTACGGGATCATCTACTTATTAATCTGTCTGTCTGTTTGTTCATCTGTGTATCAGCACTTTCAAGGCAAATTAAACTTCATTTGACTGAGTCAGTGCTCATCTATGGTACCCTTTCAGTGTTCTCCAAAGAATTTTTTCTCATGGGTGCAATATTCTCATTTTCACAATTCAGACCAAAATTGGTCAAAATATGCAATTTTTATGATTTTTCTCATTTTCATTTTCAAATGGGTGCAAATGGATTTTCAGGTGGATGCAAGACTCGTTTTCAAAATCTCAGGTGGGTGTTGCCCCCACTTGCTTTAATGCTGGCTTGATCTCAGACTCTTAGAATAACAGATGAAGCATTTCTCCTGGAGTCAATCAAAGCCAGTCATTGGTTCTGCTATAATATTAGTATGGCTCTATGGTACTCTCTGATTGCTTAAAGGCCAAATTGTTAAATCTACTCAGAGAGGAATACACTGACTTGAACCTCAGGGTATTACAAAAGTGACCTTGTACCTATAGTCAGGAAGTGATCTCTCCCTTCTGTGTGTTGAACTGATTAGATTCTGACAGGGTACACAGATTGATTAGCTCTGTCAGATTAATAAAGCAATAATCTATGGGATGAAGTAAGTAACAAAGACCAAGGAGTAATTTCCCCCTGTCAGTCATGTTTCATACCTGAGTGCACAGCATGGTTTTAGTTTTTGTTTGCCTAAAGATAGTGGAAAATAGTTGTTTGGTTGGTTAAGGTTAGGACATGTGATGCCACGTTAAGTAGTTAAGTCCCAACTATATCCCATTGTCTCTTGTAGGAAAAAAAACTCTCTCAGCTGGATACCACCATTTCATCTATCTCTCTACCTATGTATGGTTCCACTCCTTCACTATCTTTCATCCTGTCTCTTTATCTGTATTCTGGGGTATTTCTTTTTTTATTTACTATTTACTCTAACCTCTTGAATCCCAGGCTTTAAAATCGATAGAAAACAGAGAGTTTTTCATTTTTGGCACCTTTTGACATTTTACTATATACCTTTACAACTTTAGTTGCTCAACTTAGTAAGATTAGACGGCAGAGATCATTTCTACACATTTTCAAACAATTTTTGTGTAAATTGGATGAAAATTCTTCAAATGAGAGCAATTGTAGTGAAAAATGTTGTGACCGATTTCCTTGTCACTCTGGGTTTTAAGGTAATTTCTGATGTAATTTTCATTAAGTATTTTCTGAATTTCTCAGTATTTTTGCTTTTGGATTAATTGACTTTTGCAGAATATATCAATGATAAAACAATTAATTTATGTTTCATACCATACATGTCACAAAGTTTTGGTTGCTTTTTGATTTGGCCCAAAAAATTTAAAAACCGATTTCATTCTCTGCATTTGCAGAGACTTTGAACTTGAGAACTCTAATCACTGGCTTGCTAGGAGACTTGCCATTCATCCTTGTTATCCCAACGAACGAAGTTCGGTAGGGATATAGTGAAGTCCTCCGTCCGTCCGTCCATCCGCAGTCAGTCAGTCCGTCCGTCCGGAAGATAACTCAAATATTAGTTGACGGATTTTCTTCATATTTGGTGGAAAGATGTATATTGATGAGAAGTTTTACGCAAAAAAAACATTTTTTCAAGATGGCCGCCGCTTTGAAAATGACGGGACTTTTTCGCAAAAATCATAGATTTTTCATTCTAAACCAAAGTAATTAATATTATTGTTTGAAATTTTGGTAGTATATTCGCAACATCTATCTATTTCACATATATTCCGTGTTTTTTATCCTGACCCCCAGGGGCCGTGTATGGGGGGTCAGGAAAACAGAAATTTTTGCTAATTTTGAGATCTTTCTGAAGTATAGCGTTATTATACTCAAATGAAAGGCATATTAAGAGTACATTACAAATATTGTATCTTTTTTCTGATTCGAGCCTTGTAAAATTCAAAATGGCCGTCTTATGTACGATTTCGCAATAATTTTTCGATCCCTTCAAAGTATGGCTATATAATACTCAAATTGAAGGAATTTTGGAGTAGATCACAATTATGGTATTATTTTTCAGATTTGTACCTCAGAAAATTCAAACTGGATTTTTTCAAGATGGCTGCCGCTTTAAAAATGAAGGGACTTTTTCCCAAAAATCATAAATTTTTCATTCTAAACCAAAGTAATTAATATTATTGTTTGAAATTTTGGTAGTATATGTATGGCTATATTATACTCAAATTGAAGGAATTCGGGAGTAGATCACAATTATGGTATTATTTTTCAGATTTGTACCTCAGAAAATTCAAAATGGCTGCTTTGCAGGAATTCACAATTCTAAAATCTAAATTTTTCAATTTTAACCAAAGTAATGAGTATAATTGATTGGAATTCGGTAATTGATATTTTGTTCGTTGGGATTTGCTACTCCGCGGAGTTGCCATTATCTAGTTTTCATTTTGATTACGATGTTTGTATTCCTTCTCATAACTAAACACCCCACTCAGTTTCATATTAAATGACATGCTTGTCATCTCGTATTATTAACGAGTGCTACAAATAGCTTTAGCAAATTGGTGATCAATCTCACTGTAAGATTGATAGATTTTACCCTGCATGCAGAGTCTAGTTAAAAACTACCCTCTGCAGATAAAAGACTATATTACAGTCTAGTAACCCTACCCCCACAACCTATGCCCGTGACAGCCTGTGTCATAAATCATTTCAAACCTACCACACTTATCTTTTCTCAACCAATCAGCGAGCTGGAAGGAACACATGCTAAATGTGCTCATCAACTATGCAATGACGTCATAAAATTACTACATATAGAAAATCATCCATGCTTCGACGACAAACTCAGAATGGCTCGGTGAGTTCGGGGATTTATAGGAAACTGAAAGGGTGAAGATGAAGCTCTCTTTTAAGAAACAAAGTCAAATGAATGCACTGGTAAATAAAAGAGAAGTAAAACCTATATTAGCGGAACACCATTGGTACATCTAAAAAGAGTTCGGCTTGGGAGATGTTCTCATTACAGAGGTTCATTTAACACTTAAATTTCAAGAGACTCTTAAAGGTGTTCCACTTGTGGAGGTGTTTCACTTACAGAGATGTTCCACTTATAGAGGTGTTATACTTATAGGGGTGTTACACTTTCAGAGGTGTCTCTCCAACATATGGGTTACTCTACACTGAATGTCCCATATTTTTATGAAAGTTTTGATAAAACATTAAAGATTTAAGCTAGGAACAAAAATTAGATTTGTCAGATATGTATTATGATTATCAGCAATTTTGATATGATTCCTAATTTATATTTACCATTCCAAATATAATATCTCATAGATGATGTTTTGGATTTGCAAATCATTGATTATCACCGTGGCATTTTATTAATGATTAAATGGATTTGCAATGCTTTGATGGGGGAATACAAAGACGTGTGTAAATAATACCAGGGATTATATCAGCTTTCTAATGACGTGATTGGTCAGGAAATACCGTCAGAATTAAATCATATTCTACTCGACTTGTTTTTAATTTACGAAGATGGCAGTTGACTTCTCCAGCAGAAGTGAGATTTACTGGTCTGGAAAATGTCTTTCTTATTACCCTTTGTATTCATTTAACTTCGCTTCTTAAAAGACTCAGCTTAGTCTCAACTCTTCCAGTTTACAATAAATCTCTGATCCCGCCAAGCCAATTGGAGTTTGTCGTCGGAATACGGATGACTCTCTATATATGGTCATTCTAACGTCATCATATATTTAATGAGTACACATTTAACATGTGTTCCTTTCAGTTCGCTGATTGGTTGAGTAAAGGCATGGGCCTAGCGCTATATTTCTAAGTAGTACGCCACCACGGGATCAAGAGTTGAGCGAAGCAAAAAAATGAGCGTTTATTGCGTTTGAAATCCGCCTATGAAAGGTTAGCTTTGTAGGTTTGAAATGGGCTGACAGGGAGATTTGTCAGGAATACCTCTCTTAGATGAACACCTGCTCACACTGAACACTTCAAGGTTTCCAACTTATTTCCTCCTGTTGACTCCCTTGTTCAATATACCTCTTAAGTAAACACCCTCAAGGTTTTAATTATAAACTTGCAAAGTTCTCTTTAAGTATTTCTAGCTAATACTGAATGTTCTTATTCGCGGTTAGTCATTGTCAATTAGGCTGGGATAAATTACAATAACAGCTAGAATACGAGGCTGTTTTTAGGGTGATTGTCGTTATGCGCCTGTGTGACTTGATTGCTAATATTTTCTCTGGCAATATCTTACAGTTAAAACAAAATGGAAATAATCTAGCATATAATATTCAAAATGTATAATATAAAACCTTATATATATTCATGTTGAAAATTGTGACTAGGACATGTTCAGTTAATGGTTATAGTTATAATGTTAATAAAAAATAATGCATATACATAGTATAAGCCAGAAACTGCATATAATTCTGTATCTATAGTACATATACTCTATCTAAACAATAGTTCAACAAAATTGTGGCAGTACTGATATTGATGCCATGCTCAAACAGTGCTGTCACGTTCTGATTGGATATATCCGCTTGTACCTATGCAAGGGAATACTCATTTCTCAAAACAAGGCCAGTATCAGAATCATTATCGTTTGTCATTTGTATTAGTGCCCCTAATTCCCATCCACCTACTTCAATGATTCTGCTAATGCTTATGCGATAAGTATGTACAGTAAAACCTTTCTAATCCAAATGCAACTGGACCAGCAAAAAGTAATTGGAGTCGTGGTGTTCACATTTCACATTTTGTGATTTTTGTAATCATGGTAATCAATGGTACATTAAAAATTGGGACCAGAAAAAGCGTTTATATTAGTGTTCAGAATTACAGGTTTTACTATAGTACTAAGGCTCTATAGTCCAGCCTCTTTGAGACCAGTTGTGATGAGAGGGTCTGGATATCATGCAGTTTGTCCATTGTTCCATAGTTTGTTAGCCATAAGCTTCTTCACCAAAGCATCTGTATTGATGTCCAATATGTAGCTCTCAAACATTTAGATTGCAGAATCACACCCGGTGATCGTAGAATTGGGACGGAGGGGGGGAGCAGGCAATTTCTGCTAGAAATTTCAACAAATCTGGAAGATTTATTTTTTAAAGAAGAAGTTTACTATTGAATTGCTAAATAAATAGGCTCACGGTATTGTAAAATATGTTAGGTATTCTAGGATTTTTTTTCAACCGATACTCTTTTAGGGTATAAGATCTATTAAAAAAGGCGCAACGCACCAACGTGCAAAAGTCAATGTTGTCGCTATAAGTGAAGCAACAATGGTGTACATGACCTGTAATAAATACTTGTAAGTGACATTATCGTCACAAAATTAATGTTATTGCTGACTTTGTAAAATAAGTTTCCATAGGTGAAATAAAAAATAATCGAAAATAATTTTGGGACGGAGGGGGGGAGCAATATGTATTAAGACATGATACATATTGCTCCCCCCCTCCGTCCCATAATTATTTTCGATTATTTTTTATTTTACGTATTGAAACTTATTTTATAAATTCACCAATGGCATTAATTTAGTTATGATATCGTCACTTACAAGTATTTAATACAGGTCGTGTAGACCATTGTTGCTTGATTTATAGCTAAAACGTTGATTTGTGTCTGTTGGTTGCCTCGCGCCTTTTTTAATAGATCTCATATCTTAGATGCCTATCGTTTCAGAAAAAATCCCAGAAGACCTAACATATTTTACCATACCGTGCGCCTATCAATTCAGCAATTCAATAGTAAACTTTTTCTTGAAAAAATAAATCTCTCAGATTTGTTGAATTTTCTTGCAGAAATTGCCTGCTCCCCCCCCTCCGTCCCATTTTCACGATCACCGGGTGTGAGAATCAACTTGTCATCGTTAACATTCACCAAGAGATAAACTTCCATTGGATATCACACTTTCTCCATTGTTTCATAGTTTGTTAGTTATGTTTCTAGGCCAAAGCATCTGTGTTGATGAACAGTATGTAGCTCTCAAACATTGCCGAATATGGGCCTCTCCCTACAACATAAATAAAAGATGGCTATGTTAAGAAAGTATATCAAAATGAAGACAAAGAACATATTTTCTGGTTTTGCCGCTGTTAACCCATGACACATGCATGAAAGTTCCACCTGCTTTAGCAATCCTAAGGGCTGAATGCTATGTTGGATGGTATTATATTATAAATTGTTTGCTCAAATAAACAGATTTACATTCAAATGTAGATGTAAATGATGTTTTATAAAGAATTTCCATCATTTCTTTGGACTCACCAACAGGAGCAAAATTTGAAAATCCTCATCTGTTATCGGTTTATTTGGGAAAACAAGAGTATATTGTAAAGAATATATTGTGAAAAGCAAATTACCTTAATCTCTATACTTGATGCTGAATAGTTGGCCATTCTCATCTCCTACAAGGAGCTCACCATCATTGCTGATTGCAACTGCATTTGGGAAGTATACATCATCAGCATATGTCAGTATATTCCTCAGGAATCTACCATCAGGTGATAAGAGGACAACCCTGTGGTTGTTGTAGTCTGCTACGAATATATAATCTTCTCTGTCTCTGCAAACACCACATGGAAAACTGAGCTGTCCATCAGCAGAGCCTTGGGTTCCATATGTGAATATTTCTGTACCTTCTCTGGTTATCCCTTTTACGCAATGTCCATTTACATCGCTTATTATGTAGACTTCTTTACTATTACTGGTGAGATAAAAAGGTTTATTGAATGTGCATCTAAGAGCCTCAGAGTCTCCAGTAGATTGATCAACAATGTACACTTTTCTGGTATTGCCATCTGTCACCAGTAGCTCTCCTGCAGGGCTCATTGTGAGACCCAACAACTGTGATAACCCTCTGCAAACTATATCATGTTGATGAGTACCATTAGTGTTGTACAGGGTGTCAAAAAACAACGGCACCCCCCTCTACAGCAAAATGTACTTAATGTTACATAGTGTGTCATATCCCATTTTAAAGACAATTTAATTTTGGAGTTAATTGAGGAATTTCAGCTTTGTACGATATAATTTTACAGATTTATAGCCGATTGTTAGTAGGTGGTACGGCCACCACTTGCTGCTCGAAAAGCAGCCAATCTGGATGATTATGATTTCAATGAAGATTCGAAGAAAGGTTTAGCATTGCGTAATCCTTTAAGCATTTTCCGCATATTCTTCAGAAATACATCCTTACTGTGTCCATTTTCAAGAGGCCTCCTATCCATCAGTTCTCCTACCCTGTCTTTCACAATTGAACATATATGCTCAGGGTAGTTGAGATCTGGGCTATTTCCTACATATTAATAATTTCCAAGATTTGACCTTAAACCAGGAACAAAGTAGCAAACAAAGTACTGAAGTAGCAAACTTCGAAACAATGTAACTTTTTTAGTTTAAAGTTTTATCAAATGAAATTTGATGAGTAACTCCAGAATTACATTATCTTTCAAATGAGATATGACACGCCATGTAACATTAAGGAGTTTTTGCTGTGGAGGGGGGTGTCGTTGTTTTTTGACACCCTGTAGATGCTTATTTTGTTAGTAGACTCATCGGTCAAAGCCAGTTTGCCATCATTTGTTAGGGTAACATGAATAAAGCTTTTTTGCAAGACCATTTTTAGCTTTTTGTTTCGATCATATATACATGTATTGGATCCACGTCCTGCTGTTGCTACATAATCACCTTCTGGAGTAACTACAATATCTAAAAGACTTCTTGGATGTAGTGGAGTGCTTGTTATATTTGGCTCACACAGTGGTATGACAGCAGTATCTTTCTCGTCTTCTTCATATAGCTCTGTAGACAATATTCCAAATTCGACTCCATCATCGCTACATTTTCCCTCAATGAAGTTAAAGTGAATTTTTGTGTTGAATGTTGTCTTTGGTTCTTTGGACCATTCCTCAGATTTCCGGTTTACCTGCTCTATTAGGTCTGCTATTTCTACAGGATGGCCATGTTCTACCATGGTACAGTACCTGTTGACTTGGCATTCAATGATGCCCTTCTGAAGCTCCAGGTACCCAAGGTGAGACACGGCCTGTTTGACATTAGATTCCTTTTCCTTTGTCACCCGCTTTGTGTATGACTTGTACTTTTCGCGAAGAGCTTTGATCAGTATATTCATATCATTATATATTTCATCTGTTACATTTTCAGCATTCTGCTCCAGTTGACTTTTATAGGCCTGTGTATCTTGAATGGACTGTTCATAAATGTCCATGAGTGCTTTTCCCTGTGTTATAAGAGCACCAATAGGTTTCATGTTATTGGCAGCTATCTCTTTGATATCTTCACAGGAATGACCAGAGTGTTTGATTGGGTAGCATTGATGACAAATTGGCATCTTATCATCCTTACAGTACAGCTCAATAGGCTTGGTAGGGTGTAGTTGACAGTATATTGTACGCTCTTTTATTGACTGAAGTGCAGTTTCGAGATCTTGGACACTATCTCCTGTAAGATTGATTATTTTATGACCTTTCAACAGCGTATCATGTGTTTTACGGCACCTGACACACAATCTTTTGTTGCAGTCTAGACATCTTATTTTGGCTGGTGTGATTTCATGTGATTCGAGACAAGAATCACATTCTTGTTTTGGAGTCTGCTGACTGTCTTTAAAAGCATCAGCCAGGAATGAAATTGTTGGGCTCACCTTGAACTCCCATGCCCCTTCTTGTGGTATGGTACATACATGACGGCATTCTGGGCAGTTGAAAGATCCTCCTTGTAGTTGACCCTTCTGTATAAGGCTATCTAGGCATTTCAAGCAGTAAGCATGCATACATGGCAATGCCCTTGGTTCAGTCAGAATGTCCTGGCATATTCCACATGTCAGAGCAGCTTTATAACGATCATCTGTAAAGGACGCCATTTTTGGAATAAAACTGCAATCATCCAATAAAACTGTTGTGTACCCACAAAATATATATGTTCATGTATTAAAATCCTCAACTGATCTTTGTGATGTTCTGTATTATCTACAAGGTCATAAACTCTTCTAATATAATAACCTATTCTGTTAAAACATCCTCTGAAACACACGCATAAATAATATATATTTTATGTTAAACAGTTCTCAGAACTGGCTTTATATCAGATATCTATATTGTAAGCATTGTGAATGATACATGGTCACCCTAACTGTTTCCCAATAGAATTCCAAAGAAAAACCAATATAAATGTTTGCTAGTTGCTCATAGTAAGTAAATAATTAAGATAGTGGCAGGTGTTATTCATATATAAATAGTAAGTTAAACCATCAGCCAGCAGTTGGATTTGTGAATGCTACCTAGGAAAGTTCATATGAGATAAATATTGTTAACATCAATTGAAAATCACTTAAGGTTTTATATTTGATATGTTAGGGGTTGTGTCAAAACATTACAACTAAGTTTGGAAGAAATGCCAAGGGTTCATTTCTTTATGATTGCATTGTTCTTTAAGATTTTATTTTGAGGGTTACATAGATTTAGTTATAATTAATGAGAATAATTTTGGTGTTGATATTTGACCCTGCCTCTTTGTCAATTTTTAACAAAAAATAGTTATTGCTTGAGCAAGGTAGACTGACTAAATTGTTCACCTCTGGTATATTCATATAATGATGATGTGCTATATCTGGGATATACTTTAAAGATAAACTACTGATATAATATCAATATGATAACTATCATATGCAAGAGAGTTTTATTTATGTATCAATCTATGTATAGTTAAGAACAGCCCTGCCCCCTGCGAGAATGGGTTTCATACCTAAGATAAGACAATGTATTAAGTGAGACACAAATTCATTAGTTCTAAGAATTATTAGTACCAGTATATGCAATGTTAGCTCCCTAGGATTTTGTCTTAAATGGGTGCAAAATTTTTATTTTCACAATTCAGATCAAAACTGGTCAAAAAATACTCATTTTTATGATTTTTCTCATTTTCAAGTGGGTACAAATGGATTTTCAGGCGGGTGCAAGTCTGTTTTTAAAATCCCAGGTGGGTGCTGGGCCCACTTGCTTTAATGCTGGGGAGATCATTGATGTAAAAACAAATCATGTACCATGAATAGTATGACAAAGTAGACAAAACTAAATAGGTGTTCTACTTTCAGATTGACTGACCTTCATCAACAACCTTATCCAACAATTAAGGTATCTTTTCCATGATCATGAAATAATATCTTATTACCTTATCTATTTTCAGTGTTGTATTGATGACTTGGAAGAAATGTTACGTCTGCTAATAGAGTTTGGTGCCAATGTGAATGCAAAGGACAGTGAGCTCTGGACGCCATTACATGCAGCTGCTACATGCGGTCACACACATCTATGCAAATACCTTATAGACAAGTGAGTATTTGTTCTGGTTAAAAATATACCAGTCATTTTTATGTTACCACCAGATGTGTTGACACATTACCAGTAGTTTTTATGTTACCACCAGAAGTGTTGACACACTGTGATAGTCTCAAACTTTTTTGTGGACAGTGATCAGAGTTTAGAGGTTGGCGTTTGGCATCTGTAATAAATGACAGGTGGTGACATTTTGCATGTTAATGCATTGGTTTATTTATTTAAATAAGTCCACTTATCATCGATTGCTGTCAGTTTTTTTATACTTTATATGTATATAAGTTGCTTTATGTTATATGCCTAATTCATATTTATCCAGAGGCATTTCTCTACAATATAGGAATGACATTTTATTTTCTGCCATTTTCTTGTAATTGAGACTCTACATATCTATACACTTTATTCCTTACTGGGTCCACTCTTTTTTCAATTTAAACCATGACTATCATATTAAGATGGTGCAATTTTCACCCCATCAGTAGGATTGACGTGGATATAAGACGTAATTACATCTATGATGACACAGCATGGCAGTGTAAAGAGATGATGAGCTGATTTCATAAAGAGGTCTCAATTACTCATCCATTCCTCTAGTGTTACATTTGTCATTCCTGTTCAGTGCTACTTCTGTTTTATCATTTGAGTCAGATCTGCTGTCGGGATTGTGCAGCTTAATGTGAGATAGTGTTGGGTAGTTCGCAATTAAGTGTGGGATAGTGCAGATTGGTGTGAGACAAGTGTAGGATAGTGTTTGATAATGCAGTTTAGTATTGAATATTGATGAGAGTTTTTTGGCACACAGTTTAGAATCTATTTGTACCAAGAATCAGTTGAGATTTTTTGATTTATTGATCAGGTTTGGTGAAATGATAGTCAATATTGATTAGGGAGCATTTCATAAGTGCAATGTGAGATTATTGACTATTTATTTACTCTATTTTCTGATTAATTTCTGACCTTCTCCCTTCTCCCCGATAACTCCGAGAAATGATGATATACCACATGTATGTTGTTCAACATTTGTCCGATGTCATAACAATGGTTCACACTGTGCCTGGTTTTATATACATTTTGTTTGTGTTCTTGCAGAGGTGCAGAGTTGTTATCAGTGAATGCTGATGGGAACATGCCTTATGACATTACAGAAAAAGAAGACACGCTCAACTATATAGAAAATGAAATGGCTAAAAGAGGTGAGTAAACCAATAAACCATTTAACTTAGGGACACCTAAGCAATTGAGTCCCTCATGCATGATCTGTAAATGACTTGAGTGGCAATAAAATCTATTGATAGAACATGGGTTTACAGTTCAGTGATCTCCTCATCATTAGATCATATTGGTGATGCCCCATGAAATAACATGCCACCCTACTGGGAATCTGGAAATAACATGCCACCCTGTTGAAAATCTGGAAATAACATGCCACCCTGTTGAAAATCTGGAAATAACATGCCACCCTGTTGAAAATCTGGAAATAACATGCCACCCTGTTGAAAATCTGGAAATAACATGCCACTCTGTTGAAAATCTGGAAATAACATGCCACCCTGTTGAAAATCTGGAAATAACATGCCACCCTGTTGAAAATCTGGAAATAACATGCCACCCTGTTGAAAATCTGGAAATAACATGCCATCCTGTTGAAAATCTGGAAACAACATGCCATCCTGTTGAAAATTCAAAATAACATGCCACCCTATTGAAAATTTACAGATTACATGCCACCTTGTTGAAAATTCAATAATTACATGCCACCCTTTTGAAAATCTTGAAATAACATGCCACCCTTGACTTTCCATATTGGTTTAAAGTAACAAATATCTACTAGGGATATGTTTTAAAACAAAGCATTGTGCTTAAATCCTTAAGTAAATTCGAGATATATTTTAAAACAAAGCATTGTGCTTAAATCCTTAAGTAAATTTAAACCAAAAATTCAGGTAGTTCATTCAAATTTTTGACAGAAAACTGAGAAAAGGAAATGGCTGACAGTAATTTCATACATAGATGAACAATGGATTATAGTTCAGATAGGTTAAAACTGTCCCATACTTCATAATTCTAAATAAGTTTCATCTTTAATTTTCACTCTTTCTATTGATTAAGGCCTTCAATGATGGATTGTTTAATACATGAATTATGTCTAACTTTTGCTTCAAGATGCCTTGAAGTTCATCGATGAAATATGGCTCTGTAATGATGATCTACCAAATGTGTTTCATTTAAAATAATAACTACTCGTGTATATGGATAGACACACCTTATGTATGTTTGACCCATGTATAATGACATACCCATATACATTTCACTTACGAATAATGCCATGTCTTATATATATTTCAACAAGAATAATGACACACCCCATGTATAATTCACCCATATATAATGCAACGCTTCATGTACGTTTCAGGAGTTACTCAGGAGTTGATTGATGAGACGAGGCTCGCAACAGAAAAGCAGATGCTTGAAGACTTACAATTTCTAGCCAATAATAAGGGAGATCTTGAGTTCAGGGACAGTTCGGGGGCAACACCTGTGAGTAGCAAACCAAAATAACTCTATGTGCATTTTATTTTTATTATGTCACCACCAGAAGTGGTAACATATTGTTACAGCCTCCAATTATTTGGGGATGTTGGTTGGTGTTTGGTGGTTGGTGTCTGTAACAAATGGCATTCTGCAGTACATGTTTGGAGGTTGGCATCTTTGACAAATGGCATCCTGCAGTACGTGTTCGGTGTTTGGAGGCTGGCATCTTTGACAAATGGCATTCTGCAGTACATGTTTGGTGTTTGGAGGTTGGCATCTGTGACAAATGTCATTAGCAATTGGTGTCTATAACAAATTACAGGTGGTGGGATTTTGCATGTTAATGTATGGTTTAGTATTCTCTAAGCATACTGAAGAGTTAATTTACAACAATTATTGCTCTTTTCAGAACTCTTATTTTATTGTTAAATCTTGATTGCTTGAGAATGTTGTTTTCGTTCCCTGCTTTTAACAAGATTAAGGAAATAGACTTGGGAAAAACCATGGGCATTCAATAGATTGAAAGACCATCGAAAAATGTATGTTTTCCCATTTTTAAAAAAGTACTATAGATCTAATTATTTATTTTATTTTCTCATTTAGCTTCACATAGCTTCTGCAAATGGGTTCCTGCAAGTTGTAGAGTTTTTATTGGACCAGAGGGTGAATGTTGATGCCCCAGACAATGACCGTTGGGGCCCAGTTCACGCTGCTGCATGCTGGGGGCATCCCGTGATAATGGAGCTACTTGTTCAGGCGGGAGCCGACATTGACGCAACAACAAAACATGGAGAAACACCTTTTGGTAATTAAATTGCGATGAAGCATTTTTGGTAAAATGTGTCATATTGTTTGTAAAATTGAGTTTGATAAAGAATTTTGTTTCAGAATTGAAATATTAAAATCAGGAAATGAATTCACATTCAAAATGTAAAAAACATCAAAAAAACTTTTTTAGTATAATTTACTTATTCCACTTCATTTTTATGGTTCATATATGATTAAAAAACATTAAGTAAATGAGAGGAATTCAGATTTCACGCTTGAGAATGACCACAATTTGAAATGAAAAACATAACTAATAGTTTATAGTTTAAGCTGTAATTCTCCACTTTTCAGACATATGCGAAGATCCAGATTTCAAAGAGAGAATACTTGAGATGAAGGATGAAATTGAGTTTAAAAAATCAAATAACAGGGGAAGTGGTACCATAGATAGTAGGACAGGGGTGAGAAAACATCCAAGCAGGAGGTTAGTATCCGCTCAATGTGTGACCTATGTTACTCACCAGTTTCACTCAGTATTGTTTATTGCACTCAATAGAAAACTATGTTTGAGTAAATTGTGGGTCTGTAGTTCCTGATTTCCAGTTTTTCATTTGCTTTTGTTTTTATGTAAACATTATAAAAATGAAAGACATTTGAATTTAAGAATCTCCTGACCCTTATATGTTTAAATAATGTAGCATTCAAAGGCTTGAGTGAAATCCCCCTCGCGGGAAGGGGTGGGGATTTTGACAAAAATGGGCTGTCTGATTCTGTACTCGGCTCTCCTGGGACGAAGCACTATGTCAAAATTCCACTTTTGAGTGGTCATGCATGTCAGCTTCCCAATCCTCCCGCCTACGAGGGTCTCATTCAAACCTTTGAATGGTGCATAATTGCCCCCTGCAGTACCCACTGAATTTACCTCGATTACTTGGAATATTTTTCACATTTTTAGTATTCTAGATAGACCAACAAGAATGTTATATATCACATCTTATGAATTACATTTTTGAATTTATCTGTCACAGCCATTTACATACGATGCGATGTGGTTTTATGTATATCAGTAAATAAGTAAAAGGTTGTGACAGAATTAAACAGCATTTATCGCAAAAAACAAGCTACTGAAACTGATTGAGCGATATCACGCCTAGTTTTTCAGATTTATTTCATATCTCATGATTTGTTTTTTATTTGACGCTACAATATATCAAAAATTTGACCAGCTAGATTTTTTCACCAACAACATTACAAATCCTTATCTTAAAACAGTGTTAGAAATAATTGAATATAATCAGCATGATATTCTAGTTTAGGCGACTACTAACTCATCAATTCAAATTGTACACGACGTGCAATACGTTGAGTTTGTGCTGTTACCCTTTCAGATAATTTTGTGGTGTTCTTAGGTGCTGAATCTTCTTCCTTCCCACAAATGATGTGAATATTTTGGACTCACATTTAAACTGTACAAGTCAGGTTTTCACTAAGAATTTTTCACAACAGGCTAAATAAATGAAAACAACAGACAAAATTAATGGAAATCATAAATTTAACATGGAAAAGTTGAAAAGTCCCTAAAAACTACAGGCGATTTTGTGAAAACAATGGGTGAAAATCGCCTGTTGCCTGCTACTAATGAAACCCCTGCAAGAATACCGTAGATCACCACAAAATTCAGTAGAATTCTGTTTGTGCAGATACATCTCACTCTTTTACTAACATTTATCAAATATAAGTATGAATTATAGATTAAAATATACACTAATTCTGTTTTAGAATTGAATCCCAAAAACTGTTCAAGTTGAATGCTTGTTGAGATATAGTGCATTTTGACAATTTTTGACCCCCGTGTTTTGAATTTGAATGGAAGTATCTGTTAAAGAATTGTCTGTGTAAAATTGTGTTTGTGAAAATCGTCCTATGTTAGATTCAGACTTTTTCTGGAACTTGTGGCCGTTAAGAATGAAATTGTAATGTTTTACCCTTTACCATGGTAACATTCTAGCTCTGTTAGTGGATTTCTTGTTTTTTACATTTTTATTCCTCTTATTTTATTCAATGTTATTTATTTTTTCACTATGGATCACAATTCACGGAAAACCCTTTCCAGGCATTTCAATGCTCTGCCTTTCATCTGGAGGTACGTTGCAACAATACTGTTTTCCCGTCAGATTTTTTAATTCATATTTTTTGTGTTGTACCAATGCATGTGGACGAGTATGTTCTCAATTTCTGCTTCTTTATATTGCACATCAAGATATTCATTCTCAAAAAGAGTCATATAACAAAGAGATGAGAAAACTTCTCATATAATTATTTGGGAACCTCCAAACTTCAAGTCTCAATGGAGTCGAATACTTTATAAGGTTTCCTGTCTGGGGGCATTCCATCTTCATTGCAATTTTAAGCACTGTTGGAATATACAGTATTGATAAAACCTACCTTTTGGTGTTAATGTACCAAACTTAGAGCATAATACATCCTTAAAAAATTCACACTTTTTTGTAAATTCACACTTTTTTGTTTGCACATTTTGTATGTTGTTTGTTTACCAGTTATTGTTTGCACCATCTGATTAATATTTGTTGTTTATTTTTTCAATTTACACATCCTGCAGTCTTCTCATATAGTGGTTGTCACATTTTCAAGAAGATGGTTCAGAAATTAGCAAGAAAAAGAGTCACTTCTCAAAAAAACATTCATGTGCTTGTCAGTTTGGCTCATATTTATCAAATCGGTCAAGGCTTTTGAGATTTTGGCAAATATTGTTTGATAGACCAGAATTTTACGATTTGTCTGCATGTAAGATCAGAAAATAATTGAAAAGCAAATAGCAACCTAGTTCTATACAACATGTGCTCCAAAGATGGCCATCTGCTCATTTGATAAAATTTTGCTCTTTTCTCATTAAAAGTTGAATGAAGTATCTGATTCTCTTCCATTTCGATACAATTTAGAATGTTGCCTTCATGCCTGTTTCATTTAATTCTTGCTTGTTTCTCTCTATTCCACTCTATTTTTAAACATGACCATTAGACATTTTATTTACTGGCAAAATAGGTCAACGACAACACTTAGGGCGTAATAATTTATCATTTTATGTCACAAACTTTAATTTATCATCGGGGCCTGAATGATTAATAACGTAATAACCTATTAGTTCATTTACACAATAGAAATAATACCTTATATATTTTTTGATATTTTACTGCACCGTACATGTTTTGCCACATTTATCTGTATTTGTATTTATATTGCACAGCACTGTTATATATTTTATATCATACTTTTCTATTATGTTTCCAGAATTTTTGCTTTACATATTGCACTTTTCTTATACCATACTGTGTTATACTGCACATTGCTATGTTGTATTATATTGCATATTGCTATGTTGTATTATACTGCACATTGCTGTGTTCTTTTAAACTGCACATAGATGTGCTGTATTTAAAACTGCACAGCGTTGTATTGTATCATACTGCACATTGCTGTTTAATACAGCACATTGCTGTGTTGTATTAAATTGCACATTGCTGTTTTATATTAAACTGCACATCACTGTACTGTATTATACTGCACATTGCTGAACTGTATTGTACTGCACATTGCCTTGTTGTATGTAATATACTGCATATTTTATAATACTATCCTGCATTTTGACACTTTTCAGTGACCAGTCCTCGATCACCAAACATCCATCTAATGCTAGGTCTGTCTCAATTAGTTATTGTATCAAACTCCACATTCTTTCCCCATACTCTTTTCTCCTATTATTACCACCTTGCAGGGCCTGTTCTAGGGGTTTTAGTACTAGTTGAGAAGGCATTTAAATTGCTATATTGATGTGAGCAATATTGTGTCAGGCGTTAATGACTTTAGTCGGGCAATATTTCACTATATTGCCCTTTGAAATGACGTTATTGTACTATTGTATTGTACAGAAGAGTATGGGAGAGTTACAAATATATGCTAAATCCGGGGACAGTTTCTCTCAAATCACTCTTGTGCCAAATAATTCTTCATCCCAATCGTTTTCAGTGCTTTGCTACCAAAATGGCACTAGTGAACGAATTCTGGAGCAAATATTTTATGTAAATTTTCTACAAATTATACCACAGGATAGGGAGGCAATGTTGTCCATGTAGGTAGTTGTTAGACACACAATGCAGCCATTAGCCCCACAATGATCTACATGGACACCATTGCTTCACTGCCTTCTAGTGTACAAATGTCTTTAAATGTCAGCATTTGAGAGAATTGTTCCTAGATTTACAAAACCTATTTAAAGCCATTTTATATATAAGCTTCATAGATAGAGCCTAGTATTATAAACATGATGCTTTTGGTTGGAAATAGAAGATAATGTCCCTGAAAAAGCTCCCTTATATGTTACTTTAGCACATAAGCATCTTGATATATGTTTTGCTATAAATGTATTTATAATTTTATTTTAAGTCTTTTTAGACATCTGAGATCCCTAGGCCTGGCTTTATATTTTTTGTATCAGAAAGCTTGATGTACACATATGAAATATATACACCGAGGCCTTGCTTTTCTTGAGAAAGCTACCTACCTATGAAATATAAAAAATAGGCCTAGCTTTACTTAAGAAAGCACTCATCTGTAAACAATGTTCATGATCATTTTTGTCCCAATCACATGTATGAATGTATGTCTATGAATGTTTAAGGCTACTATCTAGAGACTCGGTGTATATTTATATAGGAACTTGCAAATTGGACCAACTTTTGCGTCTTTCGTTATTATCATTATTATATTGATATGCATGAAGATTTTGTGTTCGTGACAAGATTCATTTTGCCATTATCTGATTCACCCGATTCTCTAAATGAGTTCCTTTTGAGGATTATGGGAAATATTTCTCCGATGATATGGGTCGATACTAGATAATATGGGTACCAATATGGGTATTGCTATTAGACTCCATTGCCCATTGGGAAGTGTTTTCCTCCTCTGTTTGTTTGTCATTGCATGGCTATACCCTTCCAAGGAATAGCATTAATATGTCTATGTTTTTACCATAAGACTCATCCAATGTAAAATGTCCAGGAGATTATGTTTCTAGTTGAAATATATTGCTAAAAATGGTGGAATTACCAAGAAATGAAATAAAATGTCATGAGCTACTAAATTTCTTGGTAATGTCAGATACTTCTTTCAAATGTTAGAAATGTTTGGAGAAATAAACATGTCACTTTTAAATCATGCTTTATATGTATCTATTCATGCTGATTCCTGAATACTTATCACCATTTCTCTTTGAAATTTGAATGAACTGCCTAAAGCTCATTTTTCAATAATTTAGAGTTTTATCTCCATATTTGTCTGCTTTTTCCTTGTTTTTCCACATTTTTGCACTTTATTTTGAATTTTAAAAACATGACCACCTCATGACATTTTACACCCAGATGAGTATCGTAGTCATTCCACATGTTATTTCTTCAGCTCGCAAGGCTCTGTATATGAGTCAAACACGTCCCTTGAGAAAAATGTGCTAAGGTCTGAACCCATTCGTGTGCAAACGTAAGGCTTATTCTGCCATCTATCTCCTTGCAGTGTCAACTCCTCGGTGTGAAAATCTGTCATTATCTGGACAATGGGGAGGTTTTGCATTACGTTTTTCACCCAATAATCTGTCATATCAATGATCAAAAAAATGAAAAAAAAATGTTTATTTTTCATGATGTCATGGATAGATTATGTGGTCTAACTAACGTTAGGCAAAGCCTCTTTAATACCTTTATCTGATTGACAACCAATATACATGTACATGTATTGTAAATTTCAGTCTTCATTTCACAGTAACCTTTGGCCCACATTTTGCATTAATGTTAATAACATCCAGATATTTTTATTGTACTTAACTAACCTTATAATTTCACTTGTTTGTCTATGTTTTCAAAATTAATATTATGATATTTTCAAGATTTCATGAACAAAAAGTTCTAGTTTTTAAAAGTTTAACATCCACTTTGAGGTGTTCTTTCTGTTTTAGATGAATTTACATGAAAAATATTGATATCTATAGTAAATTTAACATTAGTTGTGGGTGTAAAATTCTTCTAAATTGTCTCATCACCATTCATATTTTTTATAGCACATTTGCATGCATTTTGGTTGTCTTTTTGGACCAAAAAAACCTTGCGAAAGATTTATTCCCCCATATTAGACTAAAAAAATCAGAAAAGGAAACATTCTAGGTATTGAATCTTTGGCAAGGATAAATATTACATCCCCTTTATTCCCTGTCTTATCGGATGGGCTAACAAATCAATTGTCTTGCCTCTGTCCCTTTCTGGTACTCAGCACATCTCTGTCTTGTAACAAGGTCTTTGGCCTAATCCTCAAAGTTCAGAGTTCTCTGTCTTAGTCATCTGTCAAGAATTTCAGCATTTTCTTTTGTCAACTAACCGCACACTTTAAATCTAAAAGATCAATATACTTTGGGTGTATTGTAACCTTCACATTTTCATAAACTACAATTAAATTTCCCTGTTCATTATTTCAGTTACGTTCATTAAAAAGGCCCCAAACTCAAGTATGAGGTAGAATCCATATGGATTACCACCATATGATCTCTACTTCTCATGCAGTATTGATTTAATTGACAATGTAAGCATTGAGGCAAACAATTGATTTGTTGAGTTATTCTTGCACACAATATCTTTGGCTTGGAAATGAAACGTCAGGGCACATGCTTTCACATGGTAACTTCAACCGTTAATTAGAGTTTTTGACCTACCAGATGTTTGAAAATCAAGGATTATGAGTGTCATAATGCACAGTTTTTTCTTCAAACTTGTCTACTCAAAGCATAATAAAATCACCTACTTCCAGCGGCATTTTGGTCCCCAGCTGTGAGAAGGGCTTCTAACAGCTGGGGACCAAAGTGCTGCTTAAACGAGGGACTCTTTACAATAAAGCAATGCACCGACAGAAAGGCAATTTTGTTTTGCTTTGAATGGAACAAGTTTGAAGAAAAATGGTGCAGTATGAGATTCGCAATCCTTGATTTTCAAACACCTGGTAGGTCAAAAATTCAAATTAACAGTCGAAGTTAGTACCGCGCGACTTTTCACTCTAGTGTGGTCATCCTGACATTTTATCTCCAAGTTAGATGCTTTGTATGGTAGGATGCAAGCCCTTATAGATAGTAGTACACACTAGTATAAGTTCACCATGATATGGTCAGGACCATAGCCAGGGGGGTAGGCCAAGAATTCTTCCAAAATCATGCAGTTTTCATCATTCTGGGCATGTTTCAAGTAATTTTGGTCCAAAGTTGTACAATGTGACCTCTTCCTGGAATTTTTTGAGAAGTGAACGGCCCCCTTGGCAAAAGCTGGCTATGGGCCTGATGGTAGGGGGTATCAATAGGGGGTGGGGTGTCAGGGTGGGCTTGGTAAAGAGTAAAAATGCTTGGATTGGGGCTAATATCGTGACAATATCAATTATGAGTTGAGGCTGTAATCCTATATATCGTTATAGCTCAGGTCATGTGTCAAAGTTACAATGTGTTTAAATGTGTGGTCATGACACACACACATTAATGTGTCATAGGACATGTAACCACTCCACTTTCATCAGTATGGACAATTTTTTATTTATATATTTTTCATATATTTTTTTTAAAACATGCACACATTTTTAAGCTACGATTTACTGCTTAAAAAGCTTCACAGCAATTCATTATCTTTTTTATTTTCCATGGATTAATTTTTTACATTCTGTTTCATTTCTTTATTTTTATTTCATTTTTCTAGGCTTATTCTCTCCTGTTTCCTTTTCATGTGATAGTGACATCATTTATTTTGATTTTCGATATTGACAGCATGTTTTTTGTTTTGTTTTTTTTTTATATAGCCGTTGCATGTGCATGCCTTAGTTCTGACATTTAATTGGTGAATTGGTCTGTAGATTTAAAATTAAATGTTACGTGTATAAAATGTGAATGTTTCAACACTAGTATGTAATTTCTTTAATTGTCTTGTTTGTTTAATTAATGTTAATGACAATTCAATATGTGTAGTGTCTTATTGTATATATGGATTAACATTATAAATAATTTGTGGATGTTATTCAATTAAGGAATGTTATACAATAAATGGGTGTTATACAATAAATGGGTATTACACAATAAATGGGTGTTATACAATAAATGGGTATTACACAATAAATGGGTGTTATACAATAAATGGGTATTACACAATAAATGGGTGTTATACAATAAATGGGTATTATTCAATCAGTTGGTCGTAAATTCTTTTAATTTGCCCTCAAAATCGTTGATATTATAACTTCAAACTCACTCACTCTAAAACTGTCCATAAGAGTGAAGTGCTTACTAATGTTAATTTTCAAAGTTGTTTAACATGCTATGCTGCTTTTTAGGTTAATACTGTTCATTATTATTAATACTGTTCATTATTATTAATACTGTTCATTATTATTAACACTCTTCATTATTATTATCAATACTGTTCATTATTATTAATAATACTGTTCATCATTATTAATCATGTTCATTATTATTAATACTGTTCAATATTAATGTTACCTTCAAATGATATAGAAGTGTCACTAAATGAAAACCTGTAGTGTTTCATATTTGCTTTGAACCATCCATACGCTATTAAAAATGTTACCAGAAAAGTATTCCCTCAGGTTTTTACTTCTATTTACTATAATGATAATATTTCACCCAGAATGCATTAGTTCTACATTATGCTAAATTGTGAATCTTGCCACATGTCAGAAAAAAGTTGTCCCCCCCCCCTAACTCCCTATGATTATGAGTATCATTCCTCCCATACCTACCCTCAGCACCCCCCCCCCCTCCCCCTCCCACCCAAGCTAAACTTACTATTATCCAATAACCACAAATGAAGACATTGCATTGTACATTTAGTTACCCATATCCAGGAAAGAAATATCAGGTTTCATAAAATAATTGTTTTCTTTTGTCAGTTTTGTACAGCATGATTTTTCATTGTTTTCCTTAAAACTTAATTGATGAATCATGTAGATATAGTGGCATCTCTAGCATGTTTTACATATTTTGTTTCTTGTGCTATCAATTAAGAGCTCCCCTTTCAAAATACATTCTACAACATTTCTGAAACATCAACCAGGACTCTCTTGCTAAATATTTGTATAAATCTAACAAAAAAAAACATTTTTCATCATAGCTAACAAGATTTGGTCAAATCGTAAATGTATTTGTAAGGGTTGACTTTCTCAATTTGAAACTGATTCCGTTTTGTCATTGCACTTACTGTCATACATACCCTATGCATGCATACAAGGGGTGTCCAATAAAATCTTACCTATTTATGTGTACGAAGGGTGTTCAATAATTATCTATAAAGTTTGTATCTCAATTTTCCAGTGCATCTGTTAGGAGAACAAGTATGAGAGAGAAGGGGCAGATTTCTCGGAAGGAAGCGAAAGACGAAGGGAAATATCTTGCATCAATATCTATCGATAATGATTTAAATGAGGTTCCATCCCCGGTAAGAATTGTTTTCCCTCTTTGTATTCGCTCTATTTCCCCATCAGCGCTCTGAATAAATATTCAGCTAAGAAAGTATCTACAAAAATATCGTAATACATTACGTATCTTCTTGTCATTTCTTTATTTAATTTCATGCTTATATGTTTTTTGGTCTTTTACTATGTTCAACAAATCTATGAGTAATAGCTTTTTACCCTAAATATAATTCATGTTTATTTACCCTATATCTCAATGAAATACTAAGTTGTTACCTTTTTCTGGAAAGAAACTCATGGTGTCTATGTTACATTGATGGTACATTTTTAAAGTTAAATTTTTTCAATCAATTGTTACATTTTTAAAAATAAATTTCAACTAAAAGGACAATAAACTTAGGGAGTCATTTATGATTTTCTAACATACCCATGATCTGCATGTCAGATGTCTACATCCAGTTATAGGGAACATGCAGTTATAGGGTACATGTCATTAATTTAAAGGAAACACAAATAAATTGAAATTGAAAAAATAGGGAACTAATGAAATGATCTCCCTTCATCAATTTCAGGAGCCTGAAGAAAATGGCTTTGATGACAGTACGCCCCCTTTACCACCAACTACAGAGCCACCTTTTGATGACCAACTAGAACCTGCTGAAGTTGCTATGGTAACTGTTGATGTTGCCATCTCTCAGGACAATGGACTTGACACGATTGAACGCAAAAATATTGTGGAAAAAGAGTTCGATCAAAGACATAGTTTAATAAAGGAGGATGTCCCTAAGACAACGGAAGGGAGTATATACCAGAAAGACAAACGTCCAGAGTCATCAATGAGTTTGAAAACTGCAGCAACAACGGAACCGATTAAAACAAAAGTAAAGCAATCAGAAAGTGTCCCTGATAACATAAAGTTATCATCAACACCCGTTCCAGTGTCAACTAGTACACCAATAGCTGTTACTGTTCCTGCTAACACTAAAAAACAAGAGGATAAAAAAGAAAATTCAAATAAAGAAAATGTCGAAATTAAGAGCTCACAAAATGACTCGCAACCTCGGGATATAGTACCGACCGAGGAGCACTTGAAAACGCTTGAAGATGCTGCGTCGCCAACGCAGAGTAGCTTCACGTCGCAAAATAGTGTCACATTAGCCGAACTTAAGAAGCAAAGGTCAGAAGTTTTACGAAATTCATTACGGGTTAGCGACCCTAAAAGTGTCACGGATGCCCTAAAACAAATAGACAATGAGGAAAAAGCTAAAGCTGCAAATAACTCCCATAACGGTACATTTGCAAAACCTGGTGAACAGCCACTAAAAAAATTCACAGCGTACAATCAATCAGAAATTATCGGAGGGAATGATAAGAAAAATCGGTGTTGTATTGTGATGTAACAAAGGAGGTATTTTCCTCCCATGGAATTTATGGGAATTATTTTTATTGTTCGTGTAAAAACCAAGAAAATTGAATCAATATGTTTCTGGCATAGTAACGCATAGAATTGTATACATACAAACAAAGGCATTTAAAAGCTTCCTAGTCAACTCGTACCCAAGACAACTCGTACCCAAGACAACTCGTACCCAAGATTATTTTCAGTATTATGGGTGCATATTAGGGAAAAAATTGAGTTTGTAATGCTTTCATGTTATAATGTGAATCAAATAAGCCTCAATATTTTTTTGAATTTAGGACATTTTTTCTCAATGGATCAGTAAAGCATTTTTTTTATTAAATAAAAGAAGTGCTTGAAGCGCTTGTTCTCAACATTTTTTTTATAAATAAATGTAATTACAACATTAGATCTGACACTTGTTCCAAACACTCATAAACATACATAATTTTGAAAAATGATTATAAATATGTGGAATAAACATATGTCTCTTCACTCGAACATCCTGAATCTGTGACCAATATGAAATAATAGTCAATAAAAATTGACACTCAGCTCAAAATGTCACAAAATTAAATCAATTTCTTCTGAAAATTCTTCTTCAAACTTCAAACTATTCTGAACAGTATGTTACAATTATAATATGTATATCTATTCACATTCCCAGTCCAATGCTTGATTCAAAACAAAATATATACTTAGGTACGAGTTGTCTTGGGTACGAGTTGTCTTGGGTACGAGTTGTCTTGGGTACGAGTTGACCAGTTACCATTTAAAATTGTGAATACCAGTGAATGAAATGTAATTCAGGTCATACTTTTAAACACAAAATAGAGTGGAATTCAGAGAATTTTGCAAGGACAAACATTAATAGGCATTAAGTTGATAATAGCAATACCAGGAAATTGGGGATATAAGGCAACATACATGTACAGTAAAACCTGTGTACAGTGAACACCCATAGAGCATCAAAATTGTGTTCACTGTAGGTAGGTGTTCACTACAGAGAGCTTCATATTATGTTTTCATTATTTACTTTGTGACGTTTCGTCCAGCATGGTTGAGACATGATGAAAATATAATATGAATTTAGTAGGACTACCCAGATGAATCTATCTAGAACTACAGAGGTAATTTTTAAAGAAGTCGGTAGAGTATGTGCAGAGGAATTGTGTTCACGAGAGACAGGTGTTCACTAGAGAGAGGTGTTCACTAAGACAGGTTTTACTGTATATACTGTAGTAATACAAAAATATGTATGATCAGAATCACATTTTAACACATTGAAATATGAAATGAAAATGCAATTTACAGTAATGAAGTAGAAAGTGATTATTATAAGAAACTGATGATGTAGTTGATGAATTGGAGGACACATTGCCATATTTTTATATTTAATTAAAATGAAATTTGATCAAGATTATTGTCAAATCAATAATGAGAAACTGTATCCTTTATGATCGCAGTACTTGACCACTTATGAATATAAAGACCATTCATGATTATATGATTCATGATATATGATAACGCTTACAATAAAATGGATAATTTATTTGGATCACTAAGGACCACTTTTTCATTGATGATATAGGACCACTTATGATTATTGTTCACTTATGATGAAATAAATGAATGAACTAAAAAAGAATAAAAGTTGATAATTATATATGATATTGCTTGTATATTTACCATATAATGTACATAAATTATTGTTATCATTATAGAAGGAAACTAAGGCAACCTGATTAGATATCTGATATGATAATATGAATGTATATCTCATGAATTATGGATTAGATACGATATGTTGATTGTCTTACATTGGTACAGCATAGTAAAGGTTGTCCAAAATGTTGTTATTACGGATATATATTTTTCTACGATAATGTCTCACAATACAATACAAAGGTCGAAGATGGACCAATTAATTATTGGCTTTCTTTAAAGTTTTCATATTATACAATTCACATATGCCATATGATCAATATGTAGCGAGTCATGAAGTTATATGCTTGTTTGAATCATACAATCAACAGCAATTGTACAAATAGCACTAATCATACAAACAACTAATCATACAAACAACACCAGTCATTGTAGCAGCTTGCTTACTCTTTGTTCTAAATGATGCAAAATTTTGAAATATCTATGAGTTCAATATTATATATTTGAAAACTGTCACATTCCAAAAAGATTGTATATATTCATTGTTTTATAAATTAGTTCATTAATTCAAATTAATAAGGGGATGTCATGAGTATATATTGTGGTGACCATGCTAATGGGACAAATATTGAAGAAATATTTTTGAGTTTAGGCTAGAAAAAAATTTGTTCTTCTATTAGTATTAGGAATATCTTCCAGAATATATTTTAGGCATTGATTGGAGAAAAAAATTGTATCATTTTGAAATTGGGATTAATATGGAACGTGTTCCAAAGATTCAAAAGTCTGCCCCTTGAGCATGGATTAAAGGAATCGCTGAGAGTATGTCCACACTCCATACATTATACGTGTGCTTTATTCACCATATTAACCACAGTGCCATCTATATTCAAATAAGTGCCCATAGACATTAACACCAATCTGACACTGAGTCAAACTACAACATAATTTTTTTTTAAATCTCTAAAATAATTTTTAAAGTGATAAACAATAATAATGATAATAACATACATTTTCAAACTTTGCATGGGGCTTTCGAATATTTTTGTAAGTTGTCATTGAGTTAACATTATCATTTTTTATCCATTTTATTGGATTTCCTTTGGATGAATATTGTGAATAAAGTACATTCTTAACACTGCCAAAGTTTTTTTTATGCATATGTTTATGCACCACCTGCTGTAAGCTTCCTCTGAAGGAACTTAAGTGGTTATATGTAGATTAAGAATATATGTTATTTGTAAAGCTTCTGACCGATGCTTCCAAGTTTGTCTCGTGTTTTGCAACTTCCAATTCATGTTTTGTGAGTTGCACACAAATTGTATCTTCCAATACAGCTTTCAATTCATGTTTGTCTCATGTGTTTCACAAAGCTACAGCTTCCATGTCATGTGTTCCACACAAAGCTTCAGCTTCCATGTCATGAGTTGCGCACAAAGCTGCAGCTTCCGTGTCATGTGTTGCACACAAAGCTGCAGCTTCCAAATCATGTGTTGCACATGAAGCTGCAGCTTCCATGTCATGTGTTACACACATGGCTGCAGCTTCCAAATCATGTTTTAAGTATGTTACATGTTTGCTTTTATGCACATTTAAAATATGAGGCCTAGTTATTCTTCAGACATCTTTGTTTGCTATATTCCTTAACTAGTTTTGTACTCTGCATTTGTATACTGAACATGTGTCTACTGTACACAGTCATGTTTATTTATGTACATTTGTACACTGTACATGTGTACTGTATATCTGTGAACTGTACATATATTAACTGTACATATGTGTTCACTGTACAACTGCACATTGGTACAGTTTGGGACAACAAGGATGTTCTTACAACTGAACTTACATCTTTCAATAGGGCTTCAATTGTATTGTTTACTAAGTAGGCTTAAAATGGCCCTCTGTGGGTCAAAATAAAAGATGCACCAAATAGTTTATGGAGTTGCCCCATCTATTGGGAGCCCATCGAAGATGTAATGAAAATATATATTTGTAGGACAATGTATTAAAATGTCTTGTCACGTTGCAATGTATAAGTAATCATAGCTGGCTATGTCTATGTACAAATAGCTACAGTTACAAATAACTACAATTTCAGATAGCTACAATTACAGATAGTGTTACAATTACAGATAGTGTTACAATTACAGATAGTGTTAACATTACTGTTACAATTACAGTTACTGTTAACATTACTGTTACATTTACAGATACTGTTAACATTACTGTTACAATTACAGATACTGTTAACATTACTGTTACAATTACAGATACTGTTAACATTACTGTTACAATTACAGATTCTGTTTACATTACTGTTACAATTACATATTCTGTTTACATTACTGTTACAATTACAGATACTGTTAACATTACTGTTACAATAACAGGCTACTGTCTATGATTGCTAGCTATAATTAATGTAAAAATTGTTTTTATTTGAAAAAGACTTGTTTTATTCAAGCAGTAGAATACAGATATAGCTCCGTTTATTTTACAGGTTACTTATTTTCATCAAAACTCCCATTTCAAATATTCTTATTTTGTTTAGTTCTTATTTTGACCATTACTTGTTTTTGAGTCCACAAAATTCACAATAGTTCAAAAGAGAGTATATTATTACTACAGATTTATGATATACATGTAAATGTACCATATATTGTAAATATGTACATGTATTTACACTTTGTAATGTACATACTTTATGGTACATGTACTCTTAATAGGAAGGCAATATAGAGGGTTAATAATAGTATGAATCACATAATATATTATAGACAGAAAATTGTTTTATAAATATTCTTGTTTCTGTATGTATAAAACATACATGGTTGTTTTGCTATTTTGTATATAAATGTATACATTTATGAGAATGTACAATACATACATGAACAAACAGACAATATCTCAAATGATTTAATATAAATTTCTTGTTTTGTTTATTTTTTGCACATAGGCTCCAGCTCCTCCAAGGAGAGGTTCCTGGGTCTGCCTCCTATGGTTACATGCATTAATTATGACAGTAATATACGGGATATACCCAAGAGGTATTGCTCACCTTCATCGGTGGTAAACAAAATACAATCAGTCTACTTTTCTTTTAGTCATGAACCTGCTTTTCACAAATCTACATACAAACAATATAACATTCTTCAAAATGACGAGGATAACTGACATAATTAAGATCAGGAAAACATAGATGTCAATCATCCAGAGTTGCCAGAAAGGCATATCAACTGAACTCGGTCTCAAATGTTCCCCTCCAAACATTGCTACATGTTCTAATGCCTCAAAAGCTCTCTTTCTGGGGCTCTTCCTTGATCTGAATATCTTTGAAGCCTTTTGGATGTTATCTCTGTATGTACTGTTAGCTAGAATTTCGTTGATGTTATGTAAAAGCTGGTCAGCAGTTAAATCATGTACATTCATCGCAATCCCATATCCTTTACTTTGCATTCTGATGGCATTGTGTGGTTGGTCCGCAAACAGTGGTAATCCAAGCATGGGGACTCCATTGTACAGTGCTTCATATTGCCCATTGTTACCACAGTGAGTCATGAACAGTTTCACCTTAGGATGGGCCAGGACATCGTTTTGAGGAATCCATTTCAATATTTTGATACGAGATGGTAAATCACTGAAATATCCGTCATATTTCCATATCACACTTTCTTTTACTGCTTTGAAAACAAAAATGAGTTTAGCTATCATTTCGGGATCTAAAATATCTGATTTTGATCCGAATGATACTAATATGACATTGCTGTTAGTTTTCGTTATAAAGTCTTCAAGCTCTGAAGGTAAAGGCTTGTTGGGCATTATTGACAAGCCTCCAACTTGGATGGCATTCTCCATCAATGGGACATGGAATTCAAGCAGGTTATCTTGGTTAATCATCCAGAGTAGTGTCTTGCGTTTTAGCTCAAGATATATTGCAGGTCGGTTGGGAGCATATTTCTTTATGAGTGCGTTGCCTGCAGCTTCGTCCAAACTATTTGTAAGTATCTGCTCTCCTATGATTGTGGCCAAGAAGTTTGAAATTCGTTGTAAAAATGTCATCCTGTCTGTATATAATGTGCCCGTACTTGGCACAAATGATGGCAGAGCTGGGGCACCCATCAAATAGTTGAAATTAGCAGTGGCGAGAGAACAGAATGGGATATCCAGCATGTATGGTATGATATAAAGACTATCTAAAAATGGAGTTCCATCCACTACCGCAATGTCATACTTTTCCTTTTTGAGTGATTCCACTGCCCCTTCATTATCAAGCAAAGCACATACAGTTTCACTTGTTACATCAATAAAAGCTTTCATGAGTGGGAGGATTTTCAAGAGGCTTTTTCCTTTTGCTTGTATCTGCCCCAGTTCTATGAGTACTTCTGTTATCTCCTTGTCCGTTTTATTGGTTGGGATTATATGCGTTGTCATGCTGGATCCTTTGCTCCCTTTGGGCACTCTGTTGAGTAAGTGTGGGGATACTACTAACCCGACCTAGAATTAGATAAATCTTGGTTATGTCATTCCTCTACTTAAATACATGTAACCACATAATGAGCTATACAGCAAAAGTCATATTCCATATAGGATACACAGACTATACTCGTATGGCATGAGTCATATTCCATACAGGCTATACAACATAAGTCATATTATATACAGCCTATATAGCATAAGTCATATTGTCATATTCCATACAGGCTAGCCTATATGGCATAAGTTATATTCCATACAGGCTACATACATGTAGCATAAGTCATATTCCATCCAGGCCATATATGGCATACGTCATATTCCATACAGGCTATATTGCATAAGTCATATTCCATATATAAATATATTTTAAATAAGTCTCGTCTCACCTGGTGTCCTTGTTCGAGGAGCTCCTCCCCAAGAGGGGTGAAGTAAAGCAGATGACTGGGCACCTGGGCAGGAATTAGAAGTACCTTCATGGCCAGGGCCGATGGCACAATAAGCAGTATAAGTAATGACAGTCTAATTTCCATGGTTCATCGGGGTTGTTCTGTTTTTGGTTATACACTGTTTATTTTGCCTGTGTTGCAGTAACAACTAGTAGAGTTATATCTCATCACAATATGCTTTGATGATTGATGTATACATGTACTTTTCCGCTCCATTTTTACTTCTATAGTGCTATATGTATGTTAAGCTCCAGTTTTATGTAGTTCAAGGTCTTTCAAAATAAATGCTATAAACATAAGTTAATTTCTAGACCTTGTCAGTAACAGGTATTAGTATTATTTATTACTTTTCTAAACCTTCTCAAAAAGAATGGGTGTAAATAGAAATAACCTTGATCTACAGGGTGACACATAAAAATGACACCCATCCCCATAATATTGCATTACTTTTCTGTCGGCAAAAATTCTGCCTTGTTTCATGGCACATTAAAATAAGCATCCATGGTGCAACTCCACAAGAAGTTTCAGATGACTAGCTCAACTAAATGCAGGTTTATGAGTGTTACAAGGCGTGTAGTCTATTCCTTTACAGGTACACCTGGATTTTTTACAAAAAATGACAGCCTTTTGTAACATGGTTTTGCTTGTGCAAATTATATTTTGATTATTCTTTTAATAACATCTTGTAGATCATTAAAAAACGTCGACATTCATTCTGTGATGATAACTTCATCTATGTGCATTATTTAAAGGTCGTGTAGACCCCCGTTGCCTGATTTATAGAAAAAAACATTGCACTTTTGCATGATGGTGACATTGAGCCTTTTCAAATAGATCGCACACCTTAGAAATATATTAGTTAAAAATATGAAATATCTCATAGTTTTCACCATACCGTGCACCCATTCATTTACCGATTTATTGGTAAACTTTCTTTTGAAAAAATAAATCTTGCGGATGTGTTGAATTTTCAACCAGAAATCGGTTGCTCCCCGTCCGTTCAAGGCTATGGTGTACACTTTACGCATCAGAACAAAAAAACATATTTTTTATTTGTAATTGTATACACTCATCATTAAAAATGATTAATAAAAAAGAAAACCCGATTTACAGCATGGTATTCTAAAAAGAATTCTTAAAACCGTCCGTGATATCTTTACTTGAGTAGTGTGTCTAAATCACCAGTTAACTAAAAATTGAACGTTGTAAAAGTATAAAGACGAATAACGTCTTGAGCGTCGTAAATGCTTGTAATTGTTATGTTTTCTTGTTACATTTTACATGGAATTGTCAGACACAAAGAACTTTAAAAATGTGATAGGGTGTACATCTAATTTGTCTGCAAAAAAAACTTAAAAAGAAAACGTGATAGGAATGTTTGTTTATCATAGAGCACTATTGTTTAGAGTCGTGATTTCACTCCACCAGCAATAACCATGTTTTCTCCAGTTATATACGAGGCATCGTCAGATACAAAGAATGACACGGCTCCAGCACAGTCTTCTGACACTCCAAACCTTCCCATTGGAATAGTTGTCTTTTCCATCTCTTCAGCCATGGGGCTCTTCCATAACTGAAACAATAATCGTATCAATTTGTTTCATATCATCAATGCCTGTTAATTGCCAACAATTAAACTGTTAATTAATGTTAATTTTTACTCATTTTTTAATTAATTTATCTCTATAGTAAGATTATCAGGCGACATGTACTGCAAACATATCAATTACTTATTCATGAAAAATTATTTATGCTTGACTTTGAGTGAAACATTTACATTACCACAAGGCATATAAGCAATCATCATCCCATGTAAAAGAACAGAAAATTTTAACAATATCCCTATTGTCAACACAAAACAACCAACCAAGTCACAAAAATAGAGGCTATATTAATGGCAGCTACATATGAAAAATATGCTACTTACTGCTTCACTAAAGCGTGTTTTAATCACCCCGGGACATATTGTGTTGATCCTAATATTCATGCTTGCAAGTTGCGGTACAAGGGCCTTGGTCAGCCCTATCATAGCTGTCTTACTGACTGCATATGCACCAAGAAACTGAAAGTGAATTGTAAATGCAAACGTCATATATGTCAATGCTGGCAAGTTGCCGCACAAGGGATTTGGTCAGCCCTAGCATAGCTGTCTTACTGACTGAATATGCACCAAGACACTGAAAGTAAATTGTAATTGAATACATCATATACGTCCATGCTGGCAAGTTGCCGCACGAGGGATTTGGTCACCTCTAACATAGCTGTCTTACTGACCGAGTATGCACCAAGGAACTAAAAGTAAATTGTAAATGAATACATCATATATGTCCATGCTGGTTAGTTGCGGCACGAGGGCTTGGTCAGCCCTAACATAGCTGTCTTGCTTACAGCATATGCACCAAGAAACTGAAAGTGAATTGTTAATTGTAAATGAATACATCATATATGTCCATGCTAGCAAGTTGCCGCACAAGGGATTTGGTCACCCCTAACATAGCTAGTACTGACTGAATACGCACCAATCAGCTGAAAGTAAATTGTAAATGAATACATCATATTTGCCCATGCTGGCAAGTTGTGGCACAAGGGCCTTGGTCAGTCCAAGCATAGCAGTCTTACTGACTGAATATGCACCAAGGAACTGAAAGTAAATTGTAATAGACTAGATGCGAGTAGAAATAATCTTGATTTACGTCATTAAATATTCAAAATTCAGTCAAAGTTATGTCATATTTGAAATCTGCATGTAAAAGTACATCTACAAATATGGTTTCGAAAATTGTCTATCAACTTTGAAATTATTTTTTTTTGAAAATGTGACTTCTTGTTCGGGTTGATTCCCCATAGACCCAATGTTACAAAATCACAAAAAGTGAATTATCTTTTCTTGCATTGGACAGATAACATTTTCTTTTACTGGACATATTTTAATTTGCATAACTATTAGATACATAGGGGTTATATGAAAATTGAACCACGCAAATAGATGTAATTTAAGTTAAAGGGAACTTTCTACTATACCCGCCATGCTATCTGACCCGAACGAGCCACCTGGCGGTGAATCTGGTAACTACCTACTCGCATCTGCGTTATTGAATACATCATATATGTCCATGGTGGCAAGTTGCCGCACAAGGGATTTGGTCAGCCCTAACATACCTGTCTTACTGACTGAATATGCACCAAGGAACTGAAAGTAAATTGTGATTGAATACATTATATATGTCCGTCTATGCTGGCAAGTTGCGGCACAAGGGCTTTGGTAAGTTCTTACATAGCTGTCTTACTGACTGAATATGCACCAAGGAACTGAAAGTAAATTGTAATTGAATACATCATATATGTCCTTGCTGGCAAGTTGCGGAACACGGGCTTTGGTCAGCCCTAACATAGCTGTCTTACTGACTGAATATGCACCAAGGAACTGAAAGTAAATTGTAAATGAATACATCATATATGTCCTTGCTGGCAAGTTGCGGTACGAGGGCTTTGGTCAGCCCTAACATAGCTGTCTTACTGACTGAATATGCACCAAGGAACTGAAAGTAAATTGTAATTGAATACATCATATATGTCCTTGCTGGCAAGTTGCGGAACACGGGCTTTGGTCAGCCCTAACGTCGCTGTCTTACTGACTGAATATGCACCAGGGAACCGAAAGTAAATTGTAAATGAATACACCATATACATGTATGCCCATGCTGACAAGTTGCAGCACAATGGCTTTGGTCAGCCCTAACATAGCTGTCTTGCTGAATATGCACCACGGAACTGAAAGTAAATTGTAAATGAATACATCATATACATGTATGTCAATGCGGAGAAGTTGCGGCACAAGGGCTTTGGTCAGACCTAACATAGCTGTCGTACTGACTGAATATGCACCAAGGAATTGAAAATAAATTGTAATGGAATACATCATATATGTCCATGCTGGCAAGTTGCCGCACAATGGATTTGGTCACCCCTAACATAGCTGTCTTACTGACTGAATACGCACCAAGGAACTGAAAATAAATTGTAATTGAATACATCATATATGTCCATGCTGGCAAGTTGCCACACAAGGGATTTGATAAGTCCTAACGTCGCTGTCTTACTGACTGCATATGGACCAATTAGCTGAAAGTAAATTGTAATTGAATACTTCATATATGTCCGTGCTGGCAAGTTGCCGCACAAGGGATTTGGTCACCCCTAACATAGCTGTCTTACTGACTGAATATGCACCAAGGAACTGAAAGTAAATTGTAAATGAATACATCATATATGTCCTTGCTGGCAAGTTGCGGCACGAGGGCTTGGTCAGCCCTAACGTCGCTGTCTTACTGACTGAATACGCACCAAGGAACTGAAAGTAAAAATGCAAATAATTACATCAAATACCTATATAAAACACAGATTTCCTTTTATGCTTAATGTGAGCCTACTGAGAAGTTTTGCTTTAAGTGTATTTCTATTGCTTTAGATATTCATACTCTTACCTCATCACCAATAAAGCCACCTATTGAGGAGACTTGAATGATAGAGCCTCCCCTGGAAAGAAATAAGAATATTATTGAAATAACTTGAAATAAAGGATTGCAAACAATGGAAACCCAGTGTATCGCAGCAGTGATCATGGTTGGGCGAGAATGGCTAGAATATCACAGAATATAGAGAAATCTGGAAAAATCTAAAAACTCCATTAGTATGCAACCAAATGATCTTCTGGATGCTGGACTTTTGCTGCTTCCAAAGCTATATGGTAAAATCCATTTTGCAAGCCTGGTAGGTTATTTGATTACTATTGTATGCATTTGAGACTAATGTGACTACATTGAGGTTCCTGGAGTAACAGAAAATGGACAACGCATTTACTTTCAAATTTGTAGATAGGCCTACATGTACCATGTTGCTTATCTTACCCTCGTTTTTCTATTTGTTCAGCTGCATCCTTTATCAGGAAAAAGTTGGCCTTTAGATTAGTGTCAAATATCTTGTCCCATACTGACTCTGTGGTCTGCAAAAAATAAAATTTGATAAGCTTTAAAATATGAAATACTGGGAGGGTGAGGGGGAATGAAAAAATGTGTAACTGAGATGAAAAGATGGAATTGATTGAAATGGAGATTTAAAAGAGTGGAATTGAGTAAAAATAGTGGAAATGAGTAAAAATGGTGGAAATGAGATGAGAGGCTGGAGTGTAGAAGTAGATCAGATCAGGTCCACATTGTTGGTCATAATTGGTCAGTTTTACTATAAATATAAAGTCACTGGTAATGAGCCATGATTGTTCCTCACTATAAATGAATGCATTTAAGAACGCTGGAAAAAATGCAACACACATTGGTAAATATTCATATTTTCCAAGGTATTAGACACCCAAATAACCAAACCAGTAGTTCTTGTATATAAGGACCTATATATTGAATTTGTTGCATCAAACATTTTTAGAATACTTTTAAGGGGAGTCCTATGTATACTTACTTCTAGAATTGGTCCCATAGTTGGGTTGACAGCAGCATTAGATACAAATATATCAAGTCCTCCTTGCTCCTTCACAGTCTGCAAGATAACATTGGCACATATTATTCATTGGAATCCTTTCAAAGGAAGAATCAGGGACAAAACAGGGGATACAAGAATGCAGGATGCGGGGAACCATATTCCTGTGAAGCCCTGAATATTTTCGGGTCCGCGCATTATACCGAAACCCATTATACCGACGCGCATTATACCGAAACCCATTATACCGACGCGCATTGTACCGACGCGCATTGTACCGAAAGGCGTTATACCGAATGCCATAACCACTGTTCCACAACTAGTTACTTTGACGGAACGTCAATGTAACAAAATGGATGAACTTCCTGGTTACGACTTTTTGCTTTCTCGATTTAAACCTACTAATAAGTCAAGTTGCAGATTATAATTTGGCCCAAAGCTAGAAAATATAGCCTAGTTTTAATTAATAAGTTTCTTCGATTTGGAATTTGTTTTGTAAATCAGGCTGTTATTCATATACTAAGCCCCTCGCTTTTGTTACATTGACGAAAGCCTGTTATATTACCAAATTGAATGTATGTTACTTTGTCAATGGGGATTTTGCCCGACCATTATTAGAAAACTTGAAAATCTCTAGAATTTGAATAAAGATAAATAACAGTGCAAAAACTAAGTTGTTTTGATAGAAAATTACACACAGAATTCAAATAGAAGAAAATGTTAGTCTTTAGTGGTTAAAAATGCAGATCTCCTAAAATCTCATTAAAATGAGACCTTAACGAGATTTTAAAGCTATATGGAAAAGCCACTATTAGATAGATGCCTTCACTAGGCTATTCTCTGTACTTGTGTCCGTGCCTCATTTTGAGTAGCGAGTATAAATTCTTTTCGGAAACATGGTTATGTTTTCCCTGTAATATGAATTGGAGATATCTGACAAAATATGGATAGCCTAAAATATAAATTTTGTGTTTTTGAACATGCGGAAATATCTTGAACACTTTGAAACTGAAGTACAGTTCCTTAATAGGTCTTTCAGTTTTCTTGTTTTTTTTCTACACAACAACTTGTGTTTCATAGCCACGCGTAATTATTAATAAGCGTAATCAGATTATTTCAAGCGTCGAAATAGCTTATTTTTCCTCGACGTATCTACACAAACCTATTCACTTACCGTTATATTGAGCGATCTAGATGCGTCAATTATAATTGTTTTCACTCATCGGCTTTAGTGGCCCGCGATACCTTTTATTTCGTTCATTTAAGACGCAATTGATATATTGGCAACTAATCAAATGTTCTAAATGATTCTTCTTCATTTTGGAATGTTTCTCCTACCCGATATTCAAAGATGTGTTTTTAATATTATACTTTACATTGATCACGATTCTTGTACTTTACGACTCCCGTTCACAAGAGTTGTTGATTGCATTGCCTTGATCGTTGGTCGAACTTCGATTCCAACTAAATCAGATTAATCAATTAAGAAATGTAATATCATGTTTATCCAAGCAAATAATTGTAACAACTACATTATTCTTTAGCAGTTTTGACACCTAAGCCTAGTGGCGTAGACTGAGGCTACTTTGCGGTTGAACGTCGTGGGATACGGAGGTCCCGCGTTCGAACCCCAGGTACGGAGTTGTTGATCATTGTCACTACGGACACCCGGTCCGAAGGTCCAACCGTTTACCGGCCCTTGGCATGGGTTGGTTCTCTGGCCGCTCTTGCCGGAGACAGATTGTGAGACTGTGGTTGGTTCCTCCACTAACGTGCTTTAGTAAACTCCGGGAGTCATATAGTATGGTAGCGGGCCCCCACCAAGGGCAGTAGTGGAACGACGCGAATCGGTCCAAGTATGGTTGCCTTGCAACTGAAAAGACTCGAGGAAATCATGCCATTCGCAGTGACCCAGAAAAGACTTTTGCTTCTTAATTTGACGTTTTAATTTATTTGTTTACATACTTTATTCATATTACTTTCCAGGCAGTTATGATTTTTATTGGTCAAATGAATGAACGAGACATATAGATACTATTAAATACATCTAAATATTATCAAAACCATAATTCGATTTGTCGGACATATATAAAATAACACTTGAAAACACAACACACATAGCTGCAATATCCGTAGCATTTGGCACAATCGGTTCCCACGTTCTACCATTTTGTGCGGTCATCATAAGATAAGGAGGTACGGTTGATTGGAACATGGACTTTCAACAGAGTCAAGAAATTGGCATGGATACTTTGAGAAATAAGGTAGCAACAAAAGGAAACACCGGAAATAATCCAGAAATGTCCACACCATTGTTTTCGTTAGTAATGGCAAGGCCACGGAGGAAAAATAGCAGTCGTGGATAGCTTAATTTTTGTACCAATTAGAGCCATGACTTAAATTCAACCAAGAACGGTGGAGCAAAGTCACTATGGGTCCCAATTGAGAATCAATTCAAATCAAAACCAAATTGAGAATCAGATGACCTGCTAAGTCTAGTATTTATTTGCCCCTAAATAGATATTAAAGGGGCGCTGAATATTTTCGTTTGTGGAATGAAAACTGATGATACAGATTATATCAGTAGCCAAAAACTATATAAGCAATTTAAACATGGAAATGATGCCAATTTAGAAGTACTATATGAAAAGAAATGTTTGTGAAATGGTTGGAAAATGAAATAATTTCAGAATTAATGGGATCATTGGGGCACACATTGATAAAAATCACACTTGGATTTGGAAAGATTTAAAGTAAAACAAATGAATCCGTTTCTTACTATCTCCATGACAACATATCTTGCTCTCTCTCCATGACAACAACTTTTGGCCCCATTCAGCACAAGATCGAAAATACAGTAATTGTCAAGTTCAATAAGAAATGTGAAACTTTATATTTAATAGCACAATTATTTATTTCTACCAATGAAACAATACAGTATAAATAAATGTTTACTTCATTGAAGAATTTACCACGGTTAAATATATTTTATGAAGTACAGTACCATAATCAAACATAAATAACGGAATTATGACTTTATCCTCTATGAAATACAGAAATTGATGGTTAACTGGAATTAAGTTTGTTGGGACGACCCCTCAATCCGAAACGCTTAGTATCAGTTAAAAAAATTCTGGCCGCAACTGAGATGTAGAGATGTTCAAAGATTTTAAATTAAGCTTTATCTGAAAATATGTTTTTGCGCGATAAACTTTTTATTAAATATGAATATACACAACAGATTAACATCCAGTCTCATATTAAAAAGTTTAAAATTAAAACAGTGTGGAAGTAAATAAAATTGAATTTGAATTTTCAAGACTTGTCTGTTCAATGAAAAAATCATGTATAATTTGAACGTAATATATTAACTATCTATTTTATATGCTGATACATTAGAATTTCTCTTGGCTTTTCAACATAGATTTGACTTTTCAGGCTCCATTTTTATTATTCTATGCCTATATAATGTTACTGTGCACTGTCATACATGTACATAATCATGTGTCTACATGACGTTTTGAAAGAGTATAGAGCTAGATTAAAAGCACCGTTCTTGCGAGTTTCAAATGAAAATATTGAAACACGCGAGTATGAGGACTTCAACTTTTTATGTCTACACTAACAAAAACGTGAAATTCCCGCTGTAAAGATATAGTCCCACGCGGAAGTGCACGTCATAAAACTGATGGGTTAAGGCAATATGCCGTCCCACTGGCACGGATTTCGGTACAACGCGCATCGGTAGGCCTTTTCGGCACAATGCGCGTCGGTATAATGGGTTTCGGTATAATACGCGTCGGTATAATGAGGTGATCCCTCCATGCGCAACAAGTACTGTATGTATAAGCAAAATCCCAAAAGGGGAGAAACCAAGAAGTATTCAGAAATGTGATAAGAAGGAACCTTTGTATGGGAATTCCAAAATTCCAAACAATGGCAAGTTTTAGATAGTATGTTACAATGTATAACCACGAGAAGTTTTCTTGTTTTACAGTATTTGGTATTTTCAAATGAACTATGAAGACAAAAAAATGGTACAATAAATAAGTAACACTTACACTGGTGATCCGCTCGATTACGCTGGTTACCGAAACGGTTCGTTTTCGTAAAAAATGTCGGAACGTCGAAGGTACGATTTTTCTTTTTTCCTTATTTCACGCGTTTTTTCTCACAAACGTGTATCAGCATCATATGTTTTAGAAAATGTACATGCTTGCGAAAAAATAGCTCAATAGACAACAGAATCGTCGATTTAATTCTTCACCTAAGTTACATAAACGGTTTGGGTTAAAAGTGCAGATCTTAACTGTTTTTCGAAAAACCGTTTATGTAACTTAAGTGAGGAATTAAATCGATGATTCTGTTGTCTTCTGAACTATTTGTTCGCAAATATGTACATTTTCTTAAACAAATGATACTGATACACGTTTGTGTTTAAAATGCCGTGGGAATTCTGCCTACAACGTGTGAAATAAAGTAAAAGGAAAAATCGTACCTTCGATGTTCCGACATTTTGTTACCAAAACGAACCGTGCCAGCGTAATCGAGTGGATCACCAGTGACTTAAATCCAGTCTCAATTTATTTTAAGCATAAATATGTATATCATAATAAAAACTATGCATTGATTTGGTATGGTTGAGCCATCCCCCACCCCCTCCTCCATATCTTGTTCACCTGTTCTATGAGCTTTTTCCTGTCTTCAGCTTTACCAACATGGCATACAATTCCACTGACATTCAGCCCTTCAGCTTTCAATTCCTGGACAGCTGCATCAACTTTCTGCTTCTTACGACTACTGATCACTACATGTGCGCCATCTTGTGCTAGGCGTTTAGCTATAGCAAAGCCAATGCTGAAATGAAAATAATTTTGGAAATAAATCTTGAGTCACTAGCCCAATTTAGATTAATTATTTGTTTAGCATGATTCTTATTGAAAAGACTCTAAAATTGCAAAATGAGTCAAGCCTCCAATGTGCTCAATTTATAGACTGTGTTTAACTTATCTGCTTAGTCACTGTTAAGAGATATGGTTAAAACCCCATGATCGCCAAAATGGGAAATAAAAAGTTTGACAGTATTTTGGATGACCAAATTGGTACCTAAACAGACAACTAGTACTTCATAAGAGCTTTAGACAGAATTCTCTGATTCAAGGAGTTACATAACAGTGTCATCCATCGTATTTAGTTAAATCACCCTTGAACCAATCTCTACATATACATGTACAGTCCACCTATGTCATACAGAATATATTACTTCAAAAAAGTACCTCCAACACTTCCAACCTCAACTTACCCCGCTGTTGATGCAGTTACTATGGCAACCTTTCCTTTAAGGCCTGTTTTAGTTGCCATTTTGCCTCTTGTTATAAAATAAGTATCTTTTTACTATATTAGCAATACTATACAGAGTGGGCCGAAATTCAAGTATTATACAATTATGTGTATGGTGGTGTAGGTGTATAGTGGCGCAAAATGTACTTTGTACCAAAACTGTTATTATTAGATAAAATACCAAGTTACATGCAAGTTGTAAACGATAAATCTTGAATATATTTGAACTATATATATTTATTACATGTTATATCTATCAAAGTGTTTTCAATTGTATTGCATACATTTTATCACACTCTGTACTTTAAAGGGCTTTTAAACAAAAACAAATACAACTTTGATCTAAATGTAAAGTCAGAAAGTAGGCTTCTGTCGAAGACTAGTAATATTAAAGTTCATAAAGTTAAATATTGACATATTTCAAGTGTAATTCATTCAGATCTATTTGCACAGTAAAACTTGTAAAAGTGAGCATCTCCTTTTCATATTTTAATGATAAGACCATTGTAATACAAAAATTCATAAAAATGCATACTTGGACAAAATACACTACTAATATAGTACTAAATATACACACGGGTTCAAAAACGTGAAAATGTGAAAAGTTGTCATAACTTTTTAAAACTCCCATTATCGAAATCGATTTGACATGCAGACGACGAATATTTTAGCCCTATATGAGTTGCGCATGCTTATGCTGTTCGTTGTATCTGGAAATGAAATATTTCAACGGTTTAAAAATTCGATGCAAGTCAAAGTGTTAATACGGAATGGATCGAATCATGAATCGTACCATTCCGTATTAAAACGTGGACTAGCATTGAGTTTTTTAAAATGTTGAAATCGTATATTTGGAGAAAAAACGAACCAATTTGACATGCTCGGTTCGTAAGGGACTAAAGTATCCGTTGCTGGCAAGTGAAATTGGTTTCAATAGTTTACGTCAAATAATTATGACAACTTTTGCCATTTTTTCACGTAAACAAAGGAGGTTGGGACCCTAAGGCTTTTTCATTCTTCTATCAACAGAGACAGGTGTCTATAAAACAACTAATACGGAATGATATAAACACTACCGTGTACATAAAATGCGAAATCATCACTAACTGTTGGTATTAATTTAGTACTAGGTTACTTATGTAAGCACTGGATAAGAACTAATTGGTACTAAATTCTGTAAGTACTAAATAATGACACTAATTGAGTGAGTATAAATGAGTAAATTAAACACGATTTTTAACAAATGGAAACTGTGCATAATAAGTTAAGTTAATTTGAGCGTAACCATTTTGATACTGCGTGTGAACTTTCTCAAAATACCATTCCTCTAGACAGTCCATGACAAATGGTTGAAAACTCAGCTCTAGTTTGTTGAGGAAGAATTGATGGGCATTCACTATATCATGGAGATTTCTCAGCCCCGGGATGCAAATATTGCGGGCATATTTCCCGTGACATTTCATGCCTGGATACCATTCACTTGTTATCCAATGTTTGTAACGCAATAAGTATGTTTCTCTGTTTGTTTCAGGAACTCCTTGAAAACAAGAAAATTCATATCAATCTTTGAACATTGCTGTGGTGATTTTATTGTTTCTAAAAGTAGTTCATATTTTTTCAAATGTTATCTTCCTGTATGCATATTCTTAGTATAATACAAACAAAAGGTTTTGGATAGATGCCATATACAGGGTGGTCAAAAAAAATGGAAACCCTGCATTTTCCTAATATCTTTATCATTTTAAGAAATTACTCCCTGATATTTCACACATTTGTACATCATTCAATTTCCTACCATCCTACTTAATTTCATGACCATCAGACTGATAGTCACAATTTTACAGCACTTTGAATAACATGCTTCAATTTTGGCCATCATCGCGCTGTAGGCAAACCTGCACAGTTGTCAATGGGCCGAATGCATTCCTCAGCAGGTATGGCCTGAATGATACGGATGATCTCACTTTTTAGGTTTGTGATTGTCCTGAGGTCATTCTCATACACTTTTTCCTTGCCATAACCCTACAGGTAGGGACATTTTGGACAGGGAGTGTAGGTGGCCCGACAGCACAATAGTGGCCACTAGGGCTGTTCTGTAAAGTGCTGTAACATTGTTAATATCAATCCGATGGTCATGAAATGAAGTAGGCTGGTAGGAAATTGAATGATGTACAAATGTACAAAATATCAGGATGTTATTTTTTAAAATGACAAATATATGAGGAAAATGGTGTAAGGGTTTTCTTTTTTTTTGACCACCCTGTACTAAGTAAGATAATTTTAATTTGATAATTTTTAAAATGAAATAAAAGTTGAAATTTTCTATTGTAACTTACAATTAGTACAAGAATTAAACTATATCAATCTGTAGTGCGGCTTAGCTCATATTTGACCTTGACTTTTGACCTTGACCTTCCTACCTGTAACTGATCCTGGAACTCCAAGTTGTGGATTATGGTTGAGAGTTGGGAAGAATGTCTCATCAGGATGCCCTGTATCCTTTAGCCACTCTATCAGTGCATGGGACACTTCATTATGTAATACATAGTCCACAAATGCTCTAGATGCTGCAATGTGGACCTCTCCCTTATAAAGTGTCGGATTGTATGGAATTGAGGCTGCCTTCCATTTCCATCTTTCGTGATCACCTTTTGACCTAAAATATGAGATCACACAGGGCAAAATTTAAAGACATCAATCTGTAAGACAAAGTTCATTAAGTCCTAGATCACTTTGTAGGTGTTTTACAATGTAGATCTCTTAAAGGGGCAACAAGGACTATAGAGAAAAAATTCGAAAATTTTTATTTTTATGAGGTATCAGGTCAATATTTGGCTTGAAAGCTTCTTTGACATACCTATTTTCTTAAAACGTATGGATAAATTATCAATTTCAACATTAAGAAGTGTAAATTCAGTTCAAAGCTTCTATAAAGGGAGTCCCACTTGTAGATTTTATAGATTCACCATGTTTCAAGAGGAATATCAGCTGCAATAATATTCATCCAGGGGGTTTCTTTGAAGATAATAAAAATAGATGTTAGTCTTGATGAAATATCCAAACTTAAATATATTTTGACACTGCTGGTCGATGATCGTTGAATGCCCCCCCCCCCCCTGCACTAATTGTTGCACCTTTAATATAGGGTCCGATTGTATGGAATTTTACTATTTTTCCATTTTCATCCTTCGTGATTCTACCCTCTGAACGCGGTAGGATGGCTATGGTTTAAATACCGAGATCTTTATATTTCATATCTCTAGATACTAGACAGAGCTACATGGATCTCTCACAGACAATTTGCAAAGGATTTGGTTGACCGTGACCAATTTTGGACCCGTAAATGAATGAACAAAGGGCAACAGTAAAAATCTCTTTGAAATGGTCTACAGATCATGTCCTAGACGTTTTGGTAAAAAATATTTAGTCGCTTACCAAATTGATGATCCTCTGACATTATTTGCACCATTAAACCCCCGTAATATCTCCACTAGTTCCAAATTAGATTTCAATGGAAATTCTTGACCAGTTAGATTTATATAATATTTCCATTTCTTGTATTTCCACAAGTCTTGCATACATATCAGATTTGGTTCAAGCACACTGAAATCCCCCCACTGTACATCTACCCTCCTTGACGATATAAAAACGTTTACTAAACAGTCGGCAATTGATTTAACAGCTTCAAATATTTCTGGATCAGTTTTCGCATCAACGTGGATGCAATAGTAATTCCATGGTCGGTATATAGCGTGGAGAAGTCGTTCAAACAGCTCCACATCTTTGTATAGTAGAACATCAAAAGCCAATGGAAAATAGATCATAACATACTATTTGACAAACTTCAATATTATGGTATACGTGGTGTTGCTCTTGACTGGATAAAAAGTTATTTTAAAAATAGATTTCAGCAAACTTTATATAAGGAAACAATCTCTAATCGTGAGTTGATCACTTGCGGTATTCCTCAAGGCTCAATTTTGGGACCCCTGTTTTTTATATTATATATTAATGATATTTATTTTTCTTCTCCGACACTATTTTTCGTCTTATTTGCAGATGATACTAATTTATTGATCAAAGGCAAAAATCTACATGACCTGACAGAAACTTTAAACACTGAACTCAAACATATTGAGGAATGGCTGGTCACAAACAAATTATCACTCAATGCTAATAAAACAAAATATATCATTTTTTCCTCAAGACAAAAAAGATTTAATGCAAATAATATAAAAATCTATCTAAATGACAAACAACTTGAACAAGTTGATCATATTAACTTTCTTGGAATAACAATAGATAACCATTTGAACTGGAAACGGCATATTGCTTCTGTTAATGCAAAAATTTCTAGGACAATTGGTATTTTATATAGAGTTAAACAACTGTTGAATATCAGCGGTTTTATGAGTATCCATTATTCACTTATATATTTTCATCTTATATATGGCAATGTTATTTGGGGTGAAACATGTAGTTCATTAAATTCCCTATATCTTGTGCAAAAGAAATTCACCCGCATTGCAACAAACAGCGATTATAGGGCTCATTCCCTACCATTATTCAAACAGTTAAACCTTTTGAATATTTTTGACATACACAAACAACAGAAATGTTTATTCATGTATAAATGGATAAATAAGGATTCTTATGATAAACCTAAAGTAAGGACAAACTATGGCATTTCAATGTTAACTTTCACGGCACCAACAATTTGGAATCAATTACCAAACAAGATTAAATCTTCTCGAAGTGTTCACATCATGAAAAGAGAACTGAAAAAGTACTTTGTCAATAATTGATTATCATTCGTATACTTTATATTTTGGGCTCTATGACACACAATTCATTTACCATCCATTACAAGCATTTGCACACAAACAGATCCCCCTCTGTTTCTATGTAGGCAACTTGCCACCCTGTCGGGAATATACACAATTTGTGTCACCCGCTCATTGTATGTATTTCAAAACTTAGCTTACTGAATAAATAAATAATAAATAATAATAATAATAAATCACATTCTGCCGAGTTTACAGGATTCATAATGTATTTACGTGTTTCGTGGAACTTTTCGCAGTCTTCACAAAGTTTTGTGTAATCTGAAGGGATATGAGCAATTTTTCGAGCCACTCCCATATACTTTTGACCATTTGTAATCACTTCAGATTTATTCATGAAAATCGCACTACAGTTTGTTTGGAGCACCTTGGATATTGGTATTCTGTCTTTTGTTTCTCTCGTTAAATTGTACTTTATAATCCTCGGATGTTTTTTAATCCTCTGGAAAATGTCAATTCCATGATCTTCTTTGATCCCTGGATAATTTTCAATCTGCTGATTATATTTGATACCTTGATCTCCTTTAATCTCTTGATTTTCCTGAATCCCTTGATTTATAGCTCGGTAATCCTTAATCTGTAGACTACCTTTAATCCTTCGATCATCGTTAATGCTGGATTCTAAACTAGTCAATGCAACCCATATTATACCATACGTAACTATAACATTCAAAATGAAAAATAATTTACAAATGTATTTTACTTTTCTACCCATGGATGCTTGATAAACAGTTGTTTTTTAAAAGCTCGTAAGGAGTACCCAAGTTAAAATAGATCATTATATATTTGATCGTTTTCATATTTGTGAATAATTACATCATTGATTATTTGGGCTAATAGTGTGAACTATCATTTTCGATTGTTGATTTTTAATTGTTTTTTAAATGTCAATGACAAAACAATTTTATGGAGCTGACCTAGCTACAGCATTGCTTTTACTTGCCCAGCTGGGCTGTAAGGTTTTATTTTTTATTTTCATTTATTTCGAAATAAATTGCATCACTGTCAAAATATTTATCAGAAAATTGATTTCAGGCGGGCAATTCAAATGCTAATCCAGTCAATATTACTATGTACACATAGACAAGCATCTACTGTTAAAATTAGGGAAATTATTTGAAATAAATATTTAAAGGAAATTCCTAATAATTTTCAGGTTACACAGGATAATGGAATCTCCATATTTTTGCATTCTTTACACTTCATATTTCGAATGCAATTAATTAATTTTGTATACTTTACATTTATTTTTATTTTCCAATGTGCCCATTCGCCCCATGGTTACATACGCACTCAGAATAATTTTTACAAATAAAACACATTTTTAGCTCGTTTCAAAATCATTTGGTACACCCATGCGTATTTGGCACAGCAGGCACTACGTCTATACATAGTATCATAGATTTTTATTTTAACATGTAAAAGTTTCTGGCTTCATACGCAATATCAAGAATATTGTAAGACAATATGTTACTCTCTCGTGCAAATATGTGTTCGTCGAAAATACAGAATCCGGGATGCCTCAATACCACATAACACCTTGCAACAATGTTATTATAAGGGTCATTTCTAATTCCATCATCTGTTGAAATTACAGTAGAACCTGTATATCTGAACACCTGGCTTATCCGAACACCTTCCAATTTGAACACTTTTTTCGGTCTCATTTTTTACTCTCATTGACTCCCATGTTAAAAAGACCTTAAAATCTGAACACCTCCTAATCTGAACAGTGAACAACCAGATTTGAAAAAGTGACCTGTCCAACCTGAACATTTTTATCACAAATCAAATGTCTGGACATTTCAGTAATAGCCACATATTGAGTCAATGTTATAGTTGTTATTTATCTTTACATATACAATGTAATCAAAGAACCAATATTGTCCTAATTAACTTATTTAGTCTCAGTGACATCCCTAATTTGTGGAAAACAACAGGATGTTTTGGAAAGGTGTGAATATAGGAGTAAATTGGTTTATCATATGAGAAAAGAACTGAATGATTTATGTTTGGATTAAGAGAAAGGTGTGAATCAAGAAGATAATTGATTTATCATTATTGGAAATTACCTGGATGTTTTTGATTTGGATAAAGGGAAAGGTGAGAATCTTGAACATAATTGGTTTATCCTTATTGTAAGTTAACTGGATGTTTTTGATTTGGATTATGAACAGGTCTTAATTGTTTTATATCCCATGGGTCTGTTATGATAGCTAAGATTCAATCAGTAAATGTTTTATAATCACAAAGACAACACAGACACATTTGCAGACAAGATTATATCACGAGAAAGAGAAAAAATTCAACTTGATAATATTCTATCACTAAAATGCCTCCTAAGAAGGCATACATCTGACATCCTGAATGCCCTTGATATTTTGAAGGATTATACATCATCTCGAATGGACACTGATGAAAAATTATTTTTACTTGAAGAGGATATCTACTCAAATATTGCTAATGCTAAAAGTGCCAAGAAACAAACAACAATGAAGGAACAAAGCAGTGCTATATAGCCATAATATGGGATAAGTCATTTGATAAGCATAAGATTTCGTACGAGACTGTCATATACTTATACAGTATATTACAAGTTTTTGCCAAAATATAAGAGTTATTTTTACTAAAATAATGAAATTGTTCAAAATGTAAATAAAACATAGCATATAGGCTATAGGCATATTGCAGAATAAACTCATCAACAACAACATGTATTGTTTTCTGATTTAGTATTAAGTGTTCAATATAGTGGCCTGAACAATGAACCCCCCCCCCCCCCCGACCAACAAAATCCTCAAAATGTGAACACCTGCCAATTTGAACGCTTTTGGCTGGTCCCATGGGTGTTCGGATTAGACAGGTTTTACTGTAGATACAAAATACAAATTTGTTGGTCCGACATAAAGTAAAGAAAAACTGATTTTCAACATGGCATTGAACGTTGGAAAAGTATAAGGTGTTTAGCGTCGTAAAGGCGTGTAATTGTTATGTTTTCTTTTTACATTTTATATGGCACTGTCAGGTACAAAGAACTATAAAAACGTTGTAGGAATGTTTGTGTATTCATAATAGGGGACTATTGTTTAGAGTCGCGATTTCACACCACCAGCAATAACCATGTTTTCTCCAGTTATGTAAGAAGCATCGTCAGATACAAAGAATGACACGGCTCCAGCACAGTCTTCTGACACTCCAAACCTTCCCATTGGAACAGTTGTCTTTTTCATCTCTTTAGCCATGGGGTTCTTCCACAACTGAAAGAATAATTGCATCAATTTGTTTCATATCATCAATGCTTGTTAATTACCAACAATTAAACTGTTAATTAATGTTAACTTTTACTCATTTTTAAATTAAAGGGACAAAGTGCGTAAATGAAGTCTCACATTTGATCTTCATAGTATTTCCAATGGATTAATAAGTACCTGATCTTTCATTTGACACCAAAAACAGCTCAAACAGGCCAAATCAGAGTTGACACTAGATCATGAAAAAATATTTTTGATCTACCAATTTATATATGCCAGGTTTTTAGCAATGCCATAAAAAGATGGCATTGTTGTTTGCATTAATCATCCATTCATTTTTGATAGGATTTTCAACCATGCGCCATCTTTTAATCCAAGAGTTATTCAAAAACATACACTTTGTGAAAAGTGGTAATTCACTTCTTTTGATCTCTGAACTTCAAATGCTGTTTTCTATGGCGAGTAATTTTTTTTCACTTCAGTATTGACCCAAATTAAAGTTTTTAGCATATTTGATTGACTGTGTGAGTGACATGTCTCAAATGATATTCTGTCCCTTTCCTTCAAAAATAGGCGCATTGCCTGTTTAATTTATCTGTATATAGTAAGATTATCAGGCGACATGTACTTAAAACACATCAATGATTTATTCATGAAAAATGATAAAGTTTGACTTTGAGTGAAACATTTACATTACCACAAGGCATAAGCATGAAGAAATCATCACCCCATGTAAAAGAACAGAAAATTTAAACAATATCCCTATTGTCAACACCAAACAACCAAACAAGTCACAAAAAGAGGCTATATTAATGGCGGCTATATATGAATGATGAAAAGAAAATATGCAACTTACTGCTTCACTAAAACGTGTTTTAATCACCCCGGGACATATTGTGTTGATCCGAATGTTCATGCTTGCAAGTTGCGGTACGAGGGCTTTGGTCAGCCCTAACATAGCTGTCTTGCTGACAGAATATGCACCAAGGAACTGAAAGTAAATTGTAAATGAATACATCATATATGTCCAGGCTGGCAAGTCGCAGCACAAGGGCCTTGGTCAACCCTAACATAGCTGTCTTACTAACTGAATATGCACCAAGGAACTGTAAGTAAATTGTAAATGAATACGTCATATATGTCTATGCTGGCAAGTTGTGGCACAAAGGCCTTAGTCAGCCTTAACATAGCTGTCTTACTGACCGAGTATGCACCAAGGAACTGAAAGTAAATTGTAAATGAATACATCATATATATTATGAATAGACTATGTATATCTTCCTGCCAAACTTTATTTCATATAATAAACAAGGGTCGATAAAGTTGACATTTGGGATGGCTATTGGTCAATTGCAAACACTGCTGATTCTTTCAATCATTTCAAACACAAAGTATACCTGTGAGCCTACTGAGAAGGTTTGCCTTAAGTGTTTTACTATTGTTTTAGATATTCATACTCTTACCTGACAGAAACTCTCACTAATATAGGCACCTAGTGAAGAGACTTGAATAATAGACCCTCCCCTGAAATGAAATAATAATGTTATTGAAATAACTTGGAATAAAGGATTGCAAATAATAGAAACCCAATGTATCGCAGCAGTGATTATGGTTGGGCTAAAATACCATAGAATATAGAGAAATCTTAATTTTTGATTCATTTCCAACTGGATTAATGTAAAAATTCCAATTAGCATGCAACCAAATGATCATCTGCATATGCTGGACTTTTGCTGCTTCCAAAGCCCTATGGTAAAATCCATTTTGCAAGTCTGGTAGGTTATTTGATTACTATTGTATGCATTTGAGACTAATGAGACTACACTGAGGTTTCTGGAGGAACAGAAAATCGGCAATGCATTTACTTTAAAATTTGTAGACAGGCCTACATGTACTATGTTGCTTATCTTACCCTCGTTTTTCTATTTGTTCAGCTGCATCCTTTATCAGGAAAAAGTTCGCCTTTAAATTAGTGTCAAATATCATGTCCCATACTACTTCTGTGGTCTGTAAAACATTGAAATGTAAGAGGCTTTGAAAATCTGAAATAGGGTCGAAATAGGGTGGATTGAAGCACTAATAAAAAGCTGAAATTGGGTGAAAAGGGTGGAATGGAGTAGATCAGCTCAGCTCCACATTCGTTTAGTCATTCATTCATTTAGTTATGATGAAAAGTCACTGGTTATGAGACAAGATTGATTCCCACTATAAATGAACACAATAGCCAAAACTAAGTTAGAAAAAATTCAAACTCAAATCGGTAAAATATTCACATTTCCCAAGGTATAAAACACCCAAATGACCAAACAATTTCTTGTATATAAGGACCTATATGTTGGATTTGTTGTATGAAACAACTTTTAGAAAACTAACTTGATGGGAAGTCCTTTATATAGTATTACTTACTTCTAGAATTGGTCCCATAGTTGGGTTGACAGCAGCATTAGATACAAATATATCAAGTCCTCCCTGCTCCTTCACAGTCTGCAATATAACATTGGCACCTCATGAGATTATAATTCATAGTTGGGTTGACAGCAGCATTCGATACAAATATATCAAGTCCTCCTTGCTCCCTCACAGTCTGTAATTTAGCATTGGCACCTCATGAAACTACAATTCATTGGGATCTTTCCAAAGGAAGAATCAGGGACAAAACAGGGGATACAAGACTAGAATGCGAAGAACCATATTATGAGTACTGTATGTATAAGCAAAATCCCAAAAGGAGATACCAAGGACTATTTTAAAATGTGATAAAAAGGAACCTCTGTATGGGAATTCAAAAATTCCAAACAATGGCAAGTTTTAGATAGTATATTACAATATATAACCACGAGAAGTTTTCTTGTTCTACAGTATTTTGTATTTTCAAATGAACTATAAAGTCAAGAAATGGTACAATCAATGAGCACCACTTACATCCAGTTTCAATTTATTTAAGCATAAATACATGTACATGTATATCATAAAAACTATGCATTGATTTGATATGGTGGGGCTATCCCCCCCCCCTTCACATCCGGTTCACCTGTTCTATTAGATTTTTCCTGTATACAGCTTCATCAACATGGCATACAATTCCACTGACATTCAGCCCTTCAGCTTTCAATTCCTGGACAGCTGCATCAACTTTCTGTTTTTTACGACTACTGATCACTACATGTGCGCCATCTTGTGCTAGGCGTTTAGCTATAGCGAAGCCAATGCTGAAATGAAAATAATTTTGGAAAAAAATCTTGAGTCATTAGCCCAATTCAGATTAATTATTTGTTTAGCATGATTCTTATTGCAAAATACTCTAAAATTGCAAAATGAGTCAAGCATTCAATATACTGAAATCATAGACTGTGCTTAGTAATTGTTAAGAGATATTATATGGTGAAAATGAAAGAAACCCCCGTGATCTTCAGAATGAGGAAGAAAAAAGGTTTGGCAGGATTTCGGATGACCAAATAGGTGCCTTAACAGATAACTAGTACTTCGTAAGAGCTTTAGACAGAATTCTCAGATTCAATGAGATAAATTACAGTGCCATCCATCGTGTTTAGTTAAATCACCTTTTAACCAATCCTTACATATACATATACAGTCCACCTATGCAATATAGAATACATTACTTCGAAAAAGTACCTCCAACACTATTTACACCAATCTCAACTTACCCCTCCGTTGATGCAGTTACTATGGCAACCTTTCCTTTAAGGCCTGTTTTAGTTGCCATTTTGCTTCTTGTTATAAATTAAGTATCACTTTATGTATTTTCTAACGTTTGAACTTGTGAATTAGTTCGAAAATGCTTTAATGAATGTTCAGTGCGAATCAGATCGAGGTCGTCAATTTGATTGTGTGTCAGGTGATCACTAGAGCGTTCTCTGATTGGAGTATGTGTGTACAATCAATTAGGTCACTTCGGCTAGCGTTCGCCCAGTGAACACATAAATTACATTTGTTTTATATATTCGTGATCTGAAATGTTTATGGAAGAACTCAAGTCCTACATTGTCAATTTCAGCTTGCGGGTAGGCTGACCCCCTATTAGTCACTGAAAACAAACTTTTAGGTACCTTTTGCACCTTGTAAAGGGTTGTGGTCACCGGGAACTGATACGAGTTCTACATGTAGAGTTAAGATATATTATATATGTTAGATAACAGTTAGTACTTGATGTTATTCAACGGAGTGTACAAAAATAAAAAAAGTAGTATATGTATGGATCGATCATATTGATAGATAATATTCCCAGGCAGTTTCACTCTGTTGGGTACATTTTACATGTAAAGCAATGTATAAAAGAGTAACCTATTGACATTTGTTTACAAACTCGTTATCATATGTTATTCCTTAACTAATGGCTGTTTGCTACCAAAAATTACAAGGAATAGAAATTGTAAATATACATGTAGCTGCAGGTTTTTGAAGCGAAACACGTTTAAGATAAATGTTATGGAGGGTTCTCGTCCCTTAGCAAAAGCGCATGTATTTTTTCCATGCAAAGCACATGCAAAGTCCATGCAATCAGAAAAAATCCATGCGAGTCCATGCAATTCGCTTTGAAAGAGAAGGCTGAACAGAAAACCCATGCACTTGTCCATGCAATGCCCATGCAAAGTCCATGCAAATGAAACTTTAAAAATTCCCCAAAATATATTTCCATGCAATCACCATGCAATTCACATGCAGCATGCAACTACCATGCAAAGTCCATGCAACTGTTTTATTATAGAAAACTAAAATCCATGCAAGTACCATGCAATTTTGCATGTATGCGCATGGACTACTGAAATCCATGCAAGAACCATGCAATTTGAATCAGACTGAATCCTAATTCCAAAACGAGGCTCATGCAGCCTCTCTTTCAATCAAAGCTGGCTTAGCCATTTTGGTTTTGGTAAGTCTTCACAAAATCCTATAACATCGGCCCTGATGCAGTTTTACTTTATTTGATTTTGATGTCAACTTTACCATTAGGTATTAGTTGTGCATTTGTTCCAGTTTCATAATCATTGTTCATTTAGTTATCCATTTTCTTAAGCTTCAAATTTCTTTTCAATATATCCATTGAATCTTTCTACCTTTTGTGCTTTGCCTATTTGTTTTGATCTTTTCACCTAGAATTCATTCTAATCTGAATCATGATGGAATTATATCCTGGGCTGTAATTCAATATGGGTCAGTTTATTTGGATAGGTTTTACATAGGACATATACATTCATTAACTCCTTGGAGACTGGAAACTTTTTGGAAAAATGAAGAAAATAAAAAAGTTATTTGTAAAAGAATTTAGAAGCAAGAGAAGGAAGCAAGGCCCAATAAATTATATAGACTTTTTTCTTGAAAAAATTGAATATGCAAAAGAGTGTCATTGTGACATCATAATTCAAGATGGCGGATTTGAACTTTTTACAAGACAGAATTATTTTAGCATTTTTTGTTTAAAACTTCAATTTAAAAATCTGAGCAGAACTACTTGACATATTATAGACCTTTAATGCTGATCATTCTGTGACATTTGTATTATAGCATAACTCCTACAAATACTTTTTAAAGCGCTTAGACAGAAAATTCCAGGAAAATCCATATGGCGATTTAACATGGGATTTTTGTTTTTGTAATTTTTTGCAATTCGTTATGCTTTGGACCCCCTGTATCTTCATTAATATTATTCTCTGATCACAGTGCTTCAAAATTCAGAATATCTTTGCATTCTCTCCCCCTGCGATAAGCAGTTAGCATTTCGCCAATTAAGGATTAGGTGAATTATGTGAACTAACTGTAAATTAAGTTTAAAATCTGACCAATCAGAATGTGCTCTTGATGTAAATTGGATGTATACTCAAGTGTAAACTGAGTGTAAACTTAGGTGTAAATTAGCTCATTTGCATGTGAAATTGGTCACCTATTTACTGGGTGTAAAGTAAGTGTAAACTGAGTGTAAACTTAAGTGAAAACTAAGTGCGAACTGGATGTAAAGTAGATGTAAACTTAAGTGTAAAGTGGGTGTATACTAAGGTGTAAACTGAGTGTAAATTTAAGTGTAAATTAGCTCATTTGCATATAAAATTGGTGGTGACATTTGTCAGCTTAAATGCCTTATTATAAATATTGCATTTAGAAGACTTATTAACTCTCACAATCTAAAACAGGGGCTCCTTGATTGATTGACATTGTCAGTAAGGTTGATACTAGTATACGAATTGTATATTACGGGCAGAACAGCAGATGCATGGATGTAGCATGAACCATACAAGTCCATGCAAAATTGCATGTGGATTGCATTGTTTTCGTTAAAACCCATGCAGATGCATTCAATTTTGCATGTGGATTAACGTGCTTTGCATGGATTTGAATGGATGCCGCATGGACTTTGCATGGATTTGAATGGATTTTGCATGGACTTTGCATGGATTTGAATGGATGTTGCATGGATCATGCGAGTCCATGCAATATTGCATGTGGATTGCATGGTTTTCATATAAATCCATGCAGATGCATGCAATTTTGCATGGACATTGCATGGAACTTATTAACAATATTTCTCGCAGCCTGCATGGACTTTGCATGTGGATTAACGTGCTTTGCATGGATTTGAATGGATGTCGCATGGACTTTGCATGGATTTGAATGGATGTTGCATGGACTTTGCATGGATTTGAATGGATGTTGCATGGTTTTTTTAAATGAGTTAAAACTCTGCTGCATGTGTTTTGCATGGGTATTGCATGGAAAAATCGCATGGACTTTGCATGCATGCGGTTTTGCTAAGGGGTACCTATTACAGTTTTATGTTTACCTATACTACTGTCAGTAGAACATCATGCAAGGAATTAAAAAAGAGAGCATCGATTATTTTACAATATTTGTAATACGTAGTTTTATCATCAGATTTTAGTATCATGCTTCCGAAGCAAGACACTATAAGAAAATTAATAATCAAGCAACTGGCTTATACATATTTTACAATATAGGAAATAAGTTCCGAATTAATACAAGATATATAAACAATTGTTGATTGAGTAAGTGGGCTTAGTGGTTTTCTTTAACCTATTGTAATCGACGCTTCCGAAGCAGTTCAAATTTTACAATATATGAAGTATTCAGTTTCATGCTTAGAAGCAGTACATGATATTGGGCTAACTGGGCTAATCGGTTTTCTTTAACCTATTGTAATCAATGCTTCCGAGACAGTCCAGGTTTTACATTATATGAAGTATTCAGTATCATGCTTAGAAGCAGTACATGATATTGGGCTAACTGGGCTAAGTGGTTTTCCTTAAACCTATTGTAATCAATGCTTCCGAGGCAGTCCAGGTTTTACATTATATGAAGTATTCAGTATCATGCTTAGAAGCAGTACATGATATTGGCCTAACTGGCCTAAGTGGTTTTCCTTAAACCTATTGTAATCAATGCTTTCGAGGCAGTTCAGGTTTTACATGATATGAAGTATGCAGTATCATGCTTAGAATCAGTACATGATATTGGCCTACCTGGCCTAAGTGGTTTTTAACCTCTTGTAATCAATGCTTCCGAAGCAATGAAGATTTTACAATATATCTAGTATGTAGTATCATGCTTAGAAGCAGTACATGGAATAAAACATTGTAGATAGAGGAACATGATTTTAAAGCAGTGTATGTTTTGCAATTTATACATTTAAGATTGAAAAGGCAACTTGCTTTCGAAGCCGTGTATGTTTAACAATATATGAACTATGTAGTTTCGTTTAACTATTACATTATAATGTTTCCAAAGCAGTGCATGATATAACGATTGTAGAGAGCAATAGGCTTCTAATACATTGCATAAATAGTTTCATATTATTTTAATTAAGTATATTCATTAATCTATAATAGTAATGCTTAAGAAACAGTTGTTACGCGGTAAACACGATACAAAAATATGCCATATTCCGCAACGAATATGGCATATTCACTTCCGGTATATGGCAGATTCACCTGCGGCATACACACTAACCAATGAGAACGTGATACGGAAGTACGCAATTCTCAATTGCATCGTATGCAGGAAGATCACTCACCAATCTCACGTAATAAACTTACCCAATCAATCCAGGATTCATATATTAGTACTCGACGCACTAACAATAGTCAATTCTCGTAACAAATCAGACCAAGTTTTTCTGTATCACGTTTTCACCTGTGTAATATGTAATATTCACCTGCTGTATATGGCATATTCCGCAAGTGAGTATGACATATTTTTCAGGTGAGTATCGGGTATTCACTGAAATCAATGTATCGCATATTCACTGTGGAATATCGCAAACTCACCCGCAGAATATGTCATATACCGCAGGTGAGTATGGCATATTCACCCGTATCACAAATACCGCGCAACCATGGATGTATGCCATATTCCGCGTAACAACAGTAACTGATAAAAATGAGCAATATACTTCAGAATTAGTGCAAGATTTACCATTTATAAAGTGTTTATTTTTCTGAAACGCACTGCAATATAATGTTTCCGAAATAGTAAATGATATGAAATGAGATGATATGAGCGACAAAATTCTGAAGCGTTTTTACATGTATGAACTATGTGGTTTCCGTAACCTATTGTAGTATTATGCTTTCGAAGCAATACATGATCATTAAAGTTTTGCAATAGATTAACGATAAGTAATTTTGTATTATCATGCTTCTAAAGCAGTACACAAAGATATCATTTTACTAAAGCAGCAGTTTACGAAACCGTGTAGGTTTTCAGCCAAAATGACTTTTACAATTAAGCATGCATCTGATGAAGAGCATTTTTCAATATATGCAATATGAGGTTTATTAAACCTAGTATCATGCTCCCGAAGCAGTACATTATTTTACAACGATGTACAAAATGGTTTCCGAAATCATCATGACAACTTTTCCCGAAAAATTGGTCGAGAATATCTCTGAGATAGTTCTGACAGGGGTCAGAGGCGAGTTCAGAGATGTTTTGTTACATTAGACAGTATGGAATGTTGTGTTTTACCCTCGTGTTCACCAATAAACGGGTCGCGCATAGCCATCCACATTGTAAGAAAATGTGTTGTGTTAAGTTGTGTTATAGTATGACCGCCTGAGAGCGGTGAATGTGCATTAAACTATATTAGCAATACTATACAGAGTGGGCCAAAATCCAAGTATTATACAATTATGTGTATGGTGGTGTAGATGTATAGTTGCGCAAAATGTACTTTGTACCAAAACTGTTATTATTAGATAAAATACCAAGTAACATGCAAGTTGTAAATGATAAGTCTTGAATACTGTATATTTATTACATGTTAAATCTATGCAAGGTGTTTTCAATTGTATTGCATACATTTTATCCCACTCTGTACTTTTAACAAAAACAAATACAATTTTGATCTAAATGTAAAGTAAAAAAGTGGGCTTCTGTCTAAGGCTAGTAATATTAAAGCTCATAAAGTTAAATATTGACAGATTTCATGTGTAATTCATTCAGATCTGTTTTCACAGTAAAACTTGTAAAAGTGAGCATCTCCTCATATGTTAATGATAAGACCATTGTAATACAGAAATTCATAAAAATGCATACTTGGACAAAATACTAAGTACACTACTAATATAGTACTAAATATACACACGGTTTCAAAAACGTGAAAAATGAGAAAAGTTGTCATAACTTTTTAAAACTCCCATTGTCGAAACCGGTTTGACATGCAGGCGACGAATATTTTAGCCCTATATGAGTTGCGCATGCTTATGCTGTTCGTTCTATCTGGAAATGAGAGATTTCAACGGTTTAAAAAAGTATAGTGAAATCAAGTGAAATCGGTTTCGATAGTTTACGTTTCAAAAAGCTGTGACAACTTTTGCCATTTTTTCACGTAAACAAAGGAGATTGGGACCCTAAGGCTTTTTCATTCTTCTATCGACTAATACGGGCTGATATAAACACTACCGTGTACATGAAATGCGAAATCATCACTAATTGTTGGTATTAATTTAGTACTGGGTTACTTATATAAGCACTGGATAAGTACTAATTGGTACTAAATTCTGTAAGTACTAAATTAATGACAACTAATTAAGTGAGTATAAATGAGTAAATTAAACATGATTTTTAACAAATGGAAACTGTGCATAATAAGTTAAATCAATTTGAGCATATCCAGTCTGATACTCCGTGTGAACTTTTTCAAAATACCATTCTTCTAGACAGTCCATGACAAATGGTTGAAAATTCAGCTCTAGTTTGTTGAGGAAGAATTGATGGGCATTCACTATATCATGGAGATTTCTCAGCCCCGGGATACAAATATTGCGGGCATATTTCCCGTGACATTTCATGCCTGGGTACCATTCACTTGTTATCCAATGTTTGTAACGCAATAAGTATGTTTCTCTGTTTGTTTCAGGAACTCCTTGAAAACAAGAAAATTCATATCAATCTTTGAACATTGCTATGGTGATTTTATTGTTTCTAAAAGTAGTTCAAATGTTACCTTTCTGTATGAATTATTCTTAGTATGATACAAACAAAAGGTTTTGGATAGATGCCATATACTAAGTAAGATAATTTGATTTTTTAAATGAAATGAAAGTTGAAATTTTGTATTGCGACTTACAATTATTACAAGGATTAAACTATATCAATCTGTAGTGTGGCTTAGCTCATATTTGACCTTGACTTTTGACCTTGACCTTGATCTTCATACCTATAACTGATCCTGGAACTCCAACTTGTGGATTGTGGTTGAGAGTTGGGAAGAATGTCTCATCAGGATGTCCTGTATCCTTTAGCCACTCTATCAGTGCATGGGACACTTCATTATGTAATACATAGTCCACAAATGCTCTAGATGCTGCAATATGGATCTCCCCCTTATAAAGTGTCAGATTGTATGGAATTGGGGCTGCTTTCCATTTCCATCGTTCGTGATCACCTTTTGACCTAAAATGTGAGATCACACAGGGCAAAATGAAAAAAAGACAATGATCTGTAAGAAAAAGTCCACCAAATCCCTAAATTACTTTGTAGGTGTTTTGAAATGTGGATCTCATCCTAATCGGGTCAGGTTGTACTGAATCATCGCTCATTTTCCATTTCCATCTTTCGTGATCACCTTTTGACCTAAAATGTGAGATCACACAGGACAATATTTAAAGACATCAATCTGTAAGAAAAAGTCCACCAAATCCCTAGATCACTTTGTAGGTGTTTTGCAATGTAGATCTCTTAATATAGGGTCAGATTGTATGGAATTTTACTCATTTTTCCATTTCCATCCTTCGTGATTGCGACCTAAATTGACAATGTAACCATTCTTTTGGACATGTCCATCAAATCCCTCACCTTATATATAGACCAGCTAGGAGTAAAATTCTACTCTCTGAAAAAGACAGATGACTATGGTTTAAATACCGAGATCGTTATATTTCAAATCTCTAGATACTAGACAGAGCTACATGGATCTCTCACAGACAATTTGCAAAGGATTTGATTGACCCTGACCAATTTTGGACCCGTAAATGAATGAACAAAGGGCATGTTCTAATCAGTGGACTGGCCCCAAGAAAAGATGGACTGGACTCTGGGCCATCTTTTAGACATTTGCTTCACAAAATTACTAAAAAGTGGACTTAACCCTCTATACTCCATTATGGGCCACACTTTAGGTTTTCTGTAAGTATTTTGAATTAAAGATGGCCTCAAGCAATACATATCTAAAATTGAATTTAACTTATCAATATCATTATCCCAGCAAATGAAGTTAGATAGGGGTGTCACGAAGCCCTCCATTTGTCAAGTCCTTTTCCCAAGCACAAGAAAAAATATGTGGATTTTTAAATATCTTCCTTTCAAATTAAAAGATGGAATTTAGAAGGTTTGACCACAGGGGGTCGAGCACAGACACACATTTCATGATTAGCGGGATGAGTAGACGGTGTTTATCTAAAATATAGCTTTGTTACATGCAAGAGGAATGCATTCTAGTGTATATTGGAGAGCAGGGGCGTAGTCAGCTTTCAGTCAGGGGGGTGCGATCGCCAAATTTTTGGGTTTCAGTCAAGTGGGTGGCATAAGCAAGGCAAAACAAAAAATAAGATCTGTTTTGGATTTTACAAAAATTGATGCAATTTTGCTCAAAATTGAGCTAGAAGCTTAAAAAGTATTTTAAAGCTCTTTTCTTCCACTATCTAATGGTTCTATTTTTATTGGTTATGGAGGGGATGCGACCCATCACACCCCCTGGCTATGGAGAGATTGTGTTAAGCGTAAGCAATTCACTCAAAAGGAATGGGATATTGTTTCATATAATATATTTGTTCTCTCATTAATATGCTACTGATCTCCAGATGGCAGGTATTTAAATTAATCCAGTTGTTTCTTCCATTCTAACTTATTAACAAGAACACAAACATGTACAATATGTCCATACCAATGGATGGTCCTCGAGTTTTTATCCCCTGTGCCCAATTCTTTAATCAGTTGAAAATACAAGATTTTAGGTAAAAAATCAAAATTGCAACATCTGCCAGAATGAACCAAAACTAATCAGTTTGAGATTTTCATACAAAGAATCACATCTGAAAAGTTGAATTCGATCTTTCAAATGGTTCATCTGTAAACGTGTAGATAAGTCGTTGCACACAAGATTCAGGATGGAAGATCCAAAATGATCGCCTTATCATTTACCCAGAATGCTTAAAATCATCACTGAAATTTTAAAGTTTAAATTTTTTTCAATTTTAAAAGACATGGCAGATTGATATTAAGTTAAAGTTCAGCATTTATCCAAGTTTCAGTGTGATAATTTGGATCACTAGTCGAATTATGAAGCAAACAAGTGAATGTCTATGATCCCTGTATGTTCATGTATAACTCAGTAATACTATGTATGCAAGATAATCCATTTGAGCATCGCTATATCCCCAAAAAAATTCATTAAATCCAGCAGCAGAAAAGACATGCTAACTACTGAACTATATTCATCATGTGTGAATATCAAGTGTGGTCATTTCCATAAATATTATGAAGCATGTAAATTTGAGATTTTAGAGATAAAGTATGTAAAGGTATTATCACCACATGCAATTCAACACTTATGGATTTTCATTTAGGTGCGGAAACTGACTTTTATCAATAAGTGAAAATATATAATTTCATTGTTACCAGCCAGCCTGAAAAAATATATAATAAATAAAAGTGATAGTTTTGATAAAAGTTAAATTACCAAAATTAGCAATAGATTTGATAATTATCAATTGTTTTTATAAATTATCAGATAATGCTCATTTCACACGGGCCCTTTTCCATGAAACATTTGCTAGAAATAGTTATCAATAAAAGTGATAGTTTTGATGTAACTAAAATTATAAATGTTAGTTATAGTTTTGATAATTATTAATATTATCTGATATTATCAGATGAACATTTGTCCTAACTTTCTTGATTTAGTGAAAATATGACAATTAGTGAGAGTTTTGATAATTATCTTTATTATCTATTTTCACGTAGGCAACATTTGCCCAAGACTTCAAAAAATGTTCGTGATAAAAAAGTGCTGGAGAAATAATTGCCATTAACGATAATACTCAAATCAGCATGTTTAAGGAAAACAGCGAAACTTGTGGCAATGTTTGATAAAAGCTACCATTCAAATGACATGGGGCTGGAAAAGCAAATAAAACTGACTTTCCGGACCTACCTCCATATCTCCCTGCCATTAAGAGTCGACCCTTTTAATGGAATGATAAATAATTCTGATAAAGTTACTAAACAAAAAAATGAATGGTTTTATATTGGTCATATACAAAAATATAATTTAACACTACGCCATGTTTTTTTCATTTTCAAAAAATATATACTGAAGGATTTAAACTACTGACTGCAAACTTCTATGATATTTTCAGTAAGGGAACATTTTATATCAATTGGAATTCACATCTGTCCTTACAAATTGATAGTTGTGGAAAAAAAGTAAGTAAATTTAATCAATTGTTTTACCATTTTACCCCCCCCCCCTCTCCAAATTAAATTGAGTTAAGGTTGGTTGTCCAGCCCCGGGGTTCAACATTATAACATGAGTAGCTTCACTTTTCAAAATATATAGTCAACATTTGTCAGGGAAACAACAAAGATATTTAGGTGGCGTGCAGATGAGTGTTAGGTAGATTGTCGGCTAGATTGTCCCCATTGAAAAGAATGTGAAGGATAATTTAAGTTTGACAAATTATGCAAATATTATACAAGTGTGGTCATACTAAAATTATAAAGCATGTCAATTTTAGATTTTAGAGATGAAGTATGAGAGCCTTGTAATTCAGCTCTTCCAGATTTACTCTGCTTTAAACTTACAATGGAATGCTATTGATTCTGATATATTTACAAAAAATGACGCAACTTCATAATTTTCATCAACAATAGAATTCAACTATATCTAGTTCTTTTATTTTTTTGCAAATCACAGCTTAAAACTAATGATTGCAAACTCCTCCAACATAATCATTTAATAGGGAAAATTCTATATCAATTGGGATACACATATACCCTTACCAACTGCAAGTTGCGGAAAAGTTTGCAATTAATTTTTTTAGCATCGATTACCCCCACCTCTCAACATTGAGCTGTCTCGAGGCTGTTTTGGGGTCATGTAAAGTTATGAAATCAGAGCTTCATTGTTTGTGATAATTGTTACAATGACAAAATGATATAAAATTTTTAAGGGATACTAAGATACAATAGTTGATGGTGTCAGGTACAGATTGTATCACTTGATAAGGTTTTATGATTCTATTAGGCATGCATCTTGGGTGGGTTGGATCACTCAGTACCATCCTTTTACTTAACCCTTTATACTCCAGTTTGAAGCCACTTTTTAGTCATTCTTCTATCAAAATACCTAAACAGTGGCCTTTGTATCAGTCCACCTTTTAGTCATTTTAACCACATAATGACTAAACAATGGATAAGGCCACAGAGTCCACTAAATCGGAGCCAGCACACCTTTTAGAACATGCCTGAACAAAGGGCAACAGTAAAAATCTCTTTGAAATGGTCTACAGATCATGTCCTAGACGTTTTGGTAAAAATTATTTAGTCGCTTACCAAATTGATGATCCTCTGACATTATTCGCACCATTAAACCCTCGTAATATCCCCACTAATTCCAAATTAGATCTCAATGGTAATTCTTGACCAGTTAGATTTATATAATATTTCCATTTCTTGTATTTCCACAAGTCTTGCATACATATCAGATTTGGTTCAAGCACACTGAAATCCCCCCACTGTACATCTACCCTCCTTGACGATATGAAAACGTTTACTAAACAGTCTACAATTGATTTAACAGCTTCAAATATTTCTGGATCAGTTTTCGCATCAACGTGGATGCAATAGTAATTCCATGGTCGGTATATAGCGTGGAGAAGTCGTTCAAATTGCTCCACATCTTTGTAAAGTAGAACATCAAAAGCCAATGGAAAATCATATTCTGCCGAGTTTACAGGATTCAAAATGTATTTACGTGTTTCGTGGAACTTTTCGCAGTCTTCACAAAGTTTTATGTAATCTGAAGGGATATGAGAAATTTTTCGAGCGATGTCCATATAGTTTTGAGCATTTTCAATCACTTCAGATTTATTCATGAAAATCGCACTACAGTTTGTTTGGAGCACCTTGGATATTGGTATTCTGTCTTTTGTTTCTCTCGTTAAATTGTACTTTATAATCCTCGGATGTTTTTTAATCCTCTGGAAAATGTCAATTCCATGATCTTCTTTGATCCCTGGATAATTTTCAATCTGCTGATTATATTTGATCCCGTGATCACCTTTAATCTCTTGATTCTCCTTAATCCCTTGACTTATAGCTGGGTTATGCTTGACTTGTAGACTACCTTTAATCCCTCGATCATCGTTAATGCTGGATTCTAAACTAGTCAATGCAACCCATATTGTACCATACGTAACTATAACATTCAAAATGAAAAATAATTTACAAATGTACTTTACTTTTCTACCCATGGATGCTTGATAAACACTTGTTTTAAAAAAACTCGTACCCAAATCAAAATAGATCATTATATTATATTGATCTTTTTCATATTTGAATAATTGCATCATTGATTATTTGGGCTAATAACGTGAACTATCATTTTCGATTGTTGATTTTTAATTGTTTTTTAAATGTCAATGACAAAACAGTTTTATGGAGCTGACCTAGCTACAGCATTGGTTTTATTTGCCCAGCTGGGCTGTTAGGTTTTATTTTTTATTTTCATTTATTTCGACATAAATTGCATCACTGTCAAAACATTTTATCAGAAAATTGATTTCAGGCAGGCAATTCAAATGCTAATCCAGTCAATATTACTACGTACACATATTTGAAATAAAAATTTAAAAGAAATTCCTAGTAATTTCCAGGTTACACAGGATAATGAAATCTCCCTATCTTTCGCATTCTTTACACACCTAGATGTGTTCCACTTTATTAGTTTCACTGAACTTGATTTACTCTTTTAAAGGTTGAGAAATACCAATGTGTCCTCTTCGCCGAAACAAATCTTAGGTTTCGTAACACAAATAATTGGGTTTGAGTAGGAAATAAAGTTACTTCAATATCTGGTGTTTAATGAAAAGGGTCTGAACATATGTTCAAAAGTTTTTGAAAAGAAAATTCTTTTCTGGACTCTATGAATGTGAACAGTTATAATAGAAGGCTTGGACATTCCAAGATTCATTGTTTTCAAAAATAATTGCTACAGATCAGCAACAAGTTGATATCACAGACAGTCAATAGTCTAACATGTCGCCCTAGGTGTTTTCTAAAAAAAGTCGGTAGATGTACTAAAGTTCCTCTACAATCTGTAGCAATTTCATTACAAAAAACTAAATCTCTTAAAATAAGAGTACTTTGTATCTTTCCTTTCCGAAAACCCTGTAGAGATGCACACGAGGTCTGAACACAGTCCACTATGTGGTAGAGACACCTCTCATACAGATCATACTTCCCTATAAAGGTGGGTTTTTGGCCAAATATTTGGGTCATGATGCTATGGTAACCAGACGCCTTTATAACCCCCCTATCACACAAAACTAGTACTTACCCGTTCTTGCCAGTCCTACGAAAACGTCGTAAACCGGGCTCAATCTGGCTGTGGTCGGGAAATATGTCTAAAATAATTAGCTACTTCGTTCATAAACAGTCTTCAATACGTCCATCTCATTCGCAGTTCGTTCAGGTCGCACCACGTCGGTGTGCAACGTCGTATAAAGCTTCCCTTAGTCTAGAAGGTCATCATGACCTGGTTACAGAATGGTATGGTCGCCATCGAATTTTGAATCGATTCAAAATTCTGAATCACATTCCCCGTCCGGGAAAGTCCATGAAGTTCGTAAACAGACCGTAGAACGTTGTAGCTACGTTCATTCAGTTCGCACACAGTTTAAAACCGATTCGGCAAAGTTTTGAAGAACGCAGTGACAACTGGTTCTGGTGTCTGGTGTGATAGCTATTTTTGTTAATTCGTTCATAAGCAGTTTTTAATACGTTCATCTCGTCTTTATTCCGTCTGCAGTACCACCCTATGCTTAGTGAGCGGACCTAATTTCAAGGGCGATGGTAAAGACGAGACAGGGCGCCCAAACCTAACTATGGCGGACCAGCAGTAAGTTTATTTCTCTAAGTTCTACTCTTTATTGGCCATGTGCTGGCCTGTAACTAGGTGCACTGATGCTTCAGATGCCCATAATTAGATTTGTAATGTAAGAAAGATTCATACTTATATGTGAAATGGATACGAAGTGATGTGAAAAGAAAAATTAATTTTCTGCATATTTTTTTTTCGATTATTTTCAAAATAATGATACTTCTCCTGCATAGAATTCCTTGATATTGCATGTAATTATTGTTGATGAACGTATTTATATCGTAAACCCATCCATTTCCCAATTTGAGCCGTAATTGCAGTCAAATCAGGAGATTTTGATTCCTCGAAAGGAAGAGCAATGGTTATGGTAATAAAAGCATGTTTGGACGAGCCGTGGAATAGGGATTACATTTATCCTGTTTATTTTCAGATATGTGGGATTCCAGTGTTACTACTGTCACGGAAAATCAAAAAACTTTGATGAAATAATACACCACCTGATCAATAAACAATTTACACAATGTATTAACAGTGATTATGTTGTCTCAGAAAAAATAAATCTGACAAAAGTTTATCCCACAGTGCAGAAACTTGTGACTACATCTGTCATGTTAACAACCTCTGACTACATCTGTTATGTTAACAACCTCTATCTACATCTGCCATGTTAAAAACCTCTGACTACATCTTCCATGTTAACAACCTCTCACTACATCTGTCATGGTAACAGCCTCTCACTACATCTGTCATGGTAACAACCTCTGACTACATCTGTTATGTTAACAACCTCTAACTACATCTGCCATGTTAAAAACCTCTCACTACATCTGTCATGGTAACAACCTCTCACTACATCTGTTATGTTAACAACCTCTAACTACATCTGCCATGTTAAAAACCTCTCACTACATCTGTCATGGTAACAACCTCTCACTACATCTGTTATGGTAACAACCTCTGACTACATCTGTTATGTTAACAATCTCTAACTACATCTGCCATGGTAACAACCTCTGACTACATCTGCAGTGTTAACAACCTCTGATTACATCTGCCATGTTAACAACCTCTCACTTCATCTGTCATATTAACAACCTCTGACTTCATCTGTCGTGTTAACAATCTCTGACTACATCTGTCATATTAACAACCTCTGACTACATCTGTCATGTTAACAATCTCTGACTACATCTGTCATATTAACAACCTCTGACTACATCTGTCATGTTAACAATCTCTGACTCTATCTGCCATGTTAACAGCCTCTGACTACACTTGTCATGTAAATAAAGTCTGACTTCATTTATTATGTTAACAATTTCTGAATACACCTGCCATGTTAACAACCTTTGACATCAACAATCTCTGACTACATCTGTCATGCGTCTAATTTTTTATGACTTTGGCAACATTTGTTAAAAAGTGTGGGCCAGTTACCATGTATACAATTTTAAAATTCTTTTAAGTTATTCTGTTTATTCGTTCAACAACCAACACTTTTTGATAAATCATAAAATCAAGTGACTACATGTTTTGCAAGTTTTTACCATTGATTGAAGCCTATGACAACCTTGCCCAAATTCATTAATTTATTAATTGACAGTGTACATTTTAGCTGAATTTAGCAGTACACGTAGCAGCTAAGTGCTTGCCCATAGCCACTCCTCTTCGCAAATTACATCGCCATTGCTCGTCATCGAAATTATGATCGCCGAATAGTAAACATTCATTTTGTATTGGATGTACATAACTAGAGACCGCCTTATTTCGCATATATGAAAAAATAAAACATATCTAGGTACATGTATCTTTATATGTGACATCGATCAGGAATTATTGACATATTGACAATATTAGGTTGTAATTTCTTGCGGTAAATTCAAATTGTATCTTTAAACGACTGTTTCATCTTAACTATTCGTTTTATTGGATGTAAAACAAACGGTATGCATAGTTTAACATCTTTCACTTCTAAAACAGCATAAAATATCACAATACCATCACCTAATGCTGCAATAATACGACTTAAAATGTTATGGTACTGATATTCTTTGGTTTTTGGGCGCCATGCCTCGTCTTTACCATCACCCTTGAAATTAGGTCCGCTCACTAAGCATAGGGTGAGTACGTTGGTATCAAATTTAGATCGGGTTAAATTGTGCGTTCGTCTCGTCTACACAACGTATCCAAGCAGTTCAATTACGTCCTTAATCAGTTAAAACCAATTAGTTGACAATTAGTTGTACTTCGTTCTCAATACGTCCTAATATGTTACTGAATTATCCACCAAATTTCCATACGGTTGAACTCGTTCTAAAATAGTAAACTTTATGAGAACCTACTGTGAACGAACGTTTATAAACGGGAAGGACGTTAATCGGTGAGTTGAGTCTGTCTACGAACAGAATGAACGAGCTACAAACGGACTAGATTGGGGTACTCACGGCTGCAATTTACGCCTGACTACACAACGTCGTAATACGTCCCTAGTAGGATTGAAGTACGACACTTCCGTTCGTAGTGTGTCCCCAGTGCGTCAAGGTCGTCTTAAGTACGTTGTCACTCGTTCTGATTGCAGAACGCAACGATCACCAGAAAATTTTGAGCATGCTCTAAGTTCTAGGGGACCTACTCGTTCGAGTAGTTTCATGAAGTTTGTAAACAGATCCCAAACGGTTCTTAGTGGGTTCTTAGTACGTCAAATCCGTTCGTGCACCGTTTAAGCCCGTTTTCGAGAACGTAGTGAGAACTAGTTTGGTGTGATAGTAGGGTTACTGGTTAAATTTATTGCTTATTTTTACAAAAAAAACAAAAGGAAATCCTACGATACATGAGGTGGTTGAGGGCAAATATGAAAAATATTCATAAAGTATTACGATTTTTAGAATAGAACTTTTGATAAAAAGATTTTTTTTTCAAGAGAAAGATTACTATTGAATTGCTTAATGAATAGGCGCATGACATGGTAAACATCAGGCCTGTAGCCAGGATTTGTCAAAAAGTTCCACGGGGGGTTCACTTTTGACAACATTGCCCCAAAAAATGGCCAAAATCACTTCAATTACTCATGACTTAGACAAGCTAGCATCAGTAGTGAAACATGAGCCAAGTATCAGATGTTCTGAGTGAACAAATTCCCAAGATGGGGAGAAATAAGAGGAAATTTTAGTATATCTTAATTGCATTAAAACACTGTAAATCATGTAAATCTTGTAAAACTTTTAAATCTTGTAAATTACATTTTTCGATGTTTAAGATATGAAGTCAAAATGGTGAAAAAGCATTGAAAATGACTTAATATGATTTAAAGAAAATTTTGCTGTTTTTTTCATTATATTTAGTTGTAAAACGGCCTATAATTGCAAACTGTTATGAAATGGCACATCCCTATCCTTTTCTATCCTATAAAAGCTGTCATTTAAATTGAATTGATTTGTGAATGTTAGCAAAACATATCTGCTCTGTTCTGTTTAGAGCCTTTAGATTGAAAACAAATGAGTTCTTAGGCTTTTAAAAGTAACCTGCCATATAATTTATGAATTAAGATTGTGTATGAGAATGATGGTACCAGGTCACACTAGTAATACATCCAGGGTAGCATAATATACATCTTCAATGTTGACGTGAGGACAATCAATTTCAAAAAGAAGTTGTCACATTTCACATTCTGATAACATTAGGTGACTTCAATATAGGCCAAAGTGGTTTTAACTTCATATGGAGCCTTTCAAGTCTTATCATTTTTCAGATACTGACACTGATATCTGAAACCAAATGAATAGTCCCTAAAATTACATGAAATTACAAGATTTACACGATTTACAGTCTACCACACAGTGAACTGATAATTACCACATTACCTATGCAAGTTACAGTCTTATATCTACGCAGAAAAGTTGGTAGAGATCTGCCTACAGGTTGAAGTGAATAAAAATCAGGTGTATCTGGGTAATTTATAATTTCTCTCAAAACACAGTGTCAACGGGAATAATCGGAAGTCAATAAAAACAGATCTCTAAATGACTCAGACTCGGATTAAATGAAACTGGATTAAAATGCAAAGATGGCGGATCACAGATTTTTTCAATGAGGGACCTGTCAATTTTGAAACCCACGATTAAAAAATGTGCATGGCAATTACAATTGTAAATGTTTCGCCTAATTTATTGCAGAGGAACATGAAAATATACAGATCATTCGCATTACATATCTAAATTTACAGTCTACCAGCTATAACACATAGTGTAGTATACCATTATACATACAATCTGCAATTTTAAGAACTGAAGAACTGAAATGTCTAACAAAATATAAGCATACACACTTCTAATGAAATTCATATTTTTACTTATTAACAATAAAGAAATTGTTATGTAGCAAGCATAATAGAGAGGTTACACGATTTTAAGAGAATGTGTACATTAATTGATTTTGAATGTTTTATCTCATTTAAAAGTAAACAAGAAATGACCAATAAGAAGAAAGGGTCTTAAAATTTTCTCCTCAAGTGTTTATAATGTGATAATTCCTATTTGCTATTTTTCCCTAAAATTTGTTCAACCAAAAACATCCATTAAAAACAGCATGATAATTATCTGGGAAAAATCTGGGACTCGGCATTTTCTGCATTTAAATCCTGTGTGTATTGAATCCGCGTCCGAGTCCAGTATTTAGATATCCGGTTTTAATTGACTACCTATTCAATTATTCCCGTTGACACTGTGTTTAGAGTGAAATGATGTACTACCCAGATACCTGTACAGCAAAGATAAGAGGTTGTTTGAAAGGCCAACACAGAGATTTACAAATCATCCAAAATGCTACCAGTTATTCTTTTCATATTTTCTCTCATTTTATTGTGGATTATACAGAAGAAGGTTTCGAAACGATTGGATATTCCAGGTCCAAAAGGAGTGCACATTTTTGGCAATGCCTTTGAACTGAGTTCACAAACTCCATATGTCCAGTTACACAAATGGAGTAAGAAATATGGTGGTGTTTTTAAAATTCAAATATTCAATGAAGAAATCGTTGTGTTGAATGAAAATGATGCTGTAAGAGAAGCCCTGTTATCAGAAGATTTTGCAGGACGACCATATTCATGGAGGACCAACTTTTCAACCCCTGGAGGTTACAAGGACATTGCATTCCGAGATTCATCACAAGGTTGGAAAAAACTTCGAAAAATCGCTCATCGTGGCCTTAAGCAGTTTGGGGATGGCATGGACAGAATAGCTTTATTGGCATCTGATGAGATCCAAGACTGTATTATGAGATTCAAAAGTAATGGTGAGACTCCATTTGACCCCCGGGAAGCTGTGGAAAAATGTATAGCAAATATCATGTCTAGTTTGGTAAGTTCTATCACACATTAATCACCAGATACAATCCAGGGGATACTCTTCGATACATAGTCGTCCAAAAACTAAATTATTATATGTTATTTGATATAAAAAATTGGATGGCCAACGCATTATGCCAACAAGGCGATTGGTGGCTAATAATATAAGTTATTGAATGATTTGAGGTGCAATGCAGGATATATTCTGCTCGAGAAATTACGCATTGGAACGAGACGAAGTCGAGTGCCAATACAGAATATCGAGAGGAGAATATATCCTGTATTGGACTTCGAATTATTCTATAACGTTTTCGTCGTGTGATCTGATCATCTGCATTGCTACTGCTTAATTTTACAGACCATACGATAATGTATCAACTTAAATACACTGTATAAAAAACCAATAGTATACATTTTATACTACATCCAACACATTTGGTTTGAATGGGTGAAATGGCTTTCATTATGCTTAACCACTGATTTAGAAATTCATTAATGTTGGGTCAGATTTTTTTATTGTGACTAATTTATCACTCAAACTCCCCAATATAAAATTGTTCTTCAAAATTTGACCTATTTGTTGACCTCATAAATGTAGCTCAAAATAAAACACAATGACTAGAATAACCCCAAAGAATAAATGCATGCTCATATATTATTGTTGATACATTTCAATTTATTTCAAGCTGGTGGGAGAATCCATTGATGACAACTCAGAAGATTACCATTCGGTCCGCTTCATTGTAGAGTCTGATAAAAGAATTGCACCATCAGGACCAGGCGCTGAGCTTGACATGTTTCCCTGGCTCAGATTTTTTGGAAACGAGTCATACAAAATTTTGAAGGAAACTGTAGTGAAGCGAAATAAATTGTTTTCATCTTGGATGGAAAAAACTGAATACAAGGTAATGTTGTATCTTGATTGAAAATGGACAAATGGCTGAATAAGAAAACTAATAGAAAATACACTATACTGTATGCTGGGCTTGAAACTGTACATGAAATATAACCTATACAAACATAAGAGATGTAACTGTTATCTTTGACATAATTCACTAATACTTACTTAAAAAATACAAAAAGATAATGGTTGAAGAGTTTTTATCTGTTATTGAACATTACATAGCTGAGCAAATGAGAGGTCCAGAGTCCGATTTGCCCTGGTTCCAGTTCCATTTGAAACAATTACTGGCTAAAAGGTTACCCTGCGTGCAGAGTCTAGTTAAACGAAGCTCTCTTTTAAGAAGTGAAGTCAAACGAATGCAAAGGGTACTAAAAGGTTGTCTATTAAATTTAAATTCACACATAGCCTGGTAAGGTGTGTCCGATTCCAGCCAATCCAAAGAAAGTATTTTTTATGACAGCAGTGCGTGAAATAATCAACAACGCATTTGTTTTATGTTGTCGTCATGGTGAAGGAACTGGACTCACTTAGTTGCTAATTTTGGAAAGCAACACCTTCAAGAAATGGTCATTCCACAATGCACTGAGTCAACAGGTCAAAGGCTTAAATCCTTAAATATTGAGCTTTAATTTTTCCAATTTCTCCATTAAAAACCCGGGACAAATGGCAACATTTTTGAAATTTGTTTTCTCAACTTACACGTTTATTTAGCAGTTATGTCCCTATCATTGAATATATGCCTAAGGTTTGTCACCAATATAGCCCGAGCTTGCGAGGGTTATATTACGACAGACTTTTATATCATGGCTACGTTATATCAATGACGCCACGTGTCTGTGTGCGAGTGAAATTAGGAAGAAATGAAACATGACGTCCCGATGACGTCATAAGATTGTCATGGTGAAAGGTTTGGCGGCTATACAGGAATATATAGCCGACCTTCAGCTCCATTGACTTCAATACAAATGCTTCGCTGGGTATGTAATACAAGTTTATAGTTGATAGATGAATTTGCACAGTGATGACTCTAGAAGTGTATGTGAAGTGCTGCAACAACACCATAAACAAGGAGACATCACAAAGGACGAGGTCTATGGAGTTCTGCAAGACCTTCTTATAGCTGGTAAACTATATAAAATGGCAACTCCTCAAAGTAGCAAGTCCAATCAAACAAAACATATTTTATCATCTAACCACTCTTCATTTTGAATAGATAGTTCACATGTATTTGTTAGTCTCTCATCCCATATGCCCGCCCATATGTCACACTTTCAAACTATTCTTTTCTAAATAACAATATCCAGATACCATTAAAAATTTGACAAATACTGATATTGTGTGCCGGCATTGTAAATTTCTTGGAACAGGTATCGCAACAACATCCACAACTTTGAAAGCATTTTTGTTGATTTTGGTCAACAAACCCGATGTCCAGAAAAAGATACAAGCTGAAATTGATAATGTCATTGGAGATGGGCGACTGCCAACTTTCGCTGATAGGCATAACATGCCTTATTCACAAGCTGCAGTTTTTGAAATTCTTCGCTACAGCACAACTACGACATTGTCTATCCCCCATAAAACTCTTTGTGACACCAGTGTGGGTGGTTACAAAGTACCACGTGGAACAATGGTAAGAGATATATAAAAATAAATTAATAAAAATGTCGAGTTGGCCGAGAGGGCTTGAGCGCCGGCACGTTCGAGCTAGGCGATTGGGCGCCGTAACCACGAGGTTGCGAGTTCGAGACGCGTGTGCTCCTTGTGTTTATTCATCTATAAAAAATGATATTGGATTGAAACGAGTCGGTCAAGCCAGTTTCTGATGGGGGGGAGCTGTCAAATATCTGTAGTCAATGTCTTGTAAGATCCAATAGAAATATTACTATTGTCGTATGTTTGACCAGGTTTTGATGAACCTATGGGCATTACACCACGACGAGAAGTACTTTGATGAACCATATGAGTTTAAGGTGGAAAGATTCCTGGATGACAATGGCAAATGTCTTTCAGCACATGAACGAAAATCGTAAGTCATACAGCGTATCTTTTAATGTATGGATGCATAGTTCATTGTCAACTGGTTATTATATTATTCAATTACTATATTATAAATATTATAACTGTATACATCCACTTTTAACAAGAAACAGAGTGACCTATATCACACCCTTAAATATACTACAGTTTTCAGGATGGAAATCCAAAATGGCCACCCTAAAAGCATTTATATTCTCAAATGCATTTACACATTTGCTAAGGTTCGTCAGCTTCCAACCTAAATAGCCTTGTTTGCAAGGGTGTGGACTTTTTCTAATTATGCCCTTTGTGCTTTCTTAGATTTCTACCATTTGGAATCGGTAAACGCGAGTGCTTAGGAGAAGCAATGGCCAAATTGAGAATGTTCCTGTTTATCACCAGTTTGCTACAAAAACTGGATATTCTCCCTCAAGACAAGAACAACCCACCAGATCCAGACCCAACCAAGTTTGAATATTCAATAACAAATCTACCTGGGCCATTCAACATTGTTGTCAAGAACAGAGAAAATGAAAAATAAACACAATGACATGTGGTACATCTCATATATTCCTAATAAGGACAGTTTCTATAAGATTTACACGCATTAACACCAGCTTTGCTTAAGATATACAGGGTGGGCCAAAAAAACAATACCAAACTTTAAATCAGGATAAAAATAGTTACGTTCAATATGGCATTGACTTATATATCATATTAAAGGTAATTCATTTTCAAACAATTTGGTATATAGCACTATGTCATGAAATCAATAGTAAAGTTTTATTATACTTATTTGGAAGGCCAGCTTGCTATTTAGGGTATCTAGATTTGAGGGAGAAAAAGTAATTCTGCGGGATAACGTTAATTTTTATTTATAGAATATCATTTTCGCATGGCCATTCCTAGTTTTGGTGACAACCCCAACTTTGGAGAGTTCAAAGAATGTACACGAATGATATTTGTGTATTTCAGATAAAATACTTTGGCTTCTTGTAATTTAAGGAGTTTCAGCCATGCTTTTCGAAAAAACATGGCAGAGAAGTATCAAAATATAAGAGGCCACACATTTATTAGCCAATCCAAGAGTAATCCAAAATATACTATATGAATTGTATCATGTTGTCCAATACAATACACTTTAACAAAACCTTTGAGCAAAATTTGGACTCAAATAGGGCATGGGCATATAAACGAATTATTGGGTCAACAGTACTGGAGTATTACATTGCCCAGACAGATAGAGGACATTGGAGTTGTCCTCAAAGCATCAAAAACATGTTTTCAAGTCCCTGGGTTTCAGGTATTTCACTGGTACTTGAGCCTTTTCAGAAAATTGTCCCATATTAGTTTTTTTAGACTGAAGGAGGAATTTGCAGTGCACATTTTCCATAATAAGGTACTGTACTGTGATTTCTGCATGGCCTATGACCTGAACCATTCTACAGAGATATCCATTTTGAAAGTTTTTTGCTATAACTATTAAACAATATACATCTTTCTACCAAATGTGAAGTTATTTTCTGGACAAACAGACAGACCGTGGGAATGTCATTTTGGGCATCATCTTGAATGATAATAACTCCAGCTAGAGTCATTCGGGTGTGAAACAGTGATAACTGCCAAAACATTTTATCAGAAAATTTATTTCAGGCAATTCAAATGCTAAACCAGTCAATACTACTATGTACACATAGTCAAGCATCTACTGTTAAAATTTGGGAAATTATTTGAAATAAAAATTTAAAAGAAATCGTGGTTACATGGAATAATGAAGTCTCCCTTTCTTTTGCATTTTTAAGTCTGGCATTATTTTGTTTTTCTAAGACAATGGGCTACTTTTGATGCACTGTTTCCTTGAAAATACTGCGAACAATACTACTTCAATTTGACTTTCACCAATTCTGTACAAAATTTGGAACCACTATACATATACCAATGGTCTGAATATGGCAAATTCAACAAAATACAAACTTCAAAACTAAAGCAGAACAGTATATTGAGAATTTTCCTTTAGCTAACAAATAATAATAACAACTATTAAATATTTTTCAATTTTTCATTCTATTTCATAACTATTTACATTTTTACAATACAAAAAATACAAATATATTTAAAAACTAAATGTATGACATTCTTTGGACTATAGACATTCTTGGAATTTACTTCAACTTGAGAAAATATTTCAAAATAGCACTTTTCAAAGAATGGTCTTTACACATATGAAGGTTGATAAAATGATTGGCAGAATTTACAAATTTTGCCCTGAAAAATACTACCAGTGAAATACAGGTCTTCTCACAGGTTACAAAACTAATAACCCCCTGAACCTGCCCAACCAGACAGAACATTCATCTCGCTGGGTTCAGAGATCAATGTACACAGTATAATTGTGTGAACACATTCATTTCATTCTTAACCAGTATGGTCCTGGGGCAGGGGAATTATATAATCATTCAAACATCATCCATCTTTCACTGTACAGTGTATCGTGCTGCCGGGGAAAATGAAAATATGTTTTATTGAATAAAGATGTGATGCTTGGCATCAAACAATTATCTAGAGTATCTTATTTCAGACTGAAACAATCTTAAAAAAATCTTAAAAAACATTCTATTGAAGGTAAGATAAATGACCTATATTTCAATAAAAGTAGGCTACAAAGACTTTGTATCATTAACACTTCTAAATATGATTATTTGTAAACATTGCCAGCCATTTCTCACTTGTGAGCACATTATCTTAACTCCATTTTACCTATCCTTATTGCAATAATGTAAATGTAAGCATACACACTTGTTATGAAATTCATATTTTTACTTATTAACATTAAAGAAGTTGTTATATAGCAAGTCATAATAGAGAGGTTACACGATTTTAAGAAAATCTGTACATTAATTAATTTTGAATGTCTTATCTCATTTAAAAGTAAACAAAAAATGACCAATAAGAAGAATAGGTCTCAAAATTTCCTCCTCAAGTGTCGCATTGTGTTTATAATAAGATAATTCCTATTTGCTATTTTTCCCTAAACTTTATTTAACCAAAAACATCTATTAAAAACAGCATGATAATTAATGTGAAAGGATGACAGGTCCGTCACTGGAAAAATTTGGGATTCGGCATTTCTGCATTTAAATCCTGTTTTTATTGAATCCGCGTCCGAGTCCAGTATTTAGAGATCCGGTTTTCATTGACTACCTATTCAATCATTCCCGTTGACACTGTGTTTAGAGTGAAATGATGAACTACCATACAAAAAGATAAGACTTTGAAAGGCCAACACAGAGATTTACAATCATCCAAAATGCTACCAGTAATTCTTTTTATATTTTCTCTCATTTTATTGTGGATTATACAGAAGAAGGTTTTGAAAGGATTGGATATTCCAGGTCCAAAAGGAGTGCCCATTTTTGGCAATGCCTTTGAACTTAGTTCACAAACTCCGTATGTCCAGTTACACAAATGGAGTAAGAAATATGGTGGTGTTTTTAAAATTCAAATATTCAATGAAGAAATCGTAGTGTTGAATGAAAATGATGCTGTAAGAGAAGCCCTGTTATCAGAAGATTTTGCAGGACGACCATATTCATGGAGGACGAACTTTTCAACCCCTGGAGGTTACAAGGACATTGCATTCCGAGATTCATCACAAGGTTGGAAAAAACTTCGAAAAATCGCTCATCGTGGCCTTAAGCAGTTTGGAGATGGCATGGGCAGAATTGCTGTTTTGGCATCTGATGATATCCAAGACTGTATTATGAGATTCAAAAGTAATGGTGAGACTCCCTTTGACCCCCGGGAAGCGGTGGAAAAATGTTTAGCAAATATCATGTCTAGTTTGGTAAGTTCTAAAAAGTGTAAAAAGTGCTAAAATAGTTTTTCTTTTTTGTGAGTGATTCACCACTGATATAACAAATGAATTTCTAAGATGACCACTTCAAGGAAATTAATGATGGATCAGAATTTTTTAATGAAATTGACGTATCCCTCGAACGTGAGGACGTTCAAAAGAATTTAAAGAATGTATGCACGTTCATGTTTTATGTTCAATAGAGCGAGGTTGGAGTTTAATGTACATTTCATTTTAATTTAAGCTGGTGGGAGAACGCATTGATGAAAGCTCAGAAGATTACCATTCAGTGCGCTTCATTGTAGAGTCTGATAAAAGAATTGCACCATCAGGACCAGGCGCTGAGCTTGACATGTTTCCCTGGCTCAGATTTTTTGGAAACGAGTCATACAAAATTTTGAAGGAAACTGTAGTGAAGCGAAATAAATTGTTTTCATCTTGGATGGAAAAAACTGAATACAAGGTAATGTTGTATCTTGATTGAAAAAGGACAAATGGCTGAATAAGAAAACTAATAGAAAATACACTATACTGTATGCTGGGCTTGAAACTGTACATGAAATATAACCTATACAAACATAAGAGATGTAACTGTTATCTTTGACATAATTGACTAATACTTACTTAAAAAATACAAAAAGATAATGGTTGAAGAGTTTTTATCTGTTATTGAACATTACATAGCTGAGCAAATGAGAGGTCCAGAGTCCGATTTGCCCTGGTTCCAGTTCCATTTGAAACAATTACTGGCTAAAAGGTTACCCTGCGTGCAGAGTCTAGTTAAACGAAGCTCTCTTTTAAGAAGTGAAGTCAAACGAATGCAAAGGGTACTAAAAGGTTGTCTATTAAATTTAAATTCACACATAGCCTGGTAAGGTGTGTCCGATTCCAGCCAATCCAAAGAAAGTATTTTTTATGACAGCAGTGCGTGAAATAATCAACAACGCATTTGTTTTATGTTGTCGTCATGGTGAAGGAACTGGACTCACTTAGTTGCCAATTTTGGAAAGCAACACCTTCAAGAAATGGTCATTCCACAATGCACTGAGTCAACAGGTCAAAGGCTTAAATCCTTAAATATTGAGCTTTAATTTTTCCAATTTCTCCATTAAAAACCCTGGGACAAATGGCAACATTTTTGAAGTTTGTTTTCTCAACTTACATGTTTATAAGTTTATATTTGATAGATAAATTTGCACAGTGATGAGTCTAGAAGTGTATGTGAAGTGCTACAACAACACCATAAACAAGGAGACATCACAAAGGACGAGGTCTATGGAGTTCTGCAAGACCTTCTTATAGCTGGTAAACTATATACAATTGTTGACCTCTCCAGAGCTAGGTCAACCGGCAAAATTGTATACCGAGACTGTAAACCGAGAAACTACTGTTGACAGAGACCGAAGGTCGAGGTCAACAGTGTTTCAAGGTTTACAGTCGAGGTATATGATTTCGACGGTTGACCGAATGGAGAGGTCTACAATTGTTTTGTTAGTCAGAAGAAACTAATAATACTCATATATACGACAGTCATCAATCATGGCTTCATTTCACAATCTTTTCTACGAACCTGCACACCAGCAATAATTTTTAAGAAAATCTGAAGACAGTGGAAGCTAAACTCTCTGTTTTCGGCACATAACTGCGTACTCGCTAGTAAATTAATGTTAATTTTGCATTTCTGTTTGTATTGTTGATATACTCGTCGTAGAAAAGTCAAAATATCACTTTCATCAACGTTTACAAAATGTCCGACTACCATGTTTTTTCTGTAAACACTGTGACGTCATATTTCCCATAATTCACAAGTGTAGTACAGTAACATACGCGGTCAATAATATGATATCCCATGATGCACAAGTGAGGTACAGGCAAAAATGTTGACCGCTAATTGACCAATCAGATGCGAGTATTTACACTGAGGTACTAACAATATAAAATGGCAACTCCTCAAAGTAGCAAGTCCAATCAAACAAAACATATTTTATCATCTAACCACTCTTCATTTTGAATAGATAGTTCACATGTGTCTGTTAGTCTCTCATCCCATATGTCACACTTTCAAACTATTCTTTTCTAAATACCAATATCCAGATACCATTAAAAATTTGACAAATACTGATATTGTGTTTGTAAATTTCTTGAACAGGTATCGCAACAACATCCACAACTTTGAAAGCATTTTTGTTGATTTTGGTCAACAAACCCGATGTCCAGAAAAAAATACAAGCTGAAATTGATGATGTCATTGGAGATGGGCGACTGCCAACTTTCGCTGATAGGCATAACATGCCTTATTCACAAGCTGCAGTTTTGGAAATTCTTCGCTACAGCACAACTACGACGTTGTCTGTTCCCCATAAAACCTTATGTGACACCAGTGTAGGTGGTTATAAGGTACCAAGTGGAACAATGGTAAGAGATATATGAAAATAGATTAATAAAAATGTCGAGTTGGCCGAGAGGGCTTGGGCGCCGGCACGTTCGAGCTAGGCGATTGGGCGCCGTAACCACGAGGTTGCGAGTTCGAGACGCGTGTGCTCCTTGTGTTTATTCATCTATAAAAAGATGATATCGGTCAAGCCAGTTTCTGATGGGGGGAGCTGTCAAATATATGTAGTCAATGTCTTGTAAGATTCAATAGAAATATTACTATTGTCGTATGTTTGACCAGGTTTTGATGAACCTATGGGCATTACACCACGACGAGAAGTACTTTGATGAACCATATGAGTTTAAGGTGGAAAGATTCCTGGATGACAATGGCAAATGTCTTTCCGCACATGAACGAAAATCGTAAGTCATACAGCGTATCTTTTAATGTATGGATGCATAGTTCATTGTCAACTGGTTATTATATTATACTGTATACATCCACTTTTAACAAGAAACAGAGTGACCTATATCACACCCTTGAATATACTACAGTTTTCAGGATGGAAATCCAAAATGGCCATCCTAAAAGCTTTATATTCTCAAATGCATTTACACATTTGCTAAGGTTCGTCAGCTTCCAACCTAAATTGCCTTGTTTGCAAGGGTGTGGACTTTTTCTAATTATGCCCTTTGTGCTTTCTTAGATTTCTACCATTTGGAATTGGTAAACGCGAGTGCTTAGGAGAAGCAATGGCCAAATTGAGAATGTTCCTGTTTATCACCAGTTTGCTACAAAAACTGGATATTCTCCCTGAAGACAAGAACAACCCACCAGATCCAGACCCAACCAAGTTTGAATATTCAATATCAAATCTACCTGGGCCATTCAACATTGTTGTCAAGGACAGAGAAAATGAACAATAAACACAATGGCATGTGGTACATCTCATAAATTCTTAATGAGGACAGTTTCTATAAGATTTACATGCATTGACACCAGCTTTGCTTAAGATATACAGGGTGGGCCAAAAAAACAATACCCAAATCAGGATAAAAATAGTTACGTTCAATATGGCATTGACTTATATATCATATTAAAGGTAATTCATTTTCAAACAATTTGGTATATAGCACTATGTCATGAAATCAATAGTAAAGTTTTATTATACTTATTTGGAAGGCCGGGTTGCTATTTAGGGTATCTAGATTTGAGGAAGAAAAAGTAATTCTGCGGGATTATGTTAATTTTTTATTTATAGAATATCATTTTCGCACGGCCATTCCTATTTTTTCTGTTGATGTATTACAGGTGCCTTTTTAGAAATCAGAACAAAGCAATGACAAATACATACTCCAATTAGTTCATGGATACTCTTAAGTATTTAAATGCTTCCCCTTGTAAAACAACGTTTGTAAGACATCATAAACATAAATCTGTAGATAAAAGCTGTCATTCAAATTTATGTGTGAATGTTCGCAAAACATTTCTGTTATTCTCAGTTTGGATTGGAAAACAGATGATATGGATCTTCAAACCAGTCTGCCTTATGATTAATGAAAAGTCTAAAATTACCCTTGGAATGAAAATAAGATTGTGTATCAGAAAGCAGGTACTAGGTCACCAGCCCACCCATGCAAAATAGTATTACATCTTATATTTGACATTGTAGAAGTGAGGAGAGCAACAATCTTCTTAGAGGGAGATCAATAGAACTTTTTAAGGAAAATCCATATTTTGAAGATTCCCAATCCAATCCACCTTTTACATGAATCCAATCCACCTTTTAATCTTTACCTGGGTTTTAGGTATTTAAAAGAAATTCCTAGTAAATTCCAGGTTACATGGAATAATGAAGTCGGCCTATGTTTTGCATTCTTTACGTCTGGTAATATTTTTTTAGAACAATGGGCTACTTTTGATGCACTGCTTACTTGGAAATATTGCAAACAATACTACTAACTTCAATTTGACTTTCACCAATTCTGTACATATACCAATGGTCTGAATTCACCAAAATTCAAACAAACTTCAAAACTAAAGCAAAACAGTATGATAATTAATAGCTAACAAATAATAATAATAACTATTAAATATTTTTCAATTTTTCATTCTATTTCATAACTATTTACATTTTTACAATACAAAAAATACAAATATATTTAAAAACTAAATGTGTGACATTCTTCAGACTATAGACATTCTTGGAATTTACTTCAACTTGAGGAAATATTTCAAAATAGCACTTTTCAAATAATGATCTTTATACATTGACATATGAAGGTTGATAAAATGATTGGCGAAATTAACAAATTTTGCCCTGAAAAACACAACCAGTGAAATACAGGTCTTCTCACACGTTACAAAACTAATAACCCCCCGAACCTGGCCAACCAATCAGAACATTCATCTCGCTGGGCTCAGAGATCAATGTACACAGCATTATTGTGTGAACACATTAATCTCATTCACAACCAGTATGGTCCTGGGGCAGGGGAATTATGTAATCATTCAATAATCACCTATTTTTCACTGTACAGTGTGTGATGACATCAGGAAGATTGAAAATATGTTTTATCGAATAAAGAATTAATGCTTGGCATCAAACAAAAACAATTATCTAGAGTTTCTTATATCAGACTGAATCAACCTTTAAAAGGATTCAGTTTGATGAATTTCCAACTGGCCAAAACGTTCTATTGAAGGCTAGATAAATGACCTATATTTCAATAAAAGTAGGCTACAAAGTCTTTGTAGCATTAGCACTTCTAAATGTGATTATTTGTAAATATCACCAGTCATTTCTCACTTATGAACACATAATCTTGACTCTGTTTTACCTATCCTTATTGCAATAAAACATGATCTAGGATATTTCTCAAATTGTTATTTCTGAATATGTGATGTGAAGCCAATTGTCCAGTTAATTGGTATCAATTTTCCTCTTGATTGAAGTCAATGTTCCCCTATTGAATGAAGTCAAACTTCTGTTGATCGAAGTCCATGATTGATGATATTAAAAATCCTGTGATTGATGATCTCTGTACACCTTTCATATTCTACTGTTTGTTTTAGAATGCGTATCTAGTCCTTATATCCTCTAGTTTCTTTGATACCTGGAGACAGAACATAAATTAACATCAATATAAATATACACTAAAACCTATTGAAGTGGAACACCTTCAGTACTATTTAAGTGAAACACCTTCAGTACTATTGAAGTGGAACACCTTCAGTACTATTGAAGTGGAACACCTTCAGTACTATTGAAGTGAAACACCTTCAGTACTATTGAAGTGAAACACCTTCAGTACTATTGAAGTGGAACACCTTCAGTACTATTGAAGTGGAACACCTTCAGTACTATTGAAGTGGAACACCTTCCATCTCACCAGGAAATTTTTAGAACCCGGAAAAAAATTCAACGTTCGCGCCCCCCCCCCCCCTGAAACATGAAATGATATATGCATTTTTCTGAATATTGGTTACGGGTGGAATAAAATACTCCCCCAACCAAAAGTTCAAAATCTTGCCATTTTTGGACCAAAATTGAACCCCCCCGTGGATTTTAAAGAAGTGACCCCCCTTCTTGACCAGGTCACGAGGTATACCAGTATATGTAACACTGGGCCAGCAGAGGTTGCAAAATTGCCTCCAAAAATAGTATGTTTATTACTCAAAAGTAAACAGAATCAGCTTTAGAAGATCTTAAAATATGTTTTCTAATCAAACATTTCAGAGAAAAATTGCTGTTTTTATGAGAGTATAAACATAATCATTTCTGTACCAGACCATGTGGTTCAATATTTACATCCTAACTTCTGATCATGTGATGAGTCATGTGATGAGATCAAGTTATAAATTGACCAATCATGTTGTCATAAACATTCAAATTTAAATTTCCCACTAAACACATTCCTAAATGAAGCTAATATAGTGGCTGTTTCGTTTAAGAGGTTCCTCCCCGTGATTTAATTATTTAAATCTACATGATAAAATGGAATTGCCAAATTTTATCGGAGGGAGTATGTTTATTGGAATCAATTACTACTATTTTCTCAATAGATGTCTCCCTTCATACCACATGAAGGAAACAAAAATGTCTTGATGATACGATGATTTCAATTGAAAATCACCTGTTTTTAAGACCTTATATTGGAAAATTAGAATCTGTACGGTAAGTGAACACTTTATCTGATGTTTTGAGAAGTTGTAACTCAAAAACTGAAGTTAAAGAGGATGAAAAGTGGCATTGAAAAAAAAATCCCAAAAAATTAGAGACTGGCGGCATTCATTTTTAGCATTAGACACTGGCGCTATCAGGTCTGAACATGAGAGAGATCGGCGGGGCGCCGGACTCTAAAAGCCTGGCGAGATCCCTGCCTTCAGTACTATTGAAGTGGAACACCTTCAGTTCTATTGAAGTGGAACACCTTCAGTACTATTGAAGTGGAACACCTTCAGTACTATTGAAGTGGAACACCTTCAGTACTATTGAAGTGGAACACCTTCAGTACTATTGAAGTGGAACACCTTCAGTACTATTGAAGTGGAACACCTTCAGTACTATTGAAGTGGAACACCTTCAGTACTATTGAAGTGAAACACCTTCAGTACTATTGAAGTGGAACACCTTCAGTACTATTGAAGTGGAACACCTTCAGTACTATTGAAGTGGAACACCTTCAGTACTATTGAAGTGGAACACCTTCAGTACTATTGAAGTGGAACACCTTCAGTACTATTGAAGTGGAACACCTTCAGTAAGTCTAAAAGGTGTTACATTTGGGCGGTGTTTCACATGTAGAGGGTCATTTCACATAAACAAATCCTAGGTTTGTTACACAAATAACATCGAGTTCAAGTAGGAAATAGTGTTATTTCAATAACTGATCATTTATAATGAAGGGTCTGAACATTTGTTTAATTAGTTTTTGACAAGAAACTTTTGATTTGGGTCGCCGAATATTCTTTGCTGGACTCTATGGATGTGATAAGTTATAATACGCATGTCCCCTTCTCTCACTGTTTTATTCAGGTCAGAAGACTTGAAGGTTCTTAATCTATATTGTTCAATAAATATAATTGCTACAGATCAGTAATAAGCTGATATCACAGACAGTCAATAGTCTAACATGTATAAAAACATCATTTCTGTAGCAAGTAGTTCTATTTCTAGTAGTCATATCAATGTATCTTTCAATTTAAAGTTAACCCTTACCTCACTGGGTGTCCTGTCTAGTTCATCGCTCACCACCTTTTGTTTGCTAGGTTCCAAAGAGTTGAACATTTCACAGAGGTCTCCATCTATCACATTCTGAAAATTAAAAACACAAGTTTTTAATCATTGATGGATATAAAGGCTCATTAATCCAGAGATTAATAAAGGAAAAATACCTCAATGAGGCGAGACAATCAATACTGATATATAGAGGATGATACTTGTAATTGTTTTTATATCTTAATAAAACATTGCCTAAGTACTTTGCTTCTCAGATATATCCACGGATGACCCAAATATCAGCCCTATAACTCACCTTTATAGGGAAGAAGTATGATCTGTATGAGAGGTGGTCTCTACCACATAGTGGACTGTGTTCAGACCTCATGTGCATCTCTACATGTTGAAAGAAATCATGATCCTGAAATTAAAATGAAAACATTGAACATTCAAATAAAAAAACACTCTTTGTGTTAAAGGACCAATGCACCCCTATTTGCAAGTCATCTTTGAATACTATATACAGTACTACATAGGGGTGATATATGCCAGTGTTTCTCAGTGTTTGGTAAGATGGTATCAGCACAGAACTCAGTAGCAGAACTGGATGTTTGTCATCATTGAAACACTGGCAATAAAGTACTTGTTTCTTAACTTATTTCGGAGTCTAGATTTTAGGCTTTTCAAACTCTGGTACTTCACATGTGATATTTTATTGCAATGTTCAAAAATATGAACAATATTCATTATATATTTTGTATATATTTTTCAAAACAAAGCAAGTTAATTTTTTTTTATTTGAAGATGGTACCAACAAATTATTGACATCGAATCATTGGAGTTAAATCTGTAATTCACTGAAAGAATCTGCAAGTGCTATTAAATGCTTTACAACTGCAGCACACTCATACATTTGCATTCGCTCTTGGTCCAATGTGGAACAGATGGGGTGAGGGCTTTCCTTAGCATTCTGGGCTTAATTCAGTCCCCGTAGAATTTGCAATTTTATCGTGTTTAGGATTCTAAGAACTACTGTGTATTGTAAATGTTCTCTATATAATCAAAATTAGATTAAATATATAGTTGAGATTTTTTAAATAAATTGATGTTTTTGTTAGGTTCACATTTAAAGCATCGATGCAAAGTTGAAATCTAAATGCTTTATTCTGGATGCAAAATATCAATGAATATTTTGATTTAATTGTTTAAGTTTAACTTTTCTTAATTTTTTTATTTGAAGGGTAGTCATCATTTGAGCTCACTTTGGGGTTATTTAGACCTTAAAAAATTTTGATTTAGTATTTTCCATTATCTTTTTCTAAGTTTGGCAAAAGGGGTCAGGCACCTAAGTATGCGATAAAAATATTTTTTATTTAGCCTTTGCACCTTACTAATTGCTTATTTCATTTCAAGTTTGAGTGGCAGCACTTGGACAATGATATATGTCACCATTTGCATACCTCATGAGATGTGAAGGGGACCAGCATGCCAATGCCCCCAGATAGAGTGGTGTAGACAAGGGACTCTGAACCACCTGGGATTAGTGTCGCCTTCTGTAATGATGTGACCACTTCACTTATATGGAAACTATTTACTGTATCAGCCTACAAAATAAAGAAAGTGCAGAGTGCTCATTATTTTAAATGATAAAAATAAAGCCTTAATCAACGTCATTAATTACCTGTTAAGTTCTACTTCATGGAAATCTGGAAACTTACTGTTTACTCAATTTTGAAAACAATTTTGGATAATATTACCTAGCTGCAAAACTAAGAAGCATTGATAGAAGAAAATATTGTCAGTTTGAATAATTCTATTTGCTACAGATCAGTGAAAGGTTCATATCATAGAAAATCATAAGTCTAACATGTATAAACATCATTTCTGTAGCAATGAAGACAATTGAAGTACTTCAAGATGCTCAGAGGCAAAAATGATGACTAAAAATTAGTGAATCAGATATACAACTCTGAGAGAATTTGTAATTTTTCATAAAATAATCAATTTGAAGTACAGTAACAATTACCTTTTGTGAAGCACCATTGAGCATTCCTCTGTCCCAGAGTGCTTTGTTTCCTGTTGGATCTTCATCAACATCATCAGAGGTGTCTGGTGGTAGACGAACCTGAAATATCAAACTTTCTTAGTTTACTTGTTCTTGAATCTCTTATTGCATTGTATTCTTTATTTACCTCTTATATAAGAGAGTTACAATTGTACATTAATTGGGAGATAATACATAAATAAGAAAATAGATAAAATATTTGTTCATGTTTATGAAATGAGCGAAGTTGTGAACATTGTTTGTCTCTTAATATACATTGAATGAATTATTACAACAGCTTGAAATGCAAGATCTTCATTTGGACAATTTAAGATCAGATTGATACAGTTAATACCCTAAGGCAGTTTGAAATCTATTTTGTACATTCTCTGTCTTATCCATGAAGCTTCAATTAACATTTAGAACTATTTGAAGTAGATACTACAGATCAGTGAGTTTTTTTATTTCATGTATTTCAATAGTCTAACATGTATAGAACATCATTTCTGTAGCACTTTTAGTACATCATTGCAGATTCATATATTTTGATTATTCATTATTCAGAAATTTCCTTAAGTTAACATAGCACTTCCACCATTTTTTGAATATTGCTTGTAGTTTTGAACACTGAATTTGACCCGACCAGAATTTGACCCAACAAAAAATCTAGATGTTTTTACTCACCACAAAAATATTGCCGAATTTATCTGCACCAGCCATTGTATCGTAATCCAACATGGTGGCACAGGTAATCCAACGAGGGTGTGTGTCATCTGCGAATGTCACGAGTTGGTTTTCCTGGCGCTTGTATCGCAGAAAGTGAAAACTTTCTTGAATATCGGATACAACGATACGATTCCCCATAGTATGAATGTTCACAATAAAGTTAGGCAAATGCTGAAAAGTGAAAATATGAATTATTAGTTGATGATACATGAATCATGACAATTAAATTGAAGTTTCGATCTTTATTTTGCCAGCGTTTTTCAGTGTTTGGTAAGATGGTATCAGCACAGAACTCAGTAGCAGAACTGGATGATTGTCATCATTAAAATAAAACACTGGCATATATCAATAGTAACAACTAATTATTGAGTCTTAAAACTCAAAATCAACAGTATTAGAGTTACATACATTTGCATGTGTTGAAGATCTTTGAATCTACACAAATAGCACAATGCATTAACATGCAAAATGTCACCACCTGCCATTTGTTACAAACGCCTAACACCAGCCGCTAAACACTATCCAAAAAAAACGTTAGAGACTATAACAATATGTCACCATTTCTGGTGGTGAAATAATAAATGGACAATCAACTCATGAAAATTACCTTGTTTTCACATTTGCGCAACAATTTCTTCTTTCCGAGATCATAGATTCTGAGATATTTCCCTACACCAACGAGTAAACGTCCTTGAAATGAAGCCAACGCTGCAGGAAGTTCATCAACTAAAGTCTTATGCTGAAGCTCCAGTTTTGTGCCCTCTTCCTTAAGTTGGTATGTGTAGAGGGAGCCACCAGAGGTCGATCTCGGGTTGAGGACGAGCTCCTTGACAACGCCTATGATAACAAATGTGTCATCGGGACGCCCAGCAAACTTTACAAGTGCAATACTGAAAGTGGATAAAAAACATTTTTTCAAATATTTAAAGCAATTTTTGAACATGTAGAAATGTGCTATGGATTTGGAAATGCGACAATCAATCGATGACTTGTAAATTGTAAGAACATGTTTTAATTCAAGTAGAAAGTAAATGCTCGCCAAAAGTGTGCAAAACCCCAATCTTTCTGATTCTGTCTGAAAGTTAAATCTAGACTCTAGACACCACGCAAAATTGTAGTTGCACTAAAGTTGAGGAGACTACGAAAGACTATAATTATGTTCAACATATTTCAATCTTTTGACAATGACACAAATAGAATGATTTTATATTCCCACATTCAGTAATATGGAAAGTCTCACCTGTGTGCAGCTTCATCCTGTTCTAGTTCCACCTGATCCAGGGTTGTGCCATTTATTGGGTTGATGATACGAATCAGTGACGCCCACATTCCAGGGCCAGCTTTAGGGGCACCAAATACATTCTCAGGGAGGTTTTCATTCAGGAATGCTGCTGCCATCTCTGCTGCTAGCTCTTGTTCTTCCTCACCAGCTGCCTCCACCATCTCCTACAAGGTATACCATAATGCATTTAGACATAGCAAACAGTCTATCCCATAATGCATTTAGACATAGCAGACGGTCCATCCCATAATGCATTTGGACATAGCAGACAGTCTATCCCATAATGCATTTAGACATAGCAGATGGTCTATCCCATAATGCAATAAGACAAAGCAGACGGTGTATCCCATGATACATTTAGATTCAAATAATATATACCATTATGCTTTAAAACATTGCAGATGGAATATCCCATAATGCATTTAAATTCAGATGGCACATCCCATAATGCATTTAGACAGAGCAAACAGAATATGCCATGGTGCATCAATATTTCAGAGTGAATCAAATTCAGTCAAGAAATATCCAAATCAATGTAAATATGTTGCAAAAAATATTCTTCACATCTCAGACAGTGTATTATCATCCATGATATTCAGCCGGCAATTCCTATCAAGAATACTGGTTCATCATAAATGTGAAATTCCAATTTCATAAAGAATAAATTTTATAAACTAGACCATTCAAAATAAAAATGATCATTCTCTTAGCATTTTCAACATTCCATGGATACATTTTACATTTAACACCACTGAGTACGACAAAGAAGTTTTCAGAACTTACTTCCGCCATATGCTGCTTTCGCTCCTGTTTTGTCTCTTCAGTGTAAGCATTATGGTCAGTCTCGATCATGATCAGGTTGTTGGTCTCCGGGTGGATGACGAACTTGCGGGGTGTGTACTGTAGAGGGGTGGACACTTGGTTAAACACAGCACCTAGCTTCTCAAGAGCCAAAATTCTAGAGAGCAGAAAATATATTTCAGCATTAGCTATATCTATTTTAGCATAAGCCAAGACAATATCATCTTAATTCTTTGAAAAGATACAGTCCAAGAAATCCTGAATATAATCAAATGTGTTTTTGACTAGTATACACCTCAGAATACATCGGAGACCAATTTCGAGGGTATACTAAATGGCAGACTAAACAGCATTCTGTACTATGTACTACTCTTATCATGGCAAATGTAACTATGTATCTTACACCAGTGTTCTTGTTGTATTGACGACTCTTCTATTCCCCTTCTAATTCTAGGGCAGGACTGAAATTACAATGTATCCCATAATGCAACAATTACAGCAGACGTAGCTTACCTCAATGTATTAGTAGAGATGGCGACTATACCTTCTGGACACTGTTCGGAGGCAAAACCAGATGCATACTCTAGAGTCTCATACGACAAAGGAGTCAAATGGAATCTGAAAATAAATAATAAAAATTGAGTGGAGAACACAATCGTGTATTTAATATTGCTCAGAATTGGTAGAAAGTTTCAGACATGTTTCTCAGGGTTTGGTAAGACGGTATCAGCACAGAACTCAGTAGCAGAACTGGATGTTTGTCATCATAGAAACATATCATACATGAGGATTTGGATTAATAATTGCATAAATGATATTTTTGTGTTTGAATAGAAGTTTCCCTTTATACAACAGTGCAAGCAGACATTATCTGTTTTGGTAATTGAGCTAGGAATGACAATACATAAATGGCAAGTTGACATTTCCCATAATGCATGAGATTAAGCAGACGTTACCTGTTTTGATATGTATAACTGAGCCAAGACCGACTAGACATGGCAAGAACAGCTTCGTTGCCCTGCATGTTTATAGTAAACAGCTTCACAGGTCTGGAGCCTAGATATCGTGTGCGTGTATCTGACAGATCTCCCGTCACACTATCCAATCCTGTACGCAGAAGTACACCATTCTGAAAAAGAATTATACATTCATAAATTGAATTGGGTTTGATTCACTATTTTTTTTTTCTATTTTTGTTTTGCAAATTCCAATTTATTTCATCACATGAAACAATTTTATATGTGACCACATGCTACTGAGAACATACTATTTCATTTCATTTACTGGCTTTCACTTTCAAAGTTTATCATCACCTTTGTTTATGACAGAACATTTAAGTAAAACTTAATTGCGTTTTTCTTCACATCTCAGACAGTGTACTATCATCCATGATATTCAGCCGGCAATTCCTATCAAGAATACTGGTTCATCATAAATGTGAAGAATCATATTTTTAAAGCTTTCAATACAGCAATATATCATCCTGAATATATAAGTACAGAGTGACCAAAAAATAGAACCCACAAATATGTTCAGATGAATAAATGGTTCTGCTTTTTGGCTCACCCTGTATATATACAGTTTGATACATACCTGAAGTCCAATATTGAGGAATATACCCGCTTTACTGGCTACAGTATCTTCTGAAGCCTCTACACCTCCCATCTCAACAATAGAGAGAGATTCTGGCAGTGCCGGGAGAGCCTGCATACTAAGTGGTGATAGACAGTCCTGAAATACAATATATATCCCATAATGCATAGCATTTAGCAGACGTATGGCCATAATAGAAATGTTCTACCCCTCCAATCTCAACAATTGGGATTCTAGCAGGGCTGGGAGAGCCTGCATACTAAGCGGCAAAAGACAGTCATGAAAATAAATATACATCCCATAATGCAATGCAATTAGCAGAAGTTTTGTCACAACAGATATATGCATCTTCTCTTGTGTTGACATGTTTCTCAGTGTTTGGTAAGATGGTATCAGCACAGAACTCAGTAGCAGAACTGGATGTTTGTCATCATAGAAACATGTAAAAATGAAAAATATTCTTCAAGAACTACCCTCTATACCAAGCCTCAAAATAGCCCCTAAAATCAAATAGCAGAAGCCTGAAACTTACATGAACAATTATTTCTAAAGATCAGAGTGAGAGTATACTTCTTGAATTTAAGAAAATGTCTTACTGATGGGTCAAGTGATATAATTCTGACTGTGTTATCTCCCAGACCAACAGCCAAGAAACGAGATCGTTGCTCAGATTGAGGAACACGTCCTAGACCCATACAAATCACCTCTGCCGACATCTCTTTCCTTTCTGTGTATTCGTTCAACTGACCAGCCTATAATATAAAATAAACAATTTTCAGAGTCATTCTTTAAAATATTGAACTGTTTTGGAATTCTTCAAAAGCATCTGATATCTACTATCAAAATCTGGTTTTTCTTTACCGTTTTTTACATTAGCATATCCCATAATGCAATATTCTCAGCAGACGGGAAGTTTACTTACAGGGTCCATCTCAAAGTAGACCAGCTCCCCTCCAGTGAGAGCAATGACCACCTGCCGGGAGTTGACGGCACATTTCACAATTGCCTTCTTGCCAGGAGTCTTCCATTCGTTCACACGCTTATCAGATCTGATGTGACGAATACCTTCTGGATAGATCTGCAATCATAATCAATCCCATAATGCATCAGAAATTAGCAGACGGATCACATGTAAAGATTTGGTAAATAAAATAGCTTTTGTTGAGTGAGAAGAAGTATACAAAAGATCTGATTATGACATTATTAGACAGGTGATATTTGAAACCTTTTGTGAATAAAAACTTCATTGAAACAGAGTCGAAAATAATGCTAAAAATATTTTGGAAACATCTGACCCGTGGGAAGAAATTCAACAAACCTGCACAAGGGCATCATCTCCCAGTTGAGAACAAGACAAGGTAGGTGTGGTACCCAGAAACCCAGAGTCTGTGACCTCCTCTACGGTTTCACCAATAGACAGTACAAGGGTGGCATTCACGAAGGACACTATGATGTAGGCGTCAAACTCATCTGTAAATAAACACACAATAGGTGTCAAAATAAAGGTCAGCTAAAGGAAAACGCAAAAACAAGAAAACGACTAATGTAAACACTCCCCCAACATAAACACTTCTCTTGAATATGAACACCTTTTATTTATTCTTTTAATTTTCTCCATCTTGAAATATTTTATCCAAAATTGTCTTTCAATTCAAGTGGTGTTTATATTCTAGAAATTGTATGATCATACAATGAGAATTTTGATTTTGAGATAAAAGTGCACTAACTTGAAAATTTTGTGTAAATTCTGTTCATAATTTTTCAAACTTGCTAGTTATCCTCTATAGTTCTTTCCTGTTTAACATGAAAATGCTTCAGTTGGATAACATATTCTTCATGTTCTTTCCTCTTAAATATGTTAATGTCAAAATAGAGCACCATAGCAATTGTACTGGTAAATCAACTTTATCATATACAGAGTGAGACCCCAAATCTTTTTGAAAACAAATGAAAATCTAAAAAAAAAAGAAAATACTGAAGCAAGTTTTCATGTTGACTGTTTTCATACTGAACCTGTCCTAATATCTCAGACAGCGCCACTAGCCTCTAAGACTCTACATCAAGACCTGGAGAAGATAGATCAGCCACCTGGAAAAAAAAGAAAGGCGTGGTTGGAAACCAGCCTGTCGATTAGTAGCTGTACTGTTGTAGTGTATCATACTACATGTGGCCCACCCTGTAGTGGGCTAGATTTGGCCCAACCTGTACTGGATATATCTACATCTTAGATATTGTTGCAACTGTATGCCAGTCTACCATGCAATCAAGCAGGTATGGTAATGTTTTGCTTGCTGAAATGGAATAATTGAACCAGCCTTCAAGCCAACCTGATTTCTGCCCTGTGTTTCAACCTGCCATGTTTCATATATAGGCGACTGGGCATCAAAGTCTACAACCCTATAAGATAAAAGAAAACCCTGCCTAGGAGTCACACACAGAACTTGCATCTGAAGAAAACAGAAAATACTCCACGCCACTGAGATTGTGAGTATATCTTCTGAAAACATAAAGAGAAATTGTAGCAAAGAAAAGTATTTCTCCAAAAGCTCTGTTACAAGATATTTCCTGTATAGTATTTCAACGTGATAATATATTTTGCATTAAATTACTTTTTCATTAATTTTAGCAAAACGAATACTTAGGGCCTTCTTTCTTCAGTCCAATTTTCTGGCAATTTTAAAACAAATACCATATCATGAAATACTATACAACCGTGAATGTAATGTTTTCAGGGGACACCTCAAAAGCTTAGCACTAAATTCTACACATCTTTCACTTTATGAATTGCTAATAAGCACCAACCATTTGTTCAGATAAACAAGATGAATGTGTATTTTAAAAAGATGTCCGTACTTTCTAGTAAAGAAGCACCCTTTCTTCAATCTTTTGAAATTGTTATGTGTACAATTTAGTGTAAAAATTGAAGACATATATGAGACTTCCCCTAAGAGGTACAGAGAGCTCCTCAAAAATTTAGCTGATATAACATTTATGTATAACATAGCAGCATTCTCTAACATTATTAGTACATGATATAAGGAGAACAGGAATTTAAATACAAGATCATATCTAGCAATCAACAAATGTATCCTTGGGTAAAGAGGGCAATGTGAGAATGATTAGCAGAAAGTGTCCAAAAGTCATCTATTCATCTCAATATATCCCATAATGCACCATAATTAACAGACTGACAATACATTATACAGCTCTTGAGGCAGTAATTTCTATTGGAGGTAAATCAAACAAAATCGAGATTCTGAAGAAATAAGTGGTCTTTAAAAAATCCTCAATGATGTATACCACAAATGGGAAGAAATGGATTAAATAACCCTTTATCTTTGGCTTTATCTACATAGGACTCCCGAGTGTTGCTTGCTAGACAGAGCTTGTAGTAAAGAGAATAGTCCAACTCACCATCAACATTTTTCTTGACAGTCCATACAGCATTGGGGTTACCAGGAAGTTCTGACACAGCCATCTCAGATACCTACGTTAAAAATATAGAATATTAAATATAATTGTTTCTGCCAAAATAATACTGTGCTGCATCAAGTTTCTCAAGGTAGTTTTGCTCATTTTCACATCTCAGATAGTGTATTATCATCCATGATATTCAGCCGGCAATTCCTATCAAGAATACTGGTTCATCATAAATGTGAAAATCTAAACATTATTAATTTGTTCTTCAACATTTTCTACATCACAAATCACATAAGCATTCTAATCGCACCCTCAATATTTAATGTTTTATGAAAAGAAACATAGCTTTTAACACTCTCTTCTTAGTTTAACGGAAAATGAAGCACCGTTACTGGACTATAAACTACATTTTCATAATGAAGGAAGCTTACCTCCAGTCCATGTCTAAGTACTCTCAATGTTGACCTTGGACCACGTCCACATATGGTGTACATCTGGGGAGTGTCCTCATTGGCCAGATCTGCAATCTGAAACGGAACAGAACTTTGACGTTATTACTTTGGACCATCTTTTTTCGCTAACTATGTTGTAAATAATCGACATTGTATGCAAAATAACCATAGACTTATATGAAAGAACATGTTTCTCAGTGTTTGGTAAGATGGAATCAGCATAGAACTCAGTAGCAGAACTGGATGTTTGTCATCATTGAAACATGTCTCACTATATTGCATTATGGGAATTCTCATCTGCAAATATATTGCATTATGGGAATTCTCATCTGCAAAACAAATTGCATTATGGGACATTACCTGGCAGTTCATAATGGGTGACAGACTGTCTAATTCATCCACAACAACCAAGTTCTTCAAGGGTCTAGGGGCAAAGAAGAATGTGTCGCCCTCCTCTAGAGGCATGGCACTACTGAACTCTGGCTCTTCGTCATCATCTCCCAAGTGAGCAATCTGATACAGGTTACTGGAAAAAACATGGGAGTTTTACATTTTGGAGATTCATATGATATTTTACATTTTTTGGTTACATTTTTGGGAAATTGTTCTCTTAGATAATTCATACAAGTTTGAATTATTCAGTCTAATTTTGTGACAAAATGTTTCTCAGTGTTTGGTAAGATGATATCAGCACAGAACTCAGTAGCAGAACTGGATGTTTGTCATCATTGAAACATGTCACATAAGCCACTCCCCCCTGTCTTCTAACATTCATTACAAAGCAAAATGGCACCACCTACCATTTGTTACAGGCGCCAGATGTCAAACACCAACTGCCACCACAAAAAGGTGAAGACTATAAAAATATGTCATCACTTGAATACTCACTGATTGCCGAATTCTGAAGCTACAAAGAGGAAACCAGTTTTGAGAACACACATAGCGGATGCAGTAGGGGCCGTATCAAAGTACTTCAGTCTGATTTCTGTCACCATGTCTTCATCTTGTTCCAGTGTGATCTTGAACAGATCCCCTTGTTCTGTTTGGGCGAGGAAGAAGAACATACTTTTGGTTTTGTGGGTGGCTGCACATACAAATATCATCCCTCGCTCTGGGTCATCCAGATCATTCTACAATAGAACCAAAAAATGTAATTTTTCCATGGAAATGGAGTGATAATGAAAATAAGTTGTTCTTATTAGTTCTTCTTTGTCATGTAAATAAATTCATTGAGTAAATGTGTTTGGCTTAAAAAGAAGTGTTTATAATTTCCATAAAGTTTTTATGGGTATTACCCATAATGCTAATGCATCACAATCAGCAGACGGAATATTAACAATTGACACTACTGTTGGGGGGACATGTTTCTCAGCATTTGGTAAGATAGTATCAGCACAGAACTCAGTAGCAGAACTGGATGTTTGTCATCATCGAAACATGTCATATACAAAATAAACCAGACACAATTTTAATTCAAACAAGAAAAGATCATAACCCGGTAAAATTTCCATTTTCTGTTTCTTGAAGTAAAACATTCACTTACCCTCCTCCTAGGGATGGGACATCTGATATCAGGCTGGTCACCAAAATTTTTATATGTAATATAATTCTCTGAGCAGATCAGTACACCACTGGGACCTTCAGAACCACCAGGTACAGATATAAGGAAATTAGCATGCTCCTCCAACTGTTCTGAATATTTCCGGACTACATGGTTCAGCCCTAAGTCCAGTTCATAGTATGTTAGCATCTGTTGTGTTTTCTGCGCTGCCTCTCCTGTCGGATCCATATCTGACTCCTGAAAGAATAATTAATTTTATTTTCTGAAATTGTTCAATATTTAGATTTTAATTCAATATGCTGAAAATGGCCAAAATTCTGGATTATTTATCAAACATTTACTGATTAAGGTTCTTTATAGTTTTTTATCACAAACAAAACAAGTGTGATCTTAGTGGTACTACATGCAATATTAACAAAATTAATCAAGTTCATGACAATGTTTCTCAGTGTTTGGTAAGATGGTATCAGCAAAGAACTCAGTAGCAGAACTGGATGATTGTCATCATTGAAACATGTAATGTCGTGAAACTTCACAAAGCACTTTCTTCAGAAAAAACGAACGCTTACATTTGATGACAAGTCAGAGTTACAAGAAGGCCTCGTAAATGCCTTATGCATGCATATTAATTGTTGATTGATAACTACAAATGTTCCACTTTTTGGAAAATGAACCATGATGTACATACCTCATAATCAATTTCCAAACAGGCAAATGTTGGATTCTCAAAGCCGACATCCACACCGACAGTATGATACACTAAAGTGTTCGATTTATGTGCCTCTAGAGGCGATGATATAGTCAGCCTGGCTTGGGCATCTCTGTTTAGAATATATACAAGTTTCTGTTTCTCAACTGAGGCTACCATAACAGCACGTCCTTTAGGATCTACAGCTAGGTACTGTCCTGGGACTATGCGTCTACAGCCACTTTTACCAAAGGTTTCCTGGTGAGCCTGAAATTTTGAAAAAAAATTCTTAATGTATAAAGGTGAAATATAGCTAGAGGCTGGTTGAGTATACAAAGCTCGGGTTACAATTATTTGTACCAGGTGGTCAGTTTTGGCATAAATCTTAGTAGTTTAGTGATCTTGACTTGCTGGCAATTCATTTCCTCACAGATAGACTATTATGCAAAGGGCATATTTCAAATTGACAATGTTTCTCAGTGTTTGGTAAGATGGTATCAGCACAGAACTCAGTAGCAGAACTGGATGTTTGTCATCATTGAAACATGTCATAATCTTAACTGAAAAGTTGTTTAAATTGAAACCATGTTTACATTAGCTACTAATTTTACAACGCTGTAATAACACCAACAGTACAGAACTATGCATGGGAAAAACTTGAAATAAAATCGTTTACAGATAACTTACCTTGTCAAATATGTTCTTTGAGGGAACATACTCCAAGATAACTATTCTCCCAGAATCAGAGCCAACTACGATGTAATCTGAAAATAAATGTTAGAAGTTGTGGGATAAATTACAGTTTCATTTGTGAATGAAAATCCAAATCAAATCGATACTTTCAAATTAGGGTAAATAACTGTCAACACTTTTATACCACCCCTAAAAAGTTACCAATACTTGACATGCTATTCAGAAATAACATTGTACTAATGTAATCAACGTTATTTAATGTTATCCTTTGCTGTGCATTTCATTCAACTCTTATTTCTATTGGGATTTGAATTCTCCAATGCTCACCTTTGCTGCCTCCTGTGAGACGGAATGGCATCAATGATCGAATAACACCAAACACTTCAGTTGTCAGCAATGTGTACACTTTGCCTGTGTTTGGATCTGGTCGGATAAGTTCCAATATCTTCCCCCTGGACACAACAATTTCTTGCTGTTTTGTCCCGGAGAAATTACCATGGATGGCATGCGTTACACCTGTAGCTCGCTGCAGTGTTAAATTGTAGAGAAACATGGCTGAAAAGCATTCAAAACAATTATTTAGACATTTAGCCTAAACATATGATTCTAAACATATGAATTTGCACATTCAGTCAGGCAGAATGAGAGAATTTATCTAAAAATGGAAAATTATATCAAGCTTAATGACATTCAGTAAAATTGAGAGGAATCCCTATATAGCATTACTGCGGAGCACATATACATTCAATAAATAAATTTAAAATGTTCAAATAGACTAGGGGGCCTCCATCAACTTTGACATACGGGGTTACTTCGTCATGGGGCTATTTCGACCATGGCTGATAGTTCATATTTCGGGAATCAACTATCCAAAATAAGATTTTGCCCATTGGCGATTTATTGCTAAAATTTTCAAAAATCATCAGGGATTTCATTAGCAGCAGACAACAGGCGATTTTCACCGGTTGTTTTCAAAATATAATCTGTTATTTTTAGGGAATTTTCAACTTTTGAGTATTATGATATCCATTATCTTGCCTGTTGTTTTCATTTATTTAGCCTGTTGTGAGAAATTCAAGTGAAATCCCTGCCCATGCACAAATTTGACACATTATTACCTTTTAATCATGAATCTCTTAGACCAGATAGGCACGCCTTACCATCGCGTAAGCAGGCGTCAACGTACAGCGTCAAAAAATAGCGGAGTACAGTTTTCTGTACGGTAACGCAAATTAACTGCTTTGAAGCAAAAACTATGACAAGGGTTTAAAAAAATTAATTTGATGAAAACTAATACGATTTCATGTGAAATAAAAACAGCATTCTCTTAGGAATTGTTTTAACTTTCTAATTATGATAAAAGTTTTTCGAGCATTGCTCGGATTTTTTCTGAGTGAATCGGCCCACATAATCGACCAGAGTGAAAAAAGGTTGTTTTTTCACATTTTGTTTGGTTATTATTTTCCCTACCGTCTGAGAGTATGGATTATTTTTATGAGAATATGTATTTGTTACTTACACAATTTAGAACGGGCGAAGATTCAGCAAACAACCATTCATTATGTATATTTAAAAAAGATCAAATTTGTACGGTGACGCACCAGCTGTACGGTGACGCTATGCTTTGATGAACTAAATGAGACTAAGATTGTATGAAATGGAAACTCTGGAGTATGATCATTTGTTCATATATAGTGCATGGGTGCTACAGTTCAACGATATCTTCCACAGCTTAATGGAAGGTTACTGGAAATGTATGATACGGTTAAGATCATGAAACCAAAAACTCTCTTGTTGCTATGTTATTGATGTTTTAAAACAAGGGATGTCACAAGTAAATCTCACCTTGCACGTGTGACTTTTTAGGATGAAAGATGTAATATCTTGCATGGGGTAAAGATGGCTGTGTAGGCTATCTTTGTTAGTCATATGAGAAAAGCCTGGTTTAGTTCAAATGATACCAAAGCATTACGTCAACTTTCAAATAGTTAATTCCATGAAAACTAAAAATATCGAATTTAATACTTCCTGTCCGCCATCTTAAATGCGAAGGTGACGGCTGTTACCTTCGCTTGATACTTACCAGTGATAATGTACATGTAGATCTGACGCTTCTTTACCTCTTGTTCGAACAGTAAGCTTAGAGCACTTCTAAGGAATCTAAGGAAGCGTCACCGTACAGCTGATGCGTCACCGTACAGTTCTGATCTTTTTTAAATAAATACACTGAATGATTATTTGCCGTATATTCATATGTTCTAAAATGTGTAGATAACAAATACATATTCTCATAAAAATAATCCATACTCTCAGACGACAGGGAAAATAATAACCAAACGAAAAGTGAAAAAACACCATTTTTCTCTCGAGTCGATTATGTGGGCCGATCCAGTCAGAAAAAATCCGAGCAGTGCTCGAAAAACTTTTATCATAATTAGAAAGTTAAAACAATTCCTAAGAGAATGCTGTTTTCATTACACCGCGAAATCGTATTTATTTTCATCTAATTAATCTTTTTAAAACCCTCATTATAGTTTTTGCTTCAACTCAGTTAATTTTCGTCACCGTACAGAAAACTGTACTACTGTATTTTTTGACGCTGTACGGTGACGCCTGCTTACGCGATGGTTAGGCGTGATAGGGAGAGAATGCAGCGGACTTCAACGTAAGGGGTTAAATACTTTGACGTGGGGCTATTTCAACCATTGGGCTATTTCAGCATTGGCATATAACTTCAATCTACAAGGTCCCGTCTGTCATGTTAAATTTTAGTAATTTGAAGTGACTAAGGTCAATATAAATCCATAGTCGAAGTAGCCCTACGTACTACGTAGCAGTATCACCATAGTAGAAGTTACTACTTTTTTCAAGGCCTGACTTCGTCACTAACATGCTAAATATAAGAGTTAGCTGACGTTTGGGAGTCTGACTTACCTTCTAAAGGTTAGAACCCGAATCTTAATGAAACCATATCACCTTTGTTCCGTCAACCATGGAGCATTTGCCACAACATCCAAGAGGTAAATCATGGACCGAGAAAATTAATGATTTCCTTGTAAGTTCCGGAAGTTTCAATACGAAAAATTACCGAACATATATGAAAACCGAATATTTGTTCGTTGTTTTCACGATTTACAGGTTCGTATGTTCTTCAATGTTTTGGTCTAAATTATAAAGCATCGCCAACAGGTCTTACTCTATTATTTGACTAATACAGCAGACGGCTCATATTTCTACGTAGCATTTCGTTCAGACCAAAAGTGGGAGTGTAGATCACGCAGTTTCGTTTGTTGCGTACTTCACTTGAAATTGGTAATTTTAAATATTGGCTACTTCACTTAGCATGGCGGATGTAGAACATTGCTTAATATTCTTTTAATTTTCACACCAGACATGCTTGGTTGACACGTCAACAAAGTAAAGTTCATGGGTCAATGCGTTATTTCGTGATAACTACAACGCCTTCCCGGAAGTCAACATTGATGAAAAATGAAAAAGTCGGAAAAGCATTTACACTAATTTCTATCAAATGCTATGTTTATGCATCATCATCGACGCAACAATACCCTGCTTGCAGAGTCTAGTTAAACTACACTCTGCCTAGTAGAGACCATATTACAATTTAGTAGCCCCGCCCCCACGACTGGTACCGGTGACAGTTTGGGTAAATCACTTTTGACCTACACACTGACCTTCCACCAATCAGCGAGCTTGAAGAAACATGCGCCAAATGCGTTCTAATTAAATATGCGCATGTCATTGGTCAATTCCGGGCTCAACGATGACGTAAGAAGGAATGACCATATAAAGAACGTCGGTCAAATTTGGCCGACGAACACTGATTGGCGCGGTGAGTTCACAGGTTTATTTTAGTTTGAAAGAGTGAAGACGAAGCTCTCTTTTAAGAAGTGAAGTCAAACGAATGCAAAGGGTAACGCAACAAAGGTGATATGGTTTCATTAAGATTCGGGTTCTAACCTTTAGAAGGTAAGTCAGACTCCCAAACGTCAGCTAACTCTTATATTTAGCATGTTAGCGACGAAGTCAGGCCTTGAAAAAAGTAGTAGACGCCCCTGGTCAAAAAGAGACTTCACACCATGGAGTACATTGATACCTTGTTTTTAATTTATCTCCAGCTTCTGATTAATGGGGGGCCAAGTCATCAATTATTTGAATTGATGCAATATGCCAATGTTTAAAATAGTCTCCACAAAATATTTTTTCAAATTTTGAGAAGAATTAAAAATTGATGAAAAGAAAAATTGCATCCTGACTCTATTTACCTGCAGTAAGATAGGAAACAGCTATCAGATTTCAAACATATGTTACTTTGACATTGATTGCACAATGTGAGGTATAAACAGTGTCTGCATTCGCCCCGATGTTGCTGGATTTAGCAGATATTCATTATTATTTTCACCGCAAACGTTGAGAAAGATGGCGCCGACCTTGACCTCTTTACCCACAATGCACTTGAATAACAAAAATGGCGGCGCCCTCGGGATCAAGTGCCACGTCCAATATGTCCATTCAAAGTATCGATAACTTGACAAATCTCGATGATATTAAGAAGGCTTATGAACAGCTATGTTTGGATGAGGTAGGTGGTAGTTTGAAACTTTTAAGTATGCTAACATAGCGATAAATGGACTTAGCTTACAGAGATAAAAAAATTCAAAAAATAAATAAAATTTCTCCGTAGAAAAATAAAAATAAAAATGAAATGAAATTATGCAAGGTAGGCTAACACTGTCATAAAGGAACTAGAATATGTCATTAACAAAAAATACTGATTTGCTTTTACAATGTTCTGAATAAGAAACCTGCTGACAAGAATTGCCCTATTCGCAAAATATGGGGTTGAACCCACATTGACATTTATGAGGGAAGGCCTAGTTCTCACTTACTTTAATGACTTGTCATTTGTTGACTCTCCACCTTGACCTTCACCATTGACTGATTCATACGCCTGCTAATTCATAATTACCACAAGGTGAATGTGCATAATCAAATCAAATCAGAACTTCAACCATGTAACTTACTTGAGCTGAGGCAAATATCGTCAGTGAGGCTAACATTAAGTAGTAAGTACCCCCATGAATGCGAGCCTGACTTGAATTTTTTCTTATATTTGTATAATATTTAAGATAAAAATGTAAAAAAAGAAAAAATACTAAGCAGCCTCACATTTATGCACAGTCAGCACTATCATTTAATGTGCATTATGGGAATAACATTCAGTTGAAGTTCCGGATTTTGGATCATTTTGAAATGTTAGGGTAAACAGCTTCAAACCTCTGCAAGTAGTACAGCTACAGTAGTCACTGGAGCCAGGTGGCAAGGTCTGTTAGCATTAACATTTCAGCTTGGATATTTAGTATACATACTATTTTTTATTCAACCCAGGTTCATTGAAAGATTTAAGTGAATTTCATGTGTAACGACTCACTGGCACTTGTCCGGGGAGCTGTAGTGTAACGAGCCAGATACTCTACATGAAAGGTATTGTGCTAAATTCAGTGCCCTATGGGGGAATTGAACCCAGGACCTTCCGCTCACAAGTCAGACACTCTACCGATTCGGCCATAAGGGTTGCCATAAGGGTGCCACAACAGCAGAGACTGTAGTGGCAACCTGCCATCGAGGGTCATTACACATGTATGATTTTTTTCAGGCCACTGTGACAACCAAACTGAATATTCTGTTATTTTGTTCTCAGACTATTTGGATAATTAATTCAACACTCTGATTTCAGGCTACTATTTAATACAGATGAACTGAACATTTTTTTCATGTATTTTGATCAATGTATTTCAGGCTGCTGTGACGGATGAAGTGAATGCTTTGTTTGAACAGCAAGGGTATCTAGAAACTAAGATGTCTTCATTGCATAAAATGCTGTAAGTATTTCTTTACCTTTAATAGCATACATGTACATGTACTTTGAACAAATACACATTCTCCCCTCCCTTGAACTCTCAAAAAGAGAGAAATATTTAATCATATATTTAATCTAAAAAAGAGAGAAATATTTAATCATATAAGAAGAGGAGGGAAAACCCCATGATTCAATTGATGACATAAGATTTCCTCCTTCGAGCACCTCCTTTTGTCGAAAACTTACCCTCCATCTTGGTTTTCCAAGTTTTCAAATTGACCTAGTTTTAAATCAATCAACGATCGACTCAAGCTAAACCAATCAGTGACGATGTCATCTCAACACAGATTTACATTATAAGCGTATGTCATCTTTGATCCCTGGGGTTTCTCCTCCTCTTTCATATAAGTTATGAGACCTACAAAATCATAAATTAATTATAAGAACTGCATGTACATATCCCTTCATCTTCTTCTAGAAGATACAGAATGTATCTATTTTTGTAAATGCTATCAAAGCTAATACAAAACATTTTCCATACAATTTTAGTCATCACTGGTAAAGGAGACGAGTCCAGCATGGGGAGACAAAAGATCATACCTCAAATCTTTGTGACCTCACTGTATGAATCTTTAAACAGTTTGTTCCTTGCATCTAACTAATAGATCTTTTCATTTCAGCCCCAATTTACAACTGGTTCAAACAGACTCCCAACAGCTTTCAAATATGATTTCCTTCACCTCAACTTTAGCTGAAAATGTCAGCGGGAAAGTACGACAGTTAGACTTGGCCAAGGTAATTACTGAATTTTAGACATGAGAATTCATGAGGAGTTTGTTCTTTGGGAGTTCCTATGTATTTATTTAATTCTATACTGTGGTTAATGTCTCATATCGAATCCCAACATAATTGAATGAAAAATAAAATTTTCAAAAGTGGTATTAAAACAAAATTAACAATTAGATGCAGCTTCCATTTGTTTCACTGTAGAGTAATGACTATTGATGGTGTTGCATTTTATTTATAGAGTCATGTGACCCTGTGTATGCAACGAGTGGAAGATATATGTGATCTGAAGTTTTGTACTGAAGGAGTGCAGAATGCCTTGAAGGAGGAAGACTATGAGACTGCAGCAGGGCATGTACACAAAGTAAGTACAGTAAAACCTTTGTTAGTGGAACATCCTTGGCTGCATTAAAAAGTGATCTCTAAGCCTCTTGAATACCTGGTAGTGCATCTTTATTTTTGCCTCTTTTTACCATAATTCTGTCTTAATATACAATATTTGTAATATCACTGAACACAAATTTCAATCCATGTTTTGGTTAAATTGAACAAAATCTTTCGAAGTTAGAGCCATTTAAGTGAGAAATTATGTGACACTGGGCATTCAAGGGGTTAAAGAGGTGTTCCATTTTAAAGAGATTTATTCACTATGTACATCTTTAGATTGGCAGGTGCATTAAATTCCTAAGACCAATGATAATGCCTGCTTAGAAACAATGATTGGATCATACAAGCATTCTCTCCGTATGTTTTCTCAGGTTGGTGAAAAAGACAGTTCTGTCCAAAGTTTCCATTTTTAAGAGGGTTTAATTCTATTTTTTTAAAACTCAAGTGAAAATTAGCAATAAGTATATATTATTTTTGTATGAAAATAGTACTTCTTCATTTCAAACAGTGTCATCATTTATCTTGCCAGCATATCCTGGTTTCTTTAGTTTACAAAAGATGGCAGGGTTGTTGGGAAAGTATTATTTCTGCTCTGTGTATACTGTATTGAACTGAAAATGGGTTCAAAATTCATTGAGTTTAGAAAGCCATACAACCTTTTATTTGCTTTTCGCATGATCAATTCAAAACATTTGTATATTCTGCATGTTTAAAAAATTCCCAATTTAATAGATTCAAATTACTGTATATCTATTTGAAAGGGCTTTACATTTCCCATGCTTAAACTTTAACCCTTTTTATTCATATTTCACTCCAAATCCCTCTAAAATTTAAATGAATTTTTTCTTGCTTTTTGCAGTATATAGTGACTAATATGGGTGGAATTCCTGTTTACTTTATTCCTTGTTGATTCCACTCATTTCTCCCTTTTATCCATTTCAAACATAACGATTGTAACATTTTTTAGGGTTTCTGTTTAAAAAAGAATTGCGGCCCATTGAGATATTGTCATTTATTCACATTTTTTGATAGGACTCAATATTTAATATTGACAATTTGATTTGACAGTTTGTTTTTTGCCATATTGCCATACCTCATACCTCAAAAAAAGAAATTGTGAACGTTCAACAATAAATGCCACATTCATATAAGTGTTTTCAAATATACTAAGATTAAGAACTTTAGGCCATACATATTTGGATTTTTTGCTCTTCTTTGATAAAATAAGGTGTAACCAGGACAAGTATTTAAACACTCAAAGGAATATACTCAAATGTTTGTGAAGCCTTTACATGCCTAAAATGGAATCATTTTCTGTGGAGAAGACGAAAAAACAATTTAGAGAAAATGTATATATGAGCAACATACCTCATAAAATATTATAAAACAGATGATTCTTTTGGATTTGAAATTAAATAGCATGAAAACAATAACTTTGATTATGATCTCTCTGGATGTCTGGTATTAACACTATCCAGAATCAAAGGAGAAAGGAGATATGAACAGTTATATTATATGCATTGTGTTGTGTGTAGAGTGGATGCACAAAGATGAAATAAGTGATAAGCAACACAAGTTTTCATATTAAAGCGAATTAGGAATTGCATATGATATTGAAGGAAGGCAGAATACTTGTGGAGCTAGTTTTACGAAAATTGTAGATTTTTCATTTGTGGCTTTAATAATGACATCATTATGACTTTTATGGATCTCGATTCACTCCTTGCATACCCTGTAGGATTCTAGCTTCAGGTATCCCTCAAACTTGTGTAAGAACTTGAGTAATATGAGGAATTACTTACCAGAAACCTGATGATTTTGATATATTTATGTTACGATTTGCAATTTGAAGATGATGAGAAAGGATAAAATGATCATAATAATCGTAGGAGTGTGTTTATCAAATTTGATATTTTACTGGAACTTTGTGCATAAATACAATCAAAGAAAAAAACATATGAGTGACCAGAAAGAACATGATTTGATGAAAATATACACTGCCTATGATGATAAAAAATGGAATGATAATGATGACAATCATGAAGATGCTAAAAATCATGATGGAAATGCCAACTTCAAAATGCTAAATGACTCCAGGATTGATAATAGAACGAGAAAGCAGAACTTTGGAGAATCGGATCAAACAACAACAATGACTAATATTACATTCAATGAAAAGTTAGAGAAATCGTTAAAATATGTAGCGCCAAAGAAAAAAGATTCCGTGACCATAGTTGGTGTGCACCCAAATATGTCATCCCGAGAGCCTCAAAAGAATGTATTTTTTATGAAGTTACATAAAGTTGGGAGTTCGACTGTCCAGAGCATTTTCTTAAGATTTGCCGACAATAATAATTTGAATATTGCGATTCCAAGGAATGGATATACTATGGGCTACCCGATGCCATTTAGCCTGAAATATGTTGTCTCGAGTGCAGGTCTGTACAGTGTGCTGTGTCATCATATACGATATAATCGGCATGTACATGATATCATGCAACATGATACAAAGTTCGTGACTATGATACGTCATCCAGTTGAACAATTTATTTCTGCTTTTCGGCAGTTTGGACTAGGACGGTGTTACCCGGGGGTGAAGACTGTTAACGACTTTGCACGAATTGTCCCTGGAAATTACTCAGCGAAGAATTGTGTTGTGTTCACACAAAATTTTATGTTGTATGACTTTGGTGTTGAACCTCGGGATATTACAAACAAGACGGTCATCATGGATAAGATCTCAGAGATCGATAACGACTTTCATTTTGTAATGTTAACGGAATATTTCGACGAAAGTTTGATTTTATTAAGAGATCTCCTTAACTGGACTACAACAGATATTTTGTATTTCAACAAAATGAAGTTCACTTCTGCAATAAAGAAGGACAATATATCCCAAGATACTCGGGACATCCTGCAATATAAATGGCTTTCTGGGGACATGATGCTGTATGAATATTTCAACAAAACCTTTTGGCAAAAAGCAAAACAGTATGGTTCAGACAAGCTTAAAACTGAAGTTCAAAACTTTCGAAAAACTCAGAAAATATTGTTTGAATTTTGTGTAAGCGATGTAGTGCCAGGAAATGAAATCCAAGATGATGATCTGAAAAATTTATATTTCGATCCTTACCTTTTAGGATATAATTTAAACCAAGCTGCCAAGAAGATAAAACTTTGTGAACAACTTGCTACACCAGAAATTCCATTTACCATGAAATTGAAAAAGAAAATGAAATTGTTAGGATATACAGGGTGTTCCAACAAAAACTGTACCAATACAAACATGCAATAACTTTTAAGAGGGATGAAGGAATGTTCTTGAAATTTGGTCATCTGAATGACTATCAATTACTAGAGGTGTCACGGATACCCGATTTTGTTCTGACCTGCGGAATTACGCTCTCGGAATGGAACACGGAACCAAAATTAAGCATTTCGGTTTGGTTCCGGAACAAGAAATCTTACCCTTTCACAGCTTGTGGCCCATAAATTGCCACAAAACAATATTTTTCTTTCAATATTTTGCATTCATTCTTTTCACCCCTTCTCATTGAAGAGTTTGAAGAGCCTTTCGCTTCCAAATAGACCTAGACGATCATCTTATTTTAATCGAATACACGCAATCACCCTGTTCTGGACCATTTTGAAATTGTTCCGTTCCAAAGCAAAATGTTCCGAACCGAACCGTTACGACTTTTTTTGTTCCTTGACATCTCTATCAATTACAGTGTTATAAACATTTGAAAGATCGAACAGGTAACTCGAGAAAACTTGTTTTCATACCAACACCCATTTTTCCGATTTCCAGCAGCGCAGGTCATTTAAAATATAAAATTTCTTAGTAACTAATGAACAAATATCTGTGAACTTTTTAATCTTTATTGAAAAATGAATTTTCTTCATCATGTGAAAATTTTTTCAATGAAGGAAAAAGAGTCAATGTACCAGTTTCAGTTGGATACAGTTTTTCTTGGAACACCCAGTACTTTACAATACTATAGTAACAGATTCTCATTTTCAGTTAACCTTAGAGACAAGGTCAATGCATGCTAACAAATAATTAAACTGATACCTCAACTGGGAGTTAAAAGTTCATAATGTTTTGTAGAATTCATCAATTTTGATAAGGAAGAGAATTATTTTAATCAATCTAATCTACTCCACACATATATCTCAAAGGAGACTTCCAGCTCCAAGTTAAGGCCTTTTATGCATGTCAGTAGCCAGAAGCCCAAAAGGATTCAAGTGATTTCGAGCAAGGTTGTTCAATGTGACCCCTCCCCTTCCCTGGTATATGTTGAAAAGTACTCCCCCCCATGAAAAATTTATTTACATAAATGGACAGACTGATTTATAGATGCCATGTGTTATTTCTCATTTTCCAATCCTCTGTTCTATTTGTATTGGTTTATATGTAAAATTACAAGAGGCTTTTTAACATAAAACTTAGAAAATACAACATAAATCAAACAATTTTTATTTTTCAGAATTCTGTTTTTACATGCTAGAGGATTCAATATCATGTGATTTTTGTATCATCAATATTATTGTTAATCTATGAGATTTTTAAGCATTCATATAAATATGTTATTGTATATAGTCCACTGGATCTATTGACAGTATTAAAGGGCATTCAGAGGTGAAGCCAAAATCTAAATTAGGTTGGGCAAAAATTAAAAAGCGAGATTTTAACCCAAAGGATATAATAGATATTACTACATTTTGACTTCAATTCAATAGTTTTAGCTGAAAAAATGTGAAAGAATATGTTTTTGTAAATTTTTGGTGAAGCAATGAGACTTACATGCTTTAGTCTACTTTAACAACTCAGTAAATGGAGGAATATTCATTCTATTTTGTCCTCCCCTTATTTGCAAGGAGATTACATTTTGTAGGATCAAGGGTCTGATTTAATCATACACCAATAACTTACATTTCGTCCCATTATATCCACATTGTTATAACTATTAGACACATGATCAAAATTATGTATCTGATTGGCTCTACTGCCTACCCAAACGGATATGAAAAGGTGGTCCTAAATTTTTTTCCTCATTTTGCACTTACAACAATGTGTGTCTGGATGAACCTCAGAAATGAATTCTTCGGAAAAAATGAGAAAGATAATATACTTATCTCAAAACCTGTAAAAAGTGAGTTATAACAATGTGGAAATAATGGGACGATTTATATCACAATGTTTTACTGTAGAAAAAAATAATACAATGTGGTTGATGGCTCAATTTGTTAATTTTTCATGAATAATACAAACACATAGATTACAAAATACATGTGGCCAAAAAAACCAATACCCAACTTTAAATCGGAATGAAGATAGGTATGTTCAATATGATTCATTGATTTATATATCATTTTAAAGGTAATCCATTTTCGAACAATTTGGTATATAACACTATGTCATGAAATCAATATTAAAGTTTTATTATGCTTATTTGGGAGGCTGGGTTGGTAATTAAGGTATCCAGATTTTAGGGAGAAAATAGTAAATCTGCGGAATAATGTTATTTTTTTATTGATAGAATATCATTTTGTTAGGTGAATACATGCTTGTATATTTGCATATTGTGTAACTAAACTTATTGTTTATGAATTTTAGTGTTGTTTATTATCAATAAGTACTCAAAAGGGGTCTGTTAAAAGACATTAAACGTATATGTGCAAGGATTTGCTTTTCCAACAAGACATTGCCTCGTACCATAGATCTCAGGAGACATTGGCATTCCTTTGCAAACAAGGTGTCAATTTGATTGTTCTTGATGCTTGGCCACCCAACAGCCCCGATGCTAAATAAAATGTGTTTGATTACCATACATGGAGCCATCTCGAGGAAATGGGACAATCAAAAGCACCCAATAAACAGCTTGATGAGCTGAAACAGAATCCTAAAGTGTTGAAATGAATTGCAACAGTAATCTCTCAATAAGGCTATTGATAGATTGCGCTACCACTTGAAGCTTATTGTTGATGCAGAGGGGAGGGGGTGGGGGTATATTGAGCAATTGTTAAAATTGTTTGAATAAATAAAGTGTAAAATGTTATTAAACAACACTGAAATTCATAAACAAAAAATTTAGTCACATAATGCTGCAAATATCAATATCCAAGCATGTATTTACCTAACAAAAGAATGATATTCCATAAATAAAAAATTAACATAATTCCGCAGATTTACTATTTTCTCCCTTAAATCTGGAGACCTTAAATAGCAACTCGGCCTCCAAAATAAGTATAATAAAACTTTACTGTTGATTTCATTATATGGTGTTATATACCAAATTGTTTGAAATTGTATAACCTTTAAAATGATATGTTAGTCGATGTACCATATTGAATGTAACTATTTTTATCCTGATTTGAAGTTGGGTATTGGTTTTTTTTGGCCCACCCTGTATATTATCCAATTATTCCATTTATCCATCAGTCTTTCTGTCTATGCAGAACAATGTTCTGGTCATTCTGAACCATTTCCTTAATTTCTAGTTCCTGAGCCTTGATGAGAATGTGCTGCGGATGAGTGCCGATGTCAGTGAGGGGAACACGCTAGACACTTCATTTAAACTCCTACATGAGGCAGAAAGCAAACTCAAGTCTATAGTAAACAACAGGTAAGCCTCATTTTGATTTTTACAAGTCTCATTTTGAATTTATAAGCCTCACTTGTTTGCCTCATTTGCCTTGTGAGGCTGAATAAGATTAATATATCAAAAATATCATGGATAATTGGACCATTTAAAATATTTCAATTTGATCAAAATTGGGCAGAAATATTGAATATCTGTCTAAAAATGATAACAACATCTTGATATTAATAAAGTAAAGGTTGAATATGAAAGGTATTTTGTAAATTTGCCATTCTTCGCAGAATATTTAAATACATAGCTACATGTATGTATTTCTGTTATTTATATTGTAGATTTGACGCTGCAGTGCATGCTGGGGACTCTGGGTCTGTGACGCGATATTTCAAAATCTTCCCTCTACTTGGACTTCATGAAGAGGGACTGAAGAAATTCTCAAAATATTTATGTGCTCAGGTTAATATTTCTATTGTCTTTTCTTCCATTTTTGTCCTCATACATTCAAAAGTAAAAGTGGTAACGTTACATCCAATTCTCACCATTTTGGCCATAAAAGTCATGTTCATTGTGAAATGAATATGCATTAAAATAATCCTCTATTTATTTTGATACTGAATTTGTCTTTAATTTGGCGGGCATTTAAAATTGGCGAATTAACAAAATCGCCAAATTAATTCAACATGTTTTTAGTTCACAGCACTTAAATTTAAATTTATAGAAACAACAAGAGTTTCTGAAGATTTTTATTTAGAACAAGAAATATAGAAGAAATCAACAACACTGACAATGAGTATCTTGAATTGGGTAAGACGGGAGGATATGGGATACTTGAAAAACTGCCAAATTAAATAGGCGCCAATAGGCCCAAAACACAAAGTTGCCAAATTAAGTAGCTCCAAATTAAAGACAAATACAAATACATAAAGACTGGTGTGATTTGTAGCATTTACATACATTTGTGTAAATTTTTTATTATGTAATCATAGATGTCACCACTGCCTATACTCTATTTTGAGCAGGCATCAGGATTCACCTTGCCATGTATTTTGTTATGTTATTATGGTGTTATATGGTACAAACTTATACTGTACTCCCATTTTACCACAATCGCGAATATAGCATAATTAAATCGCATGTGAAAAATACCAGGAGTACAGTATGCAGGGGTGTAGCCAGCTTTCAGGGGGGTGCGATAGCCAAAAAAATCCCCGCACCCATCGCACCCCCTGGCTACGTCATGTTATGACATTTAAGCTGTAAATCAAAAAAGTTTTACTCTTTAGGTGAGCCTAAACATATTGTACTATTGATAAACAAAGTCTCGTACAGCTTCTTAGAATTAATCAAAGATCGTTCATTTAGATTGGAGAGACTGCCGCCAAGAACCTAGATGCAGCGATATCAAGTGGTGTGACTGGTCCAAGGGCCAATGTTGTTTTTGCTGACACCATTACCATGCTTTATGAGAGCATTGCCAGGCTAGTAGAAGTTCATCAACCACTTGTGGAAACATACTATGGTCAGTGAATTTGGTGGTACTTTAAACAGCTATTTTATCCCATAATGCACTTGGTTAAACCAGACGACATTTCACATAGCAAAAAATGTAGGCTCTATCCCATGCTACAAGTCATTCTATGGTCAGAACATCTTTTTACCCATAATGCACTTGTTTAAAGCAGACAGCATTTCCCATAGCAAAAAATGTAGGCTCTATCCCATGCTAGTCATTCTATGGTCAGAATACCTTTTTACCCATAATGCACTTGGTTAAAGCAGATGGCATTTCCCAAAAAATGTAGGCTTTATCCCATGCTTGTCAGTCTATGGCCAGTATATCATTTAGCCTATAATGCATGTGATAAAAAGCCATATAAAAAAGCAGATGACATTTCCTAAAGCAAAACGTGTATGCTCTTTCCCATGCTAGTCTAGATGATCAGTATATTATTTAACATATAATATATTCAGATCAGAAGATTGTATCTCCCATACTATAGTGCAAGAAATTTTATCAAGCTTGTGGAACTCCATAAGTCCTTTTTGTTTATCTTAAGTAGTATATGATGAATGAAGGAATGATTTAATTTCACAGGCCCTGGTCGGATGTTTTCACTAATGAAGTACATCCAGTCAGCATGTGATCGAGAGGCACGTAAAATCATAGAGGAGTTCAAGTCTGCAAGGCAGTACCAGGCGAAAGTTCAGAGCATAGAGCAGTCGTTTATGCTCAACAAATCTTCAACAACTGAAAGGTAGGTCTCTACACCATTTCAGGCAAACTGTTTGAGGGATTGAATTGAAATTTTCAAAAATGTTTCTTTCTGTGAAAGTCTGGAACATTTATTTTTTTATTAGTCATTTTAAGGGTTTCAATCAAAATGTCATGTGTGCCAAGTCTTGTTCTTTCACCACTTGGAAAATAAAGTGTTTCACTTTTTGACAGTTTTTGACAGTGTTTCACTTTTTTGTCGCAGGATTGAACCTAAACAACTGGATGTGCTTCTAGTCGAGATGACGTTACTCAACTCCAGGACGGAACTTTTCTTGAGATTTGTGCGAAGGAGAATTACGGTAAATTTTATTTTTTCGATAATTGAATCTAGATCTAGAAGGGAAAGAGACAGGGTGTGAGGAGAGCCGAGCCCTTAGTCACATTTGCTCTACGGCGGCTGTAGCTTCACATAATTAATACAGAAAATCTATGTACATTATACTGCTTGTCCCTATATTTTATGCTGCATATTTCTCTTGATTTTTGGGGGCCGTATGGTTGCAGTACTGAGGCATTAGTTACTTAAAAATTGTCACAGTTTTAAAAAAAGTTGATGTCATTATTATTCCATGTCAGGTCCATGTACATCCACTTTTTCATTTTTGGCAGATTACAGACAATTTTGACTTTACTTCAGGCAGGACAACCTTTTTAGATGAAAATGAAAAAGTGGACATCTATTTTTTTAACTTTAAATGCTAAATTTTAATGATCAGTAAATTGTATAGTTGGTGTTCAGCATTTGGTGTTCAGTGGTCGGCATCTACATCAAATTCTTTACATCTGTAACAAATGGTATATGGTGACATTTTGCATGTTAATGCCATGTTGAATAATAGATTCCTATTTTATTGTAGGAAAGGCCTAAGCTCAAAAAGCATTATTGGACCCTTTTTCAAAATAGATAAATCACTTTATTTTTTGAGCGCTCTGTTAACAAATATAATGTATTATTTTTCCTGTCTTTTTGAAAACATTTTCTTTCTTATTGAGCTGTCACACTTAGCTGTCACACTTAGCTGTCACACTGTGTGGGCTCATTGTCACCTTCACCATCATGTGAATACTTTGGGATGGGGCAGACAGTGGGGCACAGCATCGATACACATTGGGCAAAACAAGTAGTTTATTCAAATACAAAACTTTGTTAAAAATTGAATGTCCAAAATTAGCCACATGGTGGTGAATGGTGAGCCCACACGGGGAAGGTGACAGCTACTTCAGGTATCATGTCATTTCTTACGACATGAGATATTCACTCTACTATACCTCGCATTTGGTGTTCATGAGCAACGTATTGATTATGTTCTTTGTTTTTATACGTTTATCGGATGACTGTTAGATGTTAATAAGGTACTTTCAAAAATATACAAAGCAATACTGTAACAATAAGACAAACAGAGTACCTTATGCATTTCTAGGGGTTAGGTATAGTAGAGTGATAGTGCTTTTTTCTCAGGACAAGAATTAAGTTTATTTTTTCTAAAGTAGGGATGCAATCTCACTTTGATGGATGCTGTCAAATCTAAGACTCTGGCAAGTAATATGAAGCTGTTTTCTTATGCCTTCTTATTGATTGCGTCTTGGAAATTATTTTGTAATATGGAGTACTCAGTAAACTTTATTGTTAAAGGTTATATTAAGCTTTTATCAAAAAAAGATTGTCAAAAAAAGTTTGATTTGGTGCTCAAAGATTGGTAATGGGAGCCCAAATATCGGTTAATGGGGCACATTTTTGTTTTTTGCCACTTCAGTTTATACCTGCTTTCTCTCAGTTTCTGAGTCTGCCTCTGTGATGGGGCTTTATAACCTTTTGAATCGCTTTTTTTCCAATCAACTAATCAAACAAAGCTAGATAACACGACTGCTGCAGGCCCATAGCCAGGAGGGGGATTCGCAGGGTTCGGGCGAACCCCCCTCCTGGCCAAAAATTCTTTCAAAATCATGCAGTTTTTCACCATTTTGAGCACTTCTCAAGTGATTTTAGTCATATTGGGCCAAAATTGTCAAATGTGAACCCCCCCTGGAAATTTTTGAAAACTGAACCCTTCCTTGGCAAATCCTGGCCTGTGCTGTCATCCACCCATCTATCTAAATACTATCAAAATAACTGTCTGTTTCAAGAAATATTATTACACTGGCATGGTTGTTTAGAAATACCATGGCTCTTTGAAATAATCAATCTATGTTATAATAAAGTAGGCAAAACATTGATTTCCATTAACAAAAACTGTCCCTATTATTTGTGCTTTTCTGATATTTTACTGTTTTTACCTTGTATGTTATAATTTCCACCATTGATTTCCCAATAATTGACCTTTCATATGTACATAAATGGAAAAATAGATGGTAACTTAAAACACCATTGGAATGTAACTATACGATCTTATTGACATGTGGATTGTGATTCCACATTAAAATTATGATCCTTGTAAGAAGAAATGAACTTTTAAAGGTTTTTCAACAATGTGCCAATGGGGATTTAGCCCAACCTTTTTTAAACAACTAGAAAATCATTAGAATTTGAATTAAGGTAATTACTGGCCCAAATCAAAGTTGTTTTGATAGAGAATTACACACCGAATTCAAATATGCCATCAAATAGAAGAAAATGTTAGTCTTTAATGGTTAAAAATGCAGATCTCCTAAAATATCATTAAAAACGAGACTTTAACAAGATTTCAAAGCTATATGGAAAAAGGACCATTACATTTCATTGTTTCACATTAATCAATGTTGTACCTGTATTTTTGTAAGAAAAATATCAGATCGATCTGTAGCACTATATGGTCTCTTCAAAAGAACCTGCTAGGGTTACTTTACTTTCCTATTCATGTGAACATATTCATGTTACTTCTTCGTAGGTCTTTCCCGTGTATAGGCTCATTTTTTGAGCTGTTGGACCTTTTGAGAAATAACTCGGGACTAATGCTTCGTTTTTCATTTAATTTTACAAGTATATTCTCATATGAGAGTAATAGAGCTTTGATATTAAAAAATAGATTTCTTAGTTATCCCAACGAACGAAGTTCTGTAGGGATATAGTGAAGCCCTCCATCCGTCCGTCTGTCCATCAGTCAGTCAGTCAGTCAGGCCGTTTGTCTGTCCGGAAGATAACTCGAATACTAGTTGACAGATTTTCTTCATATTTATTGGAAAGATGTATATTGGTGAATAGTTTTACGCAAAATGGCCGCCAGTTTAAAAATGGCGGGAATTTTTCGCAAAAATCTTATGTTTTTCATTTTAAACCAAAATAATAAATATTTTTATTTGAAATTTTGGTAGTATATTAACAACATCTATCTATTTCACATATATTCCGGGTTTTTCACCCTGACCCCCAGGGGCCGTAAATGGGGGATTGGAAAAACTGGAATTTGCGTTAATTTTGAGATGTTTTTGAAGTATAGCTTTATTATACTCAAATGAAAGGCAATTTAGAGTAGATTGCAAATATTGTAGCGTTTTTCTGATTCAGGCCTCAAAAAATTCAAAATGGCCGCCTAATGCGGGATTTCGCAATTATTTTCTGATCTCTTAAAAGTATGGCTATATTATACTCAAATTGAAGGAATTTCAGAGTAGATCACAATTATGGCATTGTTTTTTTGATTTGCGCCTCTGAAAATTCAAAATGGCTGACTAGAGCAGAAATTTCGCCATTACTGATACTACAATGATTTAAAATATTTATTGAAGGTAAGAGTAGATGGTAAGAGTAGATATTACATTGTGACTGTACAGATTGATGATTTATTTAGTGTTCGTTGGGATTTGCTACTCCGTGGAGTTGCCATTTTCTAGTTATACATGAATTTATCACTGCATGATCACCAACATCTCTAGTCTTTTCCCCAGTTTTATTTTTCTCAAGATGGTACATAATTTCAATTTCACGAAACTAGATCAAAATGTTCATTTATTGACTTGGGAGGGCTTCAGAAGACCAAAACTTTCATTTTGTGCTTCAGTTCGATGTGTATTTTCAATCATACTTATTTAACCAGGCATTGATTTTCCACTGAATTTCACCTTGAATACTGAATAAAGTATCTCTAATGGTAACTAATCTGACTTCCTGTCGTCTCCATATCAACCAATTCAAGGTTATGTCTGCAGGCAAATTCTTTTTCACCTTCTTTATCTGTTCAGGTATGAATACATATTGATTAGTTATTTTAAGCTAGTTCCGCCATTCCAGGAAATGTCACTTAATCTTTATTTTAACTAGATATTCTGATTTTGAACTATGGATTCTTCTAAAACATTTGGAATATTTCCACATACTTGTTTGAAAAATATAAAATATAAAAAATGGTCATTAAATTTCATTCAAATGATGGTTCAATATCGAGTATCAAATTGGAGGTAATCATAACAATGCATCAAACAATCAGAGGATCTCATGTATCTACATGTATACTCAGTGATCTCCCCAGTATTAAAGTGGGTGCAGCACCCACCTCATTCTAATAATAGATTTGCACCCACCTGAGAATCCATTTGCACCCACTTGAAATGAAATCCTAGGGAGAACATTGAATTGATACTATATAATTTATGTAATGATTGACCTTTGGTTTTTGGTATCTGTAATAAATTGTTAACTCTTTAGTGCATTGCAGCCAGGAAGTGACATTTTGTTAATGCCTCAACAGGCTCGCTGGTTGCTATTATACTCACAAATTTCCAGTTTGTTTTCCATCAACTGGTGAATATTGATTTTAATGACTTTCAACACAACCTGTGTATCATTTGTAAGTGCGATAATGTTGGCGTTAATTTTGCAATGTGTTTGTTAGAATTTGAAAAATGTAGATTTGTATGGTTTTCACTGCAATTAAACACATTGATTAATTTCAAGTTCAAAATCCAATGTTTTCCAAAATATGACATTAGTAAAATGGTGGCAATTGTTAAATGTGTTGTTTTGTGTTTCAATTTTAACTGTATTGGATATGTAAATTGGAAAAATTTGGAAGCATGACATATTTTTCAATATTGTTGTCATTTTACTTAATTTGGTGATTTTGGGAAATCAGACATGGCGTTTTTTCACGGAGATAAATCTCATATCTATATATCATATACGCTCCCGCCTACTCCAGTTTAATTATTATGGGACAATTTAAAATGCTCTAAATTAAACAATTAAATGGCCCGGCCATCTTTTAACTTCACCAAACGAAAAACAAGTCGAATTCCCTGGGATTTTGGCAGCTATTTAATTTGGTGATTTTTTTATTCGCAAAATTCGACATATTAAAACGCTTGCCAAATTAAAGACAAATACAGTTGGTGATATAATTAAATGACATTAAAACATCTGACATATTGATTAGAGGTGTCAGATTGATACATCACATAAATAATTGTAATCTTGAATTCCCAAGAAGGATATCCCTAAGGGGGTTAAACAATAGACTTCCTTCTACCTTTGCGCTATTATTACAGCATCTCGAATTAGAAGGGTATTGAGTTTAAAACATCAATGAAGGCTGCTCTGTATTGGATTGACACAAATACCCTTGCTGTAGCTGCGGCTCCTTTGACGGGATGTCCACACAAGTTTGGAACTCGGTAAAAATGGATTTGAGTTCAGTTGATTACTTGAGGCAGCCAGGAATTCCGTATGAGGCTGAACAACGATTGATGACATGTAAATGATTACTGATAACGCTGATTGGTCGAATCTATGGTTTTTGAGAGATGATCCTGGTGGAGTGATGCATTCTGGGGAAATGGCACATTTAACAAGAGGATGCAATATGTGTTTCTCAGCAAGGCCTCCACGTACATACCCCTGTGTGTTTCCTGCAAAGCTGTACTTTCCTTTTAGCATTTTCTTATTCACTTTAAAATATCTACACATTCCTTCATGCAATAGTTTTGTCATGTCCATATCTTGACCTTGTACGAAAAAATGACCATCGGCGATGATCAGTTTCTTTATGGGTTCCAAGGGGCCTCGTATTACCGATCCAGCATCACTGTAAAATATTGCCCCGTATTTCGTGACAGCATCTTGTAGGATTAGTGGTTTCCAAGTGTATCGTTTTCTGCTCTCATTTCTTATATGATCTGGTATGCTTTCAGGCAAAGGATTAACTTGAACATTACACCAACTTTCAGCTTCTTTCTTTTGTTGAGGTTGTAATCCAAGATCGTACACGATTATAGTTGTGTTCGGGTCCCAGAAATGAACAGAGGCAACAAATTCCTTGAGTCCAGTAAAATACGCATTATTTGCAGCTGTAACGATTTTAACATCAGATGTTTTAAATGTTTCTGTTGTAGTTGTTGATTGGTTCGATTTTCCTAAATTTAATATGATATCTGCTTGAGTTTCATTCAATTGTGCATTCACTGACTCCAGGTCTTCTGTTTCTCGGATAATTTTTTGTCTTTCCTGATGACTCTGCTCAAGCTGAGTAGTAGCTCTATTGAATTCATCAATTACATGTAAATCATTTCTTGTTATATCAGGTAAATGTTTAGAGTTCATATATAAAGTTAAAATAAGAAATAGTATGACAGAGAATATACTTCCGTACAGAATATTCGTTTTCCTATATACAGATCTCCTTCCAAAATATCTCAGTTTAAGCTTCATTATGGTATCGTTCTGTGCATTCTGTTTAAGAGAGAGATTGAAAAAATGTATGCTCAACTGAAATTATGTTACGTGTAATGACACTTTTGCAAGAAGCAGTATTATAAGCTATGAAGGCTGATAGAAATATTGTTTATATTGATTAAAAGGTGTCAGTGTGTTTGAGTCTGTGGAATGTCTTTTGAGAGATTTGTCAATAACATGAACGTTGAAATAGATTGTTCGCAATGGCAAGTGAAACATTCTTTGGCAGAACCAAGGGTGCTCCACTTACACAATGTATGTTTAAAGAGAAAAATGACCAGGTTGCAAAATATATATTTAAAGACAAACTTTAGAACACCTTTTCTTCGAGATTGCTGCTGAATTGAAAATTTTCCCCATTTCATGAAGAAAATGTGAATTCTGATAACTCTGATGCCACATCTGAACAAAATTAAATGTAGGCTAATGTCTTGAATAGGACCTTTGTTCAAGAAAGAATTATCAATAATGGCTGCTCAGTTTTTGAAATCTTAAAATGTAACCCTATAGTGCTCAAAATGTAACTCTGTAAGTACTCACAATAATAATTGAGGGTTCCTCTGTAGCCAGCTTTTACCGAGGGGGATATATTTGATGTAGTAAAACTGGAAATTTTACATATAATTTTCTCAAAGGGCACAAGAAACTGCAGAAATAAATAAAAAAAATCTTCAAATAAAAGAATTGAAATTAGATTAGCTCAGAGACTAAGAAAAGTGTAAGCAAGTATCTAACATTTTTACTGATTGCTCTAAAGCACAATGAATGGAAAGATCAATTTCAAGGGAATATGGCCAGGAATCTATATTTTTATTGATTCTACTTCTGTACTGTTTTTTAGTAAAGCTGTGATAAGAGATAATCATACGTTTGGGCTGATATAAAGATGGCAGCATCAGAATCCTGTTATGTTTTTCTCTAAAGAGAATTATAAACAAGAGATCATTTTAAAAAAATGAAGGCTCGTGTGAAGGAGATGTTTGCAGTGTTGTAATGAATTGTATTGATAAATAGGGATGCTTACTTTTAACGCGGTTGTAATTTACCGAACGGCAAAAGTAGAAAATATCCGAACATTTTGAACTGATTAAGATCTTTAAATTGTGAAGGTCTGAGTACCTGGACCTCTTAGAAAACATCCAAACATATCAAAAAGTGAAGATGGGTCAATTTGATTCTCGTTCTCCGAAGGTATTAATAAAATAGTTAAATAAACCATGGGCTTTCAACTAGAGTTGAAAGCCCATGAATAAACACAGGTCAATAACCATGCCATCTTTATTTTAAAATTATTTCTATTACTCTAGTCTATAGAAAGATTTCAGTTAAGCTATCAGTCAGTCTATTGCTCAACCTCAATAAGGATGCATGAAGATTTGCCATCATGAGGTTTAAAGGGAAACATCACCTAAGGAGATACATATACAGGAAAATGGGGATTTTGTTTACAAGTATGTTATCTATATTGTTTCTCATAACTTTAGATATATACTTCAGACATTTGCCTGACATTAAACAAAATGATGTATCCATAATTGATGGATTTCATAGAAGGCTACCAAAGCAGGATAATAATGAAGAACAAATACCGATGCCACATATTGAGGATCTGAAGTTAATAAAAGGACAATTGAATGATCTCCAAGCAGATATATTAGATTTGAAAAAATCAAACAAATCGTCCACAGCTATGAACGAAACATTTAAAACATCTGATATTAAAATCGTAACAGCTGCAAATAATGCATATTTTTCTGGACTCAAGGAGTTTGTTGCCTCTGTTCATTTCTGGGACCCAAACACAACTATAGTACTATACGATCTTGGACTACAACCTGAACAAAAGAAAGAAGCTAAGAGTTGGTGTAATGTTCAAGTTAATCCTTTGCCTGAAAGCACACCAGATCATATAAGAAATGAGAGCAGAAAACGATATACTTGGAAACCACTAATCATACAAGATGCTGTCACAAAATATGGGGCCATATTTTTCAGTGATGCTGGATCAGTAATACGAGGCCCCTTGGAACCTATTAAGAAACTGATTATAGCTGATGGTCATTTTTTCGCACAAGGTCAGGATATGGACATGACAAGACTATTGCATGAAGGAATGTGTAGATATTTTAAAGTGAATAAGACACTGCTTAAAGGAAAGTACAGCTTTGCAGGAGGTATCCACGGTTATGTACGTGGAGGTCTTGCTGAAAAACATATACTAAGTCCTCTTGTAGAATGTGCCATTACCCCAGAATGTTTCACCCCTGCAGGATCCTCTCTTAGAAATCATAGATATGACCAATCAGCGCTATCAGTAATCATTTACACATCATCAATTACCGTCCAACCTCATACTGAATTCCTGGCTGCCTCAAGTAAACAGTTGAATCCAAATCCATTTTTACCTAGTTCCAAAATTGTGTGGACTTCTCGTCAAATGAGCCAGAGCTACAGCAAGGGTATTTGTGTCAGACCAAAACAAAGCTGATGTTTTAAACTCACTGCAAGTACAAGATCTATAGCCCCCCCCCCTCCCCCTCTATGTCCCATTGAGAACTGTAGTACAGTAAAATCCATATATCTGAACACCTGTCTAATCCCAACACCTTCCAATTTGAACACTTTTTTTCGGTCCCATTTTTTCCTCCCATTGACTCACATGTTAAGAAAACTTGAAATCTGAACACCTCCTAATCTGAACAGTGAACAACCAGATTTGAAAAACTGACCTGTCTAATCTGAACATTTTTATCAGAAATCAAATGTCTGGACATTTCAATAATAGCCACATATTGAGTCAATGTTATAGTTGTTATTTATCTTTAGATATGCAATGTAATCAAAGAACCAATATTGTCCTAATTAACTTATTTAAGTCTCAGTAACATCCCTAATTGTGGAAAACAACAGGATGCATTGGAAAGGTGTGAATACAGGATTTCATTGGATTATCCTTTTAAAAAAGAACTGAATGTTTTATGCTTGGATAAAGAGAAAGGTGTGAATCAAGAAGTTAATTGATTTACCATTATTGGAAAAACCATGAATGTTTTTGATTTGGATTAAGAGAAAGGTTAGAATCTAGGAGATACTTGGTTTATCCCTATTGGAAATTAACTGAATGTTTTTGATTTGGATTATAAACTGTTTTATATCCCATGGGTCTGTTATGATAGCTAAAATTCAATCATTAAATGTTTTATAATCACAAAGACAACACAGACACATTTGCAGACAAGATTGTGTCATGAGGAAGAGAAAAAATTCAACTTCGTATAAATATCCTATCACTAAAATGCCTCCTAAAAATGCATACATCTGACATCCTGAATGCCCTTGATATTTTGAAAGATTATACATCATCTCGAATGAACACGCATGAAAAATTCTTTTTACTTGAAGAGGATATCTACTCAAATATTGCTAATGCTAAAAGTGCCATGAAACAAACAACAATGAACGACTTTTTCAAGCTAAAGTAAAGCAGTGCTATATAACCATAATATGGGATAAGTCATTTAATAAGCATAAGATTTCGTACGAGACTATCATATACTTATACAGTGTATTACAAAGTTTTTGCAAAATTGTTCAAAATGCAAATAAAACATAGCATATACATGTAGGCTATAGGCCTATTGTAGAATAAACTCAACAACCACATGTTTTGTTTTCTGACTTAACAATACCAACAGTATCCTCAAAATTTAAACACCTGCCAAATTGAACGCTTTTGGCTGGTCCCGTGGGTGTTCGGATTAGACAGGTTTTACTGTTCATAAAATAAGTAAATTATTATTTGAGGCACTCTTAAGCTCCTAGGGTTGCCGTCCTAGCTTGGATAATAGATTTCTAACGGATGATGCTCAGCCTCCTAAAAGTCAACTTGGATATGGAAGACGGATGCATGCCACCCTCTTGTCTCAGCTTCCTTTGCATCATGGTACTTCGTTGCTTTAATCTCAAGTGAAACCTCCAGTCTATCCTTCCATGGGACTAGTTCAATGATGATAATGGTCTTGGTTGAACTGGAAGGCATAACCCTGTCTGTGCGCAACGTTGTTACAACCACATTCTGTGAAAATACTAGTTTCTGATGGAGATCTACCTGAAGTTGCCTGTCTGTTGCTTTTGCTATGATGCTCGACTTTGTTTTTGGTTTTGGGGTGTTTGTAGTTTTGGGGGTCCCTTCCCTGATGAAACCTATAAGCAATTTTGCTGTTGGGTGGTCATACCTCTATTGGCTATACCTCTCTCCTGGTCTATGCACTATTTTTGCCTGACATTTCGTATACCCTTTCGCTGTCTAAATTTGAAAAATTAAAGTTTTCAAGGTTAAAGGTCTATGTAGAAATTCAAATGTCAAGGTGACCTACAGTAAAAAAAAAAGAAAGTTGACTTTATGTTTTATTTGAATGCTATATTGTTGATCCTTGATGAACTGAACACTGAAATAAATCAAAAATTGAATAAAAGTGACATTTTTATTTAAGATAAATACGCAAAACATGTTCACATGTACACACTCTGGGTTATATGTTACTTTAAAGTACAATATTAAAGGAACGTTCCTGGGCAAACCTTTTCTATCCTGATGTGATAGTCATAATCATATATATACTTTCCATATTTAGCAAAACATGGGGAAATGTTTTAATATAGTCAATATTGATAATTTAGAAATGAAGTGCTCATTTCCAGTAAGCTGCCATCTTTTAAGATTTTACTCAGGAAGTGATGTCATCGACTCTCAACTTTCATGACCTTGCATATAACAGGATAGGAAAATAGCACAATATCACTTCTAGATGAGTGATCCTTACTTTATGCGCACAAATATGTTCAGAGCTTGTCAGCTTAGAATAAAAGAAGAGACTTTTAGAAGGATTAAATCATAGACAAAATTGAAAAAGAATATTCAGCTGGTTTTGTAATTCTTAATAGCTCCTTATACTGTTATATGCAAAGTTGAGAGTCGATGACATCACTTCCTGAGTGAAATATTAAAAGATGGCAGCCTACTGGAATTTGGCACTACATTTTCAAGTGATCAATATTGACCATATCAAAACATTTTTCCCTGTTTTGCTAAATATGGAAAGTATATATATGGTTATAGCTACCATATTAGGAGAGAAATGGTCTGGCCAGGAATATTCCTTTAAGGTTATTTGTCTGGGGTACATTTCTCTGTTAGCATCCATGAATTTATGAATTCATGAGTCTTGAATTTAGTTCTTTAACTATTACATCATGATTTCATGGTAACAACAAGGGAATTATGAATTTATTGCTATTAAAACCCACAACACAATAGAATAAATTGTATTTTATTCTAAATAATGTACAGTTGTAACAAAAGAAGAGTACATTCTTTTTCTATTGTTTTTAAGGAACGGTCACTTGGCAAACTATCAAAAACAAGTGTGCCACAAAAGATGTATCAATAGCTGAATAGTTAATACAAATGAAATCAAACTTTACAGTTGAATAGTACAGTGTAAGCTTAAATTGGTCATGGATCATTTACCTTTCATAAGAATCAGTGTGGGTTTAAGGACACATATTAAAGCCTTTTATGTTTAACATGTACATAAGGCATCATTCCATGTGATGACAAGAACAAAAGCCATTTCACTTTTTGCATTATATCTCTTAACTTTTAAAATATTGTTTATTTTATGTGCAGTTAGTTTAGATTTTCATTTTGATTATTGTTTTTACAATATTTTACTCTAAGCAGCAGTTGTAAAGTTCAATAAGCTCTGCACTAGAGATTGCTTTTAAACACTAAATCTTGTTAAAAGCAACTTATATTATAATCAACAGACCATAAAAATGCAGAGTCTATGACTCTTATTTCCTCGAAAAGTAAATATATCCATCTGGTATTGCTTAATGTGCTGCAATTTGATCATATCATATCTCAATGTTTCTCCTTATGAACTTATATTCCTGTATATCAAATAGGATAGACAGACATCTTCAGTTTTTCACTTCGGACAAAAATGCTGGTCAAAAATCAAATTTACATGACAGTAAATTAAAAATACTTGTTTCACCACAGGCTTTCAATAGTAACCATTTTATCATACCCTACTAGAGTTCATTTTGTATATAAATGAAAAATAATTTGGGGAATCCACTAAGAGGTTTCCCCAAATTTATCGTTGTTACGGAAATTACATCACATAACATTGGATTTCCACAAGAGAGGCTACGAGTATTACATCATCAATATATGATTGATGGTATGGAGACATTCATTGTGACATTTGTTTTTGGAGATTCCTGACAACGGACACTTTCAGTTTCGTTATAAGAGCCCTTTGACATTCAATTGGAAATTGAAAGAGTATTTATTACATTTAGTTAATGAAAAGGAATCAAATTGATATATACATCCTTTAACATGGCTGAAACTTCTTAAACTACTAGAGGTCAACGTTTTATTGCACATAAAACTTATATATCAGAAATATAATATGGGTATGTCATTTGTTTAAAATATGAATATGTTTTCCAATACAGCACAGTAGTCTTTTAATTCCTTCTTTTTTATTTTTTATTTTTTACAAAAATGCAACATTGAAATGGACTTAAACTCCGTCAAAATAGCTATCTAGGTCAAAAATAGTTCCCACATGGGAATGAATGCCCTGCTCTTTGAACTTTGGGAAATATTTCTGTGTTTTGACTATTCATTTCCATTAGATATAAACTAAGAATAATCTATCGTTTAAAGTGTGCTCAAAAGGATACCTACTATACGTGACATTACTCATATCCCTTGAGTGAATCTAGAAAGTAGACACATTAATTATATCTCGTGATTCTAAATGAAAATGCCTATTCAGAGTAAACTAAGTGCATGGAACTTGGTTATTTGAATGTTTATTTTTGACGGCGGTCAGTGGATGGCGGTTGGTGGTTGGCGATCAGCGTCTGTAAGAAATTCTTACAACTTCTAATAACTTAACAAATACTGTATAGACTGACTTCAATTTTTTGCAAAATCATCTGCATGAGTCATTTTACAATAGACTGTAACTTTGCTATATCGAGTTCTACAAAGCTTACATCTTCCCATCCTCAAACACAGGGCTGAAGACATCATCCGCTCTGTTCCATCAATCCATATCTAGAGCTCTGCATTTGCTGGAGAGGGTGTGCCATTATAAAGTGAAACCTGTATGTTCAGAACACCTTTCTAATCTAAACACCTCTCAATGTGAGCACCTTTCCTCCCAGAGGGAAACCTTGAAACCTGAACACATAATGCTAATCCAAACACTTGGCCAGTCCAAGTGGCGTTCGGATTAGACAGGTTTTTATTATGTCACCACCAAAAGTGGTGACATATTGTTATGGTCTCCGTTTTTTTTGCGACGGCGGTTGGTGGTTGGCGTCCGGCGGTTGGCGTCCGGCGGTTGGCGTCCGGCGGTTGGCGTCCGGCGTCTGTAACAATTTCTTACAACTTCCTATAACTTAACAAATACTCTTTAGACTGACTTCAATTTTTTTCTGAATCATCTACATGTTCTCAGAAGTTCAAATCTGACTTTAGATTTGACATTTGACCTTCAATGACCTTCTCAAGGTCAAAAAGGTCTTTTTTCAACTTGCTTCACATTGACTAAATTTTTTTTCAAAATCATCTACATGTTCTCAGAAATTCAAATCTGACTTTAGATTTGACATTTCACCTTCAATGACCTTCTCAAGGTCAAAAAAGTCAAAAAGGTCTGTTTTCAACTTGCTTCAAATTGACTAATTTTTTTTTCAAAATCATCTACTTGTTCTCAGAAATTCAAATCTGACTTAAGATTTGACTTAAGATTTGACATTTGACCTTCAATGACCTTCTCAAGGTCAAAAAAGGTCAAAAAGGTCTGTTTTCAACTTGCTTCAAATTGACTAAAATATTTTTTCAAAATCATCTACATGTTCTCAGAAATTCAAATCTGACTTTAGATTTGACGTTTGACCTTCAATTACCTTCTCAAGGTCAAAAAAGGTCAACAAAGGTCAAAAAGGTATGTTTTCAACTTGCTTCAAATTGACTAATTTTTTTTTTAAAAATCATCTACGTGTTCTCAGAAATTCAAATCTGACTTAAGATTTGACATTTGACCTTCAATGACCTTCTCAAGGTCCAAAAAGGTCAAAAAGGTCTGTTTTCAACTTGCTTCAAATTGACTAAAAAAAAATTTCAAAATCATCTACGTGTTCTCAGAAATTCAAATCTGACTTTAGATTTGACTTAAGATTTGACATTTGACCTTCAATGACCTTCTCAAAGTCAAAAAAGGTCAAAAAGGTCTTTTTTCAACTTGCTTCAAATCGACTAAATTTTTTTTTCAAAATCATCTACATGTTCTCAGAAATTCAAATCTGACTTTAGATTTGACATTTGACCTTCAATGACCTTCTCAATGTCAAAAAAGGTCAAAAAGGTATTTTTTCATCTTGCTTCAAATTGACTAATTTTTTTTTTCAAAATCATCTACATGTTCTCAGAAATTCAAATATGACTTTAGATTTGACATTTGACCTTCAATGACCTTCTCAAGGTCAAAAAAGGTCAAAAAGGTCTTTTTTCAACTTGCTTCAAATTGACTAATTTTTTTTTGAAAATCATCTACATGTTCTCAGAAATTCAAATCTGACTTTAGATTTGACATTTGACCTTTAATGACCTTCTCAATGTCAAAAAAGGTCAAAAAGGTATTTTTTCATCTTGCTTCAAATTGACTAAATTTTTTTTCAAAATCATCTTCATGTTCTCAGAAATTCAAATATGACTTTAGATTTGACATTTGACCTTCAATGACCTTCTCAAGGTCAAAAAAGGTCAAACAGGTCTTTTTTCAACTTGCTTCAAATTGACTAATTTTTTTTTCAAAATCATCTACATGTTCTCAGAAATTCAAATCTGACTTTAGATTTGACATTTGACCTTTAATGACCTTCTCAAGGTCAAAAAAGGTCAAAAAGGTCTGCAAAAAGGATTGCTTCAAATTGACCCAATTTTTTTTTCAAAATCATCTACATCTTTTCAGAAGTTCAAATTTGACTTTACAAGTTCTCAGAAGTTCAAATCTGACTTAAGTTTGAACTCATAATATTGTGAGCAACTAGGTGGTGACATTTTGTCATGTTAATGCCTTGTACTGTACACTGTATATGCCATCTTCGCACGCTCGGTCTTCACTGCGTTTATTGTCGGGAGCCGAGTGATTGAAGATGGTATATGCCATGTGGGTTATATTGATTGATGATGATTGATGTTGATTAGTTTGGAGAAAAAAATTTGTGGCCTTGCAAATCTAAATAAACATGTTACATCAAATGATGTTCTTCTCAATGCAAAATGAAATAGAACTGCATTTTGCAAATTAATAAATCTCTGCTCTCTATGATTGTAGGCTGATATGGAAGTATCAACAGAGTCGGAAGAAAACCAGAAAAGTAAGTATTTTGAGTACTGAGTATGATTTTCCAAATTTGAGTATTGAGTAGGGTTCTGTATATTGAGTATTCTTCTTCTTAATGATAGTATTGATTATGCTTTCTATTATTGTATTGAGTATGATTTTTCAAATTTTGAGTATTGAGTACGATTTTGCATATTTTACTATTGAGTATTATTTTGCTAATTTGACTATTGAGTACAATTGCCAAATAAAAGTTCAGTCATCTATAGCAAGTAATTTTCCCTTGATATACTTGCAAAGTCATCCATTGTGCTTTACAATGTCCATGTATATGCCCTATATTTCAGGTAAATTAGAGGACGTTGAAAAATTCATGTCGAGCACTGAGCTCAGTAGACTACTACAGGAGTTACTTGGGGCTTATATAATGATGGAGGAATATTTCATGAGAGAAATGCTCACTAAGGTTTGCATTATGGACAAGCAAGAGTTACTATGGCTGTGAAACCTGTAGGGTATCTGGTTTCCATAGTATGAGGGTATATCACAGGTTTTGGCAACCATGTTTACTCCTGAGTGTCCTTAGTATAGATAAATATCAGTATCACCCCAGTCTCTGATAAACAGAAAATTTCAAAGATCTTAAGTATAAAAGTCTTCAATAAAAATGGCAAAATGTTTCAATAAAAAATGGCCTAGTTGAATTTTGAAATTTTAGAGAATAAATATTTTTTGATAAAAAAAATCTGGATTACTAGAAATAAATAATTTTTAACTGACCTTTGAATGACCTTGAACATATGTTTTGTATATGCAGGCTGTCAACATGGACACTGCGGAGCCCGGTTCCCAGACTTCCAGTATGGTGGATGATACATTCTTTATTGTAAAGAAATGTGTAAGGTTAGTGTATGAAATATCATGTGTTACAGTGATCTCCCCAGGAATTCATAATATCCTTGTGCTATATTGCCATAGCTTGTTCTTCTTGGCATGCCAGTAGGTGCCAAATAGATCTTGTTAGGCGACATCGTAGCATGTTCGTTTGGCTGAATGCAATGAAGTCTTGGTGTGTGAAGATGATTAGGCAATGGGCTCGTGAATTTCAATTTCAACTGAAAATAAGAATCGACTAGAGTTATTCAAAGGCATAATAACTTCATTTTAGATATAACCTCTCAAATTTTCTTTATTATTGTAAAAGAATGTCTAAACAGTTTAGAGATAATTTTTAACTCCTTTAAAACTTTGATACCTTTTTTACTTATATAATAGTTCCAAGGATTTTTTCCATTCATATACCTATTTGTCATCTTCAATTGCTAACTCATATGAATTTTTTTATTGTTACAGGGGGCACCATACACCTTTCAGTGGTGTCTCGCTCCCTTCATCAATTTTGTATTGTTTGTATGTACATATATTTAATAAATTGAAATTGAAATTGATAAATGCATTACAGAAGAGCGATGTCAAGCTCCAGTATAGATGGCGTATGTGCTATGCTGAATCACACGTGCACACTTCTCGAGCAGGACTATCGGGAAGTTCTGTATGGCAGACTGCGGGCAGGCTTTCCATCAGGTTTTGACTTCCAACAAGCTTATAACCTAGTGCAGACTTCATTCCAACAGGGGAAACTTCAAGGCCAAGACAATGAAAAGCAGAAGTCACTGTTTTTGGTAAGCATTCCTAAATAAGGATGACACATTTTGGCTTATTTGTCATTATGTCACCACCAAAAACGATGGTCTCCAACTTGTTTGTGGAGTGCATTCAGCATTTGCATGTTAATGCCTAGTTTGAATATACATGTACACAGACCCTTATCCAGCTTTTAGGGAGGGAGCTCTAAATACAGAGGCAATTTTTCACTTCACATAATCTTAAGAATGGCTATCTTTCCAATGAATCTTTACAGAAATTTATTGAAGAAGCTTCAGGGAAGGAGCTCTCAAAATGAGACGGGTTCTTTATATCCAAGGGGTGCGTCTCGATTTTTCAGCATCTAGATACAGAACTAAACCTAGTCTTGCATCAAGCCTTTGCCTATTATTAATAATTTCCCTCCTAACCTGACTACACATAATGTGTATAAATCAGGGGGTACACAAGGCGGCTACATATTTTTGTGAAATATTTATTTTTCATCACAGATCAGGGAAATTTTATTTTTTCTCTTTAAGATTTGAGAGTATGCCTGTGCATAGTTGGCGTGCATGTGGCTACACTCCTGTAAATGAATAACTATTTTTGATTAAGTTGTGTGCTATTTTGTAGACATCTTTGAACAATGCAGAAGTGAGCAGTGAATTTATACAAACACTTAAGAAATCTCTTGAGGAGGAAGCTTCCAGGTTATATGCTGGCTCAACAGAACATGTTTTGGCAAAACTTGAGGTACATTCTTTTCAAATTTAGATACATTCTCTTTCTACTTGAGGTACATGTTCATTTTCTTTTTTATTGAGGTACATTCTCTTTTTATTATGGTACATTCTCTTTCTACTTGAAATAGATTATTTTTCTACTTGAGGTACATTCTCTCTCTCCTAGAGTGCATTCTTTTTCTGCTTGAGATACATTCTTTTTCTGGGAGTATATGTAGACTTAAAAATCATATACATATACTCAAATCATATACCCAAATTACCATTACTGTATATGTTTTTCTCACTGATGAATATTTACTTTTAGAGCTGTTTGTCCGACCTTGGCTTGGTCTCGAACAAATTCAATGATGTATTAGACTTTGGATTCTCACAATTAAGCAGTAATGCAGTCAAACCCCAAGTGAAACCATGGGTGGATAGCTTTCTGTCAACCAGTCATATGTTAACAGAGGTACGTTATTGGTCAGCTTATAATTTCATCCTGTTCAAACTTATTTAACTCAATTTTTCTCTAAAATTTGAATAAACTGTTTTATTTTCTTGAATGTCTGTATAATTTAGAATATTTTCATTATACATTTTTGACTTTATTTCTTGTTGAATTTACTCTTCCACTCAGGGGGGGAGGTTTCCCAAAGATGACCTTTCGTACCGGCACATTCGGAAACAAATTTTATAACAGGCCTCATTTGCCATTGAAATGGATCTCTAAATGTTCGCTGTTGTTTTATGAGTATTCTCTACAAGTTTGGATCGAGTAACTTCAATAGTATTACCGTAGTTTTGAAATGATGATGTTGAACTGATGTTAACGCCATTTCCACAATTTCAAATTTTACTTTGCGTATGCGCGGCACTGAGAGAGCACATGCTTTTGATTGTTCGTGTGATCACATCCTGCAATTTGATTGGACATCATATAACGGGGAATCCCCAAATACGATAGAATACGAAAGAATTATGGGAGCTACTCACTTCTTCTGTCTTCCACTCAGTGAATGAAAATCCATGACAAGAATGAGAGAGCATTATTTATCAGCTTCTTTAAACTGAGATTTGTAAATGAACTCCATATACTCTTCTATTTTAATCATTTTTGAAGCAAAACATTCCAGAAACGTTCCAAGTCACTAATCGAATGATGTTTATTTGTTTTAGGATGACTTCTCAAATTTTGAAGCAAATGATCCTTGGGTGCAAACATTTATCGTCAATTTAGATTCCCTTTTATCAGCATTCAAGGTATGATACTACTATTTTTATACTACATACATAGTTTTTCTGTTTTAAAGTGTACCATTAAAAAGGTATTTTCACTATTTTCAATATCTTCTCTACATGTATATGTAGAGAAGATAATTAGTAATTAGTTATGGGTGTCAAACAAAAATGACATTGTTGGCAAGTAACATATTTGTTTGTGTTTGTTTCAGATAATATGCCTATTGTTTTGTTTTCTGTCAGTATTGCTTTGTATTTCAATGATCTACACTCTTTGCTTTGTATTTTACATTTTATGCATATTTCTTTGTATTTCACATTGTACATGTATTTCTTTGATCAGTATTACATTGTATGTTCACATTTTTCACCCATTGTTTTTTATATCATCATGTATTTCACATGATACACTCATTGCTTTGTTTTTCACATTTTACACTTATTGCTTTGTATTTCACATTTTAAACTTAGTTTTTTGATTTCAAATTTTATACTTTTTACTTTGTATTTCACATTTTACACTGATTACTTTGTATTTCAGGCATCACTGACAGGGAGTAATTATGACAGACTAGTGAGTGAGTTGACAAATGAAGTGACAGCTCAACTTGAGAAGGATGTGAAGAAAACAACTTTTAACAGGGTAACTATCTTACCTATACTATTCCCTCTAAGTTGTAGAAACTGAATGTCTTAAAATAACAATAATGTTGAAATGGCTTTTATGTCACCACTGAAATGTAGTGACATCACCATAAAGTGGTGACATATTGTAATGGTCTCAGTTTTTTGTGATCGGTAGTTGGCGATCGGCGGTTGGTGTCTGTAACAAATGTTTTGCATGTTTTTTTGTTTTTTTATTTGTTTTTGTTTTTTTTAAATTTTTTTATTTCAGAGAAGAAAAAAACATGTAAAGCAATTGCAAAAAACAATTACAATACTACATGGTAAACGTACATTTTGAAATGTTTTGCATGTGAATGCATTGTCTACTTCTGTTTTACAGTTGAAGGGATTTCAAAAAAACTTAAACAACTCTGTTCACAAGATGATTGAATGTTTCAGAGTAAGAAAGTGTTATGATTTTATGCTTTTGTTTGTCTTTTAGCTTGGGGGCTTACAATTTGACAAAGATCTGAGGTCACTAGTGGGATATCTGACAAGTGTAACCACGTGGACAATACGTGACAAGTTTGCACGTCTTACACAGATGGCAACCATATTGAATCTTGAACGGGTAAGTACCTCGACGGGATAAACAAAATATTCCTCAGGCACTCACTATCCAACATTTTGTTGTATACCTCAAAATCATCAAGATTATACAAGTGAAACATTTATATTAATTTAAATCCCATTGAGCATAGGGAACATGTATAAAAGATGAGTCGAATACGCCAAGTAAAGAGATTTTTAATTGGTGTATTTGACTTCAATTTTTATACATGTTCCCGAGGCCTATGCCATTGGGGTCAGTTTCTCAGTTCTAATATCTCAAAATAATACAGCAAATTACCTTCCAGAAGTCTGAAGTATTTTTGACAAATCCTTTATTGACATCTTTAGTCTCGTATAAAATATATTGACCCCTTTTTCTCTTTCCGGGGTATGCAGAGGAGAGTTAACATGGGCTCGAAGCAAGACTTTCATCTTTCATTGTTTTTCTATCTTTTGGTTGCATTTTTATGTCCTTTAATTGACCATTTTTGTTTTATTCCAGGTTAGTGAAATATTGGACTATTGGGGTGCCAACTCAGGCCCACTGACCTGGCGTCTTACCCCTAATGAGGTACGCCAAGTGCTAGCACTCAGAAATGACTTTAGAAATGAGGACATACGGAGATTGAAACTGTGATTATTAGAAATCACTACAGAGTAATATACACCCAGTTTTGATGCTAGTGAGATAGTAACCCTAAGATCTTAATGACCCCAAAAGTGGCCATCGTGGTCTTTTTATTATGGGAGTGTGAATAAAAAAATTATGCTAACAACTTTAAAAGGCATAAAATTCTGTGATGGCAGTGTGATTGCAGAATCCTTATTGGGTGGCTGAATTTCAGGAACCAAATCTGATTGGGTAAGGCATGATCAAATGTGTTCTATCCACAGCAAGGATTTTCATCATAAGTTTAGGGTGACAGAAAGTGTATTCAGAAAAGGATGGCAGGGCAGTCAACCGGGGTAAAAGGGTAGGAGGGCCTATTAATTTATGGTCCTACTCTCCATTGATTTATATGGTGACCTCTTTCCCTTATTATCTCATACACAATCAGGGCCAGTAAGGGCCTTTAAAAAGGGGGACCCTTATCCCTGGGGGACCATAATTTCTTTCACACTGGTTTATATCAATATTTACATGTGAACTGCAATGCTGCCATCTTTATTATGGAAGAGCTTTATAACACTTCAAAACCTTTGAAATAGACCTTTTCCTATAAACCCTGTCACTTTTTGGTTGATCAAAGAAGCTGAGATCAATAACTTTAATTGTGACTTCACTCTGGGGGGGGGTGCTACAAAGATTTTAAAACGTGCACCTTGGCCCCCCGGAGTTGCTATGGTATATCAATCTAGCCAATGTAGTATAGCATCTCTGATGTAGCATAGCACCTTTGATGTACCAAAAGGAGGCAGGGTTTATGGGAAATGTCTATTGGATTATAATTGTTGGGCTATTAGTTGTTCTAGGACTTCGGGTTGGGCTTCAAAATACTATTTTTGTATTAATGTAATACTTTGATGTATTTTACTAGTCCCAGATTACATCAAATAAAGAAGGAATAAATATTCTAAATATTTTTTCGTTTAATTTCATAGTTTTTATCAAGCTGTATCATATAATCATGTTGCATATCAATTTGTAAGCTGACTAGCTATTTGAATGATATTGCTACTTATCATGGAACAGCTGTTTATAAATAGCCTAAATCTAATGAAGGAAAAGTAATGTCTCTATTTATTTTCATGAATATATCTGTTGAAAGCCCATGATATAATAAAGGAGTTTCTATATAGCTTTAGAAATCTTGCTAATTCTCATTTTTGTGAGATTTAAAGAGATTTGCACATTAAACCTCTAATGACTCACTTTTCCTCCCGTTTAATAGCATATTAGAATTCAGTGAAACGTTTTCTACAATAATAACTTTGATTTATACAGTTTTGTCATTTAAATAGTTTTCCATGACTTTTTTAAAAAACATGAGCCAAATCTCCATTGATGCAATGTTAAAATGTTTAAAAACCTTGGTTTATTCGTTTAACCTCTTGACTACCTGGAGTGACGAGATTTCTCGTCACCTCAGAAATGACCTTGAAACCCAGAGTGACGAGAAAATCCGTCACAATTTTTTTCACTATTTCGCTCTTATTTGAACAATTTTCGACCAATTTACACAAAACTTGTTTTAAAATGTGTAGAAATGATCTCTGCTGACTAATTTCACTAAGTCGAGCATCTAAAATTGTATACGTATATAGTTACATGTCAAAAGGTGGCAAAAATGAAAAATTCTCTGGCTTTTTTCATGATTACTCACAATATGCACATTGTCAGAGTCATCCCATAGCCGGCCATTCCAGTTTCAGACAGAATCAACCAACATGTACTCTTTTTCAAGAATCATTAAATTAAATGACTATTACAAGTTTCTAACACATAATTCAATGGCAGTCTTGCCCAAGCAAAACAAAAAATAAACAAGGGAGACATCAGCTTATTCAGTCATATAGAAACTGCTTTCAATTTCTAGATTCCAGAGAACAGTTATGTTACATATTCAAGGTGTACGTTTTCCTATGCAAAAGTTTCGATTTATGATTAATATTATTTTTATTTTCCTTTCTAATGCAATACTGGGAGATTTATGAGAGATATGATTACCAATCAATATGTCAAGGGAATCAATCAAATATCCCCATTGAAATAATTTGAAATTGAAAAAATGTCACAGTTCATGATCATCGCCATTGTGGAATTTTTGTATGAATTCACATATTTAATTGATTTTTTGCATTGCAATATAAAACCATTATCAACCTTGAACATGAAGAATTTAATGTATCAATTGATATGGTTATAAGCTAACATATATCTTTAAATGAGCTCTACACTCCCCTTCACAAGTTTGGCAACCTTTTTACCCAGAAGGCTTGCGTGTTTAAGCCCCTCTTCGTTTGTATTTTTATCTTCATAACCCGCAAGGAAAAACTGATAATGGAAGCGAATGTGTAACGCCTTTATTTACTTTACCTCCAGTTTTTCAATTTTTTCTTGAATAACAAAAGGTCGAAAATTGATGACAAAGGAGCACGTAGTTTATCGCAAATACTTTCAAACGATTCTAACTTGAATTATGAATATTTTCTGATCATGAACATGGGTGTATCTTTTAGATCCATTCATTATCTTCAAGAAAAGTATATATATTGATAATTTAGTTAATCAGACCTAAGTGATATTGAAGGGCAAATGTTGACCTAAAGGATGAGTCTGGGAATGAGTCTGGGTATCGACTTAGAAAATATTGAAAATTGTAATGTCTGAAAAACCAACTCAATCGCACATACGAGGGGTGATCCAAAAGTCTTGGACGCCCCGCTCTAACTTTGCTATTTTCCAATATAATTACATGAAACTTTCAGATAATAAAGATCAACATCTTAACAACTTTGTGTATAAGTTTCAACAGAAACTAATATATTTTAGCTACTTTTCTAAATATTTTTTGATACCGGGTCCCTGCTACCCGGAACGGTATTCAAATATAGCAAATCACGGCACAACTGTTATAATATGGCAAATACTTTAATTGCAGGTGCACAACCTAACACCAGTCATGATATGAGTGAATTTCCGATTTTCAGTCTGAGTGTCATCTGCCATCATCATCTTCACATATTAAGACCTACTTTTCAACATATTTTCCACGAATTTGAACACATTTTTCATACCGCTTTACCAATGAATGAAAGACATTTATGAAACGGCCATTGCCTTTGTGATATAAATGCTGCTGGAGTGCCAATCCAAACCTCATCCAATGAGTAAAAAACATTTTCTTTCAACCCTCCTTTCAACTTGGAGAAAAGGAAGAAAATCACACGGAGCCATATCTAGACTGTATCGTGCATATGGTAGCTGCTCAATGTCAATAATAGTGAAAATATATTGTAGTATTCTTTGTTCCACTTTGATTTCTTTCATGTTCTGCATTTCAGCAGCCATCTTGGAGCAAAACTGACACCAGAATGAGGGTTGATTGTCTGATGTCATTTTCTTAGAACTTGACATATACGGCCATTGCCATATGTGACATTATGATTAAAATACAATTAATTGGTTGCCTAGTAACAAAGGAAGTAAACTAACATGGTTTAACATTCAAAATTTAAGGAAAGATAGTGGTCAAGACTTGCAAAACAAGACAAATAGTGGCAACATTTAAGGCTGAAAGTTGCCATGTGCAAATACCGTTCCGGGTGGCAGGGTCACTATATTAATAACTATCTAGAAAACTACATAAAATATATCATTTTAGCATGAAATTAATACACAAAGTAGTTAGGTTGTTGGTCTTTATTATTGGAAAGTTTGAAGTAATTTTATCAAAAACCAACAAAATTAGAGCAGGACGTCCAAGACTTTTGGATCACCCCTCGTATTATTAAACTTCAATATCTTATCCTTCTTCTGAGAGTACAAAAATATCAATTTGTATCTCAATTAATGAAGAATATTGGCATCAAAGACAGTGCATATCACTTTGTCAGAATTGAAAAAAAATCAATGGCAAATATTAAATGAATTATTTATGCAAAAGGTTTGAAACATATCCTCCAAAACATTGCTTACTTTCTTTGTATAGACATTGAATGGCATTTCTGGATAAGTGAATTGGTGTTTATCTGGGTAATCAAGGGATTATAGTCACTCAAAGTTACTGAGCATCCAGTTTTGAGACTTCAATTGTGTTGGTGAAGTTACACATATTTCAGTCAAATTCATGCTGAGCACAACATTCCGGTTTCAATTTTATAATCACTATACATGACCCTGGTAATGAAGAGTCAGAATCAGTCAAAAAACCTAAACCGGAAAACTGTGCTCATTGTGAAAACTCAAATTGAAGCAACTTTTTTTCTGATATTTCTTACATCAAATGGCAGCCATCTTGTTTTTCCCCCTTCAAATTAAACTGGCGGGAAATTCAAAAATTTGAAAAAAAAATTTAATCCTTAAATATATTTCAAAAATATGATTTTCTTTTAAATTCTTCATGGGTCTTAAGTTATTTCTTCTTTGTAAGTCATATATGTTGCCATTGATGTTTTTTTTCTATGATAATGACTATTTGTTTTTGTTAAGATACTTATTCTGACTCTCAGCAGGGGGTTAATTATGCATCAAAACTCGTGAAAAAGTAAATATACTTATCAAATATAACTAGGACAGTAATAAAAAACATATTTAACATACATTTGACTGAGGGACCAAAAGGGCATATACCCGGACACATCCTTTTACCAAGAATGCAACCTCTTATTATATTGTTGAATGCATAATTAGAATGTGCTTTGAGACATGTTCGATTTCCTAAAAGGAAAAGTTGATTGCTTCAGGGACTTTAAAGATAATGAATTTTGATGACCAAAATGAACTGAAACCAATGGATAGCATGAGATTTCTCAATAGAGAAATAACATGGGGAACACTTTTCTTAAAGCAATTACGTTATTCTTTCAAGAACTATTTGATACATCAAAATAGAGAATTGTATGCATTAAACATTGTAAAAAATAATTGCATTTTTGGTGAAAATGGGGTCAACATCTTTGAAAAAGTGTGTCGATGGGTTGATTGCTAGTTAAATATCTCCGAGTTTGTTTGACTTTTATTATTACTGTATATAATTTTCTTTGAGATAATGAATTAATCTAAACGATAAACCTGTCTTCATTGTCAGAAAATAGTCATAATCCAAGATGTAACCTTCTGAAATTGTTTGCGATAACCTACGTGCTCCTTTGATGAATTTTTGAAAATCGTCATTCCAATTTAAACCAATTGGAGACGGTGGGTTTTAGGCAATCAGATATCAGAATATCTATTCAAGAAAACATTTAGTTTGGTAACATTTACCAAAAATTATTTTTATTTAGAAATTGTCTAACTTTTTTGCATGCTAAGACATGTAAGAGTTTAGTTTCCTTTGTGAACATTAAAGTTACAGAACTTCAAAGTCAATTTTGGAAATCATTTTCACCTTCTGTCTTATTTCAATGGGACAGGTTTCTTGAAAAAATTATAATTCCTTGACACCCTGTACCCATAACTATAACACCACCGATGTGTCACGATTTGTTGACAGAGAACTGAATGTGTTGTCTATTTTATTGGCATTGCTAAAGCAGAGATATATAAATCATCTGACTAAAGGAAATAAGGTTATCACTGTGGTTATGCCATTTTTTTATTCAATCAGTTAATATACACAATAATCTGTAATCTCCTCCATGTGTATTGTCATGTATTATTCATAGCAACATATTTCCCATTGTTTTATGCCGAGTATGGCCTATCATATGTGTGCATATTACAGAACCAGTACTAGGTCGGTCGACTTCGCTTCTCAAAAGAGAGTTTCGTCTTAACTAGACTCTGCGCGTAGGGTACACCATAAGCGTTTGAGAGTTGCTGAGGAAAGTGTATCTCATACTTGCTGCTCCCAAAGAAAATATAAGAATGCTTCATTGACATAACTTAAAAAGATAATACATTCATAATACACAAATGAGCTTGTGTCACCGTTCTTTTCAAATTGCGCGACATTCTGATAAGCATTACTTCTCTGCTTCACTATGTTAATCAAATGTTTTTTAGAGAACGTGGAAGTCAACGTGTTAAATTATAATCACTTGGTATAACTGTCCCCTTTTTATTGTTTTCCATCATACATACAATCGGGCAAGTAAATACAATAAAGCGTGTTCGTTTTCATCTTTTTAAGGCCTAATTGAGACACACGACTTTTAATCTGTCTATAGGATTGGGAACAGCTACACAGTTTCTCATATGTTCTATATCGAAAAGAAGATTTCCCTTTTTTAAAGTCCCTTGGGTGTTCTTTCTAGTACTTCTAAATAAACGCTGGGTGAGCGGAAAATTCGAGAAAATGATTTTTGTGCATTGAAATGTTTATGTTAATGAACAAGTAAAAAGTTCCCTTTAACTTAAATTACATTTGTTTTAGTGGTTCAATTTTCATATAACCTCTATATGTATCTAATAGTTATGCAAATTAAAATATGTCCAGCAAAAGAAAATGTTATTATCCAATACAAAAGAAGATATTTCACTTTTTGTGATTTGTAACATGGGGTTTCTGGAGAATCAACCCGAACTAGAAGTCACATTTTCGAAAAAAAGATTAAATTTTCAAAGTTGATAAACAATTTTCAAACCATATTTCTAGACGTAATTTTATATGTAGATTTCAAATATAACATCACTTCGACTGAATTTTGAATACATAATTACGTATATCAAGATTATTTCTACTCGCATCTAGTCTATTGAACATCAATATATGTAGGCTTAATAGGATTTTATTAGTACTGATGCCCTTTTAGGGCCAAACGTACATCCGACATACAATTTTCAATAACAGTAAATATAGCAATAAAGTAAAGAAAGTAGGATTGCATTCTTCAAATCACATATAAAATGTTACTTTGATATAAAAATATGCCTTAATAGCCTGAAAGCAGCAATGTAGACGCAAGTAATATTCAAACGACATCAGTTAACGTTTACTATGATATCCCCACATAGTTAGACAGGGTGTGTCCGATTGTTTGGGGTAACAACTACGTTTATCCACACATAGCTAGACAAAGTGTGTTGGATTGTTTGGGGTAACAACTACAAATCCAACCTAAATAAGATACGCATGATCCAAAAACGTTTTGTTCGTATAACTTTGATCATGCATGGAGCCCTCTTTTACTTGATACAAAAATATTGCTGTATTCAATTTATTTAAATCATATTCAGTCAATGAGCTCTTTGAATAATGGAGCTGCATGATCAAGGAAAAGCTGTCCTAAAATTATGCGAACAAAATGTTTTTTTTCTTGAGAGTTTTCAAATAAACGCCCATGCGATAATATTGGGTCGCCGGTGTTAAAAGTTGTCATTGATTTAACTGATGCAAATATGATCTCTGTAGCTGTGACTGCCTTGACGGGATGTCCATACAATTTTGGAACTCGGTAAAAATGGATTTGGGTTCAACTGATTCCATGAAGCAGCCAGGAATTCAGTATGAGGCTGAACAGCAATTGATGACGTGTAGATGATTATTGACAGCGCTGATTGGTCGTATCTATGGTTTTGGAGAGAGGATCCCCGTGGAGTGATGCATTCTGGGGAAATGGCACATTTAACAAGAGGGTGTAATATGTGTTTCTCGGCAAGGCCTCCACGTACATACCCCTGTGTGTTTCCTGCAAAGCTGTACTTTCCTTTTAGCATTTTCTTATTCACTTTGAAATATCTGCACATTCCTTCATGCAGTAGTTTTGTCATGTCCATATCCTGGCCTTGTACGAAAAAATGACCATCATCAATCAGCAGTTTCCTTATGGGTTCCAAGGGGCCTCGTATTACCGATCCAGCGTCACTGTAAAATATTGCCCCGTATTTCGTGACAGCATCTTGTAGGATTAATGGTTTCCAAGTATATCGTTTTCTGTCCTCATTTCTTATGTGATCTGGTGTGCTTTCAGGCAAAGGATTAACTTGAACATTGCACCAACTCTCAGCTTTTTTCTTTTGTTGAGGTCGTAATCCAAGATCGTACACGATTATAGATGTATGTGGGTCCCAGAAATGAACAGAGGCAACAAATTCCATGAGTCCAAAAAAATAGTCATCATTTGCAGCGGTTACGATTTTAACATCTGATGTCTTCAGTGTTTGATTTGCTCTCATTAGTTTTTGAAAACTTGAAATAAAGAAAAATATGATCATGAAACTGATCATGTATTGAATTGTTTTCCGGTATCTTCTCAGCAATGGTTTCATTATAAAACTCATTATGGCGCGATTGCAACTGCATTTAGAAAGCCCATGATTTATGTGAAGAGAGATTAAACGTTGAATTATAATTATAATATATACAGGGTGTTTCACAATGACTACCCATCCCCTTTTATTAACAGCCAATATTTTATTTACTTAACTTGCGATGAAAATATTCATAATATTGATGGAAACATAACTTGACTTTATTTCCAATACTCTCCAATAAACCAATGGGAAATGGTGGGTTCCGGGCAAATCAGAAATCAGGATATCTATTCAGTTAGATTCAGCAAAAAAAATTCATATAAGAAATTGAATTGTCTAACTTTCCGGAGACGAAGTGTTTTAGTTTACTCGATGAACACTAATGTTCCAGAGCTTCAAAGTCATTTTTGAAAATCATTTTTCGCCTCCTGTGTTATTTCAATGGGAGAGGTTTTTTGAAAAACAATTTTGACTTTAAAGACCTATAACTTTGTTGAACCTGAAGAAACGTATCCATTTTTTGTTAATAAAGTTAGCAAATTCAATTGCCTACCTAACTTGCATTTTTGCAAGGACGCAGATGGATGGATATGACTTGCGGCAAACCTATACCATTTCCCATTGGTTAACATGGGAATGTCGATTTTCAAAAATGCATCAAATTTATCATCAATTTTCGACGAAAAAATTGAGAAAATTTGGAGGTATTGGAAATAAAGTCAAGTTATGTTTCCATCAATATTATAAATATTTTCATCCCAAGCTATAAGTAAATAAAAATTCAAACGAAAAGAGGCTTTAACACGTAGTTCAATGGGGGAGTAAGGTTGCCAAACTTCAAACTTGTAGGGGAGTGTATATTCGAATAAGAAACAAGTCAATGCATTGTTTTATATCTACGCTGTCATCTTGATTATATAATTTTGATATTACAAGCTATTCTAAGTAAATATGTTTTCAAAACAATCGCAAGTAAAAAGTCCGTTTTGGGAATTCTTTTTTACATGATAAAAAATTTACAAAATACTTAATAACTGTCGAATTGGATTTAATTACTTTCATAAACGAAATGGCATTTATTGAATGTGATGAAGATATTCTGGGTAGAAAAATGGGTGGGATACTTCACGTCAACGGTCGTTTGCGGTTTTTGTTTTACATTTCTAATTTACGTTTAACTCACTGATCTATGTTACATTCTATATTTCTGAGATAGAAATTATACTTAGGTGTGACGTGGATACCAAGGATGTTTGGGGAAAATCGGTAAAGGTCATTTGAGGTCAAATGGCATTTTTATCTTCCCCAAAATCTATTTCATGGAAAAGGTCATTTGAGCGAAAAATCAATTTCGTTGACCTTCGTTTGCTAATGCATTTCAGTTAGTGAATTACAGTTATTTCAATAATGGCAGGACCATTAACGGTAAGTTTATATCGTATACCTTGTATTTAACAATAAACCAAATAAACATATGTCATGTTCATGATCATTTGAACAGGTGTTCAAACACAACTAAAAACGACATGCAATGTAAAATAATACCAAAGCGCGGTAATAGATAGAGTTTGTTCTGTGCATTGAATACAATGTAAGCATTGCATTGTCTGCCTTTTCTAAATCCTAGTCCAGACGCATCGTGGTAAGCCACACCCTCTCCATCTATATCCTTCTGGATATCCTTCTGCGATGCAACAGAAAGAGATGCTATGAGTATCAGAATAGTCCAGACATGATGAATGTCAGTACCTATTGGGCACAAATGGCAACATGAAACATATCAAAATAACACAAGTTCTCCATTATTAAAAGGCACTTTGACATATCTACATATTAAATAATGCACATAATAATTTTTATTAATATACTAGTAGTCTTTAATGGACACTAAGTATTCTGATCTTGTTGATACATGATATCATCACTGTTTTACTTGATTAGATCTTCCGGAATAAATGGATATAAATAAACTGATTAAACAGATACAATACATTTACTTTCCCATGAATTATAAGAAAAATGTGAATGCATGCCATAGGTAATATAACTCAGTTAATACTACTACATACAAAATATGCATAGCTTGGCAACAGATCCATTGTTATTTATTAAATACAAGCCCTTTGAAAATAATTTATAAATGGCTAGTCAATAAATATAATAATTACAAAGTCATAATTATATATTAATAATGACACTATTGTCTTTAAAAATAATTTACAAATATCTCAGCAATAAATAAATTTATTTTTTATGAGTTTATTGCTTGGTTTAATATCATTGACAATAATTTTCAGATATTTCTGGACACAATTGTTCATTAGAATTATCAAGTAGTGTTAAGTACTGTTGTGACTGTTTCCTGTACAAATTACAATACAAAAAGTATAAATTTTTTCATGATTTAATTGTGATAGACGTTTAACATTTTTTGTATCATAGTGCCTTTGATGTAAAGTTTATAAGCCTTAAAGTCCCCGTCTAAAGTTTGAAAATATTTTTTTATCATTCATTTACTATTTGTCATGACTTAAAAAGTGATTTCAGAGCTTTTTGAACAAAAAAAATTTTGGAAAAAAAAGTTGTGAGCATTTCATTTCTCAAATATTCAAATTTCCCGCCATTTTTCAAAAAAAGTTTAAATTTCTAAATCATCAAATATTTCTTAATGCATTTCAAAAAAGATTATCTTTTTAACACCAATGCAAAGATTGAACAAAGGACACACTATTTCAATAATAAAATGCCATATTTAATGGGCCACTTCAATGTTTTAGCATATCAAAAATATTTTGAAACATTAGTGATGTCACTAAGGTACCAAAAACTTTTTGAAAAAAATTGAAATTTCTTTTTCGATGTCAATCTTTTCTAAATATGTTAGACTTTCATAAAAAACCAATGTTGATTGTCTAACCAGGTTAAAAGGAAGAATAAATTATGTTTTAGATATCATTGTACAATTGGTTTCTATGAGAACTAAAATTTTGAAATGCATTTTTCTCAGAACCATTTTCATGCACTGATAAGTTCATTTCTCGCTTATTTATGAACCGATTTTCTTAATTTTTTCGGCAAAAGCATGAGAGGATGAATGCTATGCATTGGTATGAATTCTGGCTAATTAGAAGATATGAGTGACCTCTAAAAGTTGGTTTTAAATAAATTCACAAATTTTGGAACAAAAAGTCTATCAAAAACCACTTTTTGAAATTAAAAAAAAAAGTTTCACATATCACACTTTGATAACATTGGGTAAGACTACAATATAAGCCAAAGTGGTTTAAACTTTATATGGGGCCTTTAAGGTTTCATCAATAGAGTGTGTATACGTAGCCTTGTAGAAGAATCCTCTCTACGGACCTATACACTCTATTAATAAAACCGCGACCTATGGTTATAAATTCTATCGATGATCCACACTATATATTGATAAGCTATGGAGGATAGGTCTATGGTGGACCATTCATAAAAAAACACTCTGTATATCCTTAATCTATTTTATTGTTTGTGAAATGTATTTCAAATATCCCATGGTAACTCTTGGTTCATTACTGCACTCTTGGTCTTGCTACTCAACGTTCTATGATACGGCATTTATATATTCTTTGACTGACACTTTAAGCAATGCAATACCATAATAGTCATGTTTTGTATCATTAAATACTGTCTGACCAACACTTTAAGGGAATGCGACTCCATGATATTCATCTCCTGAAGCACTGAAATATTGTTTGACTGACACTTTAAGGGAATGCAACTCCATGATATTCATGTCTTGAAGCATTGAAATATTGTTTGACTGACACTTTAAGGGAATGCAACTCCATGATATTCATGTCTTGAAGCATTGAAATATTGTTTGACTGACACTTTAACGGAATGCAACTCCATGATATTCATGTCTTGAAGCATTGAAATATTGTTTGACTGACACTTTAAGGGAATGCAACTCCATGATATTCATGTCCTGAAGCACTGAAATATTGTTTATGCAAATCCATGATTTTCATATCCCGAAGCACTGAAATATTGTTTGACTGACACTCTAGGGGAATGCATCTCCATGATATTCATGTCCTGAAGCACTGAAATATTGTTTGACTGACACTTTAAGGGAATGCAACTCCATAATATTCATGTCTTGAATCACTGAAATATTGTTTGACTGACATTTTAAAGGAATGCAACTCCATGATATTCATGTCTTGTAGCATTAAAATACTGTCTGACTAACACTTTAAGGGAATGCGACTCCATGATATTCATGCCATGTCCCTGAAGCACTGAAATATTGTTTGACTGACACTTTAAGGGAATGCAACTCCATGATATTCATGTCTTGTTGCATTAAAATACTGTTTGACTAACACTTTAAGGGAATGCAACTCCATAATATTCATGTCCCGGAGCATTGAAACATTTGTATGAGCACAACAGAGCTCTCACAGGTATTGTCCCACATGCATTGCTCGTCTTCAGTAACTGAAATAAAAGAATACAATGCTACTTTAAACCCTAATTTGTTAAAATTGTTGACAAGTATTTTAATGGATAGGAGTACGAAATTGTCGAACTGATTTTGAGATTGTCTTAAAGGTTTGCACTTTTTGGAAATGTGAACTTTTTCAAGTAAAAATGATTTTTACACTTTTTAACCCCACTTGGGTAGCGCAACGCAATATAATGAGATGTAGTTTATTTGAAAGAATGTTTGGTTGTATCAAAAGAAAAGTACATTCTTTTTCTATTGTTTTTAAAGAATGGAAATCAAATTTTACACTGTGCCTGGCCTGTAACATGCAGTGCACTGAAGCTGAACTAATCATAGCCCATTCACTCTCTTACACTCACTCACAATACCTCCACTTGAATAGTCAATAAAAAATCAATTTTCCCAGATTGGATCATGGACCATTTACCTTTCATAAGAGTCAGTGTGGTGTTTAAGTTAGATAATCAATTCATTCTTAATCTTAGGAAAATAATACCCAAGACTCAATTTTTATCCATTACAGAATTTCATTTAGTGCGAAATACATAAAAAGGCACCTTACCTTATGTGCATCTATGAATGTGACACATTCTAGCCATGTGTTCAAGAATGATTCTCCACAAACAGAGCATTTACTTGACTGCGCCAACATCTCCTTCACCGAGGGGTAGTGGCGTATTGCACGTCTTAGGTATGACCACCTAAAATATTTTAACGCAAATGTGTTGTAGGGAGACAACAAAGAGAAATTGAAAATCATTTTTTGAAAAAAAAATTTTATATCATTTTATCTTCAGTGTCTACGATATTGATTTATTTTTACGAAAAAAATGTTCATGAATAGGCAGAGGATTCGTTGAAATGAAAGATATCCTCTGCACAATGCCTCAAATTATGGGAAGGAATTAGAGCTCACCTATCTTTTAATTCTCTCATGATAAATCGAGCAACCAACTCCTGCAAAAGACAGAAAATGTATTTTACAATTTCAACAATCATGATGACAATGATGAGAGACACTACAAAGATGACAAAATAATACAATGATGATAAAAAAATGTTACTTTTACAATGCATGCTCCCAACAATATGTTTGAAATGTTTTTATTCTTATCTTGAAACAGCACCGAATTGCTTCAACACAGAGAGAGGCATTGCACTATATTTTGCACTTTATCAAATGAATCCCATATCTTCAACTTAAATAGAAAAGTGCTAAAAGGTTCATGGTAGATTGTAAGAGTAACGATCTAAAATACTTTCTTTGAGATTTCCATACCTTCATAGCAAAAATGTTCTATTTTCTGTAAAAGATATAAATATATTTCTTAAAACATGGCCATACCTTCAGAGCTAGGACTTCTTCCTCTTGTACTGAATGTACAGGGACATACTGTAACAATGGATTCTGCTCGCAATACAATTCTTTCAGAGGAAGTGCTCCAATCTACAACAGGCCAATTATGTATTCAGTTATGGTTGGTTTTCCTGTGTATGTACACTTATACTGTATCTTAGTAACCATGCGTTATAAAATATAGAAAAAATAACCTTGTAAATATCTATGGGTAAAATGTGATTTGATTGTTTATAAAAAAAACAGCAGTGAGTTTTTTGTTGAATCTAGTCGTGCATCACAGGACCACAGATTTGATGCAAGACTCAGTTAGTGGAAAGACAAAGAAAGACTAGAGACAAGTCAATTTTTTTATTCTATTTTTTTTATTTTTTCTATGTTTAACTTGTAATGTTCAATATCAAGCTTTTTTCTAAAAAGTCAAATATTTCTAGCTTTTTTCATACAAATTTTATCTTTGATCAGATATCTATTCTATGATTGTAAGGGACACACTGATTTGCTGACACACTAACATGCTGACACACTGATATGCTTTATGAAGAGAGAGCTTCCAACATTTTACATTCTTTGCTGCCATCTATTCTTTGACTTTAAATCCCGAGATGATCTGTGGTTAATATTATAATGAAACAATAAAATTATATAAAATAGTTTCTATTTATGTTCATGCAACACACAACAAAATAAAACATTGTCCTCCAACTTACAAGTGTAATTATCATTATAAAGCTGAAGAGACCAGGGACTGACCTTATATAGCATGTCAAAACATTGAAATATTGAATTCAAAAAATAAATAAAATTTGACTCATTTTTTAGTAAAAGACTCATCACTTTTATACAAGTAAATATTCCTTACCTCTGTTGGAAATATCCTCAACTCATTTGCAGCAATATCCAAAACACGAAGTTTGTAACATTTCCCTAAACTCTGGAAAAGTAAAGAATAGCTTAAATCAACTCCAAGACAAATGTGCACAAAATACAAGTGAATATGCACAGTCAGGCCGGTATCCAGAATTTTCCAAGGGGGTTCACTTTTCCCAAAAATTCTAGGGGGGTTCACTTTGGCAAATTTGGCCAAAAATCACTCAAAAAATAGTCAGAATGGTGAAAAACTGCATGATTTTGAAAGAAATTTTGGCCAGAGGGGGTTCGCCCAAACCCCCCTGGCTATGGGCCTGTCAACAGTAACATCCAAAACATGTTCAGTTTGTAACACTTCTCTAAACTCTGGAAAAGTAAAAGATTAGTGAATTTCAATTTGGTTGTGCACAAAAAACAAGTGACTATGATGATCGATACAAAATCTTGTTCTTACATCTTGATTCACAAGGTTTCATTTGTCCAACCTTGTGTCATAAAAACCACCTTGGAAGTCGAAGATGGAGTTTTTCACAAAATGAAAATGAAGCCATTTCTCAAACAATCATAAACAAAACCAATGTAAAGTTTAAGTCAATGCATTACAAATGAGCATTTTTGCTATATTTTGCAATAAAAAAATTTTGTCCACAAAACAGCAATACGTTGCAAACAAAATGCCTCTGTCCCAAATGAATTTGTGATTCAATAATTTTTTCTTAAATTGAGCTATTGCATTGACTTAGACTTTAGTATTCTCCTTACCTCTGGTAATTCTTTAATTTTATTCTTCTGTAAATATAGCTTTTCAATATTAATAAGGAAGCCCATCTCCAGTGGGAGTCCAGCAAGGTGGTTGCCAGCAGCATGGAGTTCTTGTAGGTTTGTAAGGGCACACATCTCAAATGGAAGATCCATAAGTAAATTGTTGTCCATACTTAAATGTTGTAGACTTGCTAATCTGAAGATATGAAAAGTTGATTTAATGTCGTAACACGTGCATTGTTAATTTTTTTACGCAAGATGTTTCGCTTACACAGTTTCAAATGTCTGATTGCCATGTGACTTAACATGAAGGCCTCAAGTCTTGGGATTTCCCTCACTTATTTTAAATGCTATAATCTGGTTTGTGAAGTTTAAAAATGTATACAACTGTACTTCAAATTGGATAAAACTGATATCCTTCACACTCATATAAAATTCTATGGATGAATAGCACCACTTTAGAATGAAAATGCATGACGTTAGACATTAAAATATTATTATTGAAATCAACTACAGATAATATATATTTATTTCAGGATTAAATTAACTCTTACGTACTTGCATATCTCTGGTGGAAGTCTTCTTATTTTATTGTTATTTAGATTAAGGAATGTCAAGTTTCTCATATGATCTGCAACAAAGAAAATGAAAACATTTAGTACATGTACATGTACATTGTATATGTAATTTAAGAGCTGTATTTAGACTGCGGTTATTTAATTCATTCCATAGTTATTGTGACATTCATAAGATATCATGTTAAAATAAAGGTTTTAGTCAAATTTTTACTTAACAATATAATACATGTACAGCTTTTATACCATGAGATAAAGTGTGCCTCTATCTTATCGTTCACAAAATTTTGCTAATTGACTCAATGGAAGGTTGACTAACAATGAGTGATCAGTCTTTTGGAAAGGTTGATTTTAATCATTTAATAATCATAGGTTAATAACATACCAAGCACCCTTTACATCTATATGGAATAAAAGAGGATCATATGATTTATTCAGGAAATTATTTTTATCCACTCATGGATATTGATATCTGCACTTTCTTGGTACACTCATTCAATCTAAATAATCAAAGCAGGCAAATATTGAAATGAACAAAAAAGTATGTCAGAAACATAAGGACAAAATGTTTTTTCCAGTCCATCTTTGATAATAACATGTTCAAAAACTCCCTTTAAGATACTGTGAATTTTGTCTGAATACCGGTATGTTTTTGTCAATACTCAAACCCAGAATACCATAACTGGAAAATGTTAGGTCCCTCGGCCCAAAAACCAATCGAATGATCATACCACTGATGATACTTACATAAAATAGAGGGTGCCAATATCTTTACTCTATTGTTGAACAAATGCAGTTTTAAAAGTGAGGAGAGATATTTCAAGGCATCGGGTAATTCTTCAAATATGTTGTTTCCTAGATTCAGGATCTCTAACTGAAAACATAAAGTATACACATGTATAACAGTATAACACTATAAGGCTGCATGAGACCATTAAATATGCCAGTCTTCGATGGACTTAGTTAGGAATTCTTAATTTTACAAAAATTCTGTTGATCAATGGCCACCTGAATTTTATAACGAGTACTCAGATATAAACGAAACATGTACCAGATTTTAGATACATCATGTAGTGTGATACAAATATAGAATGAAAGGAACCCTTTTTTCACCCAAAATTTTTGCTTGTATAGATCCAACAACATTAAATTCTCCCCAATGCAGCGCTTGCCAAACACTTCAAATCTAAAGGATGTCGTAACTACACATTCAAATGCCGCCATTTTGAATATTTTTCCCGCTTCAGATTTTAAATTGCAAGGTTTGGTCTTATTCCATAACTAAAAAAATCAAAACACATAACAGGGGATTGGGATACAAATATAAACCTTTCGATAGTATGGATTATGAACTTATTGCCAGTTGTAATGTCAGGAGTGAATAACGACATCCCAGAGCGGAGCCAGTTTTTATTGGTATAAAGATGCAATGTCAAAAGGGTGTCATCAGAGAACCATTTTTAATTTAGATTTAATCGAAAGTTAAATCAGAGAGCTTTTCACATATGATCGACATATACCACATATTTTGCTAGCCTACTAGTATAGCCGAGCTCGCATTTTTTGAACAAAATTAGCCTATTTTGAAAAAATTTTTTTGAAAAAGGCTCACAAACCTGTGTCAATTTCCCAAACTCTGGTGGCAATTCAGCGATCGAATTATTCTTCAATCGAATCTGCAATACATCTGTTAGATTTCCTATTATGCTTGGTACCCGATCTAAATGGCTATTATTCAAATTAACCACTTTTGGTTGAGATTTCAAAGCTTTCAGTAGAAGTGTGTCCGCCATCTTTGTTGTCAATGACGCCAATGGACGAATACATGGACTCACGAAATAGAGTATGAGACCATGCCCAGTCATAACATGAGGCCATAATACTTAATATTTCAGGAGAGAGAGCGCATGCGCAAAGTGTAAGACGGAAAAATTGAGCTCCGAAAAATAACTTTATTTTTGTGTATTTACAGCTAGTCTGAACATTCTACATAACTACACAGACCGCCTATAACTCGCTGGAGGTGCCAAGAATCCAACGCGACCCTTCAACGGACTAAAACCACCGGGAAAGTTGGAATACGTGACCAACAAGATCCACCTCGTGTCCGCCATTGCAGCCATTTTGCCCGGGAAATTTCCATTGGAAATTCGTTTGTCACGGGAACCTGAGGACCCAGTGTGTGCCCAGCTTTGTGTGCCCAGCTGTTTCTTATAATCTTAGTTGGAGGTATAGATCCTCCGGATCTTTTAATATATATTTTTATCTTTTTTGACCAATACAAATATTTCTTAAAAAACCTAGTGACTGTCTAGTAAAAAGCAGGTTTTGATATTTTTATCTGTAAGTTATACAGTAGCCTACTCAATAATCATTCCACGCTACAGCTAACTTTGATACTATTTACCTAAGAAGTATAATTCAAGCAACTTTATTGCATTTCTGGGGCGTCGCCCGCCACTGCATGGTCACCTCTCTGGTGCCATTTTGTTTTCGTTTTTGATAAGTCTATGCGACATTGTTTCAGCTAAATTAGACGAGTGGTGTACAGCATTTAGAAGCTAATGATTTCCTAGATAAAGTAAGAATTTTTTCCTATGAGTTAGCTGTGTACCACCTGCTTTTAGTGTAGTTAGTGCTTTACCTGCTTTCCCTGCTTTGCGTGCTGCACTGTGTTTATTTTACTGCAACATTGCTAGAGTAGGACTAATTATCCAGTAGGGCAAGGTTCGTAGTGTATCTAGTAACTAATAAGGATATACCATTGTATGATTTGTTGTGGCCGATTTAGATTGGCACATTTTAGTTATTTTTATATGTGTTAGGATTGAAAAGTCTATTTTTACAGAGTCTATTTTTACAAAGCTTTCTTTTTTATATAAACCTTTTTATAAATATATATATATACACATAGAGTATTTTTATCTTTGCCAAATAACCAACTCACTTGGTAACTGTACAGGTACATGTTAAACCAGCTTCCAGACAGCTTGGAATGCCTGTAAAATCTAAGTCAAAAGCTAAAAAGGCTACCATTCTCAAATCAAAGGAAAAGGACTCCTGTCCATGTAATAAAGATTTAGATAGTATATTTCTGAACTGCTCAAATTGTGAGCAATGGTGGCATTCTAACTGTCTGGGTCTAGGTAATAGCGAGGAAGACTGCCCGTTACTCAAATTATATGCGCAAGAAGAGACTGTCTTCAACTGCCCTTACTGCATACTCAACAGCATCAATGCTGATATAAAGCTTAAGCCTCAGAACACGGTCTCTCCTTCGGATAAGCAAAACAAACTGGCTAATAATTTGAGTCCACCTAAGATTTCTCAAGCTAAACATAGTAGCAAGAGTGCTATAAATAGCACTGTGAGTCAAAATCTACCAAAGAACATTTTAATCATCGACAACTTGAAAAACCCAGGCCTATTCAAGGATAGTGATAAAATCAAAAAAGAAATTTTCAAACATAAATCCCAAGTTAAAATAACCCACACTTATCAGCTTTGCAGAGGAGGAATTGCAATTCACTACGCTGACCCAGAACAAAAGGAACTCCTCAGCAGGGACTGGCCTGAATCAGCGTTTGGAGGAAGTGGCAAACAACTTGACATACACGACACTACCCCCACCTCCCGTTGTATCATAAGGAACGTCCCTACAAGTATAAATCCAGAAGAACTGAAACAAGTAGTTGAGCAACAATCAGGTATAAGTGTATCTATAAGAAGATTCAAATACAGGGATACTGGTAAGGGCATGCCTATAGTGGCTGCCACATGTAGTAATCATACTGATCTGTCTATCTTATTCAAAACAAAATTAACTATTGGTAATAAAATTTTGTTAGTGGAAGCAATCAACACAGCCAAGCACAAAGTAACCCGGTGCTTCCGTTGCCAATTTTACGGGCACGTGGCGAAGGCTTGCACTAACAAAGCTAAGTGCGAAAACTGTGGTGGTGCACATAAGAATAAGTGTACCAATTCAACTAAGTGTAACAACTGTGGAGAAAACCACAAAGCTAGCTCCAATAAGTGCATTTATTATATTGATTTAAAGCTCAAAAGGAGCACTAATGTATAGTAACTCCATAACTATAGTGGCTGCTACTCTCTTACTTTCTCTGCTAGTGACAATGAAAATATTCCAAGCTAACATACGTTCTATCAACACCTCGGCTAAATACATCAAACATATCTCTCCTGAAGCATCTATATTTTGCATTACAGAAATCTGGCACCCTACAGCTGAATCAATCCAAAGAGCCGGTCTAAAAGACTGGACTTGGATTTCCTCTATCAGACAAGGCAGGGAGGGGGGCGGGGCAGCCATTATAGCATCATCAGACACAAAGGTGGTAAAAAGAAATGATCTCATGAGAAATGACATAGAGGCAGCTTGGGCAAATGTCTATTGTAAAGACCTCGCTTTTCTTCTATGTTCAGTTTATATACCCCCAGGAAACATTGAATCATGGGATAAATTTTCTAGAGTGGCAACCTCTGCTTTACATAGCAAGCTTCCAGTACTTTTTACAGGGGATTTTAATGGGAGACATCCCTTATGGAATGACTGTTCTATTAACAAATTGGGAAGCACTATTGCAGAGTTTGCCATGATCCATGACTTACACATTTTCAACAACCATCAGTTCACTAGAAATGAAACTATCATCGATTTAACCATCGGCTCCGGCTCACTGACATCCAAGATCTCGGAGTGGGCGGTGCGGGATGAGATCTATTTGAAATCAGATCACAAACTTATCTCATTCAGCGTCGGCCAGGCCGGGAAGGAGGAAGTCAGGGAATATTATGATTTGAAAAATGCAAATTGGGAAAAATTTGTTTCTGAAATGGAAAAACTTTGTCTTAACTGGCAACAAAACGTTATTGCTGCCAATGTTGAAGAAGCTTACACCTCCCTATGCTCGATAATGCTCAAAGTCATAAACGACATCATACCTAAGAAAAAAATTTGTTCTAAGAGCAAAGGGTGGTGGAACGACAATTTAAATCAACAAGTTAAAGCTCTGAGAAGGGCAAAACGCCGTTATAACAAGCGCAGTGACCCTCATAATTGGGAAACCTATACCAGGCTCGCAGAAGAGTTCGCAGAGAGTGCACATAAAGCTGAATCTAGCTATTGGGATGATCTCTTCGAAGAGCTTGATCTGGGTAACCCAAATATGATATGGAAAACTGTAATGAAAACTCAAACCAAAAAGGGTAAGAAAATAGTCCAACCAATTATAGATGGAAATGGTAACATTCATCATACCGATGAGGACATTGCAGAAACTATGGTTAAGCAATATGGCAAGCAACATCTGCCAGTACAGCGGTATGATGAATGGTACAACTTTGTTGTGAGAAAGGCCAAAGAATCTGTCCAACTTGAAAAAATCAAAATTAAAAACACTAATTACAATCAGACTTGCGAACCTTTTAACAAGGACATAGAATTTGATGAAATAATAGCAGCTATTGAGAAAACACCAGCTAAAACTGCTCCTAGTCCTAGGGAAAAAATTTTGAGTATTTTTATCAAAAAAGGGGGGATCACACTACATAAATCAATTTGGCTTCTCTCACAGAAATGCTGGGCGGAAGGTCAGCTTCCCCAGGAATTTAGAATTGATCCAAAGATTATGCTAGGTAAACCTAACAAAAATAACTATAATTCAGACAGATCCTATCGCCCTATAACACTTGAAGCTCAAGTTGGGAAAATCCTACAAAGGGTAGTCAGCCCAAGGTTATCATGGATAAGCGAGACTACATCCTCTTACTGTGCCTTCCAGGATGCTTACAGGGAACATAGATCCTGTTCACAGACTGTGATTAGATTGGTGCAGTCCATCCAGGAGGCGTGGAATAGAGGAGAATATGTCATCGCAGCAGTATTAGATTACGAGAGCTGTTTTGAACGGGTGTTTAGGGAGGGGCTCATCTACAAACTAGCCCAGAAGGGAATCAATGGACGCCTGTTAGTGTACATCAGTGAATACTTAACTAATAGGCAATTCTCTATATCTGTCAACAACCACACTACTCCCCTACTGCCATCAGTGGTGGGCATCCCTCAGGGGTCCGTGTTGTCTCCGCTTCTCTGTAATCTCTACACGGCAGACTCCATGGACAACATAGGGTCGGAGAAGGCTGGCTTTGCAGATGACAACACAATATGGGCATGTGGAGCTGACTTGAAAGAGATAGAGAAACTCATCAACACGGACTTGAATCAATTAACCAACAAATGGTGCAAAAGATGGAACATGGAGATCGCCCCTGAAAAAACCGAGGTAATGGTCTTCAGTCCACCTGGTATCACTAGCCCCGATATTAATATCTTTATCGACGGCCGGAAACTCCAGGTGGTGTCCCACAAGAAGATTCTTGGATGCACCATAGATAACGAACTTAAATTTAATCTACATATCGAAAATAAGAAAAAATCTGCATTCGGTGCTCTTGCGGGCATAAACAATTTCACTTCCAGCAAATCGGGCTGTAGCCAAGAGGTATTCACCATGCTGTACAAAGCGTTGGTGATACCGCACTTCGAAACCAGCATTAGTGCTCTGGCTGCAGTTACCGAGAAAGCTGTTTCTGCCTATGCACCAGTCCAGAGGGCAGCACTACTTAGAGCAACCGGATGCCTCAACTCAACTAGCACTGACTCATTAGAAGTACTGGCTGGTGTACTACCGCTTGATATTTTACTAAGAAGCAGGCAGGCTCAAGAGGGTGTGAGAATAGCTACCCACACTGAGTCAGACCCCATTGCCAGGGAATTTTTGAGATGGGGTGGGTCATCTCAAACTGAGAAGACCCCCTCCTGCTTTAATATCATAACAGCCAGACTGAGACTTCATAGATGCCCCACACAACCTAACAATTATATACAGCACTATTACCATCACCAGGATGTAGACATCTTCCAACCTACGAAGGCAACCATCCATAACGAAGATTTTGCCAACACAAAGTCCGCCCAAAGTGTTCGAATAAGCTCAGTGCTTAGTGAACAGCCGGACGGTAGGACTATAGTCTTCACAGACGGGTCAGCCTATGGTAATCCTGGTCCTTCGGGAGCTGCTGCAGTGGTTTATGTGGGTGGACTTAAATCTACACCTATATGTCTTGAGCAACCAGTCTCCCTCATAGGTAACAACTATTATGGGGAAGTGGTAGCAATAAAGATGGCGGTAGAATATCTGACAACCATAAAGACTAGCAGCAACATCCTGCTCTTGTCAGACTGCCAACCCGCTATAACAGCATCTTTTATTACTACCAAGTGTAAAAGCATCACAGAGGACATTATTGACACAAGGAAAGCCTGCAAACTGCTATCTTTACAGAACAAAACCTTAGAAGTCTACTGGGTCCCAGGTCACCAAGGGACAGAAGGGAATGAAGTTGCGGATAAAACTGCCAAGAAAGCAGCATTGGCAGCCAAATCTCTCACTGACTGTAAAACATCTAAGTCTGTAGCTTATAATAATATCAAATGTAACGCTTTAGAGAAATGGCAAAATAGGTATAACAACTCCACCAAGGTGAACTTTGTTCAGGAATTAATTCCTAAGGTTAAATTGAAAAGTCCAATTGTAAAGACAGGAACTAGGTATTATAGAAATATATGTAACCAAATTATTTCTGGGCACACCCGTTTACATGGCCATCACCATAGAATTAACCCCGATATTTTATCTCCCAACTGTGACCACTGTAACATACCAGAGACAGTTGAACATTACATCTTTGCTTGCTCTAAGTTCCAGGAAGAGAGGGAGATTCTATTGGCCAAAGTGCAACAGATACTACTAGGAGCTAAATACAATCCAGCTCTAGACCTACAAACAATCACAGGACTCAACACAAGCCTGGACCATAAGTTAAATAAAGAAATTATGAAATGCCTGCAGGCATTTATACAGAAATCCAAGAGATTTTAATAACTTATTTTTAACTCGAGTGAGATAGTGACTCTATTTTAACATCTCATTTTAATGGAAAAACACTTGCATTTTAGACTATGTTAGATAACAAGTTTTAGCGCTCTCTCTCCCAACAGAAGTAAAATAAGCACAAGTGAAAAGTACAAGTGATATTTTTAGTACATGAGTTTTAAAAACAGCAACAAGTGATCAAAGGCAGCATAATAATGCCAAAGTGATCCCGGAACACCTTATAAGGAACACTGAAAAGGACTAAGAAGAAGAAGATTTCATTTTATAGAATAAAGATATGCATTGCGTTGTACAACATCGTAAAGTTCTGAATTTATTGAAAATTGACTGAAAACATGTAGACTGAATCCTAGGAAGAGTCAGTCTGTTGGATACAAACTAGGCTAGTCATTGAGTATTGAATAAAACAAGAGAAGTATCAAGTCTATGTCTATGTCAATAATCTGCAAAAGGCTGATAAGCCCATATAAAGCAGATGTATAATTTAACAGCGATAATATTTGAATATAAAATAATTTAAAACCTGTTGTGTCCTAAGTGCCCTGTTGCATTGATTGTACTCAGGTCCCTTAAGGTATTGAGGTTTCTCAGCGTGTAAATTATTTCTGAGGTTTCAAGTATCCTGGAATATCAATTGTAACTAAGGTTCAAGTATCCTCAATTGTACTGAGGTTTATCCCAGAGTATCAACTGTATTGAGATTCAAGTATCCTAGAGTATCAAATAAATAATATCTGAAATTCAAGTATCCTATAGTAGCAATTGTAGAGGTTTCAAGTATTCTGGAGTATCAATTGTACTAAGGTTTATTCTATAGTATCAATTGTACGGAGGTTTTAAATATCCTAGCCTTGCCCAAATCGGTCTCTTTTAATTATCTTGATTTCATGGTAATAATTCAAGATCAGATAAAAAATACTGACTTGGGGCAAGGCCCCAGAGTAGTATCAATTATACCGAGGTTCAAGTATCCTATAGTATCAATTGTATTGAGGTATACCCTGCAGGATCAATTATACTGAGGTTCAAGTAACCTGGAAACGTCAAAGTATCATAGTATCAATTGTACAGGGATTCAGGTTTCCTGGAGTATCAATTGAACCTAGTTTCAAGTATCCTGGAGTATCGATTGTATTGAGGTTCAAGCAGTATCCTGGTGTATCAATTGTACTATACTGAGGTTCCATGTGTTCCGGAGTCTCAAGAAATACATTCAAGGAGTCAAATAAGTCCTGCCCCCCCTCTAAAGCCAAAACCAAAAAGTGATTCATTTTTTGAGGCACCTCTTATATCATTATACTTCAAATAATTAATCTTAAAGTCCCCGATAAATCGGGCTACGTATACCGCCGTGTTTACATTAGGGGATTAGAAGAGTTTATTTTTTATTTAGGTATGCACGCTACGTATATCAATATTAGGCCTTCATTCATGTACTCGTGTGCATGTAATCAGCATGCCCTTCAATATTATGTAAACCAGGCTATTCAAGTACTGTATAATGTACACTATTTATGTGTGTGCTACATACAATACAATTCCCTTGGAAACAAAACACAAATACTTTTTATATGTTCAAAATGAGCCATTTGATTGATGCAAACACTAAATAGCTTCATAAATAACATCTACAAAGTATATCTAATAGTAATTTTCAATTTCAATGGTGAAACGCCTGCGCAGTTTTAAACTTTGGCGCACACTTTAAGAACTAACAATCTTTCATTTATATTTCTCAGAGATGTATATAGTTTTTATTATACCATAATGATATCGAAAATCTTACATTTTTTATACGAGCAACTTTCAACTACACTATTAACAAATTGTGAACATATTTTGGTAACTTGGATATTAAAATGAAATAATAATTACACATCCTTTCTCAACTTAATGTTTTTACATACAGTACAAGGGGTCTATCTACCATTTTTAGACCCCTTAAACTAAGCACAAATTGCACTTGATCAAGATTGATTTTTAGAGTACAGATCTTCATGAAAGTGACTATTAAGTGAGTACATTAGATTCTACATTATGCACACAAAATATTTTCAAATGATTTCATGATATAGATTTTAAACTAATTAAATATGCATAATAAAATGACTGTTTGTCATACCCATGGTATGTAGGATTGTTCTATGAAAAATTTCAAAGGTTTGTTTTAATCAGTAGTATAGAGCTGCATGACACTTCGTCAAATGTCATGGTAGCTATGTTTATAAAATGAGTGCAAAAAATGAGTGTAAGAGTGGAATTAGCAAGAAAAATTTTAACAAACATATACAGTATTGACAACATTCTAAATGGTATGAGAAGGCAGCAGAAATATTAAAAGTTCAAAACTCCAGCAGAATCTCAATTCACAACTAGGAAAATTACATTAGGGTAGTCTAGTGGTACTTTGGTGGGACAAAATCACACATAAAAGACACAAGTGAGTTACATACGGAAAATGTTCCTAACAAGTGAGTTACATACTGAAAATGTTCCTCACAGGTGAGCTATACTCTGAAAATGTTCCTCACAGGTGAGTTACACACTGAAAATGTTCCTCACAGGTGAGTTACACACTGAAAATGTTCCTCACAGGTGAGTTACACACTGAAAATGTTCCTCACAAGTGAGAAATACTCTGAAAATGTTTCTCACAAGTGAGTAACATACTGAAAATGTTCCACACAAGTGAGTTATACTCTGAAAATGTTCCTTACAAGTAATAAACTGGTAACATGAAAAGCCTTACCACATCAGTATTCACATACAGTATCTGCTATCTGTATATACTTCATTGAAGTTTTACCTCAATATCTGCATATAGCATTTACACTTAAGAAAAAACGCTGACGAACACGCTTAAAATTTTACCTTTCGCACAACCTTAAGCTTTTGTGTATTCATATACACCACAGCAACAATTGAAGATTGAAATCTACCTATCTAGTTATTGTTTTAAGTTATATCTACGATCTGTACTTTGTTGAAGTCACTAAAGTTCATGTACTAACATCATACCATACATGTATTTATTAATAAATTAAAGCACTCACTACATCTCCATTGTATAATATGCTCTTTCTATCTATAATTGTCCTAGACCTTCATTATACAGAGAACAACCTTCCCCCGACTACACACCCCCATTTCTCTCTTAGATACCCCTTATCAGGGTGTGAGACTATCACTAGTACGTTGGAAGGGTATTCAACGAATACTACATTTAAAGGCCTTATCTCTGTAATAAACTAAATTTCTAAAATTTTCAACATTTTGATTTTCACAAATCTGACTTAATCTAGGACCGGAAATAGGCACAGGGCCACATTAAGTTTAGAATCATTTTAGCATGTCTTTGAAAAGCCCAGTAAATCTGAATCCTTTAGACACACCCAGCTTTAATTGTTCTCTATCCTCAGTTCAGGAAAAGGGAGTTGTATAAGGGGGATACATTTACACGAGGAGTTGTACTTATATTGCAATTCATGTTGGCAATCTTTGAAACACATCTTTGATACACTGCCCTACTAATATTTAATACATCATGGATAGTCTTGCATCTAGTCTCTCTCCCATAAACTTTACAAGGGATTTACGCAAGACTATTATCACTGACTCATGGGTCATGCTCTAAGGCATTAGAACATGTTTGAATATAAATTGACAATGTTACTAGTAAATAGGTGCAGTTTTTTACTAAATATTACGATTCGAAAGTTCCCAACCAAGTTTTATCGAATCGTGTGAGCTAGATAACTTCGCAGAGATATTGCGATAATATGATTATAGAAATTATGTAACACACTATGACATCACAAAACCAGCTTTAAACTGTTAACTTAACACGTCATAATTTACTGTACACAAGGACTTACAGTATGCTTAAAACAGGTATTTATAGCCAGCCAAATGGATAAAAATTCATCATGGTCATGTTCCAAAACGCAAAATTCTGTGAAAAATTCTGGAAAAAGCAAGGAATAATGTACACAGACATGTAGCCAACACCCCAAATTGTATGGAAACCTGACAAAAATTCAGTGGTTTATTCAAAATTTAGAGAAAAATAGCATGAAATAAGCATGACCCTAATGAGATTTTATCCGAGGCGCGAACTGATCATTTACATGTAATTTATCATGTACATGTGATTTCTTAATATTTGTACAGGTTTTGCAGGTCCAACACACACACAGGGGCGAGTCTATAGGATAAATCGTCCAATGATGATTCCCAGTAGAAGCGCAGCTATTAGGTAAATGACTGGAGGGAAGCTGTTGCTTGTTTGTTGCTGCTGTACAATTTGTCGGGTAGGGGCAGGGGGCGTTGATGATACGGTGTCCGACATTGCTACTTTGCGAAGACGCACACCTTCATCCTGCAAAACAACATTTTCGATTATCGACATGTTTCTCAAAGATCTATTTTCTAATTGGCTTAATACAACTCACATGACAAAAAATATCTTACGATATCTCCCAGTGATATTTGGTCTTCAGAAAATGTCAATGTGAAAAAGGTGTCTATACACAAGTAATACATTAAATATGATCATATGATCCACAATTTATATATTTACTATCAAATTGCCTGAAAATTCAAGAAGAATCTCGAGCTTATATTTTAAGAAATACCCTTTGTTGACATTACCAAGACAGTCACCATGGTTACCTTAAGAGATGAATTTTCTGTCCTTAACAAGTTGATTTCTCGCTGTAGCCTTTGTGTCTCATCAGCCTGTTTCCTAAGCTCAGACTCCAAATTATTTGCCTGGAACATAACATTTCAAAACGTCAAAAGATCAACTAAGACATTTAGTAAAGTGATTTAGAAAAAAAGATATGATATTTCTACTTTTTATGTTTTATTTATTTCATCAACATCTTACTAATAAATGTATATGTCAGCATATTTTATCGATAAACTATTTGAAAAACCAATCAAATAAAACAGCAAAATCTTTTCCAAACAAAATCTTGCACGTATTTGTTATAATTCGTACATGCTTTAATTCTATTCTAAATATTTTGCTTCCATAATGAAAAATATAAGGAGGTCACAAATCTGATTAATCTAAACCTGATATGACCTAATCATAAAGTGACAAGTCCAGCAATGTGACAAGGCATTAACATGCAAAATGTCACCACCTGCCATTTGTTACTGACATTGAACAAAAAACACCAACCGCCACCATGTGTGGTGGTGACATAATAAACCTAGCTATTCTGCATTAAATCAATTCTTACATAATTTTCACATAGGTCTATAGTTTTACCTTTGGTGATGCAGTTTTTTCAGGTGATACAGAGCCCTTTGTGTATGCTGGTCTGACATTGTCATCTGTACTAATATTGGCATCTAAGTTATTCTGAAATCAGAAATTTCTTGTTATTAAAAATCATAAACGATGCAAGAAGTAAAGATGAAGTTTGTTGTCTCATTACAGAATGTTGTCAAATAATCAAATATTCATATTGTAAAATCACATATATTTATACAGCATTAGATTTTCCCTTAAATCTTGAATGTTACAGAAATCTTGTTAAATGGAAAAGGTCACTTGTAAGTATTATTATGAATAAAGCTTAAGAGAACTGATGGCACACTTAAAGTGACAGATCAGCCAGCATGTAGGCAAGAAAATTGATTAGTACCCCCTACAAGGGAATGATTTAAGTGGGCGTAGATTGATTCTTCAGTTCAACATCAATTGTGATGTACTGTTACATGGATAGACAATCAGATCTGCTGAAATCTATTTGATTACATTTTAAGACAATTTGAGACATCTCTGCCCGACTCGATCCCTTATATGAGACTTTCATTCATTAACACTAAAATATTTCTTGACTTACAATTGAAGTCCTTCATTTTTGCTACTTTATTTTTAAAGTTTATTTTATCCATGTTTTCTCCTAGTTTGTAGTTACTTATTAGTTAGATTAGTTTCTTAATCTATCATGCTTTGATACATACCTGTGCAGACTCTGCAGGAGGTTCAAATACACATTTTAATTTGGAATCCATAAGCTGATCTGGAGTTGCCTCTTTCCACTAAAACATAAAACATATCTTGAGTTATGTTCAGTTTTTAGTTACACATATTTATTATCTGGAAATACCAAGCTTATTTATATCAAATTTCACATTTACTCTACAGAAACTTAGTATCGCTCGAAATCTTATTATAGCACTTTGGTGTATAAAAATGAAATATATTAAATGAATACACATATAGTGGGATTTCACCCGGAATATACAGGATTTAATTTTTAAAATTCTATCAAGATTTTTGTTATGGACATCAGTCTATAAAAATTCTGGTGAACATTTGATCATTCCTGGTTAGGGACATTCCTGGCGAGTATCTGTTTACAGTTAAACCTGTAAATTGGAACTCTTCTGTTAGCGGAACACCTTTAAAAGTTAAGTTACTCAAGTAGAACACTATTTTATGGTTACAAAGGTGTTCCATGTGTTTGTAAGTAGGTGCAATTCTCATTTTCACAATTCAGACAAAAATTTGTCAAATTATGCCCATCTTTTCATTTTCAAGTGGGTGCAAATGGATTTTCAGGTGGGTGCAAGTCTATTTTCAAAATCTCAGGTGGGTGCTGCGCCCACTTACTCAATTGATGTTGTCAGGATCATTGTGTGCATATTTATACAGCTTAAATTGTTGTTCCAATACATTGTGGTAACTGCAGTGATCTCCCAAGCATTAAAGCAAATGGGCGCAGCAATCTATATGCACCCACTTGAAAAAAAAAAACATGAAAAATTGGCATATTTTGGCCAATTTTGGTCTGAATTGTGAAAATGAGAATTTTGCACCGACTTGAGAAAAAAAATCCTGCGAAGAACACTGAACTGTGCTATACTACATGATAAAAGGTTTTGACTTACCAAGCTATCTGTATTTTCCGAAGCACCATCGGGAGCAAACATTGTCTGAACCATGAATTTGTGTTTATTCTTTTCATTAGGATCATAGTCAAATGGTTGAAGCATTACTGAAAATAGAGAAAATAAAAATATTAAATCACAACAGTTTTCAGCTGAGGGGTGTCTATCAAGGTATAAAAAGAATCCCAAAAAAGAAAATGACTCTAAAAAATCAAATATAAGAATTATGATGCATCATAATTTTGTCAGGTATTATTTCACCTCAGACGAAAAAATCTACAGTATTAGTTAGTGCAGCATTTAAAGCAAATAAATAATAAGTCTAGGACTTCATATATCTTTATTGGCAGAAATATCCAATCAAGTTTTAATGAATACTACAAGGCAAGAAAACCACTGCTGACAAATAAGAAGGATGTTTTCTTGACACACAAATGTGATTTCAATTTTGTGTTATATCAAAGGATGATAAATCTATGGCAATGACCTGTTTTCAATGCCTAGGATATTACCGGAAATCAATTTCCCATCATCTCAATAGGTTCTATGTGCGTAGATTTAATATCACGATGGTCTGTCATGTCTTGGAAAACAAAATAATATAGACAGTCTGAGAAGATTTAGAGGGATCGTTCGTTAGAGGGATTGTTCGGAAAAATGGGTTAATGTACATAACATTTTTTGCCAAGAAAAAAATGTTCAGTATTGGTAGGTGTTCACTACAGAGAGGGTAATTTATACAGAAGTTAGTAGTATATGTTTGGAGGAAAAGTGTCTACTAGAGACAGGTGTTCACTAAGACAGGTTTTACTAAACATTTCAGCTTTTTTTCACACCACCTCCATTTATTCCGACAAAAGCTCAGGTACAAATAAAAACATTTTTCTAATTGAATCTCATCCAGGATGTGATTCAGATCACTCCTTCATGTAATTGTAATACTTGATCACAAGTGTATGTTATCTCTTTAAGTAGCAGTCAATTTTGGTCACAAATTGAAATTCACATCAAGGCTAAAGTGACAGTTACAAAAAACCTGTCTTAGTGAACACCTCTCCCCAGTGATCATCTGTCTCTCATGGACACCATTCCTCCAACACACTCTACTGACTTCTGTATAAACTACCCTCTCTGTAGTGAACACCTACCAATACTGACCATTTTTTCTTGGCAAAAAAATGTTATGCACATTAACCTATTATTCGAGTGTTATTTAATATAAAGTAGAACTTGTCTTAGTGAACACCTGTCTCTAGTGGACACCCTCTTTCTACACATACTCTACTGACTTCTGTATAAATTACCCTCTCTGTTGTGAACACCTACCAACACTGAATGTTTTTTCTTGGCAAAAAAAAGTTCAATATACAAAAGTTTTACTTTCATTCAAAACCATATTTATTTGTTTTATTCAGAGGCTACAATATACACGTAATACTAGACTTTTAACCTTAGGGTAAGTGATTGCTGGATCGGATTGTTTGATTGATTTAGAAAACAAATATTTGATTTTGAAGAGATTGATGTCTTAGATCTAAAATTGAATGTGTCATTTTGACAAATTGAAAAACATATTGCAAGTTGTCAAGGTGACCTTTATTTCAACAGATTGTTGTCTGCCATATCAAGTAATGCTTTAAGTCGTGGAGAAAACTAGAGTCGACATGATTATGAAAAATTAAGCAAAGAGTCAACGAAAAAATATGTTTTTTGGTGTCTTTATTTTTGCAAAAAAAAATTTGAAGAAAATTGCTTGAATTCACTTCAAAAACAGTCTATTGATGATTTAATTAATGCTTCATCTAGTTTAGATTATATTGTTGCTATTCTTTAAAAAAATAGAATAAACGGCTCGATTTCTCTTTAAGGCCGACATGGTATATTTTCTGTTCAAATCTGAAATTTTGTAATTACTTTCATTAGAATGGCTCAGAACATAGCAAGTCACAACCTATATGGACACTGGAGTCAACACTATTATTTGAGACCCTATGCGTCAATAACGCGACTTTAACTATTTACTGTACACCAATTATCAAGCGTATTCCTATCTTTATCAGAATTTGAATTGATGTGAAATTATTTGTTAATGTCACTCTCCAATTTCATAAACATAAAATACTGAATTAATACCAATTAAATCCAAAGATACTATCACTTAGAATAGATCGAAGAATAAGTACTTTGATTTACAAATAGGCTCAATAAAATATGAATAGAACCGATCACCCCAGACATTTATTTCACCTATATCACTCTGTAGCTCGTGCTCAAAATCTCACTTTGACTATTCACTCATTTCTTCTTCATTTTTCTCTAAAATTTGATTGACCGACAAGAATTTTCTGGCAAATTTTTATATAACTACCGAACTCTTCTACGTCTATTTTTTCTTTTTTAATCGAACTTTCATTTTGGACCAAAGAAGCGAAATCTCAATTCTATCTACTGTTATTGATTGCTCTGAATGCCGTTATACTTCTCTTAAACATTAATAATGTGGATTCAGCATTTTATGTTAGCATTTAAGCAGTCGAGATAACCCCAGACTACCATCCCATCAAATATTAAGAAAAAAAGTAGAAAGGAAAATGTATCAATTTCCACTTTTATGGTGAATGGAACAGTTAAAGTTTGGTCAAAATATATGTCATATATGTTCTTTTTAAAAATATTTTATAAACAAAGGACCATAGTTAAAGAACACTGAAATGACATTGCGTTTATGAATTGACGAGATGCCCATAATATGACATGGTGCCTTTATGTTAAATTCAATGTTTAACTGTGCTTACTGGCCACACACTGAGATTCACTCGCAGGAACAAGGCACAAAGAGAACAATATTGTACCTAAATCAAAAAAGGCCATCGAATCAGTTCCATCATACCAAGTAACATTTCAGGAAAGATAAGTAAAATGCTGACATCAGCCTGTCACCAATCACCAAGATGACGACATTATCATACCTTTTTAAATACACATCGCCTTAACATCCTTGGTGTCCAACTATCAACTTTTGACATGGTTTGACCCTCTTCCCTCATCTAACGAAATTTGAGATGTTGATTAGTCATTCACTTGAATATTTTTAAAAAATCAACACTCTAGAAAAAACCTCCACCTAAGAAAATTAGGTTAAGTAGATACTTGTACACCATGCCTTAATGCCCAAATTGTCTTCACCTGAAACTGTCACTTCTGTATCTGGCTCTATGATACCACTGTTTGGCCGTACGCAGTAGCGTTTGGGGGCTGTGGTCTTCACTTTGAAACATACTCGCTTCTCCGAAGGATTCTTTAACTTCAATTCAGCCGTCACTGTATCAGTAAAAGGCCCTGAAAATATATTAAGCAAATACATAACTGTATATCTATTGAAATATTTTTGAGACTAAATATTTACCTCAAAGTGAATAGTGAATCTTAAAGGCATAGTCAATAAACAAGTTTTAACAATTTGGGAAAGTCGTGATGACCCCTGAAATACACCAGCTGATTCAAACTTTTCTAATTCCAAAGTATCAAGAAAATTGGCTTGTTAACAATAGAAAATGTCTGTTTATTTATAATTCAGGTGAAGATGATAACTGAAATGGTGGAAGTCAAATAAAAAGTGAACCACAAAATCTTGTGAGCTAACCTTTTTATTCCCAAAGCATTTTTTCTGAAAATTGGGGCCTAATTTCATTTTCGCGTATCAAAGCAATTTTTTCTAATCAGATGTGATTTAGAAAGCAAGAGCAGCTGGAGCAAAGGATACTACTATTTCAGTTTTATTCAAGTGGACCACGCTCTGATCAATGCAGAGATTTGAAAAGTACAGTGATACCTCCATATCCTAACACCTCTCTAATCTAAACACCTCTCAATGTGAACACCTTTTCCTCTCATTGACTAACATGTTTATAAAACCTTGATATATGAACATCTTCTAGTCCCAACACTTTTGACAGGTCCAAGAGGTGTTTGGATTACGCTGTTGAACACCAACCACTGAACACCTACCACCCAAAATCTACCACAAAAAATTGGAGACTATAACAATATGTCACCACTTCTGGTGGTGACATAATAATTACTAGCAATCTTATCAGCCTATGTGTCGAAATATTAGCATGAATTTCCAAATGTGTGTGCCTTGGAATGGAATACTATGGATTTACAAGTATTTCTTTTTATTGATGTAAATGACATTTCCATCCATCCATCTTTCACATCTTCCTAAATATGACCATTTGAAGTGCAACATGCATTCACCAATATAGAATAAAGAAATACTGCCCATTTTTGTTTTCAGTCATTTTTATAATATTGAAGCCTATCTAATTTGGCAGATTGATGTACAACATCACTAAAATAATGACACAAGGTCAGAAGACACCTTTCATAAATCGAAACCATAACAGAGCACAAAAAATCATTATACATATCAGCATTCTTGCAGTACGAGTATTACTCTCTTCATATACTTTCATCACGGTAAAATTCAATTTGGCGACAATTTCAAATCAGTCAAAGAAAGTTCAAACACAGTATTTGTTTTATTATATCCTTTGGCAGAATAGGAAATATTGATTCCTAAGAAAGAAAATATCTACCAGCCCTTACCAATCCCATGGATTTTCTAAAATAAGTGAATGAAACAAAGTCCCTTGAAAATTCCATGTGAGTAGTGAAAACCCCTGGAGTACTGTGACAGTAGCACATCATAACTGATTAACAAAAGTACCTGTTCATTAAAAAAACGTATGACAAAGAATAATATACTTTCTTGAAAAATATTACATTCCATAGGACAAAATGATCCACCCCATCAGACCCATGGATTGTCCTTATTCAGATGAGTTAAGCTATTACTGAAGAGGTACATGTCAATTAATGACAAAAGATTTGTTCATCACCATTACTAAATTGGGTGAATGAGAAACTGGATCTCAGACTTTAATCTTCATCAATTCAATAAACGTCTGAGTAACGTCTGAGTAGTCAAGCTCGAAGACGAAATGGTAAGAAATTTGTTAAGGATAAGGCCCTAGGGTTTCATTAGCAGCAGAAAATAGAAGAAAATAAAAAAGCCCGTTGTCTTTCCCCAACTTACCTGTTGTTTTGAACAAAGCATTAACATGACAAAATGTGTAACAACTTGCAAGTTATTGCAAACTGTAACAGACACCAAACTCTGAATGCCAAACATCACTTCTGGTGGTGACAAAATTAATCTGAGACCCCTAAGGCTCTATGGGGATGATTCAAAAGAAAAATAGTGCTTTCAACAACATTTTCAGTAATATGATATCCCAATAAAATAGCTAATTCTCTGGGAAAATGTGCTTCTACATTTAAAATACTGAAAACAAATTACTATAAAGTTAGCTAGTCAAAATATAAGCAAAGAAGACCTGTCAGTATCAATATGCAATATACATAGACCAATTTTAAAATCCTAATATATATAATCCATGAATTGATTCTCTGTAAAGAGTATTAATTACATGTCTGTTTACTTTATTCCTTGAAATTTCACCCTATTCCATTCTATTTCGCACGACAACCTTACCTTTAAGGGCAGAAAAATAAACTCTATTAAACCTTAAAAATAAGCAATGAAAGAATTGCAATACTATACTGATACAAAACTTTTGTTTCCTGATAAATTAATTTAATTTGCAGTTTAATAACCTTTGGCCTCTTGTAAATTAGGGAGTTTTAGCCATAAATAATCTTTTTCAAAAATAACATGCCAGAGAACTCTCAAAACACAAGAGGCTATACCATTCAATCCAAAATTACACTTTGCATCTAAAATATGAAAGAATTTTTCCAAATAATATTGCAGTATGGTACTTTGATAGCTTTATTTTTCAGACTTACATTTCCATTTCCTCTGACTATATACCCAAACTTAGCCGAAAAACTTACAGTTTTTGAGCACACACAATCGTTTCGCTTTCCGTCCAGGGTTTTGTTTCCATACTGTTATTTTCATTTTTCATCCTACCGACCTCCCACGATGTCACATTTTAAATGTTGCTCTATATGTCTTTGAAGCTTCCACATCCTATTAATTATTGCACATATTGAAGCTTACTTCAGCTCAGACACTGGCTTTCAAATATTGGGACGGTTCATTTGATATTGACATCCAAGGGCCCTTTCAATGAAGATTAATTCAACATGGTTTCACATATAAATCTAATTGAAAAACAAGATTTTCTGATTAATTTACTTAACAGTTATGCCCTTTCATATATTACACTAAAGGGCATAAAAATATCAAAGTAAAATTGGACATGTCTGACTATAGAAAATATAAATCTGTCAGGAATATTCTTTACTTCTAGGAAAAAAGGTTAATATGACCTTTTGTAGTGATTTTCTCAAATTTGAAGTGCTACATAGTAAAATAAGTCTTATACATCACAACCAGAAATTGAAAAACTATGAACATTTTTGTTTCAAACTTAGCAAAATGCCCTAATTGGTCGATTTAGTCTATTATCGGCAATATTCATAACCTCAAAGGAAAATAAGTCTTATACATATTCACAACCAGAAATGAAAATATTATGAACATTTTTGTTTCAAACAAGATAGCAAAATGCCCTAACAGGTCGATTTAATCTATTATCGCCAATATTCATAACCTCAAAGTTCAGTCTATCTAAAGTTGATTTACCCATCATAGCAGGAGTAAGTTTATTTCATTACTGAGGCCATAGCAAAGGTTTCTAAAAATGGTTACTGAAATACAGTAGCAGTAATTGAGACATGATTTTATTATCCAGATCAGTGGTCTAATTGAAGTATTGGGGCAATATTGCCTCACATCCTCACATCCAGATGGAAAGTATTCTACCCTTTTTGATAAATAGTCTGAGTACAGACGCCACATAGAATAAAAATAATAAAAAAAAGTACTGTAACCTCTGAACAAATTTCATGTAGCAAATAGTCTATTGAAACATTAAGGCAATATTGTCTCACATCCTCACATCCAGCTGGAAAGTATTCTACCCTTTTTGATAAATAGTCTGAGTACAGACGCCACATAGAATAAAAATAATAAAAAAAAGTACTGTAACCTCTGAACAAATTTCATGTAGCAAATAGTCTATTGAAACATTAAGGCAATATTGTCTCACACCCTCACATCCAGCTGGAAAGTAGTCTTAACCTTTTCAATAATAACTCTATAGAGGTAAGCTTCATTTTACAGTTAAGTAGCTCCACATTTGATAGCCATTTTAAACCTAACTAAGAAAACATCCTGAAAGACCACGTTTTCCTGCATCATGATAAACCATATCTTCTTATTCCTTCTTAGTTTTGCGATGAAAAATAGGAAGATGTGATAAGAATGACGCAAGGGTTTTATCAATCATTTCTGACAAAAGACAAATTATTAACAAGGCATTAACATGAAAAATGTCACTACCTGCCATTCGTTACAGATGGTGAACACCAAACAACAATTGTAAAAACCATCCACAAATAAAGTTTGAGACTATAAAAATTGAAAAAAACAGCAACTCCGCGAAGAGAACATCTCTCCGAACAACAACATGGGTAGATAGATTTATGGATGGGATTGGTGAATGGGATGGATATTATAGAAAAGTTGCACAATTTTTTAAACATGAGAGTATGGTAAAATCATCCCCTGTTGCCAACAGCAAATGACATATCGGACATATCTTTATAGTAGGTCATATATATCTTGATATAAAGATATGTACATAACAAGGAGATGATGACCATAAGGGAAGATCCACCAGTCAAGAATTACATTAATGCTTTGCTAAATATCTGAACTTCTGACATAAATGGGGAACATAGCGAAATACAAATTGGATGATCCACCCCAAGTCAGCCGTACAGGAAGTGAATAACATCATTACCCATGGATAAAATATTGAGACAGACTCATGGGTTGAAATTGTAATATAAGTTCCAAAAATTAGAAAACCAAAGGAGTTAAGAATACCACAACCCAATGAACCAAGTATCTAGTTTATAAAAAAATAAAGAAAAAAAATCGATATATATTTTGAATTTCAGACAAAAATATATATAGCAGAAAATGACTTAATTTGTTTGATTTGTTAAATACAGGAACTGAAGACGCCAAAATATGGAGGCTTATTCTGAATTTTATTCAATGGGAGAATTTAAGACAATCACTTGCAAACATTTCCAGTTTAAGCAATTTCATAAAGTTCCATCAAAGGGGAAAATGTCACATTTTCATCTAATTTGACAGATGTTTTACGACTGATAAGCCGTTTGAAACATTCTCTTCTCATCCTTCTAGAAATAAAATTGTACAGTTGATCCAATTGTACAGTTGATCCTGTCAAATGCGAATGTAACTAGGACCAGCCTAAAGTATCTTAGGCAGAGGCCTAATAGCAGATTCACCCAAAGCATGAACTCGCAAATTGTCACCACCTACCATTTGTTACAGACACTGACCAACGAATGCCGAACACCAGCCACCAACCACTCAAAGCCAGCCCACAAAACAAGTTGGAGACTATAAAAATATGCTTTGACATAAAAAGTTGAATCGAAATATATACATTCATATTGAGAGTTGTTCAGATTAGAGAGGTGGTCAGATACAGTACAGTATACAGATTTATATTGAACTAAACATGTAATTTAATCCCATGGTCTACTCTAGACCTACAATTATAGATACCAACCAGAAACGAAGAAATATCAATATTGATCCTTCACAGAAAATCTAAGTTAACAACACCTAACCCTCTGGCCATTAAATAATTTCAATGGAAAGAAAGAACAAACTTAATTGCCGATTAAGTGGAATCCGTTCCTATATTTCATTTGCCACAATTTCCTGACTATTTACCAAAGAAGTAGATCAAAGTCAGAAAGTAGGCTTATCTTTTTCTGGAAAATTGAACAAAAACTGAATTTATTTGATTGAGCATTTTGAAAGAGAATGTTGATGATATTACATGGCTGATAGAAAATCAGCTTATTATTTACCTTGAACCATTAATCCCTAATCCACGCCTTCTTCTATTACCCTAATCAGACTTTTATGACAATTTACCAACATGCCATTATGCAAGGTATCTGTTAATTATTTATTTCCTTTGATTAGGGAAAATCTGGTTTCTTATTCAACAGGAAAGGTACATTTATCTTGATCACATGACCTAGATTAACCAATTATATTGAGTTTAAGATGTAGACCTACATTCTAGAATATGAAAAATAGATGTCAGACAGTTAGCGAAACTCTTCTCTGAATAATCAAAGTTTTATTGCTGATAAGCTCTTTTTGGAGTTTGAAAACCCGGGTTTGAAATGTAGAATAAAGAGATTAGGGAATACCAAACTGCATAAAGACCGATTTTCTGATGACATATTCTCTCTAACTCAAAGACAAGTCTTACAAAAGGAAAAGCAAAAAGTGACATTTTTAATGTGTCACTTTTTCAAAGTGTGATGAAAAACAATATCTTCTTTCCACTTTTCATCACAATATGATATGGCGTTTTTCCTAGTGACCTTACTAATTTCTAACTATACTAATCTCACAACATCATTTTAGCCAATATTGATTAATTATTACAGAGATGACCATTTAATTAAATTGTAGACAATGATTCATCAATGATCTTAGTAATATCACGCCAATTGTGGTTGCAACAATTCATGAATGGTAATAATAGAATAGGCCTAAGTGAAATAATGAAGTATAGACGAGAGAGCACATGACATTTTTGGAAGAATCTTATAAAGAATGAATTTAATTAGACAACTCCGATGACACGTTGTCTTATAAATAACCAACAAGAGAAAGAGCGGGTTAATCTAGCTGAACGAAACAAATTTCATTAAACAAGGCATTAACACGCAAAATGTCACCACCTGCCATTTGTTACAGATGCAGACCACCAAACACCAACTGCCAAACAACAAATCTGATATATATTTTCCAGGTGACCTCCTTTATAAGGAATCAGGTTTAAAACCAAAAGTTTAGAGTCTAGTGTCTTAAACTGAACTTTGTTCTTTGTTCAACTTTACACGTCTAGTTTTATTTCTCAATTCTCATTTAAAAAGTTTAATTTTCACTGTCACTTTCAAGTATTAAGCAAACATTTGAATTTGAATATATAATAAGGTCTCATATTCATTTCCCCCCCCCCCAGAAAAATGGTAAGACTAATCATGGTCTTATCGTTAGGGTAAATATGATAACGGACACATTAGTAAAGATAAGATCTGATGTAAAACAAACGATTATTAAACTATGAAAGGTGTCCAATAAGTTGGATAATGTGTTGTCTCAATAATCCAATCATACATCACCTGCCAGGGTCAAGATCTGTGATATCATCAGAATGTATACAAACTTTTAAAAATGGACTTAGTTCGGGTCAAATTATGAATTCTTGCACTTTAATCTTTGAAACACTTTGACATGCTCTAAACAACATTGAGCATAGAACTGCGATATGTATATTATAAAGAATGTTATTGTTTATGTACAGTGATCTCCCCAGCATTTAAACAAGTGGGTGCAGCACCCAAATGAAATTTTAAAAACAGGCTTGCACCCACCTGAAATTCTATTTGCATTCACTTGAAAATAACAAAAAATCATGAAAAATGAGCATAGGTGCCAAACAAATACCTAAATATGAAGGAGCTAATATGAAATATGAAATATAAGCTCCAGTCAAAATCAGATATTGAAAGTAGCTTTATGTTACAAAATAAAGACTTCTGATATGTGAAGCAGGGACCAGGTTCGAGAGTTTGACAACTTATTACCAAAAAATCACATTCAAATGACTACATGAACATATTTTACCACATATACACATCAGGGCTGTCGCTAGGCTTTTAGACCACCACACCCCTATTGACTATCATGATTGTTTTCATAGTCTAGAATTGACTGAATACATAATAATAGCAAGTGAAAATGTTAAAACATGACATACACTGTATATGATTTATCAAGATTCAACAGTAATGCTGAAGATGTTTCCACCCCAACCTAAATATTTCCTGGTGAGAGCCCTGCATATATATTACCAGGTATACATAAACATGAATGTGGATTTGCTGAAGTGAGGATTTCCTATGCTAAAAATGAGAGAGTTTTCAAGAGTGGGTGGGATTATACAAAATGTAAAATATACAAATTTTAAGGGATACGTATCTAGACAATATTGGAAATTATGGGCTTTCAGAGGACCATGGTTAGGAAATGGTGATAGAAAATCCATGAGGTCGTTTATTTTTGTTCCTAACTGAACTATACATCTTTCAGTTTGGGTGCATAAATAAACAGTATGTGTCTTAGATTATAAGTGCACCAGTGGCTTAGCTATTCACATTACTACCCATTCTCATATCTGACTTAGAAACTTGTTTGACAGACTAGGCTAGATCTAGTCGCATACTGTTTCTACTTTACTCTCACCCTGGCTTTTACAGTTGGGGACATAAATAAATGACAGGTGGATTTGCTGAAGTGAGGATTTCCGATGTTAAAAATAAGAGAATTTACAAGAGGCCATAAATCAGTGGATGAGATTATACAAAATGTAAGATATACAAATTTTAAGGGATATGTATCTAGACAATATTTGAAATTATGGGCTTTCAGACCACCATAATTAGGAAATGGTGATCGAAAATCGACCTGTCATTTATTTTTGTCCCCAACTGTACTGTCCATCAGGACATAAACACAATGTTCTGAATTTGATGCTTGGAGACATGATTGGTACAGACGTGAGAAGCACATAAAAGTATGCGAGATAACATTACATAGCAGATACAGATCCACATTTATTCAATGACTGGGAGGATTTCTTGATTTTTCAAAAAATTACAAAATTTGAGGGGATGGTGAAATTGAAATGCTTCACTTGTGAGCATTGAGTCAAGATTAATGGATACTAACCTTTAAAGTTAAGCTCTACTGGCGGATCTATGTTCAGCACTTGTTCAGGTTTCGACATTGTAACAGTTTGCTCTAGAAAATGTGTCAAAGGTGGAAATATTTAAAAAATAAGTGAAAATGGCGAATTTTCAGATAGCCTCGTTATGAACCAAGCCACGTGATCAGTTAGTCTAAATATCCAACTTATTCAGAATTAAATAAACTGAAACAGTTTTACCTTTTGATTATTTGGTATTTTGTCAACACACCAATTTTATATTTGCATTAAAATATATATTCGAGGCAAATTTAAATTAAGTGGTTGGAAAACTTGTAAGTTTTGGTGGAATATTGTATACATTTTCTAATCCACGTGCAGTTTGAAATATGGATTATCCCGTTGTTTTAAAAACATGAACACATAAAATTCTTCATAATTTCACATATTTGTATCATTTTTAGTCTTCAAAATGGCAACTAGAAGTTTGACGGAGGTTTACATACTGATGAGAAATAACGCTCTTCAAAATAGACACATATTTTTGGACCAGGTGAGCTGCAAATGAGACTTTTTGTCCATGATATTTTTCCGGAAGTGATAAAATTGTACACTTGTCAATTTTTAGTTGTCATTCTGCTCTGTCAGATGTTTGTAACTTACTTAGGTCCAAAGCCTTCTCTATATCCCGGCTTTGAGTGATTGTAACACACGCACAGTTGTCATGGCACAGTTTTATGAAACATACCTTTATGAACACATTTGCAGAATATCAGCTTATGTCCCCATTCTGATCGATTGTTAGAGTCAATACGTCCAAATCCAAACAGGGGGGTAAACACGAACGGGTTCCAAATAATGGCAAGCAGATCATTGAATTGAATAATAGTACCTCTACTACCTCTACATAATATTTATAGCCTGAAAGATACAATATAATGATGTATACCAACAATCTTACAATAAAATAATCAATTATGATGATTTAGGTGTTCGGAATTACCCCCATGCTAGTGTTTGGAATTACCCCCACAAACTCTGTGAGTTTAAATAAATAGATGTCAGTAATAAATGATTTAAATTTGGGTTTCTTGATATGCAGGGGTGACAGGATCCAGTATCATAAGTTAAGGGTATCATATAATGATATACCATCAATCTAATAATTAAAACAATTAAGTTTAGGTTAAGTGTTTGGAATTACCCCCATGCAAGTGTTCGGATTTACCCCCCAAAAAAACTCCTGTTCGGAATTACCCCCCTAAAATACCTTGTAGTAAAAATGGAATAACCCAGATATTTTTTACAATTTTTCGTAATTTTTTCTGCAAATGCATTCTACAGTGGATAATACACATAATATATATAGAATCATAGCATAAATGTGCAGTACAGCCAAGCTAACTACATTTTTTGATGGGGGTGTTTGGAAATAGACGTACTGACTCTATATATATTTTAATTTATCGAAGTGGAATGTCATCTCTAAATGGCCTCCATTTTTCTGCTGAGTGAGCTTTATAAATGGCGGATCTGTTGAGTCTGAGGTTTCTTTCCCAAAAGAAATTTTGAAATATCTTGATCCAGCCAAGCAACGCTTCAACTGAAATATAATTATATTCTTATAAATATTTATAAGAATTATTAAATAGGGGTTCTAGGTACGTGTGACACTTTTTCTAGATTATATACGAAATCAATGGAGTAACATCTAGCTGTAAGCTAGAGACTCGAGTTAGCTGTAACGTCAATCAGCCACCTTTGAATTCCATATCTGAATTCAATAAATTGTTATTGAGAAGTCGAGCATTATGATTTGTGGCTGACAATCGTATCATATTTCAGTAGGCACTTTGATCAGGGAAAAGCGTGTATAATAATGATGATGAAATGACATGTTTGTCACACAAAAATCTAAATCCACCTCAATTAGCTTAATTATGTAGGGGTCCTGTGTCAAACTATGACGTGTGTAGTTACTTCCTCATGGAGCTATTATGACCATTGGGCTATTTCAACACATCATGAGCCAATGTAGTCTAGTCCCAAAAACAAACATGATTGAAATTATAATATTTATTTCAACAGGTACGTAGCCAGGGGGGTTCGATGGGTTCGAGCGAAGCAAACCCCCCCTGGTCAAAAAATCTTTCAAATAATCATGCAGTTTTACACCATTCTGAGCACTTTTTAAGTAATTTTGGCCATTTTTCAAACAAAATTGTCACAAGTGGAATTTTTCAAAAGGTGAACCCCCTTGGCCTGTTCAATCACATTTTTTTGAAAATATAAAAAATAAATCAAAATCTCCAATAAGGGTGACCAACTTTGAATACATGTATCTGGTAGAAAATATAATAACTGTCAGTGATCTCCACAGGATTTTTTCTTAAATGGGTGCTAAATTATCATTTTCACATTTCAGTTCAAAATTGGTCAAAATATGCCACACAAAATATTTCATAACACTGACTCATAATTTTTTCTTTAGTTGGCGACTTGGTGAACCACATTTATTATGTCACCACTTCTGATTGTTATAGTTTCATATTGTTATTTCATATTGTTATCGTTTACATCTTTTTGTGGATAGTGTTTCGCAGTTGGTGTTCGGCATTCTGCATTTCTCATTCATTATTTAGAGACTTTATACCTAAATTGAAAATACAAGCACAACATTGAAATATTGTTTTCAACTTTTTTTTACAATAGGGAGTATATTTCAAGATGGCTGCTAGGGTAAAAGTTTGCAAAGGACGATTCTCGGTTTGGAGAACAGTCTCCTGGGCTAATAATTTTTTTCATGAAAAATATAGAAATATTACCCAAATTAAACTATGAATATTCAAAAGAGGACATTTAAATCTACAAGATGTAAAAATAACAAATTGGTCTGAAGCAGGGATAACGATCAATTAGACCGATTCAATAAAATACAAGTCTCGATTTGGGGAAAAAAGTTCATAAGTGTACTGCGCTAATATTTTTTTGCGAAAAATCTAGAAATATTACCCAAATTAAATTATGACCATTCAAAAGAAGACCTTCAACTCTATATTATGTAAAAAAATCAAATTTGTCCGAAGCAGGGATAATGCTCATTTATATTGATGAACTTCGTTCTCCAAACCGAGAATCGTCCTTTGTTACCTTCCCAGGGTTCTCATCTGAAAACTTTTAGACCCGTTTTTTTCGTGTCATCATGACAAATCCTCAATCGGGTGACTTTAAACTTATACAAAGTTTGACCTTTGACATCTCAAACTTTGAGACATTGAGATCAGAGATTGGAAATACTGAAGATTATTAATTTAATCACAATGACCATTTCAAAAAAGGTTTGTGCCTTTCTATTCTTTGTTTGTATCCAGTTCTTATGGCAATGTTATTAAAACCCTGTGCCCATGCGATCACCTGAGACCCTTCGACTAATAGCCTTGCCCAAGTCGGTATTTTTTTACTTATCTGATCTTGAATTATTACCGCCTTGTACAATCCAATACATCTCCGCTGTTATTATGCTGAAATATTCAACGGTTTCGAGATTTCCATAATACCTACGCTATCAGGGGTATCGCGAAACCTTATTGATTGACAGATATCGCGTGGACACGACGTGTGACTTCAGGCTGAATGACCAATCAAAACGTTATCAGGCTGCATAAACAAAACAAACTTCCCATCTACAACTTGAAATTCCATGATCTGATCGAGTGTTTCGTTATAGTTACATTAATACAATATATTATGTTATTAAATGTACATTGGAAGGTAAGAGTCATTAATATAAATTAAATCATGCGATTCAATGTTGATTTAAAACTGATTTCGCGATGAAAATGCACGAAGACCTAGTCCAATGTAGCGGGTCATGTTGTCGTCGATCGGTGATTGAATCTCAGCCTACATGTTCAGCGATCGTTTCAACGTTTCAATTGTTGAAATGTGAGAAGATTGCCCCGATGCCCCGGCATCCACTAAACTCTCATTGATATTTATCTGATAAATATTTGTATTTTCATGATGAATTCGTGCTCATATTCGTGCAAGATTTGTTAGTGAAAAGTCCCGGTGAAAAGTGTACTTGTTTTTGACATTGCATAATAATGAGCTAACGCTACAGGGCCGTCGTTGATTGGTCAAATTTTACCGACACCAACAAACTGTCGGTAAAGCACGTGGCTTTCTCTTTGGTACAAGGCGGTCATAATAGAAATCAAGATAAGTAAAAGAGACCGACTTGGGCAAGGCTATTCGACTAACTGGGTGTCAAGAAATTTTTGAGATGAAATTTTAGAAAAACTCTGTCTACACACTGCATCCTATCAGGCAAAAAATTGTCTACACATATACCAGGGGTTGCATATATTGGCTTAGCAATGGTACCACAAGCGTTCTTCTTCAAGGGTTTTTCTATCGTTCATCTCAAACATTTTGACAGTTGTTGTAGCAATATAAAATGCATGAATATATTCAATCCGAAGTCTAAAAGCCTAGTGAGAACCCTGCTTAACAATATTTGTACTTTATGATAAGATTTCACTTTTTTGCTCATATTTTAAAATGTTTGGTGTTTATTTTGTGAATTAATGTTTACTCAAATTAATTTGATATGCCAAAAGCCATTCAGATTCATCAGAGTCTTATCTAAAGCATATTTTAATGGATAGAAGACACTGTGGATCTACAAAAACTACGAAAGAGTATATATGGTTGGTCAAAGAATCTGGATGACAACAAATTCCCTAGTTCTTCAGCGGTTTCACTAGTATTTTTCACAACAGGCTAAATAAATGAAAACAACAGGCAAAATTAATGGAAATCATAAATTTAACAGGAAAAAGTCCCTAAACGCAACAGGCGATTTTGTGAAAACAACCAGTGAAAAGCAAACGCCTGTTGCCTGCTGCTAATGAAACCCCTGGTTCTGAAATAATATGTCATTGTTTCTTTTGGATTATCATGCTCAATGTATTATCCCAGATCTTATTCTTTATCTTTGTTTCAAACAAATAAATGAGAACACATTCCATAAGTTATTTCACTTGAATGATTTATCACCAACTCACTTTACTGGGCAGCGAATATACATACCTGTTGAGACTATTTAAAGATTGAAAACTACAATAAACCAATAGCTAGCTCCAATAAACCACCATATTTATAACAATATTAAATCCATTTTCAGGGAAATGATGACAGAGCGTCGCTTATTACAAGCTCGGGTGACCTTGAAATGGGATTTTCAAAAAGCAATAGACTACCTCCAGAATGGTAAGTGAAGCAAGAGAGTGCCGTTTATTTTAAAAATGAATTGATAAGTAAGCATTTTAAATAGCATATATTAAAGCTTATATTAGTTCACTTATAAAGCGATCTCCACAGGATTTTTTTCCAAGTGGGGGCACAATTCAGACAAAATATGCCCATTTTTCATGATTTTTCTCGTATTCAAGTGGGTGCAAATGGATTTTCAGGTAAGTGCAACGCGAGGCTATTATCAAAATCTCAGGTGGGTGCTGCACCCACTTGCTTTAATGCTGGAGAGATCACTGTTATAGCCTATTCATGTTTGTTGGAAAGATGTATAATGGTAAATGGATTTGATTTCAAGCCCAAAAATTCTGTAGAATTTCCGTATTCTCTCTAATGCGCGCACAGTTTCAATGAGCCTACGTGCGACTTTTATGTTGAATATTATAGCAAGAAAACACGAAGTTTAATGCATTAGTTTCAATTATTTATATAACAAGATATTGAAGATGATTATATGGATTCAGATCTAGCAAAAAGTAGTAGTAGTACTAATGACAATGATTGTTTCAGTTTTATAGAATAGAAGAGTTTTCCCCATGGGAAAATGATATGGGAAACATTGTTTTCCACTTTATCTAAAAGGAATTACTTATTCCTTTAAAGGGGTTAACTATGTGTCAAAATGCAACACCATGCGTGTGATAATCCCACTTGGGGGTCATAGACACTAGAACCTATACATATGTTACATTGACTTTAATTAATAAAAATTGTTTATTCCAATGCAGGATAGATGGAGTAGAGGAAATACAGTTTGAGATTACTAGGATTAAGCTGAAAAGTAAGTCATTATAAGCTGAGAAGTAAGTAATCAAGCTGAAAAGTAAGCTATTAAGCTGAAAAGTAAGTTAGTAAGCTGAAAGTAAGTCACTTATGTGTCTGATAATTATAGAGCTAACAAAAACTAAAAACTGAAAAAGCAAGCCCAATGTCCCATTTAAGAATGCCTTCTAACTATTGAAAATGGATTCTAATAATACTATCACACAAGAATCTAACTTATTGAGACTCAATCAACTTGAGTTCTTCTGTGATATGAGGGAGTTTAAGCTTGCACTGTTTTTCACAACCTAAACGCAAATGTAAGTTATTTAAGTGATGCATTTGTATGGGCGATTGGATTGTATATGGGCGATTGGTCATATGTACAGGTTGGTGTTTCGATTTTATATGCAAGCTTAAACTCTCTATTGAGGATTTCTGCAAGGGTGTATTGACATGAGCCATTGAATATACACAATTGACTTAAAAGCTGCATATCATCATGTCCTCATGCATGGAGATAGACACAAAATCCTCATGTTCTCAGAAGAACTGAAGTTGATTAAGTCTCAACAAAAAGATTCATGTGGGAGAGTATTGGATGATTCCGTTTTCAATACTAAGAATAGGGGTTCTTAAACATGACTTAAAGTTAAAACTCAGGCCTTTTTCAAACTTCGGTTAGCACCAAATTCTTAAACATTAGCCCAGTAATTAAGAATAAAATATTAGTGCAGCAGCTGAAAAACAGTAGCTACAATTTGCAAACATGAGCACAAATCTAAGCTTGTATTCACGAACTTTCGGCTATCGCTGACCTAAGTAATGGGTTAATTTGTAGCAATTAATAATGACCTTCAATCTGTTTGCTAATTTGATCATTTCAGTGGCATAAAAAATCATGGGATCACTGCTCGTCAACTATCAGTTTGTTCGTCAAATAAACTTCAAAATGACGGGTCAATTTCTGAAAATAGGTTAATCCGGTAGCCGACAGCAGATTCGCGAATGCAAGCTAACATATTAACTCAGCTAATTCTATAAATTGAAATTATTATAGTGCGTGACCTGGCGAGCTTACATGACAAACATCTTAATAGACCAACCCTTGATGACAGTATAGATGAGGAGCATGCAATAGAAATACAGACACAAGAAACCACACAGGTAACGTAATTACACTACATGTACATGTACTTGCATGGTTTATAGGGGTTGTTTGAATTTTCTTTTTGTTCAGTTGTAATATTACATACATTTAATACAATATACTATTCAGCTTGATATCCTTCTGGATACATAAAGCATTTAATTACACTATTTTGTTATAAAATAATGGCTTGTTCACTTGTTTACACTTAAAATTTCCCTGAAAATAAATGACCTATCTAAGAATTTTGCAAAATGCAAGTCAAAAAATACATTTCGGCAGTAAAAATTTGCAAAATAGATTTTAATAAAAAAAACTTCATTATTTTGTATTTTTCAACCCCTTTATCCAATACACTGTTGCTCATATATTTGGCATATTTTATAGGACCTGCTACTAAGACTATGTGTTTAAACATATTGAAGTTGCAAAGCTGCAAGAATAACATTTTACTCATTTGTGAACATTTTTATATATCTGTGAACATTTTTATATATTTGTGAACATTTTTATGTCACCACCACAAGGGATAACATATTGTTATAGTCTCCAACTTTTTTTGTGGATGGTGTTTTGGGGTTGATGTCTGTAACAAATGGCAGGTGGTGACATTTTGCATGTTAATGTTTTGCTATACTGTATATTTGTTAACATATGTATATATTTTTTAATATGTATCCATTTGTAAAGATTTGTATATATGTGTTCAGATTTTTATTTCAGTTATGATTTTACATCTGAAGTGTACAGCTGACCATAGATGTCACTTGTTCTTAAAACTATCTTAAAGCTAGAAAATTGAATACCCTGTTCATTTTTTTCAATGAGGCTTTATTCTATAGAGTTTTGTATAAAGAATCTTTGACATCCTTTCTCGATTGTAATGTCAATTATAAGTGATGTGACCCCCCACCTCCCCCCTACCTGAATAAGACCAAGGCTCTGATTCATCTAGGAAAATACAGCAATTACTTTCAAGTCCACGTATCTCATGCTAACATACTTTTACAGTCTCCAACATTTTATTGAATGGTATTTAGTGGTTGGCATTTGGTGTCTGTAACAAATGGTAGGTAGTTACATTTTTCATGTTGATGCCTTGTGTTCATATAAGTTCTATTTATGATCAGAACTCACTTGAGTTTGGGTGTCTCGTGTCATATTTGCTCTACAGCAACCTTATGGCGACCATAGTTCCCTGAAATTGAGAAATTCCTGAGGTAACCATATAAAATCTATGGTCGCCTTACAGTTGCCATATAGTCTCCAACTGTTTTGTGGACAGTGTTTGGTCATTGGTGTTCGGTGGTCAGTGTCTGTAACAAATGGCAGGTGGTGACATTTTACATGTTAATGCTTTGATTAGAGACCATGGAAATCATAACATGGAGTAACAACTTTCATTTCTCTGGTCTTTAAATAGAAACAAGCCTTGGCCACGCTGCAGGGTTAGACTGCAGGGCACACAGTTGCCATATTGTCAATGTGTGGTTAGAGTATGTTTACCCTGCAGCCACCTAGCATCTGCCTTGGTGTTTGTCAAAAACCTGTAGCTGCTGTTCAAAGGCAGTTTATGGCAACCCTAGGATTTTAGCCTAAGATTCCAAGCCAAGAAACTCAGTCATGTTAATCCAATATGCTTACATAAGAGACAAAAAAATTGAATAAAGGATCTAGTGCACCCTCCATTATGATCTCCCAATGAACAAAAGTAAGTTCATCTGATTTTTCAAAATAAATAAACTGCTTTTATTATTATTACATAGTATTTTGTTGACCTATATTCAGCACTGTATTGATGAATGGGCCACTTATTAGGACCAATATTCAATCATAAAGTGGACAGGGGTAGAGATGCCCAACCAGGAAGTCTTTTTGTGTCTGTCAAAATCCATTTGCATCCTACACATCCCTACATCTTATCCAAACATGTTATTAATTAATGAAACATAACAGTATAATCTTTGGATTTACAAAGTTGTATGGGATTTCATAAGTGTAAAAGTTGCTTTTGAAGCATTTTTCTATAGCCATTTTGTAGGGAAAAAAGTGATGAAAGAAATGTATAAACTTTTAATTTGAAGTATGAATGAATTGCAAACTTTATATTTGCACATCTGATCTGATATACCATTTGTGTCATATTGTGAAATTATTTAATTTGCAATCGATTCAGGTCATAGTGTATTTATTTTTGTGAAAATCAATAGAAACCAATGGCCTTCATTGAAATCTGATGATATCCACATGTTAAGTCAATGGAGCACATCCAATGTCAAGCCAATACACCCTTGCTGAACTTAATGACCTCAACCTCAGCCCATGTGGGTCCAAACGCTTAAATATTTTCCACAGTATTATGTGACATTGTATTCTTTATGTTACACCTAAAAATGATTCATTTTGTTCATGGGGAAATCATAATGGAAAGTGCACTAGACCTTTTTATGATATTAATTTCAGCTTTGTGTTTTTTTAATTGCTGTCTACCGTCATATAACATGATTGTGACTGTTCATCTGGATTCGTTTTCATATTTCATAAGAGAGAGTCATAATGAAGAACTAATTTTAAACATTTTTCTTAGAACCAAGCAACACCACATAGCGTGTGCCAAATCATAAAGTATAAAATTAAGCGAAAAATGGAATTTCACACCTGAGGTGTCGTAACCAAAACCATATATTAAAAAATGATATAACATCAAAGCATTGAAGTTACAGAGTTCGTTAATTAAGGGTGAGATGAGTAATGGGTTGAGTTGACTTGGAGTTAGGTTGACAAGTAAAAACCCATTCATGGTTCAAGTGTATAAGTATTTCACTTCTTTGATTTGAGGAATGAATGACGCCCTTTTAATGAAGGATGGTAAATACCCTTCCAAATGGTTTTTGAGCTTGCTCATATTATTTCTTGTCATATTTCAGATGTTAATTGTATTATATCAGAAAAAAGTTATAAAGGAGGAGGGAAGTTAGTGCAACAGATTTTGGACAGTCATATGTTTGATTTTGGCCATTTCCTGGGGATTTAAACAGGTGCATATGTTAGGCGAATGCATTACCTCCAGGAAAATCACTTCTAGAGATGATAAAATAATTTCGACTTTGAGACAGGGTAGATGCAAACAACCCACCCACATGTTTTTTCTAACACATTTTCCTGATTTTCAACCCCTTCCATCCCTGCTTTTTTAATTTTTCTTGCATCAATATCATTTTGACACACAGATAATCCCTTAAAAGGAATAAATGATTCCTTTTAGATAAAGCATCCTCCGATCACAGGGCTTCAAAATCCAGAATATCTTCTTTCTTTTTACCCCCTGCTATAACCAAGTTGGACGCGCCCGATTAAACTAAATCACGTGATCTTATTATGCGCCGATGACGTATACATGATTTCTGTCGCAGTGTTGCGACAGCCAATCAAATTGCGAGTTCTTAATCGGGAAAATGCTAACTGCTTATAGCAGGGGGAAGAAGGAGGTACGGATTCTGGACACCTGCTTAGGAGGATGAGATAAAGTGGAAAACAATATTTCCCATGTTATTTTCCCTAAAATGCAACATATAGATGCAAAAAAAATTGAAAAAGCAGGGGTGGAAGGGGTCGAAAATTAGGAACACATTTCAGAAAAAACATGTGGGTGGGTTTTTTGCATCTACCCTGTCTCAAAGTCGAAATTATTTTATCATCTCTAGAAGTGATTTTCCTGGAGGTAATGCATTGGCCTAACATATGCAATTGTTTAAATCCTCAGAAAATGGCCAAAATCCAAAATATGACTGTCCAAAATCTGTTGCGCTAATTTCCCTCCTCCTTTACATGTATTTTTTTGATTTTGCCAAAATGTGAACATCCACAATTATTGTTTGGGAGAAAAGAGGCTTTGTTATCAAGCTTTGAAATCTCATCGGAGTCTTGTTTTCAACGAGACTTTAAGATGGACTTACCAGTACATTTTGTTTCTACTTGATGATATCATTAATATACTTTTATACTGGAATAACTTCGATTTTCACAGTTTTTTCTATATTTTATTCAATTTTTTATGATTCCAAATTTTCAGAAAGAGATTGTGTCAAGAGAGGATTTTTCTAAGAGTCGTGTGGTGGCCCATGTAAGATCTCTTCATGTGAAACTTTGTTTTGGATCTGAAACACTTTATTCATAAAGTCCAAACAATGTGACTTTTAAAAATGACAAAATAATCACTATAATCAAATTATATCACTATACTTGTAACCATGGCAACAGCTTTATGAAAAAAAGTAAAATGTGTTAAAATTAAGGGATATACAGCGTGTCCAATAAATAAGGTGAAAGATATTGTAACTTTCTTAATATTGCACCCATCTTGATGAAATTTTCAGAGTTTGTAGCCCAAACCATTTTACCTTTATTCTGTGAATTTATAGCGTCTTCTATTTGATTGGACAGAGTTGTGGTTGCTATAGCAGCCGAAACAACAAAAAGGCAGGGCAAGTTTGTTTACGTCACAACTTTCCAAAACATATTTATTCTTTCTGATAGCTTTATTCATACTCCCAGGTCTATTACTACCACAATTATAAGATAAAAGCAGTCCTAAAGTCCCATTGTTATGAAAATAAGCTATTCAACATAATGTTCATCTCTAGCTATACACTTCTTATGCCTATTCACCCATTCTCTAAACACACTTTCAAACCCATTCTTCCCCATTACCTGAAGTCTTGCTAAGACACGTGATCTGAGTTCACACACAGCTATGCTCACCAGTAAAACTATTAGGGCACTGGGGCTACCCCTACTTGCACTCTCCATATATCCCAGATCTGGCACCCGATGACTTTTACTTATATGCAGAACTCAAGCTTGACTTGAGAGGAAATAAATTTGGAAGCACTGATTAAGAGTGGGTGAAGAGCCATAAGAACTGTATAGCTAGAGATGGACATTATGTTGAATAGCTTATTTTCATAACAATGGGACTTTAGGACTGTTTTAATATTGTATCTGTGGTAGTAATAGACCTGGGAGTATGAATAAAGCTAGCAGAAAGAATAAATATATTTTGAGAAGTTGTGACAAAAACAAACTTGCCCCGCCGTTTTGTTGTTTCCGTTGCTATAGCAACCACAACTCTGGCCAATCAAACAGAAGACGCTTTAAATTCACAGAATAAAGGTAAAAGGCTTGGGCTACAAACTCTGAAAATTTCATCAAGATTGGTGCAATATTAAGAAAGTTACAATATCTTTCACCTTATTTATTGGACACCCTGTATGGTCTCATGTGGGAGTAATTAATATTGTAATACGATGCAAATGGTATGATTTTAGGCTGAATTTTTGTAATGGTTGCCATGGCAACCACACACCTTTAATAAGGAAAGATGTCATGTCATACAATACAAAAAAATACAAAACAACATTACCTTACCTTGATGTATGTCACAAATCATATTCTTTCCTTTAAAGCAACATAAAAAATCAACTATGAAAAATGCAGATTTTACAGCTTTTGAAAACATTTTAGGTTTGATTTTTAGTGAAATTTTTTTAATAAAATTGATTGCTATGGCAATGGAAATAATTGAAGTGAAAATTTTGCTGAAATTCAAAGAGATATTATATATACTAAATTATAGTAGAGGTTTTGTGAGATTTCAGAAAATACCATGAAGACGGTTTCACCTGGGTTGTAGAAAAATCTCCTCTTAACTGAAACAATATTAGACAGTCTTTAAAAGTTTTTATTGTTATTATCTATTTACATCGCAATACAGAAAATAAGTGATTTTGTTGTAGCCATTGTCAATGTTACAAAATTATAAATATACTCATTCATTCTCTTTCAAAAAAGAAAACAAACAACAGATTTACTCTTTTACTCAAATTTTATATGCTGATGCCTAGGGATAAAGGAGCTCTGCTCAATAAGAAATTTTCAAGATGGTAGCTGAATTTCAAAAAGGCTGCCATTTTTGTAAAAAAACGTAATAATTGATAACCCAAATACCAGTGGATGGATTTTCTTCAGATTTTAAATCCTGATACCTATAAGGGACAAAGAAGCTCTGTTCAAGAAATTTTCAAGATGGTGTCTATTTATCAAAATATGCTTTTTCTGTGGGTTTTGCTACTCCGTGGAGTTGCTGTTTTCTATTTTTATGGTCTAGTGTATGTGTCCACTCTGATCCAGCATTATACACAATAATTACTCTGGATGTTAAAAAGGTGACTTATATTCCCAACTTGTTTGGAGTTGCTGTTTTCTAGTTTCCTTATGGTCTAGTACATGAGTCCAGCATCATACACAAAAATTACTCTAAATGTTAAAAAGGTGACTAATATTACCCAACACGCTTGGAGATGATTTTGATCACTGGCTACAGCTTGGGTGATCATGTCATTAGAGCCAAGTTTGATGACCTCGTATGTCATGTCTACACTTACTTTTGTGTAAAATTGTTCTAGTTGAGCTATCAAACTGTCCCGCTGCTTTAGTAAGCCCATTTCTAGAGAAGCAACCATGACGTCGCTTGGGGCAGTAATGTTGAATTTAAATTTTTCTTTGTAAGTGGAAATAAAACTATCCCAATGACTATATTCTTTATAGATGTAGCCAACAGGATTGAAATTTTCTTCAATAATACCCTTCAAAACATTATTTTTATTGTTGTTATTGTTATCTTTATAAATCTTGTCAGTATAGGAACTATTGTAGTTCAGCATACACACAAGGATCACTTGGACAATGACATTGTCTACGATTGAACACCTAGAGCCCAGTTTTGTGTGATGGGTCGGGCATTCACTTGCAACACATTGATGTTGGTTTTCATCGCATTGAAATTGAAGATTATCCAGTCCAAAAAGCCCATCTGCCTCTATTTTTATTCCGTATGTATCAGATGGTGCCATTTCTACCACTATTGCAAGACTAAAAAGATTGATAGTTTTTGGTTCAGTATTACGTGCAGGAGCAGTCATGCACTTTACATAGTCCCTGCGCACTGCACTTAGATTAAAGAAACAATGTAGGCAATAAATGTTGTAGAATGGATTGGGAAAAAATTTATAAGTTATAGGATTTTGACCAGCTGTGGCACACTTTTCTGATATTCTTGAATCCTTGCACTGAGAGTCACAATTGTACTGCATTTTCATACAATGTCGGGCATTTACTGGGGCAGTTATGTCAATGGTACAAGCAGAGTTATTGACTAGATCAAGTAAAAGATCAATGCCAGCATGCAGGAACTTTTCCGGGCTGATTTCATCGGATTCGCAACCAATTGAGACATTCCATTGCACAAATGCAGTAACTCCATGACATATTGCACAGTACTTGTTTCTATAATTTTCCCCGGAGAAGAAATCGATGACTGGTATGAGATTGAGAATTCCATCACGTGCCTGGCATTCTTTAATCAGTTTGGAATTGTTTTGGTTTGAAGGGCATTTGACAATCATATAGACCATTATGGTAGATTCGGTATCTTCGCTGTCAGAAACTTCTGCACATTCGTAGAATTCCTTATTACTTTTTCTTAGATCGTTAAACCCATCTCGATCACATATTGTGGTGTAGTCAAGACAACAGTCTCCATATTTGGAGCACTCGGAGTCACATTGACAGAAAAGTTCTTGCTTTAATTCCCCACATCTGCCGTCACATGATTTCTTAAGACGTTCTTCGGGGTCATCTAGTGAACAGATTTGAATGTTATTCTCATCAGCTTGACACTCATCTCTCAACACCAAACCAGGACCAGTTGTTGCAAAATCAGAACCAGTTGTTGCAAAATCAGGACCAGTTGTTGCAAAATCAGGACCAGTTGTTGCAAAACCAGGACCAGTCGTTGTCATGTGATCAAGTTGTGTTTTGTTCGATGCAGGATCATTGATTTGAAAAACATCAGAGAAAATTGGTTGACTCACCAGAAATTCAGTTGACTCATGAGTTGCATTTATCAGTTCTGGAGGAACTTTTTGATGCTGAGTTTCAACATCTTGACCAGTGTGGGTCATATCATCAGCTCTGCTGTAGTTTGTAGTATCATTGACACTCAGCTCTGAAGTTGTTATCATCATGGTCGCTAAACTCACATAGAGAATCATCCAGACATTATTGTATCTCATTTTCAAACTATACTGTACTACTACTACTACAAGTAGAGTTGCTAACCAGAACTAATAATAACCAATCCAACACAATATGCTGCTCTTATATACCGAGGCTTTGTGAAGCAGTTATAAATCATTTTAAAATCACATGTTTTTTTCACGTTTATGTAATCAATTTAGTACCCCTGACATCGAACTGTGTATCTTCTGCTTTGGTGAATTTGCTTTAAGACTCTTGAATACTAGGAGACAAAGGGTTTAATTCCTCCTAATCTATCACTAATCTAGGATGAAATAATTTAGGTGCTCTAGAAAATTGAATTCAAGATGTTCATGAGATGCCAAAGACTAGTCCAGAAAACAGACTCTTGATAATTTTGTACTTCAGATGTTCATGAGATGCCAAAGACTAGTTCAAAAAACAGACTCTTGATAATTTTGTATTTCAGATGTTCATGAGATGCCAAAGACTCCAGAAAATAGACTCTTGATAATTTTGTACTTCAGATGTTCATGAGATGCCAAAGACTAGTTCAGAAAACAGACTCTTGATAATTTTGTATTTCAGATGTTCATGAGATTTCAAAGACTCCAGAAAATAGACTCTTGATAATTTTGTACTTCAGATGTTCATGAGATGCCAAAGACTAGTTCAGAAAACAGACTCTTGATAATTTTGTAGTTCAGATGTTCATGAGATGCCAAAGACTCCAGAAAATAGACTCTTAATAATTTTGTACTTCAGATGTTCATGAGATGCCAAAGACTAGTTCAGAAGATAATGCTCTCGATATGTTTGAATTTAAGATGTTCATGAGATGCCAAAAGACTAGTCCAGAAAACAGACTCATGATAATTTTGTACTTCAGATGTTCATGAGATGCCAAAGACTAGTCCAGAAGATAAACTCTAGATCAAACCAGGGTACAACACAAGAAAGAAAACTATCACAAAATATTGTGTCCTCATTAGCTAGGACTTTACAAGAACTCTCTACAAACTTTAGAAAAAGCCAATCAGCGTATTTACGGAGTAAGTACAGTGTTCTATACAAATATATTACTGTTTCTCAACTCCATGTAGTTACTTTGAAGTAACAGGTACAATTTAACAAAATGGTGGAACTGCCTATGTTCGAGTTCAGTAAGATTTTTGTTTTCTTGATTTAAACTTTCTTAATAAGTCAAGTTGCAAATTATATCACGTTTTAGTCCTTCGCTTCTGTATTGTTGATGGACGTCTTGAATATTGCCTAAGTTACATTATTTTTCTAAAAAATTTGGGTAAAAAATATATTATGTAGCAATGTTGAAAATGATACGCAACTTAAGTCTTGCTACACTATGGTTGAAACAAATGATTAAATATAAATACATAAAGTTTCACCCAGTTTGAAGATAATTAATTAAAGTGTAAAAATAAGAGAAAAAATGTAGTCTCAAATTTTTGTGCAGGGTACTATGTAAATTTTATTCTCTCTCTTGCTGATTATCACAACCAAAGTGTATATTTATATGGAATCTGAGAGTAAGTATCAAATTTAAAGATAAATATGAAGCCAATTTTATTTTTTAGGTATGTAAGGGAGCATGTCAAAAGTTCAATGTAGCACAAAAAGCTATATATTATCAGTTAGGTCCCAGACACCCCCCCTCCCCCTCTTAACTAGATATGGAAAATGTTGACACGTATGATTTAAAAAAAAAGTAAATCATCAAACACCCTTGTTGATGAGTCTTTCATATTCATCAGACGGGGTTTTATATATTGGCTGTGCCATAATAGTGAAAAAGAAGTCAAAATTTGGAAAACTCTGAAATATTTTCAATTTGGAGGCGTGTAAAGAGAATTGTGGGATGAAAAATGACTGATGCAATTCCACGAGGATCAATGTCGGGGAAGCTTATTTTCGGGTTTCAGACACCCCCCCCCCTATTATAATAATATATATATATATATAGGTTATTTGACAACATTTTTCTTTTGACATGCTACCTAAATGAAAAGAATTGATAAATAAGTACATGTAATCGGTTATGAAGTTTTATTCTATATACAAATGTAATCATATCACAGTCTCACAGAACTTTCTCTAAGTCTGTGTTCATATGGACTATTTCCATCAAATCTTCTATGTTTACAGGATTAAAAGGCCGTGAGGAAAGATCTAAGCAGTATTTTGACCTGCCTGGGAATTCCATGGGGACGTCAGGGTTGGATGATGGTCCTGAGGAAACACTGTTTGACAGGGTATGTGTAACACACCGTGAAGAGTTAGGTATAGTCAGAAAAACAAGAATGAATAATGACTTTTGGTCCATCTGTCTTTCTGTCCTTCCATCTGGGCAATAACTCAAATACCCTCTGTCTGATATTCGATACGCATGTGCCCCATGTGAGTGGGAAGTACAAGTTTTGTTAGAAAGCAGGATTTCAAAATGGCTGCCAGTTTCAAAATGGTGTTTCCTGCTGGAGCTGGAAAAGTAGTACTACAAGTCTAAAGTGATTTAGTTGATACTTTACATACTTGTATATAGGGCATAAAGCATGGACGTTTAAAATTACAATTTGAAACCCAGTGGTGTCATTATTTTTGTGTTCTTTATATTGTAACCACAACACATTTTCTTGATAGCTATATCATATATATTGCTTTCAAGGGTTTTAAAATAGATTTAAAATGATTGTCTGTTGCTTTACTATTTCATTAGGGTTTTACGGAGGTGCAACTACAAGAAGTGGATGATAACACACAACTTATACAGCAACGAGAACAAGAAATAAACAATGTGGTGAAATCCATCACTGAACTAAATGACATTTTCCGAGATATGGCTTCTATGATAGTCGACCAGGTGAGAGTTAATCGTCGCAAGGGTATATGTTTTAGAATGCAAATTAGAGTGGAAAAGCATGGAATTTGTGAGAAATAAAGTAAATAGGCAAAAAGTCAGTGCTTTGAATTGTAAAGAAATTCCAGAAAATGAAACAGTTCAGTCAAATTTTAGAGAAAAATTAAGTGGAATAAGCATGATGATGAAAGTAAATAAGTGCATTGTATATAGAGATTAAAGGCTAATGTAATTTGATTTTGAATTTATCCTATGCATAGATAGAGATGTCACAGTTTCCCAGTTTTTGACTATATTTTGGTCAAGATGATTCAGTTTGGGACAGAAAGGATTAATATCCGGACATATATTCCTACCTAAAAATGCATAAAAACATAATTAATGGTGAGAAACACCTCAGAATTCATTCTAAATATTCATAATATTTTCGATCACCCTTCTTAGCAATATAAAAGGTGTTAATAGTGGACCTGCAATTTCAAGTTGATGGTAATGGTCCCATCCTGAAAATACCATTATTCCTGATACCAAGACCATTTGTATCTCCATCCCTATCACATTTTATGTGGACCGTGACACCTCAAAACATAAGGCATGCAAATATATCAATAACTTAGAATGCAACACATACCATACCTAATTGTAATTATAAACTTTAAGTTATTTCTGTTTCCAGGGAACAATATTAGATCGTATAGACTATAATATAGAAAGTACAGCTACTACTGTGGAAAAGGGACTACAACAATTACAAAAAGCTGAAAAATATCAAAAGAAAAATAGGAAAATGCTAGTCATAGTTGTACTAGCTGTTGTGATCATAGTTATGTTAATTATTTTAATAGGAGTCAAATCAAGGTAGCATAATCCATAGAAATACAAATGCATGTAGGTTGAATACAGGCCACAGGCCCATAGCCAGGGTTGGGGGTTCAGGGGGTTCGAGTGAAAAGTGAGCCCCCTTGGCAAATCTTGGCTATGTGCATGAGCCAGGTTGACTCAGGCTCTGTTGGGGTCACATTCTTCAGATCGGATATTCAAATGTTAAAATAACAACAGGGCCAAATTGAAGTTTAATCACTACCCCTCTGGGCCTCAGGGTCAGTGTGTTCTCAAATATTACGTAATGAACGAACCTGATTTCCTGTTCTGGAATATAGCCTGACTCCATATCTTATACAGTGCATATGATACATCTATATAGCCTCATCCTCCTAAGCAGGTGTCCAGAATCCATACCTCCTTGGAAAAAGAAAGAAGTTATTCTGGATTTTGGAGCCCTTCACTCGGAGGATGTATAGCCTAGGCCACAAATAAATTGATTCATAATCCATTGAGCCGGGTCTTTAACCAAATGAAAGTTAAAATTTGGCCTCACAATTAGGAACATTTTGTCAACTCTTCATGACCAACAGGAAATTTGCATGTCTCAGAAGTGGAGGCCAATATGTCCCATAATTCCAAGGGCATAATTCATTAGTCCCATAATCCTCAGTGTCCACCATATTAGTAATGGAGGCCATTTTATCCCAGATAAAATTTTATGTCATACAGTAGTTTGAATTTTGTTGTAGCTCATAAAAGCTTGACTTGTAAGTCAGTTTTGGCTTGTATCAGATAAAAAGATCAATTATAATGTTAACAAACATAATATTATATTAAATATCTGTATATTTGTTATTTAAACTAATAAAAAATCACAGCGTGTTGAAATAAGAATCTTCCAGGGGCCTATTTCATAAATAATTGTACATTTACTATGCATGGAGATTTATTGGAAATATTTAAATTTCTTGCACATTCTTAGACTCTTCATTCTGCAAGTTTGGAGGGAGGGATTTACTTTATCTCATCTGTTGCAAAAAATGTATCGCACGTTTTCAATGTGATATATTAATTGTCTTCTCTTGTGCTTCTGGGTTGTCATGTGGGTGGGAGGGTGTCTCAAAAATCTTGTCAACAAAATTCCTACCTGTTCAATTTTTACAGATTTTGGGCATGTTTGATAAAGGACCATTCTCGGTTTGGAGAAGTTCATAAAGGACCAGGAGAATGAAGTTCATCGGCTTATTTCGATGTCATCAATGTCGCCAACATTTTCCTCAATATTTGTTTTATGAAATAAAAATATTACCATAATTAAATCTTAAATATTCAAAACATCACATTTTAATCTACACTATGTAAAAAAATCAAAATTGTTGGCGACATTGACAATGTCGAAATGAGCCAATGAACTTCATTCTCCAAACTGAGAATGATTCTTTATTTTGGCTAATTTGCATTTTGTGATAAAAAGGGGTGATGTCTCCCTGTGTTTCTTGCTATTTGTCAAAATAATTCATGAATTGTAATTCTACAATATTTTTTGAAAAATGGCCCCCAGATCAAATCAAAGCATTCCTCATATTGTGCCATTTGTGTATTAGCAATATGGGACCTTTTAGTGGAACCATTTTAGTTACTGTACTTGGTAGTTGAACAAGGAGGATTGGCTCCCAGAATGCAATTCCGATATTCTGCCATATATGGGAATCATTGCTGTGTACAAAATTCAAAATTTAGTCGCCATTTCTCAATCTTTCTCACTTCAAAATTTGAATCGTGAGTTTTGGTCTTATTACTTAAAAAAATATCAAGATATATAAGTTCAAATCTTTTGATTACTGATTGTGAATTTATACCAAGACAATGATGACGCTAGCTTTGTTGGAAAATATCGATGTTGCATTCTGGCTGCCAATCCACCTTGGTAGTTGAACAAGGAGGATTGGTTCCCAGAATGCAATTCCGATATTCTGCCATATATGGGCATCATTGCCATGTACAAAATTCAAAATTTAAACAGTCGCTATTTCTCAATCTCTCCCTTCAGGATTTGAATCGCGAGTTTTGGTCTTATTACTTAAAAAAATATCAAGATATATTAGTTCAAATATTTTGATTACTGATTGTGAATTTATACCCAGACAATGATGATGCTAGCTTTGTTGGAAAATATCGATGTTGCATTCTGGCTGCCAATCCACCTTGGTAGTTGAAGTTAGTTATAGACTGTAGATGAATATTTAATAAACCCACAGAGACAAAACAATGCAATTTTATAAATTTGCAATATTACATTGGATCATATTATAAATAATATAAGAGAATTACAAAGACATAAAGCTGGAACAAATTTTGAAATCTCATACGGAATGATGTTTGTTACGGTTCATGTATGGTTGGTTATGTCAGCATCACAAGTGGTGACATATTGTTGTAGTCTCCAACTTTTTGTGGACAGTGTTTGACAGTTTGCATTTGGCAGTCGGCATCTGTAACAAATGGCAAGTGGTGACATTTTGCATGTTAATGCCTTATTATGTCATTATGGTAATGTATCGATATATGTCTGTATGTAGAAGTAAAGGCAAGATAACATTGGATTTAATGTACTTAAAGTAGATACTATTTACTGTATTAATGTGAAAGAGTAGTCATGCATCTAGCCAAATATATATTTCTCAAGTGTTAGTTGATGAGGGGGCAACTAACTTGATGTTTCTCGTAGGGGTCCTGTTTTTTAAAAGGGTAGTGCAATTCTTCAAAAAAATTATCAAAACAAGATTGAATACTGTAGTCATAAATATTTGCTCAAAGTCATGAAATGGGCATGATTTTGCAATGATTTTGAGCATGGGGGTATCCGTAGTAACCCCTCCCATATCCCTTCTTGCGAACACATATCCATGTTCACTAAAACCTGTCTAATTGGAACACAATAGAAACCAACCTTAAGTGTTCTGAGTAGCATGTGTTCAATGTTCTTTTAACATGGAAGTCAATGGGAGATTATTACATAAAATATGAACAGAGAAATAAATAAAAGTCTTCACATTGTGATATGTTCAGATTATACAGATGTTTTGATGTTTTACTGATGTTAAACATAAATGCTCCTTATTCCAAAGAGAGCTATGATTGTGACTTCAAGTAATGGTAAAACTTGAATATATTAGGAACCCATTACAGGGGTTTCACTAGAATTTCTCACATCAGCCTAAATAAATGAAAACAACAGGTAAATTAATGGAAATCATTAAGGACGATTCTCGGTTTGGAGAACAGTCTCCTGGGCTAATAATTTTTTTCATGAAAAATATAGAAATATTACCCAAATTAAACTATGAATATTCAAAAGAGGAGATTTAAATCTACAAGATGTAAAAATAACAAATTGGTCTGAAGCAGGGATGATGCTCAATTAGACCGATTCAATAAAATACAAGTCTCGATTTGGGGAAAGAAGTTCATCAGTGTACTGCGCTAATATTTTTTTTCCGAAAAATCTAGAAATATTACCCAAATTAAATTATGACTATTCAAAAGAAGACATTCAAATCTTTATTATGTAAAACAATCAAATTTGTCCGAAGCAGGGATAATGCTCATTTAGATTGATGAACTTCGTTCTCCAAACCGAGAATCGTCCTTTAACATGGAAAAATTGGAAAGTCCCTAAAAACAACAGGCGATTTTGTGAAAACAACCGGTAAAAATCGCCTGTTGCCTGCTGCTAATGAATCATTAAGTTCAAAGATTTTTTAGTTTTTATGAAATGCAGAAAAGGTAGTATTCACATTTTCCACTATATTTGTATTTCGAAAGATGACCCCAAGATATTTTGCAAATAGGCAAATTATTATTTGATCCAAGAAGCGAGAAGCTGATCAAGCCCACAAATATATAGTTAACAGTTGTGTAGAATATAAATGTAAATAGACCAATAAATTATTATTTGATTATAATTATTACAAAAATAATGTGATTTTTATTCAATATTAGTGTTTAACTGGGTGTGCTCAGATTGTGTCCTGTTTAGAACCCCTATTCTTACTATTGATACTACCTTGAATACTATCCCACATGGATCTACTTGTAGAGACTCAATCAACTGAGTCCTTCTGAGAAAATGAGGATTTTTCTCTATCCCCCTGATGATATCCCTATGTTAAGTCAATTAATTGTGTATCCCCATGTTAGTCAATACACCCTTTCTGAAATCCTCATTATCCCGGAAAAACTCAAATTGATTGAGTCTCAACAAGTAGAATATCGATAGGTAATATTAATAGTAATATGTAAGAAATGGGGTTCTTAAACCTGTAAACAGGACATTGGGCTTGAGTTTTAGAACTTCTTGTTGGCTCCAAAAGAATACCTCATCCACTTGAGATAGCCGAGATATCCCTATCAAGGAGGTGCTGCCATCTTTATATGCAGTTTTTGGTATTCATGTACAGTATCAGTTCTTAATACGTGCATTGAAACATTTATGCATCATTCAAAGGCTTGCTTGAGATGTTGACCCCCCTCAATGCAGGGAGGGTCAGGAATTTGACCGGCAGTATTGTTTTAGGGAGTGAGATTTTTACATTTTATTTCATCCCAGGAATGAGAATTTTGAAATGCAAGTTCCAGATAATAGGAATTTTGACGACAAGGCTATATTTGCTAAGCTATTATTGCTCCCATGGTAAGGAATCGGAAAGACCAATTTTTAATTTGTATTAGTTCACATCTCCAAGTGAACACCCCTCTCTAGTGGACACCTTTCCTCTACTGACGTTTGTAAAAATTACCCTCTCTGTAGTGAACACCTACCAACACTGAATGATTTTTCTCAGCAAAAAAATGTTTTATAGTCTGGTTTAACTGTATCTGTAGTTCTGAGGCCTATATGAACCGCTTAGATGCTGTAAACGAATTGATTGTTATATGATCGATCATAATGTGATGGCCCTTTAATGTGTTTTCTTGTAAAAATTAGAATGCACAAGACAATTGACACTAGATAATGCTGCCCTCTTTTTGTGCAAATTAAGACTAAAATATGATTGGCGGTTGCCAATAATAGACTGGTGCCATTCGCTAATGGATTATTAACGGCACAATGAACAAATACATGAGAGTAAATGAATTAGTTTTCAATGAATTATACTTGTAATTTCTGAATTTGCTAACAACAGCTGTTATATGAAAAACAACATTATCTGCAATCAAAACATTACCTAAACTTAAATCATCCGTATGCCTACACATTTTCAATCATATCTCTCTAAAATTTGAATGAATTGTCTGATTTTCTATCATTTTTGTACAATTGAGAGCATTGACTATCTACCCGTTTAATTTATTTCTTGTCGATTTCTCTCTTACCCTCTCTATTTCACATTTTAAAACACACCCCATATGTCATTTCAATATTTACAAATAATGTTGATATTATGGTAAAACACTTGATTTATGGTTTTATGCTATATTTATTAATTCAATTCTGATAAAATGATTTATAAATAATGTTATCTTGACTGGAATGATTACCTTTGTCTGGTATATGTGCAGAGGTTACTAGTATGTGAATGGTGATTGTTTAATATACCAACTCGGAATTTGATTTTTGACCTGTCAACAGTGAAAATAGACTAATATGATTCCTGTCATGGTTTTTGTCTTGCACTGTGAGGGAGAGTCTATCAGATATCCTTAAGCGTATCTTATTTTTAGAATGCAATAGACTTTGGGGGCCCTATCTATATTTATCTTAATCTTATTTTGTTGGACCATTTTAGTTGAATATTTCGGCCTAATTCTCAACCTCAATCAACTGAGAAAGCAAACATTTAACGCAATGTAATACAGTGAAACACTTCTAAGTGGAACACATTTGTAAGTGGAACACTTTTCGAGTCCCAAGACCAACTGACTCAATGTTAAATGAGCCTCTGTAAGTGGAACACCTCCCAAATGAAACACATTTAAGAGGTACCAGATTAAGAGGTACCAAAGACTTAGACAGGTTTATGTCATATTTATGTTTGCTGTAACTGGTTGTATTGATAATTTACCCTTAGCTCCCTCATGTTAGTCACATTACCCTCTGACTGGCAAATATTTTTACAGGATTGAAGCAAATAAAATCTTATTGATCTCAAATAAAGGTTCAATGTGAAATGAATGGCAGCAGCTAGTGTAGTGATTTTTGACATATTGACAATGATGGACTGACATATATTTTGATTGGTAGGCTCAACTGAAGAATCATTTTTGGTCGAAAGAGTACGCCAGAGAAAGCCAAATAATAAAAGGGTTGCATAATAAATTATAGATGTCCTTGTTCATCTTAAGCTCTTAGTGTTATTTGTCATATTGTATTGGATAAAACACAAATATTGCTCCAATCACAAATATTAAATGCCATAATCAAACTAAATACTGTGCATTCATGTTATCTTTGCAATTAATAATGATTTTGTAACATGGGCTCTATGGAGAATCAATGCGAACTAGAAGTCACAATTTCAAAAATAATTAAATTTTCAAACTTGATAAACAATTTTCGAAACCATATTTTTAGATGTACTTTTGAATGACGTAAATCAAGATTATTTCTACTCGCATCTAGTCTATTGTAAATTGAAATGCCACAGAATGTGTCAAATTTCACTCTATTTTGCCTTATAAAACATGATTCCCTATCTATTTTACACCTGGGTCGGAGACAAAATCAAATCGACTCCCCATCAGCAGGTAAAAATCATTCATTCATAACTCACAAAAGAAACAACATCCCTGTTACATATGACGTAAAATTAGCATTTGATTAATTCAAATATTCCACACAACTGTTATTTCTTTTCATAAAACCAATCGAATTAATCGCAGAATGTTGTTTCACTTTCACTCTAATGATGTACACCCAACTCATCATATCCTCGAAAAATTATAAGGGGTCGTGTTATTCTTTTTCAAAATGGAGTGAAAAACAGAGGAAAAGAGAGGAAATAAAGTACATAGATGTAAAATTGAGACTCTAAATTGTGTAAAAATGTAAGAAAATCAGGTAGTTTATTCAAATTTAAGAGAGAAAATGTGAAAAATAAGCATGAGTTAATGAGATTTTTATGCACCAGCCTATCACTTATTGATGAAACAGAATCTCTTAATGTTCGAATGAAACAAATATGAGACATTAGCCCCTTGCGTCAATTCTCGATCATTCCGACAAATAACACAGAAATACAATACACCTGCCAAAAAACATAATTTGTGGGTAAATATATCAAATTTCCAAGTTCTTTTAATTGTTGAATTTTAAAAAATCGGAAAATATCTTGAATTGGAAACACATCTGCAAGGCAACACTTGAATATGTACCAGACCCCATCTGTCGCAAATATACAATACATAATGGCAATAAATAACAGCGATCATTGAATTTATGACTGCTATGTATATGAATTGCAATAAATCTTTAGCTTTTGGATTCTGCGTGTCGGCTAAATAGCCATAGAGAGTTTTGAATAGTGCTGCGGAGTGATTTAAGAGCGAATTGAGGTAATTACAGACTTCCCCGAGATCCAATCAATTCTTGAGTTTCTGGACATGTGTTTGATGGTGGTAACATTTTGTAGTCAACCATGTTTAAAGTCATTATCTTGTCATGCATTTTTCACGCATTTTCTCTCTTAAAATGAAATATATAGCAAACACGTACGTATGTATGAACAACCTTTTAAGGTGAAAATCATGAAATTTGAACAATTTTTGGGTAACATTTACACCCCCCTAAAAAGTTAAGAAATAAGTATCCCACATATTAATGTAACGACCCTTGGGCACATCCGTCGGGGAGCTGTTAGTGTACCGAGCCAGATACTAGACTCGAAAGAGAGAGTGCTAAATTCCATGCCCAGTGCGGAATCGAACCCAGGACCTTCTGCTCTACCCCTGAGCCATAAGGGCTAGCCACTACAGCTGAGACTGTAGTTATCGAAGGTCATTACATTAACATCCAACATTCCAACTTTGTGTTTATTTAATAAAATGGGTGAAAATCATAAATTCATCCTCACACTGGCTAAAGGTGATGCATTACCAGCAATAATCACAGAATAACAAAATCAAGAAAATAAAATGTTTAACTCTTTTCCATATTTCCATTTTATTCCATGAACTATACAAACAAGAATTTATTTGTAAAGATTTACATTTTATAAAAAGTGGTGTCTCCTCAAATAAAACATAAACAGGGCCTCCAGGAAGACCAGTTTTGAACTGATAGAGCTACCAAAAGTAAATATAGTTTTCAAATCAAATCAACTCCCTTTCATTGTTCTATAACTTACATCTCATACCCTTCATAAGAAAGCAAACATATTTCTGAATTATAGATAGCTATTAACTAGCCCATACTAGAATATGCAGTCGAATAATCATTTCACTAGATTATCTGCTCATTAGTAAGTTCAATTACTCAGATGCGAGTAGGTAGTCACCAGTTTTGCCACCAGGTGGCTGATTCGGGGGAATAACATGGCAGGGTATTACAAAGTTCCCTTAAACTTGAATATTCATCAGTTTTAGTGGTTCACTTTTCATATTACCCTTATGTATCTGATAGTTATACAAATTAAAATATGTCCAGTAAAGGAAAAGGTTATCTGCCCAACACAAGAAAAGATATTTCACTTTTTGTGATTTTACAACATGGGGTCTATGGGGAATCTCCCCGACCTAGAAGTTACATTTTCAAAGAAAATTTAATTTTCAAAGGTTGATAAACTCTTTTCAAAACCACATCTCTAGATGTAATTTTACATCTAGATTCCAAATATGACATCAGTTTGACTGAATTTTGAATTATTAATGAAGTAAATCAAGATAATTTCTACTCGCACCTAGTCTATTCATTTCACATTCAAACTTGATTATCATTGATAAAGTAAAACTGAAGAAGTCAGCCAACTGTCAGTTGCTGGATTGCATAGCCCTTACACAGTGTGACCTTTTTAGACAATCAACTGTTACAGTATTGCAAAAGGTTTTCAGTGTCAGTAGAACATCGTTATTGGTCATAACATGTTTGACATTTACAGCATGACAATCAATACATCTTCAAGTGAGAAATAAATGTCACCAATTTTTCCATACTTATTTTGGAGCTATAATGTATAGATGGTTGATTAACATACTTAGGTACATGTATATACTATTTTCAAGTGACGTTGAACAAGGAATAAATTTCACCAATTTTTCCATACTTATTTTGGTGCTAAATGTATAGATGGTTGATTAACATACTTAGGTACATGTATATACTATTTTCAAGTGACGTAGAACAAGGAATAAATTTCACCAATTTTTCCATACTTATTTTGGTGCTAAATGTATAGATGGTTGATTAACATACTTAGGTACATGTATATACTATTTTCAAGTGACGTAGAACAAGGAATAAATTTCACCAATTTTTCCATACTTATTTTGGTGCTAAATGTATAGATGGTTGATTAACATACTTAGGTACATGTATATACTATTTTCAAGTGACGTTGAACAAGGAATAAATTTCACCAATTTTTCCATACTTATTTTGGTGGCTGTTCTATAATGAATATATGATAAATAGGTATACTCACTTGTACAATATTATAACCCACTAAATTCTAAAATGTTCATTTCTTAAAATAACTGAGCAGTTCATTTGGATTATTACATGATCTGTCAGTTTGGTTTCATTTAAAAACTGTTACAAATGTTGGTTCTCTGCCTCACTTGTGATAGCCTCATTAAATGTCAAATCTTCTTGGATTGTCCCAGACTAAGGACAGTCTGTTTTAGGGAAAATGTTCATATGTTTGGGTGTTTTTCACATACTGTACAGTGTTCTCCACAGAATTTTTTCTCAAGTTGGTGCAAAATCTCATTTTTACAATTCAGACCGATATTGGTCAAAATATGCCCATTTTTCATGGTTTTTCTATTTTCAAGTGGGTGCAAATGAATTTTCAGGTGAGAACTGCACGCCCACTTTAATGCTGGGAGATCACTGCTGTAAAATTACATCTGTATTTTGTATTCAGTCAATACAATTCAGCCTGTCACATTGCAGACAATTAAGCATGTACTTTCATGTTATATATGTAATAGCTATGCTGCAGAATATTATTACTAATAGGGCCTACATGTAAGATTTACTTTCTCGGAATTAGAGGGAGTGGTACATGTTTTAGTACATTTCTCTTTAAATTTGAATGAACTGTGTGCATTTCTTGCATTTCTATATATTTTAGAACATTGACTCAATGTCTGTTTAATTAATAATTCCACCCATTTTACCTTTATCTTGATATTTTTCATGTGTGATTTTTAAATGAAAGAACAATTGGTTGTCTGTTTGACAGAACTCAGGTGCTAAGACCAAGTTTAGAGGTTCAATTAAAACAGTGTGAAACGCTATATTAATTTACAATTGGCAAGTCATTGGAGATGACTTTAATAGTTTGAGAGATTAAAGCTCATCTGTTTTGTTTATTGGATGAGATTGAAAGCAATTTGTATTGAAGCATATCTGAGTTATTTTAATATGATGCAATCTGTGTTATCATTATTGTGATATTCTCTTGATCAGACATGGAGCATTCTCAATCAGACGATTTCCGTTTGATCTATGATGAATTCGTAAAATTCTCGATAAAAATTGGAAGAGGTGACCAAGATTTTTGCATTTTTTCACAATTTGAGGTCTAGGCTTTGTACTCCTGTTTGTGATTTTAAGCTGACTTCTTGAATTAATGGAGTATTTTCAATTTAAAAACATGACCGTTTGAGCAATTTGTGTGAGGGTGATTATGACAAAACGCCTGACCTGACAAGTGAAGTAGGGGTATATCACAAGTAATCATCATTCATCTTCATATAAAACAACACAGCACCAGATAAACACTCTTTTACCCCATACTGGCAGTCTTCTGTGAAAATTTACAAGCTGTTGCCGTAGCAACCGCAAGTACAATTGGAACAATCTCCCTTAATTACACATTGTGAAAGATTTATGCGCGTTTCAAACCATAAGTCACTCATGTAATTTGAATTTTGGAAAGGTGCCATTCAGACAATATTTTGTGAGACGCTTTATGCGATAAACGACTATAAATCCATCTAAAAATCTAATATATGAGCATCTGCCTTTTTAAACGAGAGGTCCTATCTTATTTATGACCATTAGGGAGATTTTTATAAGGTAATGTGCAATTTTCATTCTAGTCGCGATTTTTCATATGTTTTATGTGTCTCTATAGAGAAAACTGGACAGGGAAACCAAGCATGACTATTGGTCATTCTACCCGTTGTTATGCCAACAACATCAGATAAATTGAAGATGATTCTATTTTCTGAATGTGTTAATTAAATGTATGTCAATTATACTTTTACTTAAGTTCCGGGATATTCATCGAGGTCATTTATGGGGTCATTATGTAAATTGTATAGTTTAGAGTTAAAAGGATGCATCAAACACTCTAGCAATTGTCATAAACTATTGTTTTGATTCACTTTAGCAAATCAAAAGTGATCATAAATGAGCAACATTCCTTTTAGTCAATCCTCACAAAAGAGTCGTAAATTACAAAAATGTCTACCCTTTGCACTCTAAAAGAGAGATTTGTAGTTTAAAACTAGACTCTGCATGAGGGGTAAAAAAAAATTAACAGTCTAAAGCATAAATAGGGATTTTTTTATTGATCATTTAAAATTATTATTATTTATTTCATTGATATAGTTTTAAAATACAATTACAATAGCATCCCTAAATCGCCAGAGGGCATTATATAGGAATGGTGAGAGGCAGGGGGGTGACAGGCAGACAGGGTCAGAAATAGGGATAAAAGATCTTCACAATAAATCCTGGCTCCATTTGTTTAATAAATGAAACTGAGGGGTACATATTATTGACTATATTTATAAGGTCATATTAAATACTCTGCAGTCTGCAATTTTGTAGTTAAAATTGTTAGAAATTAACAATAAATTAATCCTACATGAACATATACCCTGAGACTAAAAATGACATCATAACCCAGTGTTCTCCACAGGATTTTTTCTCAAGTGGGTGCAAAATTCTCATTTTCAAAATTCAGACTAAAATTGGTCAAAATATGCCGCCCGGCCATGCTGCTGCACCCACTTGCTTTAATGCTAGGGCGAACATTGTAACAAATAGGTGGCAGGATTTACTGAATTCGTTTATTTAAGCTCTTCTCTATTAACCCATATAAATGAATGACGGGGGGAGGGGTGTCTCATATTGCTGTCTGCCAAACTGAGTACACAAACTACTTTAACAGTTAACACACAAGCAGGTGTATATTTAAAAAATATATAGATGGCTACTATTACATGTAGAGAGAGTACCTTTAATTAAGAATTTGAAGAGATTGGGACCACAATTTTTCCACTTTAGACATAACAAGAATGGTTTAACGCATTAGTTAATTATTATTTCCCACTTTTGTAAATCGCTATTTTACACCTTCGTGAATTATCATTTTACATCATCATTATTGAATCTTATCATTTAACTCACAAGTGAATATGCATTTTACACCATGGACTACCTTTCCATAAATGAATATCTCATTATTATATCGCTATTAAGCTTTAAGTTGCATGATTGGTTAAAACCAGTCACATGTCATGAAATATCAGGCGGTGTTAACAAGCCATATTGATCAAATTAGATAACCAATGAATAACTAGCATTATTCACCATTATAAGGAATTTTAAAAAGGAATTTATTTTGTTCATTGGAGATATAAAGATTATAAAGATATAACATATAAATGTATAATATTGATGCTGATCATTCGATAGTAATATAATAAAACAAATATTATTCTATTTCCAGTGAATGCCTGTGATATCGTGCTACCCCTTTGGGCTTGATGGAATATAACTTGTAAAAGATGCACAGCTATTCACCTCAATTGATTCCTACAACAATTTCAGTCAGTCCCCATAGTATTTCATTTTTGAGGGTTTACTGCACAATCAATAATGTTTAAATTAGATTTTTTCCAAAATTTCAATTGGTCTTGATGACAACCAATTATAACAGCATCCTGGGAAAGTTCCTCCTTTGCAATAGGGGTAAACTAACTTATAGTTATAAATGAAAACTGACATACAATGGCAATAAAATGTCTATCTGCTCATGATTATTTCATGGGATTTCTCTCTAAAAGGACGATTCTCGGTTTGGAGAACGAAGTTCATCAATCTAAATGAGCATTATCCCTGCTTCGGACAAATTTGATTTTTTTTACATAATATAGATTTGAATGTCCTCTTTTGAATAGTCATAATTTAATTTGGGTAATATTTCTAGATTTTTCGCAAAAAAATATTCGCGCAGTACACTGATGAACTTCTTTCCCCAAATCGAGACTTGTAATTTATTGAATCGGTCAAATTGAGCGTTATCCCTGCTTCAGACCAATTTGTTATTTTTACATCTTGTAGATCTAAATGTCCTCTTTTGAATATTCATAGTTTAATTTGGGTAATATTTCTATATTTTTCATGAAAAAAATTATTAGCCCAGGAGACCGTTCTCCAAACCGAGAATCGTCCTTTGAATAAACTGCCTGATTTTCTTATATTTCTGTACAATTTAGAGTATTATCTACATGCCTATTTACTTCATTTCTTGTTAATTCCTTGAATTTCCACTCAAATTTACGTTCGAAAACATCATCCCCATGGCATTTTTCTCGAGGGCTGGCATACATTGTCAGTGTAAATATCACATGTGGGTACTTATCAAATTTTCCAGGCTTCATTGACGATTTATGAGACCACGTCACACAGAACATCATAAATTTGCTTATTTTTCTATAAGATAGACAGGTTTATGGGTAAATCGGCATCATCAGAAGACTATGTCGCGATGAATAGATGAATCACCGAGCCTTGAGGAGGGACACAGACAAAATATAATTTGCTGATCGTGATTTTTGTCCGTTTGATTATAATTAATCAGAATCAAATATTCTTAATATAAAAAGGCAGATTTTCTTGTTTTAGGTGTTGAAAAGGCGTCCTACATTTGACAATTGTTTTTCAATAGGATGTATTGTATTATTGTTAAAACTAACGTACATATAAATATAGGGAATATTAGTTAATCTCAAAGATTAACAAAACAAAGTCTCGCAATATAGAGAGAATACATGTACATGAAAACAAAATTTTCAAAATAACGTTTTGAAAAAATCAATCACTTTAACATCAATTTTTGAAAATTAAGTTGTCAAATCTTTTGATTTTTTCAGTTGGAATGACTTAAAATGGAAAATGTCGGATTAATGAGATTTAAGTATGGCTTAACAGAGTGAGCCAGAGTGGTGGTTTAGTGCATGAAAACTGACATAGAAATACTGCAAGCTCCACAAATCAAGTTCAACGTCATACCTTCAATAACTTAACCCCGGAAAAATAAATTCTAGCGCTAATCAAGACATTATTTGAAAAACTAAGGAGCACATGCAAGTTAGGTTTTAACATTCAGACATTTTAGTCAGAAATCATTTCGCAGTTTGATAAGCATAGAATTATAGCCCTGTATTTCAGCCTAATCTGACTTCGATGCCATAAATTCACTGATTTATACAGAAATGCCAAAAAAGTTATCAATAAATTTTCCTAATTTTGAATAAGCTGTCTACGTAATTGCAGAAGAGTGGAGTGATAGCCGATCTGCTTAGTGTTATGTAAAGAGGCTAGAGCTTCAAGTAGGCACTCTTACGTCAACTTTCCTGTATTTCACACAATAACGAACAAGAATAGATGAAACATTATGACAAATTGCACTAAAAAAGCATTTGTGGTGTATTGAATCAACTACATAACATTTTGTTTCAGCAAGAATGAGTTATTGGGGTCACAGTGTCCCAATTGTATTTATTTGCAAGGGAGATGACTGATTTAAAAACTTTATGAACTTTTTGACATTTAGGTTGAACATCTCTTTTAGTTGTTATTGTCGGAAACATTTTTGAAGGTACTGAAAGATGTAGAACATGCACAAAGAAATTATCCTTAAACTGAGAATAGATAATTCTACAGTCACACTCTGGGTAGTCAAGAGGTTAATATTCTGATTGGTTTGGGCTAAGGAATATTTTGAACATGCACAACTATCCTTAAACTGAAAGGTTAGTAAATAATTCCCATCATCTGACTAGAATAGATAATTTTTCAGTTTTGAAGCTGGTCAGATTTCAAGAAGCTGTCATGATATTGATGAGAGTTGGGGTTTGAACCCCACTTGGCCAAAAATGTTTTTGAAATCAGGTACTTAAGGCCAAAAAAATTTAGTGAGTCCTATTTTTATTGAATAGTTGAATTTTATAAACCCTATTCTTTATATTCTGATTGGTTAAGGCTAAATTAAAGGATCATCTCTAACTCCAAGAGTATAGATGAAGCTTTCTTTTAGAGCAGATAAATGAAACTTTTAGAAATAATAAGTTGAGCTAATTTATGCATATAAGTAATTGACACAAACAGGTCAAGGTCAACAGAAAACTGAAAGATGGAATATTCAAAATCAATGACATATCTAATCATGTTTAAAGGTTTCAATGCTAAATGTCCATGCAAGGTCATTCTGGTTTATCAATACAGTGAAACCTGTATATCTGAACACCTCTCTAATCCGAACATCCCTCATTGTGAACACTTTTTCTTGGTCCCAAATTTGTTATCTTCCATTGACTTAGATGTTTATAAAACCTTGAAATGTGAACACTTGCTAATTTGAACACTTTTGGCGGGTCCCAGAAGTGTTCAGATTCGACAGATTTTACTGTACAACACTGAAAGGTCCAACACTATTAAGGAACAAGAAAGTGAGACACGCTTCAGGGGCCATATCAAGATTATCGCCTATTATAGGATAAGTGTTAAGTTAAAAATGATATATTTATGGCACAGAAATCCCGTCAAAGATAAGTTAGCAGAAGTTCTTGCTAGGGTTCCAGATACAAACAAAAACATTGAATTTAATAAGGAATGAATTTTATATTACCCATCATTCAGTTTTATGACAATGCAGTCCATTTCATTCACTTTAATCAACCCTAAGGCTGTCTGTCTACCTGAGCTAAATATGCTAAATTATTTCGCCATTTAATCTAATTTTCATGGATTTCTAAACAATTTAGAGTGTTGACCTCATGTTCAGTAACTTAATTCCTTGTTAATATCACTCTTATTCCCCCCTGCTTTGATATTAAAATATAACCCCTCCCTTCCTTTTCAGTCATCTTGTGAATGTATGTATACTTTGCCATACCTTGGTAATTACAAATTTCCCCTCTATATGATAAATACAATGTATACCTAAGATATGCAAAACAATTTTGACCCTTCTACACTGCCATAGATTAAAACATAAATTAGCATTAAAATCATTACCCTATCTCGAAAGAATAGTGGGTTAGGCTGTTGTTGTATAAAACACATAACCATAAAACCTACTTATTATGACGCTTTCGGTTGATATATGACGGAGTAAATCACATCATGCTCTTCACTACAAGACAAATATTCTAAAAGCTAAATTTATTGGCAATTAAGAATTGTTTTAATCCCCTCGGGAGAGATTGAAGAAGAAAAGGAATACAGACCAAGATATATCACCAACCATAAATAAAACATGGTCAGGGTCACCATTTAAAATGTAAAATAAAGCAGATAAGAGTGAAATCAGCAAGGAATAAAATAAATAGGCATGTAGCTTAGACTTCAAATTGTATAGAAATTCAAGAAAGTCGGGTACTTTATTCAAATATTAAAGAGTAAAAAGTAATAATTCAAACAGACAGACATTTTAATTAGAAGGTACGAATTACTGCATGGCTGAGTGGATGAAAAGAACCAACACTAAGTTTACAAAGATATATATATACATGTACATACATCTTCTACTGGTTTCATTGTTATTTTGGAAACAAAACAAATCTATTTCAAAAGATCCACCCGAGAGGTTAAACACAAGATTGGGCCATTGTAGTAGGGTTATTGGGTAATTTGTCACAAAGATATCTTTTGGGTTTCATTAAAGGAACCTATTTTGTTAGATAACAGAATTTCAGATACTCTATTGACTTCTGTATAAATTACCCTCTGTAGTGAACACCTACCAACACTGAAAGAAAAAAAAAGAAAAAATGAGAAATTGTTTTTCTCAATCTTTCCTCATGTTGCACTATTTATCTGTAATATCTGAATATTAAGCAGTTGTATATGGCATGAAGATGATTTATTTTGATTTCCTAACATCTGTATTTGAATTCTATTTGTAAATATTACTTAAGATAATTTGTTTTGTAATGTAATAAATGTTAGAAAAATGTCAATGTATGAATGAAAGAATCAATAAATTAAAAATGACACCATATAAGTACATAACAAAAAAAGTACATATATATGATTATATGTACATGCTCCCAACACTCTAAGAAATATAACCAGGCATTAACATGCAAAATGTCACTACATGCCATTTGTTACAGACACCAACTGCCTAACACCATAAGCCAAAAAAACATCCACAAAAAAGTTGGAGCTGTCATCACTTGTGGTGGTGACATAAAATGCAGAAAAATGAAACACTTCATTCAAATCTTAGATAGAAATGGAAGGTATAAGCATGAGCAGAGGGACATTGTAGCATTGAGCGTCCTAATCTCAGGTATATTTACAAATCATAAGAATACTCCTCAAAAAAAAGGTCAACTCTCATTTGCTTGCAAAAAATAGGGTCCATGGTATTAATTTCTCCCAAAAGAGTAATTACAAATTGGAAACACAGAAAGATATACAAACAGAGATTCTGGACAAATCATGTCATTAAGAAACAAGGCATTAGCATGCAAAATGTCACCACCTGTCATTTACCACCAAATGTGTCCAATGCCAAACACCATCCATCCACGAAAAAGTTGGAGACTGTAAAAATATGTCACCACAAAAAATGGTCAAAATGGTTGTCTTGATAGCCAAAAATGTTCAGAGCCAAATCATAATACCTGAAACATACCATATGAAGTACTTCAGAATTTAGCTACACTTTAAAGATTTTCACTGGAAATGAAAACTGATGGGATAAATAGGAGGAATTAAATTAAATGAAGCGATGAAGTTTAAATGTCATAATGTCAGTACAACATGGTAGGAATTTATTACAATTAAGATTAAAGTACTCATTTAATTTCAAATCATTCAACTAAAGTTCATTTGAATCTAATTCATCATGTTTTAACGAGCGAAATGAACATCCCTGATAAACAAAGTAATTAGTTATAAAATGTCTGTCTGTTAAGCGTAATTGTTTTACATCATTCTCTTGAAAATTTGAATCAATATCGATAGTCTCCTCAATACAATAGTACAACTACATGCTGCATACCCATTTCAAAATTCCTTGGCAAAATCAGATTTTTAGGAGCAATTTTGAAATTTTTCAGGCAGAGAAAATGATTTGGGCTTCCCTCACTTTTATTGTGCCATTTGACATTGTAGTTCATTAACTAAATACATGTACAGTAAAACCAGTCTAGGTGGAACACCTTTGGGTCTAGCAGGTATTGATGAAAATGAATTTTACTTCTCAGTTTCTCTTCTATAAAAACATGCACACTCCCTCCAAAGGTTTGGTGCACTAAACTCTATTAGATAGCATTAAACATCAACAGTATGTAAAATTTATGAATGGAACAAATAAAAGGTTTCGTTCTAAGAATTTTCATCAATGCATGCTAGATGTATCTAATAACAACTTCAATATTGAAAACTCAAGTGACACATAAATGACTATTTATTGCACTCAGTTTATATTCCTTATACCCACATAATATACATTTCATTTGAATATAATTAATGTACATTTACAAAGAGCACTATTTCATCTTTGACATGAGATAACTTACTTTACAGAAAGAATGTAAGGGGTCAGCTCAAATAGCAATGTACTTTACGAGTGATTGATACTGTATGTTGACAAAATACATGAATATTTTGAAATGGCCCCTACTGTACACAATATCATGCTGGCCTCGTGGCTGGCTATACAGTAAAACCTGTCTTAATGAACGAACACTTGTCTTGAGGAGACACCCTTCCTCTGCACATACTTTATTGACTTCTGTACAATTACCATCTCTGAAGTGAACACCTACCAAGACTGAACATTTTTTCTTGGTAAAAAAGTGTTCAATATTCACAGGTTTTAGTGTATTTCCATCTTTACACATTAAGCATTGCCCATCAGATGGACTCAAGTATATGATAATATCTGTGAAAGACAGTGGTTCAAGACTTAAACAACATTAAGTTAATTATTTCTCAAAAATGCAATCTTTTTTGCTATATATACATATGCAGGAACAGTAAATATTAAATTATGGAATGGATTTTTCATTTATGTTATGTTTCAAAAATGCGAGAGATGTGTCTCATTTTTTGCAGAAAGAGAACTGACTTAAAGGCTAATTATCTTATTTCTCGCCAATTCCACTCATTCCTTTGCTATTTTCTACTTTGCATTTTAAAACCTAATTCTGTTGATGATATACTATATTTCAATATTCTCCCCTAACATATCCAGCGAGTGTATTTCAAGTTGCTCTTCATATATATCGCTCTCACTAGGTGTCACCACTAGGTCGGAATAATTATGCTCGTTAGTCTTTTTCTTTACTACTGGTTGACATAGCATTTGTCTTGGTTGACGTTCCGGTAATGGGAGAGCCTTTGAGCCTTCTGGAACTTTGCGAATGTCCTTTCTGGGGTCGTATATTCCGCTGTATAAACCGCAGATGATTGCAGATTCTGGGGTGTTACCTATAATGCTACTATGGGCCTCCATGAGGTGTCTTTTGAATACTGCGGTGTCATTTGTACTACAGCCTTCTCCGCAAGGTGGATCAGCCTTGGCACATATCTGGCAGACGTAAACGAATGCATTTGGATGACGGTTTGTTTTCAGGATGTGTTTACGAAAGTTTTCAAGTGTTCGTGACGAGTGGTCGCAATAGAGGCATTTATAAGGAGAGGCACCAGTGTGAGATTTCATATGTCGCGCTAGGTTTGTGCTATTCGTAGCTTTATACTGGCAATATTCGCAATGGAAGTTTTTCTCCCCAGTATGGGTCCGTCTGTGGCGTGTTAACTGTTGTTGCAGTTTCCCGCGGTAACCACAAAGATCGCATAGAAAAGGCCTTTCTCCAGTATGTACCCGCGCATGCGCAATGAGGGCAGCTTTATCAGCGAATCTGGTAGAGCATCCGGAGAAACTACATGCATAAAATTTACTATGGGTTCTCTCATGGGCTTTCAACTGCTGTTGGCTTACACATTCCTTTCCGCAGAAACTACAAATGAAAAACTTGGAATCTTCAGTTTTGATGAAATGTTTCCGATCAATGTGCTCATTCATCTTTGCTTTACGTATAAATGTCAAATCACATTGTGGACATTCGTAGCGTTTGTCTTGCAGGTGTAATCGTTTATGCATTAAATACTGCCCCGGGTCATGCATCGTTTTCTTACATCCGGGAAACTTACACATAAATGGACTGATATCATTGTGTATGTTGAGATGCGTGACAATGTATGATAGGCATAACGATTTATCACATTCCGGACAATTGACTTTCTTACTGCCTCCACGGCCACCTAGTACTTCATGTCCTTCCTCCGTTCTTTCTCGCTCTATATTATCGAAAAAATCTTTGTATTTAGCATACAACACTGTATTTGATTGAAAATGTAGCTGTTCATGAGTCAAAAGGCAATTTTCATCTTTATCTGTTTTTTGATAGAAAAGCTTACTGCAGTAGCGACACTTTGTGGCAGGAATACCTTCATCGCGAAGTTCTTGGTTATGAATATGTTTCCGACTTTTTCGGTGTTTTGCTAAATATTGTTTCGGAAGAGAAATTCCACATATTTCACACCCCTGAAGGCCGACACCATGTACTTTGATATAATGTGGTCTCAGAGCTTGATATGTGGGTGCAACATAATCACATTTATTGCACTTGGATCTATTTGGATCAAACGGAAGTTTTGGTCGCCCACGTCCTCGTTTCTTAACCTCGGGTTCTGTTTCCATGGCAACAGGTGGTTCTGGGTACATAATCCGCAAATGGGATTTGCTCTTTTTGTGCAAAGATAAGGTATATTTGTCGCAAAATTGTGTTTGGCAAGGCTCACATTTGAATGGACGTTCCTTTGTATGTTTACGTCTTATATGTACTGTCATTGCAAACACAGACTGGCATTCCACAGCACAATATGGGCATTTTGGACAATTGCGACCACGACGTCGACCTAGATTTAACGTTAATGATGAGTCAACACTATGTTTGCTTTGCATATGTGATAATAGTTTTGAAGCACTATGCATGGCCTTGTCGCATAATTTACAACGTATTCGATACCTGCATTCTTTTACAGTACACGGTCTCTTACTCCCCTCAGCAGTTGTTGTGTGGGGGGCACTTTGGATGTGATTGAGCATCTCAGTATTTGTGTCACATTTATAGTTGCATAAAACACACAATAGAGGGCCCAAAAGGTTGCAGCATTTATCATTGTGGGCTTGGCTCTTCATATGCACCTGCAGATAGAAAACAAGGTGATAACATGACAAAAGGTCACCACTTGTTACAGGTGCAAATGCTTTACAGTGGTCACAAAATGGGATGGCTTAACAATATGTCACCACTTCTTGATGGCGGCACAAAAAAGAAACTAAAAATTCCAGAAGTTTCTTATTTATCATATAAGAGTCATAAATAAAAAATAATACCCTTTTTTAATAACCAAAGCTACAACAAGAATGCCTAAGTCACAGGCGTAGCCAGGCATTTGCGATGGGTGCGAACGAATCATTTTTTGCAAAATTCAAAATAGATCTATAAAAAAGGCTCACTTATGCCACTATCGCACCACCCCTGACTGAAAGCTGGCTACCCCCCCCCCCCTGCAAGTGAACGAATATTACCTTTAAACCAAAGCATTCATCTCATAGCGTTTTGAGCTTACATGCTGCTTACTTGGTAAGCTATATGTAAGCTTTGAATTATTCAAATAGAAGGTTAAGTATCATATAATTCATGTATTACTTCTTGACATAACCTTAATAATAACTTACAGCAATATGTCAAATATATCTTTTCATCTACCAACATAACGTTCAGAAAAAACATCATAAAAAAATTAGGCATTATTTTTGAAGCTTTGATAATTAAAGGGTGTTATTTATTTATGCCTCTTAAACCTGTACATTGCCTCAGAACGCAATATGTGGACATATATTATTTTTACATTTTCATACAGCCAACAAGATTATTAATGACTAATATAAAGTTGGGGTGGTTATTAATTGTTGTTTCTGCGTAATATCAAAGCACAACCATTTACCAGTGCACATCATTTTAAAAGCTCTAATTCAGTAGTGACATCATATTCTAAATTTAGAAATCAATTTGTCACCGACAATCCAAGCAATCGAAGAAACAATCGTCATAATGACACATTGTTCAGAGATTTAGGGGTTGACAATTCGTATAATTAAAGGTATTTGGGAATATATATATATATCTATATAACATTTTCATAAAAATATTTTGGGAGTGGAAATTATGTGAACTTGAACCTGGAGTGTGATTTTTCCCTAGGCCTTAGTAATATCAATGCCAAGTCCCCTTCAGACTTAAAGAACTGTCCAAGTCTAAAACTTAATGTTTTAGAATTCCGAGGGCCGCTCCACTTACATCGATATTTTCAAATTTTATACAAAAAAGCCTAGATTTATGTCATTCGAAATTTCTCCATAAAAATGATCTAAATTTTTTCTTAAAGTTTTTAAACAATTGCCCAAATATTACAAATATCTTTCTGAACTACAGTGATCTTTATTTTGGGCTCCCATCTCAGTGAATGCCCTTCTTATCATTAAATTTCATAGGAATTAATATTCTGCCTTCAATGATCTTTAATGATTTGCACTTTAGTACATGTAGGTTTCTATGGAATTCAGAGTGATTACTCCATTTCAAAGAAGCCATGCCATTTATTTTACAGTACAACACTCAATTTTCTGGCATTACTTATTCATTACTTCAATGACTTGTGTAGGAGAAGCAACTTTGAATTATGGGCTTTAATGAAAAGTCATTTCTACCTTGTACATCCCTTCTCTACATTAATCAATGCTACACTACTCCCCCTCTTTTACTTTAAAGTACACATTTCAGGCCAGTGTAGCTAACTTTTGCCAAGGGGGAATTCACTATTCAAAAAATCGTAGATTCTTCACATTAGACATTAGACAACTTAGGCCAAAAATCACTTGAAAAGAGCTCAGAATGGCGAAAAACTGAATAATTTTTTACAATTTTTGGCCAACCTCTGAACTTTCCAAAATGGCTATGATGATCTCTCTGAGTGATCTCTTGTGATGAGTGGTTATACTTAACTTTCAAGTTGATTCAAGATGTAAAACTCAATTTAGAATGACAACATGTAGTTTTATAACACTTTTACACATGGGGAACAATATTGTACCTTAAAATCAGAAAAATAGCTACCTTCAAATTTCTCAACATGCCCAAAATCTAATCAGTCCTGAAGCTTTATAGTACCAAGAAATATTCTAGAAAATCTTGCCACCACCAACCAAACCATTGCTGATTTCATAAAAGTCAGCATTATTTTATTATTTGAGCAAGACCTAAGATCTGAAAAACAGCAATCATAAATTTTGATGAAGCTCTTCAGTCACATTTTGAAAGAAGAGTCCAGACCTGGTTTATATCAACAGTTAAGTCTATTACCGGAATGATTCATTTGTTAAGCAGGAATAATATTTGAAAAAGCTTTTTTTCATTTTAAAAGATGTACCAAAATGAAAGATAAGTCCCAAAAATTTTTCAGGTGACAAGATACTACCACACATACAATTCATTACTATTAAAAATGCATTCTGTAAGAGTAAAATACATTTCTACAAGTGTAAAATGCATTTTGTAATTGTAAAATGCATTTTTGTAAGTGTAAAATGCATTTTTCAAACTTGATTTGGCACAATGATGTACATTACCTGTAAAGTTTCTGCTGTATTGCAGTAGAAGTTGCAGACTCCACACTGCTGCGGACTCAGTTTCGTCATTGCCAGCTGGTACTGTTGTATATACTTAAACTTGTCTGGATGCCCCATGGCCCTACGTTGATGATACGTTGTCATCAAATGCTTCGCCATATTGTATTTATCCTCGATTGTTTTGTCACAGATGGTACAAACGAAAGACTGTTTTGGTCGGATTTCTTCTCGAGGGCTCTCTCCAGAATTCGGTTGTGTTTTGAGGCTGTTGAGATGTTTTGCTGTTCGGATATGGATTTTCAGATAGTCGGGTGATTTGAAGGCCTTAGCACAAATGTCACAGTAATTTTCTTTCTCATCACTACTTAGATTAGATTTTTTTGTGGATTGAAGTTTTCGTTTTTTGGATAATGGCATTGGTTTGTAGTTACGTTCAAATGCAGGATTATTGTCTTCATCATTGCTAGAATCTGAATCGCTATTGACATTTTTGAGCTGATCTATGGGGATATCAGATGACCATTTTTTCCCGCCTGTTGGCTCTTCCCTCACTGTAGGTCCCTCATCTTCTGTTGTTTCGTTAGTGATTTGTTTACCATGAGGCAGCCATTTACCCCTGTGACGTGCTTGTTTGCCCCCTGGTCTCCACCTCACCCTCGTTATCCCAGATCCAGAATAAGGCCCTGACCCTGGTTTCCATTTGCCGCCACTTTGAGGCGGTCGCCCACAATCTGAATCAGAGTCCAAATCTGAGTAAAAATCAGAATTGTAATTTTCAGAGTCGCTACTAAACCCCAAATCTGTGAGAATATTTGCAATTCTTAGAGATTTCTCATCGGGAAGATCGATATCTGATAAGTCGTCTACTTCACCGTCATGCTCATCATCATTCTGGTCAAATGTTTCCTTACTTTTTAACTCTAATGACGAGAAAAAATCGCTGACATTTTTGTTAGTGTTTTGCTCTAGTATCATATTAGGGTTAATAACATTTGAGCTGGGGCTGAGGCAGCCTTCCACAAAAGCATTGACATGATCCGGGACATCCACATCCAGGCCTTGATGGGGGTTACTATGGTTACTATTAATTGTTGCATTCCCATATTCTTGGTTCACATTGATAGTTTGATCATTTAAGTTTTGTCTATGATTCACATTTAAGTCCTGATGATTCACATTTAGTTGTTGTTCATTCACATTTAGCTGTTGCTGATTCACATTTAGCTCTTGAAGCTGATGATTCACATTCACATTTAAAGAATTAGTACTTAGAGAGGATGGATTATTCTGTGAGTTTGAAGGAGTGAAGGTTTGACTCCTAGCCGGACACAGCGATTTTTTATGGGTAATATAGTTCATCAATCCGACGATCGTTGACTGACAGTTGACGCAGAAGTGAGTATCGAATTCCTCTTCTAGCTCCATCTTTTGAGAAAAATCGGCACTACGAAGGCTTACTGCTCCTGGAAAAACGTAAAAGAATCAAATGATAGATAAGGATAAATAATTAAAGTTGTCTCTCATGACAACCCCTGTATCATATTACTACTTAAATAGATAAAAGACAATGTTTTTAAGAATAGCAGATTCATCAAAGAACATTTCATAATATCAATATCCCGAGTGTAACTTCCCTTGCAAAACAAGATATAGGTACTCCTAAAATCTATTAATTTCTGAAAGAGAAATACATACAGGAAAATACAAAAGATAATCTCTCTGAATCTTCTTTACTAGAATATTACTTCAGTTACAATGGGTTAAACATGTGTTAAATGCAAGTTTTCCGTGCTGGTTCCTTTTTCCTCGATGTCTCGTTATTTAAAGGGAAAAGAATTAATTCAAAGATATTTTACACCAAAGGAATTAATCACACCTACTGATTGTACATGAAGTGTTTTATCTTAATTAGCATGTAATACCCTGGTAGAAAATTTTTGACAAATTATTTCTGCAATTTTTTGCTTTCAATGCTGGCTTTTTGGGACATTCACATTAAAATGCAGACTTTTATACTTTTTCTTAATTCCTTGCTCATTAAAACTCTAGGTTATCAAGGTGGATAAAAACTAAACGAAATTGATATTTCTTCCAGTGGTTACGTAAATCAGCAAAGAGATAGCGTTGATTGGATATATAATATCAAAAATATGATCTCAGAAAATGACTGTTGACTACACACAGTTGAGAATTTGAAAGTGACATTTTTCCCTGTTGAAAAAAACAGAAAATTTTGACATGTCCTTAAAACATTTGCTTTGCGAATTTTTAGAGTAAAGGAATAACGGTCACAATTTTGGTCAAATTGGCATTTTTAAAATCAAATTTGGTATATTTCATTTAAATGGCAAAATTCGGAACTCCATTGAAAGAATAGAGTCCCCTCTGAGTAGTTAGAGCACCTCTTAAAGTTCCTAATAAAAGCTGACTAAAGGCCTAGTGACCCATCGTTCCAATGCCAATGCCCATTATAAAAGGGGGCTCAAGCCGCCCAAGCCTTCAATAAAATATTTTCACAAAAACAAAAAATATATTGATATATAATATTCATTTCAAAGCTTTAAAGAAGAGGGGAAGGCATATGTAATCCATCAATAAAACTCTAAAATATCAATATAAACTTTTTCAAGTTTTTTTGATAATTCAGTTCACTTGACATCAAGGGCATAAAACAATGAAAATAGTTGGAATCCATCGATATAATCATCGAATCATTCATTTCTATTTATTTGATAAAATCCAAAAATTGACAAGAAATTACATTCAATAATTATTAAGGTACACATGTGCGCTATAGTATTCTAATATCTGAGATCAAAGTTGGAAGGCGTCAAAACTGACGCGTTGAAAAATTACGTTCAACCCCATCAGCAATTAATTAGGCACCCCATGTGTATAGAACAGCTTTATAATGAATATATATTCTGTGACATTCAAATCATCACAAATTACACCGATTTCACAATATCTGTACTACTATCAATTGCAGATCAAGTCACAAAGGTAATTATCAATACTTGATAGGCTGTTTCCAATCATTGACATCTTTCAAATTTGACATGCTTTTAATTGTTTCCCTTTGTTTAATGAGCGCAAAAAGCCTAATGTCAGAGATGATATTTGGTAACCTGTCATGATATTATGTAGGTGTTTTTAATGACCGTTTTGTTGACAGATATTATTTAATGACTTTGCTCATCTAACATGCTTTAAGCCTCAGTTACATTTGAAAAAGAAATTTCTGAAATTGAAAATTTGGCCAAAAATTAAAAAATAAAGGACCCACGGTCCTGTGCTCACACAGTTTGGAACCTTCAGAGGAATATATATCCTGACTTTCAAACAAAAATATTGATTTGTATTTGTAGTCTCGAACTTTGAGAAACTTAGATAGCACAGTTGTGTGACCTAGTTTGATGACCTTTGACCTTGAAAATTTTACTTATTCAGAGATTACTAAGGTCTTTTGTGATTAAGCTGACCAAAATTTACATCTAAAAATCAATTTAAAAAAGCAACTTGTTTGACCTTTCGAAGGCCACTGAAGGTCAAGAAAACATATCCTAAAACTAATGTCAAATTTGAACTCCTGGCAACTTGTAGATGATTTTCAAAAAAAATTTGGTCAAATTGAAGCAAGTTGAAAAATAACTTATATTTACTGTTTTTTGACGTCAAATATCTCAAAAACGGTAAAGATTTGATGCTGAAATAAATATGTAGGGAATGCTTAAATCTAGTAATGATGTAATTCATTGCAAGAAATGATCAAGTATAAGGCAAACTTTGAGAAACTTATCAATCACAAAACCTGCCATTGACTTTATACATGAGAAAGTTTCCTGAAAATGAAACTTTGAGAGCTTTGAAATCTTCAGAGGACATAAGTTGCATATACAGCAACTACTACAAGTTATTTGAAAGTTCTACTTCAACAAAGTGTCTAGTATTTACAGAAAATTTGACTTTTTGACGTCAAAATCAGCAATTTCTCGGAAACCGGGCGAACTTGGGAAATGGCGATGATAGGTCAAATAGGAATTATGGATATGCATAAAATGAATGTAGATATGACTCAATCCGAAAAGCAGTTTTAATTTGTGCGGCCAATGTTGACGGATGGACAGACAGACCAACAGACGGATGGACGGACCAATGGACGGACGCCTAGTCAATCCCATAGGCTCACTGTGTGAGCCAATAAGGCCTAAAAAGGCCCAATTATGCCAAAAAGGCCCACTAATTGAGGCCCTAAAAATGGAGAGGGGCTGGACCCTGGGCCCCTTAAACCCCCAGTGTAATGAACAGTGATAATTGCATGAAACCTATATATTTTAATAAGATAGTTTTGTAATTTTTCCATTTTCTTTCATGACAGGGCCATGAGTACAACTTGTAATCTTCAAACTGACAATGTTTGAGAAACAAGGACTATCACTTGCTGATGCCCATCCATATCTTCTCGAAAATCAAGACCACTTTTCTACAAAGGCCCATTTTCTCAAAAATGGATATCATTTGCATTCATTCAACTTAGCTTCTTAAAAGAGAGCTTCATCTTCACTCTTTCAGTGAATTCTATCTGAATCCCGAAATACTTTCTTCGATGTTAAATGTTAAATGAAAAAGTAAATACCCCCTCCTCCATTCACTAACGGCAAGATATGATAGGCCACCTTAGCATGAACTTAAAATAGCAGAAATATATACATACCAACATGTACATTCAAATAAGATTTATTGATATGTTTTGCAAGCTAATAAGTCAACCAGCCCAACCTTTATACTTTTTCAACTCATATATCAACTCCAGAACTAATAAATAACTCAAAAATCTAATTATAAGTCAGAGAAGAGGCATATATTAATGGTAATATTAAAGGAATTTCTATGATAAGCTGTACTGAAACTAAACACAATTTGTACATGTGATGTGCCTATATTCAGGAATTACTAGGAATCAACTCCTGAAGTCAATAGGCTCTCGTGAAAGCCCATGATGAAATAAAATCATCTGCCCCATGGCTCTTAAGAGTTCTTGTAACTCTACATCAATTTTGTTTGCAGTTGCTGGTCAGGTACAAGGACCTTCACTGTTGCTAGCATTAATTCAATGGATGATGGCTAAGTTTTGTACTATCACTGCCAAACTAAGATAAAGCATAATAAGGAGCAAAATTCTACCAATCTGTGATACCTTTTAATGACAAAATGAGGGACACCCATTTGATTTTCTACGATGGTATCAACCTTTTGACGTTTACCTTTTCCAAATTATAGCAAAGCAGCATTAATACTTACACAATTTTTTTTCCTGATTTTTAGCAACCTGTTTAAGGCAAATTGATGAGAACTGTAGATAATCTAATGTTGCATTGATAATATTTATTTTATATATTTAATATTTATATTTATTATATCCTTAACAATTTTAAAATTCAGAAATGAACCTTTTTGATGTCACATATATATTTGTATTACATGTTGGTTGAAATGAAACATGACAACATACGGCTGTCATGGTAATGATGAAAACGGGCTCCATGGTGATAATGAAAACAGACTCCATGATGATAATGAAAACGGGCTCCATGGGCCTACTTTTCCATTGACCCAAACAAGTCATTGCTATTATATACAACATTAATCTCTATAGCCCTCATAATATAACATCCAATACGCTACTGCCATCTTTCTTCAGACTGAAGCACTAAAGTTAATTAGATAGCATCCTTTATTACATATACTGTAATCTAAAATTGTTTTAATAGCTACGATAAGTTATAGGCTTTCTCTCTAGAAAAGTGATCAAAATAAAGGTAAATCATGTCGCTGCCGCCTTTATAATTATTAGGATAGGCTGCATAAAACAGAATTATGAGTCAATCGCAATATGCTGGACAAAACCTTGTTATGATTCAACCTTAACAACAGTAAATCATCTAGATATAAGATTATAATTATGGGCAGTTATACAACCCCCCCCCCTCCCTGGGATATTGTAGCCTGTGTAGTCTAGTCTAAGAGAAACATCAGAACTCTCCCCACATTGGAATCTCTGAGGTACTGAGTCAGCTCCTCCATAATACAAAAATGCACTCTAATATTTCTAAGTGCTGCTAAAATCCTCCATACAAAACAAAAAACGAGATTCCTCAAATATTGCACTAAAAATTCCAAAACCGAAAATAACTGCATATAATCAGTGCTCTCTCCCAATTTTTGTGTGGAGGATTTTGTTACTTTTAAGTGCATAGTTTTAGAATTTGCAACATTTTATGCAACATTTTAGGACTTTTTTAGCAATATTTTAGGTTCTGTATTTTTGTGCAACATTTTAGGATTTTTTGATTTGGACTAGTTTTCACTAGCAGAATCCTGGGGTAGGACCATATATGGAGTTTTGAAATACCTAGCCTGTCTGTTATTAGCAATTGTATAGTAAATGAATTGAAACATGTAACTTCTGTAAATTGAACATTTGAAATATTTCTTATATATTCATATGTTTGGGGAATAAAATACATATGTGCAAATGGAACACCCTTGGTGTACTAAAAATTGTTCCATGCATGGGCGTAGCGCTATTTTTATGAGTAGTATGCCACAGAAGGGAACACGAGTTGAATGAAGCAAAAAATGAGCATTTGTGGGGGTCTGGGGTTTTGTCCCCCAGAAAATTTTGAAATTTGGTTGTATTTGGAGTGTATTTGCAACCACCTGTGTATACCAGGCGTACCTGCCCATGCCGTATATGAGGTACATTTTACTCATAGAGGTCTAATTATCTTTAAGTCAGTGGGTTATATAAGTTTAAAAAATGTTCCAGTTCTAAAGGTGTTCTGTTTATAAAGGTGTTCTGCTTATTAAGGTGTTTCACTAAAGGTTTTACTGGGACACATCGAACTGAGATTTGTATGAGATTACTTCCTCATGGGTTCGACCATGGGGTTATTTCGACCATGGACGTATATTGATATATGTCCATATTTCCACCAAAAATAATGATCTCACATATGATGGACTTGATCAAAGGCTTGAAGAGTATATAACTGTCTCCCATCCTCGCAAAATAGAGTATGGAAGTTGTTTGGATGCTGAATAACTGTTGTATGACCCCCAGGGTCTATTTTTGTGCAGTACAGAAATAAGTTGATAATGCAGGATTTTTATAAGAAAACAATAGATTTATAACATGTTGGAATGTGAAATACAACATCTTATGATGATGAATACGGGAACTAACAACTAGGCTTACCAAGAATTGACGAAAAATTGGGCAAAAAAGAAAAAAATCTAAAAATTCAAAACAATTTGTCCAATCTCGCGGCATTATGAGCTAGTCAGAAAATAAGTCAGTAATATACTCACACAACAATATTCCCCAATAAACAGCGCTACTTCATATTCATCGCTGATGTGACCTGCTGGCTGATTTATGAGATATTCAGCTAAATTTATGAGAAAATCCATCTACTTTTGTAGTTCTAATTTTACTCAATGGAGGGCGACACTTTCGAAATCCCCCACAATGCACTGAACATGACACAATTTCCGGAGGTTTTGGAGGCTGGTTTGGAATTCAGAGCTCCGTGTTTGAAACAAGATTTCTGCAGTTCTACAGGAGACACGCACATAAACTAATGTATACAAGGAGATAAATATATAGATAATGCCGAGACGCAAACAAATCTGCCCAAAACGGATGAAATGTAAGTATATCTTTGTCTAAGTGCTTGGAAATATTTTCGAGGATTTGACTGAATCAGTCAGTTTGATATGTTTCTACAATCTTTGTTTACATATATATCAGGCATCGTGAGGACCAATTAATCAATGTGGAGTGGAATGTATGTATGATTTTGAGATAGCAAGGAGTGTTAGGTTGAAAATTGATGATTTCTTACAAGGGTACAACTTGGCGTCTCTCTATTATAACACTGAAGACTTCACAGTTTGGATCAATCATCATTTCATCTCAACTGTCAATCAATGTCACTTTTAACTTGTGCAACAAGGGGAACAATCAATGCCGGTCATGCCCATAATGGAAACTGCAGGGCAAAAAACCCTTGATGTATTTGCATCATTCTTAGTAACATTTCACAGAGCTCTTGTATTAATGTATAGTTGACAGCACTGAATGAGTAGAGCGAAAAAGCAAATATAGAATTTTGCCGATTGACAGACAGACCTTTTATTGGCTTAACAAATGGCAAAGTTATATTTGAGTGAAGGACTAATTTACTGGTTATATTCTCTGCTAATAATCAATGCATTGGTACTTATTCTATAAATAAATGATGACATCTTGATCAAATGTTATATTTTGCGTTAATAATGTTATTAGAGACAAGACATTATGCAACTTAATTAATTTCTAACCTGGGTATTGTAACATATAAAACTTATAATAAAAGGTTACATTTTAAATTGCCAATTGAGATGCAACTTGCGAAAAATTGGATGAGTAAGTGTTAAATATTAATAAAGGGTTCAGGTGATTATGTATGCATGGTACCAACTGTACTGTACGTAGATAAGTAGAAAATGTTAGTGGCGTTTGATTGATGGGATCTGTTATCAGCGGCATGCTCACAAATAATGCCATTTATATTTCATAGTTGTCACTTTCTAGGCAAATAAATAACACTTAATGGCTTCGATTCTGGGAAACATTGCCTATGTTATTTTTTTATTACTCAAAGTATGGTGTGGCACAATGGCAATGTATACTTGAGTTAACTACTTTGGAAGTACAAGTTCTTTTCATATACTATGCCAGTTCAACTTTTCCTCGTTGTAAAATATAACATTATGTCACTGTGAATTGGGGATTCTATTTTCCTGTGGTTACGGAGCTCTGTAGGGTCACATGAGTAATTATCTATTGTTCAGTAGGAGGCATTTATTGGCTGTGAAAGATAGTAGGCTATATTGATTTGACAGCGTGCTGAAAAACTCGCTAAAGTTACAATAATATCAATTGATGAAATTGGCAAGTAAAACAAGTAATTAGTCGAGTTTGTTATCCCACAAATCTTAATTTTTCTCTTATTGCTTGTCGAATCATAAGTGTGTTCGCGACACTTGAATAGAAATCTAATTCCTATGTCATTCTTTTCAATTAGGTAGTGAAACCTAGATGAAGGTAAACATCTTTCTGAAGTGACAGTCTCAAATGAATACTTATCTCTTTCAGACTATCTCTACATATTCAGGTTCAAAGGTCTATTATTCCTCAATTATTCCCATTTACACAATTGGTTCCTATTTTAACAGTTCAATAAATGTGAATACATTCAAATGTTGGACTCTACCTAGTTGTTCATTTCAGCGATGTTTTTGTTTTATGTAATCAGTAAAGTCAACTCATCGTGGATTGTTTTGGTGTTAGATCACTAGGTATAAATGTCAAAGTTAAAAAAGTTTGACTAAATCAGTTATCTCTCATAATGTCAAAATTTAACGGAGGTTTAGATTTAGAAGGTACAAACATTGATATACTCTTTTAGATAGAATTTAAGATAATTGAACAATATTCTTGATATTTGGAATTTGTTTATATATAATTAACATTTTCCATATGGACACATGTAGTTTAACATTATTTTTTACTATTTTTCATGGTTGTTATATATAAAAATACAGTGAAAAATGAGAAATAAATGAAATATGTCACCAACAATAAAAATTGTATATGGATTATGGAAGAAAACAACACAATCAATTAGAACATCAAAGACAAACAGCACATAATAGACTCAAATAGATTTTTTGCTTGTATGTAAAATTGTTTGGATCAATAAATCTTTATCGAAATAACCTAAAAAAAATACAAAGGACATTTAGGCATGGGCAGTAAATATAATGCCAGGTATATATTTTGAAGAGCATAGTCACGTCAATGGAGATGTCACTTTGTATGTCAGAGACCATTACCTGTTTTTACCTGTTCGCAAAAACTAGTATTGTACATATGAAAAAGTATTGGAATTTGTAAGGTTTGGACTAGAGGTTTTAAGCACTTGGACTGTCACTAATTGTCAACTCAAATGTCAAAACATATTTTGAAGATTAAACAATTTCTATTTACTATATAATCTAAATGTTGAAATTGCATTGGTTTTTATAATATCTGATTTTGAACCTTGGCACTAAAAGTTATTAGTTTAAATCTGATTTTTGTGATATGAGAAATGCTGTTGTTTTACTAAATTGTAAATAATAGTGATTTGTCATGCCTTATGTCAGATTAGGCCCTTACATGTTATTGTTTATTTAGCAGATCTTTAGTGAAAAGACCAAACCATCTGTCTTTTTGCTTTAGAATATAGAATATATATCAATATGTATGTTTCACAATGATAAAACCCCAGAAATGTCAGACAATAGATGTTTTTGATTGATCAAATAGGTACTATTAAACAGATATTTATTTGTAAGGTCCTGAGTAAGATAAGATATGTGTAATAATCTCAATGTTTTTATTGGCAGGTGGTCACCTTGTGTACTATAATTGTAAAATCCAATATTTGTGTCTTCAAAACAAAAAAGGTCAAGTATATGTACAAGGATACTGGAAAAACAAAACAAATCAAATCTATACATATAAATAATAGGTATCCATATTGAACCAATATTACGAAAAGTCAACAATTTTAGCACAAATGGCAACATTTGAATATATATCAGATATCAATATTTTCATTTTGCCATATTTATTACTATTTATACAATCAAAAGAGAAGAGGTGAATTCCATAGAATAGAAAGTTATTATATTAGTCCTTTATCACGCTTTACCAGCCTAAGGTTGTCGGTATACTTTAGTGTCGTCTGATGTGATACTTATTCCCCTCCATTTCTCGATAAAATTTCAAAGAACTGGCTCTTTTTCTCGCATTTCAACATAACTTTTAGTGTTATTTACATTATTTCACTTTATTCCTTGCTAATTTCTCCCTTGTTCACTCTATATTTTGCAAAACAAAAATGGGCACTTCGACATATCTTCGCAGTTGAGTGTCACATATCTGTCATATCTTGACATTTCATAAACCTACAATCGACACTCAACACACTATTATATAAACACGCAGTGTTTTCCAATAAGTTAGTTGTGATGTCTAATATAAAATAATGAATATCATATTCGTAATAACATCTTATTAATACACAAATATACCAGAAATTGCCACGTTTTTTCCAACTTAACCTAAAGTCGCTTTTCTCAAGAATTTGATTTGACATTTTCAGGTATTTCTACAATTTTGAGTGTCATTTTTATGGCCAAATCTTCTACCAATTTGTTTATGCCAAGATGAAAATATGACCCCATTTAGAAAAGTATTTAGTTCTTACCTGTCTTACAAAGAGACATTAAAAATGCAAAATAGAGTGAAAAAATGAGAAATTATTTGAAAAAGTAAATAAGCAAGAAACAAAATTCAAAATTCCTGTCATACTAGATAAAAAGTACAGTAGAAAAGGATGACAATTATTGTGATAGGATAATTAGATAAAAATTCACAATTAATATCAGTACATCATGGCAATAGAATTTCTTTGTCTATCGTAAAAAATAAGATGTGGTGAAAATCCGCCTGGAATTTTACAAGAAATGAGGGGTTTCAATAAAATGTAATAAAGTTAGACTACCTTTGTATGCATTCAAAGTTATATTGACCAAGGTGAGATTTTATTCATGTACGTTCCAGTGTAGATCGCCAACAACCTGTCATTCTGAGACAATAAGTACAGACACCTGTCATTCTGTTCAATATTTGTTGATTTTATTATTGTCGAGTGTAGACCTCTCTTAGAAGTGTCCCGAGACCGAAATGAATTGTTAAAGTCTCGTTACTTGGGTTTCTAATTAGACAGGTTCCAATTTCAGAATATCTCAAGGGAAAGGGTTTTTGAGGCATTTTTTAGAAAAAGCAACAGAGCTATTTTTTCTGGATCAGTTTTTCATGCTGATAAAGATATTAAAAGATGACAGCTCAACGGGGTGGTCACGACACTGAATTTTAGCGTTTTTACCCCCCTAGGGAATTATTTTAGGGGGTACTATAATATTAGTTCATAACTCAAAGGATATATAAACTATTGTTCTGAGTTCTACAGCATACATTGTTAGTACAAAGATGAATACTACCTTAAAGTTATAGGTTGATATCTTTGTTGGTTTCGGAAAAATACAATTAATTAGAAAAAAATATGCAATTTTTGTCATTTTTTTCTTGCTTATTTTATATTTGTAGCTTCAAGCAAATTATGATAACTTAAACAGCTCAAGGTAGTATTCTAACAACATTCCCAAGCTATGTGTGATATTGTAATACATCTATTATAGTGATGAAGTACTATTTTGTAATTTTAATATGACTTTATAGTGCCCTACCCCTGGTAAATAGAAGAAAGTTGGTGTGGTTTTCTTCTGGTTTTAACATTTTATTGTCTTCTTAGTTGAAGATACAATCAATTCTGTCAGCTAACCATGAGAAGCTTTACAATGGTTAACTATTCCCATGAATAGAGGGTTGGGACCTCAAAAATACCAGAACTGTTAAGTTGCATCCTTGGGCAACCCTCTTCAGAGCATTTTCCTTATATCATCCGATAAAATCTGCAGGGGACACTATAATAAACCTATATATCTAAGATACTAGTAATGAAGATACTGAATTCAAATTTTCAGGATTTGGTCCTGGTATGATAGGTAATCTGTATGACAAAAAGAAAAAACTCTGTTGCCATAGTAACAAGAATACGACACTATTTGTTTCCGAAGAAATGTGTTTTAAGAGGTTTTGTCATTCTCTTCATATTTTTAATTCTAAATATGTCTACAATGTGGGATGATTAAAATTATGGTAAAGTAATCTTTTCTATTGTTCTATTGTTCTCTAAAACAGAAGTTGCTACGCTCTATTTGTCAGGAAATTAAAATGGAAACTGAAAAATGAGTTTCTTCCTACTGAATAGCAATTTGGTAGACCAAGGCTGACACGCACAGGAGAAAACGTCTATCAGTTCTATGTCATTTTGTTGTTATTTTTTTTTATTTATCGTGCTCTAGGACTTATAACACCTAATGCCGAATCTTTCCAACTGCAAAGGAAGGCAAGATTTTAATAATGAACATTCATATATCTCAAATATATCAACAAAGATTTGGACAATGATGATGAAACTCTAAGGGAAAATTAGACGAAACATTAATGTGAGTGGTCCAAAAATAACACTTACATGTTTTGAAAAAGTTATGCTCTCGGGTGAATCAGTGCTCATTTAAGGATAGTCTGAATCAGGTGAATTTTTTAACCTAATTGTACCCCTCCCCCAAACCCCCAAATTTTGACAATTGTCGAAAAGTGGCAAACAACAATTAAACAAACATCATTAAAGTTCAATATGGCTATTTTGCTTCTCTGTCATAAAGATATGGTAAGATCTCAGGTCAATCAATAAATTTCAAAGTGACATTTTTAAAGTGACACTCTATCTTATGAAGAAAATATTATCGTATTTGAAGACATGTCAAAATTTGGTTGAAATAATTTTGTCACTCCTGATTTGACCTGGAAAGGTTCAGGTAAGTTATCACAAACAATTTCAGACAGTTATATCTTTAATTATGACTATTTTCTGACCATGAAGACAGGAATACAGGGAAAATAAAGTCAATCGGACTCGGAGATATTTCACTAGCAATCAACCCATCAATATATTTTTTCAAAGTTGTTGACCTCATTTTCACCAAAAATGCAATCATTTTAACAATGTTTAATGCATTACTATTCTTTATTTTAATGTATCAAATAGCTCTTGAAAAGAAAACTGAATTCCCTAAGATTAGTGTTCCCCATGTTATTTCCCCTTTGAAAAAATTCATGCTATCCATTGGTTTCAGTTCATTTTGGTCATCCAAATTCAGTGTCTTTAAAGTCCCTGGAGCAATCCACTTTTCCTCTTAGGAAATAGAACATGTCTCAAAGCATATTCTAATTATGCATTCAACAATATAATTAAAGGTTGCATCTTTGGTAAAAATTAGGTCAACATTTTTAGTAAAAAGTATGTTGATTGGGCCATTCCCTTTAATATCACTTAGGTCTGATTAATCATTATATTTACTTTTCTTAAAGATAATGAATAGATCTAAAAGATATACCCATGTTCATGGTCAGAAAATATTCATAATTCAAGTTAGAATTGTCTGAAGTTGTTTGCGATAACCTACATGCTCCTTTATAACATTATTATGTAAATACCTGTGTAAGTGGAACACTCTCCGTTCTGCGTTCCACTTACTAGAAGATGTTCCACTTACAGAGGTTTTGGGTTCACAGGGAACATACAAAATCAAATATAGGATTTATATGTATCATTGGAAATATGATTCTCCCTTCATTACAGGGCAGGTATATACCATTAATAATCCATTTATTTAACTCAAAAAGGTATCCGACATTCTTAATCCTCCTCATTCTGCCAAAAATGTTTTCTGATATTCTTAATCCTCCTTATTGTGCCAGTCTCAGGTACAAGGATTAGGCAATTAAGTTTTAAAGACTTGTTCCGACTGTTAATAATTCAATTGTTTTTAAAGGACATTTTTAATCTTACTTATTAAGTTTGAAACAAACAGCAAGGGAGATATTAATTAGTGGTAGCATCACGTGTCCAGTTCTACAGGAGGTTAATCCAATTTTCTGAATGAAAATCTTATGAAATCTTAATTTGCTGATAATCAAATTAATTATTGGTTGCATCACATGTTGACCTCTACAGGAGGTTAATCCATTAAAATCCTAATTTGCCAATTATCACAGTATTACCTGTTTTCATACCCAGATATCATTGAAGGAGATTAATTCTGTTTACATATATCAATATTGAAATCTATGGAAATTGACTATTCCACTTAGCAGGTTAATTTTTCAATATGGGGTGTTCACTGTTCAAGTTTGGAGGTGTTCCACTTACAGAGATTCAATTAACATTAAGTCAATGGGTTTTTAAAACGGGACTTTGAAAAGGCGTTCCACTTGGGAGGTGTTCCACTTACAGAGGTGTTCCACTTAGCAGGTTCTACTGAACATTACTTGTGCATGATGACCACCGTAGTCTAGTTGCTCAAATGAGATCAATTGATGATTATAATGTTTAGACTTTATGTCAATGTCCAGACTGTATGCCAACCTCTCTAGTATGTGATTTCACTAGATTTCATTATGATACATGTACTTAATTGAAAACTTACATATAAAATATCTTAAGTCCTATATTCTAGTAATAAATGAATTAGAATGTCACCTAACATTTGATGATGGTATGAATTTATTGATTTGGTGTCTTTCAATACATGTTTCTAACTTAATGCTGCAAAATGATAAAATTCACCACATCCACTTTCTTCAATTTTCCAGGGGTAGGGCACTATAAAGTCATATTAAAATTACAAAATAGTACTTCATAACTAAAATAGATGTATTACAATACCACACATAGCTTAGAAATGTTTTTAGAATACTACTATGAGCTGTTAAAGCTGTCATATTGTGCTTGAAGCTACAAATATAAAATTGGCAAGACAAAAATTGCGTATCTTTTTCCTGTTTTTTGTATTTTTCTGAGACCAATAAGGGTATCAACCCATAACTTTAGGATAGTATTCATATTTGTACTAGCAATGTATGGTGTACAACTCAGAACAATAGCTCATATATCCTTTGAGTTATGAACTAGTTTCATAGTACCCCCTAGAATATTTTCCTAGGGGGGTAAAAATGCCAAAATTTAGTGTCGTGACCACCCCGTTGAGCTGTCATCTTTTAATATCTTTATCAGCATGAAAAACTGATCTAGTAAAAATAGGTCTGTTGCTTTTTCTAAAAAATGCCTCAAAAACTTGAATTATTAGAATTGGAACCTGTCTAAATCCTAAGTTGAGAATGCGGCAATTTAATCAATATTCCTATCAAATTGGAGTAAAATCATTCGTGGCAATGCTCAAAAACACAAAACAAACCTTAATTACATGTAGTTTAGTTTCATTATGGCCATTGGAATTTCATTGATGTTTTTCATGCTTTTCTACCTTGAAACACCCTGGACAATTTTTTGAGATATTTCCTAAAATCCAATCTCACAATCATAGATTACAGACTATATAGAATATATAGCCTGTATAGAAGTACAATAGACTACAGACTATATAGACTACACACTATATAGACTACATAGCCTGTATAGAAGTACTATAGACTACAGACTATATAGATTACAGACTATATATAGACTTCTGACTACATGTCTGATTGCTCTATTCCTTGTCAAGTCCAATGAACTCAAATTCCACACTTTTTAACGAGATCGTTGTGACATCAATTTCACTTACTTCATCTTGAGATCTCCGTGTTAACACAATTGATCGACTGATACAGCTTTTGTTGATTTTTATTCAATCTTTGATTGACAAGACGTCAATATGGTCTGATCCCACAGGCAATGCCAGCCTCTGAAAGCTCTTATAGAAAATGGCACATCGACGTAGATATCTTTTTCATTCAAGATAACAACATAAATAAATCTAATCGATAGATTTTAGACTTACTTAGAAATGCTATTGAGTCTTACATAGAAGTGATGAAAAATGGAAAGCTCGTTTTGGTATTTTTATTTTAAATATGCGATCAGCGATACAATTATTTGGAAGGAAGCTGAAGTAATCAACTTATCATATATTCTAGTAGAATCGGCAACCTTTTCATTTTCTTAGACATTTTGCACCACTAGAGGGTAAGTGTTTCTCGTATATATTTTCATATTAGTTTGAGAGTCGAAATAGACATACATTAGCTATATGCATGCATATATATATGTTAGATGTGCATGCACTTGTAGATGCATGGCAGATGCACAATGCACATGCACAAAAGAAGGAATTTATTTTTTCATTACTTGTTTTATTAAAAATACAATTCAATTATAAGTTGTTTATAGATATATGATGTGCATTTGATTGATCCAAACTTTATAGAATTACCAAGATAAATACTTGAAAATAACGTTCTGTCAGTCATATTTTTAAACTTGAAATAGGACAGAAAAAAGTTTAAACTAAGAATAGAGTAAACAGATATGAAGTACATACTTTAAATTGTACAGACGTGTCAGAAAATCAGACACTTCATTCAAATTTTAGAGAGAAATTGAGTGAAATAAGCATGAGCAGACGGACATTTTAATGTTAAGTTTAATTTGATAACTTGGAGTGCCTGCCTTGCTAAAATACTTGTTGACATAATTTTAACAAAGCCACAAATGTCATTCTGTCAAATGAGACATATAACAAATGCAATGGTAACTGGTAACAGTATGTGTTTATGAGAAGTTGACGCAGAGATGTAACTTATCCAAAAACGCATGCATAAAGCAGCCAAAATTGTCAAAACTGTCAAAGCATTTCCTCAAGTGGTCCCCTGAGAAATTTATGCAATGGTCATGTTTAAAATGCAAAATATAGTGGAAAGGAGTGGAGTTAGTAAGATGGGAGTAAACCATGTGTGAAGAACATATGTTAAAGTATATAGAAATGCCAAAAAATCAGACACTTCTTTCAAATTTTGTGGAGAAATAGCGAGAAATAAGCATGTTGAGAGTGTGTTTTTGCATCGGGAAGTTTTTAGCTGGATATGGTTTTTAGCTAATACTTCAGAATATTATTCATTAATTGATGTAGTTTCATGGGAATAATTGCGATTACGATATTTTTGAAATTCAGACGATACAAAATTTCAAAAATGAGTCAAATCTGGATGAAACCGGTTTGCGTTAATCATCTTCCCAAGGAGCAATTTCTCGTTATTTTAAAAATTTGCAGATTCCAGTAATATCAATACATCATTTCAAGGAATGAAAAATATTTTATTTGTGATATTTCATAAAGTTGGGAATTCCATGTGAGTATAAAATTTAGATTTATTTTGATGTTTATTAAATGATTTTGACTCTTTTTGTCTGTAACAATCGAAATATACCTCTGCTAAAATAACTTACAATGGGTGCACATAAACATAAATATAAACTTTAAAGTATATAAAAATGGATAAAATCAGTCAGTTTTCAAATTTGAGGGAGAAATGATAAGATTATTGCATTGCTCATTTCATTTTAGTTCATTTATATTAATTAACATATCACATTTTTCTGTAATACATCTCAAATTGTTCAATATTATAATGAAAAACAGTGGAAAAGGTAGAGATTTCAAGGAATATTATATCTAGGCATGTTATTAAAATGCCATATATTATCTGCCCCAATATGCTTAGCATATTAAGACTGGAGAGAACATAACTAGGGTGTCATTTTCGTGAATGAATTCAAATATGCAATACGTCTATCTGCAGACTCTTGACTTCGAGATAGAGTTGGCGGGTTTAAACCAAATATGCCAGTCATTCACTCTGAATTTCGACATGGAGAAAAAAGGGCACAAAAATTATTTGATTTATTATGGCATCATAGCAATTTGCAGAAGGCTATATTTTTTCATGTTACCTCTAACAGGGGGCTCGGTGTTATCAATCAAGTGAAACTTTGGTAGAATCACCCTTATTGATGTATAGTTGTTAATTTGTCATTTGACAGGCTTAAAAAGGAACATATCAAATAAATCATACTTAGAAACGAAAACATGCAGATGTGTTTTTAAGAGCAATTTTTAACTGCCATTGTTACAATTGTTTGAATCATCAACATTAGAAGGGTCTCGACGTATTTTGAAAAAATGACGATTTTTTCCAAATTAACTCGACATTAATCAATCATATATGGATCATTTGACTTAAAATGTGAAAAGGTTTTCTGTGGAAGCTGAAGGCGCTTTTACATTATCACAAAATCCCTATCAGTAAAATCTCATTTTAAAATACAAAATATAGTTAAACAGAGTGAATAAACAAAAAACGAGATAAATAAACAAATAATCTAGATTCTATATTATGTAGAAATGTCTAAAAAATTGATACTTCAGTCAAACAAAAAGAGAAACTCAACAGAATAAAAATTGAAGATGTATTTTTCAGCTTAGGTATTCTGATAACTAATGGGTTTGTATCAATTTCAGTTAGGCAGCCATTAATAAATCTTCTATGGAGGAAATTCTTTGTTTGACTACAGTGTTCCCAAGTCTAAAATCACTCTCAATTCTTGTCAGTTCCACGCAATTTCTCCCTTAAAATTGAATGAACTGCTTAACTTTTTAGTTTTTTTATACAGTTTAAAGCGCGAACTCCATGCCTGTGTCTTTATTCCTTGCGACTTCCACTCCGTTTTGCTCAATTCTGGATTTGAAAATATGACCCGTGACGGTTTTATTTGGCGTACATACAGATATTTCAGTTAAGCGAGAATACAATGTGACAAAGGTGCTGTTGCATCTGCCTATATTATGCCATAACCATGTAACCAGCCTATTAGTTATGATCTACCTAGACACTATTAATACCCTGTGTTAAGTAGACTGGTTGTCGAACGAATTTGTGTTGATAGACAAGATTGATAGGTGTCCTTCTATCTTACTTACCATATTAAGTTAAGCAAGATGTAAGTTACATCGTAAATTAACCTAGAAGATCTTTCTAGTGAATATAAATTTGGTCCCAGGGTATTTCTTCATTTCTAACCATTCATGCACAGGTGAATCTTGGAGAATTATTTTGTTTTTTTGATATGGGCCAGGGGGGGGGCTTTAATCCCTATATGTTAGACTAATCCAAGGTGAAAGGGACCTTCTATACATATAAACTAGCAGACTGAAATTCCTCAGAGTCTAGTTATGGTTATTCATAATCCGATTCTTAAAAAGGGTCATTCAATCCTATTTATTACATCATTTCTCAATTCCCTTTCCATTCTGTAGTTTGCATCTTGAAATGTCACTACCCTGATGTTTAAACCAAAAGATACACTCTCAATATGAGCCATGATCTTCATTACCCCTAATTTGGATTCATTTAACTTGTCTTCTGAAAAGATCGCTTTATCGACACTTTTTAAGTTTAAGAGAAACCTTTGAACTTGCAAAACGAATCAAGGCTGTGACAGCCATCGGCAGTGGGGGAGGGGCTTCTGAACTTTAAAATTGTCTTAATTATTCAGAGGGTATTTTAGAACTAACCTCTGCTCAGGGTAATCCTGCATTTGTACGTCAAGAATATATGATACACAGCTACCTCTTCAAATGCCACCATCCCAATCTCAACTGCCAGTAATTTCCAAAATTTAACGTCGCTATATTTTATTTTGCGTAATTTATAATGCTTTAAATTACATCTCTTGTATGGTTATAGGGCCATCTTGACTGAGGAATGTTGGGTTTTTGAAGAGTTTTCGGGATTTATTAGACTATTTATTGCAAGTTATAGATGATCCCTTTCATCTTGGCAATAGCTGAGGATTTATTATCGAGATATGGTGAAGGCGGAAAAAATCACCCGTCTATGTTTGTGAAGTATTTTGCACTTTGGTTATATGACTTGATCCACGTAGTTCATATAGAATTATACTATGACGTGTTTGTTAATTCGGATTATGTAGTATAAAAATGTGAAGGAATATGTTTAGTTCTTGATTTATGTTCAGGACATGTCTTGAAAAATTACCAATGATATTTATGAGGGTTGTGAATATGGCAAAGTTGATTGAAGTTCAAGGTCAAATTTTTAACTGTTTGAATAGCATGCTGTTTTCATTTTATTTCTCTTTTAATTTTCAAGCAGTGATATATATTCTTACTTTTCTTGATTTTTAAGAAATCTAGGCTACAGATGTAAATATTGTATTCCTCAGAATATTCTAAGATTGCCTCAATTGATCGCTGTTTTTGCCATAAATGAAGAATATTGACATGCATGTTAGCTATATTTTGAGAGTGAGTAAAAGTCATATTCTTTTGAATAAATGTTGTGTTCCTCGAAACAGTTTTTAGATCCAATAAATTTTATTGATACTTATTTGCACCCAGTTGATACCCCATTTGCACCTAATTGATACCATACCTTATTTGCACCCAGTTGGGAATTGTGAAAATCATAAAATATATTTTGAAGTTGAATTTTTAAATTGAATTTAGAAATTTCCTAGTCAAGATGGCATTTTTTATACGCCCCATCTAATTTATATCTGTGTTTCACATCACTCTTCTTCTTCCAGTTCAAGAAAACTGTAAGCATTATTTCTTGGGTAATCCTAGATATGAGGTTAGACTTCCTATTCCCAATTTCAAAGAAGTTAGTTGTTAATAATTGTACAGATATAAAATATGGAACAATCTTTGTAATAGATAAAGGAATTATTTGATGAGTCTTTTTGATATGATCCCCTCATATGGTATTATAATGATGGACGTATTTCAGGTATTGATCTCGGGGTGTCTAGGTAATTGACACATATGACAACCTTTATTATGTTACATAGATCTCTCAGTGTATGTGTATCTTATGGGTTGATCTGAGCATGTCACTTTCATATGGTCGCGATTATTACAATAATTCTCTGTTAAATTTGAATAAAGTACCCGATTTTCTGCCATTTCTGTACAATTTAGAGTGTTAACTACATGCTTATCTGCTTTATTTCTCAAAAATTCCACACATTTTCACTGTATTTTGTATTTTAAACATGACTGTCACAACCATTTTTCATGACTGATCTATATCTGTATTCAAAGAGCCATTCATGTATGTTATTTAACTCGTTTGAAGTAACTCAGCTGTAAGCAGGTGGAAGTAAGGTGGAAATAAATTGAAATAATTAATCGTGGATGATTTTTCAAATTTTTTTCGCTTCCCGCTTTGACTAATTTAATTGTTCAGTGTCATTTCTCATTGAATTAGAATGCTGCATTACGCATAAATCAAATAGACGATTAATTTTTCTCATCTTTTTTTATTTTTTAAATTCAAAGGCTGATAAACTGATCAACCTTGACGAATCGGAAATCCTTTTAAAGCATACACTAAGGCTCGAGCAGGTAACATTAACCTTTCTCATTATGTTTTTGTAGGAGTTGATAAAATAGAATTCGACTTTGATGTATTTTAACATATCATTTGTTTACAAAGAGATTTGGTTGCGATGATTGAAACTGTTTAAGTCAACAGAGAGTTTGAGCATTATCTTTAACATATCCATCCGCCGTATCTTTTACAATAATTTGATATTCTATCAATTTCTCTTCTGTCACTTATAATACTTTTCACATATTGGCGCTTTTGTAACAGATAGATAAGATGCTTTTTAGACCTGCATATACAAATATTATTTTCACACAACAAAAGAATGAAATATTATTTATGGTTCACTTTTCATTACAATTTTATAAAAGAAGATAGCAAATAGAAAATTACGGGAATTAAAGTCTGGTTGATTATGCCACCGCAAAACAGCATTTGAGCTAAAAAAATTTCAAATAGTTAATATCTTCTTGTTAAACATATGACCAACACGATTTAGCCTAAGTGTGAATTCATAACGGATAAGTTGATTGACAATGTGCTTCTACTTGATGGTTCTCAACTTGATGGATCGCTATATAGAGTGACTAAAAAGATACACCACTGGGTGAACTGTCGTCTGCTCTCACTTATTCCATTCCATTCTCTCTAAAATTTGAATAAAGTGTCTGATTTTCTTGCATTTCTATATAATTTAGAGTCTAACCTACATGCCTGTTTACTTTATTTCATGCTATTTCCACTCTTTTTCACTCTATTTTGTATTTTAAAACACGACCCTTGTGGCATTTTATCAAAGGGCAGTGTTATCTCTGACATATTGAACATGATTCTCATGTGACTTATAGAAAATAACAACGAAGCTGTCCTTGCAACAAAAGAGAAAAGAATGTAATTTACAGATTAGATACAATCCTGTCAAATTTCTGACAAATACTTGAATTTGGCCTAAATAAAGGAATAGTTGGTCAGAATAGAATTTTCAAATTCAAATTTCTTCTATGATATGTGTTTATTATGTCACCACCACATAATGTTATAGTGTCCAACTTTTTGTGGATGGTGTTTGACATTCTTTGTTTGGCAATTGGTGTTTGGCATTCAGTGGTCATCGTCTGTCAGAGAAGTATATCTCTTATTTGACTAATTTGGTGCTAGGGTCAGGAAAAAGGCAGGGAAAATCAAAATGGTTTTCTTAACCTTGAAAGATCAGGGAATTTCAGAATTCCTTCAAAATGGCTAAAATGTTCAGGTGATTTTAGAATTATAGGAGCTCAGGAATTTAAAGTGGGTAGAATTTTGAAATAAGGGAATTTTGATTTAAAAATGTTGTGGCAACTCTATAATCTCCAAACATAGTTGACATTGTCACTATATAATTCTCTAAAGTAATTTGACGGATACAGCTGAATAAATTATCAGCAATTCAACACTTCAGAAAAATCCCTTCAGTGATTTGTTTAAAAAAAGGAAAGTTCATTTTACAGATGAAAATGCTGAAGTGTGACTGTCTGAATGGATACAGACAATGAAATCAGATTTTGTCAGATTATGCAGTTTTTTTTCCTGAGAAGGAAACTAGCATCCATTTAGTATGTATTGTTTTATTTTGGCATTTTATCAGAATATACAGATGAACATCTTGAGAGTGAACACTGCCAAGATCAGCTTTATATGCATATAACAGTTCAGATTAACAAGTTGTGATTTCATGGCTGGCTAGCCAGACAATGTGACCCAAAGTGTTCACATTGTGAGTCTTTCACATTGTGAGTCTTTCTCATTGTGAGTCTTTCTCATTCACAAGTTTAGCTGTATCATATAGAAAATATATGAAGGATGAATGGGGGACAAAGGTTCACATATAACATACACAGTTAAACCTGTATACAGTATATTGAACATTTTTTGCCAAGAAAAAACCTCCAGTGTTGTAGGTGGTCATTGCAGGGAGGGTAATTAGTACAGAAGTCGATAGAGTATGGTGTAAGGGTGTCTACTAGAGACAGGTGTTCACTAGAGAGAGGTGTTCACTAAGACAGGTTTTACTGTAGTAGTATTCTCCTCTGTATCATTTGAGTCAGTATCCTCTGCCACTACCTCCCCGGTAGTCCTTAAGTTTACCTAGATTCCTTAATCATTGTCTCTTCATCCTCCTAATCAGGTGTCCAGAATCCGTACCTCCTTCTTCCCCCTGCTATAACCAATTTGGAAGCGCCCGATTTAACTGAATCACGTGATCTAATTATGCACAATGACTTACACATGATTTCTGTCGCAGTGTTGCGACAGCCAATCAGAATGCGAGTTCTTAATCGGGGAAATGCTAATTGCTTATCGTAGGGGGTAAAAAGAAAGAATATAGTCTGGATTTTGAAGCCCTGCGATCGGAGGATGTTGTCTCTTATTCCCTACTTTTGTATATAATACATACATACATAATACAAGTTTCCCTTTCCCATTTTCAATTGACCCTCTGATAAGGCATCTTTCTTACACTAATTTTAGTTCAATTACATGGCAACAATCCTTAATCTCTGTCTCCCTCAACCCCCCAATCCCATCCATTAACTGTGATACATTTTATATCCAACGTTAAGACTCTTCTCTGAACATCAGCGGTTTGTCTTTCTTTTTATGTTTGATGTCCTCATGTCCCACTGAGCGTTAGGCTATATCTATACATATCCACAATTCTGTCGAATTTATCAATTGTCTATTATTAAATTAGGCGACAGCAAATGACAGAACTTTGCAAAGATATGATAGGTGTACGAAAAGCGTATATGAAGTCATTAATTAAAATGTAGCATATGTTTTTCGCTCACGCAATAATGTCATTATCGTGAAGAACTGACGAGGCTAGATATCATCTCATCGGTCTTTTATACTTCTATCTGTCAATTTTCATTTTACGCTAAAATACATGTCAGTTATGAATAGTGCCACAATGTTCGCAACTGTGTTTAATTCAATAGGCTTGCTTAATACTAAATTCTCAGTACCTTGCTATTCTGTCAAAATTTGTAAAAGAGTGGAATTAGCAAGGAATAAAGTAAACAGGCATGACGTGTAAACTCCATATGCAATAAAATTAAACATTTCATTCAAATCTCACAGAGAAAGGCAAAAATCGTTTTGTGTAGACAATCATCTAGAAAATGTTCATGGGGATTTTCTGAGTGATGACCCTAGTATAGATAAAGCCTTTAATAGTAGGAAATATCATGTACTAATCGATCATTTCATCACTAATGTCAGAGTCCGAGTCTATCTAATGCGAACTGTCAATCATAACAAATTATAAGCATAGTTTTATCTCCAATAACAGCACATAAATACTTTAACAAAATGTCAAAGTGTCAGAGTGTTATATCTTCGGGTAATTTACTATGAACTTGGTCAATATAGTGAAGTACGTGTGTTGGTCACTAGTTTCGAAATTACAACAAATAGTTAAACCTGTGTACAGTGAACACCTATGGAGCCACAAAAATGTGAATACTACAGGTTGGTGTTTGCTACAGAGAGACAATTTTATACAGAGCTCAGTGGAGTATGTGCTGAGAAGAGGTGTTCACTAAACATAGGTGTTCGAGGTGTTCATTAAGACATGGTTACCTGTCATTTGTATTCATGGACTTAGTTAGCTATAAGATGTTACTTACATTTTACAAAAAAAATTTAAAAGTCTCTTTGCTGAAACTTGATATTATGCAACATGGAGTTAAATAACATCCTCTTTGCCTCAAGTTTTACCTCGCCCTTATTTATATTTGCCTCTCCTATTCTTTTGATCCTGGTTGTGCCCCTGGTATTGAATATTTATGACTTTAAGGTTGTCCAAGCTTTGATCTTTGATAGGATTGCATACTGACATCTTGTCAAAACAATCCCAAAGTTGTTCTTCCCTTCCTACCTTAAGGGCAACAAAGTTTGAAATAAATGTAGGTGGTTTTACATGGCAGATGTCTAATTGCAGAGGAATGCATAAAACACATTATTTTTGTCTGGATAATGCCACAAGATAATTTAACGTCATTGTCTTAAAGTTTGAACTTCAAGATATTTATATGAACAGTACAGTGAAATTATCATCTGCTTAATATGATACAGTATAGGAAAGCAATTGTAGGAAGGCTTGCGCTTAAGGTGTCCCTTTTCTACAAAATTTAGAGTATAACTGTTTCTTTGCTTATCTCAGTCATATGCATTGTGAAACTTGACTGTTGACTGTTTTGACATTTTTGCTTCTCTTGTAGCAGTTTTCTAAAAACTCAAAATCAATTGAATGTTGAATTAGACATTTGTAGATTTAAGCAGTCTGAGAAGAGTGTACATGTAAATGTAGACACTGTTATTCTCAAGTATTGATAAAAATATTTGATTAGAATGTCTATTGGATTGAAGTGTTTGAAGTTGTCCATCACCTGTTTGAGTGACGCCGGGGCATAATTCCTGAGAAGAAAATCACACGATAGATACGTTAAAAACATCAAATAGAAAGGAATAGAAAGATATTAGCAAGAAATGAAATTGGTATCCATGAAGTATAAACTCTATATTTGATAAAAATTAAATCAAAATAGACACTTTATTCAAATTCTAGAGAGAAATTGACGAGATTAAAATATGAGCAGACGGACATTTTTAGAATTAGGTTGAGACAGGCAGATGGTGAAGATGACACTGTCTTTCACAAACGTCTTAAATCAATCTGTAAAAATATTATCTAATAAGATAATAATAGTGATAATAGCGCATAAGCCATCTGTTGAAATGTACCGAATATAATTATTGATTTGTGTTTCTTGTCATGTCTTAAAATGTAAGGTAAATGGGGAATAAGCATTGATAAATGTGAATAAAAAGCCAATTTGTGATTCTTGTCATGTATTAAAGTGCAAGGTAAATGGGGCATAAGCATTAGGTAATGTGAATAGAAATGGTATCGAAAATAAAATCAAGTACAACTCTAAATCGTGCAAAAATACCAGAAAATTGGGAAATTCTGTTATATTGGAGAGGAATTCAAAAGTAGTTGATATAGCTGCTTTTTAACAGAATAATAGGTTTACTTTAAAATGACTGAGGAAATAAGTAAACAGTGTTGAAGAGAACTTGTCATGAAATGTAAAATTGTTAACTTTTATTAATATCATCGAGATTGGGTGTCATTACTCATTGGTATAAAGTATACTACTACATGACCCACAAACTTTTGAACTATAGAATTTCTGCCATTTATGAAGTAAAATATATTGTTCATGTCAACACAATAGGTAAATAAATTACCCTATCATTGAGCATAAGGCTGTAAAACAAACCCCTAAGTTATTAATCAAGGCAAAAATTATCTAAAATACTTTTTACACGGCACCTCCCAAAACATTTATTCTTTCAAACGTGAGTTTTTTTGTTTTTCATGCTCTAAAATCTGTAAATGTTTATTTTGTTGAAATTATGAAATAACTATTGATTAAACTTGTTTGTTAGTATTATCTAATGGTATCTTCATTCTTGTTTTAATGTAAAGGTTTGACAAAAATGTTCCCATGTGATATTTTTTGTAAAGGAATAACATATATGATTTCATGCATATGAATCATACTCTATAATGTTGCAATAAATATATAAATTGAAATAAATTATTTTTATTCGCAATTGTTATAATATATGGGCCTGTATGATTAACTGAATATGGAAACAATAGAAATAATAATAACAAAAGCAATTTATAATAAATCCAGTTAGTATTTTTTTAATTACAACATCTCAATATCAATATGTCATTCTCATTTCTTTCACTGGAGTTTTGAATGAGATACCAAATTTTCCTTTACTCCTCTATAATGTTGTTCTCAATGTCAGTTTTGTGACTGTTTATTGCAATCTTTAGACTATGAATACAACTTTCTCTCTGTAATTGCAATTTCAAAGATGATCTCATTGTCATTTACAATCTCATTGTCGTTTACACATTTTATCAAGGTCATGCCTGTGTACAATTTTAAGATCTCTATCAAAGTATAAAGTTAACACATCTAAGCAAGAGAGAACTGTACATGGGTTGAAAACGTTGGAAACATGGGTTCATTAAACTTACCCACAGGCTGCCGAGGCAACAAATCATATGGAATCATTGAAAAAGTTCAGAAAATGTCAGATAATGAGTTAAATGTCACGTCATTGATAAATTGGGGAACTCAATATGCACATCTATCAGTGTTGGATGATGTGATATTGTACACACTCTCTCATCCATCTTACACTGATCTTTGCTGCCCTCAGGTGCCTTAGGGGTTCTTTGGGGATTTTTGGTGCTCTCATAGTCCTTTGGAGATCTCTCGAGGTTCTTTGGGGATGTTTGTTGCCTCCAGAGTCCTTTGGGGATCTTGCATCTTGCAGGGTCCTAGGGGTTCTTTGGGAATGTTTGGTACTCTCAGAGTCCTTTTGGATCTTTTTGGGTGCTTTGGTGATGTTTAGTGCTCCCAGAGTCATTTGGGGATCTTGCGGGTTCCTTAGGGTTCTTTGGGGATGTTTAGTGCTCCCAGAATCTTTTGGGGGTATTTTAATGTCCTTGGGGGTTGTTTTGGACAAATGTCATCCATGGGCATCAATATGGCCATGGTATTCTTTGGGGACTGTCAAGAACAGAATGCAAGTAGTAAGAGGTATGGTGTCAAAATTCCAAATTAGACAAAAAGACAAAATGTTCAGAAGTGGAAATCAGATAAACAATAATATGAGCACTTTTGATATGTATAATATATCAAATTAGTTTTATTGTCATTTGAAATTTGAGGAGCTTCAGTTTCCAGACATTAACAGTTTTCACCAATGATGACAATGGACCGTTTGATATTACACACAAAGATCTCATTCAAGTATAAACGTATATATCATTGTGTTTTAATAGTAGCCTAATGTCATTTCCTTTGAAAGAAAGCTTGGTGAATTCTAGAATGAAGGACAAGGATAAGTAATATTGATGTCATTTATTTCATTTATTTTATTTTTGTAGCAAAGTTTGATTGAAATACCTGATAATAGGCTACGGCTATAGCCCCCCCTCCCCCTTATATTTTTCTCGGGTATTTGTATTATGCATGACTATTGTATGGTTAATTCATAGAAATCTCGCTCAAATATAAAGTGACAGGGCAAGATTGAAAGGTACCAGATTCCCTTGTTCTGGTATGGGGCCTTCTACTTAACTTCCCGCTTTATGAACAAATGGCACATCACCATGGAAACGACAGTGATAAATAAGTAATAAGTATGATAAATTTCCCACAGTGTGGAAGCCATTTTTTCTCCCCGAGCATTATTTTCGTAGTCATCTGACATTAAACTGGCACTTCTAAATAACTTTCAATTTTTCATTTGTGATCGTAACAGACATTTGTAAATATCAACTACTCAGGACAGCCACTCAATTTAATATGCCCTTAAACAGGGAATGGGCATGATCTCAGGCCTACCCCTACATATGAAATCATGACAGATATGTTCTTAAATTCTAAATCGCAACGAGATAAAATGATTTATTGATAAATTAGTTAGATAGGCATGAAGGTAACACATTAAATTATATAAAAATGACAAAAAATCAGACACTTTATTCAAATTTTATTGAAAAGGAGTGGAATGAGCTCGAGCAGACAGAGAATTTCTGCATGTACTTCATTTCGAAGGTCTCTGAATTTTTGAAGTATGATTCATATTTGCTTCGACATTAATTAATTTTGTTTTGAAATCGCTACTTAGATTGATTTATTGAGGAGGAACTTAGTAAGTATGTCTAGTTTCCATTTTGGTTATACTCAGAGATGACCCAAACAATCAACCTCCTCTTTTGGTTCTTGATTATGATTGGTCATGCCAGGTCACATGATTGTCCGAATGAATTTTGGGCAAGTGGTTTGTTTGGTTTGTGAATATGTATTTTTTGGTTAATAGATTGTGAGCATATGCTTGGAGAGGCATGTAACACTTGATAACATGTTTGATGAATAGTCAGCACTCCTCATCAATTTCTATTACCTTTGCGTTGCATATCTGAGACATAAAAGCGTAACGGCCATGATTTGAAATGCAAAATAGAGTAGGACAGACAGACATGAGGGACAAATGACATACATACATATGTAGTAGATACTCTAAATTGTATAGAAATCACAAAATTCCAAGCACTTTAATCAAATTTAAGAGAGGAATTATGTGATATCAGCGTGACCAGATTTTGTTTTATGCGAAGGTTTGTATTTCACATGAGACTCGCCCTATGGTGTTAACCCATCATTCATAGAGATATCCAACTCTGGGGACAACAACCGAAGTAACGTTTCACTTGTCATGCATCAACAATATGTTTGTTCTTTTCATAAAACTATATCTTACAAACTGCAGACACCTTATCATACTCCAATTAGGAAATCATTTAGATTTCATACATCATGTTGTTGTTTTTGTGTTTCCTCTTTTTCATTGGAATCTTGAGGAAAATCATCTGCTTTTGTCTTTAAAATAAACTTGTTGTAAGGAACTTGAAGATTGACAAGACAGAATAAGTCTTGTATTACTTTCTTCAGTTTTTGTGTCTGTTATCGCATATTACACAAAGACTTAATTTAACTTAACAATCTCAAGATTGCAATGGAAAAAAATAAAAAGATAATGAAGAATCTTACATGTTACATCTGTAGTTACAGTATCATAGGAGTATTAATTAAGTGAAAAATGAATGTTTTTTAGAGAATCGTTATTAATGACATTTATGATATGAAGTGTCGGTAAGAATATTTTGGCCTTCCCTGGAGCAATGTCTATCATTCAAATCTTCATTTCGCCCTCTAGAGAAAAGATTCCATGAAAATTTTGCCGTTTTTTACATTTTGGTGCTCATCATTTATTCTATTCACTTTCTGTAACGACGTCCATCAAGGCTTGTCATTCATGTGGGATTTCCATGTCAGTAATGTTTCATACTTTGCATAAGCGTCTGATCAACATTTTGTTATTTGTATATTTTCCGAAAGATATATGAGGCCTATTACTTTAAGAAGTGGATGGAAAGCCAGATAAGGGAAAGTTGGCAGGCAGTTTATCCCAATGACGACTACTCAGGGGAGGGGGGTTATGGTCTTTCAGCTAGCCTCTTTTTCAAATCAAATCCGTCTGCATGCAAGATTGGCTTAGTTTACAGTCTGGGTTGCTGAGTTATGGATGTCTTATTTAATGGAAAGGTATCACTCATCTCTATCATGTCCAAACTTGGTGCGTTTAACCCACAAAGAAGTGATCTGCATCTTGCAGTTTCACATATATGGTTTGGGTCACATGACCCTGCTAAGGCTCATGGAAGTTGACATCCTCCTTTAAGTAAAATATATTTAGATCAATCAAGACATATACATGTCAGATATTATATGGCATGAGTCAGCATGTGAAAATAACACCAAGTGTCATGTTTTTAAATGAAAAATAGAGCATAAAAGAGAGGAAAAGCCAAGGAATAAAATAAACTGGTATATCATGCAAACATTAAATTGTAAAGAAATACTAAAAAATCAAATAGTTCATTCATTTTTTATTGAGAAATGACAGGAAAAGCAAACAGTATGAATTACATTTTTTGAAATTTATCTGTCTCTCCACATCCTGTTGCTTGATTTCACCTTACCATTTATCAAATATTTATATAAACAGATGAAAAAATGCTTCCCCTTTCATGATTATTCCGAGCATATTGTCTCCGAAAACATTACCAAATTGTTTCTCGTCTACCACATTTTTAATCTGATTACGAGCATTTCTTTTATTTTTTTGCATTAAATTCCTGTTACTAGTTCCTCTTTTTTACTAACATATCGTATAAAGTATTTTCAAATGATAACCAGAGTCTCAGTGGAACTTTTGATGTGGGCGATAAATTAATGACTGTTTAGGTGATTTGTTTTGGTAAGTATATTAGACAGGACATAACTGGCAGAAATTGATGGTCTACAGGTGAAGATTGGATGGGTAGTTGAAGGAGGGGGGGGGGGGCACAAAATATGGGGTACAGAAATGGGGAAAAATTGAGGGGGTGAGGGAGGGTAGGGTTGGTAAGTGAAGCAGGCTGGATAATAAGTGGCAGAAATTGATATTATACCGTTGAAGATTCGATTGGTAGTTGAAGAGGGGGATGTATACGCAATAGGGGTACAGGAATGGGGAACATTTGAGGGGGTGGTACAGGAATGGGGAACATTTGAGGGGGTGAGGGAGGGTAGGGTTGGTAAGTGAAGCAGACTTGATAATAAGTGGCAGAAATTGATATTATACAGGTGAAATGTGAATATAGGCTTGAATTGATTTTGGTTACAGTGAAGGTGGCGCTGACATATGATAGAATATTATGGCATGGAGAGGATAGATTCAACTTGAGGGTACAGAGAAAGCCTAACCTAGTCATTAAGGTTATGAAGAAGTACAGGGCGACCCCAAAAATGTAACTCTCTAATTTGAAATAACTTTCAAGTTAGGAGTACAGAGAAAGCTAGCTAGTCATTAGTGTTATTAAGAAGTACAGGGTGATCCCAAAAAATGTAACTCTCCCATTTGAAATAACTTTCAAGTTGGGATTACAGAGAAAGCTAGCTAGTCATTAAGGTTATAAAGAAGTACAGGGTGATGCCAAAAATGTAACTCTCTCATTTGAAATGAGTTTCAAGTCGAGGGTACAGAGAAAGCTAGCTAGTCATAAGGGTTATGAGGAAGTACAGGGTGATCCCAAAAATGTAACTCTAATTTGAAATAACTTTCAAGCTGGGGGTACAGAGAAAGCTAGCTAGTCATTAAGGTTATAAAGAAGTACAGGGTGATCCCAAAAAATGTAACTCTCCCATTTGAAATAACTTTCAAGTTGGGATTACAGAGAAAGCTAGCTAGTCATTAAGGTTATAAAGAAGTACAGGGTGACGCCAAAAATGTAACTCTCTCATTTGAAATGAGTTTCAAGTCGAGGGTACAGAGAAAGCTAGCTAGTCATAAGGGTTATGAGGAAGTACAGGGTGACCCCAAAAATATAACTCTCATTTGAAATAACTTTCAAGTCGGGGGTACAGAGAAAGCTAGCTAGTCAAAAGAATTATGAGGAAATACAGGGTGACTCCAAATAAGTAACATTTTAATTTGAAATACTTTCTCAATTGTGGTAGAATCTTCTTGAATTTCATGTTTAGATAAACTGCTAACTGTGACAATGTTGTATGATACTCTTAATTGCATGAAAATTTCGAGATTTGGAGATTCCGAAATCAGAGTATAACATTTTGGGCCACCTTGTAAACTAAAAGAATATACCATACTTGGGGCACTAGAGGTGCCATATGCCAACATTTTATATGGCATTTTCTAATGGCAATAGTACTTATTCATTGATACATCTCTATATGCACTTATTATAAAATATTTAAGAGCATTTCTAATAATGTGACATGTGTCAGACAGACGCATTTTATTATGGATAATAAAAAGATTTGACACGTTTACTGACACATATAAATTATATTTTGCATACAGTAAAGCTTGTATAGAAGAGCACCTCTGTAAGTGGAATACCTTCATGAAGAAAACACTTTTCAGAATTTTACAAGCATTTGACTTTGTGTCGAATTGACTTCTGTAAGAGGAATACCTCCTGAATGGAACACCTTTTATAGGGACCAAAGTGTTCCACTAATGCAAGTTTTAATGCAATTTCAATTAATTTCATAAGTATTGAGTGTTAGACCAGTCGCTATTCCATTTTTATATATCATTGCTGAATTAAGGACATCGCTGATGGCCAAATAGCAAGAAATGAAAATAAGAAAATAATTGTAAAGAATATGCCATTTTCTGTTCAATTATATGAAATTATACTTTATACAGATGTTTTTGTTAATTGTTATGAATTAATAATCATGATTGCAACTTATTTAACTTATCAATAGCTGTCTATCATGGATATTAATTAAAATCCAATTATCTTGTAAAAAGTTCATTTTATGACGTTTGAAAACCAATACTCATTAGTAAGCTATTTAAACTCCATAAAGATGTTAGCATGCAATATTGTCACTTGCATGAGAAATATGGATATAAATATAAATAAATATAACTTTTTCACATTGTTTATATCTCATTTTTGATCACACAGTTAGAATTTGTTGTAAAAAAGTTAATAAGGTGGGACAAACGTGTTTGTTTTTATAATGATAATATGTGTACACAGATCCCAAATTTATCCCACTCTGTTTTCCTTAAGATGAAATTTGTTGACTTGTACTAATCCCTAGTAATGAGAATAGCATTGTCTTAAAGGTGACATGATGCTCTTTGTAATTTGCAGATAATTTTGTTTTATGTTTCTATTAATGTATGATCGGGTGTGAAATTTCACACTTATTGGTTCATAGAGTAAGATAGATTACAACAGAATGCATTGTAATAATGCTTGCAATTATCTTTACGAATCAACATCCGTCCATCAAAACAGTCATCAAATTATATTTCTTAAATTCTGATTTGTCATTTGTGGGCATGTGGTCCATTGATGCATTATGGGTAATCCTTTCTTTTGTTTCTGCTGATTTTGTAAGGGAATCATCATAATGTAGATCACATAGCATCTGCTGATGCGTAAACCGTCGTCTGCTCATTCTTAATTCGCATCATTTCTCTCTAAAATTTGAATAAAGTGGCAAATTTTCTTGCATTTTTATACACTTTAGACTGTCCTCTACAAGAATATTTAATCAATTCCTTTTTAATTTCACCAATTTCCTGTCTATTTTTAATTTTAAAAGATGACTGTCAATAGAAATTATTCACGGATGGTCTACATAGATTGATGGTGATTGAGATTATAATGGGTAGTAATATGTTGTGATGGAACCTTGCCATCAATCACTCAGATGTTTACATGACAATATGGGAATTCATTCCTTATGGAAGTCCATTCCAGAATTATCCGATGTTTTACTTCCTGCTCAGTGACCAATAATAAACCTTTAGGGAACATCACGACACGACTCATCTTAAAAGCGGCTGAAAAATTGATAGAATTGATATGCAATGACTGCCCCCTCTCATACCTCTATTTGACTGATTATGACATGCTGAAGCAGAACTTTTTCTCTCTTTTTAGTGAGTCTGTTCTTGCTATTTCACATTTTCTCTGCATTCAGTATGACATGTCAAGATTTCCGAATGTCATTCCTATATAATTTAGGTTATTGGCCAAACGCCTATTTACTCATTCTTTGCTGAATTCAGTCTTTTTTACTTTACTGGCTTCAAAAACATGTCCAGTGTGACCATTTTCTTTTGGGTGAGGACATTTTATCTATAGGCAATACATCATCTTAATCATACCGACTGTTTCTATCAAAGACGATTGTGAAATATAAGAGTGCCCAGCTGTATATTATCAATAAGATCTCATTCCAAATACAATCTAGAGAGATAAATAATGAAATTAACAAGAAATAATACAGACAGACATATAATCAACACTGTAAATTATACAAAAATGCCCAAAAATCAGACAGTTTATTCAAATTTTTGAGAGAAATCATGTGAAATATACTTGAGCAGACGGATATTTCATTTGGGTGTTATAAGAGTAATAATATTTTCATTCTCGACTGTCACATCATATTATACTGCATTGGACATTTGACGAGAGCTACTTTAATTGTGATAATTGATCCGCTCCTTCAGAGTGGATGGAATTTCTCCATCTTGAAATGTTACCCCATATGTTTTTTATAAATCATGTATACTTTATTCAAAATGAACATTTTGACCACAAATGTCATATTGACATCAAAACAGGTAATGGTCAGTATTTAAAGCCACTATATTTGCTTAAACCTTGTATGAGTATCTACTAGTTTCTTAGAAACCTTGAAATGACACATTCCATATGTTTTTTATAAATCATGTATACTTTATTCAAAATAAACATTTTGATTACAAATGTCATATTGACATTGAAACAGGTATTGGTCAGTTCTTTAAAGCCACTATACTTGCTTAAACCTTGTATGAGTATCTACTAGTTTCTTAGAAACCTTGAAATGACACATTCCATGTTTTTTATAACTCATGTATACTTTATTCAAAATAAACATTTTGACCACAAATGTCAGATTGACATTAAAACAGGTAATGGTCAGTATTTAAAGCCACTACTTGCTTAAACCTTGTATGAGTATCTACTAGTTTCTTAGAAACCTTGAAATGACACATTCCATATGTTTTTTATAACTCATGTATACTTTATTCAAAATGAACATTTTGACCACAAATGTCATATTGACATTAAAACAGGTATTGGTCAGTACTTTAAAACCACTAAACTTGCTTGTCTTATGTCTAGTATCTAGACCCCCCTCCCCCTCCCCGTTTCAACATCAAATGGAGGCATTCTGATTTATCAAGATTCCCTCTATATCTGATGCTTGAAAGGGGCTTGTATTCCAAGGGATAGTACAGGCTGTAGATAGATCCCACAATGATGTTGCGGTAATATGTACATGTGGGGATGTCACAAGGGCTATATAGAAGCAAGACTGCATTATAACATTTTCAACTTGACTTTAAATTTTAAGATTGATGTTTAATATATAGCAAGGTTATTTGTCTGACATACTGATCTACTCCCCTTGTATATCCTGAGGGACCGGGCCTAGTACATACGGAAGATCAAACTATTAAAAAGAGGACACAGAATTGACCTCATTCTCCATATATATTTTTATTTAGTCATCAGGGAAGTCACATGTGTATAAGTAATATCATTATTTGAGATGTTATAATTCTTTAATTGATATCATGAAGTCATTGACAACAACATATATAAGTCAGGATATGATGATATTTAATCCTCTCAGTTGGAGAAACTTGACAGCTGAAATTGAGATGTGTGCATAATGACATCATCTTATATGACAGATGGGTGTGAAGAAACATTGATATTATAAGGTTGTTATTTGAGGGGATATCTACTTTTCGCCCCCTGAACAACAACTGCTACGACTCCTCGACCCTGAACAACAATTCTAAACAAGCTTACTGAAGGAAGATTTTTATGTCACCAAACCAGCGTGTATTTTTATGGTCTCGTTTTTTGTAGACAGTGTTTGGTGTTTGATGTTTGGCATTTGGTGGTTGGCAGTCGGTGTTCGGTGTCTGTAACAAATGGCATGTTAATGCCTTGTTACTCATTTGTGGTATTGTCTTGATTACATATATCTTATACATGTGTAATACAGGCCTCTGGTTAAAATTTGTATGAAGTATATGAATATCTGGCACGTGGAAAGTGATATGTTTTTGTTGTCTTGTGCCAATGGGTCATCTTGATTCACAAGGTTTCAGTTGCTCCCATAACACCGTGGAAGTCGAAGATGCTAATGGGTAGATGGGTAGGTGGGAAATCTTAGTCATCAAGATAATAAGCTCATCTAGCTACGGTTCACCCCGCGTGGTGAGTTTTTCAGGTAATTTTGTCATTTTCAATTACAAATATTAATGGAATTCTGCTGTGTGATATTTATGTGTTATTATATAAATAGTTCAAAATCAAAATATTTGAAATGACTTATCCTGTAAAGTCCGTCTTGGGTCCAGTTTTGAGCTAAAATAAGAAGGTGTAAAGAGGCTTTTCTTAGAAACCAATTATTCCCTTGTGATTTTGTATTTCAAGACTCAAACTAAAATTGATCACAATTCTATTATTCCTGAGAAAAGATCACATTTGTCAGGGATTATACACATTCCTGGGGCCCGGGCTGAAACTATGTGGCCAGGATTATGGATATCCAGTATTTGTTGAAACATACAGATGTAAAGATAATTGGCGTTAATTGAAAAGGAGGCTATTGCGGTCACTTCATGGGATGAATGTCAATTGTATAAAAGTCTCCATTGACGCTTTTGTTATAAAAAAATGTTAACGAGACCCTGCTTTCTTCTATCGTTCACCTCTATTGAAGACCTTTACTCCAGTAATATATAAGAAGTAAAACATTATGAGTGATAATACTGATGTAGTTTATAACAGGAATATTCATGTATCTTTTTCTTGCCAATTTTCTATGTATTCTATTATATTTTATAACATCTAAAATCAGGTGATGCTTCTATAATTTTTAAATATTCGCCTTAATATGGATTACTATTGTAGGCCTGAACTACTTTTGGAAGCACTAATTACTCATTTTAGCCAAATTATAGCCCTCTAATAGGACAATCCTTGCTTCTCTTGTCAGAGACAAAAATCTTAAAAGCAAATTTTTTTCAATAATGCATGAAGCTCCTATTGTGACTTGTTTTAGTTAAGCCATAAATTAGTTATTAACGTCAAATCTGGTACTTTATGATTCAAAATCGGCAATACAATAGCGCTATATATCATGAGTGACTAACTTTTGAGGCTATTATCCACAATAGCACAGAGGCTTACATTTAAGTTTTTTACCGTTGCTCATTTTTTAACGTGGACAAATTGCATTATGATTGGCTGTGATGGCTATGGATTGTGGGATAGTGCGCTAACGCCATTATTTCGCCTAACACTGTCTAACTAAGATTAATGACCCTGTCCTTTGTCAGAATCCAGGCTCATTTAAATATAAATATTCGGTATAGAGATTAATCGGTGGAAGGAAATTTGTTAATTTGACGATTTTCCATTCACATTCATAACCATACATTAATCCTCATTTCGGCTGAGAAAGAAAATTGTCGATTTTAATTCAATGTTCAGTCATTTATGTCTTAAATTAATTATTGCAGAGGCACATTTGTTAGACATGTCCTTCACTACTAGTTATGGTTCGGAGTTTGATTATGTTGGAAATATTTCTATAAAATAGACTTGTCTTACAGAACAAATCGAGTTTCTTGTCACACATACTTTACCGCCATCTACTTCCTGTGGAAGAAGCTGTAAACATAGAAAGGAATACCTATTACTCCAACAACAGTGATCTCCCTAGCATTAAAGCACATGGGCGCAGCACCCACCTTAGATTTTGAAAATAGACTTGCACCCACCTGAAAATCCATTTGCACCCACTTGAAAGTGAGAAAAATCATGAAAAATTGGCATTTTTTGACCAATTTTGGTCTGAATTGTGAAAATGAGAATTTTGCACTTACTTGAGAAAAAATCCTGTGGAGATCACTCGACAAGTTTTACTTTTCTAATATTCTTTAATGACATTCTTGCTCTGCTATGTTCTCTGATGCTTTACTTACTCTCTGCTACTTGTATTTACTCAAGTCATTTCTGTATATAAAATATAAATCAAGTTTACTGAATAATAAATCTCTTTTGCCTTCAACAGTAGGTCTACCTTGGTCATTATGGGACTTTTGTCCTTTGGTGGAGGGGGGAGGGTTTAACGCACTACAATGAAAATGACAGGTTCATCCAGTCTAGTTTAGTTAAAAAAATACATGAAAATAATCTTGTGTATTTAAGTTGTTAATCGACCATTATCAATTTGCATAACATTCTTTTGCTCTCATCTATATTATAATTGCTTTATATCGAAGTCACAGTGATCTTCAACATATGTCGCAATTTGTTGATTTCACTTATTGACATTCTAATTATTATAAGCTCCCAAATTAACATTGATTAATGGGTATCCTGATTAATTACAATTTTTTAAAAACTTTTTTCAAAATTTGATTTTTGGATGTGGGTCCATTGAATATTTCAGAATATAAGAATTGGGATTGACATCTGATTTATATCGTTTGAAATAATGCTGAAATTGTGACAAAACCGTTTTATGGTCCCTAAAACAAGTTACTATATACAGAATGTTAATCTTGGTTTAAAAAGGGTGAAAAATGATGTTATATCAAAGAATACAGTTTTCCAAAAGGAATGAAGTATGTACTCTAAATAGATACAAAGAATAAGAATTTCAGACATTTAATTCAAGTTACAGAGCAAAAATGGCAAAATTAAATTTTTGAACTTTTTGCGATGGAAATAAATATATGTGTCTATATTTGAACATGATTGAAAGCACTTGTAATATTTTTCATTATTTTTCAACTTAGAAGGCTCGATAATGAACCTTGAGCCTCTTTCTGGCAGATGTCATCCTTACAACGAAACATCGACGGAGTCTGATTTGTTTTCTATCAATACATAAAACCAGAGAGAAATTTCCAAAGAATATTCAAACCAATATGAAGTAATCATGCGCAATTGTCATAAAATACCAGAAATTCAAACACTTCTTTTAAAATTTGCGGAGAACATCATGAAATTGTGATATTTGATGAATTGTTTGGAAGGATTTTATATTACGAGTGAGGCCCCATTCTTCTTAAGCCCTCTCTAGCTGTCAATCATTTCAAAATAAATCGAATATATGTTGAGATAACGGATTTTATTGATTGATATGTACATGATTTAATGATAGTACCATGTACCATGTATATTTATCAAACCCTTATCAATATATTTGGGCTCAATTCAATGTTTGAGAACTAGTTCTATAACATAAGGTTTCGACAGAATTTTCGACAGTTAGTACTTTCATTTGTACCTTCTCAATAGTTTGATATCAACGTACTTCCGTTTGTATCTTTCTGAAGCATGTGGTTTCACTTAAAAAGGACTCTTTAAGAAATTAAAAATAAGCATGATAAACAGATATTTCTAAAGCTCAAACTCAAGCCTGCTTATCAAGACCCCTGATATTTGTTAACATTGATGCAACTGTAATTAAAATTAATTGAGTTGTGAGATAAATTACAAAAGGAGATGTTCAGATGGTTATTAAGGAGCGTTGTCAATTAAATTAGAATTTAAGGCTTTGATAGTTATTTAAGCTTCCGTCAAATGTGTTCTATTCATAAATAAATGTTTGAGACTATCGTTAGATTGAAATGTGAAATAAAGTAGAAACAATTGCTATCACTGACAATAAAGAAAATAGGCATGATGTGTACCTTTCAAATTGTATAGAAATCCCAAAAAATGAGAAATTTTATTCAAATTTTAGAGAGAAAAAGCGCGAAATAGAATGACGAGCAGACGACATTCCCAGCAGGGTGTCGCATATTTATCCAGGTATATAATATGAGGTAAAATCATCAAAAGAAATCAATGATGCTCAATTAATCTTTTCAACATGTTTTTATGACAATTTGTCTGATTGATATTTGTAATTATCAATTGAAAATTCCCCATCGCAACTAAATCACTTAATTCATTAAGTCAGTGATCGGGCATATCTTTAATTGTACTTTCTATAAACTATATCCGTCTGCTCTTGATTAGCACACAGAATTTCTCTGTAAAATTTGAATGAAGTGAATAATTTTCCTGCATATATATTCACTTTAAAGTGTTAGTTACACATCTGGCCATTTCATTTGTTGGTAATTTTTCTGTGTTTCGCCTATTTTACATTTTAAAACATACTTACCCTTATTAACATGTATTTTATTGATTGTTACATCATATTACTATTACAAATATATATTTTTCTACCCTTTGCATTCGTTTGACTTCACTTCTTAAAAGAGAGCTTCGTCTTCACTCTTTCAAACTAAAATAAACCTGTGAACAAACCGCGCCAATCAGTGTTCGTCGGCCAAATTTGACCGACGTTCTTTATATGGTCATTCCTTCTGACGTCATCGTTGAGCCCGGAATTGACCAATGACATGTGCATATTTAATTAGAACGCATTTGGCGTATGTTTCTTCAAGCTCGCTGATTGGTGGAAGGTCAGCGCGTAGGTCAAAAGTGATTTACCCAAACTGTCGCCAGTACCCGTCGTGGGGGCGGGGCTACTAAACTGTAATATGGTCTCTGCTAGGCAGAGTGTAGTTTAACTAGACTCTGCACGCAGGGTAATATTTTTCTATGCTTTTTTTATTATACACATAGTATTATCATGGGCTTTCAACTAGAATTGAGAGCCCATGATATTATGGAAAAGTAACCTATTGAAAACATTTATGATGTAATTTGTGATATGTCTCCTATAAGATCATTTAAATAAATATATAGGGGCATGAAGTTAATTGGGTGGGGGGATTGTGAACATTTTGAAGAATAGCCTTGAGTAAATCCATCAAGAGGACAGATTAGATAAATTATAAGCTTCCTAGGGGTAAGGTATTGTGAACCTTAACCATTTTATGCATAATAACTTCAAAAAACATTCTAGTATCAGAGCAAAGGTCAGAAACCATAATATTGTCCATTTGTTCATGCTTATTTCACATCATTTCTTTCTTAAATTTGACTGAACTGCTTGATTTTCTCACATTTCCATACAATTTAGTGTCTGTTCTTTATTTCTAACTATTTCACTTCTTGCTTATTCCTCTTTATATCACCCAATTTCGCATTTTAAAGCATAACCACCATTTTGAAAAGCCAGTGGATTGTGGCCATGTTGGTTATGATTTGAGTGCTGTTGCCACTGGCAGGTCTTTCATCATCATCAATTGTTCATTAATCCATGTCACAGTCGTGATAACTCATAATTAATGGTGCCAAATACTCCAGTGTATATATCTTAGTTCAAACTGTGCTTATTCAGACTCATATTTTCTTCCCAACCTTTTTTTGTTTTTTCATTCGATCTAAAGCATACATGGATTTCCTCGTTTTTGGGTATATCTCTTGTCACTGTTCTATTTTGGCTCTTTGGGGTGAGGATTTCAAAATCAGTTTCTGGACGTGAGCATGCATTTTTTGCTTTGTTTGTTAAGCCATAAGTTCAGACTCATATTTATCTTTTAGGTAAAACCTCCTTGCCTTATCTCATATTAGGGTCAACATGAGACCATATATTTGGATGAATTTTAAATTCCAACCATGCCATTCAACTAACTAACTACTGTTTTTACTTATCCTTGAGGATTTCTTTTTGCAATAGGACTGAATATCTAACTTAAAGTGATCCATCAAAGAGATCCACAATTCTTTCTATCACACCCATGTGATCAGAGTTTATTGCAAAATGATGGGCCGATATTTCATTGCGTTGTCATGTATCTTTCACGCCATCCTTCAAGCATATGTATCTTAAGATAATCAATGTGTTTTGTGGAAAACTGTTATTTAGATTCCCGTGAATAAAATCATAAGATATCCAGTGGTCATGGTTTAAAATGCAAAATAGAGTGAAAAAGCGGAAGAAACGGGGAGTAAAGCATACAGGTATTCGGTTGACACCCTAAATTACTTGAAATAAATGAAAAAACAGGCACATCAATAAAATTTTAGAGTGAAATTCTACTGAATGGTATAAACAGACTTAAATCCAGGTCAAGAAAGTAATTTTTGCCATCATGAAAGTTTGTTGGTCATTCTTTAATTTTAGAATTCTTAGATAAAAAGATGCTATAGAATGCCATGGTAAGTATTAATTCATCATTTCAAGTAGATCGTCATTTTACGTTTATTCCGAGAAAATGTAGTCATTCCTTTCCGCTTGTTTATTCATGTAGAACAGAGGACCAAGTGTTAATAAAGTCTGCCTCATTGAGAATATACAAATTAATAAATTGATATGTTTAATATATAATGAATAACTCCATATTCAATTTAAAGATCTGTAGAAATAATTTGATAATGTTAAATTACTAATTTGAGGTATAATATATACCTGAATAATTTGATTCGTAAAATGATTCAGTTGAGAGATATACTGAATAACGTGATATGCAAAATGAATAATTTGATATGTAAAATGAATTTGATATTTAAAATGAATAATTTGATATGCAAACTGAATGATATGATATGCAAAATGATGATATTTAAAATGAACAATTTGAGTTACAACCTGTTTTTTAATGTACATATATCAACGCGAGCAAAAACATGTAAAGAGACACAAGTGCAATTACAACTAGAAAAATAGCTTATGTCAATCAGTTAAGTAAAGTTAAGCCGACCTTATATCAATAAACTTATAAGTTTAAAACTATTTTTATTTGAAAACACATTTATCATACAGCATTAATCTCTATTATTCATATAAATAAATTGAACTAATCAAATCATTGATTAGCTTCGACAAGATAACATACAACTTGAAACGTAATTTTTAATTGATATAAAAGTAATATATCAATTCAGAGACAAAAGAACCAGACAAAATCAATTAAATTATATTTATAGCTTATTGTGTAAGCAATTATACATAGATGCTATTGAGGATATTGTATATTCATTTTCATAATTCAAGTTTAGAAATTGATGTGAGAATATAACCTGACTGACTACCTATAGTATATCCCTATCGGGGGGGGGGATTTTTATGGGTGGGGGGTTTTTAGGTAGCAAAGAAGATAAGGTTGAGTCCAATTAAAATGACATTAAACTGCAGGTTAAGTAAACTTTTGAATCATTGTAGTCATTTTTATGTCACTACCAGAATTGGTGACATATTGTTATTGTCTCAGCGGTTGATGTTTGGTGGTTAGCATTTGGTAGGTGGTGTTCACCAGTCTGTGTCTGCAACAAATGGCAGGTGATGACATTTTGCATGTTAATGCCTTGTTTATGGTCTTGATGTCCTATTTTATCATTCTCTAGCAGTAAGCCCTGTATAGGTGAAAATCTAATCTGAAATGAACACCCTCCAAATGGGATTACATTGGAAATATTCCAAATGGGAAAACAATGGGGATAATGAGTGAACTCACATTTAGTCCCATTCAATCAGAAACTGCTTAATATGAACACCTCTCAAAGTGAATATTTCTAGTGTTAATCTTTCAGAAAATGTTTATCTTGTTTGCCCCGGCATTCCTCCTTCAGTTCATTTTTCAATTAGATCTGCTAAAAACAGTTGAATAAATCATCCATTCTAATTGGTCAGGCATTAATGATTGAGCCTAACAAATAGGCTATGTCGGCTATCATGTCAAAAAGACGGTTGTTCACTGAAGTGAATAAGGTGTCATGTTTCATGAAAAAATATGGCCTTTAAACTTAGAGTTTGATGATTTGGTCATTAGTTATGTGTCTAGCTATCTCGTTTAATGAATAACAATCCCATTGGTCATCGCTCGGAGAAAAATTTGGAAGTTTCTACTTAATCCGCCTATAATTGGTAGGAGGAAAAATTGGCAATGGGGAGAGAGGGGGTAGGGCAGTTTATTCCTAATGGGGGGGTGTAAGCTAGATGGCATGATTGTTTCTAATTTTCATCCTGAAGAGATTGAGTTTACAGGAATTTTTGCATTATTATTTTATTCATATACTGATGTATGATGAAAATTCATTAACAGTAACATTGCATTTTGTAAAACACATCTCGTTAACAATTGCTACGTTTTTTTTATGGCTATTTGTACGGGAAATATGCTGAGGATGTCAATCAGACTTCACTAGTTCGATGTCATGGAGTTAATGAAATAAAAGCTAACTATTGACATACATCTCTGAACAAACGAATTGACAGATTCTAAATATTTAAAGTAAATTATACATACATTGAAATGCGAAATTGATATTTTCAATTAAGTTTCAAAAAATTGCTAGTTCTTTGATGTTTGACTTTTGACAATCGGTGACATGTAGTTATTGTTTTTATGTCTCATTTTGTGACTGTACGTATGTAAAATGTCTGACGGTCATGTTTTAGAATGTAAAATACAGTGGAAAAATGGGAAATAAGCAATGAATAAAATAAACAAGCATGAGCATGATATACTAAATTGTTTAGATATGTCAAAAAATTAGGTCACTCATCCAAATTTTATTGAGAAATCATATGAAATTGACACAAGCAGACGGCGATTTTAAGAATGACAAACTGTCAGTTTCATGACAGTCACTATATTTCATATTTCTGTTATCAATATATTGTTTGTAATCAGGTTTTAAATGAAATTTCATTATGCTAGAATGATTGTTAAAATGAGATTGATTTTTGAGTTTGAATTGTAATAAAAATCGTATAGAATATAAATATATTTTAGCCATAAAACTGCTCAGCTGTCACATAATTTACTGGATTAGTTGATGAATTATCTCTTACATTTTTATGGCAAATCAATAGACATTATTAGAGGGGTTGTTTGTATCCCAAGTTACTTTAAGCACAGAGTTGATTGTAAGTAAACCTTGGGAAAGTAAGACCTCCTTTGCTGAACACCTGACACACATCATAGTGAACACTTCTCTAGTGAACTCTTCTCAATCTGGTGAACACTTTTCTTAAAACAGCTCTTCTGGTAAACATATGGTTTTGGTAAACACTTATTTCTAAGTACATATTTCTGGTAAACACTTTTCCTTATTAGATACTCATACTTATGCATTGGTAAACTCTTCTTTAGAGAATATTCTATTTCTGTTAAGCACTACTTTAGTTGCAAATCGTACTTCTGCCTTTATTCCAATTAGATATCATTCGACTAAATATTAGCGGAGATCAAACAGAATTTCAAAATTTCCATTAGGATGTTTTTGAGATCAAACATGGAAACAGTCTTGATATGTCCTTGGAATTATATTGACAGATGGGATGGGGCCATTCCTCAGCCAGCAATGTCACTGTCAAAATACATTTTCATCCCGTTGAAACAAGACACAAATTTGATAAATTGGTGTAAGCACGTATTAACTGATTGCTACATAGTAATTCAATTTTGTACAAATCATTTTCAGAATCAGTCATCGGAAAAAGTTAAGTTGAATCTCAATGCTGATATGGAATGACAGCGATCCATGGTGAAAAATTGTCTGTCTGTTCATGCTTATTTCCCTATTTTTTCTCTAAAATTTGAATGAAGTGTCTAATTTTCTTGCTTATTTGTATACCTCAGAATGTCAGCTTTATGCCTATATAGTTCATTCCTTGTTAATTTCTCTCAAATTCTCTCTATTTTGTATATTAATATGTGACCCTGTGCTGTTTTATCGGGAGTTTGGTCCTATATTGAGGCTTAATGCCAGTCACTTGCTAAATCAGCCTTAGACATGTGCCTGACGTTAATATGGATTACATCGTGCCATTATTTCATATTAGTTGTCCGTCAGATAAAAGGATGTCAAAAACATCATGTAAAAGCTGTATTATGTCTGCTTAATCAAGACTATTTCACCAATTTGTTTTCCGTTCTGACAATTAGTTTCTCGAAATCAGAAAAATTACCGTGAAAATAGCGGAATTTCATAAGAAAAATACAACTGAATTAATCACCTGTTTTTGATTACATATATGTGTGTATAGGATTGAAATATATTTTAATTTTTGTTTGATATTCATGCAATACCAGATGTCAAATGTCTGGTTTTTTCAAGGGATCTAAAACGAATTAGTAAATCTAGTTGGTCGTTTAATTGGTCCATTATGACCACTGTAACTATCAAGCACTCTAAAATTTGCATTTTTATAACCATTTTATACCCGTCAGATTTCCTTATTTCCCTCAGTATCACAAGAATTTAGACGGATGTTTATAGAATGATATGTTTTATTGGAGTAAATCTGAGTTATTTATTAGTCTGTTTATCTCCATTCTCACTTTTTACAGTAACTTTTTGACATTTGTAATTTGTCTGTCAAAAATAGGAATGGTTATTTAACTATAATTCACGCTGATTGTAAATATGATCAACAGTGATGCATTTTATATAAATACCTACGTTTAAAAAGTTACCCTGATCTTCCTTGTTTTTATAAATTTCCTTTCATAAATATAAATTGAATGCCTGATTTTCTTGCATTTTTATACAATTTAGATTGTTCACGACGTGTCTATTTACTTTATTCCTTGCTAATTCCACTATTTGCTAATCCTTTTTATTTTTAAGTGTTTGACCATGACTAGTGCGGTGACACTTTTAATAGCCATCAATGTCATAGATTGTTGGCAACTAAGACACGTAATGACCTTCAATGCTATTTATAATTTTTGATATAATTAAAGATTGCGAGATTTGAATAAAGTGCTCTCTAATATTTCGTCACATATCTCTAGAATTTGGATTGCGATTCATTTGCATTCCACTCTTCTTTCTCTATAGGCCATGGCAACCATTTCAACTATATGCATAATTAAATCGTCAATGTTTCAAAATGCAAATTAATCAGAACAGAAAAGAATTAAATGTGGATTAAACGAAACAGACATGAAGTCGATTTTTAAAATTTCATAAAAATGCAAGAAAATGAGTTACTTCTTTCAAATTTTATAGAGAAATTGAGCGAAATAAGCATGAGCAGACGGACACTTTGCTCATATGAACTCTTCAGAAGTGAAGATCAAAGAATGATGCCCATCCATCATTCTCGTCTGAACCTCTCCAGAACCCCTCCATAGATGATGTATCACCTATTCCCTTTTCCAAAAGATATTTCTGCAATCTTGTTGATTTTCACAATTTCTCAAAAAATATTGAATAAACTGTCTGAAATTTTGACATGCTCCTTAAGCTTGAAGTAGATATTATACATCTGTTTCGTGAATTTCATGATACTTCCCCGTTAACTTAGGATTTTGTGATCTAGATTATGACCATAATAGATTTTGGTGTGAAGGTCCTCAATACATATCAGGCCATGACCCTTTGAGCAAATGAATGCTACAAATTCAATATTGGAACATTCAACAAATGTTATATTAGCACAATTCAAATTGATGATAAAACAAAGAAATATTATTATAGAATCGCTAGGTGAGTTAGATTAAGATGAATTAGTGAAATAATCACAAAGTCTTCCTCTTCATTTGGCTGATATCAATCAAGCGTAGACATACAGGTTGTAACTTTATATACATGTCATGTTTTGTTGTTCAATGTTTCGTTTGTTTGTGTGTTTTTTTTCTGATTGTATGTACCGATGCTATACCACAATGTACCTGGAAGCCCAAAGGCTAGTCTCGCTTCATCCCCCCACTACTTCAACAACAACTTGGGGGTCCAGGGTCTTGAAGTAGGACTACTCAATGGCATGTTGCAACTGAAGTTCTCTTGAAAAAATGAAATAATTTAAATCAAGCTAATGAAAAGAGTGGACAGCCAAAGTAAAGTTAAGCCAAATGAATATCCCATTATCTCCTGGAGGAGAAGTCTCCCTTGATCACTACCTAAAATCAAAATCACGTTTGCTTACATAACCTGGCTACTCAAACAGGACACGCATTGTACAAAATCTAAAAACAGATTGACTTCATGTTTTGTAGTTGGAGTAGGGACTTTAAGACAGAAAATATGATGTTTTCATTATCTTGATGCTGTATGCATGGTGCTCGTTAGTCAGTAAGAGAGCCACTGTTATATTGATGTGTTGTGTTTTTGAAAGTGAACTCATAAACAGAATTACATTGATTAATGTAACTGTCAGTGGAGATAATAATGATGAATTACACAGACACCTGTGGGTTAGTTTTAGTCATTATTATTTTCACGGGGAGTTGTCAGGTTTTGTCTTTGCTTCGATTGCTATTTGACATGATTAGAGTTGTGTTGCGATGTTATCTAAATCGTATTGACACTATCTACAAATTCGTTACGATCCCAATAGACATGTATCTGCATGGCTGATTGACCAGGTTCATAGATCTACAGTAGGTATGCACTTGTTCACAAACATATGTTTCCTAAACTGCTATGCTGGGCTAATTGAAAAATTGAAATATTAACCTATATCTGACTAATTAGTATTTAGAATGAATACCTATCACTCACTAAGAGCATGTAGGATCATTTTTAGTGATCCAGCATGCGTTATACAAGATTTTGATCATTTGGGATCATTTCGATCGAATTTTGATCTCGGTAGTTCATCAGCTGTTTCTTCACATTTTGAGATTGAGTAATATGTGATAACATTATGTACAATTATCAATGAGTCATTTCAAAAATGAACATTTTGTATATCAATTCTTTGATTTCAAGAGAATCCCTGGGAATTCACCAGTATTCCTTGGTATTTTATATGAGATTAGATATCAATATACTGGCATTTAATTAGACAGAAATTGCAATTATTCTGATGAAGTGTAATGAGTAGGATCAAAGTGCCTGAAATAATCATTATTTATCTGCGAGTGAAATAAAAATTATATCAAAATTGAACTATTGGTGTCATCTTACTTTCGAAATGAAATCAATTTTTTTTTATTTAATTGATGTCATATTAGGCTTTAAATGATGTCATATTTGAACTTTTGATGTCATCAGGGCATTACCTTTTTGGGGCCCCTCTCAAATCTTTTTCACCTAACCCTTTACAAAAGTTTGACTTTGCTTCTTAAAAGGGAGCTTCATATACATTGATTACTTTGTTACTCGTGGTAATTTCCGGCTTATGCTTTAATATGCAAATTAGAGTGGAAAAGAGAAAAATCGACTAAAAATAAAGTGAACAGGCATGAAGGAGATATTCAAAATTATATTTGTGTAGTATTCATTGAGGGAGAATTTACATCTGACAAGTTGAGCAAATGAATATTTTAAATGACTTTTGATGTCCTAGTTTATGTTGTTTTTATATATCGAATTGAATAAACTTGCATATAAAAATGATTAGATGTACCATATATCGTAAGTTCTTTAGTTGGCATTCAATTAAATATTTAATTTTCCCCCAGGAAAAGTTTACATATGTCCTATATTCAGATTTTTGATTTGTTGTTTGGTTTTGTTATGATTGTTGCTTGTTTGGATTGTTACTTGACTTGATGTAATGGGATTATTTGCGAGGGTTTAATTTTCAACTGCTCTTGGTGTTTAATAGCAAAAACAGGCTCACTCCAAGCATTATCATGGGGCATAAATCATTAGCAGATAAAAAACCTGACATCAGTTGGATGAAATGATTGATTGAAGCTGTTTCTTTGATCATTAAACTTTAGTCTCCAACATAGTCTCTTGTGGGAATAACCAAAGGTGAACACTCACAGAACTCTACAACAGACCGCTACCAACTTATTGTTTTTTGCAAGGGAGGTACAATTTCGAAGGCATTGTTTAAGGTCATGTGACATGATTTGGCCAATCATTTGAATTTAGGTGAAGATACTTATGGGATTGATGGATAAGTTGTTAGTTTCTGTATCAGAAGTTATAGCTTCTGTAACATTATTATATTTTATTGGATTTCATATTTGTATTATTCAACTTCATGCTAGATATATTACCAACTAATGTGGTACACATGGATACAAAACTGAGAGAATATAAGTAAATCTTCAGATAGGTCAGGTTGACATATTTACCAATATCCGTCTGCTCATGCTTATTTCACCCATTTTCTTGTTAAAATTTGAATGAACCACTTTATTTTCTTTTATTTCTATATAATTTAGAGTATGTTCTGCATGTTTATTTATTTCATTCCTTGCTAATTCGTCTCTTTTCCACTCTATTTCTAACTTTAAAATATCACCTTGGTGACATCTTATGTACGGGATATCCAGTATTATGTCTTTCACTTCCATCTATCAATAACTTTATGAGCCATTGTGTTTGTGTCGGTTTGTTAAAATACATATGTGTACAAATGATTTAAAAACTGAAATAATGAATAAAAAACTCGTAATTTTCACTAAATTACAGTTAACATTTACATAACATGTCTGACACATCGATAAATCCAGTTTTATGGAAGTTGTATGTAATTTATAAAATAAAATACTTTTGAAAGCCGGATCCTATTTTTCAATTTATCTGGTCGCCAGAAAATGATTCCCATGATTCTCAAACCATATATCCAGAGACAGAGGAGGTGACATATTCCCATGAGTCAAACACGTTGGCAGGGGAGGTTGGACTGATGACTTTTCTGTCAATGCAGTTTCTTATATCAACAAAAGTACTTCTGAAAGCATTCACCTCTGCCTTAATTGTGATTCCTCTATGTTATTTGAAGGTAATATGTCAAATACAAGCACCGCAATTGATATTGATATAACCGCCTTATGCTCATCATCTTTGCCGGCTCAATTTTCATTCTGATCACCGGAAAGCAGAAGAGTGAGGATCTGTTATGCTCAAATATTAGGGTAGGTAACTGATTGAATGAGAAAGCAACAAATCAGAACAAAATAACCTAGATGCAAATTAAGCTCTTGACAGGTACTAGGTACTGTACTTCTACTTCATTTGGCGCTACTTATTTTGGCGTATTTGCTGTTTTGAACAGTTGGTAGCTACTTAATTTGGCAGACTTGCAGTGTACTTATGCTAATAATTTATATAGTGCTAAAATTACCTGGGAATTTGGCGGACTTTAACAATTTAGCGGATCTGCCAAATTAAAATGGCTGCCAAATTATATAGAACTACAGTTCATGACATAAGTCAAGCAAAAAGGGTGTGTCAACCTTTTCCGCTAGTCGATAGCAGGACATATCAGTTAGGGGACATTCTAGTATGTTTCAGCATATCGTGAATTTAGCTTTTCATAATGGAAGCGAACCTCAAACTGGGGAAACTTTGAATGAGACTGGAATAATATATCAGAATGATTAAGAAAGGTGATTGAACTGTTGGTGTAAATGGTGGCACAAGTGTTTCAATATCATGTGATGAGTATCTCTATCTTAATGAAAATATAAATGAAAATGAAAATACAATTATGTTTTTATATGTTTTTTATAACATGTGTAATGGTTTTATTGGTTAATAAAACACAGTTGTATTACACTACATTTACCAAAAGGAACATCAAGTGGTAAAATCTGAAAATAATGTGCAAATATCCCATAGGTTAAAGGCATATACTGTTGAGCACATAGGCAACAATAGGGCACACCAAAAAACAATTCAATGAATCATTATCTTCTCCCATTTATCATGCCAAGTCCAAGATGGAGAACTTCCATGCAATCATTTCTCAGTCTTCGTCACAGAGTTGAATGAAACTTGTATGCAGAATTTCAAAGGGGATAATGTAGTAGACTGGCATTGTTGCCAAGAGTGATGAGAACCCGTCTGCTAATGATGGACATCAATCACAGGCCTTGTCCAATAACTTGGCAGAAAACATCAATTGGGTCATGCTTATTTCATGGCATTTCTCTCTAAAATTTGAATAAAGTATTTGATTTTCTTGCATTTAGTTACAATTCAGAGTGTCCCCTTTAACCCTATGTCATCAAATTCTTGTTTAGTTTGTTCTTTTTATCACAATTTAAGCAAATGAACCAAGACCATAGTTACACACTATTGAAAGGATACTCAGCTTATAGACCGATTTATGATGACCAATATGGGAGGGGGTCAAGGATCTTTCCTGATATAAGTAGATATATGGGCACTATTTCCAATTTAGTTATTACTTGAGCATATGGCCACTTTTCCTGTGCAATTTTCTGTAGGTCTATAGTGATATTTATGAGTGTCCGGAAAATCTGTACTTAAACCACAACGGAGCATTGTCCATTACAGCTACCAATCAAATAGCAGCCGAAATTGTGATTTTTCACATTTGATGGCTGAAGTCATCATTAATTGCAGCAATCCATCATTCTATATTTTCTAAAGTGCATGCTATGTCTAAATCCAAAGTTAAAGAGGTAGTGAAATCAAGAGGTCTGCTAAAAACAACAGGCAATTGGTTATACAACACTTGAAAAGGTAGATGGTGCATGTTCGTCAAAGTCATCTTTAAGGTATGTTAGAAAGAAGGACTTGTTTAATTAACATGGACTTGTAGTCTCAAAATAATTTCCTTTGATTGCAAGTACAGCAGTGATTTCCCCAGCATTAAAGCAAGTGGGCACAGCACCCACCTGAGAATTTGAAAATAGGCTTGCACCCACTTGAAAATCCATTTGCACCCACTTGTAAATGAGAAAAATCAAGGGCATATTTTAACCAATTTTGGTCTGAATTGTGACTTGAGAAAAAATTATGTGGAGATCACTGTACAGTAGATATCCACATACTGTAACCCCATTTTCTCCTAAACGATAAGAGGATTTATAAAGACAACCCCATTCTCTCCTTCTCTTCTCTCCTACACCCCTCCCTCTCACAGACGTTCATTCTGACTTGTCTCTTATTGTCTGACCACAGTGTTAGTGTTTGTAGCCGTAAAACCATAGTATCCAATGGACATTTTACAAGACCATAGTATCCAATGAACATTTTATAAGACCATAATCCAATGAACTTGATGTTGAACATATGGATTTACAAAAACTATTTCCCCCCCCCCCCACTCTTCCCTCCCTCTTGTATACAGTCATTCTGGCTCATCTCTCTCTAATCGACATCAACCACAATGTCATTATTTGTAGCCGTAAAACCATAGTATCCGCTGAACATGATGTTCAACATGTTTGTGGTTGGATTAATTTCAAAAAGTCAAAAATGAGTATCACTTTAACGGGACAGCACAAACAGTAACTTACCAAATACAATAATGAACCCCTATAAACCACATCTAGTGAATAAACAATTGTTATTAGGGGAAATATCTTTGTGAAATAATGAGCGAAGTTTACAAAATATAGAAGAAACAACAAAGACTTTCATGCGATATTTTTAGACTGATCAGTGCATGATATAACAACTTTCCTTATTTTGTGTTTGTCTATAAATATTTAGATGGACATTTGCATGTTTCATTTTACTTTATTCCTTGCTATTTTTACTATTTTTCAAGCTTATTTGAATCATAAAATTGATTTTCTCATATTTTCCTCCATTCTTTTACATTTTAATGTGATTAAATTGACATTTGATAAACAGGACAGAAGTTCAAGAATTGTCTCTTTTTCTATTTATCTATTTCACAGTATAATCAACCTGCTTTTTGTACGAGAATAAAATTCATAGCTGATTGACTTTAAACCTGAAATTCAGTGAAAGGGGGAGGAATTCATGAGAAATACTGTGACCACACATTGAAATCACACATTTGATTATCTATAAATACACAAAAACGGTCAATCTATCCACATTTTTAAAGAGAAAATGCTGATGTTAGCGTAGAAGATAGATATTTTGCAGGTGTCTTGATAGATGATTTCTTTGAGATGTTAACACCTAACTGTTTTGCCGCATCAATTTAAATCATTTTGTAGAAGTCGTTTCATTTTTCATAATTCACAAAAGTGACTTTAGAATTGTACCATTACTCGTGTTTTCTATATAATACAGTAATTGATGCGAATTAAAGGGATACAAAAATGATTTTTGTGAAATGTTATTGCTCCTTGGCAGGTATCAATTGAAACCTTGATCTTTATAAATTGAAAAGGCGTCTCACTATTTTAACTTTTGTAAGCAATCATGTACTTTAATGGCTAGCTTATCTTGCAGTGTCGTTTGGTAACTTTTTGAAATTCAGAAAGTGATTGTTCAAATGCTCATAGATTGGTTCATCAGTGACATCAGTGACATACTGTAATGGCAAAGATGACATCAGCTAATGCCATGGCAACAGCCAAAGACAACACAATAGCTAATACCATGACAACAGTGAATACCATGACAACAGATAATGTCAACAATAATTGCAGACTTTTTCACTCCCTCGACTCACTCAAACAGAAAAAGAGAACATTTTCTTGTATATTCACACAGTTTAGGAAGACAATTACATGCCTGTTGGTAATTATGTTATTTTATATCCCCTTGATTGTTTTATATTTTCCTGTATTTGTATTTTGCATTTAAAACATGTCAGCATGACACAAAACCTGACACAAAAGTCAATGAAAATGATGTGAGATTGGTAATAATGATTTGAATAAATAATTTGTATTTAGTGTTCATTTGAAAAATCAGGCACCTGCCTATTGTGATCTAACCCAAATGAAATCATCCGAAGTCCTAAAAATTTGAGTAAATCAGTGAATCATTTCAAGAAAACAGTTCAATATAAGAACGTTTAACACAGTTTTTCACAATGAATTTCTAAATATTTTGTTTGTAATTTGATGATATGAAAACTTGGTGATGTTGCTGGAAAATAATGAAAAAGCATTTGTACAACAAACATTTAATTGTTTGCATTATTCTGCTCCTAAGTTGTACTTGGAGATAAATTTCAACTAGATCATATTTTAAACTCAAAATTTCTTCATAATGAGTTGAATAAAAGAGGAATAGATTGAACACCATGAACCTGACACCCCAAAGTGTAAGTTGATTTTAGAAAATCAGACACTTCATTCAAATTTTAAAGAGAAATCTCAAGAAATAAGCATTTGAGCAGACGGATATTTTTAAAGCTCAAGGACACAATTGATCTCCTAGAAGTAGGTACAGTTGAGCAAATATCAATTAGAATGGAACGAAATAATTAAATAGCCAGACTTTTGAACAGTTTACTGACACAGCCGCTTCCACATTGGAATAAGCTAATGGGAAGCGTAATTCTAGTGAATAATACATCAATAAATAACAATAACCTATTTAATATAATACATATCCATTAATTGCTTTAGTTCAAAGCAAAGTTACTTTGACATGGCATCCAATGTGATACATAGAATGGAGTATGACAAACAAAAGGTTATATTTTGTGCTCTGCAAATTTTGCATACAGATGTGGGAGGGGGTATAATCAACGTTTATAAACTCTAATTAAATGAGGTTCCTCTTGAATGAGATGGCGATTGGCAAGCTATTATGTATGAAAATATTTATATGATGAAATAAATTGTTAATCTATAAAAAAAATGAGACACTAGGAGATGTGAACTTGAAATTTACCAATAATACACATGGGCTAAAGAAGCAATATATTATCTCCATGAAATATTTAAAACCTGGTCTCTGGGGCAACCTGTAAAAACTATCACAGGGAGCATTTTTGAAATGAAAAATAGAGTGTGAAAGAGGAAAAGTAGCAAGGAATAAAGTAAAAAGGCAGGTAATGGAAACTCTTAAATGTATAGAAATGCTTAAAATAAGCATTTGGTTCATTCAGAATTAAACAAGGAGGTTGTCAAATTAGCATTAATAGATGGATATTTATAGCGAAGGAGTAATAGGAAGACTTTGAAGTGCAAATGTCACACCGTGTCACATCTTATCACATCATGTCACACTTGTTGTCATACTTTTGTCTCACGTAGATTGTTTACCAAAATATATGACCACACGCACCACACCATGCACCACACCCTCATATATGACTCCTAACAGTAAGGGCAGTTAAATAAAGTGGTCCCGACAATTTAGAATCATCAACGCAATTACATGCATCTGTGTAATCGTATTAATGTGCTCGTAAATAAGCTACAGAAGTGAATTATGTGACGTGAGATAGAAAGATAGAAATCGTGTTACCATAGCAATGGCGATATTTACACAAATTGCATGACAGGCCAAGCATAGTTGGGCCATTTGTCAGACGCTAGGAGCTATTCCACGTCAAGTAAATATCACCATACATCACACACAAAACCAAATTGTTTCATGCTCTTGGCTCATTATTTGTATCACATTATGCCATACAGTACCTATACATTATACATAAATGTCTGACCTTTTATTTTTCAACGATTTACTGTCATTTTAGTTGTGTTTAATAGGTGGCACCGTAAAACAAACAATAAAAGAGTCGATGGGCCAGAACTGTCATTTTATGAACTGTTGGGTCATATTTAGTACAGTTCAACCATTATAGATGGAGTTGGTGATTAGTAACTTCCAAATAGGGGTTATGAATACACTTAACGGGTAGGGCAGGGGGTCTGATCTAATATGTTTTCAAAAAATGAGATATTTAAACTTCTCCTTTGGGTGGTGATCAGATAGAATGCCTGCTTATGTGTTTGTTGCGTCATGCTGCCTTGCAAACATCAACAATAGTCCTGCATGTGACCTCTCAAGACCCCCCCCCCACATGCAAGGGAGGGGGTTTCCAAGGGCTTTATGGAAGACTAAACAACAACAACAACAATAACAACTATAGCAGTCAGTATTGTGTTTTATATTGAAATATATGCACCAGAAAATCAGATGTGAGACAATATGGGAGTGGGGGTCATAGTAACCAGTTGAAGTTTGATTTTTGCAAAAATCTTGTTTTTATGTTTATAAAGCTGTTAACATATTTACCATTTTGTCAGTGATGGATCAATCTCCCTGACATTTAATACTCAACTTTCGATTAAAAAACAGATAAAAACAACAGACTTGCAGGTTTATTAAAGGATCCCATTCATCTTATAACAATTTTTGAAATCAGATCCTTGAACAGTTATGCTTAAATGTCATCATATATATTGTCCATGATAGATCCTAGGAAACTGATCAGAATAAACGTCATAATTTGTTGACAGGGCTGAAATCATAGGTTCTTGTTTTGCTATAAATAGACAGTGGGGGTGGCACTAGCAGATCCAGGGGGCTCATGGGGCCTCTTCCTAGGATTGGCCCAGAAAATTTAGCTTTATTATAAGCTTCTGGATTACTTCATTGTAGCTTCTGGATCTGCCAGGGGGTGGGGTGGGGAATGGACTTGCTATACTTTGTAGGGGTCCGTTTGAGAGACTAGAGGGGGGGGCTTTGCATCACTAACAGGTTTTTGGGCAGACTGATTGTAAATTACTAAATAAGTCTCCTATTTGCCCTGACCTTAAAATGGCCTTGGAGTTTAAAAATATATTGAACGTGACAAATGTCACAGTGGCTTCAGCTTCACTGAGTGAATCAGTTAAACAATTTATTTGGAATTATATAGATTAATCTAAACTGTTGATATTTACTGAGACATGGTGTTGTTTAGAAACCTGATCTGATATCTAAATTAAATTTTATCTGACTTAAAAATAAATATGTTTGTTTTTCAAATCGCACAATTAAAGTATCTTTTACAAAATGGACTAACATATGTAGCATTAATTTTTTATCATATCAGGTTTTAAGGTTCTAATGTCATTCTAACTAAATGACTTGTTTTCTGTTATTTTTCAAGTTTTAACCACATATTAGTATACACATACTCTTATTCTTGGAATTTCAATTGTTTTTCTCAGGGTATTGTCTGCTTTTTAAAACAAGGTCACCGTGACATTTTATCAGGTCAGCTTCTTTGACGGATAGGTTGTTAGAATGAGATTGTTTACAAGTAGGAATTATATGAATGGACGGATTAAATTGAAATCGCTCAATTCCTATTACATAGTATAGAGAGGCATAGAGAGATCTGAGAATTTTATTTCCTCATTTCTAATTATATAGAATCAGATGAGTTCTTTGAAATGAGTAATAAAAATGTTTTATGATAGAGTCTGTTTCGTAATAAGCATAACACATCGCAAAGTAAAACATCAGAGGTTCATGGTTTCAGTTTCCGAAACTGAAAATAAGAGTCGATTAAGAAAGGAATAAGGTTCATGAACATAAAGAAAATACAATAAGATTTCAAGAAATGCAAGAAAATTAAAATGTTCATTCAAATTTTAAAGAGAAAAGTGAGAAATTAGCATGAGCAGACGGAAATTTTATACATTGGAAGGCAGGTCTTGTAGCAGACAGCTAAATATTTACTTTTATTCTATAATCGATGCTTTCTTTGACACATATTTGACACCAGCCCTCATCAATTTAGTTATGAAACAAGGTAATGTAATCCCATGATTCAATAAACTGTTGAATTATGGGAAGATATTCCTCTTTAGAAGGGAAGCAAATTGGAAAATGTCTGCACTTTTCACATATGTTGATAAACAAAAATATTAAGGTTTGTATATATATATTTGTGGCGTCATGCTTAATATATGCATATTTTATGGTAAATTCCTCTCCATTTTGTGAAGGTTAATTTCACGAGTCTATTTGAAGTATCAAAAAGGGAAATCGAAGCTTCTAATCCAATTAAGTGTTATTGAATATGATAACGATAAGAGCAGATTGTTTTCAACAAGATTGACAGATATGTCACTTCGAAACAATGAACTCTGTCAGATTCCCGTCGGATACTCGTCAAGTTTCACATTCAACAACTGGACTCCATATTTGGAGTGACGTGCTTACTGGCATATTGGCATTTTATTGAGTAGTGGAATAATTAAAATAATGCAGATTAGCTATCGTAATCTTTTTTCGAATTTTGATTGATTTCTCAATGTTAACAGTGTTATATTAATAAACTGCCATAGTGTCGATTTAAAATGCAAATTTTAATAAGAAATAGTGATTTTAGTCTATTGATATGAAGTAATTTATAATGACGTCTGCTGTATTGTAATATTCAAGAATTGTTGCAGATTTTTTATGACACGTATGAGTACAATATGAAGATCCAGATTGGAGGTTCAATTGAATCTCAATGTTTGTTTGTTTGTTTGTTTGTTTGTTTGTATATATTTGTTTGTTTGTTTGCTTACTTGGAATTTTTTGTTTGCATACTTTATTGCTTAGGGAGACTATGCTAATAAAGCAGCAATAAAGATGGCCAGATCAGCAGGCCCTAAGTCCCATTGAGACAGTTATATTTATTCTTGTTTTTATTTATAGATATTATGTAGAGTAGAGTGGCATGGACTAGTAAGATAGACCAATGTATCATATCTGCCAAAATATTTGCAGATTCTGTCTAGCTTGTCTATTTCCCCAAACTATAAGACGTTGGAGCATAATCTTTGATTAGACATCCATCTGTCAAAAACAGTCATTTTGTCAGAATTCCTTGTCATTTCCCAATGTTTCATGAAGTTTAATTGATCGGAACATGATCAATTTTAAGGATAGTGCAAGGTTGAGACAGAATCAACCTGCTTCAGAAAGTTCATTAGATCATATTTTACCAACTCATTTCTCTCTAAAATTTGAATAGTGCCTATAGTCCATTTGTCACCCCTATACTTCCAATAGTGAACCTAGAAATTGTTAAAAGTACGATGTTTTATGGTTGATTTATGATAATAAGGGTTTTCTGAAGTGATTTAACTGGGTTGCCCAAAAAGTTTGTTTGGGGAAAAAATTATATAGGCTGATTAGGGAGGGGTGTAATCGCTTAACATGGCGTTGACTATTGACTTAGCGTTGGGATACCACCATATACCTGGTATGTTACCATGGTAATAGATACAAAATTTTTCCCCAAAGTTATTTTTTTGGCAACCCAGCAAAATCACTCCATTAATCCCTAATGTTAGTATTTACACAGAAAAACATCATACTTTTAAATATTCATACGTTCAGAAAATGACAAATGGACTACTATTACTTTATGACATTTCTATGTAATTTGGAGTATTCACTTTCTCCTTGTCCACTTGATTTTTGTCACTTTTTCTTTATTTCGCCCAATTTACATTTTAAAATGTGACCCTTTAGAAAATTCACTAAGGCAACAGGCACCATTCACAATACATCTTAATCTCCATGGTGCTATATAGCATTCAGACATCCCTGCTTTTTGACATTGATTTGTAGACAGCATTTCTAATTGCTCATTCTCTCTTGTTTCCAGTTGTAACCTTTGCACAGGCCCGTAGCCAGAATTTTCCAAGGGGGGTTCACTTTTCCAAAAAATTCTAGGGGGGAGTTCACTTTGGCAAATTTGGCCATTGATTTGTAGACACCATTTCTAATTGCTCATTCTCTCTTGTTTCCGAGATGTAACCTTTGCACAGGCCCGTAGCCAGAATTTTCCCAAAAATTCTAGGGGGGGATTTCACTTTGGCAAATTTGGCCATTGATTTGTAGACAGCATCTCTAATGGCTCATTTTCTCTTGTTTCTAAAATGTAACCTTTGCATGAATATCTGGCAACTTGTGCATAGAGGCATTGATCTACCCATGTAAAGTTGAAAATTTGAAAAATATAACTTGTAGTATTGCATGAGTTGAAGTTGTGGGGGTCACAAGTTATAATTGAACAAACGGCATATTGATAGAAATGAATGTTTTATTTTGAATTGATTGCATTACTCCGGATATCTTTTTTGTTTTCAAATATTGTGTTTACTAGAATGTTCACATAAATTGTTAGATAGTGAACAACTTGAACTTTTGAATTCATTACAGTCTTAAAAAAATAAACATTTTAATCATGACAGCTTATATCTATCATATATAATCACACTTAATTCTTAATGTTCAATGTCACTAGTAAATCATTAGAAAGATGAAAAGTTTTCACTGCACATGTCTTTCATCAGGAATCGCTTTATGGACCACATGACCAAATTAGCCGTCTGCTTAAAAATACATTTAGGACATCCTTGTTTTATGTCATTTCTCACTAAAATTTGAATGAAGTGTCTGATTTTTTGGCACATATGTACAATTAAGAGTGTTAACTATATGCCCGTTTAGTTAACTCCTTGCAAATTGCTTCTTTTTTCACTCTATTGTCCATTTTAAAAATTACCCCGTGGTATTATATCTAGCGGGATGCTCCTATTCATATTTCATTGTGGAAATTTATTGTGACTTACTCTTTGTCACTCAATGTCATAAACATGTCATTTTTTGACTACGGATCTCCATGATGAAATGCCATGGGGGTCACATTTGAAATTGGAAATACAACAAATAAGAGAGGAATCAGCAAGGAATAAAGTAAACAGACATGTAGTTAACACTCCAGATTATGTGGAAATGCAAGAAAATCAATCATTTCATTCAAATTTTAAAGAGAAATGTCAACAAATAAGTGTGACCGGAATGAATTTTGAGGTGAGGATGTCTAAGCAAAATGGCAGTTGTATTCAAATGAACAAAATGTGAACTTTGATGAGTTTTGGGCACATGTGTCTCGTACAAAAATATATTAATCACTACATTTTGTGTTCAACAATACAAGATGTTTTCTAACCTATTTTATTTCATTCTAAATCAAAAGAGTGACAATTAAATCGGGATGGATCATTCTGATTTTTCAGATCCCCTCTTTACCTAATGACGTTTGATCTCCGAGGGATAGGAAAGGCTGTAGATCCCACAATGGGGAATGATGGTTTGACATGACCTGGTTCAGTACAAACCCCTTTTAGAAATGGAAATGTTGAAAAAATTCCAGGGCTTCATTCATGCCTTTGCTTATCCAGATGCTAAATCATCATAAACAGAATCACTGCTAGATTATGGTATCTTAATTTTTTAAATTATGAAAGGTGATAAGGTCTGATGCTTGTCATGATCCCTTATAGTCTCTCTGATTGCGTAATATGGTCGACAGAATTTACAGTTATAACCACGACCCGATCAGTTGAATGTTTAGCATGGATGGTGAACCTCATATTGAATTTATAGCAGACAGACATCAGAAACTACAGTGAATTATTAAACACTTGTACAAATAATATTAAATAATATCATATTTTTTATCCTCAGGCGTCATTAATATCAGTATATGTTGTCATATACCAGAGATATTACCCACAATATAATGGTGGTGTTGTTATGAATATGTTTTTTATTTGTAATTTATGACTCTATATTAGGGTGGTCCAAAATATGGCGAAAAACCAACTTTCTTTCGGATCATCTTCCTCATTTGACTTACTGTTGTCCATGACCTAAAACACCTGCACACCAAATTTTGAGACCCAAATCCCATGGGAAATTTACCCACGCATCGACTGAAAAATTCGGTTATTTCATGATTTTTTGCTATTTTCGATAAATTGCCATCTCCTTTTTCCTGGTATAAAATGTTTCTATTTTTTCATAATAAACATTTTTGTAGGACTCTTTATTACTTAACAATACTAGGAGCCCAAACACCAAATTTTGAGACCCAAATCCCATGTGAAATTTACCCATGCTTTGACTGAAAAATTGTGATTTTCACAGTTTTGTCCGATTTTCAATAGATTACTGTCTCCATTTTCCTGGTATAATATGTTTCTATTTTTTCATAATAAATATTTTTGGATGACTCTTTATTACTTCATAATACTAGGAACCCATACACCAAATTTTGAGACCCAAATCCCATGGAAAATTTACCCATGGTTTGACTGAAAAATTGTGATTTTCACATTTTTTCCGATTTTCAATAAATTGCTGTCTCCATTTTCCTGGTACGATATGTTTTTATAATTTTTGAGGACTCTTTATTACTTCATAATACTAAAACCCATACACCAAATATCCACCAAATTTTGAGACCCAGATCCAATGAGAACATTACCCATGCTTTGACTGAAAACTGGTGCTTATGATAGCTTATGATGTCTGTTTTAGGGGCATAATATGTTAATAAACATTATGGTTATTCCTTCTTAATCCAAAGAAACACCTAAATATCAAGACTTTAAGTCTTATTGAAAGGCGACAAATTCAGTAGTTTGGGGAAAATTTATGATCTTTTACTTGTACATTTATATACTGTGGTTAATATTAAGAAGTGATGACTCGACAGCAACTTAAATGCCTTCAAGATTTGGTTTGTTGGTTTCAGTAGGGATACATCACAGGACTTTGTTTGGATTTGTGTGAGATGTCATATTCTTTCTCACATCTTTGCAGGGTAAGGTCAAATATCAAATCTGATTTTCTTTGGAGAAATGATTTTTGATTGATCATTGTATCAATGGCATGGTCTCTGTTGTAACCAGTAAGCCTGTACCAAATCTTCAAGGGATTCGAGCTTCCACTGAGCTTTAAGTCATTTCTCTGAAAATGTTCATGCCCTGAAAGTACACAATGTAGAAGATAGGAAGAGCAATGAGAAACACTTAAGGTAATTCTGTATGTTCAGAAATTTTAAGTGGAGTCCAATGTTATTTCTGGAACTCATTCCATACTTGGTCAGCTCTTTCAATTTTACACTGAGTTCAAATATGTATTTAGATTATTAGTTGATGGTTAGTAATTTTCTATAATGTACTATGTGCTATGTTTATACACTGTTTGTGCATCTGAATGGAATGAGTAACACGGGGCTCCAATTAGGAAGCCATTAAAACTGAAAATAAGGAATTACCTTAAAGTACTATATAACCATCTTTCACGATGTAACGTATGTAAGGCCAAACAGGATAATTAAGACAACGTGTAATACAATTTATTACAAATTGCACATCACACAACAATGATATGGTGCTCTAAACAACAAAAATCAAAAGTATTATGATCAAAGCAAACGTGAATTTCCCATGGGGTTCAGGTCTAAACATTTGGTACATATTAAATGTATGGGTTCCTAGTATTAAGAACGTATTAATGTCCTCCTAAAATGTTTAAAAACTAAATATAAGATTAATGTTAATCTATTGAAAATAGGAGAAAATTCGCAGAAAATCACAAATTTTTGATTGAAGCATGAATTAATTTCTCATGGGGCCAGGATCTCAAAATTTGGTGCATATTTGGGGTATGGGTTCCTCGTATTATGAAGTAATAAAGAGTCCTCCAAAAATATTTCTTATAAAAAATAGAAACATATAATACCAGGAAAATAGAGATGTATTGTACCCAATTTTTCAGTCGAAGCGTGGGTAAATTTCCCATGGGATTTGGGTCTCAAAATTTGATGTATGGGTTCCTAAGTATTATAAAGTAATAAAGAGTCATCCAAAAATATTTATTATGAAAAGACATCTACCATTTTATACCAGGAAAATGGAGATGGCAATTTATCGAAAATAGCAAAAAATCATGAAATAACCGAATTTTTCAGTCGAAGCGTGGGTAAATTTCCCATGGGATTTGGGTCTCAACATTAGGTATATGGGTTCCTAGTATTATGAAGTAATAAAGAGTCCTACAAAAATGTTTATTATGAAAAAATAGAAACATATTATACCAGGAAAAGGGAGATGACAATTTATCGAAAATAGCAAAAGATCATGAAATAACCGAATTTTCAGTCGAAGCGTGGGTAAATTTCCCATGTGATTTGGGTCTTAAAATTTGGTGTGCAGGTGTTTTAGGTCATGGACAACAGTAAGTCAAATGAGGAAGATGATCTGAAACAAAGTTGGTTTTTCGCCATATTTTGGACCACCCTACTCTATATATGTTTCTGCCATAACTGATAATGGATCCCAGCACAAAATAGAAAATGTCAAATTCCTTAATCCCAACTGCTCCGATTTGATTTAAGGTTAATCTTTCGATTTTTAAGATTACCTGGCAATAATTAAGAAAAAGAAGATGTCTTTTAGATATTTCTTGTAAAGAAATACCAGATACAAATATTAAATCATTTCAAACTATATCTTTGATACATTAAACAGTGGGGCACATCAGATATGATTAACCATATAGATATTCTGTCGACATATATTTTTTTAGTGCTTTCTTTTATATTAATTTTGCAAGGGACAATAACCAATATTGAATGAAAAAAATTGCAAGGGTTGACTTAAAATAATGCTCGATTGATACCTAAATGGGGGAACTTAGGATATTGGTTAATAAATTAACGTCGCAGCGACAGGACAAACTCACAAAACTATATTTGTTTTCGAGAGTTGATGGATGAATGATACACCAAGCATAACTATCGGCACACACAGGTGGAGTTGTAACGTCGTAAATCTGCCAAACTCCGCCATTCATCCAAATAATGTCCCAACTTCTCCCAAATACCAATTATTTTGAGCCATTAAATAAATCAGGGATGGCATATAGTATTGTTCATAAAGGGTATTACCCATAAATCTACGCCATGACTTGTCATTGTAAACATCAGTCGTTTTAATTTCGCTTTAATATCAGTTTCTCAGATTCAATAACTATCCGTTAAACATCAAAAGGAAAATCTTCCTGATGTAAATGATTAAAAATTTTAAAATCAAAAGTTCATGATGTGCCATCACCATTTACTAAGTTATGGTATGCATCAAGTCCCGTTGTATCAGACCCTCCGCCTCAGACTTGGTCACCGAGGAGTAACTATGTTAATCTTATATTTCAATGGCGTAGCGTCATATACGCATAAAACGCCATGGCGTACTCTCAAAATTTAGAAAACAGTTGATTTTTTATATTAATTTGCCCCACACTTCAAAAATGGCTAATAATTTACATTCTTTTTGTCCATAATAGTCGGAATTTCGTATTTCAAACGCCCCAGAATGCTTCAAATGCAATCTCATTTTCATGGGGGGACCTCACCAAACCCCCCCCCCCCCCCCCCCCCCCTACAGCACGTCTATTTCGCTTACTCGCGGCGTACACTCACAAAATACACACGCTACGCCACTGTATTTAGATTAAGATTCTCATTCATACAAAAATTAGATATTTGAAAAAGTGCAGTCAAACCAGAAAACTCAAATTCATTGCAAATGTACAGATGCACTTCTCATATTTTTACTTACTGAAGTGAAAGTAAATGACAAATGTGACAGATATGAGACTACAAAAAAGTACAAAATATGTATAACATTTGGTTTATTCAATATATAAAAAAGTCAATGTCGCAAAAGTCAGAACCAACTAACCTTTATCGTTATTTATGTGTTAGATACATACTTGAATTATTCCATATATGTTTTCAACAATACTAATAAATAAATATAACATACATATGTGGGATATTTATATATTTATCAAATATAACGATCAGCAAGATTTATTTCAGTTAATGTTTACTAGAATGGGCAAACAGATAGCGCACGTTCAAAATATCCATCTGTTTATACTGATTAACATGTTTCTATCTGAAGTTTAAAGAACTGCTTGATTTCTTGACATTCCTAAACAATTGAAATTATTTAGAATGTGCCTGAACATTTTATTCCCTCCTGAGTTCTGTCTTTATTGCTCTGTTTTTCATTTTAAAACATAGACACCATTACATTTCATTTACAGGAGTTGTCTTAAATAATAGGTAATTTCATGGAGTGTTGTAAATGATTTTTATTGTGATTTTGCAAATCATTTTCGATTAATCCAGTTCAGTTTTTCAGGATCATTTATTATGATCCCGGATCCATTCAAACTTGAAAACTATCTATTTGGATTTCATATACGTATATATAGTTTCATATAGTTCTGTGTGTTTCCCCACTTCATCTATGTAAAATTATGTGTGCGTAAGTGCCAACTGGAAAGTATCAAAATGGTTTAAGAACACAGCAAGAATACACCAGTCTTAAAAGAAAACAAACCCCAACTATCCCAACCGAATCATAATTCAATGTTAAAATAAACTGTGTCTAATGGTGTCCCCCTACCATCCATTCAAGTGCCAATACCACAAACACAACAACAAGGGACATTTGGTAAGATTTTTATGTATATTTAATAAAGAAAAGAACATTGTAGAAAAATTTTATGATGAGTAGCATTTTCAGTGCCCTCTTTTGCTTGATGCAGGTATTCTATAGTATAGGTGGCAGTAGTGTATGGGGTATCGTATCAAGATCTCCAACCAACTTATCTCAGCATTGACCCCATAAGGTGAATAGAGCTATAATACAGACTTAGCTAGTATATACTGGAGTTAGGAGACAGGATGTCAGGCATAAATAACATGTTTAGTATTATTTATTGGCCTCCCCTTCCGAAAGCTATCTTAATGGGTCATTGGAATTTCGGGACTATTCTCGGTTTGATTTCTAAATATTTTGCACGATTTCCATTTAGAGATTGGGGGAGGGTGCACCATGTGTCGTCCCATCTCGATTCATTCTGATTTCACTCCTTTGTGAGAATCTTAATATAGAAATGTATTCTTATTGAGTCTTTCTTAAAGGTCAGATATCTGAAGAGACTTGAGTGATGTTTCCCAAGGCTTGATGAAGAGTGCTTGCCCAGAATTTATGAGGCAATTTTGAGGCTTAAAACGTGGATTTGATGTGGTAAATATATATAGTATATTGAACCAAATGACGCAGTAGCCATATTTTTCATGTCACGGTGGTCCAGTTTGGTTGCAGAATGTGTCATATATAAAATACAGAAATCTGTAAACTTTTATAGAATATAGAAGTAGAGCATATTTACCTCCCCTGGGCTTCTCTTGTAATAGATCATGGTTGGTGAGGCTACATTTTCAGCCTCACCTAACAATGAGGCAAAACAATCAGGATAACAAAGTTGTCAAAGTGAGCACCTGTGTAAGTGAACACCACTTCAATACACATTCTACATTGACTCCTGTATAAAATTTGTAGTGAACACCTACCTATAGTGAACACTTTTCTGTGGCTCCATAGGAAGAGTTCACTATATGCAGGTTTTACTGTATAAAATCTATAGGATTCATATATTAAGAAAACTGGCTAGAGTTAAAGAATTTAAAAAAAACAGCCCTAAAATGAATGACATGGTATTGTTTGTACAAATAGATGTGAAGGACCTCATCAAAAGCTTCAAGTTAACAAATGGTTTTGTACCAAAAACATCACTTTTGTTGCATGTTTCGACAGGAGTACTTAGCGTATTTTGAAGATATCTTTGTGATGTAGTCCCCTTGAAAATGTCTGTCTACCCAAAATTATTCCACTCATTTCTCTAAAAGTATGAGCTCTGACAAAGTGTCTTTCACCTTGCTTATTCTGTTTTGCATTTTAGAACATGACAATTGTGCCATTTTAGAACATGACCATTGTGCCATTTTAGAACATGACCATTGTGCCATTTTAGAACATGACCATTGTGCCATTTTAGAACATGACCATTGTGCCATTTTAGAACATGACCATTGTGCCATTTTAGAACATGACCATTGTGCCATTTTAGAACATGACCATTGTGCCATTTGAGAACATGACCATTGTGCCATTTTAGAACATGACCATTGTGCCATTTTAGAACATGACCATTGTGCCATTTTAGAACATGACCATTGTGCCATTTTAGAACATGACCATTGTGCCATTTTAGAACATGACCATTGTGCCATTTTAGAACATGACCATTGTGCCATTTTAGAACATGACCATTATGATATTTGATTCAGATTCAGGCTTTGTCTAGATGCTATTGTTTAAGACTACAAAGCAGGTGTTACGTGAAGAACATGGCATGAGAGACAAATGGTAGAGGTTGGGGCTAGAGAGAAGAAGAATGGCATGGGGGAAGAGGAATCACTCGCATTGGGGAAGAAGAATGACATGGGGGATGAGGAATGGCATGGGGGGACAAGGAATGGCATTGGGGGAAGAGGAATGGCATGGGGGAAGAGGAATAGCATAGGGGAAGAAGAATTGCATTGGGAAGAGGAATGACACGGGGGAAGAGGAATGGAATGGAGATAGCATCTGACATAAAGGCTTATTCTCCCTCCTTTCTGTGATAGAATCATAGTCATTTGCTAAATCATATTGGTGTTGGTTCTAGTCTGATAAACAGAATCATCATTAATTAATCTTGTAGAATATAGGTTAATGGTTTTAAGATTCATTTTTAATGTTAATTAATGGGGTTTTTCTTTGGCCAGCATTGTGTACCACAATATCATGAAAATGTGTGTAATTTAATTGTACAATATATGTATCAGTATACCATAATAATTTGTACATCAGTCAACATGGACATTGAATTCCAGGCTAAACAGATAGCTTCTCTGGAGCAAACGTCACAGTGATTGTTTTTAATTTCATGAAATTGAGTAGAAAATGTATGAATTAGCAAGAAATAACACAGAGAAAGATGTAGATGTAACACTAAATTGTTGGGAAATGCCAAAAAATCTGGAAGTTCATTCAAATTTTGGTGAGAATATGCGGAATAAGATTGAGCAGACATGGATTTTATTTATGTTGTCTATATATCTGATTACGTTCCTAATGGAAATTATAGCCTGAAGTTTCTCTTATAAAATACATCACATCAGTCGCTAGTATTTCTTTACAAATTAAATTAATTGAATTGTACATGTTTTTGTACCCATTAGTTGGGTTGTTTCTCAAGTTCATTGGCTTTTACATGGCGATTCCATGCATTCTCAGGTTGCTTAATTAAAAAGAGTGTTTGGTTTGTTTCGTTAATGTAAGAGTCAGATATGATATGAAGCATATGAGTGAGACCTGTCGACCTAGAGCATATATCAATGTCACGTCATAATGAGCCTCGCATATAAGCGTCTCCTCACGGTTTGTATCACCTTTGTCTCAGAGGAGGCCATCAATACCAGAATCCTTTGCAAACATCATGTATGTGCAGTTCCGGTTGGTTTGGGAGCATCTAAAGTATGGGATCGATCAACATGGGGTGGTTCACGAACTTCCATCCTTTAGGGCTTAAAACCACAATGGTTCATGGTAGTTGAGATGTCATTAATTATTTTTGGTAATGGGCGATCAGCTCGGAACTTTGATGTCAATCCATCACCTGCACATAGTTAATCACTGCCTAGCAACAAAGGATGGCCTGTCGTTAAGCAACTCCATCAATCAAAAATCCACGCTGAAAATGTCCGTCTGCTAACATTAAATTCATGTTTTCTCTCCAAAATTTCAATGAACTGTTTGATTTTGTTGCATCATTATACAATTTAGAGTGCCTACTTCATGTATTGTTCTTTATTCTTGGATTGCTCATCTATTTCATGTTATTTTCAATTTTTTAAAATATTACTTCTGTGATTTTTTCATTGACCGGCAATCACCATCTTCTGAGGCTGATCTGATGGACCCAATGTTACACATTCCATAAATCTTGACTGAACTGTCAAAAGTACCTTGTGTTTCAAAATGTCAGCCATTGTTCTCCTGATATATGAACTCATTATGGAGTTTTCAAAATGATTCACGGATAACGATTATTCCCCAATTTCAAAATAATATGTAGCCAAGGGTCGTAAATCAGCTTAAGCTTCTAATTAAAACGTGTATGCATTCTAAGGTGCGATAAACAGGCTATTAGCTGGTTCAAAAAGTCATACATCAATATTTTTTCTCGGTTATATTTCAAGTTTTTTTAGGTAGTTCTTGATTGGTGGTTGTAACAATCATTTTCATGTTTTGATTCATGTTTAACGAACTAGGATTATATTCCACCTAGGATTATATTGCACTGAAAAAATGTATCCATTGTTAATCTTTTTTGTCTGATTGTTTATTTTTTGATGACAAAAGAGAAAAAACATTCTAAAGTATATGTGGTTTGCACTAAGTAATGATAATACATGTATGTAAGTAATGAGGAGCCCATAACATTATAACAAATACTGTTTAGACTGACTTTAAAAATATCATCTACAAGTTCTCAGAAGTTCAAATCTGACTTAAGATTTAATATTTGACCTTCAATGACCTTCTCAAGGTAAAGAAGGTCAAAAAGGTCTTTTTTCAACTTGCCCCAAATTGTCTAGTTTTTCTTTTCAAAATCATCTACAAGTTCTCAGAAGTTCAAATCTGACTTAACATTGAACTAATTATATTGTGAGCAACTACATGTTGACATGTTGTCATGTTAATGCCTTGTTTAGAAGACGTTGAAGTAATAGAATTAAAACATTACAGTACAGACCTTTCTAGATAGATAAACATTTCTCTGAATAGGCTTACAGTCAATAGCAATTATCACATATTAATTAAATTATTTATCATTAGATCAAAATTAGATCACCCATTGTAATTTTACTAACTATTTTCTTCATCTCATTATATATATTTTTATCTTATTTAAAGGATAAGAAGGATGGAAGGGGAAAGAGGACCGTTTTGTACCTAGACAAGACATATTGATTGTTGTAGTAAGAATTCTTAATTTTTGTATATGTATATCAAATAAATAGATACCAGTGATAGCATATTAGTAATAACATGTTGTATTTCTTTTTTCTTCAGATTCAAGTCTTGTACCACTCTGATAAATCAAAATGGCGTTTGATTGAAACTCAACCCATTGACATCTTGCCGTCGTAAATAATAATTATATGAAAATTAATAAGAACATCTCCGCAATATTTATGCATTTTTAACCTCTTCTGTTTTGTTTATTGCTTTTGTTTGATCTGAGATGGCTTATAATTATAGCAAAATATATCAACATTGGATGATGCTTAGATATTAGATCAAAAATAATTACAGTATAAAAACTGTTTTGTGTTTTAATCATAAACTTTCGTCAAAATGTCTCGTTTGTTTTCGATTTGTCTTCATTTTTAAAAATTTGAGAACTATAATCAGGATTTTTATATATTGATATTTTGATTTAGGTGACTTTTAATCTTGGTTAGAATTGTATCAAGCTGGGTCGTAATGATAGACATATTGGATTTCCTTAAATAATTTAGAATTATGGCCAATTTCAAAGTTTCACTCCATTTTCTTCATTTCTTTTGTTAAATTTCAATAAAATACCCATTCTTATAGATATTATATGAATACCATTTTATGGTACAAATATGTATATATAAAGTGTAAAAAGAATATTAATTTCATAAGATATTTTTGTGCTGGTACAAGTCTAATATTATACAATTGTTTATGATTATGTGCATTTTTCATTCTGACATAAAAGTATGAACTACAATTAAACCTGTCCAATCCTAACACTTCTGGGACAAAAGTGTTCGGAACAGCAGGTGTTCATATTTCAAGGTTTTATAATCATGCAAGTAGATGGATGATAACAAATACACAAATAAAATACATTTATCTATATCTCTTCTATCTAATTTGCATATTCTGTGCTGGCTTACATAGCCCATATGCCATTTTTGAAAAGTGTTCCCATTAAGAGATGTTTGGATTTGAAAGGCGTTCATATATACAGGTTTCACTGTATACAGTCAGTGATGGATGTAGTCAAGGTCATGAACACATACCAGACACCAATGTTAAAAAATAAAATGGACCCTCAAATAGCAGAATTGAGATGGGATTAATTCAACCGGCATAAAGTTAACACTATATAGAAAATTCAACATTTTATTCAAATAAAGCTTTAATGAGACACAAATGAGTGAAATCGAGTGAAATTAGGATGAAGAGAGAGAATGCGAAGAAAGGGGAACTAAGCCAACAAATATGACTTGACAAGGTCGTTATAACATATTGTTTGCAAAGTATCCAACAAGTATATCCTGACCCCATAAATTCTTATGACATGTATGCACTGCCTTATGTCAGTATGAAAGAAAGTATTTAATAATTCATGAAAGTATGATGGTTTTAAAGAATTATGGGTTTTAATGGGTGTACGTGTAAGTTGGCACGCAGCATGAATATTATGTGTCGTAACTGCCAAGAAATAAACATTAATAAAACCTTTCTACATCTGAGCAAAACGATAAATTACATGGCAGATATAGAATGAATTAATATGAAATTGAAATGATAATAAGTCTAAAAAAATAAGTTCAAGGTTTTGTCAGTGTCGTAGTATATGAATGTTGTTTTTGTAATTCATGTGTATTTTGAAAATTCACATTTTTTCTGCCTATTTAATCACAATTTGAAAAAAAGTTTCTTTTCAGATGCTGTTACTATTTTATGCTTCTTCAGCTTCTTAATCAAAAAAAAGAAATATATGACAAATCAAAAGAAACACATAATAATGAGTTGTCCTTTATGTATACTTGCAGGTCTTGAAGACGGCAGTGAAGGAAAAGATGACAATATCGTCAATACTGACAACCCCGATGCAATGTCAGATGGCTCCGGGAGTAGCTCAGAGGCATCCTCCAGTGACGAAGACACAAATATAGATGATGCAGAAGAAATCCTAAAGAGCCCAGAATCTGATCACACTAGTTTAGCATCAATTGGTGATGAGAGCAGTCTCGAAGTGAATAAAACATCAGGACTGAATAATAATATAGAGGAGAAAAGCATGGTTGATGAATCAAAAATGGACGTTAAATCTCCCAGTGCTTTATCCGATTCAAAGGACAATGACATCACTCAAAATGAGGATACAGAGTCTAAATCAAAAATAGAGAATACAAAGGAGAATGTTCCACATGATGCCATGGATGATGAAAATGAACAATTGGAAAAGACATTGAAAAGGAAATCTAACTCACCGCCCGAGTTTAATAGAGATGACAATGCATCTCCTCGTAGTCCCAGAATGCACGTAGACAAAAAGGACATGGGGTCACCTTCAGCCCCCACTCTTCCTCTCCCTGATTCTGAGTCGTACCTAGCCGTTCTATCAAAATTTGCCAAATACTCAAACTTTTTACCAAATGAAAAAGAATCTAGTCCCTCTAAAAATCTAAAAGATCTCCACAGTAAATATATCGATGATTATACCCCAATTGATGAAGACCAACCCTTGGATTTATCAAAACCAAAGTCCAACAGTGACATTCCAACAAAGAAAATAGTCCCAAATCACAGTAAACCAACCACCAATACTGGATCCTCTCTTGCTACCCTCGAGAAAAAGTTTGGGGGTAATTTTGAGATTGAAGGTTTGACTCCAAGGGCGTCACGATATGGATCTGATCCATCAAGGAGGTATTATGATCTCTCATCAACAAATCTGCCATCGTATGACTTCTCTAAACAGTTCCTAACAGCCATGTCATACCAACCACGTAAGCCTAGTAATCATAGCAACCACACCTCCACTCCTGTGCCCCCCAGTAAAATTGTCCCCCATAGCAAGGTGACCCCCTATAAGAATGGATTGGACCATAAAACAAGCCATCACCTTGCTTCGAGCCAGATAGATGAGAAAATGTTGCAGAAATCCTTCAAGCCAAAATTGCCGTCAACTACTGGACCCCATAATCACAATGGGAAACCCAATATGCGGGACATTGATATGGAGAAACGTCCCGGAGACCCTGCTAAATATACAGACTTTATATGTAGTTGTATGAAAAAGTTTCATTCTTTATATGGACTTACAATGCACATGCAGGACACAGGGCACGCCCCCAGTTCTTCTAAAAACACCGCATATCTCGAATACCCGAAACTTGTGCGTGGACAGGATATGTGGTTAAATCATGGATCTGAACAAACTCGGCAAATTCTACGCTGTATGAAATGTGGTGAATCGTTCAAATCTCTCCCAGAATTAACAGTTCATATGATGCAGACAGGGCACTATGCGAATATTGTTAGCACGGAAGGGAAAAAAGTGCATAAATGCTCGACGTATTGCGAACGCTGCGAAGACAGTGAATGTGTATTCAAATGTAAAGTCTGTCAGGAGGTATATAGTGATATGGAGGGATTGGCAAACCATATGGTCATATCAGGACACCATAAAAAACAGGTACTGAAATCGAACAGTGTTAACATTTCAGAACAGACATTGAAATCCAAACATATATCAACGTTGTCAAAAATTGATCTGTTGAAATCGGAGACAATGTCCAAATTTGAGGCAATGTCGTCTCGTTATGACCCATTACTCAGGCGTTCATCAAGTTCCAGGGCTGAGTTGCCCCGAAGGTCAACGACGCCCCCTTCCTTGGATAGTATTCCTCCACGCAAGTACAACCCAGAGGATAGAAAACCCTACCCCCATAAGTATGCTGAAGACAGGAGGGCATCATATCCGAGAAATCACGAAGAGCGATCACGAAATGAACCAATGAGATTGTCACAATCCCCAGGTAATGAAGGACGGTATGAACGAGAAAGAGAGTCCCCTCCCAGAGTGTCATCATCACGGGGTCAAGAATTGATTGCCGACCGCCGATCTCGACACTCAGTGGATGATATAAAGCGTGAAAAGTTAATCGGGGAACCCCAGGTTCTGTATAATAACGATAAAGAGGACTCTACACTCTCATCTCTATTGAAATACAAAAAACTTTTGGTGAAAGAGGAGAGAGAGCGGCTAGAAAATTCAGCTGAAAAAGACCCAGATAATTCTGAAAAGGATGACGATATCAAAGTCACATGTGAAAGTTGTGGTGATAAAATTGATACTTCAGTATTTGTAGAGCATGTACGCCTATGTGTTAAAACTAAATCGAAAGTGATTGATGCTCTCCGGGCCCGTTTGAAATCCATAGAAAGTAACTGTACCAGTCCAACGGGGAGTTCAGCTAATGACACAATTAAATCTCCGTGCTCAACACCTGAGCTAGCCTCTGATTCTAAAGCCTCAATTGAATCTCATTCGGAGAATAATCGTAAGCGTTCGGCATCGGAGTATGACAGTCGTAGCACCCCGTCTCCATTACTGGACCATAAGAAAACCATGAATAAGAAATTCAAATACCTCACCCCAAATGAGAAAGATCGAACGTCGCCTAAATCCTCCAAGGGGCCTTCAGCTCTAGCTGCAATGGAGAGTTTTATCGAGAAAAGCTTTATGGAACCCCCAAAGAAAATGGGGAAATATTATGTGGACCCTAGTGAGAAGTACCGCAATGCCTTTAGTATGTTTCCCCTCGGGTCGCTGTACCCCCGGGATAAAGATATGGACATTCCACGCCATAGCAACCGTGGTAGCGTCATATACAAAGAGGAACGAGGTACAGTTCAAGCTATGAAACCAAAGATTCACATCAAATCGGAACATAGCGAGAGAAGCATGTCCTCTATGAATGGTATCGAAGATGGCGACAAACCCCTCAATCTTGCAGATGGTGTGAAACATGAGAATGATACAAGTAATGACTCTGACAATTCAAAAATTGAAAAACTCGAGGATAAATACCTACGAGATGATGATGATTTTAAATCCTCGAAGGCAGAAGATCAAAAAGAGAAATATTTGAATTCACCGGGAAGTGGGTCTAATGGCGATGGCTCAGCTTTGGAATCACTAAAGGGACTTGTATATGGACAACACCTAAATACAGAGCACCCCCTAGATAGTCTACAAAGGTTGATCACTCACCCAGATCAGCTTAAATCTGGGGGAGTTCACCCTGGGGATCAAGCCGTCATGCTCATGAATCCCAGCATGCTTCATTCCCCACACTCCAATACGAGTCACGATGGAAAATCTCCGTCACCACTTGACGATGATAGAGGACCTCCAGAGTCCCCATCTGGTGAGAAAAATCAATCTGATAGTGATTCAGACACACATGGTGATTTTCGATGTCAGGCATGTAGTCGTCAGTTTGCGTCAAAGGGATCATATAGGTACCATTTAAGCCGTTGTCACCTGACTAGTGTGAAAAAATATGGGATCAAAGAGGCGTTCAATATGAGCCCATACATCTATCTCCCATTGGACCATAATGCTAAATTCTCCAAGTATTATAAGATGGCAAAGGAGTTAACCAGTAAAGCTAAATAACAATACAGAAATCAGGGGAACGTTTCACAATAGAAAATGTAAAAAATTGGTTTCTGGGGCCCAGCGTGAAAAATGTGATGCTGCAAGGTGATAGCTGTATTACTGTGTTACTTTATTTGTGAAACGGCACCCTGTATTAAATTATTATCCACTACAAATAATAACAGTACATTTGAAAATATATCATATTAAATGTTTGTATACATATCTGGTTATTTATTTCAAAACGTTTATGAGCAAAATGGTGTCTGAGGAGTGAGAATTTTAGCTCATTTTATTTCACCAAAAGATATTTAATGGAGGGTTGATTGAATACGTTGATTGGTTGCTTGTTGATAACTATAAGTTGTTTGTTGATATAATGGCCTATTGTATTAGATTTCTTGATATTGTGAATAAGCGCAATTTTCTTTGTATACAGATTCTGATTTATCGACACTTCTTATTGAATATTTTTGCATGTGCAATATGACTATATTCTTAAACTAAATATATGTATATTAGGGGAATATACTGTAATTATTATACGTAAATAATTATAATGTGACAGTGCTTTTATATATCTGTATATATACTGTAGTTACCAGGATGTAAATTATTCTAAAGAAAATATTACAATGTGATTCTATATGCCAATGTATTATTGATAAAATGTCGCGATGGTCATGTTTTGAAATGCAAAATTAAGCATTTAAGAGTGGAATCAGCAAGGAATAAAGTTAACAGACTTGTAGTTTACACTCTAAATTGTATAGAAATGACAGAAAATCAGACACTTTATTCAAATTATGGAGAGAAATGCAAGGAATAAACATGAGCAGACAGACATTTGAAGTTTGGTTGGAATTTTTCCCTCAATTGACTCCACAAATGAATGTCATCCATTTATTTTTGAATCATTTATATTAACTGTACATAATTGTGTGGGAAGGACCATGCTCCAATTTGATAAAAAGATATGATTGCATAAAAAATTGAACACCATAAGAAAATATGAATCTACAAAATAGAAGTCTTCTGTTGAAAATTGAGGTATTGGGAATATTGTTGAATCACCAGTTGATTTCCACCATTGTCAGTCACTTACAGAACCATGGTCTTATATGGGGTGTTTACTCATCTATAGGACCACCTGGTCTAATAGCTGGATAGTCTTAAAGCCTGTTATTTCTAGTTGGTACTTAAAGCAATCTCCACATATATATTATATTCAGTTCCCATATTCAACTGGTTGTGAATTTTATATACGAGCAATGAGAAATTGTGATAGAAAATATTGTGGCAAAACGAGGAGATAGAATTATGGAAAGAATCGTGGTCCTATGAACATATAAACCACTTCTTTTCTCCACATATGAAAAAATGAGAAATAATTGCATGTGTGTGTTCAATCTTTTTACATTTTTGAGACAACTTGTATGATTTTACTGAGCAATTAATGTGCGTATATTGTGATAGCTGCTTATATATAGGATTTTGAAAAATGTTTTGTGAAAAAGTTTTGTGAATACTATTTAGTTTCTTACTATTTTAGAAAGATTTCTTCGCATTGAACATATAATTCCTGGCTCACTTTTTCCATGTTTTTATGAGAAAATATGAGAGAAAACATGATAAGAGTGATGCATTTTTTTCTTTTTGGGCATGTAGGCAATTTTATGTAGTACTCTCCCCAAAAAAAACATTTGCAAACCATGCAGTCAATATAGATTAGAGTTTCTACATTCCTGATGTATGTATGGTTGTGTGTCGAGAAATACACCCCCCACAAAAAACTCCACAATAATCAGTTGGAAAACTGATTTTTTAAATTATTTTGGCGGGTGTTTATAGTAATACATATTGTATATTTAAATGTACATACTCTATTATGGTACATAATGTGCAATGCAATATGATATAAGAACTGATTAAAAATGGTGCTCATATAGGAATCATGTTCATTACCATTGATCACATGTGTTCAATGGGATATTTGTTAAATTGTACAAATAGCAATTATTCACTTACCGTATGTACATTATCACAATTTTAGTTTTTTCCATGGTAGCAAATATAATCAGGGCTATTTTCCAAACTTTTTTTATCAGAATTCTGAAGTTTTTTACGTTCAAAATCAGTTCAAAAATATTAGAAATATCCCTCAGTTGTGTTTTGATATTTGAGGCCTACTATTAAATGTCAAAGTACAATTGAAAGGTATAATAGATGTCAAAGTACAATTGAAAGGTATAACGGATGTCAAAGTACAATTGAAATTGAAATATGTTTAGTTTAGTGTACAAGTATAATTTAAAAATCTAAATGTACATTATCGATGAAATATAACATACTTTATATGTATTTATTTTTTTGCAATGCTTTCTGACTGTATTATACTCACTGGGAATCATGAGAATACATTGACTGCTGTTACCGTATTTTTCAAAATGGCCGATAAGAATAGATGATTTTGAAACGTCTTCCTTTCCATCATATAAAACCAACTTTCATAGAGAATTATGGCAATATCAAGATGATATATTATCTGGTATGTAAATACCATAATCATACCAAAATGAAGAAGTTCAAAATAATTGATTTTTGTCCACCATTTTGAAAGACACAGTAACGGTAGTCAACGTATCCTGACACTGACCAGTGATAATGTGTATCTGGTTATAACCCAAACTGTTCAATGTGCTGTGCATTCTAAGCTTAAGGCTGTTAATAAATATAAAAATATGGATGCTAAAATATATAAATCTCTCCTGTGTACTGTATGTATTAGTACCCTTTGCCCTTAATCTACATACCAATCTCTTACTATTGCAAATTACAGTTTGATGCTCATATGATCTTAATGTGTCAACTAAAGTACATTAGTCTTTTAAGACAAGACTCTTTAAAAATCTTATATTGCTCATGAACTTCCTTTGGTTATTTTGTAAATAGTCTTTATTTCTTGCTAATCCAATATTTCATCATTTAATTCACATTTTAAACCTGGCACTCAGAGTATACATTCTTTTTCACTCATTGATATACCCCAAAGTCGAATTGATGTCACATTTTATTGTCAACCTGTATTAAAGAGATGGTGACCAATTTTATCAACAGTTGTGGGAAAGCAAAGTTCATTTCATTACGTTGACCCCCCCCCCCTCCCCTCATATACAAACTTTTAAAATGTTGGTTAGTCTCACCTGAATATACAAAAATCAACACTAATTCACTAACCAAAATCATCATTTAACTTAGTTCTCCCACAACTATTGATAATCTGATAACATTCCTAAAATTAAATGAACTGAAAATTTTAAAAAAACTTTTGATTAGATACCAACTAGATTTCAACTAGGATGCTATTTTCAATAAATTAATTACATTTTCATAGTAAATATCACATCAAAGACATTCATAATTGATGTGTTTCCATATCATAAGGTATATCTGGGTCAACTGCCCACGAACCTGACGAAGTCGATGTTTTGAAACAAAGGACCAAAAAGTGGTGTAAGCAAGAAATAATTGCAGAAAGCTCTTTCCAATTTAAGAGCTTATGGGAATTGTTTTTTTAACAGCATAACCTAAACATCGCTAAATATCTAAAATCTATCTGAAAGCCCAGGAAAACTTTTGAAGATCTTCAATAGTAATGATATGTCATAAAGAGAAAGCAAAATGACAATCCTTAATTAGAAATCTACTGTACTTCATTGTATTTCTCTGAACAGACCATGCAGGCCTATGTGCATATACTGAATTAATGCAGTTCATCTCATTCAAAATTTTGAAAAAATCTGTGTATTACATCAGCTATACTAAAGTTTAGACAAAATATCTGTTAATTATTTGATTGATGTTCATTTCGATATTTAAATAACAGTGAAAGTCAATTAAATGGTGTCAAAGGATAAAAGGCTATTTGATTATATGTTTTATAACCCTCACATAAAATCCCTAATGGGTACTTAATTAATATAAAACATGAATGAAACTTTAGTTAAATATCGAGAAATTACGACAATTCTATGGGGATTCAAATTGTGTAATCTTAAGAGTTTGAACCACAAAAGATTTTTGTGAGTAGAGATTTTAAAATTGATTTGAGTGGATACGGATTTTTTGTTTTTTAAACGAGTAAATTTGATTAGTTGATCAGGCAGTTGTCAATACCAACTGGCCTGAATATGAATTAACATTGATATTCATGTCATTTCGCAAGATTGATCACGCTTGCATCAACCACATTTGATCTTTATTAATCTAGGAGTTGATTGGCCTGGTTACCTGAGAGGAGTTTCTCCATAAGGAATCAGTCAGGCTGCTCCTTCGGGAGCTAAAGACATATGGTATGTGTTTTAACTGAACAAGTGGTTGTCTCTAGACCCCTGCCCCTACCCACAATGATACACCATGACATCTCAATCCTCCTCAGCCACGAGATGTTTAAAGTGAAATAGAAAGATGAAATGTGAATCAGAATGACCCCTGCCCCACACCCACAAAAACTTCTTCATGGAAGAGGAGAAATGTAGGTGGGTGGGCACAACGGCTTGAAACAAGACTAGGCATTATTGCTGTAAGCAATTAATGATCATGATTTTTTTATGTTTGAAAGTTGTTACACTGTGATAGATGTCCCGTTTCAATGGTTTTATCACAATTGTCCCATAATTATGAGCTTATTATCCTTTTGCAGATTATTGACATCGGCAATTGACAATTGAAAAAAGAAGAACCATAATCAGAGCAAGTTGCCAATGAAACAGAAAAATGAAATGGGAAAAAGTATCAGGATGCCAGAGTAAAAATCCCAACAATACAATACAGCACAATACAATACGATACAAAACAAAACAATACAATACAAAGCAATACAAAACAATACAGTACAATACAATGCAATACAATACAATAGAATACAAAACAATACAATACAATACAATACAATACAATACAATACACTTGAGAGGTGATCTACTTTCAGATGTTCATTTGCACTTAGGGCTAGGTAATGGGATTTTGAAAAGTTAACTTATGGGGGAATAACATACATGGATGTATTCTACTTTACAGGTATCACTGTATCAAATTGCAGAATCCATTGAAATAAAAGTGAGGATTGATGTATCGTTGATGGAAATGCAAGTAAATAAAAGTTGTTTTTCTATGTTCTTGGAAATGTAGGTGTATGATAGATCATAGGTAGACCTATCTTAATAATAATATAGTTAATAACCAAATATTGTATATGCGGTAATTTTGCCGAGATCATAATTTTCCCTATTTTCTCATATTTTAAACTAATTGGACATGTTTTGCCTTAATCGTTGAACTAACCCATCATTCAAAACAAGAACAGCCATTTTGCTCATACATGTTTTAACACTTGTCAGAATCATAGGTAAAAAGGTAAATTTAATCCAAGGTAAAACAAGTTCTTGTACAGTATTAATCTATCATAGCGAATTAGAGGTTGTTATATCTTCTTGATGTCTATTAGGCCATTTCTATTATTTGTTTGCTGTAATCTTCATCAAAATACAAATTAATCTTAAGTAACTCGAGAATAATTGAAGGTAATATGAAAGATTTAAGTGTAATATTTTAGCGTTTACCATAACTCAGGGAATAATTTTCCCTTTCCATTACCCTTTTTAATATCTCAGTTTTACTTCTTTAGAAGAGAACTGCGACTCCTAATGTAGGCTTTGACCCTCGGGTAACACTTGCTAAGTCCGATGTAGGCTTTGACCCTCGTGGTAACACTTGTTACGTCCAATGTAGGCTTTGACCCGCGTGGTAACACTTGCTAAGTCCAATGTAGGCTTTGACCCTCGTGGTAACACTTGCTAAGTCCAATGTAGGCTTTGACCCTCGTGGTAACACTTGCTAAGTCCAATGTAGGATTTGACCCTCGTGGTAACACTTGCTAAGTCCAATGTAGGCTTTGACCCTCGTGGTAACACTTGCTTAGTCCAATGTAGGATTTGACCCTCGTGGTAACACTTGCTAAGTCCAATGTAGGCTTTGACCCTCGTGGTAACACTTGCTTAGTCCAATGTAGGCTTTGACCCTCGTGGTAACACTTGCTAAGCCCAATGTAGACTTTGACCCTCGGGGTAACACTTGCTTAGTCCAATGTAGGCGTTGACCCTCGTGGTAACACTTGCTAAGTCCAATGTAGGCTTTGACCCTCGTGGTAACACTTGCTAAGTCCAATGTAGGCTTTGACCATCGGGGTAAAACTTGCTAAGTCCAATGTAGGCTTTGACCCTCGTGGTAACACTTGCTAAGTCCAATGTAGGCTTTGGCCCTCGTGGTAACACTTGCTTAGTCCAATGTAGGCTTTGACCCTCGTGGTAACACTTGCTAAGTCCAATGTAGGCTTTGGCCCTCGTGGTAACACTTGCTAAGTCCAGTGTAGGCTTTGACCATCGGGAGACACTTGATATATGCAGTGTAGTCTTTGACCCTCGTGGTAACACTTGCTAAGTCCAATGTAGGCTTTGACCCTCGTGGTAACACTTGCTAAGTCCAATGTAGGCTTTGACCATCGGGGTAAAACTTGCTAAGTCCAATGTAGGCTTTGACCCTCGTGGTAACACTTGGTAAGTCCAATGTAGGCTTTGGCCCTCGTGGTAACACTTGCTAAGTCCAATGTAGGCTTTGACCCTCGTGGTAACACTTGCTAAGTCCAATGTAGGCTTTGGCCCTCGTGGTAACACTTGCTAAGTCCAGTGTAGTCTTTGACCCTCGGGGTGACACTTGCTAAGTCCAATGTAGGCTTTGACCCATGGGGTAGTTCTTGCTAAGTCCAGTGTAGGGTTTGACCCTCGGGGTGACACTTATTAAGTCCATTGTAACCGTTGACCCTCGGGTGACACATGCTAAGTCCATTGTAACCCTTGACCCTCGGGATGACACTTGCTTAGTCCAGTGTAAGCTTCGATCCTCGGTGCAACACTAAGTTCAGTGTACGTTTTGACCCTCGGGGGTAACATTGTGACTTTATTAGTCCAGTATGGAGGAGAAAATAACCATAGATATAAGTTACGGCGTACACTTGGCAATGGTGTGATTTCATTTTTAAAAGATAGCTTCATCTGTAGCTATGCCTCAGTCACATTTCATCTACGGCGATCGTACGGCAGCCGTAGCTTCCCAAAATCGAGAGAAATCAGCAGCATAAAAAATAGGGATGAGGAATACGATGTAGATTTTCTTAACCGAATTTGCAAACCTACGGCCGCCGTCGTAAGCAAATGTGACTGGGGCTTTTACATAATATGATCATATGATCTAGTCTTCTCAATCAGAGTTGGCTCGTCCAAAACTTAGCGACACATTTTTATGCCTTGAAAAGTGACAAGACTCGCCCAATAAAGCCATGGAATAAAGGGACAGCAAGGATAGAGACTTTTGAGTAACCGTCTGAAGACTGCAACAATATAGGTTAGAGCATCCTTTTGACGCCTATTTTCTAAAAGCATCTTGCCTTTGTATTTTCGTTAAAATGCTTTAATTCTAAGGTATTAGCTACTTAATCGAAAGAGCAAGGCACAAGTTGACAAAACTTAAAACCGTGATTAAAATAAAAATGCACGGTTAGCAAAGCATGGACATCTAACCTTATCGAAGGTAGGCTTTACTTCAAACTACAAGAACTAACAAACCCAGTGACCTTGCTCATCCCATTGATGAATGCCCGTGATAGATATGATGATTTGTGATCAACGAAGGTGTCCCGGGATCAGTTAATTTTATAAGTATAGCTTCTAGCTCTCATTGTCATCGGCATTTGATATATTTTCCATTAAAAGAACTTATGCATCATTTTCTAGACTCTTAAAGGCTCATTGAATATTTAATCGTATTTAAAGGCTTGTTGGATTGATGTTGCATCACATCAGTCAGTAACATTTGGTTATGATTGGCATACTCCCTGACACTGCATGGGAGCTCGTACCTTGGAGTCCCTCTTAGATAAAGAGAGACTTTGATAAGATAAAAATGTGTTTAGCAAGGAAGGTAGGGAGGTGAAAATAACAAAATCATAACTTGACCTTTTCACGGTGCTTTTTGATGAAGACAACGCTGAAGCAGCCGACGTACATGTAGTTTTAAGTATGAGAACCCATCGCTTTTCCATTGTCATTTGAATGCATTACAATTACATATATGGGTGCTCGAAACTTTTGGTTGTTTACCTAAATCATAGAAGGGAGGTGATGCAAAACAAATATTAAACTTTGAATAGCCTCATACGAAACCTCATAAATATTTGTGATACCGTTAGGCAAAAGGATTAATGAAGAACCATTGACTTGAACAACAAGCCATAACATGACAAAATGTCACCACCGGTTATCAGAAGTTGTAAGAATTTGTTTAAACCCTGAACCCCGACCGTGGAACACCGTTCACAAAAATGATTGTCATCATTGGTAATGGTAATTTGAGCAATGATTGAATTTGAGTGATTTGAGATGTAATGGTAAGATAACTCAAAATAGAAAGGTGTTCATATTCTGGAATGAACAATTGAGTGAAATAAACAAGGAAATTAACAGAAATACAATTAACATTCCAAATTGTATAAAAATGCAAGAAACCAACTTAATGTAGTTCAAAGATTTGACAAGAAAAAAGTACAGAACGTGTCGGCCATCTTGAATTGGGTGTGTTGGCATTTACTCAACATTAGATCAAAGCGATAATATACACAAATGGAAAATTGTCATATTTCCTTCAATCCTACATGAAACGATATGGAGAGATTTACGACTGAGACGAAGCAGCTGAATCTCAGTAACATTCTATTTTTGACACGGTATAGATTAGAAATAAATTTATGAAGGGCTTAGTTTTGTGCGGCGTTGCATTTGGAATTAAATTCTCGCTTTGATAGCATAAGCGAAGTGATTGATGCTTGAGTATTCGCTGAAATATGGCCATAAATTGTACGTAAATTGTCTTTTTTCTACTTATAAAGCTCCATCGTAGATAATGATGGCTGATTTATGTGCCTATATATTTGCGAACCTGACAGCCTGCGTCTAAATGAAATTTGTTCCTCAATTGCCTGTTGCGAAACTACATTTGTTCTCTGTGCATTTATAACACATGCAGGTAGCATCTCTGTAAAAGTAAACATTTTGATAGCTGATGATCTCGGACATGAATCAATGTGATGTTTGAAACAAACAACTGCAAGAAATGTAATTTGTAGTTATGCTGCTATAGGCCTATCACATTGTGATTGATACTGAATTGTCATACCGTATCTTATCATACCTAACTATAAGAACCTACTCTACCACACCACATCACACCACATCACACCACACCATACCACACCATACCATACCATATCATACCAAACCATACCAAACTATACCATACCATACCACAATATACCATATCATACCACAATTAATCATACCATAACGTACCATAATTTACTGTACCACTCCATACAATATCAAACCATGTCATATTAAACCACGATGAACCATACCATTTACCATTTCATTTCATATCCTACCATTCATAATGCCCCCGCCGCCATATTGTCTCTTACGATCGCACCATAACATATTGGACTATACACCTAACACACACTACTATTGAAATAATCATTATTACTATCAGAATAAATAACATGACCATACTACAAAAACAAATCATGGTTGTGTCAGCGATTTATCATTGCTTTACTTCTACCAATTTGGATGTCAATGTGAAAGTTCATTGCCATGAATATACTGTTGCTCAGAATAATGGAATATCAATTTAGCAGCAGTATTTAATTCTGTTGGCAATTACACCTTGATTGTATACTTAAATGGCCAAAAGCTATTATTCTAATTCTGAATTGAATTCCAAATTGAAAGAAAAATACGTTTGCTTTTTCAAATGTTTCACTTTTAAAGCTACAATAATGACAGAAAATAAGATTTATTTCAAATCTATTGATTTGTGTAATTTGTGAAAGTAATTTTTGAAAGTAATTACATTCCATCATAAGTTGAAAATATTTAGGATTATTTAGAACAAGAATAAGGGTCATTAGCCTTTGAAACTTTTCTGGATGTTTTGTTCACTGAAATATATCTGAATTCTTTTTTTAGAAACTACATTGGGGATGATGTTGACAAAGCGGTCTAGCGCATAAAAACATGGAAAATGATGTAAATGATTAAAGAATGGCATTTATTAGGATTATCTCTCAGATCAGTGATTTTAAGACTGACACAAAATGAATGCGGAAAAACAACAAAAACGTTATTCAAGCGATTGATATTCTGGGGTAGTCGAGCTACAAGCCATACCCAAAACTTCCCTTCCCAAAACTACAGTTGTGTTGTGCTGGTGAAGTAGACAAGGGTCACTGGCGGATCCAGGGGTGGGGGGCATGGCATGCCCCAGTATTACTTGGCCTTTTGGAGGGCTTTTTAGGCCAAATTATCAAAAAATGTGCCTTGAATTTTCAAATTAGGACCCAATTTTGGAATTAAGTGGCCAATATTTTTTTCACTTACGGCACTGCTTTGTATTATAAAGGGGTATAAATAAGCCAACGACCTTCCTACTTTACTCGTCTTAAAACAAACGATTTAAAATACCGTTCCTCACTACAATGTCGAATACAAAACGTTCTACACATTGTTTGTGTTGACCATATACTTGTTTATGCAAATTCAAAAAGACTTCTTTCACACTCTAATTGTGAGCTAGAAATGGTCCACGTGAGATTTTATGGACCATAGGCAATATATCGACGTCCGAGGATCTGGCATGACAGAACCCACAAGTCATTCTTTTAACGTCCTAAGTATCTACTTCCTTAACCGTTTAGTGACTTAAGTCAGTTTAATTGGTTTTCAATGGCTTACAAAAGAGATAATGATACCCATTGAAATAAAAATATTGTTTTTGTTGTCTTTCAATCTGGGCCCATTAAGGTAATATTTCACTTGCTGTCGCTTAAACGTCTTTTCTCATCGGGTCGTGGGTCTGTAATTGGGAGTGAGATCAAAGTATATGTGGCTTTGTTATAACTATCCACGACTTTGATAAACGTTTTTACTCACTAGCACGTAAGCCTAATACGGCATACATCATTCACGTTCGCAGATAGGTTTGAAAAAGTGTTACATTTCACACTATCGTCAGACTAGATTAATGAAAACGTCGTTTGATTTTACAAAACAAGATAAAGTTACGTGTTTAGGTGAATTAATCTGTCGAGTTGGTTAATAGCGATTTATTTGATGCCAGCTTTAACATTAAGGTTCTGTAATTGGGGTTGCCGCATGAGTGGTAATATTTCATATTTTTTCCAAATCATATTTCATGTTATTGCCCTCCAGTCCTCGTATTTCATATCCTATGTGTTATTCACCTGAGGTTGGAATTAGATGACGAGATATAGAATTAAGGAGGTCATGCCAAAAATCTTTTTGAAGAAAGTATTTTGATGGAGGATAAGACCCTCTCCCATTATACGATCAACCTTCTCGAACATTGAAAAAATATTAACGTCCTCGATGTTTTTTTCATAATGAAAATTGACTTTAGGAGTAGCGGTCTAAACAAGAGATAGCCTTAATTACTGATTAATTAGATTTATAATTCTGATGACATTTCGAAATCAGGAAAGGTGAAATTTTCAACCCTCCTAGTACACAACGAAAAATGGGATATGCCAAAACTTTTAAAAAACAGTTTCAATCATTAGAAAATCTTTGATGTTTTGACAGTTTGGAAGGTTGTTTGTGTAATGAAAATTGAAAAACTGAATTTCAAAGGTCAAACAATCATTAGTGAAGCTTTGATTAAAGTAATTAATTCACAGAAAACATAGCATGATTAACAACTGATCACATTGGAATAACGCCCATTGCTATATAACATCTTTGTACTCCACTCTCCATCCCTTTTATAGTTTAATTTTGGTTCTTTCAAAGGGAGCTTCACAGTTATTACTGCTCGGCTTTTTGGGCTTCGTGGTATCAAGTCTTTTGTCCCTTAACACTTTGTATTTCCTTTGCCATTGCATACTACCTTTTGCATTCGTTTGACTCCACTTCTTTTAGAGAGAGCTTCGTCTATGTGCGTTAATTTGTAACTCATCTCTGCGCCCAGGGTAGGGGCATACCGAGCCTCCTTTAGCAAGACACATAGGGCAAGTTAAGATACAATAATCTAGGTATCGGTATTCACCATCAAGGTAGCAGGGAGGGATAAACAAAGACTGTCTGTAGGTTATGAGACATGAAATACACAATCAAAGCCCAAACACCAATACTCACAAAGGCACCATAGTTGAAGTTGTATCAGCCTCAAGGACTGTAAATGAGAAAACGTTTTTCGGATTATCCCTGGCTGAAGTATAGGCCTACAAGAGATAAACCAGAAAATAACAGAAATGAGACCAACACTTAAAATGGCGTTGAAATGCCAAATGTCCAAGCAGCCGTTTATAGCTTCAAGAGAATGAGATTGAATGAGCACAATCAAATGACATTTTTGGCAGATGTAACATGATGAACACACTGGTGATGCAACAGAAATTGCAATCACTATTATGTTCAACTATGCAATACAATATGAGATGACATGACATTTAGACATCGTCTGCTTTTGCATTTCATGGTGTTAAAATCATAGTGATACTGATAAATAAAACATAAAATCAAAATGACACTTGATTCTAACAGCCCATCTGAGAAAAGCTTACGGTTATGATTTGAAATGCAAAATAGAGTGGAAACGTGTTGAAATAAAAAGGAATAAAAATAACGAGCTTGAAGAACACATTCTAATTTGTATAGAAAGGATAGAAAATCAGACACTTCATTCAAATTTTAGAGAAAAAAGGAAAAAGTGTGACATATGACTGTGACAGTGTGACAATTCCTATGAAAGGCTGAGTCTTGTCACAATATCAATATATCTGTTATTTCAGTCAATATCATATTGTCCCTCGGAATAAAACCCATATTCAATCCCTCCCAGTAAATAACCTATATTTATAACTAAATGGTTCGAAGTGAAATATTCCATGAAGTAATTTATATTTTTTATATTTATTCGCATACTATAATTACAAGTAAAACAACAGAGTAGGCACATGTCGCAGAGCGTATACTGACACCATTTCTAATTTTTTACATTGTAGTATCTACCTAGTTGTAGCATGATATTGATAATCAAGGATCTAATGATGTATAATGTAATTAGGTGTCGCTATAACCAACGATTGATATATTAATATTTGGATAATAGTTGTTGATTAAGGGCTACCTAAAAGATTTGACACAGAGACCGTTCGTTGTGCTGTTAGGCAATTTGTTAAAATAGGAAGGTCCTATGAATTTGAAGTTGACTCAGTCAGCTTCGGAATGGAACTTGGGATGAGGAAAGTTGCTCCTCGTTCTCGTTTTTTGTTGTTGAGTAAAGTGGGTGCTTATACGTATTATAATTTTTCAAAAATTAAAAGTTGATTTTCAAATTTTGTTTACACATTATCTTGAGATGACATTATATTGTTATGACAACATAACCAATTATGATGTCATATCTGATTTGATATGAAAACTATCTAAATATTTTGTTGATCAAAGTGCTATTTATTTTGTCAATGTGCTGGTTTGATATGAAGACTATCTAAATGTTTTGTTGACCAAAGTGCTATTTATTTTGTCAATGTGCTGGTTTGATATGGAAGCTATCTCAATGTTTTGTTGATCAATGTGCTTTTTATTTCATCAATGAGCTGATTTGATATGAAAACTATCTAAATGTTTTGTTGATCAATGTGCTTTTTATTTTATCAATGTGCTAGTTTGATATGAAAACTATCTGAATGTTTTGTTGATCCAAGATGCTACTATCTTATCAATGTGCTGGTTTGATATGAAGACTATCTAAATGTTTTGTTGACCAAAGTGCTTTTTATTTTGTCAATGTGCTGGTTTGATATGAAAACTATCTCAATGTTTTGTTGATCAATGTGCTTTTTATTTTATCAATGTGCTGGTTTGATATGAAGACTATCTAAATGTTTTGTTGATCAATGTGCTTTTTATTTTATCAATGTGCTAGTTTGATATGAAAACTATCTAAATGTTTTAGTGATCAATGTCAGTCCTAGATTTCTTAGATATCAATATGTTAGTTTATTAAAAGGAATTGTCAAGTTCATTTAGTTATTTGATAATGTGTTGTCATGGTAAATAAGACATATCAGCAGGTTTGTTATCACGTTCTCAAATTACACCCGTTACTGTTAACGCATAATACTATAATTGTCTATCAGAATCAGAATCTCCGATGTCACTTTTATCAAAATTAGCAATAACAGTGATAATGATTAAAGCGATAACATTTTTAAAAAGTGAAAATAAGAGATTTCGCAATCGCACTTATAGCTAGTTATTACTATCTAATCCATCTCATAGACAAGGAATTTGGAGGAAAAAATACCTCATTCCATGTGAAAAGTACATCTTTTTGCGAAACGTCACATTTCAATTCACTTATACTTATTGTATAGCTATATACGCATAAGTTGTGCTTTCACTTATGAGCGAAACCTCTCTTTAAAATATCAATATTACCAATAATACCAATATAACTTGACAATGCTAATCCCTCAAGGAATTAGCAGAAAATATCACTCTTAGAAAATTGACATAAATTTGGTAAAAATGGTAATATTAACTAAACATTTTTTATTCTTGCATATTTTATTTTTGCATTTCTGAACAGGACACCCTGTATACTTCCTCAATACAAAGTGCATCAATATCTCTCTGTAATTTTCCATTCAGACTGCTTGGTATAAAAACACCCGCCAAATGTCAAAAGTTGGAAAAAATCGCGAAATTAAATAGCGTCAAAATAACTCAAATTACAGTATAACACCGAACGCTGCTGTATAACAAATGTTCATCCTGAGAAGTTATGGAATAGTTCTTCTTTTTCTAGAAACAATACATTTCAAGAGGTGATCATCAACGGTTATTGCAACTGTAAATCATCACTTCTGTCAATTCTATCTCGCATAAAAAACATCACAACATTGAATTTTCTAAAGAAATACCACGAAAATACATTAAAAACATACATAATGTAAAGCAAAGGCTAGACTATATAAATAGTGAATTTTGTATTATCATAATGAATTGCTATTTGAAGTAGAGTGGGATTTCTCGCTATCGGTAATAGATTAAACCGTAAGGGTGTTTCTAACTTCTGAGTTGATATATGCCCGATGAATTGTGCTGAGAAAGCTTTGTCAGTGTGATTCCACAAATAGCCAACACATTTAAAAAATCTCATTTGAAAGACGTCTGTAATGTGTGATGCACAATCTATCATTAGAAAGCTAATTTTAAATCAAGTTGTCGAATGTACGATGTAAATATTTTACAGGTATTCCCATTCTCCGAACGCAGGGCAACATAAGTCATTCACTCTGCACCGTTCTCCTTCCCAAAGGAACAGAGTGAATGATGTCTAGAGCCCCGTTATGGAGGATGATGTTTCCCCTATAGGCTATAGGATATGTCATCCTAGATATTTTTCAAGGATATTTAGGAAGGTTCAAATGTGGAATCATTAGTATCATCTCGTATAATCATGATAATTACACGTAAAAAGGAGATTTCTTCCTTTTTAAAGAAACCCTACCTGCCCACAATGCCTTCAGATCGTTTTTCAGGTCTGATACTGATACTATCTTAACAATCTCAAATGAAGCCTTTATGTATGTTTTAATATGGAATCAGTGTTTGTTGCTATTTATGGGTAGAAGATGCTGCAAGCCGAAACCAAATACTTGAATCAATGCAATACAAATGTGATTGTATGTACATATACACAAGTGGCAACATATTGTTATGGTGTCCAACTTTTTTGTGGACTGTGTTCGGCGTCTGTAGCAAATGGCAGGTAGTGATATTTTGCATATTAATGCCTTGTTTATTTATGTTGTAAATGATGTAAATAACAAGGGATTAACAAGCAAAATGTCACCACCTGCCATTTGTTACAGATGCCAACCTCCAAACATCATTTTTTACAGACTCCAACAGCCAAATACCAAACAAAATTCACAAAAATGGAGACTATAAAAATATGTCAACTCTTCTGTTGGTGACAAAAATGATTTCAAGGTCATTCACACATGCAGGAAGTTGTCGTTATTTCAAATATATCATAGTCAAGTAAAATCCTCTCTATGGACAAGAAGTTATGTTTAATTCAGAATTCTGGGAGTTATTACCTCCTGTCATCGAATTTATGAGGAGTCTGGGAATTAATACCTCCTGTTTGAGAAACATGGCAATTATCCAAGTCCGCTGACAACTAAACCAAGGAACACATATACCCATTAATTTTCATTAGTACGCTTTTGTTTTGCTACTTTTCATAAATTTTGAGATGTCATATTATTTATCACTGTCAAAAGTTTCAAGTTAATGCTCTTTAAATGTATATAAATGACTGTGGAACATTGTGTTGTTGTTCAACAGCAGAGGACGTTTTTGACATCCTTCAAATATCGTCTGCTTGTGCGTATTCAACTTTATTCTCTCTAAAATTTGAATAAAGTGTCTCATTTTCTTGCATTTCTATACAATCGAGAGTGTTAACTCCATGTATGTCAGCTTTATTTCTTGCTAATTTCACCCTTTTCACTCTAATTTGCACTAGAAAAGTTGGACACCTAACATTTTTCTTATGGGCTATTTGACTGCTTTATACAATTGAAAAGGCATCCATCAATCATAGGGTACTCCATTTTGAGAAATGACCTTTTAAATATCATTGTACAATATGGACAATATACAGTGGAATCTGTGTTCGTTGAGACATCTAAAGTTAGCATCTGTGTATGTTGCCACATCTAATGTTAACATCTGTGTATGTTGCCACATATAATGTTAACATATGTACAGGGTGATCAATAAATAAGGTAAAAGTATCTGGCATTTCTTCAAATTTTACCCAATCCTCATAAAATTTGCACAGAATAATGTTCAAACATTATTGAATTGATATATCAAGTTACAGATCAAAGTGATGTGATTGGTTGAAGTTATAGTTGCCATAGCAACAGAAATCATGAAGACCCGGGGCAACTTTCAAAAAACTAAATTTTCAGTCGAAACACTTTTAATAATATATTTCAAATCACAATTAAAATGTCATATCATATTCTTATTTCATACTTCATAACTGCTACTTAATGTCCTTTGTTTTTAACATATAGTACATGTCTTCTACTCCAGTCTTTGTTTTAAACCCATTTTCCCATAGCCTGCAAATTTTCAAGACAACTGGCTTCAAGTCATCCCATGAAAAACTCTCTCAACTTTCTCTTCAGCTCACCATGACGGTAAAATAATAAAGGGACAAGTCAGGAGAGTATAGTACATGACCTAACAGTGGGAAATCCAGTGTTTTAATGGTTTGTACCTTGAGAATAGCATTGTGAGACGGAGCATTATCCCAGTGCAATATGAAATATTTTGCAGGCCTCTTAGTCTTAGCTTCTTCCTCTTTTCTCTCATCAAATCTCTTCTGTGGGTATTGTTTTTCATCATTGACCTGTGTCATAGACTTGCTATGGTCACATCAGTTTTCATTATATATTAATCTTTTCCATGACATCAAACATCAAATTTGCAAGAAAATATGTAACAATGTAAACAAAGTATTGAAACAATTAATGCTGGCACCCACGTTTATTTCTTTTCAGTTTGAAAAAGATGTGCTTTTTATAATTTTTTGTTCAAATTGGACGCAATGAAATTGCCCCGGGTACCCCCGACTCTAGTTACCATAGTAACTATAATATTAACCAATCAGATGGCAGAAGTTATATATTTATATGTTTCAATTTAGAAATGTACAAGGTATATTCTGACCAGATTTCAGGATGTTTGGACCAATATTTACAAAATGCCAGGTACTTTTACCTTATTTATTGATCACCCTGTATATGTCTGTATGTTGCCACGTCTAATGTTAACATATGTGTATATAGTCACATCCAATGTTAACATCTGTGTATGTTGCCACATGTAATGTTAACATCTGTGTATGTTGCCACATCTAATTTTAACATCTATGTATGTTGCCACATCAATGTTAACATATGTGAATGTTGACACATCTAATGTTAACATCTGTATGTTGCCACATCCAATGTTAACATCTATGTATGTTTCCACATCTAATGTTAACATATGTGAATGTTGCCACATCTAATGTTAACATATGTACATGTCTGTATGTTGCCACGTCTAATGTTAACATATGTGTATGTTGCCACATCTAATGTTAACATATGTGAATGTTGCCACATCTAATGTTAACATCTAGAACAAATGAACATTGAAGATTCCTCCCTTACCTACTAAGCCCCATGTGTATTAATTAAGTTGTATGTGGGGGGGGGCAAGGGCTTTAAGCAAGAGTATCTTATATTATTAGGCCTTTTCTAAGAAATTGTCAACCACTTCAATTCGCTTCAATTCAATTTATTAAATAAATTTCTAAATAACATATACTATAATATCAAGCCCCCTGATGACCCGTGGAATATGTTGCGATGACTACATCTAGATTTTACCCAATATTTGTGTAAAATTATGAAATCTTAAAATTCTATCTCAAGAGAAAGTGTATAGGATAAACATACAAGCTTTGAACAATGAGAGCCAATTTTTATATACTCCCAGTCAATGGTCAAAGTGTCACTTGACGCCATCTTTATTTTATAATTGAAACTAAGGTGATTCATGATGAACAGAGTACAAGGGGGATAATGATGAGCTTTTATAAATATGGATGAAAAATATGGACTACAATTTAAAATACAAAATAGAGAAATATAGAGTGGTATTTAAGGAAATTAAAGAAATAGGCACTTTATGACATTTCAAATTGTGTAAAATTGAAAATGAAAGAATTGAGTGACCTCAGGAGTGATATGAAACACAAATGTACTTTACACATGTAGCTTTCCTTAGTATAACATTAAAAAACTAATAGGCCCATAAATATAGTCATACTTTTCATAAAGTATGTTTCAATATAAAATACATAATGTGAGAATGAGTTATGGCCAGAAATAAATACTTAAATGTAATAATGTATGATATATTACCACTTAACACCTTGCCGTCACGAAGAAATGAAAACAAATTGAATCTCCCTTTAAAAATAATTTGAAAATTAGAAATTTTAGCTAAGAAGGTGTGGCTTAAATATGATCCAAAAGCAATAGGGATTTCACCAGGTAATATTATTGGGCCAATAAATGAACAATATGGGTTTAATTACGGGTCAAGTTTAATAGTTGAATGGGCAGGAATATGATAGATGTTTTCTTGTTGTCATTATGAGGTTTAAAAATAAATATGCTGTTCAAAGAGTGGGATTATTTGAATTCTTATTTATTCATAACTCATTCTCTCTTCAGACTCATCACTCATATCATATATCCTTGAATCTAATCGGAAGAGTTATTTCTGACGGACATCTTTAAGACCTGTAGCATGAAAAGAATGGATTAGCAATGAATACAGTGAATAGGCATGTAGTCAACACTTTAAGTTGAAAAGAAATTCTTCCAAAATTCTGCCATTTCATTAAAATAAGGGAGAATGATAAAAAGAAAGACATTGAAAATACTAATATAAAAGCTTGTATCGGAGTTAAAGGGGCTGATAAAATTACAAGCATTTACAATCTTCCAATAAATATTTCCTTTATTTCATAATATCTGAAAATATGTGATATCTCATCAAATGATGAAGTTATAAGAATTAAGTTCAAATGAGAATGTGCACATTCAAGTGATTCTCTATAGCAATCTGGCCAAAATATATACATGCTTGTAAATTTTGTTGCCAGGGGCTTATTGGGGTAAGGTAATATGCTGATTGTGCACAATTTTCAATTATTACTTTATCAATTCAAAAGTACAATTGTGATTTTAATTTTTTGGCACAATAGACAGAATCAATATTTCAAATGTGCGAAGTAAGTAAAAATTATCATCTGATCCGTCCAAAAATATTTTACTTTTCTTGGTTTTGTAGATTTCAAAGTTGACAAACAGTTTTAACGTCATATTTAATTGTGCGTGTGGCATTGCATTTAAAAACTTAATCATGAAAATCAAAACTATTTCTCTGCTGATAAACAACAAAAGCAATATTTCTTGAAGATTATTTCACTCTTGCGATTGAAAAATCAATTGTTCGCTGTTTTGAAAATGATTCTAATAATTTGAAAAATGAGACTTTGAGAAGGAAGAATCTCTCACATGAGTTAGATTGATAAATAAAATCCACTTTAAATATCTATAATTTTTTACACTTAGTGAATCAGATTTTAAAACAGATCCTTTATGAAGTCATTTTTCAATCAGAAGTTAAAAATGTCTGTAAACTACCATTGGGTCTAATTTAACAAGGTCGAGTTCTTAAAAGTAAATATTTAGAATTAAAAAGATGAATAAGAGAAGAACAAAGTAATCAGGGGCCAACTAAACACTCCAGATTATACTAAAATGGCAGAAAATTGGACACTTTATTCAAATTTTAGAGAGAAAACACATGGAATAAGCATGAGCAGACGGACTTTTTTAAACATGGGTGATGAGAAATGCCGTAGATCTGTCAAACAGAGTGTGAAATTATGCAGCAGATGCAATGGAGCATGACCTTTTACATGACTCTTTTATTTATCTGTCAAGTGTTTATCAGCGTAATTCAATTAATACAAATAGATTTATGCAACACCTATAACATATCAATCGTATAAATCAACCATAATATTCCTTGCTTGGTAAACTTGCTAAACTATTTAACCATAAAATGTCAAATAACAAATTGCAATGTCGGGAAATAGTGGGGAAAATAGACAAATAACAAGATGTATTGAAATAAGAAATGATAAATGCTTCATAAAAAACTGAAGAAATACAAATAAATCAATTGAAAACATTTAAAAAAACACTTTGAATGATCCAAGAGAGGGGGGACATATTTTATCTATGCAAGACATACAATGTCATATCCACAGGTATATTCCCAAATATATTAGCACAAACATGCGTCACAACTTTAAACATGATTCGCATATCTCTCAAGAGTTATGTATAGATCAGAATCATAAAAACATATGTTGCAGCAAGACTGAACAGCCATGAATGCACCCATTCGAAAATATCCGTCTGCTTATATTCATTTTACATAATTTCTCAAAAAAATTTGAATGAAGTAATTGGTTTTCTTGCGATTCTATACAATTTAGTATGTCAACTACATGCCTATATCATTTATTTCTTGCTAACTCCACTGTTTTTTCTCTCTTTTGAAATTTAAAAAATGACCCGGTAATATTTTAGCCTCTGGGAGTCAAGTATTGCACTATAGTCATCATCGTTATCTACATGATTTATGGCTTTATATTCAGAACAACTAACGGACAATCAATCAAAGTTTATGGCAGACGTACAGTGATCCATCAATCATTTTATGCCATGTAAAATCTTTCAAAATTATTTTCCCGTTAATTCAAGACTTTTTTTCAGGAAAATTGAACGAGTCTTTGACGATGTGACATATTTGTTCTGATAAGGACATAATCTTGATTGGTATTCATGCATTGAAATTATTGAATAAATAGATTTTTGTTTTTCCCTGATGGGAAAAATCTCATGCAGTCATATTTCAAAAGCAAAATATGGTGGAAAGGAGTAGAATTAGTAAGGAATAAAGTAAACAGACATGTAGTCAACACTCTGAAATTGTATGAAAATGTTAGAAAATCGTATAGTTCAATCAAATTTTAGAAAGAAATAACATGGATCAAGTATATAGCAGACGTATTTTTAGGCAGAGATTTTGCAGCTACAAGGGTTTGGTATAATGCCATATATCTCATCAACTTCAATTATTTCTTCATTTGTCAGCCGACACTTTGGTCAAGGTCAGTTCTATCATTCTAAACCCATTTGTAAAATATTACATTTACCAATCTTTTATCCAGTTGAAAGCAAGAACAACACGAACAGCCAAACGCCATACACAAACAAGCGAGTGCTGGTGGTGACATTAAAAAATCAATCAGAGGAGGTAGGGTCTGCTGATGTAATGTACAAGGGTCCCAAATACTCTAGGATATAAAATCCCACAAAACATGGTAAAGTAAAACATGTACAAGTGAAACACCTTTGGTACCTCAAAATAGTGTTCCCCATTGAAGGTGTTCAACCTATAGAGGTGACTTTGGCAATTGTTTAGTTTGTCAACTTGTATTTTATGGAATAACACCTTTAGAGGTTCACTTATATTGAATTAGTGGTAACCTGACTGTTCCACTTATGAAGGGGTTCCACTGACAGAGGTGTTCCACTGACAGATGTGTTCCACTGACAGATGTGTTCCACTGACAGATGTGTTCCACTTACAGAGGTGCTCCACTCTAGAGGTTTTACTGTATATGGTTTAGTATATTCCATACCCAAAAAATCAAAAGTGAGAAATAAACAATGAGGTATAAGGGAGGCACTGACTTCAAATACATCACCATAGGAAATATGCATGTAGCTCATGTTATCAATTGGAGAGAGAAATCCATGGCCTTAAAGGGAGGTAAAGACCAAATGGTCAATAGAGAGATATCGCAACTCACTTATAGCATGTTTATTATTCCTGAACAATATATAACTTATGGATGTATAGAGCTGTGCAATTAATGACGACGTAATCAAACGCTTCATACGTTATACGCTATATTGGAATAATAAACATGCTATAAGTGAGTTGCGAAATCTCTCCATTGTCTGGTAAAAATCATTAACAATCCCAAATCACCCAAAAACACAAATAAGTCATAAATTAATTTCCACGAAATATCTATGATATAATATATTGTCATAATCCATAAATACAAAATAATAGTCATAAATTATATAGAACGCTTTGAACAATAAGATAATTTACATTATATACAATTACATTTTTATAAGGTTTGTTCTTCCTGATATGAACAACAGTTAAAGGATGTAAGAGGGATAGAGAGTGTAAGCATTCAAGCATTCTTTTCAAAAACCATGAAAATCCAAATTTTCTTTTCTAAAGAAGAATCGAGATATCTTATTAAATTGTGACAATTGTTTTTGAAAATTACTCTAAACTAATCTCTTTCCCATTTAGTCCCTTTAAACTCACTCTAAATCCTCTTCATTGAGTTGACATTTTGGATTGAGCCCCATGCATCACCCCATATAATGGGAAAAGGTGGCTATGGGCCGACTCTGAAGGGTTTAAAATGTCACAAAATCAGGATGAACCAACCAATTTAACAGTCTAATAATATCTATTTGATGAACATGTTTAGAAATGTACATTCTATCCTGTACAGGGTGACCCGACAATTGCAACCATGTAATTTTGAAATAACTGTCTTAATTATACTTTTCTTTTGTACACTGTACAGGGTGTTCAATTGAGCAAACAGTGGTATACATACTTATATCACATCTATAATTAAAAGAAATCAAGTTTTCTGTCTAGGTATGCCCTTATGTTAGATCTTCCAAATCTGTCCAAAAATTCAATTTTCTAAAATTGTGATTTCTGTCTTTGCCATTATTTGAGTTTTTTTGGTTATTCTCATACAAATTATCAATGATGTTATAATTTTTTTTGAAGTTGTAGATGTAAGTACACCACTGTTTTCTCCAGTAAAGATTGCCTTTTTCGGGGTCACCCTGTATTTGGATTTCACCCTCTTCACATAAGTAAACAAATAATAGTTCAGTAGACATTCAATGAAATACAATTTGCAGTTTCTTGCTCAAAATGCATCAACATTTCATGAATTTACATGGATGGCTTTTCCTATCCTAAACTATAATAAATATTAAACTGAAAATATAGTTTAACACTATAGTGCTTTAGCCTATGTAAAGAACTAAGTTTGGAATTCAAATGACTAAAAATATTCCTCAGATTTACATAAGAGGAGGGAAGACCCCAGAGCTTCAGTGATGACAGACATAATTCTCTTGCTTACCACCTCGTTATTCTGAATTTTCACCTGCTATTTTCAGAATACCACAAGTCGATGTGATTTTTCAATTGATGTTAGCATATTCCTTACATCTTTCTTAATCTGGATGTAAAATAACAAGCTATGATATTGGTTAACACGAAAGAAATTAACATAACATCATTCGAAGCGTATTTCAAAAATTTTGAGGCCGCCATTTTGTTTGTCAATTTTGACCAATCAGGATGATACGTCATTTCAATACAGATTAACATTATAGACATATGTCATCCTTGAACACTGCCCCCCCCCTTGACCTACATTATAGTGGCTTTGAGAAAATATATGGTATTTTCACAGAGGTGTCTATAGGATTGTCTATACATTCACATACATTCATTGTGATGGACGATCACAATTGGGAAATTAATCAAAGAGAACAATAAGGACTATCATCTCTTAAAGTATACATAAATAATGAAGAACTATTTGACAGTTACAAAGTGCATGTAAATATTGTAATGAACATGATATACTGACAGTAAACATTGTAATGATGACAATCATGTGTAACAAATGACACTGACCCGAATATCAGATATACTTTTCAATGTCAATTTTATGTCACAATTATATGTCATGGTACATGTTGTACTAAAAATGTCACTGTCAGTCTGCTCAAATGCCCATGGGCATTTCCTGCCATATTTCTCTCAAAAATTTGGAAGAAGTGTCTAATTTTCCAGCAGTTCTGCATAATATTGAGTTTGGACCTCATCTCTGTATATTCCATTTTTAACATTTTCTATATTTTTCTACTGGATATCACATTTTAAAATACGTACAGCCAACTTTACATTCAACATATTCATTAGTATAGGATTGTTGGGCATGAACTTTATGTGTTGTTACTAAAGCTATGTACAATTTATGTGAAATATACATCAATGGAACTTTTATACAATATACTGGTACTTGTACATGGATATCTAGTTCAATTCTTAATTACAAGAAAAGCCTCCGTTAATCTTAAATGGGAGAGCTCTGCCAATAGATGGCATCACTGACAATAAGATTTTGACGTTTCCAATATTTCCCAAAAAATTATTTTGGATAATATTCAAGAGTTTGATGCCGAATATCTAGTCAAACACAATAATGCATTGAAAATTATTTTTGGTTTAGTTATCATAATGCAATTTCAGTGAAATAATATGTTATCCAATACAACAAGAAATAGCAAATGACCCAACTGTGAGTGCCATCTATAGGAGTCAACAACTACATTGGCCATATTTTCTTTGGGCAGCATGCTTGACTGATGACTATATCTTAATTCACAAACTAATTCATGTAGAACTTCCTGTATTCCAAATGAACTATAAAATCTAATTTGATTTCATTTAACATTATGTACAATTTCTGCAGATGGCAATTCAAGAGGAATGACTCTACTGATATTAAATTTCTATTTCCACACTTTTCTGACTCTACATAATGTCCTTCTTCCTTGAACATGTCAAAAGTCTAATCCTTGCCAAATAATACCAAAGGTTTAAGATGGAATTCAATATTGAACAAGGATTTATGATAACATATCAAATATGAATTACTAGTTAAAGATGCAAAAACTGTACTAAAATTGAAAATTTGGATGGTGACTTCAACTTTCAGAATTACTACCATAAATCCCCTTTAAATTGAGACATTGTCAGATATAAAGTCAGAACCAAATCTGACTTTTTTAATAGAACTGGTAAAGCAAATGTAATAAGTATAAATAAAAATATAAAAAATGTGATAATTATTCAAAAACCCTCTACTTTTCCCAATCCTGCATTGCCTCTTTAACCTCTTGAATCCCAGGCTCTAAAATAAGTTGAAACCAGAGAATATTTCATTTTGCCACCTTTTGACATTTTACAACATACCTATACAACCTTAGATGCTCAACTTAGTAAAATTAGACGGCAGAGATCATTTCTACATATTTTAAAACAATCGTTTTGTAAATTGGATATAATTGTTCAAATAAGAGCAATTTTAGTGAAAATTTTGGTGACGGATTTTCTCGTCACTCTGGGTTTCAAGGTCATTTTTGACGTGACGAGAAATTTTGCCACTCCTGGTAGTCAAGAGGTTAAAGAATATCTATACTGCTACTCAACACATATTTCTGTCTGAAACTCAATATCTACATGAGCTATGGATTTGAGAAGCAAATGACAGATCACGATACAGGCTGTCAGGAATTCAAGTAACAGGTGCGCTTACTTGACAGCATTGTGATTATTATTATAATATCTTGGTTACCGCCATATTTGGCGAGCAATACCTCATTGGTATATTCCGTATTTTACGTATTTTACACTCGAAGATAGAGCCAGAAACCCCTCCTTGGAGGAGCCCTGTTTTCTTTTATGTGCACAGGTACACAGGCATACATGTACACACCACAGCCTTTTATACGAGTCGTGAACCACTCAGTCAAACACCCAGAATTACATAACGCACAAACAAACTTGTCTGAACCGGGAATCGAACCCCGGGGCCAAGCGATATTGGTAACCTTGACTCTCTCTGCCACTGAGCCATAGCGGGTGGATATTGACATTAGTAACATAAATGCATTACTTTTATCTGAATATGTAGCCTTCTATATGTAGGTCTATTATACAAAACAGTGAATAGTACGTTAAAAACGTATAGCTGGAATTCTCAGGCTAAATGATCCCAAAAATATTTGTCATTCATAATGATATGTATTGTAACTTATTAGAAATGTGCTCAGCTTGAACTTATCAGACTGCTTACTAAGTGAGGAATTGTTTCAACATTTGGTATTTTCAGAAAAGAAGGTTTATCTCCGTGTCTATTAATTGGATAAGTTACAATTATCATTGTGAATTGAACATATTATAGGGTTGTTTATGATGATGAGATATACAACCTTTAATAAATGCCTAAACTTGGACCTGTTCTTTGAATTCAAATTAAAGTCTAAATGGTATAATTATCCCCTATTTATACATATTCATCCCAGAATATGTCCAAAGGATGAGACGTATGTTTTAATAAATGCCATAAATCCATGAGCAAGCGAAGAGAAAACCTAATTTAAATGCAATTAAAAGTATGAAATACTTTGTAATATTCTTAGAAAATCTACAATACAATTTATATACACTTGTTTAATTAATGAAAAAAACACTTTAAACTGCCTCCCATCCAATGGGTGATATAAGAACTGACACAGAGGCCAGTTGTTATTTCAACATACAGTGAAATATGTTTAAGTGGAAAACATTTGGTATGTCTACAAAGTGTTCCAGTTCAGAGGTGTTCCACTTATAGAGGTTTGTTTAAAGTAAGTCATTTGGTCATGGCACTCGTACTCATAAAGGTGTTTGACTTATGGAGGTGTTTCACTTTCAGAGGTGTTCTACTTTACAGGTCTCACCGTATATAGGACAATAACATGAGAACTATTTCTTTATTTAACATGCACCCTGCTCTTACATCTACTGATATCTACATCTACTCATATTCTCTCCCTTGAGGAAATAGTTCCGTAATGACATTATCTACGTCGATATCGGACGTCCCCTGAACGATATTGTGAACGATCATTGGATTCTGGCCGCCAGTTCTTGAAGCATCACGCTGAATGTTCATACTCTCAACCATATCAGAATGATGAACACGTTTTATATGCGTCTTAAGATTGCCTTTCTGCGTAAACCGGCTTTCGCAGTATGTGCATTGATAGTCCTTCTGGCCTGTATGATTTCGCATGTGGATCATTAAGGCATTCTTTTGGTTGAAGCGTTTTGCGCACACTTTACATTGGAATGGTCGCTCACCTGAAAAAATATTTTTCATTTTTATATTTTCTTTTTTAGGTTCAATGTTTTTATTTGGAAAATAAATTATAATTCTTTTACATGATTGTGGAGCTCCGATGTTATTAGCATTATTTGCCCCCTTTTAGATTTTCTTATTTTTCCTAATTTAAGGATGCAGTACTGGGTCGGTTTTCACGTCTGTTTGCGCAGGTTTGACTTCCGGTTTGAGAAAGCTAGCTCCCAAGAACGTCATTTTGGGTGGGTAAAATATATTTTTTTATTTTGTAATTACCAGACGGTCAATCCTCTTCATATTGCACTTGGATGATGATAACATCATAGTGATACATTGTAAAAAATATGAGCAAAATCTAATGTCTGGAACTTTTTCTACGCTGACCTGGTACTGCATCCTTAATAAATAGTATTGTGTGCATGTGTGTACGAATATGTAGCTTATTGTATGTACACCTTATCAACCATTGTAATAAAAATGTTTGAACATTTTATAATATGAAAAGGAAGAAGATAATTTTAAGCTCCACTTAAACATGTGCCATGCAAAATTTAATCACATTAACAACTTAAATACAGTATTTGAGTTGAGTTCCTTTTATAACGTCATTATGTATGGCATTCACAAAGTCTCCAAAAGCAATTTTCTAATCATTATTTCTGTCATTCCATTCATTTGATATTTCTGTAACAGCAAGAACATTGTAATAAGTCAAAGACAAACAAAAACATACAAATACAATAATTCATCACAATGCTTAACAAAGTAAATATGAATACAATTGTAAAAGAATAAGAAGATTAATGTTATATACAGTACATTGAACCTATTATAAAGATATTTCTGGTTAGACTATGACCATATGGACTTTCATATCAGACCAGGTTCTCTCTGGAAAGTACAATAACGCCATAGTACAATGATTCCAAAGTACAATAACTCCATAGTACAATGATTCCAAAGTACAATAACTCCATAGCACAATGATTCCAAAGTACAATAACTCCATAGTACAATGATTCCAAAATACAATAACTCCATAGCACAATGATTCCAAAGTACAATAACTTCATAGTACAATGATTCCAAAGTACAATAACTCCATAGCACAATGATTCCAAAGTACAATAGCTTCATAGTGCAATGATTCCAAAGTACAATAACCCCATAGTACAATGATTCCAAAGTACAATAATTTCATAGTGCAATGATTCCAAAGTACAATAACTCCACAGTACAATGATTCCAAAGTACAATAACGCCATAGTACAATGATTGCATAGTGCACATGACTCCATAGTGCAATGATTCCAAAGTACATAGTAGGATATGAGTTCTGTGTTTTTCAAAAAATACCTTTGTCAATTCAAATCCAAAGAAAATCCTGAAAACTACAAGTTAGGCCTATGACAGTCAAGTTATTTGGGTCATATGAACATTAAATCCAATTTTTCCTTTATTGTGTTGTTTGATCTCGCTATGAACTTCCATGGGGCATTTTTTTGATCTCCCCTGTAATATCCCTGATCTCTCCCATGATTTCACTTACAACATCCTATATGATATCTTGTATAATCTCCCATACATACAATGATCTTGCATGATCCGCAGTGTCTGATTACTTACCGGTATGTATTCTTATATGTCTCTCCAGTTGACTTGGCTTGTTGAATGCCTTGCCACAATGTTGGCATTTTTGCGTCATCACCTTGCGTTTAGGGTTGGCTAAATTAGGGTCATGTACACCCATATGTTCCTTGAGGTGACCCAATCGTTTGAAGGTTTTCTTGCAAATCTAAATAAAAAGAGAATCAATTAAGATTAAATTTCATGAGGTATTTCACAAAGTTACCTTGCAATGACCAGTAGACTAGCTATTAAAGATTTATCAAAGATATTATACCTCATATTTTTTGAGATCCTTAAAAAATCCTTTATGGCCTATTGTAACTTTCAGGGCCCTTATACCTTAACTCAAAGGAACCTCCTCCCCTTCATAATACATCAAGCTTAAATAACAGATACTTACCCCACACGTATGAGGTCTGTCGGGTGTATTGTCTGGATGAGCAAAATCTGGATCTGGTGGCACAATTGTCACAGAGTGAGTTTGTTCAACATTAATCTTGTTAATATCACTTGAGTTCAGGGTGACCAATTGGACCTCATCTTGTTGGAGTTTCTCTTGGTTCTGATTGTCGTTGTTGATCTCTAATACAGTTAGTTCCTCAACAGCTTTGCTAGATTCATCTTCTTGTAGTGTGTCAACTTCTTGGTCCTAAAACAGAAAATTATAAAACATATGATCAAATATTACCCTTTACAACAGCCTACTCCTATACTCTTTAATTATCCTCTGATCAGTCTGTGTTAGAGCCTAAGTCACATTTGCTTTATGGAGGGCCTGCTTCTCAAAATCGATATAGGAAATCTACATCGTACTACTTATCCCTATATTTTATGCTGCATGTTTTGGAAAACTATGGGCACTGGTACTAATTTAGAATCATCATTACTAAATAAGCTTGACATCTTCAAGAGATTTTATAACAGTCAGAGGCGAGTGTGATGAGGTGGTTGGTGCAGGGTAGACAAAAATTGGGAAGAATAACAAATGGTGGAAATGTGCTCTAAAACATATAGAAACATGGCATTAATATGCAAACTGTCACCAAGTGCCAATTGTTACAGATGCTGAATGCCCACAGCTGAACACTAACTGCCGAACACAGTCAACAAAAAGCTTGGAGACCATAACAGTATGTTACCACTTGTGGTGGTAACATAAAAATCATGATCTATTTGACAAAAATGAATGTCACAGGAAAATCTTACAAAACAGGACATGATAATATAAATGATTAAACATTACAATAAATCATATTTTATATTGTTTAATTTGCTTTGCTAATCGTCAAATCCTGGTTACTACCATAGAAAACAATAAAATGGGATAATCATTTTAGTGAAAAGGCCATATTAGCTATACAAACACAAAAAAAAGTTGACTGACTCACTTGACTATATTTATATTGAGAATAAACTAACTTATTTTGCATTTCATTCTCTAAAATTAGAATTTAATTGATGGCTGTTTGTTAATTTACTGCATGTGATTAATTAACACAAATTAATGATAAATTGGTCGTTTAGTTTATTTATTGACATTCATCAAGACATAGTGTTGCCGTGACAATGACCTTATCCTGTGTCAACAAATTAATATTGTGTGAAAATGTGAGTAATTATCAAGGAATAACATAAACTGCCGAAAGTCAACACTCTGAATTATATAGAAATGACAAAATCAGTACCCTTTTCAATCATATCAATTTATCCAACCCTTTTCAATCATATCATATAAGGCGTATCAAAATCCAGCTTCTCTTTCAGAATTGATGTCACTGAGTTTTATGCCATCAAAAGAAGCTGATCTTATCAGAATTGAAGCTGTAAAATCTTCTCTTTTTGTCAGAGCATAATGATTATTACTACTGGTCTATGGTTTACAGGGTAGAAAATCAGACATTCCATTCAAATCTAGTAGAGAAATCAGAGATATATTTCTATGAGCAGACGACACTCAGCTAGATCAGAAGATGCACTATTTGCTGGCATCTAAAAATTGTAACTCTTAATGATCTTAGTCAGAGCATAATGATTATTACTTCTGGTCTATGGTTTACAGGGTAGAAAATCAGACATTTAATCAAATTTAAGAGAGAAATCAAGTGAATTGTTTCCTTGAGCAGACGACACTCAGCTAGAGCAGAAGATGAAAATATGCTGGCATCCCAAAACACATTAACAACATTTAACTATGTAAAAACTGAACAATGAAAGCAGATGAAGGCACATATGTTGCAGTATAACAGTATAAAAATGCCCTCATAAATAAATACTGGGTGACAATATTGCGACATAAATTGCAGATGAGGGAGATAAATCGTCGTGAAATTGATGGAACAATGGGCGTTAATCCTAATGTATTTGCTACGACTGAGCCCAGGCTTCCTAACAGCGAACTAACACCCATAACTTTAAATACTAAACTCATTGGGAAACAATTACCGTGATTTATGTAATTAACTCAAACAAATGCTGGCATTTCTTATGATATTACATTGACGAATGGGACGTTGGGCCTAATCAAATGCGCGTTTTATGTGTGACTCGTATGTTATTGTTCGTCTCAGTGAACATGCAAACAGAGACTTCACTGTTATTAAAGCCCCCTTTATGTCCCAATAACAGAGGATTTATGCATTGTTTCTAACTCCGATTGACATATACCATTAAACACTTCATGTATATTCTTTCATTTATATTTCATTGCCTTGTAATGCTAGCTTTGTTCATATAGCTCTCAGTAGGTCTAAATTGTATATTCTGAATGCTGAAACATTATAACACAAGGCATTAACATGCCAAATGTCACCACCTGCCATTTGTTACAGACACAGACCACCAAACACCAACCACTGAATGCCAAACACCAACTGCTGAACACCTAAGCTTCTCACAGCTGGGGACCCAAACATCGCCAAAAGGAAGGACTCTGCATAACAGAATAATGTACCAACAGAAAGGAATTTTTGTTTTACTTTGTATGGAACAAGTTTGAAGAAAATGGTGCAGTATGAGACTCACAATCCTTGATTTTCAATTGTCTGGTTGGCCTGAAATTCAAATTAACGTTCTTTGTGTATAGCTGGACCCTGTTTATACATGTTGCTGGCAATTTTGTCACTCCCAATAGATCTGATTCTGCCTTTAACTGTATGGATCTTTTGAGAATAGCTCCTGACATAAGAAATTTTCCAAACTTAAAATATAGCGATTGGCATCTGGGTGCAAAACTGTGAATTAATTTTCAGCTCAGTGCAAGGTAATTTTTGAATGTCTAAGATTAAACACATTTTGTTCCACCTATTGGAACGAGAAAGTACTAAATTTCATTACATCTGCCTGTCTAAATCTAGTGATATATGGATATTGATATGCTCTATTACGATGATTTAACAAAAGCTTGGTATTACATTAAGCCTTTATATTGATGAATGAGATATGAGTTGCAATTGAAAAGTCTGCCATATAATAAAACAGTGAGAATCAACAATCTAGAAATCTCTAGTCCCCATGAAATCGTCTTGCAGGTTTTTTAAAATAAACTTGCAAAAGTTTCTTCAAGTACTGTAGACTTGCATAGGTTTCTTTCAATAGATTTGCATAGGATTCTTCAAATAGACTTGCAAAAGTTTCTTCAAATAGACTTACAAACGTTTCTTCAAATAGACTTGCAACCGTTTCTTCAAATAGACTTGCATAGATTTTTTCAAATAGACTTGCAAAAGTTTCTTCAAATACTAGATTTGCAAAAGTTTCTTCAAATAGACTTGCATAGGTTTCTTCAAATAGACTTGCAAAAGTTTCTTCAAATAGACTTACAAACGTTTCTTCAAATAGACTTGCAACCGTTTCTTCAAATAGACTTGCATAGATTTTTTCAAATAGACTTGCAAAAGTTTCTTCAAATAGACTTGCAAAAGTTTCTTCAAATAGACTTGCAAAAGTTTCTTCAAATAGACTTGCAAAAGTTTCTTCAAATAGACTTGCAAAAGTTTTTTCAAATAGACTTGCAAAAGTTTCTTCAAATAGATTTGCAAAGGCATCTTCCAAAAAGTCTGGCAAAGAAATATTCAAATTATTTTGTGTAAAATAGTCTTTCAAAGTTTTGAATTGAGTTTCCTTACATTCAAAAGAATCTCACCTTTTGCATTAAATCAACTGACAAAATATTTTGAATCTTCAAAATCCAGAAAAACAACCTAGAAACATGAGGTAAAAATACAAACATAAAACCTTGACGCAAACAATGAAAAAGCAATCAAAAATCAAATCAAAAGAAGCGGGTACTTTGATCCTCTTAATTGTTTACAGTATTGTTTTTGCTAAAACCATGCAATTATATTGATGCGTATTTATAATTAATCAAAGCTGAGAGGCATTGTTCTCAAATAGGGCACAATGTGAGCCATGGCAATGGAACCATAAAATGAACAACCCACGTCAAGCTGCAAGAATACTAATATACTGTTGTAACGGGCCAGTAACCAGGGGGTTCAGGGGTACAAGCGAACCCTCCCTTAAGCCAAATATTCTTTCAAAACATGCAGCTTTTCACCACTCTGAGCACTTGAGTGATTTTGGCCATTTTTGGGCCAAAATTGTCAAAAGTGAATCACGCTTGACAAAAGCTGGCTATGGGGCTATGTAACATAAAGTATTTTACAATAGTGTACTATATTCAGTAAAATGTGGTAATTGCTGATGCTATCAAATATCTTCATTATATACCTTATATTTTTATACCTTTTTAATTTTTCCCTCTTGAATTTTCAAAATCACAAACATAGTTTATTTTGATATCAATTTTATATCAATATCAATCTGAGTTATATGGGGTAGGTATCAAATGATCATAAATCAAACAATTGAACCCATTTAGCCACACCCCAAACCCAGCACCACATTCAAGGTAGAAAACATGAAAACTAAAAGCGTAATAATTTCATGCACAGTAAGGCTAATTTATGGTTTGTAATATTAGCTGTGATTTTGCCGTAGGTGTTAAAAGATGAGCCTTCAAACAGGCAACCTATTCTAAAGTGTCGTCTGCAATTTCTTATTTCACTCAATTTCTGTCTACAATTTGAAAGAAGCATGCAATTTTATGACATTTCTTAATAATTTAGAGTATGGACTACAAGTATATCTACATTATTCCTTTCTATTTCCTTCCTTTTCCACTCTATTTTTCATTTCAAAACATGACCCCAATAGCATTTTTCATCTCGGTATGATATAATGTTGGCAGATATTAGACTCACTATAATTAAAGTCAGCCAATAAAAAACATTTCTTTTTATTAAAGGTGTTACGGATGAGACAAATCATTTTCTATATTTATCATAGTCAGTAAATACAATTGCAAATGGTGATATCTTACATAAAGAGCAACTACGGTCAGATCTGCACTTCAAAAGGCATTCTCATCATGTACACAAATACGATGTAACTCAAGTGGAAAAACTCTAAAAACAAGATGCTGAAATGTACAGTGATTTCTCCAGGTTCTTTTTGCAACAACAGGGTGTTTATAATTTGACATGAATAGTCACTGGTTGAAATTCATCTTTCAACAGAGTAGCATTTAATTTTGAATTTCCAATAGGGTGCAGCACTGTTTTTTTTGCTGGGGATATCACTACAACACATATTGACCTCCTTAAAATAATTTTGTCTAAATATTACTTGAAAAGTGCTCATGTGGTAAAAACTGCATGATTTTGAAAGAATTTTGAAAGAACTCCCCTGGGTCCATCATGTGAACACCTTTCTAAATAGAACACCTCCATATGTGAACACTTTTTCACATTTTGATTTCCTATAGACTCCCATGATGTTAAAATCTCTAAAGCGAAAGACATTTGTTCATTTGACTTATAAGAAATATCTGTTGTCACTAACTTTTCAATTAATATCATTTTTAACCAGTTCTAGCAGAACTAACAATTGGTAGGTTTTCAAAAAATCATTTAAATATTAAATACCAGTGTGGATTGGCACAATTTATCAGAAAACTAGCAAGATGTTAGGCGCATTTTCATCTGTTCGTTAACACAGGGTGTCTATTTAATCTCTTTACAATTACAATACAAATTCTGTGTAAAGACTTCATAGACACCCTGTATCTGTGTATCAACAAATGCAATATTAAAAGTGAAATAAATTACTAAGAAATGTTAACATATTGCTAGAATATCAATCAAATATATATATGATTTACTTCCACTTTAATGCAGTTTAGCATTTTAAAGACATTAGACCATACATTTAATGACACATACATACTTTTAGTCCTTGATGAATTCACGATAAATTGCATTACTAGGTAGTGTATTCATAAACAGAGATGATTAATCATTTTACAAATGCTAAGCAATTTTTTTATAAATGTAGTAATTTTAAATAGTAAATTTTCATTATATTTTGCATTACAATACGTGATTAGGAAAATTGTGATAAACTTTCGAATGATACCTTTATGGGTGAGAAATATGACAATGCCATCTATAGATACTAGTGATATTTAATTCAAATATAAAAAGACATCCTGGTTTTGAAAACTATTCAAAAGCACTCAGAACAGAGAACATCTATTGTGGCCATATTCTAGATATCATAAACCAATAAGATATCTTTAATTGAATAACTCTTGCTTTTATTCACCTGGGGGAATAAAAGAATATCCTCAGGGATGGACACCCACTAAAATATTTATCACAATTTCCTAATATTTTAGAAATTGTAAAGGTTAATGTAACTGTACATGGAACTGAAAGAATGTTCTGGAATATTTCTAATCTGACATAAAATGTAGTATCTATATTGTTATTCCATTCATTTCTCCCAAAATTTTGAAAGAAATGGTTGATTTTCTTGCATTTCTACACAATTTAGACAGTAACCTTCATGCATATTTAATTCGTTTCTCGTTAAATCCATTATTTATTACTTTATTTTTCATTTCAAAATGTGATCGCCAGCAATATTTTCTCATCAGGATGTCATAAGTTAATGAGAAGTGGTGAATGATGGATCATCACGTCAAGATCTGAATGAGGCATCAAGTCAAAAAATATCACAGGGCCATGATTTTAAATGTAAAATAGATCAAAAAGGAGAGAAAAGGGAAGAAATAAATGGTTTAGGAATGAAGATAACACTTCAAATTATACAAAAATGACAGAAAATTAGATACTTTATTCAAATTTTATGAAGAAATATCAAAATAAGCGTGAGCAGACGGATAATTCTACGACAGGTTACTATTAATCATTACTGTTAAAGTCCCCACAATAAACAGACAATAGAATCAAAGAAGCCACCCTATACTAATGATTTTACATCCATCAAGGGATCTTCCTCTCTATATTCTTACATCTACATATAAATCGTAGATCAATCAGAGAAAACATTATTGTGGGTGTCTCAAGGCTGTTCACCCTTTCATTTTAACATTTTGGACCTTGTTGCAATTTGCCAGATTGTGTCCGCAGTAAGTTGATCTGATAGATATTTTTCCTTTTTCTATTTTTAGTTTTCATTGAGATAATTTAATTTGTTCGAAGGTTGTATTATTCTCTTAAATTTGAGTGTAAATACTTGGTGTCTATGGTTAAGTATGACACGCATTCTCAGCACTTATTCTCTAAGTGCCATCCTGTTAGACAGTCGACATTTACTTTTCATATAAAAACTAAAGCATGTAGGAACCAGTCAAAATCATCTGAATAAGAGAGCTGGACATTTTTGTTAAAGGGAAATTCCTAAAATGGAAATTATTTATAATCAAAGAAAAATAATTAGTACTACCCCCACAGCAAATAATGGAGAAAATCAGCGACCATAAATTATTGACAATTAATATGAAATGTAACAAAAGACTTAAAAGCAATCCTTGGTGCTGACAGTGATGAATTTAATCCAGATTTGTTGATTTATGGCCTCTAATGACGCCAACATGACGATGGAAGAAAAATGTCCATCTGCTCGTGCTTATTTCAAGTCATTCCTCAATAAAATTTGAAAGGTGTATATCATTTTCTTGCGTTTTTATATACTTTGGTATGTTGGCTACATGCCTGTTTACTTTGTACCTCATATATTCCACCATTTTCAATCTATCTTATTTTTTAAAACTTGGCCATCCCTTCATTCCACTTATGGGTTAATAGGTAACCATGGAGTCTCCATTGCCCAATAACCTATTTCATCATTTTTACCTGGAAATCTCGCTGTCAAAATATCAACTTATTGAGCTTTAGGAAAAATGACTTCTTAAAGGAAGGAGTTTTTGTAAAATGAGATACGTTTTCGAGTTTTACAATTCAGAGAAAAATACATTGAGTTTTATACCAGAAAGAAAATTTAGTATCATTCTCAAATCTGCATATTCAGATCAAACTGACAAAAAATCTTTGATAACTTGGAATATAATAAAACAGGGAATACTCATGCCCAATTTGTATCCATAAATCAAATATCCTTGCTTTATTTATTTCTGATTGATTTCATTAAAATTGAGACGCAACAGCTAATAATACACGCTGAGAATAAACTGCCAGCTCAGGCACTTTTGATCAGATTTTGATATCTTCAGGCACATTTGTTTTAATTCAGACCCCTTCAAAAAGAAAACATTCAAAATTTTGATAAATCAACAATCAACATAATCATGCATGAAAACATTCATATTTATGTAAACTGGCATATTGAGTGTCATAAAACTAAGTGACATTTCTTGATAATTTCTCTATCCAGCAAGATTTGGTGTGAAATGTCGAAAAAAGACGTTAGGTATCGTGGAATATGTCAGAGATAGATTGAGTAATTCAGAATGTGATAAATCAAAGTCTACAGAGGCCAATCAAATGATGCCTTTTTCAGAGCAGACGATCTGACCCGCGTTGTAAACATGCATATTCCTTTCTGTTTTAAGTAAAATTTGAATGAACTTCTTGATATTCTGGCTTTTTTATACAATTCAAAATGTATAGCTAATCTTATTTTCTTTAACCCTTGCTAGTGCCCTCTTTTTGATGATATTTTACATTTCAAAATAAGACTATGACATTTCATTTAGGGGTGAAGTTGTTATAAAAGTATAAATTGAGTTTAGTATTCAAAATGTAGAAATAAGCTTATTCATTTCTCATTCATTAGTAAGTTTAATGTGATTCAGAGGTCTCTATCCCCCTCCCCTGACATCCTCCATCCCCCATCCCCATCAAGAAACAGAAGAGAATTAATCAATTTTATGATACACAAAAATAATCAAATTTATTTCTTTAAACTCTCTCACTTTGTAATGTTTAGTCCCATCTGCCACCCCTCCCTACCACACTTCTCTATCCATAACAAACAAACAAACAAACAAACAAACAAGAGATATGCCCATGTTTCCCGTCTTTAATACACATATACATATCTATGTTTTCCAAGACTCTTTGACTGTTTGCTACATCTGAGAGGGTCTCATTCATCTTAACGATCTAACAGATATTAATAGATATTTAGTTGGTTCATTCTATTTAACGAGTGTTTACATGCTATATTCCAATAACAAGGTGATGATTACAATTCGTAATAAAACAAACGTGACAGTATACAGCACTGGTAGTATCAAAGTGAACAGGTTTCACAATACAATATGTGTTAACCTATGACTTAACACAAATAACTAATTTATATAGTTTCAAATCTAATCAAATCATGCTATTATCTGGCTAGTTCATATATACTACTTCATCAGTGGTCAGAAATCTTCATGGTATATGAGAGGCCGTAATACCTATTGTGATGACCTGGAACCCCCTTTTCTTGTTCTCCAAACTCACAAGTGATCTGGTAAGTGTGACAACTAATGAATTGAATTGTCAGTCTTCATGGTATAACCACCGGGATGCTAACTCAGTCTATTGTTAGATGACTGGTATCCGAAACCGTATTTAATTTTATTCTGATTGTCCAACCCACCTCCCCATCTCTTGTTGACAATTATGAATGAAATCATTTTTTCAAAAAATAAGTGCAAAAACCTTGACAATGAAATATGTACACTGATTAGATTATTGAAAATTGGGGATATCCAGCATATCGTATCCTATGAAACTCTGAATTATTCAAAATAAAACTTCTCGTAAATGAATAAGCATATGACATTATAACTCTGAACCTGTGACACATATAAAGCCTAGACACCCCTGCCAAATATTTCCTCATGCCCATGTTATACATTTAGCCTCTTTCATATTCCCAGAGAAAATTAGTGAATACTATTTTTTAAACTGTCACATGATGCAATCTTACGAGCTGACGAATATACTATCACGCCTCTGATATATCAGAACATCAAGGAGTCACTTTTTAGCTATCGCTATCGGCAAACTGCGTAATATTATGACACGACGAGATGTAAGGGTGAAAGGCTTCAGAAGATTGATGTGTGATCTGAAGTTATAAATCATCTAAACGAGTATTCCACAATGAAATATGGGAAGAAAAAACGCATTAGCGAATCAAATGGATTAATCAGACCAGTTCCTTGATAAATCACAATAGCATCGAAGCAATAAAATTGAAATGTGAGATGTCGAATAAAAATGACCCAAGAATTTTGTTAACGCATTTTGTCAAATCACTCTATGGCATTCCCTCCTTTCAAGTGCTTAAGGTAGTTCGACACACTTTCTGAAATTCAAATAAAAGTTTCTTGGGAAATTGCATTTCCTAAAAGATTTTGACTTTGAACCTATATTTTCTACCATAATATGTAAATATCCACATAAAATATTGATATATACACATATATAATAATAACATATTATCCATTTCATTGATTATAATTGAAATCATGGAAAGTACATTCTCATAGTGTGTAACTACGAGGGGGGATTCATAAGTAGTGGGACAAATGCTATAACTCCACTTCTATCAACCAGGTTTTATTCAAACTTTGAACACAGAACCACAAACATGTGATAATCATTTTGTGAAAATTTCAAAAAGTTACACCCAACTTCAGTAAAGTGAGAGTTCCAATCATGACGTCACAACAGGCTCCACAGAGCACATTGTTTGTCACAAATTGCTAGTTAAATATACAAGTCTCAACTGATATTCAGGACGTGATTTAATCCGTGACTTCTAGCGAGTCATTTTGTGGACCACATCAATTCTGTGCAGGATTATTGATTCCTTATCCTTCTGGTGCAATCTCACTCTTTCTCAAAGTATTCGCCATGACAATCAATGCATTTTTGGCACATCCTCGACCATTCTAGGTATGCACCCTCAAAACCATATTTTCCAAGATTGGTCATCTCGGCTCTCACAGCATATTCAGAATACAAACACAGAATACCTACATACTGTAGATTTTTTTAACTTTTTCTTTCCCATAGACTTCCAACAAACCTCATTAGGTCTCTAATACTAAAACTTCTTCAAAGCATTAAAATTTAATCTCAGCATGGATGTTTATATGTGATTCTTGCTTTTTCATTGCTATTTTAATCAAATTTTGCTCCATCCAAGAAGGACTGAAAATGGCAGTGTCCTGGTGTCACTGCTTTGTGTGACATCACAATAGCATGATGATGTAATATTTGTTACAGTTGTCATGACTACAAGGCTTGAGACAATATGAAACCAAATATTTGAAAATAACTGTCATTTTGAGATATTTATGAGCATATTTATGTTGATCAAGCCCTTCATTTTTTAACTGCTCCGTTAACCCCTACTTTTGGTTACCATAGCAACCGTTGTTGCTAAGGAACAAAATGAATTGAATTGAAATTTCACCAAACAATGCCTTATATCCTAGTCCGTTCATGTGCCAAATTTGGTTGAGCTATGTACACAGGGACTTGCTGCCTCAGAAAAGTCCCACTACTTATGAATCCCCCCTCGTACCTTAAGCTGATTGCGACACTTGTCAATTAAATCAATCAATTGAGTGACAATGACATGTATTAATACTATATCATGAAGTTAGGTTTTAGCAAGTAAACAAGGTTCAGGCTTTGGATATAATTGAAAAGAATTGAGGGAAAAAATAACATATATGTACAGTGAAACCTGTAAAGTGGAACATATCTAAAAATGGAACACCTCTGTTAGTGGAGCACTTTTCTGAGTCCCAAGATCAACTGAGTTTATGTTAAATGAATTTCTATGAGTGGAACACCTCCCAAGTAGAACACTTTTTAGAGGTACTAAAGGTGTTCCACTTAGACAGGTTTTACTGTATATTAGAAACATACATATAAATGTAAATCACATGACAAAATATAACCACCTGGTGACAGTCACAATTATGTAACAATTGTTCAGAAAATTATTTTTGCTTGAATTTGTTTCAAAAATGAAACTGCTAATCTAATTTTGATGATAACAGGAACTGCATGGTATCCAATCCTTACTTTTTAAAAATTATTTTCAACATATGTATGTATGTGTAAGACTTCATAAAGCTGTCAAAATGTTGGAGACTATAACAATATGTCAACCACTTGACATGCAAAAAAAGTTTCTGACCTTCAGCGAATAGGGACAAAATAAGAATTTCTTACCAGACAACAACAGATCTAAGCGCAGGAGAAAAACTATATGATTCACCAAACTATTTATTCAATCCACATAGATTTCATAACTCATTTGATTTGGTTCATCATTTCAAACTGGTTTCTACGTGACACTCTAAAGCCCCTGTATTACAATAATACACCCTTTTGATCTGCGCCTATTTATTCTGCCTCTGACAGACGAAGCGGGGTGATAGTCCGGGGGTGATCAATTGTAATTCAAGGGCTTTAGAAAGACATCGAGTGACTGGGTGATTTATGGACAAGCTTTAACTAATCACATAACAGTAATCATTGTCGGCAAGTCTCCGCATTCCAAAGATGATGTATTTCAGTTTTCTTATGAGAATCTCATCAATATCTTTTTTCTGTGTCATTCTTAATTTATTTGTTATCTTACGTAAGTCCCTTTAAGTGTAGAAATAGTCGTTAAAGGCTCTTGCTTATATTTACCATCTATGAATTTCAGTCTGTAATTTTGAATTTAATTTATTCATTGAATATTTAACTAACAAGGCATTAATGTGCAAAATGTCACTACCTGCCATTTGTTCCAGATGCCAACCACCAAACACCAAGCATAATACGGTTGGAGACTATAGAATTTGATAACTAAATATGTCACTTATGATACCAAGTGGATCAAAACTTATTTTGATTTAAGAAAAACAAAATAATGCAAGTTTGACCAATAGAGGACCTGCTATATACAAATGGATAAATAGATGGCAGTAGCAGTTTTGGTCAGACTAGAATAATACAGTGATAATGGATAAAACACTCTCAGGTTTGATAATTTACCAACTGTTGATCTTGTTCACATGCAGATTGGGATTTAAAGTTATAATTGTGATCCCTAAAACAGTAAATTAACTTTTAAAATCTTTTAATATCATGTCCATGGGAATTTAGCCCTTTTTCAGGAAACTTAAAAATCATAGGAAATTGAATACAGGAAAATAACGGTGAAAATCTAGATCTCTTATTATCACACCAAAATGAGACTTGAATGAGATTTCAAAGCAATATAGCAAAGGCTCTATTGGCCTGAGCATTAGAACTCGCGTCAACAAAAGAGAGAAAAGAATGACTGCCTTAAAAATACATGGATATGACATGTAATGTTTAATCAGGAATTCTATTCAATGATGATCAAGAAAAGAACTTCGGACTTTGAAATGACATTTTTTTCAGAATAGCAGACTAATCCCAAAGAAAGACTCTATGAGAACAATAATAGAGAATTGTATAGAACTTGGAGTTAATTCATTAAGGAGTTTCCCATCCATCACTGGTGAACAATTCAACAGAGCTGGGATACAACAATTTCAAGACTTTTATACCAAATATGCAGCATTAGAACATCACTGTTTAATCTGGGCACCAACCCCTGCAAATCATAGCAAATCACTTGTTTTTAACATTGATCTTGCAAAAGGTCGGGTTGACCCGGATTCTCCACAAATTGACATCTGACATCAATGGCTCACAAGTGAAAAAAGTTGAAATTTGAAAATTCAGTGCATAAAACATCAACTTTTCTTATTATTCACATTTATGAGAGAAATTTTGACAATTTTATCTAAGAGCTTTGGTTCTTTCCTAAAATATCTCCCATTTTTCATGGTAATCATATACGTTCTCTCACAGAATAAATTCATTGCATTTCTTTACTAAACAATCAATTTTGAGAATTCATGTCAAATCCATTAACTCCATTCCTTGGCATTTCAAATATTTCCTCTCTTTTCGCATTTTAAAATGTCACCCCGAGGTATTTTACCCATGGGTGAGTCCAATGCAGGAGCAAACTAGAGATGTAATATTCAAATGTCCCTCTCAAGATTGATTAATTAACGGTCATAAATCTTAGTTTTAGCCTCACAAATACTCGTTTGATCGACAAGCGGGCTCGAGGTGATTTATTGTATGTTATTATATCTAGAATCTGTTCATTGATTATTCAATAGGTCCTATTGCAAGTAAGGGATTAGGCCTACCCCTCTCAACTCATTTAGTAGGAATTGAAATTTCACGATTTTTGAAACACCAGATTTAATTAATTTCTGTTGTCTCATACACTGAAGTAAAATTTTTCTTGCTCCATTTGTTTTTGTTACTTTAAATTTTAAATTTAAAGTACATTTGAAAAGAATCTCTGAGAAAAGTTATGTTTTATGAGAGTTGGTTGGGGGTGGCATGAAAAAAAAATATATATCAGAATTTTTTTTAACTAAGTGCAAAATTCTCTTTATACTTCTAAATGTAGTCCAAAACTGGTCAAAATAGCTTGATTTTCATGATTTTTACAAGGTCATAACCAAATTTTCATAGAGCTTTGTTGCTTTAATGCGTTTAGGGAGAAAATTTTACAAAATTACAGAGCCTCTTGTTCTAGGATAGACTGAAAGACTAGATTTCTATGAAATGACTGATTATTTGGCATTTTTTAGATTTAGCATGACAACCATAAAATTTTGTCTTATGAATTCTTCAATCAGAGATATACCTCATTAGAACTCTATAAAATTAGCCCCGAAAGCTAGAACTAAATTCAAATTCCAATCCTTAAACAATAAAGGACCCATAGCCCTGCGCTTACAGTGTTGGATAGGATTAACTTTGGACAGAAAAAACTGTTTAGTTCAAATAACATGAGCTAGTTTCTCAGTTGTTCAGTTACTCAGACTTAGACTTAGGTAGGTAAAACAACTTTCAATCACAAAACCTGCCATTGACTTTATAGCATACATGAGTAAGTTCCCTGAAAATAACAAAGTCCTACTTTGACTCATCTACTTTCTAATCCTGCCTCTGCCCCCAATATTAAACATAAATTGAAAAATACAGGGATAATTTTACATACACCTTAGAACTTCTCCATTAGCTGCATTGATTTGGCAATTTGAACCATTCTGCCATCTTTACGACACTGATCAAATTATGGGTATATGCAGAACAATCTGAATCTGCAAACAACATCTGTCTTCAAACATATCATACCACTTCAATATTCTCAATATGTTGCAGCAAAGTGTCTAAATAATGCAATTTAAATGGTCTAATTAGCCTGAAAGTAAATGATAAAACATTGATAACAAGTGAATTGACTCTCATATGCTTAACTTAAATCCCAGCCCATCGAATCCTTGCATCCATTCAGATCATGTAGTCCTATTCAAAAACTTCCCGTTCGGTTATATGGTGAAAAAAATATCCCACGAACGAAAAAAGATTTTGCTACATTTATAAGCGAGCATTGATTTCTGGGCCTGAAAAAAGCACGTAGGACCTGATTACCTCATTGATTTACTGAGACCGCCAAAAATATAATTCAAATTTTTGGTTCAAAATTATAATCTGTCACTGACACTCCTACTAGCTATTACCAAACATTAATTGTCAATGCATGTACACATATACATGCCATACATCTACAAAGTAGCAAACTAGTGTTTTAAGTACTACTTTTCCTATATACCATGACCAAAACAAATCGCACGTGGGTTGTATTGACCCTTAGGCATTGACAATGAATCTGGGATACAGCCAATGAGCTATGATATAGCAAGTTCCCATTGTTGTAGAGCACATTGGCCCATTCTTGGCTTGGCTATGTAGATGATAAGGTAACTGCAGTTTTGAATCATGCACCAAGCAGTAAGAGTGAATCTGTGGGACAGACAATGACTTATATCCTTTCCACTGTCATTGAACTATAAACTATGACCCACAAAAGACTCCCAAAACTCACACTACTATACAATTGCATGTTGCTCCTTTGTATATAATTGTCACTAACTAAACTAATATTCTGTCATGCTATAAGCATGACGATCGAAGATGAATACATGTAGTCCATCAGCCTGGGGGGTTGGTCGGTATCAAATCAGGGGAATAATTACCATAGTGATTTTTGGGACGGTGTAGACCCCTAGAGTAAGAAAATATGTGATAGCATTGCAACAGTTGTAGCTAAATGGGTGTTATCACCCATTTTTCAAAATGGCCGCCGGTGCACATGTTACAATATAAGAGTGGGTATATTTAAGCACACTGAGATGCAAAAACTGTGATTTTAGTAAATATATTTTGGTTTTAGTAGTAAAGGATTTCCTTTATGACTACATCTAAGTCATCAAACAATTACTTTTTATATAAAAATCCAAGATGGCCGCCAAAATGGGTGCCAAAACTAATGTGTAACTATTGATTTAGGCTCAGAAACACTTAAGAACAGTGATTTGGAGCCCATGTCTACATTTTAGGGGTCAATGATTTCAATTTTGTCTAAATCTAAGTCATCAAATAGTTACTTTTTTATAGAAATCCAAGATGGCCACCAAAATGGGTGCCGAAATGAATATGTAAGTATTGATTTAAGCTCAAAAGCACTTAAGAGCAGTGAATTTGGAGCCCATGTCTATGTTTAAGGACCAAGGATTTTATTTCTGTCTAATTCTGAGTCATCAGTAATTACTTTATATAGAAATCCAAGATGGCTGCCAAAATGGGTGCCAAAATGAATACGTAACTTTTGATTTAAGCTCAGAGAACAGTGATTTTGGAGACAATATCTAGGTTTTAGGGGTCAAGGATTTCTTTTATGTCTAAATCTTAGTCATTAAATAATTTCTTTTCATAGAAATCCAATATAGCTGCCAAAATGGGTGCCAAAACGAATATATAACTATTGATTTAAGCTAAAAAAAACTGTAATAGAAATCCAAGATGCCCACCAAAATGGGTGCCAAATTACAAAATGAATATGTTAGTATTGATTTAAGCTCAAAACACTTAAGAACAGTGAATTTTGAGCCCATGTCTACATTTTAAGGGCCAAATCTGAGTCATCATATAATCACTTTTTGTAGAAATCCATGATGGCAACAAAAATAGGTGCCAAAACAAATATGTAACTTTTGATTTAAGCTCAAGGAACAGTTAATTGAGACCATGTCTAGGTTTTAGGGGTCAAGGATTCCATGTATGTTATAAATCTTCGTCATCAAATAATTACTTTATATAGAAATCCAAGATGGCCATCACAATGGGTGCCAAACTGAATATGTAACTTTTGATTCAAGCTCAAAGAACAGTACTTTCATTGAAGCAGCCAAAGTGTAAAACCATGATCCTATTCTTGATATTGCTAAAGAGCTGCATATTCACTTCTGCAGCCATTTTGGCGGCCTTCTCGATGTCCAAATGAAAGAATTATTTTATGACTTAGTTATACACATAATTGAAATTCTTACCCCATTAAACCTTGTCATAGTGTCTAAAATCACTGTTTTGAACTGTTCTGAGCTTGAATCAATAGTTACATATTTGTTTTGGCACCCATTTTGGTGGCCATCTTTGATTTCTATAAAAAGTTATTATTTGATAACGTAGATTTAGACATAAATGAAATCCATGACCCTTACATAATATGCATGGTCTACAAAATCACTGTTCTTAATTGTTCTTTGAGCTTCAATTAATAGTTACATATTTATTTTGGCATCCATTTTGGTGGCCATCTTTGATTTCTATATAAAGTAATTGTTTGATGACTTGGATTTAGAGATAAATGAAATCCTTGACCCCTAAAACTTAGACATGGTCTCTAAAATCACTGTTCTCAACATTTCTTTGAGATTAAATCAATGTTTACATATTCATTTCAGCACCCATTTTGGTGGCCATCTTGGATTACTTTAAAAAGTTATTATTTGATTGCATCGATTTAGAGATAAAAGAAATCATTGACCACTAAATTGTACAAATCAGCTCCATATCACTGTTCTTAGTGTGTTTTTTAGCTTAAATCAGAAGTTACAAATTCGTTTTGGCACTCATTTTGGCGGCCATTTTGGATTTCTATGAAAAACAATTATTTAATGACTCAAGACTCAAAGATTTAGACATAAATGAAATCCTTGACCCCTAAAATGTACACATGGGCTCCAAAGTCACTGTTCTTAAGTGTGTTTTTTTAACTTAAATCAGAAGTTACGTATTCGTTTTGGCACTCATTTTGGTGGCCATTTTGGATTTCTAATAAAAGTAATTATTTGACAACTGAAAGGTTTAGACATAAATGAAATCCTTGACCCTTAAATCTAGACATGGGCTACAAATTCACTGCTCTTAAGTATTTTTTGAGTTTAAATCAATAATTATAAATTCGTTTTGGCAGCCATCTTGGATTTCTATCAAAATTAATTATTTCATGACTCAGATTTAGACATAAATGAAATCCTTGACCCCTAAAACCTAAACTAAGACCCTAAAATCACAGTATTTGTATCTCAGTATGCTTAGATATACCTACATATATATTGTAACTCGTGCACCGGCGGCCATTTTGAAAAATGGGTGATAACACCCATTTAGCTACAACTGTTGCAATGCTATCACATATTTTGTTACTCTAAGGTCTTAACCTTCCCAAAAATCACTATGGCGATTATTCCCCTAACTTGATACCGATAACCCAAATTTTGGGGTGAATCTGATGGCCTAATGTATTGATTAACTAAGTGAACTAAATCAAAAATCAAAATAACAAGTCATTAACATGCAAAATGTCACAACCCGCCTTTTGTTACAGGTACCCATCGCCGAACACAAACCACCAAACACCATCCGCAAAAAAAAAACAACTGAATTTGAACAAAATGAACTGTTGTCAGGGGACAGGTGTCCAAATTTGCAAAAATTACAAGTCAACCACTAACAGAACCCTAAAATGTAGTGCATAGTAGGCTGTCATACCTGTGGCGCCTCCTGTTGGGCTTGTGAGGTACTAGGCTGCGGTTCAATATCTTGTGCATCAATAACCATTGGCTGAGATTCGACAGGCTCTTGAATCTGGTTAGCATCCTCCCCTGCCTGCTCTGATGTTGGGTGTTGAATTATGATTGAATTCTGCGACATCATGTCAGCAGTTGAAACCTAGAATTATTATATTTAGTGACAAATTAACAAAGACAAATTACAATCATTTCTCAGACAGAAGAATTCGCAGCATATGATAAACGGAACATGAGTCGTCATGTTACTTCACTTGATTGTTATGTTAGTATAGTATCAATAGTTTTCTTCAGTCTTCAACGACCAGAAAAGGTACATGTACTATGTCATAAATCATAGAATCTCAGGCTATGTTCCTTAGATTAAGTGAAAATTATGTAAATCATTTATAAATGGATTTTGGATACAAGGCCAATTAAGAGCAAATGAAATGCTTATAAATACCTGGATATTCTGTACTAGATTAGGATCTGCAGTCTGCATCGCTTGGCCGAGTACATTAGGATTAAGGGTAACACTGAGATTGCCCTGAGTCTGTAGCTGTTGCAGAAGGGAGGCGTCAATCTGCAGCGGTTGAGTGAGGAGACTTGGATCAAGCCCTGTGATCTGAATGCCTTGGTTGATGTTTCCTGTTAGTTGTAGTTGGATCCCTGAAGTATAAGATACTATTTTATGTTTCTTCTCATTACTTGTATTTTATTGTGATGCATTTTATGCTTTGTCATTTTTTTGTTTGTTTTTTTTGTTTCCATATAACCTGACTGTTAATTTAATAAATGCTATATTGTATGTTAAACATGGAACTGATACACCCCTCGGGGTGTCTTTTCATGTCAATGTAAAATACTGTATTTGAAACATTTGAAATAAAGTGAATTGAATTGAAAATTGAAAAAAAATAGAATATTTTCAATCCATTCTTGATATAATAATTTGAAATCTAGTACAGAAATATAAAAGCTGTTGTTTAAAGTATATAAAAGTAATACTCTATTCGTTAACATAGATATAGCCTAAGTTACATACCTTCAAGTCCCTGGAAGACTTGTGGTCCCTGGTTCTGGTCCATCATGTAGCCTGACTGGTCAGTAATGAGAGAGATAGGAACATTCTGAATCATGTTCTGGTCAACATTGATCACTTGCTGCTGGTTCGGAGGAATACCCACCTAAAAGAAAAACAGGACATTTGAAAATCATATTTGAAATATCATTTCCACATTTTGTGTCACATTCTGAATCATGTTCTGGTCAACATTGATCACCTGCTGCTGGTTCGGAGGAATTCCCACCTAGGAAAGAAACAGGACATTTCATAATCATTTTTGAAATCATTTTCACATTTTTATACATTCCAGGTGGACTTAAGGTGGGCTGAATAAATGAGTAATTTGTCTAGTCATGAGAAAATGAGGTGTAAAAGTAGTTCTACCATGTGAACATCACATCGAATTAAAAAAATTATCTCAAATTAAACTGTGATTAGTTTTTGCAAAAATAAAGACGTCAAAAAACATGTTTTTTTTAGTTGACCATTTTCCCATAGTCAAGTTGACTCCAGCTTTTCCGGCGACTTGCCCCACTACTACAAACTGATCACAATAAAGTCTGATAATAAATCCAACAATATGATTATCTGTGTTTGTGAACATACCTGTTGCTGCTGGTCAGTATTTAGTATATTCATAGGTTGTAATGTTGATGCATCGGAGCGTTTCCTTCCAGTGGTCTTCACTGGAGATTGGACCTTGAAGTGGGTGAGAATATGACACTTCCTGTGGCCGGATGTACGGAACCTCTCCTCACAATGTGGACACTTGAAGGGTTTAGCTCCTGAAAAAATGAATCATTTGAGTATTCTTAATATAACAGCATTGGAGCATAGAGAGGGGAGTATTTTAAGACACTCAAGAGGGTGTCACTTGAAGGATTTAGCTCCTGAGAAAATGTATCATTAGAGTTTTCCTAATACAAGCCTTGGGGAGGGTAAGAGAAGGATAAATTGTAATTGTGCGAATCGAAACAACTAACCCACCAACCAACCATATAATACCAACAAATGAATAAACATTTCTTACCTGTATGTAGTCGCATGTGGACCTTGAGGCTCCCTCTAGTGGCAAACGCAGAGTTACATACATGGCATTTGTAACGTTTTTCACCTGGAAGAAAAATTGAAAAACCTTAAGACTTTCTTTGATCCTGTTACAATCTTAGTAATCTCAAATGAAGCTCCAAAACTTGGAGACTTCAACAATGTGTCACCATGGTGACATAATAACAATATGTCACCATGATGACATAAAAATGAAAGCTATATAACAATATCACTGTCACAGAGTACAGGTTCTTATCAATCAAAAGATCAGATATCACCATTAATTCAAAATTCAGTTTAGAGAATTAAATAAAACCTTAAAACATCAAGTTAGAATAATATGCTTACTTCCAAGATGTGTCTTCATGTGACAATCTAATGTTGACTTCACTGTGAATCTTCTGCTACATTGACTGCATTCAAATGGCTTCTCTCCTATAACAAAACAAGCATATTTTCTCAAATAACTGTTACATTAACAAATCAAATATAGAATTGCCATTGATTTTTTATTTTTTCTATTTATTGATTTCTCAATTCACCCCTTATAGGGTATAAGAGTACAAAAGACAAACTTAACTAATACAGTAACAAACATTAAAATAACATTTATATACATGTAAGAACATTTTTTTGCCCAGCCTCGATTAAAAATTTACAAAGTTTTATGAGTATATTTTTGTTTGAATTCATTAATTTCTCAAACTTCTGTGTGTTTGGTCTTGTGGTATAACATTTAGGAAGGTATCTTTTTCTAATATAACTTAAAGCTTTGCATTCTAAAATGACATGAAATTCATCACCTATTCCTTTACCACATAAATCACAAAACCTATTTTCCCTAGGAATATTTTTATAACGTCCTCTTTCAACTGGAAGTTTATTATTACACAATCTGTACATAATTAGAACTTTTCTATATTTATCTGGCATACAGTCTAAATACTGTTCAAATGAAAATTCTGTTTTAAATATTTTATAGTTGTAACTTTTACTATGGACTTTCATGTCACTATTCCACTTTTGTAAAAACTGATCTTGCATCCTTAGTTTTACTTTTTTTGATAAACTCTGCATAACTAACTGACTTTGGATTTATCCAAACATCTGATTTAAAGATTACTTTATCATTAAATTGAATTCAGTAACATATTAAAATGACACGTATGCACTGTTTACATTAGATAGAATTATAAATAAGCAGGTTACATCAGCATAAGGGTAAAAGATCGAAAAAAATAATTTTGGAAAATGTAATTTCAACATTTAATCAGAATATTTTGATTTTGATTTTTGTAGGTATTGCCAATAATAATGATGAAAATTACATTAACATTCTCATTGTGCAGAATAACCATAATTCTGTCTCATGGACAAATAATCTGCATCCTAAACTCTTAACTCGCATACAGAACAAAACATAGCCAAACATGCCCTCCTTAAGATACTGCTCACCTGTATGGATTCTCAAATGGCGTACAAGATCACTAGGTTTCTTAAAACTCTTTGGACACTCCTCGCATTGATGGGCAAACTTCGGGGCCTTCTCAACTTTATCGGCTGTTTGAACCTGAATTGGGAAGATGTTTGCCAGTTTAATACAGGGGTTTTATAAACTACAGGCATCGGGCCATTTCCTCACCCATTTAATATTTTGAGGAATTTCTAAATGTTTTCATCATAAAATTATGATTTCCGATAATTTTTCCAGTTTTTGACATTCATTTTGCCTGTTGTCAATTATTCTAATGAAATGTATAGTTTATATCTTTAAATGCTATAAAGGTGAAATATAACACAAATAAGTTTCTAAAAATTGCATTTTGTCTAAATCATTGCTTTTTGAAATACTATGTTGTATAACTACAAATTACTTGTAAAAGTTGTACTTCAACTTTACTGGACTGTAATATTTTCAAAAATATTACCTTGCTAATGCTGTGGTCACATTTGCTCAGACTTTCAGTACCGGGGCCTGGCAAATGAGAATTTTGTTCAAAATTGCATTAAGTTTTGAATAAAATACTCATTGGCTGGGAGCCGGTGTTCAAAATTGGAGCAAATATGACCATGGCATTAATCTGAGTAACTTTAATGAGCAATTTCAGCAAAAAAAACACAGCCAGGGAAAGTTAAATTCCAAAGACCTTACCTCGCTGATTCTTTCTTTTTCTGCAGCTGACTGAATTAAGATACGCTCTGAAATACTCATATCTCTATCAGGCTGTGTCTTACTTAATTCCTCAGCTTCTTCAGAAGTTATCTTCACAACATTTGATCTTGCACTTCTTCTGTTCTCTGAATCATCATCTATTATAGAAAAAGAGTGGAATGGAATGAAATTACAAGGAATTGAATGAAAGTACATGGAATGAATCTTCCATAGCTTCTATACTTTAAACATTGGCAAATCTTTTGAAAAGATTGCTTCTAAGATTAACATTCTCTATCCCTTGTACATCCTTTAGGTAATACATTGTATAGATTCCACTAACTAAACTCATGTTATAGCTTCAAGTTACAAGTACGAGTACAAGTAAAAGCAAATTGATAATATTCAATTTCTCAAAAGAGAAAAGTTGTTGAGCCAGGAAAGGCTGAGGGCTAATGAGGGCATTGAACATAATTTCACTAAGAACAATTCTGACTTATACTTCTCTTAGGATCTTTCATCAAAATATATTAAAATATATGTCATTTTCAGAAATTGCAACTTCCTATGCCATTTGATGAAAGCTGGCTATCATAATTTTTTGGTATAAGGTATCATCATTCCTGCACATAGTGTACTTATACTATGAATAAATAGAAATCTCATAGGTAATATATTGTTCCTACCATCAATTGTTTCCGAGTGACTCTTCATGTGCTTCTTACATAGAGCTGTCGTCCTGAATGACTCATTACAGTAGTGACATCTATATGGTCTTATCGCACTATGGATCACCATATGGCGAGTCAATGAACCATTGGTCGTAAAATCAGTCTGCGGATCAAGAGAAAAGGTGCGATTTAAGATGTGTGAAAATTATCATGTGAGTTGTTGAAAAAATAAATATGAGGTTTTTTAAACATTACTTGTATTTTGCATGACCATGTGGCGAGTCATGAACCATTGGTCGTAAAATCAGTCTGCAGATCAAAAGAAAATGATTTTAGTTGTATGAAAATTAAAATATGAGCTTTTCTAAATATATTTCATTACTTGTGTGCTTGAACTTATTTTTAATAATAATCATTTACATAATATTATTTATTAGCCTCAGTCATGTCACCAGCTCAAGGGACTGGATGCTGCAGTCCATTGAGATTTCTAAATTACCTTGCACTGAGTCAACAGCCAATTTGCACCCAGTTAAGAATTCTGAATATACCTTGCACCCAGTCAATAGACAATTTGCAAAAATGACAGCACCAAGAATTTGCATCTAATTGAAAATCATGTTGGTTGTCATGGGAACCTACCTGGCATATTGGGCATCTGAAATCTTTGCGTCCTGTATGTGTGATCATATGAGCCTTGAGGACTCCTGATGAGACAAACATACGCTGGCACTGGGGGCATTTGTAGGGCTTTTCTCCTGCAAAGTTCAAAAATATTTGCAATTTTGTATATACATGTATATTATGAGGTTATATAATGGTTGATTCCGTATATCGCGTTTATACTCAAGTGAGTATATGATATATTCACGAGTGACTGAAGGGAACGAGTGAATATATCATATACTCACGAGAGTATAACGATATACAGAATCAACCATTATATGATCTTATTATCCCACCCTTATCTTTAATCAATAAAAGGTTAAATTCAGCAGTTGTATATCAAGTCGAAGAGTTGTATACGCTGTCCAAGAGTTGTATATCGTTCTCAAGAGTTGTATACGGTGAGTGTTGGTTTTATATTGCAGTTATACAATGCTATTATACAATCATATAAAGTACTTAGGGTGGGATAATTATCAATTATACAATCATATAAAGGTATGCACTGTATTAAAAAGCACTGCAAAAGAAGTTTTGATATTCAATCTTCCACAAGTCTAAATTCCAAAAATTAATTTCCAATCCCTTAGTATTGAAGAAACTTAGTTGAAAAACAAGTGCATGTGTACCTGTGTGGGATCTGACATGCTGTTTCAGCTGGCTGCTCTTTTTAAAGCCTTTCTGGCAGTATGGGCAAATGTGATTCTTCTTGTCTGTAACATGGTCCTCCTCAGGTTCATTTTCATTATCAGATGCTCCAACATTGTCTGCCATATCATCCTCATCATTGTCATCATCATCATCATCATGGTCGACAACCTTTTGCCTGGAAATTAGAAATTCTAGATAGGAAAATCTAATCTTTAATTTTAATTACATTTTGATTTCATTCATGATTTACAGATAATAGTTGAAAATATGTGTTAATCATATTTCATATACTTCTGTGTCATTGCCTTTAATGAGACTAAAATTTTTAAAATGTTTTTTTTTCTGAACCACTTTTCTGAGCTTCATTCCCAGGCTTTGTGACAAAGACCCAAGCGCTAAATGACTTATAAGCATATTTATTGAAACATGCAATGCAGAGTAGTAGTTGTAAAGCTGAGTGGCACTGTCACTTTGTATTTGTATGAATATGCAAGATATCTTTATGGGTCACTCTTTTGAGACCTTTTCAGGCCTAGGTTTTCAGACGTGAGCCCTTGGGCATATCCACTTGTATACCATATTCAAATAGTGACCTGCTATACAGAGAAAGTGATATATTTCTCCTATGTCCTACTTATCCAAGTCCGTAGCCAAAAATTATTTCCAAATCATGCAGTTTTTCACCATTCTGAGCACTTTTCAAGTGATTTTGGCTATTTTAGGATCTTTAGGACATTTTTTTAGAAAATTGTCAAATGTGAACTCCCTGAAATTTTTTAAAAAGAGAATCCCCGTGGCAAAAGCTGGCTAGGGGTCTGTTATCTTAAATGATATTTGCATTTGCCAGGATACAATACAAATACATTTTTCTTACGCAGGATGAGATATTTATATTTGGCAGAGTATATTAAATTTGGGGCATGGACCCCGGGCTAATTGTAAAACAAACTTGATATCAAAAGTACTACAGATACACGAGTACATGCAAATAAAAAGCAGATATTTTCACTTACGTGTCTTGTAGAATATTCAGGATATTTGTACTGGTCAATGTTTGTGAAGTGGGAGCCAGATTTTGTGACGCTGACCCCTGGCCTAATCCATTTGTAAATGTACTGATGTCAATATTAGGCTGCATGACATTGGACTGAAATAAGATAGATTCATTTATAATAGACAAGATAGAGATCCGATTTTAAAAATTGTGTATCAACTTTGAAACTTTCATTTCTTTAGAAATATGATTTTACTAGCTCATGTTGATTCCCCATAGAGCCCAGGCGATAAAACCACGACAAGAGGATATTCAATTGAATAACTCCAGTGAACTATTTAAGACATTCCAGCATAAAAATATATGTGTACATATCACTACTACAAAATCATTGACCTTTTATACATTTTGAAAATACAGGTATGACATACAGTGATCTCCCAAGGATTGTGCAGAATCCCCATTCTGTCTGTTAATTGGTCAAAATATCTCAATATTTTACCATTTTCAACAGGTTGCAGAACCGATTGCACTTAATGCTGAGATCTCTAACTTATATATGAATGGACATAAACTATTTTCACACAAATCACAATTGCAATTTGTAATATTGTGTTTTCTCTAAGCACAACCTAATAAATGTAACGTAGCTGTTATATTATCACATACCTGGGCATTCAGTGTTTGGCCAAGTGTAGTAAGGTTCAGCTGGTTGAGATTGGGATTACTGTACATGGCTTGAGTGTTGGTCAACAATGTCTGCTGTTGGGAGAGGTTGGTTGAAGTCAAGGTGTGTTGTCCATACATCTATAAGATAATATAAGAATTATAAGAGATTGGGGTTACTGTACATGGCTTGAGTGTTGGTCAACAATGTCTGCTGTTGGGAGAGGTTGGTGGAAGTCAAGGTGTGTTGTCCATACATCTATAAGATAATATAAGAATTATAAGAGATTGGGGTTACTGTACATGGCTTGAGTGTTGGTCAACAATGTCTGCTGTTGAGAGAGGTTGGTGGAAGTCAAGGTGTGTTGTCCATACATCTATAAGATAATATAAGAACTATAAGAGATTGGGGTTACTGTACATGGCTTGAGTGTTGGTCAACAATGTCTGCTGTTGGGAGAGGTTGGTGAAAGTCAAGGTGTGTTGTCCATACATCTACAAGATAATATGAGAATTATAAGAGATTGGGGTTACTGTACATGGCTTGAGTGTTGGTCAACAATGTCTGCTGTTGAGAGAGGTTGGTGGAAGTCAAGGTGTGTTGTCCATACATCTATAAGATAATATAAGAACTATAAGAGATTGGGGTTACTGTACATGGCTTGAGTGTTGGTCAACAATGTCTGCTGTTGAGAGAGGTTGGTGGAAGTCAAGGTGTGTTGTCCATACATCTACAAGATAATATAAGAATTATAAGAGATTGGGGTTACTGTACATGGCTTGAGTGTTAGTCAACAATGTCTGCTGTTGAGAGAGGTTGGTGGAAGTCAAGGTGTGTTGTCCATACATCTACAAGATAATATAAGAATTATAAGAGATTGGGGTTACTGTACATGGCTTGAGTATTGGTCAACAATGTCTGCTGTTGGGAGAGGTTGGTGGAAGTCAAGGTGTGTTGTCCATACATCTATAAGATAATATAAGAACTATAAGAGATTGGGGTTACTGTACATGGCTTGAGTGTTGGTCAACAATGTCTGCTGTTGAGAGAGGTTGGTGGAAGTCAAGGTGTGTTGTCCATACATCTACAAGATAATATAAGAATTATAAGAGATTGGGGTTACTGTACATGGCTTGAGTGTTAGTCAACAATGTCTGCTGTTGAGAGAGGTTGGTGGAAGTCAAGGTGTGTTGTCCATACATCTACAAGATAATATAAGAATTATAAGAGATTGGGGTTACTGTACATGGCTTGAGTATTGGTCAACAATGTCTGCTGTTGGGAGAGGTTGGTGGAAGTCAAGGTGTGTTGTCCATACATCTACAAGATAATATGAGAATTATAATAGATTGGGGTTACTGTACATGGCTTGAGTGTTGGTCAACAATGTCTGCTGTTGAGAGAGGTTGGTGGAAGTCAAGGTGTGTTGTCCATACATCTACAAGATAATATGAGAATTATAAGAGATTGGGGTTACTGTACATGGCTTGAGTGTTAGTCAACAATGTCTGCTGTTGAGAGAGGTTGGTGGAAGTCAAGGTGTGTTGTCCATACATCTATAAGATAATATAAGAATTATAAGAGATTGGGGTTACTGTACATGGCTTGAGTGTTTGTCAACAATGTCTGCTGTTGAGAGAGGTTGGTGGAAGTCAAGGTGTGTTGTCCATACATCTATAAGAATTATAAGAGATTGGGGTTACTGTACATGGCTTGAGTGTTGGTCAACAATGTCTGCTGTTGATAGAGGTTGGTAGAAGTCAAGGTGTGTTGTCCATACATCTATAAGATAATATAAGAATTATAAGAGATTGGGGTTACTGTACATGGCTTGAGTGTTTGTCAACAATGTCTGCTGTTGAGAGAGGTTGGTGGAAGTCAAGGTGTGTTGTCCATACATCTACAAGATAATAAAAGAATTATAAGAGATTGGGGTTACTGTACATGGCTTGAGTGTTGGTCAACAATGTCTGCTGTTGGGAGAGGTTGGTGGAAGTCAAGGTGTGTTGTCCATACATCTATAAGATAATATAAGAATTATAAGAGATTGGGGTTACTGTACATGGCTTGAGTGTTGGTCAACAATGTCTGCTGTTGAGAGAGGTTGGTGGAAGTCAAGGTGTGTTGTCCATACATCTACAAGATAATATAAGAATTATAAGAGATTGGGGTTACTGTACATGGCTTGAGTGTTGGTAGAAGTCAAGGTGTGTTGTCCATACATCTATAAGATAATATAAGAATTATAAGAGATTGGGGTTACTGTACATGGCTTGAGTGTTGGTCAACAATGTCTGCTGTTGAGAGAGGTTGGTGGAAGTCAAGGTGTGTTGTCCATACATCTACAAGATAATATAAGAATTATAAGAGATTGGGGTTACTGTACATGGCTTGAGTGTTGGTCAACAATGTCTGCTGTTGAGAGAGGTTGGTAGAAGTCAAGGTGTGTTGTCCATACATCTATAAGATAATATAAGAATTATAAGAGATTGGGGTTACTGTACATGGCTTGAGTGTTGGTCAACAATGTCTGCTGTTGAGAGAGGTTGGTGGAAGTCAAGGTGTGTTGTCCATACATCTACAAGATAATATAAGAATTATAAGAGATTGGGGTTACTGTACATGGCTTGAGTGTTGGTCAACAATGTCTGCTGTTGAGAGAGGTTGGTAGAAGTCAAGGTGTGTTGTCCATACATCTACAAGATAATATAAGAATTATAAGAGATTGGGGTTACTGTACATGGCTTGAGTGTTGGTCAACAATGTCTGCTGTTGGGAGAGGTTGGTGGAAGTCAAGGTGTGTTGTCCATACATCTACAAGATAATATAAGAATTATAAGAGATTGGGGTTACTGTACATGGCTTGAGTGTTAGTCAACAATGTCTGCTGTTGAGAGAGGTTGGTTGAAGTCAAGGTGTGTTGTCCATACATCTATAAGATAATATAAGAATTATAAGAGATTGGGGTTACTGTACATGGCTTGAGTGTTAGTCAACAATGTCTGCTGTTGAGAGAGGTTGGTTGAAGTCAAGGTGTGTTGTCCATACATCTATAAGATAATATAAGAATTATAAGAGATTGGGGTTACTGTACATGGCTTGAGTGTTAGTCAACAATGTCTGCTGTTGAGAGAGGTTGGTGGAAGTCAAGGTGTGTTGTCCATACATCTATTTTAGGATAATATAAGAATTATAAGAGATTGGGGTTACTGTACATGGCTTGAGTGTTGGTCAACAATGTCTGCTGTTGTGAGAGGTTGGTGGAAGTCAAGGTTTGTTGTCCATACATCTATTTTAGGATAATATAAGAATTATAAGAAATTGGGGTTACTGTACATGGCTTGAGTGTTGGTCAACAATGTCTGCTGTTGGGAGAGGTTGGTGGAAGTCAAGGTGTGTTGTCCATACATCTATTTTAGGATAATATAAGAATTATAAGAGATTGGGGTTACTGTACATGGCTTGAGTGTTGGTCAACAATGTCTGCTGTTGTGAGAGGTTGGTGGAAGTCAAGGTTTGTTGTCCATACATCTATTTTAGGATAATATAAGAATTTTAAGAGATTGGGGTTACTGTACATGGCTTGAGTGTTGGTCAACAATGTCTGCTGTTGATAGAGGTTGGTAGAAGTCAAGGTGTGTTGTCCATACATCTATAAGATAATATAAGAATTATAAGAGATTGGGGTTACTGTACATGGCTTGAGTGTTGGTCAACAATGTCTGCTGTTGATAGAGGTTGGTGGAAGTCAAGGTGTGTTGTCCATACATCTACAAGATAATATAAGAATTATAAGAGATTGGGGTTACTGTACATGGCTTGAGTATTGGTCAACAATGTCTGCTGTTGAGAGAGGTTGGTGGAAGTCAAGGTGTGTTGTCCATACATCTATTTTAGGATAATATAAGAATTAAAAGACTGTATTATTCATACATGATACTACTAGATGATAATTGCAATATTGTGTCCAAGGTATGAATAGAAAGAATTTTTTGGCAGTACTGTCAGTTCTTCAATCTGAACAAAATGGGCTCAAATATGATTGGTTGAAGAACAGTCTGTTAATAATTTTTCTCACTACAGACAATTGGTTTTTTTTGTGTTTTTGTAAAAGTTAATCCAGGACAATATGAAAAATTGTTTACTTCTATCAAAGGGTATTGTTTGAATAAAATTATATATTTTTTTATATGAAACTGGTTAGGAACTGAAAATACAGTCTAATACAGTATATACATGTACCATTTGTGAGCTTTATACCAAATTATTGAGTAATGGTTTAATAACTAGACTGAAATTGTACCTGTTGGTTGAGAGTATTGTTTAGTTGTTGCTCTATGAGAGAGTCCTGGACATTGTGAATCACTGCTGCCTGAACAAGGTCTGAGCTAACCACTGTTTGGTTCAGTATAGGGGTTGTCATGGTAGCTAACTGTCCACTCTGGTCCTGGGCAATATCTGCTTGATGTTGCTGGAAAATAAATAGTCAAGATTGACTAAGTGTGAATCTGAGTGAACAAGGTCTGAACTAACCACTGTTTGGTTCAGTATAGGGGTTGTCATGGTAGCTAACTGTCCATTCTGGTCCTGGGCAATATCTGCTTGGTGTTGCTGGAAAATAAATAATAGTCAAGATTGACTAAGTGTGAATCTGAGTGAACAAGGTCTGAACTAACCACTGTTTGATTCAGTATAGGGGTTGTCATGGTAGCTAACTGTCCACTCTGGTCCTGGGCAATATCTGCTTGGTGTTGCTGGAAAATAAATAATAGTCAAGATTGACTAAGTGTGAATCTGAGTGAACAAGGTCTGAACTAACCACTGTTTGATTCAGTATAGGGGTTGTCATGGTAGCTAACTGTCCACTCTGGTCCTGGGCAATATCTGCTTGGTGTTGCTGGAAAATAAATAATAGTCAAGATTGACTAAGTGTGAATCTGAGTGAACAAGGTCTGAACTAACCACTGTTTGATTCAGTATAGGGGTTGTCATGGTAGCTAACTGTCCACTCTGGTCCTGGGCAATATCTGCTTGGTGTTGCTGGAAAATAAATAATAGTCAAGATTGACTAAGTGTGAATCTGAGTGAACAAGGTCTGAACTAACCACTGTTTGATTCAGTATAGGGGTTGTCATGGTAGCTAACTGTCCACTCTGGTCCTGGGCAATATCTGCTTGGTGTTGCTGGAAAATAAATAATAGTCAAGATTGACTAAGTGTGAATCTGAGTGAACAAGGTCTGAACTAACCACTGTTTGGTTCAGTATAGGGGTTGTCATGATAGCTAACTGTCCACTCTGATCCTGGGCAATATCTGCTTGGTGTTGCTGGAAAATAAATAGTCAAGAGTGACTTAGTGTGAATCTGAGTGAAAAAGGTCTGAGCTAACCACAGTTTGGTTCAGCTCTTTGTCAGTGTTGTGTTGGCTAACAGTCCACTCTGGTCCTGAGCAATGTCTGCTTGGTGTTGCTATAGAAACACATCATGAATATTAAACTTATATACAATATGTAGATGAATGTATAGATATGATGAATACCAGCTGTAAAGTCTACATGATTAGAGTTTTGTCCAAGGATATACTTTATTTTCCCTTTGAGAGATTGTAAAGAATGAGTAGCAATAACTTGAAAAAGTGTGATAAAACCTATTGAAAATTGAATGGAGATGGACCGACAGACATACAAATAGACTGACACATAAGTGACCCAAAGAAAGGGAGTCTTACCTGTTGAGTTGAGATATCAGGCTGCTGCTGCATGATGTTCTGTTCCTCTATTGACTGAGGCATATCTGTTAACACCTAAACCCAAAGAAAGGGAGTCTTACCTGTTGAGTTGAGATATCAGGCTGCTGCTGCATGATGTTCTGTTCCTCTATTGACTGAGGCATATCTGTTAACACCTAAACCCAAAGAAAGGGAGTCTTACCTGTTGAGTTGAGATATCAGGGTGCTGCTGCATGATGTTCTGTTCCTCTATTGACTGAGGCATATCTGTTAACACCTAAACCCAAAGAAAGGGAGTCTTACCTGTTGAGTTGAGATATCAGGCTGTTGCTGCATGATGTTCTGTTCCTCTATTGACTGGGGCATATCTGTTAACACCTAGAAAACACATAATTTCACTTTAACAATAGAATTTGTGATGAAATTGCAATCATATAAATGATATGGGTTAAGAAATTTCTTCAATTGACCGAGGCATAGCAACTATTACCACCTTGAAAACATGGAATATCAATGTTTGTAATGATTTATTTTTTGATGTTATATGACAATTATAGAAATGAAAGATTCAGATATAGTTTTCAGATAGTTCTTCATAAATCATAATTCATGTAAATAGCACTATCACCATATTTAGTGCCCACCCTCTAATAAATGTCCATGCCACTTCACAAAGTTCAAGAAATAGCAAGGAATGACCAAATTTAACAGAAAAATAAGAAAAAAATTGAATTTCTTAAAAAATTAGAGTAAGATGGTATAGGGTAAATACCTCTTGTTGCTGAGGCTGTGGTGCATGCTGGGCATGGACCTCTTCTACCCTGGTCACCTGGGCCTGCATCTGTTCCAATTGTTTCTGTGAGATCTGAGGGCCATTCTGTAACTGCTGTTCCTGCATGGCTTGCAGCGCTAACTCTCCCCTAGAAATTGATTTATATGAAAAATAGAATGGAAAGGGCAAGAAATGAAATCAACAGACTTGTAGTTAATACTCTAAGTTGTATAGAAATACCATACAAGGCATTAACATGCAAAATATCACCTGCCATTTGTTACAGACACCAACCACCCAACACCAACTCCAAACCACTGAACACCTTCCACAAAAAAGTTAGAGACTATAATAATATGTCACCACCTGTTAAACCGAAATAAAAATAGCCCCTTCAATCAAATTTCATGATAATATTGAAAATAATTAATATATAAGCAACTTTTATTTAAGAGTTGAGTCTTACTTGTGTGTTTTCATGTGCTTTTTACAGTTCACTGATGTCTTAAATGTTTTCTGGCAGTATGGACACATAAAGGGACGAACTTCACTGTGTGTTGACATATGGCGCTTCAAACTACCGTTTGTTGTGAACATTGTCGAACAGACGATACATTTGTAGGACTTGACCCCGGTGTGTGTGCGGATATGAGATTTTAGCACCCCACTGGAGACGAATGAACGCTGACAGGTAAGACATCTATATGGCTTTTCGCCTGGAAAGAAAACAAAACATGTAGATATTTCATTAATTAAAAACCTACTAAAATACTGAATTCTGATTAGTGTGTTTAGTTTACCTGTGTGTGACCTTATATGTTGTTTTAAATGACTGGATTTCTTGAATCCCCTAGAGCAGTAACCACATTTAAATGGTCGGTCAACACTTCCTGACTCTGAGAGGAACTGTGAGAACATCTGGCTCCCTCTTGGGGGCTGCTGTATTAAACCTGCAATAGAAAAACAATTGCTGCAATAAAGTTTTATTTTTTGTCCATTGTTTCAGGTTTATCTTTTTTATGTTGTTATGTTATGAAATTCTGTCTGAAGCAAGGTATTCTTTTCTCTTTTTAATATTATATTTTTCAGAAAGGTTTTCAATCTCATGCTCCACCACTAGCAATGAGGTGGTTTAATCATGTAAAATTATCAGGGAAAAGAATAAGACTAATTTTACAAATACAGAAAGACCTAAATAATATTTCAACCACAAACTTTTTTCATTCCCATTTATTTCTAGATTATATCATTTATTTATTTGTTTCTAGTTATCAAAAATAAGCATTTACATGTATCTTTTCACTTTTGAATTCATTAGTGTGATAAAATCTAAATTTAAAACTACAACTTCTGATACACTACACCCCCAAAATGCAATCTGATTTTCGGCGCCGTTTCGGTGCTGTTACGGCACCAAATGGACTGACTAGTCTGGTGGCAAATTTTGGTGTCAAAAGGTTTCGGTGCCGTAACAGTGTCGAAACGGTGCCGGAACAGCGCCGAATTTTTTCGATGCCGAAACAGCGCCGAATTATATTGGCTGTGTACCTGTGTCAGTGATGAGAATTGGTTCCTGTAAAGGTATATCTGGCATTGGAATTTCTGGTTTAGAGGTTCGCTTGATGGTCCTCCTTGGTTTCCTGTTAGCATTGTCCTTGAAGTGAGATTGTATGTGAGTCTTCGCGTGTCCAGAGGTTCGGAATTTTCTATCACAATGCGGACACTCATAAGGTGTAGCCCCTGGAGTGGAAAAGGCACAAGTTACGTAAATATTGTACAAGTATCTTATCATGGAAAATTCTTTATGAGATGGAATATACGTCTATGGATGTATGTCTCACCTAAAATTTGTACATTAGATATACAAAGTCAATTTTTACAGTAAACAAGGCATTAATGTGCAAAATGCCACCATCTGCCATTTGAAGGTGACACCAAACACCAACCACCAAATACCAAACACTGAACACGATCCACAAAAAGTTGGAGACATACAACAATATGCTACCACTTTTGATGGTCACATAAAAATGCACATTGAATAAAAATCCTAAAATGAGACCTTTGTAGAAAATGTTGAATACAAGCTTAATGTTGTGCACCGTGAATCATCGTCTTTTAGTATAAAAACATTGAAAATAAATTATTAGAACAAAGGTTGAATTGTCTCTTACCTGTATGTAGTCTAAGATGCACTTTAAGACTTCCATGTGTTGAGAAATGTTTATCACACACTTGACATTTAAACTCTTTCACACCAGAGTGAGTCTTTAAATGCGCAGTAAGTGTGCTTTTTACACCAAACGACCTAAAAATGTAAAATACTTGTAATGGTCAAAGTTAAACATACATGCGGAAAATAGTTGAATTCAGCAAGAAATTAGAATACAGGCATAATAGGTCTATATTTGCAATAATGTAGATTGTACAAAGATGTCACAAAAATAGAGATTCATTCCGAGTTTCAACTCCGTCCATCGATGGAGTTTGATACAAATATTTTCTGTGATTACCATTTTTTACAGATATCTGGGGCACATAGTGTGTAGTTAGAGTCTGAAGCCTTTTAGAAGTGTCCTGCCTTATCACCATTATGAAAACATATTTATATGATTTTAATAAATAAATAATAACGAAGCAAAAAAACTTTAGGTAAAGCTTGATATTTTACCTGAAACACTGAGTGCATTTGTAGGGCTTTTCATGAGTATGTATCCTTGTATGTCTCACAAGATCACTGGGTTTCTTAAATTCCTTTGAGCAATAGGTACACTGATGCCACCTCACTCCTGCCACCTATAGAGCAAGCAAGAGATATTAGAGAAATACCGGAAGGGGTCGAATATAAATAAGATACTCCTGCCTCTGCTCCAGTGCTTATGTTTCACCCATGTTGATAATTAAATGACAGCATAAAACATGAACATATATTTCTTTTACACGTATGTCAAAGAACTAACCTTTCTTATGAAATGTTTCTTGGGGACTCCAGAGAGTGGATCATGAATTGTCATCACAGACTGGACTCCCGATTTCATTACAAGATTTGGAAGACCCTCATCTGAAATAGATAAACATGAAGGTTTTTATGACATAACATGGAAAATATAGGCTAAAATTTGAAATCTTGTAATGGTACTATTATTAGGTATATATACACAGGTATGTTAACGAAAAAACGTGGATCAGGTTTTATGTTGATGTGTAGAAAATTGATGTACTAATGTCAAAACTATATTTGTAATTTTGTGGAGGCCTTTGAATGGATGAGGACTATTAACCTTTAGACTAAATAAACATTTTTTACAAACAAAAGTAAAAATCAAACTTATGTATTTGGTTAAAACATACTATGTTGAGGCTGTGTAGTCTGCTGGTGAGAAGTTGTGACATTAATTGTAGGTGCAGGTGCATCAGATTTAGGAGGCCCACCCTGAATATTGTCTAATGGTACTGCAGTGAGCCCACTGTTCTCTAAAGCTTCCCTCAGAATATCATGGCTGATGTTACCCTCGACTGCAATCTACAATACAAAAATGATGTTATATTTGGAACATAAACTTGGGCATGTTTTTTTAAAGATCCATATATCATGGTAGAATTTTTTTGTGAATGGACTTAAGGTATTACAGGAGTTCACTGTCACCCTGCTTTGAGTCACCTTGATAATAGAGTACCTATGATATCATTGGTAAATGCAAATAAGGTAAGCATCTAATTCAAATGTGATTGCTCTGGAGCTGTAGTTTTATAGAAATAAATCCTCAAATAATCCTAGATAAACATTGCTATAGCCTACTATGAAAGAAATAAGGCAATGATAAAATAACTGAAACGAATAAATCTTCAAACCTGTTGTATCTGTTGTTGAGTGGCTTCAGGGTCAGTATCCTCACTGAGTTCGACAAGTTGACGTATGACATCCAGCACTCCCCTAGTGTCCTTCTTCTGACTGCCCCCCACCATCTGACCCCCACCATCGTGTAGAGCAGGCTGGGTGATCAAATTTTCGTTTATCATTCCCATATTCACATTCTCCTGGAATCATGTTATGTTTTAATATTAGTCCACTGGACATTGTGAATACAATGCTGAATTAGCATTTACATGTGCATCTTTAGGAGGATGTGTACTATTTTGCATATCTCGGGCATACAGTGTTTAAAGGGCATTTACATGGTGTATCTTTAAGGAAAAAGTATACTTTTTGCATATCACTGCACAGGCATTAAGGGATGAAAGTTTAACCAAAAATGCATTATTTGAAGGAGTGGCCAAGATGAGTCATGGGTGTTTGGTTAGATTGGCTCTAATAGCTTGTTATGCACTTGGACATGTTCATGAGATGTTAACATGCATCAATAACAACACGTACACATGTTACCACCGATGACCAAGTTGCAATTTCAAAAATATTACAATTTATAAGTATTTTCTTGTATAACTGACGTTAAATGCTGATGTTGAGCGCCACTTACAAAAATGGTGGCCATAAAAATATTTCACAACTTCTTCGTGGTCCAACTCATAATTGCAAATACCCGATCCCCTCTAATAATTTGAAAGTAAAAAAGATATGTTGAATTAAATAAGCCTTACCAATTCTGAATGCTGTCTACTCATATGAGCATTTAGAGATCCAAGTTTCTTGAACATACAGCTACATTCACTGCAGTTATACACAAGGCCTTCTCCATCTTGACTTTGAGTGTGAACTCGCTGAAATAAACATAGAACTCTGAATCAATTTCATATACGTCATTAGCTCTACATGGGTATGGAGTTACAAAACAAAGATTGAAAAAAAAAAATTTTTCAATATATAGCCTAATGAGAAAATTCTTCAGATTTTTTACGCTTTTCATTTTTGAATAAAATAAAATATTCATCAGAGACATGATTTGAAGAGGTTTAGTTTATATTTTTAGGTGACACTCAAATTCAAAAAACACTTCAAAATAAAAAATTAATTGTTATACAATACATCATTTGTTAACTTTCCATGAAATTAATAATTTCTGAAATAACCAGAGCTGGGTGAAAAAAAAGTAGCCATGCTCATATCTGCAATTTTGACTATTTTTCATCAACTATGGATTTCATATAGGGAAAGCACCAATGCACCGCAACCAAAAATGTTTACATCATGAAGATGGCCAAAGATGGTTTAAGGAACCAATCAAATTCCCTGAAGCATCTTTGGTTGTGATACAAGCATTTTCGGTTAAGGTCCAAAAATCGTGACCCATTTCATATTCTATTTCAAAAATGTCCAGTTTACCTGGATATGGACTCTAAGGTTTCCTTTTTGAGCAAACTTTGATGGGCAGAAGTCACACTGGAAGGGCTTGGCACCCGTGTGTTTAACCATATGGGTCTGCATTGCTCCTTTCTGGTTGAATGTTTTATCACACAAAGAACACTTATATGGCCTGTCGCCTAAGGAATATAATTATGAAAATATAATATGTAAAATATCTGGCACTGGTTAAATAAGGGGTTCATTTGAATTTCTAAAACAGGCAAAATGAATATAAGAACTACAAGCAAAATTATTGGGAATTATAATTTTATTTTATTGCAGCGTGCCTTTGCAGAATTCTTCAAAACAACATTCAATTTTGGAAAAAACACCCGAAAATTTGGAAAATTGCCCGTTCCCTGATGCTAGTGACCCCTGTGTTGTTTTTAAGCTATTTTTTAGGAAAAATAAACATTTCATTTACACATTTTTGAGAAGATTAATTTCATTTTATATAACATTAATTTCTCCATTCCAAAATTTTCCGGAGAATAATTCTCAAAATATGACCATTCCAATTATTATAATTTATCAAATTCCTGAGTTGGTGCTGTTTGACTCTAAACACTGACACCATGTAAATTTCAAAGTCTCAACTGAGTGTTTTTCAATGCCACCATTACCTGTGTGTATTCTCGTATGTCGCTCCAATTGACTGGGTTTCTGGAAAGTTTTATTACAGTGAGAGCATTTCTGTGTGAACCCAGACCTGTCAACCCTCTGCCTGTGGTGCTTAACAGAATGTGAGGATCTGAAATGTCCACAGTTTTGTTAATCATCTCTAAAAATAATTTTTAAGTTATTCTAGACATATTTTGAAAGTTCATGGCCTTTGAAGATATTTTTCAATTAAACAAAGGACAGTTCTTGCAATATGGGGCATGAAAACTGAGATGTTACATAATACTTTCGAAAATATCTAAGTGTTTTGACCCACATAGGCTGAGATTGGGGTCATTACGTTCAGCAAGGGTGTATTGAAAATGTCAACAAATATAATGTATGAATATATGAATAATCTTACCTTTTCTTGTAATGAGTTTTCATATGTTCGCGGAGAAGTGACATTTTCATGAACTCCAATGAGCATTGTTTACAAGCATATACTCTGGAACCAACTTGCTCATCTCTGTGTTCTTGCATATGCTTGTCAAGTTGAGGCTGAAATATATATGGGTTATGTAATGGGAGGTTTTTGATATGTGGTTTATCCAGAGGGATATATGCATATCTACATGAGGGAGCGCAGAGACCGAAGGTAGATGTGCATATCTCACGAGGGATAAACCCTAGATCCAAACTGACCATACATAACTGATTTATGCTATACCCAGTGGAGTTTTAAAAATTATTTTCAACTTTTTTTGAGATAAGGGTAGATAAGGCATTTTCACTCCAATTTGTGCATATCTATTTCATTTCCGTTTCTCATCAATTTCTCTCTATTCAAAATTTTACATTTTCATGACATAATCACCTGTAAACTGAACTCATCCCCGCACTCTGTACACATCAGATTTTCTTCCTTTTCATGCATCATAATATGAAACTTAAGACTGGCGACACGTGAGAACTTTTTTCCACATTCCGGGCAAACTGGATCATCCGTGTTATGAGTGGCTTGATGGAGGACCAGGTTGCTTTCATGGTTAAAGGTGGAGCTACATTGAGTACAACGGAAGGGTTTGTCGTCAGCGTGGCTTCTAAGATGGCGCTGCAGTTGATTCCATTTTGTGAATTTCTTGTCGCAAAATTCACAATTGAAAGGCCCCTGAAATCAAATTGTTTAATTGTGCATAACCCTAATATATTGGTTATGACCTTGAATGACCTTAAACATGAGGTAAAAAATACTGGAAATGTTTTAATCTCTAAGTCGTTAACAATAAGAACAACCTACTACTATACCTTGCCGACAGGTGGCTTGATGTCGATAACATCCTTATTAGGGAATACTTGTAATTGTGATTCTTCAATAGGAGCGCCTGCAGGAGCAAGTTGCAAGTAGACAGCCTGGGGGTCGATGTTTTCTTGTTGTGTACCATCACCTGCGCCGCCACCTCCATCATCTTCAAGCTGAAATAAAAGGAACATGCCCTTAACCAGATAAGCTTTTGGGGCTTGCGTGAGTCAACACAAAATTTCACCCCAATTTTTTAAAAATATTTTCATATATTTTTGCGTTTGACTTTATTTTTGGATTGTCTCTTTCCAAAAGGAGGAAAAGGCTTGCACATACCTGAGAATCCATTTGAAAAACTTGAAAATGAGAAAAATCATGAAAAATAGGCATATTATGACCAAATTTGGTCTAAATTAAGAAATGAAAAATATTGCAAAAATCCTGGTGAGAACACTGTATACAGAATCATTATTCGACACAACAGGAATATAATGATGAGTTGAGATATATCACCTCACCTGAGTATATGTCAACTTTTCTACAAATTGTGTGCCAGCCTCTGATATGATGTTGTATGGGGCTTGCAGGTAAATCACTTGGTTTTCGCCACCACCGTCAGTCACTTGACCGAGACTGTCAACATTCACAAGAGTATATTCTGTTATTCCTGAAAATTATAGATTATAGAGTTTCACAATTTCTTAATGTGTGTGCATGCTGAGTTATCAGTGTATTTATTTTGGGAGAGTGAATTGTAAACAGTATGAAACGATTCAAAAATTGTTTGACAGCTACATGTAACCAGTTGCTATAAAGGGTCTTTACAGTTTACACCATCCCTCCTGAAGAATGATGTCTCATCATAACTGATTAACAGGGGCAATCCCACCTTAGACACCACTGTAACGACCCATGGGCACTCGTCTGGGGAGCTGTAATACAATGAGCTAGATACTATGGTAGACTTTGGAGTGTGCTAAATTCAATGCCTATAGTTGGAGAATCGAACTCAAGACATTCCGCTCGCAAGACTGACGCTCTATCAATTCAGCCATAAGGGCTAGCTACTAGGCTACAGCAAAGATATAGTAACTTGCTATTGAGGGTCATTACGCTTATATCAAGTACTGGACTCCAAGTGGCTATAGTCATGCTGGAGTAACTAGCCCCGACAGCTGAATCGGTAGAGTGTCAGTCTTTCGAGCGGAAGGTATCGGATTAGATTCCCGTACTGGACATTGAATTTAGCACACTTCCTTTCAGGTCTAGTATCTGGCTCATTGCTCCACAGCTAGGCCTACCAGGACGAATGTCCATGGGTCATTACATAAGCACAAGCAGATCGATATATATGTACAGTTTCCCTGGTTGTACTCAATCGTAGTAGGGGGGGGGGGGGGGGGGGGGGATCTTCACGAGCACCACGCTACTCCAATGTTTGGCCTTACCCTAGGAGTCACAAGTTACCAAGTAACAAGAATTGAATGGGTCCTGTAAAACTGTCCTATTGAAAAATAATGCTGCAAATTATTGGCAGGAAAACACAACAAACATTGACAACACAAATGCAAATTATTGAAAAACTAAGAGAGCAATGACTATTCAATCATAAGAACTCATATAGTATCCTCAAACATATGGAGATAAAGAAGATTTAGCTACAAAACAGTGATGTTTACGGGGATGTTTACATGGGATCTATTTCGGCTGCTTGGCGTAAGAAATTCTACAAGAATAAAGTTCTCGAAATCATTGCGCCTTGGAACTTTTTGAAACAAGTGGGAACTATATTTACAAAAATGTTAAGTTTATGGGTCATTTTATCACTCCAAACTTGGCACAAAGAACTATGAGATATCTAGTTACTTATAAAGACAAACCTTTATATTGTTGACCATCTCCAACTCCCTCCTGAACTGTGTTTTCAGCCATATTTTTTCTTGAAAATTATATCAAAATGGCGGTGAAACGTTATTCTTATCCAGAAATCGAGAACACAATGACGTATTTTTGAAATACTTATAATATTTTGTTGATAAATGTCGTGGCCTGTGTACAAAACGTACATTTATTTTTTATGATTATTTAGTCGTGAAACTTGCAGGGTGATATTAGAGATAAATTCGTGTAAAACGTTTTGTTTTATTATTTGATTTACAATGACGTCATTTAAAGTGAATTCTATTTCTGGACATCACCCCAGAACGAGGCAAGAAATGCCCGAAAAGCCCGGATGTAAATAAATCAAAGTGGGAAATATGAAATATTTGCTGTTTGCCTTTCACTATTACATTTTACATTTACATAATAAGCTAGGCTAATCATACAGCTACTAAAGGTAGAGTACTTTTATTTCGGTCTTTTAGATCTATCTGGAACAGATATGAAATAGTCGAAAACATTTTTTTAGCAATTTTACAAGAGATAAATTTTCATGATTGAATTCAGAACTTGATTTTATTTAGATCTAACAAATAATTGTCGTGTTTGGCTGCGTTCCACAATGCAACCTAGTCCGATGGATGACATAGAACAACCTGGTAAGTAGTTTCTATTTGGACAATTTTGCTAATCTGTTCCAGTTTATCCCGTTCCAAGACTATATCCTGTACTGAGCGCATACATTTGCCTGTACGATTACAACTTGGGAGAATTATCTACGCCCCTTCCACTTAAGAAACCTACCTCAGTGCATTCTAAAACTCAAAATGTAACTTCTAATATATTGGAACCGCCGATTGTCTGGGTTAGTTGGCAGAACGAGGTATTTTTGTTTCTTATGGCTCTTTTGGTCGAAGTTCGATTAAGATGGCGGTTATAACGGAATTTCCCGAACTTTTCCGTAATAGCACGAACTTGGTATTTCGTTACGTCACTTCCGTGTAAAATGGATTTGTTTCTGGTAAGAGGGAATTTCGAAAATTTCGGACAATATTTTCAATATTTACTGCCATGCCGACATCCTATGCTCTTAACTGTATACCGAATGGTTAAACAATGTTTCTTACCGGAAACAAATCCATTTAAACACGGAAGTGACGTAATGAAATACCAAGTTTGTGCTATTACGGAAAAGTTCGGTAAATTCCGTTATAACCGCCATCTTAATCGAACTTCGACCAAAAGAGCCATAAGAAACAAAAAGACCTCGTTCTGCCAACTAACCCAGACAATCGGCGGTTCCAATATATTAGAAGTTACATTTTGAGTTCTAGAATGCATTGAGGTAGGTTTCTTAAGTGGAAGGGGCGTAGATAATTCTCCCAAGTTGTAATCGTACCGGCAAATGTATGCGCTCAGTACAGGACTATAGTCCTGGAACTGGATAAGTTCCAGTGCCTGTGAGATCTTTGCTTGTCATCTTACTAGCAGTCGATTGCCTAGATTCATGTACAGTATAATGCAGAGATAGATGTATCGTTCTCTGTACATGTACTCATGTGGTAGCCTTTGATTAGGAGAGAAAAATGAATTTCCAATGTTCTATGGTTTATTTCCCTTTATTTCAGGCTTCTAAATTCCCTGTTTGCCCCTTCTGTATATTATTATTATTATATCTTGGTTACCGCCACATTTGGCGAGCAATACCTCATTGGTATATTCCGTATTTTACTGACACTCGAAGACATAGCCAGAAACTCCTCCTTGGAGGAGCCCTGTTTTCTTTTATGTGCAAAGGTACACAGACATACAGGTACACACCATAGCCTTTTATACGAGCGGTGAACCACTCAGTCAAACACCAAGAATTACATAACGCACAAACAAACTTCATCCTTCTTCAAAGGACTTCATTTATGTTTAAATTCAGAAAGAAGTGAAATACCCTTGGACCAAGGATGACAAACTTGTCTGAACGGGGAATCGAACCTGGGGCCAAGCGATATTGGAAATAATTGGTGACTCTGCCACTTAGCCATAGCGGGTGGACTTATAGGCTTTTTTATAGACACCAACTATGATTTTTCCAATTCTTTAAGTATTTAGAAACAAGAAAAAAATGTCATCACAAGTGAATGTGTAACACTCTGAAGCATATATGCCTATTAGTGTGTAAGAGTAACATAAAATAAAAGTACACATAATCCTAAAAACTTAAAACCAAAGAAGTTCATGTTCAATGCAGAGAAGAATGTAGAAAATTTCTGTCAGAATTAATGATTCATCCCATGAATTTCAATTCAGTTGCATGTCAAATACTTTACCACCAACCTTACAAAAGAAACTTAGTGAAGTGTAAACAAAAAGAAAATCAATTTAGTCTACACCATTGAATGTGCCTCTAAATCATGTTCAAGTATGTTATTAACCCAGCACTCCTGTGAAAAAGTCTATATTTGTTAACTTGTAAAAGAAGAAAGCAATGTTTATTAGGTGCATTCAGACTAATGTGTACCTTCTTTTAACAGGAACAACTAACACAGGTTTCAACTACTTTGACTAGAATTTGGCCTGAAATGGACTCAAACAGAAAAATAACAACTAGAATCCAGATACTCAATTACGAAAACAAATAGGCGGCAAGCTTTGAGGAACTGTTTCTCTGGATAAGTAAATTGCACAATTCATATCGCAAAGATTGAGCAGATAATGTGGATAAAGAGCTAGATATTTGTAAGTATTGGATTTCATTTTTTTTATTTATTCTTAGACTGAACAAAACACATAAGGAAGAAGAAAATAAGTTAATAGACATGGGAAAATGGGAATGTTGTGGAGTTGAGAAAGAATGTGATTCCCCTTCCTACTTACAATTATTACCCCTGGGAATCCATAGGAAAAAGTAGGACACAAATTAATCCAGCAACACGATTTGATGATTAAAAAAAGTCAGAAGTAGAAGTGGGAAAAATTCTTTCTCTTGGGCGTGTGAAATGTGAAAAAAATATTTGCTCACATGTTTTAAGCTATGCAGATGTGTCAAGTACATGTACATCATATACACTCAGCATAACTAAAACATGTTGAATCAGAATCGTGAATTCAGAAAGTGCCTTCAGTGTCGTCATCTAGTTAAGAACTTCATATTCAAAGTATGACTCTGTATTCTTATTTATTGACTCAGCATCAGATTTTAATTTTGTGTCATCATCTGTATGGATACAATATGTCAATAAAAAATATATATATGGGTAATCATTATTAGTTACGATAAACATCTGTGGGATTTTGTGTCATGAAACCCTTTTCATTTGTTTGACTTCCCTTCTTAAAAGAGAGATTCGTTAGTTTGCTACTATATCCTGCATCAGGGTAGGATCAAAAATCACCTGCCATCCGTTACCTTTAATCAAGAGCTCAACATCCTACTGCAGTCTATTATATTTCAATTTTGTATAATTGTATTGTTTTTAAGCCAAAATACCAGATATTCAGTGGAAATGTAGAAATGTAGAAATACCAGTAATCAACAAAGATATATGTACAGAAACTGTCCCGTTATTTCAGAAGAAATGTTGCAATGTCGGTAATTCAGTTCATGATGAAATATAGCAATACCAGTAATTTAGTTGAAGTGTAGCAGCCAGTAATTTAGTTGAAATGTTGAAATACCAGTGCCTCAGTTGAAATTTAGCAATACCAGTAATTCAATTTGAAGCCGTATAGAAATATCAGTAATTCAGTTGAAATGTAGAGATACCAGCAATTCAGTTGAAATGTAGCAATGCCAGAAATTGACATAAAATTATTTGAAGTGTGTTTCGAAAATTTTGGAACCGCCATTGTTTGTCTGTCGATTTGACCAATCAGAAGGATGTCTTCTCAATACAGATTTACATGTTAGACGAATATGTCTTCTTTGAACCCTGGGGTTATTCCCTCCCTGAGTGTACACTGATGGAAATAAACAGATAAAATATACTAATATATGTATGACTTTAAGGTATACCAGAATAAACATATTTGCAACATCACATGTAATTTCAGGGCTGGTTGAACAGTTGCATGTTATGGTACAAAATTAAAACATGGAAAGATATAAAATGGAGTTTTTCATTTGCTTGTTTCAGAAATAAACCAAAAAGTGCCTCCTGTTGATCATCATCCTCCTCGATCTCTCAGATCTACACCATGATCTCCCCAATGGAGAAGGAACCTCAGGCGGCTCTACATATTTGAACCAAGGGGCTGAACAAAAGTGCTTAACAAGTTCACATGATAGTCAAGCAGACAGGTAAATATAAGTCTAATTTCCTGTTCTGTTATTGAGAAAATACCACTAAGCAATATTAACTACATTATTTAAATGGATAGGTTTGATGTTTGATTTTTTTTATCTGAAGTAGTAGATTTTATGTTTGGTCATGTTCTTTAAGTCTGTATTAAAGACATATTAGGACGGTTCTACTTGAATTTTATTTGTGGTTCTTTAATTTTAGCCCTTTTTAGTAATGTATGTATTTTAGTGATGTCAATACCAGGGACGGATCTGAAAACATACTTGGAAATGAGTTGATATTTTCAAGTAGACAATATCTAAATGGAAGAGGTTTTAATTGTTTTACTTTAAGTTTATTGATGACATCTGACAACACACATTACCTTGTCAACATTAACTTATCTTAGGTAAAATAACAGAGATCAAAGTTGGAAAGTTTTTGATCTGTAAAATTGAGATGTCAAAACATCCCAATTATTTGTTTTTAGTGTTGGCAATATTAAGTTCATATTATATATGTTTTCATAATTGATTATTCATGCTCAAATGAGTGAGAAAAGAACAAACTACTGTGTCATTTTATTCCCAGGTAAAAAACTCAGCATTGGAAATCCCTTGCTTAAATTGTCATTGCTTTCATACTTATTTCACTCTCTTTCTAAAATTACACAAAATTGTCTGATTTTTTCTTATTTTTCTAATAATTTTTGAGTGTTGGCTAATGTATGGTCTCAGTATCAACACATAATAGTGCATTTTCATAGTTTAAAACACTACATGTCTACCAGGATATTTGCCAACGCAATGTTTATCTCAGTTGCATTGGCAAAGATTTCACCATATTTTATATACAAATTGGAGGACATATTAACTTATATCAGTTTTAAGTATGAAAATAACACCAAAAAGACCAACGTGACTAAAAAGTATCAGAGATAGATAGACAGGATAAAATGGTGAAAATGTGTTAAGTTGATCAGTGTGTGAACGAAAAAGCCCCAAAGGGCTAAGATAATAAGGACGTACAAAATATAATTATCTGGGAAGATTTTGCCACATCTAAAGATGGTGTATAGGAAAGGGCCCGCAGCCTCTAAAGTTCACAGTAAGTCATCCTAGTTCACACGGTGAATTAATAAGTTAAGTATATAGATATGTTATATCTCTGTATCAGGTTTTCAGTTTTCGCCCATTTTGACCATAATTATAACCTTTGGTAGTTGCACTATACTATCAGAATAATGGATCTCGAATTTTCATCACACTTTGCTATATTGTCGTCATCTTGTACTGTTTTGCATTGTGCTGCATAAATCAAAGCTTGTCATCAAAATTCCAGGAAAACCAATATACCACTCAACTTGAAATTTTTACAACAGAGTAGTGCCAAGATCTGATTAGGTTTTGGGCATGCTGGGTAAATTACAAGGTGGCCATTTTGTTATTCAAATTGTGATATCTTTCACTGTGTGTCTTGTTTCTAAGGGGAGAGACACATAGGGAATGTGGTCTAATTTTGACTTAATAGAAATGAGAAATGGCAAACACCTCTCATAACAGGGTACAGGACACTGCATGTTGCAATCAAGGGGATCCCTCAGATACAATGAATATCCAGTAAAAACAAACTGGTATGTACAACTAAAAAACTTCAATACAAAAATATGAACATTCTCAATGTTACTTTCATTTTTGTTTTATTTTTTAGAAATTAAATTACCTTCTTCCTGATTGTAAATGAGTCAAAGCAGGAAGGCATATTCAATGTTCTTTTTGTCAGTTTCTTTATCATTATAAGGTGAGAAGTCGAGGGCATCCACATATTTATTTAACTGTGAATAACTTTAAATATATTCAAAACCAAAAGTGAATATGTCAGATTGACGAACTTTGTTTTGAAAGGGGTCATGTCAACTTTGTTAGTCTGACAAGAATCTTGAAAAAACAACATTTACCTATTATTGACTGATGGCCCTTTGTCCTTTCTCAATTAAACTGCTCCCTTTCAAGAAAGCAGAATTCCATTTTCAAGATTTTACAAAATTTTGTTGTCATGCTTATCATTTTTATTTTGCCACCAAGAAGTGATGACATATTGTTTCAACTACCAGTTTTTTGATTGCCATATAGCCTCAGAATCTCTAGCAAGTAGTGGGGCAAGCCACGGGAAAGCTTTGAGTCGACTCAGCTATGAAAAAACAAACAAGAAGTCAACTTTATTTTCTCAAAAATTAATGAAAATTGAAGGAATTCACTTCGAAAACAGTTTATCGATGCTTTAATGGTCTCAAAGATCTAGATTAGTTGCTATAATATTCTTTCAATAAACAGCTCTTATTCTCCTTAATTAACATTAAACTTGTATTTCCTCCATGATTATCAAACAGTAAGCAAGTGACGATTATGGACACTGGAGTCTGCACTATTATTTGAGACCCTCAATGCATCTATGTCTATTTTCTGCACAAATGTCATGAATGTTATCCCTTTCCATAAACATCTATCAAATTGAAATTTTGTTTCAAATAATATTTCCTCCCTTAAAATTCTTTCATAAGTCATCCCTTTTTTCCACTGATAATCAAAAAAATCAAATAAAATGCCACAAGCTTTTTGAACCTTCACTAGCAAAGTGCATTGATCTTCTGACACTATACCTGATAAATGCATTATATTAGACTTATACTGGTGTACACTGTGCATGATGTGGAACAGTTCTATTCAGTGAGAAAATGATACGGCTAATTTTCTCATCATCTCATACAAAAAGATGAGTAAGTTGATATGGTGTTTTTTAACTTACTACAAAGCACTGAAATCAATGTGAGCAGTTTTTTTGTGAAGCCGTCTGCTCCCAAGGTCACTAAACTTCAGTCATTAAATCAGGGCTGCATCGGAATTTGGAATTCGAATGTTTTTCATTTTACCTGTCAGCAGTCATCGGTCACCCTTTGAGGATGATAGTTAGGGCAAAGGTCAATAATGCAATTCATGGAGTACCATATAAGGTACCGTATTCGCCATAAAAAATGCCCAATCACAATAAGTGCCCCCTTTACTTTATTTCTTGGGAGTTATGAATGCCCAGCAATTCAGTATGCCATCCTTGATAATTCTTTAGTGTTATACAATTTTCTTTATGATGGCTAACAATAAGAATTTCAATTTCAAAAGTGCAATGAGCGCTTTTTACGGCGAATATGGTATGCGTATTTGAGACTATTGAGATCTTATTAGCCTCAAAAGTGAAATAATCAAAATTATATGTAATAGTTATCAGTAGAATGGCTGACTATTATGGATAAATTGACTAGTACATTCATCTATAGTGTGAGAGTGATTGACAAATTTAATAATAATAGTTTTTGTCAGGTATTTATGTTTGTGTTCATGAGGATTTTAGAATTTCCTACCTGATGTAGAATTGAAGACATTGTAAGCTCATTATACATGATTGTGGTATGTCATATTTGCTTTTTGTCTTTGATAAACATTGATCCTTACCACACCCTTTAACTGATCAATTTACATTTTTGACAATTTTGATGGCTACCCTTGAGAAAAAATGGACAAATAGTAGGTAATTTAGTGAGGAATTCAGAAATAAATATTTTAATGGATCAACATAATCATAAAGTACAAAACATGTAAATGAATTAACGAAAAGGCAATCAACCTTTTCAGTATATAAATCATCAGTAAAATCAGAAAGCTGAAATGATAGAATTTAGGCAAATCTGAAAAATTGCAATACTTAAAATCAGTGATTATTTTAAATTCCTCGATTCTTTATTGTAAGTTCAAGCCTTACCGAGTCACTCCACTAATCCTAAATTCCAACAAGATGTCATGTTCAAGTGTTAGCATTGTTTAATGGAATTATAGAATTTTCAATTACCTTTTTATCGTTTATTTATGATACTTCAAATTTTGCATGCTCAGAGTATGTTTTATGATTATGGCACTCAATGAATTTTATCCAAGGTTTGAAATTTTACGATTGAAGCGTTAATACCAGCTGTTGCTCAGTAAAGTTCTACTTTTTGGGAATTCTGTATAATGGAGAGTCTTTTACCACTTGTCTGTGCATTTCCTACTTGCAAATTTCTTGAAATTTTTGTTTCTTTTATATTATTTTGTTTCATGAACCCTGACAGTTTATCCGTGGGCTAATTGGTAAAAAAGGATTGTTTGAAGCGTTTGTCAAATATATTTTTTCTGTGGGAATTCTTTTTTGCTTTAGCGAGTCATTTTGTATGAAGATGTAGATTTATAAATATTCTATTCACTTTATGAACCTTAAAGTGGCCTGGCTTATTGAAGGATTCAAGGACATTTATGATCTTAAAAACATTTAAGTCCAATGTGTCATTTGAATCTTAATACATAATTCAGTTTGGAGTGAATGTGTTTCCTGTTGTAGTGAACCTTGCACAGTTGAATATTGTTGGAGCATGTTATTTAGCATCCTCCTAAGCAGGTATCCAGAATCCGTACCTCCTTCTTCCCCCTGCTATATCCTATTTGGAAGCGCCCGATTAAACTGAATCACATGATTTAATTGTGCGCAATGATTTATACATGATTTCTGTCGCAGTGTTGCGACAGCCAATCAGATTGCGAGTTCATAATCGGGGAAATGCTAACTGCTTATCGCAGGGGGTAAAAAGAAAGAATATAATCTGGATTTTGAAGCCCTGTGATCGGAGGATGGGTATTTAGCAGTCAACTTTGATATGAGTAAAGCATACCAAATCAAAGCCATGGAGGAAAATATGTGAAAAAATGTGATTTATTATACAGTACATGTAGTTGAATATATATTATCAGTAAAATCAACAAATTGAAGAATCACAAATATTTAAAATCAACTTAACATAAAATCAATTTGGTGTTTGATGGTCAATGCACTTTTGTAGGCATTTGCAATAATTTACTAGGTTGGTTGACATTAATGCCATGTTACTGTAACTATAGTTATAAATGACATGTATTTACATTGTTTTGCAGGGCTAACTAATATGTCGAAAAACAGCACAGCCAAGAGTCGAGTGTCTGCTGGAAGTAGCAAGAGTCGGACATCATATGGGAGTGCGAAGAGCAGAATATCAAACTCTAGTGCAGGTATATAATGTTAAAATGTTCTGTTAATCTACAAAATGGAATAAACTATGATCTTCTATACTGATTAAGTTAATGACAAGAGAGGGTGATTTTCAGGCAAAATGAATTGTTAAAACATTTTTGAGATTGATGTGTACTGAAAAACTCTTCCATTAAGCAAACCCCCTCACTTTCTGATGCCATGTCATTTCATTTTTGTCACATTTTATTGTTGTGATCTTGTGCTGTTGGATGTGCATCCGTGTGGGCAATGGGGTGCCACAAAAATTTTGTCATTAGAATTCCAGGGAAACTGCCAATTTGCTCTCCGAAGTGTGATATTTATACACATAAACTACACATATTACACACATATTGCATATTTCAGGTAGCCAATACAGTGGTACTATGAGCTCAGTAGGTAGTAGCGTTCCAAGCAATCACAGCACTGTGAGTAGTACAAGAAGTGGGGGGAACTACACAAGGGATAAAAACCAAGCATGGTGGACAGGGGGAGGCTTTTTGGATCCTGGAACAGCCAACAGCCACATACCCCCAAGTTACAATAATGAAGTATTTGATTATGTCGCTAATGACAACGAGGAGGAAATCTGGGATTTATCTGATTCGTTAGCAGATTTATATGCATCAACGGTCCAGGTTGGCCAATTATCAGCGTCTCAACTTATCCGTTTTGACCGCTCAGACTCGGATAAACGCCAGTGGCTGGAAAGTGACCCAGAAAATGGATTTGTACGAATATATGCCGCTGATTCAGATTTCAGAAAATCGCAACTTGTACCATGTAACATCTCGACTACAGCACACAAAATAAGTTTGAGACTTGGGATTCCGCCTAATTCTCTTCACGTGCAATTTAATGGTGATATTATCAAACGGGTTAGTCCCCATCAGTGCCCTCTAGTGATGCAAAATGAATATTTAGAGGGGCTAGGGTACACAAGTTTGCGGCGTATACAAGATGAGGGGGCCAGTATGGAACTAGGGTACCTCATACGTTTCTACACAGGTAAATACCATGAATTATGTTTATGTCATTCATGTTATGCTTTTTCCATGTCTTTTTCTTGGTAAAAATCAGAGTGAACTCCCTGATTACTTTTTACAGCCCTTGAAATACAAAAAGATTTTGGTCAGAAATTGTGAAATTGAGAATTAACCACGCACTTCCAGAGAAAAATCCTGAGGATTTGATCATTAAAGCTGCCAGGAGAACACTGATATCTGGATATTTCAGAATTTTTCATCCAGAATATTAGGCGGATTAGGTATTTTTTGAACAGTTGTATAGTACAAAAATCCTGTGAAGAGTTAGAGAGTATTGGTGTATGGATAAATACTTTTGAATGAGAATGTTCATATTGGGCAAATTAACAGCATGAGATGCTCTGAAGTATGAAATGCATAAACTTATAGGTACTGTAATAACAGTTAATGATGTGTCCTTAGGGGGTCAAATCATCACATCATGTCCTCATAAGGAAACAACATGCATTAAGTGCTTTTCAAGTGTGAAGTATCTTTTGGAATGATATTTTGCTTTTCAGATATCAAAAGAATTTTTTATTATTGAAATGCTGAATCAAATGCAAAGTGCATTCACATTGATTTGTTGACAGTGTGAAGTTTCTTTTGAACCATTTTTAAGGGTGGTACATTTGGTTTATTGAAAGCAATTAAAGGTTGTATCAGATTTAGTGAGGAACCTAAATAAAAATTTGTCTCAATTGTAAAATATTTTCAGCTAATATAATTCCTTGTCATGTCTATTTGAAAAAAATACCCATATTGACCTTTTAAAGAAAAAATCATAGATTTTTGCTGTAATGTGTTCATATTTCTCTTAAAATGTGATCACCACATTTATAAATTAAGGAGAAATTACACATTTGGTATATCAGTAGTACATGTTGTTGCCATTTTTTCACTCCTAATGCTTCCACCTTTAAGATTGCTGATCATTAGAAAAATTGTTCATTGTTTTTTTGTTGATTTACAGGCATTTATGGATCTTGGATGAGGTAAAATAAATCGACCAAATAGTGTATAAAATAATGTTAAACTTGTAAGCATGTATTAGGTTAATGTTTGTTTGCTTGTTTGTTATTGTTAATTGTTTGTTGTTTGGTAAGGCCAAGTGATGTATCCTATAGTTTCCTAAAGTAGAAGCCTCTAATACCCTAGTAAATTAAAATGAGGGGTGGTGTATCCCATTGCCTCTAATTACCTTAGTAATTTAAAATGAGGGGTGGTGTACCCCATTGTGTCCTCAAGGAGAGTCCTCTTATCACCCCATTAATTAAGATAACACTTCTATGATCTCAATGTGCACACAATGCTATTAAGTTGCTCTTGAGCACTAAAATGAAATACAGCTATGATATATTGATATTTAAATAATGTAAACAAATTATATTGCAGGATTCCCAAACCAAACCCAGCATCTTTCTGCATCATTAAAATTTTTGTATCTAAATAGTAGTAAGTTACAGATGAATGGAAAAAGCGTGTTGCATGGAGAAAATGAAAACCAGTCAGGCTATGAGGGAGTATGTGTAGAACAGGGGTGTGTGTCGGGGCTGAGGGAGGGGGAGTGAATTTAACTTCCATATATGACACAAGGGTTGACTGAAAAGTTATGATTTTGAAAAAGAAATGATTTTGGAGAGAGCTGCCTCCCTTAAATACGACTCTGCCAAATTCTGTTGCTACTTAAAATTGAATTATTCCTATTCTGGAAAACTCTGGTTTGTTCCACTTTGCACACAGTTTTTGGAACATTTTGATCAGCCCTTGTATAAGGATTGTAACTGATTGGTTTTCATTTTTAAGGGCGTGTATGGCATGGTTTTTATTAATTATATGGGTGCATGATAAGGTGTGTCTTGCCTTTATATAAAATGTGAATCCTCTAAATTGTACAGAAATGCCAGGAAATGAAGTTAAGTTTGTAGAAATGGCATAAAACAATATCTTGACATTTTAAATAAAGGGCATGACACAACTTGATTCAGGTACTTGTTGAACCTTTTTGAAATGGTGAATTTGTTTTATGTTATGCATTTATGTCAAAATGAATGAAATGGTATGAAACTCTGGTTTGGTACTTACATTTTCGTTTGTCTTCTAGTATATATGTAAGGAAAATGGTATTATATATAAGCACCTTATTTGGGATAAGGTCATTTCATGGGACTACAAAGTGTGCGCCAGTGCCAATATCACATTGCATGTGAGGCATGGATAATGTAAAACCATGCAGAAAATTTGAAATGATTATCATCTGCACTTGATCTCCCATTCACCTGAACAACTGGATTTGAGTATATTACACAGGGAGAACTGATTAGATCAAGATCGCAAAACTTTATTGAGGGCGAAAAAGGTACAAAATATTTTTTGCAACTTGAAAAGAAAAATGCTGCAAAAAACAGTATAACACAACTTAAAAATGCAAAGGGTGATATAGTTAAAGATTTTTCAACTGTTCAGAGAAACATTTTAGACTTTTATAAAAATCTGTATTCCAAAAGTAACGCAAAAGTTGACGACAATAATGCAAATAAATTTTTTAAAAATGTTAACATTCCTAAATTGTCCGATAAGGATAAATTATCAATGGAGTCCCAAATAACAATCGAAGAATGCTTCAAGACAATGCAAACGTTTCAATTAAATAAGTCTCCGGGAAGCGATGGACTGACAATAGAATTTTATATTTTCTTTTGGAATAATATAAAGAACTTTTTTATCGAGGCAATGAATTTTACTTTCACTAAAAAAGAAATGTCAGCATCTCAAAGAGAAATATTAATGAAACTTATTCCAAAAAAAGGTAGAGATGCTCTATTTTTGAAAAATCAAAGACCTATTTCCCTTATTAATGTCGATGCAAAAATAATAGCTAAAGTAATTTATAAAAGAATTGAAGCTTTTTTGGATAAATTGATACAATCAGATCAAGCTGCATTTGTGAAAGATAGACATATGGCCGAAATAGCAAGACTCATTGAAGATTCGATATTTAATACAAATGATAGAAACACAGATGGCGCTCTAATCGCAATTGATTTCCTCAAAGCTTTTGACTCATTAAACCATGATTTCCTCTTTCAAGCATTAGAAACATTTAATTTTGGTGACTATATCAAATCTTGGATTAAAATACTTTATACTAACATACATGCCAAAGTTATGAATTTAGGATTTAGTGGAGAACAATTTAATATTGAAAGGGGTATTAAGCAAGGAGATCCTTTGTCCCCCATACTGTTTATTCTCTCAGTAGAGTTTCTGGCACAAGCAATTAGAGATGATCATTCAATCAAAGGGATCAAAATTGGGGAAGATAAGGAGATAAAACTTAGTATTTACGCAGATGACATGACACTTTTTGTAAGAGATAAAGAATCTGTACACCAAGCTATGAGAGTGCTAAAAGACTTTGAAAATTGTAGTGGGTTGAAAACTAATTTAGAAAAAACTGAACTCTTCACTATTGGCAAATCAAAAAATGAAACTTGGGAAATTGGTGCACTTAAACAGGTTAGAGAAATAAAAGTTTTGGGTGTTTTCTTTAACCATGATGAAACCAAGAAATATGAGCAAAATTTTAGAGTCGTGATAAATCACTTAAAACAAACTCTTAACCTGTGGAAAACTAGACAACTAACAATAATAGGGAAAATACAAATTGTGAAAACATTTGGGTTATCAAAATTCAATTTTATTTGTTCGGTCATAGATACACCAGATAGATACCTTAAAGAAATCAATGATATTGTGTTTAAATTTTTATGGAATGGCAGGGATAAAATTAAGAGGAAATCATTAATTTCCGACTTCAAAGAAGGGGGCTTAAGAATGAGTGATTTAAAAACAAAAATTAAAAGTGCCCAACTAAAGTGGGTTCAGAAATTAATTAAAGATACAAACGAGAATTCTCCATGGACTGTCATTCCAAATTATTACCTTCGTCAAAAAGGGGGCTTATTTGTATTGAATTGCAAGTATGATATAACTAAATTGAATATTGATATTCCAAAGTATTATAAACACATGCTTCAAACATTTATTGAATTGCCTCGTTCACAAACTGATATACCAGAGGAAATAATATGGAATAACAAAAAAATCACGATACAAAATAAATCACTCTTCTGGATAGAATTTTTCAATAGAGGCATAATAAAAATTAAAGATTTATTTATAGATTGATCAATTAAAACATGGCACCAGATTAAGGTACAAACAGGTCTATCTGATGTATACATGCTGAAATGGTTTGGAATTTTAAAAGCCATCCCAAGAACTTGGCTTATAAGAAATAATGTATTTGAAAATAATGTCAATTTAGATGTAAAACACTGTAATTTTGATATTGTACATGGAAAAAATATATATCAGTTTAACAAATGTACATCAAAATTATTTTATTCTATTTTATTGTCACACATTGTTGAACAACCAACAGCGAAAGGAAAGCTTAGTATAAAATATGAATTAAACGAAGAAGACTGGAATTTTTACTATACTTATTATCATTACATTTTAACGTATTCTAAACACAGGGCTTTTCAATTTAAACTTATAAATTGCATTTTATATACAAATAATGATCTATTTAAATATAATGTAATACAATCGCCGATGTGCGAATTCTGTCATACTGCATTTGAAACGATTGATCACTTGTTTTATCTTTGTGAATATACAAATCAGTTTTGGAACAGTGTTAAGCAACACATTTTGAAAAAACTCAAATATTTTGATTTAAACAATGTGCTCTTTGGCTCAAAAAAATGGAGCAAATACGAAAATATGATTATAATTATTGCAAAATACTTCTTGTATAATCAAAAAATGCTACAAGAACTACCAGTGTACAAAAAATTCGAAATGTATTTAAAATACTGTAAAGAAAATGATAATAAGATATGGAATGAATGAAGAAGGATGTGTGTGAAATGGAGTGAATGTGTAAAATATACTTTGTAAGAATATATTACAGAAGTCAATATGTTTTTAAATAAATTTTAAAAATTAAAAAAAAAAAAAAAAAAAAAAAAAAAAAAAAAAAAAAAAAACAACTGGATGCTGCTCTCTGTTGAAAAGTCAAAAATTACAAGCCACCCTTTTGAAAAGTCAAAAATTACAAGCCACCCTTTTGAAGTCAAAATAATATGCCACCTGTTGAAAATTCAAATCACATGCCACCCTGCTATCAAAACTTGTAATATTAGGATTAAAACCCTATTGAGATGAACACCTGGGGAGATGATTCATCTGCTTGATTTGAAATTACAAGTCTGACTTAATATGAAGTAAAGATCAAAATTGATAATTTTAACATTCAGTTTGTATTTTGGTCATGGATTCATTCATGTGCATGATTTGAAATGTAATGATGTGTCATGATTATACAATCTCATGAAATACTAATGCATCAAATATTTTAAAACATAATTATCCTATGAAGGCCACATGAGGCTGATTTTATTTTGGTAGTTGTCCGTTCAAAATTAGTCTGCTAAAGTTGGTAGTTTTGTATCAAATCTCCAGTCACTCATCTCTCTCCATCTTTTTCTTGAATGAATCTGTGTTTGAGAAAAAATTATAGGGATTTGATACAAGACTGTAAAATGAACTACATGTATGTAGGCTGAGTTAAAAAACGTTCTCAATCTGTATAAAGAGTTCATTTTGACACAGTGGATCTACTATCTTCATAAAGAGAGAAAAAAGAATTTTGACATTAAACAATAAACATGTCTGTGTTTAGTTTTTGGTCAAATCCAATGCTTTGTTTTACAGGTAAACCTTTCCATGATATGACATACGCCCGCAACCAGTTGTCGTCCTTCCTGTTCATCCGCAAGGGAAAAGTGCTGCCCCAGTGGGTACGGCGATTCTGCGTCATATCTGGGACGCGGTTACTCATTTATAAAGGTATGTGTACATTGTTTTATTTGGTCATTCTCCACATGCAGGGTTCCATACATCATCCATGGGAACAAGGAAGGTGTTTTGAGGATTCTTATTTGATCTGTTCAAAAATTTATATCTGAAATTATGAATTGTATACACCCTTTTGGTGTCAGTTTCAGATATATTTTTCAACAGATTGTATGAATATTTGAAATAAATAAGTTACCAAAATCTACAAGCTTGTTGAATTTGCTGCACGCTGTATTTATTGATTTATTATATTTTTATGTGTCAACTTTTTTGTGGATGATGTACGATTGTTGGTGTTTGGTGGTCGTTTATATTCATTATTTTTTTAGGTCATTTTTGAATTCAAGGTTATCAGTCGTGACACCTTTATGGGTGTATGGATGACTCCATTTAAAATTAAACAAATATTATCAAGGGCTATGAGTATGAAAACACAAAAACATATTTTTTATACATATAATGACAATCAGCATAAAAGAACAATGTATCTTCAAATAAAAAATAAACACAATTGTTATCCTCCAACAAATGTAGAAACTATTATTTCCTTTATCCCAGATAAGAGTAGAGATGATTCACCCACCATTTGCCAACTTGCTAAGGGGTCTGTGGAAGAGGTCAGTGTCAAAGGTCAAGATCTTTGCCTCAAGGTCACTACTTCAATTCAAGGTCACCAGACAGTTCATCTCGCTTTTAATGATGAAGCAGAATTTGGCAAATGGCTGAGGAAATTTAAAAAGGTATGCTGGAGCACTTTTAGTTTGGTCTACTTTATATGATTGATATTTCACAGTACAGTAAAAAATGTAATTCCCTCTAAAAAAACTAAAAAATCATTTTGCTATGATTAAAAAGATTATGGATTAAAGTTGAATTTATATTTTATATCAAATATAAAATAATTTTTATTTTTTTTAAATCCCAGAATTATTTTTGCTATTATTTATCATTATTTTCTTTTTACAAGAAATGCAAGAACAACATTGTTTATTTTTATTTTTATTTTCTAGGCAACAGCTAAACTGCCAACCACTGCAGATCTTTCTAATTGCCATTTAGAAAGCCTTCCTGACACTGTGTTTATCAATGAGGATCTAGCCATGCTGAACCTGCGTCATAATGCACTACGAGAGCGCCCCCTTGAGGAGGACACATACACTATTGGTTATATCGATGATCTACCCAAGTAAGTTAACTTTCAGTACAGAAGACTTAATTGTGATGGTTATGCTTGAAATCTCCCGCAAAATGAATTGGAACACCGGTTTTAAAAAGACTAAAAACGTAGAATTGACAAGAAATAAAGAAAACAGCCTATTAATCAGCACTCCTTATTTAGCTTGTAGATATTGAGATTCCTACGTCAACCTATTCTCATTGTCAGTAGAGTTCAATTCTTATTTAATAACTCTCGTTTATTGTTGTAGGTTTACCAAACTGAGAAGTCTCAATCTGGCGGACAATGATTTGAAAGTGTTCCCAAGTTCTATATGCAGTCTGCGTACTTTGGTTGAACTGAATGTGGCGAGTAACAAGCTATGTGAACTACCAGCAGAAATTGGGCAGTTATCAAAGTAAGACTGGATAAAACCCCAAGTGGAACACTATTTTGAAATATTAAAAGTGTTCCACTTACACAGGTTTTACTACATACAAAAAGGACATTATTATTTCATTCTAATCTACAATCTACATCCAAAGAGTCAATGTCATACTATCAATTGAGAGATTTTTGTGTTACATGTATTTTGTATATGTGATTATTTAACATCTTGGGGTGGGCCATTTAGTATACTGATGGTCAGGTCAATTCATGAATTTGGGTCATTTTTGAACATTTTGTTTGATGAAATCAAGCAAATTCTCAAGAGCTACAAGATCTCAAATAGCAATTGAATTGTTAATTGGGAGAAAGAAGCCATTTGACGTAATGTACTTTTATCTCACTACAGCCATTGCTAATCATTGAGTCTATTAGGGGCATTAAAAGTTGGTTTATATGGTAAAACTGGGAACCAATTTTTTATTCAAACAGGATAAAATGTGCATCTTTTATTTGCAGCCTTCAAGCTCTACATGTCCATAACAACCATTTATGGCAACTTCCCGATGAGATCATGTTGCTACGGAAACTGTTCATCCTCGTTCTAGCATTCAACAAGTTTACCTCAGTCCCCGCAGTCCTGGCTCAGATGACAGATGTAAGAATGTCGGAGATCGAAAATATCATAATGGCGGGGAATCTCATCGAAACAATCACGGAAAAAATACTCGATAAATTAAAGCATGTGAAAAAAATTGATGTAAGAATGAATCGTTTGACGTTAACCTCGCTTGAAACATTGCGATTTGGAGTCCTTGAGCATTTGACGCACTTAGATATTCGGGATAATGAAGTCGAGGATTTGGATTTAAGAAGTGTGAAAACGCTGGAGTATATAAACTGTGAAAGAAATAACATGAGGTGCTTACAACTAAGTGGGATTTCTCTGAAGAGGATATATGCCTCTAACAATGGTAGGTTTTTATATCTCTTTCAAGAATTTATGACATTGCTGAAGCCATTGTTTTTTTTTGTTACTGAAGTTGAGTGCATTATCAGTATGGCATCTATCCTTAAAGTACTTTGTCCCAAGACCATTTATTTGTACAATTTGGTCCAGTTCTCAAAATCTCTTTGGACAGTGACACCTCTATGAATGATGTATGCAAGTACATGCTTGTTTGAAAAATCTTGTATATTATAGTGTTGCAAAACTGTATCATTTGTATTTCAGTGTTGTCTGAATTCAGCGTGAAACCCAAGGCTGAATGGCTGGACTATATAGACCTCTCATAGTAAGTTTACTTATTGTCAAAGCCATGCAAAATGCATTGACATAGGATCCAATTCTAACTAGCAATTTCTGTTTCATACAAATCCGAACCAAGAATATGAATGTTGTTCTTACATATTGACCCCTGACAAAGTTTATAGTAATTCGCACCTATTGTTTCAGTAACAATGATTATTACATGTCCTTACATGTTTATGTTTCCATGACAAAGTAATCCCTTGTAATCCCTACAGTAATCCCTTGTTGTTTTAGTAACAAGCTGACCACGCTGCCTGAGTGGCTTGGTGATTGTTTCTTCCTGCAGAAGCTACTAGCCAGTCACAATCTCATCTCAGAGCTTCCTGAAAGGTTTGTATTAAAAAATGTTATGTTCTGCTGCTGAGTGGGAGGCGCACCACATAAATCTTGACATCAAAATTCCAGGAAGACTGCTTAGTAATATCAGTTAAATTTTTCAAAAGTTTACAGATTCAAGAGCAGACAGTGCTAAGATCTGAATCTGTAAATTACATGGTAGCCTCTCTTTTCAAAGTGTAATATTTATCACTGTGTCTCTTGTTGAACCTTGTGAAGAATCTATTGAGTACAATGCAACATACTTTGTAGGATTGTATTTGTAATACACTGTACAATATACATTGTATATGTGATGAAATATTTCAAATCATGTTTTACATTTATTTGTAGGATATTGATGCATGAAAGTTGAAATATCTGAGAGTAAACCATATCTCTCACATACATATTGAACGTTATTTCTTCTTTAGGATATTTATTGATGCCAGGAAGCTGAAATCTCTGAGAGTCAACCACAACTACATAGAGGAACTTCCAGAGAATATTGACATACATAGTATTGAGGATATTCACATACAAAACAATAGAATAACAAAACTGCCTGCAGACTTTCTGTCAAAGGCTAACAAGTAAGTATTTTATGTTTTAAAATGATAAAGGACAAGTCTTGGTTTGGAGAACAGTCTCCTGGGCTAATAATTTTTTCATGAAAAATTTAGAAATGTCACCAAATTTAAATCATGAATATTCAAAAGAGGGCATTAAAATCTACAAGATGTAAAAATATCAAAATTGTCCGAAGCAGGCGTAACATGCAATAGACTGATGGACTTCGTTCTCCAAACTGAGACTAGTCTTTTCAAGAGTTCCCTTATATGGAGATTTCATAAGTTTCCTTACATATATGGTGGATTGATGAGTCTCTTATATGAGGCTTTGATGAGTTACCTTATATGGAGATTTTATGTCTTTCCTTATATGGGGATATATTGATGAGTTTCCCTACATGGGGATTTGTTGAAAGCTACTTATTGTGCAATAAAAATAATTTGAAAATATATGTCATCATTTGTGACTTGTATACTTTAAATGATTTCCTGTTTGTCTTTGAATATCTTGCCAGGCCTTTTTAAGTCACCACCATAAGTAGTGACAAATTGTGATGGCCTCTACACAGCCAATACAATTTGGCGCCATTTCGACATCGAAAAAATTCTGTTGTTCCGGCACCGTTTCGACACCGTTCCGGCACTGAAACCTTTTGACACCAAAATTTGCCACCGGACTAGTCAGTCCATTTGGTACCGAAACGGCGTCGAAAAACAGATTGCATTTTGGGGGTGTATTTCTTGTGAGGGTGATTGGCATCTGGCATTTGGCACCTGTGACAAATGGCAGGTTGTGACATTTTGCATGTCAATGCCTTGTTATTGTAAATGCTTGAAAATGCTAAAGCAATCTACTTAATTTTAGGTTGCGGGTGTTCAATGCCACAAAGAATTACATTAGAAATCTGCCAGAGCTGAATTTAAATGAAGATCTGAACAAAGTCCAAGAATTGTATCTTACAGGTTAGTGATGGACTTTTTGAATTACACTGATTTATAATAGATATGCTTCATATCATCTTATTACATTCATAGGAATATTTATTCCTCTATGCTTAATCATATTTATTTGAGAAATAAAAAGAGACATTACTAGAACAGTTATCTATTTACATTACATGCACAGTAAAACTTGCCTTAGTGAACACCTGTCTCTAGTGGACATCCTTCCTTTGCCCATTTGCTATTGACTTCTGTATAAATTACCCACTCTAGTGAACACCTGTCTCTAAATAGACACCCTTGCTACCCTTTTGACTTCTACCCTCTCTGTACTGAACACCTACCAACACTGAACGCGGTTTTCAAAAAAATGTTCAATATACACTAGGTTTAATGTATTTTCATATATTTTGTGATGATGCAGTTGTGTATATCAGGCTTGGATCAGTATATTTTTATGTTGGTTTAAAAACAGGAGGCTCATTAAATGTTTTTAATTTCAGGGAACCAGTTGAGTGACAATGCATTCAGAGTTGTATGTGGCTATCCTCGCCTCAAGATCCTACATATGGCATACAATTACATCAATGTCATAAGTGACATGTAAGTACTTCTTGTTATGTCACCACCAAAAGTGGTGACATATTGTTATGGTCTCCGTTTTTATGTCACCACCAAAAGTGGTGACATATTGTTATGGTCTCCGTTTTTATGTCACCACCAAAAGTGGTGACATATTGTTATGGTCTCCGTTTTTTTGCGACGGCGGTTGGTGGTTGGCGTCCGGCGTCCGGTGTCTGTAACAATTTCTTACAACTTCCTATAACTTAACAAATACTGTTTAGACTGACTTCAATTTTTTTCTAAATCATCTACATGTTCTCAGAAGTTCAAATCTGTCTTTAGATTTGACATTTGACCTTCAATGACCTTTTCAAGGTCAAAAACGTCTTTTTTCAACTTGCTTCACATTGACTAATTTTTTTTTCAAAATCATCTACATGTTCTCAGAAATTCAAATCTGACTTTAGATTTGACATTTGACCTTCAAATCTGACTTTAGATTTGACATTTGACCTTCAATGACCTTCTCAAGGTAAAAAAAGGTCAAAAAGGTCTGTTTTCAACTTGCTTCAAATTGACTAAATTTTTTTTTCAAAATCATCTACATGTTCTCAGAAATTCAAATCTGACTTAAGATTTGACTTAAGATTTGACATTTGACCTTCAATGACCTTCTCAAGGTCAAAAAAGGTCAAAAAGGTCTGTTTTCAACTTGCTTCAAATTGACTGAAAAAAAATTTTCAAAATCATCTACGTGTTCTCAGAAATTCAAATCTGACTTTAGATTTGACTTAAGATTTGACATTTGACCTTCAATGACCTTCTCAAAGTCAAAAAAGGTCAAAAGGTCTTTTTTCAACTTGCTTCAAATTGACTAAATTTTTTTTTCAGAATCATCTACATGTTCTCAGAAATTCAAATCTGACTTTAGATTTGACATTTGACCTTCAATGACCTTCTCAAGGTCAAAAAAGGTCAAAAAGGTCTGTTTTCAACTTGCTTCAAATTGACTAAATTTTTTTTTCAAAATCATCTACGTGTTCTCAGAAATTCAAATCTGACTTAAGATTTGACTTAAGATTTGACATTTGACCTTCAATGACCTTCTCAAGGTCAAAAAAGGTCAAAAAGGTCTGTTTTCAACTTGCTTCAAATTGACTAAAAAAAATTTCAAAATCATCTACGTGTTCTCAGAAATTCAAATCTGACTTTAGATTTGACATTTGACCTTCAATGACCTTCTCAATGTCAAAAAAGGTCAAAAAGGTATTTTTTCATCTTGCTTCAAATTGACTAAAAATTTTTCAAAATCATCTACATGTTCTCAGAAATTCAAATATGACCTTAGATTTGACATTTGACCTTCAATGACCTTCTCAAGGTCAAAAAAAGTCAAAAAGGTCTTTTTTCAACTTGCTTCAAATTGACTAATTTTTTTTTCAAAATCATCTACATGTTCTCAGAAATTCAAATCTGACTTTAGATTTGACATTTGACCTTTAATGACCTTCTCAAGGTCAAAAAAGGTCTGTTTTCAACTTGCTTCAAATTGACTAAAAAAAATTTCAAAATCATCTACGTGTTCTCAGAAATTCAAATCTGACTTTAGATTTGACTTAAGATTTGACATTTGACCTTCAATGACCTTCTCAAAGTCAAAAAAGGTCAAAAAGGTCTTTTTTCAACTTGCTTCAAATTGAATAATTTTTTTTTTCAAAATCATCTACATGTTCTCAGAAATTCAAATCTGGCTTTAGATTTGACATTTGACCTTCAATGAGCTTTTCAATGTCAAAAAAGGTCAAAAAAGTATTTTTTCATCTTGCTTCAAATTGACTAATTTTTTTTTCAAAATCATCTACATGTTCTCAGAAATTCAAATATGACTTTAGATTTGACATTTGACCTTCAATGACCTTCTCAAGGTCAAAAAGGTCTTTTTTCAACTTGCTTCAAATTGACTAATTTTTTTTCAAAATCATCTACATGTTCTCAGAAATTCAAATCTGACTTTAGATTTGACATTTGACCTTTAATGACCTTCTCAAGGTCAAAAAAGGTCAAAAAGGTCTGTTTTCAACTTGCTTCAAATTGACCAAATTTTTTTTTCAAAATCATCTACATCTTTTCAGAAGTTCAAATTTGACTTTACAAGTTCTCAGAAATTCAAATCTGACTTAAGTTTGAACTCATAATATTGTGAGCAACTAGGTGGTGACATTTTGTCATGTTAATGCCTTGTTAATTAATAAGATATCCCATAATGCACCACAATATGCAGACGTATCACAATAATATAATGTCAATTGCATGGGCTATCCTCGCCTCAAGATCTTACATATGGCATACAATTACATCAATGTGATCAGTGACATGTAAGTTCTTCTCGTTAATTAATAAGATATCCCATAATGCACCATAATATGCAGACGTATTATGCAGACGGTTATCTTTGCTTCAAGATCTTATGGCATACAATTACATCAGTGGTGCGAAACCAACAGTTTTGAATTATTTTTCTACCTTAGCAATGTTAGTATATACATGTATGTGCAGTTCACCTTTGATATCAAGATGATTGTGAAAATAGTTGTGGAATTCATTCTATAGTAAAGCAGTAAATATATCCCATAATGCAACATGATAAGCAGACGTTTCACAATAATATAATGTCAGGTTCAAAAAGTTTTAATTAAACCTTTCTTCATTCCTCAATTTAGGGATGTGAAAAAATTGGAAGTCTTACAGGAGCTAAATATATCTGGTAATAGGCTGCGAGACTTGCCTGGCTCCATCGCCAAATTACCAAAACTTACAATCCTGCGTGCTCATTCCAATGCCATACACGCCCTGCCAGACCTGTCTTTGACACCAGCACTTAAGGTATGTTAACATGTCATTCTTTAAATTGAATGTTTGTTATACACATTTTATTACTTTTCAATGAACAGGACATTTTACATTTTTGTCTATATTTTATTAACATGTACTGAATTAAATCTGTGGATTTTTAAAATACTCTTACTGAAGTTACAGGTTGTCACAAGTTTATTTTCTGCCTTGCTGTCATTGGTGTATCATATCCTGTGTTTTATTATAAGGTGCTGGATATAGCAAGTAATCAACTCTACAACATTTCCGTGCAAGCGTTGATGACATCACAGATCAACCTGCTTGATATGTCAAACAATCGCCAACTGAAAGTCAACAAAGAAGAATTCAAATCACTCAGGTTTGCCTTAGTTTTGAAATCCTTTTAGGATAAATCAATGTCAATCTTTAGTGATTAGTTGGAGCATTCTTAGTGTAGTGTGCTTTAAGCCTTGATCACATTTGAGTTATGGCAACCGTACGGTGGCCATATCTGCCCAAAATCGAGAGAAATATGCAGCATGCTGCATATATGCAGCATAAAATGTACGGATAGGCAGTAGGATTTAGATATTCTATATAGGCTAGGCCTATTGATTTTGTGAAGCTACGGCGGCTGTAGAGCAAATGTGACAGAGGCTCTACTTATTTAAAAACTTGAATTAATGTTAAAAGAACACATAATAATTACTGACATATCTAGTTCGAACTATACCCTTCCAGCATTAAAAACTCAAGTAGACCACTGAGGAATGAAATAAAATTTTCAAAAAGTGAATGTTATTTTATTGCGAACTAAATGTACCAGGAACAAGACTTGTGTAGTTTGAACCGTACCCTCCAGGGTTCAATAAGCACTTGAAAGGTCATATGTTGATCATTAGAAAGAAACTGTAAATGCTATTTATCTCACTAAAAGTGACTATTTTGCAGGAACAAGAAGACTGTAATCTTGATAGACACATGTAGTTTGAACCGTACACTCCCTGGGTTGAACAAACGCCTTAGGGGTGACATGTTGACTGACAGAGACCTCCCCTGGCAAGTTGGCTTCACTGAGACATCAGGGAGCAGAAATAGGTAAGTAAATAAATCTCTGAAATAGGTAAGAATTATAAATACAGTAAAACTACTCTTATCCGAACATCTTTCATTGTGAACACTTTTTCTTGGTCCTAATTTCGTTCAAATGTTCGATTTACTCACATAAGAAGAAACTTTGAAATGCTAATCCAGACACTTTTGACCAGTTTCAGTCGTGTTCGGATTAGACAGGTTTTACTGTATATGATTAATTAACCTAAACTTAGACAATTTGCCACAATTTAGTACATGACATTTAGACCATTGCCAAACAGGCAACCAGTTTGTCCAAGTCTGAGTGACACGTGATTGGTAAAGTGGGCCTGAACTTATAATATCCAAAGGGATATATGGACAATTAAAGAACATGTTGCAAAACCTATGGTGTAGCTGAGAATTTGAAACTGAAAAATATTATCGCTCTATTAATTTTTTCACCAGTTTGGGAAATACAATACAATAAAAATGTACTTGAAAAAGTGTAAAATGAAAATCTTGCATCAAATTCAAAAACTCCATCAGCAAGCACTACAACTTATTTTTTTTTTAAAGACATTTGTAATTATGTACATATCTACATGTTTCAGGCTATGTGTAACCACAGTACGCAAGCTCAAGTTCAGAGATTCCAGAGAAGCGCTGTTTGCAATGTTTGATGGGGGACATAACAATGAGGTCCCGGAACTACTTTCTGACCAAATTACTTCAATTATGGAGCGGGAAATAGAACAAAGTGCCAATGGGAGTGATTACATGAAATATGCAATGCTTAGTGCCCACAAGTAAGTACATATACAGTGAAACCTGTTCAAAGTGAACAACACTGAAACTGTCTAAATTCTTAATGAGTTCAGACCAAATGTTCACATTGATGGGAGTCTGTTGAACTTTCAAAAGTTATTTTCAAGATTTTCATATACATAGGCTCCATTGGTCTATGCATTTCAAGGGTTTGTATAATGAATCTAAAAATTAAAAGGGGGCGGGTGGGTGTAAAATCCCATTTCATTTTTTTTGTAAATTGTGATGGCATTGGTTTCTCACATTTTCTGTGTTTATATTCAGTTTACTGGCAAATCAACAATGGTGGCTCTATTTGAAGGGAGAGGAGGATTTAAATTTTTTATGAAACTACTGACTATTGTTATTGTCACCATTTTTATGTCCCCACCATTATGTCCCCACCACATAGTGTGGGGCCATATTGTCGGCCTAGGCGCGTCCGTCCGTCCGTCTGTCTGTCCGTCCGTCTGTCTGTCTGTCTGTCCGTCCGTACGTCCGGCAGTTTTCTCCAAAACCGCTACCGATATCACCTTCAAATTTTCAGGGATAACTTATGAGTGCATACAGATGTGGACGAAAAAGTTTCAAGTCGATACCTACTTCCTGTCGGCCATTTTGAAGTCAAATGCTAAAATCCTTGTCTGCAAACTTAAGAAAAATGGCTTCACTGTTGCTTTTAAAACTTTAACATCCTGTTCAGCTCACTTGATTCTAGATCTGATTAGGTTTTGGACCTGTTAGCCCAGTCATGGCAGCCATTTTGAATGTTTTAAGAAAAGTAAGCGTGCGATAATACTTTGTATCATATTTAATGGTGTTTTTGAGTTTTCATACTTAGACTATTTAGTAGCTTTATAAAAAATTTCAGGTGTACTTTATTGTAAAAGCCTATGTTATTGTTAACAGTAGTTATATGTGCTAATTTTGTAAAAAGAAATCAGCAAAAAAGTATAATCACTTTTTTATTGTCGGCCATTTTTGATTTTTCCATCCTAAAATTTTGTCTGTAAAGTCTTGTCTATGCGTTTTCAGGCGAACCGTTTGGTAGATCATTTTCAAATTTTCAGGGATGATTATTAGTATGAAAATCTAGATCTGATTAGTTTTTTGGCATTCTGGGTAAATGTCAAGGCAGCCATTTTGGATTTTCCGTCCTAAAATCTTGTCTGTGAAGTCTTGTCTACGCGTTTTCAGGCGAACCGTTTGGTAGATCATTTTCAAATTTTCAGGGATGATTCTTAGTATGAAAATCTAGATCTGCTTAGTTTTTTGGCATTCTGGGTAAATGTCAAGGCAGCCATTTTGTATTTTCCGTCTTAAAATCTTGTCTCTAAAGTCTTGTCTATGCATTTCCAGGTGAAGCATTTGGTAGATCAATTTCAAATTTTCAGGGATGATTCTTAGTATGAAAATCTAGATCTTATAAGTTTTTTAGCATTCTGGGTAAATGTCAAGGCAGCCATTTTGGATTTTCCGTCCTAAAATCTTGTCAGTAAAGTCTTGTCTATGCGTTTTCAGGTGAACCATTTGGTAGATCAAATTCAAATTTTCAGGGATGATTCTTAGTATGAAAATCTACATTTGATTAGTTTTTTTGGCATTCTGGGTAAATGTCAAGGCAGCCATTTTGGATTTTCCGTCCTAAAATCTTGTCTGTAAAGTCTTGTCTACGCGTTTTCAGGTGAACTGTTTGGTAGATCAATTTCAAATTTTTAGGGATGATTCATAGTATGAAAATCTAGAACTGATAAGTTTTTAGGCATTCTGAGCAAATGTCAAGGCAGCCATTTTGGATTTTTCCGTCCTAAAATCTTGTCTGTAAAGTCTTGTTTTCTGGTTTACTGTTTGACGGATCAATTTCAAATTTTCAGGGATGGTTCTAAGTATAAAAATCTACAGCTGACTAATTTTTTGGGCATTCTTGGTAAATTTTAGGGTGGCCATTTTGCATTTTCAATTCCAAAATTGTAACAGTAAAGTCTTGTCTACTCATTTTCAGGATAACCATTAGACGGGATCACCCATTGGTGGGGACATATTGTACACATTTGTGTTCTTGTTTGTGACTTGCATTTGGCAGACTGTAAGTTTTTGGCCTTTGAAATCATTTGCAATTACTAGAAAAAGACAATGTGTCATGCTAATGCTTCATATTTCTTGATCTAATGACACCACTGATCGTAATTGTAATTTTCAGAAGCCTAAAAAGCAGTGGCCAGAAACTTGGGGCATCGGGGCTGATTCTACACATAGGGCGTAACCCTGGTAGCGATGAATACATCATGAATGTCGCAAACACTGGTGACATTGAGGGAATATTGTGCAAATATGGTGACCCTGTGACCTTGACCCGCCTGTTCAAGGTCACAGAAGATCGAGAAGAATGTGAAAGAATTTGCCAAGCTGATGGCATTGTAACAGAGGTATGTTTTATTTTATATATAAAAAAAGTATTTTTTGTATTTCTTTACAATTAAATTTTTGAGTCTCTACTTGAGACATCTATTTTATGCGAAATTTTTTTTGAACAGTTTCTTACAGATTTTCTGTCCTGTACCTTTCGATAATAAATATAAATTATCTCAAAGATCATTGATATTTTTTCAGAATTTGAAGTTGTTCAAGATTTAAAATGTTGACTGTGATAATAATGGATGTAAATTAGAGCTTTGCTGTACCAATATTAAATGTGAACATCTACATCTTTTATTATCATGATGTCAAAAATCCGATGTGATTTTTTTTGTAGTCTGGTTCGTAGAATATTTTTCTCTATTTTACTTTTTCGAATGCAGGAATCTTGTAAAGTGGAAAATGTTCATCTAAACCCTATTTATATTAGGTCCAATAATAGCATCACTTAACCATTTAAAGATAAGGAATCTCAATGGTTCCAATTTCGGATTTCTGATTCCTAGTTTATTCTTATACTTCCTATTTCAAATCCTTCCCTCCCCTGACCAAGCTACAAATTGTTAAATACTGAATTTCAGGATGACAAAGTCAATGGAACAACTGTAAACAGTAGACTTCTGGGATGTGCCTACCTCCATCCTTGCGTCATCCCAACTCCACATCAAACCAGCGTCACATTGAATCACCTTGACGAATTCCTCATCATTGCAAACAAAGGTATTTATAAGAAAAATTGATTGATTGAATTGATGAATTTTGACAATATTTTGAATAAATGATTTTTATGTTAAATGTATGAAGAATCCTGTCTAGGTTTATAAACGTTGAGGTTAAGAAAGGGTTTGTAATTTAACATAAATATTGTCAGATACTACATGTGTTGAGTCTAGTAATGTAGTATAAATTTAATTTTCATTGAACGATAATGAAACATTATATTAAGTTCATATTTTTAAATCATTTCCAATTACTCTTAAAAACAGCCGAGGAGGTTTATAACATCTAATTACTGTACAACTATTTTTGTTCAGAGAAAAAATAAATTATTTCATATTTGAATTACAAAATCTGAACAATGAACAAACAAGATATTTTCATGTTTATTATATTTATTGATATTTTATATTTATTGATTTCTGATCTGATTGATTTTTTAAATTTTTATTTTATTGTATAATATATGTTTCCAGGTCTGTGGAAATATGTGTCATATAAAGAGGCGATCGAAGAGGTGTACGAGTTGACCAATCCTGTTGGAGCCGCTAAGAAACTTTTGGATCTCGCACAAAGTTACGGCTCAAAGGAAAACATATCAGTGCTGGTTGTGAAACTTGATGTAAACGCCCTTTGCGGAAATGAGAAGATTGCCGATGCGGGATCATATGGCTCGGAATCGTATGCTTCACGTGAGACATTAGGTAGCTTGATCAGTATTGATAGATCAATCAGTTCGATGTTTGATGCCCCTAGTTTTAGTGAAGCCAGGGGTATGGCACTTGAAAAAGAACTAACTGATAGTATGGTTATCGAACAGGGCAACAGTGCTTCCACCTTTGGATCAAATAGTCAAGAAAATGGATTTGAAAGTACAAGTACACTTGTTGCTGAGAGCATGGATGCATTGCCACCATATCGAGAGAGAAGTATGAATGCATTGCCGTTACATCATCAAAACAGTGAAGGTACATTGGTTGCTGGCGAAAGTATGAGCACAATGGGACCTGACCCAAATACAGAATTCTATAAGGCAGCAGTTTATATTGATGGAAAGCAACACCAATCTCCACCCACTAAACCAGATACACCCAGTGTCCCTGAAATAGAAGTTGGTGACAGCGTCTCCATAAAACCATTACCAAATAGAAAATTCTCAAAAAAGAATGACGGCGACCTTTGGGAAGTGATCTTACAGAATCGACTTTCCCGAGACGTAAAAGACAAAGAAATGCGATTCTCAGTTGGTCTCACAGACTTAAACTCTGACTCAACAGAGAGTATACAAGCGATAGATATCTCAAATTTTCCCGATGAGCGTGTGAAGTTTCACGATAGAAACTTTTCTTCCATAAGTAAGGAACGGGGGTTGAAACTACAAGTGCCAAAGAGTAAAAAGTCGTCATCTATCACACCTCCGCCATGGGATACCAGAACTGCTAACCCAGTAGTTGCCAATGCAGCATATTATTACGTTTTCAATGACAATGAAAATAAAGAAAACACTCCATTGAAAGATGGCAGCACTGATATATTTGAAAAAAGCAGACGGACTTCAGATATTGACACAGATGTCATGCTTGATAATGGTGTTGATGATACCCTTGTAATCAACCCTTTATATGACTGGGAAGAGGGGCCCATTAATGTTGATCCTGAGCAAATAGGACATAATATATCCCATAATAATGTACATAGAGAACACGTGGAGCCACTGTACGAGGATGTTGCTGGACAACAGCAATCAGAAGTCAAAACTAGCAAACAGAATGATGAGATTTCACCATTGCAATTACATACCCAGATCGGCTCTGAAAATGCAAATGTTTCGGCCTTATACGCCAAAGTGAAGAAACGGAAAGCATCACCTTCCTTGGGTAAAAATGAAAAATCAGAATCAATTGACTATGAAATAGTGCCGCAGACGCCTCCCCCTGTTTTACAAAAACGTCGCTCACAGTCTGTGGACTATGAAACAGTTGAGGTTATAAATGGTGTTCCTATGCTTGATAGTAGCAGTTCACAATCTGTCATCGTTACATATGACACTGTTGAGCCTAAGAGCATCAGAAAACTTTCTAATACCGACTCTCAACAGTCTGAATCGAGCACCAGTCAAAGTACACAAACAGAAAGAATGTCGAGAGCATCATCAAGTGGCTCAGTTATGTCCGAGATGTCATCTGTTATGGGTCAATATTGTGTTAATATGATGGACTCTGATTTGTCATTAGCTGCTCAGCAAGGGTCAAGTGTTTCAGGGGTGTCAGTGCTGCCATCTAAATTGGCCTATCAGTTGTATTCGCAGCCTTCCCCACCTTCCAGGAAGTCATCAATATCATCAAACCAGGCTGTTGAATCTAGTGAGTTTACCCGGAAAAATTCATTGCAGTCAAGAAAATCATCCATGGTGTCATCATCGCAGGTCGATGTATCAAAGGAATTCTCGAGGAGCAATTCAAAAACTTCAGTTCATTCACGAAAATCTTCAATAACATCTACCGTACCATTAGCGCACACAGCTGAATCTAGTGAGTTTCCTCGGAACAATTCAAAAACATCATTATATTCCCGAAAGTCGTCATTATCATCTGTTGTGCCATTAGCGCAGGCTGTTGAATCTAGTGAGCTTCCCCGGAACAATTCAAACACTTCATTAGGCCGCCATTCCAGAAATTCATCAAAATCATCTATGCAGTCTGATATTCCTTTTAACAACAACCCTCCCCCTTTAGTCAGAAACAGTTCCATTACATCAGATGAGTTCCCTCCCCCATTACCAGCGAGGGAATATTATGGAGACACCTACAATGTGGACAGCCTTGCACCCCCTTATTTAAACTCAGACTCTGATGGCGAGAGTGAATATTTTACCTTACAGACATGTGAAGTACAGGTCCATATGCCTGACACACCCGATGATAATACATTGATAGGGAGGGAAATAGAAGAGCCTGAGGGGGTAGAATCATTTAATAGGACAGCTATTGGGAAATCAATGAATTACAAGACACAGAGAGAAATTATCAATCAACCATCAGAATTTCAAACAGTTGTTTTGGGATATGTTTGAAAAACAATTATTCAAATGACAGAAACAGTGTTATGTACAGAGTGTGCTAAAAATATCACTGATTTTAAAGTATAATTGGTTAGATTGATCTCTAACTTTTTGAGATGACTAAAAATTGATGCAAGTTTTGTGTCATATTAGTGGTTTTATGTATGTTTCTGCATTTTTAGGTGGCTGCCAATCAAAGTATCATGTCCATTTACTGAATGACATGTTCCATCCATGTGCCATTCCACACTAAAATGGACATGATGATTTGAGTGGCAGCCACCTACCAAAAACGCAGAAATGTACATAAAAACCACTAATATGAGTCTTCTTAGTCATCTCTGAAAGTTAGAGACCAAACATGCAAGAATAAATGAGTTACTGTACTTTAAAACATTAGATTGTCAGATTAAACATAATATCATGAGTTATGTATAAAAAAGTTAAATGAAAAAAAAAATAATGCAGTAATAAGTACTTAAAATATTATCTTTTTATAACTTTTTGACTGAAAACCCTATCGATTTTACCAGTGTACAATATAGTAGACTCTTATATTGATACACCAATAATAGGATAGTTAGGCCTCATTAATAAACCAATAAACATGCTTCGTGAATAGATATCCATACATACATGTTACCTGTATATAGTGAACACCTACAGAGACACAAAAATACAAACATTGTCCACTGTAGGTAGGTGTGCACTACAGAGAGGGGATTTGATACAGGGTTCAGTGTAAAACGTGTCTTGGAGTGGTGTTCTCTAAACGCATGTGTTCACTCGAGGTGTTCACTAAGACAGGTTCACTGTATTATGTAACATTATTAAATAATTAATGAAACCTTTATTTCTTACATTCACAGAAAGGTTGCTTTATAAGAATGTCTAATTATGGAGCCCTTCAGAGGTTAACTGTGGAAATTGTACACCCTCATTGCAAACTTAAGTGCTAAAGTACCAATAATGTTACAACAATATATATCCATTCAATTGTCCTTGATGTGGATAGTTGATTAAAATTAAATGTGACAGAACTTGCTTTATAAAAATTTGAGCCCAAAAAGACCAGATACATACATGTACCACTGGAAACCTGCTTAATTTGAGATATTTTGAATCGATTCGTAACTACACGTAAATCATCTCAAACAATTAAAAATGGCATCCACAGCTTCAAATGTTTCATTTAAGTCTAATGAAGAACTAGTTAAACATTTTGGAGAATGCGCCTGGAATAAATGTACAATTGGTATTTATTAGAAGAGGATATCCTAGATTCGAGTACCACTCACTTGACCCTCAAGTAGGTGTTAAGAATGGGGTTTAATTAAAACTGGACTTTATGGTTCTTTTTGATTTAGTTTAGAGCTCTTAGAGTGTCCATTGTCCAATGACGTCTTCTGCATTATTCAAACCAGCATTTTGTACTTAAAGGTCATCATTGATTACAATACAGGTCTAACTGTACATGGGCGGCTATTATATGGGAGGGGGGGGGGCTTGGAGTAATAATATTTTCACAATATATGTAGAAGTTTCACTGTACATGGGTTACTATTATATGGGAGGGTGCTAGGGGTAATAATATTTTCACAATATAGAGGTTTAACTGTACATGGACGACTATTACATGGCGGGAGGGGGGGGGGGTAGGAGTAATAATATTGTCACAATCTAGAGGTCTAACTCTACATGGACGACTATTACATGGCTGGGGTGGGGGGGGGGGGTGGGGGCTAGGAGTAATAATGTTTTCACAATACAGAGGTTTCACTGTATATGGAAAACTCCTGAGTGGGGTTTAGATGATAGAGGTTTAACTGCGCGTTGGCGACCATATATAGGGAAGTTGTAATAGTATTCTCACAATAAAGAGGATATGCTTTAGTTAAGTGTCTGTTACATGGATAGAGGGCGTAGGAGTAATGATTTTCTTGCAATTACAGGTTTTACTGTAACTGGGGGACGAGTACTAATAATGGGAGGGGGGGGTCGAAGTAATAATATTCTCAGACACTATGGTTCATACATTATTATTAATCTATAGTAATAGTATTGATAACAGGTTTCCATGAATTTTTATGGATATTTGATTAAAATTCTAATAATAGAGACCGGTGTCCTGACATGAAGGGAAATGAAGACTATCTATTGCCCAGGGATATATTAAAAACACTGTGATTCGTTCCTAGGATGTTTGATCCCCAGGACTTTATACGGGGGTGGAAATAAAAAGAAATGATGGTCCCCCAGGGATTATGGTCCCCTTTCTTAACGGCCCTTACCGGCCCTGATTGTGTATAAGATAATGAGGGAATTAAGAGTTGTATTTAGGTCACCATATAAATCAATGGAGAGTAGGACCATAATTTGATAGGACCTCCTACCCTTTTACACACAGGTGTAAAAGGGTAGGTGGTCCTATCAAATTTTGGTCCTATTCAAAATTTGATAGGACCACCTACCCTTTTACACACAGGTGTAAAAGGGTAGGTGGTCCTTTCACATTTTGGTCCTACTCTCTATTGATTTATATGGTCACCTAATTACAATTATTTTCCTTATTACAGGGTGACCCAAAAAAAATGCAACCCTCCATTTCGTCAATATTTTTCTTAAATGGAGGTAAATTGCTCTAAGATTTGACACACAAAGACTTCATTCTATGTGGGATCCTTTGGCAAAGTTTTAATAATCATAGCTTTATATTGACAGAGTTATGGTTGTTTCAAAATATGCTCCAGATGTCGTCAATTTCGCTGAAAACAAACTTGCAATGTTCAAGGAAAACTGTTCATAACACGTATGCATTCTTCCCCATGGGTATGGCTCAAATTTTTGCAGCCATTGCTTATTGGAGTTCTGCAATTGCGGTAGGGTTATTTTCATACACATTAACCTTTAAATAACCCCGTATATAAAAGTCAGAGGCATTGAGATCAAGACTGTGGGATGACCATGGGTCCTCCGTCCTGGGAGAGATAATCTTCTCATAGAAATGACGAGTGAGCCAGGCTATGCTATCATTAGAAGTGTGAGGAGTAGCTCCATCCTTCTAGAACCACTGTTCTTGTCTATTGAAGCCTCTGTGCCACTCTAAAACTGCCTGGGAACGCCAATATTGCGCCGTGTGTTAACAGTAACAGTGTTGCCATTATCAACCTCAAACCAAAAGGGGCTGATGATTTCATGTTTGGAAATTGGCAGCCCAAGCTGTGCATTTAACAGAATGTAGCGGCCTGTGAAGCTTTTTATCTGGAATTTGTGATCCCAGAACACATTATTTCTTGAGTTTACATGTTCAGAAAGAAGGGAATGTGACTCATCCGAAAACCTAACATTGGAAATGGACGACATTTGGAGCATATTTTGGAACGACCATAACTCTATCAATATAAGACTATGATTATTCAAACTTTGCCAGAGGATCCCACATTGAATGAAGTTCTTGTGTGCCAAATTTCAGAGCAATTAACCTCCATTTAAGAAAAATATTCGAGAAATGGAGGGTTGCATTTTTTTTGGGTCACCCTGTATTTATACACAGTCAGGGCCAGTAAGGGCCGTAAGGAAAGGGGACCATAATCCCCAGCGGACCATAATTTCTTTTACACCGGCACTCGTTTGTAACAAATATTAATAACAATAGTATAGTTTCTAAATAGCTGGCTGACATAATAGATGTCACCCTTGTTTGTCTTTGATTTTCTAGGGCCAGACCTCCACTCACTCCAATGTTAGAAACTTGGAACTGTCACTTAATTTCATGATTTATCGGAGAGTGTTGGTTGAATCTGTCTGAAACTTGAATGGCATACTATTGGATGACCCTGTCTATGTACATATTGTGATTAACCATGAAAAGATTGGTTGTCATACGAATAAACCAAGATTTTAATGAATTTTAGCATTGCACCAATGGAGATTTGGCCCAAGGTTTTTTAAAATGTCATGGGAAGTGATTCAAACGAAATAACTGTTTAAATCAAAGCTATAATTGGAGAAAATTTGTCACTGAATCAAAATATGCTATCAAAAATAAAGAAAAGTAATTCATTAGAGGAAAAAGTGCAAATCTCTTAAAATCTCATGTTAGCGAGATTTCAAAGCTATTTAGAAACTCCTCTTTTTCGTAACCATTTGCGTAACCGTTAGTATGTGGCGATATTAACAATGTCATGTTAATGTATTGCTTAAATCTGCTCAGTTTTTCTGGTAAATGGGAAACTAAAGTGTCAAATGGTATTGTGTACGTCTGAGTAGTCAACGTAATGAGTTTACGCGAACATTACGTGAACCTTTCACAACACCTGTGTATAGATTTCTAAATCCTTTTTAATGTGGCAGATATTTGTGGTATCGATCAGCAGGAAGGAAATATTTAAATACAAGGAATTTTCCAATAACTGTGCCCCATCCTCAGCCAATCCTAGATCATGTGACCTCATAAACTACAGAGTGAGCCAAAAATTAAGCAAAACAAATGTTTGTTAATAAATCAATTATCGGCATATTTAGGGGAGGGATGTAATGACACAAGATGCCTGTGCTCGTGTAGTGAACAACTTCGCCCGAAACGTTCAAGTTTGCGTCCAGACTCGACGCAGGCATTTTATAGCATGTTTTGTAAAATGGGTACAAGATTGTGACCATTAGGAATAGAACACTAAAACTTGGTAGAATGAAAGAACACCGAGCAAGATTTAATTGTGCTCAATATGACCCATGCTGAATGACTGAGTAAACGTTTGTTTGGGTTACCTTTTGGCTCACCCTGTATATACCATGACAGACAAGTCCGTAGCCAGCTTTTTGTCAAGATGCCAGTTATTAAATTCCAAGAGGGTTCAAAGAACTGTATTATTCTGAGAATTTTTGGCCAGGGGGTCGATTGAACTCGCTGACCCCCCCCCCCCCCCATACGAGTAACCACTATCATCCAAAATTGCTTGATAAATGATAAACTTTTTCTTATGTATTTAAACAGTGGACCAGCTCCTTATAACATGTATAATGTATTTAGAACTCTGGGTAGCTCTCTCTTGGCGGGACGGTCATTTTGAATCACCCTGTATTTTAGTTGATCAATCTTTAACGTACGTCGTATAATATACTGTAATGGGTTTAGTGATATAATTCTAGGCATAATTCATTCGTTGTATGAATATTATGACCTTGTTTACCTCAATTTTGTGATGTTATTGTATATTTCAAGGACATTACTTCAATAAAATACCACGATAAACCAGATCTTAACAAAATATTTACTTGATAATTGCAAAAAATAATTATGATCTTACTACTGGTAATAATAATTATAATCTTGCCACCATTTTTTGAAAAATATTTACTTGAAAAATGCAAAAAATAATTATAAATCTTGAATAGAGAATATGTCATCATAGTTTGTCTTACATTTAGGCTTGAATAACGATGCGGGTAATTTAACCGTGTCACCCTTTTTTAAAAATAATATAGGTACTCTGCTTCAACAAAACCAATGAGAAACTGAGATATGAAATTATGACTTCCAATAAGCTTACAGCTCTGATAAATTCGTATCAAGCCTTTGATATGGAAATGTCTCTACACCATATATGCTTTCTTAAACTACAGTTGCCGAAGAATACAGTAAAACCATCTTCAAAACCACGTCCTGGTACAGAATTTCGCCGATTTACAGAGTCTTGATATATGTGATACGGTAATTTAAAAATGGAAAATAAAGACAAATATACATATGCGCATCATTATTGTATGTGTTTGTGATTCAGTGTGATTTGAATAATTTGAGCAACAAGCGATTATGTTATGTAACGACCCTTGATAGCAAGTTGCTACTACAGTCCAGCTGTAGTGGCTTAAGCCTTTAATAGCTCAGTCAGTAGAGCATCAGACTTTGGATCCAGGGGTCCTTGATTCGATTGAATTTAGGACACTTTCTTTCAATTTCATTATCTAGCTTTTTACACTTAACTCATTAGTTAGTGATTCCCCTGGGGCCGCCCTCGGGTCATTACAGTTATCTCACATTTTAGGACATCACTGGGGACAACTTAATATAGGCCTAGTAGTTGGAAAGAGGCAGATACTTTGCGCAAGACTGTCTTATTTTGTAGCTATTTACCTTGCTTTCTCCGGCCCATCTACAGTACATCTTAATTACTTTTTAGAATATCGTATCTTTCAATTATTATTTTCCTCGATTGTTTTTTGCTGAAACGGCTTTTATATTTGTCACAGTATACTTCAGAAACAGTTATCTCATAAATGTTAGATTAGGTAAGTTCCTTCTTCTATTAGTCTATTTTTGTACCATACCATTTCTTAAAGTCCGTGTTATGTTAATAAAGGGCATCCATGCGAATAACGTGTTTATCTCATTTAAAGGTTCTAGTTTTTAATACACCTGTTCAGGGAAGGATCTGGGATAACTAATGTATAGGCTAATGATCAATATTTATATTTGAGAGATTAATAAAAGGACCAAGACTCTGAAATTACTCTAATGGATTCAGTATTAAAGCGTCTTTGTCACTGGCCAGCCTGCATACATTAACGGTCATTACCCCGTCTCCCAAAATGGCAGACGAGAAAAGAAGATTTCGAATTTCATTGTTTCCATTGATCTAACTGCTTATTCCAATGGATGTTTTGGCTTTGGTAATTCAGGTGTAAAAGAAATTATGGTCCCCTGGGGATTATGGTCCCCATTACTTACGGCCCTTACTGGCCCTGACTGTGTATAAATAATAAGGAAAATTATTGTAATTAGGTCACAATATAAATCAATAGAGAGTAGGACCAACATTTGATAGGACCACCTACCCTTTTACACCGGCCATATGAGGATCATTTGTATGTTATAAAAAAACGTCACATAAGAAATACTCCCTATGGCATGGATCGCACTTACTTTTTGAGGGGAAAAAGCCTTTAAGACCCCATGTAAAGTTTGAAATATAGCTTAATCAACCCTACCACCGCTTAGGGCACGGTGAAATGAATTGCATGATACGATTACGAAACAATTCAATTCAAGCAATTCAATTTCAGTTTGATCATAGGCAATGTTATTTATAACTGTGAACATTGAGCACAATCTGGGATTAACAATTCTACTGACTCATCAAATCAGCTGTTTAAAAAGCATGGTTTTATTTATTTATTTATTAAAATCATATGAACATATTTACATAATAGTGATAAAGACACCCCAAGGGGTGTATGTTTTATCGAAAACTAAAATATTTACAATTACATAATCTCATGTGGTAAATCTTTTAGGCATTTGTTTAATGTACATTTATATTTGATGACAGCGTGTCGTCAATATATAAGTTATGAAAGCCAAACTGGTAAACGATATAATTTTAATGTATTAAAAGGATTTTTAGAAAACATAGTTGAGCAAACGAGGCTCAAAAGAATGACGCTTGGTGTTCCAGGATTTTGATGTACCATAAGAAAGGGAAAGTATCGGAAATAAAGATACGATAACATGACAGAAGTTTTTTTTCAAATCATTTCAATATATTCATAATTTTTCATATTATATACACTATAAAATCATGCAACTAGACGCCAATGGGCATAAAGCTAGTAACAAAGTTGATTTATTATTGCTTTCATAAACAGGGGTCGATTTTTACATTTTTAAAAGGAGCGGACTTCGAAGCTCGGCTCAGCTGAATATCTCACTAGAAAGGAACTGGTAGAAAGCTTTCTCAGGTGGGGATAAACAGTATGTATGAAATATATTCGTCCCTGGATTTCTAATTTCATTTTAGATATAATTCGCATTTTTATTAGCTTATTTTTAGATCAGTTAAAGGGTGGTTGTGTCGTTTAGATTTCAAATGTTACTATTTGTGTCATTCAAAATGTACTTAGTTACTTATGTTTTCCCATTTTTGATACATTATAACATTAATTCAGTGTAAATGTTCGACTTCTTGAAAACAACCAACGGGAAGTATCAAACAAATAAAAATAGTACCGTGGGTACTGGGCTCAAATTGCCATGTTTAATTTTTTCTTTTTCCTTTGAAAACAGAAAATTACATTTAAACAAAATCACAACTGAACTTACACACACTTATAGCTTCTTTCTCTTACATGTTTCCTTAAACGTTCACATTTGGTCAAAGCGTCAACATCATTAAATATTGCAAACTGAAGTAGTATATGCACGAGATGCATGTTGTTATGTTATGAAACATACTTTTTTGATTAAAAAAAAAGTGCTTCAATAAAAGAATGCGACCCTATGTATTTCCGATATAGATGAAATGTTAACCATGTTGTTGACTTTTAGACAGACACCTTGAATTCTTTTTTACTGTAGGCAGTGGCGGATCCGGGAACCAACAAGGGGGGTGGAACAAATTTCAGGTCAGAGAAAAAACTTCCGCCCAGTAATGACCAAATCGCCCACTTTTTGGGGCCTTAAGGCCTTTTTTGGCGCCCAAAATTTTTTTGGCCCCAATTTTTTTTTGGCCGGCCCAACTTAAGCCCCCCCCCCCTGGATCCGCCACTGGTAGGGTACATACTAGCAGCAAAATTGTTGCCATAAATACTGATTTACAATATTTCTCAATTAAAACCTGGCTTGACGATCGTATATTCGGTGTTTATGAGTGGAAATATATTTTAAGTAATGGAGGTAAGATTGTCACCCAGGAAAAGAAGTCCGCGAAATATGGATCAGGTCAGGATGACCGCGAAAAATACCACCTTCACTGAATCTGTACTGTGCTAAGAACAATCCTCTTAAATTGGTATAATTGCTCCATCTTCAGTATTGCAGTATAGTCTAATCAACAGATTCTTAACTTATTATAAGGAATTATATAGAAACGAGACTTCGGTGGATGATAAGGTTACGCGGTGATCTATTGTATTCAACTTGTCTGTCCGTCTGTTTAAAGCGAGGCACTTTGTATTTTTTTAGATAGCTATGAAACTAATGTTTAAAATTATAAATTACATACACCTAAATATGCTCAGGGTCAAGGCGGTATCATGAATTTGACCAAACGAGACAGAGAGAACAAAATCGAAAGACTATATCTTTCCGCCATCTTGATTATGGATGTTACGAACACTGCAGTCATCGTGACGGTTACCCCTCGATTATTTTCGCATATTTTCGATAAATGAACCAAATCTAAATCGCCCGACATTCAGACATTTCGACGTTCGTTGCGATTATTAAATGTAACACTTTTTATAGAGCATTTAATTCAATAATCGATTAGTAAAGATCGTTCATAAATGCCATGTTGACAAGCTCGGAACAGCAATATTATATTAATCGACACATTTTGGGTAGTCTATAATTGACCTTTAATAGTTTTAGATTAATCCGTCGTATAATCCAGAGAAATACAATTTTAAAATAGATATGCGACCTCGGTGTCCTCTATGCTACAATGTATTTCGACATTTACTTTCATACGTTGATAATATGTACAGAGTGAGCCAAAAGGTAATCGAAATATATGTTAATAATTTATATCATTTGGAATAGCCCATTGAGACTTGGTAGAATGAAATAACTTTGAACAAGGTTAAATTTTCCTGAGTTATTAACATTTGTTTAGGTAACCTTTTTTGGCTCGCCCTGTATATATGGTAACTGGTCAACTCAACCCCAAGTCAACTCAACCCAAGTCAACTCAACCCTTAGTCAAGTCGACCCCAAGTCAAGTCGACCCTTAGTCAAGTCGACCCCAAGTCATCTCGACCCTTAGTCAACTCGACCCCAAGTCATTTCAACCCTTGGTCATCTCAACCCTTAGTCAACTCGACCCCACCATAAAAAAAACAAATAGATATACTATTTTCATGGCATGATATTGATGAATTTTGAAAGAATGAGGGAATAAAATGCAAATTTTCCAAAATAAAATTATCAACTATTGAAGTTTGTGCTTAAAACGTATTTATAATTTTTATAAATAACAAAATAATATTTGATTAATCTTAACGATGATTAATCACGATGCTATACATATATTTCACCCCTTCATATTTGAGCTTGTTTAATCTCTCTGAAATAAAAAAATTATCTATACACTTTTCTGTTATACCAAAATTGTTGCAACAGTATTTTTGACAACAGGTAACTTATGCAACATGTGCATTGTGCCAACATCCATCCATTACTTTGTATTGAGTGATTTTATATTTTGATAATAATAATAAACAATATGATCCGGTTCAAATCTTCCTTCTGATCTACAGGCGATAGAAATGTTTATTTTTTTGAAGTAAGATTTTAAAACAAGACTGAACAAACAATGGGATTTATGTTTTTCTATTTTCCATTATCTTACTCATATGTCAGGTGTCATAAACAATCAGATTGGGATTTTATGATCCAGTTTAAATCTTCGTTTTGATCTATAGGTGACGGAAATGTTTTTTCTTTGAAGTTTGATTTCAAATCAAACTGCACAAACAATTGGATTATATTGTATTTTAATCTACTTAAAACAAGTAAAATCATTTGGGTCGACTTGACTAAGGGTTGAGTTGACCAAGGGTTGAGATGACTTGGGTCGAGTTGACTAAGGGTTGAGATGACTTGGGGTCGACTTGACTAAGGGTCGACTTGACTTGGGGTCGACTTGACTAAGGGTTGAGTTGACTTGGGGTTGAGTTGACCAGGAAGCGTATATATGCAGTGAATATTACCCATCAACATACTCTTGGATTGTAACAAATGATTTTAATGATTGTACGCTGATAGGATTTTGAAAACTTTTTACTAAAGTTCTGATCTTGAACAAATATTAGGAAAACTACAGGGCGTACCTCTAATTAATGTCTGCCACGTTTGATCTACGACAAAAGTGGTCGTAGCTTCCCCAAATCAGGATAAATACGCTGCATAAAATAAAGGGATAAGCAGTATGATGTAGATTTTCGATATCGATTTTGTGAAGCTACGGCCACCATAGAGCAAATGTGAGGCTTTAAGGGTGCATTCGGAGCCTACTCAGCCTAGTTCTTGGAAAGAATATCGTATACGATTTTTTGATTTTGAAGAGAGAATACCCTGGTCAGAATAAGTCATAAAGTTGATATTACAGAAAAAAGTTGATGTTACGAAAGGAAACAAGTATTGAAGTAGGACATACTTATAGAGAAGACAGACAATGGGTAGCCAGCTTTTAGTTAGGGAGGGGGGCGTGCGATTGCCAAACAAATGTCGGTTTTCAGTCAAGGGTGCGTGGTGCGATTGTGGCATAAACAAGCCAAAAAAATAAGAATTTTTTGAATTTTACAAAATGTGATGCAACTTCCCTCAAAATTGAGCTAGAAGCTTCAAATAAAAGGCACTTTAAAGCTCATGGTATTATTTCTATTGTTTAGGGGGGGGGGGCACCCATCGCACCTCCTGGCTTCTATGGGTTCACATGAACCATGAAGACAGTTTTCATTACAGATATTCAAAAGAGTATAATACAGAAAATATTGGCGCCTTGTGAAACACATCTTTTAAGACATGTAATATTTTCTATATTTTATGAGAAACTATTAAATAACGTTTTTATTCAATGATATTTTGGCTTATCCTGTTTTAAACGTTCTCAAACAGAAAATGATGTTTTGAACAATAACTTAGGCTTATATATCCTTCTTATACGGTATAATCTTGCTTCAAGCCTCTGCCCCCCCCCCGCTATCTACTTCAACTATAGATACTCTACTTACATGGCCTGGGAACACAAAGTGTACGTATATGAACTATTGGACCAGTCGAATCGCTAGAAATGTCAATGTCATCGAATAAGGTTATGGGTAATATGAGGGCAATGAGGATTGGCTCCCAGGGACGCAACTCTATATTTTCCTACAATAGAAATGTCAGAATGTGGTTATTTTCTGACATTATAAATGACCATGAATTCATAATCAATAGTCCCAAAGATTCTAATCAATATCTCGATCGCTTCTTGTGTGTTTTGGAATTTTTTGTTTGGAAATAAGACCAAAAACTCGCGATTCAAATTCTGAAGTAAACAAAATGGCGGCTGTTTGAATTCGAACTTTGTAATCACGACATCTCCATATATGGCAGAATATCTGATTGGAACTCTGGGAGCAAATCCTCCTTGTAAAGGTTGCCATTGTCAAAAAACTACAAAACACAAAAAATGTTGATGTTGATGTTACGAAGTGAGCCAGAATAAAAGCGATCACATGGGAATCAAAATTTTAATCAGAACTTCGGCTGGAACAATGACGCTCGAGGGGGCGATATGACTCTGCTAGGCAACCTTATTGTGTTTTCATTAGAAGGAAAGGGGTGCGTCATGGTGTATAATATCTGAAAGGTTAAAAATGTATAGAATGTAAAGGGTTGAAACTATGGAATATTGAAAAAATGGAGAAAGGATATAAAGAATACCAATGCAAAAGGTATAGTATAGATGAACCAGGGTAAAACCATGAGGATAAAAATACGGAAAATTAAATATTACGACAGATGACACATCCCTTCCATATATAATTAGATTTGGGTTACTATTCAACATCTTGAACTGTAAATCACAACTATTTTCTTACAATCATAAGCATTCGGCAAGATTTTAAATTAGATTATAGTACTATCATGTTTCCAGGTTCACAAATATAATCATTTCTCGTATTCCTAGGTTATGATGATTGTTTCTTTAGCGGATTTTGATTTAAAAATCGCACCCTTGTGGCACGCTATTGTGATCACTTTCCCGAAATAGTATGCTCGATTGATTTCAAAATGAAAGAAAATGTCAAAGACGCTTTCGTTATACGACAATTTAAAAAACGATTTAATCTCAACACACTGGATACCTTATTTCTATTTGATCCTCTTGAAATCGTGTCTTGTCAGTTTACAAACTTTGGCATTTGATTACGGTTTAGGTAACAGGGTAATGTGTTGCGCACTCAATGATGTGATACTCTAAAATTACGAAAACGCAGTTCCGAAAATGAAAGTCATAAAAAGTCGGAAAAAGTTTGACCAGAACGATTTTAGTATGTCAAAGCACTGCTAAACAGAAATTTCAATTCAGAGCCTTAAAGATAATACTTGTACATTTCGTCTCAATCCGCATTGTGGTCTGAATGAAATTTTGATTGACGGATGACATCATGAGAAATCACGTGGCCTTCCTTTCTTGTTGAAAAAAGGAAAAATTTGATTTTCAGAACGTCCAGAATGTTTTGAATGTCAATAATGCCTCACTAATTGCATATCAAAATGATAAAATAGAATGCTTATAAGTTATGTAAATGTTCAATGAGGTTAAGACAATTCTAATTAAGACAGGAAATATTCACTCATATTCACCTCACAATCCAAAAACCAATAATTTATATTTTAGAAGATATTCAAGAATCGTATTTCAACCTATGGAAAATGAATGGATAAGGCTTATCAGTCATATGAAGTTCATAAAGTTAGGCGTATGGTAAGGTAACCACATGATCTCCGAATGCCCACATTGTGTCAGTGAGAGAGGCAACTTAAAAATGATTGAGCAACCTGCGAGATATAGTAGAGGTCCGAGGCCAAGGAGTACATAATATAAATTGTTTAAAAATACCCTAGCGTCTACCGAGTTAATTATTTTTATCAAGTGCAAACAAAGAAAGGCAATTGTTTATCTAAATGTAGTCTAACTTTCTTACACACGAATAAATATGAAAAGGATGGACGAATGATTGACATAACAGAATAAAAAATACTATTTGGACACATTTTACGGCGGACCTCAATCCCAGGCCTCAGGTAAAATATATTTCCCCGATCTTTTGCCGTGTTAGCGATCGAACGGATGATAGAGGGGGGATTTGTTTTAACAATCATCGCCATAAGGGGAGTGGTATAGCATTCGATGAATCAATATCTCCACGTAAGATGTATGCTCAAGATGTACCTCGTTTCTTTCGTGCAACGATGATACGGGTTGTCTAAGAAGTCGCGAGTCACGCAATATGAGGTGTTTTGATGCTGGTACCTATCTTGCCGGGCCAGTTCTAGGGGTTTTAGTGCTAGTTTAGAAGGCGTTTATTTTACTACATCGACCTGAGCAATATGTGACGCCATCACACCCGGTGATCGTGAATATGGGATGGAGGGGGGGGGGGGGGGGGGAGCAGGCAATTTCTGCTAGGAAATTCAACAAATCTGGAAGATTTATTTTTTCAAGAAAAAGTTTACTATTGAATTGCTAAATGGATAGGCGCACGGTATGGTAGAATATGTTAGGTTTTCTGGGATTTTTTCTGAAACGATACGCATCTAAGGTATGAGATCTATTAAAAAAGGCGCAAGGCCATCAACAGGCACAAATCAACGTTTTTGCTATAAATCAAGCAACAATGGACTACACGACCTGTAATAAATACTTGTAAGTGATGTTATCATAACTAAATATATGTCATTGCTGAATTTATAAAATAAGTTTCCATACCACGCCTAACCATCGACAAGGTACAGTCACGTGACAGTGACAAAATATGCCGTAGTACACTTTTGATGTACTATGTCATTTCCGCCATTTTATATCGCCATTTTCTAGAATGAGGAAGCGAGGTAAGAACTAGCATTGATTTGATCAATATTGTGTCAGTTCAACATCAGGCAGTTGTTGCATTCGATTTGTAATTAAGTTGCAAATATGCATATCTGTTTCAAATGATCCTCAGCAACTTCAATATCTTGTTATAGATCTACCCAGTACGTCAGGGATCTCTAAATCTTGACTGAATTTCGCAAAATTCTCTCTAATTTTTGTTTTGCTATGCAAATAACAGTCAAACTACGACTAACACAACTTAAGATAAGTATACAAATATACATCCAGAGTTAATGCAAAACCGCTTTTTACTTTGGATGCTACTACGAAAAACAGATAATGTATGTTGTCAACTCGAATGTATGTTGTCACATTGGCCTTACAGATCTCAATTCACAGTTAATTTTACATGAATGAAATGCTATAATGTACGTGTAATAGAAGGAACATACATTATTTGATAATAAAGTAATAATTTATAATAATAGGGCTGGCATATCGAAAAATTTACTCTAATATTTTGTCCGTTAATCAATAAAATTGTCATTGATATGATTAAATTTCAATGTTACTAATAATTTTTTAGTATTCCATAACCCTGGCTTTTGAACTTCTGCACTTTCCCCCCTAGGCAGACATATACCAATTTCTCCATAGTATGTGTCATATATCATATTTAAGCTTATCCAAAGTTACATTGATTTGCCAAATATGATGGTTCAAATGGTAAAAAGTAACAGGCATTTCAAAAATTAGCGTTTTGCCAAAAAGTCCATTTCAGTATCCTGGAAACAGCCCTGACCTGAATGTGACAGAAAATATGGATGCTATTCTCGAAGATAATATATGGATATCGAGTTCTAAAAAGATGACGTTTAGGGTAGATACTCCAAGGAAACTCTTCTTATGCCTTAAAAAGGTTTTATGAAGATTACAAAACGCCATATCCCTATTTGAAGCCAGTTTAAGATCATATATGGAAAGTATTGCTGCTGTTAACATGGCGGCTAAGGAGACACACCGACTATTGTTTTGGTGTAAAACTGACTTTAATTTTGTCCAAACACTAACTTTTGAAATTCCTGTAACTTTTTCCATTTGTGAGTTGAACCATGATACTCGGCAAATTAATGTAACTTTGGATGAGCTTTAAAATGATATACGACACATACATGGAGACATTGGTATATGTCTGCCTATGGGGGCCCATAATTTCGGGACACCCTGTAGCATAAAGTCATCTTGGATTAGCTAGTAAAGATCTCTCCATGAACTCCTTAAGATTATTAAAATTCATAAAAGTGCAACTAAACATAACGTAACGTACCGACGTCGAGTGGTTAAAGAGGTCGGAAGAAAACACGCCGTGGTCACATATTAGTCACCATATTAATACTTTCATAAAATAAAATAGCATTCAACGAAAAAATCACTTTTACCTGTTTATCTGTACTAGGGATACAGGAGCATGTTCGTTGAACATCACTTGTAACGCATAAAACCCTTAATGCATTTTGAAATTAAATCATTGGAGTGTTATCAAAGGAAATGTGTAAAAAACAACATTTTTCCAACCGAAGAATCGTATGGGTAGACTAACAACGAAAAAAATCGAGCACTGCTCGAAGATCTTTTAACGTTATTAGAAAAATAAATGTCTTTGAAATCGAATGCACGCGAAATCAAACATAAAATCCTTTGTGTTCTCCTAAAATTTATTTTTGAAAACCTGCATCGAACCTACATCAGGGTCTTCGCTCAAAATCAGTTAATAGTGACATAGTACATCAAAAGTGTACTACGGCATATTTTGTCACCTGTCACGTGACTGTACCTTGTCGATGGTTAGGCGTGCATACGTAAAATAAAAAATAATCGAAAATAATTAAAATGGGACGGAGGGGGGGGGGGGGGAGGAGGGGACGGAGGGGGGGGGGAGTAATAATTCTATAAAGCGAAACAACTTCACACGAATTCTTGTATTTGAAAAATGAACTCATTAACTTAGTAAGAAACCGGATGATATACCCCTGGAGACTGAAAAATGGGGACATTTGGAGTAAAAGGACTTAAAGTCGCGAAACATCTCTAATCATGTCTTATATACATATTGCTCCCCCCTCCGTCCCCTCCCCCCCTCCGTCCCAAATTCATTATTTTCGATTATTTTTTATGTCACATATGGAAACTTATTTTATAAATTCAGCAATGACATTAATTTAGTTATGATAACATCACTTACAAGTATTTATTACAGGTCGTCCAGACCATTGTTGCTTGATTTATAGCAAAAACGTTGATTTGTGCCTGTTGATGGCCTTGCGCCTTTTTTAATAGATCTCATACCTTAGATGCGTATCGTTTCAGAAAAAATCCCAGAAAACCTAACATATTCTACCATACCGTGCGCCTATCCATTTAGCAATTCAATAGTAAACTTTTTCTTGAAAAAATAAATCTTCCAGATTTGTTGAATTTCCTAGCAGAAATTGCCTGCTCCCCCCCCTCCGTCCCATATTCACGATCACCGGGTGTGGTCAGTCATAGTGGTGGTCAAGAATGCATTTCAGACCGGTCGAGAATGCATTTAACGACCGGCAATTTTCCCCGGGAAACTAGATATCGTTCAGTGCGTAAGATTTTCTTGCTGTTTCAGTCCTGGTCGTTAACGGTGGTAATAATACTAATAACGCCATTTCTGCGGGCAATATAGTGAAATATTGGACCTTGGGCATTCGGCCCTCGGTCCAATATTTCACTATATTGCCCTTCGAAATGACGTTATTGTACTAATATTGACCATGTGAGAATGAAAATATGGAAATAAGCAATAACAAAGGTATTTTGCACAGTCATCACTCAAAATTGCACAGAAGACAAGACAATCGTGTGCTGACTCGCTCTGGATAGCTAATATCATAGGCTTCATTCTTCACATAACTCCTGCATTCAAATGAAAGCACACGGTCCCTATAGTCCTAGTTGTTTTATTTTATAAGTTACATGCCTAATACACACGTAGGCTATTCCTATTATGACGTCATCGATTTAAGCGTTTGTCGATATTTGGACTGCGAGTGGCGTTTTCGGGAATGGATGAGTCCTGAGTTCGGTTCCCTTCTAGACCGACTAGGACCAACCAAACAAAAACGATTTCTACAGAGTTCATTAATAAACGTTTCTCCCTAGTTGAGATGTCATCTGGGATATCATAAATGGCACATGCTATCCAACAATTAAGATGTGAGATGCTGCGGAGGCATCCACAGTGGTTCAACTTAACAGACACATAGGCCTATAAAACATCGATTCATAAACATGTCATATCTTCTAATAAATAGCCTATATGCATGATAATTATTAACTACAGAAACTTATTCTGAATTCAGATAAACATTACCCACTAGTGTTGATAACAATAACTAACAAACACGATAACGGTAAGATGTGGACGTATTTCCTGGTTACGTGGCAATCTCCAAACGCATCAATATCTCAAATGTCTTTTGATTGTTTCTGCGGATAAGAAACTTAATTGCACTCTTTTAAATATTGACTACTAAGATGCGTACTGATTTTTTAGTGCGATCAAATCTAATCCTTACATAGTTTCATGCTTTTCTGCGCATTTTATCACCACCGGAGAGTAAATGTAGCGTAATTGAATAAGTGTCTATCATATTGTGAAAATAATTGGGAACTTTTTCCATTAAAATCCAACATTTTGTGTATCCCTCCGCAGAGATAAGACAAAACGACGAACCTTAGCGATGGGAGAAGCGTTGCGTGGTCGTTCAATATATCACTAAGATAATTTAATTAATAGTCGCAGAGTATGCAGATGCAAAAGGCTTGGGGATTGGGGTCTATTTACATGAAGAGTTTTAAAGATGCGATCAGAAGTTCTTAAGGTCTTCAGGCAGGAACAAAGAGAGAATTACATTATCTCATTTTCCAGTTGCCAATCACGCATCAGTGTCTTGTTTTCATGAGGATATAAACCATACAGCAAACAGAAAATATGAAAAGTAACATTTAGATAAGAACATTGTTGTGGCCCCTCATCGCTGGATTTATCCGACTCAGTTCGCGAGTTTATCGTCTGATTGAAACACGTGACCTAAACATAGGAACGATTAAACGAACATTTTCAAAAGTTATGGCATTAAGTCACCATATTTAGATATTGCAACATGTCTCAACGGAACGGTCTTAGACTTTAGACATAATTAACTTTTCCCGTTATTAGCTCCAACATTTAGACAAGGTGTGAAAATTGTTCAGGAGGGACCGCGATCGTCGTAAACTTAAAAGCTTCCAAAGAGGATATAGAAAGTCAATCACTCGGATGACATTTACATAGAGCGACCCTGTCTGTCGAAAGTTCATCACATTAATAATAGGTCTCGGGATTGAGACATTTCGGACTCCGCTGGATTTGCGACAAAACGTAACCAAAAGAAGTCTTATGCTAAACTTGAAAGCTCATTAAGCGAGCGGTTGGCACTCCTACCGTTTAAGAAACATTTGACGACAATAGGATCAGCCCACTCGGAAGTTACAAAGAAAACAAAAATTGGATTATCCTGTAACTCAAACTTAATCCTTTGGAAATGTAATATGCAAGAATACTTGGGATTTGAAACTGATGAATGATAAAGGTTGGCCTTTGAGAAAGTTATCGTAAGTTTATAGAATTATTGAAATTCTATGACTTCTTATTGGAATACGTGAATAATTCTATCAATATTTGGTAAATGACATTAATTTCAAATGCCGTCATAATTTCATCATAGTAACACAGGACGATATAAGCCGACCGTCAGAACGTATATGAAAACTATTTGAAAAACAGCCAAGTTTTCGAAGAAGAGCAACCATTGATCGATCTAAATTCTACAATTAGACGAAAGTATACGAAATAAGGACATTTTAACAGCTTCTAACATAAAGACTTTACTGCAGTAAACGGAGAATTCGTCCTTAACAAATTTTACTCAAGATATCGCAACAAAGAACGCAAACCCGCCAACAACAAAACTGCACTGATTTGGGAACGTTTGCCAGAAGATCGTACAAGTAATTCAAAATTGGCTATCAGAGAACGCCGTCTGGCCTCAACAAATCAAATCAAAAGAAGGGACGTCGTCAACGGAGTGTTTGAACAAATTGACAATGTTGAAAAAGGAGCGACATAATTCACAGATGATTTGGACAATATTTTTGACGTTCACTATTTTGCTCTCGTTTTCGGCGACGATAGAAGGACGTTGCAATATTCGATGTGTGAACGGAGGTCGAGTACAATTACCTAGTAACATTTTTGGATATTGTTCCTGCAAATGTCGTCTTGGATTTAGCGGACCTAATTGTCAAATACGCACGGGACGACGGCGGTTTCCGAACTCGATAATGAGGAAACGAGTCCTGGCTCTGTTTAAAAGAAAGTTCGGACGTGACCGCTTAAATCTGAGTACTGTAAAGTTATCAGTCCCAATGATGTCATAGCATCCAAGATGGCGTTAGATTCCAGCAACGGTACTTAGTACTGGTGCGATTGACAACTGGACCCTGTTACACCTAATTTATTACCAGGCTTAAATTATGTTGCAATATCTTTTAAGGTTTATCAAATAGCTAACAGCACTTTGTATTACGAAAACCATGAAGGTGATGATTGATTAGTACAAGTGTATTATCACTGGTGCTAAGAGTAGTTCTATTCTGTACTTTCAAAAAATTGAAAAAAATGAGGAAATGTCATTTCAATTCCGTTTAATCGAAATACCTTGAATTTGAATGTTTTAAACCATAATAGTTTGTGAAACCACAAAAATGTGAAAAACAACCATAGCTTAATGTTATTTGTAAGCGTAGACATGAAAATTACATAAAAATTATCGACACGTGGATTTACCTTTAGTATTACGAATTTTGTTTTCCAAAAAATAAAATTGAGGGAATTTGAAATCAAATTTACATTCTTGTGTATTTTGTTCAGAAACGGACTCCAGTGTAAATTTTACTGGTTCATAGCAAAATATAGCCCCCTCTCCATCGATGTAATGACCCAATAAAACTTTCGTATTCACAATCACAAGAGAGCCTTTTATCCCAGCGACATTCGCTACGGCGACCTTAAGTTTAATATTTCTACGGTAATTGCAATCTTACGGCCGCCGTGACATTTTTATGCCCACATTCTTTACCAATCACATTAATGCTACTAGAGCCGTTCTTGGCGTACATTTATTATAAATTTTTGGAGACAGAAAAACTGTTGTTTCTATACGGCCTCTGAAATGATGACGTACGGTTGCCTTCAGGTTTTGACAAAGTAGAAATGAAAAAGGTTATTTTTCCGTGTTATAATTTCCATAGCGACTGTACCAGTGTGTGCGGCCTGTAAAAACTGGGAAAAACAGTAATGGCTGTAAGGCGACCCTAAATTTTCTCGTTTTGTCGGGGAACTACGGTCGTTTTACACTCCATTGGTTTATTCCAGCGCCAAATCTTACTTTCCTTATTAGTTAATATATTAGTAAACTCAAATGGGACTAGTCACAAAGAGTTGAAGATATGCTATCAAATGAAGACTTCCAAATGCAAACTTATGGAGGGTAGTGTATATCGCTTGACAAAAGTTGTCCCACACTACATTGGTTTATTATGTCGCCCAATTACTTTCCTTATTAATTAATACTAAGTCAAGGCTAGTGAGCCTCACGTTGAAGACGGACCATCACAGATTAACTTTATTTTTCACTGGTGATCCGCTCGATTACGCTGGTTACCGAAACGGTTTGTTTTGGTAACAAAATGTCGGAACGTCGATCGTACGATTTTTCTTTTTTCCTTATTTCAAGCATTGTAGGCAGAATCCCCACGACGTTTTTTTCTCACAAACGTATATCAGTATCATATGTTTTAGAAAATGTACATGTTTGCGAAAAATAGCTCAGAAGAGAACAGAATCGTAGACTTAATTCCTCACTTAAGTTACATAAACGGTTTGGGTTAAAAGTGCAGATCTTAACTGTTTTTCCTTATTTCACGCGTTGTAGGCAGAATCCCAACGACATTTTTTCTCACAAACTAGTATCAGCACCATATGTTTTAGAAAATGTACATGTTTGCGAAAAAATCGTACCTTCGATGTTCCGACATTTTGTTACCAAAACGAACCGTTTCGGTAACCAGCGTAATCGAGTGGATCACCATTGTTTTTACCGATACAGAAGAGGTGAATATCCCCTTACATAATATTGTAGTCTTGCTCCTTTGGCTTATGCCGTTGCCAGATCGCAAGTATTTACTCTCCCCTTTCATGTATACTAAATCAGGGCTAGTAAGATCCATATAGAAGGGGGGGGGTGCTCTTAAATGAATAACCTTCATTTTAGAAATGAAGTTGAACACAGTGGATGTTACTTCACAAAACTATCCTCTACTCAATTTGTTACCTAACATAGTACAATGTCGTTGCCTAATCACAAGCATTTAGCGTTTTTATTCCTAGAGGGCACGTAAGGACTATCTATAGGCTAACTACTAAGTAATGGTACCAATGCTCATATTTACCATTTATCATTCAATTCACATGGAAATTGTACTTTGTTTCTTTCCTCATTCGTTACATATTCAAAATTGAAAAGTTATAAATACCAACATAGACCACACAAACATATATAGCATTTTTATCGTGTCTGATTTTCAAAGGTGTCGAATAAATATGTTCTCTCCCCTTAATTTCAAAAAATGAATTTTTATGCATAAAAGTGCATCCAGTTAGTTGAGTTAGTCATTTAAAACCTCTTGTGGAGTTGCTCCATCGATTCAATACCAATTTTAATGTAAAGAACATGTAACGCATAATGTAATGCAACATTGTGTTGATGTAAAAGCTAAGCGGGGAGAACATGTTTATTTGACACCCTGTATAATGTTCTGTTTATCCTTCACTGTCCTTTACAATGGCATAATGATTATAGCTTGGCCAATAATATATGACCTCCAACTTTCGGGCAAATACAGGATATTCCAAAATATTGTACGAGATAAACAAGATTAACTGGTAGTGAAGGAATATTAAAATTTGTTCATATGACAGACAAAGTACACTTCTCAATTCTCTGAAGATTTCAATATATCTAGCTTTAGAGAAAAGTTTGTTTTAGTACCACCACCCACATTTCAATGTTGCAACGACACAAACATCACTGGTACTCACCTAGTTACCACGGGATACTAGAGTATCCGCGTATATTGAGTATGACCGGTTCTTAGGCTACGAATATGACCTGTTTTGGAAAGTCATGAGAGGCACAGCTGCTTAAAAATGGAAAATAAAGGTTAACTTCTATATTATCCTTTTTGAAATTGTGTTTGTTGAATATAGTTTATGCTGTATTTAATAGTAATGTAACAAAAAAATGTTAAACATGAGCTATTTTAGCAATGTAACTGTTCATAATGAAATATCAATCAGAAAGTACAGATTTCTCGCCTTAGAGCCAAATCATTAATATCACAGTAGAAAAAAACAAATCCCAAACCTTTTTATGGCTAACCTGAACAAGATCTCCAAATCTCAGTTTATATGATCCCCCGTAGAGTGAGCAAGAGAAGGATTTATCTTTTCCCAGAGGATACGCTTGTGAAATGTCATGGAAACGAGTGTAACACGGCCCACTGATTGATGTGATCGGAATGTTACCGGTGTAGAATACGACTGCACTGGTGATCCACTCGATTACGCTGGTTACCAAAACGGTTCGTTTTGGTAACAAAATGTCGGAACATCCGGAAGATACGATTTTTCTCGTTTCCTTATTTTACACGTTGTAGGCAGAATTCCCACGACATTTTTTAACACAAACGTGTATCAGTATCCTATGTTTAAAAAAGTGTACATACTTGCGAACAAATAGTTCAGAAGACAACAGAATCGTCGATTTACTTCGTCACTTAAGTTACATAAACGGTTTGGGTTAAAAGTGCAGATCTTAACTGTTTTTCGAAAAACCGTTTATGTAACTTAAGTGAGGAAGTAAATCGACGATTCTGTTGCCCTCTGAGCTATTTTTTCGCAAACATGTATATTTTCTAAAACATATGATACTGATGCACGTTGTGAGAAAAAACGTCGTGGGGATTCTGCCTACAACGCGTGAAATAAGGAAAAAAGAAAAATCGTGCCTTCGACGTTCCGACATTTTGTTACCAAAACGGTTCGTTTTGGTAACCAGCGTAATCGAGTGGATCACCAGTGGAGTGTATGCGGTGCATGATAGGAATTTATCCGAATGTGAGCGGTGTACAATACGAGTGTATGCGGTGCATGAGACGAATTTATCCGGTACAGGATTACAGCATACCCAACAATTCTCCAATGTTTATATTTTCAAATACATGATAAACTTTTCTTTCCATACATTGTAATGTATTGGTATAAAACCTGTCTTATTATATTACTGAAATTCGATAAAAAATGTTCTAAAAGCATATTTTGCCATTACTTTCGCCAACATTCTGAAATCGGGTCAACTGATTTAACCACAAATCTACAAAAGGTCTGAAATGGGACAACATAATTATAATCAAACAAGGCTATTGTTTTCGGTCTACGTTTAACTGAATTATTTTGGAAAAAATAGGCTCTTGACACTATAAGTCATCTACTCTTATTTAGTTCTTCCAACTTTATATTGGAGACCTACTGCAAGCGTCTGAGGAGCCTCAACATTCTGGTATTTCGAATTACCTTTTGCATCTGTCACCGCTAAAAGTCGTATCCAAACACCGGTTAAATGCCGATCCAAGACATTTCACAACCGTATTCTCCAATAATGGGGCACCAGTGACATTCGTATTCTCAAAAATTCAAAGATGTATCAAATTTGGACAGAGCAGGCTAAATTATTTAAAATATTCATGACTAATTCGTAGATCTAGCTATATACTATACATAAGATGTGTCATCCTCTTCGGAGTTGTGTTGTGTTACACAAAAACTGATCAAAGATGCTGGAAACTAGGATTTTACGGCTTCAATCTAATATTAATACGTTTTCTCTTGATTAAGGCCCCTTGTGATATGCCTGGCATTATAAGTATACCAAGTATCATCCATTGACCAAGTAGGATAAAAAGAAAACGTTCGAAAGTGTTCATAAAAAGCAAGTACTCACCTCGTCTGTTTATAGGAACAGAAATACGGTCACACTCGTAAGCTTAGAACCGGTCATACTCAATATACGCGGATACTCTAGTTACCCGTGTAGTTACGCTGACAATAATTTTGCTCAAAGTTAAGGAAGATTGTCACATGAATATTGTCACATTGGCAATATCCATGAAGATCGTCAACGTAACAAAAGCGATGGACTAGATATGCGTCTTCGTTAATATACCAAACATAGAACCGCCTGCATATTCTAAAACTAGAGTATCTTCCTTAACTTTGAGCCAAATTATTGTCCACAACTTGACTTATAAGTGGTGTAGAATCGAGAAATGAAAATATCTTACCGAAACCGAAGCCCGGAAGTTCTTCGTAGGGACGTATCGTCAGCGTAACTAGGTGAATACCAGTGAACATAAAATACAATGTAACTAGATGTGAGTGACAAAGCAATATTCTTGAGATTTGGTATCGGACAGACAATGTACTTACCTGAAAGCTTAATGAGGTAACACTCTTATTTCATCACAACAAAAAATGAACTGCAAATTGAAAAACGAATTTTCCTTAGCATGCGAAAAGTCCAGTTTTTCGACGAATGATGAAAATTGTATTTGCCTTTGGATAAACCCAATATTCCGAACCTCATATAGGACAATTTCTGCGTATTTTTCGGTGAATGACCAAAGTACACATACACACAGAACACTAACCATAAATTATTCTTCGGAGAAATATTGTCGCTTTCCATCGGGAACAATTGAATTATTGTTAATCATGGCGTGAAGTTAGTTTCACGCAAAGAAATTCCCATTAGCATTAGCATGTAAACGCTCGTGCCATGTACCTGATGTACTAGACCAGACACAGAATGCATTTTAATCTTCACCCGGTGATACCATTTCAATGACCTGATTTCCGATCTTCAAATTAAAAGAACATCATCGTACAATTACTTCTCGCTTTAGGGCTCCATTAACTGGATGAAATATCTTGCCGATTTTTTATTTGAAACAAGAAATTATGACATGAATTAGGAAATATACAAAATATGATTTCTGAAAATATCACACAGAACAATAAGTAAGTAACATGTAAATGCTAGAAGTCGACATTAAGAAGAGGACAATAATTCCCGGGGTGCAATAATTACGTGAAACAATGGGCTTTCAACTGATTGAAAGCCCATGGTGATACAATACTCTACATTATCCGGGATCTGTTAGTAAACATAAACTTATGAGCTAGAATCTTTAATAAGGTCATTGTGATCCAACAGAAAGATGGACAGTAATTATGTTTATTTGATATGTCGAGCTTAATACTTCCGATATTACTCATAATATGTAACAATCATGAAATAACATAGAAGTACCGCCAGCCTAATTTTTGTATGGTCTCTCAAAGTAGGCTTAGTGAATTTAAATCATGAAATCGATGATTTCGAACAACTTGTATATTGCCCCATCGTTACGTTGTAAAGATGTCTTCCTATTGACACACGTTGCTATATGATACCATGATACAAAGGTCTCTAAAAAGTATCAAAATTCAAATGTTCGATATGGTAAGATTTCCGAGCATACATCCACAACGTCATTTTAAAACAGAAATTCAATAAAATTGACAAAACTGTAGTAATTATAGTTTTCTTGACGTTTTGGGCATTCAAAATGTTGATGAACGATTTGTTATTTAACATCTCCAATATCAACTAGAGTACAGCCTTTGACACAACCACACGAAAATCCATACTGTAAATGAAGGAGCAGACGACTCGGAAGGAAGTGCGTAATCCTGCAGAACTCCAACTATTCAATTGTACCAAATGCCACCTACACGGTAGTATCTATCAACGTACTAACTCGTTTGCTAATTCCAATTAACAAAAAAGATAGTGGAAAATAATCTATAAACATTTAAGTCGGGGAAAACTTCCGTTATTTGCAAAAAGCATATTGCATATAAACATATCGTGACATAACATGGGGCATAATGGACGACCCTTGACCTCTTTTCGCATGAGTGACGTCAGTACTCCGTATAAGGCCTTCATGTTATCTGACCAAGTTAATAATACACATTGTTATAGTAATATTAGTACTTCAATCTAAATACCCAATCATGATTGGCCAATTAATGGTCAAAAGATTTGATCTTTGACACAATATATTATCGGTTAATAGCTATTGATATCATAATTCCACTTAAAATTGTGTTATCATCATATACATGTATGCAACAACATGAAATATAATAGCGGAATAGAAATTCAAACAACGTTGCAATTGACGTTTTTGAAGTTAGCCATTGTTATATTATTTTGCTTTGTTTATTTAAATCTGTTCGGGATACAATTTTGACAACAAGCTTCACTGATATTCCATAATTGTTTATATCTAGGTCAAATACAAAGTAACAAATAGTGTAAGATCGTGTTTGATTCAAAAACTCAAAATCTACTATTCATATCTTGAAACGTGATTGAGATATAAACATCGATATGTCATGTAATCTATGATACGATTCTATAAATCATTATTTTATATATATATTTATTCTCAATTAAAGCAAAATATTCGTTATTTGATAAAAACTTGCCTTTTTGACCCAATTAAACTCCTCTAGGAACTTATTCAAGTGTTTTCGAAGAAATGTTTTGGTACGGAAAGATAAGTGAAACAGATGTTGTTACTCTAAGGTCACCAAACCTATTGAAACTACTTTTGAGGGATAAGTCGCTGTAACTAAATGTTCGAAATTGGTGTTAAAGGTCAAATACGTATTCAGGTCAAGGTCACCTTATACGTACAATATTCAGCATTGGTGTTATATGTCAAGGACGTTTTGAGGTCAAAGTCACCTGATGGTTAAAATTACATACTAGTAGTGAGGTTACCCGACAACATAGTAACTATACATCCATAGTAAGGTCACAAGAGGTCAAAACAGATCAAAAGGTCAAGTTCATCCTTAAGTCAAGGTCGATATATAGGTATTTCATTTTTTGTTATTACAGTGTTCCTAGAAACACATATCACGCTTAAAGGTCAATGTCAAACGCCAGTAAATGTTTGTTCAACTTCTTGGTAATTTTATATTGCCCTCTATATCTACAGTATTCATGGAATACAAAAATTATGACCCCGGAAATTTTACGAGGATCTAATAACAAATATCATTGTCCTTAAACCTCCAAACTTCAATCGTGCAAAGGGTTATGAAAAGGGAACTATATATTCTTGAGGGTACCGTCATTCTACACGTCTATTTTCCTCAAAACAGTGCTAACTTCTAAATATGATTAAATGTTGACCGGATATAGTAAAAACAATGTTAGGCTATGCAGTTATAAGAAACAACACATCCTCAGCACAAATGTAATTGATCACCATCTCCAACTTTGGCATAGGCCTATATGCTGAGGTCTTATTTTCTAACGGTCGTGTTAAAATGTGTTCATAATGTTATTTTTCAAATGTATTATATTACTTTATAACATGTATGCCATTAACGATAATCGAATTCGACCCATAGTGTAACAATATATCAAAAACCCATTAGCCATTAATAATTTTTTGTCCCAATTAATTTTCTATCACCTTCTAATCAGGGCCATGGTTCTTTGTTTTACACTGCTTATTGTTTAATCTTTTTTTCAGTTTTAAGTTCTTATTGAAGAAATAGACTCGAAGAATGATATTATTTGATTTGCATTCACATCATTAATAGAGCAGACTCCTGGTTTTAATCTACACTGGTGATCCACTCGATTACGCTGGTTACCGAAACGGTTCGTTTTGGTAACAAAATGTCGGAACGTCGAAGGTACGATTTTTCTCTTTTCCTTATTTCACACGTTGTAGGCAGAATTCCCACGACATTTTTTAACACAAACGTGTATCAGTATCATATGTTTAAGAAAATGTACATATGTGCGATCAAATAGTTCAGAAGACAACAGAATCGTCGATTTAATTCTTCACTTAAGTTACATAAAAGGTTTTTCGAAAAACAGTTAAGATCTGCACTTTTAATCAAAACCGTTTATGTAACTTAAGTGAGGGATTAAATCGACGATTCTTTTGTCTTCTGAGCTATTTTTTCGCAAACATGAACATTTTCTAAAACATATGTTTCTGAGATACGTTTGTGGTAACCAGCGTAATCGAGTGGATCACCAGTGATCTAGGGCTTAGCTAGAATGAAAATATCGAGGCGAGGCATGTGTTAATAGGCGAGGCAAAGGAGCGGTATCTATATGGAGAACTTTTTGAACACACGTTTCTCCTAAATCAGTCATAAAAAAATCTAAAAATTTAACACATCGTCAATTTAATGGTCATCTTTTGAATGGTAACAATATAATTTGATATATATACTTGTACTTTCATCTATATTGTTTTAGAAAACACATCAAACTATAACTATATATGTATAACTATATAATATTGAGAGGTTAAAAACATGTTGTATAATATGTTATTTTGTTCAACAAGGTTCGGAAAGACATTTTATTTCATTCTCAAGAATTGGTAGAAAGGAGCAAAACAATTGCACTAAAAAAAAGTTAACAAAAACAGTTATATAAACTATTTCTAGATTTTTTTTCGCTTTAAAATTGTTGTCAATCAGTCAACATTACATAAAACAACGTGTTTTTATAGAATGTTTTCAATGATTGGTTTAAGAGAAAAACATTGTTGAATTCAGTTCTCCATATCGATACCACTCCTTTAAACTAAGGTGTGGTGTTCAATTATCAACAGTCGTGGAAAAACAAAGTTAATTTCTATATGATTTGACCCCCTCCTCATCTTTCAAAATTTTGATTTGTCTTTCACTACCCTCCGCTCTAAAGACACTAACTTCGTTATTCCAGATCTGTTGATAATTTGACACCATCCTTAAATGAGAAATATTACTTGGAGATAATTTCAACACAAAAATTCTGTGAACTTTATTTATTTTTTTTATTTATTTATTCATATACATTTCAACAACAAATGCATGTAGTAAACGGGTGACACTACTTGTGTATATACCCGTGTTTATAATCATACGTGTAATGTACAGATTGGGGACTGCTTGTGTGATGAATGCTACTATCTATGTCTGACTTTATATTGTCTGCGCCCATAATGTAAGATTTGATAAGTTTGCAGCCTGGAGTTCCATGTGGGTCTAACGTGCTAAACATTTGGATGCTTGTATTCCTAAATAACAATGGATAACAAATTATGAAAAAGACCATTCATTTGTTCAAATGGCCAAATAAATAAATTTAAGTTTGTAGATAAAAATCCCATGCTGGACCATTATGGCCCATTATGACGTTCCATCATGTAAACAGGCACATCTCTCAGAGTTCAGCGAAACAGTTCTTAGTGTCCATCAGAGCCTTGTCATCCAGATTCAACAGTTCTTTTTTGTAGATAATATTATATCTGAATTTCAAGACATCTTATAACGTTTTGAGGGATAAATTGATTAAATGTTGTGATATGAGTGATATGTACAAAATAAGTATATGGAGAACAATATGAGTGATTGATATGTTTGAAGATATATATGAAGAACGATATGAGTGATATATTTAACATAAGTACATGAAGAACGATATGAGTGATATATTTGAAAAAATATTATATAAAGAACGATATGAGTGATATATTTAAAACGAATATATGAGAAACGATATGAGTGATATATTTACAATAGAGATATGAGAAACGATATGAGTGATATATTTACAATAACTACTTTATATGCGAAACGATATGAGTTATATATTTAAAATAGAGATATGAGGAACGATATGAGGGATATGTTTAAAATAAATACACGTGGAACGATTTGAGAATTATATTTATATTGATTAATTAATTGTCGTGTCTAGTGATACCACAAAAATATGGGAATATGAACTTCTCAAAGGATCGACTACAACCATGACATCTATCTAAGTTAGATCATCATCTGTTATACTTTCTTTTCAATATCATATTTTTGAATCAGTTTTAATATCTTAAGTTGTGTTAAGAAAATTGTACTCGGAGGTCCTGACAATCCGCCATTTTATCTTCATACACCTTATCAAATTTCTCATTTTGTGCCACCGTGAAATACTCTTTCCAGTTTCCGACTTGACCTGTAAATAAATAAAATGTTATTGATTATTAAGATACAAAAGCTGACCCCAAAAACTGATCAGCCCAGTTTAATAATTCCTTAATATTCAGGGGCTGATGGCGGTTATAATACCAGAACAGAATGAAAGTACAATGTTTACCATGCATTCCTTACTTATTAATAAGTTAGGGCCTTATATAGTTACCTTTCCTGAACATCGTTCCATCTTTTGTTTTCCACATTGCCTTCAAATCATGCTTTTCCGAATGTTCTTTCATATTCTTGAAACTCGACTTTTCGGCAATTTGCTGCAATAGGTTATCGTTTGCTTGGTATCCAAGAAAAGACGCCATCTTTTTCAATGTAGGTATAAATTTCTAGAACATCAGAAAACCCTATTTGTTCACAATGATGAATGCCCTTCATAAAAACCCCATCGCAAGATCACTGTGCATTTATTTGGTTGAATAATTGACCCCATACACACGACAGGGGGACCACTGAGTCTGTTTTTCACCTCATGCCTCAGTCACATTTGATCTACGACAACCGTGCAGCGGTCGTAGCTTCCCATAATATGCAGCTTTCAATGTTAGTAGATTTTCTATATCGATATTGTGAAGCTACGGCTGCCGTACGCTCGTCGTCAAGCAAATGTGACTGAGGCATAACTGATATTCAGAACTAGTTCTGGAATATAATCCACTTGATTTGACGCATCACATAGATCTTACATGAGATGATTTCATTTATGGACTCTAAGGCAGAATCAGATCTATAGGGACGGAGTGACAAAATTGCAAGCAGTATACAATTGACCTACGTACGAGCTCAAATATAAAGATCCGTCATATGCTATCAATTGGTGAAGTTATTTAAGATTCAAAATGCAAAAATCTTGGGAAAATATTTAAATTCTCCCAAATATGATAAAAATGGAACCATTCTTATTGACAAATTCATTTCATTAGTAAAAATCTTTAATTTTCTTCAAATAAAGTATATACTTGGGGTATTTTTTAGAAAATAAACACGACAAGGAATGATATGAGACCAAATTATTCTAAAATTGAAAGAATTTTCGTCAAGATGAAGCAACTAAGCTAGATCGTATTCTGCCTTTTATACAGACAAATTCGTATGAAATGAAACTGCTATCAAGAGTCAGATCCTGGTAATAGGTAGGCACCGAAAATCGTAGTTGATTGAATCCAATTTTGAACAGGCCGGCCAGGGGTATTGTTAAAAGTATCGATAAAACAATCGCGCCTCCAATCGAATCCAAAACCTAACTTTACCTTATTAAGATCTTCATAGTGAACCCAAAGAACATTTGGATGATTTTTAGTAGATTTCCACCAACTGGAAACGTGATCGAACCAAGAGTTGTACTCAACTGCAAATCACAAACAACCATGGCTCATTTAGACACTACAGAATTAGAAGCAAATCAAAACCCACATCACTCTAATTATCTCTGGTACGATGAGGTATCGTACCAAAGATATACCTGTGTCATATAGGTCTTTCAAGGCAAAATAACCTGCAAATATTGTTCTACTATTGTAGATTGAGACGCGCTGATGATATGGATCTGTTGCAAAAGGATTCACATTAGCTTTTCGAAATTCAAAATAGAATCCTTCTCATTCTAGCTGCATCTTACGATATATATCTGAAAACGAATCGAAGCTAAACTAAAAAGTTCAAACCTTCGCCTTTGATGAAAGATTCGTAGAAGTCCGAGAAAGATCCATCGTAGTCCAGTGCTCTGAGGCCTTTTGTGTGGTAGTAAAAGGAAACGGCAGTGTCTTTGGGATTACGTACAAGATAAATATGTTTACAGGGCTTTTTGAATGCTTCTTTAGGCATCAGATGAAATGGTAAATGTGTCAATAACAACCTAGGGGATGGCAGATTGTCAAACACTGATATTCTACGCCATTCAAAGAAAGCATCCATTTTGTTAGTCGTTGTATTTCTACCCCCAGAACCTGCTGTTAGTCGACTTATTATTTCGTATGTCCAATGGTGGCCTGGAAGCAAAAGATGAATTATTTTATAGTTATATATTTGACATTACGCACGAATCTATGAAGTAAGAAGACTGTAACTAAGTTATTCAATGATTCGAACAAATACATTGTCACATAGGGCAATCAGATCGATAGAAATTCCATCTTTCAAGATCGGACACTACTGCCCCAGCTCATGGAATAAATTGAAATGCGTTCTGACCAGGGATGTAGACATTTCACCTTAAGTAAATAGTCCAAAATATCACAAGGCTTGCAAATCAAGATGGGCCAACTCAATAAAGTAAAACGATGCGTGTTCAGAGAGACACGTTATCGTGCGAGATATTTTAAACCATATTTCGATATCCTACCTGACTTAGGGTATGAATTAATAAATATATCATCGGGTCTAACTTTAAAATGCGAAGCTTCCTCCAACCATTCGGCCCAAGTCGTAGAATCTTCAAGTCCGACCATATGTAGCTTAGGCCAGAAATTTGGCCATAAGATTCCTGCTTCGAGCTGAACCCTCATGCCACCTATTCTCACTGTAGTTTCACAATCCTTCAATTGTGCAGGTTTTTCTTCGCCTACATTCACACGGCTCTCATCCACTTGATCATTTTCTCTTGCAGTGTCTTCGACCCTCATCTGCGCTGATTTTTCTACACTTGGATCGCATACAGAGGACCTCTCCATTGTTTTTCTCATTTCCTTTTGTACTTTTGATACTTGTACTTTTTCCAGCTACATTTTACCGTCTAGTCTAAATGTACTCCGTTTCTAATTAATGCACGACTCAGAATGAGAGATTTATATCTACAATCTTCAAATACAGCTTAACCACACCGGAATAGCCTGACAACGGTAAAGTCAATGACCGTTGTCACAAATGGCGGACATAACCGTCGCTTCAACTCTTCAATCACTTGGTCCTCATTTCATAGGACTTCGCTAATTCTGTGCATGTATTAAGCTCTTATGATGATGTATCATATGAAATCCCAATTTTGATCAAATTGGGTCGTGAATCGCCAAAATATAGCGTCTTCGATATCCTCAATGACAACAGAATCAGAATTTGAAATAATTTACAAAGACAACGGCATATGGCAATACAGTGTCCGTTGTCCCGTATCTCATTTTGATCGGTTAAATCATATGATAGAACATTATTAACTGTACAATGAGTATAAAGACACTTTTATTGATTGTTGTTCCCGATGAATTTAGCCTAGGTGCTCTATAAAACATACAGTTAATGAAAATCTAACTGAAAAACGGTTATATGTCCGCCATTTGTGACAACGTTTTCTGACTTAACCGCTGTCAGGCTATTCCGGTGTGTAAACGTTATCGATACAGGTTAAAGTTCAATAATGTACTATTAGATATTAAGTTTAGTAATAGACTGAGGCCCATGGATACGTTATAAAATGTTAAAAATGTCCCCTGTTGTACTGAGTCGGTAATATATGTAATATGTAGTGTCCTGTACATATATATTTAAATAGATTTGCATCTGTCCCAAGCTATTTTTTAATATTGTTGTGTATTAGAATTAGCCTACAGAATTACTTTAAAATAAATAATGTACATCAATTGATTTGTAAAAACGTTAACGTGGGGTTATTGGCAAGGTTTTAGTTGCTCAGGGAGCAAGGGACGATGTACATGTACAGTTAGAAAAAATACAATTTGTATTTTATATAGCACTTTGTCGTGTGAGTTTGTAATTTTATCAACTACAACTTTGTGTTAAGTGAATTGTATTTGAAGTTTAAGGTCCGGAAAATCCGCCATTTTCTCTTCATATACTTTATTGAATCTCTCATTTTGTTCCACTGTAAAATGTTCTTTCCAGTTGCCAACTTGACCTATAAATAAAAATATCACGGGGTAGTAATTAAAAGCAATATATAATATGGAGGTTAGACATGGATGTTAGCACTGTTTTGAAGAATGTGAACCTATAGAATTATGGTACTCCGGGTGATTTTCCTCTTCGTTGCATTTACTTATGATGTACATCGTATCGTATCGTATAAATATATCGCATCGTATAAAGATAAGTAGAGGATATCCTATGATTTATGAGTGATATGATTTTTATCCACGAATGAATATGATATCTGCACGAGCGAGCGTAGCAGATATCAATATCCATGAGTGGATTAAAATCATATCATGAGTAAATCATATGATGTTCTTTTTATTCTATAGTTAAAGTCATCATCAGAATCGTCGGAAAGTCCGAAGTAGCAAAAATCCATAAACCATCGCATACGGCGCCGTATGTCATGGCTAAAAAACCGTATGCTATGGTTAAGTGAAAATTTGTCAAAAATATCATATTTTACCACTGATTACAAAAATACCGTTTTTATTTTCACATGTTATCCTATGAATATCATGCTAACTATGGAATAAATGAAAAATATTTGTAATCAGATTCCTGTACAGACCAATCGAGAAAGTCCCAATAAGTGAATAAACCAACGGAGACTCATAATCTTACACACACTCTTCAAAATACACGTAACCACCTCTCTAATACTCCCCTCAGATATTTGTATAAGGGAAGTGTTTAAAACAATTTTTTGCCATCTTTTTCAGAAAATAAAATTAGTATTGTAATGAAAACATTGTCCGAGTGTTTTTTAAAGGAATGCTTCCTCCATTTTAGTAAATTTCATAACATTTTAATTCAAACCTTTCCTAAACATAGTCCCATCTTTAGTTTTCCATGCCTCTTTTACATCAAATTTCTCGGTTTGTTGCTTCATGGTATTAAAACTCGTCTTTTCTGCAATTTCCTGCAAGAAGTTTTCATCTGCTGGACACCCAAGAAAGGAAGCCATCTTTTTTAGCATGGGTATAAATTCCTTAAATATTAAAGAAAACCTATTTAAACTTTGTTATATAATATAAGTAGATACGATTCTGTATGCAGAACAAATTCATGTCAATGGCAATCTTTAACATACACGAAACCAAATAAAATATCACAAAATTTGATTGTATTCTCGTCGAGAATTTGGTTTTTGTTGACAAAAAAGAATTATTTTATTTTGAGAAAATTAAAAAAGTAGCGTTAAAGGGTGAGGCTACTAAAATGCACTGCAGAGAAAACTTTAGCAAGGCATTAACATGATTTATGTCAACTCGTAGGTATCGTAATATGTGTTGCCAATTATATGCTTAAAGGCAGGGCTCCACTATAAAAGCAGAATGTCAGTTAGAAAATGATGTAATAGGATGTTTGAAAATTTAAATGTTCACAGAATCTGACACCTCAGACCTGTTTTTCCATATATCTCTAGTATTTTTGCACGGAATCAGCTAAACTTTGTCACAATTATTCATGAATATATTCTGAATCTGATGATGGTTTTAAATTTAAATAGTATTTCCTATCTGGCTTGAAAATGTAAATTGATATATAAAACTGTTACAGCAGTTATATAATAATCTGCATCAAAATTGGGTTGTAGTTTAATTTACCACATGGTAAGGAATCCCTGCCTTTAAACTCACGAACGTTTGTCTTTATAATTAAGTTCATTGTAAAATCTCACGTCAGGCAATTTTTCCCTTTGAAGTCCCCATTTAATTTCCCCCGTCCCATGCAAACACGAGAGAAAATAGAAATTATGTGAAAAATGATTACAAACTTGAAAGATATTTAACTTGAAATGTGAACAAAATGTTAATTTTTAAAATGGCCAGGTTTAGATTAGCAAGCCATAGTGAGACAGTGAGACACGTGAGAAAGAAAAAAGATGGTTCTAAACATAATCGACTTTAAGTAAAGACAGAATTTGTGGTCAAAATTTGCAATAGGGGGAAGTGGAAGATGAAAAGCATTTTCTTCTTTTATGCGATGGTTATAAAAATTGCAAATATAATTATTTTAACAATCCAAGTGGATGAAGAAATATTTAAGTTTTAATGATTTCAGATGATTACGAAGATGAAAACGAACTGATGCAATTTATAAATTAACTTTTCGATCAACGTCTAGAGCTATTTGAAAAAGGAATAAACTAGTTTGTAAGATAGTCATATTTAAATATTTGTTTAACAATGCATTATATTTAGAGGTTATGTCACTATGACGTGAAATATGCCTGAGTTCTCCCAATATAGGCCGACCTTGGGAGGCTCTATATTTGGGCAAGAACGAAGGCATATTTCACGTCATAGTGACATAACTGATGTATTACATGCCTTTGTTCCCATGGTTACTTTGTATCAATGACGTGACGTCATGATATTATCATGGTTATTAAAGAAATCTAATATCAAAACGAGGTAAGCGGGCTATATCAGGGTAATCGGGCAATATCGGTGGATATAGCTCGCTAACTTTCCCATTGACTTCCATACAAATGCTTCGCTAGGTATGTAATACATAAATGTATAACTTTATAATTATGTCTTGGAATTGTTTATGTGAAGGAATTGTTTTGGCTTGAAACACAATAAAATTTTGAATCTTGAATCTTGCAAACAGATATTGCCAATATTGTTGGGATGGAATCATAACATGTCTATCTCAATTAAAAACAGTTTTTGCAAATTCGTGTTGAGATCTGATACGGCCGCCGGTTGCTAAAAAATATGTCACCACTGATAGTGTCACAATTGTAGTGACACTAAAATGGAGAAGAGATCTTTCATCTTATTTGGTATGCATTGAAGGCATTGTAAAACAGTTATGACGACTGACGAATTACATTTATAGCTTTCTAGATGACAAATTGTCAAACCTTCGAGCAGTAAGGTATTTTCAGGTAAACGAGTATTGTTATAAATATTATGACACTAAGGTGAACCTTTTGTATCGTTGGGGAATTCCCTAGGATAAGGGAATTTTTTATCCCAATGAATCTTTAATCAGATCCGACATGACACGATATTTCAGAAATTATATAATTATATGAGAAACTAAATTTATCACATGCTCTGTAAAATTCCAGTAATCTGATTGGTTGATTACCGTGTGAGTTTTCCCGTCTCACACGGCCGTCTCACACGTTACTAGAGGCAACCAGTGATGATCAATAGCAACGATGTGACGTCACTGATTATATCACTTCTAGCTAAGGAAAACAATATGACGTCATACTATTTCACACACAAGTACGAATACAACGGTATGACGTCATATTGTTTCAAAGCGAAATCAAAAATTATAGTAGTTACCAGAAGTACTGAACACAATCATAACTGACCAAATCAAAATGATTCAAAATTCCTAGACATGTGATAAAATCGTCATCACACGTTTCAGCTTATGTGATACAGGAAATATTCCACTCGGGTAACAATGTATCACCACTCAAGCTTCGCTTTCGTGGATGATACAGTATTACCTTTCGTGGAATATTTCCTGTATCACATGCTGAAACGTGTGATAACTGATAATATTGCACGAGGGTTTCCCACATGAATTTACCTTTTTAAGATCCTCGTAATGTATCCACAAAACATTTGGATTGTCCTTTGTTCCTTTCCACCAAGTGGTGACGTGGTCAAACCACGAGGAGTACTCGACTACAACATACAACACAATTTGTTATGATAAGCATTGTACGATGGCCGAAACGAACATTTCAAATACTGAGTTAATCGTTCTACTTGTCATACTTTCGGCCATGATGTATGATGACAAAATGTATCATTTATACTTTTTAACCTATGAAAATGCTCTTTTAGGCTACACGATTCTTCGTTTTCTTTGTGGCAACATATGTTGTCAATAATGCTTTGAAACATTGAAAAATGTGAGGTACTGTTGCCGCTTTCAGTTTTTGGTACAATTTAATCTTGGAAATCACAAACCTTCACCTCTGAAAAATGAACAAATCTGCAAAAATTATTTTTTCAAGAAAAGGTTTATGATTTAATTGCTAAACGAATAGACGCACGGTATGGTAAAATATGTCACGTATTCTACGAATTTTTTTTAGCCGATTCTCTCCTTAGGTATAAGATCTATTAACAAAAGGCGCAACGCCACCAACGTGCAAAAGTCAATGTTTTTGCTTTAAATCAAGCATCAACGGTCTACACAACCTGCAATAAATATTTGTAAGTGACATTATCATCATAAAATTAATGACCGTAATGACTTTACAAAATATGTTTCCATACGTTGTATAATTAGGTTAATAATGAAACAACTTTAGTAACTGCTTACTCGAAAACGTGCATGTCCAAATAAAAATATGATGCGATGTCTACATTTTTATGATAAGTCTTCAAAAAATAAAAACTATTATACACATAAAAAGATAAACGCTCTCTGTATCCAAAACCGACCGTACATAACAGATGTATTTCATACCTACTGATGTTCTAGGTACGATATATACCCTATAAAGTTCCAAAATTCAAAAATATACTTAAGATACGCATTTTCTTGGTGTTATAAAGTGTTTTTTTAAGTTTGTGAGATTTTCAAACTCATATAACTCATATTTTGAAAAATAAAATTTGAAAAAAAAATTTGAAAAAATGTGAAAAAAATTTTTTGAAAAAAATGTGAAAAAGTTTTTTTTTAAAATTTTGCCAAAAAATGTGAAAAAAATTCAAAAAAAAATTTGAAAAAAAAATTGAAAAAATTGTGAAAAAAAATTTCAAGAGCGGGACCGGGATGGATACAGCGTGTACCCATCCCGCCCCGGGCCTTGGCTAGATACAGTATATATTCCCGCTCGTTATGTACCTAGAACCTCAGTAAATATGAAATACTTATAGGATATCCTATGATTTTGAGGAATATCATTTTTATCTACGAGGTGATATTGATATCTGCACGAGAGAGCGAAGCGAACGAGTGCATATATCAATATCACCGAGTAGATTAAAATGATATTCTGAAAAAATCATAGGATGTTCTTATTATCCTACACTTACAAGGAGTGTACTGAATGTATAATATCATTGTAAAATTAATTCCATGCCAAATAGAGTCAATTTGGCGGGAAATCAACAAGCGGAGTATATCGTCACAATATCCTCCGCATACTGGGTTTTCCGGAGTATATCGTCACGATATCCTCCGCCCGGAGTATATCGTTACGATATCCTCCGTATATTCATTTTGCCAATAAATATCAAATTTATTTTTTCATGTTATTATACATTTAGTACACTAAGTGTAGGATAAAACTTGTTATCAATTCCTAACCCATTGTAATTGAGGAGAAAATGGGAAAATTTGGATATAAAGTGAAGTAACATCTCTCATCATGTCGTATAGACATTTTGCTCCCCCCTCCGTCCCCTCCCCCCTCCGCCCCATTTTAATTATTTTCGATTATTTTTTATACAACGTATGGAAACGTATTTTGTAAAGTCATTAATTTTATGATGATAATGTCACTTACAAATATTTATTGCAGGTTGTGTAGACCATTGATGCTTGATTTGAAGCAAAAATATTGACTTTTGCACGTTGGTGGCGTTGCGCCTTTTTCAATAGATCTTATACCTAAGAAGAGAATCGGCTAAAAAAAATTCGTAGAATACGTGACATATTTTACCATACCGTGCGCCTATTCGTTTAGCAATTAAATCATAAACCTTTTCTTGAAAAAATAATTTTTGCAGACTTGTTCATTTTTCTACCAGAAATTGCTTGCTCACCCCCCCTCCGTCCCATTTTCACGATCACCAACCGTGCATAAGCTAGATGTTTATTTGCAAACGTACCCCGTTTCAAAATGGAATCCTTCACATTTTAGGTACGTTATTCTCATAATTCATTTCTTTATACGAAAGAAAACTAAAAAAACACAAACCTTCGCCTTCGATAAACGATTCATAAAAGTCCGAGAAAGTGCCGTCATAGTCCAATACCTTAAGACCCTTTGTGTGATTGTAAAATGAAACAGCAGTGTCTTTTGGGTTACGTACAAGATAAATATGTTTACAGGGCTTTTTGAATGCTTCTTTAGGCATCAGATGAAATGGTAAATGTGTCAATATCAACCTAGGGGACGGCAGATTGTCAAACACTGATATTCTACGCCATTCAAAGAATGCATCAAACTTGTTAGTCGATGTGCTTTTACCATTGGGACCTGCCTATAGTTGACTCATAATTTCGTATGTCCAATGGTGGCCTGAAAACAGTAAATCCCATTCTTAAGATTTCTTTCATCTTTACTCGACTTCATCTCAGTTTCCGCCTTTATCCTTGTGAGAATGTGAGCGTGAGAGTACGTAAGTATAAATGTAGTATAGCGTACTTGAATGGTCATCGAATTGAACTAGGTCGAGGATCGTGAAGGTCAAAGCTTTAGAGGTCAAGGTCACATTTATAATCCGATATCATCAATCTGCACGAAAGCTCATAGAAATGTAGGAGAATTTGTAATTATTATGGACGATATTCTATAATTACTTAAATTAAAACCTGGACAAACACCGGTATTTGTATTTGCTTCCTTGAGTAAAGTATCCTAATCAAATGCAAATACTGTACCCTTAATCGAACACAGAGAACATTTAATAAACGTTTGACACCTATTTTCAATCCTACCTGCCTTAGCGTAAGAATCAATGAAAACGTCATCGGGTCTAACTTTAAAATGCGAAGCTTCCTCCAACCATTCGGCCCAAGTTGTGGAATCCTCCAGCCCTAACATTTGTCGCTTAGGCCAGAAATTAGGCCACAAGATCCCTGCTTCAAGTTGAAGTCTAATACCACGCAATCTTACGGTATTAGGACTATCTTCCAGAACCGTAGCTTTGTCCTCATTTGTAACATCTTCAGGACGTTTATCTTTCGAATCATCTTTATTCGTATTTTCCGATTCTTCATCCATCAGATGCGCTTGTTTCTCGTATTTTGAATCATTTCCGGGTGATTCATCCATTATACAATATATATCTCCCCGGCCTTTGTAAAGCTAGACAGTGTCAGTATAAACTGAGCAGCTACAGTTTGCCTAACCCCAAGGTCGGTAAGAAGTTAAAATAAGACACGAGGTCAACAATAGCACACCATTGAATAGAATGTCACCATAGAATGGATCAAAAGCATATCAGTTGTATATTTTAATAACAAGAAGATTTTAAACGGGTTGACATGACTTAAAACAAATTTTTTTGGAAGACGGAGAGTCCAAACTGGTTATGTTGTAAACAATGGATAGAACGAGTCTTTTCTTACACGAGATATTTGGTTTCTAAATTTAACGCATTTCAATACCAATCTCCATTTCAGAAGCTGTAATATAGTGTAGAAGAAACTTTCGATATGATAAAATTGAGAATAGTTTTAGAAAATAAGCCTAACATTTTTTAAAAAGTGCCAAGATAGGGTCCTTAACCATAATTTTTCAGAGCGTTGGATTGATATTTCACTATCATGTGGACTTCACTTGAAAGAAAACATATTGTTTAATAAAAACCACTGTATTTATGGCCAGAAAGTACACATGGTGAAAAATATGACTGTCTAAAATCACTTGCCATACTGCACATGGACCTTTGACCAGAATGCCCTAAGTCTAATTAATTGTAGACTTTCATACGAAGAAGCATCGCTAAAAATTTTGATCTATAAAACGGTTTGGCGTTTTTAACGTATCGAATATCTATCTAAAATGCCCAAAAAACTCGTTAAATTTTACACAAAGAAGCATCAATAAAAGTTCAATTCGACTTAACAAACGGGTTGGCTTGAAATTTGTGGACAAGAGTTTACTGACAAGTTCTAAGGAAGGAAAATCCAAAAGGCTGCCCTATTACCACCCAAAATCTATAGAGTTTCATAAGAAATATAAATGGAAATCTGAATTCATTCCCTCTAACGGCTTGCATGAAAACGCGTGGACCAAATTAATAGGGACGCCCGTGTAGTCGCCTGCCCACCAATTGATCACAATATAGCACCCTTGTGATAAAACATTGGCATGCTTATAATGTGATGTAGATGATACATGTAGGTGATATTTACCGTATTGGTATGACATTTTATGCGGTCAAAGTGCCCTCCTCGAAAAAGTAGGCTCCATAATATCATACAAGTTCGTGCTAAGACGTAAATAATAGCAGAGCAATCAAGAGTTTCAAAGTCCACTTGTGAATAACAACTTCATTTAAACATTTTTTTTGAAGATTTAGAGGCCCAAAAAAGTGAGCCTTTTGGTCATTACTGGGCTTTTTAAGGACTTATTTTTTAATTTCAGGTCAAAATTTGAAGAAAATGGGCCTCAAAATTTCACAATTTGGGCCCGCTTTTGGGAAATAAACGTTTGCATAGATAAAATCTTTAAGCAAAATTTTTATTCAGCGTCCGTTTCTAAGGCAACGGGACCATTTCCAGAACTTTCCATTATGTGGAAACCGAGGCGGATGGTGATGCAGAGCTTTCCAAAAACCAAGAATCTCCATAGGGTATATCGATCTTTTTTATTTTATTTTCCACAAACCCCTCCTTACTCTACTTTAAAAACTTGGTAATCCCGGTACACGCAGTTATCAGTCTGGTTGTCTTCTTGTATTTCGTTATGTGTAAAAGCGTAATCCAGCAGGAAGTAAACAAAGAGGAAGATGACGAAGATATTGGTACTCTATCTAGAATTCATCACTCATCGGAGCTCCTTTGTATAATGAGATCAAGGGTATGACAAATACTGTATTAAGAATTGTCTACATAATGTAAAGCATCTTAAAATAGTGGTTTAATATCGAGTGAAGTCTGAAAATAGCTCATACTTACTCACGTCGAGAGCTACCATGTTAGATTTTGAAAGTATAGCTCTCCATCGTGAGGATCTCCCAGCTGAAGAATTGTGACATCTAGATTTGATCAGCGCCAGTCAGCGGCTTGCTGTTTGTCTCAAACTGTAGCCTACATATGGGCTCATATGTGTCTACTTTCCCCGTGCATGTAGGATCGCTCGCGGATGTGCTTCTATGGCGATCAGGAGTTCTAATCGTTTTTTGTTCGATACCCATTTCCAATATGGCGGTTAAACGGAAATACTATCGACGCATGCGCAACTTGGGAAACGTCAAGCCGCCATATTGAATATACCTGGCCAAAACTTTTGACACGACCAATAAAATGAAGTCCTGATCGATACATAGGGCAGTGAGACGTTCTATAGTTGAGCTGAATGAAAGATGGCGATGTAGGATACATTTTCAGGTATATAATGTGCAACATGAGGCAGCTGAATTCCCTGAAATTTTCTTTGAAGTCAGGATTCTTAAGCTGTTGATTCTAGCGATAGAGAGCTATACTTTCAAAATCTAAGTAGCTCTCGACGGGAGTAAGCTCACACAGACTTACCTCTTTTTTGTACTTTGTCACGTACATCGGACTGGATGAAGTTTTTATAAATCTAGGGCATGTACATGTTCTACTCCATAATATGCGCACATGGAAGCCGATCTATTTCGGTACAAAGGGAGTGTTGAACACGCCAGAGAATATTGTCCTAGATACAGGTACTCCCTGGGTAATAAAACTGGGTCACTCTGCCTCTGGGCCTAGCTCATACTCTACGGACTCTTTATTACCCATGGAGCACCTGCAGACCTGTGGTCCTAGACTGAGCTAGTCAGTGGGTATTGGAACCTGGTCCTAAATGGCCTGTGAACAGCAACAATACTTCTTGGGTTATTTAGGCATCTCTATCGTCCTTAGCATTACCTTGACAGATGCCTTTATAGACTTATCTTCCCGGTAACCGGACAACTCATCCCCTAGACAACTCATCCCCTGGAAAACTCATCCCCCGGACAACTCATCCCCTAATCATCCTTTAGCATGTTTGAGTAATTTAATGTTATATTCATATATTATTCAAACGGATCGTTTCTGTAACAAAATATCAGAGCCTCAAAGGTACTTCTTCCTTATTTCACCAGCAGTAGACAGAATTTCATCAACATTTTTATCACAAATGTGTGTCAGTATCATATGTCTCAGAAAATATATATGTTTGTGAACAAATAGTTCAGAAAACAACAAAATCGTCGATTTACAATATCTCAACAGAATTTCAAAAACGTTTAGGATGAGTTGTCTAGACTACATGCGAGTAGGAATAATTTTGATTTACGTCACATGATTAAATGTTCAAAATTCAATGATGTCATATTTGAAATCTACATGGTGTCAAATAAATATGTTCTCCCCTCCTTAGCTTTAACATCCACATAATGCATTACTTTTTCTCTACATGATATCTGAATTGTTCTTTAGCACATCAAAACTAGGCTTCACAGAGCAACTCCACAAGAAGTTTTGAATGACTAGCTTGCACAAAAGTTCATTTTCTTGAAAGGATTGGTATCGATATGGAGAATCATCGCAATTGTTTTTTGTTCCTTTTTACCATTTCTTGAGAATGAAATAAAATATCTTTCCGAAACTCGTTTGAACAATGCAAAATAGCATAAACAACATTTTCTTAGACTTCCCAATGTTATAGTTGTACAAAGGAAATTTTGAATACGCCCATTGTCATCAACATATTTTGACAATAGTCTAACTTATTTCAATTATAGATTTTGAATCCGAAAGTCTACCAAAGTACATTCATATTGAGCTGCATACTGAGTATCTCCAAAGCGGAAGAAAGGCCCCATGCGTTGAACACTTTGTACCAATCACTAAAGATAAAACAAGATCGAACAGACACATGCCCCAGAGAGAGACTTGTGCCAAAAATGAGCGGGATAACAAATGGTAAGAATTTGTTAATAGTGAATAACTTTTGTAGTACTTAAAGTACAGAATAAATTATGAAGGAAATGTATTGATGAATGTATTGGTGAGCAAATAATGCTTGAATTATACTACATCAACAGCGCCGACCAAGTACATGTAGACCTGTATGATATACCAGGAAACCAAGTCAAAACTCTTTGCCACTTACTCCTTCATTGCGAATTGGCAAACAAATTGCAGGGTGATATTAAGAAATGGTTACAAGAGGGACTATCCTTTTAAGTGATCTGAGAACTATCATAGTGGGTCCAGTAATCATGAACGAAAAATCAATACTATTAAACACAATTTTTTGCATATGTAAAAAATATATTTATCTATGTAAATGTAAAAATGTATTAACAAATATTGCAGGTTTTAAAAGTAATGTGCAACAATATTTCAACTAGATGTAAAGTTGGAGAAAGGGGACAAGTGGGGCGAGATCAAACACTTATTATAAACATAATGAAGTTACTTAATGCTGTAACTATCAAGTGAATAATTTATTTCGTGGTTTTCTTAGCAAAAATACCTGCAATTTATTATAAAATTAATGTACAACCTTGATTATATTGAACATTTGGATTTATTGAATTGTAATGCTGCTAAACTTAAAATGAATATCAATTTAAAAAGTAATAAATGCAGTAATATCGATATTAACAATGCTATAGAGGATATCTTAAGGATTTTTGAGGAATATCATTTTTACCCATGAGTGGATATCGGATGGGCAATATTCATGAGTGGATATATAAGGGTTATGTACTGGGAGGATTTGGATATAGGATATATCCCGAGGGATATTTATATCTCCTAGAGGGACCGAAGGGACCAAGGGGAGATATAAATATTTCCTGACAGCAAATTTATTTTAAATGGCACTCAAAAATGAAACTTCTGATTAGATAAGTCTCGCGAATTGCCCGGATGAAACTGAGCAAAACTCTGAATTCACTGCTTTTCCTCGCTGTACACTAAACTACATCATGATATATTGAAATCTTAGGACTTATATAGATGACACTAGAGGGCTTGTCTTGTTATGCTAAGTAGTTTTATATATTGTTTCAATTAAGTAATCAAACTTATGTACATTTTCCCTTCAAAACCACTTCTGTACATGACTTATTTACTAATTTACATGTGGATATATCCACTCTGAATAAATACTGTACAGTAATGGATGTGCAATCCTAAAGGCTTTTTCTCTATGACCAATATATGACCTTGTGTATGGTAACAATTGACTCAAAAGTACATTTAAACAGCTAAAAGTTTCAACCCAAATATTAATGAGTCGTGTATAATTGCAACTTAGAGGCTGAGTGAATGAATTATTACCATCAAAAGAATTCCAAATTGACCTTAAAAGCAGTTGAATCAATCTTTTTTACATTCATATTACCATATTATATTTTGATTACGGCTCTCTTATTATTAATTCATCTTGCAAGATTTTTTTAAATATACTTGATGGATTGATGCTTTGACTGTCTCGATTTGTAATGGATGCATCTATGGTAGGAATATTTCCAAGGTTCGTGATTTTACTAAGGACCTTTCTTGACATCTAAAGCAACTAAAATCTTGAGAATCAAGATGCTCTCTTGACCTAAAACTGGGAATGCAAACTTCAAGGTTTATGTAGTGTCCAACATAAATTATGTTCTGAAATTCTATAAATTCAAATAAAGTAAACAATGCAATTTTTCTTGCTTTGTGATCGTTCCTTAGTAAGACCATTAATCAAAATTACTCAAAAAGGTTGAAGTGAAAAACGCCTGCAAAATATCTGCAAAATATCACAACATGGGTCTCAAAAGCAACCTATAATGTTCCGTTCTTTTTACTCGTAGGGTCGTACAGAAAGCTCTATGGCACCGACTCTACGGTTATGCGAACGTCCCAAAACATCTCGGTATTCATGGTCGGTGACGTCATGCTTGGACGAGGGATAGACAATATTCTCTCCATGTCATGTGACCCTAAACTTTACGAGAGTTACGTCAAAGATGCTAATGTCTATGTTACATTAGCCATCAGAGCTAATGGCCCCCTTCCACCTAAAGATGAAAGAAAAGTGGATTATGTATGGGGAGACGCAATTGATATTTTGGCATCAGAACAGCCGGATGTGAAGATAATTAACTTGGAGACATCGGTGACAACAAGTGCAACACCCTGGCCATACAAGGGTATCAATTATCGGATGCACCCTAGTAATGTAGGCGTTATCACATCCGCCAACATCGATTGCTGCGTATTGTCTAATAATCACGTGATTGACTGGGGTTATAGCGGACTGGATGAGACACTGAAAGTATTACGAAACTCCGGCTTGCGCACTTGCGGGGCGGGAAATGACATTGATGATGCGCGCAAACCAGCTATCATTGATGTTCCTCACAAGAAAGGTAGGATTTTGGTATTTGGCATTGGCGATGGTTCAAGTGGTATACCAGTAGCGTGGAAAGCCAAGAAAAGCCAAAGTGGTGTCAATTATGTTGATGTAGGTTCGGAGGCAGAATTAACGAAGATTCGTGAGCAGGTGAATGGAATTAAGAAACCTGGCGACATCGCAGTTATGTCCGTACATTGGGGTGGCAACTGGGGTTACGAAATCAAGAAAGAACACAAGCAATTTGCTCATAATCTGATCGATACATGCAATATTGATGTCATCCATGGTCATTCGTCCCACCACCCAAAGGCAGTTGAAATATACAATGGAAAGCTCATCCTCTATGGCGCCGGTGATTTTATAAATGACTATGAAGGCATAGGGCGAAGTGACTACACTATGTTTAGACATGACCTTAGCCTTATGTATTTCGCCAAGTTCGATGTGAACAGTGGCGAGGTGAAAGAGTTGAAGATGGTGCCTACACAAATAAAGAAGCTGAGGGTGAATCGAGCCGATGAAAAGGACGTCCAATATTTGTTTGAGATTATGAAGAAGGAATGTGGAATGTTTAACCTGGAAGTGAACCGCGAAGGAGATGTGTTGGTGCTCAATGTGAAATCCCAATAGATATATACTGTACATGTACACTCTACTATACCTTGCATTTAGTGTTCATGAGCAACCCATTTGGCTTAATAGTAATGATTATGTTATTTGTTTTTATTAGTCTGTTCCTTATGAATGGTTTATCGGAAGACTGTTAGATGTTAATAAGGTACTTGCAAAAATATACTAAACAATACAATTAGACAAACAGAGTATCTTATGCATTTCTAGGGGCTGGGTATGGTAGAGTGATATAGCGTTCTGATTGCCATAACAGGATCTTAAGAGGTTCTGGACAAATCATTTGATTCTGGACTTGACATATTTTTTTCCCAACGAAATCACATCCAAGGGTTGAATTTTTATTGGATATTTAGAGAGCGAGTCCTGTATTGATTTCAATAAAAAGGTTAAAATAGAACGCTATTTGAGAGTTAATCTTATACTTTCATTACATTGATAAATTAAGGCAAATTCTGAAAAATTTAAAAGTGCATTTTTTATGAAATATTATCCAAGTATTTAGATGAAACGGTCTTATTTAAATACAAATCATAACATGATGATATTTTTTCATAAAATATTTCTTCAAGAAATTCAATTGAAGGCTCAAGATAAAACGAGCTAATTTAGGTGAAAACCCTTACATGATGATGTGTTTTCATGACTTCTTTCATAAAATTCCATCAAGGGGTGAAAATAAAATGATCGAATTTAAGTGATTTAAGGATCACGAGGATAGGTTTTCTTGGATATTTTCTATGAAATCCCATCCAGTGGTCAAGGTAAAATTTTTATTTGGTACATTTGGTCACGTGTTCGAACCCATAGAACCATATAGGAACGTCATTTTGAATGTTACGTGATAAATCCATATAAGGCTTTTAGAACAATGTGGGGAAAGATGAGGGGAAACCCCTGACACCTGTTCACGATTTTATCCGAACGTTCATCGGATCATTTCGGTTTTTATGCACTTCATTATTTTACCGAAGTTTGCCGATTCGATTCGTCGTATTTCGGAATATTGGGGACAATTTTATACTCCATTGGGAGTATTTTTAATCTACTTCTTATTACGAAGATTCCCGAACCTTGTTCGGATTAATCCGGATTTTCTGACCTACTTCATCTACCGAGATTTAACGAGTTTACATTCGGCTCATTTCGGAATCCTGGTGACAATTTTATACTCCATTGGAGTATTTTTGATCTACTTCTTATGACGAAGATTTCCGAACCTTGTTCGGATTAATCCGGATTTTCTGACCTACTTCATCTACCGAGATTTAACGAGTTTACATTCGTCTCATTTCGGAATCCTGGTGACAATTTTATACTCCATTGGAGTATTTTTGATCTACTTTTTCTGGATTTTGCCCTACTTATTATATCTTTACAACAAGCAAATCAAAAAATTCGCCATGAACGGGTCTCGATCGACTAACCTAGAGCATGGAAGCTAGGCACGTTAGCCATGAGGCTAACGTGCAACCGATACGAAAGGATAAAAGTATTATATATTTATACCGAGCGTCAATTCAAAATGATCTTCACTTTTGACTGCACGTAAATACAACTCGTCAGTTGTATCCAGAATAGATGAACGCCTATGGTACTAGTGAATAACCAAGTCCCAGGCGAGTGGTTCGCACCCCACCGTGATATGTTATTTTTGCTTTTTTAATACGACAGAAAGGAGCAAGGTCACTGGCATGTAGCGGTCCTGATATCTATACATTCTACACGCAATAAAACCAGATACCTGCGTGTGATTAAAACTACATGTTAGAGCGTCGATATCCTACAAATCCTATTTTTTCATAAAAATATTTTTTCATGAAATCCAATCGAAGGGTGAAGATAAAACGATCTTTAAGGTAAAACAGCTTTACATGATCTGGTGATGTGTTTTCATAACTTTTTTCATAAAAGACCATTCTCGGTTTGGAGAACAAAGTTCGTCACTCTAATTGAGCGTTATCCCTGCTTCGGACAAATTTGATTTTTTTACATAATACAGATTTGAATGTCTTCTTTTGAATAGTCATAGTTTAATTTGGGTAATATTTCTAGATTTTTCATATAAAAATTACTAGTGAAACACCCAACGTCGCTTTTATGATTCGTACCACTTTTTTAACTTGGTGTATTGCATATTTCCGTGGGTTGATTTAAAAAAAAGACAAACAACGTATACATGAATATGTCATAAGCATATAGTGAGATAATTGTTAGATTAGGTTTGCTATAAGTGACTTTAAAACAAAAAAATAAAAAACATTAGTTCACGTGTTAAAGTCCCATTGACCACGACATCAAGGAAAATTGAGCTTTTTGTCATCAGACATCTTTATAGATGGAACTAGCTATGTACTACATTTTTAAATACACTCACATTGTACATGTAGCTGTAATATCTAAGATGTTATTTTTATTGATGAAAAGATTCTTACATACTAAAGTTACATTAAAATATCAATTGCAATAGCCACCTGTTTTTAACATCCCTTTGTCACTCATCCCTTAATTATCTCTGTGTATCTTAAACGTATGTGTGTTCGATGTTGATAGCACCCGAGTGCAACCTAAGGAGCACATACAATACATTTTGTGTATGCCCAGTCTGGCCGCCTTATATCTGCCTGCACCGAGAAATGGGCGCAGCTTTGACAATTAACGAATGACATAACGATATCACGGATTTCACCGAATGTTATTCATCCCTAAATAGCTTTTTTATTTAGTCTTATGATCCGACTGATGTTTCAATTTTTTGCAGTGACTCTGAAATTGCTGCGCCAGATATGACATCACAGCGACTCATTTTCCTACATTTAAATCACTAAACTAAATCAATTGAAACATAATCATTAAAGAATGAGGACCTTGTATTTTACTTTGGACGAGGGTAGTGGCCATGTCTTGGCATGGCTAGTTGTGCATTAACGTTTGATACTGTTGTGCGGATAAAAATAATGAATATATGTTAAGGTAAACAGATACTTTTAAAGTTAAAAGAATATAGTTACATTTAAAGAATGGGCCCAACGAATAGATATTGAATATAGGACTCGTTTGATGAAACGTTCGTTCTTTTAATTCTAATAAACCTAGAAATCAATCAACGATTAAGTAAAATGACAAGACTTCATGTTCAAGTTGGCTGAATTTCGTGTAACTTAACTATGTTATGTTTCTAGATTTTACATATGGAGAACAGAATTCGAAATCATAATCACAATCGTATTTTAAGGCAAATAGGCCATGAATATGCTTTTAGTTACACGGTGGATGATCAAATTAACACATTTTGGATGTTGAATTTCATTTCAAGTTCATTCGAATTTACGCATTATCGTGGGAAAGCCCATGGCATTATCCAATAAAATTGATATATATACTGTCTAGGCTGAGACTAACATATATAATGTTATTTAATGTATTTAATATACAGGATATATCTGAGAAAGTTATGCAATATATCTACACGAGAAATAGTAGGGACCGAGGGTTGATATATTACCTTTACCTGTCGAAAATCGAGTATAAACTATGAGGATTAGATACGCATTGAATGTAATGGAACCGTCATGTAATAATTAGAAATGATAATCACAATCAAATCATGAATATTTTATCTAGATTTAAAGTGCTTAAGATTTATTTTTAAAACTCAACCGAACTATTAACATTTAAAAGCACCGAACGAATTTTCTGGGGATTGCTGATGAGCGGGTGGGATGGGATGGGAGGGATAAAATGAAATACTAGATAAAATATTGATACCTTTACGCATGTCAATCTCAAATTAGAATGCATCATTATCTCTTTTATTCTTCTGTATTGTAATACGATAGTCTGATTATTGTCAATATCCTATACATGAAATAATGTACAACGTGTATTCTACATTGAATAACAAACGAAATAAAACTCATCTTTGTACGAATTTATTTTTCATATGACACAAAGTAACATAACATTGTTATATGTTGCATTTACGACTACTACAGCAAATCAGAAAATTCGTACAATATCAAACGTAAGAGTTGTTCACAAATACATTGGTATTTTGATATGAGTATCATGTAGTATTAAAATATTAAAATCATATGATCAGCAAGTTTATAAGCTTAATATTGTATTGTTTTTTATTTAAGTGTCGCATGCTTAATTTCATACATATACATCTGTACAATCATCCAAAAAGCCTCGAGCCACCAATGGCTTATGAGACACTGCTAATCAAAATAAATCATATAATATTATATAATAAGATGCATAATATGAGTCAGTTGCAGAAATAGGATTATGAATAAAGCAAAGTTCATGACCTCTATTACGAACATTGTTTGATGAACTCGATCACTCAGTCAGTTGTTGAACATATGCAAATGTGGTCAGGTTATAAATATAAGTACAATTTAAGTCCATGATATTTTCACATATTGAACATAACACTCAGTTCACAAAGAGATGTATACAAATATAATCCACAAGTAGAAATGATTGTTTCATGCTGTTTATGCATTGTGTATAAACTGTAATCCAAAACATGAATAAAGTGGGCAAGAGGTGGTTGTATGATGGCCCATAAAATCACATTATGTAACACCGGCACCCTGGTTCAATATAGTGCAGTGGCCCATGTTTGATATACGTACATCAAAACTCATGTTTTTTCAAGGAAAGAAGCTAGATTAGTGATATATTGAAAAATCAAACTACTATACCCCAATACTGTAGCCCGTATTTCTTTAAAAGGAATACAGGCTACAGTGAAGTTGCAAATGGAGGACCTTTGTTTATTTCCATAGTTCTGGAGGAATACTAGATTTTACATTGTATAGATTCATCGAGCAGTTTGCAACGCACTATCACCAGAAAAGTCCTATGGAAAAGGACAAAGAATACCCGCTCTATTTGCAACTTAACTGTACCCTGTATTCTTTTTAAATGTGTTCACGTGGTAGGGTAGTGTGATACTCCCTCTGCCTATGCCTACATCGTTCAATCTTTTTTTCATAGTATAACGCCTTATTAATACAACAGTTATTGAGCTGTTAAGAAAACATACTAACAAACAAACCACCGAGTTTAGAGTAAGACATATACATGTATTGTTCTATTATCAAATCATATATTGTGTCCCAATTCTAAAACGTTAACAGTTTATGGTGTACAATAAAACTATTACTATTAACCACTTTAATATATTTAGACATAAAATATCAAGTTACTCATCAGCCAACAAATCTCAAAATATCGAAAAATGAAAAATACGAGGTACTTGTTCACTCAAATCTAGGAGTCAATTGGTAATGTGTACCTATAGATAGTTCTCAAAGTAAATGAGCAAAAGCGTAACATTTGTATGTAGCATGCTTCATAAAACACTAAACTTAGCCCAAAAAGTAAGCGTGCATTTTGTTCCTGGCCTGGCACTGATTGGTTAATAAGTGAATACAATTCGTTGAATGCACGATGCACTCAAAAGATTAGCAGCTGGGAAAGGCTATTGAACAAAAAGTACGCTTTCGTACTCAAAAAAGGATTACCCTTTTACAACTTTGACAACTTTGAAGCATGAACTTCGGAAGATCTAACGAAATGTACTTACTGTTACCCTGTGGATCCCAGGGTTTTGATATGTTCTACAAAGTCATGCAAAGACAGACCATATATGCACTAAAAATATCTGTGACACTTGTATGATATGTATTCCACTTTGAACCATCATCTATTTCAATATTGTGAAAATATATATTTCCCAAATTATGAAATAAAGGAGCTTGTATTCGCGAATGCCGCTAACGCCTGTCGGCTACCGGATAAACCTACTTTACTATTTTATGGGCAATTCATTAAAATGTTAATGGAATATTGTCAGGTTCTTTTCATATTTAAATGAGTCGCCCATAGAATGGTAGGTTAATCCGGAAGCTGAAATCTTCCATTCCCAAATCATAGTCTTAGCTTGTATTCGCAAATGCAACTAACGCCTGTCGGCTACCGGATTAACCTATTATTTTACTGGAAACTCATGTCAATACGAATAGTACCTGCCACTATTCCATTCATATTTAAATGACTTGGTCATATTATACTGGGTTAATCAGGTAGCCGGAAGGCGTTAGTTGCATTCGCGAATATAAGGTTAGCTTGTATTCAATAATGCAAGAAACGCCTGTCGGCTACCGGATTAAACTACCTCTGGAGACATCGGGATTTTAAAGCGGCGTGCAAAGCGTAATCGGGTACACCCCAGTTCTCCGAAACCCAGTTGTCCGAAACCCATTACTCCGAAAAATAAAGTCATAATTTACCAGAGAAAGCGGGGGGCGTAGCTTACTTAAACTTACGTCAGTTTCATGCCATGTATTTGGCCAAATTAATGGCATGGACGCATTCTGTTATTCATAGATCTCTCTCTCACTTTGAATTGCATCCATTGCATGGCGTTACCAGAATGGCAGGAACGGGAGATTTATTTTACATTGTGATTCTAAAAAAAAGGTTATTAAAACACAATATATATTACGGAACAGTTTATCTTATCTTCTTCACTTTTTTATATAGGCAAAATAAAATGAAACATTTTGAAACAGATAAAATAATTTATCGCATAGAACTTTAAGAATAAAACAGTATACAAATTACGTTGTCAAAATATTTCGTCGCATTTAATTTCTTAGTCTCGGTCTCTTATCAAATCGTAAAAGAATAAAACATTCTATACTTAATCACTTGGGATTTATGTTTCGGCATTCGTTTCAGGCATTTGTTTTTTATGTTCTTCTCCTGAAATGTATTTGTTTGACAATAATCAGAGAAAATGCGTATACGTATAAATATGCCACGCAAACAAACGGGTGTGACTTCAATTTCTTGTCTGTCTGAGGACGTATTGGGAACGAGGTAGAATTAAAGAATTCTTATGAACGAGTCATGCAAGATACTAGAACTAGTAAAGTAATGTAAATGGATAAGTTAATTTCTGATGGATCTGGATATAATATATTTCAAAACTTTGTAAACACTAGATAACTTCATTTAGGCAGATATAGTATCTTGATATATTTGGCTATCATGCGTTTAAAATACGTTCCTAAAACTATGAAGACGTTAGGTGAGAAATATTGCTATTGTACGTTCGAAAAGTATTTGGTTGTATTTTGTAGTTCTCAAGTTACCCATGAACTTTCGTGGGCTAATTAACGTCTTGACTTAGCATATTTAGCCTAATTTTGCAATGATGTCAACGTGATTCAAATGTTATGCTGTCGTGATTCGCAGAGGTTGCGACAAGATTCGTTTTACAACAGATGTAACTATGAGAACATGAAAGCTCATAATCCTGATTATGCAACCTTATACAATCGTTATCTTTGGGACAAGAGCCCAAAAACAAGGTACTCGTGAACGAGAGTTGAATTTGCTCCGTGAACGATAGGATACGCTGTTCCCCACCAACAAAATACAGACATATGCTTCAGTGTCCTCAACGCAGATTGTAGAGAACAAGAGAAAAAATGAAATATACTTTGCCATAACAGAATACTGTTAAAGTATTGTTTATTAAGTTTATTAAGTTTCACAAATAACTTTTAAATGCCTTCTTTACCGTCAACGGACACTCAAATAAATACACAATACAATGCAATGCAATGTAATACAACGCATTACAATACAAACTAAATTAGAGTATTTGTGCATAGCATTTTCCCCTTTTGTTTGAAGGATATTTTAAGAATAATTCCAGCGTTCGTACACACCTGGAAATGTCAGGGTTTTGATTTAATTTTCCAAGTGCCTGAAATGTCAGAGAATTTTAAAATAAGGTCAAAAAGGGCCAAAGAGTCCGGGAATTTTGAAACTGTAGAGATGTCATGGAAATGTCAGGGAAATTTGTATCAGTGTTGAAAAAATGATGTTCCAGAAAAATAAATTTTAGGACTATGACAGGATCTCAATGAAATCCAAAATGTAACATTTAGTTGATTCCACACGGGGCGTGTACATTGTCTAACATATATCTAAAAGGTTTACACTGTCTTGATTAATGAACTTCTTAGATCTAGTCGCGCTTCAGAAGTGGAAATCCTTCAATTATCAGAGGTTAATGTTTCTAAAACTGTATTGAAATAAACGTACGTCTTGTTTTCAAACCTACACCTTGCTCCTTTCTGTCGTATTAATAAAGCAAAAATAACATATCACGGTGGGATACGAACCACTCGCCTGGGATTTGGTTATTCACTAACACCATAGGCGTTCACCTATTCTGGATACAACTGACGAGTTGTATCTAAGTGGAGTCAAAAGCGAAGATCATTCTAAATTGACGCTCGGTATAAATATATGATACTTTTATCATCTCACACAGGTGAACGTTAGCCTCATGGCTAGCTTGTTTAGCTTCCACTCTCTAGGTTAGTCGATCGAAACCCGTTCATGGCGAACTTTTTGATTTGCTTGCTGTCAACTTATAATAAGTAGGGCAAAATCCAGAAAAAGTAGATCAAAAATACTCCAATGGAGTATAAAATTGTCACCAGGATTCCGAAATGAGACGAATGTTAACTCGTTAAATCTCGGTAGATAAAGTAGGTCAGAAAATCCGGATTAATCCGAACTGATTCGGGAATCTTCGTCATAAGAAGTAGATCAAAAATCCAGAGAAGTAGATCAAAAATACTCCAATGGAGTATAAAATTGTCACTAGGATTCCGAAATGAGCCGAATGTAAACTCGTTAAATCTCGGTAGATGAAGTAGGTCAGAAAATCCGGATTAATCCGAACAAGGTTCGGGAATCTTCGTAATAAGAAGTAGATTAAAAATACTCCCAATGGAGTATAAAATTGTCCCCAATATTCCGAAATACGACGAATCGAATCGGCAAACTTCGGTAAAATAATGAAGTGCATAAAAACCGAAATGATCCGATGAACGTTCGGATAAAATCGTGAACAGGTGTCAGGGGTTTCCCCTCATCTTTCCCCACATTGTTCTAAAAGCCTTATATGGATTTATCACGTAACATTCAAAATGACGTTCCTATATGGTTCTATGGGTTCGAACACGTGACCAAATATACCAAATAAAAATTTTACCTTGACCACTGGATGGGATTTCATAGAAAATATCCAAGAAAACCTATCCTCGTGATCCTTAAATCACTTAAATTCGATCATTTTATTTTCACCCCTTGATGGAATTTTATGAAAGAAGTCATGAAAACACATCATCATGTAAGGGTTTTCACCTAAATTAGCTCGTTTTATCTTGAGCCTTCAATTGAATTTCTTGAAGAAATATTTTATGAAAAAATATCATCATGTTATGATTTGTATTTAAATAAGACCGTTTCATCTAAATACTTGGATAATATTTCATAAAAAATGCACTTTAAAATTTTCAGAATTTGCCTTAATTTATCAATGTAATGAAAGTATAAGATTAACTCTCAAATAGCGTTCTATTTTAACCTTTTTATTGAAATCAATACAGGACTCGCTCTCTAAATATCCAATAAAAATTCAACCCTTGGATGTGATTTCGTTGGAAAAAAAAAATGTCAAGTCCAGAATCAAATGATTTGTCCAGAACCTCTTAAGATCCTGTTCCATGTTTTCTTAACTTGCTTTTTGAAGATCTACTAACGATACTTCTGATGACATGTTGATACATTGTGGGTTACATAATCTAATCGAATTCTGGGTATAATCAAATGAACAAACCTATTTTACATTAGCTTATACACATGCAAGTTCAAAGTACGTCATTGAAACAAAAGCAGATAATTGACAACTTAAAAAAGACACAGCAGAAAAAGAAGGATGAGCATGTTTCAACGTTTGTACTGAAATTTATATTTTATTTTTAGCATGAGCAGTTTCAGTTTTATTCTAACACTCTGTCGCATGCGTTAAAGAAATTGTTTTTGTTGTTGTCATATTTCCTTTACTAATGTCGGTTTTTATTGTTGATATTTGTTGAGTTCATGTAAAAAGATTGAAATAAATATTGCACAAAATTAGGACCTGTTTGTGCGGCTGGTTTCTTCTATAATAACTTTGCCAGTTGTGGTATGTTCGGCAATTCACTGTATAGTATACGACGAGGTCTCTCATCAAAAAGTTTGAACGTGCTCCAGGACTTCCATTCGTATTGATTGAAAGTCTATTGGTTGTTTTATATTTTTGACTCGATTCGGACGATACACTATTGAACTTGTTATCAATACATAATGACTTTGAACATGTGAACAGAAAAACATAATGGACCTATGGTTGACTTTGAGAGTGTTATCACATCGAACAATTGTTAATATCTTATCATAGTTTACCTCTTAAAACACTTATCGAATCAAGCAAAACATCTTTGACTTAAATGTCCCGGTGTTCACAATTTAAGTGTTAGAAATTAAACAAGGACAGAATAGTCCCACTGTGATTAGTTTGATGGACTTAAATTCTTGAATACATCGAATTTAAAGGAACACCAGCAAATCTCCCGATCGCGAGAAGTCGAGGCGATTTCAACAGACGACAATTGCAGCAGAAGACAGTTGCAACAGACGACAATTTCAGTACATGGGGATGCAACTTACAGATAAGGACGTATACTCAGACAACTTAACAAAACCAATCCAATCTGATTGACTTGGGTCATAAAATAAAATGTGACTGATTCATCTATTTGATTTGGGTCTTAACGAGAAATATTGCGTACATGGCAAATGAAAGTACTTGAAATAGATTGAAGTAACGTTAGCAGTTTAATGCCTGAAAACAGCTCTTGTTAACAAATTTGTGTCCTGATAATTTATAATTTTTACAGAATTTGATAAGATAGGACCTTAGCAAAGGTACGTAAGCAAGGGTAAGTTTTGAACTGTGTTTATTCTTCAAAATACAACGACAAGTTTAACTATTGTTTATAAATCAGTTTGCTTGGATTCAGATAAAACTATAAATATTTCCGTTTGAATTCAGAGCAACAGATCAAGTGTTATAAATTATATATGCTGTTAACTTTAAAACCATTTATATTTTCTACCAGTATCTACAAGTCATACAATAATGATATAAGAGTACAATAATGATATAAGAGAAATGTCTAGGACACAACATTTGCCAGGTGTAAAATTGATATGTTGAAACCGAATTCAAACTAATATTCTAGATTGCTGGCTTGAGTGGCTTGCACTTATAACTTAATAAATATGTGTCTGTTTGAATATAGGCTAGTGAGAGAATGTCGACAAAATGGCACCCACGATGTAGTTGTTGTGGTAACACGTTTGACCGGTCTTCTCACATAGCAAAAGTAACGCCAAAATGTTTCCACACATTTTGCCTCGAGTGTCTCCAAACTCTGAGCGCACACGGTCCAGCTTTCAAGTGCCCCACATGCAAAGAGCTTGTAGAGCTAGTGGAGTCTGTGGAATGTCTTTCTAATAACTCATACGTGATGTTACTAACGGAAACGGAAGTTGAACCGAAAGTATGTGATGCGCATGACCGGGAACTGCTTAGTTTTTATTGCAGCAAATGCAGGAAAGCAATATGTTGTGAATGTACCCCGGGACACAATGAGCTCGATATTCAGACCTCTCCCTACGCTAACGACATGTTTAAACTAAATGCGATCGAAAAGCGAACGGAAGTGGCTAAACTACAAGAATTGTGTGATGAGGAAATCACTGGTTTTGAACGGGAACAAGAATGTCTCGCTCTTAGTCAAGACGTCGTACGAGAGAATATAGAAAATGCATTCGAGGCATTGATTGATATAATTCACAGGCGTAAATCGGAAGTGCTGAAGGAGTTGGACGCTGAAATCAAAGTGCAAAATGGATCAATTGAAACTAACGTCCAAGCTGTGAAAGAAATGAAACAGCAACTGAAAATAATTGATGACTATTTTAGCGAAATAGGTAACAAGGATTTGCCCATTTTTGAAACCGGAAATGAGGAAGGTTACATTGAGCAAGTTGCGTTAGTTGAGAAGTATAAAGATCGGGCCGTTTACAAAGATATGAAGAATTCCGTCACGTTCGACATAGGTGACCAACTAAGCGAATTTTCTTCTGTAGTTAAAACCATCGGAATTCTCAAAGTCGATGCAATTCTACCTGCAACCGTAGCTGTCGATATCAAACCAGCAACCACCGCCCTGGCAACCAGCGTAATTGTAAACGTCAAGAGCAGAGGAGGCAATGGTCTCAATGGTTACAAGATCAGTGCTCGTATTGTTGATCCAAGCAATGATGTTTTGGATGTGAATGTCACAGATGAAGGTGATGGGACATATGGTGTCAGTTATATACCACAAATCAGTGGAAAACACACCGTTGGCGTCTTACTCGGCAAAAATATACTCAGCAATACGAACGAAGAGTTTACAGTCCAAAGTAACGACCCTGTATTGAAATTCGGGAAGCATGGTAGTGATACCGGTCAATTAAATAAACCAATAAGTATTGTTACAGGAAAGGATGATGCAATATACGTGGCCGATACATTTAACAGAGCAGTGAGAGTGTTTGACAAAGACGGAGCATACACAGCACAAATCGATAGCGCTACGTTGTGTATCGGCATCAATGATAGGCACGATGAACTTATATGTACAGACAGAGAACAAACGATCGAACGCTACACTACTGAAGGCCGGAAGATCAACATGTTTAAATGCAGCCAGATTCGCAAGGCGTGGGGTGTTGCAATCAACAGCGCAAACCAGAGTATCGTCTCTGATATCGAACAACACAAACTTTTCATTTTAGATAAAAGCGGAAACGTTCTAAAACGTATTGGATCTCATGGCAATGGTCCGTCCAACTTTAAAAATCCGTCGTTCATATGCATGGGTGAAGACGACGATATTATCGTCTCTGACAGGGGAAATAACCGAATCCAAGTCCTTGACAAACACGGTAATTTCAAGTACCATTTCGGAGATGATACGGGCGGTAAGAGACAAATGAAATCTCCCGCAGGCGTAGTCTACGACAAGGCGGGTCATATTATCATTGGTATCCGTGATACAGGAAACGTGCTCATCTTTAATTATGATGGGACCTTCCTGGCTTCTATTGAGAGTTTTAGTGATAAGCTGAGGATGCCACATGGTGTGAGTATTTTGGAACCGGGTGTTGTGCTGGTGGCTGACTCTGGTAATAACTGCATCAAAAAGTACACATATAGTGTGTAAAACGGTCTTATTGACAGCATCGTGGTTTGTTATCCACAATGGTGACCACGACATATATATTCTTTATGGGATAATTTACCTGATGAACTGAAACAAGCACAGTCACACAACTCATTTAAGTATAAAATTAGAACATTTTTGAATGGGAAAAAGAAAGAATTCACAACCCCAAGATTAAACCTATATCCAGAGATAAAGAAATTGTCTTAAATAAAACGAGATGTGATCTCATTTTTAGGCAGCATCTTTTTACACATAACTTCAAAAATATTCCAAATGCCCAATGTAAATGTGGTCACTCCACTGAATCAACCAAACACCTATTGCTCCATTGCCCTCTTTTAATTAACATTCAAAGACTCAATTTTCACAGAGAACTAGGGGGACTGCCATCCTTTAATTTAAACTCTTTTAAAGTGTGCGCCAAAGTTTAAAACTGCGCAGGCGCACCGCTCTCGCTAAACTATATAAAGAGATTACCAGGTTCACGATTCAGAGGTAAGCCAGGAAGGCGAACGATCTTCGTCTCGTGATGATTTCCCATATAATCGTAACCAGGGATGTTTTACCATTGAAATTGAAAATTACTATTAGATATACTTTGTAGATGTTATTTATGAAGCTATTTAGTGTTTGCATCAATCAAATAGCTCATTTTGAACATATAAAAAGTATTTGTGTTTTGTTTCCCAGGGAATTGTATTGTATGTAGTACACACATAAATAGTGTACATTATACAGTACTTGAATAGCCTGGTTTACATAATATTGAAGGGCATGCTGATTACATGCACACGAGTACATGAATGAAGGCCTAATATTGATATACGTAGCTTGCATGCCTAAATAAAAAATAAACTCTTCTAATCCCCTTATGTAAACACGGCGGTATACGTAGCCCGATTTATCGGGGACTTTAATAATACAAAACAGGCAGACAGGGTAGACTTTCTACTTTTTGCAGATCCTTCTCTTGACACAATTACAAATAAAACGGCTATTGAATTAACAGCCGAATTTTTACACTCTATTGTCAAGGAAGTTAAATAGTCCAATATTCATTAATATGTACATAAATCTCTGACCTGTCTTCACGTTTTCACGATTATTTTCATGTTCATAAATATGTTTTATATCAACCATTTTTTACATTGTGACCTATTTTAACCTATATTGTTACTACTTTAACAGGGCCAATAATGCTTCGGCGTAGGCCTTGTATCTGTTTGTATGAAAAAATTCTTTAGGCAAAAGTGTAAACTCACATTTTTGAAAAATTGCTACACATAGCTATGTTAAAGAGAGAATCAGATATAGCGAGCAGGCTAAACAAAAAATTGTTTCAAGTTTAGAATATTTTTGGCTCATGTCATTCCTTGTCATGTCTATTTTTTAAAAATCACAAAAGTGCATACTTTATTCCAGGAAAACTAAAGCTTTTTACAATAATGTATTATTTTTCTATAAGAATGGTTACCATTCTTATTATTTGGGAGAATTTAAACATTTTTCACTCATTTTTGCACTTTGAATCATTAATAACTTCACCAATTTATAACATATTGTGAATCTTTTGGCAGATATTGTATTTGATATTGTAAGGAATAGATTGGTAGGTCAATTATACATGTTGCTTGTAATTTTGTCACCCCCTATAGATCAGATTCTGCCTTTAATTTCGGTTTCAAAAAGAAGCATGAAGACACGATGATGTATCCTTAGTTATTTCTTCTGCAATCATTTTGGATGTTTTTTCGTTAGGACACGGCCAGTATTTCTAGAATAGGCGTTTAATCCTGATCAGATCTACTCAAACACAATGCAACGATATTAATTATAAAAGTAATTATCAATCTATGTTTACACACACTATTTTGAACCAGAAAATTACATGACCAGCAATTAAAACTTTTTCAACATTGAGACCTGGCGAATGGGCCCACATGTATGTAAATAGACCCTGTGACAGTACAAGGTAGCACCATGTAACTAAAAAGAATGAATATGTGCAAAGAGGCTTAGCTATAGAAATAAAAAACTTAATTTCTTTTGGCATACACAAAGTAACTGCTTGGAGTATCCTCATCAATGTATTCAATTAACATTAACTTTAAAAGTACAAAAGACTGTGAGTAACTTCAGTAAATTCAATAAGAATACAGCCATGTTTCCTTTATGTTAGGTATGTAATACATCGCTATGATGTAACAAAGCTTAATTGTTTCAAAAATTACGAATTTGACCTCGACACGTATTTTGCTTGGTAAACCATTGATGAAAAAAATCACAAAATGAATTAATAAGTCTAATTCGCATGTTTTCAGATGGAATAAATAGGAAAAAGGTGTACTTGAGGCGACTGCTTTAAAATATACTTTTAAACTTCTAACACACAGATTTCTTGTGAATTCACCAATTTAAATGGGAAATGAATATATAGCAAATAAACACAGTTTAATACTCCAGCAATAGAAATGAAAATTTGTATTGTAGTAATGTGTCGCCTTTGTTTATCAATAGCGTACCCCATGCATGACATATTTTTCTATTGAAAGTATGTAGTAAGTAGGCGAGTCCACTGTTTACTGTGCAAATACTAATTCTTCACGTCAATAATAGACTTTGAAATCATGAGGCTATGAGTCTTTACCGATAGAGTCAATAGACGTCTATTCAAAGTAAGTAGTAAAAGAAATATACAGCGCACTTTAGCTATATAGTATAGTTTGTCAAAAGGATTACTCAGAATTGCGTGCTTTGACTACCCTGCGTGCAGAGTCTAGTTAAACTACACTCTGCCTAGTAGAGACCATATTACAGTTAAGTAGCCCCGCCCCCAGGACGGGTACCGGTGACAGTTTGGGTAGTAAATCACTTCTGACCTACGTGCTGACCTTTCTTCCACCAATCAAGCGAGCTTGAAGAAACATACGCCAAATGCGTTCTAATTGAATATGCGCATGTCATTGGTCAATTCCGGGCTCAACGATGACGTCAGAAGGAATGACCATATAAAGAACGTCGGTCAAATTTGGCCGACGAACACTGATTGGCACGGTGAGTTCACAGGTTTATTTTAGTTTGAAAGAGTGAAGACGAAGCTCTCTTTTAAGAAGTGAAGTCAAACGAATGCAAAGGGTATGCTTTGACCAACCATTTCTACAGTTTTATTTTGAGAGTGAACTGCAATAGCCACGGACGTTTTCTTTCCCAGTCGAGCGAAACCTGATGACCTCGTAGCATGTTCTTGATATCGGTATAGTTACTGACAAACAACATGACAGTAACTAGATTTCACAACTGTTAAACACCATACTCAGTGAAGACACTATTTAAGTTCAACTGGGACTTCGTAACATAAGCATCAGTATAGCAGCTTATTGAGGGCATCGTATCTCGGAAAGGAATAACTTAATTCAACAAATACAAACACAGAAATGATGATCACTAAGAGATCATTCATTAGCCTTTCACTGTTGCTGCTCATAGCGATACTAGGATTTAAACTTATACTTCTCAGTAGCCAGGGAAATGACCGTATTGGAGAGATCGACTTCCGCACGGTTTCCCGTTCTATATCATACAAACAGAACCGAGAACAGAACCGAGAACAGAAGCCTTCTCTTGGAGAGTGTACGCCCATCATAGGCAAGAAACAGTGTATGCTTGACCAAAGCTGTGGCTGGTGTGTAACCAAAGAGACTCAATCGTGCGTGGCAGGTACCAAAGACAAACCAGCAGTTGATCAGTGCTTAACGTGGTGTTTTAAACCCGATAGTGACAAGTGTATCATGTATAAAAAGCTAATTGTGTTTGGGAATGGACCATCACTGAAGGGATTTGACTTCTCAAAGACTAAAGGAGTTGATACTTTAGGAATGAACTTAGCATTTAGATACTGGAAACAGATTGATTGGTGGCCGACATATTACGCATCGTTTGATACCGTTGTTAACATTGCTCACATCCCAGAGCTCATGGACATGGTCGACAACTCAGATAAATATGGGATTAAACTATTTTTTACTCGAGCAAATATTCAAAAGGAAGCACCTAAACTAAGAAACAATCCAAAAATGAAGTTTTATGAAAACATTAAAGCTGGGAAGGACGTAAACATGGTGCAATTGACCTCTAAGACCATATCTACGGGAGCCCTGTCTGCTAGGGTTGGACAGTACTTGGGGTATGAGAAAATTCTTCTCCTTGGAATCGACATGAACTATGTCGAGCATATTGATGGATCTGCAGCTCAAAAAGATGGTACACTTGTAATGAAAGAAACCCCTAAAAATAACTCAAACTATTTTTTCTCGAACTACCAAGTTAAAGGTGATGTGTATAATGTTCCATTCAATGAGCGAGTACACATCAAGGCTTTCGAACAGGTCCTGGGAGACGCCAAGAAACATCCGGAATTAAACGTGGAATATTTTAACGGGAGTCCAGTGTCGAGATTAAACGGAATGGGATATAAGTTTATAACATATGACGACTTTATGAAACTGTGATTGAGAGAAACAAATGTTCTGCATATCCATACCAATTTTATTTTATAATTACCAACTTAAAGGAGCAACAATTGGTGATCATGGACCAGTGTCAAAATATATTGAAAGGGTTGGTATCAATATGGTGAACTTTTTGAACACGCGTTTCTCTTAAACCAGTCATCGAAGCATTCTAAAAATTTTACACCGTCAATTTAATGGTCGTCTATACCCTAAAAATAATTTTTGCATTAAATTGTTGTCAATCAGTCAACATAACATAAAGGACTGTTTTTTACAGAATGATTTCATAAATTGGTTTAAGAGAAAAACATTGTTTAATTCAGTTCGCCATATCGATACCTATGCTTCATCAAGACTTGCACCTATTTTTATTATCTACAAAGAAACCCCCTGGATAAACATTATTTCAGCTGATTTTCATTTCTTAAAACCATAAAAGGGGATTTCCCCTTTTTGAAGCTAAAATTTTCCTATTTTCTCTCTACAGGCTTTGTTGCCCCTTTAAGAGTAAATTGGTCTAATTCAATCAGTAAACATTTAGACCCGAGCTCAGACCCGGGGCAATACATTCAGTAAACCATTTAAAAACAATTGTTTAGGAAAATACGTTTTATTCTACGGTTTATTTTTTGACTCTGAAAAGGTGATTCGGAGTGTAATCATTGGCTAGAAAGCAAATTAAAGATAAAACTATTCATTAAGGTAGATCAATATGTTCAAATTTTATATAAATTATTTTCATGATAACAATTACTGATCATCAATGATTGGGGTAATATTTTCACATTTGTATGTGTTTTCTATCATAATGTGTAAACATCCACGTGGAATTTGATTAACTATCCGTAATTATAGTCATGAATTGAAAATTGGTAAAAATGATGATATGGTCCTACCTTAAGAGTAAAAATGATGATATGGTCCTACCTTAAGAGTAAAAATGATGATATGGTCCTACCTTAAGAAACATCATGTAGTGTTGGTGGAGTAGCGCATCGACAAACAAGTCGTAAAAAAGTATTACCAGCATTATATATAGGTGGAGACCGTTTTCTCGTATCGAAAACAGTTTGTATTGTTGTAACCATTGCGAAATATTCACAAATGGTAACAACACAGGCTCAGGAATATGCACAAAATAGTGCAAAATGATTGTTTGTCCGATCGGAGACTCGTGTACTTTATACATGTTCCTGGACATATGTTATTTTATATGTAATATATTAGTACACTAAATTAGTACACAACAATCGCATTGTAACCATTGGCAGAGTAATTATACTGCAAACATATTCACAAATGGTAACAACACAGGCTCAGGAATATGCACAAAATACATATACATGTATATAGTGCATAGTGTATATAGTGTTTTTCCGATCGGAGATCGTTTTATACATGTTCCTGGACATATGTTATTTTACATGTAATATATTAGTACCAACAAAAGGTCTAAAAGCAAGCCCAATGTCTTGTATTCTAGCCATACCATCTTGTGTTATATCCAAATACCTCAGCAGGTGTGCATTGACTTTTAACATGTGGACACACAAAATTGACCAATGACTAAGCATTCAGGTATTACATAGACAGATTACTGGATTAAGGTGCTATGGAAGTTAACAGGAAATGACAAAACAAAATGTGACAAAACCATGCTGGATTTTGAAAGTTTTTTGAACCAAGATAACAGAGTTCTGTTTGGACCTCCAGTCAGTTAAACTAGTTCCACATATCATTTACATGACCGGGAACACAAGAATGGAAACAGTCAGAATGACCATAAACATGATGATATAACCTTTTCAGCCCTCTGAAAATGTGACTGAAAAATAGCTAAGAGTAGGTGCTCAGGAAAGGTCACTGAACAGAATCTTTTGACCTTTCCAGAAAATGTGCCCAATATATTGCTCTAAATGATACAATTTAAAAAAAGTTGATATCATTCTTAGAAAAATAAAAAATGAAAAATAAATAAATTGAAAATCGATATATTTTCCTTTTTACTACAGCCATTATTGTTTCAGACGAATTTTTAAAATTTCAAAGATTGTATCATTTAGAGCAATATATTGGACACATTTTCTGAAAAAATCAAAAGATTCTGTTCAATGACCTTTCCTGAGCACCTACTTTTAGCTGTTTTCAGTCAAATTTTCAGAGGGCTGAAAAGGTTATTTCTTCATGTTTATGGTCATTCTGACCATTTCCATTGTGTTCCCAGTCATGTAAATGATATGTGGAACTAGTTAAACTGACTGGAGGTCCAAATAAAACTCTATCTTGGTTCAAAGAATTTTCAAAATCCAGCATGGTTTTGTCATTTTTTGTTTTGTCATTTCCTGTTAACTTCCATAGCACCTTAAGGTATGAGTGCCGTAATCCAACACCAAATTCGAAAGTTCAGAACAATACTTTGCACATATGGCGTTCCTGATCAACTATTAAACGCTTACCCCCCCCCCCATAGTGTTATATATCAAAATGTACCTGTTCATATAGGGGTTCGTTTGATCTACATCAAATTATAGGGAGTCTGGTTACTTTTTGAGATATCAGCGTCCATTTATTGTAACTTCGCGAAGTAAACATGCTCACGTCGGAACTATTTTGACCTACATCGCTATTTTCGTAATTCAAATGAAAGTCGAACTCCTCTTTATTTTGATACCAAATAGTGGATACTAGATACCCTAGAAGCCAACTACGGCGTTATTTAGAACAAAATCACAAGTTTTTAAATTTTTGTCGGCAGAGAGGGGGTAGTGTCACAATTGACCAATGATTTCAAAAAGTAGATGTTTGGCCCCTATTGAGTTTAGTGTCAAGGTGTAGCTTAGACATAGCTTTAGAACCTCTGATAGGCCAGCGAGGCCACATAAATCCATAACTCGAGATAAAAAAGTCAGGCGTTTGCCCTTTTGCCCATTGACTAGTATGGTGACGTGAATTAGGGCAGTTTGGCCTATTAGTCACATGTGAGAGTGACCAAAATCTTTTCAAAACTACTCAGAATCGGCCAGAATTGAAGTTTATTAGTATGAAACATATTCTGGACGGAGGCAAAAAGGGAGATTTTCATGAACAAAGGACAGGTTAAGGTAAACCCCTCTTTTAGCCCCCCCCCCCCCTACAAAACAAGTATATATTGACATGGAATTAAAGAGGAAGTATGACTTATTACTTGAAATGTGATTTCTGAGAATTTAGACATTTGACCTTGACACTACGGTGGTTTCAAGGTCAACTTTGAGAGTTGCTATTCTTGTCAAAATTTTACTGTAACTAATCCAAGAAATGAAAGCAATTGGCTTTATTTTGATTGTGACTGATAAGAAGACATGTGAATTGAAATAAAAATATTTTAAATAAATTATCATGGGCAATTACCTGAAAATCTTGAAAATAAATATCGATATGGGCATTTTTAGGGGGACTAAATGTTCTTGTTGCCTTTTGAGACTAACAGTATCCTAAGCATGTTTTAAGAGTTGGGATGTGATTATTATTTTAAATGCCCATGGGCAATAAGGATAAAATGACTGCAATTAAATACACACAAGGGCACTTAAAAAAGAATGGATTTTCTTATTTCAATTGCTTTTCGCCAGTTTTCTAAACATGTTTGCCATATTCTAAATAGTTATAGGGTCACTTTTACTAAATGCCCATTGGCATTTGGCATTTTATTTGGCATTTGAAATAATTAAATGTTTGAATGTACACTTAATTTTAAAGTTATTTGCCAATTTGCAGTTCCCATATTTGAAACACAAATAATTCAGAGAAATCCTCTCTCAATATATATCATAAAATAAAAGGCAGCATCTCTACTTGTAATGTATATAAATGACAAAGGGAATTGTGATATCTTGGATTATATTGTAGTGAATGAGTTCCAAAATTGATTAAAAACGACATGTATATAAACTTCATTAACAAGGTCATCTAAACTCGAGAGGTGTGTTACTTGCTTTGCCACAATGTGTCATTGCATTTTCACTCTTAAATTATATATAAAACCCTTTAAATAAATGAAGGTTTTGTAGTTTTTAATATAAGGCTCTTCATCAGAATGCCAGCATATAATTAATTTTGAATGGCCTAATCTGTACATACAGTTATGTAGTGTACATGTATGCCCAGGTTAGCAGCATATTGAAAACATAAACCAGTCAAGGTTATTTTCATCACAAAAGTTCAGTTTTAGTGGTGAGCTCACACTCCCACAAAAATGATATTTGCAGAGAAGCTACTTTACAGTCTCTGCATTATACATTTTCAATATATTTTTTGTGGGAGTGTGGGCTGATGGTTAACTTTTCAATGAAAGGGAATGAGCACCATGCTAAAACTTGATAACAAAGTGAACGAAAAATGACAATGTTTTCTAGATTTGCATAGGTAAACTACATACATAGCTAGATTTTGTCAATTTTCATCTCAGAATAGTTGTATGCCATATGTTCCATATATCAAATTCTATATAATGATAAGTTTTGATATTATTTTGATGGTAAACATAGTGTGTATCCATATTCAGACAGCCTTGTGATAGGGGTTCTTACTGCCAATTTTTCAAAGAAACAAAACTTATGCCACTTTTTGAAATTGCACATCTCAAGAAGAAAGGTTTATCTACAACTTGGATTCGGTTTTAAAAGTAAATAGAAGAATGAGTTTTTCAGAAAAAGTCTAAGTGGACCAATTGTCTGTTAAATGGACCTGTTCTTTAAAGTTTTTAAGCAGTTTTCGCTTTTTAACCCAAAAACCACTGATTTTGACGATATTTGGCTACAGTTTCGTCCTTAATGACCCCAAGATGTCATATGTTGTCGTAAATGGGGAAGCCAATGAGCTGCTGATCATAATAAAGATTGAATTTTCCATCTTATGGTTTCTAGTAAAGAATGAAGGTACATATCAGGGGTACACTCAGAGATTGGTCAGTTAAGTGTCAATCTTTAATGTATTTGTCCACTCTGAATGACCAAATTCGAGCTAAAACTATCTCAAAAGTCCCAATTCTCTAAGCTAGAGTCAAATCTGATCATATTTGTCATCATTTTTCAATCAAATAAGAAGGTTGTTGAATGGAATAGAATATCAAAAAATTATAATTTTAGTAAAATTTTGCCTAAGTAGGCCAAATTTGCCCAATTTTCTGGTTCACGGTTCAGTGATTTTGACTAAAAATCGCAATATGCAATTAAATACTCAATTTCTTGACACGACATTGTAAAATGTCACCATCAGGCAGTAGATTTCATGATGTAAATGAAAAACTAGTCAAATTTAAAGGAAAACCATTGGGTTCTTGGGAAAAGGACCCCAGGGGGTAATAAAGTAGCCATGTTTTTCATAATTGCTGTCAGAATATTCTTAAACTGCACAAAACTACTTGAAAAACTCTAGTTAATTGGAAAAACGCAATTTCAAGCCAGAAATCCTCCAACTATGTTGCTATTAGTGAATAAGGGCAGTTTGGCCGGATGGATATGGAACCTCATACCTTAAAGTGCCTGATAAACTATAAAATGCGCATGCGTCCAGGTGTTAATAAACTATAAATAGCGAAAACCAAGGGTTTGTCATCACAAGGTAAGCCAGGACGTGTTGAGCGAACATCTAGTGTTGATATTGAATTTACATGTAGCCAGATAAGTTTCCTTATTGAAATTTCATATAGTTATTCGCAATACTTTGTAGGTGATAATTAATAAAATATGAGTATAAATGAGAGAAATTCCCAAAATTTTATGTAATTTTGGTTTTTATAAGTTAATTATACTTACCTATTATGTCATTACAATATGCTAAAAGCTACCATAGTCACCTTTTATTGGAACAATTATTTTCTACTTTCACTTTCACTTTCGGTTTCCCGGAAGCCCCGCCCACTCTACGTCATAGTCGCGCATGCGCACCATTCATTTTTCACTAGGTGAAACGCTTATTTTAAAGCTGATAAGCGGGGTGGCAAGGGAGGGCTTTTGATGTAATGACATAATAGGTAAGTATAATTAACTTATAAAAACCAAAATTACATAAAATTTGGGGATTTTACTACGTAAATTAATATCACTTACCAATTATGTCATTACAATATGCTGAATCCCACCAGAGCAGGTGGAGGGATATTAGCTTAGAAAATAAAATAGTCCAAAAACAGCATTAACTGATTAGAATTCGTACTTGAATCATTATCCTTACCGTAGGATATTAAGTTAAATAATTTTGCAACGCAAAACTAAAAGTAACAAGTGAAAATAATTTATCCAAGCACACTCCTTTGTTATTCATATCTTAATTATTGATAACAAATAATTGGAGATGAATAACAAAAACTTTCCACCTTTTATTGGTAGAATTATGAACTATAAGACTTTAAAACTTACTTAAACAGTTTTGTTCGCAGCAATGAAGTGGTTGCCTTCGAAGTCTTTCAAGGACACTTCCTTTAAGTAGAATGAAGCGAACGTGTTAAAGTAAGTCCATCTTCCAGCTTGAATAATCTCGTCTAGAGTGCAATTCTTCGCAAAAGCAATGGAAGTTGATAAGGCTCTGAGTTGGTGAGTTTTAACCTTATAAACCTGCTCAGCATGCTTGGGAAAAGACTGTAATGCCTTTGCTACACAATTCTTCACTCATGAAGTTATTGTGTTAGCATGTATCTCTTCTTTATAGCCTTTCTTGTATGATATAAACAATCTTTGTTGTTTATCTCTCATGGGCTTTGATCTTCTCATATAAACTTTTAATGCTCTAACAGGGCATAAAGGTTTGTCATTTTGAAGATCTGGTGTCAAAAAACCTGTTAAGGCTTTTATCTCAATGTCCTTCAGGACAGTACCTCCAGCCTTTAGTAAGGTCTTGGGTACAAAGTCAGATTTGAATCCCAGAAAAATGGATTGCCAGTCAATACTATGTGACACCTTCTTAAGCACCAAGGCATGTATCTCACTGCGTAAAACTGTTTTCCACGTGACATATTTTAAATCAACAATTTCGATAGGTTCAAAAGGAGGTCTCATAAGACCTTGTAGGACCACATTTAAATCCCAGTTTGGAATTTTATTAGAGATATTCCTCGGTCTTTCTTGTTTGAAATTAGATAGCAAACAAGAAATCAAAGGATCTGAACCAATATCTAAATTCGAAGTTTCTTTCAGAGTATTACCTAAGGCTGTTCTGTATCCTGCTATAGTAACTGGTTGAAGTTTTCTATCTTCAAATAACCAATTCAGAAAATCGGCTACTACAGTAACAGAAGTTCTGAATGGATCTCTATTCCGTTCAGAACACCAACCAGCCCAGACTCTCCATTTCGAGTCATATACCTTGATCGAGGAGTTTCTTTGAGGTTTTGCAATTCTTTCTGCAACCTTGTTTGAAAAGCCTTTGTTTTTAAAGGATTGTTTGACAGCCTCCAAGCGTGAAGCTTGAATATTTGGGGATTTTGATGAAATACCCATTGTCTTGTCTGTTTCAACATTTTTGGAACTACTGGAATGTTTAGAGGTTTCTCTACAAGAGACTCTAACAGTCTGGGATACCATGCTTGTTTCTCCCATAATGGGGCAATGAGAATCATTTCCACATTTGTCGTTTGCAACATCTTGTTCAGAACAAGAGAGATTAATGGTGTCGGGGGAAAGGCATAAGCCCACAGACCTTTCCAATCCATACTTAGAGCATCTACCTCCCATGCTAGCGTATCCGGGACTGGTGACACAAATAGAGGTAATTTCGTGTTGTGTCGTGTCGCAAAAAGGTCTACTAGAGGTTTTCCCCATTTCCTGCAAATTGCATGGAAAATTTGATCTTTCAGACTCCACTCTGTTGACAGAATCTGAGACTTTCTGGACAGAGCATCTGCCAGAATGTTCAATCTCCCTGGAATATGACGTATTGTCATTTCTATATTGTTGACTTGATTCCATAGCAGAATTCTTTTTGTTACCTTGAATAACTGGTAAGAATGTGTGCCGCCTTGATTTTTCAAATAGGCCACAGTGGATGCATTGTCTGAGGATACTTGTATCCTTTTCCCCTGTACTTGAGGTTGAAAATGTTTGAGACTTAACTCTACTGCCATCAACTCCTTCATGTTGATGTGCAGGTTCAGATCTTGTTTGGACCACATCTTTGAAACTTCTAGATTTTCTAAATGTGCTCCCCAAGCTGTCATTGAACTGTCTGTGAACAGTTTTAGATCTACTGAATTCTGCATTTGAATCGGAACACCTTTCACAAGATTGTCCTTGTTTAGCCACCAGACTAAGTCTTGTCTTGTCATTTTGGACCATGAAATCAAAATGTTCATGTCCTTTGAGGCATTCCAATTTCTCTGGAGATCGTATTGCATCTCCCTCATGAACAATCTCCCTAATGGCACAATTTTCTCTGTTGCCGCTAGGAGACCCAAAATTCTTTTCCAGAATTTTGCTGTTTGTAAAGGTTTCGCTAGGAAACGCTGTATCTCTGTTTCGAGTAACTTCACTCTGTATTGAGTGGGTAAAATTAGACCTTTCTTTAGGTCGTAAAGTGAGCCAAGGTAAGTAAGTTGCTGAGTTGGATTTAACTCTGACTTCTCCAGATTTAGGAGAAAGCCTAACTTTTTCGTTAAGTTGCACACAGTCTGCGTGTTCTCTGAACTTACTTGGTGTGATGATGCTATTATCATCCAATCGTCGAGATATTGGAACATCTTTATATTTATTGAATGAAGGAATTTTTTGATCTGAGAAACTATCTCTGTGAAAATTAAAGGAGCTGTTGCTAGACCAAATGGAAGACATTTCCATTGGAAGACTCCCCGACCTTTCACGGCAAATCTCAGATATTTCTGGTGAGACCTGGCGATAGGGACATGCAAATAGGCCTGTCGAAGGTCTATAGAAGTCATGTACATTCCCTTCTCCAGATTTCTTTTGATGATTTCTGGAGTGTCCATCTTGAATGATGGGACATTCAGAAAAAGATTTAGATTTGACAGGTCTGTCACGGGTCTCCATTTGTCGGATGACTTTTTTGGAACCAGAAATATTCGACTGTAAAAACCTGGGGAAGAAATGTCTTCTACTTGTTCTATAGCATTCTCCTCTAGGAGAGTGTTTATTAGGTCGAAAACTGCCGCTCTTTTTAGAGGATTGTGGAATTCTGACCAAAGGGGAGTCTTTTGTAACTTTCGCTTTTCTTTGAATGGAAGATAATAGCCTTCTTTTAAAAGGTTTATCACTTTTGCCGAAGCATTTATTTGACTCCATTCCTGCCAGAATTCCATCAACCTCCCACCTACTTTGTCGTTTGACGATGTATGGAGGTAATTTTCGACCTGGAATAAGTCACTGTTTATCAGTGGACTTTCCTCTACCGACAGATTTACCTCTGCCTCTTCCTCGAGAAAAACCCTTTGAACCCCGTCCTTTTCCACGAAAAGAACTATCTTTGTTCTGGAACTTATTGGAAGTTTTGGGTTTGTTTTTGTCCTCCTTTTTAGAGGTGTAGTCAAGAATTTGATTCTGCGCTATATCATTTTTAGCTTTCCTCAAATTTTCTTTCACTTTGGCCAAGTTGTCTTGAAACAACTTGCCAGTTTGGGGCTCAAGAGTCATAAGTTCTTTGAGATCTGCAAAGGGGATATCTTTATCTGCCTTCATGGAAAGGTAAGAATGTCTCCTGCATGCTACTATTTGATTGAGCAAAAAAGCATTAAGACGATACCCATCCTCAATGCAGTGACCAGCTGCTTTAATTAATGTCAAAGCCTGTTCTATTTTCTGACATATAGAAGGATCCATTCATTCCTCTTTTAACAGATCCTCAAACAGTGGTTTAACAGAACCAATGAACCATTCAGTGTGAGAGGAAGTAACTAGGTTTTCTCTAGACACACCCTCCCAATCTGTCAATGTCTTCAATGACAGATTCGCAAAATGAGGGTCTAATTTGGCCTTTTGCGAATCATTCTTCTTGAATGTTTTGGCAATGGACGAAAAATCTTCGTCTATTTTACAGGGTTCAAACTTATCCTCATCTGGTACGATTTGGTATAAGGCTTTAGGAAGTTTGTATCTTTTCTTACAAAGATTCGGTAAATCTTTGGAAAAGGCATCCTGGGGTAAGTCGTTAAAGATTTTGACTCCTTCAATCAAGTTGTTCTTTACACCTGGGCAAAGTGGCAGTTGTAAACACTAGACAAACAGGTTGGAATTAACACATAATAATCAGCGATTAATTCTTTAGAATAATCATTTATAACCAGACACAGTCTGATCCTGACCTAATTATAACTTTTAAAGGCTAGATACAATGGCAACAGGAATGGCCTTGCGAAAATCACTTTTGTCTTTACTGAATAACCGACCAACTGATTATTGTGACTGATTAAACTTCAAAGGGCTAATTACAAATGACACTGCTGGAATACAATCTCTTGTCTAAATAAAATGATCAACCTGTCTGTGATAAGAAGTATAAAGGAATTTAAAATGTATCTAATATATTAAACAATTAGACAGACTGGCTATTCTAATCCGTTATGAAAAGTCATTTGTTTTTTTCCACTACAGGATGTTTCTACGGAAGTTAATTTGTTTATTTTAGTCTTTAGAGGCATTGTCCCTTGACGCTTTTATGAAATAAATGAACTTTCACTGGGCGAAGTGACCAAATATAAACAATTTTAATCACAAATAATCAGTGAATAAATGATTATTATCTGGTTAAAACCTATTATCGAGACTATTATTGCTGATTATCGCTTATTATCGAGACTTATTAATCAACAATAACCAGTGTTTTCACTGGTTATTACAATAATCAATTCTTATTAATGTGTAGCCAATGGCAAAAATTCCAACTGATTATTATGTCAAGTGATTATTCACCCAACTGATTATCGCTTTGTTTTCATTAGCAATTAAGAACCGTCTGCCATTTATGCGTCTAGCGCTTCCAATTATTATCCGTTGAATAAACAAACTATAGCCTTTGTCTAGCTAAAGAATATGAATTTTTGCGAAATTGAATTTTTTATTCAAACATCATTTTTTTAATTCATTATCAACCAAACAAAAAATAAAAGAAACACATTTCATTTCATTTAATGTTAGATTTTATTTAGCTGTCCAACTTCAATTACCAGGATTCGAGATTTTTCATTAACAATTATCATGCTGCAGATTTCTGCAATTTAATCAATAGTTTATACTAATTAGTAGTAATTAAAGAATATCACCAAGAAAATATTTTATCATCGTGTAGAAAGTCCAATCTAAAATCTGGTAAATGTGTCGCATTTATTGAAGCAATAACGTTGTGATACCACTGTAAAACTATAATTAAAATGTTTGATATGAAATTCGATTGTCGGGAATAAGAAATACACATCAATACTTTTACATAATATCCAGTGTATTGAAATAAGATGTTATAACAAAGGCAATTGAAAAACTTCAATCTCAGTGAAACTAGTAGAGAAACTCCCTAAATCTGTTAAAGGGAAGCCTTCATTCAAGCACTGAACTTTAAGTTTACGAGGAAGAATTCAGTATCCCGTGTGTTCACTACCCCCTCCCATCCCCAATTATTTAACTATGCTCCAATGTGTTTCAATTCTGTGTTTAATAAGTGCAATCAATATTATAGTTCTATATTACTCATTATTACCGTAGAGCAAATGTGCGCAAGATTAAATTTTAATCTTATTGAATTATGTTAATTAGTTGCTTGGATGGTAGATTGTTTGTTTGCTTGTTTATTAGCACGATTGATTGCTTGATTGGCCGTTTACTTGCTAACATTCTTTCTTTGTTGCTTTGCTGCTTCCTTGGTTTCTTGCATTAGAGTTTAATTAGCTACTTGCTTGGTTGGTTTGTCGGTTGTTCGCTTGCTTTATTTGTAAGTTGCATGGTTTGCTTTTTTACTTGTTTAGTTTCCTGCTTGCTTGGATGGTCGTTTGCTTGGTTGCTTGGTTGGTTACTTGCGTGGTTGGTTGCTGAGTTATTTATTTGAAACTTTCTAAATATCCATAGGCGTAGCCAAGGAGGAGGGGGGGGGGTTGCGAAAACCAACAAAGAGCTTTTAAATGCTTTTTTTTTAAAGCTTCTAGCTCACTTTAGAAGGAACTTGCAAAATCATTTTTGGCTTGTTTATGTCATAATCGCACCCCCCTGTTTATGTCACAATCGCACCCCCCCCCCCCGACTGAAAACCGAAATATTTTTGGCAATCGCACTCCATCCTGACTGAAAGCTGGCTACGCCCCTGATATCTGTTATTGGCCCTCAATAAACTATATTTATATTGTGAGCATTAATGGGTTTTGATAACAATAATCTTTATACATGTATAATTAATCAAATTTCATATTGTATCATGTTGGCTAAATCGTTTCAAGTGAAGAATTAAGAACTGCAATCGGGGTTTGCTTAGTTTGAGTCAGGGAACAAAATGTAATCAGACGGACGGATTAATTAATATTTGTTTTGATAAATGAGTATTATAGGTTATAGGCAGTATCATGGGAACCAAGTAATCGTGTATAGGATTATTTTTTGTTTACTTCAGAATTGAGTGAACCATCTGTAGTTTTAAAAACAAGGATCAATAAATACATCTAATCAAGATCAAATATTAGAAATCTATTTTTGACTGGACAAATTCTTGTTCTCGAATGCCAAACAGAACCTTCATTATCTTTATTCATTTTGAACTTTGATTTGAATTATTTCAATCAAACGTGTGTTGATGCTCCTAGCTAATACTATTAATTGACAAAATGTTGCAATAGGGGGGGGGGGCATTATTGTCTTTATTACATTACTTTTTGTACATTATTATATACACAGTAAACACGCGACCTGATCGGGGAGGGGATTCGGGTTGTGCACAGTGCACAATTTGTTATCTCTTTATGTATGTTTCATTGCCAAATTAATATAAAAACAAGCTGGAGAAACATAAGTATTTATTTTGTATTTTGTTACCACACGTCAAAAGGCGCATTTGAAGTTCAGAAAATGTAAGAAGACTTGGCTACACATTATGTACTTATATATTTATATGTTACGTATTTATTTTGTATTCAATTCGAATTCTGTTCACTCGCACAGCTTGAACCACCCCCACCCCTTGGCTACGGGTATAATTTCTTTCGGCACACGGAGAGAAAAACATTAGACTTCTGCAATGCAACTACATGTAATAAGAGAGACCTAAAATGAAAATACTGAATGTAAAAATATACAATTGTAGTCCATCACAAAGTTCATTTATTTCATAAAAGCGTCAAGGGACAATGCCTCTAAACACTAAGATAAACAAATTAACTTCCGTAGAAACATCCTGTAGTGGAAAAAACAAATGGCTTTTCATAACAGATTAGAATAGTTAGTCTGTCTAATTGTATAATATATTAGATACATTTTAAATTCCTTTATACTTCTTATCACAGACAGGTTGATCATTTTATTTAGACAAGAGATTGTATTCCAGCAGTGTCATTTGTAATTAGCCCTTTGAAGTTTAATCAGTCACGATAATCAGTTGGTGGGTTATTCAGTAAAGAAAAAAGTGATTATCGGAAGGCCATGCCTGTTGCCATTGTATCTAGCCTTTAAACGTTATAATTAGGTCAGGATCAGACTGTGTCTGGTTATTAATGATTATTCTAAAAAATTAATCGCTGATTATTATGTGTTAATTCCAACCTGTTTGTCTAGTGTTTGTGATGGACTACAATTGTATATTTTTACATTACATTATTTTCATTTTAGGTCTCTCTTATTACATGTAGTTGCATTGCAGAAGTCTAATGTTATTCTCTCTGTGTGCCGAAAGTACTTATACCCGTAGCCAAGGGGTGGGGGTGGTTCAAGGAGTGCGAGTGAACAGAATTCGAATTGAATACATAATAAATACGTAACATATAAATATATAAGTACATAATGTCTAGCCAAATCTTCTTACATTTTCTGAACTTCAAATGCGCCTTTTGACGTGTGGTAACAAAATACAAAAGAAATACTTATGTTTCTTCAGCTTGTTTTTATATTAATTTGGCAATAAAACATGCATAAAGAGATAACAAATTGTGCACTGTGCGCAACCCGAATCCCCTCCCCGATCGGGTCGCGTTTGCTGTGTATGTAATAATGTACAAAAGTAATGTAATAAAGACAATAATGCCCCCCCCCTATTGCAACATTTTGTCAATTAAAAGTATTAGCTCGGAGCATCAACACACGTTTGATTGAAATAATTCAAATCAGAGTTCCAAATGAATAAAGATAATGAAGGTTTTGTTTGACATTCGAGAACAAGAATTTGTCCAGTCAAAAATAGATTTCTAATATTTGATCTTGATTAGATGTATTTATTGATCCTTGTTTTTAAAACTTTAGATGGTTCACTCAATTCTGAAGTAAACAAAAAATAATCCTATACACGATAACTTGGTTCCCATGATACTGCCTATAACCTATAATACTCATTTATCAAAACAAATATTAATTAATCCGTCCGTCTGATTACATTTTGAGAAGGTCATTAAAGGTCAAATGTCAAATCTTAAGTCAGATTTGAATTTCTGAGAACATGTAGATGATTTTGAAAAAAAAATTAGTCAATTTGAAGCAAGTTGAAAAAAGACCTTTTTGACCTTTTTTGACATTGAGAAGGTCATTGAAGGTCAAATGTCAAATCATAAGTCAGATTTGAATTTCGAGAACATGTAGATGATTTTGAAAAAAAAATTTAGTCAATTTGAAGCAAGTTGAAAAAAGACCTTTTTGACCTTTTTTGACTTTGGGAAGGTCATTGAAGGTCAAATGTCAAATCTTATGTCAAATCTAAAGTCAGATTTGAATTTCTGAGAACACGTAGATGATTTTGAAAATTTTTTTAGTCAATTTGAAGCAAGTTGAAAACAGACCTTTTTTTACCTTGAGAAGGTCATTGAAGGTCGAATGTCAAATCTTAAGTCAGATTTGAATTTCTGAGAACACGTAGATGATTTTGAAAATTTTTTTTAGTCAATTTGAAGCAAGTTGAAAACAGACCTTTTTGACCTTTTTTGACCTTGAGAAGGTCATTGAAGGTCAAATGTCCAATCTAAAGTTAGATTTGAAGGTCAAATGTCAAATCTAAAGTCAGATTTGAATTTCTGAGAACATGTAGATGATTTTGAAAAAAAATTTAGTCAATGTGAAGCAAGTTGAAAAAAGACCTTTTTGACCTTGAGAAGGTCATTGAAGGTCAAATGTCAAATCTAAAGTCAGATTTGAACTTCTGAGAACATGTAGATGATTTAGAAAAAAATTGAAGTCAATCTAAACAGTATTTGTTAAGTTATAGGAAGTTGTAAGAAATTGTTACAGACGCCGGACGCCAACCTCCAACCACCAACCGCCAACCACCAACCGCCGTCGCAAAAAAACGGAGACCATAACAATATGTCACCACTTTGGTGGTGACATAATAAAAAATCTTGAATCCTGGTTTTTGAAGTTGGACAGCTGCGGCCCAGGTAACATAAAATGAAATTCTAAAAATGTGTTTCTTTTATTTTTGTTTGGTTGATAATGAATTTAAAAAATGATGTTTGAATAAAAAATTCAATTTCGCAAAAATTCATATTCTTTAGCTAGGCAAAGGCTATATTTTGTTTATTCAATGGATAATAATTGGAAGCGCTAGACGCATAAATGGCAGACGGTTCTTAATTGCTAATGAAAACAAAGCGATAATCAGTTGGGTGAATAATCACTTGACATAATAATCAGTTGGAATTTTTGCCATTGGATACACATTAATAAGAATTGATTATCGTAATAACCAGTGAAAACGCTGGTTATTGTTGATTAATAAGTCTCGATAATCAGCGATAACCAGCAATAATAGTCTCGATAATAGGTTTTAACCAGATAATAATCATTTATTCACTGATTATTTGTGATTAAAATTGTTTATATTTGGTCACTTCGCCCAGTGAAAGAATTAGTCAATACTGAAGGTTTATCTTTCACTAGAGACCAAGATTTGACCTTATTCTTAGGTGTTGACATCTCTGCTATCTCAGGGAAAGATTTTTTAACGACTTCAGTGGCTGCCAAAAATTCTAATTTGGCTCTTGCCACCTCATTTGATGGCTTAGTATCAGGATCTTCCTGTTCACCATCATTCTCCAACTCTATAGTAACTGAATCATCGTCTCTATTGAGAGAAATGGTTCTTGTAAGAGAAGGAGGTGATTTAAATTGATGATCATCATTTATTTGAATGTGATCATCCTTTTCTTGTGTGTGATCATCATTTACTTGAGTGTGATCATCATTCACAGACCATGGTCTTGACTGTGTTTTCTTGGAAATATTTTGAGGTATGTATGCAGATCCTGCATACATCGCTCTCAGAACTTGCTGGTCTTGCAAGAAATTCTGAAACATTTCCTGTCTCTGATCAATTCTCGGATTGATAAATTGATCTCTCTCCCATTGATACTTATCGTATCTGGGTGAATCTTTATCATTTCTGTAACGTCTCCTTTTAGGACTTATAGAAGGAGATTGTTTACGATAGTATCTCTTCTTTGGACTTAAAGAAGGAGATCTATGATACCTATAAGCAGATCTATGATGTGAAGATTTGTGTCTTTTCCTCGGACTTGAGGACAAAGACTTTGATCTAGACCTAGACTTTGATCTATGTTTGTACTTGTATCTAGACCTGGACTTAGATCTAGACCTTTTACGATTGTGAAGTCTATCTTTAGATCTGTATCTCACCCTCGGACTTGAGGAATGAGAACGTGATCTCCTTGATCTAGACCTGGATCTAGACCTGGATCTCGATCTGTATCTACCCCTCGGACTTGAGGAAATAGATTTAGTTCTGTGACGTCGCCGTTTAGGAGAAGCCGAATCTCTGTGACGATGTTTTTTACGTCTTTTAAACGAAGTGTCAGAGTCTGACCTACTAGAAATTGAAGTACTTCGACTTTCTCTACGGCCACGCCGGTCTTTTTCTAGAACAACCGGTGATTTACCTTTGTTCGAGCGCGCTGGGCTAACTCGTGGATCACCCTGGGTATTAACCCCTTCTGTTGTATCTAACTGCGTTGTATTCGTCGACATAGTAGACTTATAACGCTCGTTTTTGTACCAATTTATCGCACTTTTGAAAATTTTGTGTGACTTTCAAAATGGTAGAAAAATGAATGGTGCGCATGCGCGACTATGACGTAGAGTGGGCGGGGCTTCCGGGAAACCGAAAGTGAAAGTGAAAGTAGAAAATTATTGTTCCAATAAAAGGTGACTATGGTAGCTTTTAGCATATTGTAATGACATAATTGGTAAGTGATATTAATTTACGTAGTAAAATGGCCATTTCGAACCTGTTGAAAGTTTGTGGCTCTCGGCTACACCGGGGAATTTACTTCCATGAGTACAGACACAAAAGTGGGGCTCCCCAAGAGGTACGCGAGAAGGTGACCTGGCATCAAATGTACGACTAAATGCTCCTATCGAGTAGATAAAAGAACGAATACGACAATAAGTTATTGCAAACGACAATTCCGAGCATTCATCTCACTGAAGTATTTTGAAGTGAAGAAAATATGATTTTTGTTTTGAAACATGGATTCAGATGAACGTAACTTCATTCTGACAACTAATCAAAACTGAACAAAATTGATTATACGTAACAGACGATTTATTGCTTTACAATGTTTTAATCGGCTAAACGAATGAAACCAAGAAATTATGACATGTAAAATGGCAATTTTGAAATGTAAAATTTAAAAGTGACAAACACAATTGCAACCTCCCTAGCCACTCTTTATGAGCCCTAATATGTACATGCAGCAGTGGTAGTGTACAGCTTATTATCACACTACTGGGCTTTGTATTCTAAAGCTTGTTGTTTTAATAACACCGTTCACTCGACGTAAATGTTTTGTGTGTGCGCAGTCAAAGATAATCATTGTTTTATCCCGGTTATATGACCTCGGCAATTATAAACAAAACCGTACTTAACGAAAAAAACGCAAATAAGAGAAAGCTTTCACACACATATAAAAAATGAACTAGTCTAATCCGCCAGTATAAACTCTGTTATATACGTAGCCAGGTCGGGCGCACACTTTAAGGTGTCACTCCGGTAAATACCACTTCCGGGTAGGACAGTGTTTTTTAATGCTTTAAAAACGAAGCCATGCCAACTTGAATGGTGTGTATAGTAGGTTTAGGTTTATGTACTGTGGCCATTTGAGGTATGTATGTAAAGCTGAGGCCAAGTACTTTCTAAATGTGCTTTTTTTAGAAAAAATCGCAAGAATATAGTCCTGTAAACTAGAACTACTTTATTCGTTAATTTTCATCGGTGAAGCAGGGATTTTACCTAAAAACGAGTCCCTATGTTGGCGTAGTGATATTTAAAAATAGAGAGGCAAACTCTATATTAAATATAGTGTCAAATTGAAGGTTATGTATAGTTGAACGCAGAAATATAGTCATTGTATGGGCGAATTCGTTAGAAAATGGTGATATGTACCCCAGAACCTTTTTTCAATATTTTTCAATGATTTACCGTAGTGACACCTTAAGTTACCCCGAACGTGAACTTCAATGCGCGCGCGACAAAATGACAACATAATTGTTTGTTTTCTGTAGGTCTGCTTGTAGTTTCAGGTTTTTAAGCGTAGATTATCATATCGTTACACATTGGTGCAATCTACAGACTCTTATTCAACAAAGCAGGAACTTGAACTTCAATGCGCGCGCAGAAAAATGACGAAGATTTAGTCTACTTTCTACAGGTAAGCGTGAAAGTTATTGGTTTTTACGTGTAGAGGAGCTATTACACGTCGCTCATTACATGACTGATTTTAGCTATGTTCTAGGGTGCCCAAGTAGCCCATATTTGATGCAGATACTCTTGCTTGTTATATTTTAAGAATTTAGGAATAATTTCAATTTGACAGATGAACAAATCTTAGGTCTTCAAACAGGTTCAAATTATAAAGATGTTCTCATTGCCAGAAAAACAATCCAAATTTTCAACTACCACAACTATTTAGGCAATATAAAACGTGAGTTTCATAAACAAAAGATATTAAATTTGTAGAAATGTATGTTATATCGTATGATTGATGTTAATGTATAATTGTAAGTTAATTTTAAAGGAAAATAAATGTTTTTAAAAATATATATATATTTTAAGAATACATTTTAATGGGTAAATGACAACTTCCAATGTGATTTGTTCTATCTTGTATAATATAGGCAGGGCTAGTTTAATACCCGGGGCTTAGTACAGTATGTATACTAAACGAAGTTAAATGAAATGACTGTTGTATTATCTGATTGATCATATTTGATTGTGTTATTTCGTGATACTATACTTGTGTTTATTTCGTGACATACTGTATGCACGAGCGCCATCTTTACTTATATAGTCAGCCATCTTGATGTACATGTGTAAAAAGACATAAAAATCAACATAAAACATTGTTATTGTCGTCATATTATAACAGAACATGGTGTCAGATGTTTCGGGAGTTCGTAGATTTTTGGGGATAATCAATCAACTCGGGAAATTTTCACCAAATCTGGCTGAAAAATCTCAACCAATTCGCGAACTTCTTAAAAAAGACCGTGCGTTTTTGTGGGACATTGCACAGCAAAATGCTTTTGAAAGTATAAAAGCTGAAATCAGTAAACTACCGGTTTTGAAAATTTATGATTATAATCATGAAACCAGAGTTTCGGCTGATGCTTCAAAATTTGGGCTGGGAGCTTCACTGGAGCAACGTCCTCCAAAGGGAGAATGGCAGCCGGTAGCTTTCGCATCGTGTTCTATGTCAGAAACTGAAATGAGATATGCACAAATAGAGAAAGAGGCTCTTGCGATTACATGGGCTTGCGAGAAATTCGCGACATTTCTCATTGGTCTCAAGTTTCACATTCATACAGATCACAAACCACTTGTTCCACTTTTAAGTGTCAAAAATCTTGATGAGTTACCTGTTAGAATACAGCGCTTCAGAATAAGGCTTTTCAGATACAGGTATACAATCTCGCATGTACCAGGTAAGAACCTTATTATTCCCGATGCTTTATCGCGAGCACCGCTTAGTGAAGTGGGTGATAATGTTGACCTAGAATCGAGCGCAAATGCTATGATCGATTCAGTGTATAGAAATCTTCCTGCAACAGAAGCAAGATTGGAACAAATCAAACATGAGCAAATGAATGATGTAATATGCCAAGCAATTACTGAATACACAATGAATGGTTGGCCTGAAAGATCAAATATTCCCGGTGTTTTGAAACCATACTTACAACATCGTGCAGAATATAACTTAGTCAATGGCTTACTTATGCGAGGCGAACGTATTATTATCCCGTCTAATTTGAGATTGGAAATGCTAGATCGCATTCACATGGGGCATCAAGGAATTGTTAAATGCCGCGAACGTGCAAAACAATCTATGTGGTGGCCTGGTTTAAGCAAACAAATCGAAGACGTGGTTTTTAAATGTACTGTGTGTGCTGAACATAGGAAAAATCACTCAGAACCACTCATTCCAACTGAATTTCCTCAGTTTCCATGGCAATTACTTGGAACAGACTTGTATACACTCAAAGGGGTTACATATCTTCTGGTGGTAGACTATTTCTCCAGATATGTTGAGGTAGCAAAATTGAATGGTCTTTCCTCCAGTCAAATCATAACTCATTTGAAGTCTATATTTAGCAGACACGGTATTCCGCAGAGGGTAAGGTCGGATAATGGACCGCAATTTTCATCGCGAGAATACAAGAAATTCGCTAAAGAGTACAATTTTGAGATTACAACGAGCTCTCCTATGTTCGCTCAGAGTAATGGCGAAATTGAAAGGACGGTGCAAACAGTCAAAAATCTAATTAAGAAATCGCGAGATCCTTATGTATCTCTTTTGGCTTATAGGAGCACCCCTCTTGCAAATGGGTATAGTCCCTCCGAGCTCTTATTTGGAAGGAAGATTCGTAATCATATTCCTCAAGTCCCAAGTCTCTTGAAACCAAATTGGCCATTTTTACAAAATGTAAGGGAGAGGGAAGTGAAATACAGGAATCAAAGCAAATTGAACTTTGATAGACATCACAGGGCTTCAAGCCTAGAAAAGCTAACACAGGGTCACAATGTCTTTGTTAGTGATATGAAACAACATGGTACTGTAATTGAGAAGTTACCATTTCCAAGGTCGTACAGAGTAGAAACACCTTCAGGTAAATCCTTTAGAAGGAATAGGTCATCTTTGGTTAAGTGTACACCACCATTATTTCATAGGTATGAAGATCAAGATGATCTAAATGTACATACAGACTCAAAAGAGTCACAGTCATCTATGGTAGTTGATAATGCTAGATCACCAATTAGTGGTTCTAGCCAGGTTGAGATTCCAGTTGAAAATAACCCAAGTGTTGACAGTGAACCTATATTGAGAAGGTCTCACAGATTGAGGAAACCTGTTAAAAGACTTATTGATGAGCTATAGTGACATTATTTACACTATGTATGATTTAGAGAGAGTTAGAGACTGTATTACCAACTCTTATGAACATTTAAATTCTTACATAGTTTTAAGTCTTATGGACATTATAAGTTTATGTGTAACATACGAAGTAATAACACAATCAAAGGCTTCCAAAGGGAGATGTTGTATTATCTGATTGATCATATTTGATTGTGTTATTTCGTGATACTATACTTGTGTTTATTTCGTGACATACTGTATGCACGAGCGCCATCTTTACTTATATAGTCAGCCATCTTGATGTACATGTGTAAAATATTTCAAAGTATAATATAGACATAAAAATCAACATAAAACATTGTTATTGTCGTCATATTATAACAGAACAATGACGACCGGTGCTTACTATTGCTTTATCACATTTTGTTTGCGAACGAGGCAATTGAGAGTTTAAGCTAGCGATATTTTTCACAACGTAAGCGTGAACGCAAAGCCGATGAATTAATAACAGTAATGTATATAGCGCGCATACAAAACGAGACTTAGTCTACTTTATATACCCGATCAATTTCAGATCTTTGTTTAGAACGGGAGATTTGCAATTTCACGTTGGTGGAAACGGGAATCATTGTACTCGTGTCTTTTGAATACTATGCTGGGAATTTTAATTTCGATGCATAGTATAATTGCTTTCTGAAGAAAATGATGTATGTCATGACATGTTTTAGCTTCATATATCTTACGAAACGAGCATGTTTAAAATTTGTATCATAGAAAACCAGCTGTATAACTGTCAATGGCATAGTACGGTTTGTTTCGGTAACAAAATGTCTGAACATCGAAGGTACGATTTTTTCTTTTTTCCTTATTTCACATGTTGTAGGCAGAATTCCCACGACATTTTTAACACAAACGTGTATCAGTATCATATGTTTTAGAAAATGTACATATTTACGAACAATTAGTCCAGAAGACGACAGAATCGTCGATTTAATTCCTCACTTAAGTTACAGAAACGGTTTTTCGAAAAAAACAGTTAAGATCTGCACTTTTAACCCATAATCGACGATTCTGTTGTCTTCGGAGCTATTTTTTCGGAAACATGTAAATTTTCTAAAACATATGATACTGATATACGTTTGTGAGAAAAAACGTCGTGGAGATTCTGCCTACAACACGTGAAATAAGGAAAAAAGAAAAATCGTACCTTCGACGTTCCGACATTTTGTATCCAGCGTAATCGAGCGGATCACCAGTGTACATGTATGTGATAAAACTACATGCACTTGTAGAGGGCGATTTATACGTACAGGTTTCGCGTCCGATTTTATGTGCATTGCTTAAAGTCTCAATTTTCTTGGTATTAAGTCCGACCATGATTTGGGCAAAAAACGCTGTTAAACCATGACGGTTACGCCACCTCTGAAAACGAGGTTGGACTGCTACGTACACTGATTTATCCAATTAAATGGCTACGATGGAACAGAAAGCTAAGGTTGGTGCATTATTTATTTTCTACTGAACAAACTACTGCAGTCGGCCGGGCGCCAGTCGGTGAACGGTGCAAATGTGACCTAGGCATAAACGAATTAAAAACTAGTATATTAGTGTTTTACGAACATTTGGGTTAATATTTTCGTAAAGCGTGATGTCCAGATGTGTTGTGGACAATCTGGATAACGACACTATCATGATGGCACTTTCTAAACCTTCACGATTATACATGCACGTATATTTTTAAAATAACAATTCTCTATGTTTTATCAAAAATATATTATTCATCAACATGTTATAATAGTATAATGGTTTATCTTTTCACTGTCCAATTTGAGATTTTGCAATTGTCAACATGCCTATGGTGCTACTCTGCTTGTCATTAGGTCGTTAGTTGTTAGACAAGTCTTGATATCTGCAAGAATAATACAAATCAACGTAGTAAAGCTTTCTCCAAAGTACAAATAAAGTAAGCAATGTTTAATGTATATATCATTTTTTTTTTTTTTTTTTTTTAAGATTTCATATTAAGTACGTTATTTAAAGTGCCATCACTATCCCCAAGAACGTCAAGAACGCTTAGATATAAATACTATTTTTGTTGTAACATATACTACGTTGCTACACAAAAAAACAAACCCCTACATGCAATAATTAAATTTTAATAACTAATTTTCGCAATACAAGTTCTCAAAACATACAAAGCAATTTTTAGTTAAAAGCCCACTTTGCGTATTTTCAACGTTTTTGGGCAAAACAACGACTTGCATTTGGATTTCATAGTATGTCCAATGTATTGATATTAAGAACCTTATCTTTCATTTGAAACCAACAACAGCTCAAACGGACCACATAAAAGCTTACAATAAATTATCAAAAAATATTTTCAAATTGTTAAGCTTTATATATCAATCTTTATATTTTTATCAATGTCATTGTATATATAAGCGCTAGTGCCAAATGGAAAGTACCAAAAGTTGTAAGATGACAAAAGTTGAAAGATGACAAAGTTGTTTGTATTACAGAATACATTCATTTTTATAGAAGTGTCGCCCATCTTTTAAATCAACATTAATTTAAAACATGCACTTTTTTACATGTGCATGCATGTCTAATGATCTCTGAACTTCAAATGCTTTTTTCTATGCGAGTTATTGTTTCTTGATTCAATATTAAAGCAAATCAAACTTTGTGTCATATTTGAGCGAATATGTGAGTAACATGTTTCAATGGTTTTTTCTTCTAAATTGAGTATTGTGGGCCTTTAAATAAGCCATTACACGTCGCACGATACTGGGGACAATTAGCGTAACATTATGGCGTCAAAAAAAACAAAACAAAACAATGAGCAGTATAGGGCGCAAACAGCCTTACAACGTCAAAAACGACAAGCGTCACATTTTTTACAAGTTTAGTCAACCTAAAAATAAAATACTTTATCCTTATCTAATCATTACAAAATTTACAGGGTAGCAAGATCTCGAGGACAATATTTCTAAAATGTTTTTGAATTTTGAAAAACGGTCAAGAAATCCACTTGGGGCGTTAGTAAAAATTGATATGTATGGAATTTGTGGTAAAAAATCGATGCGTCACATTTTTTCAAGTCTCGAAAACCAGCTCTTATTTTGATATTATTTGCAAAATAAACAAACCGGTTATTTTTTTGTAAATTTCGCCATGACAATATTGTGCAGTTAAATTTTCTTTCAAATCAGACCTAAATTAGAAGGTTAAATGAAGGTAAACTTATTGCTCGTCCCATTCGCCTTCAAAACCTTACACAATTTTGAAAATTTTAAAAGCGTTCGTATAAGATAATTTGAAATGTAGCCGTAAAGCAATTGTGACGTCATAAATGCAAATGTTTCATTGAATAAATTGTGAAATTTAAGTGGGATTTTGATCATTATTTGAAAAGTTATCTCAATTTCAACGAGCCTTGTAAGCGTAAAGTGTTACGTCTTACAGCGTATTTGACGATGTCGGAGTATATTTAACTTTAAAAATGTGTTGGATCCCATCAAAATTTTGAAGGAAAAATAATTTCATTGAAATGCAAATAAAAAATACTTCAAAATGATATGTAAAACGCATAGTTGGCTTTTTAAATAAGGCCGAGATTAACGTTCAAAGCTGAGATAAGCCCGCATTTCCCGAATTGTCCCCAGGTCCGTGCACGTCATACATGCATTTTTTAATATTGAATTTTTAACAAATTCGAACTTCCAACAAATTACTTACCATAGTTTGTACACAACGTGCGATAACGGCCGACCTCGTTGAGGTCCTGGACACACTTTCCGAACCAAGAAAGGTCTTTACTCTTTTTGTGCATAATTGAATACGGTCCATCTGCACAAGAAAATGGTCCACCAATGGCTACGAAATCATCGGTTCCTGGATAGCCATCAGGCAAGACGGCAAGGTCTATCTGAAAGTCCAAAAAATCAAAAAGGTTGGATTTGAACCACATACTTTCTGTTTAGATAAAAAAAATTGGTGAATATAGTAGCCCGGACAGAATTGTTCAATGGTCACTTTTTCTTTAATAACTTTTTTAATTTTCAGTATTATCATAGTCTGATCACATATTTGAAAACTAGAGTAAAATTCTGACATACAAAAAAAATATTTAAGGAACGTCTCTTAATTTATTGATATTATAGGCGTCCATAGTATGACTGACGCAAATACATAATTCATCATTTTGCCTCATATTTGTTCAAAAAGGCGGTATATTTTGTGAATTTGAATGTTCAGTTGAAAGTTAATATCTAAAGATTGTCATAGGACTATAGGGCCATGACGCCACCGTTACAATCCTGATGTAATGCAGCAACTGACCAGTCATTAAATACAAGAAGTCAAATCCCTCCAAAGGTATATGAAATCAACCCTATTGAAATGTCCGGGGTTGTGTTCAAGAGGATGTAAAAAGGTGGTGCCTCAATGTGCAGGATGTGATGAGAGTAGGTCCTTAATCTTTTCAAGAGCTCAAAACAGCCATCTCAGAGGCCATTGAAAAGCTGAAGAAAAATTCACATGCATACTAAGAATGGGTTAAGAGGCGTGTGACTGGGAAAGATATTACAAACTGTGGCAGTATGACCCTATAGTTGCACAGGTTCAACGAACTAGGGATGCTAATCCACTACAAGTAACAATGGAATGGCCAAAAAACTTTAAGTGCTGCGACCTTACCAATATACTGTACATACAATGCACAAACCTTTTTAAATGCTGGTATAGATAGATACAAGTCAATTTAAAACAAAAAGTTATAAATGCAGTCATTACCTCATACCAAGGCAGCAGTCTACATGATTTCGTAGGCCTATGACGTTTCTTAATATTAACTTTAATTTCAACTGAACATTCAACCCACAATACATGCCGCCATTTTTGAACAAATATGAGACAAAATGGTGAATTATGCATTTGCCTCACTCATACTATGAACGCCTATAATATCAACAAATTAAGAGATGTTCCTTAAATATTTTTTTTGTATGTCAGATTTTTACTCTAGTTTTCAAATATGTAATCAGATTTTGATAATACTGAAAATTAAAAAAGTTATTAAAGAAAAAGTGACCATTGAACAATTCTGTCCGGGCTACTATATAATCAAGCAGTTTCGATGAAATACATTTTGGGGTAACTTATAATGTTGAAAAGCAATCCAGTTCTTAAAACCTCCGAGCATTATCATTTAAGCATATCATTAATGTGAAATTTATAATTATTTTCAAAATTCTCAAGGGGTTCTCATTTTTAGAACTAGGAGAAAATCTGACTCTTTACAATACAATCTGTACAATGTAGGCCAATTTATCCAGTGATCGATATTGCAGGAAGGGGTCAATTGGCTTACATATAACAATGGGCTAAAATAAAGGATTTCTTCTCACCTCTTTCACCTCAAGCTGTCTAATAAGTTCTTCCCATCCCATAGTAAAGGCAAGATGCCTGATATCCTGGTCTCTCAAGTTGGGAAGCAAATTGGCACGTAGGCACAGCTCGTCCAGGTGGACGTATGAACGGAAACCTTAAATAGAGCACAAAATAGATATTAAGAATTAAAAAGGTATCTTCATTTCAAGTAATTGTATGAGTAGTAGCATAGTGATGTACGCAGATAGCATCATGGCATAGTATAATTTTGAAGTGGAGGTTGTGCAGTTTACAATAATCGACGTTCAGATTTTAAAAATCATTCTGTAACTCACCAACGATCTTGCCAGCGACTACTTCCTCTGGTGTGGTTAGTTTTGTCGTTTCACGTGTATACAGCCTTGCCATTGGGGACTTTAGGATAGGAGCGGAGAAAGCAAGTATGTTCTTGCGGAATGCAGTTGGTGCCCATCCTACGCAGCCATCGAAATAGTCGTTGAATAATCCTACAAAGACGGGAAACAGAATTTGGAAATTATAACATTTAAAAGATTGAAATTAGGCGTAAAAAGACCCAAATTCTTTGCGAATGGCGTTTTGTAATTCCGTTCATCAAATAGATGGCGACGAAGTGTTATCAATCAACGTTTTATGGGACTAATGTTAGTCTAGAGTCCATTTCACTGCTTCAGTTCGTCAGTAGAACGGCAAAAATAAGAAATTGGGAGACCATTGTGCAATAATATATAGAAAAGTATATTCATAATGTACATGAATGACATTTGTATATTTCAGATTTTTTAGTTTTTTGTGCAATAAGCCTGTGCCGTCTTGTAATTTGAAGAATTTCAGCCATGTTAATCTTATTGAAAATAACATGGCAGAGAAACATCCAAATATAGGAGGCCACACACTTTATAAGCCAAACTAGAAGCAATCCAAGATATACAAATGTCATTCATGTACATTTTGAATATACTTTTCCATATATTATTGTACAATGGTCTCCCAATTTCTTATTTTTGCCGTTCTACTGACGAACTGAAGCAGTGAAATGGACTCTAGCTACAAACTAAGCTCGTGTGCCCCCCCCCCCCCCTCTAACTGGCTACACACTGTTGCAGTGGGTGAATTTAGGGGGAATCCACTTTCACATACATTTGACCCATAAGTTAGAACCTTATAATAGTGAAGTGACGAAATGTAGTTTGTATATTGTAGTTTGGCCATACGCATGCCAATACAATGACCAAGCTTTGATAAATTCTGATTTAAATGCGGATATTAATGTTCTGATGCACATCCGCTACTTGTATTTGCATTTTGAAATGATTACTTTCAATGAATAAAACTGGATAAAAAATCTAATTCTAAAAGTTCTATAATTGACGTCGATTATTTTACCTTCTGCAGTTAGATTAATATTGTTGAGGCAGGTCTGAAGGTTATCACCAATAAAGACAGTCTTGCATTTCATGTCGCATCTCAAACATGCCTCGTATATGAGATCGTACAAAAAGCCACGTGCTTGTCCAGACACCTGATCTAGATAGGAGTACGGCTGCCAGCTACCCTCCAAAGCAAACAGCCAGGTCCTGAATATAGACAAACAATTTAACATTACATGGTGACCTTATTGAAGCTGTTCAATTGGATCATTGTATAGAGTCGGGGGAAGCCTGCTGTGCAATGGAATTTAGAGTTTTCACCATTATTCCACTGGAAGTCCTCCTTCAAAGGATTCCATTTATGATTATCTATATTAAGTGAACTACCCTTGGACCAAGGATGGCTGGAAGTATCTAAATACACTTACTTCTCCCTTAACAGCGGTGCAAGGTCTGGTAGCAATGGTGATCTACAGGTCTCTCCAGTCTCTCCCATTGCTCCAACCACAGCCATCATAAACACTATTGCATACATGTTTCCTTCAAATAGAAAAATACGATAGATTTAGATTTATCGCAAATTACAGTCCAAGCATAGTGGACAAGTAGACTAATCCCAATGTTACTTCGTGTTTCTTTGATAGTTAAGTTTTGATGTTTGTTATTTTAGAAAAAATCTAACAAACAAATATCCAAATCATCAAAAAGAAACGAGAAATAACCAGATAACAGGTCGAATTCACTCGACTACTGCATAATATTTCATATATACTTTTAGTCTATCACACACTTTCAAAAGACCGAAGAAAATTAAAGTTACATGGGATAATATATCCATTGAATTCTTACAGCAAATTTGAAAAAGCCAGTCCAAAGTAAGATATTCCGTTTCAGAAATGTTAATGGTCTGGATTCCTAAATGGAGCCCCTTGTTATTCTCGGGAACACGACCCATTCCATGCATGGTCTGTCACTTTTGCAAAGAGTGCATACACATACATGGATTATTAGTTGGAAGTTGATAAATATACGAGATGCATGAAAAGAAAAAAATGTTTTGACATACAATTTTAACTTTTTAAGGTCTCATGGAAGTTAACAGGAAATGACAAAACAAAAAATGACAAAGCCATGCTGGATTTTGAAAATTTTTTGAACCAAGATAACAGAGTTCTGTTTGGACCTCCAGTCAGTTTAACTAGTTCCAAATATCATTTACATGACCAGGAACACAATTGAAATGGTCAGAATGACCATAAACATGATAAAATAACCTTTTTAGCCCTCTGAAAATGTGACTGAAAAATAGCTAAAAGTAGGTGCTCAGGAAAGGTCAATGAACAGAATATTTTGATTTTTTCAGAAAATGTGTCCAATATATTGCTCTAAATGACACAATCTTTGAAATTTTAAAAAATCGTCTGAAACAATAATGGCTGTAGTAAAAAGGAAAATAGATCGATTTTCAATTCAGTTTTTTTCAATTTTTTCTTTTTCTAAGAATGATATCAAATTTTTTTGAATTGTATCATTTAGAGCAATATATTGGGCACATTTTCTGAAAAAGTCAAAATATTCTGTTCAGTGACCTTTCCTGAGCACATACTCTTAGCTTTTTTTAGTCACATTTTCAGAGGGCTGAAAAGGTTATTCTATCATGTTTATGGTCATTCTGACCATTTCAACTGTGTTCCCGGTCATGTAAATGATATGTGGAACTAGTTAAACTGACTGGAGGTCCAAACAGAACTCTGTTATCTTGGTTCAAAAAATTTTCAAAATCCAGCATGGCTTTGTCATTTTTTGTTTTGTCATTTCCTGTTAACTTCCATGAGACCTTAAGGCCAGGGTGCATTAATTTTTCTGCATTATCAATTGAGTCCCATGTTATTTTTCAAACAGGAATCACTCCTTCCCCACATTGTCTACATCTTCCAGATTTGCACACAGAGTGCACTTATGTGCCTAGGAAAGTCTGGTGAGAAGATTTATTTTGTAAGATTTGAATTTTTTTCACTGCATTTTCTTTTTTTATACATTTTATCAAAACAATCTTTACATTATTTTCTAGGTTCATTAGTGCACTTGTTGCGCAAATGTGAGAGATGTAGACATTGTGGGGAAGGAGTGACTGAAATTTGAAAAATAACAATGTATCCATATTGAGGGTTGCAGCAAAATTCCGAACATGCACTCCGACCTTAAGGTACAGCTGGAAAATAACGTCCTGGTAAAAAAACCTGCACATGTTCTTTTCTGGTACACTATAAAGTATGAAGGCATGTGTTCATTTCCTTGTTTTTTTCAGGAAAGTATCATTACATTGTCTTCTTTTAGTATATTTGGTAAGATGTCATTGGGAACTCCAGGAAATTCTGATATTTCACACTTTCTATTTTTCCAAATTTTCTTTCAAAGTTTCAAGACAACACAGGAGCTACCATTGACCTGTTTCCAGCTTACTTAAAGTAGACGATGTAACGATACTTTCCTGAAAACACAAGGGCATATACACGTGCCTTCATACTTAATTTTGTACCATGTGCAGGTATAGCAATTTTTTACCAAAATGTTACTTTCCAGCTGAACCTTAAGGTGTAGTGGTACTTAACACGAAATGACGAAACAGGAAGTGACAATTACCATGCTTGATTTCAAACATTTTTTGAACAGAGATAACAGTTCCATATAAATAACTTTTGCTGCCCTCTGAAAATGTGACCGAAAATAGCTAAAAGTAGGTGGTTAGGAAAGTCACCGAACAGAATCTTTTGAATTTTTCAGAAAATGTGCCCAATAAATTGCTCTAAATGATACAATCTTTGAAATTTTAGAAAAATTTCCGAAACAAAAATGGCTGTCATAAAAAGGAAAATAGATAGCTTTTCAATTCGTTTTTTCATTTTTCTTCTTTTCTATGAATGACATCAAATTTTTCAAAGATTGTATCTTTTAGGGCAATATATTGGGCACATTTTCATGGTCATGTAAATGACATGTGGAACTAATTAAACTAACTGGAGGTCAATACAGAACTCAGTTATCTTGGTTCAAAAAATGTTTGAAATCAAGCATGGCGATTGTCACTTCCGGTTTTGTCATTTCCTGTTCAGGTACAGCTGAAAAATAACATTTTGGTAAAAAATTGCTATACCTGCACTGCACATGTTATTTTCTGGTACAAAATAAAGTATAAAAGGCATTTGTCAATTTCCTTGCTTTTTTTCAGGAAAGTATCATTACATTGTCTTCTTTTAGAATATCTGGTCAGAGTTCAATGGGAACTCCAGGAAATTGATATTTCACACTTTCTATTTTTCCAAATTTTCTTTCAAAGTTTCCAGACAACACAGGAACTACCATTGGCCCGTTTCCAGGTTTACTAAAAGTAGACAGTGTAATGATACTTTCCTGAAAAAAGCAAGGAAATACACACATGCCTTCATACTTAATTTTGTACCAGGAAATAACATGTGCAGGTATAGCAATTTTTTACAGGTTACAGAAATGTTACTTTCCAGCTGAACCTTAAGTACCACTGCACATTAAAAGGAAAAGAATTTTCTAAATTGTCATATATTGTAGAAAAATATGTACCCTCAACTAATAATCTGGGTACAATTATGCATTCTTTTTCCAAAATTGATATGTAGACAATCTATGAATTGAAGTAGGTGTACCTGAAAATAACACGAGAGTCCCAATAGGAAGCAATTAAGGTGCTATGGAAGTTAACAGGAAATGACAAAACAGGAAGTGACAAAATTGTTTGCATTTTTAGACATTTTTTGAACAAAGATAACAGGGTTCTGGTTTGACCTCCAGTCAATTTAAGGTGCTATGGAAGTTAACAGGAAATGACAAAACAGGAAGTGACAATTTTTTTTGCATTTTTAGAAATTTTTTGAACAAAGATAACAGAGTTCTGTTTTGAATTTTCTTGTTTTTTATACACTTTATTGAAACATTCTTCTCACAAGTCTTTTCTAGGCACATAAGTGCACTCTTTGTGCAAAACTGGAAGATATAGAAAATGTTGGGAAGAAGTGATTCTTGTTTGAAAAATAACATGTGACTCAATTGAGGAATGCAGAAAATTTCCCATCATGCACCGGTCAGGGTGCATGATGGGAAATTTTCTGCATTCCTCAATTGAGTCACATGTTATTTTTCAAACAAGAATCACTCCTTCCCTTCATTGTCTATATCTTCCAGTTTTGCACAAAGAGTGCACTTATGTGCCTAGAAAAGACTTGTGAGAAGAATGTTTTGACGAAGTGTATAAAAATCAAGAAAATTCAGTGAAAAAAATCAGAAAATTTTCAGAAATTTTTTTCACTGAATTTTCTCATTTTTTATACATTTTACAAAACAAACCTTCTCACAAGGCTTTTCTAGGCACAAAAGTGCATTCTTTGTGCAAACTTGGAAGATGTAGACAATGTGGGGAAGGAGTTATTCATGTTTGAAAAATAACATGTGACTCAATTGAGGAATGCAGAAAATTTCCCAACATGCACCCTGTCCTTAAGGTTCAGCTGGAAAGTAACATTTTGGTAAAAAATTGCTATACCTGCACGTGTTATTTTCTGGTACAAAATTAGTATGAAGGCATGTGTGTATTTCCTTGCTTTTCACAGGAAAGTATCATTACACGGTCTACTTTTAGTAAACCTGGAAACGGGCCAATGGTAGCTCCTGTGTTGTCTGGAAACTTTGAAAGAAAATTTGGAAAAATAGAAAGTGTGAAATATCGGAATTTCCTGGAGTTCCCATTACACTCCTCAAGATATTATAAAAGAACACAATGTAAGGATACTTTCCTGAAAAAAGCAAGGAAATTGAAACATGCCATTATACTTTATTTTGTACCAGAAAATAACATGTGCAGGTATAGCATTTTTTTACCAAAATGTTATTTTCCAGCTGTACCTTAAGGTCAGGGTGCATGATGGGAAATTTTCTGTATCCCTCAATTGAGTCACATGTTATTTTTCAAACAAGAATCACTCCTTCCCCACATTGTCTATATCTTTCACTTTTGCACAAAGAGTGCACTTATGTGCCTAGAAAAGACTTGTGAGAAGAATTTTTTGATCAAGTGTATAAAAAACAAGAAAATTCAGTGAAAAAATTCAGAAAATTTTCAGAAATGTTTTTCACTGAATTTTCTCGTTTTTTATACATTTTACAAAACAAATCTTCTCACAAGTCTTTTCTAGGCACATAAGTGCACTCTTTGTGCAAACTTGGAAGGTGTAGACAATATGGGGAAGGAGTGATTCTTGTTTGAAAAATAACATGTGACTCAATTGAAGGATGCAGAAAATTTCCCATCATGCACCCTGACCTTAAAATTTCTGAACACGCGGAACTACCCTGATATCGTTTACTTCTCTTCAATGCCCTACAAGCTATTTATTTTGAGGTCAATCCATAAGGCCGTATATTACTAATAAAATAAGGTATAAAAAATTTCAGGTTTCTCATTTGCATTTAATAACCGCCTACGAAATGTGGACTTACCTGTTTTTTCTACAGCAAAGTCAGTACCTGGCCACGTTCGTTTGAAGAGTATTCTGAATGGGACGTATTCACGAGCTCCGAACGATTTTAAATGTTTCTGGCTGGCTCATCTACTCACTCTTATTCATTCATTCGTCAGCCTTCTGGAACATCATACTAGAGTGCAATTTGATTGGTCAGTCTATAAAAACGTCATTTGAGTTTGCGATACGATTGGTCAGAATTCGCACCAGGTGAGTCCGCTTCACTGAGTTCCCTACAATCGAATACTTCTCGTATTGAGATTTGCGTTCAATTTTCATAGCGGTGGGCGTTATAGGAATCGAGAAAAGCTATTTCTGTTCAACAACGCAATAGTTTTGACCACGCAATGTATTACTGGATGTATAGTTATAGAAATGGTTCAAAATTCAATGTTCGTATTACATTTGACATGTTTTAATTATTCAAAATAATGTTTAAAACATCAAAACATGTATTAAATAAAGAAAATCAAAGTATTTTTTGAAAATCACATAAGGAAAACAAATTTCAAAGCCAATGTTTAAGAACAAGGCATTAACATGACAAAATGTCACCACCACCTAGAAAATTTAATTAATTTGAAGCAAGCTAAAAAATACCTTTTTGACCCTTTTCAAACTAAAGACCTTTTACACCATTTTACCACGTCGAATCTCAAATCTAAAGTCAGATTTGAATTTCTGAGAACTAGTAGATGATTTTGAAAAAAATTAAGCCAATTTCAAGCAAGTTGAAAAAAATACCTTTTTGAATTGTTTTGACCTTGAGAAGGTCAATAGGTCATTGATGATCAAATCTCAAATCTATAGTCAGATTTGAACTTCTGAGAACTCGTAGATGACTTTGAAGAAAACATTGAATCAATTTGAAGCAAGTTAAAAAAGACCTTTTGACCTTTTTTGATCCAAATACCTTTTTTAACTTGAGATTAAGAAGGTCATTGAAGTTCAAATCTCAAATCTAAAGTCAGATTTGAATTTCTTAGAAGTTGTAGATGATTTAGAAAAAGTTTGGTCACTTTGAGAAGGTCACTGAAGGTCAAATCACAAATCTATAGTCAGATTTGAACCTCTGAGAATTCGTAGATGATTTTGAAGAAAACATTTAATAAATTTGAAGCAAGTTGAAAAAATACCTTTTGACCTTTTTTAATCTAAAAACCTTTTTGACCTTTTTAACTTGAGAAGGTCATTGAAGATCAAATCTCAAATCCAAAGTCAGATTTGAATTTATGAGAAGATGTAGATGATTTTGAAAAAGTTTGTCAAACAAAGTTGAAAAGTTGAAAAATACCTTTTTTACCTTGAGAAGGTCATTGACCGTCAAATCTAAAATCTATAGTCAGATTTGAACTTCTGAGAACTCGTAGATGATTTTAGAAAAGGCAAGGTCATTGAAGGTCAAATCTTAAATCAGCTTTGAACTTCTGAAAACTTCTAGATGATTTTGAAAGAAATGAAGTCAGTCTAAACAGTATTTGTTAAGTATTGGAAGTTGTAAGAATTTGTTAAAGATGCCACCCGCCAATCATAAACCTTTTTTTGACCTTGAAAAGGTCATTGAAGGTAAAAATCTTAAGTCAGATTTGAACTTGTGAAAACTTGTAGATGATTTTGAATAAAATTTAAGTCAGTCTAAACAGTTTTTGTTAAGTTATTGGAAGTTAAGAATTTGTTACAGACGCCAACCACCGTCACAAAAAATGGAGACCATAACAACATGTCACCACTTTTTGGTGGTGACATAAAAACTTAATATGTTAACCTCAATTTTCTATACAGTTCAAAGTAACTTACTCGATGTTGACTTCCATAAATCCATAAAATAGCCGTGAATCACGATTCATCTTTAACTGGCTTATATCGAAGACTCATATCAGGTAATTGTTTCACTTTGAAACTGTCCACCTCACAGAAAAAGAAAACGCATTTCAGCATTTAAAAAAATTACTCCATAAATTTTATACCATTTCAATGTGCCAATATTGGTACATTAATACATACATTTGTCATTAAGGAACAAAATAATGATTTAAATATTGTCAGCCAGTGACAGTGGGCCCATGTACTGCTAGGACCAATGACAAGAATGTTGCCAAACCAATGAAGGGGAGTGTAAGTGGGTCATGTGCTGTTAGAACCAATATCTCGAATGTTACCAAACCAATGAAGGGAGTGTAAGTGGGTCATGTGCTGTTAGAACCAATAACACGAATGATACCAAACCAATGAAGGGGAGTGTAAGTGGGTCAGGTATGTTAGAACCAATATCTCGAATGTTGCCAAACCTACCGAGGGTTATAGATGGAACATGTTCTATTGGAACCAATAACACGAATGTTACCAACTAACGGAGTTGAGTGTAGTGTTGCCAAACCTATGAGGGGAAGCAAATGGGCCATGTACTTTTAGAGCCAATAACACGAATGTTGCCAAACTTTTGGAGCGAAGTAAGTGGGCAATGTTCTATTAGAACCAATAACACGAAGGTTGCCAGAACCATATTTCACATCAATCACAAGTACTCAGTGGAGGTCATTATACTGGTTGTGTGTATTTATATATTTATATCAGTTGACTCCAAATTATTATAAAATTAAAACTTAATAAACATGCTCAGTTTCCCACGATTTTTAAAAATATATACATATGACTTCAAGATCCTTCTGTAGAAATTTTATCTTCATATTAGTACATTTCATTGTTTTAATTTCTACTTGGGTGACATTGCCTAATGAACCATGATGTACATGTACTGGTGTACCATTGTAATTTGTGGCATGTACTACCTGACGTTTATCCAGGGATCAGAACTGTGCTGTCATATTATCTCCATTTTTCAATTGATTTTTTTTTGTTCGCAATTGTACTGATTGTACTTAAAAGTAAGATAATTTTACTAATGAACTTAGACTACCCATATGTACTAGTTAAAAAAGATAAAAAGTGTTTGGAATCTGAAGAAAACCAGTGATGCATCGAAAGAATTTATTAGACTAGTAGAGGTGTCTCGGGTCAGATATTTGACGGGTCGGGTCGGGCCAGAAAAAAGTTCGCGGGTCGGGTAATTTCGGGTCGGGTCAGAAAAAAACAGAAAAATGAAATTAGTACAGCAACTGAAACTACTGGCTGAAATAATGGGATACTAACCCTACTATCACACCAAACTAGTTTTCACTACGTTCTCGAAAACGGGCTTCAACTGTGTACGAACGGACTGGACGTACTTAGAACCGTTTGGGTTCTGTTTACAAACTTCATCGATTGACTCGAACGGGTAGGTCCTCTAGAACTTAGAACATGTTCAAAATGTTCTCATGGTCGATATGTTCTACAATTAGAACGAGTGACAACGTACTAACGACGAGCTGGACGTACCACGAACGGAACCGTCGTACTTCAATCCTACTAGGGACATTTTAACAACGAGTTGAACTATCTGAAGACGTATCGAGAACGAGGTAGAACTAATTGCAAACGGGTTTAAACTGATTAAGAACGTATTTAAGGCTGCTTATGAACGAGTTAGCAAAAATATAGCTATCACACCAAACAAGTTGCCACTGCGCTCTTCAAATCTGGTTTTAAACTGTGTTCGAACTGAATGAACGTAGCTAAAACGTTCTATGGTCTGTTTACGAACTTCATGGACTTTCCCGGACGGGGAATGTGATTCAGAATTTTGAATCGATTCAAAATTCAATTGCGATCATACCGTTCTGTAATCAGGTTATGATGACCTTCTAGACTAAGGGACGCGTTATACGACGTTGCACACCGACGTGGTGCAACCTGAACGAACTGCGAATGAGATGGACGTATTTAAGACTGTTTATGAATGAAGTAGCTAATTATTTTAGACATATTGCCCGACCACAGCCAGATTGAGCCCTTTTTACGACGTTTTCGTAGGACTGGCAAGAACGGGTAAGAACTAGTTTGTTATGATAGGGGGGGGGGTTATAAGCCTGACGTGTTTAAGCCTGCATTACTGCATATTATGCTTTGACAAGCACTTAATCGTTCGGGAAGAACTATTAATTATTTTACTTTTGTAAATAAAATGTATACAAGAAATAGGCCTGCTTTGAGTTAGAAATTTTTGCTGGGAATGTAAATAAATTTACGACAATTTACGATAATGGAGAGGTTAAGCTTTGCATATATAATCGAAACTGAACCTGTACGTATCACTCGACCATATACAAATTCATATAGCCTTCTCATATAAATAGCCGTTCAAATCCAGTGTTTGTTTAGACTACACCATAGCGTGTAATGATTCTATAGTATGTCATTGATGCGGTTTTATAGCTGGTTTTCTAATACATATTTTAAAGGCCCCATATAAAGTTTAAACCACTTTGGCTTATATTGTAGTCTTACCCAATGTTATCAAAGTGTGATATGTGAAACTTTGGTTGGTTTTTGATAGACTTTTTGTTCCAAAATTTGTGAATTTATTTAAAACCAACTTTTAGAGGTCACTCATATCTACTAATTAGCCACAATTCATACCAATGTATAGCATTCATCCTCCCATGTTTTTTGCCAAAAAAATTAAGAAAATCGGTTCATAAATAAGCGAGAAATGAACTTATCAGTGCATGAAAATGGTTCTGAGAAAAATGCATTTCAAAATTTTAGTTCTCATAGAAACCAATGGTACAATGATATCTAAAACATAATTTATTCTTCCTTTTAACCTGGTTAGACAATCAACATTGGTTTTTTATGAAAGTCTAACATATTTAGAAAAGATTGACATCGAAAAAAAAATTTCAATTTTTTCAAAAAGTTTTTGGTACCTTAGTGACATCACTAATGTTTCAAAATATTTTTGATATGCTAAAACATTGAAGTGGCCCATTAAATATGGCATTTAATTATTGAAATAGTGTGTCCTTTGTTCAATCTTTGCATTGGTGTTAAAAAGATAATCTTTTTTGAAATGCATTAAGAAATATTTGATGATTAAGAAATTTCAACTTTTTTTGAAAAATGGCGGGAAATTTGAATATTTGAGAAATGAAATGCTCACAACTTTTTTTTCAAAAATTTTTTTTTGTTCAAAAATCTCTAAAATCACTTTTTAAGTCCTGACAAATAGTAAATGAATGATAAAAAAATATTTTCAAACTTTAGACGGGGACTTTAAACGAGCTCGTTTCGTAAGATTTTTGGCGCTAAATCATGCATGACATACATCATCGTGTTCAGCAAGAATTCAACTGTGCATCGAAATCAAAATTGACAGCATAGTGCTCAATAGACACGAGTAAAATGGTTCCCGTTGACCCAACGTCAAATATTCAAATCTCCCGTTCTAAACCCGAAACTCTGAAGCTGAAAGAGTATCTGAAGTAGACTAAGCGCGCATAAAACTATGAGCGCTCGATACATTCCTTTGTTAATTTTTGTACTTTGCGTTCACGGTTACGTTGTGAAAAACATCGTTAGCTTAACCTCTCCATTACTGAATGTTCTGACCCGACCCGAAATTGGTAACCCCCTATCACACCAAACTAGTTCTTACCCGTTCTTGCCTGTCCTACGAAAACGTCGTAAAACGGGCTCAATCTGGCTGAGGTCGGGAAATATGTCTAAAATAATTAGCTACTTCGTTCATAAACAGTCTTAGTGGAGAGGTTAAGCAAATACGGTTTTTCAAAACGTATACGTAAACGCAAAGTACATTGAATCAACATAGGATTGTATCGCTTTAGTCTACTTCAGATACCCGTTCAACTTCAAAGTTGCGTGTTTAGAACGGGAGATTTTAAATTTCACGTTGCTATCAACGGGAGTCATTATACTCATGTCTGTTGAATACTATTCTTGCAATTTTGATTTCGATGCAGAGTATAATTCTTTCTGAAGAAGATGATGTATGTTACGCATGATTTAACTCCAATACTCAGGAAAAATATGTATTAGAAAACCAGCTATTGAACTTCATCAATGGCATACTATGTAATCATTACAAGCTATGGTGTAGTCTAAACAAACACTAGAGCTGAACGGCTATTTATGTGTGAACTCTACATGTATTTGTATAGGGGCGATTGATACGTTTAAGTTGCGTTTTGGATTTTATACGGTAGCTTAACCTCTCCAATACGTCCATCTCATTTGCAGTTCGTTCAGGTCGCACCACGTCGGTGTGCAAAGTCGTATAACGCGTCCCTAAGTCTAGAAGGTCATCATGACCGGATTACAGAACGGTATGGTCGCCATCTAATTTTGAATCGATTCAAAATTCTTAATCACATTCCCCGTCCGGGAAAGTCCATGTAGTTCGTAAACAGACCGTAGAACGTTTTAGCTACGTTCATTGCGTTCGCACACAGTTTAAAACCAGTTTTGAAGAACGCACTGGCAACTTGTTTGGTGTGATAGCTATATTTTTGCTAACTCGTTCAATAAGCAGTCTTAAATACGTTCGTAATCAGTTTAAACCAGTTTGCAATTAGTTCTACCTCGTTTTCAATACGTCCTCAGACAGTGCAACTCGTTGTTAAAACGTCCCTAGTAGGATTGAAACACGACGGTTCCGTTCGTAGTACGTCCAGCTCGTCGTTAGTACGTTGTCACTCGTTCTAATTGTAGAACGTATCGACCGCGAGAACATTTTGAGCATGTTCTGAGTTCTAGAGGACCTACCCGTTCGAGTACGTTTGATGAAGTTTGTAAATAGACCCCAAACGGTTCTAAGAACGTCCAGTCCGTTCGTACACAGTTGAAGCCCGTTTTCGAGAACGTAGTGAAAACTAGTTTGGTGTGATAGTAGGCACGGGTTGTATCCAAAGCCCCGTTATAATTGAGAGATCGCGAGCAAGTTCCCGCTGAAATCACGAGCAAAGTCCTTTTTATTTAATTCATCTGGAAATATGGACCAAAAAGGTAAGAATACGCATTACTGTTCTTTGATACTTTAGGTATACTTTCAGAACAGGTATATCTTCACAAACAATGACATGCAAGATAACTATTTTTACTGGCATGGAAGAAACGGGCGTCAATATGCACGTTTGCATAATTTACTGTTAACATATTACTTTTATGGTTAAAATAGAAACAAGAACTACGATATACATACCTCATTATGAATATCGGACCAACATTGTATGTATTGATAAGTTTGTTTTCAAAAACATCGACTGTGGGGGGTGAAATACATCATTGAAGGTGTGCCAGTGGCCCCGCTGAAATTATGAAGAAGCCCCGCTGAAAACATGAGGAGGTCCCGCTGAAAACAGGAGCAGATATCACGAGTACCCGCTTCGATCACGAGGAAAGCTCATTACTATTACATAAAATATTGAGGTTCTTCAAATAAACGTACACGAAAGACCAAGTTAAGTACATCTAATATTTACTGTATACTGTTTCATTCTAGGGCCAGGTTTCTAATGTTTCCATTCCAACTTCAAGCCACCAGAGATTTCGTCAAACATTTTATAGAGTTGCATCCATATCAAAATGTATAGGAGAAAGGTGGATAACATTTCAAGAATGAACTTAATTGAAGCCTGAGGTCCAGGGTAATGAGTCTTGTATTAAACAAAGACACCCCAAGTTGCAAGAAGATGAAATTTAGAGAGAAAGGAGAACCACAAAGTCTCCATGATAATTCAGGTTCTACTTTTATAATTTAACAATAACATTTAACAGTTTTTTGTTTTTGTTTTTAAATATTTATTAAAATAATGATGATTTGTATTCCATACCTGATAATTTTCAGGGACATATCAACCGGGAATATATTCCATATCCGGGCAAATATTTTTCGTATGTCCCGCTCAAACGAGGATCCGGGACATATAAATCGTATGTCCTGTATAAGCCATTTTCCTGGACATATTGTTACGCGGTAAACACGATACAAATATATGTCATATTCCACAATGAATTAAGAAATATAGACCAAAGAGCAGGGGTTATATCGTCGAATACACCCCGCAGGGCTAGGCACAAAGTTTTCTGTACCCCAAACGACCGAAGGGAGTGAGGGGTTTGAAAGCTTTTGTGCCTAGCCCTAAGGGATGTATTCGACGATATTATCCCTGCTCTGAGGTAGATATTACGATTCGAACATGAAAACTCACCAAAATGTTTCGAATATTCATTATGGTCCGCCATTACTACGGCCCGCCGTTATGACGTCACACATTACACGTATTACCAGGGGTTTTGTTCGCGAATATACCCCGGGTGAAATGTTGACTTTGTTTACAGTTTACAGAAGGCGTGAATACAGTCATGTTCGAATATGGCATATTCACTTGTGGAGTATGATAGATTCACCTGCGGTATATGGCATACTCACCTGCGGTGTAAGGCATATTCTGCAAGTGAGTATGACATATTCTGCGAGCATGGGGTATTTACCGAAATAAATGTATCACATATTCAATACGGAATATGCCATACTCACCTGCGGAATACGCCATATACTACAGATGAATATTGCATATACACCCGTATCACAAATACCACGCAACCATGAATATATGCCATATTCCGCGTAACACATACGATGTTACGTGGAGTATGGCATACATTTATGTTTGCGTGGTATTTGTGATACGGGTATACAGTATATGCCATACTCACCTGCAGTTTATGGCATATTCCGCAGGTGAGTATGCGATATTCCGCTGTGAATATGCGATACATTGATTTCAGTGAATACCTGATAGTCACCTGCAGAATATGTCATACTCACTTGCCGAATATGTCATATACCGCAGGTGAAAATGACACAATGATTACCCATTTGTTCAATCAATGCAATTGACAATTGCGTACTTCTGTATCGTGTTCTCATTGCTTAGTGGGTATGCAATATACTGCAGCTGAATCTGTCATACACCGCAAGTGAATATGCCTAGTTATTGCAGAATATGACACATATTTGCATCATGTTTTCCGCGTAACACGTGCGTTTAACATAACCTACGATTAATTGTTAATGATGAAATTATTTGATTATCATTATTTCGGACTCATATTCGGATGATGTACTCCTTTGTTACTTACATCTAGCAGTTGATCCATAAATTGCCTTTTCAAACGTGTGCGCCATTGGTGCTGAAACCTCTAAGGTAGTAATATACTGAACTACAGTATAATGTAACTTCAGTGAAATATAAATATATATTGCATACAAAGAAAAACGAGTTATTTGAAACTTGTCAAAAGTCGTGGAATGGATTTAAATCTTCTCTTGGTAAATTTCTCGATGGAGTCAGGTCGAAATACATTAAGTGAAATGGTTTTATTGGAATCATGCTCGTAGCCAGCTTTTGGTAAGGGGGGGGGGGGGTTGCTCGAACCGATAATAACAATGACAATGATATATGATATATATATGCTCTGTAGAGTATCAATAATTAATATATTTATTACGTTGGCTACAGTCGTGGCAGATTTGCAAAGTCAAATCGGTCTTCACTCCATTTTAGAGAGCCACTTGCTCCTGATTTCAGCGGGACCTCCTCATGTTTTCAGCGGGGCCTCCTCATGTTTTCAGCGGGATCTTTAGTTTATTGCTCATAGTAGAAGCGGGGCCTCAAGGGATATGCTAAAATTGAAATATATAATTTTTGGTGAAACTTTAGGAAATGAAACTTACAATACCTTCATTTCATATTACTATGACCATTTTAACTGAAGGGCAATGACCTTCAGCTATAAAATATAGAAATATATAGATAAAGATTCAAGATGATACATTCTCTCTCCAATTATCGAATAACAAAACTCAGAACATCAGCTCGTGATCCTTTTTTGCAGAAGTTGCTTTTTAGTATTAATACCATGTAATAATTGAGTAAAATTAAATGAAAACGCTTTTTATAACATACAATTTAAGTAAACAAAAGATAACCCTTCTTTTCTTTTAATTGCTCGCGATTTCAGCGGGTATTTGCTCGCGACTTCTAAATCATAGCGGGGCTTTAGATACTACCCGTGGTAGGGTTAGTAGTAGTTCGTGATCCGACCAGAGCCTTTTGACCCGAGATTCAGGTCGACTACGGGTCGGTGTGACATCTCTATGTATTAGTGTTAATGCACACTGGTGAATGATTGCACTCTTTAGGATTCACACTGCAGAGAAAATATGCTAATGTATCTATTGATTCTATAATTGATTCATCAGTTGTTACTATCACCAGTATGTATCCGTATCATCCATGACTGTACATACTTGGTTATTTCACTGATCTGACAAACTTTATGTAAACGATTTCAAAAAATAATAAAAAATTGAAAAATACCCCTCCCCCTAGCTTCTGAAATTTTCCATGTAGGCAACATTATGACTCGTTACTTAGGTGTTAGGCATTTCTTAACATTATCCCGTTAAAACACGCCAATATTCTTCTTTTGTAAAATTCGGTGGACTATTAATTTCAAAACTGTTATCAATTAAATGCAATATGTTTTTTCCCACTATATGTTTGTTTCTTATATTAGAGTATTTTAGTTCAGTTCATTTTTCTAAAGTACAAGTTGGTACTAGTTAAGAAAAACTTCAAAATGAGCAGACTGGTCTTTACAATTGGAGTTTTGGCTATTTTGTGCTTTACACAAACGGAAGGTGGGTCGTAAAAGGTACAATGCACAGTATCGATACTATTTTGTAACTAATTAGTTTACAGATTTTGTACCATCTTTAGTTTGGAAAATGTAAACGTTACAAAAGTAAAGTAATGCATTGTCGTCAATTCTTAAATTTTCGCTAAAACTCGGTGAACCATTACTTCGGCATTTTGTTTAAACATTTTCATAAAAAAGGTAGTTTGGGAAATAAATAGGAAAATTAGTGATTTTGTGTATATACGTCATGTAAATGCATGAACAACCTTCCCCTTAAGTTTACAAATGAATTTTGTTATTAGAATACTATATTTATTCAGATTAGCTAAATAGGATAACTGCTAAATGTAAATGCTTCTCAAATTACATGATATAGATTGCGTATAAAAAAACGCAACAAATTGTTATCTCGGAAAAGCACAAAACCAGTGATAACAACATTGATTTCATTTAATGTACCATAAAGCCATAAGTCTCCTCTTTCCAATGGTATATCATTCGTTGATATTGGGTCATGGTTGGGCGAGTAATCATTCCTGTTGCAAAGTGGGCCTAAATAAGCTTGGGACCAAGTTATAAACATCGCGAAAGTCAGTGTACGGGACCCAATGCAATATTGGAAGAAAACATAAAACCAATGATGAGTGCGTCCTTTTCATTCAATGTACCAAAAAGCCAAATTACTCCTCTTTGCTATGTAATGTCATTCATTCACACGTAGTCATGGATGACCGAATAATCATTAATTTCGCAAAGTGGGCCAAATTCAGCTCGGACCCAAGTTTTAAACATTGCAAAGGTCAGTGCACATGGTATAAGGGCTATTGGGAAAAGATGTGGCAGGGGTGGCAGAGACAGTAAAGTGTTTTCATATCCTTGCAAGAATACACCTTATACATCTCCAACAATGGCCACAACTTAATCATCTGTAGGTAAAGGTGGAGAACAACAGCCAATTAAGGCAATTCTTTCTCGAAGTTTTGCAATATTTCGTTGAAATCGCTAACTTGATCCAAAACGACGTCTGGTTGCAAAACTTTTATACTATGCTACTTAAAACAACTCGTAATGACTTTAACATGTTAATATTACATACTAAGTTACACTCCCCTCCATAAGTTTGGCAACCTTTTTTCCCCCATTGAACTACGTGTTAAAGCCTCTTTACCTTTGAATTTTTATTTACTTAACCTGCGATGAAAATACTTATACTATTGATGGAAACGTAATTTGACTTTAATTCCAATACCTCCAAATTTTCTCATTTTTTTTCCTCAATTACAGTAGGTCTAAAATTGATGATGAATTTGATGAATTTTTGAAAATCGACATTCCCATGTTAACCAATGGGAAATGGTAGGTTTGCCGCAAGTCATATGACAGAATATCCATCCATCCGAGTCCTTGCAAAAAATACGAGTTAGGCAGGTAATTGAATTTGCTAACTTTATTTAACAAAAAATTGATATGTTTCTTCAGGTTCAACAAAGTTATATGGCTTTAAAGTCGAAATTGTTTTTCAAAAAACCTCTCCCATTGAAATAACACAGGAGGCGAAAAATTATTTTCAAAAATGACTTTGAAGCGCTGTAACTTTAATATTCATCAAATAAACTAAACACTTAGTGTTCAAATAAGTTAGACAATTGAATTTTCTATATAAAAATATTTTTTGCTGAATCTTTTACTGAAAAGATATTCCGATTTCTGATTTGCCCCGAACCCTCCATTTCCCATTGGATTACATGGGAATGACGATTTTCAAAAATTCATCAAATTTATCATCAATTTTCGACCTATTGTAATTGAGGAAAAAAATTGAAAAAATTTGGAGGTATTGGAAATAAAGTCAAGTTACGTTTCCATCAATATTATAAGTTATTTCATTGCCGGTTAAGTAAATAAAAATTCAAACGTAAAGAGGCTTTAACACGTAGTTCAATGGAGAAAAAAGGTTGCCAAACTTATGGAGGGGAGTAAGTGCTTTAAATAGAAATAATAACATTTCGCTTCCGTCCAAATTATTTTAGCCCAGGAGCCAAACACATGTGAGAATTACGTTTTCGACTCGTATACGTACCAAGAGTGCCTCGATTTGGGCGGTCAATGTGTAGCGTTTGGGGAATTTTGTCCCGACCCCGTTGGCGATTATGATCTAGGTAAGACAATTAAGAATACGATTTTTCATAGATGGTGACTGCTTTCCAGAGTGACACTTCAATGCTTATGCGAATGTTAACAATATCATGCTCTTTGGGAAATGATTACAAAGAGAGATTAACAGCACTTTAGAACCTTAATGTTTTAGAGTTTCATGTCAAATAAGTACAGGGTGTTAAAAAAACCAACCCAAAGAAATTGCTATATCTTGAAAAATACTGGTTCAATTATGTTCATATTTTCAGGAAATAAAGAAGAGACTGTGTATGTATAGCTCCTGTAAATGATTAGTTGTAAAACATGATGCCTTGGACACCTGCTCAAAAGACAGTTGTACTAGAAAAATACGAAAAACGCAGTCAGGAGTGACTGCAACCGCAAACAAATTAAATAACTTCCTAACCATAGTGTTTTGGCTCTTCAAATTTGGCACAAATTATCTTCATTCACTGTATGGTAAATTTGTAGAGTGAAATCAAAATCACTTCAGGGACTTCACAGTCATGGTTGAAATGCTTTCAAATCGCAGTCAAACGCCCTGGTTCAGGGAGACTTGAAAGGAATTTTGACCATGACTGTAAAGCCCCTGGAGTGATTTTGATGAAACTCCACAAATTCACCACACATTGAATGAGGATAATTTGTGCCAAATTTGAAGTGCCAAAACACTATGGTTAGAAAGCTATTTGGTTTTATTGCTGTGGCAGTCACCTCTGACTGCGTTTTCATATTTTCCTAGTACAACTGTCATTTGAGCAGGTGTCCAAGGCATCATGTTTTACAACTTACTGACAACAGGAGCTACACATACACAGTCTCTTCTTTCTTTTCCTGAAAAAATGAACATAATTGGATTAGTATTTTCCAAGATAGAGTGATTTTCCATGCGCGTTTTTCGTATTTTGCTAGTACAACTGTCTTTTCAGCAAGTGTCCAGGACATCATGTTTTCACTAACAACAGGGGCTATACATACACAGTCTCTTCTTTCTTTCCTGAAAATATGAACATAATTGGATTAGTATTTTCCAAGATATAGCGATTTCTTTGGGTTTTGTTTTTTTTAACACCCCGCCGTACCATTGTTTGGTTCACTGAGCACTCTATCTACAAGAGATAAATCAAGAGCTTGAAATTTTTATTGACAAAGCTGTATTTTTGGGTCACCTTGTATACTGAGTATGATAATGAAAAACAGATTCCATCATTTTGAAATTCAACCACAATGTTACAAACTTAATGCCCCAGTCACATTTGCTACGGCGAGTGTACTGACCGATTGCATTTTCTACGGTCGCCGAATGCTTTCCTCAATTTCGAGGAACTACGGTCATCGTACGGTTGTCATAAATCAAGTGAGGACTAAGGCATAAGTGATCAATTGATTGGCTCACAACGGATACGGCGAATACAACTATTTCGGCTAGCCTGAAACCTTCCTATTCTTTGTTTTTCAGGAGATTGTTGTACCGATGCATCAGGGAACCCCATTGCAGAAGGAAGTACAACTCAAGGTTGCTGTGTTCCTCAGTAAAACACAAGTTTCAACACCTATTGATGATTTGCAAAAAAATGTGATGATAAATGCACGGAATAAACTAATTATATGATTATTTATCTTGAATTTGGCTATGTTCAGTCTTTTCTCATATTTCATAATAACAGTTAAAGTGCTAATTCGGTAATTTCTGTTTATTTTTTCTCACTGCAATATATTAAACAGATATTGGTAAGTAAAAATAGTATTCCAACAAACTCTCAACTCATTCTGCTTGTTCATTCGTGGCAAAATAAGATTTCCCGGGAAAAACATGACGTCACCAACAGAACCGGTTATGGATTTTAATCGGCAATGCGTTATGTAACTCGAATGTAAATTTAAAAGTGTTCATGTTATAAGTTGTGTTCTGATTGGCCAGAAAGGAGTAACGCTTACCGGAAATCACCTCATGGTTCAATGCCTTTTGGTTACAAGATTTTAGACGCCTTGAGTTATGTAATACTATCAACTGAGCGTGTTTATTTTCTATATTGTGTTCTGACTGGCCAGAAAGTAATTCTGCATGACTAGCTATGTGAAAACGTACCACTGGGTCGGAGGCTCTAATTTAGGTATTATTTTTTTGTTTATCGGAGGAAAAAATGTGGCTCCAAAGTAGTCATCTCTGAATCAATTCCTCACTTCATTGAATGCAGTTGCAATCAATTACACTAACACTTTATAAGCACGTTCGGAGATTATGAACTCCAACAACATATTCAAAACCCGTTCTGTTCGTGATGTCATGATTGACATTTAAAATTGTGTTCCCGATTTTGAACATCTTTTACATTTATAAAAATGTTTACAAGAACGGTTACTGGTTCGACTTGTTAATGGTATTTAATTCATTTAGAACGTGTATAAACTGTATTTTGACCCCATGAGCATCGAACAGACACTTTAACAGTATCAGACTTGTTCTCTAGATGTAAAGTAACCTATATTTCCTACGAGTACCTTAGAATGTGATGTGAGCAGACAATGTATGATGACTATTATACAAATATTTTATACTATTGAGGTGAATACCTGTTCATCTTTCAATGATCCTAGCAAGGTGTATTCCCCTGGCCCTTCGTGCTTCGGTGAATACACTTGGTGAATCATTTAAAGTGTAACAGGTATTCATCGAAAACAGTATGGGATGTGACAGTATGACTATCGACCTTCGTTTTTTGTACCTTTAATTGTATTGTTTGTGTTATTTATGGATTTTAGATTTAAAACGCCACATCTGCTGAAAACGGTAATTGTAGTATAACGCCACTGGCATCACAGTGTTTGGCCAATGGATACGTCTTCTTATTTTTGGCCACGTGTACGGTATAAACCAATAAGAGAGACGGGGGAATATTACAGTAATAAAATAACTACATGTATAAATACTGTATATAAAACTTCGGTTAAAAATCATTTTATTTTGCCAATATATTTGTATCAGTAGTGTTGTATTTGTAAAAGAATGTAACTTATAGTACCTACTATGCATTAACTAATTGCTAATTTTAAAAACCTATGATAGCCAATATATCATCGCTTCTTTGATGTACCAAAATGGGACATGGTTTGTTGGAAAGGTCTGTTAATAGAAGTTGTTGTCACAGGTTATGATTTTTCATAAATAGATGCATTGTGCTAGGGGTTTTATCTTTGTGTTTCAAGAGTTTCTGGCTTCCACACTGCTGCGTCACTCGGCGGTAGTGGATCTCTTCCACGGATGGCATCTGCTATTTTCTCAGCAATCATAACTGTTGGTCCATTAAGGTTTCCACTCACGACACTTGGCATAATAGAGGAATCTACTACTCTGAGACCGTCTATACCCAATACCCGACCTTGATTGTCAACAACAGTCATTGGATCATCAGTAGATCCCATTTTGCACGTGCAACTTGGATGGTACGCGGTGTCCGTTGCTTGGCGTACCCAGGCATCTATTTCGTCATCAGTGACGACACTGGGGCCAGGAGAAATTTCCTCCCCACGATACTCATCAAACGCTTTCTGTGCAAGAATCTCCCTGGACAGTTTTACTGATTGTCTAAGCTCCCAAATGTCAATTTCGGTCGCAAGGTAGTTAGGATCAATTAAAGGATGGTCCTTCGGGTTTTTGGATTTCAGCTTAATGTTCCCAATACTGGTCTGTCGCATCTGACTTGCATGGACCTGGTAGGCGTGACAGTTTCCACTTGTACGTCCGTGATCGAGCACGACAGACGGGAGAAAATGATACTGGATATCTGGGTGTGCGATTCCAGGTCGGCTACGTATCAATCCTCCCGATTCTAAATGCGCTGTTGCTCCCCAACCAGTCCTGGTTGCCAACCATTGTAAGCCAATCTTGACCATGTTATGGGGAAATTTCCACTGCGCCGTATAGAGAGTTATGGGTTTAACGCACTTCTGTTGGATATACAAATCGAGATGATCTTGAAGATTTTCACCAACCCCAGGAAGATGGGTCTGCACTGGAATATCAAGTGCTTTTAACTCGTCCGCGTTTCCAATGCCAGACAACATCAGTAGTTGCGGGGAATTAATTGCACCTCCACTAAGGATAACCTCATTTGCTTCAATACGTTTCAGTTCACCGTTTTGCTCATATTCAACTCCAGTAGCCTTGTCGTCAGAGAACAGGACACGTGTAGTGAACGCTTTTGTTTCTGTGTCCAGATTTGGTCTACTCAGAGCTGGCCTAAGATACGCTTGAGAGGTGTTCCACCTGCGCCCCTTGTGTATGGTCATATCCATTTCTCCCATACCCTCCTGGCAGAACCCGTTCATGTCCTCCGTATAAGGATATCCAGCTTGAACTCCTGCCTCTATGAATGCCTTATGTAAAGGATGCCCCGTTTTTCCACGTGACACCTGTAAAGGACCAGAGCCCCCTCTATAATCATTTTCCCCAAGCTCATGCGTCTGGGATTTTTTGAAATATGGTAAGCAGTTCGCATACGACCAACCCCTAGCGCCTTCGGATTCCCAGCGATCATAATCCAATGCGTGGCCACGGATATATACCATTGCATTAAGTGATGAAGAACCACCCCATACGCGACCTCTAGGCTGGTACATGACCCTGTTATCTACATTCTTCTGTGGCACTGTGTGATAAAACCAATTGTAGTTATCATTACACAGATTGTACATCAATGCAGCGGGCATGTGGATTTTCCAGTTCCACCAATAATCCTTGGGTCCTGCTTCAAGAAGGAGTACGTTTTTACTTTGATCCTCTGTTAGCCTATTTGCCAACACACACCCTGCAGATCCTGCGCCAACAATAACATAGTCATACTTCTTTGATAAACTGTTCGTGCTATATTGTCTTCTTATTGGTTGATTACATTGATGATATCTTGAATTTCTTGCTATCAGTAATTTGGGCGATGACTGGTGACACGTTGAATATGATCTAGTTTGGGGTACAGAAAGATTTGTAGATGTGTCCACATTTCCTAAATTGTGATGGTCGTCAGGGAGAACAATGGGCAACACGTGTATAGCACTTGGTACTACGTGGTCTGCGTCGGCTAGTTCCTCTGGTCCACATACACCAGTAAGCACAGCCACTGTTGCCCCAAGGTTGGCGGATCTTCCCATTCCTGTAACGGAAGACAGGACATCAGAGAGTATGCACTGTTAGGTGATTTAGAAATACACAATGCAAAGTTCAAGAAGGATATACAGAAGCAATATAAAAATACGGTCATGTCTATTTTAAAGTTTCAAAAAAGGTGAGACTGAAGTTGTCATTCCCAAACATTTCAAGTATGAAAAAGGTAAGCGGCAAGTTTTGGGTATCGGGTTTATCCCTCATGGATTGTGAGTCTCTTTCCCACAGCTCAATGGCACGCGTTAAAAGAATCGATCTGTGACTCATTATATTGCTATTTATTAAATTTCTAGAAACATCAAGAAGTGTTTAGATATGTATAAGGATTACTATGCCATTTCAGTTTAAGACAATAAATTGACTTGACAGTATGTCATCAGAATGTCGCGCATGTCAATGGCAATTATCAAAGATTTAAGACTAGACAAACATATGCTAGCAGATTGCAGAGTCATATAATATTTCAATTAAGGTCATTTTTGCAAGTCATGATCTTCAATTATTTATACATGATTGTAGACGTTTAACTTTTGACCTTTAGAATTTGATTTCATGTAAATGCTAAAATGGGCAATCAAACAAGGTGCGACGCTGTTATCAAATATTTTTAGGGTTGGAACAAGTCGGCCGTGAATTTGCCTTTATATTCGTTTGAATTCAACTTTCTACGAGGTTAGCAATTAAACATTTGTTCGTATTCACAATGTGTGAAATTGCGGTTATCAACAATATGATCTTGAGGTTATCAGTTTTCATGTAAGACCTATATGTTTTATATAAGACGCCCATGTTCACTTAGCATTGCAATTCATGACTACACAATTTTGGATGTGTATAATAATGCTTTTCAGGATCCTCGATAGATGGGACAGAATTCAATGGTTTGAAATCCATACATTAACGCATGCATGAAACTGCTTCAAAATCCTGATATAAGCTTGATAAATAAATAATGATCTGTGATCTCCCTAGAACAAGGAAAAATCCATTGAAATTACGAAATACCCCTAGGTATACTGGAAGGAGCGGTAAAAACTTCAACATTCGCATAAAAGTAGTTATCCAAAACAATGGAACATGGATTGAGCACATCATTCCTTAATCAGACATGTCTGTTGATGCCGCGTAACTTCTGCAAGATTAAAGACTGAGTGACCTTTAAGGTACCGACAAAGAGTTGAGACCTTCTTTTAAAATATGTGAGAATATTAGCTAGCCTATTATGTGAGTAAAAAGTGAGACATAGCTTGTTGCAAGGGTTCACTTTTTTGAACCACCCTGTATAAAAGTTTTTTTTCTTTTATAATCAATTTTCGAAATTAAATTGAAAAGTTTCACAGAGCACATTTTGATAACATTGAGTAGAACTATAATACGAGCCAAATTGGGTTAAACTTTATATGGGGCCTTTAAAAGTATAGTATAACTTACCGATATCAGCTAATGTGTCCCCGACCATGACAGTATCAGATGGATCAACATTGAGTGCATCACAGATGGTGTAAGCATTTTGCGGTGACGGTTTCGTCTCAGAACGGGCATCATCCCCACAGACGAGCGCATCAACATATTCCATCAGGCCCAATTTGTCCAGCGTTTCCATTGTTCCCTGGCGAGAGTCTGACGTACACACAGCTATTCTGATACCATACTGCTTTAGCTTTTTGAACGTGGGTAACACATCACCAACTGACTTAAGGGACTCCGAGTCTTGGACTTCACAGCCGTCCCAGACTCGTTGAACAGTGGACCTGGCTTCTTCGTGGCTTATACCGTTTTCTTCAAGGATTTTGAAGAGTTCGTTTTGAACGTCCGTTTGTGTGCCTTCAGCAACTACGCCTGGTAGGAATTTATCAGTTTCCTTAGAGAATCCCAATCGTTCAAACACCGTATCTGCCAACTTTAATCCAGTAGCATTTTCTAATCTAAAGAGAAATTCTCGTATTATCCTTCTAAGGGTTAAATCATTTAACAAAACGGTTGTGTTTTCATCTAATTGTTGACTGAATCTCGTTAGCCATTAACAGCATTTAAGAGACCAATGAGCTACGACAGTACATTTAGGAATTCTTATGATTGACCAATTTAATACTTCAGGAATTTGTAGGCGACAGCATTCTATCTAGCAAATACCATAGGAAGGAAAATTCAATTTCAAATTATTTGATTCATGAAGATACCAATAGAACTTTAGATACTAGTATACCAAATATAAATCAATTCTAATTCCAATGTCAAATATTCCATCATATGTCGTCCTAAGGTAATTAAATTGGCCAAATATCTTAAGATTAGTAAATGAATGACTATTTCTATAGGACGTTCGTCATGCGAAACATACATTGCAGTGTCAGACTGCAGATTATCTATCACTCTTTGACATACAATTCGGGGCATAATTTGAAAATCTGCAAAAAGAAGTGTAGCTTTTTAATGAAATCCTTATGTACTGAATATCATATCTTAATTAGTATTAGAAATTGAATTGTCATTTTTTTGGCGTATAACACTATCGTAAATATAGTGCTCCGTCGGATTGTGTAGTAAAAGAGTGTCGCTCTGAATATTAAATTTAAATCAGACAGACCAACGAAATAGCCATACCACTCACCTCTTTGAGAGTTTCATTATCCATGGTCGCCACATGGAATGAAAACAAATAAGCGTTCCGTCCTTATCAAATATTACCAGGGACTTCTTTCTTCCTGGCAAATGGGCTTCTTTCTTCTTAGCTACCAGTCCATGCCTTTCCACACACTCTCTGAATTTAGCTTCAGGAAGTATAAGTGGAAGGACCTCCATAACGCTGTTCACCGTATTATTAGCGATTGGTTTGAGATCTTCTATAGTTCCTATACCGCTTAGAACTCCAACAACAGCGCCAGCACCCGCGTTTCTGCCCATTATCATATCATTTGCAGTGTCCCCGATCAAGACAGTATCCTGCGGATTTATGTTCAACATTTGACAGATTAATTTGATATTATGGCCACTAGGGCGCGCCTTTGTGTTGACGTCATCACCGCATACCATAGCACTGATATATTGTCTCAAACCGAGATTTTTCATCGCTTGAAGTGCTGATGTTCGTGATTCCCGAGTAGCTACTGCTATTTTTATACCCTCCTCAGTCAAGATACGAAACAATGTGACTAGATCATCTAGTTTTACTAATCGTTCGGAATCAACCTCCTCCCAAATCTGTTCAACCGTCCATGCTGCTTCTTCCTCATTCATTCCTTCTTTTTGGAGGATATCTATCAAATGATGTTTGATTTCAGTGACCGTAGCTTCGGCTAAAAGAAGCCCTGGTTTAGTTTTCTGTGTGAGATCACAGAACCCCAGCTGATCATAAACTTTGCCTGATACATCCAGTCCTGTCATGTCTCTTATCCTGTAAAACAGCAAAAAGAAGTAATTCATTGTACAGAGGTGTCCTAAAGAAGAGGTAATCCCAAATAGTTTACTTTTAACGTTTTGAGGTTTTAACACTAACATTGCTCCATAGGAGACAATCTAAATCAATTTCAATATAAATCTTCTGGAATTTCTTCGCTTGAAAATTAGCTATTAATTGATTATATAATTAATTAATAAACATGTACGTACCGCATGGTTGTATTTTGTATCCATGGACTCCATTTTGCATTGAAATCTGTCAATGTGCCATTTTTGTCAAAAATAACCAATTTCGGTATATCATCTTGTCCAATAAGAGGCCCATTTCGATCATTGTTTGAAGTATCTGCTCCGGCTACTGTTGAAAAATCTGTTAGCCTGGGGAAACCGTGTTTCCCTGATCGACCCCATGATACAACAGCGCCACGCGTTCTTTCTGAAAATGTTTTGAGATGCGTTTAATTGATAATCCATTTTATTTTCGTTTAGAGCGTTTGAAGCTAATTATGTTTCAGCATGTTAGAATTTTTTTATCAGGGCTCTATTAGTTTAATGGTTGTGTTTTCGTTTAATGTTACATTGCTAGGGCTCTATTAGTTTAATGGTTGTGTTTTCGTTTAATGTTACATTGCTAATAGGTTGTTGGTTGTAAAACAGCTCGAGAACTCTAATATACTACGACAAACAAATTGTACGGAACTTATTTCCAACGATTTGGAGCTCCAGGCCCATAGCCGGCAGGGTTTGCAAAGGGGCTCAATTTTTTGCAAAATTCCACGGGGTCCATTTTGACACCATTGGCCCACGATCATTGGCCAAAATCACTCGAAAAGTGCTCAAAATGGTGATTTTGAAAGAATTTTGGCCAGTGGGGGGTCGCTAGCCTTGCCCAAGTCGGTCTCTTTTACTATCTTGATTTCTATTATGACCGCCTTGTACAAATGAGAAAGCCACGTGCTTTACCGACTCAATGTTTATGTCGGTAAAATTTGACCAATCAACGACGGCCCTGCAGCGTAAGCTCATATTATGCACGGTCAAAAACAAGTACACTTTTTACTTTTCGCCGGGACTTTTCACGAACAAATCTTGCATGAATTCATCATGAAAATAGAAATATTTTATCAGATAAATATCAATCAGAGTTTAGTGGATGCCGGAGCATCGATTGGTAACCGGAGGTGAGAAGATTTCAACAATAAACGTTGAAACGATCGCTGAATTCAAATAAACATGTAGGCTGAGATTCAATCATTGATCGACTACATGACCCGCTACATTGGACTCGGTCTTGCATTTTCATCGCGAAATCAGTTGTATGATTTAATTTATATTAATGACTCTTACATTCCCTATGTACATTTAATTACATAATATATTGTAACTCTAAAGAAACGATCGATCAGATCATTGAATTTCAAATCGTGAAGATTGCTTTGCTTATGCAGGTGAACCTGATAACGTTTTGATTGGTCAATCAGACTGAAGTCACACGTCGTGTCCACGCGTACAAGGGCGTTACAATACCCGGGAATTTATCGGTTCGTGCAGTACTTGTTTGTGATAGCGCCCTCTGTAGGTCACTGTGCTCATAGCCTACAGTAATACGGGGTAGGATATCGGGAATTCGGTCAGTTTCTATCCGTCGATTTCGCTATGAATTGAAGCAAGTGTGACCACTTTATCCACTTAAACAATTTGATAATTGATTAAATCTTTAAACAAAATCGATAAACACGTTATACACTTCCTATCTCCTTAGAAATTAGCATGTATTTATGGATTGTGTTTTCGAACAAGGCACGACCCAGACCAATAGGGAAATCCTTATGCTAATTAGTATGACGTCATATTTTCCTGGGGAATCCTAGATTTCAAAGCCTCAGTCTGTTATTGTGTCAAATGTAAACGCTCTTTTGCAGACAGAAAATTGACAGATTAGCTTTTAACTTTCAGCTTTGATGTTTAAATATTCTGTATTTCTACCGGACTTCTTGCTGAATATCATATAATGTTATAGCTTGATTTGGACCATTGCCTGATTGATCATTCTGAAATTTTGATTGTGATTCATGATTGATTGGCAAGAAAAATAATTCCTATTGTTTTCCAGCGAAGTCAAAATGTTACAGCATGAGTTATAATGTCGAGTTTGCATCATGTTAAATTCTGCTAGTGATTAGAAGTCCATGCACAAGCATACACATAAGAGACAAACACACCCAGGCTCCAGGCCGTGGATGGAAATATAAAACTATTTAAGGCACAAACTGGTATTAATAGACCGATATGTAGTGTCTGCCATGTATTGAAGGTAAACCAATCTGCATTATTAATGTTTCTTCTATCAATACATGGATTGTGCAATAGAAAAGCAATGGCACAATCAAAAATGTGCATATCAATCGTGAATATCTCTCGGTTCAAAGCTTATTTCCAACAGAATCGTGTCAAAATATGTGTCTGTGTAACAGTTATACATTATAAGATCGCAAACTCTTACCAATTATCAGCCGAATGGCTCATTTTCAACGAAATGTCCTTAAGACAACAGCCCTGGGTCGCGCCTGAGACCAAAAACTACTTCAAATAGCCCTCCCCTAATTATATTGGATAATCACATTTATGCGTGCGCGCGCAGCTCATCCACTGAACGAAACGCCACTTCCCGCTGAAATCACCGGGTATTGATCTTTCCCTTGCGCGTATATCTGTTAATGAATAAGGTTTCGCGATACCCCTGATAGCGTAGGTATTATGGAAATCTCGAAACCGTTGAATAACTCTGCATAATATCAGCGCAGGTCTATTGGATTGTACAAGGCGGTAATAATTCAAGATCAGATAAGTAAAAAAATACCGACTTGGGCAAGGCTAGGGGGTCGCTTCCCCCTCCCTGTCTACGGGCCTGAGCTCTTACCTTCTTAACTCGATTCATAAATTATGTGTATTGCATTTCTTAATGATTTATATCTTACCAAATATTCTAAACATCATCGGATCGGATCTTTTTAAAATGTATATGTCAACTGCCCTCTTCCTTCAGACCTTCTAAGCATTCCATTGGCTAGGGAACACCTAGAAAGATAATCATATAATGTGAAAGTAAACAAACGTTCACAGACTACCGAGTAAAACTACACCTACCTGCTTTTTGAACGAAAATACATTACCTGTTTCCACCCCATTATTAAAACCATAATATTCTGTACTTGCTTTCATGATATCAGAACCTCTTTCACCTGCCAAATATATACATGTAGGTTTGACAACCATATTTGGAAGTGTTACGATATTATTCATGTGTGAATTTCTATTTTGTTCCATCTTCGGAGGTTTTATAGCAAAATTTTTGCTTTTTCTGTTTCGTATTTGTATTTAGGGGCAGTCAAAAATATTTGGATTTGATTCAACTTTTGGCTATTTAAGTGGAGTCGAATACAAAGTGCTTGTTAGATAAATTGTTTGAAATTTCCAGTTCATAAATAATTGCATGCAGATATGAGTTCAATGCTCCGGCCATTAGAACCCTCTGTCATAAAGAATTTAATTTAATATAGTCCAGAGTTGTATATCAAATTTCCATGCTCGGTAGCATGTTGTTCAGATTTACTCTTTCACTTGAGTTTATCAATTTTCGACAAATCAAACTAGGCTGACATTTTATATTTTGTTCACTGTTTATCTCATCGGTTCGGATGTCAATATGAAATATATATTATTATAAATAAAAGCCTTTGTTTATTGGAAGACGAGATCGTCCTACCCACAGGCAAAGGATATTTTAAAGTGTTATGAATTAGTTCATTAAAATTATGAAAAGCATTTTGATGATGATATACTTGTTCGATGATCACTAAGCAATGTTTAGAGCCAGTTTAAAAAGCAGGAAATGTCAAACTTTCTAAATAACACTTTTAAGACACAGATAATATATACGTAGTGTTTGAGGTGAAAATAAGCTTGTATTACAAATGCAATTTTCGGCTGTCGGCTACCGGAATAACCTACTTTTCATGACAAAATCATCTAATTATGAATGAATAGTGGCAGGTACTAGTCACATATAAATGAGTTACCCATAAAACAGTAGCTTAATCCGGTAGCCGACAGGCGCAAATACACGCTTAGTTATCGTGTTAAAACTATTTTGTCTAAATATCAGTGTTACATCACCAATATGAACATTCAGGTGTATAAAGTACAGGATAACTTAGGCAAAGTTTAAGTAGTTACCTTGCATCTTTATAGAAGTAAACATGATAAAACGCAAACTCATTGATTATTTTGTGTTTTTCGAGCACTTGTTAATGCACTACATGTTTTAATCAAGGGTCGTCTGCACTCTGTTAAAGGCCCCAAAGGAAGTATTTTTTGAATTATACAAATATTGTAAGTCATGACTCAAAAAACAATTGTTGAGACATTTTCGAAAATTGTTTGATTTTAATTTTCAAACATTTGAATGTTTCCCCATTTTAGCAGCGAAAGGTTTGATTTTTAGATCGCCAAATATAAGTTGCAAAACACATTATTTTCAACATTCCACAGGATACATCAAATCACAGCTACATTAAACGATTTCACTACATGGTGGAATTCATCAAACTAGTAACGAGTATAGATCCATTTCGATAAAAAATTGAGCAGCTTAGGAGGAACGATTTTTCTTTTTCTAGGACTTCACGAGTTGTAGGCAGAATCTTTACGACCTTTCTAGCACAAACGTGTGTCTGCATCATACATGGTGTTTCAAAAAAGATTCAACCCACATACTTTACAATGCATATCTTTTTAACCAATGAAGGTCGAACAATCTCATTTGGCAGAAGTAAAAGTAATTTAATGTCCTTTACGTTGAGCAAGTCTCATCAATGTAGCTTAATATGTATGACCCATTTGCTGCCCATATAAAGAATGTGCTCCAAATGGCTACCATTTCGTATTATCAATAGTTTCGTATTATCTTAGCGTCTGCGAAAGACTAGTCCTTGAGGCGCTAGAATGATGATTGACAAAGTAATAACGCAGATGCGAGTAGGTAGTTACCAGTTTCACTACCAGGTGGCTCGTTCGGGTCAGATAACATGTACCCTTTGCATTCGTTTGACTTCACTTCTTAAAAGAGAGCTTCACGCAGGGTAGATAACATGGTATAGTAGAAAGTTCGCTTTAACTTAAATTACATCTGTTTTAGTGGTTCAATTTCCATATAACCTTTATGTATCTAATAGTTAGGCAAATTAAAATATGTCCTGTAAAATAAAATGTTATCTGTCCAATACAATAAAAGATATTTCACTTTTTGTGATTTTGTAACATGGTGTCTATGGAGAATCAACCCGAACTAGAAGTCACATTTTCAAAAAATTAAATTTTCAAAGCTGATAAACAATTTTCGAAACTATATTTCTAGATGTACTTTTACATGTAGATTTCAAACATGACATCACTTTGACTGAATTTTGAATATTTAATGACGTAAATCAAGATTATTTCTACTCGCATTTGGTCTATTCCTCACTATTTTAACGTAAATGGAACGGTTAAAACTGCAAATATGTTAACACTTCTTTAAAATCCAATTTCTTAACAAAATTGAGGGATTATATCGATGATTCGGGTGTCTCGTGAATTACAGTATATCCATTCGCAAACGCTTAAATGTTCTAAACATGATACTGACACCAGTTTGTGCCAAAGGGTCATGAAAATCTCGCCTACATCTTGTGAATTCAGGGAAAAGAAAAATCGTTACTTCGAGGTTGCTACATTTTGTTCCCAAAACGGATGCGTTTTCGTAGACATTTTAAGAGTAAAACCACGATGCATTTCAATACAAAAATGCAAAATATACTTTATATCGGTGTAAATTTAAGTAACATGTTAAGCAATTTGATAACAATGGGTGAAACAGTAGACTACAATATAAGCAAAACTAGTTAAACTTTACACGATACCTTTTTTGATATGATGCTACTTTAGGAAGTGTTAATTATTAAACATGACACAAAAATATTGTATTTGACTTCAAATTCTTCTTCTGAAAATGTTTAAATATAATTCAAAGACATGGTTAATTATATTTCATATTTTGAATCATTACTAAATATATCATCACTTACCGAGTGGTCGAACTTCGAAGTTAGTGCCGATGTGCGCTGAGGAAAACAATGGCAATCCGCTTTAAATTATGATGCTTCAACATTATCAAGATGGACCCTTTTCAATTGAACTTTATTTGTTAAACTGATTTGAGTTCAGGTGAGAAGTGATATGTCAATACAGTCTATATCTATATGATGTTTATGTACGTATACTTGAATGATAAATACGCTTGATACCAACAACCGGCGCGGATACCAACCGGGCTACTGAAAATTATGCAGATAACTGAAAGACTGAACACCTGGTGTGTGCGTGTGTTAGACCAGTGACTGATATGTATTTTTAGCACACGATTGTCTGAAATGTGCGTATATTACACGAATGTCTGAAACGTGTGTGAATCCAAGTGGCTGAAATATACGTTTTCTACAAAAATGGCTGAAATGTGCGTCAACTACACGAATGTCTGAAACGTGTGTAAATCAAAAGGCAGAATCCCCACGACATTTTTTCACGCAAACGTGTATTCAGTAGGCTTATACATATAATTTAGAATTTAGAGTTGAAATGTACGACTATTACACGAATGTCTGACACGTACTTGAATCGCACGCGTTACTGAAATTCGCGTGTACTACACGAGGGGCTGCAATGTTAATGTATTACACAAATGGTCCAGTGGCGGATCCAGGAACCAACAAGGGGGGCCCAAATTTGAGGTCAGAGAAAACCGAAAAGTGGGCCCAAATTTTGAAAATTTGAGGCCCATTTTCTTCAAATTTTGGTCTAAAATTAAAAAAATAAGGCCTTAGAAGGCCCAATAATGACCAAAAGGCCCACTTTTTGGGGCCTTTTTTCTGGGCCAACCTTAGGGGGGGGGGGGGGGCATGGACGAGTGGCCGTTTTGTGCCACAGTCTAGTATCACCTGTTTTATCATATGTGACAGCATCCACTGCGTCAAATGTGAAATTCCAAGCAATTTCTAGACGTGCAAAGATAGTCTAGGAACTCCGCGTATCTAGAGATTCCAAGACGTGTCAAGAGGTGCAAAGACCTCGCGTGTAAAGAGCGTGTCAAGAGTTTTGATATCTCTTTGCACAGCCTTATCGAAACAAACAGTATAATTAGACCGGCCACATGTTGTTATGCCCTATAGTCGCGCTTAATTATACTTTACTAGGATTGGAATATAACAATCATTTTAATTTGTGTTTTTTAAATCATTATCAAAATAAAATTAATTTAAAAGTATGCGTGTGCGTGTAAGTATAGGCAATAGCTTAGTCGAAATGAGTAGATGTGTGCAGATGGAGATCGCCTATGTATTTTGCTAAATCTGACATTTTTACATCTATAAATACCTTTGAAATCAATTTGATTTTCGATCTACATCTGAATCTCAGATGGAGAGTACTCTTTGACAAGATCAACATTTAAAAGTGTAGGAAAGTTTTGATAAAGATGTTTAATAGATAATTATTCAGACATATTGTTCTTTCATGTTGACGATCATCGAACATAATTGCAATCAACTTCTATGATATTTGCAATTTTGAATTTTGAATTATTTTGAATGCAAATGTACTCGAGTACTATATCCTGAGTTCTGCCCGGATCCCCGAAAACGTTTAAAATCAAACTCGATTATTTAGCTAGACTTCAAAATAAGGGATTCAATAGAAACATGAAATCCATATCACTGTATTAATTGTGGAATTTCTAGTAATTTTTAGACGTGCTTAGCCGGTCTAGAAACTCTGCGTATCTAGAGATAGAGGAGGGGAGAGAGGGCTAATTTTATAGCTGAAATTAAAAATAATAAATATAATATATGGTTGTTCTTATAATGAACAACTATTGGTTTAATATCTGATATGTGGACGGATATTTCTTGATTTGGTTTAAAAAGAAACTGAATGTAGGGTTGCAAAAATGAGGGAGACAAAGACGTTCGAAGGGTGGGGGTAAAATTTAATCAAAATTAAGCTGAGACAGAATGAGAATAAACATATCTGTTAGTTGCTCATGTAAACGAAAACAAATTAGAGGGTTCATTAACACCGCAGACCAGATTTGCAAAATTGGGGGAGTGCATTTTCCCAGGATTTCAAACAATACTATATCTAAAATGTTGCCCCTCATATGCCTGGGTCATATTTGCTCCGATTCATCGGCCGGGGGCCGGCCGATTGAGTGTTTTTTCAAACATGAAAACAATTTTAAACAAAATACTCAATCGGCCGGAGGCCGGACGATGAATTTGAGCAAATGTGAACCAGACGTTACAAGCAAATAATTATGCTTGAACTACCAGTTTCAGTAGCCCCCTGTCCTTCATATATTAATACTTTTCTTGTACCCTCGTCTAGACCACACAATAATCAATTAATTTTACTGTTTGAATGGGTTTTTGCTTCTTCATGGACAGGATATCCCAAGATTACCTTGATTACAGCATGGGCTTTTGAAATAAGATGTTACAACAAAGGGAATATTGAAAACTACAGTGGTAAGAGCATCTTTCTGACTGCTAATTATGTGTATCAACATTTTGATTGCACCTCAGCTGGAGATTAAATCTTATAATGATTTGATCAAAGGAATTGTAATTTTCCCCAATTCGCTTATCTATGTTACAATCTGTATACTTGTTATATTGTGAGCGGTATGTGTTGATAAACCAAAAAGATATGTTTTTTGGATATCAACATTTAAAAAGTGTAAGATACCATTCTATATGTTTATCTTAGTGTTTAGCATAGGTAAGAATGGGGGATGGGCTGGCGGGGGTCCGTCTTTGAATAATTCCAAGGGGTTCATATATTATCACAATTTTGCTACAAAATCACTTGGAAAGTGCATGATTTGAAAGATTATTTGGCCAAGGCGTCCGCTATTAACATGAGTATGAATTTTATAAAAAAAATTACTTGAATCAAAATCGAAGAATTCCTTGCCCCGTGTGTTCACCATTCACCCCGGGGGTTCACACTCGGCTCAGGTGGGGTACCTTTCTTACATTTGGTATGTCAAGCCAATGGACCCACATTTAAAGACAGATTTTTCCATTTTCTGGTATAAGAATCGGTGTGGAAAATATGTTACCCCTCAATTGTGGTACGGCATTGGTCCCGGGGTATTGGTCTAGTTGTTACACATATCCTTCATTTGAGGTTGTTTATGATCATTTTACTCAAAGATCTGCCTTCTTCTCGGGGCATTCGATATTTCGAATGGCCTTGGTCTTATATTCTGGATATTTGGTAACCGGGGGTATGTCATTGGTTCTATATTTGGATGTTTGACATGGCATTGGTCTTGTGTTTGGACATTTGATATGGCTTTTTGGGGTTTATTTTAGTTTGTATGAGAACACATTTAATGCCACCCCCCCCCCAAATTACAAATCTACATCTATTCTCTCTATCCCAAAGGTGGATCGGAAGCATGAAAAACAGATGCAGACTCGGGACAGTTGCAAGGGGGCTATAACGGAGAAATTCGTTTTTATTTTGAGTCTAACTGAAATATTTTGTCACAAATATTAATTAAATACGCAAATAGCCTGTTTTATTAAATGAAACTAGGGCAAAAAATCTATTCATTAAATCTAAAGCCTAGACGATATCTTCTGTAATCAAGGTGGTTTTGGTACACTTCCGCAATTATAAAAACAAAAACATAGACTAAGTTATTATTAATCTTTTGTTATCATATCAGATTAAGTCAGTTTTGTCTCCGATTGTTATGCAGGTGTGTGTATCGACTCCAGTGAACAACATTAAGTGAATCAATCCTTGAAATTCCCAAATTCATTCCAAATTCTGGCCGTTAACCCCCCCCCCTCCCCCATGTCTCTTAATTACATTTATTTTGCAAATGATATATAAATTATAGATTAAAATATTTCATTTTCGAATTGCACAAAGGGCAACATGTGAAGATAAAACCGCGATCCTAAAGCTACTTGCGAAACAAAGTGGTTTATGGTCCCCAATATCATTATTATATTAATACCAATACAATGTACCTCTATGAATATCATAAATTCACTCCTTTTTAATATCAATAGTCAAACAAATTAAGTAGTATGCTACAGTTGGTTATCAATCGGAGTTCACGACCTATTAATTACTCTTTAATACAAAATTTAACCATTTTAGAATGGGTAACTCACACACCCCCCCCCCGTCCATGTCCATGAAGTGCGTAGACTGACATAATAGTGCCATTTATTAATTAAACATCACTGATTTATGTTGAGACATAAAGTGCGATTATTTCATTTCTTTGTTCAAAAAGTTAAAGCACCAATTAAATACATATTTTTATCACACAAAAGGGGCAGAATACTTGACCTTGTATCAATTCATATCCCGATAATTCTTTACAAGGGAATGTTTCTTATTAAAATATAAGCAGCGCCTAGGCGTCGATGGGGGGGGGGGGGGGGGTCAATCCGGTGTTCTCAGGCTATGTACAGCCAAGTATCCTGTTTATGTAAAAACCCTACGTTCCCGAATCACAATCAGACAATTAATTAGTATATTTGCTGTGTCTAGCAATTGATCATGGAATTAGATGTTGCGAAAACTATGGGAACTTGTACCTGTCTGTTTATGGATAGGCTGGGAAAGAACAGCAGAGAGAATGGTACATTCGATTGAATATGTTTGTTTTGCCCAATTGTGTATTAAAATGCCCCTCATTTATCATATGTATGGTCACAAGTTAAGTCGGCGATAATTTGTATTGACTTAACTTGAAACAAATTACTCCGAAATCCAAATACTCATCGAAAAGTAAGGTTATCTTTATATTAAGCTAATACAAAATAAATATATAAATAGGCCTGATGGATCAGTGTTTTCAAAGTTTATTGCACGTTTTATCCTTGAAACGCCTTTCTTTTTCTTATCATGATATGTATTTCCTTCACATAGGATCAATGCGTCGATTAGCATTGCCTGTAACTGATTTATATTTTCAAAAGGCGGCATGAAATTGCCAAAATGTTTAAATAAGTCAATGTGTCAGCGTGCATACAAAATAGTCTGTTTTATATTTGCTACATGTACTTGTTCCAAACAGTCTGCGAAAGAATGATTAAAAAATATATCAATTAAAAGTATCAGAGAAAATACTTGTAATCGTAAAAATACTGTATGTATTGCTATTGGTAATTAGGTTAGTTGTTTACACATAATTATGTTGTTCAGTGTGCCAAGAGCATGTCAAGAGATTCCATTAATTGTCACAGGGCGTGCAAAGACTTTTTGACATGGTCTTTACACGTCTTTGCACTGCGTGTGCCAAGAAGTGCAAAGAGGTGTAAAGAGTTGAATTCATCGCGTGTCAAGAGGTGTAAATAATTGGCACGTCTAGAAACCCGGCGTGTAAAGATCAGTTTCTAGACGTGTCAAGAGTTGGAATCCCATATTTCACGCAGTGATCCTTGCTCATTAATGTTCAAGTTTTTATAGCTCCTGCAGAAAATACTTGCAACAGATAACTGGAACCGCCTGAAATATCCTGCATTTCGGTAACATTTTGAAAAAAGTAAAACATTCGTCGTGAAGGTATTCATATAGTTGTTCTATATTTCCATCTCATGCAACTTCACTCTACTTACCTTGCATTTGGTGATCATTAGTAATGATTATGTTATTTGGTTCTATTTTGTCTGTTCCTTTTTTATTGTTTATAGGATGGCTGCTTGATGTTGATAGGATACTTTCAAAAATATACTATACATTTACAATACAATTAGGACAAACAGAGTATCTTATGCATTTCTATGAAGTATAGAAGAGTGAACTTAACCTGATTGAACCCATTGAACAACCTTTATCAGCTCCTTATTAATATCACGAGTGAAGTACCTCAAACTCTGCAGTCAGCTCGCATCGAAGATTCTGGAATGTGTGGCTTTTTCAATTTTTGTTGAGCTATGTTGCACGATGTAGCCTCCCCCTTTATTTGGGATAAAATCATCATCATTTCGTGATGCTGTTTCTATGACAATCGCATCTAATGATGATGCGATTATCACTTTTTTCATTGTGACGTAATTGTTTTGTGACATTATTTTGGTCTACGAGGGATGATCCAAAAGTCTTGGACGCCCTGCCCTATTTTTGTTGGTTTTTGATAAAATTTCTTTAAACTTTCCAATAATAAAGACCAACAACCTAACTACTTTGTGTATTAATTTCATGGAGAAATGATATATTTTATATAGTTTTCTAGATAGTTTTTAATACAGGGACCCTGCCACCCGGAACGGTATTTGCACATGGCTACTTTCAGCCTTAAATGTTACCGCCATTTCACTTGTTTCGCAAGTCTTGACAAATATATTTCTTTGAATTTTGAATGTTAAACCATGTTAGTTTACTTCCTTTATTACTAGGCAACCAATTAATTGTGTTTTAATTATAATGCCACATATGACAATGGCCGCACATGGTCAAATTCTAAGAAAATGCCATCAGACAAGCAACCCTCATTCTGGTATCACGTTTGCTGCAAGATGGCTGCTGAAATGCAGAACACGAAAGAAATCAAAGTGGAACAAAGAATACTACAAGATATTTTCACTATTATTGACCTTGAGCAGCTACCTTATGCACGATACAGTCTAGATATGGCTCCATGTGATTTTCTTCCTTTTCTCCAAGTTGAAAGGAGGGTTGAAAGAAAATGTTTTTTACTCATTGAATGAGGTTTAGAGTAGCACCCCAGCAGCATGTGTATCACATAAGCAATGGCGGTTTCATAAATGTCTTCCATTCATTGGTAAAGTGGTATGAAAAATGTGTTCAAATTCATGGAAAATATGTTGAAAAGTAGGTCTTAATATGTGAAGATGATGATGGCAGATGACACTCAAGATTGAAAATCGAAAATTCTCTCATATCATTGCTGGTGTAAGGTTTGCACCTGCACCTAAAGTATTTGCCATATTATAAAAGTTGTGACGTGATTTGCTATATTTAAATACCGTTCCGGGTGGCAGGGACGCGGTATTAAAAGATATGTAGAAAAATAGCTAAAATATATTATTTTCTGTTGAACCTTATACATAAAGTTGTTAAGATGTTGATCTTTATTATCTAAAGGTTTTATGTAATTATATTTAAAAATAGCAAAGATAAAGCGGGGCGTCCAAGACTTTTGGATCACCCCTCGTACAAGGTCACATTTAGTTCATTCATTTCATTGATTTTGGCAAGTAGTGCTGTCCCCAGCTCCGATTTCGGTGATCGGCTAGTAAAAAGGTTTGAGGGTATCATTTTGTTCCAGACACTCGCTAGAGTAAATTATCCTAACTTGAGTAAAAATGTGTGGTAAGTGAATTCGCTATGGGCAGTTAGAGAAGCGCCATCTATTCATTTTCAAACAGGGGGTAGGGGTATAAAATAATTTTTTATCACATTTTATTAGTAAAATGACATTGAAATACTAATAAAATCTTATCAAAAACATCATTTACAATCAGTATGAATTTTCTTGTGTGGATTAGGGTGAAAATAAAGGCATATTTTGAAATTCACTACAGGGGCACCACCTATTTTCATACTTCTACCACATGTAATAAGTTATTTTAGATTTGTTAAGGTACCAAATGTACTGAAAAAATTCATTCTAAAGGACCTATATATGTTCATACCACATACTTAAAATTGGATCAATAGCTTTTGTACCTGGGGAGAAAAAAATTCTTGAAATTTAAAATGGTGGCATCATTCAGGATAGGGGTGACCATATCTCACATGATTAACTTCTAAAATATGGAGCATATGTATCTCAAATGTACTCAAAATGGTGTATGTACTCTTGCTTTGTCATAATATTACTAATAAGAAGTAGAAAAATGATTGTACAATTTAAAAAAATATTAATTCTCATTTTGGCTTCTGACGTCCCAGGGGTGACCATATCTCACCTTAGTAACTTCCAAAATATGGAGCATATGTATCTCAAATGTGCTCAAAATGGTGTATGTACTCTTGCTTTGTCATAATATTACTAATAAAAAGTAGAAAAATGATTGTACATTTTAAAAAATATTAATTCTCATTTTGGCTTCTGACGTTCCAGGGGTGACCATATCTCACCTTAATAACTTCCAAAATATGGAGCATTTGTATCTCAAATGTGCTCAAAATGGTGTATGTACTCTTGCTTTGTCATAATATTACTAATAAGAAGTAGAAAAATGATTGTACAATTCAAAAATATTAATTCTCATTTTGGCTTCTGACGTTCCAGGGGTGACCATATCTCACCTTAATAACTTCAAAAATATGGAGCATTTGTATCTCAAATATGCTCAAAATGGTGTATATAGTCTTGCCTTGTCATAATATTACTAATAAGATGTAGAGAAATTATTGTACATTTTAAAAATATTAATTTTCATTTTAGCTTCCGACGTTCCAGGGATGACCACTGACCATATCTCACCTTAATAATTTCCAAAATATGTAACATATGTATCTCAAATGTACTCAAAATGGTGTATATAGTCTTGTCTTGTCATAATATTACTAATAAGATGTAGGAAAATGATTCCACATTTTTAAAAATATTAATTCACATTTTGGCTTCTGACTTCCCAGGGGTGACCATTTCTCACCTTAATAACTTCCAAAATATGGAGCATATGTATCTCAAATGTACTCAAAATGGTGTATGTACTCTTGCTTTGTCATAATATTATACTAATAAGAAGATTATACATTTAAAAATTTTTAATTTTAGCTTCTGATGTCCCTCAATAACTTCTAAAATTATGTAACATATACAACTCAAATATACCAAAAATGGGGCATATGGTCTTGCTTTGTCATAATATTATTAATGAGATGTAGAAAAAATTATTACACCTTTTTTGAATTGAAATTTTCATTTTAGCTTCCGAATCTGACATCCAAGGGGCAACTATATCTCACCTTGATATAACTCTCACGATATGTAACATGCATCTCAAATGCGTGCCCAAAATGGTATAAATATACAGTAGTCTTGTTTTGTCATATTTATTGAGATTCATGAAATCAGAAGTCCAGAATTTATGGATTGGACTGTCTCCCCTGCAGGCTTCAGCTACATATAGTCCAGAGACATTAAGATCTACTTTCAAATATTTGCATCTTCTCCCCAAACACTCCTTATATTACAGGAACAATGGATGATAAGTCTTTTGCATGCCTTGGATGCAACATCTTTTGTATACTGGTAGCCTATCAGTAGTGTGAGTAGCCTAGCCTCATTTAGCAAAATTGGCCTCTTAACCCCAAATCTGACCCGAAATTTTGAAAATATCCTGAAAAATTAGGCCTAAAAGGCGCATTTATGCCCAAACATGCACCAAACTGTCCTACTGCTAAATTACAAGGGCGATAAGTCGCTTCTAATCCTGATTGACATTCTCTAGTTTGCATGGTTTGTCATGTTGTGCTATATTCACTGGCATGTAGCGGCCCTGATATCGATAAATTCTACACGCAATATAACCCGAGACTACATGCTTGGTTAAAACTTTACACGAAAAAGCTTCGATATCCGGGCATTTACTCTTACACTGAACTGAAAATAGCATCGTCTAAACGTGTATGTGTTGGCTTCCGGGTAAGTTTATCAACATTTATACTCAATTGAAAGAGCAGTCGTGCTTATATCGTGTACCAGTTTGATTTATTTATATGTGTGTGTATTTATAACATGATAGCCTAGTAATACCGTGTCGTTAGAACAACTGCTAGATATCGAACTGATGACCTGAAATTACATTATTCGACTGATCGCGCATCTGATATTAAATGATTAATTTGCATTGAATCTGATATTAACTTGCAACACAATACCATGACTTTACATTTGAATGATAACACGGCCTCATATTCTAATCCATTATACGTCCATTGCAGGCCAAAAATGTTTCAATGTGGATATTGTAATGCACACGAGAATACATTCGATTCGTATATTGATCATACATCAATTGAACATGGAGATTTTCCTGTACACTTTCCCAAACCTGTGGAATAGACAAGATGCGAGTTGAAATTATCTTGATATACGTCATCAAATATTCAAAATTCATTTTTTGAAAAAATTCGAAACCATCGAATATCACTTTTTAAGACGTGATATTCGATAGTTTAAAAGTGATATTCGATGGTTTGTAAATCGTTTGCTAAAATATGATATCTTGGTCCACATATCAAATATATCATCATGTGATATTCGATCTATATCATTGCAACCATGGGATATAGAGGATATCCTATGATTTATGAGAGATATGATTTTTATCCACGAATGCATATGATATCTGCACGAGCGAGCGTAGCGAGAGAGTGCAGATATCAATATCCATGAGTGGATTAAAATCATATCACGAGTAAATCATGGGATGTTCTTTTTAAATGCACATTGTTTCAAAAATAAAATAAATAAATAAAATAACCGGGAAACTAAAAAATAGGTCAATACGCTCCAATACGATTTTTCACGGGGACAACACGATTTTTTCATGTAATACGCTCCAATACGATTTTTTCCCGGGGACAATACGATTTTTTCATGTAATACGATTCAATACGATTTTAATTCCTTCATATTTCCCTGGAAAAACAGTAGTATTATGGAATAAAATATATTTTCCCTCGGGACCTGCGGTCTTCGGACAGATATATTATATTTGCCTCGGGGTAATCCCAATATCGTGAACCTCATATAGGATAATCTCTATATCTACCTGATGGACCATAGGGACCGAAGGTAGACGTGCATATCTCACGAGGGATAAACCCCATATCCAAACTGACCGCACATATCTGCTTTATCATATACCAAGTAGTTTTCAAAAAATTAATCTTATTTCCTTTTTTAAATTTTTTAAATTTTTCATTTTTATTCTCTACTCTACTTGTCAAAGGATAATAGACGATAAATATATGCATATAGTTTAGCATGATATGTACTTCTTTCTGTAACTGGGATACGATTCTAATATAAAGCAACACATCCGTATTCCCGGGGAACCATAAATATTTTGTGTAGGGTGTGGACATTTTTCTTTTCATTTCTCTAAAATCAGATTATTTTCATAAAATCCATACAAAGTTGGGCCTAAGCCTCTATTTTCGTATTCTGCATGTTAAGATATTTATAATGTAAAACGTAAGAGATAAATTCAATGTCTTCAGTTGAGAATAAGTATAAGGTGAATGTGTGAATTCTGCTTGTTGTTGCACTATTTTTATAATAAACAAGGTTCGATACGCAACACTGAATAGACTGCAGTCATAGCTTAGTTGTAAAGAAAACAAAAGAAGTTGGGACGTGGTCATGCTTGATTATGTTTCTTTTATATATCACCGTTTGCATTCGTTGAAATCGGCCTGCATTGATTTCAAGAGGTGGTCGGTGTACAAGGACATATGTTTGAGTTATTGGTTTAATGATAAATGTGACCCTTGAATGCGTTATGCTTTATGTATGCGTGAAACAAATACTCCAATGGCCTAATCTCAATTTGCCTACAAACAATATAACATTGAAATAATGGTCATCTGCATATTAACTTCCGCACCACACGTCTAACTTCGACACAATTCAGTAAAGTATCCAGTATCGCTATAATCGCTACATGCCAGTGTATATTGTTATTGCCCAATCTCAACAATTGTATTCACTGTATTGCCTACCGTGCCAAGAATAATGCAATTGTTCCAAAAGCTAAGCTCTTCTTTGGGACCCTAGAAGTGTGGGACATCACAGTCATAGATTAATATTTCATTACAATCAATGTATGTTGTATGACAAACATGCAAACTAGAGAATGTTAGAAAGATTTATCATTACAAAGAGCTCCTTTTCCTGTATTTTACATACTCAAAATCCCTTAATTCAGTGTATAGTCCAAGGTGCATATATTGCAGGCCACAGGATAACATATTAACACCTTACATTAGCAGTTGCCATTAGTTCATGAATGGAGTAAAGTACTCCCACTATTCACAGGCTAAAAGGATTCCTGTATGGATTACAAAAGATGTTGAGTCCAAGGTATGCAAGGGAATAATCTCATCCATTGTACTTGTAAAGGGTGTTTGGGGAGCAGATGCAAATATTTGAAAGCAGATATTATTTGCCCTGAATTATATGTAATAGAGGACACAGTCAAAATCCATTGATTCTGAACTGTTGATTTTATGATTCTCAATAAATATGACAAAACAAGACTATATTTATACCATTTTGAGGACACATTTGAGATGCATATGTTGCATATCGTGAGAGTTATCAAGGTGAGATAGCCCCTGGGACCCCAGAGGCTAAAATTAAAATTTATAAAAAAATGCAATCATTTTTTTACATTTCATTAGTAATATGAAAAAGACAGGACTTTTCTGAGAATATTTGAGGATTATATGTTACATATCTTAGAAGTTATTATTATTATTATATGGTGCGATATGATTACCCAAGAACGTAAGAAGCTAAAATTAAAATTTTTGAAATGTATAATCATTTTTCTACTTCTTATTAGTAATATTATGATAAAGCAAGAGTACATACACCTTTTTGAGTATATTTGAGATACATATGCTCCATATTTTGGAAGTTATTAAGGTGAGATATGGTCACCCCTGGGACGTCAGAAGCCAAAATGAGAATCAATATTTTTTAAAATGTACAATCATTTTTCTACTTCTTATTAGTAATATTATGACAAAGCAAGAGTACATACACCATTTTGAGTACATTTGAGATACATATGCTCCATATTTTGGAAGTTATTAAGGTGAGATATGGTCACCCCTGGGACGTCAGAAGCCAAAATGAGAATCAATATTTTTTAAAATGTACAATCATTTTTCTACTTCTTATCAGTAATATTATGACAAAGCAAGAGTACATACACCATTTTGAGCACATTTGAGATACATATGCTCCATATTTTGGAAGTTATTAAGGTGAGATATGGTCACCACTGGGACGTCAGAAGCCAAAATGAGAATTAATATTTTTTAAAATGTACGAACATTTTTCTACTTCTTATTAGTAATATTATGACAAAGCAAGAGTACATACACCATTTTGAGTACATTTGACGAGATACATATGCTCCATATTTTGGAAGTTAATCATGTGAGATATGGTCACCCCTATCCTGCATGATGCCACAATTTTAAATTTTAAGAATTTTTTTCTCCCCAGGTACAAAAGCTATTGATACAATTTTAAGTATGTGGTATGAACATATATAGGTCCTTTAGAATGAATTTTTTCAGTACATTTCGTACCTTAACTAATCTAAAATAACTTATTACATGTGGTAGAAGTATGAAAATAGGTGGCGCCCCTGTAGTGAATTTCAAAATATGCCCTTATTTTCACCCTAATTCACACAAGAAAATTCATACTGATTGTAAATAATGTTTTTGATAAGATCTTTATTAGTATTTCAATGTCATTTTACTACTAAAATGTGTTAAAAATTATTTTATACCCCTACCCCCTGTTTGAAAATGAATAGATGGCACCTCTTTAACTGCCCATAGCGAATTTACTTACCACACATTTTTACTCAAGTTAAGATAATTTACTCTAGAGAGTGTCTGGAACAAAATGATACCCTCAAACCTTTTTTACTAGCCGATCACCGAAATCGCAGCTGGGGACAGCATCAAAGATAAAAAACAAAGATAAAAGAACAACTTAGGTCTTGGACTACTTGTCATATTTGAGTTTTACCCACCGCCTCATTGAGAAGAAAGTATTTAGTTTATTAAAGTATATTGAAGAATCTCAAAAACCATTTGTTATCTCAAGTTTTGCATAGTGAATAACTCGTGTCCACTGTTAGTAATGATGGTATGTTTAGGGGTCAATTTTAGAAAAACTATGATATACAGGCATAGACTAGGAACCAACAAAATTGCTTGTAAGCGTTAGGTTTAACATTTATTTTTCACAAAAATTATATTGAACTGTGCTGCCACATTGCCAAATGTATTGGTATACATAGTCACAAAGTTGGAAAAAGTAAACCATTTGATGCCAAGATAGCATGTACATTATTTGCTATAAATTCCTCTATCACAATCCATTCATGTGTTTTTAATATTTGTGCCGCCAACCTTGACTGGTAAATCTACCAAGGGATTAAGATTGGTGCGATGGCTTTGATTGTTCAATTTTCTACAAAGCAAAGGTGTAGTGTTTAAATCGGACATCAAATACTTCCAATACAACTAACAGGCGACTACAACTTATGATTATCATATCTGTGGTGTTTATTCTGGACAATACAGTTGTCATCAAGCACAATTATAATTTATATGCGACTTATATAGTAGCGGAGACAACACAAGTCCCAAGTCTATATATTTACTCTCATTTCTTCACTTCTAAGACTTAAGTCACCACATTTTGCATGCACATTCCTTGGAGAAATCCTAACATAGAATTTTATTGGTTTTGATTATAGTTCATTTGTTAAATATAGGGAAACATTTGATTTTTATTGGTCTATAATCAAAATTTTCCATTTTGAGCGACAAAAACATTTTGACGTAATTAATAAAAATCCAAACTATAAATGACAGATACAATATGGTGTCTCTAATCTTATTGACAATAACTATCGTAATAGATATTTTTTGATCATGCATTGGAAGTATACCAGGGATATAGTGTATAGCGAGAAATGCATTCATTGATTGTGGCAAGAAGTGAATTGGCAAAAGAATGTTGGAGTCACACTATTATTTTGACGCGTTTTTAGTGCTTGTTCTTCCATTTAAGGTCGTTTGGTACCACTGTGATGTCATAATATATAAACTGACATCATAATATGGGTAGCAAATTGAAGCACATGTTACAAGCTTTAGGATGATACCAAAAAGGTCATCATTCATTTGATAAAAATGGTAACTGGAATAAGCTCAAAAGGTATGCCACTCCCCTACCCCATCCACTTTTTCAGGCCATTGAAACACGCCAAAACCTCAAATAATTCAGGCATCTTCAAGGGTAGTTTTGGCCCTGTTTTTTTTAATTATCATGTTTCTGCATACCATTTTTCTAGGAAATGTCTCAATTACCCAAAACAGTTATACTTGTGCTGAATAAGAAAACATTTGGTCATTTTGGAGTCATTACACCAAAAGTAGAGACTTTTATTAATTACGTCAAAATGTTGTATTTGTTGCACAAAATGGCAAATTTTGGTTATAGACAAATCAAAATCAAATGTTTCCCTATTTTACACTAATAAATTATAATTAAAACCAATAAAAGTCTATGTTAGGATTTTTCCTGGGAATATGTATGCAAAATGTGGTGACTTAACTCTTAAAAGTAAAGAAATGAGAGTAAATATACAGACTTGGGACTTGTGTTGTCTCGGCTACTATGTTGTATACTCTCTTACTTTAAAGATTCCGATAAATCGGGCTACGTATACCGCCGTATTTACATAAGGGGATTAGAAAGGTTTATTTTTTATTTAGGTATGCAAGCTATGTAAAATTAGGCCTTCTAGCATGCATGTACTCGTGTGTACAATCAGCATGGCCTTCAATATTATATAAACACGGTGTTACTATACCAGGCTATTCAATATGTACTACATAATGTACGCTATTTATGTGTGTACTACATATACGATTCCCTGGGAAACAAAAGACAAATTCTTTTTGTATGTCCAAAATGAGCAATTTGATTGATACATACACAAAATACCTCCATAAATAACATCTACAAAGTATATCTAATAGTAATTTTCAATTTCAATGGTGAAACTTCCCTGGTTACGATTATACGGGAAATCAACACGAGACGAAGAATGTTCGCCTTCCTGGCTTACCTTTGAATCGTGTACCTGGTAATCTCTTTATATAGTTTAGCGAGAACGCTGCGCCTGCGCAGTATTAAACTTTGGCGCACACTTTAACTCTTCAATGACTCCTTAATTAGGAGGAATGCCAATGCCGTTACATTGGGACTACAACACTCTACTTTACCTTGCATTTGGCTTTCATGAGCAACCCATTTGGCTTATTAGTGATGATAATATATTTGTTTTTATTTGTCTGTTCCTTATTAATGGTTTATCGGTTGAAAGTTAGATGTTGATAAGGTACTTTCAAAAATATACTAAACAATCCAATTAGACAAACAAAGTATCTTATGCATTTCTAGGTGTTAGGTATAGTAGTGTGTACAAGCTAATATGCATGTATGTTGCGGTTTTATCACATGAAGCAACATATTGCCATGCCAAAATCTATCTGTTATATGTATTAATCACTGGATATGGAAAACAAACTTATAATGATGATGTTGATAACTAAGTCATTGTACGTCATATATGCAAGACATTGGGGACACATGTCCTTTATCTTCGAATTCGTGGCTTACATTGCTTACACAATATGTCCGTATATTCATTTCACTGTATTATGATATAATGCCATCTTTGCCGTGTCAGCTTACACAATATGTCCATATATTCATTTCACTGTATTATGATATGATGCAGACCCTCTTTGCCGTGTCAGCTCACACAATATGTCCATATATTCATTTCACCGTATTATGATATGATGCAGGCCCTCCTTGCCTTGTCAGCTTACACTAAATGTCCATATATTCATTTCACTGTATTATGATATGATGCAGACCCTCTTTGCCGTGTCAGCTTTTTGTTTACGTTCCTCCAACTCAGCCAGCAACTGCAGTGCTTGTAATCCTTTCACAGCCTCGTGAAGTTCATGAAGTGGCTTGGATCTGAAACATAGTTTGGATCAGAAGACGATAGAATCATCGATATAATACGCCACTTTTGCTGAGTAAACGGAACTTCAAAAACGGTCCAGATCTGCACTTTTAACCCGATTCCGTTTACGTAGCAAAAGCTAGGTATAATATAAACTAATATTGATTGTCTAACTAGGTTAGCTCGAATATTTTATGTTTTAAATATTATTGTACCTTCGTTTCTATGAGAACTAACATTTTGTAATGCATTTTTTTAAACAGGTTCACTCATACATGGATGATTTCATTTCTTGCTTTTTGTCAACCGATTTTTCTAATCATTTTGGCAAAAGACATGCGAGGATAAATGCTATGGTGTGAATCATCGCTTATTAAAAGATATGTGCGGCCTCTCAAAATTAGTTTTAAATAAATTCACGATTTTTCGAACAAAAAGAAGTTCTTCAAAAAGCACTAAGATTGAATAAGAAAGTTTATGGGGTATAAGACTACAATATAAGCCAACTTTAAATGATGGCTTTATAATAATATTTCAATCACAAATATTCAGTATATATGTACAGAAATGATCATATGTTATATTTTTAAATTATAAATATATATGATTTAATATCCAATCAATAAAAAACTACAATGGTATATTTTCCATTTTTATAGCATTTGAAATCTGCAAATAAAATACCAATTGAAAGGATACTTACAAATCACCATTGGCTTTCAACATGTCCTCTGTTAAAAGAATGATAAATATGCATAAACATTTGACTAACAATATTTCTATTTTTATATCAAACTGTAGATGTCGAACGGTGAAATGTTTTTGCATCTGCTATTTGCTTTTATGTATACACGTACTAGGCCTATATTGACAAACAAGGGAAAATGGTTATACCTAAGTACATATATTTTCAAAGTATGGAATGCAAAACAATTACTGATATGTGCTTAGGAATTGGAATTGTAACGCTTCCACAGTCTTATAACGTATTTTGCGTTTTTTAGAAATCGTACCTCCTGATGCTACGAATATCACAGCTTTCTTGTTAAGAACCCACTCATTATCATCGACGTCTACAACAACACGGTCTCCAGCAACTCTCTTAACAACTGCAGCGTGTCCCAAGGCCTACACGCAAAATACTTCAATTTATATATAAGGCATTTACATGACAAAATGTTCTAACCTTGTAAGTTCCCCGGGTAAGTTCATAATTTCGTAATGGTCAGGCAGCTAGGTCTTAAGATAGAAGATTCTGCAGATCAAATTGTTGACCTTGAGAAATCTATTTAAAATAAACACTCAATGAACTGGAAGAGATTCAGTTCACTCGTTTCTAAAAACTAAATACTTGTAATAGTGTTTTCAGTGTTAATTAATGGAAATGGCGGGATTTTGACTACGTCTCCAGTTGCGTACATTTTACCAGACTGTAATACTCAACAGAAACATTAAGTATTTGGGTTGCTCAACTTCTTACTTCAATCATTTTCGGAGCCCAACCACCATGTCCTTTCTGAAGCTCTTTCACCTTTTCATAGTCATCAATAATGACGATTAACGACCCAGACTCAATTTCCTCTTTCGATGTGTCCACTTTTGTTAGAAGGTCGGGATTTAGGCACCATCTATAATGAAGTTGTTGATTCCCAATTAATTCCACATTATACTGTAGATAATGAAGGTTATCATCTCATAAATATTGAAAGTTAAACACTTGAAATGCTCAAGGATGTCGGAGGTCTTTTTATAGATTAATTGGCATTGAAATGTCCCAACGTCTCGCCAATGACAAAAATATTTAAGCGCAAATGCCAAAGGTTGAATTTGTATCATACTTTTGGTGTCAAGAGTATTGGCATTTTTATTGTTTAATAATATATTTTAATGATTTTAATTTGAATGAAATGTCAAAGGAATGATTTATGGTCTTTTAGTGTTTGGATTTGATTGGTAACTGAAAGGTGGTGGTGTGTTAGAAATGGTTTCTTTGTTCGTTAGGTCATACTTTGGTATGTTCGATGTTCAATTTCCTTATAACCAATGTTTCTTTAGTCGATGACCCAGCTTTCAAAGTACAGATTAGATTTAGATAATTATTCTTTTTTAAAAATGGCTATTCATGAATGTTGTCACCATCCTGTGGGTACAAATGGCACTTGGTGAAGAACTTTCACTTTGACTAAATTACTTTGATAATGTTTCTCTACTCAACGTGGCTATAATATCATATCCAAGATTATAGAATGTCAATATTATTCTTAGATACTTGATTTTGGGTTTGTTTGTGCCATAAAGTATTATTTTATCAGAATGACCACAAACCACAAAGAACGCGGCGTACTTATCACTGTTGATAAATTCTACGACAACATCATTATCCTCATCGATTGTGTGTACAATTCCCCGCACGCCGATTGCCTACAAAATATATCATTAGAATTTTTAAATGGTACCAAATTATTTTGAACTGTTTCAATGTATCGACAATTTTATAACAACGTGTCACTTAAAAATAGACCACAATTCAATACACCATTGTAATCCATACCTTTAACATTTTCTCATTGCATCCCCCATGCCCCTTTTGCTTTTGTTGTAATGTTCGAGCATTGCAGTTGATTACCACGATATCATATCTGTTGAACTTCCCGGATGTAGCTCCCTTCTCTGGACTTTTTGACAACAAAGCTGGGTTCACTGACCACCTGCAAAATGTAAGAGTTGTACTCCCGCTGTTAATGTTTCTATGCTCACTTTATTTACTTTTCTAAATAAAACTTTTGCTTTGTTAGCATATATAACGTTAATTGCTATAGCCATTATTAAGTTGTTTCGTCTATACATTCTTATCAAGATTTTTGAGAAGAGCGTGAAATCTAGAGATTGGACATTATGAATGGACATACTTTATTCCATTTTCAAACTTGATTTTCAGGACATGGGCCAGCTTTTCTAGAACAATTCCCCTCTTCCCAAGACACTGGAATAAAAGACTAAATACAACACGTCTACCACTACGATTACATTATTAAGTTATTCCTCGGAAATCGCAAAATTTCATGAACGACAGTCAATAATCCTACACCAGTTCGCTTGTAGGCAGCCATAAACATGTTTACCTTAAAATTGGTATTTAAAATTAAAATGGAAATACTTACGTTTGACATAGTACTGACCCAACCGCCATATCCATCTTGCAATTCACTTTTCAAGGTCTCTGGTCATATAAAAAACATCCCCGGATGAAAACTACGAATACAACAACATAATCGGGCTACAGTATATGTATGGTGTGTATGCAATTCATATATTTTGAAACAAGTATTGTTTACAGAAATCACAATATCGATACAAAGTTTAACCGTTAATAAAAGCATGTTGCTTACATCCTCGGAATCATCGTCAGAAAGCATTGCCATCAACATGGCAAGTTTAAGTGATGTATCATCATCGTCGTCGTCATCATCATTTTCACTTTCAGCGGCTGGCTATAAAGACGAAATACTGGGGAACGTTATGTATATCGGGGTTTCTCATTGTAGCACACATGCTACTATGATTTAGCTGTGTCACTTACCTGCATTCGTTCCATTTCCAAGGCTCAAATTCATATGTTCATTGCATTCTTATTCAATCACATACTTTTCGTATTTCCTTCATGGCAATCGTCACTTCCATTACATTATGGAATCCAACTGTTCTAGCACCATCCACATTATGGTGCTTCGGTCGTTCAGGGTACAGAAAACGTTCGAAAATAGTAGTCCTGCTCTTCGGTCTATATTTCTTAATTAATAAAGAATTGATAGTTTATTAAAAAGGTATTTTGGGTGAATAATGCAATCAATTTGTATTTCACCTGTTTTGAAGGTGCCACAATACAAATTTCTTCCATTTTCCTCAATTTTGAAATCCGCAGTCCCTTGATATCAATTTTAGCCTCTAACTCAACAGGAAATTTTTCGATCAGATGATGTCATATTGTTAGGAAATGATTTATCTTTAAAATGATATATAACACATGGCATATGATAATATTATACAAATATTGAATTCTGTGAAGTTGAATATCTGTATATATTTCTGAAGGTGTATATTTTCTGGAAGCTCATTGGATTATTAATGGTCATATGATATGAAACAGATGAACCAATTCCTGAAATGTCTACATAAATCCTTGCTTGAAAATTGCAAAAGTTCTGATGACAATAACATCACGTGACCAGTCAATAGTGAACTTAGTCTCCCTGTTTGCATTGGATCATAGAACTTTAATTGGTGAATATCTTTAAATAGAAATAAATAAAATAGATAAGAGATAAATAGAAAGACTTCATTTTTGTTTTTATTTACAGAGCTCTCATGGGTATTTAATAATTAAATGTATATTATCTCCCTGAGGGTATATCATCCTGTCTAATAATAAAAATCCATGTGGTGTATCCGTTTATCAGGCGCGTATGCATATGATCTTTTAAGTGTGTATGATAAACGAATATAAAAGACTAAATCTATATTCTTTAATGAGAATTTATACCACGTAATACTTTATTTTGCTTTTAAATATTTAGTTTAATCACAATCAATTAACATGTACATGAACAATTGGATAAATCAAATAAATTAAATTGGCCAATAACATATCAGCTGAATGTCTTAAGGTTATATATAAGTTTTTTTGATGATATTAAGCTAGTTAGACATTATTCTAGAGCAAAACCAAAAGCAAAAAAACCACAATCATTATAATATTATGTAACATAACTAACGCTTTGGTCACATTTGTTCTACGGCAACCGTACTGTATGGCGGTCGTAGCTTATCAAAATCGACGATGCAATATATAATGAAAGCATAAGCAGTATGATATAGCTTTTCTATATCGATTTTGTGAATCTAAGTCTGTCGTACGGCGCCGAAGAGCAAATGTCACCGAGGCTTGAAGTAGCACATTTTTACATTCGATATATTTTCTTTTTGTACTTTCTATTATTTCTGTGTCACATATACTCGTTGTCAAATTTTGTTGTAGAAACAAATTCTGCTATGGGGATTGATATTCATCATACACTTCCCGCCCCTGGCCAAAACCTTTTTCAGAAGTTTGCAGTTTCACCACTCTGGGGACATTTCAAGTGATTTTGGCCATTTTTGGGCCAAATTTGTCAAAAATGACCCCCTGGAATTAAAAAAAATGTGAAACCTCCCCTTGGCAAATCCTGGCTACGGGCTGTTCTTCTCCCTGTAGAGCAGACAGGAATTGGAAATTTCTGCATCTAAATTCTTGAATAATCAATCAGATATATCAACTGTATATTTTTCAGATATAAAATTAGAAATGTCAGGGAAATATAAGTATGTTTTAATAAAGAATTGACTCCAACTTTACACTATCTTGTGCTTACTGTCACATATGTCACAGAAGATCTTGCTCTAGCTCATTTGGTGGAAATTACTTGTATCAACCTGTCATTATTTCTGCCATTTGGACCTTATTATGAAATTAAGATAGATATATGTCCTTCCTCTTTGTAGCTTATAATATAAAATATTTCCGCATATTCACTTCTGATGTGTTCATTAAGATATGATGCAAACCTTCTTTGCTGCGTTTGCTTTTTGCTTTTGTTCTTCCAAATCTGCCATCATCTGTAAAGCTTGTACTCCTTTCACAAGTGAACTGGACCTAAAATATCCAATAACGTAATTTATTATTACTTTATTACAAAATATTATCATTAAATGCTCTATAGATCCGAAAGGATATCAAGCTAATTGGCATATTCTATTAAATGTATGTAATATTACTGTTGAATAAAAAAAATTGTACATACGAATTCATTCGTAATCACAGTCAATATGCAGTTATGATTTGGGGCACGTTGAAATCATGATGTATACCTTCTTCGCTCCAATTTCAATAACGTAGTCTAGAGTTTCCGACAAAAAGTTGGTGTTGTCCAAAATGCTGCAATCTGATTGGTAAAAAATTCGAAAAATGCCTTTTTTAATGTTTTGATGATGTAACTATCAAAAGGTAAAATTCTTGTTCAAATTCCTGAATCATCACAACCCTGATATATTATTACAATATTGGAACAGCTGTAAGATCATATTCACCTGTTTTACAGGGTGTCCAAAAAACAGGACCGTAAAAAAGTTGAATAACTCGGTCAATTTTGCATATTTTGCCTTGAAATTTTAGAATTATTCAGTTCATTCAATGTGAATTTAGTTGTGAAAGTTTGATAATAATCTACTAATTGAGTCAAAAACTACAGCTCCTTACAAAACATGCCCCAAATGTGCACCTCTCCTCTCTATGCACAATTCAATCCAGCGAACAAAGTTGTTGATGATCCTCCTACACACATGTCTATCTAAATGGACAAGTTTGTTCCAAGAACAATTGCTACCGGGGCTTACATCAAAAACTACAGCTCCTTACAAAACATGCCCCAAATGTGCACCTCTCCTCTCTATGCACAATTCAATCCAGCGAACAAAGTTGTTGATGATCCTCCTACACACATGTCTATCTAAATGGACAAGTTTGTTCCAAGAACAATTGCTACCGGGGCTTATATCCTCCTGATGAAGTGTTACAGCATCCATTGCATTCTGAACAATGCACTGCCTGGGTGACAATGAGGAAACATGGAATCATCAGTCCTTTTTGGTTTGAAGGTGACTGGGGATGGACGTGCTATCACCATGAACAAGGACCAGTAAGTTCTCACTAAGTTTTGGAGGTCACTAAGCACCAGAAGGGACATCTAAGGAGATAAGCAGTGGTTTCAACAAGCCAATACCACCCCAACACTTCAAATGATATGCTAAAATGGTTTAGGCAATGCTTTGGTGGTCAGCTCATCAGTTGCAGGAAGCAAACCATATGGGCAGCTCATTCGCCAGATCTAAATCTCCCAAATTTTTATCTTTGAAGATTTCTCAAAGACAATGTGTATATTGACAGGCCCCTAACAATCTTTAGAGGGCAATATCTACCCCAATATTTACCATTCACATTAATGTGTATAGGTCAGAGCCATTAACAACTTTGTTCGCAGGATTCGTTTGTGCATAGAGAGGAGAAGTGCCCAATTTGAGTATGTTTTGTAAAGTACTGTAGTTTTTGACACAATGAATAGATCATCATCAAACTTTTAGAACAAAATTCACATTGAATGAGCTAAATAATTTTAAAATTTCAAAGCAAAATATGCAAACTTGACCGAGTTATTCAACTTTCTTACGGTCCTGTTTTTTGGACACCCTGTATTAAATTCAAAATTCAAAATCGGAAAGTTTTCACCTATTGAACATGGAGATAAGAAGGTATACATCATGATTAGGGCTTGGCCCAAATCAAAACTGCATACTGACTGTGTGCTACTCAAATGTGATGAGCAGAATTCCATCAGTTATTCCTGAGAACAAATCCTTCAGAACAAAGCCTAAGGCTTTATAGTTACAACTTTAAGAAAAGAGCAACGTAAGTTTCGAGGAGTTGTACCTGTAGTCCCGGACTTTACTATTAATGAATACTTAAATAAATTATAGAATGAAGAAGTGCCCACTCTAATCTACATCCATTAAACTCGACTAAATCGACAACGACACAGTGCAATCTACAAAATAAGCTACGTACCGCTCAATGACTATATTCGCTTTCATCATATCACCTAAAACACAAAAGGTGAGATTATTGATTATCGGCATCATGGTCAAATTGATGTCATTCTTCGACAGACCAATATTAAAAATGCCACATACTTCCTGATGCAACAAGTATCAAAGCTTTACTGTTGAAAACCAACTCAATATCATTGACGTCTACTACAGCTCGTTTCCCGTCAGTTTGCTTCACGACTGCAGCGTGTCCCAAAGCCTGGAAAAAGATTTTAAAAACAGATTTTATACACATTTGTTGATTATGCTTGCAATGGTTTTACTAAGGTTGAACTTGTTGAAGGGGGGGGGGGGTGTTATTCTTATTTTCTTCAATTGCACCCTCAACCTTTTTTAATCAATTTCGGCTGTCCCGTTTTGGTACCCTGGCCTACTTATACTATTTATTCATCTTACATGTACCTCGATCATTTTTGGAACCCAACTGCCTTGCTGAATTTGTTTCACTTTTTCATAGTCGTCGATGATTATAACCAAAGACCCAGAATCGATTTCTTCTTTCGATGTGTCAACCTTACCGAGAAGTTCAGGATTCAGGCACCATCTACAAAATAGAGAATTTAAGCTTGCACTGCAACGTAACCGTGAATGGAGAGTACATGAATCAATATTATAGGAATAATATAATTTGATTTAATTTCATGCATGGAAAATAACCATGTCATTGTCATTAGTGAAACTTGGCTTAATTCTAAAACTTCTGACCTTCTAATTCAGAATTATAAAGAACCAATAACCTGTTATAAAGAACTGATACGTAAAGATCGTACAACTTCAATTGGCGGCTTTTAACGTCAAAGAATAACTTGCAGTGACGATTGTTAAACTTAGAAAATGACGACATTGGACTAATCTGATTAATCATTAAGGTGCAAGGGTGGATGGTGAAACCTACAAGAGGAGGGGGTATATATTTCAAGTCTGATATATTAATTGGAACTTGTAATCGTCCTCCCAGGGGAATGGACCAAACCGTGGTTGACTATTTTTATTGATTATTTTATATCTGCAAAAATAGGAATGAAATTCATACACTGTTGCTCATAAATATGGAATATTTTATAGATACGTACTGTTTGATGGAATTTCTACAAAATGATAACATTTTGGTGAAAATGTGTAATGTGTTCTCATTCCCTCATCAGTTTTGCACATAAAACTGATTGGTATGAAAAGTTAAAATATTTATGGTTGATTAAACGTGTATTCACTCAGGTGACCCCATGACCTCGTGATATTGGTAACTTGAAAGAGGTGTCCAAATCTTAGTTGTAACCATTGTGCACATTTTATAAAACTTTAATTTAGAGTTGGAAGAGTTTTTAGAAGGCATGCCCCATAAAATAAGCGAAAAAGAGCATGGCAGGTCATAGGGATGGCGTTCTCTGGCATGAAACAAACTGCCATTGCCAGGACCCTAGGGGTGTGTCAGGAACAGTCTCTAAAATTCTGCAGTGGTACCAAAGGCATTTGAATATGACTCCAGGTCACAGCAATAGTAACCCTAGGGAGAATAATGTAAGAAAAGACCACCACCTGCTGCATTAATGTCATCAAAATCGCTTTAAGTCAACCAGTAGTCTACGAGATGAATGGCTGTGTCACCTCAAAACCTGTGTTCCAGAGCTATAGACAACCAGTGATTTCTTTAGAATGGATGCAAGGCCATGAGACCTTTAAAGAAACCACAGCTGACTGATCATAACAAAGAAAGGTGCCTTCAATGGGCAGGAAAGCACGAAAACGTTGCACCTAATCTTTTGTGTCATATGACAGCATGTGAAGAAATAAGATGTGTCCTCGACAAAGTTGATAAGTGTGTTCGTTTCTGTCGTAGACCAGAGGAAAGAGACAATAAGGACATTTAATGATGTGGCAGTCCACGAAGGTGACCCTATTAATGTTTGAAGCAGTATTACAGAGGTTGTTTGGAGCAATACTACAAAAAGTGCACCCCCTTGGTGATTCCCAAACATAATTTCAGAGTAAATTGACCTTTTGGACCTCCATCAAGTACCATATGTAAACAGAGTGTTTTGGGGCAACATTCATCTGCAGAATGATCATGCTGTTGCATATGCCAGTGGCATTGTGTTGGATTACATCAGGGCAGGCAATGTGGACCAGCTACCATAGGCACAAAAGTCAGCCAATCAGGCTAATGCAGAGCAAATGTGGGACGACCTTGGTAATGAGATGCGTGACTTTGACCCCAACCTCAAAATTTAGACACGTTACGTACTGTTCAAATTGAGGAATGGGGCCTTATTTCACTTAGAAAGGTCAGATGTTTCATTCAATGCTGGTCCCGTAGGGTTGATGCTCTGATTGCAGCACAAAGAGGACATCCCGCATATAAGTGCTATCATTGGATAGAGGACACTTCAATCTTCATGACCAAATGTTTATTTTGTTTGATCTGTTTTACATGACGATTTGGATCGGGGTGTTTTGAAAATGCAAAAAGTCTCAGCTTACCCCTGTTTAAATAAGAGTAATTTTCTAAATTTAAATGTGAATATTTTTTCTCTAAAAAATGTTGATTTGTAGATGAAATATGTGGTTATAATTTGCCTAGAAAATAAATGTCTGAATCGACTCCAAATAAATATTCTCTTACTCCAAAATTTGAATTCTGAGCTGCCAAATCTAATATTCCATATTTATGAGCAACAGTGTAGTTTTCATAGTTTGCTCCATTCGAAGCACCACTTCGACCACATGTTTGAAAGGCCATTAAAAGACGGACCATTTTAATGACAGGGCCCAAAGGAAGGGGGGGGGGTGTATATATTTCAAGACTGATTGGACTTTGTTATCGTCCTTCAGGAATGAACCAAACTGTGGTTGACTATTTTATTGATTATTTTATATCTGCAAAAATTGGAATGAAATTCATAGTTTTCATATTTTGCTCCACTCGAAACACCACTTCGAACACATTTTTGAAAGGCCATTAAATGACGGACCATTTTAATGACAGGGCCCAAAGGAAGGGGGTGTATATATTTCAAGTCTGATATATTAATTGGAATTTTTTATCGTCCTTCAGTAATGAACCATCTGTGGATGACTATTTTATTGATATTTTATCTGAAAGTCTTTAATGAAGTTCAAAACTGGTCACTGTTTACATTACAATGTAAAATAATTTACTTAGTGAGAATGGTTTACTTGAGAATCTGCTACTGATTGATTATAAATCATATCGTACTTAATACCGTTGATGAATTCGACAACAACATCACCATCATCATCAGTTGAACGTACAATACCACGGATACCAATTGCCTACAATATGTATTATAGATTTTATCACTACAATTTAAAAATTATTGTCTAACGGACTATACTCTTGGTGTTAAATTTCGGATGGTGATCATCCCGTTTCACAACATGAACAACGAAATGCATTAGCATGTTATGTTATTACAGATTTCTTAGGTAAAGGTAACCATCTTCAATATAACTTCTTACTTTTAACATTTCCTCGTTGCATCCCCCATGTCCTTTCTGTTTTTCCTGTAATGTTCGGGCGCCACAGTTGATCATCACTATATCGTATCTACTGAACTTTCCTGATGGTCCACCCTTTTCTGGATCCTTTGATAACAATGCTGGGTTTATCGACCACCTAGAAAATGGCATTGTTTTCTCAGAAAGTCTGCCAACAATTCATTTCAATAGATCGTCCCGATAAATTCTGCCACCTTTTGATTTATTAGAAAAACTAAGATATATTGGCTAAATTACTAAGATGCGAGAAGGTAGTTAACCATTTCGCCATCGGGTAGCTGATTCGGCGGAAATAACATGGCAGGGTATTACAAAATTCCCTCAAACTTGAATATTCATCAGTGTTAGTAGTTCACTTTTCATATTACCCTTATGTATGTGATAGTTATACAGATGAAAATATGTTCAGTAAAAGAAAATATTATCTGCCCAACACAAGAAAAGATATTTCACTTTTTGTGGTTTTACAACATGGGGTCTATGGGGAATCTCCCCGACCTAGAAGTCACATTTTCAAAGAAAATTAAGTTTTCAAAGTTGATAAACTCTTTCCAAAACCACATTTCTAGATGTAATTTTACATGTGGATTCCAAATATGACATCAGTTTTACGAAATTCTGAATTTTAAATGACGTAAATCAAGATTATTTCTACTCGCATCTAGTCTATTGATGGTGTCATTGATTGTAGGTAGACATTTGATCATGCAAAAATAAATTATTGCTACTTTAAAAAAAAACCTACAGCATGACATTATCAAGCTTGCCAGTTTATCAAAGCTTCTCTGATATACCAAAAGGTGGCAGAATTTATCGGAAATATCTATCGATTAATTTTACATGTTCACATCGTATATCCCTTAACGTTGGTCAAGGTTACCCTATTTAAGTCACAATCTAAAGCTTACTTAGATCGCGTATCATTCCCTTTAAAGTCAACTTGAATTTAGACTTTAACTGAATATAAGTCATTCATTAAGTTAAAATCTGATGATATAAAACCACATACTTGCTTCCGTTATCAAAGTTAATTTTCAGGACCTTTGAGAGCCTTTCTAGAACAACTCCTCTTTTCCCAAGACACTGAAAGTGAAATTATCTCTTATACCAGAAGTTTAGTTGGCCGGTCATTTGTGACACAAACTTTGAATTTATAATGTTTCATTGACAGTTCCCGGCAGACACACATATTCGCCGGGGATATGCATGAACCTCAGTTTTTAACTGATGTTTCGGTAGAATGCATGTCCTTCTACATAAGTCAATATATAGTTACATACATGTAGCTATAGTCTAGTCAGTATGGGGGTTTTGACGTTCGCTCGGAGGGATTTTATGGAACATATTTTTTCATGTTGCGAGTATGATTTTACATATTTTTGTAGATTATTAGATCTTCGTTTTTCAGCTTTTCGATTTTGTGGCCATATTACCCCCGATGACTATAATTTGTATCCCTATTGTAATTATTAGGGTTAAATTGTAAATAGAAAACTTCTTTAATATATAAGCAACAATTTGATGTTAAGATTTGCCCACAGAATCAGAATTTGACCGTATATGGGTCCATGACTTATACGATTAATAATAATACCCTGCCATGTTACACAGGTACAGGGGTCTATTTCACAGACTCGAACAAGGGATCGATGGATGTTATAACTTTTAAAATAAGGGAGATACAGGTCACATTTTTTCAAATCCTAAAGAATTTTTGAGTATTGTATAGACTTTCAGAGTTGGTAATTTATTGGTTGCCACGGCAACCAAGGTTTTATTAAAATCCGGACCCCCACATAGACATAAATTAAACAAATTTCTCAAATGCGCACAAACGCTAAAAAATATAACCCAGAATGCCTCGACAAGGGGCAAACTTTAAGAGGAGGTGATCGCATGTTATGTCACAGTAAAACATGTAAATGTAATATATGATAATGGACAATAAAACAGAACATGGCAACCATAAAAATATGTTATTTTTCATAAAACTTGCAATTTTGTGATAGCGCTCTTTCGGTATAAAAAGCAGAAAACTAATGAAAAATGTAAAATTGTAAACTTAATGAACAGAAATCGTAGGCACAGACACGCATGGCATGTGTCTATATAACTGTTTTATGGGTTTCTCTAGTTAATATATGTTCAAACAACTATATGCGTTGCAGAAATTTTGACCCTCTAATACGAAGCTGAAATATGCTTACACTCGACATTTCACTGACCCAGCCGCCATACCCATCTTGTAATTCCTTTGCCTTGCCAAGGTCTTTGGTCATATAAACAACATCTCCAGTTGAAAACTAAAAATACAACAACGATTCAAGACACGAGTGTTGCATCGAAGCAACAATTCTTTAAATCTATAAACCCTTTATCTTTTTGTTTTTGTGGATGTACACTTTGGCTTTACGTTGGCTTTAAAATATTTACATGTATCAGGCAAATAATTTATTTTGAAATAATATACTATATAAAGAAAAACATACACCAAGTCTTAAAATAAAAGAGGAACGTGTGACTTACATCTTCATCGCCCGAAATCTTTGCAAGCAATGCGGCAAGATGGAGATTTGGATTTGGGTCATCATAATCATCGTCATCATCATCAACGACGGCACTTCCAACTTGCTAAAATGAATTAAAGGATTGATTACCTGATTACAATAAGTCATGATTTTTTACTATAATTAATTTTTCAAAGTAACTTTTTGTGGACGGTTTTAAGATTTTTCAGTATGGGTATCTAGTGGTTCAAATTTATAGAGAATTCAAAATTGTTTGTACGTCTATACAGTAAGTAATTTGTGAGTTGTAAGTTATAAGAAATATAAGTCGTAAAAAAGGTACGCCTACCTAATCATGGGAAAATAATAAGTGCATAGCATTTGTATATACGAGTACACGTTTAAATTGAGAAGTACGTTATAATATCAAAAAATATATCACACCTTTTCCTCTGCCTCCTGTTGTTTTAGTTTTTGTTTAACCATTGCTCGTATAATTTGGTACCCAAGCCCCTCATGCATGGCATTCTCGGAATCGGACACCTCGGGCGCATCTTTATTAGGAAATAACAATTTAAATCGAGCATAGATGATTATGGCCTGTTAGTATATAATTTGACTATTTGAATTTCGAGAATTCGTTATTGATTCTTTCCAGTTTTTCATGTATTGTTTTTTTCATGAATATCCCCATTCCCAATAAGATTGTATTTCCATATAATAGCTATTAGATATACATGTGTTCCTCGTTATGAGATTTGTCGAATTATTGTTTTTTTCATGAATATCCCCATTCCCAATAAGATTGTATTTCCATATAATAGCTATTAGATATACATGTGTTCCTCGTTATGAGATTTGTCGAATTAATGTTATTTTTACTGGTTTAAAGCTAGTGATAATAACTGCTGAGCCTGTTGGCGAGTGTAGGTTGAGGAGGATCTCTTTAAATCACATTCAAAAAATTGTATATGAAAGTTGTTAAACTAAATTGATAAGTATATATGCCCACGCCCTAACCAACTGAACCTCGGCTAAGCGTTGATAACATACCCTGTGTCCTTGGTTGTGGTTGTGGTTGCGGTGCGCGTCGTCGCCGGGCCTTTGGTTGTCCTTCCGCCGGAATGCCCTTTTCCACCGAGGCTAAATGAACGTTATACAAAAACGATAACTCTAAATCTCTAGGTGGATGTGCCTTACAAGTAAATCATTATCGCCAGTAGCCTTTTTGAATTTTCATAATCAGTATTATTGTATTAATTTTTATTGTAGTTTTATTTTATGTAGTTGAGTTGCCAATAATGTTTGCTTCGCCAGCTTTGTAAAAAAAACTTTGTTGTGAATTTTACTATGATAATAAAAAAAGTTCATTATTGTTACCTCCACTATTAATAAATCTAAACTACGAGATTCAAGAATCCATCAAAATAAAACAGTTTCACAACAATTGGAGTGCACCATGTTTTGGTCGTCCTACATAATTAATGTACTACAGAATATGATATTCATTGAGTCGTAAGAATACATATACTGAAATGTGTATTATACTCATCTTGATTGTATGTTACACGATTATTCTTATTCTTTATTTAAACATTCTGTAACTATAGTAACAGGTTCATTAAAATGTTAACTTAATAAACCATTTTATTACCAAACATCCGATCCATTTCTTTCTTCACTTCACTAGAAGAAATTCTATATTGGGCAGTAGCTCCGACCATTGTATGTATAAGTCGTTTAACATCTTTGACAATTTGAGGATCACGATCTGCTATTGGTGCTATCTTTACATTGGATCCAGGTTGAGCTAGAAGCGCCCCTATCGGCAACGTTGTCATTGTAGGACTGACAGCTTTAAGTTCAGGATTACACATATATGTACATTGTATGTGACGTATAAAAAGTGCGATATACTGTATATATAGAGGTTATTTAATGGGAGATTTTTAATGCAGGGTATATCTGAGGGAAATACAATATATCTTTTATTTTATCAAGATAATCATTAAACTTTCATTTGAATAAGTTTTTTATGTGTTTTCTAAAGCAATATATAAAAGTTAAAAAACATTTACTAATTAAAATTGTGACCATTTAAAAGATGACCATTATATTGATGATGTGTAAATTTTTCCCCAAAAATTGATGACTGGTTTAAAAAAAAAATGGGTCCAATCCTTTCTTATTAGTGTAATCAGCACCAGACAAATGATTACTATCTTACACACAAAAACAACAATATATAATATCAAATTTTTTTAACGTGTACAACTTTTCAACCGATATAATAGGGGTTGATTGTGGGGATGGAGGCCAACTGCTCGAAAAAAGATCAGAACTTGTTACTACTCTGCAAAAGTTTTTATTAGCTGAAAGCTTCCTCCAAGACATCCCCGAACTAAAAATGTTGTCAAAGTGAGTAAATGCCATTTGTTGAGAATTCTGTCTTTGTCCCTAGAGTAAATTCAATTTTTACTCATGTACTAGTATCTCATGAAGTACCCTATATTCAATATCATATAACAGCAGCGGTGTACAAAATACCTGGTAAAGGAAGAATCAAGCCCTTGTTCTTTTCAGAATCTAGTATTCCACTATAGATCAGGCCAAGGGAAAACACATCGACACTTGACGTATATTTTTCTCTTTTGAAAAGTTCTGGCGCCGCGAAGCAAGGTGTCCCAAGTGACGTACTCATCATAAATGTCTTCATTGAATTGACTTTGTCATCTGCTAGTTTTGATATTCCAAAATCTGTCAGCTTTAAACAACAAAGATATTTTCTCACATATACACAATATAAACTGTACAGGTTAACCTAAAGATGTTATCATCTGAGAGGCCTGTTTTTTAAATTTTAGAATTGCTACTGTGATCGTGTTTCTTTTTTCACTTTAATTCTTATATAACCTCAGACGTTTCGACGCTATGCTCATATTACATGTCAAGAGTTGCTCATTATATGAGCTGCTTAGATAAACCTGGCATATATTGTCATCATTGAAACCTTTACTGAGAAGCAAAATAAGCACCTTGGTAGACTATGTAATCACTGGCGGATCTGGGGGGCTGCCCCCTGGGCGTAAAAAGGCCAAATTCAATTTCAAAATTTGGGCCCACTTTTGGGTTTTTGGGGCCCAAAAGTTTTTTCCGCGCTAGCGCGGAAGTTTTTTTCAGTGACCTGAAATTTGCCCCCACCCCCGTGTTGGTTCCCAGATCCGCCCCTGGTAATATATATTACTGTACCTTCAAGACTGCTACTCCAGTTTGATAACTTATCAACGTATTTCCTGGTTTTAAATCACGGTGGACTAGTTTGGAATCATGGAGATGTTTTACCCCATTGGCCAGTTGATGCATGAAATCCACTTTTACAGCAATATCGAGTTTTCCTTCGACTTTCTTAAAGTAATTTTCAAGATCGCCACCATCGCAAAATTCCATTACGAGCCAAAATGACTTCTTTAAAAAATGGAAATCATGGAATTTCACCACGTTAGCATGATCGGTCAACTTTTGGAGGATTTTAATTTCTTCCATTCCATCCATTGTTTCTTCCATCGAGTCACTTGTAATCTGTTTAATAGCAACTGGAGTGCCATCTTTCCGTTCGCCTCTAAAATGAACGAATTCACTTAATGTATTAACCATGAGTACAGGGTGTTAGCAGCCAGTACGAATACTTTATATCACTTATTGCTTCCCATACTGCCTGCTATCAAAGATAAATGATTCATGATACATTTAAGCTTACACTGTACCTTTCAACTGTAAATTTATTTTGAATTGACTATTGAACTATTAATACAAGAGGTATTGCACTTGAGCACATGTCAATGTGCGGTTTTGGCATATATTAGCTACCATTCGCAAATTGAACCGTTGGCTGTTGGTTTAACATATACTATTTTATTTTCTTGTACAATATACTAAATGAGACTGACAAATGAGATAAGCAATTCTCTCGTTTCTTATTTCTTAGGCCCCGCGCAAGTATGTTTTTATCATTAATTTACTATTGTTCATGACTTTAAATATTATTCTAGAGATGTTTAAATAAAGTTGCCAACTCTTTATTTCTCAACTCTTCAAATTTCCAGCCATTTGCATGACAATTTCTAATCACCTAATATTCCACAATACAACACAGTGTAAAATACAAATGTGAAAATTGAGCAAAGGATAAAACAACAACAATAAAACAAAAACAAAATATATTTAATGTTCGTGCCACTTAAGTCTTTTAGTATATTAAAAATTTGCAACTTAACTGACATCAAGGTGCAATGCGCAAAGATTTAAAAAAAATAAAAAAAAATTATACAAGCAAATATTACCTCAGTATGCTTACCTTTTAAAACAAACCAATGTTGATTGCTTGACAAGGTTGAAAAGAAGAATACATTATGTTTAAACGTCACTGTACCATTGGTTTCTATGAGAACTCAAATTTTAAATTGCGTTTTTTCCTGAATCACTTTAAAGCATAAATGAGTTCATTTCTCGCTTATATCTCAACCAATTTTCTAAAAAAAAATATTATTTATTTAAAATCATATTAACATATTTACATGATAAAGACACCCCAGGGGGTGTATGGCTTATCACAAGCTAGAACATTTTAAAATTGCATATCATAAAGTTGTAATTCTTAATAAATTGTTTTAAATGTAGGTGCATATACTCTTGAATTTACAATGTGTCATCAAAATTAAAATCAAGTAAGCCAAGCTGGTAAACAGTATAATTAAAATGTTTAAAAGGATATAGTTGAAAGATATGAAATTGATTTATGGATACCGGTGCATCTGTTTAAAGGTAGTACAGAGTACTAATCATAGAGACTAATAACGCGTCTTTTAAAAGCACACTTAAGTCTGAAAGGTTATGGAATTGTTGATGTTATCTGGAGCTGAATTTCAGATTAGTGCCATTGAGTCTTTATGCTTCTTTTGCCATAGTTAGTTCTAAATTTGAAAATATGAACATTGCTAGTCTTCCTTGTGTTGTAGTCATGTATGCGATAATTTGCTTGAAAATAATTACAAAATAAATCATTAGGAAAATTGTCTGGACGTTTGATGCATTTTTAAGTAAAGGTGAGAGCATTGAGTTTGTAAGGTGAGGATGGTGCTTTATTATATTCACTATAAGAAGCTGAACGGACAGTTCTAGGGTCAAAGAGTAGATTCTCAAATGATGTTCTTCCAAATAGTCATCTAAGTGGAGAAAAAAGGGGAGATGCACCATAAGATTTATATCATTTTCAGCCATTGTCAAAGTTTAAGTTAATTATCATGCTGTTGTTGTATCTACCAGTTTTTTGGCAAAAATATTGAGTCTATATATTTTACCAATATGCACAGGTTATCACCTATGATAAAGTCAAGTGTCAAAGTAGGAATTCACCAATAAACACAAAATACTAAACACAAAATATGTATACATGTAATATTCAGTTAAACAATATGTACAGGTAAAGTTACAGCATCTTGTTGTAGTAATATGTCCATTCTTTCGACAAAAAAACATGTGAGGATGAATAGTATACATCGGCTAATTAAAAATAGTTGTGACCTCTAAAATTTAGTTTTAATGAATTCACGATTTTCCGAGTAAAAAGTTTTTCAAAAACCACTTCACACCCGGTGATCGTGAAAATGGGACGGAGGGGGGAGCAAGCAATTTCTGGTAGAAAAATGAACAAATCTGCAAAAAATATTTTTTCGTGGCGTTGCGCCTTTTTAATAGATCTTATACCTAAGAAGAATCGGCTAAAAAAAATTCGTAGAATACGTGACATATTTTACCATACCGTGCGCCTATTTGTTTAGCAGTTAAATCATAAACCTTTTCTTGAAAAAATATTTTTTGCAGATTTGTTCATTTTTCTACCAGAAATTGCTTGCTCCCCCCCCCCTCCGTCCCATTTTCACGATCACCGGGTGTGCACTTGTTGAAACTAAAAAACGTTCGGTTAGACTACAATATACAAGTGAAATCTTTATATGGGATCTTTGACCATGAAAAGGGTTACTCCCCGATCGCAGATTAATAGTGGTCTCAATAGTGAGAAACTATGCAAGGTCAAAGCCGGTATGATGATAAATTCTTAGAAAAGTGGTGATAAATTCAAAAACATATACAACCGCTTGATTTATACCGTTGTATTAACGCGCAAATCATTACGCTCCTACTCAAAACACTTATACCATGTCACATTTGCCCTACGGCGAGTTCTAGAAGGCAGCTGTTCCAAAAATGATATGGTCGCCGTACTGCGTATCCCAGTTTTTTTTAGCAGACCGTTCGATGTACAAATAAGACAAGTCTTAGGCATGTCATTGCGTCAGATTGACCGTTCAGTCACCCTGTGGTCTAGTGATGACCGTCCCTCTTCCCTTGTTTCACTCTTAAGATTACAACAAATAATACCTTGCTTATTTAAGCTTCGTAAAGACGAGTCATACATTTTTGTTGATAATGGATATTTGCGTGGGTATCAAACTCAATTATTTTATAAATTCAATTACGTGATTAAATTTACATGTATGTGCATGGTGGTTTTCGTCTATTTTGTTTTCAAGTTCATACATCACTGTGATACATGTGAAACTTGAAATAGTAAGAGCTCTTTTTGTAACCAGGGAACAAGCAAAGAAGCACCTTTCAGACCAAAATAGTTTTATATGTGCTCAGTCCCGTCCAAAATTATCGTTATTTTCAAACAATTTCGTTTCGAGAGTCAAATTACGACTCCGAGTACAAGGGACAAGGGGCGATCAACAATTAACGCAAGAAGAGCAATATCTCGTGAAATAATTAAGTATTTATAGACTTTTGAACCCCTCACTACCTTCGGTCGTTTGGGGGTACAGAAAACTGGGGGTGTATTCGACTATAATAACACCTGTTATGAGGTCTATATTACGATTCGAACATGAAAACTCACCAAAATGTTTCGAATATTCATTATGGTCCGCCATAACCACAGACCGCTGCTATGACGTCACATATTACTTGTATTACCAGGGGCACTACCGTTCGCGAATATACCCCGGTTGAAATGTTGACTTTGTTCACAGTTTATAGAAGGCGTGAACGCAGTCATGTTCGAATTGAAATTAGAACACCAAACTTTGACATAGTATCACTAAACATTCATCATTATTTCTACAAAATCTGATTCACAAACATAACTTTTTTCTAGAGACATGGTTGGCATTAGCAATTTAATTCGACAGATAAACTTTTCTTTGATTTTAGTTGACAAGTCCTGAAAATACTTTTTGCGTAAGGACCTACTATTTATCTAGACACGCCCTTTAAGATGAATTTACAGTAATTAATTAATCATACTTAAACCTGTACCTGTACACTGTGCCATATTCCCCTTGTCCAAGTTTCGTAAATAAATCAACTGTACAATTCGCGCTGATCCTCCATTTACCAACTTCTTCAGGTTGTCCTGGCTCGGCCATTTTCACGATGAGTGTCTCTCAAACGAATCTATCGAATGACGGTCATGTAATGTAGACGTTTATGTAGTTCATGTAATCACTAATGGCGGACGGAAGTATTTTTCTATTTCATTTAGTCGGCTTTGACGTCAGAGTAGTTTCATGCAAAATGCACAATCACAAATATGGTGACACAATTGTGACATCATTGTTGCAACTTGCAAATTGTTGACATATTTTACTTACATCGGTATGAACTGAAATTAGATTGCTTGTTTTCTTTTGAAATGGTTAATTTCAGATTCTGAGTTGTATTAAAGGGAGATGATTTTTTCCCTTCGTCAGCTAATCGAAGCAAAACTTAACTTGCTGTATATGCCAAAAACATCATGTACCTGTCATTGACCAATTAAGTATCCAATTTGGCCTATATCGAATTTGGGCTTTTTGGTTCAAAATCTAAAACTTATCCTATAAAGTCATACATGTAGCATTGCCACCCTATCATGTATATATTTTGTTCGTTATGAAAAGTTACATAAGATTGCAAAGTTTCAAAATCAATCAAGGTGTGTCCTGATAAAAAATGATAAAACTAAAAAGGATACAGTTTATTTTTAAGTTTGCGGGTACGAGGTAATTTAAGCATTTTTAAAGTATTTCTGGACCCAGTTCGACGATCTGTTCACTTAGTCCGTTGTCCATTTTTAGGGATAAAATGTGGTACCACATGATCCCTGGCATAATTAAGCATAATTAAGCCACTGTACGAATTCTGTCAATATAACTTTGTGAATAACTGTCACAGACATGTGGACTGAACTCTGCCATGATGACAACTGCTAGAAATGTGCAATACGGAAACTAAATTTTTCATTTAAGTTGCCCTCGAAATGACCAGAAATTCTAACTACTATGATACATTGTATCTTTTTTCAAGGACACCCTTGGATTCTGCTGAAATGTTGCAATCCTATGTAACTTTCTATGAGAAACAGGAATGATGTATAACACGGGTGGCAATGCTACAAATATGATTTTTAGAGGGGGTGCATACGTATGAAACACTCTGTACATTGATTATTTATACCTTGAATCATACTTTCGGTATTTGGGGTTTGTAGATCCTTGTAACTAGTAATGCACGTAGATTTACGGGGTGAAGATGGCTGGATCTGGTTTAGTCATTAAAATAAATTTGTGCATGGTATTTCTGCTCTCAAAATCTCATAAAATATTAAAATGCAACAGCAAGGAAAATTGGCTCCCAGAGTGCAACATCAATATTCTTACCCATATATGAGCATGTCGTGTCGGGATACAAAATTCGAATTCAAACAGCCGCCATTTTGTTCACTTTAATATTTTAATCGTGAATTTTGGTCTTATATATATGTATATAGCTTCAGATAACATCAAAAATTCCAAAACCTTTCAGATTTTAAAGTGTGCTTTCAAAAGACACGTTATTAGTCTCTATGATTAGTACTCTGTACTACCTTTAAACAGATGCACCGGTATCCATAAATCAATGTTATATCTTTCAACTATATCCTGTTAAACATTTTAATTATACTGTTTACCAACTTGGCATACTTGATTTACATTTTGATGACACATTGTAAATTCAAGAGTATCTATATGCACCTAGATTTAAAACAATTTATAAAGAATTACAACTTAATGATATTGTGTAATTTTAAAATGTTCTAGCTTGTGATAAGTCATACACTCCCTGGGGTGTCTTTATCATGTAAATGTGTAAATATGTTAATATGATTTTAATAAATAAATAAAAAAAATTATTATTATAGACATGATAGAGATAATGGTTCGTGTCTTGAACTATTCATTTTGAATTTATAATTCGGTTATAATTACAGAAAATAACGAGATTTCGACGTTTTCATTGTTGGAAAATATCGAGTTTCGATCCTGGGAGCCTTGCAGTACGGTACGGTATATCTCGGGAATTTGATTTCGTATATCTTTATTGTAGCATCAAAAGATCAAGTTTTACTAGACATATGCCAAAATAATTATTCCATTTTCGCAAGCAACGCCAAGCTTTATCGCCTGAAGTTAATTCATGACATTTAGCTGTTAGTAACATGATACGAAAATAATTCTTAATTCTGAGAAACAGCTACAGAAATTCAATGTGTCCTTATGATCAAAGACTGCCTGTAATAAAACACGTTGCTAGAACACTCTTATTGTAATTTAAATGTCAGTATCATGATCGAACGAATTGTGTCAAATAAAATACAAATTGAGAGCAATGAAAGAATGTTAATTTGACACGTAAACTGGGGTTTCAGGGCCCTCGATCATAAACAAAGGTTTCGATAAGTACAGAATTTATCCATTTTTAAAAATAGTTTGTCGAAAATTGTAAAAGGTAAATGAAATTTTAGAAAATCTTGCCCAAAACCTAATCCGATGTTGGTTGCTATTGAATATGCAAAAATTGTGCGGCTGAGCGGGTTTCCTGGAATTTGACGAGATAGAAATAAAATGATAAACAAAATAAGATTACATTTACACTCAGAAGAAGTGAGTAGCTCCCATAATACTATCATAGCCTATCGTACTCGGGGATTCCCCGGTTTATTATGTCCAATCAAATTGTAGGATGTTATCACGTGAACAATCACGAGCACGTGCTTTCTAAGTGCCGCGCATGAGCAAAGTACATGTATAATTTGAAATCGTGGGAATGGCGTTTATTTCAGTTTAACTTTAGTTCCACGTCCATCATTTCATAACTACGGTAATATCATTGAAGTTACTCGGTCCAAACTTGGAGAAGATACTCATAAAACAACACCGAACACTGAGAGATCCATTTCAATGGCAAACGAGGTCTGTTTTTAAAATTGGTTATCGAACGTGCCAAAACATAGGTCATCAATGGGAAATCGTCTAATTACAGAAAATGGAAGAACGTGTTGTGAAGGTTCGACTTTTGGAGCACATTCCCGTCCAAATACGTTTATTTTTACCGGCGCAAATTCTTTCGTGAAAGTTAAAAAATAGACAATAATATGTCCCTACAACTTCCATTCCGTTCGCACATTAGTTCGGCTTTGTTTTCATTTTGGCATGAAATGGAAAACACTTGAATCGATGGTTAAACGACCCTCCATCGTTCTCTCAATCCTTCAACAATAAAAAAAGGGCTGATTTTAAATCATGTTATCTAACATGTAAATCAAATATCTCAATGGTCTTCATGTCACAATAGAGTGTCATTATTCAAACAAACATGAACGTTGTAGCGTCGCATGTGAGACCATGGCCATGGCCAACCTAACATTGATCAATTAAAAAGTCCCAAATAGGCTCTGGTTCCATGTGAGCAATCACGGGACTTGCAAGTTTCTCATCGTGCAAAGAGCGAGGGAAAGTATCGCAACAGATTTTTGACAGTAAATAATTTTTTCTAGTAGTTTCTGGCTGTACAAAAATGAATGCATATGAAAGGCCAATGTATAATCTTTAAGAAAAATTCAAAGAATGGTTTCAAGATCAATTGGATTATCTCATAAGCCATGTTTAATCCACCCATCAACAAGCTTTTTTCAAAATACAATCGTCATTTTCACCATCGTCCCTCATTTTTTTAACGATTTTCATGCAAAGTTACATTTTACTTGAACAGATGTTTCATCACTTAAAATATATAAGGAACTCCTCGTGGATTAGGATTATGATAATCCAATATAAGGGGATCCAATGGGGCTATGCTTTTAGTACAGCATACTCATATAAGATGTCATTAGTGTGCCATAAAGTTAGTTCAAAATGTTCTCATAAATGAATGGTTGGACTTGTTTGATCCCCTGCTGTTTGATCCCCTGTTTAATCAATGGAGCATAACCGCAGCATTTCCCAAAAAATTCTGAATACCTGTCAAGTTGACTGTTTAATGTGTGAGTGCAGTTAAACCTGTGTGTGTGTGTAAGTTGCTAAGAAATTCTAAATACCTCTCTTTATGATAATTTCTATGATGCCTTATTATAGCATTTACTTTGAACAGGTTTTCTGTATCTTGTTTATCAGTAATGATTCACGAGGTACAGTGCTATTAAAATCATAAATACAGTACAAGAATTTAGTACATCATACCTTTGCCAATAATTTTAGTAAGACAAATATTTTGATCCAGCTTCTGAAAAAACATTGAACATGTTTCTATATGATGATGTGTTATAACACACTTCCTTATTTGAGTTTATCTCCAGATTGATTATTCAAATAATGAAATAAAGGATGATATGCTAAGAATAATTTTTGCATATTCAACAATTCAAGAAATGTTATCCTAAGAAAATGTTATGAGTAACATACACTCTAACCTTAATGTTAACATTAGGGAGATTAAGCTTGCATATAAAATCGAAACGCCAACCTATGACCAATCGCCCATACAAATGCATCGCTAAATATTTTCCATTCACATTTAGGTTGTGAACATTGCAAGCTTAGGTCCCTATTGAGAGTCTCTGAAAACCACAATCAATACCATTGAGTGTGTGGTGTATACTACCTTTATCATTATTTCTAAGATTTACAATAACATCTTTTTAGCAAAATGTCCGATTTTCTTCCATATTAATGTGAACAAATATAAACAAACATAGAATGATTATATTGGTTGAGTCAACAATTTCAGTTATTAGGGAGGTTAAGATCGCACTATTTTGATGAACGTACACATGGAATGTGTAAACTTATGGTGTTATGTTATTCACGGTGTTATAGCATGACGGTTACGTCAAGGCGATTTGCAAAATTTTGCAGTAACGATAACAAAAAATGGCGGATGGGAAAGGCAGCATGTCCTCTTTCTCGCCTGTAGGCAATATTCACAGATAAGATTTCCTTTAAAACTAGTTCCATTCGGTGACGTATATATGGATGGTTATAAAGACTGGGTCAAATCTGCCAGGTGGTCTACAAGAAACAGAATATAATCTGTAAACCTACCGACTGAAATATCAAAGTTTATAAGTTTTGATCCATTCTCGTGTTGTCTCAGTACATGAGCCACTCAAAATATTAACTGTAAGTAGAAGTAAACTGTGTATAACTACTGCAAATTCAAAATACATTATTATGGCTTGAGTAGAACATATTAGGTGATTTCCAAACCTCAATTGGCTTTGTATGATCGTATGTAGGTTACGTCTATATACCACAAGGTTTTTAGGCAATGTAGACCATGCCCTAACAACAAAAACAAAAATAAACAAATTACTAAGTTCTTGTGTAGTTTTGAATTTCAAACTCGACAGTTTTTCTCTTATTTCATGTTATCCCCGGGCATCAATTTGCAAAGGCTACGTTCAAAATATACATTACTGAAAGTATCACCGAATGCGATTCTTACATAAATTGTTCATCCTTTCATTGATACACAGAAGTAGAAAATAATGCGCCAACCTTAGTTTTCTCTTCCATCGCAGCCATTTTATTGGATAAATCGGTGAACGTAGCTGTCCAACCTCATTTTCAGAGGTGGCGTAACCGTCATGCTATAACACCGTACTATTGACTATTTTCACATCACTGGCCTCTTTTTGCCTGATTGATATAATGCCAATTGATGTAATGGTCCCCAGTTAAACCAGTTGAGAGATGGACAACATTACTTGGGGTCATAACAGTACTCGTTCATGTTCAAGTTCTCACACAAGTGTTTTACACAGTCTGTAGCCAGCTTTTACCAAGGGGTAGGAGCAGTTTTACCAAGGGCAAAGCTTTTGCCTAGGGATGAACTTTTTGACAGTTTTGGCTAAAAAATCATGCGAAGTGCTCAGATTGGTGAGAAGCTGCATCATTTTGAAAGAATCTCTTGGGGGAGCAGCAGCTCCCTTTATCTCTCCCCCTCTACCTGGCTACGAGCCTGTGTACTTAACCTCTCTAATGTTCATGATCAATACTAAATGTAAAATTTTCACATTTTTCATATTTCTACTATTCATATTGACCAATTCCCATTCATGTCATTTTAACAGGTCCTTAATCCCTTGTTTTCTAGTCGTATCTGCTTTTATTATTCAGTTTCACAATCTATTGTTTTGCCATGCCAGTTTTACATGTTTGCATGCTGAGTTTGTTTTATGTATTGTTTTTTGTTCCTTATATGGTTTACACATTCACTCAGTTGAGTTGGGGTGTTGCCCCATTACTAGTTAATGTTGCCTAGAGTTTGTGACTGTACATACACAAAGTATTTCAAATATATATTTTAGAAAACATTTTATATTTGATTCCCACCCAAGGGTCTTCCACTCACCCATTAACATAAACAAAACATGAACTCTAATAAAAGTGCCAACAAGACTGCAAGGGAAACTTAATCTATGAATTGGACTTTGCCATATCACATGTATTAGTCCCGTGACCAGGGAGGGGGAGGAGGGGGGTTGAGAGACGACCCTCTCCCCTAGGCACATTTTCTGTCAACATCCTGCAATTTTTCACCACTTTAGTACATTTCAAGTGATTTTCGGATGATGCTTTCATTTAATTGCTTGCACTGATGGTTTCTCTTGAAAATTCATGCACATAAGGTGATCTAGTATTTCAACACAGGACCCTGAATGCGCTATTTGAGCTTGAAGTAAAAGTATTCATAGTATTACTGTTTGTATTATTAATCTCTATGATTTTTCAATAGGCTAACTCAGTCAGTGAATGCAGGATTAAAACACAACACACATGAGTAATTCACCCACCTATGCATGTTATTATTGAAAAACATTGCCATCTTTTATATCACTCCTAAATTATTTTTGTAAACATGCATTTTAAGAGGTTCATTTTTTCAAAAAAAAACTCAAAAACAAACTTCATGGAGTTCCTTACATATTTTACTTGATGAAACATGTGTTCAAGTACAATGTAACTTTGCATGAAAAATTGTAAAAAAATGAGGGACGATGGTGAAAATGACGAATGTATTTTGAAAAAGCTTGTTGATGGGTGGATTAAATGGATTATAAGATAATCCAATTGATCTGGAAACTATTCTTTGAACTTTTCTTGAAGATTATAGATTCGCCTTTCCCAAGCATTTACTTTTTACAGCCAGAAACTACTCACAAAAAAATTATCAACTGTCAAAATTATCAAAAGTCTGTTGCGATACTTTCCCTGCTCCTTTGTGGAAATTAACTTCGGTTTATACGTGGTAATATGTGGTAAACGGCGCACCCATACAGGTGCAGACATATGATGATCATACATTACTGCTACAATCCCAGGCTACAATGCTTGCTGCTATATACGACTGGTTTTGCACGTTAGCGTGGTAAACATGGTCAGTACTCTAACATATAAGCAGCCATATGGGACTTAGAAATTTATCTTTCTGCAAATGTGATGGAAATGTTCTTATATACGTGTAAGCGTTGTAATCGGGGCACTGAATTCATTGAATAATTTTTTCACATTTTTCACATATCACTGCTCAGTATCAAGCAAAGGTAACGACCGTAACCTTCGCATCTAAGATGGCGGACGGGTATTGTCTATTTCGATATTTTTAGTTTTCATCGAATGAACTACTTTATATTTGACCTTATTAATAAGTGAATTGTTGGTTTCGCAAAACATATACTTATCAGGCCCGTAGCCAGGATTTGCCTGAGGTAGCGGTTTTACCAATGGGAAGGGAGTTTTTGCCGTTTTTTGCCAAGGGGGAGCTTTAGACAGTTTTGGCAAAAAAATCATGCGAAAAGTGTTCAGAATGGTGAAAAACTGCATGATTTTGAAAGAATTTCTGACCAGGGGCGGGGGGAGCGGCCGCTCCCTTCGCTCATAAGGTGGATTAGATAGTACTAGTATGGTTTCATGCTCAATATCGCTATGACTGCCTACCAATAATTATGTCTAAACGAAATAAGTATTTAAATTCACTTATAAACAACGTTTTATAGTAAATTTTACTTTATTTATTTATTTATTTATGTGGTCAGTCTTACAAATAAATAATAAAATATAAAAAACTAATTACAATTTTACCCAGCCCAATTTGAGCTTATTAACCATTGTTAACAATAGTTACCCTTTCAGACATCAGAAGATTTTTTAAGATTTAGCTGACTTAATCAAAACATAAAAGAGTGGTATTGATATGGAGAACTGAATTCAACAATGTTTTTCTCTTAAACCAACCATTGAAAACATTCTGTAAAAAACACGGTATTTTATGTAATGTTGACTGATTGACAACAATTTGATGCGAAAATTATTTAGAAATATTTTATAATAATTGTTTTTCTTAACATTTTTTTGTTTTTTAGAGCAATTGTTTTTGCTCCTTTCTACCAATTCTTGAGAATGAAATAAAATGTATTTCCGAACCTTGTTGGAACAAAATAGCATATACCAGGTCGATCAATAAGTTCATAGAAAATGTCTCTAAAATTGTGAGTATTTGCTCAAGAGATGAAATTTTCACAAGGTATGGGAAATGTATTTCACTGTAGGTTCTGTCAGTTTCATACTGATCCATGATGTGTTCATTGATTGGCGGTTGCTATAGTAACCCGTAAAATGGGTACGCGGTGCAACATTTAATAGCGATGCTTTATGTTTTTATCAAAGCATTTATTTCATAATATATCATATTATATGTCATGCTAACATTTTGCCTTCATAACAGTATACCAAATGTACCCACCTAAGTGTTCTAGTAACAGTTATATTAGATATTCAAAATATTTCCCATTGTGGAGAATATAGAGTTCATGTCTTTTAACCCAATCTTGGTACACTTTTCTGAAGCCATCGGGGAACATTTTCCTCAGTGCAGCTTGGACAGCATGATGCAGCTCATCAACCCTATGAAATCTTACACCTCGGAGCTCTTCCTTCAGCTTGCCAAATACTCCATAATCTAGAGGAGCCTTGTCAGGTGAGTATCGAGCTTGGTCAAGGACGCTCATAGATAATGTTTCTCGGATAGTATCCTGCACTACCTGATGCGATGGTGCGTTATCTTAATGGAAAACCTGGCCGTCATTGCGTTTCTTCTCAGAGTTTGTTGTCACAATTATTTTATGACATTAAGGGAACGATCTGTGATGTCATAATAGGAATGAGTATACATTTGTGATATCATACATGGAATTGTTTCCATAGCAACAATGTGGAAAACAAAACGGTCTGACAGTTATTTCAAATTATGGTAGTAATTCCACATCATGCTTGTTGGAAATTATGGTTTTTTAACTGCACCACATGCGTGTTGTACGAGTTACCATGGCAACCATTTATCAAAGAATATTGTGTTATTGTTCATGCAACTTATGGAATAAATAATCAGATAAATTGTCTACATTCTGTGCAAATTTGGCATGGTTTGAGTGAAAACTCTCAATTTAAGAGATATTTTCCATGAACTTATTGGTCGACCTGGTACCACACGTTTTTAGACCTCTCAATATCATAGTTATACAAAGGAATTTTTGGTTGATTTTAAAAAAGTATTCAAAAAATTAAAACAAAAACCTCCCAAAATAGATAAAAATCAAGATAAACATTTTATTTCATTAAAAAGATACTTTTTTAAAATCAACCAAAATTTCCTTTGTACAATTACAATATTGAGAGACCTAAACATGTTTTGTTCTAATGAGGTTCGGAAAGATGTTTCATTTCACTCTGGAACATGATACCAAGAACAAAACAAGTGTTTGATGTGTTTTCTAAAACAATATAGATGAAAGTATACATATATTTTTCAAATTATATTGTAAACAAAAGATGACCATTAAATTGACGATGTGTTTTATTTTTAGATTTTTTAGGTTTAAGAGAAAAGTGTGTTCAAAAAGTTCTCCATATCGATACCACTCCTTTGCAAAATCAACCTTAAAAAGGTCATTGAATGTCAATCGAAGATCAAATCAAATCCCAAATCTAAAGTCAGGTAAAAGATTTTGAAATTCAGTTGAAAAATACCTTTTAACCTTTTTTGAGCTTCAATATGTTTCCATGTCAATACGTTGCCATGGTAACAGATGTTGGCAGAAGGGAACATACCATGTTTATTTATATTGACAGTAAAAATTAAAAGTCAGTCTAAACCAGTACAGTTGTAAGAAATTGTTACAGAATTTGTTACAGACGCCGAACGCCGAAACTAAATTATATAGATAATTGTATAGATTTCTACAAATTCTCGTCTTATACTAACAGTTTGCATGAAGAAATATTTTTCGTATAGTATATACAAAAAAGCGTCTATATTGATACACACATAGTCGGGCCTTGTATGGATTTATTAAAGCAGTGTTTAAAGCAGGATCACATATATCTAAAAGGTGACAGAATTGCATGTAATATTTTCAGTTGACCTACCCATGTATTCTTCATCGAATAGAAAGTGTGAATTTATAGAGATTTTCTCAATTCATATGGCAAGGAATTACATGAGCCCAAAATATTAAATAATAAGTTTTTTGGAAACGTTGCTCCCAACAAGACCGGTTTGAAAGAAATGATGGTCCCCCATGGATTATGGTCCCCTTTCCTAACGGCCCTTATACTGGCTCTGATTGTGTATAGGATAATAAGGGAGAGTTGTTATTAGGTCACCATATAAATCAATGGAGAGTAGGACAATAATTTGGTAGGACCTCCTACCCTTTTACACCTGTTTTAAATATTTATTTTGGTTGAGCATAGTGTGTGAATCTGCTCTGCATTAGCTGGACAGTTAAGTTGGAAAGGTCCCTCTATTCCTGCATCTTTACGAGCTGCTGCTATGGCATCCTTAATGGCAAACATTGCAGCAATACTCATGTGTAGAGGGGGCTCCCCAACAGCCTGCAATTTAAAACAAACATTCTTCTTACACTCGGTGATATATATACATGCCAATTACACACAGAATGTCATCATATTTGTTGGATTATCTACAGGGATGCATCGAATAATTGCTAGATAACACAACAACTTTTACATTGATATTTCTTGTATTTCTTAGCACATGCGCAGGTACAAACATGAGAGCACTATTGCTTAATACAACTATAATTGAAACTAGGATAACAATGTTGCTTATTCTCAAGTTAAAACAATATTACATTTGGGTCACATGAACCTTATTTTTGTTACTTACATTGAGGACATACATTCATTCATTGCACTTTTGTAATATTTAGGTCAATTGAATTGTATTTTTTAACGTTAGGTGCATATTGATTGTAATTTTTAATATTGTTGGTCATATGGATTATAATCTTTTGTAGGCCTAACACTGTTGTCAGATGAATGGTACTTTTGTAACTTTGAATTGTACGTGAGTAACATTCTTGTCATATGAATTGTATTTTGTAACTACTGTGGCATATGAATCGTACCTTCGTAACATTGCATTGTACCTTTGTAACATTGTTGTCATATCTTGATATTTGTACTTTTTTAACTTCAATGACATAGTAATGTAATTACAATTAGTAATTACAATCGTATTTTTACGTATACTAATGTGACCTGAATATTTAGATTAATACCTTAGATCCATAGAGAACTGCCTCGTCACTATGACTTGCTAAAATCTGCATGTTGAACTTAGTGGGTATATCTCTGACACCAGGAATCTTGTATGTAGTTGCGTCCTTTGTAAGCAATTTACCCTTATTATCGTATACTACTTGTTCTGATACAAAACATCCATATCCCTACACAATTTCAGAACACATGTATCACATAAACTAGATATATCAACAATTTCATATTGTCCCTATTCCTTTTAAAACTGAGTAAATGGATATTATACATATTAACCTTTGAATATACATTTAGATCTCATAATTTTTACTTTATTCTACCCATTAAAATAAAAAAAAACAGTGAACAACAAATCGAAATCTGGATAACTATACCTTTAGTCACAAATTAAAATTATATGATATTCTTCATAATATCCTACCATAATGAAGGCTCCCTCCATCTGGCCTATATCTATGGTAGGGTTCAAACTTCTACCAAAGTCCATCACACCATCGACTTGTATCACCTGTATGCGTACAACATAAAAATGAATGCATGAGATCGAGAATGATGTCATCATTTACAGGACCAATGAAATATATGAGTATTTGTATACATTCCAAAAACAATGATTTTTTACATATTTTCATATATAGTCTATTTAATGGTCAAACAAATGAGCGAAAATCGCATTATGGCTTGAAAGTATCACACTTAGACGTGGACTGACAGTATTCTTCTAGTTTCCATGGAAAATCTCTTCAAACTATCACAAGATCCAACGCAAAAATGACAGAAGGAAATAAAGTCCTTCCACAGAATTGAGTAATTTGTCGAGCTTGTAAGAATCAAAATTAAACAGCCTTATCGTAAAGACGAGAACCGCACAAGTACTTTTATCATTCCTGCAAACTCAAAATGTAAAATTTTTCGACAAAATATTACTGACACGGTGTGCTCCAGTGAGGCAGTCTACCTCAACCTCAACAGCTGCAGCCCCATATAAGTAATACTTGCTGAAGTTGCCCTCACGTGGCTTTTCCAAATCCCAGTGGTTCTCCTTAGGGTGGAAGTAAAACCCTGTTGCAGAGAGGCTCGTACAATCATTGTATGCTGCAAGAACCTTCGGTAGAAAAAACAAGTATTGACAGTGTAGCTCGGCTTAGAGCTGCACATACATGTAGGTCATGTAAAAATGTAACTTGCCATTTTTATTTAGATTTAACATGGTCACCAAATAAGATTACATAATGAACAATTCTGTTATTTTGAAGAATAAGAATGTTACAAAGAGTATTTTAACAATGGCCTGGACTAATTCCTTTCCCAAAGAAGATTGGTTCCAAGAGTGCAACATCGACATTCTTTCCATTATATGGGCATGTCGTGATAGAAAATCCGAATTCAAACAGCCGCCATTTTGTTCATTTCAACATTTGGTCTTATTTCCTAACAAAGAATTCCAAAACTCACAAGAAATGATCGAGATATTGGTTCGAATCTTTTGAATTGTTTATATACAACATTTATTTTGAATCTATAGTCGGTTTAAACTTTAGAAAATAACGACATTTCGACGTTTTCATTGTTGGGCAATATCGAGTTTCGATCCTGGGAGCCAGTCCTCCTTGACCTTACCCAATCTTTCCATTGTCCGTTTTGATTTTCTGCCTTATATGGGCCGAGTCTCTTCATTAATTTCTCACAGGCATTCTGAAAGCAAGTGATATAGACTAATGATCATGATCTTACTCAAATAACTAACAAATTAATGTTGCATTATTATTAACAGACAATCTTTCGTAGTACTGTGTATCCTTAATATGGTTTGTCCTGTTCTATAGCAATAGTACAATAACGTCATTTCGAAGGAAATATATAAGGGTTACGTACTGGGAGGTTTTGGATATGGGGTTAATCCAGAGGGAGATATGCATATCTACCTGAGGGACCGTAGGGTCCAAACCGACCGTACAAAACTGCTTTATCCTATGCCAAGTAGAGTTTTCAGGGGCATATGGCCATTTCAATAGTACAAAGTGTAAAAATAAACAAATCATTCATATGCAAAGTCATTTTATTGCATTACCGGAAGCGGGAAGATATGCACCGGAAGCGGGAAGATATGCACCGAAGCGGGAGATATGGAGGTTCTGGATATGGAAATCCAAAATCAGGATACGGGATATATCTTACCAACTTATCTCCCTAAAATTTTTATCCTCTTAATTAACTTTCACAATCAGGATAAATAGTAAACTAATGATTAAACATATTTTCAAACTCTACATAGGATCTTTAAAACACAACATTTAACATTCCTATTACCTTAACTGCCATCCCAAACACATCAGAACCCATACTTCCCGCAGTCATAGGTGCGTTTGGAACACAGTTCGTGGTTGTTTCCGTTATATGGATGACATCCTGTGGAACCTTTAGAACTTTACTAGCAATCTAAAACACAAAAATAGTAGATAAAATCAATGTAAAATCAACAGTATAAAATTTCGACACCAATGCAATTAACCAATACACATACACCCTCCCGATAAAACACAAATAAGGGAAAATCAAAATATTCAAAATACGGGCCATTAAACCTTACATTCAAGTTCATATCTCAACAACAAGACAATTTTGTAAAAATTCAAAACAAATCTTTTTGCCTCACTTGTCATGATTACACCCCCTCCCTCCCCCCGACTAAAAGTCATGTTGGCTCCGGCCCGGGGGTTCTATTGAAAACTATATCATCAACGTTTTATCATTATGCAGAAAGTCCAATATGAAATCTAAATCAGGTTAATATGTTGCATTTATTGAAGGAATTATAATACACTGTAAACTATAATGTTTGATATGAATATGAATACATCCATATTCTCAAAATCCATTCTTTTGAAATAAGATGTTACAATACCCTTTGCATTCGTTTGACTTCACTTCTTAAAAGAGAGCTTCGTCTTCGTCTGTAGTTTAACTAGACTCTGCACGCAGGGTAATGTTACAACAAAGGCAATTGAAAACTTTGAACCTGGGAATCTAAACTACACTCTGTTAAGCATGATAAAAGGCAAGAAGTTTAGTTAGAAATAAAAGAGTTATCTCATGAATGGGACCCTTACATAGCTCCTAAAAGGTAGAAGACACTAAATGGTGTAACACTATAAGCTGAATTTTGTCCACATAGAGCATGTGCACAATACTAAAGACATGTAAAATTGAACTGTCAAAAGAACTGAAATATACTTACCAGCTCGCCTCTTCCGGAAGTTATGATACGTTATGGTGTAACTACGGTAATTAATTTTAAAATATTGAAAAAATCACAAAATACAAGTTCTGAGGTATATATCGCCATTTTTAAGCGAATTAGCCCATACTATGACTATATATTCGCACCCCCATATACAGATATATATAAACTTCATCTTCACAATAAATTGAGCTTCTTTCAAATTTCCATTTTTTGAGATAAGTGCCATTTTCTTACAATTCAAGCCGTAAAAATAGTTGGAAAGTGCTTCCCAGTTGAGGTTAATGGCTTTTATACTTACATTAATGTATGGAGCACTTAAAATGTACTTAGAATCGTATAAATAGCTCTATTCTGTGAGATTTATTTTTGTTTTTATTTTTATATTTTTCTCACCTCATAATTGAAGAGCTCCGCTGTTGATTTGCATTCAGTTACACGTATTTCCTTGAAAATTCGCCATGATTGGAACAAATGATGGTTGGTTTATGTTTTATTCATTTAGTTTGTATTTGAATCTAGCTACTTAAACACAAAACATGTCTTCATGTTATGCTAAAGAGCAAAGATCGCGAATTCTAGGTGAAGCCAATTATTTTGCACAAGTCATATCCTGATTGCATCATAGCTCTGCTTCTGTAAATACTAAATAACATGAAAAATGTTAAACCTTACATCCTACACTTATTTGATATGAAATAGGCGATCATTGATATCATTTTTGTGCTGTTAAGTGTGGATCTTTTAATTTTTTAGTCAAACTTGATCGCTGATCTCTGTCGATGTGACGTCACGCATTAAGTATGCACGCATGGGCAGTACAATACATAAGGCAATATGGCGTCTTAGGCCTATACATGAGCCAGAATGGAGGTCTGCAAGTTGAAATGAATATGTTTGTTTATGCATCAATCGATCACACATATAATCCAGACAATCTTTCAAATCATATACTTAACATTGTAATGGATTTATTTATTTTGTGAGCTAACGTTCCCTTTAATTTTCATTGGTGAAGCAATGATTTTACCTAAAATGAGTCCCTGTCTTTGCATAGTGATATTTAAAAATCGAGAAGCAAAACCTATGTTGAATATACTGTGTATTGATGAAGTTTATATATAGCCTAGGGGAACTCAAAAATATTGTTATTATATCGGCAAATTCGCTCGAAAATGGTTGTACACCCTAGAAATTGAATGTTGTGGATTTTTTCAATATTTTAAAATTAATTACCGTAGTTACATCATAACGTATCATAACTTCCGGTAGAGGCGAGCTGGTGAGTAATTTCTATTATTTTGACAGTTCAATTTTACATGTCTTTAGTATTGTGCACATGATCTATGTGGACAAAATTCAGCTTATAGTGTTACACCATTTAGTGTCTTCTACATTTTAGGTAGAAGACTAAACTTCTTTTTCCCTGGAGGCAGGATTCATACAGGATTCATATGTGCATATGAATCCTGCTTGAATCCTGCCTTCAGGATTCGAGGATTTGATTCACTTTTTTGCTGTGTATGTGACAGCGTCCCCGCTCTTTAAATTTTCAAGTTTTTCTAGCTCCTGTAGAAAATACTTGCAACAGATGACTGGAACCGTCTGAAATATCCTGCATTTCGGTAACATTTCGAAAAAAGTAAAACATTCGGCGTGAAGGTATTTATATAGTTGTTCTATAGTTCCATCTCATGCGACTTCACTCTACTATACCTTGCATTTGGTGTTCATTAACAACCCATTAGGCTTTTTTAGTAATCATTATGTTATTTGTTTTTATCCGTCTGTTCCTTATTTATTGTTTATAGGATGACTGCTAGATGTTGATAAGATACTTTCAAAAATATTCTAAACAATACATTAGACAAACAGAGTATCTTATGCATTTCTAGGGGGTAAAGTAGAGTGAACTTTACCGGATTGAACCCATTGAACAACCTGAATCATCTCCTAATTAATATCACGAGTGAAGATAAAATTCAAGACCAGTACCTAAATCTGCAGTGAGCTCGCATCGAAGATTCTGGAATGTGTGGCTTTTTCAATTTTTGTTGAGCTGTGTTGCACTATGTAGCATCCCCCTTTATTTGGGATAAAATCATCACCATTTTGTGATGCTGTTTCTATGACAATCGTATCTAATGATGATGCGATTATCACTTTTTTTCATTGTGACGTAATTGTTTTGTGACATTATTTTGGTCTACATGGTCACATTTAGTTCATCCATTTTGGCAAGGTAAAAAACAAAGATAAGAGAACAACTTAGGTCTTGGAAAAAAGAAACTTGTCATATTTGAGTTTTACCCCCGCCTCATTGAGAAGAAAGTATTTACTTTACAATAGTATATTGATGAATCTCAAAAACCATTGTTATCTCCAGTTTTGCATGGTGAATAACTCGTGTCCACTGTTGTAGCTAATAATGATGGTATGTTTAGGGGTTGATTTTAGAAAAACTATGATATACAGGCATGACTAGGAACCAACAAAATTGCTTGTAAGCGTTAGAAAAGGTTTAAAATTTATTTTTCATAAAAATTATATTTAACTGTGCTGCCAAATTACCAACTGTATTTGTATATATAGTCACCTGGAAAAACTAAACAATTTTATTCCAAGATACATAGCATGTACATTATTTGCTATAAGTTCCTCTATCACAATCCATTCATGTGTTTTAATAGTGCATTTGTGCCGCAAACCTTGACTGGTAAATCTGCTGAGGGGTTAGGATTGGTGCGATGGCTTTGATTGTTCAATGTTCTACAAAGCACAGGTGAAGTGTTTAAATCCGGCAGTAAATACTTCCAGTATACAACTAACAGGCGAATACAACTTATGATCATCATATGTGTGGTGTTTATTCTGGACAATACAGTTGTCATCAAGCACAATTATAATTTATATGCCACTAGTATATATGCTGTTTGTACTCTCTTACTTTAACTCTTCAAGGACTCCTTAGGAGAAATGCCAATGCCGTTACATTGGGACTACAAGCTAATCTGCATGTATGCTACAGTTTTATCACACGAAAGAACATATTGCCATGCCAAAATGTATCTGTTATGTATTTACATTAGTCACTGGATATCGAAAATAAACTAATAATGATGATGTTGATATCTAAGTCATTGTACGTCATATATGCAAGTCATTGAGGACACATGTCCTTTATTATCTTCGAATTCGTGGCTTACATTGCTTACACAATTTGTCCATATATTCATTTCACTGTATTATGATATGATGCAGACCCTCTTTGCCGTGTCAGCTTACACAATATGTCCATATATTCATTCCACTGTATTATGATATGATGCAGACCCTCTTTGCCGTGTCACCTTACACAATACATGTATGTCCATATATTCATTTCACTTCATTTCACTGTATTATGATATGATGTCTTTGCCGTGTCAGCTTAAACAATATGTCCATTTATTTATTTCACTGTATTATGATATGATGCAGACCCTCTTTGCCGTGTCAGCTTTTTGTTTACGTTCCTCCAACTCAGCCAGCATCTGCAGTGCTTGTAATCCTTTCACAGCCTCGTGAAGTTCATGAAGTGGCTTGGACCTGAAACGTAGTTAAGATCAGAAGACGATAGAATCATCGATATAATACTCCACTTTTGCTGAGTAAACGGAACTTCAAAACGGTCCAGATCTGCACTTTCAATCCGGTGTGAAAGAAATTATGGTCCCCCGGGGATTATGGTCCGCTTTCCTTAAGGCCCTTACTGGCCCTGACTGTGTATAAATAATAAGGAAAATAATTGTAATTAGGTCACCATAGAAATCAATAGAGAGTAGGACCAAAATTTGATAGGACCACCTACCCTTTTTCACCGGCTCCGGTTACGTAATAATAGCTAGGTATAATATAAACTAATATTGATTGTCTAACTAGGTTAGCTCGAATATTTTATGTTTTAAATATTATTGTACCTTCGTTTCTATGAGAACTAACGTTTTGAAATGCATTTTTCTGAACAAGTTTCAAACATGGATGACTTCATTTCTCGCTTTTTGTCAACCAATTTTCTTAATCAATCATTCTGAATCATTTTGGCAAAAGACATGCGAGGATAAATGCTATGGTGTGAATTATCGCTTATTTAAAGATATCTGCGACCTCTAAAAATAGTTTTAAATAAATTAACGTTTTTTCGAACAAAAAGTTCTTCAAAAACAATCTTTGAGATTGAATAAGAAAGTTTATGGGGTATACGACTATAATATAAACCAATCTTGATGATGGCTTAATAATAATATTTCAATCACAAATATTCAGTATATGTAAAGATATGATTATATGTTATATTTTTAAATTATAAATATATATATAAGGGTTATGTACTGGGAGGTTTTGGATATGGGGTTTATCCAGAGGGAGATATGCATATCTACCTTAGGGACCGAAGGTAGATGTGCATATCTCACGAGGGATGAACCCAATATCCAAACCGACCGTACATAACTGCTTTATCCTATACCAAGTAGAGTTTTCTAATTTTCTTTCAATTTTTTATATATATATATTTTTTTTTTTTCACATTTTTCTTTTTTTTGAATTTTTTCTTTTTTTCTTTTTTGAATTTTTTATTTTTTTAAATTTTTTCACATTTTTTCTTTTTTTAAATTTTTCTTATTTTTCAATTTTTTTTCGAAGCGGGAAGATATGCCCTGGAGCGGGAGATATGGCGGGATATATGGAGGTTCAGGATATGGAAACCTCAAAATCAGGATACGGGATATATCTTACCAACTTATCTCCCTAAAACTCTACTTGGCATAGGATATGATCTAGTATCTCATACTTGAGTGGGTTTGGGGTAGATATCACCCGGGAATATATATCGTATCTGAGGAGCGGGCAGGATATATTGTATATGTCCCGCTCCAGGCCAAATGCGGGCAGATATAATATATCCATCCCGCTCCCGGGAATTTTTCAAAAGTTTAAAAAGGTTTAAATATCAAAAGTTTTAATTTTTTAATTTTAGAATTTAATTTTTTTAAGTTTAAATGTTACAATTTCATTGCATTGAACAAAAAGATTATTACGAAAATGTTAAATGTAAATATCTTGTCATTTGAAAAAGGTGGAAAAGGTTATATCTACCCTAAACCCACTCAAGTATGAGATACACCAGTTATGCACGGTCGGTTTGGATACATGGAATATCCCTTGGGATATACAATACATCTTCCCTCGGTCCCTTCGGTCCCTCGGGAAGATATATTGTATATCCCTCGGGATATTCCCTGTATCCAAAACCTCCCAGTGCATAACCCCTATATATCCAATCAATAAAAACCTACAATGGTATATTTTCCATTTTTATAGCATCTGAAATCTGCAAATTAAATACCAATTGAAAGGATACTTACAAATCACTGGTCATATTGGCTTTCAGCATATCCTCTGTAAAAAGAATGATAAATATGCATAAACATTTGACTAGCACTATTTCTATTTTTATATCAAACTGTAGATGTCGAATGGTGAAATGTTTTTGCATCTGCTATTTGCTTTTATGTATACACGTACTAGTCCTATACTGACAAACAAGGGAAGTGTTATACCTAAGTACATATATTTTCACAGTATAGAATGCAAAACAATTACTGATATGTGCATCGGAATTATAACTGTATCACTTCCACAGTGCTATAACGTAGTTTGCGTTTTTTAGAAATCGTACCTCCTGATGCTACGAATATCACAGCTTTCTTGTTTAGAACCCACTCATTATCATCGACGTCTACAACAACACGTTCTCCAGCAGCTCGCTTAACAACTGCAGCGTGTCCCAAGGCCTGCATACACAATACTTCAATTCATATATAAGGCATTAACATGACAAAATGTTCTAACCTTGTAAGTTCCCCGGGTAAGGTCATAATTTCATAATGGTCAGGCAGCTAGGTCTTAAGAAAGAAGATTCTGAAGATCAAATTGTTGACCTTGGGAAATCTATTTAAAATAAACACTCAATGAACTCGAAGAGATTCAGTTCACTCGTTTCTAAAAACTAAATACTTGTAATAGTGTTTTCAGTGTTACTTAATTGAAATGGCGGGGATTTTGACTACGTCTCTAGTTGCGTACATTTTTACCAGACTGTAATACTTAACAGAAACATTAGTATTTGGTTTGCTCAACCTCTTACTTCAATCATTTTCGGAGCCCAACCACCATGTCCTTTCTGGAGCTGTTTCACCTTTTCATAGTCATCAATAATGACGATTAACGACCCAGACTCAATTTCTTCTTTCGATGTGTCCACCTTGGTTAGAAGGTCGGGATTTATGCACCATCTATAATGAAGTTGTTAATTCCGAATTAATTCCACATTATACTGTAGATAATGAAGGTTATCATCTCCTAAATATTGAAAGTTTAACACTTGAAATGCTCGAGGATGTCGGGGGTCCTTTTATAGATTAATTGGCATTGAAATGTCCCAACGTCTCGCCAATAACAAAAATATCTAAGCACAAATTCCAAAGGTTGAATTTGTATCACAATTTTGGAGTCAAGAGTATTGGCATTTTTATTGTTTAATATATATTTTAATGATTTTAATATGGATGGAATGTCAAAATAATGATTTATGGTATTTTAGTGTTTGGATTTGAATGGTAACTGAAAGGTGGGTGTGTGTTAGAAATGGTGTCTTTGTCCGTTAGGTCATACTTTGGATGTTCGATTTTCAATTTCTTTATAACTAATGTTTCTTTAGTCGATGGCCCAGCTTGCAAACTACAGATTATATTTAGATAATTTATATTCTTTTTTAAAAATGTATGTTGTCACCATCCTATGGGTACTAAGGGCACTTGGTGAAGAACTTTCACTTTGACTTACATGCATAATGTATCTCTACTCGACGTGGTTATAATATTATATCCAGGATTATAGTGAGTCAAAATTATTCTTAGATACTAGATTTTAGGTTTTTTTGTGCCATAAAATATTATTTTATCAGAATGACCACAAACTACAAAGAACGCGGCATACTTATCACTGTTGATAAATTCTACGACAACATCATTATCCTCATCGATTGTGTGCACAATTCCCCGCACGCCGATTGCCTACAAAATATATCATCTGAGTTTTTAAATGGCACCAAATTATTTTGAACTGTATCAATGTGTCGACAATTTTATAACAACGTGTCACTTAAAAATAGACCACAATTCAATATCCCATTGTAATCCATACCTTCAACATTTTCTCACTGCATCCCCCATGCCCCTTTTGCTTTTGTTGTAATGTTCGAGCATTGCAGTTGATCACCACTATATCATATCTGTTGAACTTCCCGGATGTAGCTCCCTTCTCTGGACTTTTTGACAACAAAGCTGGGTTCACTGACCACCTGCAAAATGTAAGAGTTGTACTCCATAGTTTCTATGCTCACTTTATTTACTTTTTCATAAAACTTTTGCTTTGTTAGCATATAAACGTTAATTGCTATGCCATTATTAAGTTGTGTCGTCTATATATTCTTATCAAGATTTTTGTGAAGATCGTGAAATCTAGAAATTCGACACTATGAATGGACATACTTCAAACCATTTTCAAACTTGATTTTCAGGACATGGGCCAGCTTTTCTAGAACAATTCCCCTCTTCCCAAGACACTGGAAGAAAAATATAAATACAACACAACTACGAGTACATTAATAAGTTATTCCTCGAAAATCGCAAAAATTCAAGAAGGACAGTCAATAATCATACACCACTTCGCTTGTAGGCAGCCATAATCATGTTTACCTTATAATTGGTATTGAAAATTAAAATTAAAATACTTACGTTTGACATAGTACTGACCCAACCACCATATCCATCTTGCAATTCTTTTGCCTTTTCAAGGTCTCTGGTCATATAAACAACATCCCCGGATGAAAACTACGAATACAACAACATAATTGAGCTACAGTATATCTATCAAGGTTATAGGCATTACTATGCTGCAGTAATCTAAGATTGATAAGTTATTTTTTGGTGTGTATATCATGCATTCATATATTTTGAAACAGGTATTGTTTACAGAAATCACAATATCGTAACATAGTATAACCATTAATAAAAGTATGTTGCTTACATCATCGGAATCATCGTCAGAAAGCATTGCCATCAACATGGCAAGTTTAAGTGATGTATCATCATCGTCGTCGTCATCACCACTTTCACTTTCAGCGGCTGGCTATAAAGACGAAAGACTAGCAAACGTTGTGTATATCAAAATATAGAATTATTAAAAACCATTAAAATAAATTCTGCCGTTCAATTCTATTTCAAATGCTTCTTTATATTATATAAATCACTTGATTTAAATGATTTTATCAGTAACGTTCTGACTTCCTCCCTTCTTAGAAATACATTATCACTGTTTTTCTTCACTCTTTATGTCGCCATGTCCCTTTTAATGCAAAAGACTGTTATCTTGCCTAAACAGGAGATTGAACGCCAAGGCCACTCTGTCAGGGCTAAAGAGGTACGGGAGTATAAAGAAACAGATTTATGACATTTGTCATTCATTATCATAGGTTTCCTTGTGGTCATTTTCTGATCATTTAAAGGCTTAAAGCATGGAAATCGTTTAAAATGTATTTAGCAGCTAGGCAACCTCAAAAAAAGTTTAAATTTTAGAATATTTTTGTCTCACATGCTGCTTGCAATTTTGTCACCCCCCCATAGATCTGATTGTGCATTTAAACAGATCTAGATAGGTAGACCTACATAAGGCCTATGCATTATCTCCGGGAAAAGTACACATAGAGATGAAAATATTATTTGGACTTTGAGATAAGCCATACAAAGAAAAAATGCGTTCGTTTGAGATGAAATATCTCCAGGACAGTTGAGCTAATTGTGTGTGTGAATATGTGTCTAAATGTATGTCTGGTGTGTCTGAGCGTTAACACCAGATTGACTGATGAAACAACCTTTTGTTGGATTGTCAAGTTGATCGACCGGTCTAGAGCATGACCACACTCGGGAAAGGCGCTGATGCCGTAACCATATGGTCGTTAGTTCGAAACGTATGGGCTCTATAGCGTTTATTCATTGATTGGGTGATGGGGCTCCTTCCCTTTCTCAAAGTCCAAATGACTTCATCATCTTTGTGTGTATACGTATTTTTCCGGTAGAGAATGCATTGATCTAGCATACGCACTTGTTAACACTGATCAGGAAACATACCCATGACTGTCTGAAATATGTTACCATAACTTCTGTTGTTTTCCTTTGCTCTACCATTGATTCTCCAATGATAGTCTATGATCGATAGATCGTCAAGAGTGATTGTGAATTCCAAAGATTATGAATGAGACTCAGTTCACATATAAGCTTTCTTTAGTTTCATATCAGAATTTATTATACCATTTGGAGTAATGCACATAAATTATTTAAGTCCATAAACTATATTCTGTGAGTGGCTTCCTTTGAACTATACTTGCATTCATTATCTATCCCGATATAATCACAAATTATGATTAAAATTAGCATTAGGCTACAAAGGGGTTGTTATATCGAAGTATTAAAAAACAAGTATATAAGTATTTAAATCCTTTAAAGTGTGCGCCAAAGTTTAAAACTGCGCAGGCGCACCGCTCTCGCTAAACTATATAAAGAGATTACCGGGTACACGATTCAGAGGTAAGCCAGGAAGGCGAACGATCTTCGTCTCGTGATGATTTCCCATATAATAGTAACCAGGGAAGTTTCACCATTGAAATTGAAAATTACTATTAGATATACTTTGTAGATGTTATTTATGAAGCTATTTAGTGTTTGCATCAATCAAATGGCTCATTTTGAACATATAAAAAGTATTTGTGTTTTGTTTCCCAGGGAATTGGATTGTATGTAGTACACACATAAATAGTGTACATTATACAGTACTTGAATAGCCTGGTTTACATAATATTGAAGGGCATGCTGATTACATGCACACGAGTACATGAATGAAGGCCTAATATTGATATACGTAGCTTGCATACCTAAATAAAAAATAAACTCTTCTAATCCCCTAATGTAAACACGGCGGTATACGTAGCCCGATTTATCGGGGACTTTAAAGTGACACACCTTTTTCTCTTCCTCCTTTTGTTTAAGTCTTTGTTTAACCATTTCTCGTATGATTTGATATCCAATCCCCTCAGTAGCTGAACTAGAACCTCCAGACACATCTAAGTAAAGCAAAATACTACGAATAAATGTTTTACAAAGATGAATAATTGTAATTGAAAAATGTTATTTAGTCGTATGAATATTACATATTACTACGTGCAAGTAAGTAGTACAAACGAGAGCGACGGGATAAGTTGTTTTACACGTTTTTTAAATGCTGTTGTGCTCTTTTGACGTTGTGTGGTTAATCCCAATAAGCTTTAAGCAATAGGTTTTTTTTATCTATATTGGTGTTTTTGACTCCAGATTGTACATTATGGCGTTTGATTTGCGGATATATATTGACCCTTTGTTACGTTTTTGGACTTACGAGACTGGATTGTGTCTGTCCTACCTCAACTTGTATGAATACTAGATAAGTATCTACAACTACGTTTGATGTTATGAGTATTAGTTATCAGTTTAGATTTAACTTGACATTGTAATGATTTCAGTATGAATGAAATGTCCCTTGGTACTATGTTCCCGTATTGTGATAATGGTACTAGGGGGAGGGGGTATAAGACATTGCTTCTTTTTACGTCAGATCATGGTTTTGGATAGTCGGGTGTGTTTCCTTATGATTTTACTTATAGAGTACTCTTGTTCTGTCATTTAACAGTTTTCAGACCTTTCCCTTTGGCACTTGTGCTTGCATGTTGATAATTTGTTTGTCTATTAGTATAGGATGACCATGTGGTGTCCATTTTAAAACCCAAATGGAGACACACTGCAAATACAAGTCGCCTTCGTTGGTATAAAACTCACTGAATTTATGATCCTCATGAAGCCCTATCCCTTCACAGACGCTGCATAGATCATAGTTCTCACACTCAGCGCATTTGTAGCGTTTACCATATACATCATGCAGACAACCATCGCAGGTCACACCGGGATGCTTCTGAAGACTTTTTTCATTGTCTGTTTGGTGGAAAAATAAAGGTTTTAGACAAAGCATTTCTAAATGAATCAATACTACAGCATGTATCCTTTCATCAAGGGATATACTGATCTTACCTGGTCTTGAAATAAACCTTTGCGGCTCGCTAACAGTTATGAATGTATGTTGCTTGTGGATACCCTTTGCTGCACATATTTCGCAAAGGCTGTAGTCATCACACGTTGCGCATTTATTTAGATCACCGACAATTGGCCCCTCACACTCATTGCATCGCATTCCATAATGAAGTGCCCCTTTGAAGAAAAAAAGAACAATTGCAAGTGACAGTTTCGAGAACTTAATTTTGGTATATATCTAATCTATCCCCGATTCAATAGTGTTATAACCATCAACACTCCTGTAAAAACTGGGCTCTATCAGTCGTCTCTAGCATTCACATTAGCTATAGTAATGTGTATGTCACGTTTTTTTCTTTAAATGACATACATTTCCAAATTCTCTTTTAATATGATTGCTTGTTAAAAGCCAAGCAGTAATCAAAAATACACATAAGTATAAGTACATTATGTTAAGAAAAAGTAAGCAATCAAACTGATGTATTGAATTCAGATACAGATAGTGAATGATAGAATGAACGTAATATGGAAGGGATGATTTGTACACCTTTTCCAAAACAAAGTATATATTTACACATATCTACATCTACTAAGAATAAGATTTGATGTAAATGAAAGTGAGCCTTCAAATTTAATTAACTCAAATTCAAATTTACCATCTTTTGTCCATTGTTTTGTGTCAACTATTTTCCAAAATTTACACCTATCGTTATACTGCTTTCCTTGTGCTCGGCAAGAGGCACACCAGCTACAATCCCTGTGTTTGTAACACAAGTATCTTATGCCCTTTATTGGAGACTGTTTACATCCACTACACTTCGTGTGTCTGTGTGTAACCGCAGGGACGACAGCCAGAGAGGGTTCGGCAGCTTCTCCTGAAAATATCCCCTCGTTAAAATATATGCAATTCGTTGCATGGGGGGGGGGCTCGGTTCTTATGAAATCATGCAGTGATTTTGGCAAATCCTGGCTACAGGCCAACTCACATAGAATATGACCATGTAAACACTTGAAAAGGAAAGATTAGTAATTGCATTATCGAGATATCTTCTAAAAATAAAAGCAACAAAAAGGAAAACCCAAAAAACGAATCAAAGAAACACCTGATGAACTGAAAGAAGCGTACCCGATGGTGATTTTCTTGGTGGTAGAGGCGGTGCTGGTGTTGAAGACTTCTTTGGTTGTGGTGGTAGAAGAGCTGAAGGCGGGATGTCCTTCTTTACAGAGGCTAACAAAACATGATAATACTATTATGCACTTGTACCTTTTATCACTGGCTGCACCATGCCCCCTGGATCCGTCAGTGGGTAACGTCACAAAACTTAAATTAATTGTAATTAAAAGTAATTGATAGATCGATTCAATATCCAATTTTACCCTTTAACAAAGGAAGTTTGCAGATTACTTGTTTATTTCTCTTATGGTTTTGTGTGATCGTTTAAATGTGCTTGGAGTAACTTTATAACTAACTTTCGGTTACTGTTTTGTAATATATCATTCTAATCTTATATTTAAGAACTCATTACCATGCAGCCGATCCATGTGTTTCTTCACTTCATTAGTAGATATCCTATCTTCAGCACGAGCGCCGACCATTGCATGAATTATTCGTTTTATATCTTTGATAATGTCAGGATCACTACTCACTATCGGCGATATCTTCACATTTGATCCAGCTTGAGCTAGAATCATTCCCATCGGCATGGGCATCGACATTGGACCAGCTAAAATTTAATCGTGGGAATCGAAAAATATTACTTTCATTGAAAAAAATCAACATTTGAAACAAAGGTTTCGATTGTCGAGCTGGGGTCGTAATCCTCGCCGACGGATTGAAAGATATATTTTACCAATATTAGAATTTATTTGGAGGAAGACATATTTTTCATTAAAAATCTCCCTAATACTTCTCTAACAGATCAATGAGCGTACCCGCCATCGGAATTATGTCTCCCTTGTTCTTTTCAGAATCTAGCATTCCACTATAGATCAAACCAAGGGAAAATACATCAACACTTGAAGTATATTTCTCTTGTTTGAAGATTTCTGGCGCCATGAAGCAAGGTGTCCCCAAAGACGTGCTCATCATATATGTCTGCATGGAGTTGTCTTTACCCTCAGCTAGTTTTGATATCCCAAAATCTGTCAACTTATAACAATTAAAATATTTTAATTTCACAGTAAAGATGTTAATACAGACATTAAGTATACTACTACTAATGATAGTATTGCAATTAATAAAAAAAATATCGACTTACAAATAGAGAGACTGCTACCTATAATTACTATTATTGATCTCTGCTAAAATGGACTTTACTCGGCACTTGATCAACTTCGAGTGTAAAGCCCCAGTCACGCTTGCCATGGCGACCGAGCGGTCTACCATTAACATGTTTACGGTCGCCTTAGAATTTTTGCGGTCGCATACCTTTTTGCAGTCATATTTCCTTTGGAAGCCGCACGGTGAAATTTGAATTCCTGTTGATATAAAAACCACGGTTGCCGTACGGCCTTTTAACACGGGGTACCATCGAATAATTTTGGCAACGTACCGGAGAACGACATTTTACTAAGAAATGGCAATCATTTAGCACAATATATTTTTTAACTAGAGTTCTATTTTGATTTTGACAAAAGTAAGTATTCCATGCAATAACTATTTCATTCATGAGTTTGTAGGAATTCTGTTGGAACCCAGTTTTGATCAAGTACGAAGTTATTGAAATCGGCGCAGACGGACTTTACTCCGAAAGATGGTTTTTCGATTATAACTTTTCACAACATTTAAGTATAGACTTTTGAAAAAAGTACAGAATAGTCCTTATACTTTTGAATAATTCTGTTATTTCTGATTGACATCTAAATTTCCCAATAACGTATTAGCACAGAGCTTGGCATATGATATATTCTCCAAATGAAACAAAGCAGTTCTAATACAATGATTTATATTGACTGTTGTACATGCATTCTTTGAAACATCACTCTCTCAATAATGTTTTCAGACTTATTATAAACTTTATTCTAAGACAATTTCAATTAACTTTATTTTACAAAACTCCCCTTGTTTCTTGAAATGGACTGATCCAGTTGACTCGCCTGGAGCCGCCATATTGTTTTTATACGGGAAGCTTATCGGAACCCTTTAAGAGATTGTATTGTGTAAGATAGAGGACATACTTGTCCTTATAATATAGAATTATTTACTTTGAGATCGAAAATTCCATGAATGTTTTTCGAAAATTCAGAAAGTTATTCCATTATTGGAGGGTTCCAGTTTTGAGTAACCCTGTATGATTAGCCGTTCATTTTTGATTAGCTTCTAAGAACTGAAACTTAGGTAAGGTTGTAAATATCTGGAGTCAACAGGTCTCAAGTAGGTTGGATACGTTCATATAGGCACATAAACAACCAAGCACAATGTTTTCAACGACAAACTGCGTTTCGTTTCTTCTAAATTGACCAGGCTTTAAGTCCTCGTTGGAAGGGAATCGTGTCCCAAATTAAAGTACCCCTCCTGGTTGGGTTCATACACGGAACTAAATTACTATACTGTACAATCAGGTCTAGAGGTCTAAAATTGTTACAAAACGAACCGTGTACAGGTATATATGTATAAACCCGTATATAGCTTTTACGGGGCATTGTATAGCTTTTGAGGCCCTGTATGGCTTTGAGGGGGGGGGGCTTGTGAAGATTTTTGGGGCTACTAGGGAGCCTGTATAGCTTTTGGGATTACTATAGGACACACCATTGTTCCGAATCCTAATCCGCTCCAGGTCGTCCAAATCCCAATCGTCCGAATTGCATTGGTTTGAATCCCAATCGTCCGATTCCCATTGGTCTGAATCCCAATCGTCCCAATCCCAATCCGAATCAAAATGGTCCAAATCCCATTCATCCGAAACCTAATGATAAAAAAATACCAATTGTCGATACAATACAAATATATGAGGTATTTGGATTTAAATATCATGATAGAAAGACTTCACATTTTAGCTCAAGGTATCTAAAACCTGCATTCAGTTCCGTTGACAAAATCTTGGCGAATGACGTTTCTCTCTTTATGTGTAGGCTTAAGGCAAACACGAAAATGAGGCTTTGGACGTTGGATAATAACGCATCTTATTTTAAGATTCAAATTAATTGTGAACATTCTTTAAGAATAAGTTAAGTTACAAGTAGATGTGAGTCGCTTTTTTTTAACCCGAACTAGAAATAAAGCCCGACGTTTACTTAATGTGGCAGCAAAAAATACAAAGTGTTTAATTTAATATTTCAAATAAACATGTATTGTTGTATTTTATTTCATTCAATAGTCAGACATCAAATTGATGCATGTTTCACACATTGTTCACACATTTTTCTTGCATCTTGATTAATAAAATTAAGCGTTACTATGCGGGATTCGGACGATTTGGAGTCGGACCATTTGGATTCAGACCAATGGGATTCGGACCATTAGGATTCGGACCAATGAGGCAACCCCCTTACTTAGCTAATTGGGACTTGTTGGCTTTGGGGAAAAGGGCTATATACAAAAGGGTATACATGGCCTCAAAAAAGCTATATAGGGGCCACTAGTGGCCACTAGTGTATACTTGGACCACAAATAGCCCAAAGAAGCTACAAGGTTCCTCTTGTATCCCCGAAAAGCTATATAAGGCTAAAAATAAGCAGCCAGGGGCCTGTTATTCCCAAAAAGCTATGCAATGGGACCTAGCGGCCCCCATAATCTAATATACATTATCCCCAAATCTTTATATACTAAATAGTGTACAAAATTCCGAGTATCGGGTAAAATAGTAAATCTTTGACTAAAGGCGTGGATAACTTTGAATTTTCCATTGTAGTTTGGTTAACTAACTGTATGTTTGAATGTAAAAATTCAAGGTAATTTCTGATGCATCAGATCTTGAAGAGCTTGACTGGAGCACTGGTTTGCGTTTTGTTACATCTTACACTAATTGTAATGAGTTTTGTGTCACGTCTGAACGTTTCTGTATATCATTACTTTGATGAGAATTCTTGTCAAACAATAAAATGGTGGTACCTGTACACGGTGCCAAATGCCCCTTGTCCAAGTTTGGCAAGTAAATCAACTGTGCAGTTCGAACTGATCCGTATACGATCTTCTGTACTTACAGCCATCTTTGCAATAACCGTTCCTCATTCGGATGATATGAACTGCAGTTCACGCATCACCAATGGCTGCCGGATGTAAACATTCGTCAAATTCGATAAAATGAATGAGTACTACCTAGCTACATCTAGTGTAATATGTGTATTAATTGGCGTGTGCAACCGACCGCGGTGTATACTTTGTCTCTTTGCCAACATATTAATCAGACGGGTGGGAGTGCATAATTTACATGCGTAAGCCATAAATATAGAAGACTTACGCATGTGTTTCCATTGAGATAAAAACTACCACATAATAAGTATGGGAAATTGGACTAGCTTAAGGTAAAGACACATTGTTACCGCGGTTAAATCGATATAAAAATTGAACAGAAAATACAATTTAATATAAGTATGTCTTAACTATTCTACTTCAGGAGATAAAAGTGTTCCAACATCGCACAGTGTGTGGGCTCAAACTCTCACCTGTTATCGAGTAAAATATCTTCCCCCCTATTCGTATTTATCAAAACTTACTTCTACGACGCTCGGTACTTGAAGGTAAAATCCATTACCTTCGTTTTCAAAATGGTGGAACATAAATGTCGATTTTGATATTTCTAGGTGTAGTTTTCAGCGAATCTAGCCATTTTGCCCTAGATATTCTGTTTTAATTTCCGATGACACCGAGCTTATTTGTCTTATTAAGTATTTATGAGATTGCAGAGTTTTGTATTAATCAAGATCGACATTTAACATCCGCCATTTTGACACTACTGTTACAACCTTCTCCTTATACCGACCACTGAGGGTGATAAAAGCTGTTTTTCTATTGAACTACTCAAGAGAATATATCGAACGGTTGATCATCTCGTTATCTCGCTATGCCTGTGCTGCGCAATCATATCACGATGTTAACACTTACTGAGCATTATATAAACAGTTCTGAGAATTATTAGGTTTTTAAAAAACATCTGACGTAATCAAAAGCCCTGTATGTATTTGGCTAAAGTTTATTGAAACTTGAACATGATTTGAAAAAGTTTAATCACTTTTGTATATCGGAAGGGTATCTTCCCGTTTAAAGGTTCAAACATACATTGTATATTAATTCGTTAGTCATAGGTTAATAAACATCATCACCACACCTTGCGAGGCCTGCTCTAGGGGTATAAGTTCTCGTTTGAAAGGCTTATATTTTACTACATTGACTCAGGAATAGTGGCGGGTCATAGGTGTTATTAAAAAGTGTAGCATAGAAAATTGAAACAAAAGTTGTTGTTTTTTACATTTTTAAACAAGCGCGTTTCGTAAGATACGTGTATTTGGAGCTAAAACATGCATGACATACATCGGGGATTTTTAGAAAATAAACGTGTCGAGCAAGGGTATGACATGTATGAGCCAAGAATATTTTAAAATTGAAACAATTTATTTGCAATTCCTACTAAGTCCACTCGCTAGATCTGATTCTCCCATTAAATCGTTTAACGCAACAGTGTCTTTTCGTTTTTCAAACAAACATGTGATTTGTAGCACAGTATAAAAATCAAACAAGATATTATCAATAGATCAATTTCGAAAGTTCAACTCAGTTCTGGTCTAAACTTAGAGAGCCAAAACGAGACAATCAATCTGCACATAATTCCTCGTTGAAAAGGGCTAGTACCCGATCGAACGTCAGTGATAATGATGATATATTCTTAGATAAGCGGTGATAAAGTTCGAAAACTTTTTGATATGGCCTTCATTGTAATTTAACACGCATAATTCACTGTTGGTCTACTTACAGGGCGTCCGGAAAGTAAAGATATAAAGGTTCTTATATGAGTAGCTGTGCAAGATCGTCCATTCTTGATGAGCTTTGATAATTCTTCTTTATCGAGTCGAAGACGAGATAAAGGAACATTATCAAAGCGAGTCAAGAATGGACGATATTGCACAGGTACGAGTACAAGAAAGTTTTTCTCATATGACTCTGTATTATGCCATATTTTCACAATTTTATCATAAAATTGAGTGAAAAATAGCTTCAAATTAATTGATCTTTCAATTGTTATGACGTCATAAAAATATTGAAAAATACATAGATACACGTGGCAACAAAGCTCCATTGTTATGACGTCACAACTTAGTTTTGTAGAATCAGCATGGATACTCATAGCAATGGTGTATGTCCGTTGCCATGTTGTTATGTTTATAGACCGGTGATGTCACAAGTAAATCTCATCTTGCACGTGTGGCTTTTTAGGATGAAAGATGGCAATATCTTGCATGGGGTAAAGATAGCTGTATCTTTGTTAGTCATATGAGAAACACATCTCTTTAGTATAATGATATCAATGACCCATATAAAACTGTAACGTTGCTCCATATACCCATGACTCCTGTTACCATAACAACCATAAATTTTGAAATTGTATGTCAGAAAGTTGCAGGACAAATTGTTATAATGTAATTCTACAATCTGTAGCAATTTCATATCACAACAGGTAAATCTTCTGAAATTTGAGTATTTGTATCTTTCTTTCCGGACACCCTGTAAATCCACTTTAAAATTACACTTTATGCTATTAATTTATGATTATTATTATGCTATAAATTAACAATTATTATCTCGAAATAAACATAACAAATAATGTGGACCTCAGAGACTGTTGTGGTTGACTACAAACTATATATATGAGGGCAGATTTGTTTTAAAATAATATACGAGCGAGCAAACTTATCTATAGATTCAAATATGTAGACTGAACCATCCAGTTCAAAACTAGATAGTTTTGAACTGGATAACAGTCTACATATTTGAATGAAGTATAAACACGTATCATATTAAACTATGCAATATGTTGACGTCAACTTCTGTTTCAATATTTGCCAAATAATCTTTTCAACCATTTATGACTGGTCCCAGGACTTATGACTCTATTTCCGTTATCCTACGCCATGTTTGGTGACGCAGCCTGGTTCCCTTGAGTGACATTAGAACAGCATCTTTTCCATTCAATCGAGGTTGGGCCATGCAGCCGAAGGTAAGCCATACAACCGAAGGTAAGCCATACAACCGAATTTTGCCGATTCAATCTGACGGAGAATGCCGAGCTTCTCATTTTGACCAATTAGAGACGTCCTCTTCACATTCGTGGTACCCTCGGCCAACTTCGTTTGCAAAGGAAATCTTCGGCAATCTCCGGCTTTTCTTGAGGTATCTTCGGTTGCAAAAAGCCAAATGTCGACACCCCAGTGACATTTGGTTACAAACCTCGCTGCTTTTCTCTCTGTCTCTGCGCCTGTCTAACATATCAATGACATCTTTTTGATGGAGGTTGCGCCTATTAGACCATCGCCACTCAATCACTCATTTTTCACTGAATGTGTTCGAACAAATGACAGGTATTTGTATATGAATAATTACAGATACACGCTAAGAGAGACTTACAGGTATTTCTATAAAACTTGCTATATTTATCACAAACTCACGAAGAAATTCTATCTGTCTATGGTAGAAAGCAACCTACTTTTTCACCTATTGAAATACATGTAAAATTGACAAAGTTCAAATCATAATTTCTCAAATCCCAGCCCATCGAATCCTCGCGTCCATTCAGTTCATGTAGTCCTATCAGGCCCGTAGCCAGAAGTTTTCAAGGGGGGGGGTCACTTTTCCCAAAAATTCTAGGGGGGGTCACTTTGGCATATTTGGCCAAAAATCACACAAAAATGGCCAGAATGGTGAAAAACTGCATGATTTTGAAATAAATTTTGGCCAGGGGGGGGGGGTTCGCCCGAACCACCCGAACTTCCCCTGGCTACGGGCCTGCTTTTTCAAAAACATCCCGTTCGGTTATATGGTGAGAAAAATATCCCACGAGCGAGAAAAGATTTTGCTACATTTATAAGCGAGCATTGATTTTCGGGTCTGTACAAAGCACGTAGGACCTGATTGAAGATTCAAATAAAAATCAATGTATCGCATACTCACTGTCACTGCAGAATATTGCATACTTACCTGCGGAATATGCCATATACCGCAGGTGAGTATGGCATATTCACCCGTATCACAAATACCGCGCAACCATGACTATATGCCATATTCCGCGTTACACTATTTACCTCAATCACGTCCAAGTATTGGATAAACAACATTATTACAATTAGTATTAGGATGAAATAGGAACTAAATACTCACAGTTGCATTGGAAGAGCCATTTTCCTAACGGAAACACGCGCCCGAGGAGTAGACATTAAATGTTGATTTTAAAAATGGCGGATTTCAAATATATCACGTGCCTGAAAGACTCGTAAATGATCGAAAAATAACGACATTTATCGAATGCGGCATTCGGTATTTACCGAAAATAAATAAATACCGAACGTAAATAATTAATTGAATTATACGTGCGTTACGAAGAAAATCAAATTGATTCGCTACATCGCACAAATACATGTCAAAATACCAAATGTAAATACCCTCACAAAGAACAAGTTAAATTATTTAGCAAATATAAATTGTATAGATTATTATATCCGATAAATAAAAAAATATTCGATAGATTTGGTAGAGTTGGTAAATTTTTGGTTTTATTAGGTATGTATGGAATATTTAGTGCACCGAATAAAGAAGCAGTTTAAACACCATTGACAATAAACCAATAAAAATGTGTTAATCCTTACATAATCAAGGAGTAAATCGCAGCGAACGATGCTGCCATAAAGGTGGGCGAGTTGTTTGTAGAATGAATCGGGGGATTTTTTTTCATGAATTTCGCTTATGTTTTTCATCCAAAAAACATCAATACACTTTAAAACATTTTGTTTACTTTAAGATTACACCATGTAATCCAAAAATATATTTCTCATTTTCAAAGATAATCCATGGATTAATACCCAGGTATTTTTATTTTTCAATTTCCAGAGGGCTGGGAATCAATGATGCTCAACGCTTTTGAATACGATAAATGCTGTTTTAAATAGGTTTTACGTATGCCAATAATTTCTCAAATTATGTAAGCTGAATGCATTCCATAATCCATAGAATATTCTCTTGGAGGAATCCAATGGTAATCCAATGGTAGTTCCAAGCAGATTTTTAGATGGCAGGTAAGTAAATTCTTTAGTACTCGCCTTATTGGGTTGAGTTAGTTTATATTCAAAAATTATATATGATTCTGTAAAAATGTCAGTGTGTATGCTATATAGATTGCACACGTACGGTAAGCTGTATAATCCTATATTATGTAATACAAGTACAGTTTTGCGGGTTGACATGATTGTGACTGAGTGAGAGATTAAACTCTTTAAGGTAGTTCTGCATGTTGATAATTTTTGCTAATTTTGGTGATGAATAAATTATCTGATAATTATAAATTGGGCAATGTTTTTGACATTTTAAGTGGATATAAAGAATTATGGTAACATACACCATGGACCATGCATACACATACAATTACAAATGTGAAAATATTGTCCCTTTCATTGATTATCGGTATTTATAATCATGAAAATTAGTGAAAAATATCGAGACATATCTACCTTAAAATCAGATTGGCTTACAAGTACCCTAAGCTATTTTCACATTTTATTGCAAGAAAATCTTTTTGCAAGGGTTACAAAGATTGAAATATTGTGCTGGCTCTATTTGGCTGGAGTTTAATAATCAGACCTAGCTATGTGTGAATTGATTAATAATATCAATCACATTATACATTATAATGAACATAATAAATAAAACCATGAATGTTGTTCATATATCAAACTGGAAACAATCTTCATCAACATCAATTATGGAGGGAAAGGCAGTACTTATTTATAAGACATAAAGGATCTCCATTATTATCTCCCCATGAAAAAAATAAATTCATCTGATTTTTCAAAATAAATATACTGCTTTTATTATTACATTTATATGTACACTAGTATCTTGTTGACCTATATTCAGCACTGTATTGATGAATGGGCCACTTTTAGGGCCAATATTCAATCATAAAGTGTACAGGGGTAGTGATGCCAAACCAAGAAGTCTTTTTGTGTCTGTCAAAATCCATTTGCATCCTACACATCCCAACACATTATCCAAATATGTTATTAATTAATGAAACATAACAGTATAATCTTTGGATTTACAAAGTTGTATGGGATTTCATTAGTGTAAAAGTTGCTTTTGAAGCATTTTTCTATAGCCATTTTGTAGGAAAAAAATGATGGAAAAATGTATAATCTTTTAATTTGAAGTATGACCTGAATCGATTGCAAACTTTATATTTGCACATCTGATGTTTTATACCATTTGTGTCATACTGTGAAATCATTTAATTTGCAATCGATTTAGGTCATAGTGTATTTTAGGTATTTTTGTGAAAATCAATAGAAACCAATGGCCTCTATTGGAATTGATGATATCCACATGTTAAGTCAATGCAGCCCATTCAATGGCAAGTCAATACACCTTTGCTGAACTAAATGACCTCAACCTCAGCCCATGTGGGTCCAAACGCTCAAATATTTCCCACAGTATTATGTGACATTGTATTCTTTATGTTACACCTAAAAATGATTCATTTTGTTCAAGTGCACTAGACCCTTATTGTAATTGTATGATATCGTATTTGTGATTTGAATATACACTGCGATATTTGAGAAAAATAATGTTTTGTTTTAGTTTCATTGCAATTTATAACCTTAATATCTTAAAGCCAGAATCCTTCCTTGTCATCCAATTTTCTAATAACCTCAGAAGTTCCTACTTTTTAAAAAAATACAATTTTCCATGATCATTTTTATGTCACCACCATAAGTGGTGACATATTGTTATGGTCTCAAACTTTTTTGTGGACGGTGTTCAGTGGTTGGTGTTTATCATTTGGCAGTTGGTGTTTGGCAGTTGGTGTCTGTAACAAATGGCAGGTGTTGACATTTTGCATGTGAATGCCTTGTCTTATAATGTAGCCAACTGCAATGGATGTAAAACGGATACAGTTAACTAATACATTTCTTGGCATCAATTCAAATCATATGCTAATTTTAAATGAAAATGCTTTTTTCCTGTTTTACCACTCATAAATGCCATAATATCTCGATGTCACATTCAGGAAAATATGGCTATCAACAAGTTTTGAATTCTTACAATCCTGGAAGTTGTACATGTAAGCACATCTGTCAGTTCAGTTTATGTGTAAAAGTTAATCCCCTAAGCCTTAATACCTGATGCATGAAATATTATGGATGAGTTACATAATATGTACTCGTGCTATTTAGGTAAATGTTGTGCTGTTTCACCAGATTTGACTGACATCTTTAAATAACAACAATTTAATTTGATGATCAGACAGCAACAAAACATATGGCCAAGACAAAAGAATGTTATTATGATAGGCATTCTAGGGATTAAGGAATGCATTCAGCTTACATAATTTGAGAAATTATTGGCATACGTAAAACCTATTTAAAACAGCATTTATCGTATTCAAAAGCGTTGAGCATCATTGATTCCCAGCCCTCTGAAGATTGAAAAATAAAAATACATGGTTGTTAATCCATGGATTATCTTTGAAAATGAGAAATATATTTTGGGATTACATGGTGTAATCTTAAAGTAAACAAAATGTTTTAAAGTGTATTGATGTTTTTTGGATGAAAAACATAAGCGAAATTCATGAAAAAATCCCCCGATTCATTCGACAAACAACTCGCCCACCTTTTGTCAACATCTACAGGCAATTACCTAGATGTGAGTAGGTAGTTACCAGTTCCACCACCAGGTGGCTGATTTGGGTTAATTAACATGGCAGGTATATAAGGAAGTTCCCTTAAAGGATAGGTATCGATATGGAGAACTGAATTCAACAATGTTTTTCTCTTAAACCAATCATTGAAAGGATACTGTAAAAAACATGGTATTTTATGTTATGTTGACTGATTGACAACAATTTAATGCGAAAATTATTTAGAAATATTTTATATAACTGTTTTTGTTAACATTTTTTGTTTTTTTAGTGCAATTGTTTTTGCTCCTTTCTACCAATTCTTGAGAATGAAATAAAATGTCTTTCCGAACCTTATTGGAACAAAATAGCATATACAACATGTTTTTAGTAGACCTCAATTTTAAAGTTATACAAAGGAATTTTTGGTTGATTTTAAAAAAGTATTCAAAAAATTAAAACGAAATCCCCCAAAATAGATCAAAATCAAGAAAAACCATTTATTTCATTAACAAGATACTTTTTTAAAATCAACCAAAATTTCCTTTGTACAATTACAATATTGAGAGACCTAAACATGTTGCGTTTATGTCGTTTTGTTCCAATGAGGTTCGGAAAGATGTTTCATTTCACTCTGGAAACATGATACCAAGAACAAAACAAGTGTTTGATGTGTTTTTTAAAACAATATAGATGAAAGTATGTATATCTATTTCAAATTATATTGTTACCATTCAAAAGATGGCCATTAAATTGACAATTTGTAAGATTTTCAGAAATTTTAAAGTTTAAGTGGATCAATTTTCGAATAACCCTTATATGTCTGATAGTTTTACAATCGAAAATGTCAAGTAAAAGAAAATATAATCTGCCGAACACAAGAAAACATATTTCACTTTTTGAGGTTTTGTAACATGGGGTCTATGGGGAATCCCCGCGACCAAGAAGTCATATTTTCAAAGGAAATTGAATTTTCAAAGTTGATAAATACTTTTTTAAACCACATTTCAAAATGCAATTTTACAAATAGACTTCAAATATGATATTCTCTTAACAAAATTTTGAATATTTGATGAAGTAAATCAAGATTATTTCTACTAGCATCTAGTATATTCTGCGTACATGTCCAAATTTAATAAAAATCCGATAACTGGTATTTGTGTTATCGAAAATAATATTTCACTAGCAGACGCCCTAGCCTATTTCCCTGAAGACAAAGCCTATACGCATACTTTGACCGAATCCGACAATTGGTAGAAAAAGTCATCTTTGTCGTGAAAAGTATACGTCAATAGCGTCCATATTACAAGGGTTGTTCAAAAAGTTTTGCACAAATATGTCTAATTGTGAGAATAATTGACCAATCTTATTCAAAGTTGGTATGTATGTGCCCATATCTTATACCCTTACACTGTCGAAGTCTCATGTATATACGCCTACTACTTAACATTTTACGATTGCTATAGTAACCATGGTGATGACGCTATGGTACATATCATTTTGTAAAAGATAACTAGTAACACATAAAGATCAATATTACTAAGCATGCTAAATTAACTTTCATAAACTGTCAATTTAAATGTAAACAATTTCTAGTTTTGTTCTCAATGGAAAATGTGAATCTTATCTCAATATTTTCCAGCTTGTTTTCTTTGGTTATGTGAAAGAATGACCGTAAACATACTCTTCAAACATCTTGAATACAATACAATACAATACAGTACACATGAAGTACATGTATGATTGTGTCCAGAAATGTTTGAAACCCTTACGGAAAATTCTGTCTGCATTTTGTCACCATTGCTCTTTCTTCCCTTATTCTAGTGCTGTTTGAATGAATATATTTATTAATGTATTTCCAACTAAAATATATCACATTTTTCTATAAACCACAAACATTTAGATCATAAAAAATCATTCAATACTTGAGTGAGCACGATATGCAAGGGTTACTAAGTTGACACAGTAAATGACCACTGACATTGTGTTAGTCCATGCACACAGCGTATTCTGCTAATACACATTTGCCTTGAACACCCCTAACTTTCATAGTGAAGTGATCGTCTGACTAATTGGTTTATGTTTACGTTTTAATGTGTTTTGTGTTCCTTGTTACAGCAAGGGGGGCAGTAAAGTAGACTAACATGTTTGCATGGCAAATTTTGATCGAATATGTGAGACACTTTAAAAACCCCTACTCTTTCTATTGAAAATGGTTTCCAGCAATACTCTCCTACATGAATGAGACTCGATCAACTTGAGTCCTTCTGAGAAATTGAGGATGCTAGCAAGGGAGCCATTGACTTATCATGGGGATGCAATTGATTTTATCCTGCATATCTACCCCCCCCCCCCCCCCCCCCCCCCTATCACACCAAACTAGTTCTTACCCGTTCTTGCCAGTCACCACAGGCTGGTATCGAAAGATTTGTCCGCTGTGACGGAGCATGCTATTTTTCATATAAACACTAAGAATGTTTCACGATTTATTTTTTAACTCATATGTTTCGTTATATCAAAGATAATTACTTACTCCATGCAATGGATATATCATTTGCGTGTAACCTTCACTTCTGTTTGCAGTTCAATAACGCTAGGAGTAAAATCTATTGAAAACGGCGCCAGAGTATCAAACTCTAAAATGTACCATTTCTTTTTTAACTTTTTAATGGCATGATATAGTGACACGATAATATTAACATATGTTTTCAGCATAACTCTGAATGTATTAATGAGATATTAATGCATTGGGTCTTTTTATTTATTTTTTTTTAAATAATATTAATATTTTTTGTCCGCTATGATGGAGCATTTTCACAGTTCACATTTGCAACTGCTCCGTCACAGCGGACAAAAAAAATTAAACATTATTTTTTATAAAAGAATTGAAAAGACCAAATACATCAACATCTCATTTATACCTTCATAGTTATGCTTAAACCATGTGTAAATATTATCGTGTCACTATATCGTGCCATTAGAAAGTTAAACAAGAAATGGTACATTTTGAAGTATGATACTCCGGCGCCATTTTCAATAGCTTTTCTTCCCAGCGTAATTGGACTTCAAACAGAAGTGAAAGTTACGCGCAAATGATATATCCATTGCATGGAGTAAGTAATTCTGTATGGTATAACGAAACATATGAGTTAAAAAATAAATCGTGAAGTATTGTTAGTGTTTTTATGAAAAATAGCATGCTCCGTCACAGCGGACAAATATTTCGATACCAGCCTGTGGTCACGGACGTAAAGTACGTTTCTGGCGAAAGCCGGAGCATAGATTATTTAAGAGGACTGGAAACAAGTATGACCTACCTTTTTATTTCCCGAATCTCGCCTGAAATTAGCTCATCTTGGTGACTGTAATTACCTGTATATCTGAATTAATAGAGTCTCTTTGTATTGCATCTGCCTCAATTTTAAAGTTTTATTGGTATTTTTAAGATGATTTCACTGTTTTTGTGGACTGGTACGATTGGGCCAAGCAAATGGCAGTACTAATTATCGCAAATGACAATAATTTTGGAAACAATATTATACTAAATAGATTACTAAGCATCGAAGGTAAGTAAAACTAGATGAACAACTGAGTCAATAGTGATAAATAGGCCAACACGAGTTGGCAGATTTGAAAGAGACTGCCATCTTGTTTCCTTTCCTCTTTCTATCTATGCTCCAGCTTTCGCCAGAAACTTACTTGACGTCCGTTTTGCCAGTCCTAAGAAAACGTCGTAAAACGGGCTCAATCTGGCTGTGGTCGGGAAAAATGTCTAAAATAATTAGCTACTTCGTTCATAAATAGTCTTCAATACGTCCATCTGGTTCACAGTTCGTTCAGGTCGCACCACGTCGGTGTGCAACGTCGTATTACACGTCCCTTAGTCTAGAAGGTCATCATGACCTGATTACGGAACGGTATGGTCGCCATCGAATTTTGAATCGATTCAAAATTCTAAATCACATTCCCCGTCCGGGAAAGTCCATGAAGTTCGTAAACAGACCGTAGAACGTTGTAGCTACGTTCATTCCGTTCGCACACATTTTTAAACCAGTTTTGAATAATATAACTACTGTTTTGAATAGGTTTCATGTATATACTTTCTCAAATTTTGTATGGAGTTTGAATAAGATATCTACTTCGAAGTTTAACACACTAGTAATAATGATTTACTTGATCAAAAAAGTCAAAGACTTTACTCAGTAGCAATGTAAAGAAATTTTATAAAAAATAGAAATGTTTTCATAAAAATCAAAATGGAGTTGCAACATCCAGCAGTTAGTAGAAACCTCTTATTTGCGTTGTATATTATGGTATTTCTAGATCATTTAAAGATAATACACAGTGGAGTGTGGAATTGAACCTTTTTCAAGTCAGAACAAAACTGTGCGTTATATTGATTGCTCGTCTGTGAACATATTCTGTCGTCCAATTTTGACGTCAAATGAATTTTAATACATACAGGTAAAACATCTTGAAGTTTGGATTTTATTCTGGTATGATTAAAGAATAATGAAAGAAAGAAAATAAAGTGCTGATTAAGCATCCAGCTGTAAATAATATTCACAAATATATACGTTACCGTAATGTCGTCAATCTGGGAAAATATTTTGTCATCTGTCATTAAAATTAAATTCAATGCGTTCTTAGACCCCGAAAGATTTGGTTCATGGAGAAACACTGGAATTTTCAAGTTGACGTTATCAAAATTAGTAGTAAAATCCCTGCGAACGAAAGTTATATTTTAATTTGGTGCAGCTTGAAGGGATTTTACTACCATCATCCGACCTCCCTGCCTCACGTTGAAGGGTTGAGCCAATAAATTTGTCTAATACAGGTACTTCCACATGCGTTTTCGTAGGCGGGTCCCAATTACCCACGGATATTATAACAATTCGCGAACTTTTCGCACCCTTCTTAATCGGTTTTGATTTCTATGCCATTTTGGTATAGCAGGTAAGTGGTACTGATGCAGGTAACCATAGTAATCATAATGCAATAGAATGGAAATTCCTCCGTAAATAGTTATGGACGGGGTCTGAGGTGCCTATAAAGTTACGGAAAAAGAAGGCTATGACGCCATGAATATCGAAAACTTACGGAAATCCAACAAAATCCCGTAAATCTACGATTTTTCGAGAAATGCAATCTCTCCGTAAGTTTGAGAAAGAACAATAGACTTACGGATCCATAATTTTACGGAGTTTGGAGAAATAGACCCCTGTCTAATAATATATATCCATGCCATGTGGTGTATCCGTTTATCAGGCGCGTATGCATATGATCATTTAAGTGTGTATGATAAACGAATATAAAATACTAAATCTCTATTCTTTAATGAGAATTTCATATCACATATACTTTATTTTGCTTTTAAATATTTAGTTTAATCACAATCAATTAACGTGTACATGAACAAATGGATAATTATCAAATAAATGAAATTGGCCAATAACATATCAGTTGAATGACGATTCTTAAGGTTATATAGAAGCTTTTTGATGATATTAAGTTAGTTAGACATTATAAAGCAAAAAACAATCATTATAATATTATGTAACATAAGTAATGCTTTGGTCACATTTGTTCTACGACAACCGTACTGTATGGCGGTCGTAGCTTATCAAAATCGACGATGCAATAAATAATGAACGCATAAGGAGTTTATGTTTATGTTTCTTTATTTTCCTCCGTGTTGGGGAGAGCATAATTCTGCTATGGGTATCGATATTCATCATACACCTCCCGCCCCTGGCCAACACAAAGGACAAGGTGCAATTATTGGCAAATATCCCTATGGTCAAAATGAATCATTCGTAGGTGTAACATGAAGAATAAAATGTCATATAATACTTTTGAAAATATTAAAGTGCTCGGACACACATAAGCTGAGATAGGGATCATTTCGTTCAGTAAGGTTGTATTGACTTACATGGGCTGTGCACCATTGACTTAACATGAGGATATCAGCAGATCCCAATAGAGGCCATTGGTTTCCATTGATTATCACAGAAATACCAAAAATACACTATGACCTGAATCGATTGCAAACTTCATAATTTCACAATACGACACAAATGGTTCGTCTCATCAAATGTGCAAATATGAAATTTGCAATCGATTCAGGTCATACTTAAAATTAAAAGATTGTACATTTTTTCATCATTTTTTTCCCTACAAAATGGCTATAGAAAAATGCTCCAAAAACAACTTTTACACTTATCAAATATCATACAAGTTTGTAAAACCAAAGATTATACTATTATATTTCATTATATAGTAACATATTTGGATAAGATGCAGGGATGCGTAGGATGTAAATGGATTTTGACAGACACAAAAATACTTCCTGGTTTGGAATCTATGCCTCTACACTTCATGATTGAATTATGACCCTTATAAGTGGCCTATATATCAATACAGTGCTGAATATAGGTCAACAAGATACTAGTGTGCATATAAATATTTTTTATGCATCATAAAAGTCTTTGTGGGACGACTGTATCGTTGCTTTCTTACATTCATAAATATTAAGTAGGTTGAAATGATGGTCACGTGGTTGTCTGCTGTCAAAGACCCAGGCACTGGTCAACGTGGGGCAGTTGTATTCTATCAGTCTATGCTAGCACATAGCTGGTCTCAGATATTTTAACTTGTGATCAGTAATATTATTTTCATTATAAGTAACTATTATCATTTTATTATTATCAGTATATATTATTATATGGACTGTATTATACTTATTATTGGAATTGTGGACTATTATATACATTTATTGTTGCCACCCATTCCCCGCCGACTCCCTTCAGATATGGACTACCCAACTTGCTAATTGATATTATTATGTAATATTAAATAAATCAATTACATGTACACCAACACAAATTTTATTTGTTTTGTCCAATTAGCAACTGAGCAGATCAAGGGAAGAGACACAAATGTAATAATTGAAGCAGAATACTCATTTTGAAAAATCAAATGAATTATTTTTTTCCCATGGGGAGATCCAAATGGAGGGTGTATAAGGTCCTTTTTTACAAAAGCATGCAGCTTCACCACTCTGGGGACATTTCAAGTGATTTTGGCCATTTTTGGGCCAAATTTGTCAAAAATGACCCCCTCGAATTTTTAAAAATGTGAAACCTTCCCTTGGCAAATCCTGGCTACGGGCCTGCTGTTTTTCTCCCTGTAGAGCAGACAGAAATTGGAGATTTCTGCATCTAAATTCTTGAATAATCAATCAGATATATCAACTGTATATTTTTCAGATATAAAATTAGAAAAGTCAGGGAAATATAAGTATGTTTTTTAAAGGATTGTTTCCAAGTTTACACTCTCTTGTGCTTACTGCCACATATGTCAAAGAAGATCTTACTCTAGCTCATTTGGTGAAAATCACTTGTATCAACCTGTCATTATTTCTGCCATTTTCACTGTATTATGAAATTAAGATAGATATATGTCCTTCCTGTTTGAAGCTTATATATAATATATTTCAGCATATTCACTTCTGATGTGTTCATTAAGATATGATGCAAACCTTCTTTGCTGCGTTTGCTTTTTGCTTTTGTTCCTCCAAATCTGCCATCATCTGTATTGCTTTTACTCCTTTCACAACTGAACTGGACCTAAAATATCCAATAACGTATTAATTTATTTTTACTTTATTACACGATATTATCATTAAATGCGTTATATATCCGAAAGGATATCAAGCTGATTAGCATATTCTATTAAAGGGACAAAGTGCGTAAATGAAGTCTCACTTTTGATCTTCATAGTATTTCCTATGGATAAATAAGTACCCGATCTTTCATTTGACACCAAAAACAGCTCAAACAGATCACATCAGAGTTGACACTAGATCATGAAAAAATATTTTTGATCTATCAATTTATATGTGTCAAGTTTTTAGCCATGCCATAGAAAGATGGCATTGTTGTTTGCATTAATTATCCATTCATTTTGATGGGATTTTCAAGCATACGCCATCTTTTAATCCAAGAGTTATTTAACACATCCACAAATGTGAAAAGTGGTAATTCACTTTTTTCAGTCTCTGAACTTCAAATGTCGTTTTCTATGCGAGTAATTTTTTTTTCAGTTCAGTATTATCCCAAATTAAAGTTTTTATCATATTTGATTGGCTGTGTGAGTGACATGTCTCATATAATATTTTGTCCTTTTTCCTTCCAAAATAGGCACATTGCCTGTTTAATGTATGTAATATTACTGCTGAATAAAAAAAAATTGTATATACGAATTCATTCGTAACCACAGACAATATGCAGTTATAATATGGGGCATGTTGAAATCATGATGTATACCTTCTTCGCACCAGTTTCAATAACGTAGTCTAGAGTGTCCGGCAAAATGTTGGTGTTGTTCAAAATGCTTCAATCGGATTGGTAAAATATTTCGAAAAACTGTCTTTTTTCTAATGTTTCGATGATGTGACTATCAAAAGGTAAACTTTTTGTTCAAGTTCCTGCTTCATCACAACCCTGATATATTTTTACAATATTGGAACAGGTGTAGGATCATATTCACCTGTTTTATTAAATTACATATACAAATCGGAAGTTTTCACTTATTGAACATTGAGATAAGAAGGTTAAGATCATGATTGGCGCTTGGCCCAAATCGAAACTGCATACTGACTGTGTGCTACTCAAATGTGATGAGCAGAATTCCATCAGTTATTCCTGAGAACAAATCCTTCAGAACAAAGGGGAGTATATTGTATACCATTATAGTTACAATTTCAAGAAAAGAGCAACGTAAGTTTCGAGGAGTTGTACATGTAGTCCCGGACTTTAATATTCATGAATACTTAAATAAATGATAATATGAAGAAGTGCCCACTCTAATCTACATCCATTAAACTCGACTTAATCGACAACGACACACTTGCAATCTAGAAAATAAGCTACGTACCGATCAAGGACTATATTCGCTTTCATCATATCACCTAAAACACAAAAGGTGAGATTATTGATTATCGGCATCATGGTCAAATTGATGTCATTCTTGGACAAACCAATACTAAAAATGCCACATACTTCCTGATGCAACAAGTATCAAAGCTTTACTGTTGAAAACCAACTCAATATCATTGACGTCTACTACAGCTCGTTTCCCGTCAGTTTGCTTCACGACTGCAGCGTGTCCCAAAGCCTGGAAAAAGATTTTAAAAACAGATTTTATACACATTTGTTGATTATGCTTGCAATGGTTTTACTAAGGTTGAACTTGTTGAAGGGGGGGGGGGGGGTGTTATTCTTATTTTCTTCAATTGCACCCTCAACCTTTTTTAATCAATTTCGGCTGTCCCGTTTTGGTACCCTGGCCTACTTATACTATTTATTCATCTTACATGTACCTCGATCATTTTTGGAACCCAACTGCCTTGCTGAATTTGTTTCACTTTTTCATAGTCGTCGATGATTATAACCAAAGACCCAGAATCGATTTCTTCTTTCGATGTGTCAACCTTACCGAGAAGTTCAGGATTCAGGCACCATCTACAAAATAGAGAATTTAAGCTTGCACTGCAACGTAACCGTGAATGGAAAGTACATGAATCAATATTATAGGAATAATATAATTTGATTTAATTTCATGCATGGAAAATAACCATGTCATTGTCATTAGTGAAACGTGGCTTAATTCTAAAACTTCTGACCTTCTGATTCAGAATTATAAAGAACCAATAACCAGTTATAAAGAACTGATACATAAAGATCGTACAACTTCAATTGGCGGCTTTTAACGTCAAAGAATAACTTGCAGTGACGATTGTTAAACTTAGAAAATGACGACCTTGAACTAATCTGATTAATCATTAAGGTGCAAGGGTGGATGGTGAAACCTACAAGAGGAGGGGGTATATATTTCAAGTCTGATATATTAATTGGAACTTGTAATCGTCCTCCCAGGGGAATGAACCAAACTGTGATTGACTATTTTATTGATAATTTATCTGAAAGTCCTTAATTACGTTCAAAACTGGAAGCGGTTTACATTACAATGTAAAATGATTTACTTGGTGAGAGTGGTTTACTTGAGAATCTGCTACTGAATGATTATAAATCATATCGTACTTAATACCGTTGATGAATTCGACAACAACATCACCATCATCATCAGTTGAACGTACAATACCACGGATACCAATTGCCTACAATATGGATTATAGATTTTATCACTACAATTTTAAAATTATTGTCTAACGGACAATGGTTTTGAATTTCGGATGGTGATCATCCCGTTTTACAACATAAACAACGAAATGCATTAGCATGTTATGTTATTACAGATTTCTTTAAAAGGTAACCATCTTCAATATAATTTCTTAATTCTTACTTTTAACATTTCCTCGTTGCATCCCCCATGTCCTTTCTGTTTTTCCTGTAATGTTCGAGCGCCACAGTTGATCATCACTATATCGTATCTACTGAACTTTCCAGATGGTCCACCCTTTTCTGGATCCTTTGATAACAATGCTGGGTTTATCGACCACCTAGAAAATGGCATTGTTTTCTCAGAAAGTCTGCCAACATTTCATTTCAATAGATCATTCCGATAAATCCTGCCACCTTTTGATTTATTAGAAAAAGTAAGATGTATTGGCTAAATTGATGATGTCATTGGTTGTAGGTAGACATTTGATCATGCAAAAATAAATTATTGCTACTTTTAAAAAACAACCTACAGCATGACATTATCAAGCTTGCCAGTTTATCAAAGCTTCTCTGATATATCAAAAGGTGGCAGAATTTATCGGAAATATCTATCGATTAATTTTACATGTTCACATCGTACATCCCTTAACGTTGGTTAAGGTTACCCTATTTAAGTCACAATCTAAAGCTTACTTAGATCGCGTATCATTCCCTTTAAAGTCAACTTGAATTTAGACTTTAACTGAATATAAGTCATTCATTAAGTTAAAATCTGATGATATAAAACCACATACTTGCTTCCGTTATCAAAGTTAATTTTCAGGACCTTTGAGAGCCTTTCTAGAACAACTCCTCTTTTCCCAAGACACTGAAAGTGAAATTATCTCTTATACCAGAAGTTTAGTTGGCCGGTCATTTGTGACACAAAATATGAATTTATAATGTTTCATTGACAGTTCCCGGTAGACACGCATATTCGCCGGGGATATGCATGAACCTCAGTTTTTAACTGATGTTTCGGTAGAACGCATGTCCTTCTACATAAGTCAATATATAGTTACATACATGTAGCTATAGTCTAGTCAGTATGGGGGTTTTGGCGTTCGCTCGGAGGGATTTTATGGAACATAATTTTTCATGTTGCGAGTATGATTTTAAATATTTTTGTAGATTATTAGATCTTCGTTTTTTAGCTTATCGATTTTGTGGCCATATTACCCCCGATGGCTATAATTTTTATCCCTATTGTAATTATTAGGGTTAAATTGTAAATAGAAAACTTTTTTAATATATAAGCAACAATTTGATGTTAAGATTTGCCCACAGAATCAGAATTTGACCGTATATGGGTCCATGACTTATACAGGGGCCTATTTCACAGACTCGAACAAGGGATCGATGGATGTTATAACTTTTAAAATAAGGGAGATACAGGTCACATTTTTTCAAATCCTAAAGAATTTTTGAGTATTGTATAGACTTTCAGAGTTGGTAATTTATTGGTTGCCACGGCAACCAAGGTTTTATTAAAATCCGGACCCCCACATAGACATAAATTAAACAAATTTCTCAAATGCGCACAAACGCTAAAAAATATAACCCAGAATGCCTCGACAAGGGGAAAACTTTAAGAGGAGGTGATCGCATGTTATGTCACAGTAAAACATGTAAATGTAATATATGATAATGGACAATAAAACAGAACATGGCAACCATAAAAATATGTTATTTTTCATAAAACTTGCAATTTTGTGATAGCGCTCTTTCGGTATAAAAAGCAGAAAACTAATGAAAAATGTAAAATTGTAAACTTAATGAACAGAAATCGTAGGCACAGACATGCATGGCATGTGTCTATATCCAAACTGTTTTATGGGTTTCTCTAGTTAATATATGTTCAAACAACTATATGCGTTGCAGAAATTTTGACCCTCTAATACGAAGCTGAAATATACTTACACTCGACATTTCACTGACCCAGCCGCCATACCCATCTTGTAATTCCTTTGCCTTGCCAAGGTCTTTGGTCATATAAACAACATCTCCAGTTGAAAACTAAAAATACAACAACGATTCAAGACACGAGTGTTGCATCGAAGCAACAATTCTTTAAATCTATAAACCCTTTATCTTTTTGTTTTTGTGGATGTACACTTTGGCTTTACGTTGGCTTTAAAATATTTACATGTATCAGGCAAATAATTTATTTTGAAATAATATACTATATAAAGAAAAACATACATCAAGTCTTAAAATAAAAGAGTAACATGTGACTTACATCTTCATCGCCCGAAATCTTTGCAAGCAATGCGGCAAGATGGAGATTTGGATTTGGGTCATCATAATCATCGTCATCATCATCATCATCAACGACGGCACTTCCAACTTGCTAAAATGAATTAAAGGATTGATTACCTGATTACAATAAGTCATGATTTTTTTACTATAATTAATTTTTCAAAGTAACTTTTTGTGGACGGTTTTAAGATTTTTCAGTATGGCTATCTAGTGGTTCAAATTTATAGAGAATTCAAAATTGTTTGTACGTCTATACAGTAAGTAATTTGTGAGTTGTAAGTTATAAGAAATATAAGTCGTAAAAAAGGTACGCCTACCTAATCATGGGAAAATAATAAGTGCATAGCATTTGTATATACGAGTACACGTTTAAATTGAGAAGTACGTTATAATATCAAAAAATATATCACACCTTTTCCTCTGCCTCCTGTTGTTTTAGTTTTTGTTTAACCATTGCTCGTATAATTTGGTACCCAAGCCCCTCATGCATGGCATTCTCGGAATCGGACACCTCGGGCGCATCTTTATTAGGAAATAACAATTTAAATCGAGCATAGATGATTATGGCCTGTTAGTATATAATTTGACTATTTGATTTTGTTCATCTCCGAGAATTCGTTATTGATTCTTTCCAGTTTTTCATGTATTGTTTTTTTCATGAATATCCCCATCCTCAATAAGATTGTATTTTTTCTATAATAGCTATTAGATATACATGTCTTCCTCGTTATGAGATTTGTCGAATTAATGTTATTTTTACTGGTTTAAAGCTAGTGATAATAACTGTTGAGCCTGTTGGAGAGTGTAGGTTGCGGAGGATCTCTTTAAATCACATTCAAAAAATTGTATATGAAAGTTGTTAAACTAAATTGATAAGTATATATGCCCACGCCCTAACCAACTGAACCTCGGCTAAGCGTTGATAACATACCCTGTGGCCTTGGTTGTGGTTGCGGTGCGCGTCGTCGCCGGGCCTTTGGTTGTCCTTCCGTCGGAATGCCCTTTTCCACCGAGGCTAAATGAACGTTATACAAAAACGATAACTCTAAATCTCTAGGTGGATGTGCCTTACAAGTAAATCATTATCGCCAGTAGCCTTTTTGAATTTTCATAATCAGTATTATTGTATTAATTTTTATTGTAGTATTCTTTTATGTAGTTGAGTTGCCAATAATGTTTGCTTGGCCAGCTTTGTAAAAAAAACTTTGTAGTGAATTTTACTATGATAATAAAAAAAGTTAATTATTGTTACCTCCACTATTAAATCCAAACTACGAAATTCAAGAATCTATCAAAATTAAAAAAGTTTCACAATTAGAGTGTACCATGTTTTGGTCGTCCTACATAATTAATGTACTACAGAATATGATATTCATTGAGTCGTAAGAATACATATACTGAAATGTGTATTGAACTCAACTTGATTGTATGTTACACGATTATTCTCATTCTTGATCTAAACATTCTGTAACTGTAGTAACAGGTTCATTAAAATGTTAACTTAATAAACCATTTTATTACCAAACATCCGATCCATTTCTTTCTTCACTTCACTAGAAGAAATTCTATATTGGGCAGTAGCTCCGACCATTGTATGTATAAGTCGTTTAACATCTTTGATAATTTGAGGATCACGATCTGCTATTGGTGCTATCTTTACATTGGATCCAGGTTGAGCTAGAAGCGCCCCTATCGGCAACGTTGTCATTGTAGGACTGACAGCTTTAAGTTCAGGATTACACATATATGTACATTGTATGTGACGTATACGTATAAAAAGTGCGATATTGTATATGAGAGGTTATTTAATGGGAGGTTTTTGATACAGGGTATATCTGAGGAAATTAATATAAATTTTATTTTATCAAGATAATCATTAAACTTTCATTTGAATAAGTTTCTGATGTGTTTTCTAAAGCAATATATAAAAGTTAAAAAACATTTACTAATTAAAATTGTGACCATTTAAAAGATGACCATTATATTGATGATGTGTAAATTTTTCCCCAAAAATTGATGACTGGTTTAAAATAAAAATGGGTCCAATCCTTTCTTATTAGTGTAATCAGCACCAGACAAATGATTACTATCTTACACACAAAAAACAACAATATATAATATCAAAATTATTTAACGTGTACAACTTTTCAACCGATATAATAGGGGTTGATTGTGGGGATGGAGGCTAACTGCTCGAAAAAAGATCAGAACTTGCTACTACTCTGCAAAAGTTTTTATTAGCTGATAGCATCCTCCAAGGCATCCCCGAACTAAAAATGTTGTCAAAGTGAGTAAATGCCATTTGTTGAGAATTCTGTCTTTGTCCCTAGAGTAAATTCAATTTTTACTCATGTACTAGTATCTCATGAAGTACCCTATATTCAATATCATATAACAGCAGCGGTGTACAAAATACCTGGTAAAGGAAGAATCAAGCCCTTGTTCTTTTCAGAATCTAGTATTCCACTATAGATCAGGCCAAGGGAAAACACATCGACACTTGACGTATATTTTTCTCTTTTGAACAGTTCTGGCGCCGCAAAGCAAGGTGTCCCAAGTGACGTACTCATCATAAATGTCTTCATTGAATTGACTTTGTCATCTGCTAGTTTTGATATTCCAAAATCTGTCAGCTAAAACAATAAAGATATTTTCTCACATATACACAATATGGACTGTACAGGTTAACCTAAAGATGTTATCATCTGAGAGGCCTGTTTTTAAAATTTTAGAATTGCTACTGTGATCGTGTTTCTTTTTTCACTTTAATTCTTATATAACCTCATACGTTTCGACGCTATGCTCATATTACATGTCAAGAGTTGCTCATTATATGAGCTTCTTAGATAAACCTGGCATATATTGTCATCATTGAAACCTTTACTGAGACATAAGCACCTGGGTAGACTATGTAATAAACAAATACGGGATGGCCATGGGGTGGCCATGGATATGTCAGAATACCTATCAGAGGAAAGACGAGGCGAAGCGAAGCGAAGCCGAGCCTAGTATCTTTTTTCGAGGATAGGTATTCTGGCATATCCACCTCATGGTCATCCAGTATTTATTTTATTATGCACCTCCCTTGGTTAATATCATATTCCTACCATTAATTTCCTGTAGATAAATAAAAGATGGTGTTAAATTGTCAAGATATATTTTATTTAAAAGAATGGGTCTACTAAAACAGAAGCTGAGCCTGGTATTTTTTTCGAGGATAGGTATTGTAACAACCCTTGGGCACGCTCGTCGAGGAGCTGTAGTGTACCGAGCCAGATCCTAGACTCGAAAGATAATGTGCTAAATTCAATGCCCTGTAAGGGAATCGAGCCCAGGACCTCCCGCTCTCAGTCAGACGCTCTACCCCTGAGTCATAAAGGCTAGCCACTACAGCTGAGACTGTAGTAGCGACTTGTTATCGAAGGTCATTACACCATCCCCCCCCCCTAGAAGACGACGTCCCATCGTAACTGATTCACAAGGGCAATACCACTTACAGTATTCTGGCATACGGGATGGTTGGATGGTTTGATCTTCTTGCTGCTACGTATGGCAATAGACCCTGAAGCTCTTAACCAATCAGATTTGAATATTTTAATGAGGTGCATAATAATATATATTACTGTACCTTCAAGACTGGTACTCCAGTTTGATAACTTATCAACGTATTCCCTGGTTTTAAATCACGGTGGACTAGTTTGGAGTCATGGAGATGCTTTACCCCATCGGCCAGTTGATGCATAAAATCCACTTTTACAGCAATATCGAGTTTCCCTTCGACTTTCTTAAAGTAATTTTCAAGATCGCCACCATCGCAAAATTCCATCACGAGCCAAAATGACTTCTTTAAAAAATGAAAATCATGGAATTTCACCACGTTAGCATGATCGGTCAACTTTTGGAGGATTTTAATTTCTTCCATTCCATCCATTGTTTCTTCCATCGAGTCACTTGTAATCTGTTTAACAGCAACTGGAGTGCCATCTTTCCGTTCGCCTCTAAAATGAACGAATTCACTTATGTATTAACCATGAGTACAGGGTGTTAGCAGCCAGTACGAATACTTTATATCACTTATTGCTTCCCATACTGCCTGCTATCAAAGATAAATGATTCATTATACATTTAAGCTTACACTGTACCTTTCAACTGTAAATTTATTTTGAATTGACTATTGAACTATAAATGCAAGAGGTATTGCACTTGAGCACATGTCAATGTGCGGTTTTGGCATATATTAGCTACCATTCGCAAATTGAACCGTTGGCTGTTGGTTTAACATATACTATTTTATTTTCTTGTAACATATACTAAATGAGACTGACAAATGAGATAAGCAATCCTCTCGTTTCTTATTTCTTAGGCCCCGCGCAAGTATGTTTTTATCATTAATTTACTATTGGTCATGACTTTAAATATTATTCCAGAGATGTTTAAATAAAGTTGCCAACTCTTTATTTCTCAACTCTTCAAATTTCCAGCCATTTGCATGACAATTTCTAATCACCTAATATTCCACTATACAATACAGTGTAAAACACAAATGTGAAGATTGAGCAAAGGATACATTATTTCAAAAATAAAATATATTTAATGTAAGTGCCACTTTAGTCTTTTAGTATATTAAAAAATTGCAACTTAACTGACATCAAGGTGCAATGCGCAAACATTTTTGAAAAAAAATAAAAAAAATTATCCAAGCCAATATAACCTCAGTATGCTTAACTTTCAAAACAAACCAATGTTGATTGCTTGACAAAGTTGAAAATAAGAATATATTATGTTTGAATATTACTGTATCATTGGTTTCTATGAGAACTCAAATTTTAAATTGCGTTTTTCCTGAACCACTATAAAGCATAAATGAGTTAATTTCTCGCTTATTTCTCAACCAATTTTCTAAATTCTTTCGAAAAAAACATGTGAGGATGAATAGTACACACCGGCTTATTAAAAATAGTTGTGACCTCTAAAATTTAGTTTTAATGAATTCACGATTTTCTGAGCAAAAAGTTCTAAAAAACATTCGGTTAGGCTACTATATACAAGTAAGCCAAAGTGCTTTTAAAATTTATATGGGATCTTTGATCATGAAAAGGGTTACTGCCCGATCACAGATTAATAGTGGGCTCAATAGTGAGTAACTATGCTAGGTCAAAGTATGTTGATAAATTCTTAGAAAAGTGGTGATAAATTCAAAAACATATACAGCCGCTTGATTCATACCGTTGTATTAACGCGCAAATCATTACGTTCCTACTCAAAACACTTATACCATGTCACATTTGCCCTACGGCGAGTTCAAGAAGGTAGCTGTTCCCCAAAAAATGATATGGTCGCCGTACTGCGTATCCCAGTTTTTTTTAGCAGACCGTTCGTTATACAAATAAGACAAGTCTCAGCCATGCCGTTGCGTCAGACTGACCGTTCGGTCACCCTGTGGTCTAGTGATGACCGCCCCTCTTCCCTTGTTAAACTCTTAAGATTATAACAAATAATACCTTGTTTAGTTTAGCTTCATAAAGACGAGCCATACATTTTTGTTGATAATGGATATTTGCGTGGGTATCAAACTCAATTATTTTATAAATTCAATTACGTGATTAAATTTACATGTATGTGCATGGTGGTTTTCGTCTATTTTGTAATATTTTTACAAAACATGACCTTTTATTTTGAAGTTCATACATCACTGTGATACATGTGAAACTTGAAATAGTAAGAGCTCTTTTTGTAACCAGGGAACGAGCAAAGAAGCACTTTTCAGACCAAAATAGTTTCATATGTGCTCAGTCCCGTCCAAAATTATCGTTATTTTCAAACAATTTCGAGAGTCAAATTACGACTCCGAGTACAAGGGACAAGAGGCGATCAACAATTAACGCAAGAAGAGCAATATCTCGTGAAATAATTAAGTATTTATAGACTTTTGAACCCCTCACTACCTTCGGTCGTTTGGGGGTACAGAAAACGTTTGTGCCTAGCCCTGGGGGTGTATTCGACTATAATAACACCTGCTATGAGGTCTATATTACGATTCGAACATGAAAACTCACCAAAATGTTTCGAATATTCATTATGGTCCGCCATAACCACAGACCGCTGTTATGACGTCACACATTACTTGTATTACCAGGGGCACTACCGTTCGCGAATATACCCCCGGTTAAAATGTTGACTTTGTTCACAGTTTATAGAAGGCGTGAATGCAGTCATGTTAAAATTGAAATTAGAACACCGAACTAAGACATAGTATCACTAAACATTCATCATTATTTCAACAAAAGCTAATGCACAAATATTACTTTATGCTAGAGATATGATTGCCATTAGCAATTCAATTTAACAGATAACTTTTCTTTATCTTAGTTGACAAGTCCTGAAAATACTTTTTGCGTAAGGACCAACTGTTTATCTAGACACGCCCTTTAAGATGAATTTCAAGTAATTAATTAATCATATTTAAACCTGTACCTGTACACTGTGCCATATTCCCCCTGTCCAAGTTTCGTAAATAAATCAACTGTACAATTCGCGCTGATCCTCCATTTACCAACTTCTTCAGGTTGTCCTGGCTCGGCCATTTTCACGATGAGTGTCTCTAAAACGAATCTATCGAATGACGATCATGTAATGTAGACGTTTATGTAGTTCATGTAATCACTAATGGCGGGCGGAAGTATTTTTCTATCTCATTTAGTCGGCTTTGACGTCAAAGTAGCTTCATGCAAAATGCGCTATCACAAATATGGTGACACTATTGTGGCATTATCATAGCAACTTGCAAATTGTTTACATATTTTACTTACATCGGTATGAACTGAAATTAGATTGCTTGTTTTCTTTTGAAATGGTTAATTTCAGATTCTGAGATTTATTAAAGGGCGATGAATTTTTCCCTTCGTCAGCTAATCGAAGCAGAACTTAACTTGCTGTACATGCCAAAAACATCCAACCATGTACCTGTCATTGACCAAATAAGTATCCAATTTGGCCTATATCTAATTTGTTTTTTTGGTTCAAAATCTAAAACTATCCTCTAAACTCATATGTAGCATTGTAACCCTATCATGAATATAGACATGTGGACTGAACTCTGCCATGATGACAACTGCTAGAAATGTGCAATACGGAAACTAAATTTTTCATTTAAATTGCCCTCGAAATGACCAGAAATTCTAACTAAATTATCCCGTATTCACATACTTTGATACATTGTATCTTTTTTCAAGGACTCCCTTGAATTCTGCTGAAATGTTGCAATCCTATGTAACTTTCTATGAGAAACAGGAATGATGTATAACACGGGTGGCAATGCTACAAATATGATTTTTAGAGGGGGTGCATACGTATGAAACCCTCTGTACATTGATTATTTATACCTTGAATCATACTTTCGGTATTTGGGGTTTGTAGATCCTTGTAACTGGTAATGCACGTAGATTTACGGGGTGAAGATGGCTGGATCTGGTTTAGTCATTAAAATAAATTTCTGCATGGTATTTCTGCTCTCAAAATCTCATAAAATATTAAAATGCAACAGCAAGGAGAATTGGCTCCCAGAGTGCAACATCAATATTCTTACCCATATATGAGCATGTCGTGTCGGGATACAAAATTCGAATTCAAACAGCCGCCATTTTGTTCACTTTAATATTTTAATCGTGAATTTTGGTCTTAAATATATAGCTCCAGATAACATCAAAAATTCCAAAACCTTTCAGATTTTAAAGTGTGCTTTCAAAAGACACGTTATTAGTCTCTATGATTAGTACTCTGTACTACCTTTAAACAGATGCACCGGTATCCATAAATCAATGTTATATCTTTCAACTATATCCTGTTAAACATTTTAATTATACTGTTTACCAGCTTGGCATGCTTGATTTACATTTTGATGACACATTGTAAATTCAAGAGTATCTATATGCACCTAGATTAAAGAATTACAACTTAATGATATTGTGTAATTTTAAAATGTTCTAGCTTGTGATAAGTCATACACCCCCTGGGGTGTCTTTATCATTATTGTGTAAATATGTTAATATGATTTTAATAAATAAATAAAAAAAATTATTATTATAGACATGATAGAGATAATGGTTCGTGTCTTGAACTATTCATTTTGAATTTATAATTCGGTTATAATTACAGAAAATAACGAGATTTCGACGTTTTCATTGTTGGAAAATATCGAGTTTCGATCCTGGGAGCCTTGCAGTACGGTACGGTATATCTCGGGATTTTGATTTCGTATATCTTTATTGTAGCATCAAAAGATCAAGTTTTACTAGACATATGCCAAAATAATTATTCCATTTTCGCAAGCAACGCCAAGCTTTATCGCCTGAAGTTAATTCATGACATTTAGCTGTTAGTAACATGATACGAAAATAATTCTTAATTCTGAGAAACAGCTACAGAAATTCAATGTGTCCTTATGATCAAAGACTGCCTGTAATAAAACACGTTGCTAGAACACTCTTATTGTAATTTAAATGTCAGTATCATGATCGAACGAATTGTGTCAAATAAAATACAAATTGAGAGCAATGAAAGAATGTTAATTTGACACGTAAACTGGGGTTTCAGGGCCCTCGATCATAAACAAAGGTTTCGATAAGTACAGAATCTATCCATTTTTAAAAATAGTTTGTCGAAAATTGTAAAAGGTAAATGAAATTTTAGAAAATCTTGCCCAAAACCTAATCCGATGTTGGTTGCTATTGAATATGCAAAAATTGTGCGGCTGAGCGGGTTTCCTGGAATTTGACGAGATAGAAATAAAATGATAAACAAAATAAGATTACATTTACACTCAGAAGAAGTGAGTAGCTCCCATAATACTATCATAGTCTATCGTACTCGGGGATTCCCCGGTTTATTATGTCCAATCAAATTGTAGGATGTTATCACGTGAACAATCACGAGCACGTGCTTTCTAAGTGCCGCGCATGAGCAAAGTACATGTATAATTTGAAATCGTGGGAATGGCGTTTATTTCAGTTTAACTTTAGTTCCACGTCCATCATTTCATAACTACGGTAATATCATTGAAGTTACTCGGTCCAAACTTGGATAAGATACTCATAAAACAACACCGAACACTGAGAGATCCATTTCAATGGCAAACGAGGTCTGTTTTTAAAATTGGTTATCGAACGTGCCAAAACATAGGTCATCAATGGGAAATCGTCTAATTACAGAAAATGGAAGAACGTGTTGTGAAGGTTCGACTTTTGGAGCACATTCCCGTCCAAATACGTTTATTTTTACCGGCGCAAATTCTTTCGTGAAAGTTAAAAAATAGACAATAATATGTCCCTACAACTTCCATTCCGTTCGCACATTAGTTCGGCTTTATTTTCATTTTGGCATGAAATGGAAAACACTTGAATCGATGGTTAAACGACCCTCCATCGTTCTCTCAATCCTTCAACAATAAATAAGGGCTGATTTTAAATCATGTTATCTAACATGTAAATCAAACATCTCAATGGTCTTCATGTCACAATAGAGTGTCATTATTCAAACAAACATGAACGTTGTAGCGTCGCATGTGAGACCATGGCCATGGCCAACCTAACATTGATCAATTAAAAAGTCCCAAATAGGCTCTGGTTCCATGTGAGCAATCACGGGACTTGCAAGTTTCTCATCGTGCAAAGTGGAAATTAACTTCGGTTTATACGTGGTAAGTGTGGTAAACGGCGCACCCATACAGGTGCAGACATATGATGATCATACATTACTGCTACAATCCCAGGCTACAATGCTTGCTGCTATATACGACTGGTTTTGCACGTTAGCGTGGTAAACATGGTCAGTACTCTAACATATAAGCAGCCATATTAGTCCATGGTATGGCTCATAGATATTACAAATCCGTGGCACCATATATGCATAACGACATTTGAACCGATATTTAGAGGCATATGTCCTTTTAAAATGCCATTTGGTAAAAAATATTAAGGCTTTTGGGTCGCATTATGTCTGTCATCACAAGAGGTCAAAAAACGTGAAACTTTTCATGCGCATTTTAGTGCATTTTATGAGACTCAAATTGTAAATCGAAACTTATATATAATTTAAAGGATTAGGATTACATAGAAATATAATACTATTTTAACGTAAATGTCATTTTTCAATTAGTGCATTGCACTAGGGTACTTTTCAACGTTTTATTATTTAGAAAAAAATAAGACAGAGCAGATGTGACCAAATTATGCGAAAAATTCAGAAAATCTATAATTAGTAACATATTAGTTTTGTACTTATAGAAACAATATATTCACGGAAATATTTCTTGCGTTTTCAAGGGTCAAACAACGGATTATTGTTAATGATATTCAAAACGTAATCAAATAAAAATATAAAGGATGTATCATTTAAATAATTAATCTAATTTTGGTATTGGAATGTTTACATTTTTAAACTAGATGATTTGCATCGAGGAATAAAGAAGGCGCAGTCAAATGCGTCGCAAATATCTTAGTGTCACAATGCTGTGCTCCCACAATAAAATAACCATGCAAAGTTGTAAGAAAGTAAACATTGAATGCATTATAATATATTTCAGTTTTAATTATCGATTGTTTTATAAATGAGAACGCCAGAATGATTGATTAAGAAACCAGGAATCAACTTTCGTGGTTGACGAGTGACTATATTCAGGACGATTTGATGCAGTAGAGCAAGATTTGTGATAGTAATTTAGTTTTTTGAACTGTCCCTTGCGAAGACAAGATTTAGTTTTTGTTTCGATCATAACTTGACAAATGTTCGTTCTATTCTAAATGTAAATTTATAAGTGAGAGCCATACTGTCATTAATAAGAACCAGAAACCAACCTTCTTGATGGAGGAGTGACACCGTTAGAGACGATTTCATTCAGCAGGGCGAGATTGTGAATTATACGAAATTAAAGGTACTCATTTATATTTTATTTCATTGACTATCTATATTTTATCATCTGTGTTCACGATATGTATCGTTGTTCCAAGGTGTGACCCTATCAATCATATCAACTCACCCATCGCGTGCAAAGTCCCAATTGGAATTGGGAGAAATTCATAGTGTTGCACACATCCAATCTTTCAGACGAGCCTCCGATATTTAAAGACGACATCGAATCATTTTTTGTAAGACCGGTTCTCTCAATTTTTTCAGCAATCCAGCATCTCTCGTTTCCGATCTTTCCATTCGAGTTTTAGGAAGCCATACTTCATTTTATAATTTGTAACTTTTTATCAAATCAGGCATTATTCATTTGTGCACAAACTCTATGTCGCCAAAGCCATGCGAATTGCACTTTTACGAATTGTTGTGAGTGTTGTAAGATACATTTTCCTTTCACGTTGTATATTGATTTGGGATAGTTGGATTTTCTTTCCATTTGGCAATGAGATCTTAGACATTTCATTTTCCTGCTATGTTTTGTCATTTTTGGTCTTTCGCATTTGGCACTCGTGCTTTCATATTCATGACATTTTGGATAGAATTTGGGACAAAATGGCTACTCCCAGGCTATATCTCTTTTGTCTTTATATCGGGTATTGCTAGAAAAACTAGTTTCTGGGTGAAATTATATGTCACATATGAAGGAGGTAATTTAATTTATACTTGAATACCATGTATTACTCATTTCTGAGTAAATTCTATGCTGAAGAAGTAGTGAAGAAGTTCAATATCATTGTTATGTTTTATGTGGAGTGGTAGTCATTGTCCCTGGGTCGTTGCTAATTGTGAGTACTATCCATACACTTTATTTTAGGGGAGTACAAGTTTCTTTTAACTTCATTCTATATTCTGTATAATCACTGCTACCCACCTAGTTACACAGACGTATCGTCAGTATATCATGGCGGAACTACTTCCGGGACTAGGTTTCGGTAAGATTTTTTTATTTCCCGATTTACACCTACTTATAAGTCACGTTGTGGATAATAATTTGCCTCGAAGTTAAGGAAGATAGTCTTGTTTGAGAATGTGTCGATGGTTTTAGGTTTTATATGTTAACAAAGGCAAAATTCAGGTATTTAGTCCCTCGCTTTTGTTACACTGACGAACGACCAATATCAGTGTAATATTGGCAATATTAATGCCGGTCGTCGGTGTAACAAAAGCGAGGGACTAAATCTGTGAAATGCGTCTTCGTTAACATACCAAACCTAAAACCATCGACACATTCTCAAACTAGATTATCTCCCATAACTTCGAGCCAAATTATAATCCACATCGTGACTTATAAGTAGATGTAAATCGAGAAATAAAAATATCTTACCAAATTCAAATCCCGGAAGTAGTTCAGCCATGATACACTGACGATACGTCTGTGTAACTAGGTGGGTAGTAGTGATAATATTTGAAATTTTATAAAAGGTATTCCTTTCAAATAGTGCACTCTGTGATGCTATATTGTTTTTTTATGTGAGGCGCATCCTATAACGTTTGATTAATCCAAGTTTTTATGTGCACGCGGTCCTAACTTCGACCGTTAATTTGAATTTTTGACCTACCGGATGTTTGAAAATCAAGGATTATGAGTCTCATTCTGGACCGTTTTTCTTCAAACTTGTTCCATTCAAAGCATAACAAAAATCCCTTTCTGATGGTACATTATTCTCTTAATAAGAGACCCTACTTCCAGCGGCATTTTGGTCCCCAGCTGTAAGAAGGCCTTCCGACAGCTGGGGACCAAAACGCTGCGTGAACGAGGGACTCTTTACAATCAAGTAATGCACCGACAGAAAGGCAATTTTGTTTTGCTGAAGAAAAACGGTGCAGTATGAGACTCGCAATCCTTGATTTTCAAGCACCTGGTAGGTCAAAAATTCAAATTAACGGTCGAAGTTAGTACCGCGTGATGTGGAGTATGAGGTTTTTTGAGTGCATTTTATACAGTACCACATAATAAGCGAGGAATATACTATACTGAAGAAGTTGTTATATCAGTTACGATTTATATGTGAGGTATTCGTGTTTGTGAGTATATTCATGAGGCTATTATGTTTTTGATTTTTCATGTGAGATGTTACTTTTTTGCGAATGCATTATGTTAGGCAATATTACCTGTGATTAATAAACGAATTATTAGTTCTATATAAGAGCTTTCATGAGAGGATTGGTTTATGCGAGTGAATCCAAATGCTATAGTCACTGATTTTTATTTGAGGTATTTTGTTTTGTTTAATGAACAGTGTTCCTTTTTGTAAAATAATTTCTGGATTTTGCGACCGTTTAAGTTTATGTACTCGAGATGCTGGAGGATGTGGGGATTATTTTAGGCATTGTCAATTAAATTGCTAAAACTGAAGGCTTTAGGTTTGCAGTGGGATGCTGACCCTTTTAAACGTTAAACGAATTATAATATCTATCTCAAAGCATTAAGACCAAATTCTAAATATTGTATATCTAATATACTATTAGTATTGTTATGAGTATTGGCTCACAATTTGTATTTTTATTCAATTTGTGTTGTAATGACTCGAATATAATGAGGTGCTACTTGGTGTAATGGTCTGGGAATGATGTTTATACTTAGCTCGTGGGTCGGGAGGGGTTGATAGACGTTTGACTTTGGGATTGCTAGTGTTTCTTATGTCACCACCAAGAGTGGTATGACATATTGTTATAGTTTCCAACATAAAGTCCATTGACAGTACATATTCGGCGTTCGGTGTATGTAACGAATATGCGTTGGCATTTTGCATGTTAATGCTTTGATATTCCCTTATATTAGTATACTCTTGAACACATTCCATTTGTTGCTGTGCCTTTTCCATTTCCACTTGTGCGTTCATGTTTTGTTACTTCAGAATTCTGATTTTTTATTAATGTGTAACAAACAGTATAATATAACAACAATTATATTTGTCACTGCGATGCATTACATCGATTCATTTTTACATTATTGCCGACATTTCTCAAAGATCCATGTAGTCAAATGTTGAAGATATGGTCCTTATATAAGCAACCAATTCATGTTCAACCATATGCAACAATTTTCAATCGCAGACGGTATTAGACAAGGAAGAACAACGAGTCTCCCTTTATTGGCAATTGACCCCTGAATACGGCTGTCCATATCTCAAAATGTATTACTACTAATTTAGTAAAATACTGACATATTATAACCATATGTTATTCACAGGTAATAAAGGTGCCAATATATTGATTGCTTCACCAATATCTCCAAAACGACATGAAATGTTGAAACCTTGATTTTTTATATATAAGGTATTTCAAGGAACACATACCGCAAAATTATAGCCAAGAAACTTGATGTATATATTAAAAATATTTTCATGTGATCTTCTTTTAATGTTTGTACTTTAAATTATGAAAAAAATACGAAAAACGTTTTACACGTTTTTTGACCTCTGATAATGACATGCATTATTCGGCCTAAAAGCCCGCCGTATTTATCACGGCTATACAAAAATAAAACGCGGGACACATGTAGGTATCTAAATATAAGCTCAAATATCATTATGCAGATATGGTGCCACCAACTCCTTAATTAGACGTCCTAGAAAGGACCTTATACACCCTCCATTGGGATCTCCCCATGAGAAAAAAATAATTCATCTGATTTTTCAAAATAAAAATACTGCTTTTATTATTACATTTATATGTACACTAGTATCTTTTTGACCTATATTCAGCACTGTTTTGATAAATGGGCCACTTATTAGGGCCAATATTCAATCATAAAGTGTACAGGGGTCGAGATGCCAAACCAGGAAGTGTTTTTGTGTCTGTCAAAATCCATTTGCATCCTACACATCCCTACATCTTATCCAAATATATTATTAATTAATGAAACATAACAGTATAATCTTTGGATTTACAAAGTTGTATGGGATTTCATAAGTGTAAAAGTTGCTTTTGAAGCATTTTCCTATAGCCATTTTGTAGGAAAAAAATGATGAAAAAAATGTCTAAGCCTTTAATTTGAAGTATGACCTGAATCGATTGCAAACTTTATATTTGCACATCTGATGTGATATACCATTAGTGTCATATTGTGAAATTATTTAATTTGCAATCGATTCAGGTCATAGTGTATTTTAGGTATTTTTGTGAAAATCAATAGAAACCAATGGCCTCCATTGGAATCTGATGATATCCACATGTTAAGTCAATGGAGCACATCCAATGGCAAGTCAATACACCCTTGCTGAACTTAATGACCTCAACCTCAGCCCATGTGGGTCCAAACGCTTAAATATTTTCCACAGTATTATGTGACATTGTATTCTTTATGTTACACCTAAAATGATTCATTTTGTTCATGGGGAGATCATAATGGCGGGTGCACTAGATCCTTTCATACCGTGGACTATATGGGACTTAGAAATTTATCTTTCTGCAAATGTGATGGAAATGTTCTTATATACGTGTAAGCGTTGTAATCGGGGCACTGAATTCATTGAATAATTTTTTCACATTTTTCACATATCACTGCTCAGTATCAAGCAAAGGTAACGACCGTAACCTTCGCATCTAAGATGGCGGACGGGTATTGTCTATTTCGATATTTTTAGTTTTCATCGAATGAACTACTTTATATTTGACCTTATTAATAAGTGAATTGAAGTTTGGTGTTTCGCAAAACATATACTTATCAGGCCCGTAGCCAGGATTTGCCTGAGGTAGCGGTTTTACCAATGGGAAGGGAGTTTTTGCCGTTTTTTGCCAAGGGGGAGCTTTAGACAGTTTTGGCAAAAAAATCATGCGAAAAGTGTTCAGAATGGTGAAAAACTGCATAATTTTGAAAGAATTTCTGACCAGGGGCGGGGGGAGCGGCCGCTCCCTTCGCTCATAAGGTGGATTAGATAGTACTAGTATGGTTTCATGCTCAATATCGCTATGACTCCCTACCAATAATTATGTCTAAACGAAATAAGTATTTAAATTCACTTATAAACAACGTTTTATAGTAAATTTTACTTTATTTATTTATTTATTTATATGGTCAGTCTTACAAATAAATAATAAAATATAAAAAACTAATTACAATTTTACCCAGCCCAATTTGAGCTTATTAACCATTGTTAACAATAGTTAACAGGTTAACCACTGTTAACAATAGTTACCCTTTCAGACATCAGAAGATTTTTTAAGATTTAGCTGACTTAATCAAAACATAAAAGAGTGGTATTGATATGGAGAACTGAATTCAACAATGTTTTTCTCTTAAACCAACCATTGAAAACATTCATGTAATGTTGACTGATTGACAACAATTTGATGCGAAAATTATTTAGAAATATTTTATATAATTGTTTTTCTTAAAATTTTTTTGTTTTTTAGAGCAATTGTTTTTGCTCCTTTCTACCAATTCTTGAGAATGAAATAAAATGTCTTTCCGAACCTTGTTGGAACAAAATAGCATATACCAGGTCGATCAATAAGTTCATAGAAAATGTCTCTAAAATTGTGAGTATTTGCTCAAGAGATGAAATTTTCACAAGGTTTGGGAAATGTATTTCACTGTAGGTTCTGTCAGTTTCATTCTGATCCATGATGTGTTCATTGATTGGCGGTTGCTATAGTAACCCGTAAAATGGGTACGCGGTGCAACATTTAATAGCGATGCTTTATGTTTTTATCAAAGCATTTATTTCATAATATATCATATTATATATTATGCTAACATTTTGCCTTCATAACAGTATACCAAATGTACCCACCTAAGTGTTCTAGTAACAGTTATATTAGATATTCAAAATATTTCCCATTGTGGAGAATATAGAGTTCATGTCTTTTAACCCAATCTTGGTACACTTTTCTGAAGCCATCGGGGAACATTTTCCTCAGTGCAGCTTGGACAGCATGATGCAGCTCATCAACCCTATGGAATCTTACACCTCGGAGCTCTTCCTTCAGCTTGCCAAAGACTCCATAATCTAGAGGAGCCTTGTCAGGTGAGTATCGAGCTTGGTCAAGGACGCTCATAGATAATGTTTCTCGGATAGTATCCTGCACTACCTGATGCGATGGTGCGTTATCTTAATGGAAAACCTGGCCTTCATTGCGTTTCTTCTCAGAGTTTGTTGTCACAATTATTTTATGACATTAAGGGAACGATCTGTGATGTCATAATAGGAATGAGTATACATTTGTGATATCATACATGGAATTGTTTCCATAGCAACAATGTGGAAAACAAAACGGTCTGACAGTTATTTCAAAGTAGTAATTCCACATCATGCTTGTTGGAAATTATGGTTTTTTAACTGCACCACATGCGTGTTGTACGAGTTACCATGGCAACCATTTATCAAAAAATATTGTGTTATTGTTCATGCAACTTATGGAACAAATAATCAGATAAATTGTCTACATTCTGTGCAAATTTGGCATGGTTTGAGTGAAAACTCTCAATTTAAGAGATATTTTCCATGAACTTATTGGTCGACCTGGTACCACACGTTTTTAGACCTCTCAATATCATAGTTATACAAAGGAATTTTTGGTTGATTTTAAAAAAGTATTCAAAAAATTAAAACAAAAACCTCCCAAAATAGATAAAAATCAAGATAAACATTTTATTTCATTAAAAAGATACTTTTTAAAAATCAACCAAAATTTCCTTTGTACAATTACAATATTGAGAGACCTAAACATGTTTTGTTCTAATGAGGTTCGGAAAGATGTTTCATTTCACTCTGGAAACATGATACCAAGAACAAAACAAGTGTTTGATGTGTTTTCTAAAACAATATAGATGAAAGTATACATATATTTTTCAAATTATATTGTAAACAAAAGATGACCATTTAATTGACGATGTGTTTAATTTTTAGATTTTTTAGGTTTAAGAGAAAAGTGTGTTCAAAAAGTTCTCCATATCGATACCACTCCTTTGCAAAATCAACCTTAAAAAGGTCATTGAATGTCAATCGAAGATCAAATCAAATCCCAAATCTAAAGTCAGGTAAAAGATTTTGAAATTCAGTTGAAAAATACCTTTTAACCTTTTTTGAGCTTCAATATGTTTCCATGTCAATATGTTGCCATGGTAACAGATGTTGGCAGAAGGGAACATACCATGTTTATTTATATTGACAGTAAAAATTAAAAGTCAGTCTAAACCAGTACAGTTGTAAGAAATTGTTACAGAATTTGTTACAGACGCCGAACGCCGAAACTAAATTATATAGATAATTGTATAGATTTCTACAAATTCTCGTCTTATACTAACAGTTTGCATGAAGAAATATTTTTCGTATAGTATATACAAAAAAGCGTCTATATTGATACACACATAGTCGGGCCTTGTATGGATTTATTAAAGCAGTGTTTAAAGCAGGATCACATATATCTAAAAGGTGACAGAATTGCATGTAATATTTTCAGTTGACCTACCCATGTATTCTTCATCGAATAGAAAGTGTGAATTTATAGAGATTTTCTCAATTCATATGGCAAGGAATTACATGAGCCCAAAATATTAAATAATACGTTTTTTGGAAACGTTGCTCCCAACAAGACCGGTTTGAAAGAAATGATGGTCCCCCATGGATTATGGTCCCCTTTCCTAACGGCCCTTATACTGGCTCTGATTGTGTATAGGATAATAAGGGAGAGTTGTTATTAGGTCACCATATAAATCAATGGAGAGTAGGACAATAATTTGGTAGGACCTCCTACCCTTTTACACCTGTTTTAAATATTTATTTTGGTTGAGCATAGTGTGTGAATCTGCTCTGCATTAGCTGGACAGTTAAGTTGGAAAGGTCCCTCTATTCCTGCATCTTTACGAGCTGCTGCTATGGCATCCTTAATGGCAAACATTGCAGCAATACTCATGTGTAGAGGGGGCTCCCCAACAGCCTGCAATTTAAAACAAACATTCTTCTTACACTCGGTGATATATATACATGCCAATTACACACAGAATGTCATCATATTTGTTGGATTATCTACAGGGATGCATCGAATAAATGCTAGATAACACAAAAACTTTTACATTGATATTTCTTGTATTTCTTAGCACATGCGCAGGTACAAACATGAGAGCACTATTGCTTAATACAACTATAATTGAAACTAGGATAACAATGTTGCTTATTCTCAAGTTAAAACAATATTCCATTTGGGTCACATGAACCTTATTTTTGTTACTTACATTGAGGACATACATTCATTCATTGCACTTTTGTAATATTTAGGTCAATTGAATTGTATTTTTTAACGTTAGGTGCATATTGATTGTAATTTTTAATATTGTTGGTCATATGGATTATAATCTTTTGTAGGCCTAACACTGTTGTCAGATGAATGGTACTTTTGTAACTTTGAATTGTACGTGAGTAACATTCTTGTCATATGAATTGTATTTTGTAACTACTGTGGCATATGAATCGTACCTTCGTAACATTGCATTGTACCTTTGTAACATTGTTGTCATATCTTGATATTTGTACTTTTTTAACTTCAATGACATAGTAATGAAGTGTACGTTAGTAATATTGGGTATATAACAATCGTATTTTTACGTATACTAATGTGACCTGAATATTTAGATTAATACCTTAGATCCATAGAGAACTGCCTCGTCACTATGACTTGCTAAAATCTGCATGTTGAACTTAGTGGGTATATCTCTGACACCAGGAATCTTGTATGTAGTTGCGTCCTTTGTAAGCAATTTACCCTTATTATCGTATACTACTTGTTCTGATACAAAACATCCATATCCCTACACAATTTCAGAACACATGTATCACATAAACTAGATATATCAACAATTTCATATTGTCCCTATTCCTTTTAAAACTGAGTAAATGGATATTATACATATTAACCTTTGAATATACATTTAGATCTCATAATTTTTACTTTATTCTACCCATTAAAAAAAAAAAAAACAGTGAACGACAAATCGAAATCTGGATAACTATACCTTTAGTCACAAATTAAAATTATATGATATTATTCATAATATCCTACCATAATGAAGGCTCCCTCCATCTGGCCTATATCTATGGTAGGGTTCAAACTTCTACCAAAGTCCATCACACCATCGACTTGTATCACCTGTATGCGTACAACATAAAAATGAATGCATGAGATCGAGAATGATGTCATCATTTACAGGACCCATGAAATATATGAGTATTTGTATACATTCCAAAAACAATGATTTTTTACATATTTTCATATATAGTCTATTTAATGGTCAAACAAATGAGCGAAAATCGCATTATGGCTTCAAAGTATCACACTTAGACGTGGACTGACAGTATTCTTCTAGTTTCCATGGAAAATCTCTTCAAACTATCACAAGATCCAACGCAAAAATGACAGAAGGAAATAAAGTCCTTCCACAGAATTGAGTAATTTGTCGAGCTTGTAAGAATCAAAATTAAACAGCCTTATCGTAAAGACGAGAACCGCACAAGTACTTTTATCATTCCTGCAAACTCAAAATGTAAAATTTTTCGACAAAATATTACTGACACGGTGTGCTCCAGTGAGGCAGTCTACCTCAACCTCAACAGCTGCAGCCCCATATAAGTAATACTTGCTGAAGTTGCCCTCACGTGGCTTTTCCAAATCCCAGTGGTTCTCCTTAGGGTGGAAGTAAAACCCTGTTGCAGAGAGGCTCGTACAATCATTGTATGCTGCAAGAACCTTCGGTAGAAAAAACAAGTATTGACAGTGTAGCTCGGCTTAGAGCTGCACATACATGTAGGTCATGTAAAAATGTAACTTGCCATTTTTATTTAGATTTAACATGGTCACCAAATAAGATTACATAATGAACAATTCTGTTATTTTGAAGAATAAGAATGTTACAAAGAGTATTTGAACAATGGCCTGGACTAATTCCTTTCCCAAAGAAGATTGGTTCCAAGAGTGCAACATCGACATTCTTTCCATTATATGGGCATGTCGTGATAGAAAATCCGAATTCAAACAGCCGCCATTTTGTTCATTTCAACATTTGGTCTTATTTCCTAACAAAGAATTCCAAAACTCACAAGAAATGATCGAGATATTGGTTCGAATCTTTTGAATTGTTTATATACAAAATTTATTTTGAATCTATAGTCGGTTTAAACTTTAGAAAATAACGACATTTCGACGTTTTCATTGTTGGGCAATATCGAGTTTCGATCCTGGGAGCCAGTCCTCCTTGACCTTACCCAATCTTTCCATTGTCCGTTTTGATTTTCTGCCTTATATGGGCCGAGTCTCTTCATTAATTTCTCACAGGCATTCTGAAAGCAAGTGATATAGACTAATGATCATGATCTTACTCAAATAACTAACAAATTAATGTTGCATTATTATTAACAGACAATCTTTCGTAGTACTGTGTATCCTTAATATGGTTTGTCCTGTTATATAGCAATAGTACAATAACGTCATTTCGAAGGAAATATATAAGGGTTACGTACTGGGAGGTTTTGGATATGGGGTTAATCCAGAGGGAGATATGCATATCTACCTGAGGGACCGTAGGGTCCAAACCGACCGTACAAAACTGCTTTATCCTATGCCAAGTAGAGTTTTCAGGGGCATATGGCCATTTCAATAGTACAAAGTGTAAAAATAAACAAATCATTCATATGCAAAGTCATTTTATTGCATTACCGGAAGCGGGAAGATATGCACCGGAAGCGGGAAGATATGCACCGAAGCGGGAGATATGGAGGTTCTGGATATGGAAATCCAAAATCAGGATACGGGATATATCTTACCAACTTATCTCCCTAAAATTTTTATCCTCTTAATTAACTTTCACAATCAGGATAAATAGTAAATTAATGATTAAACATATTTTCAAACTCTACATAGGATCTTTAAAACACAACATTTAACATTCCTATTACCTTAACTGCCATCCCAAACACATCAGAACCCATACTTCCCGCAGTCATAGGTGCGTTTGGAACACAGTTCGTGGTTGTTTCCGTTATATGGATGACATCCTGTGGAACCTTTAGAACTTTACTAGCAATCTAAAACACAAAAATAGTAGATAAAATCAATGTAAAATCAACAGTATAAAATTTCGACACCAATGAGAATGGAATGGAATGTACCTGTATTAGTTTCGTATGGAGTCCTTGTCCCATTTCAACTCCGCCATGGTTAACCCAAACAGAGCCGTCGGTGTAAATGTTCACCAGAGCTCCACCCTTAGATATAAATTAAATCAAAATTTGCATTTCAAAGTACAAAATTATTTTCAAATTTCGGGGCTTATAAGCAAAGGATGAATATAATCTTTTGTTAATAATCTCTTGTTACCAGAGCATATTTCATTTTGCATTAATTATTATCATATTAATTAAATCATATATTGATTACTATTAAAGTTGTACAGTACTCAAACCATTTTACTCGATTTAGATATATTTATGGTATCATACCGTATGGAGGCCACACTTTACGATGTTAAACCATCAACAATTCCAAATTTTTATTTTATGATGATATCAGGGATATAAAATCAGCACCTGTCTGTTTTGGCGGCAAACCTTTATTTCATTTTCAGAGCTGAAATTTTATGTCACGTGACATGACGTGTGTGGTTGCAAATTGAAACAATTTGCAGCGAAATACGATTTTGTAAATACAAATAATGAAACCATGGCTTTCAAAAAACGAGTTATTCACTCTTATGCTGAGCCAATTATTGCATGATTACACACGGTGCGTCAAACCTGTCATTGTCAGGTGACATCAAAAAGTGCGCAAAATAACAACATTTTAGAGGTTGGCAGTCTTATCTTAATAAATCGTGTTGTGTGGGGAAATATCTTAAGCTTTGGAGTCAAACTAACAAAAAGGCTGTTATTTGTGCTAAATGCAAGATAAAAAGAGATTCCGAAATTGGTTTTAGTACAACTTTAATTCAGTTAATTGAAAAAATGTTTGATCAGGTAAAATAGGATACATTACATACAATTAAAAACTGAATATCTGTGGATAGTTATTGCCTAGTTACGTAAAGCCATTTTGGCGAAAGAGGAATGCACTTTGTATGTTACATAGACATCATTACATTTCCAAACAATAATCATGCGAGACACACCTGACACAATCCATATAATGGTGGAAGTGAATCTCTCGTTGTAGGAATTATATACAAGCCCCGTTTGCTCCACTTTGATTTCCTAAAAATAAGTATTTCCATATAATATACCATTACTTGATAGACTAAGTAAACGTTACTATTAACAAAGTTGTTGATTTTTTTGATTTTTCACAATATTAGTTGTTGAATTTTTTAAAGTAAACGTTGTTGCACCTTATGATTTTGCAATACTGCAAAAGAACCCCTCGAATAAAAAATGAAATAAGTATATAAAAATACATATCAAGCTAATATTGTGGGTTCGATTACCGCCAAGGTGAAGCATCTTTTTCACACAAATCCTTAGCATAGGATTTGGTCCTAACTCCTTTCTCACAATATTAGTATGTCACTTCCGATCAAGATAGGATAGTGATGAGTTTTACCAAATCATTTTCAAATTAAATACCCCCTGCACGGTGATTTATCAATCATATGTTTCTCCTCTATTATCATACAAAACATTCAGAGGTTCAACGCATGTATACTTTGAGAACATTTTACCAAATATTGACGTCATGTATATGAGAAAATCAATATCTAGCAATGTGTTCAAACCACAAAATGAGTTAGTTAATTCAGACTTTCAAACTAGGCTGCGCAATTTTACAATTTCATTTGAGGGGGTCTTGAGAGACGAGTAAGTAAATTGTTAGTTTAGAGCATGCTCCATTTCAAAAAGTTTTCAATTTGTGAAACATATCAGTTAATAGAATAAAATTCTGACTGGTAACAACCATTTTTAGGATAGAATTTGAGGTAATATACTTAGGATTCAGAGGTCTCTCATCATTGTTTAATATTTATTACAGACCTGTCAGTTATGAACATTTTTAGACAGACTTTAAGATAATAAGACGCGTTTTACATATAGAAAATGATGACCTTGTCAAAAAGGAAAATGTAATTGCATCTCGTATAATCACAGATTGTAATTCATGACGAAAGAAAAAAGTCACATTGTTGAGTTTGTGAGACAATGTTTTTAACCATTGCTGACTTTTTTTAAAATACTATCTCATCTTATAAGATTTTTGCCAGTTGTTCACAATATGTATACCTCCAAAAGTTTAATATGATTGTATAAAATATTAAAATGTTATGATTGATACAGGACAGTGCATCTTTTTATATACAAAGGGGATACATTCTGTAACTTGGATCTAAACTTTATTTACAGTTTGTGCTATCACCGCAGGTGTTTACATAAAGGCTAAGTATGATATCACAATAATCACCGATTGTATTCTTCGACCATTTTCCTTTTCTCCATATATCTGCTACTTTCTAGGCATCTCTGCCAACATTTATGCATGGTATGTACGTCAGGTAGTTCACGTCCAAGAGGTGCCAAGTCACCAATTTGCAGCATGTTCACTTTGTGTACCTTCAAGAAAAAAGAATGCATAATAAATATGGATATGAATTTATCATTAATTTGAAGGTCAAGCAGATACAAAATGGTAAAGTAGACCTCCCTACCACAGACTATCAAAGGAATGTTTAAGTTTTGGGACATTATGTTTTCCTCGTGTCATTTCAAAGTACTAATCAGTTTTAGACTCACTTGTTCAATTGGTAACCCAAGCCTACTGGCAACATCATTAATCAGGGCTTGTGTCAAGATGAGCGGTTGTATGTAAATAGACCCTCGCATTGGTACCCCAGGATTGGTGTTGGTTTCACAGGTATAGCCCGTAACTTTCACATTATTGAATGCATACCCCTGATCACACACCGCAATTAACAATGAGAATGGCATGAACTGTAATTGTAATATGTCATATGGTTGTAGATTTGGAATCCGGAAATATAGCGATTTGAGTTAGGATAATTTTCAACGATAAATAATTGTTTGCTGACGAAATTTTTTTAATTTTAATAAAATTCCAAGTTAGCAAAGAAGTTGTAGATAACTTAGAGACAACTTCTTCATTTGTTTTTCTATTCCGCTAGTTTACAAAAGTATAGTTTTGTGTAAATAACTATGAGCGACAATCTTAATCTTAGCGACAATACAAAATGTAACTTAATTCAGGATATATAAAACAGTAGTACTAAACTTACATTTATGTACTCAACTAGTAGGTAGCTGATGTATTCAACTTACCGGTGCAGTCAATGTGTCCAAAAAGCCACCATCAATGTAAAGCTCAACTTCATGTGCCAGTATCTTGCCTCTCTTAGTGCACCCAACCTATTCGAGAATAATGTTAAAATTTAGGAAATATAAGATATTGGATTAGATTATGATTATGATTCATGGAACACGAAATAAGATACAAGATAAGGTATTTTGAACTAGTTGTAAATTACATGATTCTCTTTCTGATTTGCAGACATCTGTAAAAATACGAGAATAGTTTTGCAAAGAATACTTGGTGCCACGTTGAGAATTCATGTAGTTATTTGCTATTCATACAGTTATACAGTTGAAATATATCTTTTTAAACACATGTACCGTGTACTTCGCATGTGCTCTGTTCCTTTTACCAGTTGTTCTCATGTCTGTTTCACGATCAAGAGTGAGTCGTGCTGGCCTGTTGAATCTTAAATTATGAACAGCACATATGAATACATTCAAGGAACCTCCATCAAATGGGATAAAGGGTTTTGTTAACCTCATGATTTATTTTACTTTTTCTGTTGTGATTGTTAATTTACTTGTACATGACTAGTGATTTCCGGTCATGCGCAGTGAGACATTCAAATCAGTTGTGCTAACCTGGTAGCTGCCAAAGCACTAATTAAGGGGAATTGCTCAGTACATTGAGCCTTTCCTCCAAATCCTCCACCCAATCTTTTCACGTGGCATTTAACACGGTTTTTGGGTACATCAAGCATTTGGCTGACCATCGCCTAAAAATGAAACTAATCATCATTAAAGCACATAGACTATGGGGGTATGGTGTATCAAGTTTTGAATCATCATGAACAAACCTGAATATCGATGAGACTTTGTGATGTTACGGTGATATCTATCTCCCCTGCCTCTCCAATAGGAAGTGCAATACTGGACAGTGGTTCCATATAAAAATGCTCTTGCGATCCCATAGATATTTCCCCTACAATACAATTTGCGAGAAATTCTGTATTGGCACGAGACAAAGTCGAGATAATATATAGCCAATCCCTAGAAAATATTCTGACTTGCTTTTAAACCATTAATTCAATTAATGTATACACTTTATACTTTATGAAGGCAACTTGTTTTGCTACTGAAATTGTTCCCTCCGTGCCAATTGTTTCTGTATTGCTAAGGATCAATCCTGTATCAATACAAGGCGACAGGTCCCAATACAGACTGGTACAACACAACAACTGACCAATCCGAGGAATTCATTTTACAGTTGAAAATAGTTGTAACAATAGTTGTGTTTAAGGATTTAAGCCTTGGAGTGCATTGTGTGCTGAACCATTCCATGGAGATGTTGTTTCCAAATCTTTGCATGACCGCATGATGCATGCATTACCATGACAACTAGTGACCTTGGGTGTGATATTGATTATTTCACACACTGGTTTATATGTGAAATACTGTGTTCGGATTGGCCTTGCCTAGCTATGTGTGAATTTATAATCACTTTGAACAAACATTGTTCCCAGAAGAGTAAATTCTTAAAGGATTAGCTTCATACGTATCTCTGAAATTAAATGATAGCTTGAATCATTGACAATAATTACCTTCAAATATCAAATCAGATTCTTTGAATCCAAGCTCCATATCTCCTGCTTGTAACACCTTTGGATTTGGTAGGTAGAGTTTCTCACTAATAGCCGTCTAAACATATTTATAAAATAAATTCTAGACATGAAAATCATATAATTCATTTGCTTTTTAGATTTTTGAATTTCAAAAATGTAATTCAGCTTGTAAGGGGGACATTTATATTGGTTGCTTCCAATAGTCTACAAGTGATCAATTCTTTTAATGGGCTTTACAAGTTGGGAGAAGTACATATGATTGATTGACATTTACATAAATTGTAATGATATAGATATGTGTCAACTCGATCCCTTACATTTTTTTCCAACAGTATATCTGTGTGCAATATTACCCAGACCTTTATTAGAGGCTTATCTCATTGCACATATATGTATTAACGATTGTTCCGTTATTCACAAGGTTACCCAGTATCACGTACCTCCAATTCAATAACAGCTGGAAGGTCTTCATAGTCTACATGTACATACTGCCTGGCTGCCATAGCTTGTTCTAGTGTATCTGCTACGATAGCACCAATAGTATGACCATGGTACAATACCTTGAATTGGGGATTCAAATAGGAAAATAAATAATGTGCGTAAGTTAAAGTAAAACGTTTATTCAAGACAATTAACAGTTTGGTTCTCTTTGGATATGCTGTGGACCATATGATTATCAGCCTAGCGCAGCATATGTGGTATATACAAAATTATTGGGTGGTATTTTAATGTCACTCTGTATATCCAGACTCAAATGGACCCCCCCCCCTTCCCCGGAAAAGAAAAACGTATATTTTGTATTACTGGAAGAATATAATATGATGGTGAATATACCTTGTCTTTGGCGAATATAAATTCTGTTGTTATATTTCCATGTACTTGATTCGGTATGTCCTTATAACTTAGGAAGCCTTTAACACCAGGCATTCTCTCGGCTTTAGAGGCATCAATACTAAGTATCTTTGCATGGGCTCTGTTCCCAATTACCAGAGCAATGTGAAGCTCATCTGTATGAACATATAAAGCAACACATGTATGTTACTTATTGTGACGTTGATCTATAAGACTGACAGAAATGAAACCCAAGTGAGTCATCTTGGCAACTAGTTACATATACTTACTATTGTATGTAGGAATATCATCACAGTAAACAGCCTCCCCGCTTGCCTGTTGGAGGGCAGATTTATGTACAACTGGTTGACCCACATGATCGATTCCATCCTGGTCAATGGGCAAAGTCTCAAATATCTGACTTGCACTACTCAATGTTTTTTGTCTTACACTTGACATATCGTGAACAATTTTACTCTGGAAACATCAAACACAATCGGTCTACATCCATTTTAAACAATAATCAATGAAAAAGTCAAGTTAATGACAATGATTATTGAAAATGAATCTCGATAAGGCAAATTAGATTTAAACAAAATAAAACGAGTTCTACTAAGTTAAATAGAGTGTAATTAAATTGGATTATTTGTTAAACTTGGACTACTCAAATGATTATCTAATATAATGAATGTACACAATAAATTCGGTTGCAATCTTTCTCATTCTGGATAGCAAATTACTATGGTTGGCTAAGATTAAAAACATGAATAGTTCTACCTGTATATTGTGAAGAGTTGACTGAAGTCTAGAGAACAATTTGAAGAAAATGCCGACTGTCAGAGATCTCTTGTAGTTGGTGCTTCCACCAACAGGGGGCAATGTTACATTAAGTTCCTCTCCCAGGAGACCACTCACGAATGCCACCAAATCATCTGCCCATTCTCTAAATCACAAAAAAACATTGGTGTTACACTTTGATTATTTCAAAAAAAAATTTAATTTAATAATACTTAGTAAATTTGTCTTTTTGCGTATTTTGGAATTCATGTTTTGTCATACTTATCACTTTTAATACTTTGAACGTTACTGTCGACTATACTTAATAAGTCTTGCCCTATATAAGAAAATACATAAGAATATTAGTAATATTCAATAGAAACCATTACTACAATACTAATGGTCATGCTAGTAATGTAAGAATTACCTTCCAACTGTCTTTTCCCTAACTTGCGTAGCGACAATACTTCCATGTCCAACACCACCATAGCATAAAACCAAATCCTTGATGGTGTTTGAATCAGGATCAAGCTTCACTCTCATTGCAGAGTTCACAGTGGCATAGTTCAAGTCGGTCCTTTCTGCATGTTTGTGCCAATATAGATATTCGTCCTATAAGATAAAAATGCTTTCAGATATAACCCAACCCCTAGACCACTTATTCCTGACAACTCAACCATTAAACAACTCAATTCCTTAACATCTCATCCCCTACACAACTCAACCCCTGGAAAACTCATTTCCTGGACAACTCATCCTTTGTTATTTATTCAAGTTTTGTCATTCCCTTTAATATAAAGATTCTAATCAGTTTTGAATAAAAGAAAAACATTGTACTAACCATCAGACAATGTGCATCCATAAGCTGATTACATTCTTTGTCTGAATATAAACATGAACACAAAGTAGTGCTTCGGGTTTGACTCAATAACTTTACCATAGCACCTTACTTTTCACGTAAGCATGCATTGTGTGGTAGAGTTGTAAAGGGAATGAGTCAAAGGAATGATTTAGTTTTCTGGGGGTTGTCCAGATTTAAGTTTTCTGTGGGTTGTGTTGTCAAGGAATGAGTTGCCAAGCTGCTGAGTTTTCCAGTTACCTTAAAAATGATACACTGAAAATAAAAATTATAATATCCTGACCAAATATCACCAATTGTTGTTTGTGTGCAGTGTGGATAAATGGTCGTATACAATGAACAATAAAACACAGAAAACAATACGACCAACAAACATCTCAACAAACATCGCAGCCAATTGATTTGTGAGAAAGAAAACCATAATAAAAAAAACTTACGTTGTAATGAATTGGATAAATAAATTGAACTCACGTTTTCCATAAATGGAATATATACAAAAGTAATCAAGTCACTGGGTTGTAAAGCGGACGTTCCATCGTCTTTGTGCAAATCTGACACAGTTCTCCTCTCGGTAGATTTGTCTATGTGAAAGCACAGCAAAAAAGGAGATTTGGTTTAGTTTAGTAAAAATCCACACTTAAAAACTCAAAGTTCTTCAAAGTTTTTTTTTGTAAAAATCCAAAGCACCTTGAAAATGTGCCAAATGCCGGATAATTTGATTTTAAGTATGGGGGATACATTGGTTAGACCTGCCTTAATTTGGATTTTTGTCTAGCTAATGCCGAGCAAATGAGATAATTTACCATAGCTCTTAAAATGTCTTACTTGATACATTATATAAATCCACTCTTGCTCCAATAGCTATCATCATTGTACAGATGTCAGATGTAGATCCCCCGCTTGCAATGTTACTACCAACACTCTACAATGCGACGCACTATTATACATAAGAATACATTGAAAATACATAGCTACCATCATTGTACATATGTAAGAGATTGGTGCTCTGCTTGCAATGTTACTACCAACACTCTACAATGCGACTCACTATTGTACATTAGAATACATTGGAGATACATATATAGGTAGCTCCGCTTGCAATGGTGCTACCAACACTCTACAATGCGATGCACTATTGTACATAAGAATACATTGGAGATACATAGCTACCATCATTGTACATATGTAAGAGATTGGTGCTCTGCTTGCAATGTTACTACCAACACTCTACAATGCGACTCACTATTGTACATTAGAATACATTGGAGATACATATATAGGTAGCTCTGCTTGCAATGGTGCTACCAACACTCTACAATGCGATGCACTATTGTACATAAGAATACATTGGAGATACATAGCTACCATCGCTGTACATATGTAAGAGATTTATGCTCCGCTTGCAATGGTGCTACCAACACTCTACAATGCGACTCACTAATACATTGGAGATACATAATATTGATTGTTGTAATCAGTGAACAGATGTCAGAGGTTGATCCCCAATGTTACTACACACATTTAAACTCGGTCAAAATGATATCCCGGGATGATATCAAATTCAAGACCTCCGTATAAATTATGCTTGGCATTTTATCTGACATAAGTACACCACCTTGTGGTGAAACTGGCAACTATTTGAGTGAATTAATTTTTTAAATTGGCGTTTGTATCATATCAATTTTCAACATTACTTACAGCCACGTTTCTCAACTGGTGTCCACCAACTTGATGTAACATGTCTAAGATAGACTCCAGGCCAGCTTTCTTAAAACCTTAATTGTAAAATTGAACTTTTAATACATTTCACATGTTGTTTACAGTATAAAATCATTCATGGATGATAATGAGTCAAATACGAGCGAGCCCTTTAAATTAGATTTAAGTATGCTAAATCAAATATTAAGTCAAACTCACTCTTGTCTGGTCAGGGGTATATCCGACTATAAAGGCACGGAGGCTAAATCAATGTTGTATCTACTAAAAGAATGTTATCTAGAATTACATAACGGCAAATACTTCTCCATCATTAATCTGTTTACCTTTGGATTCAGTAGCTTGGTGTTCAATATATTCCAACAGAAATGCAAGTGTGACTGTTGCTCCTATCTCTATACATGCATCAGTGATTGTCATGTTGTCAAGGCCTTGTACATTAGTCAGGCAAATAAACACCTTCTTACTTTGACTGTTACGTATGGATTTTCCTGAATAAAGAAAAAGAGCAACGTGTATGCATTTGCAATTGCAATACTCATTTAGATATCAATTTCAGAGAATAAATTATATCCAGACTCAGAAATAGAATAGAAAATTGGTTGTCAAAGTATCATAATGAAGCCTTTGTGTGGGTAATCTGAACAATCATATTAGACATGTCCGCACCTACACTTGTTGCCCCAACAGTGAAAATTGCATTTGGATATTGTTGCTTCAACTGACACACTTCATCCAGGCTATTAGGTCGATACCATTCCACATTTGAACTCTTGAAACAGATGCTTTTGGTTTGGTAGGTTGCATCCAACTGTAAAAAAGTTAAACATGAAACAATAATCTATCATTTCAATTTCACTAAAGTAACTGGTATGACATTAGTGATATCTATTATTCAAGTAAAAAGATGGATGGATAACAACGTTCATATCAAATCCCTATAAACTTTCATATATCCTAAATGATGTATATGTATATAATATCACATATATATACATATATACATGTATATTATATCACATATATTCGCCCAGTGTAATTTTTAGAATAATAAATTTATTCATTTTTTCTTGAAATTAACTGTAAGTTGCCTACTCACCTGAAGTTCACTGGGGAAGATAGGATCTTGTGTCGGATCATACACAGCAAACTCGCTGGCATCAAATGTTTTAGAACAAGCCTATAATACGAAAAGGTTTACGAGAAACTTAAATGCTTATAACTATCTTCGAGCTATTGTTAATAAAGTAATCATGCAGTGGCAACATAAAGGAATTTTCCATGAAGGAGTTATCATTTTGATTACAATAACCTTAATATATAATGTATATAGTACCACAAAATAAGTATTATCCATAGATTCCCACCTGTTTTCTCAAATTATTAACTCAACGACCCGTGTCAATTATCCCCCATTTTAAGCTGTCTGCCATCGACTCTCGCGAGACCGGAAGTCTAACGAGAAAATGAGTTGTCTCATACATAAGTGCGACAACTCAAAGAGTCATACTTACATTGTATCCAGTGTCAGAGAGGGTTTGGTTCTGACAACAATTTTCTCCTTCTTCACAAGTCCATTCCTAAATAATATAGAGGCATGATGTATTCATTGTCGACGTAATCAAACTATTGAATAACTGAATGTGTATGTGATAGAAGTATTTCCTACCAGATGCAACATCAATTTAAGAACCTCTAGGAAAAATTTAAGGAAATATTGATTTGTAGAATAAATTGTCGAGTTCACCACTTTCAAGTAATATACAGTTAAAACATCTATATATTAACATATATATATAAAGAATTGCTAAATAATAGTAAAGCATGTACATTCACCTTACTGAAGGTTCTGAATCCAGCTAGAATAGCTCGATAGCCAGTGCACCTACACAGATTACCTGAAATCAAATGTATCAAAGCAATACTTACATATTAACTATTTCAATACTTTTTATTTCATGGATTGAGAGAAAAACGTTTCCGTCTATATGTGCTCTCGTATAAAATCAAATTGTCCTACAATCTTGAAGAGCTTGGTTTCTAGAATAAATGTGTCAAGAATGATGAAATGACTTGCCTTAACTGACTTATACAGATTCTGAAATTATATATTAATGACTTTGGCGAGTGCTCTGGATGGAAACAGTTATTTCAAAATGAATTCGTTTCATTTAGTGAATCACTCTGTATTTCATATGTTATTGCATTTTGACTTGCACATCCATTGATCACCTTGGAATGCAGTCTCTATCTGAGCCATGGAAGGTTCTGGATAGTTGCGTAGTAACGTGTACATTGACATCACAAATCCAGGAGAACAAAATCCACATTGGCTGCCATATGCTTTTGCCAGGCGCTCCTTTTTGAATCAGAAAACACATGCCATAGAATACGAATTAATATACATACTTTACAATACAACGTATTTTATTGTTTTGTTATCTCATTTATATCAGCGAAAACCGAGCTGTTAGATGCTTGAAAAATATACATATGTTACAATACAACCTCTTTTATTGTATTGATATCTCATATTTATATCGGCTAAACCCGAACTGTTAGATGCTTGAAAGACACGTTTGAAATATGTCCCGGACTACCTGTACAGGGTGTAGCTTGGTTTTTGTGCTACCTATCCCTTCAACTGTAGTCACAGCTAAACCATGTACAGCTACTAGAGGCATCAGACAAGCATTTACACTGTAGTGCCTGTAAAAATCATAAAAATACATTTGAGTGAAGCTATTTGAAAGTAATGAGGGAGTAGTGGGTATCCTTTAAAAATCTCTCTTCAGTTCTTATTTAGCAATACTTTATTCATATAGATTGTCCATACTATCTCAAGTAATAACCTAGTACCTAATTTGTTTGCTGCTGGAATTGTAGCTGGATACCATAACTGTACAAGATCCACAGGCTCCCTCTCCACATGATAATTTGGTACCAGACAGGAATACTGAATACAGTTCAGTATTTTGAAACAATAGTGGATAATTAAACACTTTAGAATTACACAATGTAGTTTCTAATTCTCAGATAAACTAAAGCTTTATCATCAATGGTATACTTTTTTTCCAGTATTGATGGCATAAATTAATAAATTACGATTTACAAAATTGTAATAAACACCTTAAGGTATTACAGACATATTCAATATTAAAGAAAATACATTTAAGGCAGAAACCGGGTTAGAAAATAGGTGTCACCGAGACAAATTGATAAACGAGACAAATGGGTGGGTGGATGGGTGAGTCGGTGTGTGGATGGGTGGGTGGGTTGGATGGATGGGTGGGTGGGTCGGTGGGTGGATGGGTGGGTGGGTCGGTGGGCGGGTGGATGGGTGGAGGGGGGAGGCAGGGATGGATGAATAATGAAGTATGAAATGACGACTTGAAGCTAATCCAATGCTCACATTTAAGCGATTCTCAGGCACAATTGGGTATAAAAAACAATGTCATCTATAACTTCTTTTTCTCTTCTTTATTCATGTTAATACATTCAAATATACAAAACATAGACTGGCAAAGTAAGAAACAATGGTGGCAGTTTTTATACAAAAAAATACAAAAACAAATACAAATACAATAAACATATATTTCTCTTAATGCAAAACAGTAATTAAGAAATTAGAGAGTTTGAAGTATATTATTAAAGGTTTAAAATGTATAAAATGCCATCCAAATATACACTTGGCCTTGATAAAAAAATAGGCATATGTAAGGAAAGCGAAGGTAAAGGATACAATCCTTTCTAAGAAATTGTAAAAGAGTTGTCTCTGGTCTGACATTCTTCTTTACAATCTAAAAATACAAGAATTATTTTATATTGGGTTACATATTTTACATTTTGATAAACATAGCCAGTGTAAAAGGGTAGGAGGTCCTATCAAATTATGGTCCTACTCTCCATTGATTTATATGGTGACCTAAATACAACTCTTTCCCTCATTACCCTATACACAATCAGGGCCAGTAAGGGCCGTTAAGAAAGGGGACCATAATCCCTGGGGGACCATCATTTCTTTCACACCGGTTCATACATTACACAGGAAGAACATTCAAGAAATTAATGTCAAAGAATAACCTTGGTGTCATTTAATTTTTTCGAAATGGCTACATCAACAACTCCGTTTATAATTTGGTTAAAGCTTAGATACATGTGTAGTTAAAGAAAATACAGAACGAAGTAAAGAAGCTAAAACATTCCGTTGGATCAGCCACCACTGAAATGTATGACATGTTCAAGATACACCGTGTGATTATTAACACTTTTGAAGGTAGTTGAGATGATAGGAATTGTCTGCTAGTAAAGAAAAACAACGATGGACCTCTAAAATTGGTGACCGATCTGAATATGCTTATATAGAACTGATATAAAATAGACTTTGGTTGCAGATTTACCATATTATCGTGTGGGATGTATAGTGGACAATTGCCGATCGAATTCCTGTGAACTATTTTAATTAACGAAATACGTTCGTATCAAATTCGTAAAGTTGTTTAAGGAGACGCAAGACTCGATCGTGCATTCAAGACCGTGTGAACGTGCAGAGACACAGACCACACCCACTCATGGCAGCATCTCAAGCAGGGTTTCGCTATGAAGTTTTCTTATTGTTCTACAGGGTGTCCCGAAAGTATGGGCCCCCCCCCCTAGGCAGACATACAACAATGTCCCCATAGTATGTATCATATATCATTTTAAAGCTTGTCCAAAGTTACATTGATTTGCCAAGTATCATGGTTCAACTCACAAATGGGAAAAAGTTACATACATTTCAAAATGTACTGTTTTACCAAAATTAAAGTTTAGTTTTACACAAAATGAATAGTCGCCGCGTCTCCCTTGGCCATGTTAACAGAACCAATTCTTTCCAGATATGACCTTAAATACACTGCAAATAGGGGTATGGCATTTAATAATCCTAATAAAACCTTTTTAAGACATTTTAGAAGAGTTTCCTTGGAGTATCTGCCCTTACCGACCTCTTTTTACAACTCAATATCCATCCTCTCTTTAATGATATCACCCATATTTTTGGTCACATTCAGGTTAGCGGTGTTTCCAGGATACTGATTTTAACTTTAATTTTGGCCAAACACTAAGTTTTGAAATGCCTGTAACTTTTTACCATTTGTAAATTGATCGATGATACTTGGCAAATCAATGTAACTTTGGATGAGCTTTAAAATGATATATGACACATACTTAATTAATGTTCTGTTATTGTTCTGATCTTTATTTTAGTTGCTTTTTTCTACCTTGTTCAGTTTGATCAAATATGACTATTATTGCTGAGCGATCAATTAGGTTAAGTTGTCAGTGGTCATTGTAGATATGTTATTGTGCTGTTGTGAGATAGATTGTGTCATTGTATGCTAGGTAGATATGGATTAGGGAACGGATAAGTGAGTTGTTTTAAATCAAGAGTAAGTTAAATAAGATCGGTCCTGTTGTGAGAAACAGTTTCTTATTCGTAACTTCGTGACACTACACTCTTTGATTATGTAAATATTCATTTATAAATATATCATATTTTACATTATATCTTACATATTAGCTTTATATCATCATTAAACCTTATAATCTAATTTCTTTGTTGTCTTGCCTAGAGCGGTCAATTTGATCTACTGTTTATTTTCAGCAGATTGATTCAACTTCATTTAAAGCCCATATATTTAAGGGGTCATATCAAGCTCATTATTGCGATCTGTTGAGAATCCCAAGGTGCAAATTGTGTTGAAGTTTCCATTTCAATCATTTTCTATTGCAATCACCCCCTCCCACAGTTTAATATTATTTAAGTCCAGTTTGTAACTTAAAGGTGTCAGCACCTTCCAGTATCATATTATTCCAAATTTCCCTTAATGACCAAGCAAATAATTTAATTCTCTCAATTTAAGACCAAGTCCAAAAGTTTAGTTTCATAATATTCCCGGTTCTAGCCACGCTACCACATATCTGTTCAGAGAGAGGGTCCGGGTTTTATTACAGTATCTTAAAGATTTCTTCCCCAATATGTAACAGAACATCAAAATTATCATTTACCCGTTTGCTGATAGGTATATTGAAAATAGTAAACCAGAGGTTAACTTCAATTGTAGCACCATTCTCAGTAAATATTGATGAACATACGAATTTCGAATGTTGACTTACTAACTGAACCTGACTGATAAATGAACCCCAAAGAGTTGAAACAAGAGACTATTAAAATGAAGATGAGAGCCATTTTAAAGATATCCGTAAGCGTGTAGTCAGAACAACTTCACCCGATGCGTTCAAGTTTATCCCAGAGACGAGACCGGCATTTTGAGCATGTTTTGTAAAATGGCCATAAAATCGTTATAGACCTTAGATTTATAAAGTACACTATTGCGAGTCAATTATGAAAGATCTACTGGCATCAGCAAAAGAAACAAGTATTTGAAATAATCTTACCTTCTGTCCATTGACAAAAATGACCAGATTGGTATTCATCTTGTTGTCTTAATTCATCTTGTTATCTATATTCACTTGTAAGCTCTTGTACTTGTTTAATCGTTGTTAACTTTAACGGAGGTCATGTTTTTACCATTTAAAATGCCCATAGAGCATATACACTATGCAGCTGCTTAGTGACCTTAAATAGTAAATAATTTATTGCAAGCCATGTGTTACTCGGAATATGGCATGCATTTATGGCTGCGCGGTATTTGTGATACAAGTGAATATGGCATTCTCAACTGCGGTCCATTGCTCCTTCAGTATCACTTAAGTCTGATTAACTACATTATCATTATATATACTTTTCTTGAAGATATTGAATGGATCTAAAAGATACACCCATGTACATGATCAGAAAATAGTCATAAATCACGTTAGAATCCTTTAAAATTGTTTTCGATAACCTACGTGCTCCTAACTTGCAAGAAACAACAATTTATGCCAAACTCTGTATGGGGCAAAAGTGATGGCAAATGTAGATTTTATAGTTTGACTGTACCTGAAGACTTACAGCATAGGTTGCTGCTGTGTGAACATTTTAAAGAAGAACGTGAATCTTTCTTCTACAGAACGTCCCGATTTATTTTCTGATTTCATCAAGGGTAATCTGACTGAAAAATTGACATTTATGCTAGGTGATGAGACTGTTTCAAAATGGGGGTAAGACTATTTTAGATTATTTGACAGCATTGTAAAACGCTTTTTAATCCAATTGAACAAGCCCAAAGATTTATGTCTTTGATTATTTTAGTATATGCAACATCGTTTTAAAGAAATGATACATGACTTTGTATATTATTCATATTGTATAGTTGTATGTAGCCGCCTTGGACAATAATCCGCAAGCCACTGTTATAAAAGTATTGGCAAATAAATAGATAAAATGAAAATTAGACATTGGGGCAAAAATATTAAAAAATATATATATTTGCATAATGTTTCATAGTGATCTAGATAGTTTACTAGCTTGACTGATTGATAATTTGATATCCATTTGCCTTTATGTGACTTACACTCCCCTCCATAAGTTTGGCAACCTTTTTTCCCCCATTGAACTACGTGTTAAAGCCTCTTAACCTTTGAATTTTTATTTACTTAACCTGCGATGAAAATACTTATACTATTAATGGAAACGTAATTTGACTTTTATTCCAATACCTCCAAATTTTCTCAATTTTTTTCCTCAATTACAATAGGTCGAAAATTGATGATAAATTTGATGAATTTTTGAAAATCGACATTTCCATGTTAACCAATGGGAAATGGTAGGTTTGCCGCAAGTCATATGACAGAATATCCATCCATCCGAGTCCTTGCAAAAAATACGAGTCAGGCAGACAATTGAATTTGCTAACTTTATTTAACAAAATATTGATATGTTTCTTCAGGTTCAACAAAGTTTTAGGGCTTTAAAGTCAAAAATTGTTTTTCAAAAAACCTCTCCCATTGAAATAACACAAGAGGCGAAAAATTATTTTCAAAAATGACTTTGAAGCGCTGTAACTTTAATATTCATCAAATAAACTTATCACTTAGTGTTCAAAAAAGTTAGACAATTTAATTTTCTATATAAAAATATTTTTGCTGAATCTTTTACTGAAAAGATATCCTTATTTCTGATTTGCCCCGAACCCTCCATTTCCCATTGGATTACATGGGAATGACGATTTTCAAAAATTCATCAAATTTATCATCAATTTTCGATCTATTGTAATTGAGGAAAAAAATCGAGAAAATTTGGAGGTATTGGAATTAAGTCAAATTACGTTTCCATTAATATTATTAGTTATTTCATCGCCGGTGAAGTAAATAAAAATTCAAACGTAAAGAGGCTTTAACACGTAGTTCAATGGGGAAAAAAGGTTGCCAAACTTATGGAGGGTGTACAATCCACATTTACAGTTTGTATAGTAGTTTTTATTTTCACCAATATTCAATTTACAGGCAACTTACATCCATGTGGGTGTATGCTGTATAGTTACATTTGATTATAAGTTATGATGATCTAAGTAAGGGATATGGACCTCGGTAGATTTTCACTACTCACCATACCATACATTGCTAATCAATTCCAAATTATCTTGTATATATTATCGGCAACAACAAAACACAAAAACGATGGGAAATTTTAGCAGGATTTTCTATATTGCTTTTAAATCTCATGTTTGAACAAATTCAACCAACACTTTTTGATAAATCATGAAATAAAGTTTTTAACATTGAAGCCTATGACAGTCTGTCCCAAACAAAATAAATGAGAACAAGTGGTGACAAATATTTATTCAACTATACAGCACAGCTATATATGCGGGAGAGATCCGTCCTCGTGATCGTGTTGAAACTTAACGGTGAGTTAAAAACTAGTTTTCGACAACTCAGTTTTTAAGTTTCTCCGATATGTTATTTCAAAAATATCATCATGACCGAAACCTGAGGCCCCGGTATACTGCCATTAATAAAAAAGTCAGTCTTATTCTTATCCACTAAGCTTTTAAAAATCAGTCTTATTCTTATACATGTAAGTAATCTCTAATAAAAGATATTTATACATGTATAGGCCACGCATTAACAACTCAGTACACAAGCGAACTTTTAAAATATGTTTAACGTATTCCTGGGCCTCAGACCGAAACTCTCTAAATAACAAAAGGGCATGGGTTAACTGTTCATAAAACTAGCTACCTAAATTACACAAACTGTTTCTATCTAAAATATATTGCACAGCGGTGGTTTTTATTGCTTGTTTATTAGGTTCGGTATTTTTTTTATTTTTTTTAAATAGTCTTTATTTCATTCATTTACTAAATATATAGACAGTACATAATTTATAAAAACAGGTTTACATAATCTCATTGCAGTAGTTTGGATAATAAATTCCATTTGGAACAATAATACACATTTTTTCTACAATTAATTTCATATTTTTATCATAAAAAGTATTTTTTCAAATGTTCTTTGTTCTTTACTATTCAGTTCTAAAATGTAGGATTTGTAAATGCTGTAAACAACTATACTTGTAAAATAATTCAGAAAATTAGTTTGAGAGTCTTGGCCATTAATACCAATTATTATTTTTCTATAGGAAATATGTGTTGTATATAAATTTCCATATATCCTTTGACAAACAACATTCAAATAGAATATGTTTCAAATCACATAAGTGATTGCAAATACTACAATGATAATAATTTGTTATACCATAGATAAATAAGTCAGTTAACCCAGGAAGTATGTTATTAATTAGTTTGAAATTAAAATTGGCAATTTTTTGTCTTTAATTTTGATGATCTTGCTAACAAAAACATTTTGCCAATTTATTTCATCTATTTTACATTGATTTTTTATACAAAAATCTCTTTCCCATTTTTTGAGACAAACCATTTTTCACATTTTTTATTCTTCAGTATGTTATAAAAGAAATTGGATTTTTGGCCTCTAAAATCTAATTGAACATTTTTTACTTTGAAATTGAGTTTTCTCGATATATTTGTGAAATTTGCTTGTTCTATGTTAATGTTTTTTTTTTATTGATTTCATTGCAATTGAGACTTGAAAATATTCTGAAATCCAATTTATTTTATTTCTCAATTTTTCTAGAATATAGTTTACATTTAAAAATTCATTTCGAATGATAAGATCTTTGACATAAATAATACCACTATTTATCCAAGATTTAAAGAAAAGTGGTTTGCCTTTAATTGAAATAATCTGTTATTCCATATGGTTTGCTGGACTATTTCATGGAGTTTCAGATTTTTTATTTTATGCAGATCTTTACAGCTATCGAATGCTTCCAAAACTTGTTTGTAGAAAATAGGTAATCCCTCAAGCTGGTCTTTAGAAAATACATTCATTTTTAACAAAATATCCAAACTTGGAGCAAGTTTGTCAAAATAAAAGTATGGAATTTTGTTAAACATATTGTTTTTGTCATATATACGGCTAATCCATACAGCTTTAAGAGCATTTAGCTGTGATTCTAGATCCAGCATATTTAGACCTCCATTGTCTATATTGTTTATCATAATAGTTCGCCTAATCTTGTCTTTCTTGCCATTCCATAAAAAGTTGAATATCAAGTTGTTTATTCGCTTTATAATTTCTTCTTTAAAAGATAAAATTGATGCTGAGTAGATAAGTTTTGATATAGCTAAAGATTTTATAACAGTGATTTTTCCAAATAAGGTAAGGTGTCTTTTTTTCCAAGAATCAAGAATTTTTTCAAGGTCATTTATTTTCTCATTCCAATTTAAATCATAACATTTATCTTCATTGTGACCTATATATATATGCCTAAATATCTTACAGGTTCATCTGTGAAATTAATATTTTCAAATTTTTTTCAAAAGTACGATTGGTTCCAAGCCATATTCCTTCTGTTTTATTTAGATTTAGTTGAAGTCCCGAATATTTTGAGAATTGTTTTATAGTTTTTAATGCTTCACTTATGGATGCTTTATCTTTGATAAATAATGATGTGTCATCTGCTGATTGTGAAATTTTATATTCTGTGTTATCAATTTCAATTAGGTTCGATATTAAACAAATACTGGATGATCAGGAGCTGGATATGGCAGAATACCTATTCGAGAAAAAATATTGGGCGAAGCCGAGCCCAATATTTTTTCGAGGATAGGTATTCTGGCCATATCCAGCTCCTGATCATTCAGTATTTGTTTTATTATGCACCTCCCAATCAAAGTTAAGTTTAAACTGTCGTTTAGTTGACATTATTTTGACATTTATTTATTTTTTCTTTCAAAACTCAGACGACTTCCGGCCAGTTTATTCGCTACACTTGACGAAAATATTTGCCCCGGGAATTTAATTTTTATTTATTCGAGACGTTCTTGCAGAATTATCTGTAACTTTTGAATGATAAGGGTAATTGTGATTGATTAAGTGCATTTTTTCTTCTATTTCCGCCAGTTTCAGATGTAAGCTTTAAGTAGTACTCCAGTTATTAGAGAATTTTCGTTATAAGTTTTTTAAAAACGTATACGTATACTTATACTTATAAACCCAATAAACAAGGTGTTTCATAATTTCCTAATTCGTCGGGAAATATCTCCTAGGACGGTAATAAAAAGGGCCAATGGCATACCATCCGTACCCCTTGATGTAAAGCATGTTAAGTTGTGTCATATGTGTTTTCTAGAATCAAATAGGCTGATATAGCACATGGGTTTTACAGATTTATCTACTCTCAAATATATTTTTTGTAGATGATCGTTTTGAATCACCTTGTAGAAATAACGAAGGGAGAATTAGTTCAGCTAATGAATGAGTCGAGCTGTTTGATTGGATACTATGCCTATTCAGCCGATTAATTTTAATAAGCCATTCTGGTCAGTAGGTCCACACATATACTATGCGGAGATCCAACTCTGTAAGTTTATAACCTGCGTATAAAGGCCCTTTTCATACGTAAAAACTTAAAAATTGACCTTATAATTTCATGAGAACTTTGAAATGATCGACTCGTTCGTGTAGTGATTCACTTTAAAGGGTCTTGTTTATCGTACACTACAAGGACCCGTCAACTTGCGTTTAGTTTATCGTGTTCATAATTGACACTAGCAAAGGACATTGTATTCGCAGTCCCTAGTTGATGATGGAGCTTGACTATATCGGGAATAGTTATGCCCCACTTGGTACAGATTATGAAAATCAATTTGAATTGATTTTAGTTCGACAAGACCCTTTAAACTATAAGTATACGTATAAGTTTTTGAAACAACTTATAACGAAAATTCTCTATTGAGAAATAAAACTCTGAAGTGGGAATGTTGCAAAAGCATCTAAAAAAATATCCGACCCTTTTTCTCGAAAGGGTCAGATATAAAAAAAAATATCCGGCAGTTTTCAGAAAAGAGCAGAGTATTGCCAAATTACAAGCAACTAAGAACCAATCAGATTTGAGTATTTTAATGAGGTGCATAATAATAAACAAATACTGGATGATCAGGAGCTGGATATGGCAGAATACCTATTCGAGAAAAAATATTGGGCGAAGCTGAGCCCAATATTTTTTCGAGGATAGGTATTCTGGCCATATCCAGCTCCTGATCATTCAATATTTGTTTTATTATGCACCTCCCAATCAAAGTTAAGTTTAAACTGTCGTTTAGTTGACATTATTTTGACATTTATTTATTTTTTCTTTCAAAACTCAGACGACTTCCGGCCAGTTTATTTGCTACACTTGACGAAAATATTTGCCCGGGGAATTTAATTTTTATTTATTCGAGACGTTCTTGCAGAATTATCTGTAACTTTTGAATGATAGGGGTAATTGTGATTAAGTGCATTTTTTCTTCTATTTTCCGCCAGTTTCAGATGTAAGCTTTAAGTAGTACTCCAATTATTAAGAAATAAAACTCTGAAGTGGGAATGTTGCAAAAACATCTAAAAAAATATCCGACCCTATTTCCCGAAAGGGTCAGATATAAAAAAAATATCCGGCAGTTTTCAGAAAAGAGCAGAGTATTGCCAAATTACAAGCAACTAAGAACCAATCAGATTTGAGTATTTTAATGAGGTGCATAATAAAGACTTATATTTTCATTGCTAAGTTCACTACCTTAGATACATATTGACGTATAAAAGGTAGAACTGCAGTGTCATAATGATATTTCCCCATTGATTTATATAGGATGTTCCAAAAGTAACAGGACTGGTGCTGGTATTTTGTCAATTCTGCACCAAAACCCTAAAGTTTCAAAAAAATATGGAATGAGGGTAGAGTTATGGTTACTATAGTAACATGACATCACAATACCCGGGGCAACTTTTCCACGAAAATGTGATATTTAACATTTTTGAATAACTAAAGAAAGTTTCTAACTTGCTTTTTGCAATACAACATTTCTTGTTTGTTTTTAGTTACTATGATGTTATAGTGTTGCTTTACAAGTCAGATTTAAGAGTTTGTGATTTCATAATATTTATTCTGTTTCCTGGAATATCACTATCTGTAACAGTCTGCATAAATCAGCTGAGCTTTCGAAAAGCCAATTGTCTACCTTGATAACGTGTCTGACTACAAGTCAGCATTAAAGACCTCTGTAGCTATAGAGGAGCTAGGTCTTGAAGTCTAAGACCATGCACAATATTCTCCTGATCATACAATATCTAATTTTTACTTCTCTGGAGAATGGAATCCTAATCAGCGCAGTAGGACCTTTGTAGATAAGAATGACCAAATTGTCCAATCGACCATGTCCTCAATTGTCTTATTCGTTGTTCCCTCTTCAAAAATGGAAACGCAAAATATTTTCATTATATAAGGTCAAAATATTTCCCATGATGCATTTCGCATACTTCCTTGTTTCCCCCCCCCGCCATAGATTTAACATGGGGATTTTCACACCTACTTAACATGGGGATTTTCACACTTGCTTTTCAATCGATATATCCGTTCATATTCCCGCACGGGAGTACAGATCTCTCTTTGATCTTGATATAACAAATATATTTTCATTGTTTTGATTCATAGCGTGGTGAAAAGGGTTAACCCAACTAATTGTTATAACATGCGTATTCCCATACAAACGGTCTGTCTTCCAGAGAAAACTAAGATTTGTGGACATGTTTTGCTATCATTCCATCATACCCCACTATGTCCTCTGTAATTCAAAAAAGTTTGAATCAAAACTCCCCACGAAAATCAAAAGATCTCACCTGTTGAATACGCCATCTATAGAAAATGTCAAAAATTGGATGGAGGCAGGTCAAAAAAAGAAAATGCCCCTTAATCACATCAAATCATGTCTTAGAGCTGGTCCATATACACTTTTCCATTAATGTACTTACCAAAATCTAACCACTTGTGATGCTAATGTTATAACAATAATTGGACTATATTTTTGTTTTTGTAATGCCATCTATTCGTCTTCCCGATCGGCGGAAGGATCTGATGGTTGTGTGTCTCCAAACGATGATTAAAAGTGAGAAAATATTCCGGAAGAAAATGTCACGTGATCAGTTGACTAGTCGCCATATTGACAAAAACAAAATTGCGTCATTAGTTTGATTTAGAACTTTTGGGTTACGCAAATAGCCACGCAAAATGGATCGTTGGAAAATATTAATTACTCACATTTTGTCCTTTTTGTGGGCTTTTTAAGTACATATTTTCGTACCTTCTCGATTAAAGAGCGAATCACAAAAGGCTTAATTGGGTTCAACCATGTGTATGAGTCATGGATCCAGTATCACTACACTTGTACTGACCAGAGAGGAGCCTAGGTATATCTCAATATTAAGGAAACGTGGAAATATAAAGTTAAAAGTGGAAATCCCACCAGCTGTTGCATTTTAACTTGAACACATGGGATGAACAAAATTCTAGAATTTTGTCTGTGGAATGTTGCCCCGGGTATTGTGATGTCATGTCACCATAGCAACCATAACTCTAACCAAGTTTCGTAATTTTTTTTGAAACTTTACTATTTTATTCACAATATTTGGAAGTAAATTATGTACTTTTGAAGACAATTGGGGCATATTCAACAAGATACCAGCACCAGTCCTGTTACTTTTCGAACACCTTGTATACTCAAAGTAATTTTTTCTCAAGATCCGGCCGTGGATTTTCATACTTTTGTATTCCGATAGAATAATCACAATTTCTTAAAGGCACGCTATACTTAATTGAGAAGAAAAAAGAAAAAACAATCATTGAAACACGTTACTCACACACTTGCTCAAATATGACACAAAGTTTGATTTGCTTTAATATTGAACCAAGAAAAAAATAACTCAAATAGAAAAAATTATTTGAAGTTCAGAGATCATTAGACATGCATGCACATGTTAAACAAAGTGCATGTTTTAAATTACTATTGATATAAAAGATGGCGACACTTCTATAAAAATGAATGTATCATTACATGTAATACAAGCAACTTTGCCATCTTTCAATCACATTGCTAAAAACTTGATATATGAAGATTGACAGTTCGAAAATAATTTTTGATAATTTATTGTAAGCTTTGATGTGGTCCATTTAAGCTGTTGGTGTCAAATGAAAGATAAGGTTCTTATTAATACATAGGACGAATTATGAAATCTAAATGTAAGTCTTCTTGAATTGTGCAATATTGAAAGCAATGTTAAATTAAATCATCCTTTTTAGAAATAACCAAACGGTCAATCTTTTTAATTTTTACATATTCATAAACATTTTTCTCAACAAAATTTGAATTGTAGAAAAAGTTGATCGACACTGAAGTTCTTTCTTATCTAGTGAAAATATTGCTTTATTTGGACAAGCTTGATCCTTTCCGGATAAATAACAGCTGCAGATCCAATAGGACCTGAGTTCCGTCTAGAGTTAAAATTACTATTAATATCCTGTATTTGCACTTCTAATCAATCATTAACTTATAACAAGTAATCATTTTAAGATACAATTATTATTCCTGCATAAATACAAACATGCATAAATAGTGAACATCTACATGAAACATAATTATTATATTCAGAATATATAATATACCTATCAAGATGGATGCATCCGGAACCAAATCGTCTTCCAAGAAAGTAATTCCCGATGCAGCCATCTTACACAACTTTGGCATGGGGAATACTCAACCAACCATGGTCTTCGTTAATTGGACGCATGACTCGGTCTGCTGCACTAAGTACTAGCACTATGAGTACTGAAAACGAGTACTTGTACATTTTTGAAATGACTCGCACGTAGATAATAGGTATATTTTCTGTATGTGCATAAACAATTTTAAGCAAAGACAGGATAGAGAGGTATTTTTCAATATTATCTTCAATACTATCGATATTTTATCGGGATATCATCAAATTAATTTTTTTCAAAATTTCAAAATGGCGTAGAATCTAAACCGGAAGTTGAATTTCAATGTGGATTTCAGATTCGGATTCCTGGGAAAACTTACAAAAAGGAGATACCTCACATGTTTAATTTGAAGAATTTATTTTTTCCGAACCGGAACCGGATGTCGGATAAAAATTTGGTTTGCAGATTCGGATTCCTGAGAAAATTCTACCTTTATGTCATAATTCATAGTACGTTAAATTTGCAGAACATTTCATTTCTGGAAGCCATATTTCAAAATCGGTAAGAGTAAACAAAAAACGTTGTTGTAGTCGGATTTCATTTTCGATTTCTGATTCGGATTCATAATTTTTTCAGCCCCATTGACTTAACTTTGGACACTAAATAGCGATTTTTGAGCTTTCAAAACGCCATATTTCCGAACCTGAAGTCAGATAAAGTTTGGATTGTAGATTCGGATTCCTGTTTCATAACTCACAAATCAAATGTGGCGAACTTTTTGTTTTGGCATTCTTTCCGGACACCATATTTTAAAATCGGTAAGAGTAATCAAAATTCTGATGTCTTTTCCTAAGCTACATGTCAATGATGACAAAAAATGGAGGAGTTCCGATTATTATTGACATAATCATAAGATAATTGAAGAATGTTGTAAATGTAAGATTTGACCTAGTTCCTGACATTTGACCGAGATTAAAAAAAAGATTTAATAAATTTCCAGACAGATTTTTCAACTGCAACTTTAACTTTTTCTTAAAACGTTTCCTAGTCTCATAATCGAGGGAATTGATTTGTGAACATCCCAGCAATGTCAGAATTAATTTTTAAGTTGTAATCATATTTTGAAACCGGAACTCACGAACCACATACTTGCCAAATATTTTAAATGTGATTTGAAGGATGAAAGCACCCTATCTTCGTTTCCAGAGTTCTTCCCCAGTGCTTTACCTGACTTGTATAAGTACTAAATGTTACAATTGTACAATATTTTTTGCTATCATCATTCCATGTCATCATTATTATCAAAAGGATTCTATAGTTCTTCCTTTGTTTTCAGGATCTTATCCTTTTCTTTTTAAGACTATCTGTCAAAAGATTAAATGGGATGTCCCATTTTCTAAGCTAATGAATCTAGACATTTTTCTCATCTCAAATCTTCAACAGCCTCTATAATTCTTTGTTAAAGAAACCATGATTCACTCTAATCCGATCCACGCAGAATTTGCATGGATTCAACGTGGATCCTCGTGGCATGGGTTCCACGTGGATGTGGATTGGTTGTGTAACGGAAGAATGGCATGATTTTTTAAAAACCCCAATATTTTACACACTCTACCGCTTTCCATTCCTTTAAAGTTACAGCTATATAGATGGTTGTATAGTATAATCTCTAACAACTTCGTCGCATGTAGAAATAAGTGTATCCAATAAAGTTATAGCACGTAGCATAATCATATATTGCAAGTAAGTCAGAATATTACGATTTTTGCTCCTCTTAATATATTTCCTGCTAGCGTGTCAATGCATCTTAATGTACATTTGCTTGTCAGAAAATATGTGCGCATACCCAGAGCGTAGATGTTGGTCCTAAAGTAACGAAGTAGTATCTTTTAAGAAGCTAAGCCAAACGCTACTGAAGGGTAGTCTCATACTTTGCAATTAAAAATAAAAAAATAAATAAAAAAATTATGAGATGGTGCAATCGTCCCCATCATCTGAGTCTTCTGCTTGTTCTATGACTTTCATTTGTGTCACGTGTAACGCTTGCATCCCTGCGATACCACTGTCGAGTTTATGTCTTTGCCTGGCTCTGAAAACGTGAATACTTTTCATTCTTGTGTAATAATGAGGAGTTGCCCCCGTGCCCCTGTTATACCGTTCAGCTACTTGTGGTATTGTCTTAAACGGGGGTTTACTCCAATTAGCAGAGCAAACTAGTGTGATATAAATGACCACCTCTGGACTAAGGTTCCGATACACCATTGGAAAGCTGAAAGAGCCAGCTTTAAGAATCTGACCTCCATTTGAATATATTAGATATTAACCCTTTCATCCCAAAGAGGTCATTTAATAATTTTATGAAAATCAATTTCAAAATGACAAATACCCCTATGGCCAGAATGGATTATTTTTGGGTTGACAATAACTAATTTATTGTCAAATTATACATTGGAGAACATTTAAGAGTTTGAATAAAGATACTACTGAGGTAGGGGTCATTAAGTGCAGTGGCCCCATTATGCTACACAACCCATCAGAACTTTTGTTTTCGGTCGAAATGAGATTTGATATTTGAAAATAGTGTGTAGTTCCAATACACCATTGGAAAGCTAAAAGGGTCTTTATGAATCTGACATCCAATTGAATTTTGAGCGAAGGCAAAATTAGATATTAACACTTTCATCTCCAAGGGATCATTTATTATTATATCATTTTATGGAAATCAATTTCATAATGACAAGTAACCCCTATGACCAGAATGGATTATTTTTAGGTTTACAATAACTAATTGAATGTCAAATTATACTTTGGAGAATATTTAACCCTTTGAGTGCCATTGGGCCAATTCTGCCGAAAATGTATGTCACTAAATTGCCAAGATCGGCCCAAAATAACGCGTTTATATACACAGATCTAGATAGGGTGAGATAGGGGTCATTAAGTGTAGTGACCCCATAATGCTACAAAATGCGTCAGAATTTTTGTTTTTAGTAGAAAGGAGATTTGATATTTGGAAATAATATGTACTTTAATGTGTAATTTGGGTATATAGGAATGTACAATACAAATTACTTATCTTCTCCTGAGAATATTAAGATTGCTGCAAGCGTGTTTTGACTTAGCATGAGAAAATGCATTTTTTGACTTACCATTGGGTATTTTCATATTCCTTAGACCTTATATTATATTTTTAAATATACCCTTATAAAATTACTTATCAATGATATAATTGATTCCAAAGGAGTATTGCCTACCCGCAATCTAAACATTACAAGTGGTATGGGTGATGCACTACATATCAAGGTTAAGTGGAATCCATCAAGCCATATATTTGACATTTGACCTCTCTTGTCACACCTATTTACTCGTACCACATCTTTTTATTTCACTTTATTGTAGCATTCCATCTGAAGCATGCATAATGTCTAATATGGAGTGACTCCAATGAATAGTTCCTCAGTCATAACAATCTATAGAGGCATTCTGAAACCATATATTTTCACATACAACCGCCCCCCCCCCCCACCCTCATATAAACTAAGGAGAGAAGTAAAAGTCACAAACTGATCATGAAGAGTGGCACAAATATATCCTTTATGCAGTTAAAGTACTTTCTTCTGTTTTATATGAAAACTCAATGAAAAATGATGATGTAAAAAAAACTTGACATCGTTTTCATGGATATTTGGGTGGTAATTTCAAAAAGAAAATTTAATCCTACCCACAAAGTGTAAACATCGTAATTATATGCTGATGTGTTGCCGAGACCACAAACTTTGTTGTTATGGACATTTAGAATGAAAATAGAAACCGATTGTCAAAATATATTTTGATTGAAAAAGTGAGGTTAGATTCTTAAAGCTGTAACTTTTAGCTGTCCAACGGTATATTGAAACCTTAGTGCAGAAGAGGTAATTTAAAAATCACAAAGGCGAGTACTTCGAGACTCTATTTTGTTCAAGTAATATTATACATATATCAATTGTTTCATACAGAAGGTCCACTCATATAGACACATTACCATCAGTAGGTCACGGTGGGATAGGAACACGACAACTACCTTTGTGAGGAATGGGATTGTGTTTTTTAATAATTCTAGAATGGATTGTTCATTGTTGAATTGAAACGCATGATGTTTATATTAGATGCGGAAAAACGTAAACACGCTTATGTGGCTTTACTGGTTAAAACATGTTGAAATATAATGACCGTAAAACTGTGAGGAAATAAAAACCTACCGGGCACCGGACATCACTTTGAGCATTTCCTCTGAAAAATGCAAATGGATCGTGTGAGAATTCTACTTCTATCTTAAAGGAATATTTTATAACATAGGTGTCATGTATATGTACTTAATAAAAACAGCAACTCCAGAAAATCCCACCGAACAAAACATGATTTGATAAATAGCGGCCATATAAAATTTTGAGCCAAATCCTTCAACTGGTATTTGAGTAATCAAAGATCATGTTATTGTGAAACATGGTTGCCATTTTGAAATTCAGCTATCATCTTTAAAATTTCTTCAGCAGAGCTCCTATGCCCCTAGGCATCAGCAGGTAAAATTAAATCCAAATCCGTCAACTGGCACTTGAGTAATCAAGGATTACATGTTTAATGAAAATGGCGGAGATTTCGATAACTAGCAGCCAACTTGAAAACTTCTTCTCAAGCAGAGCTCTTTTATCTTTAGGCATCAGTATATAAAATTTGAACTAAATCCGTCTACTGGTATTTGAGTTTTCAAACATTTCCTTTTTTATGAAAAATGGCAGCCATTTTGAAATTCAGCTGACGCCTTTGAAATTTCTTCTGAAGCAGATTTCATTTGTCCCTAGACATCAGCATATAAAATTGGAACTAAATCCATCCAATGGTATTTGAGTTATCAATGATTACGCTTTTTACGAAAAATGGCGGCCATTTTGAAATTCAGTGGCCATCTTGAAAATGTCTTCTGGAACAGAACTTCTTTGTCTCTAGGCATCAGCATACAAAATTTGAACCAAATCCGTCGACTGGTATTTTAGTTAATAAATGTTATGTTCTTTTACGAAAATTGGCGGCCATTTTGAAATTTAGCTGCCATCTTGAAAATATATTCTCGAGCAGAGCCCCTATATCCCCAGGCATCAGCATGTAGAATTTGAACCAAATCCATTCAATGGTATATGTGTTATGAAATATAATTTTTTTACGAAAAATGGCGGCCATTTTGAAATATTGCTGCCATCTTAAAAATATCTTCTTGAGCAAGGCTCCTTTGTACCCAGGCAATAGCATATAAAATTTGAAGCAAATCCATCTGCTAGTATGTGAGTTACCAAGGATTGTATTTTTCCGAAAAATGCCCGTCATTTTTAAGCGGCCATACTGAAAATTTCTTCTGGAGCAGAGGTCCTATCCCAATGAGGCATAAGCCTATAAAATTTGAATCAAATCCGTCAACCGATATTTGAGTTATTGCCCGGACAGACGGGCGAACGGACGGACGGCTTTCCTATATCCCTCTCGAACTTCGTTCGGTGGGATAAAAATGTGGTGTGGTAAGTTTAAGTGAGATGTCATATAATAATCGATATTGAATGATATCAAGGGGTTATCATAATACCAATGGTTATTGACAAGCCGAATTTAACTACCGGCTGGCGGCTGAAAGTTTAACCTACTTTCAACTCGCTTAAATATAAATGGAATAGTGGCAAGTGCTATTCATGCTTAAATGAGTTGGCCATAAAGTAGTAGGTCGATTCGTCAGCTGGCAGTTGAATTCGCGAATGCTCAAATTCCCATTTAGGACGTGTTAAAACATGTACAAGTATAGCCTTATAGTTCCGTGTGCATGTATATTTTGGGATTCACATAAAAACAATACCTTCTGATGCTACGAGTACCACAGCTTTCATGTTGAAAACCCATTCCTTATCTTTGTAGTCTACCACAACACGTTGTCCGACGACTCTCTTAACGACAGTGGCTTGTCCCAAGACCTGTACACAATTCAAAATTTAATGGACAGATATGATAAATGAAACGTTGACAAAACAACTTTCGTGTTAATCAAATATTGCACTAACAATGTATGGCGTCACTCGGGTTCATATTTCGAGAGAAGTCAACAGGAAGATGGATAGAGCCATAAAAGACACATCTAAGGTGATTCACATTTAGTCTTATAGAATAAATCTAATGTGTGTATACACATTTAGTAACTTCAGTATATTTATAAATGTTTTATCTCCACCTCGATCATTTGGGAAACCCAACCGCCATGTCCTTGTTGAAGTTTTTTCACTTTTTCATAATCATCTATGATGATGACCAAAGATCCCGATTTGATTTCTTCTTTAGATGTATCCACCTTAGTCAGAAGTTCTGGATTCAGACACCATCTACGTGTTCAAAAGAAGATTACATAAATTAAAATTACCATTAAATAACTACATCTTGTTAAAGTTTAAGATGACAAGCAATATTTGACAAAACCTACTTGTCGCTGTTGATGAACTCCACAACAACATCATTATCACTATCCACCTCACGCACAATTCCTCTCACACCAATAACCTAAAACATATCAAAATAGGTATGCATATGTGTCAAAGGGAAAAGATTAAAGAGCATTACAAAACTGCTAGGCGCACTGAGCCAGTCATTAGGGAAAACACAAATTATGATAAGGAATCAGTATCAGAATCAAACATGTTGAATTCTAAGAACACCTGTGAAAGAAGAAATCTTAAGAAATCTAAAAATATGGAGTGATCAATATCTTAATGTAGTTTGACCCTTTTCAATTCTCACCTTTAACATTTTTTCATTACATCCACCATGTCCTATTTGTTTCTGTTGTAGTGTGCGTGCGTTGCAGGTGATCACCACGATATCATATCTATTGAACTTCCCAGATGTTGCACCTCTTTCCGGATTCTTTGATAACAAGGCTGGGTTTATCGACCACCTATAGAATGATATACTCTCTTTACAAAGTTATACCCAATATAACATTTAATGTGGAAGTTCATGTTAACTGTAGACAGTTTAGTCTCTTATTTCAGAACAGTAAAATATTTGGTGAAAAGCTTTGAATACCAAGCAAAGTATCCTTATTATCTGAAAACTATAACCGTCAAACCAATATTTCGCCGTATCGCAGATGATTTCTGATAATATTATATATTCTAATTAGAAATATGAGTATCTAATATTTCCGTATATACAAGGGACGAGCAACAAATAAAGCTATATCTCAGAAACTAATTTGAGTTAGAACACTAAACCTGATACATAGTATCACCAAACACTCCCAGAAAATTTCATGCACAAACACTGATATATGCCCAAGGTAAAATTACCATAGGAACCCGTGGTTGGGTACCTGAAACAGGTCTTGAATATTAGTAACAATAAAGATTTGCCATACGGTAACCTGGGTCATGGACTTCCAAAGCACCTCTATACAATGCGTATCAAAAAATAAATCAGTGATAACAGCATTGATTTCACTCAATGCACCATAAAGCCATGTGTCTCCTCTTTACAATGATATATCATTCATTGATATTTGGTCATGGTTGGAGAGTAATCATTCCATTTGCAAAGTGAGCCAAAATTAGCTTGGGACCAAGTTATAAACATCGCAAAAGTCAGTGTACGGAGCCCGATGCAATATTGGAAGAAAACATCAAACCAATGCTGACCGCATTCCTTTCATTCAATGTACCAAAAAGCCAAATTACTCCTCTTTGCAATGGAATATCATTCATTCACAGGGAGTCATGGCTGGCCAAATAATCATTAATTTTGCAAAGTGGGGCAAAATTCAGCTCGGACTCAAGTTTCAAACATTGCAAAAGTTAGTACAAGCGGCATAGGGGCTATTGGAAGAAGGTGTGACAGGTGTGGCATAGACAGCTAAGTGTTCATACTCATACTCTTGCAAGAATACATCCTATACCCCTCGTAATTGTCACCACTTCCTTGCACATAAAGATGAGCTTATCTGTCCACGTCATGCATGGTTCAGCCCTGAGTCATCTGTGGGTTAAAGCAGAGAAAAGCAGCCCATGGGCAATTCTTTCTCGAGGTTTTGCAATATCTGGTGAAGGAACTGTGAGTACAGATGCTCCTGGGATAGCTCCAAATGAAAAAGTCACAACAATTCAAGTCAGGTGAACTTCCATTGGCACTTAGCCCTTGCACTGATTTTTGCAATATCTAAAACTTGGTCCAAAGCCGATTTTGAACCACTATGCAAATGGAAGGATTTCTCACCCAACCATTACCAAATTTGAATGAATGACATATCATTGCAAAGAGGAGAGACGTGGCTTTATGGTACATTGAATGAAATTGATGTAGTCATCACTAGTTTTGTGATTTTACGAGATAACTACTTGTTGCTTTTTTGATACGCCCTGTATATGATGTCCTAATTTTTCTTAATAATGATTCTTCATGCTCATAACTAATGCCCAGCTCATGTTATATGTTGACAGTCCTATCAGCCATAACCAGCTGCCCTACCCCTTAAAGCATCTCTAATGTGCGTGGTGGTTTTGGAGTACCTATATGTCGAGCATCCTCAACAGATCTTCATAGCTTTTCAGAAATCTTTCTGTACCATATGTAGACACTGCTTTAGTCCATTTGTATCACAAAATGACTTCTTCAGCATCTCGTAAATTTTTTGCAGTGTCATTTCATTCAAAATACAGCATTTCTCTCTGTCTTCTATTGAGATCTGAAGTTTTCAATTCAATCATTTTTCAATATGGCTGACTTGACTTTGATTTCTTCAATGCCTGTGTCTTCTATCATCCTATCGTTGGGTATCGTCATGTATAATGACAAACCTATTGGGTAGGTATTATGACATCAAGATAAAAAGTATATCACATAATTTACAGAAACTTTCAAAATTGATTTACATCTAAATAACATCAAATTTGTATGACTGAACAGTGTCTTTCAAACTCATTTTGGACAGACGTCTAATACCTTATTGTTATGATTCACGACTTGCTTCTGTTGCCCTTACCACAGGTTGCTATGGTAACCATAACTCTGACATAAAGTCATATTTGTGCCTCAGATGTGAATATAACAGAAAATGTTTGGTAATAGTATGTATCAAGTTTGGTGTTCTAAGATAGAGATCTCTATCAGCGTAATTTGTTGATCGCCCCTTATACAAAATGGATAAAACTGCAGCAAACAATATAATCATTTACTTCATTCCATTATCAAATCTGACTTTCCAAACGTGGGCTACCTTTTCCGATACAACTCCTCTTTTCCCAAGACACTGAAAAAGAATCCAATAGTTAATACAGAGAACATGCAGCAAGTTAAATTCAGTAAAAGGTTCTTATAATTAAATCACTTTTTGGAAATCTTACACGAGATATTTGATCATTCCAACCCCCATGACCTTCTTGTAATTCCTTTGCTTTTTCCGGATTTGTAGTCATGTAAACAACATCCCCAGCTGAAAACTACAAATACAGTTGTTTTATGCGAGTGCAAATTCTGAAAATATAATAATTAAAACACATTTCAACAAGGAACAAAATTTCTGAATCTGAATTTACAAGAGATTCTTAAATCAAACATCGATAAAATCATGAAGTATAATTATAAATTTACATACAAGTCGCTCACACATTCATTCTCATCACTCTCAGCTGCCGAGAAAGGAGAACTGGGTTAAACTCTAACAATATTGAATTCTTATACAGTGTGTCCCAAAAAAAGGAAACCGGCAATAGATTGCTTATTTCTCAAATATGAATAATAATAGGAACATTTCACAGCTACCATCTGATAGGTTATGATGTCCTTTTTCTTATGATACCAAAGGTGTTTATTTTTCTTCACGGATGACTGAGTTATAAGGGATTTAAGTGACCATGTCAGAAATTGGTTTGTGCCACTTTTTCTGTCATGAATGGCTGAACAATGAGGGATTAAAATGGCTATGCAAGACAGATCCCCAGACCTGACACCCTGCGACTTCTTCCTTTGGGGTTATCTCAAGGGTAAAGTATTCACAACACCACCAAGAGACGTTGATGATCTAAGGGCCAGGATTGTCGCAGCAGTGGAGGATTTAAGGGGACAGAGAGACCTCATCGGGGATGCCGTACGTGCGATGAGATCAAGGGCAGACATTTCGATGAAAGGAATGGGGGTCATGTTGAAGGACATTGGGGTTAAAACAACTTTGAATGGACATTGGGATTTAAAAGGGGTGTTAAATATGATATGTGTAATTTTAATTGGAATAAATGAGTAAAAGAGTGATATCCTGATGTTTGTTGTTACTTATCACTTTGTTATGATGGTGAAATTGACTTGGCTGAAAGTGGTACAAACTCATTTCTGACATGGTCACTTAAATCCCTTACAACTCAGTCATCCGTGAAGGAAAATAGACAACTTTGATATCATGAGAAAGAGGACATCATAATCTATCAGATGGTGGCTGTGAAATTTTCCTATCATTATTCATATTTGAGAAATAAGCAATCTATTGCCGGTTTCCTTTTTTTGGGACACACTGTACATGCGAAAGACGGGTATAAAGTAAAGTTTGCAATTCAAACTTGTATAGACAGTTAAATATAAACCTTATTTTTAAAGGCACCTTTTTCTCTGCTCCTTTTTGTTTCACCATTTCTCGAATAACTTGATAGCCGATCCCCTCGGCTGTTGATATCCTAGCATCAGGTCTTTCAATCACCACTTTATAAAAGTATACGAACAAATTGAAATATGCACGTTACACATAATGGAATATTTTGAAAAACTGGAAATGATATTAATCCTAAAACTTACAGAATTTATGATTATCGTGGAGTCCAACACCCTCACAGACGCTGCATAAGTCATAATCATCACACTCTGCGCATTTGTAGCGTTTGCCATATACGGCATGCAAGCAGCCGTCGCAGGTCACACCTGGGTGCTTTTGTAGACTTTCCTCATTGCCTATCAACGCACAATTAAATAATAGATTGAGCCAATGAGTTTTGTATAATGAAAACGCAGAATGAAATTCTGTACCGGTATTCTATTTTAGAGAGCATCACAAGAATGTTCAAACTATTCAAGAGTAACACTGAAAGAAATATTAATTTGAAAATATTCTAAAATGTATGATTCGTATTGTCATTATATTATTAGTTGAGGATAAAGAGGAAATGATAATACCTGGTCTAGCAAGCGATTTTTTTGACTTGCTTGTAGTTATGAACTTGTGCTTCTTGTGGGTGTATGTAACAGCACATATTTCACAAAGATTGTAGTCATCACAAGTCGTACATGTGCTTAGTTCTCCGACTATAGGACCCTCACATTCACTACAGCGCATTCCGTGATGAAGTACCCCTTTAATAAGGCTACCTACACCTCGACCTTGAATGAAATCATTCTAATTCGTATACATGCCATTTATGAATCATGCATTGGTTCATTCTTAATTAGTCACAATGATTGTCAGGGTTGAAGTTTACGATGGTAAGAAGAGGATAAATGACACAAAGTGTATGAATGGACACTAAAAAATACAATGTTAAGTCAAAATCAGAACAAGAGGACGAAATACAATTAAAATATTCAAATATTTACTCTCTTTTGTCCATTGCTTCGTGTCAGCTATCTTCCAAAATTTACAGTTTTCATTAGTCTGCCTCCCCTGACGTCTACAAGAAGCACAGTAGCTGCAGTTTCTGTGCTTTAAACATAAGTATCTAATGCCTGTTATCGGGGCTTGTTTACATCCTCTACATGTTGTATGTCTGTGTATAACTACAGTTGAAGAGGGGTCGCCAGTTTCACCTAGACATGTTAAGCATGAGATATATGTTTTGCCTCATGGGGAGTGATTCACCAAAAATAAACATAAAAAGACAGCTGATATAAAGAGATGCGGTGATATATGTACTACTCAATTACTTCACACCTGAGAGTACAACACAAATATCATTCTAATATTCCAAGTGTAAACCATATCCTTCAAAACCACTGGCATACAGAAATCATACAAGAACGCAAATGTGTACAACATATCCCCACCTATGAGTGATCCTATATACTGCAATTTTGAATCCTGAATGCCGGACACTATCAGTTGAGAAAACAAAAATTTAAGACAAAAATCCAATGTGGCCGCCTTAAAATTTACCCAGACTGCCCAAAAAACTAATAAGTAGTTTGAGATTTTCATACAAAGAATCATTCCTGAAAAGTTGAAACCTATCTGTAAACTGATGTGCCAGGAAATGTGTAAACAAGACTTTACAGAGAGAATTTTAGGACGGAAAATCCGAAATGGCTACCTTTAAATCCACCCAGAATGCCGAAAAACTAATCATTTCTAGAAGTTCACTACCCAGAATGCCGAAATATTAATCAGTTCTAGATTTAAGATACTAAGAATCGTCCCTGAAAATTTGAAATTGATCTATCAAATGGTTTACCTGAAAACGCGTAGACAAGACTTTACAGATAAGATTTTAAGGCGGATATTCCAAAATGGCCGACAATTAAAAAGAAGGAGTGAGTTTTGCTGATTTCCTTTTACAAAATTATAGCATACAACTATTGTTAACAGTAACATTTTACAACACAGGACACCTGAAATTATTTATAAAGCTGCTAAAAAGTTAAACTATGCAAACTCGAAAACACCATCTTAATATGATACAAAGTATTATCGCTCGCTAAATTTTCTTAAGACATCCAAAATGGCTGCCATTACTGAGCTTATAGGTCCAAAACCTAATCAGATGTAGAATAAAGTAAGTTGAACAAGATGTTAAAGTTTAAAAGTAATTCTGTGAAGCCGTTTTTCTTAAAGTTTGCAGACAAGGATTTTAGCATTTGACTTCAAAATGGCCGACAGGAAGAAGGTAGCGAGTCAAAATGTTTTCATCCACATCTGTATGCACTTATAAAGTTATCCCTGAATATTTGAAGGTGATGTCTGGAGCGGTTTTTGAGAAAACTGCCGGACGGACGCGACTAGGCCGGCAATATGGCCCCTCACTATGTGGTGGAGACATAAAAAGAAATTATTGTCATCAATTGTTAACTTTAAAACTTACAGGTCATCTTGAATTACTTTTACATGTAGTATTTTAATTGTTAAGAAAAAGTATACGTTTATCTATATTATAAAAAAGAGCAAACCTGGTTTTGACTTTCGAGGCTGAATTGAAATATCTGCCGCTGCTGTGTCCTTCTTCTTTGAATCTAAATCAGCATATGTTTAACATAAATGTATTAATAGTATACATTTCTACGCAAATATGCAGCCTAATCTATAGAACTACCAAGTCAATCTAATTGAATGTAACATAGACCATTGCAGCTATTCCTCATGCAACACCAAATAATATGTTACTGAAAATATATTGTAAATTGTTAAAATTATTCAAATATTTACTGTTTGCCCATTGTTATGTAACAACGTAATAGTTATATACACTTGCTACATCTTTGAGTATGATCACCTAGGAAGTGGGCAAGTGATAAAAATGTAGGAATGGAAGTGTGTCAAGTAGTATGATGTAGCTATTTATTATTCAGTCTAAATATGTGACTGAAAATACGATACAAAGTAGAGGAAATACAATCTACTTGGTCCATTTTCAAATCATTGGATGTACCTGCCGGTGTCTTTCGTGATGGTGGCATAGTAGGTGGTCGAATTTCTTCTTTTCTTGAATCTAAATTAACAATACATATACAGGTGATATCTGGAGTTGTTTTTGAGAAATCTGCCGGACAAAGTGACGGACGGACGGACGGACTGACGGATGCGCCTAGGCCGACAATATGGCCCCACACTATGTGGTGGGGGAACATAAAAAGAGATCATTGTTATCAATTGTTATGATTTTAAAACTTAACATGTCATCAGGAATTACTTTTGCATGAAGTCATATAAATATTTTAATTGTTAAAAAGCAGTATACGTTTATCTATATTATAAAAAAGAACAAACCTGACAGTGATGGTAACTTCCGAGGCGGAATTGAAATATCTGCTGCTGCTGTGTCCTTCTTCTTTGAATCTAAATCAGCATATGTTTAACATAAATGTGTTAATAATATGCATTTCTACGCACATATGCAGCCTAATCTAAAGAACTACCAAGTTACACCCATTGCAATATAATATTGAATGTAACATAGACCATTGCAGGTATTCCTCATGCAACACCAAATAATATGTTACCGAGAAGATATTGTATATTGTTATTGTTACAAAATGTAGGAATGGAAGTGTGTCAAGTAGTATGATGTAGCTATTCATTATGCAGTCTAAATATGTAATTGAAAATACGATACAAAGTAGAGGATATACAATCTACTTGGTCCATTTTCAAATCCTTGGATGTACCTGCTGGTGTCTTTCGTGATGATGGCATAGTAGGAGGTGGAATATCTTCTTTTCCTGAATCTAAATTAATAATACAATAATACGAGTGTACGTGGATAAATAAATAAATGTGTGAAAATGAACAAATATTTCACTCTACTGAGGTGAATACCTGTTCATCTTTCACAAGTGATATTCAACGAAGTCCGGAGAGGTCCCTGAAACCTCATCAGGTATGGAATACAATACAATACAACATAGTAAAATCGGGTATGAATATTGAACAAATATTTCACTCTACTGAGGTAAATACCTGTTCATCTTTCACAAGGGATACTCAACGAAGCCCGGAGAGGTCCCTGAAACCTCATCAGGTATGGAATACAATACAATACAACATAGTAAAATCAGGTATGAATATTGAACAAATATTTCACTCTACTGAGGTGAATACCTGTGCATCTTTCACAATAACTTTCGGTTCGTGCTTTTTACGACATTCTGTCCAACTTGTGCTAAATTTCACCATATTGAATGGCCTATCATTATTCATTCTTATTTATTATTTATCAAAACCCCATCAGGTATGGAGTACAACAGTTATGCACGGTCGGTTTTGATACAGGTAATATCCCTTGGGTTATACAAAATATCTTCCCTTGGTCCTTTCGGGCCCTTGGGAATATATATTGTATATCCCTCGGGATGTTCCCTGTATCCAAAAACTCCCTGTGCATAACCCCTATGTATTTTGGTTACCGCTATTTTGTTATATTCCGTATAATTGGAGGAGCCAATAGACATACACGTGCATATCACAATGGCACCTTGGCTCTGCCTGATAGTGGATTAAAAATGTTAAATATGATTTTTTGTGATAAGAATTTCCAATAATATACTTCATTACCATACAACTTATCCATATGTGTCTTCACTTCTGTAGATGACATCCTCTGTCCAGCATTCGCCCCAACCATTTTATGTATAACACCCTTTACAGCTTTGACAATTTCAGGATCACTACTCACTATCGGTGAAACCTTCACATTAGATCCGGGTTGAGCTAGAAGCATCCCAATTGGCATTGGCATGATCATTGGACCATCTGGAAATGCAACACATATACCTGAATAAGCTACCCCAACTCTGCCTCAATTGAACACAGCGAATAAATGGTTTTCATTACAAAAGAGGGTTTCACTGTAGGTCTCTACATGGACAAGGTTTTATAAAATATTAAACCACACATAGGTACAGTCAAAACATAAATGTTCGTGACTACTTTGAATTAAAAAAATAAGCAATCAAATGACCATATTGAAACAGTTTTTGTAAAAATAGAAACATTTATATTTATCCTAACTTTTGTATATTTTAGTTTGTTTTGTAGTTTAGCTATCATATCTGTGTCCTCCTATATTTTGATACTTCTCTGCCATGTTATTTTCGGAAAAATTAAAAAAAAAATTGTATATTTCAGATAGTAATGTATAATGTGCAGCAAAGCTGTGGCCTTTTGTACTTTAGGGAGTTTCAGCCATGTTAATTTTTCCGAAAATAACATGGCAGAGAAGTATCAAAATATAAGAGGACACAGATATGATAGCTAAACTACAAAACACACTAAAATATACAAAAGTCAGGATAAATATAAATGTTTCTATTTTTACATAAACTGTTTCAATATGGTCATTTGATTGCTTATTTTTCAAATTCAAAGTAGTCACGAACATTTCTGTTTTGACTGTAGCAACATATTAGAATGATCTGTGTTTTATTTTTAAGAATATCCAGCTATAACAAAGAGCAGTATTATTTTCTATTGTTTTTAAAAAATGTACACTTGGGATTAGCTATCAAAAACCCAGTGTGGCACAAAAGATAATTAACTGTTACATGCAGTGCATTTTAGCTGAACTATATATTACTCTATTCACTTTTTCAATACTAGTAGTTGATTTGTAAACACAAAAAATCAAACTTTAAACTTTAAATGCCATGTTAAATGCAATGCACTAAAGCTGAACTAATTACACCCACTCACTTCTCAATAAGCTTACCTCAGTCAATGTAAAAGAAATGAATTTTTCCTAAAATTGGCTCATTGTCCATTTATCTCACTTTCATAAGAGTTTGTACCCCTTGGGTCGGATGAGAAAATAATGGCCTCGGGGCTTCGCCCCTTGGCCATTATTTCTCACTTATTGTTTATTCCTAACATAAAGGATTTAATCCCTGGACTTATTGCAATATGGAATGACCATTCCTTGAAGGCGTTGCTTTCCAAAATTTGCACGCGATGAGAAGCATCCATTAAGGAAAAAATGCCTGTAAGGAATGGTCATTAAACAATGCATTGACTGATTCTTTTCACACATTTCAAAATATTTTATACAATATTATTTAAAAGATATGGAATGACTTAAAAGAATATATTTTCAAGGATCAAGTTGTCTTCTCTTTGTGTCAATAAGCATCGTGGATTGTCACCTTGAAACCCAAACAATTACCTTCAGTAGCCCATGGTATGAAATCTCTAGGACGTCTAATAAAGGAGCTGGTAGTACACTATAGCGCAACGATATTTGACCTAACATTAACATACCTACATATGTTCCCTACTAATTGACTAATTGGGACTACATCTAAAATTCTATTTCTCGTAGTTAGATGTAGCTCAGTTGCTTATAAAACAACCATCAAGACTTGGTCGAATTCATGAATAATTGAGAAAAATCGTCATCATTATCTTCCTAAAAGATTGTATCCAGCGGCAATGTCAAAGAAGAAACAACCATCAGAAAACTTGATGATAGCCAGCAGTAACGTCGAGGAAGAATTGTAAGGCGTTCGATTGCATATGACACCAGTTGATTATTAGATATGCCCTTGGAATATATGAACATTCCAATACCTCTGTAACATTCAATCAGATACAAATCTTACCTACTATTTGTTATTGTATTATGTTTTATAAAACATGAACAATATTTGTTGTTTGACCCCTTGCGATTATGTGGAAAAATTCTGGCAATAAAATGTTTTAAATGGTAAGAAAACTAATATGTTCCCAATTATAAATTACCTAAATATTCCACAAAATTTTGTTGAATCTGCTTGGCTCATATTTGAAAAATCAAACAAAATCTGAAAAACACACTTGCGTAATTACACTAATTAAACACCGATATCTACGGAAAAATTATCGTATATTTTTATATTATGATAATATATTTTTGTTCGTATACTTAGAATAATGGTCTGTGTCTCATAAGATGTATAAAAGTTCGAATAAAAATATTTACGTTTTTTGACCCCTTGTGATGAAAGACAATTCTCGACCCGAAAGCCGGAGGGTTTTTCAGCAAATGGTATTTGAAAAGAATCAAGACATATGCACCTCCATAAATATTGCTTCAAATGTTGCTGCGCTATAGTGTGCTACGGATCTTTCATATTCGGAAGTCATACCATAGATTATAGACCTGAATAAGCATGTTCCATGTTATTCCCTATGATACTATTTATAGGTTTTTACTCAACTATGAAATTGATCAGTCTAACGGAGTAATTGTGTCATTAGTTTTACTAGAATCTAAAACAAAAAAAAGAAAAGTAACCTTGGATGCGATGATTGGTTATATAATGGAATGCGGTTACGTGAAGTAGCGTGTTCGAATTGGCTTTAATAGATACACATTGCCTAGCTATATGTGAATAAACATTAATGCATGCTACCGGGTAGAGGAAGAATATCTCCCTTGTTCTTTTCAGAATCTAACATTCCACTATAGATCATACCAAGTGAAAATACATCAACACTTGAAGTATATTTCTCTTGTTTGAAGATTTCTGGCGCCATGAAGCAAGGGGTCCCCAAAGACGTACTCATCATATAAGTCTGCATGGAGTTGGCTTTGCCCTCAGCCAGTTTTGATATCCCAAAATCTGTCAACTTTAAAAAAATATTTTGTAGTCCATAATAAAGGGAGAAAACTATCTACATTCGAAAAATATTAGATTGTTGACAAGGACACAATAATATTCTCGTGTTCATTTACCTGGAATGATAACGTTTTACATTTTCGGAATGTACTCTTCATATAACCTGTTTAGCCATTTAAACCTTTTTTCTGTTTTACCCAAGTTTGTTTAAATGTCAATAGTACCTTTAAAACTGTCTGCCCAGTTGCGAAACTTATCAACGCATTTGCTGGTTTCAAATCACGATGGACAAGTCTACAGTCATGAAGATGCTTCACACCACTTGCCAGCTGACGCATGAAATCCACTTTTACAGCGACATCTATTTTGCCCTCTAATTTCTTGAAATATTTTTGGAGATCTCCACCATCGCAGAACTCCATCACGAGCCAGAAGGACTTTTTCACGAAGAAAAAATCGTGAAACTTCACAATATTGACATGGGCGGGTAGCTTTTGAAGAATTTTGATTTCTTCCATGCCATCAACCGTTTCTTTCATCGATTCACTTGTAATCTGTTTGATTGCGACTGTAGTCCCATCCTTACGTTCACCCCTAAAATGAGAAATTAAGAGGTGAATTATCGAGGCAATTCAAGATAGAATATATAGTGTTGGAGAAAAGATTTGACAGGAATGAAAATATAGTGACATTGTAAAATTCTACTAGGTATTCATGAATTTGGGACTGTTGACCTAACTTTATTTTTATTGTTATTTATAAAGTTATATTAAAAATACATTTTCAAGTGGATGACACCCTATTGGTACTATGAAGAGGTAGCATGCTTTTATCGAGCTCCTGATATTTTTGGATTTTTACATATGTGACCAAAGTCTACAAATCCACTCAGATTCTCTGAGGAGATGAAAACTGAAATCCGCAGTTGAGTGAAATCAAAAAGAAAATTAGAAGTTGAAGATAAAGATGAATGGTCTTAAAGACAAATCACAACAACCAGTAAAGCAGAAAATCAAATCTGAGAATTCTTGGAATTAAGAAGGACCAAAGAGACAAAAACGAAAACTGTGTTATTAAAGAAATCAAAGCCATAAACTTACACGTGCCTAACTGCAAGATCTCAGAAATCGATATAGAGGTAGCACACAGGCTAATCTTTCTCAAATTGTGCCATCAGACCATGTAAGGCTGATTTATTTGCATTCAGACTCCTAGCATAAACATGCATAGCGGTCAATTCATCATTTGATGATTTTTTAAGATCATTATTTATACCAATTAAATGTTCATGATATTTACATTAGTTCATATTAGTTTCTATTTGAGAGTCTATTAATTGATTGACATCCTCATTGTCATTTGCAATGTTATGAAGATCTTTGGCATTGAAAAGAATTGTGGATGACACCCTATTCTGGTCATGAATGTTGTTCAAAAGAAACATACTGGGTTGGATAAAAGGATTTCTTGCATATCTGTGACACACTTAGAATTTGGTTGAGTAATAGAGTCTGTTACTTTTGAAACATCTCTGGATCATTTTGTCAGATCATAGAATCTGTAAACACATTTCCTTAAGTTTTGTGAATCAATCGTTAGCAACAGAGAATATTAGGCCCTAATGTTTTGTTGTTGCAAACCTTCTAATTAACTCTTCAGAAAAGCGTTGTTTTTTAAAGTTTGTCAACAAAGGCCACATCGGGGTCAACGTGACTAAGGGGGTGTAAATTTTTGACATTTTGTGATAAAATTGTCAATTTTCTTTCAAAATAAAATTTTGGGGTGCCAAAAATCCAACGCTGCCTAAAATATATAATCTATTATCTCTCAAATAAAATTAAAATCAAGGTAAAGCTTTTCTATAACTGATATTAAGCACTTTCTTTTCCGCAAAAATTTGCAAATCGCCTTGACGTAACCGTCATGCTATAACACCGTGATAGGGCTATGGCCTGGTCCATATGTCCAATTACCACATAAACATAGCTCCACGTCCACTGAAATGCTTTCAGACGTTCTATTAATAATAACAAAAAACAGAAGAACGGTGACAGGAAGAATGTTTTCAAAGTTATTGATTACAGATTATTTTTATTTTCAATTTAATGAAAGAACTAGTATATAGTATAGGTACTTTCAGCACTGGGTGTTCTTTGTTGCAAGGCATTGCAATTTCAAAGAAATATTTAATCTTAGACCCAACGGAGCACAATTGATATCTTATTATTTCAAGTTGTGTTTTCGGAATTTCAGCACGTTTTATTTTTTGCAATACCTATCATCTGTCACTTCTATCGCTATTAAGAGTGTTCTCGTTTTCATAGTCATTGAGACTTAGTTTTATTGTCCGCCACGACAAAATAAATATTAAATTCTCCAGAAATATTTGCTATTAAATAGTCTTCTGTTCAGTAACTAACTGTAAATGCATAAAGTCATTTTTTCTTTCTATATGAACTTTCTTCTATAGTCAATATTAGTAGTCAATAAAAGAAAAAATCTTTTGTTAGGATTTTTTCAAATAGTCGTATCTCAGTATTAAAGCCATTATTTGAATACCACCAATTTGCTAACAATATTACTAGTATTTTGAAGATTAGAACTGCCAACGAAGTTTGAATATTACCATAATATTCGTAATGACCATTTCTTTAACAAATACTTGGTCCGAAGAAAACCTTATGGAAATATTTTTACTAAATTATCCCACCGCAGGGAACGGAGTATCGAGTTTGAATAATGGCTGCCAATCCTCCTTGGGGTTAACCGGTATATCGATTATTATTACATGTATGTTCTGCTGAGTCTCTTTACAATGGACACATACGTATATTCTACTATACGTGCCTCACCTCCCCCCCCCCCACACACACACATAAGAATAAAATGTTGTAGCACCTGTATACAATTCCAAATACACCTTGTCCAAGTTTCGTAAATATATCAACTGTGTAATCCAAACTGAGCTTTAGTTGATCCTGGTGCGATTCTGGTGCGTCTACGACCATTTTCCAAAACACTTCTTCGCCACAACGAAAGTACTGTACTACATGCAAACACTATGACAAAGAGTAGATTAATATATGACTCAGTAGCATAGGCCTAACATGTTTTGTTATAGCATTGTTATGCTACTGAAGCGCAGAATTATTGCGCAGTAGAATATTGGTCAGCACGCATGTGCAATACTGACATCCTTTACGGAAGTTCAAATTCAACAAGGTAAAATATTGAAAAAAACACAAAATTCAAGTTCTGGGGTATAAATCGATATTTTCAAGCTATTTCTTGTATAAGTGTCAGAACAAAAAATCTGCAAATTGTAAATATAAATTGCTACATAACATTTTACCATGTAAGTTCTTACTTAAAAGATGGCAAATAAGTCAAACTGAAAACTGTGATTTATGTAACGTAGTTGAAAATTATAAACATTTATTCTTAGATTGTAAAAGAGTAAACAGAGTGCTTTAACAATTAGAAGAGTACATTTTTAATCATTTTAAAATCACAATAGATTTAACAGATATTAAAACATTGATTTTTGGATATAAAACACGAAACATTGACTACAAACATTTTAATGAATGGCTTAATGAAATGTGGTATATCATATTTGTCAACTATTGTAAAGATTGTACATCCTTAGATTAATTGTTAATACCATTTTTATATACCTACATGTAACATAATATAAGTGTTTTCTTTTATATGTAGTCTAGTTGTCATTTTAATGATTTCTGTTAAACCGCAACATATACCCACTAGGGTGTCTAGCGGCTTGTTTTTATTGTGTATATTATATAAGAATTATGAAATAAATAATTGAATTGAATTGAAATTGAATTGAAATTAAAATGCATCATTTTAATGCAATTATGTAGATTTGCACTGTAAAACATATTTTGAATAGAAATAAAGATAGATTGAAAGATAAAAAAAAGAAGAAGATATTTTCAAGCGAATATTACCCCATTCAATGACTATATTTCTGCGTTCCCCTACATTATAACCTTCATCTTGACACTATATTTAACATAGGTTTTGCGTTTCGATTTTTAACTCTAATGCATGCAACCATTTTTTATAACACTAAGTCCCCCCTCTGCGATATTTTATTGTTGTAAACCTTATTCAATTACTTCGTTAGTATTGTTTTCTTTAAGTCGGTCAACATAGGTCAAATCGAGGTCAACGAGACCTAGGGAGTATTTTTTTACATTTTATGATAAATTGTCAATATTCTTTCACAAAAAAATTGTTGATGCCAAAAAATGCTTCGAATTCGGTGCTTTAGAGAGAAATCTATTATCTTTCAAATAAAGCTAAAATCATGGTAAAAGCTTTTCTAGAACTGAAATTATACACTTTGAAAGATAGCAGGTATCGCGAAATCCCATTGAAACCAACAATTACAAGTTCAACTTTTTCATTTTTCAAATATTCAAATTTCCCGCCATTTTTCAAAAGAAGTTGACATTTTTTGATCATCAAATATTTTTTAATGAATTTCAAAAAAGATTATCTTTTTAACACCAATGCAAAGATTGAACAAAGGACACACTATTTCAATAATAAAATGCCATATTTAATGGGCAACTTCAATGTTTAGCATATCAAAAATATTTTGCAACATTAGTGATGTCACTCAGGTGGCAAAAACTTTTTGAAAAAATCGAATTTTTTTCGATGTCAATCTTTTCTAAATATGCTAGACTTCAATAATAAACCAATGTTGATTGTCTAACCAGGTTAAAAGGAAGAATATATTATGTTTTAGATATCATTGTACCATTGGTTTCTATGAGAACTAAAATTTTGAAATGCATTGTTCTCGGAACCATTTTCATGCACTGATGAGTTCATTTCTCGCTTATTTATGAACCGATTTTCTTAATTTTTCCGGCAAAAAACATGCGAGGATGAATGCTATGCATTGTTATGAATTGTGGCAAATTTTTGAACAAAGTTCTTCAAAAACCACTTTTTGAAATTTTAAAAAAAAGTTTCACATATCACACTTTGATAACATTGGGTAAGACTATAATATACGCCAAAGTGGTTTAAACTTTATATGGGGACTTTAAGAAAATCCTAATTGTGCAATTATTTTAATTGAAAAGATTAATTCTTCAATTGAACGCAATGTTAGAAAATTAAACTATTTTTTTAGAAATAACCAAACGGCCAATCTTTCTAACTTTCACAAATTTCGTTAAACATACAGTAAGTATATCGTTCACCTAGATTTTTTCCACAAAATCTGAATTGTAGAAAAAGTCGATCGACACTGAAGTTCCACCTCAACCAGACACCAAGTGATAGTTTATGGTTTAACTCGCATTGGCTTATTCCCTGCAGTAGAGTCTTATGATATTAATTATTTGAGATTTCGGTGTTTTTGCCACAAAAGCTTATGTGATTTCTATTTTTAATCTGTGAACACATTAATCTGCTGGGAGCTTGTTCCGATTATACAAATTGACTCGAATACAAGAAAATTGCCTGTACTACTCTAATCTAAGGACTGGCCTGTTTGAACATATGGAGACAAAGTTTCAGGATCAGCTGCAGATCCAGTAGGACCTGAATTCCCTCTCTCTGCTAGGATCACCTTTTTCTGCTCAGATTTAGGGTGTCAATATTTCTGTCATATAAAAGATGGTCGACTGGTCTTATTACTTTAGTTATGTCTGTCTTCGAACAAGAACGTCAACGAAATTTGAAAAAAAGTTCTTTAAAACGCAGACAGGTTGAGTCAGTAACATTTTCAATAATGTAGTGAGAACCAGTTTGGTGTGACTGGGGGAGGGGGTAAATAATAGATAGGGACGATTTGAGAGTAAATTCGAAAATATTATAAATCTCGACTCAGGATTGTTCGAAACAGTAAATCGACTGTTTCTAAGTGATTGATTACTTCCAATTGAAAAATAAAACTAATTACCAACTTATTACCAACTAATTTACAACTAATTATCAACAATTTTGCTGGCAATTGGAATTAAAGTTAAGCGTTAATTAAATCACTGATAATTATGGCCTAATTATCAGTAGCAAGTTCAACGTAAATTAACTTACAATAATGCTGATTTATGATTTTTAGTTGATAATTAAGATATGAAATGTTTGAGGGTGATAGTAAGTGGTAAATTAAAACGTTTTTGTTCTGAAGTAGATTATTGGTTGATAGTTAACATATAGGATGATTATAATTATAATTAGTCGTAAATTAGGCCCATGATTTAGAAATACAAACCCCCTAAATTTAATTTCAAGATGGTGGAAAAAGAAAACATGTGAGAGATATTTCTCTCATAAATTTGAGAATTACAACGTGAATGGTGTGTATACTACCATGAAATTTGGTCAACATTATTATAAGGGTATGTAGAACATGAATACAATGTATGTTAAATCTTATTCACACTTCTGTCTGAAATGTTTATGAATTTGAAAATCTTTTTGAATCAGATCATATAATATTAATCCTAGAATGCAATTTAGGTACTAACATGGGTTACCTATATTTCTCAAGTAATCCAAATGTGCTCTTCTAAATAATGATTGTTAGATCAAAGACATTTCAAAACATATTTTTGATTATATCTGTTACGTCCTTATTATGTAACATTATAGTCTAATGTTTGTGTTCTGATTTTAGTTGTTGATGGCAATAATGATGTTTTCACATGCTTTTCATGAATCTTAAAAATTTGCAAAATAGAATAGCTTTAAAAAAGAGGGGGAGAAACCCCAGGGTTCAAATATGACATACGCTTATAATGTGAATCTGTATTGAGATGACATCGTCGCTGATTGGTTTAGCGAGTCGATCGTTGATTGGTTTAAAACTAGGTCAATTTGAAAACTTTGAAAACCAAGATGGAGGGTACGTTTTCGACAAAAGGAGGTGTGCGAAGGAGGAAATCGTATGTCATCAATTGAATCATGGGGTTTTCCCTCCTCTTGCTGTGAAATTTCAATAGTTCAAGTTCAATGTTGTCTGTTCTGAAAGATCCTAATTAAGATGAATATTCCGTCACAAAATAGTTCAAGATGAAGCAAAAATCTCCGAGTGAAGGGAAACAAAAAAGAAGCGAGTCATTTTTGAGAAGTCACAAATCTGACTTAAACCTAACTTTCAACTAATTATCAATAGTAAGTTAGGTGATAATTAGAGATTAACTTACATCAAACTTACAACTAACTTACAACTAATTTACGTAAATCAGTGACAATCGACCAATATATTGCTCATTTGTATATTGATGGTAGTTAATCGTTAATTAAGTTGCAAATTAAGCGTTAATTAAGTTGATAATTAAGCGTTAATTAAGTTGATAATTAGCTCATTTGCATGTGAATTTTTACACCTAACTTTCAACTAATTATCAATAGTAAGTTAGGTGATAATTGGAGATGATTTCCATAGGCTTTTTTCAATTGGGATTGTCTACAAAAGCTATTGGAATAGTGTTCGAATCCTTTATTGACATTTTAACTATACAACGTGTACGACTTGCTCGTGTCGTTTTTATTTTATTATTTTACAATATACAATTATTGACCTCTCCAGAGGTTTACTGTCAAAATTATATCCCGAGACTGTAAACCGAGACCGTAGGTCGAGGTTTACAGTCGAGGGATATACTTTTGACAGTAAACCGAATGGAGAGGTCTATAATTGTTTTGTTAGTCCGAAGAATATCTTAGATTTTTCTGACCCTTGAAGTTGACTTGAAGTTGGATCCAGACCCTCGAGACGTTCATGTTGTATTTCAGTATATCGGCAGTAAGTTCACTCAATGGAGTCAAATTACTCTCCTGGGCGAAGTCCACTAAAAGCTTTGTACAAAGTTTTAGATTTTTCTTCGTATTTTGACTGTCTTTACTCTCTAAGAGACTAATAATATCCTCATCTTCAACATTTTTGAAACGGCTAGTGCTAGCGGCGGCCATTTTATCGTCTGATAATAACGTCATTTTAGTGGAATGCTGGGAATATTATTCACCGGCAATGCATTGCGCGGTGTACAGTTAAAATTATTCACCGCTCGTTGACCAATCAAAATCGAGTATTTCAACTGAGGTACTAACAATAGTAATTATCAACAGCATTTTTAAAAGCTGTACATGTGCAATCATCGAAAAAAATCGGTTATACTACTTTTACCTGATTTTTATGTACATGTTAAATTTGATTAAAGCACACCTTTCCAAATGAATGAACTCGCATGACGTTAACAAAATGACAACATTTACAGTCACACTTCAAAGTGATTAGAAGGGAAAGAGACTAGAGATTGATACTAGGTTTCGAAAAAGTGTTACAATTGTACAATATTTTTTAAGATAAGTTACTTACACGTCGCACGAAACTTGGGACAATTATCTAGTAATATTTTTGCGTCAAAATACCAAAACAAAACAATGAGCAGTATCACACCGGAATAGCCTGACAACGGTAAATTCAGATACCGTTGTCACAAATGGCGGACATAACCGTCTGTTTAACTGTTTAATCACTTGGTCCTCATTTTATGGGGTTTTATCGTCGCTAATTCTGGGCATGTATTAAGCTCTTGTGATGATGTTTCATATGAAACCTCTTCGATATCGTCAATGACAACGGAATCTGAATTTGAGTAATTTAGAAAGACAACGGCATATGGTAATAATAACAGTGTCCATTGTCCCGTATCTCATTTTGATCGGTTAAATTAAAGACTTTATTTCGATGTTAGAACATTATTAACTGTACAACGAGTATCAAGACACTTTGATTGATTGTTGTTCCAAAGGAATTTAGTCTAGGTGCTCTATTAAACATACAGTTCATGAAAATCTAATTGAAGCGACGGTTATGTTCGTCATTTGTGACAACGGTATCTGACTTTACCGTTGTCGGGCTGTTCCGGGGTGAGTATAGGGCGCAAACAGCCTTACAACGTCAAAAACGACGAGTGTCACATTTTTTCAAGTTAAGTCGACCTAAAAATAAAATACTTTATCCTTATCAAATCATGATAAAATTCACAGGGTAGCAAAATCTCAGGAGAGTATTTCTAAAATATTTTTGAATTTTGAAAAACGGTCGGGAAATCTACTTGGGGCGTTAGTAAAATTGATATGTATGAAATTTGTGGTAAAAAACGATGCGAACATTTTTCAAGTCTCGAAATCTTGGGAAAATAAAGATATAATGATAATACAGCGTATTTGACGATGTCGGGTTATATTTAACTTTAAAAATATAAGATCGCATCAAACTTTTCAAGGAAAAAGTATAGTTTCACTGAATTGTGAATAAAAAATACTTCAAAATGATATATAAAACACATAGTTAGCTTTTTAATAAGGCTTAAAGCTGAAATTAGCCCGCATTTCCCGAATTGTCCCCGGGTCCGTGCACGTCATAACTACAGTTTAGGATAATCCTTTACTTTATCTGTCAAAAGATGTAATGGGATGTCCCATTTTCTAATCAATGACCAATGAATCTGGACATTTTTCGCATCTTAAATCTTCAATTACCTCTAAAAAAAGTTTTTAAAGAACGAGGATAGTAAAGGAAGAATTAAAAAGTCCCAATATTTACACCCTCTGTCGCTTATAATTCCTTCAACTTAAGGTTACAACTATAAGCTTACAGATGGTTGTGTAGTATAATCTCTAACAGCTTCGTCACGGGTAGAAAAGGGGGCAATGAGAGTAAGAGTATCCAATAAGGTTATATCAGGGTTGCATATTCTGAATATTACGATTTTTGCTCCTCTTAATGTATTTCCTGCCAGCGTGTCAATGCATCTTAATGTACATCTGCTTGTCAGAAAATATGTGCGCATACCCAGAGCGTAGAGGTTGGTCCTAAAGTAATGAAGTAGACGAAGCTATCTTTTAAGAAGCTAGTCAAACGCTACGAATGGGCAGTGTCACACTTTGCAACCATATTATGATATGATGCAAACGTTCCCCTCTAAGCCTCCTGCTTGTTTCATGGCTTCCAGTTGCGCCATCATATGTAACGCTTGCATTCCTGCGATACCATGGAGTTCTTGCCTTTGCCTGGCTCTGAAAACGTGAACGTATTTCATGTTACCTTGGCTCATGAGGGATTAAATCTGCGTCCCTAGTATATCGTGAGCTGCTCGCGATATTTAGGGCCTTGGGGTTTACTCCAAATGATACATTTAAAGTATATTATATCCATTATTTCATGCGATTTAGCCACGTTATTTGAATTACAGGGTGAGCCAAAAAATGACCCAACAAAATGTTCATGACTTAAGGAATAAATAATGATAGGCCATTCAATATGGTGAAATTCAGCACGAGTTGGACAGAATGTCGTACAAAGCACGAACCGAAGGTGAGTGCATTTGTACTGACATTCTGTCCAACGAGTGCTGAATTTCACCATATTGAATGGCCTATCATTATTTATTCCGATTCAAACATATAAAAAATGAAAACATTGTTCAGAGAATTGGGGATTGGAGCTACATGATGATATACGTCCATGATGAGATACACCAAACTCGAGCTCGCTGTTATTTTCGCCATTCCCAGGTGTGACGTCACAATGCAAATACAATACGTAGATTCCCGGATGATTGGATAGAGCACGGTCGTGCATCTATGGAGAATTAGAGAACGTTCTATATTGGCTATGCTGCATTCTGATTGGTTGAGAAATTCAATTAGAGCACGGTCATGTTTGAATCCGTCTTTCAGCATGGGTTTAAACTTCAAAGTCATTTTCAGCACGATTAAGCCCTGTTCAATGTTCTTGTATTCCACGAAGTTTCATGGGTCCGTTCCCAATGGTCGCGATTGTATGGCCATTTTACAAAATGTGTTCCAAATGCTGGCCTCGTCCCCTGGAGCAAATACTTGAACTCGTCCGGCGAAGTTGTTCACAACACGTTCACAGACATATTTGTGTAATAACTTCCATCTTCCCTCGAATCTTTTGTTTCAACTCTTCGATGCTTCTAGGGTTGTTTGTATCGACATTATCTTTTGAGATAGTACCAAAGATGGGGTGTTCATAAGAGGAGCGATCGGCTTTTGGAGCCATGCTTTATAAAACGGCCATACAATGGTGTTTCGCGTGATTGGAGTCCTGATATAGGTGGCGCGCAAGTGCGATAAGTCAACATATAGGTCACGTGACCATTTGGGTGAGACAAGTGAAGCTGGAAACAAGGTTTAATTGTGCCATATATGACTTTGAATCCGTCAAAGTTATGATTAACATTTATCCGGGTAGTATTTTTTGGCTCTGTAGGTCACAGTATTATGAGAACGTGGATACATCTTGTACATGGAATGTGTTTGTGTTTCTTCAATAATTCTAAAATTCTTAAATTGAAATATATCATTTGTATTAGATGCTGATAACGTTAACGTGCTTATATACGTGACATGACTGGTCAAAACAAGTTGAAATATAATGACCGTAAAACTGAGAGGACATAAAAACTTACCGGCCACCGCCCACCACTTTGATCATTTCTTCTGAAAAATGCAAAGGGAACGTGTGAGGATTCTAGTTCTATCTTAAAGGATTATTCCTTTCTCCTATCGATATGCCACGTATATGTACTTAATTAAAGATATTGTTTGATGAAATAAAATCATCCAAACATTAAAAAAATATCTAAAAATTAAGTTCTAACCTAACATGTTCATAAAAAGTGGATATGATTTAAAGTAGGCATGGGCATTGTAATGACAGATAATAGTAAAACTTACTGCGAAAATGGTTAATCGAAATTGGATGACAGTGTTTCAATGTCATAATATAAATTGTTATTTACAAGGCTATTATGCAAAATAGGTGATTTTATCATAGTCATTAGAAAAAAGCCATATTATAAGGTCAAAACTTTAGTGTGCGTGTATCTTTAGAGGGTTCGCATTTCTTCAAATTTCAACAGATTGAGCGACGACAGATGTCCATCTTTAAAAAAGAAAGAATACCTCCTGATGCTACGAGTACCACAGCTTTCTTGTTGAAAACCCACTCATTACCATTGAAGTCTACCTCAACACGTTGCCCGGCGACTCTCTTAACGACAGCAGCGTGTCCCAAGGCCTATGTACAATTTGAAATGAATAGACATATGATATGTCACGGGTATGATCCAAGCCCCGTGGCGAATTATCGCGAGCAAGTTCCCACTGAAAACGCGAGCGTAGTCGTGATTCTTTGTTTCACCAGGTAAAATGGACCAAAAGGGTAAGAATACACATTACTGTTCTAGTATACTCCAGCATTACTTTAAAAACAGACATTGTTAACCAAAAATGACATGAAATATGATTCTGCTATAACATATGGAAATATATAAATAAATATTTAAGATGATACTTTCTCTCTCCAATTTTCAAATAACGAGACCCAGAACGACAGCTAATGATACGTTTTTGCAGCAGTTAACCTTTTCGTCTTTATAGCATACGATTAAGTGAACAAAAGACAATCCCTCTTTTCAGTCCTTTTTATTGCTCGCGTTTTCAGGTGGAACCCGCTCGCGATCTTGAGGTGTACCCCAGGGCTGGACCTTACCAGTGCATATGAAGAATGAAATATTCATTTGATTGATAAAACCAAAGTTTTTTGTGTGAACCAAATATTGCTTATAAACTAGAAGTTGTAAAAGTGTATAGATATTATCTTTGATGTATATGAGTAGTTTAACTATATACGAAAAAATAGTGAGTAGTATAAAATTTGCAACAACCACACATAAGGCCATATGGGAACATCGATCATTTCACTGAGAGCTTATAAAACAGTAATTCCAGTAGATACAAGTGTGAAGCGAACTAGCAAACTAATGGACTTGCCACTTAACATACTTCATGACATCCCTCGGGTTCATATTTCAAAAGAGATTGAGCCATAAAAGACACATCCACAGAATCTCTAAATTGATTGGCATTTAGTTTTATAAAATAAATTTGTGTAAATTAACACTATGTAGGTACACTTTCAGATACAGATACACTTTTAGTCCATTAATCAACTTTTAGTTTTTACCTCGATCATCTTTGAAACCCAACCGCCATGTCCTTGCTGGAGTTGTTTAACTTTTTCATAGTCATCTATGATAATGACCAAAGATCCCGACTCAATTTCTTCTTTAGATGTATCCACCTTAGTCAGAAGTTCTGGATTCAGACACCACCTATGCGTTCAAAAAAAGATTACACAAATTAAAATTACCATTAAATAAGTACATCTTGTTAAAGTTAAAGATGACAAGCAATATTTGACAAAACCTACTTGTCGCTGTTAATGAACTCCACAACAACATCATTATCACTATCTACCCCATGCACAATTCCTCTCACACCAATAGCCTAAAACATAACAAAATAGGTATGCATATGTGTTAAAGGGAAAATATCGAAGCTAAGAGCATTACATAACTTAGAAGAAAATATCAGAATCAGCAAGACACATGGTGAAAAATATACCACCCTTAAACAGATGATAAATAAAATCCCAAATGGCCGCCTAAGCATTTACCCAGAATGCCCAAAGAGTAATCAGTTCTAAACTTAATAGTAGAAACATCTCTGAAAATTTTAGATCAATCCATGAAACAGTTTAGCTAGAAACCTGTAGACAAGCCTAGTACATATTTTAGGACGGAAAATCCAAGGTGGCTGTCCAAAAAGTAATCAGTTGTAAACTTTTATACACGCAAACATCCCTGAAAATGTCAGATGAATCCATGAAACGGTTTGGCTGGAAACCTGTAGACAAGCCTCGGCAGACATGATTTTAGGACGGAAAATCCAAAATTGCCGCCTTAACATTTACCAAGAATGACCAAAAACTAATCTGTTCTAAAGCTTCATACGTAGATGGATCCCTGAAACTGTTTAGCTGGAAACCTGTAGACAAGCCCTCACAGACAAGATTTAAGGACGGAAAATCCAAAATGGTCGCCTTGTTATTTATCCAGAATGGCCAAAAACTAATCACTTCTAAATTTTCATTTGTAGAAACAACCCTAAAAATGTCAGATGAATTTCTGAAACGGTATGGCTGGAAACCTCAAACCTCCCTCAAACGTTTTGGCTTGAAAGCTGTAGACAAGGTTTCTCGGGACGCCCATCCACCCGGCAAACTGATCACAATATAGCACCCAAGGGAGCGATAAAAATATTTTGAATACTTGGAATCCCTGTTAAGGAATCTCCTTAAGAAATCATAAAATATGGAGTGATAAGTATTTTGACAATCTGTCTTCAATTCTCACCTTTACCATTTCCTCATTACACCCACCATGTCCTATTTGTTTCTGTTGCAGTGTGCGCGCATCACAGTTGATCACCACTATATCATACCTGTTGAACTTCCCAGATGCTGCACCCTTGTCTGGATTCTTTGATAACAATGCTGGATTTATCGACCACCTATAGAATCATAAACTCTCTTCACAAAATTCCAAACACACGTGCAAGATTGAATGTGCCATTTTATCTAAACTGTTAACAGTCTTGTCTCTCAATTTAGCGAAAGCAACAAATTATTTGGTGAAAAGCAAACTATTCCTACGGATATTCCGCTTTATCGAAGATTATTTCTGGTAATATATATTACAGGATGATTTTCTAATATTTCTGTAAAAGAATTAAAAATTGAAATCCCCGATTCGATTTTTACTCACGCATTTCACATATATCATTTGGATGAAATAGTAACAAACAATATAATGACTTACTCCATTCCATCATCAAATTTGACTTTTCGAACGTGAGACACTATTCCCGATACAACTCCTCTTTTCCCAAGGCACTAAAAAGGAATCCCATGTAGAGTTAATGTAGAAAACGTGCGGTGCAACGTATGAAAACGCAATAAAGGTTCTAGTACCTAAATCAATTTTAGGGAGTGCAATCAATGGAAATTGAAAAACTTACACGAGCCATAAGATCATTCCAACCGCCGTGTCCTTCTTGTAATTCCTTTGCTTTTTCCAGATTTGTAGTCATGTAAACAACATCCCCAGCTGAAAACTACAAATACAGCTATTTCATTCGAGTGTAAATTCTGAAAAGGTAATAAGTTAAAACACATTTAAACAAGGAACAGAACTTAATTACAAAACCTGAATTTCAAAGGAATTCTTAAATGTAAATTATCAATAAATTTACGGAGCTTAATTTTATAACTTGCTTACATCTCCGCTCTCATCGCCCGAAAGCATAGCCATCAGCATTGCAAGTTTACGAACTCCATCGTCATCACTCTCAGCTGCCTTTAAAGGAGAATTTGGTTAAACTCTAGTAATAATTCTTATACATGCGAAAGAAAGCTGTAAAGTAAAGTTTGCAATTCAAACTTGTATACAGTTTAAAACCCCTATTTTTAAAGGCACCTTTTTCTCTGCTTCTTTTTGTTTCATCTGTTGCTCGACCATTTCGCGAATAACTTGATAGCCGATTCCCTCAGCCGTTGATCCTCTTGCATCAGGTCTGTCAATCACCACTTAATGAAAGTACATGAACAAATTGAAATATGCACGGTTACACATAATACAACATTTTGAAAAACTGGAAATCATATTAATTCTAAAACTCACAGAATTTATGATTTTCGTGGAGTCCCACACCTTCACAGACGCTGCATAGATCATAGTTCTCACACTCGGCGCATTTGTAGCGTTTACCATATATATCATGCATGCATCCATCGCAGGTTACACCTGGGTGCTTTTCAAGACTTTTCTCATTGTCTTTTATCAGAAAAACAATATAGTATTTATTTATTACACGTTTTGTTTTTATCTATTATCATTATCTTTCCTTCATACGAATATCAAGATATTTAGAAAATATTCAGAAATATAAAGATAGGGAAAGGGGAAATTACCGTTACTCTTAGACGATGATTATATTGAAATAGTAAGATAAACTTTAAAAGTACCTGGTCTTGGGATCGCTTTTTGTGGCTCACTGGTTGTTATAAATCTATGTTTCTTGTGGGTACAAGTAACTGCACATATTTCACAAAGATTGTAGTCATCACAAGTCGTACATGTGCTTAGTTCTCCAACTATAGGACCCTCACATTCACTACAGCGCATCCCATGATGCAATGTCCCTTTACCAACCAGACCTTTATCTTAAATGAAATCGTATAAAGTTGTTTTAAGTAGCATGAATAAAACTTTACATCTGACAAGTACAGTGCAGCCTAATGTAGAAGCATTAATGTGAATCATATCAACCTGTGACCCTCGAAATCGTTGTTCCCTCTTCAAAAGAGGAGACGCTAAAATCTTTCCTTATAAGGTCAAAATATTTCCCATGATGCAGTTCGCGGAGGAACAAATTTATACTTCCTTGTTTCCCTCATAGGTTTAACATGGGGATTTTCACACCTATTTTTCAAACGATATATTCGTTCATATTCCCGTACAAGAGTACAGAAAAAATTATTAGAAACGATTGATCTCTTATTGGTCTTAATATAACAGCTATTTTTTTCATTGTATTGATTCAATATTCCGGAAGAGAAGGTCACGTGATCAGTTGACTAGTCGCCATTTTGGAAAAAACAATTCCATTCGACTTTCAATACTTTCCTGCCAATCTTACAGCACTACAAACTGCAACATCGATGCAACAACTGAATAAAAGTATTCATCTTCAAATTACATTATAGAGTTACATTGAAAACCCACAAACAACTGAGCAGTAGACCAAAGAAGACGCATCGCTATTATCTAGGTCAATCTGTTCAGTGGTCCGAAAGCAAATCTATAATACTCGTTTCCGAATTTGTTGGTCATTGTACAATCTTTTATTGATTAAACTCGGTATACTGACTATTAAAGCAATGACAACGAAGAATACTTCCGATGGTGTCACTGTTTTATTTAGCGTGCGGGTGTAAAAACAAAATTGCGTAATTAGTTTGATTTAGAACTTTCGGGTCACGCAAATAGCTACGCGAAATGCACAGTGGGAAAATATTGACCAATCAAATGTTGTCCTTTTTGATTGCTTTTTCAGTACATATTTGCGAACGTTCTGATTCAAAGAGCGAACCGCGAAAGGGAGAATTACTCGGAGAACAATTTGCGCTAAATGCAAGTTGCTGAGTGATATCGTCATGAATATATAACAGGAGTGTACTATTGGCAATGGATTACTAGATATAGTGACTTGGTACCCAATGAAATGCAAAATTCATTACAAGACGTAAAATTACACACTAAGCAGATGGTGGCCATTGTTCCAAGTAACTACGGTTAATCAAAATGATATTTTTAGACAGAAAACAAAAGTAAGAATAAAAGGATGTAGAATTAATTGAAGAAGATGCTGTTTATAATGTAAATATATTACAGAGAAAGATGGTGTAAGGTCAATAAAGAAAGGAAAATACTATTCATTTTATAATGTAAAATACTCACTTTCTTTTGTCCATTGTTTTATTTCGGCTATCTTCCAAAATTTACAGTTAGCATTTGTCTGCTTTCCTTGACGTCTGCAAGAAGCACAGTAGCTGCAATCTCTGTGTTTATAACACAAGTATCTGATGCCTGTTATTGGGGCCTGTTTACATCCTCTGCATTTTGTATGCCTGTGAACAACTAGATGAATTACAGTTGAAGAGACATCATCACTTTTTCCTGAAGATGTAAAGCCTGAAAAATTAAAAATATGCAAATAGAGAGGCAGTCATCCATGTCCTTGGCTTGCCTAACAGCAAGTGAGTCGTGGAAATGGACGGAATAGCTTCAGGGATAAGGTAGCTGCATTCAAGAATGGAAATGGACGGAATAGCTTCAGGGATAAGGTAGCTGCATTCAAGAATGGAAATGGACGGAATAGCTTCAGGGATAAGGTAGCTGCATTCAAGAATGGAAATAGACGGAATAGCTTCAGGGATACAGGTAGCTGTTTTCAAGAATGGAAATAGACGGAATAGCTTCAGGGATACAGGTAGCTGCTTTCAAGAATGGAAGTGGACGGAATAGCTTCAGGGATACAGGTACCTGTTTTTTAAGAATGGAAATGGACGGAATAGCTTCAGGGATACAGGTAGCTGCTTTTAAGAATGGAAATGGACGGAATAGCTTCAGGGATACAGGTAGCTGCTTTCAAGAATGGAAATGGACGGAATAGCTTCAGGGATACAGGTAGCTGCTTTCAAGAATGGAAATGGACGGAATAGCTGCAGGGATACAGGTAGCTGCTTTCAAGAATGGAAATGGACGGAATAGCTTCAGGGATACAGGTAGCTGCTTTCAAGAATGGAAATGGACGGAATAGTTGCAGGGATACAGGTAGCTGCTTTCAAGAATGGACATGGACGGAATAGCTTCAGGGATACAGGTAGCTGCTTTCAAGAATTCGAAGATTGTTGTCAACTGAAGCTTTGTAAGATCATTTCGACAGAAAGTTGTTAAAACACCCTTTTATGAATCAATTAGTTTGAAAAAGAATAGTGCAGAGAGATGTAAATCAAATCTTGATGAAGTATATTCAAATTCAATTTTCCCCATTTTACGCCACGGCTCAGTGACTTTAGATGGTACCCTTCAGACCACTGACAGAAATCATAAAATTCATATTTATGGTTTGTAATAGCTTTAAATATACAGTAATATAACTTTCATAAAATGCAAAGAAATAATATGTAAACTAAAGATATCTCTATTGTAAAAAGAACAAACCTGACAGTGATGGTGATTTTCGTGGTGGAATTGGTAAATCTCTTGCTGGTATGTCCTTTTTTGATGAATCTAGATCAAAGTGTATATAAATATGAAGTCTAGTTGACCAAGTTATTTTCTCTATAATATATAATATTGAATGTAAAATAGTTCGATGAAGCTATTCCTCATGCAATATCAAGTATGTTACTGAAACTTATTGAAGTCAAAGTACAGGAAATCTAAATAATTACATACTTAGCCTACTCTATTTGATCCATTGCTTGTAAAATGTATGTATGTTTTAGGATGTATGTTAATAGTATGATATTATGAACAAAGAAAATAACCAAAGAGCTTGCTTAGCATATCCGATGGACGTACCTGTTGTTCTTTGTGGTGATGGCATGGTAGGTGGAGGAATGTCTTCTTTTACTGAATCTAAATTAACAATAAATTAATACGAGCGTGCGTGACCATATACATGAAGATGGGCCAAAAATTGCATTTTTTAACCGCACTTTGGTACCAATACAATAAAATGAGCAGCGGTTCATTGTAAAGAATGTACAGTTGTAACAAAAGAAGAGTACATTCCTTTTCTATTGTTTTTAAGAATGAACGCTTGGCAAGCTATCAAAAAACCAGTGTGGCAAAAAGAGGATTAACAGATTTTGATAGTTTCCATCAATAGCCTTCGGTCCTTTGCCATTATTTCACCTAATACCCAGTACTCATGGTTTATCCATTACATAATGTGTTACGATTAAAAATATCCAATAATCACTTCATTACCGTACAATTTTTCCATGCGTTTCTTTACTTCTGTAGATGACATCCTCTGTCCAGCATTCGCCCCAACCATTTTATGTATAACACCCTTTACAGCTTTGACAATTTCAGGATCACTACTCACTATCGGTGAAACCTTCACATTAGATCCAGGTTGAGCTAGAAGCATCCCAATCGGCATTGGCATCATCATAGGCCCAGCTGGTAATGAAACAAACCCAAATGTCTTACTAACATCTGAAATACTTATTGACTTATCTTGTATGAGTAGTACTTGTATCTATAACTATTTTCTGATATTTTACACGAATTGTGATGAATTATTGAAATGTCCCTTGGTGCGATATTGGTACTTGAATGATGGGTGAAAGGGGGAATTAAATATTCTTGAGGTGGTAAAGCTAACCCTGCCTCAATGGAACAGAGTGAAAACGTCATTTGCATTATAAAAAATGGTTTATTGTAGCTGTATGATTGGACAGGAATTTTTAAAAGGATAAGCATCAATTCAAACCTGGCAGGGGAAGGATCTCTCCCTTATTCTTTTCAGAATCTAGCATTCCACTATAAATCAAACCAAGTGAAAATACATCAACACTTGAAGTATATTTCTCTTGTTTGAAGATTTCTGGCGCCATGAAGCATGGTGTCCCCAAAGACGTGCTCATCATATATGTCTGCATGGAGTTGGCTTTGCCCTCAGCTAGTTTTGATATCCCAAAATCTGTCAACTTTAAAAAAGTTTTAGTCCGTAACAAAGGGAGACAAGGCAATAATATGCAAAATATCACCACCATTTGTTACAGACGCTAACCTCCGATCGCTAACCGCCGATCCCCAACTGCCAATCACCAACCGCCGTCACAAAAACGGAGACTATAACAATATGTCACCACCTTTTGGTGGTGACATAAAAACTGTATTTCACAAAATTGCATAATACTCTCGTGTTTAATTTACCTGGAATGATAACTATTTGAATTTTCGAAAATGTACTCTTCATATCTGTTTAGCCTTTCAAACCTTTTCCTTTATTACCCAAGGTTGTTCTTGTGTCAAAAGTACCTTTAAAACTGTCTGCCCAGTTGCTAAACTTATCAACGCATTTGCTGGTTTCAAATCACGATGGACAAGTCTACAGTCATGAAGATGCTTCACACCACTTGCCAGCTGACGCATGAAATCCACTTTTACAGCGACATCTATTTTGCCCTCTAATTTTTTGAAATGTTTTTGGAGATCTCCACCATCGCAAAACTCCATCACGAGCCAGAAGGACTTTTTCACGAAGAAAAAATCGTGAAATTTCACAAGGTTGACATGGACGGGTAGCTTTTGAAGAATTTTGATTTCTTCCATGCCATCACCCGTTTCTTCCATCGATTCAATTGTGACCTGTTTGATTGCGACTGGAGTTCCATCTTTACGTTCACCCCTTCAATGAGAAATGAAGAGGTCAATTATTGGAAACAATGCATGACAGAATATCACACCGGAATAGCCTGACAACGGTAAAGTCAGATACCGTTGTCACAAATGGCGGACATAACCGTCGCTTCAATTGGATTTTCATGAACTGTATGTTTAATAGAGCGACTAGATTAAATTCCTTTGGTACAGCAATCACTCAAAGTGTTTTTCTACTGATCATATAGTTAACTATGCTCTACAATCGAAATAAAGGCTTTAACTTTACCGATCGGAATATGACAAAGGACAACGGATACTGTATAAATGAAAACGGTAGGTGTGGGTCAAATGTGATGTAAAATCGAGGTGTCAACGGTAATTTTCGATTACGGTATATGTGAAGACAACGATACATCCACCATAGTCCGTTGTCACATCTTACCATATGCCGTTGTCTTTGTAAATTATTTCAAACTCAGATTTCGTTGTCATTGACGATATTGAAGACGCTATATTGTGGCGATTCACGACCCCATTTGATAGAAATTGGGATTGCATATATAAATGCAAAAAATTAGCGACGATAAAGTCCAATGGAACGAGGACCAAGTGATTAAAGAGTTGAAGCGACGGTTATGTCCGCCATTTGTGACAACGGTATCTGACTTTACCGTCGTCAGGCTATTCCGGTATCGTGTTTAAGAAAAGATTTGACAGGAATGAGAAGATAGTGGCATTGTAAAATTCTACTAGGTATTCATGAATTTGGGACTTTTGACGTAACTTTATATTCTGGTCATGAATGTTGTAAGACTACTGAAATATTGAAATATTGATTTGGACAAAAATGTTTTTTTCCAATATCTGAGACACGGTTAGAATCTGGGTGAGTAATAGAGCCTATTATTACTCACAAAACATATCTGGCTTATTTTGTCAGATCATATGATCTATTGGCCCGCCCTTTTGATGATAAATTAAAACGTTAATGGTAAACTGGCATTTATATTTTATCATTGTAAACATGAATGCGATAAAGATCACTTTAACCTGCAATTGAATGACAATTGTATAGCTTATGTTTATGTTTCTTTATTTTCACCTTTAAGATAGTACATAAATTATTTAGATTATAAAAGTTACGAGTATTATACGTGCATGATAGAAAAAATTAAAATTTGAAAATATGAAAACAGTTGCATGAGTCTAGTCATATAAATCCGACCATTGTATATGGCATTATTTTTGCTTCTTTATTCATTAAATTCAAATATATTCGATATATGAAATATTCATATTCGCTAAATCGTTTTTCCATTCGGTAAAAACGTTTATATGTTTGTTACAGCAAATTAAGTTTTCAAAATAACCAATCACTTAATACTATGTGCATTAAATTACATATTTCATTCGCTAAAAATGTTTTTTGCATAAATTGCTATGGTATTCCTTAAGAGTAACACATTATATGCACAATATTGAATTTCTATTTGAACCCTACCGAAATAAGTTTGCCTATGTCAGTATGTTTACCAAATGGTTTATTTTTCTATGTCATAGTTAATGCATTTTACCGAAAGCTAATTTGCTATTTACCGAATGCAATAAAGTAATATTCGATAACTTTCGTTGTTGTTCGATAGTTTGTCACTTGACCTCGAGATTTGCAAAATGGCCGCGCAGCTATTCTACATCGTTCAAATATATCACGTGACTGAAAGTCTCGTAAAGTATCGAAAAATAATAAAATTTATCGAATGTGGCATTCGGTATTTACCGAATATAAATAATTTAAATACCGAATGTACAAATAATTAATTGAATTATACGTGCGTTAATTAGGAAAACAAATTGATTCGCTGCATCACACAAATACATGCATAAATATCAAATGTGAATGCCAACACAAAGAACAAGTGAAACTATTTAGCGAATATAAATTGTATAGATTATTACATTCGATGAAATAAAAAACATTCGATAAATTGGGTAAAGGTTTGGTAAATTGTTTGTTTTATTTGGAATTTATGGAATATTTGATGTACCGAATAAAGAAGCAGTTTTAGCACCATAATTGTATGCTATTCTTCGATATTCCTTGTTCTTATTTGGATATTTATTTTTTATCATTTTCTTAGCATACACGGTCGTATGCAAGATAATAAGAAAAAATAAATATCCAAATAAGAAAAAATAACAAAAATAACAGCATAAGACTACAGATTTATATGACTACATGAATGTGACATCGGTATGAAACGTGTATACACCATGTCACAAACAATATTCAAATGTATTCAAGAAGTTTTTAGAAAAAAACGTTTCCCTCAAATTGTGAAGTGAACGCGATTCTCAAATACTTGTTCGTGAACTGTTATTTTACCTTATTATAAATTATAGTCAATAATGGCTCGATTCTCATGAAATAAAATATAAATCATATTGGAAAGAGAAGGTAGGGATTAAAAGGTGGATTGGATCGAGTGGATTGGATTCATGTAAAAGGTGGATTGGATTTGGAATCTTCAAAATAGTTAATGTCCATACTTTAAAGCCCGAATAAATATTATGCTGAACAGGTGGTGCATACAAGTAAATTCATTCGTATGTTTCTTGTGTGAAAGAGTGTGAAATGCATAAAGCGGCGATTCATATAAATACATCTATCGGGTGTCCCAATTCTTTGAAAATTTTACCTGAGGCACTTTAGGGTATCCTCTGCTAGTGCCGTGAATATGTAAGGGATTGATCTTACATTATGTGTGTATTTTAGAATTAAAGACCTGAAGTACGTGAAAATAACCGATATCAATGTAAAAACCACTTATTAATCCATTTCCAAGCAAAAATACTTCTCCGTATTAATTCTACCAATATCATCTCCCGAATGAATTGGATTTTGGATATTACTGATGAATTTATCAGACATCACTCGGCTCCCATCGGACGCAGTGAAGACCGAGCGTGCGAAAATGATGGTACAAACAGTATTGAGGTCTCATATCAGAGCTCTGGTATGGGCATTTTTGACATGCTATTTTCAATTTCTTAGTACTCACAGAATATTTACTTGATCTTTTTCATATTTTTACAACTTTTCATTGAATTTAGATCATTTGCATAGATAATACTTGTCAAAAAGTGACATCAATAACTGAGATATTAAGAAAGTTCATCTACATAGGAAATCATAATATTGTAATAATTGAAAATAATATACCAAAACCAGATGGTAACATTATAGCGTCACCCTGGTGTATCAAGTTCGTTCTGATGCACTCATCTGATGCTGATTATCTAAAATTAAACTAAAGTGATCATTTCTCAGTATTCCAGTAATCAATAGTAATTTCCAGTAATTTTTGAGGAAGATCAATAGAAAAAAATCTTCAAGAAATTCCATATTTTGAAGATTCCCGATCCAATCCACCTTTTACAGGATTCCAATCCACTCGATCCAATCCATCTTTTAATCCTTACCAAAGAGAATGGTTATCTATCAAACAGAGCAATAACCGTCACTTTGCATTTTATACAGTATTAGAAACAAGGTAACTATAAATATTTCAATTTTATTGGCATCAAGTTCCAACTATCATGACTTTGCCCCCTACCCCCAATCACCTTGACTTTTACGCCGAAAAGTGTCATTTATCAGTCGCTAAAGCTAAAAAATTACGGAGGTACAAAAATAACCTGTATAAAGTACTGTTGAAGAAAATCGAGGGGGTCAATTAGACATCTGCCCTGCAGACATTAGGGTTGACCGGTGTATTGATTGCTGTATAGGTAAAAATCTATTCGCAATGGAAACAAGCGGAAATGTTAGTCATAAGGAAAAGGGGATTCCCCTTCAAATGGTGTAACTTGGGAATAACAGCGCATCAATAACAACAACCTATAATCAGTTTCATTATAATATAAAGCAATCTATTTCACAAATACCTTAATGCATGCATGTATTATTTATATGCGTCTATGATTAGACTGTTGCATATTATACATATCATTATATAAAAGAAATTAAGTAAACCTTTCTGTTAAAAAACTCCCCACCTGTTGTGTAATTAGAGAGGAGCTTATATCTATTTGGTACCATGTTTTGGGGTTCTTATATTTGAAACCACTGCAAACTGTTACTCTATAGAGTGCAAATTTATACATCATAAACTGGTATAATCATAATACCTTAATAATCAGTCTTTTGGATGTCATACTGGCTTATGTTCTGCTGGGCCTTGTACAATGGCCATATACGTATATTTTACGTCCCTAGACCTCAATACCCCCCCCCCCCCACCCCCACCCACACCCACACACACACACGCACACATAACCACTGGCACATCCAGACCAAGATGTTTTGCACGACTTTAACAAAAAACAAATAAAAAGTTGTACCTGTATACAATTCCAAATACACCTTGTCCAAGTTTCGTAAATATATCAACTGTATAATCAGAACTGAGCTTTAGTTGATCCTCAGAAGCTGATGCGTCTACTGCAGCCATTTTTCTCAAATACTTCCTTCTTCGAAAAGAAAGTAGTAATAACCATAGGCTATGGTGATCGATCTGTGTTTATCAATACTGGATTCTGTTGGTGCTGCCATCTTTATATCGGCCCAGAACCTATGGTAATAACTAAGCGTAGAGTATTTTTATCATAGGCCAAGGGTAAAGTAATAGTAAGCCGTATACGAGGGTTGTCCCATAAGTCTTGAAATTTTTATTCTAATTCAAAGAAGAGACAGGTGAACAAGTCTGATTAAGACCACTTGTTATGATGGAGATTTCAACAATATTTAGTGTATTATTTTCAAAAAGCAATGGGGAGTTGATAGAAAATTGATAGTTTGTAGCTCTTACCTAAGATTGAAACTCAGTCAGATGATATAGAGTGAATAATGCTGTCTAAAAGAGAGAATTTCTGAAAACCTGCAATTGCTTGGCAAGTTCATTAGTAAACAAGTGATCTGACTGGTCACTGCTGACCTCCCTGACCTCCAGCAGTGACAATTTCTGTATTAACCAACCAAATCAGTTTCAGCTTGCCAGGCAATTGCAGATATCCATAGTTGTTGTTTTATATGCAGTATTATATGCAGTTTTTAGATAAAGATTTGAAAAAAACAATGATATAAGTTTGAAAAACACTTTGAAGAAGATTTTGGAGGGATTTGGGAATACAATTTGATACCAGTAAAGAGAACTAGTGCCAAGACTAAAAAATTTTGAAAAATTTTAAATCATACTTGTGGACCATGTCTGATCTCTTCTATATACAGCTTATTACATTTCCCTTGGCCTATGATTTTTATATGACTCGGTAGCATATCTACCTGTACAGGGCCGTTCCCAGGATTTTTTCAAGAACAGTCTTCACCTCTATCGTTGTTCTTTTTTCCTTCGAGTCTCCTAAGTTTACGAACAAAATCCACAGATATTGGCTCAAGGGGGTGGGGAGAGGGTACTGTCGCACCAAATGTCCCCTCCAATGCTATTGGGGGAATCCCCTTATTATGGGCTTCGATAAGCCTTCACGCCTACGCCATGCGGATTTTGACTGAAATGGCAAGGGTTGGGGAAGTTGCTGAATTTTAAAATACGCCTGGAATCCATGTAATTGGATAGGACTTTATATTAATTAAAGGCCTATTTGTGTAATTATACCAAATAGTGAACATAGTGAATTTTCCCTTCTCTAAGTAATAACAAGGCCAATGGTATTTAGCCAAAAACTCTGGTAGACAGTTTGGAGGTGTCGAAAATCACAAATTGAGAGCTGAGAAACTGAGGCGGTTATAATTTTTGGAAAGAAAACGTGTATCGTTTTATATTCTGGCTTTTTTAATAAAATCAATTGGATGTCGGAATATAGTCAAATCAGACATGCAATACCCACGTACTTTGCAAACAGGATGAACTCACAAGAGAGCAAGAAGACAAAAGTTTCAACACAACAGTCATTAAAAATTTATAATGTTACTTGTAACACATATCAGTGTCTGACTAAAAAAACTACTTCAAAAGACATTTATAGAATTATAATTGACAAGATCAAATCAAAACCATTCATGGAAAAGGTATGGGTTGATTTATGTAAGCTTCAAGATTATACTGAACTTTTCAAGTGTGTATGGGTAAATATAAATTGCTACATAACATTTTACCATGTAAGTTCTTATGTAAAAAACCAGGGAAAATATTTTCTTAATTTTTGTATTTTTTACACATTTTCAGGTATGACAGTTTGTTCTTTTTATGTATTTTATATGTATGTATGTTCCGCCTCATGTTTGTAGCTATTTCATGGTATATTTAATATGTAATTGTGCAATTTATTTTGTACTTAGAACTCAAGGAATAATTTTCAGAAGTGTCACATGACACGCCCCATATTAATTACATGCAGACATTAGAAATATGTGTTTTTACTCACATTTATGGGTTTTAAAGATTAATATCCATGTATATTCATAGTACCAGCTTCCTTGTTATATTTATGTGTCTTTACATGTTCAGGTAACAAGTTTATTTGTAATTTAAAGTTACATAAATTTTAAACATGTGGTGTGTCATGGTTGACCTACTTTATTACTATTACTGAATTTGGAGAAGAAGGCCTGACTGATAATCCAGCCGCATTTAAATCGCATAATATCATTCTTATTTCGTGCCATCCATCATCGAAAACAACTTTCGCTGTTGAGAAGATACGTTTGCAACATGAGTGAGGTAAATATGTTTCATTGAAATTCAGATTCATGTGAAAAATCAGAGTTCAAAACTTTGCCTTCAGAAAGTTTGATTTCTAAAAACTTTAGTAAAGTTTCTTCATTTGAAAAAACTCAATCCCCCCTTTATAGTACCTGTTGTTGAAGGGACTATAAAAATTATTGTGACCTAAATTAAATGCAAAATTTTGAACTATTTTGCAAAACTTTCTGATAAGTATTTCGGAAAATATCTGCCAAAAACTTTGTCACATAATTTGGGGAAGAAGCTGTCCATTTTGAAATTCGCCATTGTCCTTTGTTCATGTGCTTTCGAAATTGGAATTTTTTAACTTAGGAATTTTAGTATTTTCAAGTGAGATCAGAGTCTGAAACTTTAATAAAAGTTAGCTTTACCATTAATGATAATTTTGTGAAGCTTAAATAAACTTATAAACAAAAACTTTCTCTTAAAGAAGACCAAAAAAAACTAAGTAGGTCATAAGGCTTAAACATGACAAGGTAGCCATCTTGTCAAAACTCCAAATCTTATGAAAGATTTTAAAACCTCAAAACTCAAAGCCTGTTGGTCTTAACTCACAATATATGTATTAGATTTAGAGTTTACTTGTATATTTTACTTATTAACCATATTTTATGCCATAAATCTTGCCTAAAGTGGGTTATCCTCTGCCGTAAAACTTGCCAAAAATTGCCAAAAACCATCACACTTGCCTTAGCCAGCCGGTGTGACCCCCCCCCCCCCCCCCATTTTGGTCAAACCTAATGCTTGCTTTAACTAGCCGTCATTATTAACAACCGCGTCTCCTTACCTTAATTGTGTCGTGGGACAAAATATTCTTTCTTCAATCGTGCAATCGCCCGATTTCTCCCATACAATAGCCATTACATACCACGTGCTCATTCAAAGATTTATATTTTTATACTTGTAAATATTATATTAGATATTATATTTTATAACCAAAGTGCTAGAGTTATCGCCTTTATGAGCAAACTCAAATTCAAGACCTTTCGCAGTATAAGTACAGTAATAAGGTTGATTAGGTTGTATTAAGTCACAGTATTTATATACAGAGCCAACATAGTATTCTGATATTGTCAAAAGTTGACAAAAGTAGTCACAGTATTATTGCAATAGTGAGTTGAAGATTACATTCCATCCATTAAAACTAAGTTATATTGTTGCAATCTCAGAGAAAGAAAAGAAACTTGATGCTTACTTTTTACGCAGTATTAAAAATGTTGTTATTTTTATAGAAATAAAGTAGTTTTGTATATACGTTCTTAGAAATCACTTTGTCGTGTTCAATTAGTGTAAAAGCGAAGTGCCGCTAAAGTGAAGTTGGTAAAAAACTGTAAAAACATTGACCATTAATTGATAGTACTAGAAAATCAAGTCCATCAAAACTTAAGAAATTTCGATAAAACCTCAAATTTCCAATTTTTCCCTATTTCTCAAAAACTTCCCAAATTTTCAACTTTTTCATAAATTTTAAATTTTTCCCAAAACTTCCCAAATTTTCAACTTTTTCATAAATTTTCAATTTTTACCAAAACTTCCCAAATTTTCAACTTTTTCATAAAATTTCAATTTTTCCAAAATTTTCAGTTTTCACAATTTTTCCAAAATTTTCATTAATTTTTCCAAAATTTTATAATTTATCAAAATTTCCAATTTTTCCCAAAATTTCTAAATTTTCATAATTTTCCAAAATTTCAATAATTTCCAAAAATAGTCCCAAAAATATTTTTCACTCATAAATTTTTGGACTTGGAAAAATTTGCACTTAAAATAATTTTGGACTTGGACACTTTTGACTAGACTTGTCTCCAGACATTGTATTATCAACCCGGGTTCGCTACACTTACTTAAAAGATGGCAAATAAGTCAAACTGAAAACTGTGATTTATGTAACGTAGTTGAAAATTATCAACATTTATTCTTAGATTGTAAAAGAGTAAACAGAATGCTAAAACAATTAGAAGAGTACATTTTTAATCATTTTAAAATCACAATAGTTTTAACAGATATTAAAACATTGATTTTTGGATATAAAATACGAAACATTGACTACAAACATTTTAATGAATGGCTTAATGAAATGTGGTATATCATATTTGTTAACTATTGTTAGGATACACAAGAAATTAAAATGCATCATTTTAATGCAATTATGTAGATTTGCACTGTAAAACATATTTTGAATTGAAATAAAGATAGATTGAAAGATAAAAAAAGTTTTATATTCTCATTCATCTTTATTGAATAATGGCGTTCCGTTGACATTTTGAAACGAGTATAATATTTGTCCAAACTATTTTCTCTTGTTTTCAGCATCTTCGTTCACTCGGCTCCCGTCGGTCGAATGATGAACGTAGTGAAGACCGGAGCGTGCGAAGATGTGTTTTCAGCGAGTAGCAAGAAATCTACAAAGCTGTTAATTGAGCTCTAAATAGAAGTGCGCATGCGTTAGTTCCGTTAGGGGAAGGGGTCTCGTTGGCGAATAGTTGCAGATTTTTAAAATATTCAAGTGAAAGACAAATCAATATTTTAAGATTTCCTACGTTTTTCCACGACTGTTGATAAGTTGACGTCCATCACACCTGAATTTTTTCAATAGATGTTTTTCATATCATTGAAGGAATACACTGGTTTAACGTAACTTTACAGCCGGATGTAAAGTTTGTTTTCATACCTGTGTTGTCAAGTAGTGGAGGGGGGAGGGTCACAGAGGCTTGTAGCTAGACAAAATGTGAAAAGCGAATACTGTAATCAGCAATGGCCATGAGACAAAATATATAGGATGTCTGGAGATATATCCAATATTTGTGACTGCAACAGCGATACTTTTTAGTCTAGGAAAGTACGAAGAGAAGACATTTCATCTTTGCGATTTGCACCTTAAGAATAGTCATCGGTATTAAAATTTTCAAGTAAAATAGGTACAGCGAACAAGTCTCGCTCACGATTCATTCAAGTTACTGTGGCAATACTTAATAAAAACGGAGAGGTTTCACAAAGCCAATATTACTACGCCTATTCGTCCTCTCAATAATTATGTTGACATCTTAGTTTTGTTCCATAAAACCATTTTTCAAGAACATATACAGTAGAACCTGTATATAGTGAACACATATGGAGCCACAGTGTTCACTGTATGTAGGTGTTCACTACAGAGAATATTCATTTTCAAGAGTCAATGTAAAATGTGTCTTGAAGTGGTGTTCACTAAACACAGGTGTTCACTAGAGAGAGATATTCAACAAAATAAGTTTTACTGGAGATATTTTTAAGATAATAAGTTTAAGTTTAAGATAATATGTGATGGTCGCACCATACACTTAATAGCCAATATAAACTGTGCTATTAGTTCATACACAAACAATACAATTAAGTGTTATTGTTACATTTCATATTTATTGTATCAATCACTGTCAAAGACCACTGTTACTCTACTACATTACTCCATTTAGTTTCATATAAATCTGTTGAAGTGTACAGTGAATACTGTAGACTTTACAATGCATTTCTACATGATCTACAAACATTTACTTCGGAATCAAATAATATCAGGTTCAGGTTTATCATTGATTTGACCCCATTATTCAGGGAGGCTTTAACAGAAACTTTGTAAAGTTAAGAATTCGTAAATTCCATTGTTCTCTAACTGTGATGTCATTATATCCATGGTTTCAATTGATTTACAAATTGTAACTTTACGAAGTTTCTGTTAATGACCCCCAGGGTTGTTCCCATGGAGAAATTCTCCATCATATTTCTGCATATACAGAGATAATTTGTCGAATAATTATTCTATGTGATGCATTAAATGCAATTGTAGTTGTTTGGCAATATTTTCTTTAAAGACCACTTAAACAAATTGTGCTTTCACAGTGATTATTTAAATATCACCAAATTGTGCTTTCTGTCTTAATCAATTAGTTACACTAAATAGTTATTAGTATTCTTTTATTCTACACGCATTTTCTTACTGGCATTTTGGCCAATATTTTCCGCTACATCAGTCCCTTTTATAGATGGTGCTACAGACTGCAAAAGTGCCGATTGTGAGCTTTGACCAAATAAGGACAACAAAAGAGCGACTCCATAACCAGTTGCTCTTTCACCCTGAAAAGAGAAAGTCTGTGAATTATTATGGGTGTTGAACAAATACTAGATGAAATGAAATTTTCATAGACTTTTATATTTCTACATTTCTCTATCCATCTGTCCTTTCATCAAAACAGTAAGACAAATGAAAACACATTGGTCTGATCCTAATAATTTATGGGCCCATGGAGGTTATTTTCTCGTTTAGTTCTGGCTCCCATTTTTGTGTCATTTAAAGAAAATGGCTTTTACACCATGAGAGCCTACCAAATAAAGTCATTCTTTGTCACTTTGAAGTATTACTAAGAGAAACATCATGTGTATATTAACCTGTTTTGCATGATATGATATTTGTATGTATGATGTAACATGATAGCAAGACCATATACAGGGTGTTTCATAATGACCGTCCCCCCATCCACAGGCAATACTAGATCACATGTTCCCATAATCTATATATCGTAATAAAGCTTATTCAATTCAGTTTTATGTCTACTATTCCTGATGGATTTAAAGAGAGGAGTAGAATGCCATATAATCCATTGTATCATCTAGTGCTCTCTGGTCATTTCTTTGAAATATTTAATACTTTTGTCTTTCAAATAATATTAAGATATATCCTCAGCATCCATCAAATGTTAGAAGTGAACATTACTATATATATTAGTGAATTGAGGCATGGTTATCATATCTTTTTGCAGGACAAATGGCCAATTTTGGAAAATGTGGCTTTCAGATTCTATGCTAAAGGTAAAATGGGAACCCTTTGTAGAAATATGTAGCAAGTTGTAAAAACTGTTGAGCTTAATCAAAGTTGTTTCAATGAGTCCAGAATTGAACAATTAAGCTTTCATATGATGTATAACATATGTGCGTCTGCTATTTAGGATTGGTGGTGGATGGGGGGACGATCATTATGAAATGTATTTCAATAGAATGCATGACAGTTTGTGCCAGGAAATTAAGTTAAAAAGTAAAGCAGTTTAGGGCACATTAATAAATAAAAAAAAATGACACCATTTTACAATTTTTTGGTTGCAGCTCCTGTCATATCTATTTAGAAAAGACCAAAAGTTCTGACTTCATTTCAAGAACATGTCAAGATTTAGGCTTTTGGGGCAATAATTCACCATGGTAGGCAAAGAATTAGGTATTTCTCTTAAAATCATTTACTTTTCAATTTCAAACAATATATTTATTTCCACACCTGAAACCTTTTTTCAGATTTTTTCAGTTGAGATCAGAGGGGATAAGTTAATGTTTAAAAAATTATTAAAAATTTTACACTCTCTTCTCTACTGCCCTCCCCCTAATTACTTACACTGTGTACAGGGTATGCCATATCTACATGAATCCAAGTCCCTGGAAAGTCAAATCCTAAATGTGCTGCTATGAACATCCCTGCACAGGACACTTGGGCATTACTTCTATCCTAAAACATAGAAACATATTCATTGTAATCCAGTATGTTCATGAATAATCAGTATTTCTAATCTGTACTCTAGATCCGGTTGTCAAGTTACTCATGCCAAGTTTATCAGCTTATATGCTGTTTTTGGTCTACTTTGAGACAATGAAAAAATAGATCTAAGCCCATAAATGTGTTTGGCAAAATGAAAGAAACAAAAAGGCAAATGTTAAAAGCAGACAAGTTAGAGTTCCCCTGCTTTCCTAATTACATTGTAACAGCGACGCTGCTTAACATTTCAATCGATAGGTACTGTCCAGAATCTTTTGCAATTTGGGAAAAGAATTTAAGCCCATGACTCAATGAATTATGGATGATTTAATCCACTCATGTGTTGTTTCCTAGACTTTGAATTCATGCTGTCACACTCATTCAAAGTCTGGAAACAACACAAATGTTGTTCAATCATCCTACAATTCATGGGCTGAAATCCTTTAGACTAGTACACTTTCAAAAATCTGCAACATTTTACTTCAAATGAATGAATCAACTTCAAAAAAAATATGACACAAGACGATACAATTCATTGTACAAGAACGAATAATATGCAAATGAAAAATAATGAAACTTTAAAACATACAGCGACGGAATTTTTCATATCAGCTACTGCACTGGAGAACTCTGCAAAATGGACCTCTGGACAGTAAATCATGGGATGGCACAGGTCTCCAGAGTTCTGGCCTGCCTTGACACACCCAGGCTCCCAGTTCTCATTGTTAGTTATCACAGATGCATGGTATTTACCTAGAAATATCACAGACGCATGGTATTTACCTAGAAATATCACAGATGCATGGTATTTAGCAAGACATAGCACAGTGCATGACATTTACCAAGACATATCAAAGATGCATGACATTTACCAAGACATATCAAATATGCCTGACATTTATTAAGACATATCAAATATGCTTGACATTTACCAAGACATATCAAATATGCTTGACATTTACCAAGACATACCACATATACAGGGGCATTTACCAAAACATCACAGATGCATGGCATTTACCAAGACATATCAAAGATGCATGACATTTACCAAGACATATCAAATATGCCTGACATTTATTAAGACATATCAAATATGCTTGACATTTACCAAGACATATCAAATATGCTTGACATTTACCAAGACATACCACATATACAGGGGCATTTACCAAAACATCACAGATGCATGGCATTTACTAAGATATATCACAGATGCATGGCACTAATATGGTTTTCCTTAATCAAGAATATTTTTTGTGTGGTAGATAATATCTAAAGGAGTCAAAAGTACGAAAAAATATATTTTGAGTTTTCTAGAGGGACAATTTTGGGGTTTTTAAACTGAAAAACAATGCAGTTGGTAAAACAGGGATTAGCTATCATTTTGGGGCATAATGGAAAAAGTAATTGTGCTTTAAACTGAATTACATCACAATTACTTTATTGAGTATTGATAATTTTAATCTAGCGCTCAACTCTTTTCTTCAAGAGCAACATAGGATAAGGCAAACAATCTCAGATATATTAAGGTTACATACTGGGAGGTTTTGGGTATGGGGTTTATCCAGAGGGAGATATGCAAATCTCCCAAAGGACAAACCCCATTTCCAAACTGACTGTACATCACTGCTTAAATATCCTAAACAAAGTAGAAATTTCTAAAAAAAATTCAATTTTTTTTCTTCATTTTTTCAGTTATTGGAAGTGAGAAGATATGCCCCGAACCAGGAGATATGGCGGGAGATATAGAGGCTCTGGATATGGAAACCTCAAAATCAGGATACAGGATATATCCTACCAACTTATCTCCCTAAAATTCTACTGGATATAAGCTAACACTAACTGAAATTGTTTGTCCTACTCTATATGGCCAAGCCTCCCATCCTGCACAAATAAATAAAACTGTAACAATTTTCTGGGACAACTTAGGGAGAGGACTTAAGAATAGGCGAAAGCCTTTTGTCCAATCCGTTTCGTTAAACTGTATCAATAAAATGTATGTAATGTAATATATAGAGGAATAAAATATGTTTAATAATAAATATGGCCACTGCATTTTCAGAATATCTTACCTGTTGCTATACCCTGAGCACCAGTTAAGGTGGCCATATCTAGTATGACATCTGCCTTCAAGTCTTTGTCAGCATATGCCACACCATCCCCCAACACAAGCCTGCCTTCAGCATCAGTGTTATTTACCTCAACTGTCCTGAAAATTATTACAAATAAACTTTTAATTTCAACACCAAGAAGTGATGCGATATTAAAAGTCACCATTTTTTAATGACTGGTGTAGATATTAAGCACCATTGTCTGTATTAATGGCTTAGCTTGCAATTGCAAGCAGGTGGTGACGTTTTGTGCTGTTAATGCCTTTTACTTCCTAATTTCAAATTTTAATTTCATACAAATATTGATCAAAAATCTTAACAATCAAGTGGTCACATGTTTCTGCTGTTTTTACCTACCTGAAGTTGCATACCCAAGTTCAATTGTTATATTATTTTATGATTTCATGCCCAATAATACTATTTCCAGTCAATCATTGTGAAATATTTTTTATAGAGCTGTGAGACTTACCTCCCAGAGTATAGCTTTAGAATGTCATCAGGTCTTGTTGCGACCGAACCAACTGCATTTTCTGCCAGACAAAACACTGCGTGGAGATTGTCTGTAAAACCCTGAAATAAAGTACACAGTGTGGAGATTGTCTGTAAAACCCTGAAATAATAGTACACAGTGTGGAGATTGTCTGTAAACCCCTGAAATAAAAGTACACTGCGTGGAGATTGTCTGTAAATCCCTGAAATAAAAGTACACTGTATGGAGGTTCTCTGTAAAACCCTAAAATAACAGTACACTGTATGAAGGTTCTCTGTAAAACCCTGAAATAATAGTACACAGCATGGATTTGGTCTGTAAAACCAGAACTTAGTGTCTGCCAAATCAAATAGCCACCAATATGCCAAAAATCACAAAATCGCCAAATTTATTAGTACCAATCTACAGTATCCCATGTCCCTGGGCTTACCTGTTTAACTGCTGAGTAGAAAGCTCCTAGTATTGCTGCTCCTCCACCACAGTCCCTCTTCATCCCAGGCATGGCAGTCTACAATAAGTGTACAATACACAATAGTTAAAAATATAAGACTGTAGTCAATTCAGCATAGTACACAATAAACAATAGTTTATAATGAATAGACTATAGTGTAAATTACATCAAAGTATTCAATACACAATAGTTTACAATATGAAATCCACAAAAGTATACAATACAAAGCAGTATACAGTAAATATTAGAATATAGTGTATGTATTCGTACAATACATCACAAAAACAATTACAATAATAGAATAAAAGACATTGAATTCAATGTGGAAATGAAACATTGGCATCTAGTTTTACACTAAATAACACATTGGAATTGACACAATCTGATATAACATAACTGATTACTATTGGATGCAGTATTGTAAAAGGGAAACCATTGTACTATTTAAGACATACAGGTTTTGGTTATCTGCTAGAAGATGGTATTTAGTATGCTTACTTTGCCTTTGATGGAGAGACCGCCTGTGTCATAGACGATGCCTTTTCCGACCCATGCTATAGTCCTACTAGCGCCCTCTGGTGTATGGCTAAGGACAGCAAGTGCTGGCTTGTGGACGGCACACTTTCCGACCCCATACAGTCCTAGTGGAAAAATACATACAAATCATTCCGATGTGATGATGAACTAATACAAGGGACATGCATAGCATGGTGGATGTTTCTGTAAGAGCCAAATACTCATATTCTTTCAAAGGATCAAACTAAAGGGATACTACCACCAATATTCACCAAGAACACGTCATACACATTTTGTTGTATGATATGTTGAGAATAACACAGTTTTTTCTTGTTTGTGCATGTTTACAATTTGTGACTGCTGATTATGCTATTTCATTTCACAACATTTACCTCCAAATCCTTGCTTGTCAAGGTCTTCCCCTTGTACGATTTTAGGAGAAATTCCCAATTCTTTGCCTACAGTGGTGATTTCCTAGAAAAATGCAAAAGATACATAATTGTTTACATTGGGATTAGATAGAAAGAAATTACAATCACAAAGCAACTGTATTGTCAGTTTTCTGTCAGCCACAACCTGAACATTTAAGTCCACGAAAATTGACCAATTTCAATTTTTTAATTGAATATTATACATTCAGTACACTCCTTGTAAGTGTAGGATAATAAGAACATCCTATGATTTTTTTCAGAATATCATTTTAATCTCCTCCGGATATTCATTTTGCCAATAAATATCAAATTTATTTTTTAATGTTATTATACATTTAGTAGACTAAGTGTAGGATAATAACCAATATGTACCATACCTATATGTGATTTTCATATCCCGAAATGCAGAAATTCCTTTATTTGAAGTGAGTTGTATATCATTGGGATATACACTGGTATAGCCTTGATTCAATGAGTGAATACACTATAGGTGTGTTATATAAAAGAGTGTGGATATGTGAGTGATACGCCTACAGAACTATATGCTTTAGAGGACACACAAGAGGAAAGTACTGCGATCGTTCAACTCCAACCATGGACTACAAACAAGGAAGATAAAACCAAAGATGTCTCATACAAATCAACAACTTTAAGTGCACCCAAACCAACACTTTATACAACCACAACTACTAACACATTAGTAATAAACAATTACTCCCAAGCACATTCGAGAAGCAAGGACAATACCACGCAATATGATATTCAAGACTTCATCGCCAAACCAATCATCAAACGTATTGATCTTGTGGCATATTTTATGCCAAATGGACAACAACTCATACCAGTGGATTACTCAAAGAAAAGTGCATCTCAGATCTGAAGAGCCAGCAGTAGGACTTTATATATTTTAGTGAACATTGTGTTATATATGCTTTAAAGTGATAATGTCCGGGACGGACATTTCCTCAAAAGAGGGGATGGTGTAAAAAACCAGGGAAAATATTTTTGTATTTTTTACACATTTTCAGGTATGACAGTTTGTTCTTTTTATGTATTTTATATGTATGTATGTTCCGCCTCATGTTTGTAGCTATTTCATGGTATATTTAATATGTAATTGTGCAATTTATTTTGTACTTAGAACTCAAGGAATAATTTTCAGAAGTGTCACATGACACGCCCCATATTAATTACATGCAGACATTAGAAATATGTGTTTTTACTCACATTTATGGGTTTTAAAGATTAATATCCATGTATATTCATAGTACCAGCTTCCTTGTTATATTTATGTGTCTTTACATGTTCAGGTAACAAGTTTATTTGTAATTTAAAGTTACATAAATTTTAAACATGTGGTGTGTCATGGTTGACCTACTTTATTACTATTACTGAATTTGGAGAAGAAGGCCTGACTGATAATCCAGCCGCATTTAAATCGCATAATATCATTCTTATTTCGTGCCATCCATCATCGAAAACAACTTTCGCTGTTGAGAAGATACGTTTGCAACATGAGTGAGGTAAATATGTTTCATTGAAATTCAGATTCATGTGAAAAATCAGAGTTCAAAACTTTGCCTTCAGAAAGTTTGATTTCTAAAAACTTTAGTAAAGTTTCTTCATTTGAAAAAACTCAATCCCCCCTTTATAGTACCTGTTGTTGAAGGGACTATAAAAATTATTGTGACCTAAATTAAATGCAAAATTTTGAACTATTTTGCAAAACTTTCTGATAAGTATTTCGGAAAATATCTGCCAAAAACTTTGTCACATAATTTGGGGAAGAAGCTGTCCATTTTGAAATTCGCCATTGTCCTTTGTTCATGTGCTTTCGAAATTGGAATTTTTTAACTTAGGAATTTTAGTATTTTCAAGTGAGATCAGAGTCTGAAACTTTAATAAAAGTTAGCTTTACCATTAATGATAATTTTGTGAAGCTTAAATAAACTTATAAACAAAAACTTTCTCTTAAAGAAGACCAAAAAAAACTAAGTAGGTCATAAGGCTTAAACATGACAAGGTAGCCATCTTGTCAAAACTCCAAATCTTATGAAAGATTTTAAAACCTCAAAACTCAAAGCCTGTTGGTCTTAACTCACAATATATGTATTAGATTTAGAGTTTACTTGTATATTTTACTTATTAACCATATTTTATGCCATAAATCTTGCCTAAAGTGGGTTATCCTCTGCCGTAAAACTTGCCAAAAATTGCCAAAAACCATCACACTTGCCTTAGCCAGCCGGTGTGACCCCCCCCCCCCATTTTGGTCAAACCTAATGCTTGCTTTAACTAGCCGTCATTATTAACAACCGCGTCTCCTTACCTTAATTGTGTCGTGGGACAAAATATTCTTTCTTCAATCGTGCAATCGCCCGATTTCTCCCATACAATAGCCATTACATACCACGTGCTCATTCAAAGATTTATATTTTTATACTTGTAAATATTATATTAGATATTATATTTTATAACCAAAGTGCTAGAGTTATCGCCTTTATGAGCAAACTCAAATTCAAGACCTTTCGCAGTATAAGTACAGTAATAAGGTTGATTAGGTTGTATTAAGTCACAGTATTTATATACAGAGCCAACATAGTATTCTGATATTGTCAAAAGTTGACAAAAGTAGTCACAGTATTATTGCAATAGTGAGTTGAAGATTACATTCCATCCATTAAAACTAAGTTATATTGTTGCAATCTCAGAGAAAGAAAAGAAACTTGATGCTTACTTTTTACGCAGTATTAAAAATGTTGTTATTTTTATAGAAATAAAGTAGTTTTGTATATACGTTCTTAGAAATCACTTTGTCGTGTTCAATTAGTGTAAAAGCGAAGTGCCGCTAAAGTGAAGTTGGTAAAAAACTGTAAAAACATTGACCATTAATTGATAGTACTAGAAAATCAAGTCCATCAAAACTTAAGAAATTTCGATAAAACCTCAAATTTCCAATTTTTCCCTATTTCTCAAAAACTTCCCAAATTTTCAACTTTTTCATAAATTTTAAATTTTTCCCAAAACTTCCCAAATTTTCAACTTTTTCATAAATTTTCAATTTTTACCAAAACTTCCCAAATTTTCAACTTTTTCATAAAATTTCAATTTTTCCAAAATTTTCAGTTTTCACAATTTTTCCAAAATTTTCATTAATTTTTCCAAAATTTTATAATTTATCAAAATTTCCAATTTTTCCCAAAATTTCTAAATTTTCATAATTTTCCAAAATTTCAATAATTTCCAAAAATAGTCCCAAAAATATTTTTCACTCATAAATTTTTGGACTTGGAAAAATTTGCACTTAAAATAATTTTGGACTTGGACACTTTTGACTAGACTTGTCTCCAGACATTGTATTATCAACCCGGGTTCGCTACACTTACTTAAAAGATGGCAAATAAGTCAAACTGAAAACTGTGATTTATGTAACGTAGTTGAAAATTATCAACATTTATTCTTAGATTGTAAAAGAGTAAACAGAATGCTAAAACAATTAGAAGAGTACATTTTTAATCATTTTAAAATCACAATAGTTTTAACAGATATTAAAACATTGATTTTTGGATATAAAATACGAAACATTGACTACAAACATTTTAATGAATGGCTTAATGAAATGTGGTATATCATATTTGTTAACTATTGTTAGGATACACAAGAAATTAAAATGCATCATTTTAATGCAATTATGTAGATTTGCACTGTAAAACATATTTTGAATTGAAATAAAGATAGATTGAAAGATAAAAAAAGTTTTATATTCTCATTCATCTTTATTGAATAATGGCGTTCCGTTGACATTTTGAAACGAGTATAATATTTGTCCAAACTATTTTCTCTTGTTTTCAGCATCTTCGTTCACTCGGCTCCCGTCGGTCGAATGATGAACGTAGTGAAGACCGGAGCGTGCGAAGATGTGTTTTCAGCGAGTAGCAAGAAATCTACAAAGCTGTTAATTGAGCTCTAAATAGAAGTGCGCATGCGTTAGTTCCGTTAGGGGAAGGGGTCTCGTTGGCGAATAGTTGCAGATTTTTAAAATATTCAAGTGAAAGACAAATCAATATTTTAAGATTTCCTACGTTTTTCCACGACTGTTGATAAGTTGACGTCCATCACACCTGAATTTTTTCAATAGATGTTTTTCATATCATTGAAGGAATACACTGGTTTAACGTAACTTTACAGCCGGATGTAAAGTTTGTTTTCATACCTGTGTTGTCAAGTAGTGGAGGGGGGAGGGTCACAGAGGCTTGTAGCTAGACAAAATGTGAAAAGCGAATACTGTAATCAGCAATGGCCATGAGACAAAATATATAGGATGTCTGGAGATATATCCAATATTTGTGACTGCAACAGCGATACTTTTTAGTCTAGGAAAGTACGAAGAGAAGACATTTCATCTTTGCGATTTGCACCTTAAGAATAGTCATCGGTATTAAAATTTTCAAGTAAAATAGGTACAGCGAACAAGTCTCGCTCACGATTCATTCAAGTTACTGTGGCAATACTTAATAAAAACGGAGAGGTTTCACAAAGCCAATATTACTACGCCTATTCGTCCTCTCAATAATTATGTTGACATCTTAGTTTTGTTCCATAAAACCATTTTTCAAGAACATATACAGTAGAACCTGTATATAGTGAACACATATGGAGCCACAGTGTTCACTGTATGTAGGTGTTCACTACAGAGAATATTCATTTTCAAGAGTCAATGTAAAATGTGTCTTGAAGTGGTGTTCACTAAACACAGGTGTTCACTAGAGAGAGATATTCAACAAAATAAGTTTTACTGGAGATATTTTTAAGATAATAAGTTTAAGTTTAAGATAATATGTGATGGTCGCACCATACACTTAATAGCCAATATAAACTGTGCTATTAGTTCATACACAAACAATACAATTAAGTGTTATTGTTACATTTCATATTTATTGTATCAATCACTGTCAAAGACCACTGTTACTCTACTACATTACTCCATTTAGTTTCATATAAATCTGTTGAAGTGTACAGTGAATACTGTAGACTTTACAATGCATTTCTACATGATCTACAAACATTTACTTCGGAATCAAATAATATCAGGTTCAGGTTTATCATTGATTTGACCCCATTATTCAGGGAGGCTTTAACAGAAACTTTGTAAAGTTAAGAATTCGTAAATTCCATTGTTCTCTAACTGTGATGTCATTATATCCATGGTTTCAATTGATTTACAAATTGTAACTTTACGAAGTTTCTGTTAATGACCCCCAGGGTTGTTCCCATGGAGAAATTCTCCATCATATTTCTGCATATACAGAGATAATTTGTCGAATAATTATTCTATGTGATGCATTAAATGCAATTGTAGTTGTTTGGCAATATTTTCTTTAAAGACCACTTAAACAAATTGTGCTTTCACAGTGATTATTTAAATATCACCAAATTGTGCTTTCTGTCTTAATCAATTAGTTACACTAAATAGTTATTAGTATTCTTTTATTCTACACGCATTTTCTTACTGGCATTTTGGCCAATATTTTCCGCTACATCAGTCCCTTTTATAGATGGTGCTACAGACTGCAAAAGTGCCGATTGTGAGCTTTGACCAAATAAGGACAACAAAAGAGCGACTCCATAACCAGTTGCTCTTTCACCCTGAAAAGAGAAAGTCTGTGAATTATTATGGGTGTTGAACAAATACTAGATGAAATGAAATTTTCATAGACTTTTATATTTCTACATTTCTCTATCCATCTGTCCTTTCATCAAAACAGTAAGACAAATGAAAACACATTGGTCTGATCCTAATAATTTATGGGCCCATGGAGGTTATTTTCTCGTTTAGTTCTGGCTCCCATTTTTGTGTCATTTAAAGAAAATGGCTTTTACACCATGAGAGCCTACCAAATAAAGTCATTCTTTGTCACTTTGAAGTATTACTAAGAGAAACATCATGTGTATATTAACCTGTTTTGCATGATATGATATTTGTATGTATGATGTAACATGATAGCAAGACCATATACAGGGTGTTTCATAATGACCGTCCCCCCATCCACAGGCAATACTAGATCACATGTTCCCATAATCTATATATCGTAATAAAGCTTATTCAATTCAGTTTTATGTCTACTATTCCTGATGGATTTAAAGAGAGGAGTAGAATGCCATATAATCCATTGTATCATCTAGTGCTCTCTGGTCATTTCTTTGAAATATTTAATACTTTTGTCTTTCAAATAATATTAAGATATATCCTCAGCATCCATCAAATGTTAGAAGTGAACATTACTATATATATTAGTGAATTGAGGCATGGTTATCATATCTTTTTGCAGGACAAATGGCCAATTTTGGAAAATGTGGCTTTCAGATTCTATGCTAAAGGTAAAATGGGAACCCTTTGTAGAAATATGTAGCAAGTTGTAAAAACTGTTGAGCTTAATCAAAGTTGTTTCAATGAGTCCAGAATTGAACAATTAAGCTTTCATATGATGTATAACATATGTGCGTCTGCTATTTAGGATTGGTGGTGGATGGGGGGACGATCATTATGAAATGTATTTCAATAGAATGCATGACAGTTTGTGCCAGGAAATTAAGTTAAAAAGTAAAGCAGTTTAGGGCACATTAATAAATAAAAAAAAATGACACCATTTTACAATTTTTTGGTTGCAGCTCCTGTCATATCTATTTAGAAAAGACCAAAAGTTCTGACTTCATTTCAAGAACATGTCAAGATTTAGGCTTTTGGGGCAATAATTCACCATGGTAGGCAAAGAATTAGGTATTTCTCTTAAAATCATTTACTTTTCAATTTCAAACAATATATTTATTTCCACACCTGAAACCTTTTTTCAGATTTTTTCAGTTGAGATCAGAGGGGATAAGTTAATGTTTAAAAAATTATTAAAAATTTTACACTCTCTTCTCTACTGCCCTCCCCCTAATTACTTACACTGTGTACAGGGTATGCCATATCTACATGAATCCAAGTCCCTGGAAAGTCAAATCCTAAATGTGCTGCTATGAACATCCCTGCACAGGACACTTGGGCATTACTTCTATCCTAAAACATAGAAACATATTCATTGTAATCCAGTATGTTCATGAATAATCAGTATTTCTAATCTGTACTCTAGATCCGGTTGTCAAGTTACTCATGCCAAGTTTATCAGCTTATATGCTGTTTTTGGTCTACTTTGAGACAATGAAAAAATAGATCTAAGCCCATAAATGTGTTTGGCAAAATGAAAGAAACAAAAAGGCAAATGTTAAAAGCAGACAAGTTAGAGTTCCCCTGCTTTCCTAATTACATTGTAACAGCGACGCTGCTTAACATTTCAATCGATAGGTACTGTCCAGAATCTTTTGCAATTTGGGAAAAGAATTTAAGCCCATGACTCAATGAATTATGGATGATTTAATCCACTCATGTGTTGTTTCCTAGACTTTGAATTCATGCTGTCACACTCATTCAAAGTCTGGAAACAACACAAATGTTGTTCAATCATCCTACAATTCATGGGCTGAAATCCTTTAGACTAGTACACTTTCAAAAATCTGCAACATTTTACTTCAAATGAATGAATCAACTTCAAAAAAAATATGACACAAGACGATACAATTCATTGTACAAGAACGAATAATATGCAAATGAAAAATAATGAAACTTTAAAACATACAGCGACGGAATTTTTCATATCAGCTACTGCACTGGAGAACTCTGCAAAATGGACCTCTGGACAGTAAATCATGGGATGGCACAGGTCTCCAGAGTTCTGGCCTGCCTTGACACACCCAGGCTCCCAGTTCTCATTGTTAGTTATCACAGATGCATGGTATTTACCTAGAAATATCACAGACGCATGGTATTTACCTAGAAATATCACAGATGCATGGTATTTAGCAAGACATAGCACAGTGCATGACATTTACCAAGACATATCAAAGATGCATGACATTTACCAAGACATATCAAATATGCCTGACATTTATTAAGACATATCAAATATGCTTGACATTTACCAAGACATATCAAATATGCTTGACATTTACCAAGACATACCACATATACAGGGGCATTTACCAAAACATCACAGATGCATGGCATTTACCAAGACATATCAAAGATGCATGACATTTACCAAGACATATCAAATATGCCTGACATTTATTAAGACATATCAAATATGCTTGACATTTACCAAGACATATCAAATATGCTTGACATTTACCAAGACATACCACATATACAGGGGCATTTACCAAAACATCACAGATGCATGGCATTTACTAAGATATATCACAGATGCATGGCACTAATATGGTTTTCCTTAATCAAGAATATTTTTTGTGTGGTAGATAATATCTAAAGGAGTCAAAAGTACGAAAAAATATATTTTGAGTTTTCTAGAGGGACAATTTTGGGGTTTTTAAACTGAAAAACAATGCAGTTGGTAAAACAGGGATTAGCTATCATTTTGGGGCATAATGGAAAAAGTAATTGTGCTTTAAACTGAATTACATCACAATTACTTTATTGAGTATTGATAATTTTAATCTAGCGCTCAACTCTTTTCTTCAAGAGCAACATAGGATAAGGCAAACAATCTCAGATATATTAAGGTTACATACTGGGAGGTTTTGGGTATGGGGTTTATCCAGAGGGAGATATGCAAATCTCCCAAAGGACAAACCCCATTTCCAAACTGACTGTACATCACTGCTTAAATATCCTAAACAAAGTAGAAATTTCTAAAAAAAATTCAATTTTTTTTCTTCATTTTTTCAGTTATTGGAAGTGAGAAGATATGCCCCGAACCAGGAGATATGGCGGGAGATATAGAGGCTCTGGATATGGAAACCTCAAAATCAGGATACAGGATATATCCTACCAACTTATCTCCCTAAAATTCTACTGGATATAAGCTAACACTAACTGAAATTGTTTGTCCTACTCTATATGGCCAAGCCTCCCATCCTGCACAAATAAATAAAACTGTAACAATTTTCTGGGACAACTTAGGGAGAGGACTTAAGAATAGGCGAAAGCCTTTTGTCCAATCCGTTTCGTTAAACTGTATCAATAAAATGTATGTAATGTAATATATAGAGGAATAAAATATGTTTAATAATAAATATGGCCACTGCATTTTCAGAATATCTTACCTGTTGCTATACCCTGAGCACCAGTTAAGGTGGCCATATCTAGTATGACATCTGCCTTCAAGTCTTTGTCAGCATATGCCACACCATCCCCCAACACAAGCCTGCCTTCAGCATCAGTGTTATTTACCTCAACTGTCCTGAAAATTATTACAAATAAACTTTTAATTTCAACACCAAGAAGTGATGCGATATTAAAAGTCACCATTTTTTAATGACTGGTGTAGATATTAAGCACCATTGTCTGTATTAATGGCTTAGCTTGCAATTGCAAGCAGGTGGTGACGTTTTGTGCTGTTAATGCCTTTTACTTCCTAATTTCAAATTTTAATTTCATACAAATATTGATCAAAAATCTTAACAATCAAGTGGTCACATGTTTCTGCTGTTTTTACCTACCTGAAGTTGCATACCCAAGTTCAATTGTTATATTATTTTATGATTTCATGCCCAATAATACTATTTCCAGTCAATCATTGTGAAATATTTTTTATAGAGCTGTGAGACTTACCTCCCAGAGTATAGCTTTAGAATGTCATCAGGTCTTGTTGCGACCGAACCAACTGCATTTTCTGCCAGACAAAACACTGCGTGGAGATTGTCTGTAAAACCCTGAAATAAAGTACACAGTGTGGAGATTGTCTGTAAAACCCTGAAATAATAGTACACAGTGTGGAGATTGTCTGTAAACCCCTGAAATAAAAGTACACTGCGTGGAGATTGTCTGTAAATCCCTGAAATAAAAGTACACTGTATGGAGGTTCTCTGTAAAACCCTAAAATAACAGTACACTGTATGAAGGTTCTCTGTAAAACCCTGAAATAATAGTACACAGCATGGATTTGGTCTGTAAAACCAGAACTTAGTGTCTGCCAAATCAAATAGCCACCAATATGCCAAAAATCACAAAATCGCCAAATTTATTAGTACCAATCTACAGTATCCCATGTCCCTGGGCTTACCTGTTTAACTGCTGAGTAGAAAGCTCCTAGTATTGCTGCTGCTCCACCACAGTCCCTCTTCATCCCAGGCATGGCAGTCTACAATAAGTGTACAATACACAATAGTTAAAAATATAAGACTGTAGTCAATTCAGCATAGTACACAATAAACAATAGTTTATAATGAATAGACTATAGTGTAAATTACATCAAAGTATTCAATACACAATAGTTTACAATATGAAATCCACAAAAGTATACAATACAAAGCAGTATACAGTAAATATTAGAATATAGTGTATGTATTCGTACAATACATCACAAAAACAATTACAATAATAGAATAAAAGACATTGAATTCAATGTGGAAATGAAACATTGGCATCTAGTTTTACACTAAATAACACATTGGAATTGACACAATCTGATATAACATAACTGATTACTATTGGATGCAGTATTGTAAAAGGGAAACCATTGTACTATTTAAGACATACAGGTTTTGGTTATCTGCTAGAAGATGGTATTTAGTATGCTTACTTTGCCTTTGATGGAGAGACCGCCTGTGTCATAGACGATGCCTTTTCCGACCCATGCTATAGTCCTACTAGCGCCCTCTGGTGTATGGCTAAGGACAGCAAGTGCTGGCTTGTGGACGGCACACTTTCCGACCCCATACAGTCCTAGTGGAAAAATACATACAAATCATTCCGATGTGATGATGAACTAATACAAGGGACATGCATAGCATGGTGGATGTTTCTGTAAGAGCCAAATACTCATATTCTTTCAAAGGATCAAACTAAAGGGATACTACCACCAATATTCACCAAGAACACGTCATACACATTTTGTTGTATGATATGTTGAGAATAACACAGTTTTTTCTTGTTTGTGCATGTTTACAATTTGTGACTGCTGATTATGCTATTTCATTTCACAACATTTACCTCCAAATCCTTGCTTGTCAAGGTCTTCCCCTTGTACGATTTTAGGAGAAATTCCCAATTCTTTGCCTACAGTGGTGATTTCCTAGAAAAATGCAAAAGATACATAATTGTTTACATTGGGATTAGATAGAAAGAAATTACAATCACAAAGCAACTGTATTGTCAGTTTTCTGTCAGCCACAACCTGAACATTTAAGTCCACGAAAATTGACCAATTTCAATTTTTTAATTGAATATTATACATTCAGTACACTCCTTGTAAGTGTAGGATAATAAGAACATCCTATGATTTTTTTCAGAATATCATTTTAATCTCCTCCGGATATTCATTTTGCCAATAAATATCAAATTTATTTTTTAATGTTATTATACATTTAGTAGACTAAGTGTAGGATAATAACCAATATGTACCATACCTATATGTGATTTTCATATCCCGAAATGCAGAAATTCCTTTATTTGAAGTGAGTTGTATATCATTGGGATATACACTGGTATAGCCTTGATTCAATGAGTGAATACACTATAGGTGTGTTATATAAAAGAGTGTGGATATGTGAGTGATACCCCTACAGAACTATATGCTTTAGAGGACACACAAGAGGAAAGTACTGCGATCGTTCAACTCCAACCATGGACTACAAACAAGGAAGATAAAACCAAAGATGTCTCATACAAATCAACAACTTTAAGTGCACCCAAACCAACACTTTATACAACCACAACTACTAACACATTAGTAATAAACAATTACTCCCAAGCACATTCGAGAAGCAAGGACAATACCACGCAATATGATATTCAAGACTTCATCGCCAAACCAATCATCAAACGTATTGATCTTGTGGCATATTTTATGCCAAATGGACAACAACTCATACCAGTGGATTACTCAAAGAAAAGTGCATCTCAGATCTGAAGAGCCAGCAGTAGGACTTTATATATTTTAGTGAACATTGTGTTATATATGCTTTAAAGTGATAATGTCCGGGACGGACATTTCCTCAAAAGAGGGGATGGTGTAAAAAACCAGGGAAAATATTTTTGTATTTTTTACACATTTTCAGGTATGACAGTTTGTTCTTTTTATGTATTTTATATGTATGTATGTTCCGCCTCATGTTTGTAGCTATTTCATGGTATATTTAATATGTAATTGTGCAATTTATTTTGTACTTAGAACTCAAGGAATAATTTTCAGAAGTGTCACATGACACGCCCCATATTAATTACATGCAGACATTAGAAATATGTGTTTTTACTCACATTTATGGGTTTTAAAGATTAATATCCATGTATATTCATAGTACCAGCTTCCTTGTTATATTTATGTGTCTTTACATGTTCAGGTAACAAGTTTATTTGTAATTTAAAGTTACATAAATTTTAAACATGTGGTGTGTCATGGTTGACCTACTTTATTACTATTACTGAATTTGGAGAAGAAGGCCTGACTGATAATCCAGCCGCATTTAAATCGCATAATATCATTCTTATTTCGTGCCATCCATCATCGAAAACAACTTTCGCTGTTGAGAAGATACGTTTGCAACATGAGTGAGGTAAATATGTTTCATTGAAATTCAGATTCATGTGAAAAATCAGAGTTCAAAACTTTGCCTTCAGAAAGTTTGATTTCTAAAAACTTTAGTAAAGTTTCTTCATTTGAAAAAACTCAATCCCCCCTTTATAGTACCTGTTGTTGAAGGGACTATAAAAATTATTGTGACCTAAATTAAATGCAAAATTTTGAACTATTTTGCAAAACTTTCTGATAAGTATTTCGGAAAATATCTGCCAAAAACTTTGTCACATAATTTGGGGAAGAAGCTGTCCATTTTGAAATTCGCCATTGTCCTTTGTTCATGTGCTTTCGAAATTGGAATTTTTTAACTTAGGAATTTTAGTATTTTCAAGTGAGATCAGAGTCTGAAACTTTAATAAAAGTTAGCTTTACCATTAATGATAATTTTGTGAAGCTTAAATAAACTTATAAACAAAAACTTTCTCTTAAAGAAGACCAAAAAAAACTAAGTAGGTCATAAGGCTTAAACATGACAAGGTAGCCATCTTGTCAAAACTCCAAATCTTATGAAAGATTTTAAAACCTCAAAACTCAAAGCCTGTTGGTCTTAACTCACAATATATGTATTAGATTTAGAGTTTACTTGTATATTTTACTTATTAACCATATTTTATGCCATAAATCTTGCCTAAAGTGGGTTATCCTCTGCCGTAAAACTTGCCAAAAATTGCCAAAAACCATCACACTTGCCTTAGCCAGCCGGTGTGACCCCCCCCCCCCCCATTTTGGTCAAACCTAATGCTTGCTTTAACTAGCCGTCATTATTAACAACCGCGTCTCCTTACCTTAATTGTGTCGTGGGACAAAATATTCTTTCTTCAATCGTGCAATCGCCCGATTTCTCCCATACAATAGCCATTACATACCACGTGCTCATTCAAAGATTTATATTTTTATACTTGTAAATATTATATTAGATATTATATTTTATAACCAAAGTGCTAGAGTTATCGCCTTTATGAGCAAACTCAAATTCAAGACCTTTCGCAGTATAAGTACAGTAATAAGGTTGATTAGGTTGTATTAAGTCACAGTATTTATATACAGAGCCAACATAGTATTCTGATATTGTCAAAAGTTGACAAAAGTAGTCACAGTATTATTGCAATAGTGAGTTGAAGATTACATTCCATCCATTAAAACTAAGTTATATTGTTGCAATCTCAGAGAAAGAAAAGAAACTTGATGCTTACTTTTTACGCAGTATTAAAAATGTTGTTATTTTTATAGAAATAAAGTAGTTTTGTATATACGTTCTTAGAAATCACTTTGTCGTGTTCAATTAGTGTAAAAGCGAAGTGCCGCTAAAGTGAAGTTGGTAAAAAACTGTAAAAACATTGACCATTAATTGATAGTACTAGAAAATCAAGTCCATCAAAACTTAAGAAATTTCGATAAAACCTCAAATTTCCAATTTTTCCCTATTTCTCAAAAACTTCCCAAATTTTCAACTTTTTCATAAATTTTAAATTTTTCCCAAAACTTCCCAAATTTTCAACTTTTTCATAAATTTTCAATTTTTACCAAAACTTCCCAAATTTTCAACTTTTTCATAAAATTTCAATTTTTCCAAAATTTTCAGTTTTCACAATTTTTCCAAAATTTTCATTAATTTTTCCAAAATTTTATAATTTATCAAAATTTCCAATTTTTCCCAAAATTTCCAATTTTTCCCAAATTTTCTAAATTTTCATAATTTTCCAAAATTTCAATAATTTCCAAAAATAGTCCCAAAAATATTTTTCACTCATAAATTTTTGGACTTGGAAAAATTTGCACTTAAAATAATTTTGGACTTGGACACTTTTGACTAGACTTGTCTCCAGACATTGTATTATCAACCCGGGTTCGCTACACTTACTTAAAAGATGGCAAATAAGTCAAACTGAAAACTGTGATTTATGTAACGTAGTTGAAAATTATCAACATTTATTCTTAGATTGTAAAAGAGTAAACAGAATGCTAAAACAATTAGAAGAGTACATTTTTAATCATTTTAAAATCACAATAGTTTTAACAGATATTAAAACATTGATTTTTGGATATAAAATACGAAACATTGACTACAAACATTTTAATGAATGGCTTAATGAAATGTGGTATATCATATTTGTTAACTATTGTTAGGATACACAAGAAATTAAAATGCATCATTTTAATGCAATTATGTAGATTTGCACTGTAAAACATATTTTGAATTGAAATAAAGATAGATTGAAAGATAAAAAAAGTTTTATATTCTCATTCATCTTTATTGAATAATGGCGTTCCGTTGACATTTTGAAACGAGTATAATATTTGTCCAAACTATTTTCTCTTGTTTTCAGCATCTTCGTTCACTCGGCTCCCGTCGGTCGAATGATGAACGTAGTGAAGACCGGAGCGTGCGAAGATGTGTTTTCAGCGAGTAGCAAGAAATCTACAAAGCTGTTAATTGAGCTCTAAATAGAAGTGCGCATGCGTTAGTTCCGTTAGGGGAAGGGGTCTCGTTGGCGAATAGTTGCAGATTTTTAAAATATTCAAGTGAAAGACAAATCAATATTTTAAGATTTCCTACGTTTTTCCACGACTGTTGATAAGTTGACGTCCATCACACCTGAATTTTTTCAATAGATGTTTTTCATATCATTGAAGGAATACACTGGTTTAACGTAACTTTACAGCCGGATGTAAAGTTTGTTTTCATACCTGTGTTGTCAAGTAGTGGAGGGGGGAGGGTCACAGAGGCTTGTAGCTAGACAAAATGTGAAAAGCGAATACTGTAATCAGCAATGGCCATGAGACAAAATATATAGGATGTCTGGAGATATATCCAATATTTGTGACTGCAACAGCGATACTTTTTAGTCTAGGAAAGTACGAAGAGAAGACATTTCATCTTTGCGATTTGCACCTTAAGAATAGTCATCGGTATTAAAATTTTCAAGTAAAATAGGTACAGCGAACAAGTCTCGCTCACGATTCATTCAAGTTACTGTGGCAATACTTAATAAAAACGGAGAGGTTTCACAAAGCCAATATTACTACGCCTATTCGTCCTCTCAATAATTATGTTGACATCTTAGTTTTGTTCCATAAAACCATTTTTCAAGAACATATACAGTAGAACCTGTATATAGTGAACACATATGGAGCCACAGTGTTCACTGTATGTAGGTGTTCACTACAGAGAATATTCATTTTCAAGAGTCAATGTAAAATGTGTCTTGAAGTGGTGTTCACTAAACACAGGTGTTCACTAGAGAGAGATATTCAACAAAATAAGTTTTACTGGAGATATTTTTAAGATAATAAGTTTAAGTTTAAGATAATATGTGATGGTCGCACCATACACTTAATAGCCAATATAAACTGTGCTATTAGTTCATACACAAACAATACAATTAAGTGTTATTGTTACATTTCATATTTATTGTATCAATCACTGTCAAAGACCACTGTTACTCTACTACATTACTCCATTTAGTTTCATATAAATCTGTTGAAGTGTACAGTGAATACTGTAGACTTTACAATGCATTTCTACATGATCTACAAACATTTACTTCGGAATCAAATAATATCAGGTTCAGGTTTATCATTGATTTGACCCCATTATTCAGGGAGGCTTTAACAGAAACTTTGTAAAGTTAAGAATTCGTAAATTCCATTGTTCTCTAACTGTGATGTCATTATATCCATGGTTTCAATTGATTTACAAATTGTAACTTTACGAAGTTTCTGTTAATGACCCCCAGGGTTGTTCCCATGGAGAAATTCTCCATCATATTTCTGCATATACAGAGATAATTTGTCGAATAATTATTCTATGTGATGCATTAAATGCAATTGTAGTTGTTTGGCAATATTTTCTTTAAAGACCACTTAAACAAATTGTGCTTTCACAGTGATTATTTAAATATCACCAAATTGTGCTTTCTGTCTTAATCAATTAGTTACACTAAATAGTTATTAGTATTCTTTTATTCTACACGCATTTTCTTACTGGCATTTTGGCCAATATTTTCCGCTACATCAGTCCCTTTTATAGATGGTGCTACAGACTGCAAAAGTGCCGATTGTGAGCTTTGACCAAATAAGGACAACAAAAGAGCGACTCCATAACCAGTTGCTCTTTCACCCTGAAAAGAGAAAGTCTGTGAATTATTATGGGTGTTGAACAAATACTAGATGAAATGAAATTTTCATAGACTTTTATATTTCTACATTTCTCTATCCATCTGTCCTTTCATCAAAACAGTAAGACAAATGAAAACACATTGGTCTGATCCTAATAATTTATGGGCCCATGGAGGTTATTTTCTCGTTTAGTTCTGGCTCCCATTTTTGTGTCATTTAAAGAAAATGGCTTTTACACCATGAGAGCCTACCAAATAAAGTCATTCTTTGTCACTTTGAAGTATTACTAAGAGAAACATCATGTGTATATTAACCTGTTTTGCATGATATGATATTTGTATGTATGATGTAACATGATAGCAAGACCATATACAGGGTGTTTCATAATGACCGTCCCCCCATCCACAGGCAATACTAGATCACATGTTCCCATAATCTATATATCGTAATAAAGCTTATTCAATTCAGTTTTATGTCTACTATTCCTGATGGATTTAAAGAGAGGAGTAGAATGCCATATAATCCATTTTATACCACTCTAAGTCCAATTACAGTTGTATAACATGGGTCTATAACAACGATATACAGTGTAGAGTGGTATATCGTCATCGTATACAACTCCTCCGTATACACTCCAGCGTATACCACTGTAGAAGTGCATTCTGGGAACTAATGAATAAAAAAATCATGAAAATTTTCATGATTTCCTAGAATCAAGTGACGTCATAAATGGTTCCGGCATGATTTGCTAGGATCAAGCCACGTCATAAATGGTTCGAGATCAACATCAGTAGTTGGCTATGGGATATTTTTATGGTTTTTAATTGTTATGATTGTGTTCGAATCAACTGTAATTGAACTTAGAGTGGCATAATAAGATTATATAATGGTTCATTCTGTATATCGTGCATTTTATACTCTCGTGAGAATATAATATATTCACTCGTTCGCTACGCTCACTTGTGAATATATCATATACTCACTCGAGTATAAACACGATATACAGAAAGAACCATTATATAACCTCATAGTATCATCTAGTGCTCTCTGGTCATTTCTTTGAAATATTTAATACTTTTGTCTTTCAAATAATATTAAGATATATCCTCAGCATCCATCAAATGTTAGAAGTGAACATTACTATATATATTAGTGAATTGAGGCATGGTTATCATATCTTTTTGCAGGACAAATGGCCAATTTTGGAAAATGTGGCTTTCAGATTCTATGCTAAAGGTAAAATGGGAACCCTTTGTAGAAATATGTAGCAAGTTGTAAAAACTGTTGAGCTTAATCAAAGTTGTTTCAATGAGTCCAGAATTGAACAATTAAGCTTTCATATGATGTATAACATATGTGCGTCTGCTATTTAGGATTGGTGGTGGATGGGGGGACGATCATTATGAAATGTATTTCAATAGAATGCATGACAGTTTGTGCCAGGAAATTAAGTTAAAAAGTAAAGCAGTTTAGGGCACATTAATAAATAAAAAAAAATGACACCATTTTACAATTTTTTGGTTGCAGCTCCTGTCATATCTATTTAGAAAAGACCAAAAGTTCTGACTTCATTTCAAGAACATGTCAAGATTTAGGCTTTTGGGGCAATAATTCACCATGGTAGGCAAAGAATTAGGTATTTCTCTTAAAATCATTTACTTTTCAATTTCAAACAATATATTTATTTCCACACCTGAAACCTTTTTTCAGATTTTTTCAGTTGAGATCAGAGGGGATAAGTTAATGTTTAAAAAATTATTAAAAATTTTACACTCTCTTCTCTACTGCCCTCCCCCTAATTACTTACACTGTGTACAGGGTATGCCATATCTACATGAATCCAAGTCCCTGGAAAGTCAAATCCTAAATGTGCTGCTATGAACATCCCTGCACAGGACACTTGGGCATTACTTCTATCCTAAAACATAGAAACATATTCATTGTAATCCAGTATGTTCATGAATAATCAGTATTTCTAATCTGTACTCTAGATCCGGTTGTCAAGTTACTCATGCCAAGTTTATCAGCTTATATGCTGTTTTTGGTCTACTTTGAGACAATGAAAAAATAGATCTAAGCCCATAAATGTGTTTGGCAAAATGAAAGAAACAAAAAGGCAAATGTTAAAAGCAGACAAGTTAGAGTTCCCCTGCTTTCCTAATTACATTGTAACAGCGACGCTGCTTAACATTTCAATCGATAGGTACTGTCCAGAATCTTTTGCAATTTGGGAAAAGAATTTAAGCCCATGACTCAATGAATTATGGATGATTTAATCCACTCATGTGTTGTTTCCTAGACTTTGAATTCATGCTGTCACACTCATTCAAAGTCTGGAAACAACACAAATGTTGTTCAATCATCCTACAATTCATGGGCTGAAATCCTTTAGACTAGTACACTTTCAAAAATCTGCAACATTTTACTTCAAATGAATGAATCAACTTCAAAAAAAATATGACACAAGACGATACAATTCATTGTACAAGAACGAATAATATGCAAATGAAAAATAATGAAACTTTAAAACATACAGCGACGGAATTTTTCATATCAGCTACTGCACTGGAGAACTCTGCAAAATGGACCTCTGGACAGTAAATCATGGGATGGCACAGGTCTCCAGAGTTCTGGCCTGCCTTGACACACCCAGGCTCCCAGTTCTCATTGTTTGTTATCACAGATGCATGGTATTTACCTAGAAATATCACAGACGCATGGTATTTACCTAGAAATATCACAGATGCATGGTATTTAGCAAGACATAGCACAGTGCATGACATTTACCAAGACATATCAAAGATGCATGACATTTACCAAGACATATCAAATATGCCTGACATTTATTAAGACATATCAAATATGCTTGACATTTACCAAGACATATCAAATATGCTTGACATTTACCAAGACATACCACATATACAGGGGCATTTACCAAAACATCACAGATGCATGGCATTTACCAAGACATATCAAAGATGCATGACATTTACCAAGACATATCAAATATGCCTGACATTTATTAAGACATATCAAATATGCTTGACATTTACCAAGACATATCAAATATGCTTGACATTTACCAAGACATACCACATATACAGGGGCATTTACCAAAACATCACAGATGCATGGCATTTACTAAGATATATCACAGATGCATGGCACTAATATGGTTTTCCTTAATCAAGAATATTTTTTGTGTGGTAGATAATATCTAAAGGAGTCAAAAGTACGAAAAAATATATTTTGAGTTTTCTAGAGGGACAATTTTGGGGTTTTTAAACTGAAAAACAATGCAGTTGGTAAAACAGGGATTAGCTATCATTTTGGGGCATAATGGAAAAAGTAATTGTGCTTTAAACTGAATTACATCACAATTACTTTATTGAGTATTGATAATTTTAATCTAGCGCTCAACTCTTTTCTTCAAGAGCAACATAGGATAAGGCAAACAATCTCAGATATATTAAGGTTACATACTGGGAGGTTTTGGGTATGGGGTTTATCCAGAGGGAGATATGCAAATCTCCCAAAGGACAAACCCCATTTCCAAACTGACTGTACATCACTGCTTAAATATCCTAAACAAAGTAGAAATTTCTAAAAAAAATTCAATTTTTTTTCTTCATTTTTTCAGTTATTGGAAGTGAGAAGATATGCCCCGAACCAGGAGATATGGCGGGAGATATAGAGGCTCTGGATATGGAAACCTCAAAATCAGGATACAGGATATATCCTACCAACTTATCTCCCTAAAATTCTACTGGATATAAGCTAACACTAACTGAAATTGTTTGTCCTACTCTATATGGCCAAGCCTCCCATCCTGCACAAATAAATAAAACTGTAACAATTTTCTGGGACAACTTAGGGAGAGGACTTAAGAATAGGCGAAAGCCTTTTGTCCAATCCGTTTCGTTAAACTGTATCAATAAAATGTATGTAATGTAATATATAGAGGAATAAAATATGTTTAATAATAAATATGGCCACTGCATTTTCAGAATATCTTACCTGTTGCTATACCCTGAGCACCAGTTAAGGTGGCCATATCTAGTATGACATCTGCCTTCAAGTCTTTGTCAGCATATGCCACACCATCCCCCAACACAAGCCTGCCTTCAGCATCAGTGTTATTTACCTCAACTGTCCTGAAAATTATTACAAATAAACTTTTAATTTCAACACCAAGAAGTGATGCGATATTAAAAGTCACCATTTTTTAATGACTGGTGTAGATATTAAGCACCATTGTCTGTATTAATGGCTTAGCTTGCAATTGCAAGCAGGTGGTGACGTTTTGTGCTGTTAATGCCTTTTACTTCCTAATTTCAAATTTTAATTTCATACAAATATTGATCAAAAATCTTAACAATCAAGTGGTCACATGTTTCTGCTGTTTTTACCTACCTGAAGTTGCATACCCAAGTTCAATTGTTATATTATTTTATGATTTCATGCCCAATAATACTATTTCCAGTCAATCATTGTGAAATATTTTTTATAGAGCTGTGAGACTTACCTCCCAGAGTATAGCTTTAGAATGTCATCAGGTCTTGTTGCGACCGAACCAACTGCATTTTCTGCCAGACAAAACACTGCGTGGAGATTGTCTGTAAAACCCTGAAATAAAGTACACAGTGTGGAGATTGTCTGTAAAACCCTGAAATAATAGTACACAGTGTGGAGATTGTCTGTAAAACCCTGAAATAATAGTACACAGTGTGGAGATTGTCTGTAAACCCCTGAAATAAAAGTACACTGCGTGGAGATTGTCTGTAAATCCCTGAAATAAAAGTACACTGTATGGAGGTTCTCTGTAAAACCCTAAAATAACAGTACACTGTATGAAGGTTCTCTGTAAAACCCTGAAATAATAGTACACAGCATGGATTTGGTCTGTAAAACCAGAACTTAGTGTCTGCCAAATCAAATAGCCACCAATATGCCAAAAATCACAAAATCGCCAAATTTATTAGTACCAATCTACAGTATCCCATGTCCCTGGGCTTACCTGTTTAACTGCTGAGTAGAAAGCTCCTAGTGCTCCACCACAGTCCCTCTTCATCCCAGGCATGGCAGTCTACAATAAGTGTACAATACACAATAGTTAAAAATATAAGACTGTAGTCAATTCAGCATAGTACACAATAAACAATAGTTTATAATGAATAGACTATAGTGTAAATTACATCAAAGTATTCAATACACAATAGTTTACAATATGAAATCCACAAAAGTATACAATACAAAGCAGTATACAGTAAATATTAGAATATAGTGTATGTATTCGTACAATACATCACAAAAACAATTACAATAATAGAATAAAAGACATTGAATTCAATGTGGAAATGAAACATTGGCATCTAGTTTTACACTAAATAACACATTGGAATTGACACAATCTGATATAACATAACTGATTACTATTGGATGCAGTATTGTAAAAGGGAAACCATTGTACTATTTAAGACATACAGGTTTTGGTTATCTGCTAGAAGATGGTATTTAGTATGCTTACTTTGCCTTTGATGGAGAGACCGCCTGTGTCATAGACGATGCCTTTTCCGACCCATGCTATAGTCCTACTAGCGCCCTCTGGTGTATGGCTAAGGACAGCAAGTGCTGGCTTGTGGACGGCACACTTTCCGACCCCATACAGTCCTAGTGGAAAAATACATACAAATCATTCCGATGTGATGATGAACTAATACAAGGGACATGCATAGCATGGTGGATGTTTCTGTAAGAGCCAAATACTCATATTCTTTCAAAGGATCAAACTAAAGGGATACTACCACCAATATTCACCAAGAACACGTCATACACATTTTGTTGTATGATATGTTGAGAATAACACAGTTTTTTCTTGTTTGTGCATGTTTACAATTTGTGACTGCTGATTATGCTATTTCATTTCACAACATTTACCTCCAAATCCTTGCTTGTCAAGGTCTTCCCCTTGTACGATTTTAGGAGAAATTCCCAATTCTTTGCCTACAGTGGTGATTTCCTAGAAAAATGCAAAAGATACATAATTGTTTACATTGGGATTAGATAGAAAGAAATTACAATCACAAAGCAACTGTATTGTCAGTTTTCTGTCAGCCACAACCTGAACATTTAAGTCCACGAAAATTGACCAATTTCAATTTTTTAATTGAATATTATACATTCAGTACACTCCTTGTAAGTGTAGGATAATAAGAACATCCTATGATTTTTTTCAGAATATCATTTTAATCTCCTCCGGATATTCATTTTGCCAATAAATATCAAATTTATTTTTTAATGTTATTATACATTTAGTAGACTAAGTGTAGGATAATAACCAATATGTACCATACCTATATGTGATTTTCATATCCCGAAATGCAGAAATTCCTTTATTTGAAGTGAGTTGTATATCATTGGGATATACACTGGTATAGCCTTGATTCAATGAGTGAATACACTATAGGTGTGTTATATAAAAGAGTGTGGATATGTGAGTGATACCCCTACAGAACTATATGCTTTAGAGGACACACAAGAGGAAAGTACTGCGATCGTTCAACTCCAACCATGGACTACAAACAAGGAAGATAAAACCAAAGATGTCTCATACAAATCAACAACTTTAAGTGCACCCAAACCAACACTTTATACAACCACAACTACTAACACATTAGTAATAAACAATTACTCCCAAGCACATTCGAGAAGCAAGGACAATACCACGCAATATGATATTCAAGACTTCATCGCCAAACCAATCATCAAACGTATTGATCTTGTGGCATATTTTATGCCAAATGGACAACAACTCATACCAGTGGATTACTCAAAGAAAAGTGCATCTCAGATCTGAAGAGCCAGCAGTAGGACTTTATATATTTTAGTGAACATTGTGTTATATATGCTTTAAAGTGACAATGTCCGGGACGGACATTTCCTCAAAAGAGGGGATGGTGTAAAAAACCAGGGAAAATATTTTTGTATTTTTTACACATTTTCAGGTATGACAGTTTGTTCTTTTTATGTATTTTATATGTATGTATGTTCCGCCTCATGTTTGTAGCTATTTCATGGTATATTTAATATGTAATTGTGCAATTTATTTTGTACTTAGAACTCAAGGAATAATTTTCAGAAGTGTCACATGACACGCCCCATATTAATTACATGCAGACATTAGAAATATGTGTTTTTACTCACATTTATGGGTTTTAAAGATTAATATCCATGTATATTCATAGTACCAGCTTCCTTGTTATATTTATGTGTCTTTACATGTTCAGGTAACAAGTTTATTTGTAATTTAAAGTTACATAAATTTTAAACATGTGGTGTGTCATGGTTGACCTACTTTATTACTATTACTGAATTTGGAGAAGAAGGCCTGACTGATAATCCAGCCGCATTTAAATCGCATAATATCATTCTTATTTCGTGCCATCCATCATCGAAAACAACTTTCGCTGTTGAGAAGATACGTTTGCAACATGAGTGAGGTAAATATGTTTCATTGAAATTCAGATTCATGTGAAAAATCAGAGTTCAAAACTTTGCCTTCAGAAAGTTTGATTTCTAAAAACTTTAGTAAAGTTTCTTCATTTGAAAAAACTCAATCCCCCCTTTATAGTACCTGTTGTTGAAGGGACTATAAAAATTATTGTGACCTAAATTAAATGCAAAATTTTGAACTATTTTGCAAAACTTTCTGATAAGTATTTCGGAAAATATCTGCCAAAAACTTTGTCACATAATTTGGGGAAGAAGCTGTCCATTTTGAAATTCGCCATTGTCCTTTGTTCATGTGCTTTCGAAATTGGAATTTTTTAACTTAGGAATTTTAGTATTTTCAAGTGAGATCAGAGTCTGAAACTTTAATAAAAGTTAGCTTTACCATTAATGATAATTTTGTGAAGCTTAAATAAACTTATAAACAAAAACTTTCTCTTAAAGAAGACCAAAAAAAACTAAGTAGGTCATAAGGCTTAAACATGACAAGGTAGCCATCTTGTCAAAACTCCAAATCTTATGAAAGATTTTAAAACCTCAAAACTCAAAGCCTGTTGGTCTTAACTCACAATATATGTATTAGATTTAGAGTTTACTTGTATATTTTACTTATTAACCATATTTTATGCCATAAATCTTGCCTAAAGTGGGTTATCCTCTGCCGTAAAACTTGCCAAAAATTGCCAAAAACCATCACACTTGCCTTAGCCAGCCGGTGTGACCCCCCCCCCCCATTTTGGTCAAACCTAATGCTTGCTTTAACTAGCCGTCATTATTAACAACCGCGTCTCCTTACCTTAATTGTGTCGTGGGACAAAATATTCTTTCTTCAATCGTGCAATCGCCCGATTTCTCCCATACAATAGCCATTACATACCACGTGCTCATTCAAAGATTTATATTTTTATACTTGTAAATATTATATTAGATATTATATTTTATAACCAAAGTGCTAGAGTTATCGCCTTTATGAGCAAACTCAAATTCAAGACCTTTCGCAGTATAAGTACAGTAATAAGGTTGATTAGGTTGTATTAAGTCACAGTATTTATATACAGAGCCAACATAGTATTCTGATATTGTCAAAAGTTGACAAAAGTAGTCACAGTATTATTGCAATAGTGAGTTGAAGATTACATTCCATCCATTAAAACTAAGTTATATTGTTGCAATCTCAGAGAAAGAAAAGAAACTTGATGCTTACTTTTTACGCAGTATTAAAAATGTTGTTATTTTTATAGAAATAAAGTAGTTTTGTATATACGTTCTTAGAAATCACTTTGTCGTGTTCAATTAGTGTAAAAGCGAAGTGCCGCTAAAGTGAAGTTGGTAAAAAACTGTAAAAACATTGACCATTAATTGATAGTACTAGAAAATCAAGTCCATCAAAACTTAAGAAATTTCGATAAAACCTCAAATTTCCAATTTTTCCCTATTTCTCAAAAACTTCCCAAATTTTCAACTTTTTCATAAATTTTAAATTTTTCCCAAAACTTCCCAAATTTTCAACTTTTTCATAAATTTTCAATTTTTACCAAAACTTCCCAAATTTTCAACTTTTTCATAAAATTTCAATTTTTCCAAAATTTTCAGTTTTCACAATTTTTCCAAAATTTTCATTAATTTTTCCAAAATTTTATAATTTATCAAAATTTCCAATTTTTCCCAAAATTTCCAATTTTTCCCAAATTTTCTAAATTTTCATAATTTTCCAAAATTTCAATAATTTCCAAAAATAGTCCCAAAAATATTTTTCACTCATAAATTTTTGGACTTGGAAAAATTTGCACTTAAAATAATTTTGGACTTGGACACTTTTGACTAGACTTGTCTCCAGACATTGTATTATCAACCCGGGTTCGCTACACTTACTTAAAAGATGGCAAATAAGTCAAACTGAAAACTGTGATTTATGTAACGTAGTTGAAAATTATCAACATTTATTCTTAGATTGTAAAAGAGTAAACAGAATGCTAAAACAATTAGAAGAGTACATTTTTAATCATTTTAAAATCACAATAGTTTTAACAGATATTAAAACATTGATTTTTGGATATAAAATACGAAACATTGACTACAAACATTTTAATGAATGGCTTAATGAAATGTGGTATATCATATTTGTTAACTATTGTTAGGATACACAAGAAATTAAAATGCATCATTTTAATGCAATTATGTAGATTTGCACTGTAAAACATATTTTGAATTGAAATAAAGATAGATTGAAAGATAAAAAAAGTTTTATATTCTCATTCATCTTTATTGAATAATGGCGTTCCGTTGACATTTTGAAACGAGTATAATATTTGTCCAAACTATTTTCTCTTGTTTTCAGCATCTTCGTTCACTCGGCTCCCGTCGGTCGAATGATGAACGTAGTGAAGACCGGAGCGTGCGAAGATGTGTTTTCAGCGAGTAGCAAGAAATCTACAAAGCTGTTAATTGAGCTCTAAATAGAAGTGCGCATGCGTTAGTTCCGTTAGGGGAAGGGGTCTCGTTGGCGAATAGTTGCAGATTTTTAAAATATTCAAGTGAAAGACAAATCAATATTTTAAGATTTCCTACGTTTTTCCACGACTGTTGATAAGTTGACGTCCATCACACCTGAATTTTTTCAATAGATGTTTTTCATATCATTGAAGGAATACACTGGTTTAACGTAACTTTACAGCCGGATGTAAAGTTTGTTTTCATACCTGTGTTGTCAAGTAGTGGAGGGGGGAGGGTCACAGAGGCTTGTAGCTAGACAAAATGTGAAAAGCGAATACTGTAATCAGCAATGGCCATGAGACAAAATATATAGGATGTCTGGAGATATATCCAATATTTGTGACTGCAACAGCGATACTTTTTAGTCTAGGAAAGTACGAAGAGAAGACATTTCATCTTTGCGATTTGCACCTTAAGAATAGTCATCGGTATTAAAATTTTCAAGTAAAATAGGTACAGCGAACAAGTCTCGCTCACGATTCATTCAAGTTACTGTGGCAATACTTAATAAAAACGGAGAGGTTTCACAAAGCCAATATTACTACGCCTATTCGTCCTCTCAATAATTATGTTGACATCTTAGTTTTGTTCCATAAAACCATTTTTCAAGAACATATACAGTAGAACCTGTATATAGTGAACACATATGGAGCCACAGTGTTCACTGTATGTAGGTGTTCACTACAGAGAATATTCATTTTCAAGAGTCAATGTAAAATGTGTCTTGAAGTGGTGTTCACTAAACACAGGTGTTCACTAGAGAGAGATATTCAACAAAATAAGTTTTACTGGAGATATTTTTAAGATAATAAGTTTAAGTTTAAGATAATATGTGATGGTCGCACCATACACTTAATAGCCAATATAAACTGTGCTATTAGTTCATACACAAACAATACAATTAAGTGTTATTGTTACATTTCATATTTATTGTATCAATCACTGTCAAAGACCACTGTTACTCTACTACATTACTCCATTTAGTTTCATATAAATCTGTTGAAGTGTACAGTGAATACTGTAGACTTTACAATGCATTTCTACATGATCTACAAACATTTACTTCGGAATCAAATAATATCAGGTTCAGGTTTATCATTGATTTGACCCCATTATTCAGGGAGGCTTTAACAGAAACTTTGTAAAGTTAAGAATTCGTAAATTCCATTGTTCTCTAACTGTGATGTCATTATATCCATGGTTTCAATTGATTTACAAATTGTAACTTTACGAAGTTTCTGTTAATGACCCCCAGGGTTGTTCCCATGGAGAAATTCTCCATCATATTTCTGCATATACAGAGATAATTTGTCGAATAATTATTCTATGTGATGCATTAAATGCAATTGTAGTTGTTTGGCAATATTTTCTTTAAAGACCACTTAAACAAATTGTGCTTTCACAGTGATTATTTAAATATCACCAAATTGTGCTTTCTGTCTTAATCAATTAGTTACACTAAATAGTTATTAGTATTCTTTTATTCTACACGCATTTTCTTACTGGCATTTTGGCCAATATTTTCCGCTACATCAGTCCCTTTTATAGATGGTGCTACAGACTGCAAAAGTGCCGATTGTGAGCTTTGACCAAATAAGGACAACAAAAGAGCGACTCCATAACCAGTTGCTCTTTCACCCTGAAAAGAGAAAGTCTGTGAATTATTATGGGTGTTGAACAAATACTAGATGAAATGAAATTTTCATAGACTTTTATATTTCTACATTTCTCTATCCATCTGTCCTTTCATCAAAACAGTAAGACAAATGAAAACACATTGGTCTGATCCTAATAATTTATGGGCCCATGGAGGTTATTTTCTCGTTTAGTTCTGGCTCCCATTTTTGTGTCATTTAAAGAAAATGGCTTTTACACCATGAGAGCCTACCAAATAAAGTCATTCTTTGTCACTTTGAAGTATTACTAAGAGAAACATCATGTGTATATTAACCTGTTTTGCATGATATGATATTTGTATGTATGATGTAACATGATAGCAAGACCATATACAGGGTGTTTCATAATGACCGTCCCCCCATCCACAGGCAATACTAGATCACATGTTCCCATAATCTATATATCGTAATAAAGCTTATTCAATTCAGTTTTATGTCTACTATTCCTGATGGATTTAAAGAGAGGAGTAGAATGCCATATAATCCATTGTATCATCTAGTGCTCTCTGGTCATTTCTTTGAAATATTTAATACTTTTGTCTTTCAAATAATATTAAGATATATCCTCAGCATCCATCAAATGTTAGAAGTGAACATTACTATATATATTAGTGAATTGAGGCATGGTTATCATATCTTTTTGCAGGACAAATGGCCAATTTTGGAAAATGTGGCTTTCAGATTCTATGCTAAAGGTAAAATGGGAACCCTTTGTAGAAATATGTAGCAAGTTGTAAAAACTGTTGAGCTTAATCAAAGTTGTTTCAATGAGTCCAGAATTGAACAATTAAGCTTTCATATGATGTATAACATATGTGCGTCTGCTATTTAGGATTGGTGGTGGATGGGGGGACGATCATTATGAAATGTATTTCAATAGAATGCATGACAGTTTGTGCCAGGAAATTAAGTTAAAAAGTAAAGCAGTTTAGGGCACATTAATAAATAAAAAAAAATGACACCATTTTACAATTTTTTGGTTGCAGCTCCTGTCATATCTATTTAGAAAAGACCAAAAGTTCTGACTTCATTTCAAGAACATGTCAAGATTTAGGCTTTTGGGGCAATAATTCACCATGGTAGGCAAAGAATTAGGTATTTCTCTTAAAATCATTTACTTTTCAATTTCAAACAATATATTTATTTCCACACCTGAAACCTTTTTTCAGATTTTTTCAGTTGAGATCAGAGGGGATAAGTTAATGTTTAAAAAATTATTAAAAATTTTACACTCTCTTCTCTACTGCCCTCCCCCTAATTACTTACACTGTGTACAGGGTATGCCATATCTACATGAATCCAAGTCCCTGGAAAGTCAAATCCTAAATGTGCTGCTATGAACATCCCTGCACAGGACACTTGGGCATTACTTCTATCCTAAAACATAGAAACATATTCATTGTAATCCAGTATGTTCATGAATAATCAGTATTTCTAATCTGTACTCTAGATCCGGTTGTCAAGTTACTCATGCCAAGTTTATCAGCTTATATGCTGTTTTTGGTCTACTTTGAGACAATGAAAAAATAGATCTAAGCCCATAAATGTGTTTGGCAAAATGAAAGAAACAAAAAGGCAAATGTTAAAAGCAGACAAGTTAGAGTTCCCCTGCTTTCCTAATTACATTGTAACAGCGACGCTGCTTAACATTTCAATCGATAGGTACTGTCCAGAATCTTTTGCAATTTGGGAAAAGAATTTAAGCCCATGACTCAATGAATTATGGATGATTTAATCCACTCATGTGTTGTTTCCTAGACTTTGAATTCATGCTGTCACACTCATTCAAAGTCTGGAAACAACACAAATGTTGTTCAATCATCCTACAATTCATGGGCTGAAATCCTTTAGACTAGTACACTTTCAAAAATCTGCAACATTTTACTTCAAATGAATGAATCAACTTCAAAAAAAATATGACACAAGACGATACAATTCATTGTACAAGAACGAATAATATGCAAATGAAAAATAATGAAACTTTAAAACATACAGCGACGGAATTTTTCATATCAGCTACTGCACTGGAGAACTCTGCAAAATGGACCTCTGGACAGTAAATCATGGGATGGCACAGGTCTCCAGAGTTCTGGCCTGCCTTGACACACCCAGGCTCCCAGTTCTCATTGTTAGTTATCACAGATGCATGGTATTTACCTAGAAATATCACAGACGCATGGTATTTACCTAGAAATATCACAGATGCATGGTATTTAGCAAGACATAGCACAGTGCATGACATTTACCAAGACATATCAAAGATGCATGACATTTACCAAGACATATCAAATATGCCTGACATTTATTAAGACATATCAAATATGCTTGACATTTACCAAGACATATCAAATATGCTTGACATTTACCAAGACATACCACATATACAGGGGCATTTACCAAAACATCACAGATGCATGGCATTTACCAAGACATATCAAAGATGCATGACATTTACCAAGACATATCAAATATGCCTGACATTTATTAAGACATATCAAATATGCTTGACATTTACCAAGACATATCAAATATGCTTGACATTTACCAAGACATACCACATATACAGGGGCATTTACCAAAACATCACAGATGCATGGCATTTACTAAGATATATCACAGATGCATGGCACTAATATGGTTTTCCTTAATCAAGAATATTTTTTGTGTGGTAGATAATATCTAAAGGAGTCAAAAGTACGAAAAAATATATTTTGAGTTTTCTAGAGGGACAATTTTGGGGTTTTTAAACTGAAAAACAATGCAGTTGGTAAAACAGGGATTAGCTATCATTTTGGGGCATAATGGAAAAAGTAATTGTGCTTTAAACTGAATTACATCACAATTACTTTATTGAGTATTGATAATTTTAATCTAGCGCTCAACTCTTTTCTTCAAGAGCAACATAGGATAAGGCAAACAATCTCAGATATATTAAGGTTACATACTGGGAGGTTTTGGGTATGGGGTTTATCCAGAGGGAGATATGCAAATCTCCCAAAGGACAAACCCCATTTCCAAACTGACTGTACATCACTGCTTAAATATCCTAAACAAAGTAGAAATTTCTAAAAAAAATTCAATTTTTTTTCTTCATTTTTTCAGTTATTGGAAGTGAGAAGATATGCCCCGAACCAGGAGATATGGCGGGAGATATAGAGGCTCTGGATATGGAAACCTCAAAATCAGGATACAGGATATATCCTACCAACTTATCTCCCTAAAATTCTACTGGATATAAGCTAACACTAACTGAAATTGTTTGTCCTACTCTATATGGCCAAGCCTCCCATCCTGCACAAATAAATAAAACTGTAACAATTTTCTGGGACAACTTAGGGAGAGGACTTAAGAATAGGCGAAAGCCTTTTGTCCAATCCGTTTCGTTAAACTGTATCAATAAAATGTATGTAATGTAATATATAGAGGAATAAAATATGTTTAATAATAAATATGGCCACTGCATTTTCAGAATATCTTACCTGTTGCTATACCCTGAGCACCAGTTAAGGTGGCCATATCTAGTATGACATCTGCCTTCAAGTCTTTGTCAGCATATGCCACACCATCCCCCAACACAAGCCTGCCTTCAGCATCAGTGTTATTTACCTCAACTGTCCTGAAAATTATTACAAATAAACTTTTAATTTCAACACCAAGAAGTGATGCGATATTAAAAGTCACCATTTTTTAATGACTGGTGTAGATATTAAGCACCATTGTCTGTATTAATGGCTTAGCTTGCAATTGCAAGCAGGTGGTGACGTTTTGTGCTGTTAATGCCTTTTACTTCCTAATTTCAAATTTTAATTTCATACAAATATTGATCAAAAATCTTAACAATCAAGTGGTCACATGTTTCTGCTGTTTTTACCTACCTGAAGTTGCATACCCAAGTTCAATATCATTTTATGATTTCATGCCTATTTAGTTCATTCCTTGCTAATTCCATTGTTGTCTACTCTTATCTATTCCAAGCTTTGGAACTCTATGTTTCCTAAGTGAAATCCATACATTCAAGTAGATTTCATGTTAAAGGATTGGGTGAAATACATATTTAAGTGAAACCCACCAGAATGTACAGCCTCAGGAAATGGGTTGGGTGGGAGGGTAACTTATTTTTCAATCATTTCCCAATTTCATGATATTTCATCCAAATTTCATGATATGAAAACTATTATCCATTCCATTCGCTAATGACTACCTCCCTCGAATTCCCTATTTAGAATAAACATTCACTCTACTCAATAATATAGATGTCACTTAGGAAATCTATGTTTCCTAAGTGACATCCATACATTCAAGTAGATTTCATGTTAAAGGATTGGGTGAAATACACATTTAATTTTACCCTTTACGGTGTATTTACATCCTGAATAATGTGATTTGTTAATTTTTACTACTCCCAATCCTCAAATGTTTAATAAAAAATTAACAAAAAACTAACGTGGACATCAGATTTGAGAGCAATCTCTCCCAGTAGTTCTAGTAGATGGTTTTCCATGATGTAATTATGAAGCTAATAAAACCTAAAATTGACCTCATATCAATGTTTCATTCATGAATTACTGGTGGGGAAAATCAGTCCCCTAACATGAGTAATTAACCTCAATTGCCAATTACCTCCTACTGTGGAGAGACAACTCTCACATCCGAAGTCCACGTGGTTAAAACCACTAAGAGATCAGTGCTCCCGGACTTTAGATGTAAAGAGAAGCCAATTGTTTATCAGACTTCACTAGTTTCAAATGTTACAAACTCAAGTCATTTTCAAATTAGTTTACAAGAGGGTACATGGAATTAAACCATTACATAACCAATCACTTGCATAGGTTATCCAGTCATGTCAAAACAATTCAACCTACTTTCTATTGAGTAAACCCCAGTTTTCATTCAATTGCCAATTACCAGATTATACCTGAGTGTCAATGTTATCGTCACACTGTACTATAACGTACTGTATAATGACCTCTAATTTTACTGTGTTATTAACACGTTGAATTTCCAGTGTTCATTATAAGGCCATGTTATCAAGATTTTTCATGTCATCAATGTTCTATTTTTCTTTGTTTCTGTCAAATATTTGCCTCTCAGAAAACTTCTCTTATATTGTCTCATAGTTATATTTAATAGCCCCTTGCTCTGGCATATATCTCTGTATCTCTAGGCTCTCAAGGCCTTTTATTCACTACCCTTATGGTTCATATTTTTTGCCCCTTGCTTGCGCATATATTTTCAGGCCCTTGGAGCCTTTATTTTAGCCCCTTGCTCGGGCATTTATATCTAGGCCCTCAAAGCCTTTTATTTTAGCCCCTTGCTCGGGCATTTATATCTAGGCCCTCAAAGCCTTTTATTTTTAGCCCCTTGCTCGGGCATTTATATCTCTAGGCCCTCAAAGCCTTTTAATCTCTAGGCCCTCAAAGCCTTTTATTTTAGCCCCTTGCTCGGGCATTATATCTCTAGGCCCTCAAAGCCTTTTATTTTAGCCCCTTGCTCGGGCGCCCCTTGCTCGGGCATGTAAATCAAAATATGCTTACCACTGCTGAATGTACGTCTGGCCACTTCGAATTCCCTATTTAGAATAAACATTCACTCTACTCAATAATATAGATGTCACTTAGGAAATTGACCCTATAATACTATCTCCAGTCAATCATTGTGACATATTTTTTATAGAGCTGTGAGACTTACCTCCCAGAGTATAGCTTTAGAATGTCATCAGGTCTTGTTGCGACCGAACCAACTGCATTTTCTGCCAGACAAAACACTGCATGGAGATTGTCTGTAAAACCCTGAAATAATAGTACACAGCATGGATTTGGTCTGTAAAACCAGAACTAAGTGTCTGCCAAATCAAATTAGCCACCAATATGCCAAAAATGGCAAAATCGCCAAATTAATTAATACCAATCTACAGTATCCCATGTCCCTGGGCATACCTGTTTAACTGCTGAGTAGAAAGCTCCTAGTATTGCTGCTGCACCACCACAGTCCCTCTTCATCCCAGGCATGGCAGTCTACAATACAGCAAAGTATACAATACACAATAGTTTACAATATTGATGTAATTGATGTAAACATGTATTGTTATATTTGTAAAACTATGGGCCTGAGGCCTTTTATTTGTTTGAAATAAACTAAACTTGAAACTTGAATATAAGACTTCAGCAAACTATACAATAAACTATAGACTATATAGATGTAGACTAAAGTGTAAATTACATCAAAGTATTCAATATACAATAGTTTACAATATGAAATCCACAGTGAACAATACGATCTCAGTATACAATCTGATATAACATAACTGATTACTTTTGGATGCAGTAATGTAATAGGGAAACCATTGTCCTTTTTAAGACATACAGGTTTTGATTATCTGCTAGAAAATGGTATTTAATATGCTTACTTTGCCTTTGATGGAGAGACCGCCTGTGTCATAGACGATGCCTTTTCCGACCCATGCTATAGTCCTACTAGCGCCCTCTGGTGTATGGCTAAGGACAGCAAGTGCTGGCTTGTGGACGGCACACTTTCCGACCCCATACAGTCCTAGTGGAAAAATACATACAAATCATTTTGATGTGAAATGTAACAACGAACTAATACAAGGGACACAGCTGCATAGCATGGTGGATGTTTCTAAAAGAGTCAAATACTCGTTCAAAAGATCAAACTAAAGGGATACTACCACCACTATTCACCAAGAACATGTCGTACATATTTGGTTGTATGATGTGTTGAGAATAACACAGTTTTTTCTTGTTTGTGCATGTTTACAATTTGTGACTGCTGATTATGCTATTTCATTTCACAACATTTACCTCCGAATCCTTGCTTGTCAAGGTCTTCCCCTTGAACGATTTTAGGAGAAATTCCCAGTTCTTTGCCTACAGTGGTGATTTCCTAGAAAAATGCAAAAATACATTATTGTGTACACTGGGATTAGATAGAAAGAAATTACAATCACAAAGCAACTGGATTGTCAGTTTTCTGACAAAAATATCTTGAACATTCAAGTCAACTCTATGAAACAAGAGTCTGAAAAAGTAAATCTTGGCAATCTACAGTGAAGGTATTGGAGGCAGAATCAGAGCTTTGGGGGAGGTGACAAAATTCCAAGCAACAAAATATATTTAGATTCAAAGTGCAAAATTAGATCCAATACTACATTTTAAAACGTCAAAATTAAAACATTTCAAACTGTTGAGAAGGCCCTGGTATATGAACAAATTGATATATTCACCTGTATGAAAGCATCTGTGTGCATTTCAGAACATGGTATATCAACAATTTTAGCTGCTAAACGAATAGCATAAGCTGTATCAGTCATGCATTGCAAATCTTTGTCTGATAATGGGTCTTCACTGTTCTCACCAACGAAGATGAACTCTACAGTTACTGTACGCTTTGTGAGGCCTACGCCTGATTTACGGCTGTATAATGGAAACGCCCTGGCTACAGCACAAGCAGAGGCAAAGGCATTGGCTCTCTCACAAACAATCTGAAAAACAGTTTATAACTTGGATAAATTAATAATTCAAAAACATTTCCCATGCATTATCATTATCATAAATGCACACACTGAAGACACACTTATTTTGACGCTACTTAATTTGGCGGATTCAGGACTGAATTTTAATATCTGTAGATGTTTATGTCATTAGGACAGGTGTTTACGATATTAAGATAAGATATTTTCTGTATTTCTTTTGGAATAATGTAGAAGTGATGACATGTTGACAGAAAAAGGGGCCCCTGGAGTTTAATTTCTGAAGTGCATTGGACAAAATTTTCAAACTGAAATTTGACAGATTTTTAATTTGGTGAATTTTCTGAATCCGCCAATCTGTCAAATTAAAGCGGGAGCCAAATTAAGTGTATCTACCTACAGTACCCTTAACTTGAATTTAAGGATGTTCATTTTTTGCTTTATTTTAATAAGATTAATTTAAATTGATGGCAAGTATGCGGTGACCAAATACTATTGCTACTATATATATATATATATGGGATGTTACAGGAATCAAGAATTCATCTTAACTACATTTTATCCAATTCTCAATGACTTCTTTACTGGCTATTAGAACTTACCAGGAAGAATTCATCCCCTCCACTAGCACAAGATTTAACAATGCGAGAGATAGAGTGCCCTCTAGATGGTGTGTTATGCCTGCTAGCCTTGGTAGGAAGAGCAGCGAGAGTTGCATTTGACAACCATAATGAGCAAGTATCTGTGGGAGATGGTTGGAGGTTCAAAGCAGCAGCATTATAAACCTGTAACAGATTTAATATTTTCATAACAGTAGTCAAACAGTCAATGCAGTAATATATCAAAAGAGCAACTTGGTGTTGTAATCAGTGTTGTGTGACACCCTATAAAAATCTGAAAATTGTATGTCACCCTGTTAAAAATCTAAATATTAGGTGTCACTCTGTGAAAACCTGAAAATTGTGTGTCACCCTGTAAAAAATCTGAATATTATGTGTCACTCTGTGAAAACCTGAAAATTGTGTGTCACCCTGTAAAAAATCTGAAAATTGTGTGCCACTCTGTGAAAATCTGAAAATTGTGTGTCACCCTGTTAAAAATCTGAATATTATGTGTCACTCTGTGAAAATCTGAAAATTGTTTGTCACCCTGTTAAAAATCTGAAAATTATGTGTCACCCTGTGAAAAATCTGAAAATTGTCTGTCACCCTATAAAAAATCTGGAAATTGTATGACACCCTGTTAAAATCTGAAAATTATGTGTCACCCTGTGAAAATCTGAAAACTGTGTGTCACCATGTTAAAAATCTGAAAATTGTTTTAAATCAGTTTTCACTGCACCGTTTCAAAGGGTAAAATATTGAGATGTTTTGCTAAAAACTGATTAATTTGGATTTAGCACCCTGATTATGTAACTACAGCATTGTATATAAGATTAGCAATGAGACAACTGTAACAGTTCCAGCTGCAAATGTCAGCTATAAGTTGTTTATCTTCTCAATTAGGCGCAGCATACAATCTTAATTTCTTTTTGCAATGATAATACAGAACTGTTTTTTACCTCTTCTGTAACTCTTGGTTGGAGTTTACACTTCACTTTCTCAAAGGGTACCTTGAGTAAGTGTTTCACTTGGCCGATAATCACAACTGGACGGACATTTGGGTCGCTAGTTGTCAAAGAAGCAGAGAATGCAATCTTTGTATTGGCCATCTTAGACACCTTAAATAAAAAGCAATAGAAACTGATACTAAAATGTTTACACCCAAACCTGAGTCAGCGGTTTTTAGATGAGATGATGGGTACTACATACAGTAGTTGATACTTAGATGACCACACTAAAAACTGAGATTGAGAGTACAAGACAAGACAAAGTTCTCGATTTCACAATTTAGACTAAATTTGGTCAAAATATGCCTATACATTTTTATGATTTTTCTCATTTTCAAGTGGGTGCAAATGAATACTCAGGTGGGAGCATGCCTGTTTCTAAAATCTCAAGTGGGTGCAGCACCCACTTGCTTTAATGCTGGGGAGATAACTGGAGAGGGACGGGCTAGCTTTTCAGAAGATTATCAGAAGGTAACTGGCTGTTAGGCACACAACCCTGCAGACTGTTGACAATGTACAATTTGAACAAAATATTTGGACTATATTTCTGGCGGACTTAAAATCTGTGTCCTCATTACAGCCCACTGCAGCTCACTGATTTTTACAGAACAAAAAATCAATGCTTGCTAATATAAATGTAAAAAATCGTTTTTGTCATTGCAATTTTGAGTGTAAAATTGAAGTGACTTGTCACTTTAAGTACTTTCATAAACATATTACATTCTTTTTAAAGATTAGACAATAATTAGCATCAGTGGCAACACTGTGGCGAGTGTAATTTTTCATTGGCGAGTGTGAAAACACAAGTCGATTGCCACTTGGAGAATGACAGAAAAATCCTAAGACCCACACTGTGGAGGCAAGGATTCATCCAATGGGCTGAGATTATACTCTCCTGGTTCGTAACTTAGAAGTATCTTTGAAAGAATTTTACAAGAATCGGTCAATAGGAACAGAAATTATTATTTCAACATTGGCACCACAATGGAGCAAAAAGTTGGCTGGCTGTGTCATAGATACCGGCCAGATCGTTTTGTAGTATGAGCTCATCGTCATAGACTCAAAGAATAATTCAGAAGATGAGACATCAAATTGGAAAATTGCGAAAAAAGTGACCACCCTTAAAACGTTCCTTATACAAAGTGGTGCCTGCTTCCCAATGACAGATCTTGCACTTAATTTATTGTGGAGATCTTGACTTGTTCCGGGAGCCTGTGTGTCCAAATATAATTGTAATGCTGATGTCACATTTCTGGAATCACAAAAGCAGTAAGCACTAGTGTTGTCGCGATGTGCCATAATCGTACATCGATGCATCGGCAATTTTCAGGAGTAAACATTGATGCACAGCGCGATGTACATCGAGAAAAAGTCCGAGAAAAGTGCACTGAAATACCGAACGCTAATGCACTAAAATACCGAACAGAACAAATTAATAAGAGTACGCTGGTACATCTGGGAACTTCTAGTAATGGTGAAATGAAAGTATAAGTAATCTTTTTAGATTAATGGTTCATTTCGACTAGCTAAAGCAGTTTTAAAGCGAAAGAATATCAGAAAACATTGGAAAATGAAATAAGTCATGAGAAAGGTAAGCGATTTGCGTCAAAATAAGATAAGAAAGGGTGATTTTTAGCAAATTACATTTTTTTTAAAAACATCGATGTTTTGTTTCAGACATCGATGCATCGCCAGAATCAGCTTTGGCGATGTACAGGGTGGTCCAAAAAAAAGTGAACCCCTGCAACTGGCCATATTTCCCTTATTACTTGCAGGAATTCTTTTTTATTTTCACATGTTGTAGAGGAAGGTCTAAAATTTATGTTGGTACCATACATTTTTCTTAGTCTTGAAATTTGCAGAAATTATAAGCCCTAACCAAACATTACTGAAAATGGACAAATTGTGATTTTCAATATCCGCGATTCTTCCACCCTTTAAACACCTTTCCCCTGAGAATTTTTTAAGCTGCAGTGTTAAAGAACTAATATTTTCTGACTTTGTTCAATTTTCAATCCTGTACATTATGGCTTAAAACTAGCATCTTACATTTGTTAGTTGCAAAGTTATTGTGATCCAAAGAGATGTGCTAAGCTTCCACAGACGAAAACATTTTCAAGTGAAATCATGAACATACCCCCATATGATCTTGAAATGTCAATATCTTCATAAATCATGGACCAATTCTAATGATATATGGCTCAAAACATTGAATATTGGATTTTCTTTCAATTTTTTAAAGATATTTGATGAAAGGGTTATCAGATTCCTGGTCACAGGGGGTAACTTCCCTCCATAAGAGGCCCCCCTCTAACTGTTGGTGTAGGTAACATTCCCCTTTACTGTTGAACAGTTAAAAATGCTTCAAAATGATCAATGAAAGTGTGAAATGTGTTTTCTGCTTGAATAGTGTCTCTTTTGTCATATGCTAGGGTTTTAAAGTTGTATCTCTAACTGAAAGCTGTTTAAGATCATCCAATGTGTTTCAACAATTTCCGTGAATCAAATTTTGTACAATATCTAATTTCCAGGCATCTTTGTTAAATGCTTGTAATTTCTTCAAAATTTAAGACTGAGAATAAATTATGGCATCAACCAAAATTTTAGACCTTTCTCTGCAACATGTGATAATATGAGCCAATTCATGCATGTATTAAGAAAAATGTAGCCTGTTGCAGGGGTTCACTTTTTTTTGGACCACCCTGTATATCGCCATGTACCGATTAATCGCGACAACACTAGTAAGCACCATTCAGATTTGGACCATGGGCTTTCAACACAGACTATGTTTGGACAGACAAGCTCCCGCCGACAAAATATCACAATTTTTCATTAGTGATCAAAAAGGTAAAGAATAACTAGACCATTCAGGTACATGTATGATTTGTCTCATATATTTCTGAATTATTTATTGAGCTTCTGATCCTACTACAAATGAATCTGGTCGGCATATTTGGGCTGGGCCCTACCGCTGTAGAGTATCACTAATCTTGATTTGAACAACAGGCAAATAAACTATAAAGGGTAAATCCCGGGTGTTACTAAATACCACCTAGGTGTCCCCTTGGGCACCTGGATTTATAATTCCATTTTAAACCACGTACATATTTTAAATATAGTATTATTTCCTTTGTCATATTAACTTGACATATAACAGACTTGAAAAGCCAAAACATTTTGTAGTCAAGAATAATGAAAAGAAGATTCGAAAATAAAATGTCAAAAGTTTTATTGTTAGAAAAATGGGCACCTGGAATTTTGTTCATATGTATGGTCACTTATTTATAGTAATAAAACACCATTTATGCTAAAGTGTGCATTTATATTTGAAATGTATATATTGTTCTTACTTTAGTTGAAAGAATAGTGAATTTGTAGCATTTTAAAGTGAGCAAATAATGAAACTAACAAATGACTTTTTCGACATCGATCAAAATTTTCAAGACAATAAAAACCTTTATCATAAAAAACAGAAATATTTACACAAGTTCCATGAAAATACTTTATTATGTAATATATCAACACTTGGAAAAATGTTAGCTTGAGATAAAGTAGTAAAATATGCCAGTAAGGCATTTCAATGGGGACACTTAGGTGCGGGGCACCTAGGTGGTATTTAGTACAACCCTAAATCCCTCAAAAAATCACTTCCGGGATATGAATTCCTCAAATCGATACTGGATCTTAAACAAATCACATGGAATAAGTGTAATTTAAGATACTTTCATAAAAGTATATCATCTGTTGTATCTACTTTAGCATACTTACGCTGTACAAGCGTCTATAACACCCACAATAATAAGAAAAGTGAAGTGTTTTTGCAAACCGGCTGATATGCAAAACGAACTCTCGCCCAACTTCTCGAGCCTTTTTAAAATTTACGTCTCAAGTAATATTATGGATTGAAATATTACTATAGCGGTTCTTTTAATTCTCTTTCTTTTAATTACTTATTTCGATTTGTAATTTAATCTTGGATAAGACAAATAGAAGACTTTGAAAACGAACTCTCGCGTGTGACCTAGTCCTAGATAAAAAAAATTCAAGATGGCTTCCGGTGCTAATTTCTGTAATTCGGAGAGGACAAATGTGAAGAATCTCTCACACCCGCTTCACGCCAATGCTTTATTGACAGCAATTAATGAAAGCAGAAAAAATGCTTGTTTATGTGATGGTACAGTTGTAATCGGAGATACCAAGATACCAGTACAGAAGAACATTTTGTCTGCCGCCAGTTCATATTTCAGGTGATTTTTTATTTTCAACCTTTCAATTTCATTCATTTTATTTCAGTTTCATTCATCAAAATAAAATACAGCACAGAAAGGGTTCAATATATGAAAATTGAACCACGCAAATAGATGTATTTTTTTAAGTTAAAGGGAACTTTCTACTATACCCGCATGCTATCTGACCCGAATGAGCCACCTGGTGGTAAATCTGGTAACTACCTTCTCGCATCTGCGTTATTTGTCTCTATCATCATCCTTTAATTTAGTGCATTATTAGTATGGCACTCAGTTCTAAAAGTACTGTGTCCCGAGACCATTTATTGTACCGTTTCGAACCTTACTGTGACACCTCTTATGTGGTTAACATGTATTTAATCTCATGTTTTAGGTTGTCTTGAAATTTCACAAATATTATACTAAACACTCTGCTGAAATGATATGTGTGTTTGCTGAATCTGATATTTAGACGTTAATATTTTTCTCATCCATCAGAGTTTTTTTCAACCTCCACTGCATACATTTTTCTTGATCTATGTTTTTAAGTGTTCATATACTTATGGACAGTTATTTTCCCCCAATTGACATTTCATTAAAAACTGAACCAGTTTTTCTGAAGGTTGGAGCTCCTTGGTTTTGGTTTACAATAGTTAATCGCATCTTGCTTCACAAGGTTTCTTGATATTTAAGAATGAATCCACATTTATTGAGTAAACAAAACAAAATGCTAATAGTGTTCTCAAAGTGAAGATTTCATGTCACACAACCTTAATATGATTATGTAAATTAAACATCAGTTCAAGGGATCTTTCAATAGAGCCCCATTAAGAGAATTTTAAATGTGACTGCTAAGTGAAGCAAATATTTGGACACTTTTGATTGGTTCCATGATGATCATCCAGCTCTTTTGAAATAAAATACTGAAAACTGAACTCGATCATTCATTCGAGCCATTTTGATGCTATCACGCTATGATGTAATCATCGACCAATGAAATTAGTGGATCATGACCTTTGACTTTGCAATCTCCGGATGCTTCGTTCAGAGTAATCGACTCGTTCGGCGGGCCAATGAAATTTGTCCCTTCCAACGCGATTCATCATGGGAAATATTTATGTAAATTACCACCTGAACTCTTATCGCGAATTGGAGTATTACATGATATTGTATAATATATTGTAATATCTACTGTTTTTCAGGGCTTTGTTCAGTTATGATACACCCCTCCAGGATACTTCAAACAGCATTAAAATTGACACAATGACACAAGAAATATTCGAAGAAATCTTGGATTACGTCTATACATCAGTTATCCAACTCTGCGAGGAGAATATACAGGATATACTCCAAGCAGCAGATGTTTTGCTTATGGCTGATTTAAAAGAACTCTGTTGTGACTATCTAGAGGGTTTGGTATCGCCTGATAATTGTTTAGGAATACGACAGTTTGCAGAGCAGTATACTTGTCCAAGAGTCTATCATACCGCAACAGATTATCTGGACGAACATTTCATGTAAGTTTCCGTGAGTGGAGTGTTTTTCAAACTGTCACTTACCATTGACCAGAGCAGTATTACCTTGATGTGATATATCATTCCAAAAATGGGGACTTGGTATCTATTATTGTTCAATTCTGCTAAGCCTCTATGGAGTCAATTGTTATGATTTCTTATTTTTTAAAGAACGGTTTTTGTACTTAGACTTTCAAATTTTAATTCATATCAGTATGTAAAAAGTTGCAAAATCTTTTTCTTTGTGAAAAGATAAAAATCATGTATTTTTATTGTCTAATTTAGAAAGCAAGAATGTTAAAGAGTTCATGTTTTATCATTTGAAATATTCATACATTTTTTTTTCATACATATTTTTTCAGGGAAATAAGCTTCACAGAGGAGTTCCTCCAGTTGTCACCAGAGGGCCTAAAAGATGTCTTACAACGTGACAGCCTTTGCGTTAGAAACGAAGATGCGATTTGTGAAAGTGTCTTTCGTTGGCTACGTCACATTCCATCACGTGTCGAAATCTTACCAGACATTCTCAAATCTAGCGTTCGCTTAGCTCATATTGGCGATAAATTCATAAATGAGGAAATTAAAGATGAACACTTAGGTTTGATATTAAAAGTAAAAGAATTGAGGAATTTGATTCTGTCTGCGCCAAAATCTGAGGCAGATTGCAAGCTACGAGGATATACAACGGTGATAGTTGGCTCTGGAGGGGAAGGTGAAAATTCAGAGTAAGTCTAAAAGATTGATTAAAAAATCAAAAACACAACTTCTATTTATAGAGCTGGATTGGCCAAATATTTATTAAACGGGCAAGAGGCATTCACAGTGAACAACACTTTAAAAATTTTATCAAAATGTTGTAAGGTCAGTAGAGAAGTTAAGAAAGTTTTAAAGTGCACAGATCCACATGTTTGAGATAGGTAATGGTATAGGGGCTTATTTTATTTTATAAATTAGGGGAATGTCCTTTGTGGCCTTAAATCTATAATGGGTTTTCTGTACCATCAGCTAGGTATAGATCTGTTGTTTTTACCTCATCGTGTTCTATGTTTTGAATGGGACAGATCTACATGTTTGAGCTAGGTAATGGTAAGGGGGCTTATTTTATGCGGCCTTAAATCAATAGTGGGTTTTCTGTACCATCAGCTAGGGATAGATCTGTTGTTTTTACTTCATTGTGTTCTATGTTTTTGACCCCCCCCCCTATACTAGCTCTGACAATTTCTAGATTCATTTCTGCACTGATATCTCACACGCTCCTTTGATTTATTGTATACAAGGGCTCTGACCAGTCAAAGGGTAATTGGCTCCTAATGTACCTATTATGCCTTATTCTCCATTCTCTGGCTAATGAAAGCATGCTAATACACCTATTATGCCTTACATTTAGGTACACTGGGGTTGTGGAGTCAAAGAAAACTGTACAGTTCATAGTTCCACATAACGATAGCACAGCAAGAGCTATACCCTGGGTAGATCTGGCAGATATGACCACACCTAGAGTCAGCCACAGTCTAGTTGAAGCAGGTAAGCATTAGAACAGTATTGTTATTATTTATATGCATGACCAAGCTTAACTATTATAAATCAATTTTAGATTTACTTTTTAAAATTATTTCAGCACTGTCTCATTTAACTTTTAATGTTCTTCTGATATCTAAACCCAGCTAACTCTTTATCACTGTTTTTGTCACTAATTTACAATGTTGCACTGAAGATTGCAAATCTTAAAATGTTGCAGTAAAATCCTCCACAAAAAATACTGGAGAAAGCACTTCACTGATGATTTAGATTTAGAAAAAGTTTACCATGGACAGATGATTGCCATTCTAAGCATGATTTTATATTTTCAGGTGGTTATCTGTTTGCAGTAGGGGGGCGAGATAGTAATGGTAGAATCCTTAATAGTGGTGAGAAATATGACCCCATATCTAACGAATGGACCACTATTACTCCAATGTCACAGGCCCGTATTGGGTTCGGTCTAGTCACAGTAGACAATAAAATCTACGCCATAGGAGGGAGTAACGATATGTCTGATCCACTAACAAGTGTTGAAGAATACAATATCTATTCGAATAGATGGCGCAAGCTCCCTGATATGAATTTAAAGAGGGCGTGGTCAGCATTTGCAGTAGCCAATAAGAAAATCTATGTCATTGGGGGGGGAATTATGGGAAAACTTTACGAAGCAGTTGAGTGCTTTGATCCGAAATCAGAAACATGGACATCAGTGTCCCCGATGAAAGAGCGCAGATTCGATGCTCGTGCGATCGGTGTGGATGATTATGTGTTTATATTTGGTGGTTTGAGACGTCTTGAATGTCCAAGCGCATCCCACGGGAATGGCACGGGCATGAAATTCTGTGGGACGGAAGTTTACGATATTGAGGAGAAAAACTGGAAAACAATGGCCGCCTCCTCTCAGGCAATGTGTACTATGACAGAAACATCTCATATTGATGGTCTGGTACATATAGGCGATGAAATCTTCATCGTAGGGGAATTAGACATTGGTGGTGTTCATCAATACACACGTGCTTTCAATTATCAAACGCAACACTGGCGGGGCGTGCTCAACAATCATCCACCGTGTGCAAGAAATATGCCTGTGGCTGCTCTGAAACTACCAAATGCAGTTATATACAAACATTTGTGGCAACAAAATAAACTGCGATTTAGTGATCTCCGTGGAAACAATCATATCAGTATAGTAAAATTAGTTACCACAAGAAAGCAGCAGTTTAATTAAAGAGAAATTTGAATGAATTATGAATGTCAAATGGAAATGAAATGTCAATGTTTAACCAACACCTCATTTGTTATGTCTTTTCCTCAAACCTCATTTATATGAGTACAATACCAAAATGATTTATTATGGTTAAAAAATCAGAAATGGATCATTTTAGCTCTACAATAACAATGACCACTTAGAATCCAATTGATAATTCAGAGTGGTGCCATATTTTTGATTGCCAAAAAATAGATGCCCATTTTTATTTCACAGACCAAACCCTGCTCGACACCACCAATTGTCACTGGGTCTTTACCAAAATGAGTGTCAATATTTTAAGCCAAAATTAACCTTAATGCCTAGTCCTTTATAAGAATTGACCCATACTCAAAGGCTGAAAAGTAGAATTTTTACCTTCTACCTTAGCAGACACATTGTACCTTAGTTGTATAATGTAAGAAAGCCATCCATATTGAAATTCCTCACTCAAAGGGTATAGTATATCAATTTTTGAAACATTTGGATGACTCTTATAGACTAAACTATTACTAAGCTAATATAACAAGCATGACTAGAACCTTTTCCAAGTTGTTTCAAAATTACAGAAAAAAGATTCAGTCTTTGTCTATTTATTGTTTTAAGTTAATTGTCCAGCATAGTTTAACACCTTAATACTGTATTAACAAGAGTAATACAATCCTTGTAAATTGTGGCCTGTCTGTCCTAATAAGTGTTTTGTATTAAGAGGATATTCAGGTCAAGTCTATCAATTGTGTTATTGTATTCTAGTAGGTCTTTAGGATATGAGAGCTCTCACCCTTTGGAGCCACTATTATTGTGCCTCGTTTGTTGTCTGTGTTGCCAACTTTGTACTTTGAATACATTCTGTACTATGCATGCAAAATCATAAATGTACTTACGTGTTATATCAATATAATATTGAAAGATAAATTGATGTCTGTTTTTGTTCTATTTGTATACATATTATTGAAATCAGATTACATTGCATTGCAATTGCATATCCTAAATCATAGACCCCTGAACACCAAAGATTGAACCTGTTATTTTTGGGGGTATGTCCCTTTAAACATTGTATGAATGATATTTAGTTTGTTTTTAACAAACCTAGTTAAATACATCTACAAGTGCCAACGGGAAAGTATTAAAAATGGTTACAGAACATAGAAAAAGAAAACATACCATTCAGAAGGGAAACAAACCCAAGCTATCCAAAACCATACTTTAATAAAAGAAATACAATATATAATACATACTAGTATACAAAATCCAATGTGAAAGGAAGCAGTGTCTAACCCCTTCCTCCACCAATAGTCAGTTGTGGTTGCATGGTTGAATAAGGCCATTACAGCTACGGTCACTATAAAAATGCCATTACAGCTACTCTGGTCACTGTAAAAGGCCATTACAGGTTTTTTTGTGTCATTTCAAAAAGGCTATTACAGTTGCTTTTTTGGTCATTACAAAAAGGCCACAACAGCTGCTTTTTGGGTCATTACAAAAAGGCCACTACAGTTGCTTTTTGGTCATTACAAATAGGCCACTACAGCTGTTTTTAGGTCATTACAAAAAGGCCATTACAACTACTCTTTTGGTCATCACAAAAAGGCCATTACAACTAGTGTTTGGTCATCACAAAAATGCCATTACAGCTGCATCTTGGGTCATTACAAAAGGGCCACTACAGCTGCTCTTTGGGTCTTTACAAACATACTGTTACAGCTACTTTTATTGTCATTACAAAAAGGTCATTACAGCTAGTTTTTGGACATTACAAAAAGGTCATTACAGCTGCTTTTTGGGTCATTACAAAAAGGCCACAACAGCTGCTTTTTGGGTCATTACAAAAAGGCCACTACAGCTGCTCTTTGGTGTTTACAAAAATACCACTACAGCTGCTTTTTATGTCATTACAAAAAGGCCATTGCAACTACTTTTTTGGTCATCACAAAAATGCCATTACAGCTGCATCTTGGGTCATTACAAAAGGGCCACTACAGCTGATTTTTGGGTCTTTACAAACATACCGTTACAGCTACTTTTATTGTCATTACAAAAAGGTCATTACAGCTGCATTTTGGGCCGTTACAAAAATGCCACTACAGCTGCTTTTCGGGTCATTACAAATAGGCCATTAGAGCTACTTTTTTGGTCATTACAAAAAGGACATTACAGCTAGTTTTCGGTCATTACAAAAAGGACAATACAGATAGTTTTTGGTCATTACACATAGGCTATTACAGCTGCTTTTTTAGTCATTACAAAAAGTGCATTACAGTTACTTTCGGGTCATTGAAATAATATCTTAGGTAGTCATAAGAGGGGGAGAAACCCCAGGGTTGAAAGATGACATACGCTCATAATGTAAATCTGTATTGAGATGACATTGTCACTGATTGGTTTAGGGAGTCTATTGTTGGTTGGTTTAAAACTAGGTCAATTTGAAAACTTTGAAAACCAAGATGGAGGGTAAGTAGGAGGTGTGCGAAGGAGGAAATTGTATGTCATCAATTGAATCATGAGGTTTTCCCTCCTCTTGGTAGTCATCAGTCCTAACTTATTGCCTTCAGGGTATTTTTTTATTTTCATTAAAATTATGTTTAAACAATAAATATACAGGGTAGGCAAAAAAGTCCATATTTCTTATTTCAATATAACTTTTTTGAAAATGCCTCCATAAAATTTTGGCAGGATATACAGAAATCAATTTTACAAGATTTCTGAATAATGAAGGTAAACAGAAGCCCCCTGGCAAATGCTGATTACTGATAGGAGTGTTTCTGTTAAAACTAAGTGGAAGTATACATTTTGCATAAAATGATGTATGACAATAGGTTCATTGTAACCTCTCACTAGTTTCCATCTCAAGTTCTAGCATGCGCTTTAGCCCATTAGTTCTAGTCATGAAATTCTCATAATACTCAATTCTCATAATTAAAGCCCTTAATTCCTTAGCATAATGGCTTGATCATATTTGATATAGCTGCTTCTTTATTTATACATTTTTACAATAGAGGTTCTAGTAGATTAGGATATTTACTTCTAGGTTCTAGTCATCTCCCTGAGCTTACAAATCCTGAGGCTGTTATGACTTTAATTGTCTGTGAAGGCAAAGTTTATATTTTAAATAGTGCAACTACATTTTTATGTCACCACCACAAGTCACCACCACAAGTGGTGACATATTGCTATAGTCTCCAACTTTTTGTGGACAGTGTTTGGTGGTTGGTGTTCAGTGGCTAGCATCTGTAACAAATGGCAGGTAGTGACATGTTTGCATGTTAATGCCTTGGCATTTTATTTTGTAGTTTTTTACAAAAACATATATGGATTCATTAATTCCTTAAAAAGCAAGATATAAAGTTTCACTGGGATGGTTTGCATCTGAACAGTCATTTCATTTTTGGGGCACACTGGTAGACATTTTGAGCGCAAGATTTTACTTTCATTTCATGTTTTAAAAATACATGTAGGTCTCATTTTTGAGACAATTTACCATCTTGGAATTTGTCTCAATTTGTACCCATTGGGCATGGATTTTTTTCTGTATGAAACTTGTTATTGGCATCATGCTGTCTCCCTCACTGTTGGTTTCTGCATGGCAGTTTGGTGTTTGGCATGCTGCGATTGGGTTCTGTAACAAATGGCTTCTGTGACACTAACAAATGGCATGTTTTATTAACATATATCAAAATATATTCAGCTAATTGCCAAGGATTTTCAATATTACATGGAGTGGCAACTTAATGTTTACATTATACTAGGTGAATCATTAAATATGAAATAATAATGAATAATTATACCCATTCAATATTATTATTATTTTGTTTCACTTCATGCTTCATGACAGGATATGATACTGAATTACTGATTCATTTTGCATTGATTTGGTTGTGGTTTCTCATGGAATTTATTATATTAAAACTATGTGCAGGTGCTATGGCTGTGTAAATACAATATTTATCTTATGATTTATGAGTTGTGTTTTTTTTATCTATGAGTAAAAATAAATATCAGCATGAATGGAGGAACCTTTCATGATATATCAAGTTTTATCATACATTACATGTATATTTTATGTACTTTTATTACATTTAATCAACATACTGGAATCGATATGGTGTTATATTACAAAATGACACATTAGCGTGATTAGATACGTTTCCATTGATTAATCTAGAAAAATTGCCAGTGTTGAGATTGAAAAATCACGAAAGGCAACATTAGAAAATACAAACTAAGACATCAACAAAAACATACAATAAACAGTAAAAGTGTATTCAGGATTGCACACCCGACCCCAAGGAGTATTGGAAGCTGTTATTCAGACTCGATAATATTCGTAATTTCAAAGAGAACCTTAGGAAATATTTTACCTAAATTGTTCCAAGCCAGGCAACAAAATATTGAGTTTGAACAATGGCTGCCAATCCTCCTTGACCCAACCCCATGCAGACTGGGTAGAAAATGATCAGTGAGGATACCATGAACATAACCTCTAAATATGTGTAGGTGATACCTGATAAAAAAATGATATAGTCTAAGTGTAAATAGTTATGTTTTTAAAAGTTATTGATTGGGTAAATATGTGACTAATTTCACAGATGATGCGAGGCATCACAACTGATGACTTGCCATATAAGGTAATTTAATACATGAATGGCTTAGCACCCAATGTCAAATGAATGATCAGAAGACGATTTTAGAACAAAGTTCTCCATTTAGATCTAAGATGTGGCAGAGACATATAAAACTGAATCATGGGATAAATTTTCTAGAGTGGCAACCTCTGCTTTACATAGCAAGCTTCCAGTACTTTTTACAGGGGATTTTAATGGGAGACATCCCTTATGGAATGACTGTTCTATTAACAAATTGGGAAGCACTATTGCAGAGTTTGCCATGATCCATGACTTACACATTTTCAACAACCATCAGTTCACTAGAAATGAAACTATCATCGATTTAACCATCGGCTCCGGCTCACTGACATCCAAGATCTCGGAGTGGGCGGTGCGGGATGAGATCTATTTGAAATCAGATCACAAACTTATCTCATTCAGCGTCGGCCAGGCCGGGAAGGAGGAAGTCAGGGAATATTATGATTTGAAAAATGCAAATTGGGAAAAATTTGTTTCTGAAATGGAAAAACTTTGTCTTAACTGGCAACAAAACGTTATTGCTGCCAATGTTGAAGAAGCTTACACCTCCCTATGCTCGATAATGCTGGAACGACAATTTAAATCAACAAGTTAAAGCTCTGAGAAGGGCAAAACGCCGTTATAACAAGCGCAGTGACCCTCATAATTGGGAAACCTATACCAGGCTCGCAGAAGAGTTCGCAGAGAGTGCACATAAAGCTGAATCTAGCTATTGGGATGATCTCTTCGAAGAGCTTGATCTGGGTAACCCAAATATGATATGGAAAACTGTAATGAAAACTCAAACCAAAAAGGGTAAGAAAATAGTCCAACCAATTATAGATGGAAATGGTAACATTCATCATACCGATGAGGACATTGCAGAAACTATGGTTAAGCAATATGGCAAGCAACATCTGCCAGTACAGCGGTATGATGAATGGTACAACTTTGTTGTGAGAAAGGCCAAAGAATCTGTCCAACTTGAAAAAATCAAAATTAAAAACAGTAATTACAATCAGACTTGCGAACCTTTTAACAAGGACATAGAATTTGATGAAATAATAGCAGCTATTGAGAAAACACCAGCTAAAACTGCTCCTAGTCCTAGGGAAAAAATTTTGAGTATTTTTATCAAAAAAGGGGGGATCACACTACATAAATCAATTTGGCTTCTCTCACAGAAATGCTGGGCGGAAGGTCAGCTTCCCCAGGAATTTAGAATTGATCCAAAGATTATGTTAGGTAAACCTAACAAAAATAACTATAATTCAGACAGATCCTATCGCCCTATAACACTTGAAGCTCAAGTTGGGAAAATCCTACAAAGGGTAGTCAGCCCAAGGTTATCATGGATAAGCGAGACTACATCCTCTTACTGTGCCTTCCAGGATGCTTACAGGGAACATAGATCCTGTTCACAGACTGTGATTAGATTGGTGCAGTCCATCCAGGAGGCGTGGAATAGAGGAGAATATGTCATCGCAGCAGTATTAGATTACGAGAGCTGTTTTGAACGGGTGTTTAGGGAGGGGCTCATCTACAAACTAGCCCAGAAGGGAATCAATGGACGCCTGTTAGTGTACATCAGTGAATACTTAACTAATAGGCAATTCTCTATATCTGTCAACAACCACACTACTCCCCTACTGCCATCAGTGGTGGGCATCCCTCAGGGGTCCGTGTTGTCTCCGCTTCTCTGTAATCTCTACACGGCAGACTCCATGGACAACATAGGGTCGGAGAAGGCTGGCTTTGCAGATGACAACACAATATGGGCATGTGGAGCTGACTTGAAAGAGATAGAGAAACTCATCAACACGGACTTGAATCAATTAACCAACAAATGGTGCAAAAGATGGAACATGGAGATCGCCCCTGAAAAAACCGAGGTAATGGTCTTCAGTCCACCTGGTATCACTAGCCCCGATATTATCTTTATCGACGGCCGGAAACTCCAGGTGGTGTCCCACAAGAAGATTCTTGGATGCACCATAGATAACGAACTTAAATTTAATCTACATATCGAAAATAAGAAAAAATCTGCATTCGGTGCTCTTGCGGGCATAAACAATTTCACTTCCAGCAAATCGGGCTGTAGCCAAGAGGTATTCACCATGCTGTACAAAGCGTTGGTGATACCGCACTTCGAAACCAGCATTAGTGCTCTGGCTGCAGTTACCGAGAAAGCTGTTTCTGCCTATGCACCAGTCCAGAGGGCAGCACTACTTAGAGCAACCGGATGCCTCAACTCAACTAGCACTGACTCATTAGAAGTACTGGCTGGTGTACTACCGCTTGATATTTTACTAAGAAGCAGGCAGGCTCAAGAGGGTGTGAGAATAGCTACCCACACTGAGTCAGACCCCATTGCCAGGGAATTTTTGAGATGGGGTGGGTCATCTCAAACTGAGAAGACCCCCTCCTGCTTTAATATCATAACAGCCAGACTGAGACTTCATAGATGCCCCACACAACCTAACAATTATATACAGCACTATTACCATCACCAGGATGTAGACATCTTCCAACCTACGAAGGCAACCATCCATGACGAAGATTTTGCCAACACAAAGTCCGCCCAAAGCGTTCGAATAAGCTCAGTGCTTAGTGAACAGCCGGACGGTAGGACTATAGTCTTCACAGACGGGTCAGCCTATGGGAATCCTGGTCCTTCGGGAGCTGCTGCAGTGGTTTATGTGGGTGGACTTAAATCTACACCTATATGTCTTGAGCAACCAGTCTCCCTCATAGGTAACAACTATTATGGGGAAGTGGTAGCAATAAAGATGGCGGTAGAATATCTGACAACCATAAAGACTAGCAGCAACATCCTGCTCTTGTCAGACTGCCAACCCGCTATAACTGCATCTCAAGTGATCAAAGGCAGCATAATAATGCCAAAGTGATCCCGGAACACCTTATAAGGAACACTGAAAAGGACTAAGAAGAAGAAGATTATATGTTTCTAGATGTGAGAAGTATGACACCCCATTTTTTATCCAATGCTTAGCTGAAATGTGTGCTGTGTATATGATGTATTTACAATAATATTAATTATACACACTATTTATCAGTGATTTATAACAAAGTCTATGGTTCAACTGCAGGGTTAAACCGCACTAACCGCAATTCAAACCAAAAACCAGTTCTACTGAATGATTAGGAAAACCACATGTTTTATGTTTGTAAACAAAGCCACGTGCTCAAGTTTATTATGTTAATAGCATTGACGTCATTGATCACGTGGAATCCACCATAAATACACGAAAAGGAGAAATGAGGTTGAGAATGTCAATGGATAAAATCTTCATATCTCGGAGATTTCAACACTGATTTAATCATAAATATCGTTGAATTCAGTATAAATATATAATCTACAAAGACATCATAGTTGGATTAACTCATATTGGATATACGCAGTGATATTACTCTGATAATTAGGAACAGTCTAAATTTTCCCAAAATGGCGACAACCCCGTCTCCGACGCCAGAAACGAATGCAAAGTACTCGCCGGTTTCGCAGACTTCGTCCCCCCACTCGTCACCTATATTGAACGGAAATAAGAAGGCACACAACAGTCCCAGCCATTCAGGAACACGTTATAAGCTCATACACGAAGGAGATATACAAGTGTGTAGGCTAAACCATACCAGAACAATCGTCAGTAAAATTATGAACTCAAAATATTTACGACGATGGGAAGCACATCATTTAGAGCTTGCAGATTGCGAGATACGTTCTTCTACGGTAAGTGTCAATACTTTCAATTGTAAAACAATGAGGTAAATAACAGGAACAAGAGTTGAGTGAAGCAAAAAAGAGCGTTTAGGGGGTCTGGGGGGTTTTCCCCAAGGAGAATTTTGAAACTTGCTTGTATTTGGGGCAAATTTGCAACCATCTGGTACGCCTGCTGGGCGTACCGGGCGCTACGCCTATGATAACAATACAAATATGCATAAAAATGAAATTGTGAAATTGATTACTCATGCTAGTGATTACTGTGGTTTATATTGACAATCATTTTTTATTTACATAAAGAATTAATCCGGAGATTGTTATGTTTCATTTGTGGTTTACTTTTTACTTTATTAATTATTATAACTCTTTGACACAACGTTTGACTCACCCTTTCCCAGTGTTAAAGTAGTTATTAGGGGCAGATTTGAGGAAATGCACAAAAATGTTAAACAAGTGATCTCATTTATTTGCCTCGGCCTAACTTAACAAAAATGCAAAAGATGAGATTTATCATGGAATTTGAAACAAAATTATTGAAAAAGATACATATGATAAAAACAGTATCATCAATAGAAATATGTACATATATATGATTAACAAGTCTGTAATTGTTAGATATAACTCAATGTGAAACATTATTTGAGTCACGGTTTGAGGAAGTATACAGAAATGTGAAAAGAGTGCTCTGTTTATTTTCCTTGGCCTAACTGAACAAATATGAATTACATACAATGAAATATTATTCTTTCAAGTCTGTTATTGTTTGATGTTTCATATATTTATGTTATTTCACCTAATAGAAAGTCATACCTTTAGAATAGTTTGTTATTCTTAGCTATTATAAATGTGGTTCAAGGTAATGTGAAGAAATGTTATATATGCTCTGAAGGGCATTGACTGAGAAACCTACTTTTGTCCAGGAATCTTCTGAATGGATTATTCAAATTGATTTTAGTTAACAGATTAGTTCACTTTATAGTTTATATATTAAAGAAAAACTGCACCCCTTTGATTATAATTTAGGCCTGGTTGCTATGTTTTTTAATAAAATTGCAAAAAAGTCATGGCATCATGTCCAAAATCACAAATGAATACAGACCTTGACCATATGCAGCAAAGATGTACATTGTACTAAGCTAAAAGTTCCCCTTTCAATATATAATTTGGTAATTTCCCAAAATAAATTTTTCATCAAAATATTCCAATATTCAAGGCACTTGTCACTTTGATACCGAGCCTTATCTGAAAAGGACATTTTCACAAAAACAGTATTGTTGTTGGGTAGCTTCCATATTACTTCCATATTATTACTTCCATATTACTATGACTATGGTAAGTTATAACTTTTAAAGCATTCCCTAAAATAGCAGAGATAATTGCATTTATACATTTTGCTAACTTTGTCATTGAAAAATAAATTCCTGAAATTTTGGCTTATTTTGATCTATTCAGTACTTATATAAATGAATAAGGGACACAGCAAGAATATTGAAGCATTTTCAATCATTTTTGAAAATATAGTAAATGCTAACTGCAGTCATCGTAACAGTTATTCCCCTATCATCAGTTATGATTCACATATGAGCACAGGTGTATTTACACTGAATAAAATATCAAATCACGGAAACCTGATTAAGAGCAGATGCGTAGTATAAAACATGACTAATAGCAATAAATGATTCTTTCCCAAGAAATATCAGATGTACATAACCACAACACACTTTGCTGTTACCAAGGAAATCATGACATCATAGTAAGAGAACGGTGGACTAAGGAATTGTTCTTCATGGGATATCAGATATCGCCAGAACATGCTTTACTGTTACTATGGAAATCATGACATCATAGTGAGAGAACAATATACTTGCACCTGGGGTTCTTCATGACAGTATCAGGTAGATCATCACATGCTTTACTGTAACTATGGAAATTATGATATCAGAGGGGAACAAATTGACAAAAGGATTGTTCTTATGGAACATCAGAGGTGTATTATGGCTCACATGGTCAGTCCATAGACATCACACTTGAGAACAATTTTCTCACAAATGAAAACTGCCTTCTTAACTAAACTCATGCTATTATTTGTTTTTTGGGGTCTATACTGGTTAACTTACACCATTTGTCCCAGCTCCGAATTTTGCCTCATAGAGAAATCAGCTTTATTTGTCATCAAGGTATCACATTTTTCATTTTCATGGCATTACCATGAAGTGATCTCTCTGAATGTTGCAATTAATCTATAAGATTCATTTTATGTCTTCTCCAAAAAGTCAGAACATATTGAACCGCTTTCATTTTTGTAGCCATTTGTACCCGACTTCTTAAAAGAGAGCTTTGTTTATAACTAGACTCTCGAGCAGGGTAATAAGCCATTTGGAGTTTGGTGTTGGGAATCAGAGATTGCTGTAACAATCTGTTACATTTTTGTAACCTTTTTCAAGTGGTGACATTTTGTGTACATGGCTTAAAATGTCAATTGTGTCAAAGCTTATACAAATTGCTTGACATTTACTTTAAGTGATTGGTTTGAAAGTAAATGTTATTATATATTCATGCATTTTTCCTTCAGCTGGTTTGCTGTATTGCATATATTCTGTTTATTATACATGGTATCAATTGTGTTTGTACATTGTTTCAATATATTCATTCATTGTTTCCAGGTACATGTTTATATATTGTTTCAATTTTTTATTAGGTTATTTTATTTCACATCCTGTTTTTTGGGCGAATTTGTTTCCTTTGGAGCATCGCGTACAAATGACACACTTCATTCCGATAATAATATTGGAATTTTCTTTTCTAACTGGCTGTAACCAATCAAACTCTGTTTCCCATTCGGGAATGTATGTTCTAACCTTACTTGTCATATTTTCAGTTTTTGATTTCTTGCCGCGAATTTTAAAATGGAAGTAAACATTAAGTACGGACTGAATAAATGCATGTCCGTTCATTCGACAATGAATACATTTTATTTCATGAATAACCTAATATTTGTTTCTGAATAGGAAAAACTGTGGCGTGTCATGGTTTCAAATCTAAAAATAAACAAAGTCGAAAAAATTCGAGAGAATCATGATTATTTGTAAATATTCAACATGTTGCCTATGTGTTGAGCCTTATTTACGATTCAAATAAAGGTGAGAGATCATAATTATTTGTTTTTGTTAGGTATCGTTGTAAACACATTGTAGTATTGACCTAAAAAAATTTGCGTTCAAAAAACGGAAATATTTTCAATTTTTGCGTCCTCCAAATTATTTTTGAGTCCTTAACATGTACGGGACGCCATTAATGCAAGCCCTGCATGTATATTCATGCATTTTTGAATATATTTCTGTTCATTCAAATTTTTTGTCTTAAGCATGGGGTTTAAAATTACATATAGAAATTAAGAAAATCTGACATATCCTTGATCCTTGACATATCCAAGATCCTTGATCTTCACCCTCATAGAAAAATTCCTAGGAAAATCATTAAGATTTCATCCAGCAGCTTTCAAACTGTATATATGTAAGCACTGATACTAAGAATACACAAATAACAACAAACACTTGCTAGAATAAGGATATTTAATTCACAGATGTATCGGAATGGGAATATTTTATTAGTTCTTAATGATTATAATTCAATCAATGTATACATGTATGTCTCTAAGTATTTTTTAATGTTCAATGAATGCAGACAGGAATAGAATTGAAACGAGTGTGTTAAGAACTTCTGCACTTGTGTTAATTCAGGTATGCAAGGTATCTAGAAATATAGGAGAATTTGACATGCCGATTTGAGGCAGAACTTACGTCAGTATTAACCTCAAAACCAAGAATTGATCGTAACATATTGTGAAACTCACATTACCTTCTATATGGTAATCCAACCTGGCCAGGAATATGGATGGTATCGTGGATTATCCAAGAACTTCTTATGCTCAAATTGGCAATTTGTTAGTGCTAATTCCACGCTATTCCCTTCTAAAAATATAACGAAAGGCCTAATTTTCGGACACTTCTTCATAGTTTTGATTCAGACTAAATTGCTAACTTGTCCTTGGTGTTAATTCCCCAGTTTTCGTCCATATATTCTCATTTGAAAATATAAAGTCAGATGCCGGTAAGTCAATGTACTTTCATTTATTTGATTGTGTCAAGTTATCTTTATGCTGATCGAGTTATCTGCTAAGCATATGGTAGATAGTACTTCTGTAATCATGTTCTCAAATCGTGAAAATAGAATGAAATCAGACATCATTTAAAATCAATCAACATGAACTAGGCCTAAATGTTATTAAATTATAGAAATTCAGGAAATCAGAAACTTCATGAAGATTTTTATGTAAAATGGAATAAAATAATTCAGTTAGCACGTAAGCAGACGGCCATCTGGAATAACTTCATGTTGAGGTCATAGTGACCTTATGGATATAACTAGGTGTAAAACTAGATGTATTGACTAGTTGTAAGTTGTAACACATGATTAAGATGAATGATGAAAGTTTGAACTTACATAGACAGCTCTTTCATTACATAACCAGTGTATATCTCATAGATTTTTATAGAGAAATAACGAGGTTAATTAAAAATGGAGGAGAGAGAGGCGCAGAGAGACCCAGGATGTTAGCCTAATATGTGATAAGATAATAAGGACCTCCCTCTTCCTAGCAAGCTTCAGTCGTCATTTTAATCAAAAAGAGACGCTAAGGTAACATTCGCGATTGCAACTGCCGGCTTCCAGGTTGATTTCATTTGATGGCCAACTCATTTAAATATGAATAGTACCTGCCATACATCCCCATAGCTGCAAGCTATCGAATCAAAACCGATGGCTGACCTAAATAATGCGTTAATCTGCCTATTAAGCAATAAAACAACTACTGACACTGATTTACGATCTGTTCGCTAATTAAACTGAGCGGTTTAATTATAAGCGATTGTATCAGTGGCATAAAAAGTCATATGATCACTGTTAGTTGACTAATGGGTTGTTTGGGTTTAATTTATGCAAACTAATAGTTTATTTCTTAGCTTAATCTGAAAAGGCTCTTATTTACCAAATTTTCTCTAGGCGCAGAGGGGTGGGAGGGTCATAATATAATGATGTCACAGTTAAAGAACAGTGGATTTTATGAATTCTTAACTAAAATACGAAGTTTCTGTTAATGGCCCCCTGGTATGTAATACTGCAATGATGACTTAAAATTATGACAATGATTATTAAAATCAAAAGACATAGACTAAACCATGGATGAATCATCTCATTTTCTTCATTCACAGGTCTTGACAGGCCCAAAGCCAGGGGGGGGGGGTGATTGATGGGCCCCCCCCTGGCCAAAAAATCTTTCAAAATCATGCATTTTTTCACCATTCTGAGCACTTTTTAAGTGATTTTGGACATATTTTGACCAAAATTGTCACAAGTGAACTCCCCTGGAATTTTTCAAAAAGTGAACCCCCGTTGGCAAATATATATATGTTTTATTGACTCTCTGATGTCATTACAATGACATATTAGTCACTAAAAAACTAAAAACTACAATCTACAAAATTGACCTAAGACTAAACTAACTACTGGATACAAAAATAAAGTTGTTGTAAAATACAATTCTAATTACATCATCAAATGTAAAATACAAAAATACAAGATAATTGTAAAGCACAGATACAGCTTGACAGAAATTTAAATATCAGTGTGATGTATCGTTGACACATTAATCCAATTTTTTGAGTGAATGATAGATAAACTTTGCTAAATGTAAAATTACATAAGAATTTTTGTGAGACATCAGTTTTTTAAAAATAATGTCAGGACTGCCTACAAAATTAAATTGTGTAAGGGTGTCAAACAAAAGTTTTCTTTCTGTAGTGTTTTTCTTACAAATCATGATGAAGTGTTGTTCATCTTCTAAAATACCACAAATATTACATAAACGTTCATCTACAGGTTTTGGCTTTGGCTTCAAATGACGACCAAGTTCTATATGTAACTTGTGGGAACTAAGCCTAAATCTACAAATTGCTTGCCTGTAATTTTTATTTTGGATATTTAAATATCTCTCTCTTTCAATCCTGGCTACCGCTAATCCTGGCTACGGGCCTGCTTGATATCTTGGTTATATTATATTAGAGATTGTGGATTAATAAAGATCTAGTTAAAGCAATACAATATAATCGTGTCTGAATGATTTATTTTCTACAAACGTGAATACATTGATTCACTATACATCAATGGCAGGATGTGGTTATAACCCATTCTAACAATTTTCATAAACATATTTCTGGAACATCTGACGCCATTTTTTTACATATTTTTTGCTCACGGCCAAGTTGGATCTCTCTGTTTGTCCATTTATCTGTCCTTCAGTCCCTCCATGTGCCAATATCCATATTATCTATTTCAGTTGTCGGTGCCATTTCCAAGTCCTCTCAGTTTTTTGAGAAATCTGTGATTTTGATATAAAAAGTCACATTTTTATGTCACCACTACAAATGCTTCACAACATATTTTCATAATCTCCAACATTTTTGTGGATGGTGTTGGGGATATGGTTGCTGGTGTTCAGGGGTCGGTATCTGTAACAAATGGCAGGTGGTGACATTTTGCATGTTAATGCCTTGTGTTGTTCATACATTTTGCTAATTTTGACATCAAAAGGTAATATTTGGGAACATTTCACTATATGTGAGCGATTGAGGTCATATGTTATACCTCAGAAAGGGAGCCAAAATCAATCAAGTATGAAGATGCTTGTCTCAGGTTTTTGAGAAATCAGCGATTTTGACATATAAGTCACGTTTTGTTATTAATAGATGGATTTTTCTTGCTAATTTGACATCAAAAAGTCATATTTGGGCACATTTCACTTTGACAGAAAGATAACCAAAATCAATAAAGAATGAAAATGTTTCCTCTAGTTGAGCCAATGCATGGAATTGTATGTTCAAAGACTGCAAAGTCATATTCTCTTGCAAGCCCTGGATGTATCCTGTTAGCTAAAGCACTCAATAAGAATTACTGGAAATAAAGCAATATAACACTTGCTCTAGAGTGTGTGTCGTTTGTTCTTATTTCAAAATTACTGAAAAATTAACCTACATGTTCTGTGGTACACATTCGTTAAAGACTAAAAAAATAAAAATAAAAATTTAGGGCTTTTCATTCAAAATTCAGAGAAAAACAAAAGATAAATGCAAACAGATGGATAATTTATGCGCAGGTTGGGACTTAGTAATTATTGTCCTAGAGTCTTGTGAAGTATATTACATTCTAGCACATCAAGATATTTCCCTTGTTGTAGCTAGATGCTGAAGAGCAATAAAGAGAAGAGATGTAATATAAGTGTCAGTGTCATTATTAAACATATCACATTCACTTGTATATGTGTCTTGTTATCTCACATAGGGTGACAAAGAAAATTTCAGTTAGTTTTGGTTAGATGTAATCCTAGAATTCTCTCTTGTGTATTCTGGTGTGCTAGAATGTTGAAAGTGTATTCACAAGTACAGTAAAACCTGTCTAAGACAAACACCTTTGGTACCTCTAAAAGTATTCCACTTGGGAGATGTTAACGGACCTAAAACGCGATTTTGGACAGTGGAGTCGACACAGTTATTTGTGACCCTCGTCCCTCAATGCGTCAATAACATCAATGCACCACTATCCCTTATATCAATATCTATTGTAGATAAATAAATACATGTATGTCACTTATTCTTAAACAAGAAATGTGGTTAATACTAGTACATCTATCTTATTGCCTTGCCTTATGCTTGATGTGCATTAAAATTCATCTTTTCCATGCGAATTCCACTCTCATGTTCTCGGTTTTATATGAACTTGATGAAATGTAAATGTGGATTTGGATATAATGAATGGTACAGGTTTTTACAAAATGAGTAAATGGGAAGGACCACGAAAAAATGTTCACATTGAGAGGCGTTCAGATTAGAGAGAAGTTTCACTACTTTTTTGCTCTCTCTCCTTTTGCCACTTTTGTTACATATTTATGTCTAATAGCTTGAAATATGACAATTGCATTCTAATATAGAGTTGGCATCCCGCATCATCTCGTTGATGCCTTGACAATGCCCTGGCAATGTCCTTACAGTGCCGTGTCAATATCCTGGAGAATCTTAACATTGACGTGTTCTCTATTAAAGAAAAGAAAATATATAGAAGGCATATTATAAAACGCAAGAGTGATGTTATAAAAGTATGTGTAATGGATTTGATAAACAATAAGGGGAAGCTCAAATGGTAACATTTCAAAACACAAAACAATCTGTTGTCTTGATGGTGACAATTAGGGGTCCCATGAATCACTTTTTTGAATATTGATTATAGCAACCATATTTACCCTACAATATGGTACAAACGATTTTAGTGAAAATTTCCATTTATTCCATTCCATTTATACATATTTTTCGATTTTTCAAAACCGAAAAAGCTCGAATCAGTGAACAAGGCATTTATAAATATAAAGTTTTAGCTAAGTTTAAAGGTATGGTAAGTGGTTTTCAAGTTCAAGAAATGATACAATTAATTTTCAATATTCAGGTTGAGTACGGGTATGTTTGTATCGTAGCGAATTGCTCAAGCAATATAATAATATCAAGCAATCGCTGGTCTTCTAGTAATAACCAAAATTCTTTACTTCACTTAAGACTAGGGAATCGGTTTGTGCTATCTTTGTAGTCTGTTTCCTTATTTTTAAATTCTTGTTTTGCCATTATTCTAAGAGTTATTTGTTTCTGTTGTCAGAAAGTCAAGGCTTATTTCTGCATGATGATATTGACATTTAGGCTCTTACAAATTAACTGACTGTTTAACATGCAATCTAAAAGCTTCACTGGCTTTAACCTGTTTGAGGGTTGTTTTTTGAGTTTGACTTGTATTTTGCAATTTGATAATAGATTATGAATGAAATGCCTTTTTGGAAGTATTGCTGACATGTATTCAAAAATGCATGTTCTGCTATAAAAAATGTGCACATTGATTGCTAATTGTTAAGTATCAAATAATTTATACATTGATACTTTCAGGTTATTCTATGATTGTAGCCTGTCATAGATATACAGTTGAACCTAGAACAAAGGCACAAGCAGGTCTGGGGGGGGGGGCAGGGGCAGGGGTCTAGGCCACCCTTGGTTCAGAACAGAAATTTCAAAGGCCCCGATAAGTAGGCATTTTGAGGCACTACTTGGCCTTTTTGAGCCATGTTTTTTAATTATTAAGAAAATGGGCCTTAAGTTTTTAAAATGTGGGCCCAATTTTGGGTTTCAGGGATCAAAGTTTTTTCTCACATTTGAAATTTACCCCCCCCCCTCCCACCTCCCCTTAATAGTTTTTTCTGATCCGCCCCTGTATAAGTTACATTGGTGCTGCCAGTTTTACATTAAATGGTTAGCTATAAGATGCAAATAAATAATTTGCTAACAGACAAGATTGTACAGATGTTTAAAGATGTTCTTGCTATTGAACATGCTCTTGCTGACGAAGTTTCATTAACCCATTCCCAAAAACATTCATGTTTTCCATATGTTGACAGATGGAGGTGCCCTGACTGTTAAGATCATGATTGGAAAAATTCTGTAGATAAATTATTACTACTTTTTAATTCGTTTCCTCGCTGATTCAATCATGCCTACTTTATTCTGCTTGTTTGTATGTTTGTTTGTTGTTTGTTTGTTTGTCAGAACCTCCATCTGTTATAGTCTTTAACATCTTGGATCCTGCAAATAAATTTGCGGCACTTATTTTCATCTAGAAAGTGTTGACCTTCAAACAGCCTTGGCTAGCATTAAGTCTGATATTTCTCATCTCATAAGTTCAGTGTTAAAGAGATATTTGATTGCTAAAAGACTTGAGATGGATATAACAGTAAACATGAATGTTACACCAAGAGCAACCAAGCAATATATCTCATGTTTATCATGCAGATAAACTAAAAGCTTAGTGGTTTAGGTAGACTTGTATAAACTCCTTAGGGGAGAATTGTTATATTTTTGATGCCTTACCTTTTCAACCCAACCAAAATATGTTGAAAGACTGGACCAAGTTTTCTTCTTCAACAGCGATTCATGTCAAGGATGTTTATTTTTTATAGCAACTGTAACTCAGTATACTCAAATGACCAGGTATATCTGGAGTATTGCTTTTAAACTTTTCAAAGATCTCAAAGTCTGTTTTCTCACCTCACTGGAAGAATGTGAGACCGAGAGCAGGGATCATATGGAGGGGGATAGAGTAGGGAATAGTTTGAAGAAGAGAGACTGTCATTTATTGTTCTCCAGTGATTATTATTGTGCATTATTCTTTGATTTTTCAATTCTGATTAAAATGAGTAGATTTTTCACGATTCGTCTCATATTCAAATGGGTGAAAATATGGTTTCAAACGGGTGCAAGCTTATTTTTTTAAAATCTCAAGTAGGTGCAGGAGATTACCTCAGAGTTGTGATAATGTCTGCTTTATATTTGTTAGAGCAACATTATCTTGATGTACGAGGCCTAGTATTTCCTCCTTTACATTATCGTACCAAAGAGTTAATCTTAAAAGGTAATTTTGCAGATAAGCAAAAAGCTTACTGAATACCTGAATACCAGTCTTGTCTATAAACAGCTTAACCTTGGAAAATTATGATTGACCAATATGAGAGTTTCACTGCCTTTACTCTCCCTAGGAGAGAGCAGATATACCACACAAGCATTAGACCTCAGTCACATTTGCAAAATTCACAAAATCGATATAAAAAATCTATGCCATACCCTATATTTTATGTTGCATATTTGTCTTGATTTTTGGAAACTAATGACGCTGTACATTTGCCTTAGATCAAATGTGACATCACTGTGCTGTTTGAATTAGAATTTTGTGATCACGACATCTCCATATATGGAAGAATATCGAGATTGAAGCCAGGGATCCCATCAATCCTTGTTGTATGTAGAGGTTAGTTTAGAACTTGTCAGAGTTTCCAGATCAACAATTCAAATAGCAATCAATAACATCAACTTATATGACATCTTGCATGATTGCCTTACTTCTCCATGTGCTAAAATATCTGTCGGCTCATATCTATTTCACATTATTTCTCCCCCAAAGTTATGAATTTCTGATTTCCCACATGTTTTACTGTTAAGAGTATAAATCTATACATGCCTTTGTCTTATTCACTTATAATTTCTGTGTTTTATACTCCTGGTAACATTTTAAAATGGTACAACATGAGATTTCACTAACTGGTTGTTATTCTGAATCTACTCTGGATTATGGCATTCTGATACTTGTAGCATCTTTCTGTTTCACCAGATATATAGCTTAGAAGAAATGAGATGTCACGGTTTATCATGATAGGATCTACATATGAACTACGTATTTCCCCCAGTTTTATTCACGAGACATTGTTTTTATAACTTTTGATTGGAGCCTATAATCTAAGAACTGATGATGATTCTAGAAATATTGCACTGCGTGCACAGTGTGGCAACCTCCTTGTTGATTAAGTGCATTTCCATTTTTGTATCATTCTCATTGCGAAGAGATCAAAGCCTTCAATCAGTTCCTTTCTAGGAACATATTGCCTTGATTTGCAAAACGAAAAATGTGATAAGTATCAACATGGATTGCTCCTATTATCAGCTTTCTATTATAATGATGTTGTTATTTGTTTCCATGTTACCTGCTTTTTTCAAAGTTTGTCATTTTAACTTTTTTTCATATTTAATTCGAAAATATTGCTCTCCATTCGTTCGAATTTACTTCTTGATTAAAAGAGAGCTTCATCTTCACAGGGTAGGAAGATATATACTCATGCATTTGATTCTGGTTAAGGCTAAGTTTAATAGAAAAGTCTGTGTCAGAATGTTTCTGTTTTCCTCTTATGATTCGATGAGATTACCAGTTGTTCATCTCTTGCTATAAAGATATCTACCACACTGCCACATGGCATTCTGACCTGATCTAAGTCCTCCATCTAAGTCTTCCAGTAGGAGCTGTAGAACAACAATAATCAAATGGAATTGGGTTCCGAGGTCATTTGTTCCATTAGCCTTGTTTCTATCTGGATCAAGCTGGCCTGAATAAGTAGAATGAGTTTCATATGGTGCTCTTTCTTTGCTATACAGTTGTCCGTATGCTTTTTTACCCATATCCTCATTGGCTAGCCGCATAACCCTCTGAGTTGAACTGATGGTTTTATAGTTTTGATGGTGATAGGCTTGTAAAGATAATGGAGTTTGAAAGTGAAAGTCAACTTTATGTAGGCAGGATATATAAGCGCAAATGCCAAAGGTAAGGGTGACTAAAAACTTTAAAGAAACCCAACAAGAAAAGTAGACCCTATATATCCCAAAACCATGATCTAACATAAAAAGAAACAGTGTCTAACATCCCCCTCCCCCCTCCAATCGAGAACCAATATCACAATGGAGATGTATTGTCATGATTTTCTGATTACATATTTTTATCGATATTAAATGAGATGAAATAATTATATTTAATGAAAGAGAGATGAAATATATTTCTTTCCAAGATATCCTTGTCATTTTGACATCAATTAGCAATCAATTTCTCAAGTATGTGATGTTCTAATACCATTGGCATTGGATGTGTCTTATACCTAACTTTATGTATGTTTATATATCGATCAATCATGCTAGGTATATCTATTACATCTATTATTATCTTGTCATGGTGGATCACATTTTGAAATTGAACGTAGAGTTACAGTAGAGAGGAAAGAATTGGTTTGCCACGTTGATATAAAATAAACAAGATAAGAATTTAATTAATTGAAAGAAAAGTAAGACATTTTTGGACGTGTTGTATGAAGTTCAAAATGGCTTTTTCGAATTGTTCGCCATGTGCTAAATGTTTCTTGGTTTCAGACATCTAAATCATTAAACAAAAATATTTTGAGAAACCTAGGTTTGAGTGCCATCTGTTATCTGGGAATCCTTTTTTGAGGCACTTATCTTTTACAAGCGCTTGACTAAATGTCTTCCGCTCTTTAAATAAGAGTAATGTCTGCATAGCCTACACCCAATCAGTGTTATCTATATGTTCTTATTTTTTCAATGTAGCAAAACCTGTCATGGTGAACACCTCTCTAGTGAACACCTTTCTCTAGTGGATACCCTTCCTACGCACATATTGTACCGACTTTATATAAATACCCTCTCTTTAGTTAACACAGTCCCAACACAAACATTTTTTCACGGCAAAAAATTTTCAATGTACCCAGGTTTTACTGTACATTCACTTATATGTATATGAGTATTATGCTATTGGAACCCATATACAGAAAAAATTGAAGAAATTGTTTACGGCTCAGCATCATTATGTGTTTAATTCATAATGGTTTTCTTATCCGTCTTATCCTGTCAGAGTCTCAGGGAAATCAAATAATTATTTTTTATTCAATTGAGCAACTGTAAACAACTGATCCCTCTTCATTCTAGCAGAAAGCGGTCAAGCTGTTTACCATGAAATGATATATTACGGGTCATCTTTAAATCTCAATTTGCAATAGAACTAAGTGGAGTTTACGAGAGATAGAGTAAACAGACGTGAAGTTAACACTCTCAGTTATATAGAAATGCAAGATTTCTGGTTACTTCTTTCAAATTTTATTAGAAATGGTTTGAAATTGGTATGAGCAGGCAGCATTTTTTGCAAGGCAATATAAGATATAAGTTCGATACATCAATAAAATGCCAACATGGCTATAGAGAGGATGGTAAACAGAGTGGAAATTTTCTGAAAAAAGAAAATTGTTCAGAATCCCATACATAAAATCTCATGTTGGTATACATGATGTTTCTTGTTAAAGTATGAAATGAAGTTGAATAAGAGAAAGATCAATGGAATGCAACATTGTATAATACAATACATGTATGTGTGTTATATTCCTATTTTTGAAATAAGTGAATTTCGAGATTCAGATAATTTTCACGATGTTGCATTTTGTAAATGTTTCTGTATTTTAAAAAGAAAATACCTAAAGTGAAATATTCATGATAATGTCAAATTGCAGATCTCGCACTTGATTTTCTAATCCATGCCTTGTAATGAACAACCATATATGTCTATTAATCATTTTTACTGATAATGGAGGGAAAACTGATGGCTTACCAGTGTATGTACATAAGTCATTAAGTTCATCTGAGATAATACTCATATCAGTTGCAGTATTTGTTTTCACAGAAATGGTTTTTCATTTTGCACACTTGCTTTAATACTGATTTATACTGATTTATTTTTACCCATCCCATTTGGGAAGTATAGAGGTGGTGATATTTAAAATATTTAAAAATTCGAGAGGAAAATGTCGTCACCATAAGGAATATCATAAACAGGATCAGTATAAGTTAAAAATGTTGTCTCTTTTTGGACATTTTTCGGTCAATATATTTTGTAAAACTTCATATATATCTAGGTATGTATTTTTAAATAAATGCCCAGTTAGCCTAATGGAAGTACTGAAACGAGTGTCTGCCCAATTTGATATCAGAGAGCCTAAGTACGAAAGGTAGTAACTCTCAATATTCATATTGTATATATTCCTTTTTATGTCACCACACTAAAAGTAGTGGTTGCATAGTGTTATGGTCTCCTTTGTAATGGTGTTTCAGTGTCACTGTTAGGCATTAAACATTCAGCATCTGTAACAAATGGCAGGTAGTGGCATTTTGCATGCGAATGCATCGTTATTGTTTTTTTTCTTTTTTGCTTTGATTCCTTATATTATCATAATTATTTTGATATTATGTGCTAACATCTGATATTTAAAGGCAGTATTGATTAAGTAAAACAACCAACACTGTGCACTTGTTGTTAAGCGAGAACAGAAATGTTGTGTTCTAATATAAAATGGAGTTGGAATCAGTGAAATGTAGGTGAACTCATGGTTAGTAGAGTGTGATTAAGATTCTAAATTATATAAACTTGTTTGGTACTTGAATTTTTCGGGTTTAAGAGAGATAGATATATATACGTTAAATTGTGGATGAAATTGATATTGGAAATATAATAGAAGAATTAGTTTATCACAAGGGAGAAAGCTAAAGCACATTAATAAATTAAAGTTTCTATTTCTGTCCATATTGATTTTTTCTGCAATCAACTGTCACTAGTCTCCAATGTGAGAAGTGTAACAGTGTTAAGGAATAAATATGCAAAATGAAATAGAAAAATAGAAACCGGTGTAGAATAAAGCTATGTGTTATGTAGTGAACATTCCAAATTATGAATGAATTAGAAAAACAATGCAGTTTGTTCATATTTTTAGAGAAAAAGCCTGAAATGTGCATGATAAGAAAGAAATTTCATTTGCGATCAATTCATATTCCCCCTTTGTTGTTGATGCTATCACAAGAGCTAAGTCATGCTGTAAATCCCTGTTCTAAGACTAAATTAGAATCTCTACCTGATTTTCTGTCATTTTTATCACGCCTTTTCAAAATGTCATTTTGTGCTGATGGGCATGCATGCATCTATGTGTGTCTGTCCGTCCGTCCATCCGTCTGTCTGTCTGGTGCCACATTAATCTTGTTATCAAAATTCCAGAAAACCATCTACCTGCTCAACTTGAAATTTTTAAAAAGCAAGAGTTCACCAGTGCCAATTAAATCTGGTTAGGTTTGTGGCATAATGGGTATATTACTTGTTGACAATTTTTAATTTTTTAAGAAAAAGTACAACATTTTCACTCTTTGTCTTGTTTATGAAATACAGGGAAACCCTTTCTAGTAAACGCATTTGACATTTTGGAGCTTCATATGAAGTTAATGGGTAATTGGACTTGGAAAAGTGTTGCTCTCATGGAAGTATTCTACTAAGGATTAACTTTTGGTAAATCTAAAGTAGACTGGATTCATTTAATTTCTGAATGGTTTATTAACATATCAAGAGATATTAGGAGTATTGGCGAGTACTTATATTCCAATCTGTATTTTTCATTGCTGATTTCACTCTTTTTCACCCTATTTTGACCATCTGACATTTGTCTGTATGCATGTTATTTTGTTATGCAGTACTTAATAAATGTGCACTCAGCTTTATTGTCTGCAAAAAACAAGGCTCAGATGACAAATAGCCCCTTGTAATATATTTACATATACAAGAAGTATAATGAATTTGAAGCCTATTCAAGTTATGTCTTAAAGTTGTTCTGGAACTGATTCATAGTTGGAAATGTCTGTTGCCTGAGAGTTGTCCAATATCTGCAGAGGGAATAAAAAATGGAAGTATGCAATTAATTCTGTAATCATTCATAAAAAATATATTGTAATAAAAATACAATAGGGATTTTTATTAAATGTCATATCACTTACACCTTTAGAATTTCATTATTCACTGTATCCTGTAACAAGAATTGGAATGTTGATGTGACTTCTTGCATTGTGGTGTGACTTCTTGCATTGTGGTGTGACTTCTTGCATTGTGGTATGACTTCTTGGATTCTGATGTGACTTCTTGCATTGTGGTGTGACTTCTTATATTGTTGTATGACTTCTTGCATTGTTCTGTGATTTCTTGAATTGTGGTGTGACGTCGTGCATTGTGATGTGACTTCTTGCATTATGTTGCGACTTCTTGCATTGTGGTGTGACTTCTTGCATTGCAATGTGACTTCTTGCATTGTTGTGTGACATCTTGCATTGTAGTGTGACTTCTTGCATTGTGGTGTGGCTTCTTGAATTGTGGTGTGACTTTCTGGTATTTACTGGATATGAATTCACAATAATTGGAATATTGATGGGACTTCTTGCATTGTGGTATGACTTCTTGAATTGTAGTGTGACTTCTTGCATTGTTGTATGACTTCTTGAATTGTGGTGTGACTTCTTGCATTGTGATGGGACTTCTTGCATTGTGGTATGGCTTCTTGAATTGTGGTGTGACTTCTTGTATTGTGAAGAGACTTGTTGCATTGTGATGTGACTTTCTGGTATTCATTAGCTATGAATGAATGTGCCAATGGTATAATTAAAGGATTTAACCTTAGGACATACATATTGTACGGTTTTCTGTTAGAAATATTTTTTGTGTTTTATAGTGCAGTAAAACTGATTATCCTACACTTAGTGTACTAAATATATAATAACATGAAAAAATAAATTTGATATTTATTGGCAAAATGAATATCCGGTGGATATCGTAACAATATACTCCGGGCGGAGGATATCGTGACGATATACTCCGGAAAACCCAATATGCGGAGGATATTATGACGATATACTCCGCTTGTTGATATTGATGCATCTTCAATCCCTCATTGACAGAGTAGCTAAAAAACATATTGTAGATAATTAGATAAAGGAAGGACTCTTGAAAAATCAGAATGTGAATCGGCCAGTTAAACCTTGCCTCAGGATGGCTGAAGCTTATGCACTTAATGCCATACAAATTGCATTCTGTAATACAGACAGGACCTCTAAACACTTATTCAGATATAGTCCCAATTCAGGATAATATAGTCCAATGTTGTATAATTATTTACATAAATATAACATAAAATATCAATATATTATACAATATCAAGATTGTTCGGAAAAAATCCATAAAATTCCTCAATTTTGTATAATTCTGTAAGCGTAATGATTATCTTAACCTCTAATTACCAAAGCAAGAAGCAACCAGTAGATGAAATATCCGTCTGCTTAAGTTGATTTTATTCATTTTCTCCTAATTTCTCTCTTAATTTGGGTTAAAATGCAAAATTTTCTTGCATTTCTATATACAATTTGGAGTTTGAACTACATACACGAGAAATCATTCCTTGCAAATTTCACCCCTTTTTACTCAAATTCTCATTTTAAAACATGACCGTTGGATTATATTTACTGGCTGTCAATAGAATAAAGTTGTTTTCTGACACAAGAGTTCTCGTCTTCCAGTGTTAAGCTGTATTATTGATTACCTGCTCCATTCTCAATCCTTTTGTTTTCGATAAGGATGGCCGTGATATCATTCTCACCATAATGTATTAAATTAACTCTTGAATCCTTTTAAATACCTCGCAAGGAATGAGTGATTTTTCATTAAATTACATGTGGGAGTAACTTAAGGGATTGTTAGTGTACCATACCAACTTAATCTGTCAAGATTACATAGATTTCTTACCCTTTACCAAAGTTTGATTTCTTTGTCTCCATATACGCTCTTTGAGTAAAATATGATTCTTTGATCTTTCTTGATCCAATAAGACTAGATGATCAAAATTAAAATCACCCAATCAGATTGTTGTCACTGACGTTTATGCCTTCATAAGTAGCTGCCATTTATTTCATATTCAGACGCCCTTATGTACTTTTGGTGTTATTATCCCAACGAACGAAGTTCGGTAGGGATATAGTGAAGCCCTCCGTCCGTCTGTCTGTCCGTCAGTCCGTCAGTCAGTCAGTCAGTCCGTCCGTCTGTCCGGAAGATAACTCAAATACTAGTAGACGGATTTTCTTTATATTTAGTGGAAAGATGTATATTGGTGAATAGTTTTACGCAAAAAAGAATTTTTTCAAGATGGCCGCCGCTTTAAAAACGATGGGACTTTTTCGCAAAAATCATAAATTTTTCATTCTAAACCAAAGAAATTAATATTATTGTTTGAAATTTTGATAGTATATTTACAACATTTATCTATTTCACATATATTCCGTGTTTTTCATCCTGACCCCCAGGGGCCGTGTATGGGGGGACAGGAAAACAGAAATTTTCGCTAAATTTTAGATCTTTCTGAAGTATAGCTTTATTATACTCAAATGAAAGGCAATTAAGAGTAGATTGCAGATATTGTATCTTTTTTCTGATAAGAGCCTGGTAAAATTCAAAATGGCCGTCTAATGTATGATTTCGCAATAATTTTTCAATCCCTTCAAAGTATGGCTATATTATACTCAAATTGAAGGAATTTTGGAGTAGATCACAATTATGGTATTATTTTTCAGATTTGTATCTCAGAAAATTCAAAATGGCTGCTTTGCAGGAATTCGCAATTCTAAAATCTAATTTTTTCAATTTTAACCAAAGTAATAAGTATAATTGATTGGAATTCGGTAATTTATATTTTGTTCGTTGGGATTTGCTACTCCGCGGAGTTGCCATTATCTAGTTATGTTATTACCAGAAGTATTCAACATTCAGTGTCTGTAACAAATCACATCATCTGTAACAAATGGCAGGTAGTGAAATTTTGCATGTTAATGCATTGTTTATAGACATAGCCTCAAAACTTTAAACTTATCTATACTGTTCTAGATATAGAGAGTAGTAATTTTTTCTTGTGCTTGAAGTCTATGATATAAACTAGGGATGTCACGGGACAAAAATAATTCAGGAAGGGACAGGAATTATCCATTTTGGGATGGGACTTTCGGTACGGGATGGGACATAACCAATAAAATAGTTAATCACAGTCAAAATCTTACATTTTCTATCTACTTCCGGTTTTGCTCATGCAGCGCGCCGCGGTTTTTTTTTGAATGTCACAAGAGACTAGAGACCTGCGCATGTTGCGCAAAACTTGTTATCTGAGATTAATTTTAAGTTGTTTCTTTTCATTTAATATATTCACTTATAGTAATTGCCACTAGATGGCATTTAAGCATGGACGTAATCGGGCAGAGAAGTTATAAATATGAAAGAAAATTCCAGTCTAGATCATATTTATCGTGCATTTGGGAAGTTTTAGGGTCATATACAGGAGAAATTATGCATTAATTTTTATAAAAAGAATTAAAAAAATTAAATACAAATATAATCTATGAGATGACTAGAAATCATATACACTGAGTGGAGAGGTCAGTTCTAAAGTGATCTCTGAATGTTACTATAAATTTACAGTTCAGCAGCCCTGTCCCCTCTGTTGCTGTCACAGAGTCCTGGGTTATTAATCAATTCAAACCAACCTTGCTGACATTTTAACAAATCAGAAAGCAGAAGCATGTTTAGATATTTTTTATTATTTGTTTTAATATTGGTCAATATTGGGAAAACAGAAGAAATTACCATATACTTAAAAAGTACCTTTCTGGTGATGATAAGCTCTGGTTTGGTCGGCACGTTTAGTGATTTATATTAAACTCGAAGAGTGCAGATGAAGCTATCTTTTAAGAAATTAAGTCAAGTGAATGTGAAGGATAGAAATCTAGTTATGTACGTCAGAAATTGAAATAATAGCTTTCACTCCCAGCATATGCAATTACCACTTTCATAGGAAGTTAATGTTTTGATCCGATACCTTCGGCAAAAGGATGGTTTTTTGCTCACATGGGTGTGCTATTGTTATCGCCCACTATATTGTTTGAGAAAGTTATCTGAACAATAAGTAAAAAAATTACATGCTTCCTGAGAATTTAAATTCTTCACCCAATTTGACGTAGATTGTATTTAGCTTGCGTCATCCAGTTACATAACTATCTTGTTTGTAAGTGTATGTACATCATACCCATCCTCTTTCATGTCATATCTTTTTGAAAATCTTCTGGAATTTTCTAGTATTTTTTTTTTGTACAATATTGATTGTTGACTTTGTTTTTATTTTTTATATTTTTTATTTTTTCATTCATTTTCATGCTTGCTTTAAATTATTTTTCTCCTGTTTTTTTTTCATTTAGAAATTCGACAATTGTAGAAGTTATTCTTAAAGGTTATGGTTAAGTACCACTTTGTATTTTGTTCATAGTCATTTGTTTGTCTTTATTTCCCAACTGTACTTAGTTCACCAAATTGTATGTTGGCATGTGCAGGCGTTTTATTATCAACATAGCAACCTCCAGTTTGAACTAACATTGAATGTTCCCATATTAAAATCATAATTTCCATAAATTGTGCCTGCTGTTTTTATGATTCATTTTGATTTTAGACAAAAATCCTTATGAGACCCCTTGGACTTATTTGGCACAGATTTTTGTAAAGTATAATTATGATGAATGGTTGCCTAATTGTCTCAGTTGCTTTGAATACCAAGGGATTTGATAAACAGCTTTGTCAAGGGTGCAATAGCCGCTGAATTTAATTTCACAAAATGTCAAAGGATTGACAAATATCCAGAAAGATTGATCACCTATCTTGCTATAATTGAATTAGTTTTCTCTTTTAGTTTAATACCTTTGTCTTCAGTCTTGTCCAATCTTAAATCAGTGATCAACTTGAGCATTCAAGTACCATTTAATAATTTCAGCACCAATTGAATCTCTAACATAGTGTCAAATGAGTACTGGTAGAGATGAGGTAATACTCTTATCCAATATTACTGTATCTAGCAATAGCAGTGATCTCCCCAGCTTTAAGGCAAGTGGGCGCAGCACCCACATGAGATTTTTAAAACAGGCTTGCACCCACCTGAAGATCTATTTGCACCTACTTGAAAATGAAAAAAAACATGAAAAATGGGCCTATTTTGACCAATTTTGGTCTGAATTGTGAAAATGAGAATTTTGCACCCACTTGAGAAAAATTCTGTGAAGAACACTGATTAGTGATCAGTGTATGCTCAAATGTCTTCTCAGGACAGTCTCAAATGAATACTTGTGAAGTTTGAAGTACATGTTTTAAAGGTGCAACAATTAGTGCAGGGGGCCATCTCCAAAGAAACCCCCTGGATGAATATTATTTCAACTGATATTCCTCTTGAAACATGGTGAATCTTAAAAATCTATAAGTGGGACTCCCTTTATAGGAGCTTTGAACTCAATTTACACTTCTTAATGCTGAAATTGATAGTTTATACATACATTTTAAGAAAATAAGTATGCCAAAGAAGATGTTAAGCCAAATATTGACCTGATAGCTCAGAAAAAATAAAAAAAATTCGAATTTTCTCTCTACAGTCCTTGTTACCCCTTTAAAGTATACTAATAATATACTATGCTGTTAGTCTTATGTTAATATTGTTCATGATGATCTTATGCTAATGTCTTGCGTCAATTCCTTGTATTAATGCCCCCCCCCACATCCTCCCCAAACAAACAGACTTTGACAAGGTAGCGGAAATATAAAGTGGGATGATGAGAGACTTGACGCAAAATGACCTATACTGTATAAATCTTTTCATTTTTCAACTGTGAGCTGCTATATTTTGATTTTCACTTTCAAGCCTCCTAGACCTAGACCTTGCCGACCTCGTTCCTTTTACCCGAACCATGGTTCTCTTTGTTCAGGTGCAAGGAATGTCAGCAAGGTTGGAACTTTGTATTTCATAACTGCAACACACAGTCAACTACTATGCTTTACTTTCATTCTTTTTATTATTATATTTCTTCGTAATGATAATCAACAGATTCAACTTGAATTGAATAATATCAATTTGTTCTGTATGTTACCCTTGAGGTCATTAAATGGTATCAGAATATTTCTATCATGCTATCAATAATTACTAATGATAAATAAAGGAGAGCCACCTTACATTTATTTGTGATTAATTTCTATAATTAAATGTATCATCTCTTTATTCCCAAAGGTCGTCTGCTCTTGGTTATTTTCTAAGATTTCTTTCTAAAATTTGAATAAAGCTAAAAAAAATTCTATATTTTTATACCATTTTGGATGTTTACTTTGTGTCTATTTACTTTATTCCTTGCTGAATCTGTTCTTTTCCGCATTATTTTGCATTTGAAAATGCCACCGCTTTACATTTTATTGATGAGATTCGTGCTATGGGGAAATAACTGGAAATGATAGTGCAAACCTGATGAAAGGAAGGTCTATATAGACAAATGACTCAAGAGATAGTATTCAGAAGCTTAAATGTCAGAGTAGGCATGTTTTAAAATACAAAATAGATGAGAAAGGAGTGGAATTAACAAGGAATTATATAAACAGTCATGAAGTCAGTACTCCAAATGACTCCAAATGAAATTGCAGAAAATCTCATCATTTATTTCAATATTTGGGAAAAATGGAGTGAAATATGTTAAGCTAAAATAACAGAAATATTGAGTGTTTTGCCAAAAGGTCATGGTGGTGTTCCTTATTCCATATTATCTTTGAATTAGAAACATATTGTCATTAAATTATGCTTGATTTTTACCCTACTCAGGCCCATAGCAAGGGGGTTTGTGGCCAAAAAATCTTTCAAAATCATGCAGTTTTCCACCATTCTGAGCACTTTTTAAGTGATTTTGGCCATATTTGGACCAAAATTGTCACACGTGAACCCCCCTGGAATTTTTTCAAAAAGTGAACCCCCTTGGCAAATCCTGGCTACGGGCCTGATAATTAAAACACCTATTCCTTAACTATATAAACTTGTGTTTTAACTCACTTTCATGATATTTTTATTGATGGGGTTAGCTTGACATTTTGTGCTTTGTTAATCCCCAGAGTAGATTGATTTTTACATTCTGTTCATTTCAGTAATTATCTCTGAACTAGTACTACTACTGTATACGCTAAAATATAAACCAATAGTATAAATGTATAGTAGTAATTCTGTGTTCAAGTACGATTATACTTCAATATTTATTTTTTAATAATCTCAAAAATAAAAGTTTTTATTTGGCTGATTGGTGGACCATGCTGGACCTACCACAAGAATATTGAAATAAAACATGTGAATATTTTGTCAGGGAATATCCAGGTTATTTATCAATATATTTTAGTTGAATAAACCATGTCTTGCTAAGATCTGATCTTTAGATCCGGCTGTAAGACAGATTGAGGTATAATGTCGCAATATGATTCAGCTTATGCATGCCAATGATTTAGACGATTTAAAGGATCAGGCTATGTAAGGGATCCTGTCAATATACTATTAATCAATTTATTAGTCTTGCTTCAAGCCCTTGATACCCCTTCCATAGGTGAAGTATATAGGGGAGGGGGGGGGGGGGGCAGAAATATGATACAAGAGGACCAAGTAGATTAACCCCCCTTAATAATTTAAAGTAATTGCATTGTAAAAAATAGGATGTTTTTATATTATTATGTGATCTTAAGTATCTTTGGTTAAAGCCCCAGTCACATTTGCTCAGAGGTGGCCATACAGCTGTAGCTTCATAAAATCAACATCGAAAATCGACATCATACTGCTTATCCCTATATTTTATGTTGTATATTTCTCTTGAATTTGGGTTGCTATAGATCAAATGTGACTGAGGCATTACATAACTGTTCTTCTAATTTTTTTCATTTATAACCAGCATTTTTAGTACCCTGAGTGTAGAGCCTAATATAATAAGCTCTGAATGAAATAGATAAATATGCAGTTATGATGCTGTTAAGACCTAAACAACCCCAGAAATCATGGCATTTAATGAGAGTTTCATTATGAAATGAATGCCGTATATTTATACATGAAAGCATAAAATTCAGCGACTGTTATTTTGAAGATTTGGTCACTGGATATTTATCAACCTTATTTTCAGTATTCTGATTGTTTTAGGGCAGATCAAAGGGTTATCTCTAACTCAGAGAGTATAGATGAAGATCTCTTTTAAAGTAGCAACATCAAACTATAAGAAGGGTACATTGTTGTCCAATACTATACATCAAGCAAATAAAAAGGGTCGACTCTAATACTCCTAATTAATGATTATATGTTCTTGAAATATATTTTATTATATTATTTTGAGATATCCCCTTTAATTTGCAATAATCTTACTGCACTAGACTGCTTGGGAATAATTCAGATCATCCAGCTCATTTGCAGTGCACTCGGAAGCCAATCAGACTGCACTTGGTTTGAACTACCCTGAATTGCCATTGGATATATACGTATATTTCACTCTTACTATATCAGATAATTTAACAGTTTTGATGCTGGTATGTGATCGATACACTGCACGTTTTTGTTTTGATTTTATATGCAAGCTTAACCTCCCTAATTCTCTTATGTGAATACTTCGACTTGTTTAAGTAACGTGATATATATCCATTATTCCTTACTGAGTTTTTTGCATCATTGTATATGGTTTTGATCCATTTTCTGAGATCTGGTCCGAAATTGAAGTATTCGAGGGTGTGATCATTGCATTTCCATTCCACTGTGTCAAATGCCTTTTCAAAGTCCATTAAAAGCATTATGCTTGATTAATTATTAGGTGTACCATAAGTCTATGATAAGTCTAACAACAATTTGGCTAAAAAGGTGGCATTTCCATAGATGGCGGCTAGCTATTTCCAAAAATGACAATCACTGCTGTTCAATGGGATTTGCTACGCATTTGCGTTGCTATTGTCTTGATTTGAGTACTGGTAAAATAAAATGAAATGCTTCTCTTTATCTTAATTTCTTAGATATTGGAAAAGTCATTTTGATTCCATTTTAACAAACATTTTGATTGTGCAATAGGGTTTGGGCACGATTGATTTATTAATAAGTATAACCGGGTAAGGACATTTCAATTTCTCAACGAGGAATGACTTCATGTCAGGAATTGACAGAGCTTTAACTAGGAAATGTTTTGAATGCTGAGAAATTTTCAGTATAATGGGGAATCTAGCATGGTGATTCATATTTTAATTTTGATTATTTTACTTTACTTAAATTGTGTTATTTAGTTCAGACTGTGACTGGTCAAAATGCCATGTATCAGAGCTGATTCAGACCTTAAAATGGCCAAGCCTAAGAGGCTAATGCCTCAGTCATAATTGATCTCTGGCAACCAGGAGGCAGCCGAAGCTTCTCAAAATTGAGAGAAATAAGCAGCATAAAATATAAGGATAGGCAGTATAATGTAGATTTTCTGTATCGATTTTGTGAAGCTACAGCTGCCATATGGCCGCTATATTGCAAATTTGACAGAGGCTTTAGACCCCTTAATGAATTGTATGTTATCGCCACCAAGTAGTGGCTTATTGTTATAGCGCCATCATTTTTAGTGACTTCCCTTTGGCATTGTGCCGCCATTGGTATCTGTAACAAATTTTTATTACACTTTTATTGTCATAGCAACCAGGTGATGTCATGTCTCTATGTTTCATTACTATGGTATTAGAATTATCCTGAATCCCTGTATATTCGATTTCCTCAAATTCTCCCTTGGTAATGACAAGAGGCCACAGGTTTAAACATTTGCGTGTAAAATATTAATTTATTTTTCGATATTATGGTATTGCACTTGACTGCCTATTTTTGGGGTTTATTGACGTCACTACCCAATATTGAAATGGACTATAAATGCCAGAGATATTACATGCATTATTTATGTCATTAAAAAGAAATATATATTTTAATGACAGTGCTTTTACTTATTCATTGACACATTCATGCCACATTCATGCCACATACTGAGTATATAATGATTGATTATAACATTTATTGTTTCGTTGCATGTGTATGCTGTTTTGTTCTCCATTTAGTGCCATTACATAATTAATTGGAGCATCAAAAATAGCTTGTGTGCAAACTGATATCCTCCTCATTATTTTTTGTTTTTTTGATGTTTGGTCTCAACGGTAACAAAGTGAAATGGATTTTCACAGTTTCGATTGAACCAAATGGCATTTTAAGTATACATAACAGCCTTTTGAGCTGATGAAACAGCACTTATACCAACTAAATAAAAATGGTGACGTTTAGAATTTGATATAGAACATGTGAGATGGTGGCTGTATGTGAAGAATTATGATAGTAATAAATAGTAGGCAGAATTTACTTCTTTTCCTTTTAATATGACGAGTCATAATAAAGTGATTACGTCATTGCATGTGTACACTATTTAATTCTATATTATGCACTATTAGATAAGTAAAAGGAAAGGTTTTGAGGCCAGAATATACTTGGTTTCCTGTTATTCTTTGATAGTTCCTACTGAGGTAATTCATTACAGCAGAATTTGATTGAAAATAGTTCAAATGGTATCTTGAAAATCTATTTTTATTCTATATTCAATGAAAGTATTTTCTGACTTTTGGAGCACCCTGTACTTACGAAACACCCTGTATATAATATTTAACTTTCCCATTGTAACTCTGTATGCTTATTACCCTCTATTACTACCCTTGCCCATCAACTTCTCGCTCACTGCCTCCCATCCTATAACCACTACCCTCAACTAGAAGTCTGTTTTGGGGGTTAAGGTACATAACAGAGAAGAGCTTGATGCATATAAACTTTTTTTATCCTTTATCTCATTTCCGAAAGAGCTTCATCAGATAACTGTAACATCGTTCTATGTACATCTTATGGAGAAACAATCATGATGGTCATATTTTAAAATGGAAAATACAATATAAAGTTGTGGATTAAGCAGGAAATAAAATTGATGGACATTAGAAATATTCTAATTTGTATTGAAATGCTAGAAAATCAGGTACTGTACTTCATTCAAATTTTATAGAGAAAAACCAAGGAATGGACATGACTGCCATAACAAAATAACAGGATAATGACATTTTGGATTATTTATAGTAACCTAACCCATTATCCTAACCAAGTAACCCACTATCCTCTTTATTGCCTACATAATGTTTTTTTATACTCTCCCTCAGTAAAAATGTCTCTCTGTTCGCTAATTATTCACTATTTCTAATATATATGAGTGACGTTTGTGAATTTATTTCATAACTGAACAATTTTAGAGTTTTGAGTTATGGATTGATTCATCTCTATTGTTGATAATTGACTATTTTATTCTACTATTCTGAGGTTTGAAAAAATGGCCGACCATTTTGCTGCACAGTTCTGTCTGGGAGACCTATTTATAAGTTTTTCCAAGAATATTTTTATGCCCAAATATGAATCTGAATGAATCATAAAAAACGAGTTAATGTTCATCTCGGCTATATTTTTCCATATGTAATGTCTGAGTATATTTGCATGTATATAAAAAGATAGAATATGACTGAGTAGATTTAATGCAATTGAATAAAATAAGCCACTAAGTACTCAATGCTCCAAAGTCTAAAGAAATGTAAGAAATTAAGCGAATTGTTGAAAATAGTCGAGGTCTTAATATTTTAAGTTTTGCAGTGTTTGTATCTTCTGATAATTAGTTAGGAGAACTCTGCATATTATTGTATAATGAAGTTATAACCTTAAATGATCTTAAAAAGGTGGTAATTTTAGGGATTGAATAATGAAAAGTGACATGGTGGTTTTTCTCGTTGCTGACACTTTCTTGGAAAAATTACTTTCATTGATTCTTTACATTGTTTCTGTTTTAAGTCAGCCTTCAAGAGACACTGAACTTGCACAATATTGTTGTCATTAGTAAGAAATGATGTCATTAGTAAGAAATGGTGTCATTAGCAGACAGGAATCATGCAGTTTGCTCTGGTTGTGTTTACAGTCGAATATTGTTTTGAGGAATTTGACATCCATTTCCATATTAAATTATAATTTCTAATACTTTGTGCCAATCTGTTTCCATGTTGTTCGAATTTCTAATGAAACTGCTGAGCTGGGCTAATGGTGGTTTTGTTGTCGAGTTCCTTCTATTTAACTGATTATCTGTCTATTCCATGAGGAATAAAGTAATGATTTCCGAATTACTGTTATTGAGCTCTATACGCCCTGTTCTGCTGTCATTGATTGAAGTTTGTTAACCTCATTGTTGACAAAGAGTTTTATAAGTGTAAATTAAGTACTAGATTGACATCATATATCTAATCTCATTTCTTCCCTGTCTTGTTACAAGTTCATAAACCAAGATATGTAATGAGTATCAGAGAGATGTATAAAGAAAGCTTAATAAAGATAGATATAAAAGAATCATATGTTTAAAAGGGTTTTCCACCAATGTTGATATATAGAGTTGTTAAAGTGCAAGTTAAGTACAAGAAGCCATTCTGGTATGCCAGAGCCCCTCTTATCTGCCGTTTGCGATCACTTTGGAAGGATAAAGACAAGGGGGGCGCGGCTATTGCGATGACAAGAAGCCATCATGAAGTAAATGATAGAACTGCTTGCCTACAGTCTGATACTAATCACTTCTTTCTGTTTTTCAAGTGTTTGTATGGATGGTGATCAGTGGTTGGCAGTCAGATCTGTAACAAATGGCATGTTGAATTGCCTTGTTAAGTTATTAGATAATTTTGATTTCAACATTATGTGTTATCATTCACATTTAAATGTGACATTTGTAATATAGAAGGTTATATAAACAAATAATTAAAATTGAGTTATCTGAAATAAATTAGTATTTTATTTTGTGTACTTTAGTTAATAGGTTCCATCATATAGGTTAGATAAAGGTCAAATAAATGATAAGATGAAATGAACAAGTACTGACTTTTAATAGAAATGTTGCATTATCTCAGTTGAAGTAGTGCCATCAAATACTAATACATAGACAGTGTCATAAATGAACGAGTACTGACTTCTATTTTAAACTTTAGGTTTAATTTTGCAATTGTATCTCAAAGTAAAACTGCTTAAAAGAAATGTTGCATTATCTCAGTTGAAGTAGTGCAATCAAATACTAATACATAAACAGTGTCATAAATGAACGAGTACTGACTTCTATTTTAAACTTTAGGTTGAATTTTGCAATTGTATCTCAAAGTAAAACTGCTTAAAAGAAATGTTGCATTATCTCAGTTAAAGTAGTGCCATCAAATACTAATACATGAACAGTGTCATAATTACTAGGCCAATGCTCATGCTAAGATCTTGGACAAAATGAAATATTAGGGAAAATAAATATTTGTGTCCATTACAAAAATTGTTCTATATTTTATATCTGTACAATTATTAACGACTAACTTCTTTGACATTGGAAAATAATTAAACAGGTGTTAGAAAAGTATTTTGTAATCCTTTACTTGTTCAATATAGCTTAGTAAAACCTTTTTTGAATGAAATAAAATTTACAAAAAATTCAATTATTTATTTTTATATTTTCAGCCAGTAGGATTCATGGACTGTGCCATAGCTTACAGCACTATAGAGGAAGCTAACATTATATCACGCTGGGATGCTGGACAAAAATTCTGTATACGGGTCACGATACCAGATGGTTCAGTCCTTTTACAAGTAAGTTTTTTTTATCTCACTTTAAAAAGTGTAACATTGTTGTCTTCTTGCGCTCCTCAAAGTGTGATATCTATGAGCGTATTTTTTGTTTGAACTAAATATTGATTTTTGTTACTCAAGTTGCCAAAGTCTTTCTTGGAATAGTCAGGATTGTGTTTATTAGAGTGTGTGTATCTATTAGAGAGAATACGGTAAAAGGAATTGATAAAATATCAAATCTGGTGAATCGACTGGTATTGCATACATGTATGTAGTAATAGTATAACATGATCATATCACCAAGTACGTCATTTGTTTTTGTCTAACGTCAATGACAATACAGAACCAATAGTGCCAAAGAATTGATGATTTGCGATCACCGAATCGGCATATCCGGTAAATATCCGACCCATGGTTTTCATAAAAGAAACAACAATATTTTTTGCTCAAAACTGCCAAGTGTCCGCCATTTGTGATTCCATCATGTCTAATATCATTTCTATATGACGTCACACCAATAAGACGAAATACATGACAACAGTATCCATAAACAAAATTCCTGAATTCTGATCGCAAAAGGTCAATTAAAACCATCTATTCAAAATACTTAGATTATAGCAGAAAAACACAGAAACTGCCAGGTAGTAAACTACCAAGAAACAACACTATATAATTATCAATATAATTGAACAGTTTTTTCAAATAAATAAAGATAAAAACATATAACATATAATACCATTATGATTATTTTTTCATATGATAATACTGGATTTAATAATATATTCATAAGGTTTCACTTGAATCACACCTTTTCATTAAAACTGCACCTACATCCTGCTTATGTAAGTATCATATAACAGAATATTACTTTACATATCAGGATGTTACAAATGAGAAGCGGAAATACTGCACGTTGCAATAATGATATACACACCTTTCATATACCCCCACACACTTGCAGTGTCCATCTTATAGGCATTAACATTCAAAATATCACAACCTGCCATTTGTTACAAACATTGAACACCAAATGCAGACCACCGAACACCAATTGCCAGCCAGACACTGGTGACAAAAAATTGAGACTAACAATATGTCACCACTTCTGGTGGTGACATAGGTTTATCCCACTCATTTCTTTCTAAAACTGAATTGAATTGATTTCTCGATAATTTAGAGTATAACCTTCATATGTTTATTCTTTTTCCTAGAATCAAGTTCAGTGGAGATATAGTAAAGTCCTTTTGTCTTTCATCTCAATCTTAATTTGATTTTAATTGTTCTTTTAGGCAAATAACAGCTATCTCAGAGACCAGTGGCTACATTCAATAGTATGGAAGGTAAGTGTGATTTTATCCATTAATTATTACAATTAAAGTAGATATCATTGTTTGCAGTGGTGTGTCACTTTATTAATTTGATGGACTTCCAATAAACATGATTAAGTAAAGAGTAAAAGAAATGGCTCGATGTCTCTTAAAAGTCCCTGGTTAACTGTAATTAAATTTCTAAAAAATGAATAAAAAATTGATACTGAATTATTTTTGAACCCAATCCCAGCTCTATACTCAAAAACAAGATGTAAGCAAAAACCTAGACAAAAATAATTAATATAATAAATATAATATAATATATGATGTATCACAAAACAAATGTTATCCTGATACAAGAAGACTATTGTATATGATGAATAGTTCGGAAAGAGGCTTTAAGAGGAAATGTTTAACTGAAGTGAAGAATTTATATTAAGACAATGTGCATGGTAACTTATAATCTATTATGGCATCGTGTTACTTACAGCATCTTTCTGCTTTACCAGAAATATTTCAAGGCTGAGAAAAAATTAGATGTAATGGATTATCACAATGATACGAGCCAAATTCATTAAAATCTTTTTGAATAAGAATAAAAATTTCTAGACTTATGGGACAACCCTCGTATAATATTAATTCGTGTTTAACCATTTACAAATTAATCTTCGTCCACATGAGCTGAGAATTGACACCTAGGGGCTTGCTTACCACACTCAGGTAACAATTAGTCACTCAGCTGTTATGAAAACAACATGTTAAGTAAGTGCTCATATAGTGCACTAGTGGTCCTTGACGTAGAGAATGTGTAATTAAATAAGAATATGAGAAATTAGTAGCTTGAGATCCTGTCCTAGGTGTCATTAAAAATCTTTAACATGTGATTTTCTCAGGTTGTTTTGAACAAAACACACATATTTGTAACCATTTGCAAAATTTTGTCAGAAATTCTCATGAAACCTTTGTAATTGTGGGTGCCGTAACTTTGATAAGTCGAAAAATGGGTTTACTCTGTCTGATTTTTATTCAGATAATGAAAATGGGAGCTCTGCACCAACTTATGCAGTAATTTTTGGGAGAATGATTTGTAGTAGTGGTCCTATGGTTTAGAATGCTGAGAAAATCTGTATTCTTTAGATCTGAAGTGTGAAATCCTGTCCAGTTGTAAATAGATTGGAATAAATAGCAACTCTATTTATAATGATGATATATTACAAAAAATACTGCGTGATTGTGATTTGCGTCACACAACATTAGTAAATGGCCTTGTAGTGCTGTCCCTAGGTCTGATTTCGTTACTCGGCTCGGAAAAAAGGTTTGTGGGTATCATTTTGTTCCAGACACTCTCTAGAATAAATTCATCTTGGGTGGAGTAAAAATGTGTGGTAAACGAATTTGCTATGGGCAGTTAAAGAGGCGCCATCTATTCATTTTCAAACAGGGGGTAGGGGTATAAAATAATTTTTTAAACACATTTTAATAGTAAAATGACATTGAAATACTAATAAAATCTTATCAAAAACATTATTTACAATCAGTATGAATTTTCTTGTGTGGATTAGGGTGAAAATAAGGGCATATCTTGAAATTCACTACAGGGGCGCCACCTATTTTGGTACTTCTACCACGTGTAATAACTTATTTTAGATTCGTTAAGGTACGAAATGAAAATGAAAGGTACTGAAAAAATTCATTCTGAAGGACCTATATATGTTCATACCACATACTTAAAATTAGATCAATAGCTTATGTACCGGCGGAGAAAAAAATTATTGAAATTTAAAATTGTGGTATCATGCAGGATAGGGGTGACCATATCTCACATTATTAACTTCCAAAATATGGAGCATATGTATGTCAAATGTGCTCAAACTGTTGTATGTACTCTTGCTTTGTCATAATATTACTAATAAGAAGTAGAAAAATGATTGTACATTTTAGAAATTATTAATTCTCAATTTGGCTTCTGACGTCCCAGGGGTGACCATATCTCACCTTTATAACTTCCAAAATATGGAGCATATGTATCTCAAATGTGGTCAAAATGGTGTATGTACTCTTGCTTTGTCATAATATTAGTAATAAGAAGTAAGAAAATGATTGTACATTTAAAAAAATATTAATTCTCATTTTGGCTTCTGACGTCCCAGGGGTGACCATATGTCACCTTAATAACTTCCAAAATATTGAGCATATGTATCTCAAATGTGCTCAAAATGGTGTATGTACTCTTTCTTTGTCATAATATTAGTAATAAGAAGTAGAAAAATGATTGTACATTTTAGAAATTATTAATTCTCATTTTGGCTTCTGACGTCCCAGGGGTGACCATATCTCACCTTAATAACTTCCAAAATATGGAGCATATGTATCTCAAATGTACTCAAAATGGTGTATGTACTCTTGCTTTGTCATAATATTATACTAATAAGATGTGGGAATATGATTATACATTTAAAACATTTTAATTTTAGCTTCTTACGTTCCTGGGTAATCATATCGCAACATATAATAATAATAATAACTTCTAAGATATGTAACATATATGCCTCAAATATTCTCAGAAAAGTCTTGTCTCTCATATTACTAATGAAATGTAGAAAAATGATTGCATTTTTTAAAAAATTTTAATTTTAGCCTCTGGTGTCCCACCTTGATAACTCTCACGATATGCAACTTATGCATCTCAAATGTGTGCTCAAAATGGTATAAATATAGTCTTGTTTTGTCATATTTATTTAGAATCATAAAATCAACAGTTCAGAATCAATGGATTTTGACTGTCTCCTCTACAGCTACATATAATTCAGGGCAAATAATATCTGCTTTCAAATATTTGCATCTGCTCCCCAAACACCCCTTACAGGTACAATGGATGAGATTATTCCCTTGCATAACTTGGACCAAACATCTTTTGTAATCCATACAGGAATCTTTTTAGCCTATCAATAGTGGGAGTACTTTACTCCATTTATGAAGTAATGGCAAATGTTGATAAGGTGTTAATATGTTATCCTGTGGCCTGCAATATATGCACCTTGGATCATACACTGAATTAAGGGATTTTGAGTATGTAAAATACGGGAAAAGGAGCTCTTTGTAATGATAAATCTTTCTAGCCATATTCTCTAGTTTTCATGTTTGTCATACAACATACATTGATTGTATTGAAATATTAATTTATGATTGTGACGTCCCGCACTTCTAGGGTCCCAGAGAAGAGCTTAGCTTTTGGAACACTTGCATTACTCTTGGCATGATAGGCCATACAGTGAATACAATTGTTGAGATGGGGCAAGAACAATATAGCACATTCGACAAAAGGCAACTTGAAAACCTAACAGTACCATTTGATAGAACCATATCCAGGAACAAAGTTCTTCAGTTTATTAGGCCTCCAAAACCTCCATTCATAACAGATTATGGAAAACTATAGTTCCTCCATTAAATTAAATTTTGAATGACCATGCCAAAAATTAGATCATTAACATGCATATGCTAAAACCCAACAGTGAAAATATGCAGAACATGAACATAAATGATTGTGCAAATTAAGTAATATTTCTTCCCCACATATAAAACATAGAAATGGAACAAGGGAGAAGGTATATCATACTAATTCTCTTGTAAATTTCCTAAGATGTGCCAAGAACAAGAGTGATCTGTTTTCCTTCCAGACATCAAAACTTTATGCTAAAAAAACTGAAAGTGTCAATTTGGATTGCATACTGAAAGAGGAAATCTTATCAGTATGTACCTTCCCATGTTATTATTGCAGAATATGGCCATGGCAAAACTTTAGCCCTTTCCTTATGCAATCATTGCATGTGATGCCATATCTGCATTCTAATACTGTTCTAAATCATCCGATTTCCGATCTGGATTTCTTCTGATACATGTACCATAGAATGAGACATTGCAGTTATAAAGTCATTTGTAATTCTGATATATGACAAAACATGCAAACGAGAGAATGTCAATTGGGATTAGAAGTGACTTATCGCCCTTGTAATTTAGCAGTGGGACAGTTTGGTGTATGTTTGGGCATAAATGCGCCTTTAAGGCCTAATTTTTCAGGATATTTTCAAAATTTCGGGTCAGATTTGGGGTTAAGGGGCCAATTTTGGTAAAAGAGGCTAGGCTACTCACACTACTGATAGGCTACCAGTATACAAAAGATGTTGCATCCAAGGCATGCAAAAGACTTATCGTCCATTGTTCCTGTAATATAAGGAGTGTTTGGGGAGAAGATGCAAATATTTGAAAGTAGATCTTATTGTCTCTGGGCTATATGTAGCTGCATCCTTCAGGGGAGACAGTCAAATCCATAAATTCTGAACTTCTGATTTTATGAATCTCAATAAATATGACAAAACAAGACTATATTTATACCATTTTGGGCACACATTTGAGATGCATATGTTGCACACTGTGAGAGTTATATCAAGGTGAGATATAGTTGCCCCTGGGATGTCAGATTCGGAAGCTAAAATGAAAATTTCAATTAAAAAAGGTGTAATAATTTTTTCTACATCTCATGAATAATATTATGACAAAGCAAAACCATATGCCCCATTTTTGGTATATTTGAGTTGTATATGTTACATAATTTTAGAAGTTATTGAGGGACCTCAGAAGCTAAAATTAAAATTAAATTTTTTTAAATGTATAATCATATTCCTACATCTTATTAGTATAATATTATGACAAAGCAAGAGTACATACACCATTTTGAGTACATTTGAGATACATATGCTCCATATTTTGGAAGTTATTAAGGTGAGATATGGTCACCCCTGGGACGTCAGAAGCCAAAATGAGAATTAATAATTTCTAAAATGTACAATCATTTTTCTACTTCTCATTACTAATATTATGACAAAGCAAGAGTACATACACCATTTTGAGCACATTTGAGATACATATGCTCAATATTTTGGAAGTTATTAAGGTGACATATGGTCACCCCTGGGACGTCAGAAGCCAAAATGAGAATTAATATTTTTTTAAATGTACAATCATTTTCTTACTTCTTATTACTAATATTATGACAAAGCAAGAGTACATACACCATTTTGACCACATTTGAGATACATATGCTCCATATTTTGGAAGTTATAAAGGTGAGATATGGTCACCCCTGGGACGTCAGAAGCCAAAATGAGAATTAATAATTTCTAAAATGTACAATCATTTTTCTACTTCTTATTAGTAATATTATGACAAAGCAAGAGTACAAACAACAGTTTGAGCACATTTGAGATACATATGCTCCATATTTTGGAAGTTAATAATATGAGATATGGTCACCCCTATCCAGCATGATACCACAATTTTAAATTTCAATAATTTTTTTCTCCGCCGGTACATAAGCTATTGATCTAATTTTAAGTATGTGGTATGAACATATATAGGTTCTTCAGAATGAATTTTTTCAGTACATTTCGTACCTTAACGAATCTAAAATAAGTTATTACACGTGGTAGAAGTACCAAAATAGGTGGCGCCCCTGTAGTGAATTTCAAGATATGCCCTTATTTTCACCCTAATCCACACAAGAAAATTCATACTGATTGTAAATAATGTTTTTGATAAGATTTTATTAGTATTTCAATGTCATTTTACTATTAAAATGTGTTTAAAAAATTATTTTATACCCCTACCCCCTGTTTGAAAATGAATAGATGGCGCCTCTTTAACTGCCCATAGCAAATTCGTTTACCACACATTTTTACTCCACCCAAGATGAATTTATTCTAGAGAGTGTCTGGAACAAAATGATACCCACAAACCTTTTTTCCGAGCCGAGTAACGAAATCAGACCTAGGGACAGCACTATTGATTTAGAGTGTCATATTGATTAAGCCATCTGCTTAAGCTGTTGCTCCCATCATAAAAATGGAAGGGACCGAGGGAAGATATCATATCATCCCAAAGATTAAATCCAATATATGGTCCCCATCAATCGATCAGTCATTCCTCAATCAAGATATATATCTGATTGATCGATTTAAGGATTTAAGCCTTTAACTCCGCGTAATGTGGAATGACCATTTCTTGATGGGTTTGTTTTCCAAATTTTGCACGAGATTCTTTGCATCGAGTGCTAATTTTAGGAAACAACTCCTGAAAGGAATAGTCATTCCACAATACATTGAGTCTTGGGCTTAAATTCTTTTCACACATTGAAAATATGTTCTTCCATATCACTTCAAACATATAAGATATAATATAACATAATCGTTATAAGTTAGAGTGTAATAACAAGTACGATCTGAGCTTTTTTTTGAATAGTCTTACTAAGACCCTGAGCCCCCCTCCCTCTATTCTATTTCACCAAGTGTTATATTGGTGAAGGTGATGTACATAGGGGGGGGGGGGGTTACACAGGTTTGAACGACAAAACGTTGAAAACAATTTCAGATGAAATCACCTTGAGAATAATCAGTGAAATTGACCATGTAATAACTACAAGTCTTGCATAAGTGAACATTTACAAATTGACATAAACATTGATGTACGTGTCAATAACATATTGCCAGTGCTCCATATGTAGAAAACATCCTGCTTAAAAGCTTTATTTTGTTCTTAAAAAATATTAGATGAAGAGTGAATTAAACTGTTTATAATTAGGGAACTTAACTCTATAGAAATTAAGTTTCATAGAATCGTTTAAATGTAAAAAATATTTGGTAATTAGATGAGATGAAAAAGATGAAGAAAAATGTGTTTTCACTGAAAAATAAGATCTTTTGTAAGATGACACATTGCATGTGACGTAATTGTAGGATTTTTTTGTATTATAGAATGCTATATTAGTGTGCATTAAGTATGTGCGAGGCAACTGGGAATAAAGCCTTCTAATATGTCAAAAGGAAAATGGTGTTTTTATTAATAATAAGTATAAGTAAGTGCAAAAAGGCAAAAAAGTACAGCTGAAAATTAAATTTTCAGAGTTGATAAACACTTTTTAGAACCATATAGATTTCAAACCTGATATCACTCTCACTGAATTTTGAATTTTTAACGGTATAAATCTACTCCCTTCTAGTATATTGCAGTAAACACTCAGAATTAGATAAAATATGATATTTATTGTTTTTATTGTATTTTTAGTATGTGTGTCAATGAAAGCCGTCTCAAAGTTATCTTATTGTCTAACTTGTTCCATATTAGTTTGTCCAAGATCAATTTATAAGATCATTTTATCTAAGATTGATTTCTCTAAAATCAGTTTGTTCAAGATGAATAATTCAAGATTGATTTTTTTAAGATCAGTTTGTCCAAGATCAATTTGTCTCCAATCATTATTTTAAAGATCAATTTGCCCTATATCAATTTGTCTAAAGATCATTTTGTCTGTGTCTAATTTCTAAAAATAATTATCCAAGATCGATTAGTTCAAGATCACTTTGCCTAAAGCAGTTGTCTCAAGATCATTTTGCTCAAGATCAGTTTGTCTACTACATTTTGCCCAAGGTCATTTTGTCTAAATATCTTTTTGTTCAAGAATTTGCCTTATTTTATTCAGAATAGTTGTCATTTTGCCATCAGAAAATCACTTTTTAAAACTGTCTGCTTTTACTTGCTTTAACCTAGTAAGGTAATTCTTCACTTGTTTCATTAACAGTGCAAACCAATGATGTCTAGAAGTTTTTGTGTAACCTGGCAAAAAATCAAGATCAACATCTTGGTTGTTAAATACTTGTATCTATAGTGTATGTATCAGTTTTCAGATCAGTTGTCTTGATTGATCATTCGGTGAATGTTTTGGCGTAAAATGCCACAAAAATTCAAGTCACACCTTTTGATCATACAATTTTTTATGTTGTTATTCTCTATAACAACTGCTTCGATTCACTATTATTTCACAAACATCTCCTGATGTGTTATATACACTGAACGTATTTATTGTATCTGGCAGTTTCCTTAAAAAGCTAATGTACCTTTCCTCTTTGATGTCAGAAATTCATATTACTAATTGTAATAAATGTTTCAATACACTTTGATTTTGCATACAACTCCTGATATTTTATATAAGGTGTCTGTAGTTTCCGTTTAAAATCGAATGTTGCTTCCCCTTTGACGTCAGAAAAACCATATTTCTGATTATATGGATACTTTTGTCTGTTATGTCTGCCACTCTCATTATAGACTTGTAGGTTGCTCATAATCAATTATCACATCTGAAATGATTTTCTTTAACAAAATGCAAAATGTATGTGATAAAATGTTTAGTACAGTTAAACCTGTATATATTGAACATTTTGCCAAGAAAAAACATTCAGCGTTGGAAGGTGTATTATACAGAGAGGGTAATTCATACGGAAGTCAATACAGTATGTGCAGAGGAAGGATGTTCACTAGAGACAGGTGTTCACTAGAGAGAGAGGTGTTCACTAAGACAGGTTTCGCTGTATAAAGAATTCTTGTATCACAAATGAATGGGCATAGAATCAGTTCAACATTCTAAGGTTGATTAAACTAAAATTGGAGGAGGTCTTAAGATGTGAAAACATAAGGATAAGAGGCCCCAAAACATCTGGTTTTAGTTATCTGGCTAAGAATTATCTCAATGTCAGGTATATTGATATGAGGCAGTGACCTATCTCATGTTTTCCTGAACAGCTTAACAGTATGCTAAATTCAAATTTTACCTGTAGTCCATTTGTCATTTTCTGAACGTATGAATAGTTAAAAGTATGATGTTTTTCTTCGTAAATACTATCATTAGGGATTATTGGAGTGATTTAGCCGGGTTGCCAAATAATAACTTTGGGGAAAAATTTTGTATCTATTCCCATTGCAACATACTAGGTATATGGTGGTATCCCAACGCTAAGTCAATAGTCAACGCCATGTTAAGCTATTGCACCCCTCCCTAATCAGCCTATATAATTTTTTCCCCAAACAAACTTTTTTGGCAACCCAGTTAAATCACTTCAGAAAACCTTTATTATCATAAATCGACCCTAAAACATCGTACTTTTAACAATTTCTACGTTTACTATTGGATGTATAGGGGTGACAAATGGACTACTGCTTTTTGTTCAAAATACCTCATTTTCTTCATTTTTTCATTCTATTCACAAGGTGCTAACAAGTTTTCATCTCGGACAATATGCAGAATTTTTTATTTCTTCTTTGCAGTTCTACATAAAAATATCTATCATGTTGATAGATAAAAGAAGCCATAAATATTAGAAAAGGTGGTCTTTTTAAGAGTACAAAATCCTCAAACTAAGATATCCTAGAAATCAATGTCTTGCTCATATAACTAGCTTCTGTGTCCCCACCAGAAGTGGTGACATATTGTTACAGTCTCCAACTTTTTTTTGTGGACAGTGTTTGATATTCAGTGTTTGGTGTTTTAACAAATGGCAGATGGTGACAATGATGGTTGGTGTTTGGCATCTGTAACAAATGGTAGGTAGTGACATTCTGCATTATTGCTTTGTTAAAACTGTATTCAAGTTAAGATTCAAGAAATCATTAACTTCAATACTTTTATCAGTATAGTTATTAAAAACTAGAGATACAACTCAAATTTTTTTAACCATGATCTTGAACTTACCATGGCTATTAGGAAAAAGTACATTTGAAGTATGCTTCATAGACAGACAAACAAACTCGCGCGATAATAACTATATGCAAACAGGTGAATATGTCAGCGAGTTGGTTGTGACTATTTCAATCCTGAACCAAGGCATCAAAACAATATTCCAGATATGTCAATTTGACTTCCAAGGACATAGTCTTCAAACTAGTTCTGATTATTGAAACATCCGATGGCACCATCAAAACAACTTCAGAAATTATATCGATAAAAGTGCATGCACTCTATTGGCTAACAGGGCCAGCCTGTAGTACATAAGCATCGTTGAACTGGTTCAAATTATTAATAAAAGAAATGGCTACTTCGTAGAATCATAACTGAATGGGAGGAATTGTATCAATGTTATGCTTAACAGGATGATTGTCTTATGGATAATCAGTTCAATTATTCATAGAAATGACAAATGGTTTACATAATTTAAAGGCAGAATCAGATCTATAGGGGGTAACAAAATTGCAAGCAACATGTACAGTTGACCTACCAATATATTCCTAACCATCTCAAATATGATATTTTCCAAGAGATCCGTGATGATCTTATCAATCGGTGAAGTTGTATGAGATCCAATGTGCAAAAATGGGGAAAATGTTTACATTCTCCCAAATAATAAATGTTAATCTTTTCCATGAAATAAAGTACCGTATTTACTTTGGTTTTCTATTAATAAGGAATGATGAGCCCAAAATATTCTAAAACTGAAACAGTTTTTGTTAAGGTTAATCGCTAGATCTGACAATACCTTTAAAGTTGTAAAAAAAATTCCCAGGGAAATATGTTATTTACTTATTAGATGTATTAAGTATACACATGATTCTCATAATTTAAAAGTGGGTGCAATAAAGAATGGAGAGGAGTTGAGAATCAAGGGTTGTGATATCTTTTGCCCTTAACATCTCGTTTCATGCCTATTTTCTAGTTTAGTTCATGATCTAATTCTTTTGTTTTTTTACTTCCAGAGACATGTTTTAAAGTATGACAAATTATTGAAGAACACACGGCGGCCAGAAGTATTAATTAAAGAAATAAAGGTGAGTGTTTTAAATTTAGGACATTTCTTTTGCTCATAAATTATACCTATGAATTCATTGTTAGAGATCACAAACTTCTGATCACCACCTGATGTTTCATGACATGTGACCTGATTTTGACCAATCATACAACTGCAAACATTGACTACCACCTGATCTTTCATGACATGTGACCTGATTTTGACCAATCATACAACTGCAAGCCTGACTACAACCTGAACTTTCACGACATGTGACCTGATTTTGACCAATCATACAACTGCAAACTTGACTACCACCACCATGACATGTGCCCAGATTTTGACCAATCATACAACTGAATGATTGACAGTGATATAATAATTAGTTATTCAAAGTATTGTGCCTAAGAAAGTGTGTATTTCATGACCTGCTTACTCTTATCTCACCGCGTTTAAGGAAACCCAGCCAATTGGATCTGGAAATTTGAATGATATTGAATAAATTGCAGAATGTATTTTGGGTATTGATAAGCAAGTTATTTCTGGTTTGATTTGAAATGACACTAACCTTATTTATGATGTGTTTAAGAGCCAAATCTTCAGCTCAATAGCCTAACACTTTGACTTTTGATCAAGTCTCATTGTAATAAATCATTTCAACTCTTTCCTTATCGAGTCTCAAGGTCATCTTGCCTTGTAGTCGCAAGATATGATGAGTATCAGAAGAATCAAAAGCCATGATGATGTATAATTATTTTTTCATGGATCTTTGTTCTTTCGATTAAAGGCCCCATGCAGAGTTCGAAAACTGTTTTAATAATCATCCAAACTTAATTTGTTATAACTTCAAAAAAGATTTTCAGACATTTTTCAAGAATACTTATTGATCTCAAAATGTGCTTCATGTTAATCTTTTACATCAGTATTTGTCTTCTGTCAATCAGTGCTCTTTGGAGTGAAATTGTTTCACAAAAATATGCTAATAGTCTGCCAGATTTTTGATTAAACGCCAAATTAAACTCTTTTAAATGAATCTGATTTTTATGTCTTTCATCCTTCATGTTTCTTGATTCCTTGCTATTTCAATCATTTTCTACTAATTTTAAATCTTGAAATATGGCCATCATCGGTTCAGATTGATAGCCAGGAAATTGTGAAGTAAAAATAGAACACTACTGACTAGTCTTAGGCTAATATGCGTCAAATAAAACTTGACTTGAACGTCTTGTAATTATTTTTATCTGTTATCTTTATCTTGGCAAGTTTGATTAAGTGAATGTTTTGGTTACATAAACATTAAAACATCTCATTTCCCAAGAAGTCAAGTTTCTTTGGGCTTCAGTATTTCTTTCATGAGTTAAGAATGTTTCTCTCTTAAATTTGAAATTATAGGGATTTTCTGGTGTTTCTATAATTTAGGATTTATCGATTACATGTCATCAATTTCAATACAATTTGAATGTTGACTATATGTGAGTCCTATCCTCTCAATTTAATTTTTCGTCACACTTTGAAAAAGTGCGATATTGTCATCATTATGTGATGATGAGTAGGTTGGCGTGCCATGCACCACATAAATCTTGTCATCAAAATTCAAGGAAAACCACTTAATAAATCCTTTCAACATGACATTTTCAAAGAAGCAAAGGCTGATGTGGCCAGTGCCAAGATCTGATTAGGTTGTGGGCATGCTGGGTAAATTACATGGCAGCCATTTCACTTTTCAAATAGTTCAATATTTATCAGTTTGTTGTTCCGTTTTGAGACTTTGTCACCATGCCATTTATCTCTATGAGATAAGTGTCTCACCCAGGTGCGCAAAAACATTTCAGGTAGATCCAGTAAAATAGGTAATTGGCTTATTTGTTAGACATTTAAATTAACGATTAGCATACCATGGTCTGCCTTACTAGAAACACACAGGGAGAACATCCATGCTCCATATGAAGAAATCAAGATAATGAATAAGAAATAACTGAATTTATAGTCTAGCTACAACAGCCTATGTGACCCCCACTACATATCCCAACAAGTGTGAGAAGGTGTGTATTCCCCTAGGGGGGGGGGGGAGGGGAGGGTCACATGGGATTGCAGCTAGACTACCAAATTTAAGATTTGTTCAGGAGGAATTTTAATGAAGTCTTATTGTCGGGTCTTACATGAAAAACTAGGGTAGGTACGTTCTGGTATGCCAGAGCCCCTCTTATCTGCCGTTTGCGAGAAGGATAAAGACAAAGGGGGCGCGGCTATCGCGATGGGGTAGGTTAAGTAATATGGTAATCTTGCTAGTTGGATGTTATATTACATGAGGACTTGGATATGGGTACAAAGGAGTCTCAATCTACCCACCTTAAGGCAACTTGTATGGGATTGACTAGGCAATTCTTTAGGTACATTGGTCCATCCATATGTTGGTCCATCCTTCATTTAAGGCAGGCGAAGTAGAATGATTTATTGAGTTATTTGTTGCTATTTCCATCTAGATTTGAATACTGAGGTCTCAATGTAGTCCCAAACTACCTACCTTAAGGCTTAAGCGGACTTGTTTTTCATTTAAGGCAGACAGAGTAGAAAGTTAATTTGTGCTTATTGGGACTATTTCCATCTAGGGGTCTTTATGTAGTCCCAAACTACCTACCTTAAGGCTTAAGCGGACTTGTTTTTCATTTAAGGCAGACAGAGTAGAAAGTTAATTTGTGCTTATTGGGACTATTTCCATCTAGGGGTCTTTATGTAGTCCCAAACTACCCGCCTAAAGATGGTTTGCTATTATTAGAACAGAAAAATAAATTGAAAGTGACATTTGTCACACACTTGACTCATTGGAAATAGCTATTTTTGATTTAATCAGAAGAAATGAGACTTCATCAGTCTTGACATAAATGTTAGGACAGTGACATCAGGTCAGGATAGCCTTACTTCTAGAACTTTAACCTTCTTTTCTATAAAAAATTTATACCTTAAAGAGGCACATGCTAACTTTTCAGGTTAAGTCACTTTTTTATCTGCTCATTAAAGATCTTAATCCGAATTCCATGAAAACTGCTTGTCTATTTAACTTGAAGTTCTGATTAGGTTTTTGGCATGCTAGATGAATTTTATAGTGGCCATTTCCCTCTCCAAATATTAATTGCAAGTGTAATATTTATCCTGCATGTCTTGTTTAATCTGCATATTTGAAAGCTGCATTTAAGATCTATACAGTATCAAATTGAAGGAGAATTGGCTCCCAGGGATGCAGCTCAAAATTTTCCAACAATGAGAATGTTAAAATGTCGTTACTTTCTAAAATCATAACTGACTATAAATGCATAATCATCAGTTCAAAAGATTTGAACCAATACCTCGATCACTTCTTGTGCTTTTTGGAATTTTTTTAATGGAAATGAGACAAAAACTCGTGATTCAAATTTTGAAGTGAACAAAATGGTGACTATTTGAATTTTATAAACATGACATCTCCATATTTGGCAGTATATCTAGTAGGAAGCATGAGACTCATTGGTCGAAACTGTATTAAGAGTGCATTGTAGCTAGCGAATCAGAATAAATAAATCAAATACTCATTTACTGAGTTCCTTATCTTTAATTGAAATTTCTTGACTTTTTGTTCATCATCGTATTACATTTGAATCCTCTCTTCTGGTTTATTATTCTTATACAGAATAGGTTCATGTTTCCCTTGTGAAAATATCATGGTAGGGATGGTGATTTGAAGTGGGAGTAGAAAAGAGGGGAGTCCACAAGAAATATTTAGTGAACTAGCCAGCACTATAATTTGTACAGAAATATCTGTAATTCAGTTGGCTGTTAAAGATGCATTATGCCATAGGTTTCTCCCCCAGACAATCAATGATGTCCTATTGTTATTGCTCATATAATATCTCATATCATGGATATATCTTGAGAATAACTTTTGGGTATATTATTGCCGAAATATTGGAAATAATCAACAGAACAACCAAACTCCAGAATTAAACACAATTGATTCCTCGGCTATCGAGGGGAATCCCTATTGAGTCACACAAGCGCCTTGTACCAGGGAGCCAATCAGGTTTATGATAAACAAATTCAACGACCAATCAGATAACAGGAGGACTTTCCCGGAATATTCAAACTTCAGATTGAATTAATTTCTTCGAAAATAATTAGATCGGCCAGCACAATCGCAAAATTAACACTGAAAGAGGGGGATTTGGGACTTCTTCTTTGGTAAGTAGATGGTATATATGTGGTGAAACTCAATAAGCAAAAAAGTCCAGAAGGGTCTTGATTGTGCTATCCTATGGCATAGAGCCTCTTTAATATTTTACCAAAGTATGGAATAAAAATGAATATACCATGTTTATTCAAAGATGAATTTCATTTTCATAGCTGCTAAATTTTACTGGATTTAATCATGACAAAACTAAATACAGTTTAGATGACATACAAGAGTATTGCTATGGTTACCAATAATCAAATTGTCAACATCTTCATGATTATATCTCCCCATTTTTTCTGAACGAATGTGACTCTCTTGAGTTTTTGAATTCTTTTTGGTCAAAATATGCCAATTTTCCATGATCTTATTCAAGCACTGTGAATATATGATTAGGTATTTACATGATTTAGATAGGGGTGGGCTTACTTTGAAAATCTCCCATGTGAGCAGCGTCAACCTGCTCAAATGCTGGGGAGATCACTGTATAGATATTTTTGAATTTCTACACCAGACTGTTCCTTGTCTGATTACCTCATTCTACAGCAATGCCAATATAATTCCACTGTTTCTCATTTTATTATGCATTTTAAACCATACTTAAGGAGATCCTTCATACAGAATCTCTTGACGATTATCAGGTTTCTTGAGGTTAAGGCAAAGTGGATAAATCAAACATACAAAAAACATTGGTCAAGTCAATAAGGCATATTATTCTGACAGCGAGAAAGTGTTTTGAGAGTATACTCATGATTGAGATATCCATCTGCTCATATCTATTTCACACCATTTCACTCTAAAATTTGAATAAATTGTCAAATTTTCTGATGTTTCTATATAATTTAGAGTGTAAACTTCCAAGCTTGTTTATTATGTTCCTTGTCTTTTCCTATTGCTATTTGATTTGATTTTCAAAATAGAGAAGAATATCTTGATGTTTGGTTTTGGGTAGATCATTAATCAAATCTTTAGACCACCAGAAAAAAACTTCATCTTCACATAAGGTGTTAAAGGCTCATTTGTATATCTACCTGATGTGTTAAAGGCATATCTCTAACTCCAATCTGTAAATAATTTCATTAGGTAAGAACAATACTATACTGGTACTTTTATTCATTATCCATTTGACACTACTACAATAATTTACAGTAAAACGTGTGTAAGCGGAACACTTTTGGTACCTCTAAAAAGTGTTCCACTCGGAAGGTGTTCTACTTGCAGAGGTCATTTAACAATAAGTCAATAGGTAGGGGGACTTTTAAAGGTGTTCTACTTTTGGAAGTGTTCCACTTATAGAGGTGTTCTACTTACAGAGGTGTACCACTTTACAGGTTTTACTCTACATATTGCAGTTAGTGTCAAAAACGATAAATTAAAGTACATGACGGTTTTTCTGTAACTTAATTAATTAATACCTCATCTCTATTAAAGGATAATCTGTTAGACATGACCTAATTTTTATTAAATGTAAGGATGGTATTTAATTATCAACAGTTGTGGAAAAACAAAATTTATTCCATTAGTTCTTTAGTAAACAATGATTTCACTCAAGAAGAATGTTGTTTTTGGAATAACAAATCATCATTTTCACGTTTTGTTGCATGATTTAATAATTAATTCTTTTTCTACAACCGTTGAGAAATTTATAAGATAAGTATGAGTAAAAACCAATAGGAAAGTACCAAAAATGGTTACAGAACTCGGCAAGAAAAGTAAAACATCTAAGAATACAATAGTCATAAGGAAAACAAACCCCAACTATCCCAAATCATAATCTAACTTGAAAAGAGACAGTGTCTAATACCCCCTCCCTTACCATTCAAGAATAAAGATACATAACACGAGAAGGAAAACGTTAACACATTGACCATGATCAGTAGTGGACCCATCTGACCTGGATTAAGCACTTGATTTTCATGACATATTACATACTACTGTACCGTACTATACCAAAAAAATTTTGGACCGTGATACCTCTATTGTTTAATACCCCTTCCCCTGCCATTCAAGTATAAAGATGCATAGCACAAGAAGGAAAACGTTATCACATTGACTATGATCAGTAGTGGACCCATCTGACCTGGATCAAGCACTCAATTTTCATGACACATTACATACTACTCAGTACTGAATGAAAGCAGCTGATCAGATTATAAATTGTGAAGCATGCCGGAAAAGTAATGTTGCTGATTTGATACAAAATGGTGTCAAATATTGCTGCCTAATTAAGTTCAAAATTAGATTAATATATTCATCTCTTATTCTCATGTTCTTCAATGAATACAATAAAAATCAGTGATAAATAGATGTAGGTTGTTATTTGGATCGTGACTGTCTTAAATAAAATATTATGTAAATTAGAAAAGAGTGGAATCAGCAAGGAATAACAGGGGTTTCACGAGAATTTCTCACAACTGGCAAAATAAATGAAAACATCAGGCAAAATTAATGGAAATCATAAATTTAACATAGAAAAGTTCAAAAGTCTTTAAAACAACAGGCGATTTTATGAATAGAACTGGTGAAAATCGCCTGTTGCCTCCTGCCAATGAAACCCCTGAATTAACTAAAGATGCTAGTAGCTATCACTCTAAATTGTGTAAAAATGTAAGAACTTTGGGAAGTTTCTTTAAATTTATGGATAAATATAGCGATTAAAGCCTGACTGAATCATAATGGAAAATATCAAGTTCAATTGTAGACAAAACATTCACCAAAGTTAAATTAACCTCAATAATAATTGATTTTTTTGCGTGTATTATTTTAGTGAATCAATGTTTCGATTTTAGATATGCCATCAATGCTTCTAGGTCCTCCAGAGTTCACGAACAACCTTTCAAGATTGCATAACTTGTTTTTTTAATTATGGCGATTGGGTTTCCTATGGGGAGAATATAATATAAATAGCTCTTCTGTTCTATTAATACCCGCTTTATTTTTAAACAACAACAATTGTTTGCTGGCTTAAACTTACAGGAAGAATGATATGTGGGGGAGGAAAGTTCATCTATTTAAGGTGATGCGACGGAAACTGCCCCAAGATCCCCTCCAATGCTCCAGAATATAGTTTTGAAGTTATTCTCACGATATATTGAGTAAAATTCATTTTTCTTAGGTCCATCCTTATTACCTGATATCAGTACTTGTTATTTGATGCAAATACTTATCCTTGTTGAAATATTTATTTAATAATGCATGCCTGAGATATTGCCTTAAGATATTATAAGTGTGTTATAAGTAAAATATGGTATATGTTGTTTTTTTCTGTTCCTAAGTTTCTAGTTTTTCTAATTCAAAATATATTATTTTATGAATACTTTTACACAATCAACTTATACATTTCTCTTTTTACTTTCAGAGTATGATAGATATGACATTAAATACACCAATACAAGACCCACTGGTCTACCAATTTCCATTAGAACTAGTATCACAACTATTATCACAGGTAAGTGTCTATTTTTTACTGTATAAGTCATCCATTTGCTTATAGCTGGTTCTTGTAATTTTTCGCCATTTCTCTTATAATTTTTATCAACATATCGTTAATGCCTCAGTCAAATTTGGTCTATGGCAGCCATAGCTTCCCAAAATTGAGAGAAATATGCAGCATAAAATAAGCAGTATGATGTCAATTTTTTTTATCAATTTTGTGAAGCTATGGCCACCATTTTTAATGGCCGTCGTATAGCAAATGTGACTGAGGCTTCAGTAATGGTACATAAAAGTACAGTCTATACATTGTTGACAGAACTCATTTGCATGACTGGCTGAGAAAATAGCAAGAAGGTAAACGAAATAACTCTGACTACTGAACCAAACTTATATTTTTCGTGATTTAATTGTTCATGAGATCAAATTGTTATTAACTGTTTGAAGCTTATTTGATCAGGTCAAGTCTACTTTATAAGTATAATACCTATACTACGCATAAGTAATTTCTTTGATTATCACAATATTCGACATTATGTTGTCAGTTCATCTGAGTTCTAATCATTCTGTCATCATGCTTATGAGATCAGGTCATGTCTCCTATGCTGTATATTGTAATACCTGTATTATAAATAAGTAATTTCTTTGATTGTCGTTATATGTGATCAGTTCATCTGAGTTCTTGTCATTCCGTCATCATGATGTTATTATGATAATCATGCATCATTCAAAAATTAATTATCCGCTTGACCATGCATATTTCATGTTTTTATAGCACCCTTTGGTGCTATATTGTGATCAGTTTGCTGGGAGGGTGGAAGGGCGGTCTGCTGGGTGGGCGGTATTTGTCCCAATAATCGACATTCTGGGTTAATGTAAAGGCTGCCATTTTGGATTTTCCGTCTTAAAATCATTTCAGTTAAGACTTGTTTTCACTTAAATCTGAATAACTGCTTCATAGTTTACGTTTCTATAACTTAGAGTGTTGATGATAGCATTAGATACTTTGTAAATGATCTAGAGGAAATTAGCTCATTTTCCAGTTCCTGATGTAATAGTACACCTTTACATGAAGGAGTCACAAAATAGGTACCTTATGCAATCATTTGACTTCACTTCTTAAAAGAGAGCTTCATCATCACTCTTTTAGTTTTCAATAAATCTCTAAATTTACTAAGCTGAGAAACCATAAAGGGCAGTGTCAAGCCCTATTAAGCATAATAAAGGAAATGACATTGGAAATTACTTTAAACAAAAAATCCTGGTTATCCTGTTTTGAGATCAGAATAGATTAAAATGATGAGATTAACATGGAATAGACAGGCATGTCTGTAAAATTCAAGAGAAAACAGTTTATTCAAAAAATCTTGCAAAAAGATAGAAAATACTCTCACCAAGTCAGTTTTTTCAGGTGATTATTAACCAACAGATTTACTGGCGGCAAAAAGTTAGTTTTAAAAGTTCAATCTTGGTGATTGGGTCCGCTGGCAGTTGTAGTGGACATATTAGCCTGGGTGAATGCTTACGCCAGAAGCATGCTAAAGGTTAATATGGGAGTATATTTATTGGAGTAAAATTAACATTATTTGAGAAATATGAAATATTGTCATGGGGAATCATGGCCTTCTATCAGTTCATTTCTAGAAATAGTTGAAAAACAGAAATATGTGATGAGTATCAAAATGATGAAAAACTAGTATTACAATAATTAATAAACAGTGAACAAATCTGGGAAGACAATGTTATTTTTCCAGGCATCATTGCTTGTCGAAAACATCAGTTTGGCCATGAAAAGTTAATGATTTTGTGTCTTGATTTAATGCTTTTTCATTCTCATCTTTCAATTTTAATGAAAAGGATAATTTGACATTTTTGTAGCTGTCCTTTCAACGACTAATTCATTTGATAATGTATTATCTAGCAGACTTGTTATTTTAACATTAACTGCTGTTATTGAACCATTTGGGTACTATTTATATAGTCATGGCATTTAAAGGTAAAAATGTAACCTGCTTTGAGAGAAATTTCATGATTGTCATATATTGAAATGCAAAATACAATTCAAAATACGAGAGGAATTTGAAAAAAGTTAAGATGTAGGTAGATATTAGTCTAAATTGTATAAAAATGCGAGAAAGTTAACCAAATCATTGAAACTTTAGAGATAAACAATGTGAATAAATGTTAACAGCACAAATATTTTTTTCGGGGGATTCTTGGAAAGAGATAACACTATAGCATGACAAATGCTTATTTGACGTCAATCGCAGCCTATTTAGGATATTAATCTTGATAATAGGTTTTACAGGGAATATTGCATATGTAATAGAACTGAGCAAAAAATATATGGTCAGAAACTGTGACGCATTTTTATGTCACCTTCAGAAGTGGTGACACATTGTTACAGTCTCTAACTTTTTTGTGGATCGTATTTGGCGGTTGGTGTTCAGGGGATGACATCTGTAACAAATGGCAGGTGGTGATATTTTGCATATTAATGCCTTGTTTTTTATATGTAATGCCAATGGTTTGTATGACTGATGTTCGTGAATGACATTTGGTATCAGTAACAAATCGTTACACTTATGTGATTACAATCAGTCCACCCATTATGCCTCAGTGGCAGAGTCAAGGTTACCACTATCGCTTGGCCCGGGTTCGATTCCCAGTTCAGACAAGTTTGTTTGTGCGTTATGTAATTCTGGGTGTTTGACTGAGTGGTTCATGGCTCGTATAAAAGGCTGTGCGGTGTACTTGTATGTACCCGTGCACACAAAAGAACACAGGGCTCCTCCAAGGGAGGGGGGGGGGGGTTCTGGCCCTGTCTTTGAGTGTAAAATATGGAATATACCAATGGGGTATTGTTCGCCAAATATGGCTGTAACCAAGATATAATACAATCAGGGGATGACATTGTATCATGTAATGTACTGTTATTTTATATACAGGTACATTTGCAGTTTAATTCATAATTCCAATCAAATTTGAGGTAATCCCAAGTTCGTTGACACGAAGCAATAACCTAATGGAGGAAAACATACTCAAGGGAGTATTTCTACATTATTACATCGACTGACATTGATCGCCTGTTGTCTTTGGCTGAAATGATTACAAAGCACTGATAAATAATGCATTCATTGTAGCAGGCTATTTATCAAACCTTGACCACCTTTCAAACTCAATGGAGTAGAACACTCCAGAGGGGTTTCATGGATTTTGTTTTGGGTATTATCACTCAATTGAGGATGAAACATGGCTCTAAAGCTGTCATAGGTGAATTAATTCCTCACATCATTGAATGTAAAGTGAAAGTGAAACATATCTCAAACCTCTTTAATCTGAACACCTCTCAATGCGAACACTTTATTTTTATCCCTTCCAAATGTGTATATAATATTTGTTGGCATGTATGAAATATTGTTATAAATTGTAGTCATGATAAGGGGTCCTTATTTATCTGAGATTTGTCACTGGCTCAAGATAAGGTCTAAACTCTGATATTTAAAGTCACTAGAGGCAAGGCAGCACCATCTATCGTGAACATACTCATCATATAGATATTCTTAACCTTTTCAAACTCGTTTGTTAGCTTTTTATAATATCTCCCCAGCATTGATACAACTAGGTACTGCATCTACCTTAATCTTTAAGTAGACTAGGATCCACTTGAAAACCTATTTTCGCTATTTCCGAGGTAATAATTATTGTTCCATTTACAGCGTAATTGTGCACTGATTTTTCCGAGAATGCATCGGCCAGATACACTTTTTGTCATTTGATAAATCAGAGCCTATCGCAAGTGTCAAATAAAGAGGGTGACTGATAATTCAGAATGACACATTCGATGAAATGATCCTTGGGGAACATTGCTTTATTTTTTCAACGCTGATTGGGAAATATAAATTCTCTGTAACAATGCATCATTCATGTGTATTGTTTGTTTGTTTGTTTGTTTTTTGTTTGTTTGCTAACATGATTGTTTGTTTGTATTTTCAGAATCAGGATTTTATAACTAGACTCGCACATGAGAACATAATAGTAGCGCTAGCACCACTTTTAGAAAATAACCATCCAACACAAGAAATATGTGACTTTTTTAGTAAGGTAAGTCCAACACAAGAAATATGTGACTTTTTAGTAAGGTAAGTGCTGATTTCATACCATTTTCTTCATTGAACTGTTTGGTTTTTCATCAAACTTGAAAAGTGCTTTGTTCTTATGTTGATGATAAGTGCTAGTTCCATATACCATTTTCTTCATTGAACTGTTTGGTTTTTTTCAAACTTGAAAAGTGCTTTGTTCTTATGTTGATGATAAGTGCTAGTTCCATATACCATTTTCTTCATTGAACTGTTTGGTTTTTCATCAAACTTGAAAAGTGCTTTGTTCTTATGTTGATGATAAGTGCTAGTTCCATATACCATTTTCTTCATTGAACTGTTTGGTTTTTCATCAAACTTGAAAAGTGCTTTGTTCTTTTGTTGATGATAAGTGCTAATTCCATATAGCATTTTCCATATTGAACTGTTTGGTTTTTCGTCAAACATGAAAAGTGCTTTGTTCTTTTGTTGATAGACATGCTGTCAAGCAAGTAGGTGTATTGTTGCCACAATAAATTATGTCATCAAGATGAAAAAATGAATCTGTTCATCTGTCTGCATTCTGATGTTCATAGCATCTCTCTCACTTTGCAGCGCAAGAAGGACAGAGATTAGGAAGGCGTGGCTTACCACAATGGTTCATAACTTGTTTAACTTGAAATTCCTACAGCTACAAATGCAGTGCAAGATCTGATTAGGTTTTAGGCATTCTGGGTAATTAAGGTGGCCATTTTGAATTTCAAGTGTGATATGTATCACTTTGTATCTTGTTTATTATATTTCTCTACGAGTTCAAACATATTCTGAATTTTGGAACAAGGTAATTCAAAGCTGTATTACGCATCTAGGATTGCTAAGATATGAGCTTTTCATAGCAAGCGGAAAAAAGCAATACATGATAGTTAGTGAAGAGATCAATATTGATTATATCTGATCCTGAAAGTTACAGTGATCATGTATTTCAAATCAAAATAGAACAGGAAAAAGTATCCTATATTTCAAATCAAAATAGAACTGGAATGAGCAAACTTACAAAGATATAAGCCTACAGACCTGAAGTTTACACTATGAAAATGTCAGAAAATGACATAGCTCCTTTAAATATACTATTTAAGAGAAATATTGTGAAAAGGAATGATTAATTTATGTATAGATCTTGATTCTGTTATCTAAGTAGAGGAGCACTCTCATTTTTTAAATATTTTTTAAATGTGATTTAAATGATTTTTAAATGTGATTTATTAATGATGACTCAAAAATGAGTACCCTGGATCTTACCAACTAGCCACATATTACTCTGACTATTCCATATGATTTTGCAATTTTGGTGCACCTTATCGATCTCAAATGTAGCTTTCGTAGTCATTATGGGAGTTTGAATGTGAAATCAATGTTAGCAACTCCTAGGAAGATATTGTAGAACTTCATGATTTTCTGATTGCATATTCTGTTGTTTAAAGAGGATGGATCATGTCAGGCTCTTATAAAGGGTATTAATGAGTTTGTTGTTAATGGTTGTCTCTCTTTGAGAGTGCTGATTAGTTGTCAAAGTGAGTCGTTCATGTTTTTCTGAATCTAAATTATGTCACCACCACTAGTTGGGCCCATGAAATGAAGTCTATTTTGAAAATAAGACCCATTTTCTAAGTCAAGAATGAAAGAATTCCTCAATATTGTTTGAAAATGGCAAACCAAATCGTTGATAGTTGATGATACATGAAATCATGAAAACAATATCCATAAAGAACAATATCTACTTAAAGTAATATCCATGATTAAATCCATTAATGGATATAAAAATAATTACCTAAAAGCATGAATGTTAATCTATTATAGTACCAAACATGTATATTAGAAAATATATGAAAAAGCTTGAAAATCCAGGCCCATCAGACAATATTTTCAAAGAGTGTGCATTTCACAATTTTTTACCGATACTAGTTGTATGATGTCAGAGATACGCTGATTCATAACTGTTATGATTGCTTAATTTACCGTTTTCATCTGAATTAGACAATATGCTACATGCACAGTGTATAAGTAATGAAGACCATTGTATTATAAACAAAAATTTAAATTATTTTATTATTAAATTATTTATTTTATTTATTTATATGTTATTTCCTGGGGATTTTTCCGAGTTTTCTGAAAGGGGTGCGACTGCACCAAACACACCCCACCAATCTGACGGGCCTGAAATATTCCTATAGATAAATCATCTGTGAAAGCATGAATGACATATTTTCTTATATTTTTTGATGTACATATTATTTACCATGTTTACTCATTTATTCCAGCATTGTAAAAATAGTCCTCGGTCAAACGTAGTGATAGAACTGTTTACCCCTGTTGTGCAGCGAATCCTCAAACATAATACAGTAAGTAATAAACCTAAAAATTATTCATACAGCTTCATTAGAATAATGGATTATATTTGTACTGATGCTCTTTTATGGCCAAACGTACATCCAACAATTACAATTTTCATCATTATGTCACCACTAGAAGTTGTGGCATATTGTTACAGTCTGCTCCGCTTTTTGTGGATATGATGGTGGTTGGTGTTCGGCAGTCAGCATCTGGAACAAATGGCAGGTGATGACATTTTGCATGTTGTTGCCTTGTTATAATATTTGATTACAGGAAAATGAATGTAGTCTAATGTAAACAAGTCATTATTGGAACTTATAATTTTAACATGCAGAATTCCTTGAAACAACATGTGTAAAAAACAATGTAAAAACAACAGGAAAAATAACGCCTGTAGCCTGCTGCCTTGGACTTATATGAACTACTTTAAGTGATAATTAAGATGCCTCGATCACAGGAGTTTAATCCTAGTGTTTTTGACAAATAACATGCATTAGCTGAAAAATAGAGAGGTTCTTAGTCCTATACATTGCCTCAAAATGCAATATGTGGACATATCTTATTTTCACATTTTCATACAGCCAACGAGATTATTAATGCTCTAATATTAAGTTGGCGTGGTTATGAACTGTTTTTTCTGCGTTATATCAAAGCACAACCATCTAGTTAAAGAGTAAATAAAAGATTCACATGGGGATTCAAACCACAGTCATCCACGTGGTGAGCGAGCATTCTCGCTCTAAACCACCAGTTATTAAGTAATCTCTAGAGTAATTTAACACATATTATTTGAAACCTTTTAATTCAGTTAATTTAGAAACCTTCCAAAAATCAAATTGTTGGTGACAATCTGAGCAATCTAAGGGACAATCTTCATAATAACAATCATCGTGAATATTTGTACATAATAAAATTTGCCCCATTTGGTTACCATTGTATATTCTTTCATTATAGCTCAAAATCTTACAGTTGACCCTGTAACATACCAAGATTGCATTTTAAAGCCATGCGCAGGTTTCATCCTTATCATTGCTCTGGTCAGATACAGGTGAATTAGTAATAAGGATAAAGGGTAGCCTCAAAAAAATTAAAATGATTAGGGGAGTTAAAGCAGGGAGAAAGCTGTGTTCTTGAAGGAGATAATACAACAACAACAACAGGTGATTTGGGCACGAACAACCAGAGAAAGTCACTTAAGGCCAATTAATAATGAAACCCCTCAATGATGCGCAGAATGTGTTCATTTGTGATAGCATACTTGCAATGTTTCAATCCTGTGTCTCCATAGTATAATCCAGGCACTTTATAAAAAAATGAAAAATAATGAAAATGCCGACACTTCATTGTTAGATACACAATGTTCATGATGCCTCTGTGAGATGGGATGATAATCTCCTCAATTCTTTCAAAAACACCTACATAATCTAAGAAGGGATACATCTGTATAATTTAATATCAACAGTGTTTTTTATATTATATTAGCTCGTCTCGTGTCTCAGATGTTTTAAGTGCCTGGATAGTTGTCTAATAGCATTAGCTCATAAGAGGAGAGTACCCAGAGTTCTTTGCTGTTATTATAATGAGCTCATGTATGTCACAAGAGGGGGAATACGCTCCCATCATACCATATTGGCCTTTCTTCATGTCAAGATAAACATCTAATTTTTTATTATTAATCATTTTAACTAGAGATTCTAGTATAATTAAACACATCAGTTTACATAAAGATAAAAGAGTATGTTTATATGCCCATGATCATTCAAAATAATTTTTTTCAGTGCTAGAAATGACAGTTTTCACTTCAACTTTTTCAAATGTAAACTTGTGAGACAATGGTACCATTATTCTCTGAACTTGACAAAAGTCTGCATGAACAACAACAAACCTTGTACATATATGGGTAATTTTGATGGCAATTGATATTTTATTTTAATTGTAAGTGAATCATCAAACAGACAATATGGATACCATCTATGAACTATGGGAAATCTCCTCCTTTGTTATTAAATGTCAGGATCTTAGAATATTAAGCCACCAGAGAAAAGTTCAAGATTTTTTTTCTTGCATTACTCTATGACTTTACTTTATTCCTAAACTATTTTCACCCTTTTTAGCCCATATGGATGAGCTATTGTTATCCGCTCTATTTTTGAGAATAATGGGATTTTATACTTGACTAAATATATTTTTAAACTAAATAAATGTGGGTGAAGCCCTAAAAGGAAACATTACTATGGATTGGTTACATAGAGAGAAATTGAGGCGATATAATTTAAACAACAATTATTTCAAACATTTTTTATGTTTTGAAAAATTGTATTCCATCGATTTGTTCTTATTGGCATAATTTTACCCTCTATATGGCCTAGTATTTTTGTTGAATTACCTTACCATTATATCAAAACCAATAAAATCCGGAAATACTTCAAAGGCCTTGTACTTGTGATATGTAGGTCAATGATATTGGCAAAACGTGTCAACACTGACATATTTTTCAATAATCTCAAAGATTGGATCATAGATGTATTATCTACAGTTGCAACAAATGTTTTTTTGTTATTGCAAGTATACTGTAGTAACACATTTCTCCAATATCCGAAACTTTCCTCATATTTAACCATAATATATTTTCATTTGAAACAACATTTTCTTTAATTTCTCAGTTTTCGTCTGTATGCTCGTTACTTTATTCCTTGCAGATTCCACTCTTAGACTCATGCTTTGATTTACTATGCAAACACTGGAATTTTTACCCGTGGGTGTTTATTTCTTGTTCCCCTGTAATGTGGGTGATTATCTTCTGACAATTTTCGGCTGAATCTCAGGAATTCTTTCAGAAATATTTGGAGGAAAATTTGCATCATTTTGAGAATTCTTGATATCTTATTCTCAAAATATATATGAGCCTGGCCATGGGAAAACCGGTCTTATCACAAAAATCAAAATTGTGCTACAGAGCCAAAAATGTGCCCAAGATTAAGAGGAAAATGTGCTAAATTAAAATCCGACTTTTTGGTCTATATATGCAAGGAAAAAAACTTTAAGACATAAGTCATGGCTCATTTGAAAGGTCTTTTTGTGCTTTTTAAGATAAACAAAAAATCAAAATATTGAAAAATCTGAGATAAGACCCCTTTTCCTTTGGCCTGGCTCATATGTCAACCCCAAAATGGATCATTAAATTATCTAAATTTATTTAGTCATTGAATCATCACCAATTTGATGATTTCATAATTGGTTGATGTTTCCTCTACACACGACAAAGATATCTTAGCTGGCTGCTTATTGTCTTGGAGACATTTCTGCAACTAATTATCATGACATAGAGTTAATCGGATACTTTTATTATTGGTGAGAGTCAGATAAGGTAAATTAGCATGCGGTATTGCGACCTGTATGGACTGGAGGAATCACACCGGATGTTTTTCACACAGAGGTTTAATGGCTATTTATTTGAGATAAGAGATTATATTATCACTGGACGCCTATGCACATTATTTGTAAATTCAAACACTAGCAACACCTCATGAATGGGCATTAAAGTTTTTATTCTTTTTTGGCCTATGGGCAATTGTGAGCTCATGGCATACTGCACACTCGTCCATCTAAATGTCTGTCCGTCCAAACTCCAGTCCATCCATCTGTCAACAATTTTCAGGCAAATAAAAAGTAATTCATCTGAGTCAATGCTCGTATTCATTTTATGGATGATCATGCAGGTAAATTTACAACATTGGTCACAGTTCCTACTCTAGCCACACTTTGGAGAATTCAGCTTTTTTCAGCCTCATTTTGGAATTGTCCCACTGAATGGTCCCATATTTATAAATGGGATAACTTTGGACTTTGCATGATCTAACATTTACGACTACGTGCTATAGTGAGATTCTGACTTATCCTTCAACAGAATCCATATGCTCTTCATTGCATATATGGCAACATGGATTATCATGGCAATCTCTTTATTTGGTATCACAGAATCTCATCTACATTAAGAAAGGAAATGCGACATGTGTCATCTTGGGTGTTTGTTATCATATGACGCACAATATGTCATGTAATACAACACTGAAAGTATACTGTTTCGAGCAAACTTCTGACAACTGGATCATTATTTTTGATGATATACTAAAATGTAATTATTCATTGAACAATTAACTGATTGTTTTTGTTGAATTTTCCCTCTCCAAAATTTGTATAGAAGTTAAGCATTCTAGATTTTTGGGATTTCCCCAACTAAATAAGTTCATGAAAGTGCAGAATGAAATCCTGCGCCAATGGCTGATATGAAAAAGTCAGTCTGCCCAAATGTAATAATAATTAGTCATGTTTGTGGAAAGTGATCATTGGTACAGGCCTTGGTAATCATGTACGTCAAGTATTGTCATGCAGTAGCGTAGGTAATGACATCAACATTAAGTCTCTCATGTTTTCGACACATCATTTTCAATTATGTCATAATACCATATCAGGACATAATTAATTCATGCGTTGGTAAGAGGGGTGAATACCCTAACCTTTTTGAATCCGACATTATATTACAGTGATTTACTAATGCATCGATGAGAGAGGTGAATACCAAATATCCTATTCAACAATTCTTCACAGTCTTCGCTAAAAGAATTGTCTCTAATTGAAAGAAGATAGAAGTGGACTATTGTGGAGAGTTCAGTCTTCTTAATCTCTTTTGTTACTGGCTATCACATTTTTTAAAACGTGACACCATCATTCTTTACAATCTTAATGATTCTATTAATATTGAAATATGACAAAGTTAGAAATTAGGTACTTAGCCTAGTAGCACCTGAGTCTCCTAATACGTCACACAAATACGTGATGGAAATATCATATTTTTGAAATGAGTGAGTGAGAGTGGATGAAACAATGGTTAAAGTAGACAAGCCTATCATCAATAGTAAGACCTAGCTTTTGGTAAGGGGGCTTATTTTTTCAAAAATTTTAAGGGCCATGGGGGGTTAACATTTGAGAAAATGCATGATTTTCAAAAAATATTTTGGCCAGGAGGGCATGAAAAGAAGAATTTGATGCATGAAGTGACTCTGAATAAATGCACGTAGACGGAAATTGAAGTATGTTAGATTGCTTATTTTTAGAATAAAAAAGAGAATATTTCATAATAGCTTGTATTTGAGGATATCCTGCGAGGCACACAGGTATAGGATATTAATATCGCAAAAATTGTCACCGTTGTGAATTTGATACTTGCGTCAGGGAAGACTACATCCTGTTCATGTCTGAGATGATTGAGTCATAATTGTTGTAATTACGATTGTTATTTCATTTGACGTTTCTGTTCTTGTTGATGAAATTATGAGAAAGCTATTAATTGTGTTATCTGATTTCCTCCTTTACAATATGATCCATCCCTTTTCAAGTTTTAGTTTAATGGATAGAAAAATCAAAGCTTTAGAGCAAAATTGACTTTTCTCATTGAACGACCTCTACAGTGGGAGTGGACATCTTGACTCAATAGGGAACGTAACAGAATTATGATAAAGTATAAAAGTTATGTACAAAAAAATAGAGAAGACAGTTCCTGGGACCATATACCACATGCAAATCATAAAACATCATAAAACCTCATCTCCTGCTTGGCTGTACCGATTCCTCTGGCATAATGTTTAATAACATACATCCTTTCCAGTTATGCAACCTATACATGTACTTTAGAAATCATAAAACCTCATCTCCTGCTTGCCTGTACTGATTCCTCTGGCATAATGTATAATAACAAACATCCTTTCCAGTTATGCAACCTATACATGTACTTTAGACATCGTAAAACCTCTCCCCTTGGCTGTACCGATTCCCCTGGCATAACGAATAATAACAAACATCCTTTCCAATTATGCAACCTATACGTGCACTTTAGACATCATGAAACCTCTCCCCCTTGGCTGTACCGATTCCCCTGGCATAACAAATAATAACAAACATCCTTTCCAATTATGCAACCTATACATGTACTTTAGACATCATAAAACCTCTCCCGCTTGGCTGTACTGATTCCCCTGGCATAACTAATAATAACAAACATCCTTTCCAATTTCGGTACCTATACATGTACTTTAGTCATCATAAAACCTCTCCCGCTTGGCTGTACCAATTCCCCTGGCATAACGAATAATAACAAACATCCTTTCCAATTATGCAGTGATCAAATAAATCTTGGTTAATCCCTTAATTGATTAGAACTTAATCAGTTTCCCTCGGAAAATATTGACTCTCTTCTTGAATGTATTTATTGGATTGTGTTATCTACGATGTCATTTGCTCTGTTCGTGCTCGTTATTTTTTGCTCGAAAGGCAGTTCTTTAACCATGCAGAGTTACAAGCGGGGTATATTGAAACTACCAGATGATTGGAAATATATGAATGTGAGTTTTATACCTAAATTATGTTGCAACCAAGAATTGAAGACTTGACTTATTGTTACAGTCACCATTTTTGTGAAAATCCGCATCTGTAACAAATGATTTCACTTTTGTAAATGTAGCAAAACAGAGAAATTTTGTCATGTAATGCCTTTTGTGTTCTTTTGTTTCTAATTATCCCATCGAACGAAGTTCGGAGGGATATAGGGAACGCCTCCGTCCGTCCGTACGTACGTACGTACGTACGTCCGTCCGTCCGTCCGTCCGTCCGTCCGTCCGTCCGTCCGTCCGTCCGTCCGTCCGGGCAATAACTCAAATACCGTTGGCCTGATTTTATTCATATTTTGTAAACATATACCCTATGGGGGTAGAAGTTCTGCTCGAAAGCCGATTTTCAAAATGGCCGCTCATTTAAAAATGGCGGCCATTTTAGTGCCGATTTTACAGTAATTTAGGTGTAATATGTAAAACTGTAGTAGCAATATGTTTTAAATGTAAAAAAATTATATAGGACATTAATAAAGCTAGAAATGTAGATATTAAAAAAGCACATGGCAGCCATCTTGAAAAATGGCTGCCTTTACTCATTATTTTACGATTTTTGCTGTAACTCGAAAAGTATTGGAGCGATTTTGTTCATATTTGGTATGTGAATACTATAAGCATGGCACACTGTCTAATGACACTTTTGGTAGAAGGCGGCCATTTTGAAAAATGGCTGCCATTTTAACTTATTTTACTAAAACTCGAAAAGTAGTGGAGCGATTTTGTTCATATTTGGTATGTGAATACGTATAAGCATGGCACACTGTCTAATGACACTTTTGGTAGAAGGCGGCCATTTTTCAAAATGGCCACCATTTTAACGTATTTTACTATAACTCGAAAAGTAGTGGAGCGATTTTGTTCATATTTGGTATGTGAATACTATAAGGTGTCACTCCTGTAAATAGCACTTCCGGGTAGGACAGTGTTTTTTAATACTTTAAAAAAGAAGCCATGCCAACTTCAATGGTGTGTATAGTAGGTTTAAGTGTATGCAATGTGGCCATTTGAGGTATGTCTGTAAAGCTGAGGCCAAGTACTTTCTAAATGTGCCATTTTAAGAAAAAAATCGCAAGAATATAGTCCCGTAAACTGGAACTACTTTACTCGTTAATTTTCATCGGTGAAGTAGAGATTTTACCTAAAAATGAGTCCCTATGTTGGCGTAGTGATATTTAAAAATCGAGACGCAAACCCTATGTTAAATATAGTGTCAAGATGAAGGTTATGTATAGGGGAACGCAGAAATATGGTCATTGTTTGGGCTAGTTCGTTCGAAAATGGCGATATGTACCCCAGAACTTGAATTTTGTGATTTTTTTCAATATTTTTCAATGATTTACCGTAGTGACACCATAAGCATGGCACACTGTCTAATGACACTTTTGGTAGAAGGCGGCCATTTTTCAAAATGGCCACCATTTTAACGTATTTTACTATAACTCAAAAGTAGTAGAGCGATTTTGCTCATATTTGGTATGTGAATATTATAAGCTTGGCACACTGGTTAATGACACTTTTGGTAGAAGGTGCCCGTTTTGAAAAATGTTCGATGGGATTCGCTACGCTTTGGCGTTGCCGTTGTTCTGGTTGAAAATGTTTGAAGAAAATAATCGATAACACTCAACGTAGACTCAATTTTCATCTTCCTCAGATCAGAGAAATGTATGTAATGATAAGAACCAGATAATTAAGTTATCTTGGCCTAATTGGTGATAAATTGAATCAAACACAGAATCAGAGAATTATCTTACCTTAGCCTAATTGTTGATAAATTGAAGCAAACAATGACCAGAATCAGAGAATAAGCTTAGCTTGGCCTAATTGTTGATAAATTGAAGCAAACACAGCATCAGAGAATTAACTCACCTTTGCCAAATTGTTAATAAAATGTAATGCAATGATTATAATCAGAGAATTAAGTTATCTTAGCCTAATTGTTGATAAATTTAATCAAACACAGAATCAGAGAATTAACTCACCTTTGCCTAAATGTTGATAAATTGAAGCAAACAAAAGTAATGCAATGACCAGAATCAGAAAATTAGCTTAGCTTGGCTTAATTGTTGATAAATTGAAGCAAACACAGCATCAGAGAATTAACATACCTTTGCCAAATTGTTAATAAAATGTAATGCAATGATTATAATCAGAGAATTAAGTTATCTTAGCCTAATTGTTGATAAATTGAATCAAACACAGAATCAGAGAATTAACTCACCTTTGCCTAATTGTTGATAAATTGAAGCAAACAAAATGAATGCAAACATTGATGAAACAGTGATGAATGATACAAAGAGTATTCACCTATAATGATGTCATTGATTCCAATTCATCTCCATTCCTTCCAAAAATATAAACACATTATTCATTTCTTCAGAGAAATCAATTTATTTTATCGCGACTTTCGATCTATATCCACAAGTCTTTTTCAAGATTGAATTTTGAATAATATAACCAACAGTAGCATAGCAATAGCATACATATATATTATTTGTTATTCATTTTCTAAGATATTTTGTACTATTCAGAAATAGAATTCATGGCGCATGACTAGTTAAGTATCATATTTCCAGATGTTTTATCATTTTCTGTTTGTTTTGTTGTAAAGTAGATTGATCATTATGTTATTTACCATGTCAGATTATTGCAAAATGCACCTTTATAAAGTACACATTATTGTTTCCCTTTGGCGAGAATTATTTGTTTGTTGATTATGCTTATTAGATAATAGAGAAATCAACGAGGCATCAAGTGACCAATTTTGCTCCACCCCGTATGAAATTGTATTAAATGTAGGGAAATCAATTGCTCAATGAAAAGCTAGGGATAATGAGCTTGATCTACATTGAGCCTGCAAATTGAGCCGAAAGGGGTTTGTTGCTATGTCGATAAAGATGTTTTCAGTGAAATCAGGAAATCAGTTCACCAGTGTGAAATCATGGTCAATCACATTTATATTTAACACAATACATGTATTTGAAAATTCCACGCATTTTCTAAAGAATGACTCTTGAAAAAATTTAATATGAATTTTAACTCAAACTGGATGGCTTAGACAGAATTTTTGACAAAATATCTGTTCACATAATTTCTTTTTTTGCAAATTTTTCATAAAACCACCTCCAACTTCTTTATCATTGGTTGATTTTATAGGCTCATGATCTTCAACGTTTAGTCAACCTTATTGCATTTATTAATCAACTAAAAATTGATTCATTTCGGAAAGGTATTTATTGGATAGTGTTTTTTCTAGGGTTACATTTGTTTTGCTCATGCAGATAGTAAATAGAATTATTTGTAATTTGTCACTCCTCTTCAAAGGTCATATATCGCTATGAATAAACAAATCTTGCTCCTATTACTATGTTTTTATTTTCAGGATTTTGGGAAGTATCCAAGAATGCGTACTTTTGTTACGGAATACATTCAGGCGCTGAACTCTCAAAATGATGGCCACAAAGTTGTCCAGGCTTTTGTTCACAGGTGAGTACTTGATTTCAATAGATATGGTTTATAGGGGTTTTGTTCCTTTACTTTTTTCTAAGGCAGCCCTTACTTTGTCATATTTTGGAGACAGCAGATTTGATAATTTGTCATTTTGTTTCTTTCAAAATAGCGAATAGAAAACACATTTGATTGTTTTTTACACTATTATGATTATAAGAATTGGATAAAAGTGTCTTCCACTATACTTTCTGTATTCTCGTTTTATAGTTTCATTACAGAAAAATCTTACTTTAAATAGCTTTCAGGTCAAGAGTCAATCCTTAAGTGAACAAACATTCATACATATAAAAGGAAATAATAAATTTGCTTTAAGTAAATAAACATCAAGTTGCCCAAAATGTTCCTTGTATTTCTTCATGTATGTTTCTTTTCCAGTATGCATGGTCCTGGGTCAAATTGTCCCCATCCACGGGTCCTGCCTAACCTAGTTGCTGTCTGTCTGGCCTCTATATATAACTGCTACGAAGATAAGAAGAGGTAAGAAAAAAATCAAAGATGTCAAGTTTTAAAATAAAAATAGAAAAAACAGTTAATGCTTTAAATTGTGAAGAAATACAAGAAAATCCAACATTATAAATTCAAAATTAGATTGGAAAAGAGTGGATTGAGCAAAGACTAAAGTAAACAGGGATATAGTTAAGGCTCTAAATTTTATAGAAACGCAAGAAGCCTTGCCACTTTTTGAAATTGTTTTGAGAAATGGCTAAAATAAGCATGAGCAGATGGAAACTGGAATTAGGAGGAATTGAAGCAAATAGGCATGAAGGCATAACATTGACTCTTTAAATTGTTGAGAAATATCAGAAAATAAAGCATTTCAGGACTTCATATAATGCACAGAAAATCTGTAAAACACGACTGCATGAGAGTTTTAGCTTGATGGTTTTGCGCCATTATCAGTATGAGTAAATCTCCCTCAAAGTTACCTCTTTTTGCATCTCAGCAAAGATTTATAAAGATATTTCTCAAACTTTATACATGTTTGTACATGGATTGAACTGTAATATCAACGAATTATCACCTTTCACTTATCACTTGATTACAAATTTCATATTAGGACATTCCAACAATGCAGAGCTGTTGATTAATTCAGTGGGCAATTTATGATTAATACCTGCCATCTGAAAATACCAATTAAACTTTTGACCTTATATCTAATATCTTAATTTGTTTTCAGTAATTTGAATATCCACAGTACGAATCAAGAATCGGCTTGCTGGTTGGAGGAAATTGAAGGTCGTCTCAAATGTTTCACAAACATGTTTTGTACAATGTAAGTATATGTTGGTACAATGCTCAAGTATATGTTCTTAAGCCTTAATTTTGACTATTGACAGCATTTTAGTAACCATGGAAACCAGCATCTTTAACCCATCGTGAAAAAGTTAACAGGCATATTGTTAACAGTTTTAAATTGTACATTACATTGTAAACAATAGCAAACACAATATACACCATAAAGTTCATAAATACACTTGTTAATTAAAGTTCCAAAAAACAAAAATATATCAACATTTGGATATAGATTTTGAATAAAGAGGTTAAATATATTTAAGTTGAAATGCTGATACGGTGAAATGCGGAAAAGTCGCATAACCATGTTAACAAATTTAATTTTTTAGATCTGAGTATGAAGACTGGCGGCCCAATCTTAGCAGTTTACTTCAACCTATACCATTTCCTGATGAGTAAGTATAAGCATTCATATGCCACAATGTACATGGATTATAGTTGATAAACAAGTTAATAAGCTAGACACACACATGTCTCTAATCTGCAATAAAGACTTGAAATACATGCATCAGAGGTTTCTATTCAAATTATTATCATGCAAAGTAAGAAAAATCACCAATAAATTTATGGATTGTTTGTGGCGCATTGATAATCCATAAATATGGCAGTCAATTTTAAATGAGCCAAGGTTGGTTTGATGCTAGATTCATATACAAAATATAATATAAGCAATATTTAGCATAATGTTCAGTCAATTGAACAAATATTATGGCTTTCCTTATTTAGTTTCATTTCATTTGACGTTTCCTCTGTTTTAGGGCTTTGGCTGACAAAACATTTACAACGTGTTTAAAACAAGTCATTCAGAATATATCTGAAGACCACAAGTGCGACGTGCATCGTGCAATACTCGGTATACGAGAAGGAAAAGAGGGGTGGTTCCATCTATATTGTCCTGGTGGAATCGCATGCGATGATGAGGGTGAACTGTATGGTGTAATGGTAGGTATCAAAAAAAACTTACAGGAAGTATATCAAACAAAAAATCTTGGTGCAAAAATGCAATAAAATATCACCTAATCAGAAATGTAACTCCCCCTCCCTCACTGGCCAATATCAACTTAAGCATTAAAATGACAAATATAACAGGATAAAAGCGCATTGAAACACCTTCAAATGTATATGGGCTCACTGACTTCTCTTCGCAGGCTTTCCTCTGACTGGGTGAAAAAGTCCCATTTTTAGAAATGTGTTTTTAACTTAAAATGTGCAATAAATTAGTTTTGCAAGGTCAGTTAAAATGTTTCATCTGCGGATGAATCTGTACTGTCTAGAACTCCATATATAGTAATGACACATTGTGGGATTAATCACAACATTTATCCCAAGAAAAATCTAGATCATCCAAAGTTTAACCAATAGATGCCTTGTGGTGAAAAATTAAATTAAATAAAATAGATTTTCGCAATCTAAATTTTAGGATCATATGGTCGATTTTACTGCCCTTGGTTTCAACCACCCAGTGCCTCCTTGCTTCTTAGGTGGTAACCAAATTTCATCTTGTTTTTCCAGCTCAAGATGCTGATCTCGTGTTGCTGTCGTCGGAAACGGTTTCTTGAGAACCTCAACAAAATGATCGGTCCCTGCATGCTGCTTGCCCTGCGTGAAAATGAGGCTGCAATGGAGGTAAGTAAAGGGCATTGTGGTTGTGTTTTAAAATGTCTGTATTCGGAAGTTACCTCAATATACCCATAGTGGTGATGAGAATAAATACTTGTACAGGGTGAAACAAAATATTCGTAAGTAACCTCCATGTACTCTAACTGTGGCGATGAGAATAAATACTGGGTGACACAAAATGTAACCCTCCAATTTTGGAATAACTCACAATGTGTCACAACTCACTTTACTTATGAGTGTTAAAATCCATGTAACATTGGCATACAGATATAGCATCAACACTGCACTTTCATGAGATAACATTTTCCATCTCTGCAAGCCATTGTATTGTATAAATGTTCCAAATATATCGTAATTTTTTGCTCTATTGCCATTGTTTGAATCATTTTTTGGCTGCTTTTATAAATACATGTACTGTTATTCTACTTAATTTGATGCTATTTAATTTGGCGAATTTGTCAAAATCGGAAAATTGGCTGAGATTTAATTTGGCAAATTTAGCAGGACTAAATACCCATGAAATACCTCAGAAACTGCATGACTAGGGGAAATATCCGACATCTTGTCTCTTCTTGTACTTCCCTTTATGTGGCTCCCCCTTCTGACGCAACTCAGAATCGAGATTGGAGAGATGGAGAAAATGTTCAAATGTTTGACTTCATCTTTTCCTAAGGTGCTGTGTGCCATGCTTGAGCTAGAAGTAGTGGACAACAATGATGTAAAGATGCAGATGATCACAACGTTACAGAGCACGTCACACGGCAAGAAGATGTACGCAGAGCTGTGTGACCGCCAGATAGCCCTCAGAGAACTTGTAAGTATCCTGTATAAATATACACTTTCACCCAATAACCCTAAATACTCTTACCTAATAAGTCGAAATCTCACCACCAAAATTTGCACAGTACAAGAAGGCAAGTTTATTGTGTACTGTAGGTACATTCAGATTTTAAAAAGAAAAAGTTTGGATTATACGGATCATATCACTCTCTTCATTACAGCAGCAGAAAGGAGGACCAAAGAAGCTCACATTACCCACAAAGTCTACAGACCAAGACTTGGGAAAACTCCTCAGTTCCGGTTCATTTGGTAACCTAGAGTGTCTTAGTCTCGCCTTCACACAGGTCACAAGTTCCTGCGCCAATGACCTTATAAAACTGCCCTCGTTGAGATACCTTAATCTCTGGTCTACACAGGTAGGTTACTTATTCAGCCTCATTCAGCTCTACGGCAGCAAATCGTACTACTTATCCCTATATCTTATGCTGCATATTTCTCTCGATTCTGGGAAGTTACAGCCGTCATACGGTTAACATAGATCACATGTGACCGAGGCATGAATAATGGGGAGATCTATTGAGTGGTGGCTGGATTTCTTAAACTGTATCATTTTTTCCTTAAAGATGACCTTTTGTGTCCCTTGACTCTTTATCTTCAAAGACCGAGCAGTAGTCATGAGTAATGTCCAAAAAATTATGTACAGTATACGTTGTGTTCCATGTTATGTTAACAATTACTATTAAGGTGCAACTGGAAATTGTCTCGTCATAATGTTTTATACAGGGCTAATGCTCATAATAATTGCTGGTGTCCCAAAATAATTATTTGTTTTGTTTTGGAGATATATCATTGGTGTCTCATAAGAATTTTGTGTTTATGTCTGGTAACAGTGAACCTCGGTGAGATCCTATTTGTGTCTCATAACAATTCTGTGTTTTAGTTTGGTGACACTGGGGTGCAGTTGATATCAGAACATCTCCAGAAACTACAAGTGTTGAATCTCTGTGAGACACCAGTCACTGATAGTGGGCTCAGCTGTCTTTCTTGTAAGTAAACTAAAGCAGTTTATAATATTTATTTGGAAGAGTTCATTAATTAGTGGAAGAAGTAACATAATTTTTTGAGTTTACTTCAATTTATTGGTGATTTTAGAATTCTTAAAAATTGATGTAAATTCATTTTGTAAATCGGTGACAATTTTGAGATTATTTGTGAGTGAAAATGTTCCGATAAGTGAAAACTGATCTGTATTTTGTTGATTTAATTCAAATTAAATAGATTCTTAAGGAATATATCAATATATACATGATGTACATAAAAATAAGTTAACACTTTTGGGAAAATCATCAATATAAATGATGTTTAATTGATTGGCATCATAATTTGATTTGCCACGAAGCATAATTGGTTTTTGCACATTTTGATACATTCTATTGATACATTGCCTTGAAGGGTTGCGTAAACCTTCCCGTATAAATACAATATGGTGACTCAAGACGAGTCTAACATTTTTAAGAAATTAGTGGAGTTAGGTACAGGTATATTCCAGTTTATTCAAATCGTCTCATGAAGATAAAACAATCCGTATGGAAAGTTTACAATCTATAAATATTGAGAGGTTGAGAGGGTGAATTATCCAAAGGATGCAAGAACCAATGTAAATCCTGGTATTAGTCCTTGTATTGTTTTGAACTCTAAACATCTTTGTTTTTCAGCTTTGAAAAGTTTACGCAAACTTAACCTTAATAGCACCAACTTGTCAGCATTAGTGTTTGAGGGGCTCAAGGTGAGTACATATCCGAAAACCTGAAAGCGTTTTATATTCTGAATACAGAAAAAATAACAGATTTAATTTTGTTATTTGTCATTGTATATTTGTCTTCATGCAATGTTCAAGCTAAGAGGATGTGTATATGTATACTAATTTAAGATTTGAAAAATTTGAAATCTCTTTATACAAATATGTACATGTAATAATTTTTATATTTCACTTATGTGAAAATGCAATTATCACACAATTTCATTTTCTTAGGTGTCACTTACATCACTTACATATTAAATACCCAACATGGGCATTCATCGGGATTAAATGGAAGATATGTAATTGTTTTTGTATCAAACCCATAAGTTCATTGTTATTGCACCTTGATAAAGCACTGTATTGTCGTCATCTTTGTTGTGCTATGAATGCATGACTGGGTGGGTGCCACTAAACATGTTTTTCAATATGTTATACACGTATTAATTTAATTTCAGGAAAAGTTACCTGCGCTTCAGGAATGTGATGTCAGATATACAGATGCCTGGTAGTGTCATGTGACATCACCATTTTGTTATGTCACGTGGCATCACATTCAGTTTAAACACATTGCCTGACATGTGATATCAAAGTGCATCTTCGGCAATTTTAATCTGCCAGTGGACTTCACAACAGAACAAATGTGTCAGATGACATCATCAGAAAAATGTGTCAGATGACATCACAGTCCTAAGAGACCTGCCATAGGAACCAATAGGGAGCTACCATGGAAACAAAAAATGTTTTCCCTTTGAGGATAAGAGCAAGAACAGTGATATTGCTTATCCATCATCCTAGCCCCTTCAAGGATATATCTCATATCCATAGGATAAATCCAATATCCAATGTTATCTCTATAGATAATCTCTACTGTAAGCTATGGTATTGAGTGATATTGAGGAATGTTGTGCCTGAAATTTTTAAGTGTACTGCATGAGACTACCCACCTAAAAATAATGAAGTCGTGCGATAAATACTACAACCGTTTCAAGAGTTGTAGTTCAAGAAACTGTTCGCGAAACAAGTCAATCAAATACAATTGAACTACACTACACTACACAGGTGGATTTGGGTTATACATCTTGGAATGTATTTCTCTTGTTTTTTTTATTTATTCTGTTTTTTTCGCTCACAAGATGAGAAATTGGACACTCTTTGAAATAAACAAACAGATACACTTATTACAAAGAGTGGATTTTTGGATATTACAAAATGGATTCATGGATAGGATGGATATCAATGGATACATAATGTTAAGTGAGTGATACTAAATGTTGATTATGTGAATTTATGTGGATTTGACAGATATTAATCTACGGATATGATTATTTGAGAAATTACAAGGAGAATCTGATGGTTTAAGTAAAACTACATAATGTGTGCTGGCACACAGATTATTTGTAGGACATTCAAAGTTTCCACCGCAAAGGTGTTATTATATTATATGTATGCTCGTTGGATCAGAGTTGGGATATATATCCGGATGAAATCACAATGGATATGTATCAAAGAAAATGTATATATGATATATATCTGAATAAAATATGGATCCCTATACAGATTAAATGAGGATCCAGTATCAGGAAAAACATGGATATTTGTTTGGAAAAATAAGCAGATATCGGAAGAAATATTTGAAATATGGATTCGTTGGGAGTGATTAATGTGGATACTTGTTTGGATGGATATCAACATCAGATTGGAATGTGATTTATATTGACAAATATCCGGATGATGTCTTATGAAATATGTGTATATATCTGGATAAAATATGTACATTTCTTCGACAAATGCTGAGTCAGTGTTGTTATAAACTATAAACTATTCTTAGATGTAAGAAGGTACGAAAATGTGAGATTGTCAAAAAATGGTGCTGTAGGTTCAAATCACAGATGTATGAATTGAAATTAATTGGGATTAATTTCAGGATTGAGAGAAAAATTGGCACCATGAATACTTTAAATAAGCTGGCCTTATTCAGTATTTATTTTAAAAGTGGGACAGTGATTTGATTATGGAGCTGTCACATGTAGGCCTTGTGGGCTCACCATTCGCTGCCTTGTGAATACAGACAGACAGCAGGGCTTGGATACACAGTGAGCAAAACAAATTTTACATCAAGTTTTACAGCAGATATCCTCCATCACACCTAATACAAAAATTAATTAATTAAAAAAGTGAATGCCCAAAATTGGCTACACAGTGGCCAACGGTGAGCCCACACAGCTCATGTGACAGCTGCTTTTGACACAATTCTGTACTAGATGTGTTCGGTAATGCTGATTTAACAGAAAAAGTATCACCACTTCAAGGCTGCCATATTATCGCTGAGGTGTAAATCTGTAAATAGCCCAATCGTAAAATGGTCATGTGACCAATGATATTCCTTATGTTAAATGTGTAATTTTGTGAATCTTTTTTTTAAAAATTGCAAACTTATATATGGTTCTTACATGGCATTCATAAATTTTCTTGGGAAAATTAATGTCTAGAATGCTCATTTATGTCTAATGATCATTCGTGTCAATGATCACGTATTTGAATGTATCTTCTCCATGAAATTATCAAACTGTTATCGAGGGTTATGTTTTGACACAATTGTACCAAATGTGGCGTTACTGTATAATTGGTATTTAATCTGAGTGGTTAATTTACTGAATGGTAAAATTTTAGATTTTCCCATGACAAGAAACTTCCCATTTGATAACATTAGGAAGATAATATTTCTGACAAAAATTAGACAATAGGCAAATTAGATGATAAGCCATTATAATCACTTATACAGTATTTATGAAAGAAATATTTAAGTTGGGGTATTCCTGGGAGGCATATCGAGAAAGCAGTTCTTATGCATTTATCTCAATTGTGCAATGTGAGTCATTCTCATATTCAGTATTTGAGTTCTAATTTGAAGATCGTGGCAGCTTTAAAGAGAACATTGTCCCCCCAAAAAATTATTGTCCCACATTTATGCCTACCAGGCGCTATTTCTGTAAGACACGCACTGATTGGAATCAGAACAATTGATATGAAATGCAATATTTATTTTATTTTACAACTTATTTGAAATAAGGTAATACAATTTATTTTTCCCAAGAAATTGTGTGAAATACCATGATGTGCAATCTAATAGTTAACTAAAAGAAAAAGTGCAATGATCTGTGATAAAATGGCAAAATGGTCATGTTTTGAAATCAAATATGGTAAAAATGAGTGGAATTTGCAAGAAATAATGTTAAGAACATGTGAATACTCTGAATTGTGTAAAATTGACAGAAAATTTGTTCATTTATTGAGATTTTAGTGAGAAATGGCAAGAAAAAAGCATGACCAAATTGACATTTTATACACCAGAGCCACCTATTGTAACAAACATGTAAATGATGTGCCTTATTGGTGTTCTCTAAATGTAGGAATCGGAGAAAAGAAAATATGGCATATGAGTTGGTCTAAAATGCCAACTCTCAGGATGGTCAATAGTCTTAGGTGAAATTCTGTTTGATTTAAATCTATGTTTGCTGTTTTGTTTGATCTACATAAAAAAAGTGTGATGTACATTTATTGTGATGTTTAATAAATGTTATTTATTGATGATTTACAAATCATTTCACGTGGTTCTGTACGGAACAAATTAAGCATAGTTCATATTGCTGCCTTTTTGTTTAATAGTTGTTTGATTTTCAGATTTTAAGTGTGAATTTCAAATACAACAGTACAGTTCAGTACATGCACAATAAAACCTTCATTGAAATTGCCAAAAATGTTTTTGATGTATGAATGTTCAATTAACACAAAATCTTAATGTCAATGTCTTTGATGAAAACACCTCTGTGTGTGGCCTTTTCAAGTGGAAATACTAAAGAAATAATCACTTAGACTTTCTTTATTGCACAAAGTTCCAGAATATTTGCAAGTGTATTTATGTATTTGATAGAAAAGGCATAAGGTGGAAGCTCATTTTCTGTTGTGGCGTAACAGAACAGTGTTTCTCATATAGAGATATATAAAGAATATCTGCAAGTGACCATATATTGTCATGTTCTATATAGGTCATGATCTTTATATGGCCATGGCCATGTTCTATGGTCATGTTCTATATATGGCCATGTGCTATATATGGTCATGTTCTAAATATGGCCATATTCTATATAGGGCATGTTCTATATATGGCCATGTTCCATATATGGTCATGTTATGGAGTGGGAAATTGAAATTAGAAGTTAAAAGATAATTTAAGTTAAAAAGCTGAACATGTACATCACTGCATCAATCATATTATAGAAATGATTCAAAAACTTTCGATTTTTTTTTTAATATTCGTAAAATTTTGTTGAATCATATGGTCAGATTCTTCATGTCCTTAGTTGTATCAGATTATACATTAGCCATAATCTGTTGGAGAAACTTTTTTTTTGATTTTACGAAATATTTCTGGTCTTATTCCATCATTCTTTTCTATTAAGCTCTTGGACCAATGGAATCGCCACGCATTACCCCTTTATTATTCCTCTACCATTGTGCTATTTTCATTGATCTTGTCATTTAACAATACAAAAACAAATTTTGGATATTTCAAATAAATAAACCGAGAAAACGATTGATTGGACACATTAAAATACATGAAGATGCATTTATTGAATAATCTAATTTTTTTATAATTAATTAAGATGAGCATTTAGTATTGATTTGCAAATGCATTTATTGCTCTAGAGATTGAGTCAGCATCATTACTTATATTTTAACATTTGCATATGTTTATTGCCAGCATGCCAGTCTTTATACATGCAGAATTTTTAACATTTCCTGGAGACTTCAACAAGTTCTTCACCTTGCACAAGTTTATTTTACTCAAAAAATGTTACTGTTGGTATGTATTTGATACAGCTAATTATGTACCTTTATTGTAACTTGGTACAGTAAATCCTGTATCTTGGCACAGATAATCATGCATGTTTATTGTAACTTGGTACAATGAACCATTTATGTTTATTGTAACTTGGTACAGTAAACCATGAATATTTAAAGTAACTTGAAAATAAACCATGTACATTTATTGTAACTTGTTACAGTAAACCAGGTATGTTTATTGTAACTTGGAACAGTAAATTATTTCTGTTTATTGTAACTTGGTACAGTAAATTGTGTATGTTCATTATTATAATTATTGTCGTATAATTCTGAATAAAAATGAAAATATGTATTGTATAAAAATGAAATGATATTTTGTCACCTTATCTTTATTCCACTAAGTTTGAAATTATATATCTTATCCCTAAGGGGATGAGTCAAAACATAATTGTGCCTCCACCCCCCCCCCCAGAGATGGGATTAAATTGTTTTTGGAAGATAGCAGGTGGATCAGAAACATTTTCCCAAAAAATGAAATGCTAGAAATTGTGTATAATGGTTCACCCTGTTTATGCTACATGTTATTCTCTTGAGAACATGTATAAACACAACATAGAAATTGAACCATTATATAAACATATGTCCCATCTTAATTCCCCATACAAGAATGAAGGTTTCTCCCAATCTACAGACTAACACATAATTATGATGTGGTAAAAATATAAATCTTTTATTTACATAATAGCTGTTATATGGTAATGTTACGTGTAACATACAGTTATATAAAAATATGAAGTGTATTGTACAGTGCACAAACAAACTTTTTCACGAGTTTAAGAGGCCTCAGCGGCTAAGCCAGTCAGCAGGTAACCATTTCAACACAGCAAGGTTTACACTTTCTGGTCTGAACACAACATATCAAAACACTACTATGTGGTAATAACACTGGTTGTTTGATAAAAAATACATATCTTATTTACATAATAGCTGTCTAATATGGTAGAACTTAATAACTATAAAGTAGGGCTGGCACGGAACGGAATCGGAACGGAACGGATTTCGGAACTTGGCTTCGGAATTCGGAACTTTCGGAATTTCGGACCTTATTTAAAATAGTTCCTACTTCTCCCCTTAAGTTCTCATTTTTGTTACTATTGGAACAGCAGTGTACACCTATATATATATTATATATATAATATATAAGCTGTATTATGTTTATTAAATCTTAAAATTTAAAGTAATTTTAGTTTTTATTAGTAAACCATACTTACCTAATATTGCCACTATGTGCTAACATCCACCATTGAATCTATCTATGGCCAACTTCCCGGGAATTTCTTGAGCATATTACACTGTGCACCCCCGCACACATGCCCGGATATTCCTCAATTATTCCGCTATAACATTTATGAAAATTCTGCTGTAAGCGGAGGAGGAGGGAGGGACATATTTGTAGTGGCAATATTAGGTAAGTATGGTTTACTAATAAAAACTAAAATTACTTTAAATTTTAAGATTTTACTACGCAAACCTTTACTACTTACACTAATATTGCCACTATGTGCTGAATCCCAGCCAAGTAGGCGGTGGGTTAAACAGCAGAAAGACCACGGGAATAGAATAAATTTGCAACAAACTACAAATTGATCAACCCTACAACTTTAGGTAACCCAACTTTACATCCTAAAGCCTTCGGGACTAAGGAACTTAATAACCTAGTACAAGTTCTGGGGTGAAATGTTCAAACTGTGTTAAACACTTAACAAAACTAATAATTCAGATTCACTATGCTAAAAAACTACTGAGTATTATTTCATATATGACTCAAATGGCCACTATGATAAAAAACGGACGTCTATCTATGGCGGGGTAATTCAACCACCAAAGGTCAACAACGAACTTATACCACAGTACAAATTCTGACATTCTGATTGGCCATAAAGTTAAGAAAAATGTCAGAATATTTTCTAGCATAGTCTTACATGTCTTAGACTTACATACATGACTTGGAAGTAATTTAAGCTGCCCATTGTGCCTGCTTTAAACATATCTTCCACTCGACTTCTAGAAACAAAGATTGAAAAAGTAGCTACTGGTCTTGACATAACGTTTTCGACCCTTCTTTACTTTTCGACCCTTCTATACTTCTGTATACCTTGTACGTGTATAGATAACAGCTAATAATTGCTTGATTAAAAGATCTAAAGGAATTATATTGAAGTTCCTTAAATGTATCTGGTTCTTCAAATCAATGCAAACTTTTCGTTCTCTCTTTTGAGTAAAGGTGAGACGAAGTACTACATCGGTTACCATATGTTGGACTCTTTATGATCTTCGAACTATGAACACCAGTTGTTTAAATATTCTTGGGATTGTGATAACTCCGAAATCCCAATTACATCTTTAAATATTAAACATCTGGTATAAGTGCTTCTGCAAAGCATTGTAACCCTTAAAGGCTAAGCTATGTCTGAATGATAAACTACGTAGAGATTCATCATTTACTCATTGCCATTAGGATCACATGTTCAATCATTGAAGAACCCATGTACACCCTCCTTATTGATTAGATAACTACTTCCCCTCGTCACAAAATAAAACCTTTGGAATAACACCCAAGGTTGTAGTGAAAAACACAGAATTTGATTTACAGTCTCTTGAACTGACTTACCAAGAGATCTGAAAAGTCATCTTAGACTTCAATAATCAACTTTTGACTTCAAAAGCTGTCAAGGCTAAGAAAAATAAAGGAAACAAAACCTTTACTGAGGTGATGTTTTAGACATAACCTTACTTTAACTGGCAAACTGAAAGCCGCCAAATGTTTAAGTTTTCAAAAAACCTCGACTGTAATCTTAATTCCTCAAACAATTAACACTGAGTTGAATGCTTTATGAGAAGCATCTGGCGAAAGTAACCTATGTCAAAGATACTTCCGCCAACTCAACTCTGAACGTTAATATTCCAGGAATAGAGTCTAAATAGGAGTATTCAGAAATGATTCTTGAGAATATAAAGATTTCAGTCTGAAACTCAGAAATGACAAGTTCATGACATTGTCATTTGTCAACGCATACAACACTTCTTATATGAATAATTACTTGTGTTGTTCAGTTGTTGGCTAATATAGCTAGAAGGATAGTCTAGTGACTCAAAACTAAAACAATCTAAGTCACCTTCTACTTCTCTGTTGAAGAGACGGAATCAACCAATAACAGGATGATTGTGATCATCCATGAATCGTTTTCTTCAGCATATAGTAATAGCAACATCTACAATTACTTGGAGAAAACAGGAACGCTCAATCAGAGACAATAACTTATAGGTCTCTGATTCGAAAAGATCTACTTGGAAGATGAGTAGGCTAAAAAGCTATATTGGTCTTTTCTGTGAAGAAGATGACGACTTCACAGTAGGCCTACTGTAAACCTTACAGTTACTTTTGTTAATCTTTAGCCTATCCTTTTTCTGAACAGTAGACAAACAACTCAGTCCAGAAATAACTGTACCAAATGCATAAGTGACAAACTTATCCTGCTGCGCATAACTAGTATAAAAACTAAATGGACTAAATAAACTAATTATTCTGTGGTCAGCATACGTGTTCTATGTATGCATACTACACCAGGTTTTACAACATACAATGTTATTTTCTAAATACATTTAAATGTATGTGAACCAAGTGTCTTCATCTGAACATCATCGTGATCACGCTACTGTAAGATGAAGAAATATCTTCTTCATCTTAGGATCATACAGTCTATGCTCGACACATGTCAAATCCCGAAAGACAAATTTACTGGTGTATTTATTTCTTCATGTTTACATAATTCATATCGGGACTGGAGTCCTTTTATAAACTATGCATAAAGAAAAGAGATGATAACTGCGTTCTAATGAACACGTATGTGTTTTCATTGTGGACTAACAACCAAAAAACACATGAGCAGTAAAGAAGCCATTTCGTCTGCGTTCTCCTGAACACATATGTGTTTTTATTGTGGACTAACAACCAAAAACACCTCAGCAGTAAAGAAGCCATCTTCAGATGTAGATGTAGATATTTTTCAAATTTCTCATATTCATCTGGAACTGAACACGTTTATGTGATAAATACAGAGACGAAGAATTGAGAGCTATGTAAACTTGAACAGTTAATGTTTTCTTTATGGACTGACAACCAAAAGAAAGACCTCAATGTAAGGCAGGGTACTGTAGGCATAAACACAGTATCTACCTTCTTCGGGCTTCCTTACTTTCTTATCTGGATTGAAAACCTCTCATGTAACATAACACAGAGAAGAACATGTAATATTACGTTCTCTGTACATGATGTCTTCTGATGGTCTAATGACCCCTGTGAAATTGTCATTTATATATGACAAATTGTCTGGAAAAAGGTCAATTGACACTAGAGACCTTTTCCATATGCTTACTATAATCTCATGTCGGGACTGAAGACCGTATATGGAGCAAGCAAAGAAAAAACGAACGAGGTAAGATCTTCGACATTTTTATATCAGATGTTTTCTTTGTGGACTAACAACCCAAAGAAAAAACCTTGAAAACTTGTCTTATAGTTCCATATGATCTATTTTCCTCGTCCTCTTACTTTCATTTGTAACTGATGAACCTGTAGAACAACTAACTTCCTAGTTCCGTGTCCATAGTCACAAGTTATTTGTAAATTTATTGCGATTCTAAAATTTCCGACTTTACAGAAGGAAAATGGCGGAATAATTGAGGAATATCCGGGCATGTGTGCGGGGGTGCACAGTGTAATATGCTCAAGAAATTCCCGGGAAGTTGGCCATAGATAGATTCAATGGTGGATGTTAGCACATAGTGGCAATATTAGTGTAAGTAGTAAAGGTTTGCGTAGTAAAATACAAACACTAACAGTAATACCGTAATACACATAAACTTATAGTATAAAGCTATGAAATACAAATTACATGAACAAAATGATGCCGACACAGATAGTGCCAGACGTACCAAGTTGAAACATAGGATCAATTCTTTGCTAAAGTAACTGTCATTTTAGGCCATGCAGGCTCACCATTCACCACCATGTGAATAATTTTTGGGCACTAATTTTTGTATTTGTTGTAAAGGATTTGAAACTACTTGTTTTTCCTGCCATGTGTCCATGCCATGTGCTGCCATCTGCCCCAAATATTTAAACAGTTGTGAATGGTGAGCCAACACAACTTGATGTGACAGCTCCACTAGGTTAGCTGATGTGATGTGAAAAAGTCACTTCAGCTTGGTGAAAATCGAACCTACAATCTCTCAAATCGCTCTTAGTGCTTTACTACATGAGGAGATGTATATATTTCGAACACTCATTCTTTAATTCAAATACATGTTCTTGATTTATTAACTGCCTCTTAGAAATAGATATGAATGTTGGTAGTAAATTGAAAATGAATATCAGACAAAGAATCGGGCAAAGAATGCAGTTCTACCTAAAAGGGTTGAGCTTTTTCCAAGTGATATTTGATAATTTGAACTAATCTGTGTTGACATTGTCTATTTATGAATATATTTGTAGTTAATATGGCAATAGGTACATATACACGCCTCACCATCAACAATGTACAGTGACAAAATATACTGTTGTACATTTTAGCGGTACATTGTCATGTCTGAAGCGAAAATCGTGATGTAGGTTTTAAAACATTTATCTTAGGGAAATAAAGTAGTATTTCATGTTTAATTTCATGTGCATGCTCTTGGTAAGACTTTTAACTTTATAATTACGTAAACAGATTCTTGAACAGTGCTCGGATTTTTTCTTGGCAATTTCACCCACATAATTGACCAGTTGGAAAATGTTCACATGGACATGGGTGGAATTACCACATAAAAATCATGCTGTTTTGAGAATTTGTAAATGTAATTAAAAAGTTAAAAGTCTTGCAAAGAGCATGCACATGAAATTAAACATGAAATACACCCATATATTTTGTCACTGTACATTGTCGATGGTTAGGCGTGATATAACAATATATAACATACAGTATATGACATATAATACAACCAGTGCTACTCACTGGCAAAAAGACATTCCCCTCCACCACCCATAACACTTGTGAACATGACATGTGTGTATATATTTTAGCACCAGTAAAAAGGCAATGTAATAAATTGTGTCCAATCATTATACTTTATGTAGTTATTGTAATGTAAATTATTATGCATATATATTATTATTAAATGTATTACTTTCACTATTACTACACCATAGTCTAGTCATCACATCTCTGGTTACATGCAGAAATATATACCCGCAGCCCGAAGGGCAAGGGAAATATACCTGAGGGAAAGATGAACATGTATTCACCGAAAATAGAATGGAATATTTGATTTATTATATCATTTGAATCTTCTTCAAATTAGGCGTCTTCAAACCATTTAATACATTATTAGATACGATACATGTGTCACATGAATAACCAAGATACAGCCACTCTTAGTCCGATGCAAGATATTACCATCTCTCATCCTCAAAATTCACAGGTGCACGATGACTTGTGACATTACTGGTTTATAAACATCAACAAAATAGCAACAGATACACCGTTACTATGGGCACCCATGCTCATTCTAAAAATATAAGCTTTGACGTCATAACAATGATGCTTGGTTGCCATGCGTATCCAAGTATTTTCTATAATATTGATGTGAAAACATAACATCCGGGACTTTCTACCGTGGTATATACTCCGTGGTATATGCACCGTGGTATATACAGTTGAAAACGAGGCTGCAGCTCACACTGCAGGAAACAATGAAATTCACCCTATAATTTTTAATCATGTGATCAGTTCTTATCCAATGAGAAAGCGAGACACATTTCAATGATATAATAAATGTAAATGTACTACTTTAATACAGTCGATCTCCCAAGCATTAAACGAATGGAGTATTTAGTTGAGGAACATCGCATAACAGAACACTGTATTTGGTGGAGGTTATAATATACCAGTAGAGTTACTAATTAGTACAATGAACATTTGTGAATGCCACAGTCTAGTCATGACATCTCTGATTACATGCAGAAATATATGTACTACATGTTAGTATAATACAGTAGATCTCCAAAGTGAATTTAGAGCGGGGCAGTAATCCCCTATGGCACCATACAAAATCCTGTTAACAGTCTTGTATGGTACTGTGTGAACATGGTACCATACTGTACCGTTTTCAGATACATATTATATGTTGTAAGGGTGGATCAATGTCAAACATAGGAATGCGCCGTGGTTACAAATTGTATATAATAAATCCAAAACCATTTGCATATAGTAAGCCAACATAACCTATACTTATAGTACATGTGTAAATAGTATTGTACAAACTCATACACTTTGTCCAATACTTTAAACTGGCACATTGAAGGCACCTTGTAATGAGTGGACTTTTTTGTTGTAGTTTGAGTGTTTTTACACCAGAACACCATTCCTATGGTTCCTGGTGGTCTCTACAATAGAGATATCGTTCTGATTTCTTTTCTAAGAAGACTGTTGTTATAATATAGACATGCAAACATAATCCATGTGGCACAGATAATCTATAGTATCTCGCATCTACATTTCTTTCTAAGTAGACCGTTGTTATAATATAGACTTGTATTTACATGCAAACATAATCCACGTGGCACAGATGATCTATAGTCTCTCGCATCTACATTTCTTTTTAAGTAGAATGTTATTATAGTATAGACTTGTATTTACATGCAAACATAATCCACGTGGCACAGATAATCTATAGTATCTCGCATCTACATTTCTTTCTAAGTAGACCGTTGTTATAATATAGACTTGTATTTACATGCAAACATAATCCACGTGGCACAGATGATCTATAGTCTCTCGCATCTACATTTCTTTTTAAGTAGAATGTTATTATAGTATAGACTTGTATTTACATGCAAACATAATCCAAGTGGCACAAGCTGATTCTGGGTATGTGAAGACTCTCACACGCACTGCTAAACGTATCAAGTCTCCTCTACAGTCTATTATCTCTTCACATACTGGTGACCTGTAAATATATGATATAGACTACACATAACTATTTTACTATGCAAGTTGGTTAGGCTTGAATTGGCAATTTTGAAACCAAGAAAGTATTTTATCAAAAGTACTTTCATGGTACATGTACATGTATATTCATAATGAGAAAACACAATATTTTGTCAAAATGTTTAGAAAAGGTTGGTTTTTCAGATAAAATAGAGATACCTGCATCAATTTGATATTAAATCCAAGCAATATTTTGGCGAAAAAGTATATCAACAGATTTTTAAATGTACCACATATCGTTGACAGGCAGTCAGGCAGGAACGTGGGTGATGTTAAGATATCATCAACAATATACAAAGCCCTATTAACCATTGAAATATAACAAAACCTGATATTTTAGTTCCATCAAATTCTTCAACTTTATTTCCATTATCATGGAATCATTTTCAAAAAATGCATAATAGTTTCGGAAAAACAACTGTAATTCTACACATGAAAACTGCATGAAGTCATTTTCAAATCTTGAACATGATTTTACTAATATGAAACCATGTTAAGGTGATATCAGAACCTATGGGTGATATGATGGTGATTACAACTTCTTTCTATGTTTCCAAATTTATCAAGGATGCGGATTTATCCTTCATTCTAGAGAAGCATGCTCTAGCTGTTTCTGGCCAGTGATAATCAGATTCAAACCATTCTAGTTCTTGCATCTTCCTTACCAATTTTTCAATTTTTTGCTTTGGAAATACATATACATTATAACTATGAAATAAACCTTCTACTGACATAATATCTTTCATCTGACCCAGAAGCCAACCGGCATCGTTCAAAATGAAATTATACAAATAGTTTAGATTGTTAGAATCTGATTTTATCAAATGAATTATTAAATACATACAAATTGGGAAAAAATATATCTCCTCTGTCACATGTTTTTCACTATTCCGATCAAAAAAGAGCTTGACAAATTTTGAAATTACATTTTTCTTCGGAAAATCTTTATCTGGAAATGGTTTGTTCATGATGGGAAGAATGACAACTTCTTCAGCATTTTCTCTCACTCCTAATCTATTAAACATATTTTGAGCCATATTAATAAAACACCTTGCTGCTTTTATATCGTCCTTGCAGTTTTTCTCATGGTCTAATACCAGCATTTTCAGATCATGAGAGTTGGTGTTCGTTTTGCAATACATTTTAAAACCATGAAAATCATTTTATGATTTAATGACATTGTATCTATAGAATTCAATGACAGGCGGGTCAGTGTCCAGTCCTCATAGGGTGTTGGTAAGACTAAATATGAAGCATCAACAGTTTGAGAGTGTGGCTGTTTAAAACAGAAGCCTAAATCAATTAAGGTATCACAGAGTGGAGCTTTGATGGCTAATGACACGCAAGGTCCATGTATGACTGCTTTTCTTGCAACATAAATTAGGTCACAAGAAAGTTCCTTAGATCTACGTATGCAAACATTAACAGCATCGAGGACTGCGCAGAGAACATCTATAGTTTCCATATGGTTGAAGAATTTCTTAATAAACACTCTCCAAATACATACACAAATGAATGTCAATACAAAAACTTCAACAGGTATTGCAACTATAAAAAGAGGAAAATCTATCAAAATATGCTGCAGGAATGTAAGGAAGGAATGTAATGTGTCCATCCTACTCTTCTTGAATAGTGGATGCTTAGAATCGTTGATAGTTCTTAGAAATTGTTCATCATTCATGAATAGTTTTTTCATGTTGGATGAAAAGACAGTGCGATGAGTTTTGAATCCTTGAACATTGGTAAATACTAATTTATAGTCAAATTCATCTGGTTCTATGACTTTCGTTCTGTCATAATAGCTTCCACTCGGCACAATCTTAACTTTGAATGCAGGATATAGTTTTCCTAGCTTATCACAAAGCCTTTTCACAAAACCCATTACAAAAGCTTCGTGCTCTTCTAACTCATTTTCAGAGTACCTTTCCTTAAAGTTTGATTTATTGAAAAAATCCTTTATCCATTCAGAAAGTCTATAATCCTCGTCTAAAGACAATGAGAATGACACAGGCTTGTAACCATTTTTGAAATCCAGCCATAGCTTCGCAATATGAGGAATCACCGGTAGAACTTTTAAGATTAGCGCGCATAAAATCCAAGCAACAAAAATATACAAGAGGTATTTAGTGCAATAATAGTAGAACAAAATCAAACAAAATAATCGTAGAACAAAAGCCACAGGTACAACTGGCCGTATGCCATTGGAGCTTTGATGAAGATGGTGAAGAATACGAGGACGGTGATGATGACGACGATGACAGCAGATTTTTTTCCAAATAAATTGAAGTAGGAATATTAGTACTAGTAATAGTAGCATATTGTTATCACTGTATTGTATTTTATTGTATTGTATTGTATTTTATCCTGTGTATTGTATTTCACCTATGAAGGTGGATATACATCAAGGGTTAATATTCTGTATTTAACTGTTGTATTGACTCATATGTATCCACGACTACAATCAAGTGTAGAGTAGTTGTTCCCTTTTCCCAAATCACAGACTGGTCTCTTTTACCTGGCAAGGATCATAAACACTCCAAGACAGAGCCAGCTTTTTAATGAATAAGCAACACTCTAGTTATTGTCTAAAACTGAGCATTAGCACAAGTACAATCATTTGCAAGAAGTGCTGAAACTAAACCAGATTGCTCCAGATACTGAAAGTATTGGATTCCAAACGTAAAATTGTATGTCCTTTCCAATATTTGCTATATTAAAATTACAATGTCTTTTTCCAGTATGTAGTCGTATTTCAATATGCAACTGTTCTCATAAATAAATGAAGTTTGATCTGAGGGTTAAGTACATGAGTAAAAAGAACTTTATCAATAGTAGGTGAAAGTCTATCATTTAGCATGTGATATCAGTATACTATATATTCAAAGTTCTGAAAATAACTGGCCTTGCCTTTAATGAATTAAAATTAATCTAAAGATAATTGTCAATTTTAATCATTAAAATAATCCTCAGAGGTCAATGACATTATGAAGTGCACTTAGTAATTGGAATTTTTTTTTATACTTTAGTCATGCAGGCAGTTGGTTTCAATTGCACTTTGAAAAAGAACTACATTGCCATTTTGGCTTACCCACTTCAGAAATAAAAAACAAACATGGAAATTGAAATTATTTTCAGTGATGTGCTCTTTACGAAGTGTATCTTCAAATGGCATGCTTCAAATGACTTATTTATCCAGCATTTCTGTTTTACATCCCATAGAGGACCAAAGAGACTCCAAGATTAAATGTGCAACTACCAGATTCCGCCTTTTATGAAGAATCACTTTAAAAAGCATGCAATTTGGAAAATAATACACAATATCCTTACTTTAAACATGCTGCAAATGCCTTCCTTGCATTTCTGTGAACGAACTGTACAGGGTATCCCTTAAATGTATGACCTTCTGGAACTGCTATTCGGATGGCTTGCTGGAACTCTTCATTTCCAGCAGATATACCTGGAAAGGCAGAAATGACATCACAGGGTGACCCCAAAAATATGTTAGTTCAATTATTAAAAATATTTGGTGTTTTTCATTATGTTACATCATAAATTGCATATGACGCCATCTATGAATGGTTCTCATTTTAAGTCTGAATATTAGAAATATCCACTCTTCAAGCAAAGTTCTAGTGCCTGCCAGCAGAGAGGGGATACATGGTATCACACCATATTTGTCATTTATGATTTAACCAATCACAGAATGAGTAACTTGACAGTTGGATGATAAATGTAATGTATTCCTTGAATTCATCATATGATATATCAATACTAGCAATATGAAGCAAACAAAGTAAAGGATAGTGTTTAGGTTTAAAAGTTTTTATTATCACATAATTATACATACATACAGAGCAAGAGCAATGATAGTGTAAGAACTCCATTCTAATTAATTCTTAAAAACAGTTGGCATATTTTTACTTTTAAGAATTTCTGGATTGAATCAATAAAATAATATATTGCAGCAGACCCATATTAAAAACAATCATGTATTGATTCGTTACTATTACACCACAACCTCAGTGTTTAGTTGATAATTATTCATAATGTGTTTGTAGAAATTATGAAATGAAATGAATTGAATAAATTATAACAAAGATACAGAAGTGCATGATAAAAATCGATACCATGGCAATCTTCTCATTATTGGTTCTGTATTGATTCAATTTGAAATTCAATTTCTTTAAATACAAACGTGGGGCCTATTTTTCAAAATAGTGGCTTCTATACTTCATTCCCTTTTAAATATTGATACATTGGCAATTTGGCATACCTGTTATTCTCTCAGTCTCATATGAGGCTAGGGCTGGTGTAAGAAGGTAGCTGAGTTGATCGTCCCATGTAGTGTTCAATCCCTGATCCTATAAAGCAATAAACAGAATGTCATTATGCTCAGCTCTTAAATTACATGCAGTGATGTCTACATGTTCCTCTCAGCAGGGTACAATACCTTATTGTTGACATTTCCTTCTTCATATGTCAATAAATTTTCACCATTTTGACAGGGTGCAAACAGATTTTTGACAGGGTGCAGTGCCTGATTGCTTTGGGAAGGTCACTGAATTGTGAATTGAAATTGGCATTTTCATGAAATGATGCTACCAAGTACATGTGTTAATAAATTTTCATCATTTTGACAGGGCGCAAACATATTTTTGACAGGGTGCAGTGCCTGATTGCTTTGGGAAGGTCACTGAATTGTGAATTGAAATTGGCATTTTCATGAAATGATGCTACCAAGTACATGTGTTAATAAATTTTCATCATTTTGACAGGGCGCAAACATATTTTTGACAGGGTGCAGTGCCTGATTGCTTTGGGAAGGTCACTGAATTGTGAATTGAAATTGGCATTTTCATGAAATGATGCTACCAAGTACATGTGTTAATAAATTTTCATCATTCTGACAGGGCGCAAACATATTTTTGACAGGGTGCAGTGCCTGATTGCTTTGGGAAGGTCACTGAATTGTGAATTGGAATTGGCATTTTCATGAAATGATGCTACCAAGTACATGTGTTAATAAATTTTCATCATTCTGACAGGGCGCAAACATATTTTTGACAGGGTGCAGTGCCTGATTGCTTTGGGAAGGTCACTGAATTGTGAATTGATAATGGCATTTTCATGAAATGATGCTACCAAGTACATGTGTTAACATCAGTTGAAATCTGGTTGACATGAAATGCAAAACTAGAAATTCAACTTAACCTTGAGCACAAATTCTCATACCTTTAAAAATTATGAAATAGGAAGGAAAGGTGTTGAACTTTCATAAAATGAAGGAAACAAGTACAGTTGCTATGAATCTAATATGTCAAAGTAAGGAGTAAATATGACTTATACTAAAATAATTTCCAAAAAGTTCAATTTCTCACTGCTCTATGTTGATCCACTAAGGCACGTAGCTCCACTTCCAAGTCATTGCTTAGTAGTGCTGAATCAAGGTTACTGGCACATAAGGGGGGCAATGTCGGCCATGTTGGAATATTCCCCATTCCGCAAACACTCCGTATTGCATCAGCTGACATAGCCTTCCAATGTGATTGGTTGTGGAGATCTAGCTGACAAGCACCTATAGTATCTGTCCCCTGGAAGAAATAAATTTCATGTTAGATAAAATAAGTAAGAGAGAGAGAGTGGAATAAGCAAGGGGAAAAACAAACAGGCATGTAATTAACACTGGTGGTGCAAGGTGCAGGAAAAGCTAGAGTTTATGGAGAAATGGACTGGAATTCAACTAAAAAACAAGATTTTTTGATGTCTTTGAAATGAAAGATCAATCCAGAATTTAAACTGGGTCCCAAACGAATATTACTTTCATAAATTATGGATTCCGAATGTTACAAAAATGTTATCTCAAATGTAAACAACAAATAAAACATTTTGGATTCCATCTACTTACCATAATACATTTTCCCACCAAATATGAATAAAATCAGACTGCTGGTATTTGAGTTATTGCCCCAATAGTCTACTTCCTGTGATCTGAATAAGCTATCATTATGTTTCTTACTTGAATGACAGGAATATACAATATACAATTGGCTGAATCATGTATTCAATCTCTTTCAAACTTCTTTTTTTATAATAATGTACAAGGTGTCAAATAAATATGTTCTCCCCCTTAGCTTTTACATCAACATAATGGTGTACACTTTTTTGTCTGCATGATATCTATCTATTCTTTAGCACATTAAAACTAGGTCTCATGGAGCAACTCCACAAGAAGTTTCAGAGGACTAGCTCAAATAGATGCACTTTTATGCACAAAAGTTCATACTTTTTAAATTAAGGGGGAGAATATATTTATTTGACACCATGTATATGAATATTTATTTTTACCTGTGTGTTAGCATAGAATGATGTATGGTTAAATACACATCCCAGAGTCTGGTATGGGTAGCGGGGTCTGTGTTGCTTATCTAGGGGAGGATCATCAGGATTTACTGCCTTGTGGATGTACCTAGAAATAAAGCTCATAAATAATATGGTAAATAACATATAAAAAAGATTCAATATGATCAATATTGAGCCATAGGTCATATATTTAACTTCTCGACTACCTATGGTGACAGGACTTCTCGTCACAATAGAAGTGACACTGAGACCTACATTATAATGACAATCTGCCGCAGCTCTTTTCACCAAAATTGCTCCAACTTTGACCAAAGCTGTACACAAATCATGATTTACATTGTGTAGAAAGGATCAAAGCTCACAACTTTTAGTGAGCATCACATTTAATATATGTATCTAGCTATTATGTTATAAATGGACAAAAAAATTTTTTTAAAACGCTGGTGTTGTTTAACATAATACACATATGAAATCAAAGTTAAGTCAACATCTGAAGAACAAAACATTTAAAATCTTCAAAACCAGATGTTTAATTTGGTAGAGGAAGTATTACCTGTTTCCAGTGAGTGTTTCCCAGAAGGTGACCAGGCCATCTGCTCCTATTGTTGTGACCCAAGCATGAGGAGCGGCCTTAGACTTGGTGCCAACGCACACATAGGCATCTAAACCAAATCCCAGCAGTAGACTACACAGCAGAATAGCATGGTCTTCACAGTCCTAAACAATACAATACAAAAGTAGAAAGCTATTATAATCCATACTTGCTCCTCTGTTTTTGTGGAGGGGGGGGGGGTTAAAAGAGAATAAGGAATGAGAGGAAGGATGGTAAACTTAAAAAAATTGAAATGTGAATGTGTTATAGTATAACAGAAATTATTAGTTAATGAAAACACAGAATGAAATCCTGTGCTAAGGGCTGATGTAAAAAGTCAGTCCACCCCAGTGGGGATCGAACCCACGACCCCTCGCTTTCCGGGCAAGTGCTCTACCACTGAGCTACAGGACCGACTGGCTTTTCCACATCAACATTGCATATACAGCATTGCAGCCATGTCTTACATGCCCAGTTTCCTGGACCCCATATAAGTTACCTGTCTTTCCAGGTTGTCAATCACTCTATTCATGATGTCACGTGGACTTTCCCACGGGCCATTCCCCCTAAGGAGAAGTTGTATTAGTTAATGAAAACACAGAATGAAATCCTGTGCTAAGGGCTGATGTGAAAAAGTCAGTCCACCCCAGTGGGGATCGAACCCACGACCCCTCGCTTTCCGGGCAAAGTGTGTTATAGTATAACAGAAATTATTAGAGTAAGGTTGACCAAAGAGAGTGTCCAATCCTATTTTTAAAAAAATATTTTTTCATTTAAACTGACAGACATTAAATCCAAACATTCTTAGATAGATTTGAAATATAAAGCCTTGAGAAGACATGGTAAACACTGGAGTCACTGAGGTAATACATTTTTTCAAATAACTTTTAGAAAAATCTTTTTACACACCCCCTTGTTCCTGCAAAAAAATGCATGCGTAGTGGACCACTGTTCGGCTCTATCACCACCTCCCAACATGGGTACCCTTTCATATCCTATAAGACTGACAAATCTAGCTGCTTCTCTAGGCGTATCGAGCAGTCTTCCAGCCCTTAAAGGCTTTATGTATGAACACACAGGGCGATTTATTCCATTTTCATCCTGCAATGTTCATAAACAGCAAAAACATTTCAAAATAATTCAATCAAATGTAAATCATAAAGTTATTGTTACAATCAATACAGATAATAGTGCATTGTTCAAAAAGACTAATTTCAATTTGGAATACACCGCCTTGGAATAAATTCAATTTCAAAATCGTATTGAATTTAAATAAGTTTTGTCTTCAGCAAAAATCAAGTTGACCTGACAAAAACCAGAAAATCTAGAAGAAATTGTGAAACTGGTTGTTTACCTGAGCAAATATTTTAACGAGACGTTCACTGTGAGTTGGTCGAATCTGTAGAAACTCTCTCCACCATTGCTTGGCATAAACAAGAAACAGACGCTCACGTTCTGACTGCTTGTTCTTCTCCATACTAAACTGGGCTGTTAGCACCTGGTCAAAAGAGTAAAATACATTATATTGAAGCATTTACAGTAGTTTAAATATATAGTTTTATATTAGTTACTGGATGACTTTAGGATGATCAGGTAATGTGCTATATAGGGTAGGGAGTCACTCAAGTGGTCAGACCACTCAGAGAATTAGACATGAGAACATGTATCATAAAGGAATAGATTATGATAACACTTATTCACCATCGTGTGTGTTATTATCTCAATAACCAGTCAACGTTCAATATGTCTTGATACATGTACAAAGAATAAAGACACTTACCAATTCAAAATATGATAACTTGGACCAACTGACAAATATTCACTTTTTTCAAACAGTAACAGTGTTGGGAATAATTTTAATAAGGAGGGGGTAGGACATGATTTTTCACTCTCCTCAACACTATATACTGCATGCTCAATATCATTTAAAGATATGCGCACATTAAATCAGGGGTTTCACTAGAATTTCTCACAACAGGCTAAATAAATGAAAATAATAGGCAAAATAAATGGAAATCATAAATCTAACTTGGAAAAGTTAAAAAGTCCCAAAAAACAACAGGCGATTTTGTGAAAACAAAAGGTGAAAATCGCCTGTACTTTGCCTGCTGCTAATTAAACCCCTGTTAAATATTGCCTACCTGGCCTGAGATGGCCTCTATGGTCTTGGGAAGTAGCTCTAGTTTAATATCTAGTAGTCCAACAGGAACTTTACATTCTGTACCTGTAGATAAAACAATACAACATTGTGTTTCAATATGCAGAATGAGATCAATGGATCCAAAAAGATCTAATGATTAGTATGATATTTGAGATCACATTCTACTCCATTTTGAAATACCTAGGACATTTTAAATAAAGGACAATTGACATACCAATAGTTAAAAAGAAAACAAACCTATACAATATTAATACTCATTTGAGTTTTTTGAGTTTCATATCAATCCAATATGAAACCTAAACTTCTGAAAATTTATTAATTTCACTTGATTTGGAGTTAAAAACAACAAATTTTATACAGTATTATACTTACCCACTCCAAGTAATTCAATAGATGTCCCTAGTCTGCCTTGAGGTTGAGATAGTACTACTCGCCATTCTAAGAAATGTGATGATACAAGGTGAGTATCGCCATTAAAGTCTGTCTTAATGAGCACGATATGTACAGGATCACATACAGACAGCATACCTGTGCTATCTAGCATTCTCCCAGCATCCCCTGGAAATGTGAGACATCATTAGAATGCAATTGTCTTAATGCAGGAAATGGGTAAATTCTTCAAAATGAAAAATGTGGCTATTGAGACTTTCTTAGTTGATATTGTTCTTTTATGGTCCTATGATTTTTCTGGTTACTGCAATGGGATCCAACACTGGAATTTCTTTGTGAAGAAAAATTTTGGAAATAAAATCCCTAGTGGTCATTACCAGATGCTTTTTGTAAATTCCTAAATCTATTGCATTATGACATCTTGATAAATTCAACAGTTGCTACAAATCATTCAGAAATTCCAAGTTAACAAAAGCTTCTGGCTATGCAATGACCCCTTACTAATTCATTGGAGTTTTGTCATGTACTTTGCAAACTACAGCCGTGTAAAATACCATTAAGGAGCAGTAAATATTACCTGAAGAATCTTTATGAATCTCTAACAAGAAACCTTCTTGAATGTTTGGGTCACAGGCACATGGTGTTGGTTTTGACTTAAATCGCTGGCTTCTGAAGTTTATATGTACAGTAAATGTTGATGACACCTGACCGGGTAGAGGCTGAGGTTCTTGGAGATGCTCTAAGAATGCTTTACCCCCAAGAACTTGTAGGTAGAGGTAGCGCCTTGATGGGTCTATATTGGCTGGAATGAAAACCAACATGTTTAAAATGCATTATTTATCTGTACACAGGTTAATAGTAATACATGTATAACGAGTAGATCTTGACTTTATTGAGCCTGAATATATGTGTTGAACAATGTCAAACCTCTTAACTGCATTTTTGTATAATTGTTTGACATGTGTCAAAATCACATTCCAAGGGTAATGAACATTAGGTCAAAGAACTTACTCTTTTTAAGTGGAGTACTTGTAGTGAGATGGTCATCCTTATCTATAAATCTAGCTGCTTGTTTTCCTCCTGGTATATGTTGTCCTTGTTCAATATGTAATTTTTGCATAACATTGTCAATAACACCTTGTTGTCTCAACATTTCTAAGACATCTTGTTCGTTGAACTGTGATTGTTGGTTAAAAGCTGCTTCTCCTTGCAGACTATCTGACAAAACTTGCTGGATGCTTTTCTGGATATCCATCTTAAAATAAAATACACATTGTGTCAGAAAAGTGTTTGTTTACATTGAGGAATTTTGGGCAAGCCTGAACTTTAAAATTTTTCAAAGGTCATTCAAAAATAGGGTCTTTATAGTTGGTAATGTCACATAACAAGGCTCAAATTAATTCAAAAATATTTAATAATGCATATATTTTTTTAGAAATAACACACTATCTTAACAAATAGTAAGTACCAATCTAAAATTCAATATGCATTTTCAACCAAATTTTTGGGGCACAAATGGGCGATAATATGTGAAAATTTTGTACCTGAGAAAGATGGTTGTGAATGATCTGCTTCAGCTCAGAAATCTTCTCTGCTGGCAATGCCATAATGGAAATGTATATACCACCTATTGGTGGAACATCGATAGGTCCACCTTGAGTGGCTTTAGGTGTCAATAATCCGAAAGTAATCGGCGTCTTTTTACAATGTTTTGAAAAACGGCGCTCCGGAAGTGGGATCTGCGCATGAGCAGTGACCTACATATACAAAAACAAAATATCTGAAAATGGGAACCTCACAAAGTAAAGACCCCGAGGTAGAGAATGCACTGGCCGTATTCAGTAAATCAGAGCAGGTTGAAATGGAAAGGTTATTCAAGAAGCTATCGGGACCAAATTCAAAGGCATTTAGCTTAGAACAGCTCCAGGTTTGGCATTTGCGTTCTTGTTTTTATTTTCACCATTTTCAAATTGAATCTGAAAATGATGAATCACCTACCTGCACCTGATTTCAAAGGCCCTTCTGCACACCTATTCCCATCTGAACTGCCTGTGATTCATGAATGTAAACCTCCCTGCACTCTTATTCCTAGACTATATCCTCTAGTCTGAAATTTTTTTGAAATTTGGAATGAAAATATTCTCAGGAAATTCAGTCTATTGGATATAAACTACTCTTATTCCCCACTAGAGGGCCTGTGCTTTATTTAGGTAGACCCCTTGTACTCTTATTACCTACTGAAAGGCACGTGCCAAATGTACAACTACAGTACAGACAGAGACATATAAAAACATGTCACAAGTTGTCATTGAAGACGAAATCTCACCAAGGCAGCAGAGTCATGAGTCACTCATCTCTGTTTTAGAGGACATAGGTGTAATCTCGGACACGGGGCATTGTCGGACGATCTTCAATAATTCTTTGTTTTATATCGTTTCTTTATTGAAACTTTGTATTAGACACATCATATTATAGATGTGGTGCTATATATTGTAAAAATTCTAGCTTTGTCCCAGATTTTCACCTGATACCAAGGGTTTGTCCGGGAATGCCCCATGGCCGAGAATGCACCTATCTCCTCTATATGTACAATATAAAAACATCTGTTGTGTTTTTCTTTTTAGATACATTTAAATGGCATCTTATGTGAAACCATCATTACCCGTCTACATTACACCATGGCTAACATACAGACACAACCAGAGCTTGAAGCAGACATACATGACATGCCAGACAATAGCGAGGATGTGACCACCCTTACCACAGTAACATACGACACATTTGTCATCTCCCTTGCTCATCTTATAAAAGGAGACATGCATGAGAAGAGCCACTTCATTAACTGTCTTGCCACAGAAACTGATTATGCTTCGCCATCTGATATGATATGGGTAAGAACTGTTAAATTTCGGATGCCTTACAGTGGTTTCACTAGAATTTCTCACAACAGGCTAAATAAATGAACAGACAAAATTAATGGAAATCATGAATTTAACATGGAAAAGTTGAAAAGCCCCTAAAAACAACAGGCAATTTTGTGAAAACAAACGATGAAAATTGCCTGTTGCCTGCTGCTAGTGAAATCCCTGCTTTAGAAGAATTGCTCCTACAAATTTGTGTAAATGAGTGCTTATATTAATGGCTGGCTCATAGAACTTGATTGTCTCATCCATTGAGCTCTTCTAAAAGCTAAAATTGCCTTAATAATTCTGAATGTAAGTATAGTGAGCATTAGCATAAATCTATGAGCTTATCAAGTATGTATCTTCGACCAATAACTGAAGTCGTGGTACATGTAAGAATGGCTTAAACCTAAATTGATTACTCACTTGGCTGTAGATTTACTTCAGTGTAGATGTCCAATTATTTTATAATTTAATCCTGATATGCTGATTGTTAATGACTAACATTTAAAGAGCTTACCCTCTGGGGTCTGCCGAAGCTTCCTATATAATGTAATTTGTATTGTATGTAGTGATCTCCCCAGCATTAACGCAAGTGGGCGCAACACCCATCTGAGATTTTGAAAATAGGCTTGCACCCATCTGAAAATCTATTTGCACCCACTTGAAAATGAGAAAAATCATGAAGAATTGGCATATTTTGACCAATTTTGGTCTGAATTGTGGAAATGAGAATTTTGCACCCACCCAAGAAAAAATCCTGGGGCTATCACTGGTATGGAAGTTATAGTACCATGATAGACTCAAGGGTGTTTATTTACAGTTTGTGACAAACATTGTTCAAGCTTACTTGGAGGTCAAGGCAGAAGATGCTCATACTGTGAGTTGGCAAACAGAAACAGAAGAGGAAGATTTACGCAGATTTGCAATATTTATACTTGAAGACTTGTTCAATAAAGGTAATGCCACCCTTTAACAGATCATTATTGGTTTAAAACTTTTAAAAAAATTACAATTGATTAGAAATAAAGTTTTTTTATATATTCATGAAGAAATATTGTTTTTTATTTTGATTTAGATCTCAAATACAACAGCAGCCCTATGCATACGTCTGATGTGCCATTTGGTGTGACATACAGAGACGACGAACTGGAAACGTGGCTCTCACAATCTGCACTGTTTCTACACATCATTGACACAATATTTCATTCCTGCTTTCCTGTCAAAATGGTAAGGCTACTAGAGCTAAAAAAGATTGGGGAATAGTTTAAGATCAATTTTTGATCCTTCAATCTGATCTCTTTGATCTTAGGTGTCGAAATCTGTCCTAACATAAACAGAATGCTCAGAGTTAAAAGTTAGTTACAGATGTTAGAAAATCTCTGGGTACAGGTTGACCCAAAAAGCAATTTATTGTCATGAAATTATCCGCAAAATAAATGATTGTATTTTTGGGTCACCCTGTAAAATGAATGGTCCATCAGAACCATCAATATTTTAATAAAGGCTTCAAACCAATACAATGTTCAATGTGTGGTCCTTGTTATAGGTTGATGCCATGTTCTCCCAAAACAATCTTCTCCCTCTATGCAAGGATATCAATTGGGAGAAAACTACAACCATTTTAGATATTCCATCAGTCTTAGGCATAAACAATAGCCTTCCTCATCAGCTGCAGAATCAATGGAGTCTCCTGTATACTAGTGAGTCAAAAATTACCCTTTTCAAGATGTGTAATTTCAGTACACTCTTTCTATAAGAGAGAATCTAAGGCTTTTGATTAGAGCTGGCATGAAACCTCAAAATTCAGGCGGGATAGTTAAATCTTCTTACAAATGATCATTTTTCATTAAATAATTGAAAACAGGACTTTGAAAAATGCTCCACTTATGAAGGTGTTCCACTTACATAGGTGTTCTACTTGTAATGTTACCACCACAAGTGGTGACATATTGTTAAGTAGGCTATAGTCTCTCTTTTGTGAATGGTGTTTGGCAGTTTGTGTTCTGTGGTTAGCATTCTGCAATCAGCATCAGTAACAAATGGCAGGTGATAACATTTTGCATTTGAATGCCTAATGTCTACTTGTGGAGGAGTTTCACTTAATAGGTTTTTCTATATATCTAAAAGTCATTCATGTTTCAGGTCAGTTACATGGAGAGAGTTTCAGTACAATGATTAAGCGTGTAAAGGATCAGGGCCCAACAATCTTAGTTATAAGGGACACTGATGGCCACATATTTGGGGGCTTTGCCTCGGAGAGCTGGACCATGAAACCTCAATACTCAGGTGATTATATAATCTAGAATATCCATCTTGTTTTCTCTTCACTGATTGTTTGATTTTTCTCATTTAAAAGAGAGCTTCGAATACACTCTTTGAAGTACTGTAGAACTAGTTTTTGATCTAGCCTTACCAGAATCCATCTACTTAACCCTTAAACAGTTAGGCTATAGATCTGCCCCTCCCCCTTTTGATCCACAGGAGAGTGTATAAGGTGTCATTGGAAAGGATAATCAAAAGACAAATTATGGAAAAAGTTTTAGAAATACCTTGGGGGGACTGACCCCCCCCCCCCCCCTTAACCATTTAAGGGTTATTCAGAATTGCAGTCACAGAATGTAACTGTTATACCTTAATAAGTAGCATATCTTTGTTTCATGTTTAAACTCCCATGTATTGACATGGCAGCTACTTTTGGGATTGTTTAGATCTTATAAGCATCAAAATTGTGTATTTATTTTTCCTTCACAGAGGCTAGATTTACCCTTTGCATTCGTTCGACTTCTTAAAAGAGAGCTTCGTCTTCACTCTTACAGTTTACATGAAAATTACCGAGCCATTCGGAGTTCATTTTTTTTTGAAATACTGACCGCTTTCTAGATATGGTCATTTCCTCAGATAGCATCCCATAGTTAATGAGCATGAATTTAGCATGGGTTCCTTCCAGCTCGCTGATTGGTTGAGAAAAGATCAGTGTTGTATGACCTGGGCTATCACGGGCATAGGTCATGAGGGCGGGGCCACTAAACTGTAATATAGTCTATACTAGGCAGAGGGTAGTTTATAACTAGACTCTGCACGCAGGGTACTAGCTTTTACTGTTAGGTTCTTGATCTTACATTATACCATACATTTTACCCAGTCACAAAATAACATTTGCAATGGTGTTGAGATTTTCTTTTGCACTGTACAAGGTGGAATATTTGATGAATAAAACAATTCAACCTTTTATCAGCTTTATTTTCTTATACATGTATATGTAGTATTATTTACAAGATTTTACATGACACCTTTGTGGGTGTATAGTATACAATCTAAAGACATATGTTGTTTGAATAGAAGGTATATGATAATCAGCTGATCTATGATAAGCACTTACTAAGACTAACTAGTCTGAAAAAGCTTCTTCAAAGAATCTCTAAAATAACTTTTAAAGTCATTAAAAGTAGTAAACAAATGATAAAAGCATATTTAAAAACGTTGCCAATTTCTAGTTGTTATGGTTACAAATAGCAATCCTTTTGATGCGATTGAGACTTTCTTAAATACTTCAAGTAAAGGTATGAGAAAAGTATGCTAGCAGTAGATGATTGAGCAGTAAACAAAGCCATCACTGAAGACAGTAAAACATTAAATCCAAGATGATCTAAAGCAAATGGTAGGCAACCCATTATAATGACTTGACAAGCAGAACTCACTATTGACATCTTCGTGTCTTTCTTATGCAGTAAAATTCCAAGGGAAAACAAAGCAAATGTTTGAACAATCGGCCAGAATGTAAACAACTTAAAGGGATAGTATACTCCAATGAAATTTTCTTCAGAAATATGAAATAAATATAAGAATATAACCCTTGTAATGGGAGTTATCCAACATATTGAAATTGAAATCAAAAATGAAACAATTGCAATAATGGAGGTGCAGATAACTAGTTCATGGTCAAAATGTAATGATGAGTTACTCCCAGATGCAAGATATGCAGATACCATTGTTGCGATACTGACCAATGTCCTTCGCAATGAATAAAATGCTGCGTGGAGGACATGAATGTTCGCCAGTGCCATACTTCGCATAGATATAGATGGAGTTAGTTGTGCAACTGTAAAGCTGAGAATTATAGTTTCACATCTTTCGATCAATTCTTGTAGTCCTAGGGGTAGTGTTACTTTAATCATGTTGTGGTATGTCAGTTTCTTTGTGCTTTCATCTGGTAGCTCATTGATCAAGAATCTTTTATATCCTATATAGCTAAAGAGAAGGTAAACCAATGCTGACACATATGCTGATATTACAGGTATCAAGATTGGTCTTCTCGTTATTAAGGGTGTAGCCATGAGAGAGAAAATACACCCTAATTTTGCAATGAACCTCAACAACTCAGCGAGGAGACAGAAAGTGGTGTGTTTTTTCATTAATAATAATCCATGGATTGCAGATCCAGTATTTAGGATCACGGACAGCAAACAGAGGGATGCTATGCCAATCTGAATTTCTTCAAGTTCTTGATTAGTAATAAGAAATAGCACTTGGATGATGTATCCCACTCGTGTAAGACCAATCACAAGAAAGATCCCTGCTGTTATGGTGCTACTGCAAATCATAAAGATCAGTCCTTTCTTTAAGTCCACCTTTGAGTTAACCAGTATAATAAATCCTTGGCTTGCCTGGCTTGGTGATACGTATGCCCGAAGAATGCTTGCAATGCTGAGTGTCAATGATACAACAACCAATGCTTCATTTATATCTCGGGTGAATGTTTGGCTCAAACTATCAACGATTTTAGCGATGGCTGGTTCCATATTTGCAATGGCAGTAGGTAAAAAAATTTGAAAGATAAACAGACATTTTCTCCAGTCAGTATCAGCCACATCATAAGCGTTATTAGTCATCTCTGTGAAGTTTTTCTTACTAAAATTAAAATGTAGATTAAATTTTGTAGCGTCAGTCAACTGCCCAACTTTTTTTGTCGAATGAGAAGCAATAAATGAGTTCTGTTTGAGTTATAAATATTCATTTGAATTATTGACCATAGATTGTTGATCTTATGCATCTTATCAATAAGTCACCAAAAAATTCTAAAGACCTTCTGTTCAGTTTTTTTATGTCTTTATAAATTGTGTCAATTTTGTATTTAAGCAAAATCAACATAGATTTTACTATTGAAAGGTTCTATGTCCACTTGTACCATATATGAGAAAACGGAGAACAAACATTGGGGTTCTTTGCAACTTTGTAAAATAACAAAAATAAAAAGTTGATAAAAATCGTTATAGCCAAGAGGAATTATTCTTGATCAGAATATTACTCAATTAGATGAAGCTATATTTAAAGAAGCAAGCCACAATATTCCGAAGGGGAACCTTTTATCTATCCAGATCACTTGATGTATCATTTTAACATTTTTACAAAATTATGAAACCAAAGGTTGGTGGCATAATTTGTGTAGAATCCAGGACAAGTGTGCCTGCAAAGGATGACACATCTTGTAATGCTCATAAAGGTGCATCTAATTCAGCTTGTAATCTGAAACTTCCTTTGGAGCTGCTCCATGGAGTATAGTGTTACTATGCAAAAGGACAAAATGGTGACCTTACCCTGCCCAAATGGAGCGCCCGAGTCTCTAGGGAATTGATTTTACTTTCTACAGGTAGCAATACTATACCTGGGAATAAAGTTGTTCTTAAGCCTTAGCAAAGTAACCTCCTTTGTTTACATTTGCCAAAACATAAAAAATTTGAAAATTTGTCATAACTTTTTAAAACCTCGATAGTCGGAACCGATTTTACTTATTGGGTATTTTAGTTGTACACAAACTGAGCTTGTCAGTGGTGTTTGTAATGTTTTCAAATTAGAGATTTCCCACATTGAAGACATTCAATCCAAGACCATGTATTACCACAGAATGGATCATATTGTGAGATAAATACTCAATGAATGAAATAACACACTTTTGTATTTTTTATGTTATGTAAATAAAATATTAATTAGTGTGAGGCACACATTCAGCCAAAACTGAGGAATGTGATATATGTCACAAGATGTTTCGTTTGAAAAGCCAAGTGAAACAACACAAAGCCACTATATATAAGGTATACACATGTAACATCTGTCAGTAATCATTTTTGCAATATGAAAACACAAAGACATATAAATGTAATAAATATATATACAGTGTATGTATATAATATATTAATATTAAACAAATACTGGATGATCAGGAGCTGGATATGGCAGAATACCTATTCGAGAAAAAATATTGGGCGAGGCGGCAGCCGAGCCCAATATTTTTTCGAGGAGTACAGGCTTAAACTGTCGTTTAGTTGACATTATTTTGACATTTATTTATTTTTTCTTTCAAAACTCAGACGACTTCCGGCCAGTTTATTCGCTACACTGGACGAAAATATTTGCCCCGGGAATTTAATTTCTATTTATTCGAGACGTTCTTGCAGAATTATATGTAACTTTTGAATGATAAGGGTAATTGTGATTGATTAAGTGCATTTTTTTCTTATATTTTCCGCCAGTTTCAGATGTAAGCTTTAAGTAGTACTCCAGTTATTAAGAAATAAAACTCTGAAGTGGGAATGTTGCAAAAACATTGAAAAAAATATCCGACCCTTTTTCTCGAAAGGGTCAGATATTAAAAAAATATCCGGCAGTTTTCAGAAAAGAGCAGAGTATTGCCAAATTACAAGCAACTAAGAACCAATCAGATTTGAGTATTTTAATGAGGTGCATAATAAAAATATATATGTCTCTGGATAACATGATTTTTAAGTGTCTGTATGGAAGCAGTGATATAATCCCCGACCCCGAATCCAAAACTTTAAAGCATAACACACTCCACTTTGCTTAGATGCGTCCCTGGATCTATTTTATGAGTTATCATCTACTGTTTTTTCTGAGTCGAAGACTTCATTTATGATACTGATCATACATATTCACTCGCAGCCCACCAAATGTATGCAACTTGTGATTTGCTCTTGTTTGTAACTTTGAACATACTGTTTTAAAAAAAATCATCTTGACCGAGCACTTACTTCTTTCACTCGTGCACTCCTAAATGATATACATTGATATTTATAAATGAGCATATGCACTAGCTAGTGAATGCTCCCCCCCCCCCCGTCCCTCGCCCAGAAAAAAAATTTGGGCCCAAATATTTTGTAGGGCCTCAATCAGTGAGCCTTTTTGGATATTACCAAATTATAATAAATGGGCCTTAAAGGAGCACGTGGGTTATCGCAAACAATTTCAGAAGGTTATATCTTGGATTATGACTATTTTCTGACAATGAAGACAAGTTTATCTTTTAGATCAATTCATTATCTCAAAGAAAATTATGCACAGTAATAATAAATTCAAACAAACTCGGAGATATTTAACTATCAATTAACCCATCAACACACTTTCTTTCAAAGATGTTGACCCCATTTTCACCAAAAATGCAATCATTTTTTACAATGTTTAATGCATTACTATTCTTTATTTTGATGTATCAAATAGTTCTTGAAAGAAAAACTTAATTGCATTAAGATAAGTGTTCGCCATGTTATTTCTCCATTGAAAAATCTCATGCTAGCCATTGGTTTCAGTTCATTTTGGTCATCCAAATTGAATATCTTTAAAGTCCCCGGAGCAATCAAATTTCCCTTTTAGGAAATCGAACATGTCTCAAATCACATTCTAATTATGCATTCAACAATATAATAATAGGTTGCATTTTTGGTGAACATTATGTCAACATTTTTGAAAAAGCATGTTGATTGGTCCATTGCCCCTTCAATATCACTTAGGTCTGATTAACTAAATTATCATTACATATACTTTTCTTGAAGATAATGAATGGATCTAAAAGATACACCCATGTTCATGATCAGAAAATATTCATAATTCAAGTTACAATCGTTTGAAATTGTTTGCGATAACTTACATGCTCCTTTTCAAAAAATGGGCCAAACATTTTGATTCAAGGGCCCAATTATTTTCTCCAAAATTTGAACATATTTCACGTATTTCCTTTGGGATGAACCCTGTGCTCTTATATAAATACTCATGTGTGTCATGCTCCTCAGATGCACTGTCTGAATCAGAATTGGAGAGAGTTTCAGTACAATGATTAAGCGTGTAAAGGATCAGGGCCCAACAATCTTAGTTATAAGGGACACGGATGGCCACATATTTGGGGGCTTTGCCTCGGAGAGCTGGACCATGAAACCTCAATACTCAGGTGATTATATAATCTAGAATATCTGTCTTGTTTTCTGTTCACCGATTTTTTTATTGTTTTCCTTTAAAAGAGAGCTTCAAATACACTCTTTGAAGTAGAACTAGTTCTTGATCTAGCCTTACCCAATCAGAACCATCTACTTAACCCTTATACAGTTAGGGTATAGATCTGCCCCCTCCACCTTTTGATCCACAGGAGAGTGTATTAGGTATCATTGGAAAGGATAATCAAAAGACAAATTATGGAAAAAGTTTTAGAAATACCTTGGGGGACTGACCCCCCCCCCCCCCCCCTAACCATTTAAGGGTTATTCAGAATTGCAGTCACAGAATTTAACTGTTATACCTTAATAACTAGCATATCTTTGTTTCATGTTTAAACTCCCATGTATTGACATGGCAGCTACTTTTGGGATTGTTTAGATCTTATAAGCATCACAATTCAGGCTAGATTTACCCTTTGCATTCGTTGGACTTCTTAAAAGAGAGCTTCGTCTTCACTCTTACAGTTTACATGAAAATTACCGAGCCATTCGGAGTTAATTTTTTTGAAATACTGACCGCTTTCTAGATATGGTCATTTCCTCAAATAGCATCCCATAGTTAATGAGCATGCATTTAGCATGGGTTCCTTCCAGCTCGCTGATTGGTTGAGAAAAGATCAGTGTTGTATGACCTGGGCTATCACGGGCATAGGTCATGAGGGTGGGCCACTAAACTGTAATATAGTCTATACTAGGCAGAGGGTAGTTTATAACTAGACCCTGCACGCAGGGCAGGGTACTAGCTTTTACTGTTAGGTTATTATATTACATTACATTATACCATACATTTTACCCAGTCACAAAATAACATTTGCAATGGTGTTGAGATTTTCTTTTGCACTGTACAAGGTGGAATATTTGATGAATAAAACAATTCAACCTTTTATCAGCTTTATTTTGTTATACATGTATATGTAGTATTATTTACAAGATTTTACATGACACCTTTGTGGGTGTATAGTATACAATCTAAAGACATATGTTGTTTGAATAGAAGGTATATGATAATCAGCTGATCTATGATAAGCACTTACTAAGACTAACTAGTCTAAAAAAGCTTATCAAAGAATCTCTAAAATAACTTTTAAAGTCATTAAAAGTCGTAAACAAATGATAAAAGCATATTTAAAAACGTTGCCAATTTCTAGTTGTTATGGTTACAAATAGCAATCCTTTTGATGCGATTGAGACTTTCTTAAATACTTCAAGTAAAGGTATGAGAAAAGTATGCTAGCAGTAGATGATTGAGCAGTAAACAAAGCCATCACTGAAGACAGTAAAACATTAAATCCAAGATGATCTAAAGCAAATGGTAGGCAACCCATTATAATGACTTGGCAAGCGGAACTCACTATTGACATCTTAGTGTCTTTCTTATGCAGTAAAATTCCAAGGGAAAACAAAGCAAATGTTTGTATAATTGGCCAGAATGTATACAACTTAAAGGGATAGTATACTGCAATGAAATTTTCTTCGGAAATGTGAAATAAATATAAGAATATAACCCTTGTAATGGGAGTTATCCAACATATTGAAATTGAAATCAAAAATGAAACAATTGCAATAATAGAGGTGCAGATAACTAGTTCATGGTCAAAATGTAATGATGAGTTACTCCCAGATGCAAGGTATGCGGATACCATTGTTGCGATACTGACTAATGTCCTTCGCAATGAATAAAATGCTGCGTGGAGGACATGAATGTTCGCCAGTGCCATACTTCGCATAGATATAGATGGAGTTAGTTGTGCAACTGTAAAGCTGAGAATAATAGTTTCACATCTTTCGATCAATTCTTGTAGTCCTAGGGGTAGTGTTACTTTAATCATGTTGTGGTATGTCAGTTTCTTTGTGCTTTCATCTGGTAGCTCATTGATCAAGAATATTTTATATCCTATATAGCTAAAGAGAAGGTAAACCAATGCTGACACATATGCTGATATTACAGGTATCAAGATTGGTCTTCTAGTTATTAAGGGTGTAGCCATGAGAGAGAAAATACACCCTAATTTTGCAATGAACCTCAACAACTCAGCGAGGAGACAGAAAGTGGTGTGTTTTTTCATTAATAATAATCCATGGATTGCAGATCCAGTATTTAGGATCACGGACAGCAAACAGAGGGATGCTATGCCAATCTGAATTTCTTCAAGTTCTTGATTAGTAATAAGAAATAGCACTTGGATGATGTATCCCACTCGTGTAAGACCAATCACAAGAAAGATCCCTGCTGTGATGGTGCTACTGCAAATCATAAAGATCAGTCCTTTCTTTAAGTCCACCTTTGAGTTAACCAGTATAATAAATCCTTGGCTTGCCTGGCTTGGTGATACGTATGCCCGAAGAATGCTTGCAATGCTGAGTGTCAATGATACAACAACCAATGCTTCATTTATATCTCGGGTGAATGTTTGGCTCAAACTATCAACGATTTTAGCGATGGCTGGTTCCATATTTGCAATGGCAGTAGGTAAAAAAATTTGAAAGATAAACAGACATTTTCTCCAGTCAGTATCAGCCACATCATAAGCGCTATTAGTCATCTCTGTGAAGTTTTCCTTACTAAAATTAAAATGTAGATTAAATTTTGTAGCGTCAGTCAACTGCCCAACTTTTTTTGTCGAATGAGAAGCAATAAATGAGTTCTGTTTGAGTTATAAATATTCATTTGAATTATTGACCATAGATTGTTGATCTTATGCATCTTATCAATAAGTTACCCAAAAATTCTAAAGACCTTCTGTTCAGTTTTTTTATGTCTTTATAAATTGTGTCAATTTTGTATTTAAGCAAAATCAACATAGATTTTACTATTGAAAGGTTCTATGTCCACTTGTACCATATTTGAGAAAACAGAGAACAAACATTGGGGTTCTTTGCAACTTTGTAAAATAACAAAAATAAAAAGTTGATAAAAATCTTTATAGCCAAGAGGAATTATTCTTGATCAAAATATTACTCAATTAGATGAAGCTATATTTAAAGAAGCAAGCCACAATATTCCGAAGGGGAACCTTTTATCTATCCAGATCACATGATGTATCATTTTAACATTTTTACAAAATTATGAAACAAAAGGTGGGTGGCATAATTTGTGTAGAATCCAGGACAAGTGTGCCTGCAAAGGATGACACATCTTGTAATGCTCATAAAGGTGCATCTAATTCAGCTTGTAATCTGAAACTTCCTTTGGAGCTGCTCCATGGAGTATAGTTTTACTATGCAAAAGGACAATTCGGGAGACACACCGTCCATTTATGACCTAATCCGCGGTAATGAGCTTGTTGACATTACCAGGGAATATAACTGATCATTTCAGTAAAAATGGTGACCTTACCCTGCCCAAATGGAGCGCCCGAGTCTCTAGGGAATTGATTTTACTTTCTACAGGTAGCAATACTATACCTGGGAATAAAGTTGTTCTTAAGCCTTAGCAAAGTAACCTCCTTTGTTTACATTTGCCAAAACATAAAAAATTAGAAAATTTGTCATAACTTTTTAAAACCTCAATAATCGGAACCGATTTTACTTGTCATTTTAGGTATTGGGTATTTTAGTTGTACACAAACTGAGCTTGTCAGTGGTGTTTGTAATGTCTTCAAATTAGAGATTTCCCACATTGAAGACATTCAATCCAAGAACATGTATTACCACGGAATGGATCGTATTGTGAGATAAATACTCAATGAATGAAATAACACACTTTTGTATTTTTTATGTTATGTAAATAAAATATTAATTAGTGTGAGGCACATTCAGCCAAAACTGAGGAATGTGATATATGTCACAAGATGTTTCGTTTGAAAAGCCAAGTGAAACAACACAAAGCCACTATAGATAAGGTATACACATGTAACATCTGTCAGTAATCATTTTTGCAATATGAAAACACAAAGACATATAAATGTAATAAATACAGAATATCACATCATTTTGAGTGATATCATTTTTATCGCCGAGTTGATAGCAAATATCAACACGAGTGAGCGAAGCGAATGAGTGTTGATATTTGATATCTACGAGGCGATAAATTGATATCACGAGAAATTATGTGATATTGGGTTTATCCCATGATTACAATCACCTTGTGATGTTCTGATCGAATTTCCAGGACATTGGCAGACAATATAAACTAGAAATTAGAATATCAATTAAACACTTTATTTTAACGATTAAAAGTAAATACCATGATATAGTTCGTCATAAATACCATTTTTAATCGTTAGTTAGCAGCCTCCTAATCAAATTATATACACAATCGTAATTCAATACACCAATGAAACTTAAAGAGAATAAGTTAATGGACCTATTTTCTCAAAAATGAATAAATTATCTGACGTAATTTCCAACAATATTGTGGCGCGAAATGCAAATGTGATATCACACGGATATGCGTGAGATAAACGCTCGCTCGTGCAGATATCATATCCATTCGTGGATAAAAATCATATCACTCATAAATCATAGGATATCCTCTATATACAGTGTATGTATATAATATATAAATATAAATATATATGTCTCTGGATAACATGATTTTTGGCTCACACAGTGAGCCTATGGGATTGACCAGTGGTCCGTCCGTCCGTCTGTCCGCCCGTCCGTTGGTCCGTCCGTCAACATTGGCCGCACAAATGAAAACTGCTATTCGGATTGAGTCCTATCCACATTCATTTTATGCATATCCATAATGCCTATTTGACCTATCATCGCCATTTCCCAAGTTCGCCCGGTTTCCGAGAAATTGCGGATTTTGACGTCAAAAAGTCAAATTTTCTGTAAATACTAGACACTTTGTTGAAGTAGAACTTTCAAATACCTTTTAGTAGTTTGTGTATATGCAACTTATGTCCTCTGAAGATTTCAAAGCTCTTGGAATTACGGTTTTTGGTGTTTACTCTATAAAATTTGAAAAAAGTAGGACTTAGTTATTTTCAGGAAACTTTCTCATATGTAAAGTCAATGGCAGCTTTTGTGATTGACAAGATTCTTAAAGTTTGCCTTATACTTGATCATTTCCTGCAATAAATTACATCATTAATAGATTTAAGCATTCCCTACATATTTCTCAATATATGTCAGCATCAAATTTTTACCGTTTTTGAGATATTTGACGCCAAAAAGCAGTAAAAATAAGTTATTTTTCAACTTGCTTCAATTTGACCAAATTTTTTTTTGAAAATCATCTACAAGTTACCAGGAGTTCAAATCTGACATTAGTTTTAGGATTTGACCTTTACTTGACCTTCAGTGACCTTCGAAAGGTCAAAAAACTTGATTTTTCAAATTGATTTTTGGATGTATATTTTGGTCAGCTTAATCACAAAAGACCTTACTGAGCTCTGAATAAGTAAAATTTTCAAGGTCAAATGTCATCAAATAGGTCACACAACTATGCTATCTAAGTTTGTCAAAGTTCGAGACTACATATCCAAATCAATATTTTTGTTTGAAAGTCAGGATATAAATTCCTCTGAAGGTTCCAAACTGTGTGAGCATAGGACCGTGGGTCCTTCATTAGTGTCTGTATGGAAGCAGTGATATAATCCCCGACCCCGAATCCAAAACTTTAAAGCATAACACACTCCACTTTGCTTAGATGCGTCCCTGGATCTATTTTATGAGTTATCATCTACTGTTTTTTCTGAGTCGAAGCCTTCATTTATAACACTGATCATACCTATATTCACTCGCAGCCCACCAAATGTATGCAACTTGTGATTTGCTCTTGTTTGTAACTTTGAACATACTGAATTAAAAAAAATCATCTTGACCAGCACTTACTTCTTTCACTCGTGCACTCCTAAATGATATACATTGATATTTATAAATGAGCATATGCACTAGCTAGTGAATGCTCCCCCCCCCCCCCGTCCCTCGCCCAGAAAAAAAATTTGGGCCCAAATATTTTGTAGGGCCTCAATCAGTGAGCCTTTTTGGATATTACCAAATTATAATAAATGGGAGCACGTGGGTTATCGCAAACAATTTCAGAAGGTTATATCTTGGATTATGACTATTTTCTGACAATGAAGACAAGTTTATCTTTTAGATCAATTCATTATCTCAAAGAAAATTATGCACAGTAATAATAAATTCAAACAAACTCGGAGATATTTAACTATCAATTAAACCATCAACACACTTTTTTTCAAAGATGTTGACCCCATTTTCACCAAAAATGCAATCATTTTTTACAATGTTTAATGCATTACTATTTTTTATTTTGATGTATCAAATAGTTCTTGAAAGAAAAACTTAATTGCATTAAGATAAGTGTTCGCCATGTTATTTCTCCATTGAAAAATCTCTGCTAGCCATTGGTTTCAGTTCATTTTGGTCATCCAAATTGAATATCTTTAAAGTCCCTGGAGCAATCAAATTTCCCTCTTAGGAAATCGAACATGTCTCAAATCACATTCTAATTATGCATTCAACAATATAATAATAGGTTGCATTTTTGGTGAACATTATGTCAACATTTTTGAAAAAGCATGTTGATTGGTCCATTGCCCCTTCAATATCACTTAGGTCTGATTAACTAAATTATCATTATATATACTTTTCTTGAAGATAATGAATGGATCTAAAAGATACACCCATGTTCATGATCAGAAAATATTCATAATTCAAGTTACAATCGTTTGAAATTGTTTGCGATAACCTACATGCTCCTTTTCAAAAAATGGGCCAAAAATTTTGATTCAAGGGCCCAATTATTTTCTCCAAAATTTGAACATATTTCACATATTTCCTTTGGGATGAACCCTGTGCTCTTATACAAATACTCATGTGTGTCATGCTCCTCAGATGCACTGTCTGAATCAGAATTGGAGAGAGTTTCAGTACAATGATTAAGCGTGTAAAGGATCAGGGCCCAATCTTAGTCATAAGGGACACTGATGGCAACATATTTGGGGGCTTTGCCTCGGAGAGCTGGACCATGAAACCTCAATACTCAGGTGATTATATAATCTAGAATATCTGTCTTGTTTTCTGTTCACCGATTTTTTGATTGTTTTCCTTTAAAAGAGAGCTTCAAATACACTCTTTGAAGTAGAACTAGTTCTTGATCTAGCCTTACCCAATCAGAACCATCTACTTAACCCTTTTTTTTCACTCATTTATTTCATATATACATACTACAGCATTCTATAAAAAAAATTGTGTTTACAATTGACTGGTTAAAGGTTGTCGCCAACATTAGTTATATATTTCTTTTTCTCAAGAAGTGATACAAAAAGCTTATTCTTATGATGCTTTATCTACAAAACAAGTTCTTATGATCTTTTTTATCTACCAAGTTTACTTCTTTTTTTTTGATCAAGTATTATTTATGGATGTTGTGGTTGTATTTCATATGTAGTTGTATGCATCTATGGAATAACCTCATTCATACATCCCTCATTCATACACTCATTCACTCATTCATTCACTCATTCAATCATCTACTTAACCCTTATACAGTTAGGGTATAGATCTGCCCCCTCCACCTTTTGATCCACAGGAGAGTGTATTAGGTATCATTGGAAAGGATAATCAAAAGATAAATTATGGAAAAAGTTTTAGAAATACCTTGGGGGACTGACCCCCCCCCCCCCCCCTAACCATTTAAGGGTTATTCAGAATTGCAGTCACAGAATGTAACTGTTATACCTTAATAAGTAGCATATCTTTGTTTCATGTTTAAACTCCCATGTATTGACATGGCAGCTACTTTTGGGATTGTTTAGATCTTATAAGCATAAAAATTCAGGCTAGATTTACCCTTTGCATTCGTTCAACTTCTTAAAAGAGAGCTTCGTCTTCACTCTTACAGTTTATACATGAAAATTACTGAGCCATTCGGAGTTCATTTTTTTGAAATACTGACCGCTTTCTAGATATGGTCATTTCCTCAAATAGCATCCCATAGTTAATGAGCATGCATTTAGCATTGGTTCCTTCCAGCTCGCTGATTGGTTGAGAAAAGATCAGTGTTGTATGACCTGGGCTATCACGGGCATAGGTCATGAGGGCGGGGCCACTAAACTGTAATATAGTCTATACTAGGCAGAGGGTAGTTTATAACTAGACCCTGCACGCAGGGCAGGGTACTAGCTTTTACTGTTAGGTTCTTGATCTTACATTATTCCATACATTTTACCCAGTCACAAAATAACATTTGCAATGGTGTTGAGATTTTCTTTTGCACTGTACAAGGTGGAATATTTGATGAATAAAACAATTCAACCTTTTACCAGCTTTATTTTCTTATACATGTATATGTAGTATTATTTACAAGATTTTACATGACACCTTTGTGGGTGTATAGTATACAATCTAAAGACATATGTTGTTTGAATAGAAGGTATATGATAATCAGCTGATCTATGATAAGCACTTACTAAGACTAATAAGTCTAAAAAAGCTTATCAAAGAATCTCTAAAATAACTTTTAAAGTCATTAAAAGTAGTAAACAAATGATAAAAGCATATTTAAAAACGTTGCCAATTTCTAGTTGTTATGGTTACAAATAGCAATCCTTTTGATGCGATTGAGACTTTCTTAAATACTTCAAGTAAAGGTATGAGAAAAGTATGCTAGCAGTAGATGATTGAGCAGTAAACAAAGCCATCACTGAAGACAGTAAAACATTAAATCCAAGATGATCTAAAGCAAATGGTAGGCAACCCATTATAATGACTTGACAAGCAGAACTCACTATTGACATCTTCGTGTCTTTCTTATGCAGTAAAATTCCAAGGGAAAACAAAGCAAATGTTTGAACAATCGGCCAGAATGTAAACAACTTAAAGGGATAGTATACTCCAATGAAATTTTCTTCAGAAATATGAAATAAATATAAGAATATAACCCTTGTAATGGGAGTTATCCAACATATTGAAATTGAAATCAAAAATGAAACAATTGCAATAATGGAGGTGCAGATAACTAGTTCATGGTCAAAATGTAATGATGAGTTACTCCCAGATGCAAGATATGCAGATACCATTGTTGCAATACTGACTAATGTCCTTCGCAATGAATAAAATGCTGCGTGGAGGACATGAATGTTCGCCAGTGCCATACTTCGCATAGATTCAGATGGAGTTAGTTGTGCAACTGTAAAGCTGAGAATAATAGTTTCACATCTTTCGATCAATTCTTGTAGTCCTAGGGGTAGTGTTACTTTAATCATGTTGTGGTATGTCAGTTTCTTTGTGCTTTCATCTGGTAGCTCATTGATCAAGAAAATTTTATATCCTATATAGCTAAAGAGAAGGTAAACCAATGCTGACACATATGCTGATATTATAGGTATCAAGATTGGTCTTCTAGTTATTAAGGGTGTAGCCATGAGAGAGAAAATACACCCTAATTTTGCAATGAACCTCAACAACTCAGCGAGGAGACAGAAAGTGGTGTATTTTTTCATTAATAATTATCCATGGATTGCAGACCCAGTATTTAGAATCACAGACAGCAAACAGAGGGATGCTATGCCAATCAGAATTTCTTCAAGTTCTTGATTAGTAATAAGAAATAGCACTCGGATGATGTATCCCACTCGTGTAAGACCAATCACAAGAAAAATCCCTGCTGTGATGATGCTACTGCAAATCACAAAGATCAGTCCTTTCTTTAAATCTGCCTTTGAGTTGACCAGTGTAATAAATCCTTGGCTTGCCTGAAGTGAACTCCTCTGCTTGATAATAATTAGGAGTCAATTATAAAAACATAATTTTTTAACTTTCCAATCTAGTTGCCAATTTCTAGTTGCCTAATATCATACTTCCTTTTGATGTGCTTTTGACTTTCTTAAATACTTCAAAGAAAGGTATGAGAAAAGTATGCTAGCATTAGATGATTGAGCACTAAACAAAGACATCACTTAAGACTCATATATTGTTTATTGTATCTTATCAATGTCAAAATTCTAATATGATATTTTATTTTTGCACTGTATAAGGTATTTGATGAATAAAAAAAATTCAACCTTTTTCAATTCAATTCAGCTTTATTTTCTTATACATGTTTATGCAGTATTATTTAAATGATTTTACTTGACACCTTTGTGGGTGTATAGTATACAATATAAAGACATATCTTGTTTGAATAGAGGGTATATGATAATCAGCTGATCTTATTGAATAGAAGTAGCTTCTTCAAAGAATCTCTAAAATAAACTTTTAAAGTCATAAAAAATAGTAAATAAATGATAAAAGCATATTTGAAAACATTGCCAATTTCTAGTTGTCATGGTTACAAATAGCAATCCTTTTGATACGATTGAGACTTTCTTAAATACTTCAAATAAAGGTATGAGAAAAGTATGCTAGCAGTAGATGATTGAGCAGTAAACAAAGCCATCACTGAAGACAGTAAAACATTAAATCCAAGATGGTCTAAAGCAAATGGTAGGCAACCCATTATAATGACTTGACAAGCAGAACTCACTATTGACATCTTCGTGTCTTTCTTATGCAGTAAAATTCCAAGGGAAAACAATGCAAATGTTTGAACAATCGGCCAGAATGTGAACAACTTAAAGGGATAGTATACTCCAATGAAATTTTCTTCAGAAATATGAAATAAATATAAGAATATAACCCTTGTAATGGGAGTTATCCAACATATTGAAATTGAAATGAAAAATGAAACAATTGCAATAATGGAGGTGCAGATAACTAGTTCATGGTCAAAATGTGATGATGAGTTACTCCCAGATGCAAGATATGCAGATATCATTGTTGCGATACTGACCAATGTCCTTCGCAATGAATAAAATGCTGCGTGGAGGACATGAATGTTCGCCAGTGCCATACTTCGCATAGATTCAGATGGAGTTAGTTGTGCAACTGTAAAGCTGAGAATAATAGTTTCACATCTTTCGATCAATTCTTGTAGTCCTAGGGGTAGTGTTACTTTAATCATTTTGAGGTATGTCAGTTTCTTTGTGCTTTCATCTGGTAGCTCATTGATCAAGAATATTTTATATCCTATATAGCTAAAGAGAAGGTAAACCAATGCTGACACATATCCTGATATTATAGGTATTAAGATTGGTCTTCTAGTTATTAAGGGTGTAGCCATGAGAGAGAAAATACACCCTAATTTTGCAATGAACCTCAACAACTCAGCGAGGAGACAGAAAGTGGTGTGTTTTTTCATTAATAATAATCCATGGATTGCAGACCCCATATTTAGGATCATGGACAGCAAACAGTAGGACGCTAAGCCAAACTGAATTTCTTCAAGTTGTTGATCAGTAATACGAAACAGCACTTGGATGACGTATCCCACTGGTGTAAGACCAATCACAAGAAATATCCCTGCTGTGATGGTGCTACTGCAAATCACAAAGATCAGTCCTTTCTTTAGGTCTGCCTTTGAGTTGACCAGTATAATAAATCCTTGGCTTGCCTGGCTTGGTGATAAGTATGCTCGAAGAATGCTTGCAATGCTGAGCATCAATGATACAACAACCAACGCTTCATTTATATCTCGGGTGAATGTTTGGCTCAAACTATCAACAATTTTAGCTACGGCTGGTTCCATATTTGCAATGGCAGTAGGTAGAAATATTTTAAAGATAAACAGACATTTTCCCCAGTCAGTATCAGCCACATCATAAGCGTTATTAGTCATCTCTGTGAAGTCTTCCTTGCTAAAATTTAAAATGCAGATTAAAGTCTTCAAAAGCTTAAAATGCTGTAGTGTTGGTCTTCTCATATATTGAATGAAAGACAACATATGAGTTATGTTTGAGTTATAAAAATATATTTCATATTGACTGTGTCTTGTTCATTGTAACTTACTGAGGGCTCTTACTTCAGTGAACTCACAGTTGAGAATTTTATTTTAATAGTCTAATTATTTACGTGTAGTTAACTCCTCTGCTTGATAATAATTGCCCTTATAAAAAATTCAACCTTGAAAGTCCGAATTTAAATCATTGCACAATCATTGATCCGATCATTTATGCAACCATGCCAACCGTTATGATGCAACTATTACAATTTTGGTTGTAAACTCATTGAAAATGTTTCAATCATATGTAACCATTGTAAATGCTTGACAATTTTGATTGCATTTCTTGCAACCGTTTCAATCAAATGCAACCCTTTAAAACTATGGCAATATAGTCCATTTGTCACCCCTATACATCCAATAGTGAACCTAGAAATTGTTAAAAGTACGATGATTTATGGTCGATTTATGATAATAAGAGTTTTCTGAAGTGATTTAACTGGGTTGCCAAAAAAGTTTGTTTGGGGAAAAAAATATATAGGCTGATTAGGGAGGGGTGCATTCGCTTAACATTGCGTTGACTATTGACTTAGCGTCGGGATACCACCATGTACCTGGTATGTTACCATGGGAATAGATACCAAATTTTTCCCCAAAGTTATTTTTTTGGCAACCCAGCTAAATCACTCCAATAATCCCTAATGATAGTATTTACGCAGAAAAACATCATACTTTTAACTATTCATACGTTCAGAAAATGACAAATGGACTAATATTATCTCAATACGACATGAAATAATTATATTGCTCTTTAAAATATATATTTCACATGTATGTATTTCATGCATACATGTCAGAATTTAAATGGTTTTATCAAACAGATATTTAAAGTATTGAAATAGTTTGGTAAACTTGTCTTGTGAATGAAAATATATTGAACCAATTTCCATCTAACCTTGAAGGATGGTGATTGTCTCACTCACATGTACAACATAGTATCTAGATTACAGCAATGCTTAGGCATAGCAAATCCCGTCGCTGCTATGACTATCATTTTTACAAAATCCCTCTACTTTTTCAGTTATTGCAAAAACATTTGAAATAATTTTGATTGGGTCAAGTCTTGAATTTTACAAATTCAGACACTTATACGTACTTAACCTTGTAATCATCACAATTATAAAGGATGAAAGATATGTTTGGAAGGAAGAAATCCTTCAATTAGAAAATAATCTGTTTATTGATTTGATATTTTTTGATTTGATAGAGAAAATGCAATCAGACATTACATGATGTGTTTTAAATAATTAAGTCGATAAGCATAACCAGGCCCGTAAGACACTTTTCTCCAAGGGGGGTGCGGTTTTAACTAAAGAGAATATAAAATTGTCAATGTTTTGCCGCGAAAATCAAATCGCGTAAGTCAGGGGGGGGGGGGGTTACTCCCTATATTGGGGCCACTCAGTCCATTTTGTAGTATTTTATTGTTTTTGTATTGTTTTTAGACTAAATATTGTATGAGCAATTTGGAGAAACACTGGAATAGGGGGAGGGTGTACTAGAATGGCATAAATGCTTACCCGAGAACTTTTTCCAGTTCAAGATCACATTCAGTGATTTCTGGATACTTTCAAGGTGTTTTAATCAATAGAATCAATTTATAAGAAATTCAGATTTTTTCAATCATTTTTTCTTAGGGGAGCGAGGGGGCAGCAAGGAAAATTTTCTAATTTAAGATGCTGTCTGGTTAATTCTGAGCACTTTTAATGTTTTTGAATAAATAAATTCTTTAGTTTTTGGGATGGGGTGCCAGAAATTTTTATGCTTTTATGATTTCATTATGTCACTTGGTGATTTCTAAGCACTTTTAAAGTGTTTAAAATTAACAAATGCAACTTCCAAACTTTTCAATTGTTTTGTGTGGGGTGTGAAGAGTGACCCAGTAGTTCCCCCTAAAATTTTTACACTTTTGAGATGCTATTTGGTGCTTTCTGGGCACTTTAAAAGTGAATGAGTCAATAAATTTTTTCAAATTCTTTTGGGGTGTCAAAGAGGATGAGGGAGTGAAGTGGGGTGGAGTGCCAGAGAGGGAGCAAGGGGTTGTCCCCAAGAAACATTGACCATATTAAGGTGCTATTTGATGATATCTGGGCACTTAAAAAATGTCTGAGACAATATATGAAATTCAGAATTTTTTCAATTGTTTTGTGGGGGGTGTGAGGGGTGGCCGACTCTTCTAGAAAATTTTACAATTTAAGATGATATTTGGTGCTTCTTGGCACTTTAAAGAGCATGAGTCAATTGATTTTTTTCATTTTTTTTGGGGTGTCAAAAGGGGGTGCCAGAGGGGGAGGTGGGGTTGGGGTGCCAGAGGGGGAGCAAGTGTTTGTCCCCCATATCTGTCCCTCAGAAACATTGACCATATCAAGGTGCTATTTGATGATGTCTGGACAATACATAAAATAAATATAGAACTTCTCCATAGTTTTGTGGGGGGTGTGAGGGGTGGCCCACTCCCCCTAAAAAAATTTACAATTTAAGATGCTATTTGGTGCTTTCTGGGCACTATCAAAGTGTATGAGAAAATGAAAAAAAATTGAAAAAATATTTTTAAAAAAAATTTTTTTGAAATTTTTTTTTGAATTTTTTTTTGGGGGGATGTCAAAGGGGGGTGCGATCGCACCTATCGCACTCCCCCCCCCATCTGATGGCCCTGATAACTTAAAAAACTCTGATTACAGTAAGACTCAGTCTCTCTAGTTCGATTATAGTCTACTTTGAAGGATGTGTCTGAAGAAACTTTATTAATCCATTAATCCATAAACAAAACAAAAATAAATTGGCAAGGCAAATCAAACCTTATTACACAGAGACTCTCAAATTGATTAGAGTCTGCTATAAAGGAAGCATCCTATGTAATTTAATTATTCCATACACAGAACTTGATAAATAATTTTTAATCCATAAACAAAAAACAAAAATCTCCTTTATTTTTTGAAATTGAGAATATAAATAAATATATAGTATAACATAAGCTGAAAATAAATATAACAGAAACTAGGACTATGAACCCTATTTCTGGTCAAGCATTTTAATAAGCCATTCAACCGTTTTAATTAGCTGTTCAAGCGTTTTAATTAGCTGTTCAACCGTTTTAATTGGCTGTTCAAGCATTTTGATTTGCCTAAACCTAGCTATGAGAATATTAATGTGTAGTAGGTATTGTTGTGTTGAGCATTATTATAAAACATATTTGCCAAGAAGAACATGGTAATTAAATCTCACACATAATATAGTCAATATCAAAATAGTTACATTGTTTGTATTTTTTATTAAATTTGAGTGGGTCATACTCTTGATATTAGGTGTTAACTTAACATATATGGATACATTTGAAAACCCCAAATGGCTTAGAATTTTTGCTGGGAGGGGGGTTGCTGGCTACTGGCCTGTTCATTGTACATAAACTTTTGCGGGGGTCCTAAGCTAAACCCTTCGATATCAATATGTTCCCATACCAATCTATCATATATCAATAATTCATCTACCTTGACAAAATTTTACTGAAATTATTAATTCAGATGTTTTCCAATTGAAACTGTGAAAATTAAGTCTTTGCTGCCTGAATACATTATTACTATAAAACATTCTCACTAAATAAAGCAATCAACTTGTGATTACATATAATTGTATTATTTTGTACAACATATCCTGCTTCTTTTGATCATCAGTCTAATCATGAACAAAAAAACCATTGTCTCATCTTGTGATTTTGTTAAGTTTAAAGGAAATCTTAAGATTTTACTTGGTCAATTTCTAAACCAAATTGGAATTTTGCTCAATTCTTTTCATAATTAACATTAAAGATACATCATTATCATATGCCATTGAGTGGCAAACTAGCCTGGTATTGCATTCCTAAATCCGCACTGGAGAAAGAAACATATCATAGGAAACTAAATTTAGTAATTTACTATAATAAACATGCATGTATGTTTGCAGAAAAAATATCCTAATATACTGTTGTTGAATAGAGGTAGATTCAAATCATTACTAAAATATAATTTTAATTCAGGTAAAATGATAATTTTTTGGAACGATACTAATTCAGGATGGTTGCAGGGGTTGAACTATGTAATCATTGAACAAAACATATTGCAACCATTTACATTTCAATGTGAAATGGTTGCAGTTTACAATGGTTGCAGATTACAATGATTGTATAGAAACGGTTGCGCAGTCATTGAAAAAGAGTTGACTTTGTTTGGTTGAACGCAATGGTTGCACAATGATTGCTTATCATTGTGCAATGGTTTTTCCTTTGATCTTAGTAGTTGAAACAATCAGTATTCAATGATTGATAGAAACGGTTTAAATTCGGACTTTCAAGGTTGAATTTTTTATAAGGGAGGAGTCAATTATAAAAACATAATTTTTTAACTTTCCCAATTTCAAGTTGCCAATTTCTAGTTGCCTAATTTCATACTTCCTTTTGATGTGCTTGTGACTTTCTTAAATACTTCAAAGAAAGGTATGAGAAAAGTATGCTAGCATTAGATGATTGAGCACTAAACAAAGACATCACTTAAGACTCATATATTCTTTATTGTATCTTATCAATGTCAAAATTCTAATATGATATTTTATTTTTGCACTGTATAAGGTGGAGTATTTGATGAATAAAAAAAATTCAACCTTTTTTAATTCAATTCAGCTTTATTTTCTTATACATGTTTATGTAGTATTATTTAAATGATTTTACTTGACACCTTTGTGGGTGTATAGTATACAATATAAAGACATATCTTGTTTGAATAGAGGGAATATGATAATCAGCTGATCTTATTGAATAGAAGTAGCTTCTTCAAAGATAGTACATGTATACTCCAATGAAATTTTCTTCAGAAATATGAAATAAATATAGAAATATAACCCTTGTAATGGGAGTAATCCAGCACATTGAAATAGAAATCAAAAATGAAACAAATGCAGTAATGGAGGTGCAGATAACTAGGGGTCTTTTAGTTATTAAGTGTGTAGCCATGAGAGAGAAAATACACCCTAATTCTGCAATGAACCTCAACAACTCAGCGAGGAGACAGACAGACATTTTATGTCAGCACCAGGAATGGTGACATATTGTCATTGTCTCCAACCGTCAGCATCTGTAACAAATGATAGGTGGTGACATTTTGCATGATAATGCCTTGTAAAATTTTGCATGAGGCCAATTAGTTCACTACACTACATGTTCTAATCTTTTTATTCCATACTCTTTTTCCAGGTGACCCTTCATGCTTCCTGTTTACCATGCAACCAAAGCTTGGCATCTACACATCCACAGGGTACAACGATCACTACATGTACCTCAACTCAGGGCAGTCCACGATGCCTTATGGCTTGGTAAGAAAACGCATTCAATTTAATGGGTAAATTACAGAATGACAACCTAGTAAATCTTGCCATCTTGGCGATGATGACATTCCTGCAATTTCAGGACAAACCTAATGCAAATTTTCAAAAATGTCAATTTTGTAGTGTACAGAATGACAATGCTGTAAATCATGTCAACTATTGGTAAAGATGTCATTATATTAGATTATATAAACTTACTATTAATTTTCAAAAATGTCAGTTTTGTAATATACAGAATGACAATGCAGTAAATCATGTCAACTATTGGTAATGATGTCATTATATTAGATTATATAAACTTACTATTAATTTTCAAAAATGTCAGTTTTGTAATATACAGAATGACAATGCAGTAAATCATGTCAACTATTGGTAAAGATGTCATTATATTAGTTTATATAAACTTATTATTAATTTTCGAAAATGTCAGTTTTGTAATATACAGAATGACAATGCAGTAAATCATGTCAACTATTGGTAAAGATGTCATTATATTAGATTATATAAACTTACTATTAATTTTCAAAAATGTCAGTTTTGTAATATACAGAATGACAATGCAGTAAATCATGTCAACTATTGGTAAAGATGTCATTATATTAGATTATATAAACTTACTATTAATTTTCAAAAATGTCAGTTTTGTAATATACAGAATGACAATGCAGTAAATCATGTCAACTATTGGTAATGATGTCATTATATTAGATTATATAAACTTATTATTAATTTCAAAAATGTCAGTTTTGTAATATACAGAATGACAATGCAGTAAATCATGTCAACTATTGGTAATGATGTCATTATATTAGATTATATAAACTTACTATTAATTTTCAAAAATGTCAGCTTTGTAATATACAGAATGACAATGCAGTAAATCATGTCAACTATTGGTAATGATGTCATTATATTAGATTATATAAACTTACTATTAATTTTCAAAAATGTCAGCTTTGTAATATACAGAATGACAATGCAGTAAATCATGTTAACTATTGGTAATGATGTCATTATATTAGATTATATAAACTTATTATTAATTTTCAAAAATGTCAGTTTTGTAATATACAGAATAACAATGCAGTAAATCATGTCAACTATTGGTAATAATGTCATTATATTAAATTATATAAACTTATTATTAATTTTCAAAAATGTCAGCTTTGTAATATACAGAATAACAATGCAGTAAATCATGTCAACTATTGGTAATAATGTCATTATATTAAATTATATAAACTTATTATTAATTTTCAAAAATGTCAGCTTTGTAATATACAGAATGACAATGCAGTAAATCATGTCAACTATTGGTAATGATGTCATTATATTAGATTATATAAACTTACTATTAATTTTCAAAAATGTCAGCTTTGTAATATACAGAATGACAATGCAGTAAATCATGTCAACTATTGGTAATGATGTCATTATATTAGATTATATAAACTTACTATTAATTTTCAAAAATGTCAGCTTTGTAATATACAGAATGACAATGCAGTAAATCAAGTCAACTATTGGTAATGATGTCATTATATTAGATTATATAAACTTACTATTAATTTTCAAAAATGTCAGTTTTGTAATATACAGAATGACAATGCAGTAAATCATGTCAACTATTGGTTATGATGTCATTATATTAGATTATATAAACTTATTATTAATTTTCAAAAATGTCACTTTTGTTGACAAACAATTTTATTTACAAACATCACTCCCTGCAGTGTACGATATGACATCATAATTTAGCAAGTTTACCTTAGTTTCATTGGTTCTCCAAAATGGGTCAGGATTTGTTGGAAAAGTCCAGAAGTGAGTAGCTCCCACAATTCTTTGGTATTACTAGGTATTGAGATTTCTGATTATATAAAGAAGTTATTGAAGATTTGAAAAATATGCAAAAGGGTATATCCTATTTCTTATTTTTGCCAATAAGTAAATATCAAAGGATTACCCTTAAATAAAGTCATATCTTATGTTTTGACTTTTAAGAAAATAGGTGTGACAGGAAATATTGAGGGGAGGACATATCTCAAAATTGTGACATATTTTTTGAAAACCAACTCAATTCATCATGACTCGTGTAAAAACAGTTAAAACAGTTCCCTGCTCTCTAGGGCACTTCAAATGCAATAAACGGCCTTTAGTCTCTAATAATCTAGTCTCTATATAGTATAGTAATTTTTATTTCAGGGAATGGGTGGGCAGTTTGATTACTGGGGCCTATGGCTAGATGGGGAATATGGTATAGGAGAATCCAGAGCAGAACCAAAGTGTACAACATACAACAGTCCCCAGCTCTCTAGGGCACTTCAGATGCAATAAATGGCCTTTAGTCTCTAATAATCTAGTCTCTAAATAGTATAGTACTTTTTATTTCAGGGAATGGGTGGGCAGTTTGATTACTGGGGCCTATGGCTAGATGGGGAATATGGTATAGGAGAATCTAGAGCAGAACCAAAGTGTACAACATACAACAGTCCCCAGCTCTCTAAGCAGCCAGAATTCCAAATAGATGCAATAGAATTTTGGGCAGTAGGACCTGACATTGAGAAGGAAGGGGGCTCCATGGTAAGAATAAAAATGATCAGGTTTCTAATATAGGTTATGGGATAAGTTATTTGTCTGGGGACCATTAACAGAAAAATCGTGAAGTTAAGCATTTGTAAAGTCAATTATTCTCGAACTGTGATGTCATTATATCCATGGTTACAACAATTGATTTACGAATTCGTAATTTTATGAAGTCTCTGTTAATAACCCCCTGGTTCACATGTGATCATCAATTTTAAAAAGGCAAGAATCAGAATCAAATAATAACTTACCCCTACCCTGTTGAAATGTTTTTAATACAGTGATCTTTGACATTCATTGAGCTTCATAGTACAATCTTGCTAAACCCGCTATAATTTTTGAATTTATTGTGATTTTTTTTTAAATGTTATGAATCATATCATAGGTGTGCTGGTTTTTACAGTAACAAATCAGTAGTGTACTGCTATAATTTTGTGAAATTATCTCAGCTTTGGGTGTAGTACTAAAATCTCTGTGGAAGTTATGATAGATTAGCATTTTGAGCATTGCATAGTAAACAAATAGCAATTTCCATATATGGCCTTCTGAAAAACATTGGGGCTAATGAAGATGATTTGACAGTTATTTTATTCATAATTAATTGTAAAAGCGAAAACACTCACTTTTCAAATGCAACACTTATATGTAATTATAATTTTTTCCTGTTTATTTCCAGAAGCATGTGATATCTGCATCAGGATTAGATCTGACAGTAAGTTTTACATAAAAATACATTTCTGTATCACCAAGACAATGTTCTAAATGTTGACAGCTGTGAAAATCTGGCAGATGGGTCTTGGAGAGGGTACTTAGGGGCCTTATGCTTGGTACTTCTGAACTTTAATTCATATACATAAAGTACAGAAACCCTGCCTTAGTGAAGCCTGACTGTATTTAGTGAACATCACTTCAAGATACATTTCCCATTGACTCCTATACAAGACTCTGTAGCGAACACCACTTTAAGACACATTTCACATTGACTCCTATACAAGACGCCCTCTCTGTAGTGAACACCACTTCAAGACACATTTCACATTGACTCCTATACAAGACCCCCTCTCTGTAGTGAACACCACTTCAAGACACATTTCACATTGACTCCTATACAAGACCCCCTCTCTGTAGTGAACACCTACCTACAGTGAACACTTTTTGTGGCTCCACAGGTGTTCATTATATACAGGTTTTCCTGTGACTGTGTATTTTAACGTTTATACATGTGCGTTAATTCTTCTCTTATTCCTTTATGCTTGACTTTGTTTAAACAAGTAAATCTCCATTTAATTTCAGGATGCTCATGTCAGCATATTGGACAAAGACCCAGAGGCCAAGGCAATGCTGAGCTTGATAAACCGTGGCCCAGTGAGTGATGGACTGAGGGAAGGGGATAGAACTGCAGACACCCCTGAACAACATCAGTTGCCACCTATGTGATCTACTAATACAGCCTCAATTGGGAATATGTATGACTGTATTAACTGTGGCCATGTCAGTGAGGGCTTCTTTGAGCCGTGATTCACGAGCTTTAAACAGTGGTATATAGTAGTGATATGAATAAAGGCTTGGATGAAGATAACCACATACCTCCGATGCAATCCCTTGAAGATTTGATTGTGGATATATTGCGCCTTATAACCCCTTTAAGTCCTGTGATTGTGGGCTCACTGCAGAGAGGCAGACACCCAGAGTCACAACAATTTCAACCTTTATAAAGCTGTTAATGTTTTGATATATAAGCCTTATAGTAAGCCATGATATAATGGAAGAATGGTTGAATGACATTGAATTGTTACCACCTATTTGAGGCCTTAGCACCTTGACTGATCTATCACTCTCAGATTTCTAAACCATAGGATCGTGAATTAAGGTCTGCTCAAAGGAGAACTTCATGTCTACATAAACACCAAAATTAGGGATATGGTGGACATAAACTTGACAATCTCTTGGGAATTATTTTATCCAAGAACCAAAGTGCAATGAAAAGGAAGTCTCGAGAGAGGTGTGGGAAAAATATTCTTCAGGTTCAGGGGTTCATAACACAGATCTTCATATTTGAAATGGGAAGTTCATTGGACTGGTTCTGGACCCCTGTACTTCTAGAGGTACTGAAAAATTTTGAAGCGCACCATATTAGTTGCGATTTGGGAGTATGTCAGTATTTGCAGTATTTGGAATTAAATGGAGAACATTGTAAGATCTGATGCATCTCTGGGATTATACGCATATATTTTCAGCTTACTAAATACAAAGTCACAAACACTGTCATAGATGGCTCAAAGAGCAGTGCATTACATTACATTGTATATTATTCTTCTTTTGAAGAGAAAATGTAAATGTCTCCCATTTTAATTTGGGGTTTTGGTCAGGATTTGCCAAACTAAATCGATGCCAATTTTTGATTTTAAAATGCATTATACCATAAAGGTTAATAGGGGCAAATCAAGACCAACCTGGACCTTTTACATGTTGAGTCATACTTCATATTTGTCTATCTATTACCAAAGAAGAAATCCCAAATCCTCAACTTTCAGTGCAATATTGTGGCCATAAGTTGGTCTCAAGATATATCTAAGGTTTGTAAGATATTGACTTAGCAATTATAATGGGACGTATCGGGAGAGAAACCTACAAGACAATGCATCTTTATACATTAAATATTTTCACGCACTCTCTAGCCTATAAATTCTATTTCTTTTTGTAATTCAAGTGCAATCATGGCAGTGAAATTCAAATTGTGAAAAACTGCAAAATCTACTGGGTAGGCATGATGTCAGATTTGAACATTTGAAGTATGAGATTTTGTATGGAAACTAAGAAACTAATATTGAATGTATCACATTTCTTTTTTGGGGTCTACAAAAAGCAGGATTTGTTTGGAAGTGATGTTTTGCAAAGTACTGGATTCATAGAAATCTTTCAGTTCATATTATTCCAGATGACACTATATCTGATTATTTTTACTTATTTATACTCCATACATGTATATGTTCACAATTTAATTTTATTTACTAATTCCATCTTTTGCACAATGTCATACTGGTTTGGGGCTAGTGCAGTGTTGAAGTCTTGTCTTTTTATGCTAAACATTAATCACTTGAAAAAGTTCGGTTGAAAAATAAATTATGAGTTTTTTTAGCATTTTTTGAAAAAAGTAGCAAGATCACCATAGATGATAAATTTTTCGATCCCACCTCTTGAATTGGATTTACTCTGTCACCATAAGAAGTGACATATTGTTATAGTCTCCAACTTTTTTGTGGACGACATTCAGCAGTTGGTGTTTGACAGTTGGTGTTCACCGTTTGGCATATGTAACAAATGGCAGGTGGTGATATTTTGCATGTTAATGCCTTGTCTTTTTACTAGAAATGTTCATAGAAAATTATATGTTATGTCTATTTATTAGTTATGTTGAAGATTCTTGTTGTTTGTATTATTGTTATTATGCAGATCAGATGTTATATAATAACCAGAAATAAAGTAGATTTTCTTTAAATAATTTATATTTACTTACATTATGTACATAGAGCAAAAATATGGGCCAGCCATTTTGTATATTTTGAAGAGGGTACATTAATATATACAGTTTAAATAAACATGTGCAATATGAATATATACAATAGTTTAGTAACATATAGCAAAGTTCAGTAAAAATGATAATATAATGACATGGGCATAGCCAGGCATCAGGTAGACAACTGCCTCACCAAAATTCCACCAAAAATGTTCATTCAGATTACTTATTTAACCTCTTGAATCCCGGGCTCTAAAATCGGTTGAAACCAGAGAATTTTTCATTTTTGCCATCTTTTGACATTTTACTACTTACCTATACAACTTGAGATGCTCAATTTAGTAAAATTAGACGGCAGAGATCATTTCTACACATTTTAAAACAATTTTCGTGTAAATTGGATGAAAATTTTTCAAATAAGAGCAATTTAGGTGAAAATTTTTATGACAGATTTTCTCGTCACTTTGGGTTAAAAGGTCAATCCTGAGGTGACGAGAAATCTCGTCACTCAAGGTAGTCAAGAGGTTAAATTTGCCTCATCTCTTTAAATTTGCCTCACTTATTTAAATTTGCCTCACCTATTTAAATTTGCCTTATCTAGATTTGCCTACCCTATTTTTTCCCTCGCCTCTCTTTAGATCCTGGCCATGTCCATGACTAATTCAATTTATATAGACGTAACTTATGTTCTATATCTGCTGTCTAATATCTTTCTGTTATTTATTTTTATATTTTCAATTGATTTTGAAACATCAGACTGGATTTTCTGATAACAATTTTATGTTGCTGTCAGCAGATGTAAGGGCATGTTCATATCTGACTTAACAGCACTCTACATTTATATGGACTCACTTCTATCACTGTGCCTAAAAGTTCACTGCGAGAAAGCTTACCAAGTGTTCTATACTAATATCATTCAAGAATTTTCTTAATTTTCACTAGTGTGTTCATTGTTTAATAAAATGTTGAGCTACACGTACTTAGCTGTTTTAACCAATTTGTCTATTGGGACAGTAGTAGGTGACATGTTGATTTCGAAACTCCAACATGTGGTCATGTTTGGATATCACTTTTGCTTAAAATCCAACTATGTATCAGGATATAACTTTTGCTTATAAAACTTCATGTGTTATGTTAGGATATCACTATTTTTCTAGTTGTCGTTTTGTGTATCAGGAGGTAACTGTTGCTTACAAACTTCCAACATATGCTTATGTAAGTATCTCTTCTGAGCGAAGGCCCGATTACATCCTGTACACATGTGGATCTTCTGTTTTGTTGTGTGAATCATTTGATGTGACCTGAGATTTGATTTATCAGCAAAAGCTTTTGGGCAGTTAGGATAAGGGCATTTAAAGGGACGTTCTCCAGTATGAACTCGCATATGTCCTTTCAAAAGCCAAGATCTTGTGAAGATTTTCCCACAAACCGGACATCGGTTTTTCGTCTTGAAATGTGTGCGTACGTGCATACTATATGCTAGGAATATGCTAAAGACCTTATCACAGACGAGGCACTTGTGTATACGACGTCCGTTTGTATCTGTGACATACATATGGGCCTGAACTTGAAGTTTGAGGAACTCGAGGTTTTCTGAGGCAGTGAACATCTCAGGACCTCCACCCCTGGTGGGTTTAATACATCCTGGGCGGCCACACAGCCCTGTCTGGCAACACCCTGTCAGAGCTCTTGAGCCACCTGCTATCGGACTGCAATAGTCTTGTACTTGGGCGTGATTACTTGGTCGAGTGCGATCCCCCAAGATTTGCTTTCGTCTACTACTGCTAGGGGAGGCAGGGTTCAATGTTTGTGTCATCATATTGTCACCTTCATCAACACTCACTACATCAATCAGGGGAGAATATGGGTGAGTATAGCCCTTGGAGCCACCTTGGGATATCATTGAATGTGGGTAGGTAACATTCTGGAAAGAGCCTGTTTCAGATGATATCCCGCTGTCTGTTGTCAGTGTACTGTCATCCGAGTCTGAACCATAGTCCAAATAACTTGTGGGTTGCCTCTGGCGCGCTCTATAAAAGTTTGGATCTTCAGTCCATTTCATGTCGAGTCGCTCTCCAGCTTCAAGAAGAAGGTGTCGCTTTTCATTCAGTTTGTGCCGGGTAACAATTGGAAGTAGACTAAGTGGTTTGTCTTTCATCACCCTCTTGACTTTGTAAGAGTCCCCTGGAGGTGTTACTTTAGTGCTTGTGGGCAGATTGCTTTGTGGTATTGGAGTTTTGCGGATGCTTAGGCCTGACCTTGTTGTCATGACATAGTGACCACTTCCTGAAAAGGAGAATAAAATAAATGACATAGTCCAGCTCAAAGGTTTAATTTTACACTATATATAAAAGTTAATTAACAACACCCATTATTGACCTATTGTTGACCTTTCAGGGACTTTGACCTCCAAAGAATTGAATTTATATTGAACTTTGGTTGCCTCAATTACAAGGAGCCTTAAAAACCATTGTCTATGCATTCCAAACAGTCATATAACACATCAGAGGGGGCCTACAAGCAGACAAGGAGAAAAAGACAGTCTGGTATTCCAGCATAGATCTTCAGAAATGCTTTGAAACATATTGACATTCAAGTCACTTTCATTTTTTATAGTATAAACTTTATTGAGGTAAAGTCAATACATTTTCGGCCACCAATCGCCTTTTCGGCCACCAATCGCCACTTTCATGACTGATGATATCGTAGGGTGTCACGGTTATGCATGTTGACCTAAATGTCAAGTATACGCATCATTGAACATAATGTGACAATGTAACGAGTTACATTAGCTTATATACAAATTTCTTTCACACATATTTATTTTTTAGTCACCTCATAGGATCGTATTTTTTCTATTTTTCTAGATTAGGACAACACCGGCAAAACATTGGCAGAATCGTTTGAATGCAATTCTCTTTTCATTCATTTTCTAAAACCATTTGCCAGCTTACCTTCGCAATGATGGCTTCCTTCTTTGTAATCTCGTATTGTTTGCAAGAATGACCGAGGCATATTTTTACTCGATAACTTTAAAACTGAACAGACAAGAGAACAACTCCGCTGATTTTGAACTGAAGCGTGAAGCAGGTACTTGGACGTTGCCAGGCATTCAAACGCGCACCTGCTCGTATGACGTCATATCATTAGTGACGTCTTCTTTGCTTGGTCAGTTAGTACAGTAGGCTCTGGGTCATTGAGTACACATTATTGTTAGATTGTTTATGGACGTTTATATTTGTTTTTGACTTTTTGGACTTAAAAGTTTGTAAACTTTTAAACTTGCCGCGCAAAATAACTTTATAGGTCCGATTTGGCCGCCTGAGAGAACCTTTTGTTTCCAAGTTTAGTAAGGTCTATAAACATTAAAAAGAGGATTGCTACTTCATGTTCCCGTATGCAAAAATATACCTATACGTTACACTGTTACATAGGCTACGATTCTTCAAAGTCCGTTCCATTTGCAGTCCTGGGTTTTTAAAACCCCGAAATCAAGAAAATGAATTAAAGGATACTTTGGCTTCTGTTGGGAGGCGATTGCGAGGTATCTGAATTTACATAGAAATCGTTTGCCATCCATTCTTTTGAAAGTATAGTCGTGTTTAGAACTACCTCGTATCATTTTGTTTTTCCCATCAAGCCAGTTATATTTGGAATCGTTTAGATCTGATCAGATTTGTAACATTTGTTTATGTTATGATTGAATTCTCCATTCTAAAGCCTAAATACCAGGCTCTGCCACCCAGAGTACTTGATAACAGTCTTCAAGTTGAAGCGAGCAAGTGTACATATTTGATGAAGCGAGCAGTGGCGTTGTGATGCTCCAGATGGATATGGTTGCGAAGCAGTGCTGGATGCTTGGCGTGCCCCATTAGTCTTTCACTTCATTGCCATCACCCCTAAGCTTTTCATAATGGTGTCTCATTATGGGTTCCATAGTGGGCGGGTATTAATAGCAGAAGACGCTAACGGATCCATTCGGTCTTGTACTGGCGTCCATGCATATTGATTTCAGAAGCGAGGGTATGGTTTATATCCAAAGAACACGTGTACGTTTATATACGATTTATGACACACAAAAATATAATATTAATTTTAGTGGGATATAGGCAGGCATTGGTATAGCATTGTCATACAAAACATATCTCACATCATTGTTGCCTTGTACTGTAAGCTATCGATGTTCAATGAATGAGATATTGGAAAGAATGGTAAACATGAATAAAAAATGGATTACAGAGTGAAACAATTCGAGACACATCAATCAATACATTTCATATCCTACTCCTTTTTATTTTTAATATGGGATTATTTGTGCAATAGACTACAAATGCAATTAAGATATTTAATATAAAAAATGTTTTTAGGTTTTTAATTTCGTGTTTTTGGACTATTGCAATCATTTTTCGGCATAATGTGATAAAATATATGAAACCAGATAATTAAGAGCAATTAACACATTCCTTCATAAATAAAGACAGGCAGTGATCTAATCTAGGATATAAGGTTAAGTTAATAATAGTTATGATTATGCAGGCCCGTAGCCAGGGGGGTCGATGTGTTCGAGCGTCTTCCCCCTGGCCAAAGAATCTTTCAAAATCATGCAATTTTTCACCATTCTGTGCACTTTTTAAGTGATTTTGGCCATTTTTTTTACCAAAATTGTCACAAGTGACCACCCCTGGAATTTTTCAGAAATCCTGGCTACGGGCCTGTTATGTAAGGGTATTTAGTTGGGAAATATTAATAACATATTATAGTTAGGTTTGTACAAGCAGTTAGACAGAATCATAGCTGCAAGTACTATAGTTATCCATGATGTGGGCTTCAAGAAAGTATGAACTTTTTTCAATTTCAATGCCCATTTTACCTATCTATATTTTAGCAGACTCGGTAAAGAATATTCACAGAATACGTATAAAAGAAATATAAGGGTCCAAAATTGTATAAATGTTTTTGATATTTTAAAACACGAAACATGAAATGTTTTTCTCAAACGGTATTTGAGTTATTGTCCGGACAGACGGACGGACGTACGCACGTACGGAGCCGTTCTATATATCCCCCGAACTTCGTTTGATGGGATAATTAAGACCGTGGATCCCACCATGATAAAGCTTCGGTTTCAGCTAAACCAAGTAATATCTGGATTACAAATATTTTGTCATGCGAAGAAATTAAGTTCTGATCGCAATTTTAACCAGATTATGGAGTAACAAAATACCTGCTAAACCCTATGGTCCATCAGCCTAAGAATTTTAAACATGCGCTATGCGATTTATTCAATATAGTGCCATTTTAATCATGTGACCATGGACTTTCCAATACCGAATACAGTCACCTATAGAAAGTCTCGGAAATACAAAATCAACATTAGGACTGTTAAGCCGAATTGAATGAAAATTTGGCAGCTACCATTTAAGCTGCATCAGACATTTCTAAAATCCGAACGGAATTGTATTTGCAATTGTGTTTAAAAGCCCTATGAACGATTTAAAGGAGAACAATCCTATATTTGGATATAGTATACGATTCCCGTTTGACAAACATGGTGGGGAGAGCTAAGAAATGGATCAACATAACTACTGATTCCCAAATAGGAAAGAAATGACGAAAATTGTGATGAATTAATAAGCTACCAATAAGACAAACTTGGTCAACAGGAACCATTTTGGTCACGTTTGAATAGGTTTTCTAATTACAACAGCGACAAACGATAAGACTCTGCATGTAGGTCTTCTCATCTCAGTGGATGGGTACGAAGGAATAATGATATATCATTAATTTAACGTACTATTCATTAAATGGACACTTGCTAATCGTATTGTATCATAATCCATGGAAAATATATGCAATCATTCTTGAGGCTTCCGCGTTGAAGAAAAACATTTGAAAATGATGTCACGCTTTACAGTCATTTCGTCTAATGAAAAGGATATGAATAGGTACTGTTATATGGATTGTGCGTTTAATTTGCAAGTTGTCAGTCAATATACCTGCATGACGATCCCCGAGACAGAACATTACAAGTGAAAGAGAATATCGAATATATCGAACGATTCATATAAAAGGCCCATGCCTGCATATGTGGGTATATATATTAAATCTGGTATTTATTGGACAAGTTACTCTATTGGAGCTACGACGTGGAAATATCTAGTACTTTTGGAGCTTTAATATGATACAACAGACAGAAAATAAGAATGAAGAATGAAGACAAAAAAGTATTTGGTGGAAAAGAAATAAGAAAGATCAAAATTAAACTGAACAACACCATTTACATGTGAGGGATACCACAAAAGAAACAATTACATCATTAACAAAGGCTTAATCTGTACATAACTAGCAAGGTATTTATTCTGATTTGATATTAACCAGCGAATTTAATGTCGCAGTTTCCGTGTTAATTTGGATATTAATTTAATATTTAAATGGGCAATGGATCACTAAAGCTAAGAGTAAAGTTAATGTAACGTAATGTAGGCAACACCCCCGGGCAACACCTCAACTTATATAAAATTCAAGGCAATCGGACACTTTTCATGTCATACAGAGAAATTGTCATCTATAGTCAGGTAGAAAATATATATATCGGGAATTCAAATACATAATTCTGTGCGAATGGCCAGGAAGATATTTAATGTTTCTCGTTTGGGCGATAGATGATTTTAAGGGGAAATCTGATTGACTTGGTCCTTCCCAAGACTATGGCCAGTTTTTTCCAAGGTTCTGGTTTTAAAAATTTCCAGGAAGGGCGGTTTTTCACAATGTTGGCCCAAAATCACTTGAAAGGCGCTCAAAATGCTGATTGTAAAACTGCCTATTCAAATAGGCCAGAGACATATGAATGTATGTCTCTGAATAGGCCTATACCTATTTGGATATCTAACATCATATGCCTTTTTGTCTCTCTCCAATATCAATCCATCCTATAGCTTCGCATCTCTTGAAAGCCTATGGTAAAATAGATACAAATAACAAAAATCGAAAACATGATGAATCACCATATTTACGATATTTTGGAGTGCAGTTCTTAAAAATATATATATTCAAAAAATAAGCTGGTCTAAAAAATCCAGTGACCAGGAAATTATTTTCGTGGCCTATTTTATCCAAATTATACACTAAATATTCTTAGTAAATGCCACATCGACCTCTAAGGAAATTAACACATTGATATTATGCCAGAAAAACCACGTGGGAAATATGTTTGCGAATGTATCAATTATGTTCAAGGTTTCTGTTATGGATAGCCATGGTTATTCCAAAGATTTTCGGACATTTTATAGGCCTATAATATATTGTATTGGCTACACCTTTTGAGTATAAATTTCCTTGCATTTCCATACTTTTTATTTCTTGCTAATTCCATACATTTCCATTTAATTTTAAATGTCGATCACTTGGGTATTTTACTAATGGTATATTACCATAATTAAAACATGCCTTGGGAAATTCAATGCTCTTCACGTATTCATCCTGAATTCTCTTAACAAAGTTGTATTCTAATTTTAATTTTCGACAAAGGAATGGAAAATCTTACACTTAAAGGAGCAGCAAATGACAGATAAGTCCATCCTGAATTATCTTGACAAAATCGTATTCTATAATTTTCTAATGGAAAATCTTACTCTTAAAGATGCAACAAAGGACAGGCATAATTTGAAGGTCACAATATGGCAATGTTTTTCCTTACAGCATTCATATCTAAAGAGGTAGAGTAATAACAGATTTGATGACATTTTAAACTAGTTATCTACTCCAAGTGCAATATTATCTCCAAGTGCAATATTATCTTCAAGTGCAATATTATCTCCAAATGCAATATTATATGGATGAATATTCAGGTAGCGATTTTAGGCTGCAACCAAAGAACCCCGAATATTATACAACCCTAACCCAAATCATTTCCCTAAACCAAACCCTAAGATCTTTCGCTCGACCATCTTCTTAAATCTGATCTCCCCTGAATACATTCCTTCTTTAAATGCAAATTTTGTGTATATTTCAGATGAATTAATTTTATGTGCAGTAAATCTGTGGCTTTAATTATGCATAATTCATGGAAGTGTAGGCTTCATAATAATATATACAGCCCAGACTACAAAATAAAGGACATGTGTTCATTTTGCGTAAAATGTCTAAACAAAGAAAATGCTTTTAATCTGAGCATAGTTATTTCTTATGATTTTCAATAGGTAGATCCTGAGATGCATTTAGATAAATAGAATTCCCTGGATATTAACACCTCTTCGTATCGCAACAATATATCAAATAATCGCTATCTGTTTTTATTAATTTATAAGACGAGGCAATAAAACAAATGAAACCAACATGCAAAATAATGGAAATTTACATGTTACTTGTTGCTAAGAGACACCTGCTGTTGTCATAACTTCTCTCTTGATAATAACTGAATATATTATTTTATTGTCCTTCTTATTCAAAACTGTACATTGATTCTAAAAATCTGTTAAAATTAGTGATGCAACTATATCAATAATATGTTACAGATTTCAACGATTAAATACGAAGATGGAAGAAATTTAGAATAAGTGTCAATTCGACAGAGTCTGGGATGAAGAAGAGGGCTAGGTGAAGGACGTTATCGAAGATTCAGAAAAAACTATCAAAAATGATTCGAGCTTTCGCCAGGAAGATTCCGAACATGACGGCGTGCTTCAAAAGATGCCTGTTCATCCTAGTGCCATTTTCTTTTATGGTCTTACTTTACTTGAGCCTTGGCACTACAATTGTGCAACGTACCATGCCGAGTATGAACCAGATGAATCAAGCAAACAATACCCTGAACAAGATTATTAGAGGAGCGGGAAAATATACAGGGTACAGTGTTGGAGGTGCTAATCCTAACAATTCTGGTACATCTGCACCAAAAGAGAAGCAAACAAGGTTCTTTATTTCAGGCTCATATACTGGTCGCCTCGGGAATCTCATGTTTGAATACGCCGGCACATTAGGAATTGCAAAATCTAACAATTTTACCATGCTAGTCAACGAGAAACATGAGTTGTATAAATATTTTAATCTTTCAGGCATTAGTACCCCAAGTGGAAAACCAAATAAAACAGTTCGGATTGGTGAAAACGGGTGTTGTAAATTTACAAGCCGATTAATGGATATTAAACCAAAGAGAAATGTTACAGTTGGCTTGTACCTACAGAGTTTTAAATACTTTCAGAACGTTTCCATGAAAATAAGACGGGAGTTCACATTCCACGATGATATTAGTGCAACTGCAAAGGAGTTCATTGCTAATGTTACCAAAATGGAGAAAAATTTAACACTGGTAGGAATTCATGTTAGACGTGGGGATCTTTTAAGCAAAGATAAAATCAAGTTTGGATATACCACGCCAAATACTACATACTTTATCCATGCGATGAATTATTTTAGAAAAAAGTATTCAAATGTGAAGTTCATTGTTTGCTCAGATGATCGAAAATGGTGGGAGAAAAACATGAATTTGACGAACGTTGTGATATCCAAAGGTACGAAAGCAGAAGAAGATATGGCGATATTGAGTAAATGTGACCATATGATAATCTCAACAGGGACCTTTGGTTGGTGGGCAGCCTTCTTAGCAAATGGGACAACTATATATTATAACAATTGGCCTGGGGTGAATACAGCGCTGGGTAGACAAACAAAGCACGAAGATTACTTTATGCCACATTGGATTCCCATGGGTGAAGACGGGCCCCTAGTCAAAATCCCTACCCCCAAAGAATCCTCGAGCTCTGCAAAATATTATATAGGTGGGGCATACACCGGAAGAATAGGAAACCTCATGTTCCAGTATGCAGCAAGATATGCTATCGGAAGGGCCAATAATTTAACAGTTCTCACAAGAAATAACAGTGAGTTACATAACTACTTCAAACTATCTGCATTGCGGGCAAAAACAGGGATGCCAGAAAATGATACTCGTATGTTCGAATCAGGGTGCTGTAGATTCACAAAAAGCTTAACCAAAATTGAACCAAAGAAAAATATAACTTTGCATACATATTTACAAAGTTATAAATATTGGTATAACATTTCTAATGAAATCAAACGACAGTTTGTATTTAACGAGGAAATTGATAGAAATGCAACGAAGTTTCATACAGGTGTTACTGGAAACGCTAACAACGTTACTGTAGTTGGGATCCACGTAAGAAGGGGTGATATAGCCAATATGCAAAGATTCATAAACTTTGGATATACAGTTCCAAATTTGACTTACTACGACGATGCTATGAACTTCTTTAGGAACAAATTCAACAATGTGAAGTTCATATTATGCTCAGATGACATTACATGGTCAGTTGAGAATTTCAAGAAATTCCCCGATGTGATTATATCAAATGGGAACTCACCAGTGGAAGACATGGCGATACTAAGTAAATGCGGCCATATGATAATGTCAACAGGATCTTTTGGGTGGTGGGCTGGATTCTTATCAAATGGAATAACTGTGTACTATGAAAACTGGCCAAGACTTAGTTCAAAATTATCTCAGCAAGTTGTTAAAGAAGATTATTTTCCACCCGGCTGGATTCCTATGACTTGATGACTTCATGTCTTGGGTGTTTCTGTGATTACTTCATGTATGGGCTGTTTCCGTGATAACTTCATGATGTATGGGTTGTTTCCGTGATAACTTCATGTATGGGGTGTTTCTGTGATTACTTCATGTTTCTGTGATTACTTCATGTATGGGCTGTTTCCGTGATAACTTCATGATGTATGGGTTGTTTCCGTGATAACTTCATGTATGGGGTGTTTCTGTGATTACTTCATGTATGGGTTGTTTCCGTGATAACTTCATGATGTATGGGTTGTTTCCGTGATAACTTCATGTATGGGGTGTTTCTGTGATAACTTCATGTTTCTGTGATTACTTCATGTATGGGCTGTTTCTGTGATAACTTCATGATGTATGGGTTGTTTCCGTGATTACTTCATGTATGGGCTGCTTCCGTGCTAACTTCATGATGTATGGGTTGTTTCTGTGATTACTTCATGTATGGGCTGTTTCTGTGATTACTTCATGTATGGGCTGTTTCCGTGATAACTTCATGATGTATGGGTTGTTTCTGTGATTACTTCATGTATGGGCTGTTTCTGTGATAACTTCATGATGTATGGGTTGTTTCTGTGATAACTTCATGATGTATGGGTTGTTTCCGTGATAACTTCATGATGTATGGGTTGTTTCTGTGATTACTTCATGTATGGGCTGTTTCCGTGATTACTTCATGTATGGGCTGTTTCCGTGATAACTTCATGATGTATGGGTTGTTTCTGTGATTACTTCATGTATGGGCTGTTTCTGCGATTACTTCATGTATGGGATGTTTCTGTGTTTCTGTGATTACTTCATGTATGGGTTGTTTCTGTGATTACTTCATGTATGGGATGTTTCTGTGATTACTTCATGTATGGGTTGTTTCTGTGATTACTTCATGCATAGGTTGTTTCTGTGATAACTTCATGTATGGATTATTTCTATAATTACATGTGCAATTACGTGACAGTATGTAATTAAAGTCGATTGATTCCATTAACGGTTTTTGTACCATTAGAGAGGTCATTCGTTGAAGGTAAAGGGATGATGATTGAAATTATTGTCACAGAAATGGGAGTTGAACAATAGGTATCTAAAAATATAAATCTGATAATATAAAATTGATAGAATTACATTTATAATTGATGACTAATTTCTGTAAATGTACTGTGATATGGCTTCTGGATGCTTATACATGCCACTATGATTTCACTTTTTATCGCATTTTAAATAAAAACAGCTCATTTTATATTGCAGTTTATAAATTCCAATTTTACTGCATTTGATATATACAGGTACAGTATATCAAATGAAAGAAACTAGTCTCATTATTATATGTAAATTAACATGCTTCACTGAATCATGGACCTCTATCTCCATAGGGATATATAGGATGGAGGTCCATGGTTGAGTTCACGCGGAAATGTAATGCATTTAGGGCTAGTGAATCAATGGCTCAATCAGCTACTAAATTGATCTTTTTTTGCAGAAAAGGAGTGAGTTATTGTTTCTCATTCAAATTTATTTTTTAAAGGAGCCCAAGCCCGAACAGGAGTATGGTATCATTGTAGCAAAAGCCTAAAAGAAATCGCAATAATCTGAATCTAAAATTGCAATATGATATGCCAGTCATTTTTAAACTTTCACTATGTTAAAGTTTGATTTCGAGACAGAATCTGGATTATATGGTTACATATGCTGAAAAAAATATGTTGATTATTTCACTGTTTGTTCATTTGTGAGCATAGCTCTTTTCAAACAAGTGTCCATTGTTAAAAAAATTTATGATTGAAAATGCAAAACAATAATGAAAGCAATCTGGCATTACCCTTTTGGGTTGTAAATCATGATGATGCATGGACAATAAAAAAATCTGAATAAATAAAAATAACTATTAATCAACGCAAACTGGACAATTATTTTTTTATTTGTATGCGTAGCAAAGGAGGAATAATTTGCTGTGTGTTCAGCTTTAGCATTGGTGATCCACTCGATTACGGTTCGTTTCGGTAACAAAATGTCGGAACATCGAAGGTACGATTTTTCTTTTTTCCTTATTTCACACGTTGTAGGCAGAATCCCCACAACATTTTTATCACAAACGTGTATCAGTATCATATGTTTAGGAAAATGAACTTCTATGATCAACTTTCACATGTTTCATGTAATTCACTGAAGCTCTATGATCAACTTTCATGTAATTTACTGAAGCTCTATGATCAACTTTCATGTAATTCACTGAAGCTCTATGATCAACTTTCATGTAATTCACTGAAGCTCTACGATCAACTTTCATATAATTCACTGAAGCTCTATGATCAACTTTCATGTAATTTACTGAAGCTCTACGATCAACTTTCATGTAATTCACTGAAGCACTACAAGTCTACAATTAATTTTCATGTAATTCACTGAGTATCTCACTCATAATTTGAGTGTGTTTATAATGACACTATATTGGAGACTTTTTTCAGTTTCATTGAACAAATTAGCCTGAAAAAGTTAGTTCTCAGCCTCCCCCATTCCTGGCTACATCCATGCCCATTTTAAGCAGGGTTGTGGAGAAAGGCCCATTTTAAGCAGGCTTCATGGAGAAAGGCCCATTTTAAACAAGCTTCATGGAGCGAGGCCCATTTTAAGATGGATTCCTGGAGAAAGGCCCATTTTAAGCAGGCTTTGTGAAGAAAGGCCTATTTTAAGCAGGCTTCATGGAGAAAGGTTCAAGTTTGTCTTCAGGTGGAAGAACATTGTTCAAACGCTCCATTAGGGCAGTTGTCTGTTCAACGTTCATTTTGACTTTGTTAAGTACAATATTTATTTCTCCAATTTTCTGGATTTGTTCAGCATATTTAGCAAACTTTTTCTGTCTTTCAACTATGGATGTCATTAAACTGTGTGTAATGTAGTCTATCTGAAAGCAAATTAAAACATTTACACATTTGCCATCTTTATTGGACACAGTCTGCACTGTACATATGGTACTGAACAGGATTGGCTTTGGCAAGTAAAATTCCTTCCCAATCCTATGACAGTGCATTAAAAGCAATAACCAAAGTACACTAAGACGTCATAGTCGATTCAATCAACTCTTACATTGACAGGGTTAATTAAATAAAAGTTAATGCCCACTGGCGGATCCAGAAGCTAACAAGGGGGGCCCAAATTTTGAATCTGGTAAAAATTTTGGGCCCCTAAAACTAAAATTTGAGCCCAAATTTTGAAAATTTAAGGCCTATTTTGGATAATTTGCCTACAAAGGCCAAATTATGCCCATATTTTGTGGCCCTACACCCCCCTGGATCTGCCAGTGATGCCTGACAACATTTCTTTTAGATAACTGGAGTATTATTGTGATCGAAAAAAACTTTTCATCATGGATAAAAAAAACGTATTTTCTGTGGCAATTCAATTCACTTTCACATTCATCAGAATTTCCTAAGCAATTACGTTCTTTGTATTAAAATAGAACATGTTTACATTATGTAATTTACAATGTTTAACAGAATGTTAAGGATTCATCTATTCATAATAAGTCATTACAGACTGATGTATTATTCCGTCTTGTAAATAAAATGTCTCGTTTTATTTACTTTTTATCTTTGTAAACTTAATAATCCTTTCCGATTCATTCAAAGGATCTGAATTATTACTTGTAACATGATTTGGATACTCACTTCCATTTACATAACAAATTACAGCTTTATCTTATATTTTGTGTTTCAGATGTTCATACCATAGTTGAAATTTTGCACGAGTTTAAAATATTTCAGAATACATGACATGAGTTTCTTTTCTCTTATGTACAGGTTGACCCCAAAACAAATCTTTAAATAGAAGTTATGGGTTCTGTTTCTCTGTAGTTGTAGATTTTTGAAACCTCACCTCTTTTATTCGGACACAGAGGGCATTCTGATCAAAGGCAACAGCCTCAGAGCTCTGACGCAAGTGTTCCTGATACCTCAGACACATTTCAAGCACCTACAACAAATTAAAAAATGAATATTTCACTCTTCCATCAAGTTTATGGTCACCTTAACCCCGATGTATCTATATCTTGAATCTGAGATACAAATGGGAAACACAGACTTGACACAACCAATTAGTTGAGGGACAGACAAACAGACAGATGGATGGACGGACGCACCTAGGCCGACAATATGGCCCCACACTATGTGGTGGGGACATAAAAAATGAACATTTCACATTTCATCAAGTTTATGGTCACCTTAACCCCGATGCGTCTATATCTTGAACCTAAGATACAAATGGGAAACACAGACTTGACACGAAACAAATATTAGTTGATTTTCATATCATTATGAACCAATTTTTCCCTCTTTGAAGTTGCTCAAAAGTCATTTAATTTTACCAAAAATTAGCAAAGGGAGACACATGGACTGGATACAAAACCAATATTAGTTGATTTTCAAATTTTCCTGCCTTGAAGTAGCTCAAAATCCAATCTAGCGATAGCTTTAAGTTTTTACTAAAATCACTAAAATTACCTGAGTATAAAAAGTACTAATTTTAGTCATTTCCACGCATTTAACATACCTGTCTATAATCAAGCTTATCAAGCACTTCAGGGTCTCTCATATTTGGAATATTCAGTGACCCCCGCATGAGAGGCAAAAACACAGGGATAGCATCAAGCTTTAAGAGTTCCGGGTCAATTTGTGTGTTCCCTTGGTTGCCCTTAGCGACAACCACAAGTGTGTTATTCTTCAAATGAGAATCTTTGTTTGTTTCCTTGTCTCTATGGTGACTAGATTTAGCTTTATCTTTTAGTCTAGGTGACGCTTTTGGGCTATCTGAAATGATATAGAAATATTCTTTAAACCAGGAATTAATCTGCTACGGAGAGAGTGTATCTATACAGCAAATTGATTTAATAAAGAATTAATTTGGTGTCTTTTTTTTCATTTAGTATATTTTTGTGGAAATACATGCACTATATAAAAACATTGGTAAATCAGTAACTGACAAAGACTTAAAATTGATTTTGTGACATATTAACGATTATAAGCATTCATGGCATTGTCTGCATTTGCAAACATTGAATATGCGCATAACTTATATGTTATATGAACTTATTGGTTCACACAAGTCCATTACTATATTGCTGGATAATCAAACATATCAGTGAATTGTTTTTGAATAGATTTTCTAAATAAAAAAAGGTTTGCAAGAATTAGTGTTAAACATTTGAGATGGCACCTTGTAGAATAATCTACAGGGTGGTCCAAAAAGTGAACATTTGCAACAAACTATATCTCAGTTACTACTTGCATTCATGGGCTAATATACTGACATAATTTACAGGAAGTTATTGTGGGTGCCATATAGGTCACTTAGCCTTAGTCTTCCAGTAGTTATATGGCATCAACAGACATGCCTGATTATGAATGTTGTGCTCAATCAATGCTCCATGGTTTGGACCACCCTGTATGTTACTCGGCTAACTGTAGATTGAAGAATGATAATGGGTCACTCAGGATAAATCCTGATTGACAGCTCTACACCCAACTAAACCGTTTCCCACCACTCAAGCTTCAGGGTTATAAAAGGATAGAGGGAGGGGGGAGAAGATAAGTACTGGTCATTTTGATCATGCTTATATTCACTCAACACCTGTCCATTTCTCTCTAAAAGTTACATAAACTTTTTGAATCTCTGACATCCTTTATGTTTTAGATTAGTATCATGCCTGTTTATTTAATTTCTTGCGAATTCCTCTCAATTTTACCCTCTATTTTATAATAATATATATTTTTTATTATAAAGCATGATCACTGAGACCTTTGACTTAAATTATTTAAATGTTTTATTACTGAAGAACATATTCTAGTATTAAAGGGAAACATATGCATTATTTGCGTAAAAAGTGTTAATCAAGGACTGGAATCAAATTAGCTAACATGTTTAAATGGTTAGTCACTTTTTGATAAAATGGACCCTCTTTCTTATAAGATACAGGGTGTCCCAAAAAATTGTACCGAGACGAACATGGAATATTCTGTGAGTGATGAAGGAATATTCTTGAAATTTGGTCATCTGACAGACAATTTAATTTTAATTTGAGAGTTTCCCCATGTAAATCTATTAAGTTAGAGAAAAGCTAAGTACCAAATTCACCCATTCTTCCATGTTTTGAATTTATTACATGCTCTGCATTGAGTATGATAAATAAGTAGGCTGATTCACAATTTTCTATGAAATTTTAACAGTTCATTGGAAAATGAATTCTCTTTATCATGTCAAATATTTAGCTTTTTTCAATGAAGAAGAAAGGATTAGTCCTGCTTCGTTTGGGTACAATTTTATGGGACACTTGGTAATTTAAATGGCCACTTAAAAGAGAAAAATGGGTTGTCATGGGTTAATATTATTATGCACCAAGCTCCCGGCAAAGGAGGGTCTATCCCATGTACCTTTTAAGCACAACTAGGGCACCTGGGTAGAGTCCTTCATTGCAAAACCAGTATATACTCAATAGAATCTTAGACATTTTATGCAATCAAACAAATGTTTGTACATGTATTTTCATTCCTATTCAGAAATCTTCATACAATGCTTCATGTCTCTATGCTATGACGAAATGTAGTCACTCAGAAATTTTACAAAATCAATTGCATGTTCACTCTGATTTTCAGAAATATCATTCATTAGTGAGTATATACATAAGCACCCATAATCTACCATACTGTACCTTGTGCTTTTTGTTGTTTTCCTAAAAATGGGAAAGTTGAGATTAAATACACAAACAGGGATGATAATTTGAATTAGAACATGAAATCAAGCCATAAATTTACACAAATTGCTACTGATACAGACTGGAGTTGGTTGTCAGTAGTAGAAGTGCTCTCCACACATTGAAATCTCTGAGGCCCAGCACCTCCAATTGCAATCAATTCATAACTGTTACATCAAAATGTTTCTCTTATATAATTCAATGTGCCTCATAAAAAAATGTGTCATAAAAATGTAACAAATAAAAATCAGAATTTTATATTTTACTTAAAATTGCAAAATGTTTTATGAAAAAAATCATAAATATTTGACTTTAAATTACGAAATCCTAAAGTGCTAAACAGAGTTACAAAAATCTAAAATATTTGCACTTTAAAAGATAAAAACCCTAAAATGTTGCTCTGAAATCCAAAATCTGGGGAGAGCACCACAGAGTAGGATCTGCTCCCATGCAGGAATGTAAATGGGCCAAAAAGAAAACTCAATAGGCTTATTCTTCAACCAAAAAGCAAATAAAAATTGTAAAGTGATATATGCATGCGATTCTTGAAATGGATCATAATGATGAAATATGGAAAGATCATATCAAAAGCCACAGACTTACAACTTACTTTTTTTAAGTCTGTACAAAAGCATAAATATAAAACCTGCATCCAAACAACTCTCTATTTGGGAATGGTACACCTCTTTTTTATTGGTCCCATTTTTTATCCGCTATAGACGTGCATGTTGAAAAACCTTGAAATGTGCCAATCGGAACACTTTTGGCTGGTTCCTTTCAGTTTAGACAGGTTTCTTTATAATGCTAATTGCTAAAACACATGTACAAAAGCTCCTTTCTCCTAAATGAGAAAAATAGGGGAAAGGAACCCATAAAATGGATTATGAACATTGTTCAAATGGCAGTTTCTCTGTTCTATGTGACCAAAAAACATTGACAAAAAATAAGTGCTGTACATACCTTTTATAAACCAGATAAACAAACTTACCATTGTTAATAGGTTTACTTATAGAGTATGAAGTGTATGGGATGTCTTCGTCTCTTTGTGACTTCAACGGAGCTGCACTCGAGTTGCTCTGCTCAGCCCCCATGTTTATAGAGTGTCGACTCAGGCTTGTAATATCTGTTTCTCTATCTCATTATTCTGGAAGAAAATATGCATTGTACATGTATATAATTATACGGTGGTAATGATGGAACTGTATGAGCATGCTGGTGTCCTTACATCTATCTTAAATGTCTGCAAATATACAAAGGGCTAGTTTAACCAGAACAACGGCAACGCCAAAGCGTAGCGAATCCCATCGAACAGCCATGGATGGCATTTTAACAAACAAAGTATATAGCAAAAATGGCAGGCATTTTTCAAAATGGCCGCCTTATACCAAAAGTGTCATTAGACCATTTGCCATACTTATAGTATTCACATACCAAATATGAACAAAATTGCTCCACTACTTTTCAAATTATAGTAGCCATTTTGAAAAATGGCCGCCTTCTACCAAAAGTGTCATTAGACAGTGTGCCATGCTTACAGTATTCACATACCAAATATGAACAAAATCGCTTCACTACTTTTCGAATTATTATAAAATACATTAAAATGGCGGCCATTTTTCAAAATTTTTTCAAAATGGCTACCTTCTACTAAAAGTGTCATAGGATAGTGTGTCATGCTTTTAGTATTCACATACCAAATATGAACAAAATCGCTCCACTACTTTTCGAGTTATAGTAAAATACGTTAAAATGGCGGCCATTTTTCAAAATGGCCACCTTCTACCAAAAGTGTTATTAGACAGTGTGCCATCCTTATAGTATTCACATACCAAATATGAACAAAATCGCTTCACTACTTTTCGAGTTATAGTAATATAGGTTAAAATGGCCACCTTCTACCAAAAGTGTCTTTAGACAGTGTGCAATGTTTATAGTATTCACATACCAAATATGAACAAAATCGCTCCACTACTTTTCGAGTTACAGCAAAAATCGTAAAATAACGAGTAAAGGCCACCATTTTTCAAGATGGCTGCCATGTGCTTCTTTAATATCTACATTTCTAGCTTTATTAATGTCCTATATAATTTTTTTACATCTAAAACATATTGCTATTACAGTTTTACATATTGCACCTAAATTACTGTAAATTCGGCACTAAAATGGCCGCCATTTTGAAATGAGCTGCCATTTTGAAAATCGGCTTTCGAGCAGAACTTCTACCTCCATAGGGTATATGTGTACAAAATATGAACAAAATCAGGCCAACGGTATTTGAGTTATTGCCGGGACAGACGGACGTACAGACGGATTGACGGACGGACATCTTGTAATATATAGATACACTGTCCCACATGTTTTGTTAAAGAGCAACTGAAGCATACAATCTTTCCACAAAGATAAATTCAGACGGACGGACGGAGGCGTTCCCTATATCCCTCCGAACTTCGTTCGATGGGATAATTATTGACACAGAGTCTATGATATACAGTTTTATGCTTGACTGCTAGTCTACTCATTCTCAAAAGTTTGTATCTATTCATTCATGATACCTGAGACTAACATATTTATGTTAGTCTCAGATGATACCAAAAAGATACAAGCATCCTTTATGAATCATGGGGATAGCGCTATTTTTATGAGGAGTACATCACCACGAGAACATGAATTCAGTGAAGGGAAGAACAAGTGTTCAGGGGGGTCTGGGACGGAGAAAAATTTTGAAGGTTGCTTGTATTTGGAGTGTATTTGCAACCATCTGGAACGCCTATGCGTACCAGGCACTACACCCATATGCGTGTTTTACTTCTCTGCCATGTTATTTCGGAAAAAATTAACATGGCTGAAACTCCCCAGTTACAAAAGGATACAGCTTTGCTGCACATTAGAATCTAAACACAAATTCTCTAGATAAGTTCATGTGGTGAAAATAACGAAATAATGAAATGTTACCGTGTGTCTACTTAGCAGTTTGTTCTATGTCATCCATCCTGCTAGGTTATAGTGTTGTCGCGATGTGCCATAATCGTACATCGATGCATCGGCAATTTTCAGGAGTAAACATCGATGCACATCGCGATGTACATCGAGAAAAAGTCCGAGAAAAGTGCACTGAAATACCGAACGCTAATGCACTAAAATACCGAACAGAACAAATTAATAAGAGTACGCTGGTACATACGGGAACTTCTAGTAACGGTGAAATGAAAGTAAAAAGTAATTTTTTTAGATTAATGGTTCATTTCGACTAGCTAAAGCAGTTTTAAAGCGAAAGAATATCAGAAAACATTGGAAAATGAAATAAGTCATGAGAAAGGTAAGCGATTTGCGTCAAAGTAAGATAAGAAAGGGTGATTTTTAGCAAATTCAATTTTTTTTAAAAACATCGATGTTTTGTTTCAGACATCGATGCATCGCCAGAATCAGCTTTGGCGATGTATATCGCGATGTATCGATTAATCGCGACAACACTACTAGGTTACATTGTGGAACGCAGCCAAACACGACAATGAAGGCAACAACATGTCGATGTTGATCTTAACAGAATTTTTGGAAATTTAGATCGGCCATTTTGCAAACTCACGTGACTAACACGTGACAAGTAGACACACGGTAACATTTCATTATTTCGTTATTTTCACCACATGAACTTATCTAAAGAATTTGTGTTGAGATTCTATACATTACTATCTGAAATATACAAAGATTAGGATAAATATAAATGTTCTTATTTTTACATAAACTGTTTCAATATGGTCATTTGATTGCTTATTTTTTAAATTCAAAGTACTCACAAACATTACTGTTTTGACTGTAGATCTAATCCAAGATTAAAATTTATCCGGATTGGATTGGATTATTGGATTGGGATCGTACGAATTCACGCGCGGCCCCTGGCCCAAACTGCTTTGGTTAGCTGTGATAAAACAGACTCCTGGTACCCCTTTGGTAAACTTGGTAAAGCCTGGCTACGTATATCCTTACCTTCTAGACAGAAATAGATCTAGACTACAAAATTATTAAGAAAAAATTAAAAAATTGATTTTCACAGGAAGTGTACGTGAAGGTGTATTTTCCGGATAAGAAATCTCTTCAACGACAACGTTAATTTATCTAGAGTGAAGCAAATTTTAGTTACGTTGTGGTGATCTGACATTGAACGACGCCTAGCACACCTTTTTTTATAAATCAATGGATACATTTATATATCTAGTATAGTCTAGTCTAGAACTGCTTTTGACGCACGTGATTCGCAGTTTAAACTTTAAAACTTTATCTAGCGGGAAAAGATAAGTAAAGATAAACACCAGTTCGCTGCACTTGTGTAGCGTTTGCCCATATGGACTTTGCCTAAAGTTACAGTAAACATTGTACAAAGGAAGAAGAGAAATAAATCTACAAAGGGAAGTTAGACTAGGGTCTAATAGAATAATCTAAGGCCTCTAAGATCAATGAATGAGGCAGAACCGGTGGGGGGGTACTGGTCAAATTTTTGTACAGGGGTGCCACTGAGACTCAAAATATCTACCCACATTTAGGGATTTTTTTCTTTTAAAATGGACCCACATCTAGGGTTCTTCTTTCAAAAATAGACCCATATCTAGGGTTTTTCTTTCAAAATAGACCTGCATCTACGTTTTTTCTTTCAAAGATAGACCCACTTCAAGCCAATTTTTAAAAAACAAACAAGACCCACTTTCAGCGATTTTTTTTCAAAAACAGTACCCAGTTTTAGGATTTTTCAAAAAGAAGACCCAGTTGATTTTTTCATCAAAATGGGACCCATATCTTTTTTTATCCTTGAAACGGGACCCACATCTAGGGATTTTTTAGCGAAAAAGTGACCCACTTGAGCGGCACGTCCCCATATAGCCAATATATGGGAGTACACTTTTTGGTGCTTTTCTGGCACAGATGGTAGAATTTTTCTTGGGAAATACAGGGTGACCGGAAAAAAAGGAGACCATTGAAATAGGCAATATCTCCTAAAATAGACTAGTGACATCAATGAAATTTTGCATACATCAGGACAGTTCTATGGAAATTTGTTCCTGAAAGTGTCAATACAAGCAGTCTACTGGTTCAGGAGCTATGATCATTTACATAACATGCTCCAAATAGGCGCAATTGAGACCAACGCAGAGCTGGATACATTTGGCAAATACCCTTACATATTCCGACCTTGTTATGGCATTACATTTAGCATTTATTGCCACCTTTAGGTCAGCAATTGTCTCAGGATTGTTTTGGTACACATTGTCTTTCAAATTGCCCCACAAAAAGAAATCAGGTGGATTCAAATTTGAGGTGTATGGAGACGAAGCTTATCTGACCTATGGCTTCTGACTCAGTGGTCCCACTCAGTTACAGTATCATCCTAAGGAGGTTTTGGGCAGCCCTTGGTTTTCATATGGGATTTAATTGTGCCATATAGTGGTTTTAGTAACATGGCACTATGCCCAATACCTAAAGTGACTCTTAAGATTTGGTAAATCAGCACTTTGGCAACAGGATGATGAACCACATGTCAGATAACCCTTCATTGCCATTACAGCCTAGACTTGAATCCTGCTGATTTCTTTTTGTATGGATATTTGAAAGACAATCTATACCAAAACAATCCTCAGACTATTGTTGACCTAAAGAAGGCAATCACTGCTATATGTAATGCCATAATAATGCCATAGAGGGCAGAACATGTAAGGGTAGTTTGCCATATGAATCCAACTCTGCGTTGGTCTCAATTGTGCCTATTTGGAGCATGTTATGTAAATGATCATAGCTCCTGAACCAGTTGAATGCTTGTATTGAAACCTTCAGTAACAAATTTCCATATAACTGTTCCAGTGTATGCAAAATTTCATTGATGGCACTTGTCTAGTTTAGGAGAAATTGATTACTTCAATGGTCTCCTTTTTTTCCGGTCACCCAAGCGCCTTCTTTAGGAGGTATTTCCTTATAAAATTCTGATATTTGTGTATTCTGGAGGTTTCAAAGTCGGACAATCATGGGCGAGACACGATCAAATGCAGGATTATATCTGGTACAAATGATGTTCAATAATGAAACAATGTATTGTACAACTGTGATAATTTTAAACGATGTAATAATGCATTCGATTGGTACAACTGTGACAATGTCAAAAAATGGTAACACTGTTACAAACAGATACAATTTTCCATAATATAACAGTGTGTGGTACCAAAGTGTCAATTTTAAATCATGTAAAAATGTTTTGTACAACCATTTTCAGAAGTTCAATTCTGACTTTATATTTGAGATTTGACCTTCAATGACCTTTTCAAGGTCAAAAAATTGCTTCAAATTGACCAATGTTTTTTTTAAAATCATCTACAATTACACAATCTGACTTGAAATTTGAGATTTGACCTTCAATGACCTTCTCAAGGTCAAAAAAGGTCAAAAAGGTTTATCCCGTGCCATGACTATAGTCCTGAGAACGTCTCAATCTTTTGCCTGTACAATTACAACATGGGAGAATTTTCTAAGCCTCTTACACTTAAGATACCTACTTCAATTAAATAGATTCCTGGGTATTTTAGCATTCTTTTTGTGCAGTTGAATCCACAATTATCTGGGGTTTATCGGCAGAACGGGAACATTTTTCTTTTTCATCAAGAGAGATTCCATCACTTTTCTAGATGGCGGTTGAATTTAATAGGGGATTCCCCGTTTGACTGGCCAGGAAGTGGCCCAGAAGTACCAATAAATGGAGGAATTTGAGGGTTGAAATAAGTTGAATATTACACGCAAATATTGCGATCAAAAACGTAAATTTCTTCGTTCTGCCGATAAACCCAGATAATTGTGGATTCAACTACACGAAAAGATTGCTAAAATACCAAGGAATCTATTGAGGCATAGAAAATTCTCCCATGTTGTAATCGTACAGGCAAAAGATTGAGACATACTCAGGACTATAGTCCTGGCACAGGATAAAAAAGTTCTTTTTTCAACTTGTTTCAATTTTTTTTCAAAAGCATCTACAAATTCAACAGTTCAAATCTGGCTAATATAGATTTGACCTTCAATGACATTCTCAAGGTCAAAAATAATTTGACCTTCAATGACCTTCTCAGTGTCAAAAAAGTCTTTTTTCATCTTGCTTCAAATTGTCACCAATTTTTTTTCAAAATCATCTGAACTAATGATATTGTGAGCAACATAGGCCCAGGTTAAGTACTGTAGTAATCCATACATGAATTATATGTATGGATTACTACAGTACTTCACCTGGGCCTATGGTGAGCAACTAGGTGGTGACATTTTGTCATGTTAATGCCTTGTTTGTGGACTGGTAAGATCCTGAAATGCAAATGGCACGATGGATGACTCTTCACCTCATTTTGACCAATGGTGATCACATACAAATCACATGATCAATTTTATCTCGACGCTGATCATGCTGAATTTATTTGAAATTAAGTTTCAAGCTACCGTTTTAGAACGAGAATAGGTCACATGACCTTGTGCCAGATCCATTGCATTCTTTTCAGTTGACCTCGATGACCTGTTCAAAGTACATTTAGTCCTAATATTATCGCACAACAATTTTCGAAACAATATTTTACATCTACAGAGATAAGATGCATCTAAGCATCTAAGGTACGTAAAACTAGATGAATAACTGAGGTAATAGTGATAAATAGGCGTGAGAGTCGGCGGTCTTGAAGTAGACTTGAATCTTGTATCCAATTCTGTTGCTTGTTGATACTATCCTTTGCAGAATGATGACTCCCAGTTCATGACAAAATCTACATAATTCACTTACTTTTCTGTCTTTATTTGGCGTTTGGAGGGAGTCAAACTTTGTCAGATGAATCTCACTTCTTGCGCAATCGAATTTATGACAATTGCGGAAGTAAATAATTAAAGAAAAATGAAGAGTTATTTCTAAATATATTAATAAATCATGAAGATTGGAAGTAATGGTGTTGAGCTGGTGTTATTAACATTTAAAAGATGTACAGTGCATATTTTAGCTATTTAGGGCAACCGTACGATAATTAGGACCGTGCGATAAGACCGTTTCACCTAAATTTCACTTGTCCCCACCTGGGATGTTACGTCTATATAACAAAATGGATAAACTTCCATCAGAGGAAATTCTATTTTCATCATTTTCACCAAAAAGAGGTAGATTTGTATCCAAATAGTTTATGTATGTTATAGTAACATTCTGTTACTGAAAAGCTAATCAGGAACTTTTTACTTTGTCATTTCAGGTGATCCAGTAATAATTATCCAGCTAGTTGCTGAAAATGTCTTCAAATGTCAATGACGCCTTGAATAAAGATAACGATGATGAAGACCACCCTCAGTTCAAGGCCAAGAAAACTCAAGAATACTTCAGTGCGAACTTCAAGAAGAGGCTCAATCATCTATGGCACGATTGCCTTTTTTGTGATGTCACACTGGAAGTAGAGGGAAAAATGTTTAAGTGTCATAAAATTATCCTCGCATCAAACTCTCATTACTTTGAGTCTATGTTCTCAAATGGAATGAGCGAGACATCACAGAATATTATCAAAATGAAAGACATTTCAAGCAATGTGATGGAGAATATACTGAACTATATGTACTGTGAATTCCCCTCTCTACCTACGTATGAAGTGGATGATGCCATTGCTTTGTTTAAAGCAGTAGATATGCTTCAAATTGATAATGGCATGAAGGATGCTTTGCGAGAGTTTCTCTTCTTCAATACTGATGATGACAATTGTTTCACCATTTTACATCTTACTCAATTTATCAGGGATGATATATTGAGGTGCAAGGCCTATGGATATGCAATAAGCGACTTTGAGACCGTTTCAAAGTCACCAGGATTTTTGGAACTTGAAAAAGATATGCTTGTCAGCTATCTTAAAGATGACGATCTTTTTGTGAACAAAGAAGAAAATATATTTCACAATATTGTGAGATGGATTAATCAGGATCCAAAGAAAAGAAAAACATATGCTCCAGAACTATTTGATTGTGTGAGATATTGTTTCATTGAGCCAAAAGTCCTGATTGATGAAATTGGGGACCATGAGTTCATGGATGAGTTTCCTTGCTTGAGGAACCGTATCTTCGCTGCACTCCGTCATCAAACAACTCCTTGTTACCAGCATGAAGATCATTACTACAAATGTAAGCCTCGCTATAGTGATATATCTTTGTGCATCGTGAACCCTGTACGTGATGACAATCAGTTTGAAACTGATGTTTTTGATACACAAGATGAACTGCATTTTAGGACTGTTGTCACGCAACAAGAAAACAATGGAAAAAAGCAAGCTTGTTTAATTGGCAGTCAAATGTATGTATTCGATGGCAAAACATTAAATAAATGTAACATGGAGAAACCTGATGACATTTTGTGGAATAAATGTGAAAGTCCACCTAATCGTCATGGTTATCAAGCTCTTAAAGAATACACACTCACTTTGTGTGGTGACTTCATATACTTGATTGGTGGTAAGACCCAATCTGGTGTGTGTAGTAGCATTGATTTCTATGACTACAAAATGAATGTTTGGAAAGCACCTCCAGATGCAGTGCAGGCATTAATTCATCCCGTCAGTGGTCATCGTGCTGTTGCATTCAAGGGTGACATTTACTTAATTGGGGGATATCAGCCTGACTCTATAACAGGAAGCAAATTCTTGCAGATTTACGATAGCATCAATGGTAAGATCACACTTGGACCTTATGCCTCTGATACTTTCATGTGCCATTCTGTTGTTTGCTACGAGGGGGAAATTTTTGTCTTCTCTCCACAGAGAAAGGTCGCGAAGTATAATCCTACAATAAAGCAGTGGACAAGATTGCAGCCTTCAACAAAACGTATACCACGCTTTTCTGTGTCAGTTGCGATTAACTCTAATATAATCATCCTTGGTGGTACACATAGATCTTCAAAAAACACTGATGATGTTTGGGAATATGATCCTGAGACTGACACTTTTGAACTCTTGACTCAATTGTCAACAGCAGTTCGCATTAGCAGTGTTGTTAAATCAGTTGATAATAAGTACCTGACATGGCTCTGATTCTCAGCCCTCGTAAACAGTTTGTGTGGGTCAAAGGAAAAAGCTGATGCTGTATATGAATATGATCCTGCGACTGACACCTTTTGGAGAGTCTACTAAATTCTCAACACCAGTTTTCATTGCCAGTGCTGTTAAGTTCCTTGCTAATAAATACTGTACTTCTACTTTAATTGGTGGCCATTTTGAATTGTTAAAGTCCACTAAATTAAGTAGCGGCTAAATTCAATATTTCATATTTCAATGGTAAATTTGTATGGTATATACATTTCACTATTGCATGTCCGCCAATTGTTCGAAGCAGCAAATCTGCCTTAATAAGTTGCACAAAATTAAGTAGAAGTTCAGTACCTGAATTGTTTCCAATTCACAACCCTTTTGAACAAATTGGACTCCATAAAACAAATTTTTGAATACAAAAGAATGCAATCTCTTATCTTTGTATTCTATAAACTGATCATGGCATACAGGTCTAGTATACAGTTTATGGTCAGGATTGCATGTATATAAGGATATAAGTAATAGTACAATAACGTCATTTCGAAGGGCAATATAGTGAAATATTGGACCGAGGGCCAAAGGTTATTATTAGTATTATTACCACCGTTAATGACCAGGACTGAAACAACAAAAAAATTCTTAGGCACTGAATGATATCTAATTTCCCGGGGTAAATTGCCGGTCGTTAAATGCATTCTCGACCGGTCTGGAATGCTATATTGACCACAACTATGACGTCCCATATTGCTCAGGTCGATATTGTAAAATGAATGCCTTCTAAACTAGCACCAAAAGGCTTACGGACAACTCATCCCCTAGACAACTCATCCCTGGACAACTCATCCCCTGGACATCTCATCCCCTGGACATCTCATCCCCTGGACAACTCATCCCCTGGACATCTCATCCCCTAGACAACTCATCCCCTGGACAACTCATCCCCAAGACAACTCATCTCCTAGACAACTCATCCTTTATCACATGAAGCCAAATTTTTTTGGAAAATAAATATTTATTAAATACATCTTGAATCATTCTAAATATTATTTTTCACTTTATTGACACAAATAAAATGGTCAAATGGTGCCATTAAAACGTTCATATTTTGTCCTTATATTACATGACATAATATTTCATGACAAAAAAATAAAGTTTCCTCTCTGCATAATTTTGAAATTGAACTTCAGTAACTTTATCTGTGACTGCTGTGAAAAAATTATCTTTGGATTAAAGAATGTTTGAACTATGAACAACACACATATAATGAGATCAAAGGAGCTTATGACATCAAAGGAGCTTCTTCAATCAATGTTAACATAATATTGAAATTGTATATTAAAAGTAAAATTAAAGGTAAATATTTACAAAACAAATTACAGATTAATTGGTTGATAATCTCCTTGACAATACCATAGAAGTACCATGGTATATCATAGTTTTCTAAACAATTTTCCAGATTTCCCCTCAAGAAAGTCTTTGTTCACTTGTCAGTCAGAAGACAACAGAATCGGCTTAATACCTTACTATTGCTATGTAAATGGAAAGAGTTAGTGCAGATCTTAACCATTTTGAAGTTCTGTTTACGTAACAAAAGTGAGGTATTAAATCGGGGATCGTGTTAGTCATTTGAATAATATATGAATTAATAATATTACATTAGAATACTCAAACATGCCAAAGAATGAGTCGTCCAGGGGATGAGTTGTCCAGGGGATGAGTTGTCTACGGGATGAGTTGTCTAGGGGATGAGTTGTCCAGGGGATGAGTTGTCTAGGGGATGAGTTGTCTAGGGGATGAGTTGTCCAGGGGATGAGTTGTCTAGGGGATGAGTTGTCCAGGGATGAGTTGTCTAGGGGATGAGTTGTCCGGTTACCCACCAAAACCCCTAGAACTGGCCCGGCAAGGTGGTAATAATAATATCTGTTTATCTTGAAGTCAATAATGCACATGCCATTAATTCACTCTTTGAACACATCTCCATTAGGATTGAAAAGTTATTCCGAAACTCACTCTGTACCTTGTTTTTAAAAATCCATTTCAAGTTCAAGTGAATACATAACAAACCCAGTTTATGTAGTATCAGGTAAAATATATTAAATATTATATAGATTTTGAAAGATATGATTTTTATTTACAAGTACATGTAGATTGTAGATATTGAGAGAATAGAGGGTGTGGTCAAAAAACAGAAACCCTAACATTATTTTCCTCACAGCTTTGTCATTTTAGGGTATACTTACTCCCTGATATTTAAGACATTTGTACATCATTCAATTTCCTACTAGCCTACCATATTTCATGACCACCAGACTGATAGTCACAATGTTACATCACTTAAAACAACATGCTCCAGTAGCCACTGTTACGCAATAGGCTGCACAAAATGTTCATGGGAATGACCTCAGGACAAGTGAGGACCTTAAAAACAGAAAAAGATCTTCCGTGTTATTCAGGCTATACTGAGGAATGCAGTCAGGTCATTGACAACTTTGAGTGATGTGTGCTGGTTTGCCTACAGTACAATGATGGCCACACCTGGGGCAAAGTCTGATAGTCATGAAATGTGGTAGGCTGGTAGGGAATTGAATGATGTACAAATGCGTCAATTATCAGGGAGTCATTCCCTAAAATGACAAGAATATGAGGCAAATGCAGGGTTTCCATTTTTTGACCACCCTGTATTTATTCATTGATTATCATGAAAGGAGCCTGTAGGATTGTGCCAGGCACTTGAGACAGTTATATCTTTGATTATTGGTATTTCCCGACGCTGTGTCTTTAAGGTCTATGCATTATTTCTAGGGAGAGTATATACTATGACTAGTAGATATGTACTGCAAGTAGCCATCAAATGTTCAAAACAGCAAATCCACCAAAATAAGTAGCGTCAGATTAAGTAGAAGTACAGCAGTCATCTCTATGGGGAAATAATTCGAAACATGAATCCTCGATGAATTCATTTATCATTTTAGTAAAGAAATAATTTCTTAAAATAAAGTCATGCATTCAATATTGAAGATTGTCTTGTCTTTGTGGTAAAAAAATGAGGTTAGCGTCATAGCAAAGTGTTGAATGGGTTGGCTGCTCATACAATTAACTTCATAATGTCATTTTATTTTAGAGAACTCACAATTCAATATTGTAGATGTCTAGTTTAGTTACCCTATCCCACAGGCTACCTTTGAAATATAATTGAGATTGATTCTCTGGGATCATGATTAAAGTTGTCTAAACACATGTAGGTTAAGAATAATCAGTTGTGATCTATTTTGATGAAGTAAATGTGGATCATGTATATCGACTTCTGTTACAGTATCACAGGGTGCCAACTTCGACTGTTAGTTTGAATTTTTGACTCGCAATCCTTGATTTTCAAACATCTGGTAGGTTAAAAATTCAAATTAACAGTTGAAGTTCGCACCATGTATTTGTTCGTTGAAATAGCATTTATAAATAGATACTTTCATAATTTCCTGCCATCTATAATAATAAACAAACATAAAACTTCGATTTTGATTGTTAATTTTTAGATAGTAAATACATATACAGATATATTACAACAAACGTGAAACCAGCCAAATTATGTAAAAATATAATTCAAGTTACAAAATGAGTTATACTACAGTGTAAGTAGTACTTAACTATATTTTCATAAAAATGATTAATTGATCATCAATCCAATAAGTTATGCCATGCTAGGATTATTACAGTTTCAGAACACAAATTGAATTACCTTATTGGTAATATGTAAAAACATCTTACAATTTTGTTCTTAATTTTAATTCTTGGTATTACTTATGTCTTAGGATCAGAGCAGATCTTTTATTTTGGCAATAACAACTCAAACAGGACAACACAAATATGATGGAAACACAAACCATTTATTTTCTATTTTCTATTTGTACAACATGAAAATAATACCATTGTAAAAATATGAAAAAAGTTCAAATATTGCTTTACATTTCAAATCCTGATCATTCCTGCATGACTTTTGCTTGTCATATTTAAAATGTCACATAATTTCTTTCAAAAATAACATTCTTGCTCAACTTTTCTATTCATTTTTTGTTCATTCCTTCTCACCATTTCAGTAACTTTCAGTGATACTAAGAAAAACATAGTAAGTGGAAAGAAGTCATATTTAACTTTGAAGAACAAACATTTTTTAAAGGGCCAGTCTCAGAAAAATTCCATAATCTGTTTCCGAGTATAACAGGTAAAGATCCTTTTAGATAACTCCAGGTACATATAATAACCCACATGAGTGATGCTCTTTTTATTTAAGTAATACAAGCACTAAAGCATTGAGTCTTCGTCCATTGGTAGAATAGAGCTGATTGCTGCTTCCTCTTCACTGATTCCTATCTCACCAGTCTCACTCTGAAATCCAGCCTCATTTTGAGTTTGAGCAGACGGCAATGTTTCATTTTCAAAATGGCCATCAACCTCATTCTGGAAATTAGCCTCATTTTGAAATTCTGATGGATTGGAGGCTTCTAAAGTTTGTATCTGGGTGTTTGGTTCTGTGTGCTCTATTTCAGACTGAGATTGCTGCATTGCATTCCCCTCCATGGAGCTTGGGTCTTCTACAGGGACAGGTGGAGGGGTGAGGGGCTCCACTGTCACTCCCAGAGCTCTCCTGACTGCACCAGCGGAAATTACATCTGCTGGTGTTGCCTGAAACATAACATTAAATGTTTAATTCTTGTGAATTTAGTTAGATGATAAAAGTCATAAATGAGTGAATTTTAGACATGACAGAGGGATAAGTGAGACAAGGTACTGACATAATGTCACTTTTGACAGATTGTTACCATTAACAATATGTCACCATTGACAAAATGTCAACATTGTCACACTGTCACCATTAACAAAATGTCACCATTGAAAAAATGTCACAGTTGATAAACTTACACCATTGACCTGGTGATAATTACAAAACTTTGATCATTTGATATAGACATTGAAAGCCAATCACAACAATTGGTAACTATGACAACTTAAAATAAGTCAAAACTTCTTGGTGGTGACATAACAACTCTACAATAGAAATCCTACCTGTTTAGTTATTTCCGCAAGATTTTTTGTGACTTTTCCTGCTATTGCCTTCTCTTCTGTTGACGGTCCTTGGACATGTTGGAGATGACTCGGCGGCTTCTGGGTAAGGCGATCATTTTGCTTAGACTGGAGATCCGATATTAACTGAGAAGTCTCGTCCAACTGGGACTGAAGTTTGTTGCCTTTTACTGGAAAACATTAATTTTATATTTTTTCTCTTGCAATTAAGCATAGGAATAAGACAAACGATCAACTGGGCTTATATATATATATTTTGTCTATTTCAATTAAGACATAACATAGATGTACATTGTGTACAAACAAATGATTAAATGGGCTTAGATTATTAGATTCAGAATATATATAGCAGTGATCTTCCCAGGATATTTTCCCAACTTGGTGCTAAATCCTGATTTAATCTGTTTTTGGTCAAAATATCTCAATATTTCACACTTTTGGCAATGTGCAAATAGATTTTCAACTGTGGGACGTGCAATTTTCAGATTTTCAATTGGGTGCTGTGCAAAGTTCTATTGGAGAGTTCTCTATGTTGTGTGAAACCTGTCCAATCTGAATGTCAGTGAGACCAGCTAAAATTATGTGATATTTTATGAAAAGCTGTACATTCAAACATTTTTACTATTGCTTGTTTTGCATTTTAACAACTTCTGTGTTCTGATTTCAATCATCCTGACATTTTGTTAGTAGTTTAACTTTGAACTAGAGTTAACCCATACTATTGGAACAAAACCAAAAACGTATTGATCACTTTCTGTTGTTTGATCGCCAGGCCATATAATTTGTGATTTTCTTTGGCCCATAGATATTTTAAAGGTGCAACAATTAGTGCAGATCATGGCTCAGTGTCAAAATGTACTGAAGTTTGGATATTTCATTCAAGATTAACATATATTTTTGTTAGCTTGAAAGAAACCCCCTGGATTAACATTATTTCAGCTGATATTCCTCTTGAAACGTGGTGAATCTTAAAAATCTATAGGTGGGACTCCCTTTATAGAAGCTTTAAACTGAATTTTCACTTCTTAATGCTAAGAAGAATGTTAGTTTATCCATACATTTTAAGAAAATAGGTATTTCAAAGAAGATGTTAAGCCAAATGTTGCCCTGATAGCTCAGAAAAAATAAAAATTTTCGAATTTTTTCTCTACAGTCCTTGTTGTCCCTTTAACATGCAACTTACCAAAAGAATCCAGGAATGATGTATCTATGCCAATTTCAGACAGTGACCTCAGATTTTCAATACGATCTTTCTGACTTGCAGCTTCCTCCTTAAACAAGAAAAATCTTATTAAAATTTATCTCATTGCTAGATGAGTTGTTCATTTGTTTGGGGCCTGTTTTTTTCAGGAATTAAATCAGTGTTCTTCATCCAATATGCTATTTAAAGATGAAATCAGATCTGGCAAAACGAAAGATTTGTACATATTAATTTGTCTTCATATTTTTTTCATTATGAATGTCTGTAAATATCCCCATTTATTATTCAAGAGAACAATTAATCCACAATTTCATTTTATAAGTGTCAACTAACGCCGATATTGATATAACCGTATAACTTTAGACTCAACATTATGAAATATCAAAAATCCCCAAAAATAACCGTTATTTCATGTGATCCGCACTAAGCATTTTCTGCAGGCTCCATCTGCATTTTAACAACATATTCAATAGAATTAATGAAAACACAGAATAAAATCCTGTGCTAAGGGCTGATGTGAAAAAGTCAGTCCATCCCAGTGGGGATCAAACACATGACCCCTCGCTTGCCAGGCGATTGCTCTACCACTGAGCTACAGGACCGACTGGCTCTCCCACATCAACATTGCATATATAGCATTGCAGCTAGGGCTGGCACGGAACGGAATTATTGTCCGAACAGTCTGATTTTGCCTTCGGAAACGGACTTTCGGACCTACCTTCTCATATTCTGATAATTTTCGAAATTTTTATTTTCCTATAAGAACATTCACTTATCGTTATAGCGACACGCTAACTCGCTATAGCGAACTCGTATTATGAAACGAAATCAATAAAATATATAATTATTAAACATTTTCACTTGGTAAAATTGTTTTATATGCAATGAATGGTAGAAATAAATAAAGTATCATTGTTTTATATACATTCAGTACCTATAATAAAAGAGAATTATTGTAAGAAAGACAATATACAGTAACAGTTGTATGCCAAGGTGCCAAGAAAGCAAGGACATTAACATTTTGCCATTAGTTTTGAACATTTATGCCACTTGTTCTGGCAGTTAGATAGTGTTAGTGTTTGTATTTAATAAACTTAAATATATATAGTTGTACACTGCTGTTCCAATGGTAACAAAAATGAGAACTTAAGGGGAGAAGTAGGAACTATTTTAAATAAGGTCCGAAATTCCGAATTCCGAAGGCAAGTTCCGAATTCAGTTCCGTTCCGATTCCATTCCGTTCCGTGCCAGCCCTAATTGCAGCCATGTCTTACATGCCCAGTTTCCTGGACCCCATATAGGTTGTCAATCACTCTATTCATGATGTCACATGGACAATCCCAGGGACCATTCCCCCTATTAGGAGAAGGATGATTCACATCTTTTTGACATATAGAGGTGATTACTCTAAGTAGCAAAGGATGCATTAACATGGTAATTGGCTGGCGTGGCATGAATAAATTATGTTTATTAATCTACAAACCATTTGCTTTTGTGCTTTTTCCCTCTCTTCCAATTGTTTTTTTTCTTCTTCCTCTTGCCTTTTCTTTTCTTCTTTTTCTCTTTGTTTCTGAAAAACGATCATTAATTATGAAAAATCATACTATAAAACTTGAACCAATGCCGCCCCAGTGATTGGTTAACTCTTTCCAATCTGAGGATGAGATATCTTAAAGTTTCTTTGGTTTGCTAACGAAAATGCAACATTAAAACAATTGTTTTAATAAAAAGTTAACACTTGACACAACAGTTGTTTTAATTTAATTATTTAATTAATTTGATTTAAAGGGCCTTGTCATTTTAGTTTCCCTTTGTACTTTCTACTTTGATCGAAAATAGGGAAGTATCGGTATGATTTGCATTCATACTATTCATGATTGTGCTAATATGTAAATCAATTTAGTAGATGATGTTTTTATGTATGTTGAATAAGCTGAGCTAAAAGTTTAATAAAATCAAGATTAACAAGAAGTTTTTAATTTTTGGACTTAGATTTAAAGTGCTACGAAGATAAGATTTTAGATGAAAAATTCAGAATGGTCACATCAAAGATAACCCCTGAACAAAGTTGAAAATGATGAACACTAACCCCTAATTTTTCTTTTCAAAATGTTTAGTACAAACTATAACTTTAGATATTTCTGAGATTTTCAGAAAAAGAAAGTGTGTTTTTGGTTGAAAATTGTTTTTATGTGGAATCCAATGAGGAACTTCCAATGAACTTCCTCATTGGATCTCATATAAAAATCAGATCAATTGAAGAAAGTGTCAAATATTGACACTTTAAGGAACTCTTGCTTAAAAGGCACACTTCAAAATTTCTTAAATCTACAAGGAACATCCTTAAAGTTAACCCAATGTGCCTAAAACTAATCACTATTCATTTTCATATTTCCATACCCAAAAGGCAAAGCAACCTTGAAAATTTCAAATGAATCAATTAAAATACCAAAAGGATAGGTATCAATATGGTGAACTGAATTAAACAATCTTTTTCTCTTAAACCAATTATTGAAAACATTCTGTAAAAAACACGGTCCTTTATGTAATATTGACTGATTGACAACAATTTAATGTGAAAATTATTTATATATATTTTATATAACTGTTTTTATTAACATATTTTGTTTTTTAGTACAATTGTTTTTTGTTCCTTTCTACCAATTCTGAAGTTTACCATATTGATACCAATCCTTTACTTGTTTATATCCTAATTACCTCTTGCATAACTTTCTTCGATTTAAAGTGGTCTCCGCCAGTTAAGACTCCCAACAGGCTGTCAACCATTCGTATAGCATAATCACCTGCATCCCCAACAAAGTTCTGAAGACTGAAAGTACATAAAAAATTGTGAATTAAACCCTTTAACACATTTATGACTGAAGTAAATGAATTAAAAAATGTGAGTTAAACCCATTAATGCATTTATGACCTGCAACCTTTACAACCTATGGCTTGCAGTTTTGAGACCTCTATGGGTCATGGACATCATAGGCTTTGCTCCTAACCACAACATTATTACATTCAATGCATATTTTCCCAATAAAGCATCCTCCTTTGTTCACGTGAAATGTTACCTGACAACTGTGTCAAAATATACGAAATTTCCCATGTGATAAGGGAAACTTGTTGTCTAACTGCAATATATTCTTCAATGTGTATATGAGCCGAATTTTGAATTATAATAGTTAAAGGTCCATGTGCAGTATGGCAATTGATTTTAGATGGTCATATCTTTCAGCATGAGTACTTTTTAGGCATAAATACAGTGTTTTTTTTTATTAAAACAATATGTTTTCTAACATTAAGTGAAGTCACCATGATGATAAAAATATCAATCAAACAACTCGAAAAGTGACAAGGCGGGGTCTAACTCCATAATTTTCCAGAGAGTTGGATTGATATTTTACTATCATGGGGACTTCACTTGAAAGAAAACATTTTGTTTTAATAAAAACCACTGTACTTATGCCTTAAACATTTTAAAAGTACTCATGGTGAAAGATATGACCGTCTAAAATCACTTGCCATACTGCACACGGACCTTTTGAATTATACAGAACGAATGGCTATAGACACCCCTTTTGAAATATGAAGGTCAGAATGACCTAATTTTTGAACCTGGTTATCAAACAAAGTCCCTTCTTTGATATCCTGTACAATTTCTTCTAAATATCTTGGGGCCTAATACAGGGTCTTAAAGACACTCATCCTTTGACCAGTCATTGTTGTAAATCGTAGAACGAAATAACCAAGACTTTCAAGACACCCTCTGCATGTTTAATCAGGCTGCTGGTATTTAAACTAATTCATATCAAGGATATGTGACAAAGTCATAGTTGACTCCATAGGACAGCGTAATTATGTCGCTTCGCGTCAACTTAATTTCATCTGTTTTAACTTCGGAAATACAAGGAATTTCTAGGCATGAAATAAAGTAACTTTCATATGCAAAGTTCTTCAACCTATCAAATTTAAGAATTATTTTTGGGATATATGTGACAGACAATGACATATCGTCAGTCAATATGAAACTATGTGATGGTTAATTTGGTAATATTTGGCATCAAACTGAAAATACAAAACAAAAATTTCGAAATTTCATGTTGAGTGGAGTGAACGACCACAGGAATAGGGGGTCTCGGGGAGGGGGGGGGGGGTTTACCCACGCCCCCCAGCAATTTCAAAAGTTTTTACTATACTCAGAAATACCTTTATTAGAATGCAAACTTTATTTGTTTTAACACTTTCTACAAAAATACATTAATTAAAGGAATCCTGATTATTTTAGCCATTACTGAATGTTCCCAGTGTTAGACCTGGGGCTGCTTAATTCACTAGGAATTGAATAGATCACTAGAGAACAATAAAATCTCACTAGTGATTCTCGAGTGATTAACTAGAGACACTGAACTAGAGAAATCACTAGTGAAACACTAGCTACTAGAGTTGAGAGAGAAATTTTTGGCAAGGGCAGGGAACCGTTGTCACCCATAGGAATCCAATGTGGCATAAAATAATCCATATGATCAACTTGACTAGCAAGTGGTGAGTTAGGCCTAGGCCAATTGTTATAATATATAGTTATTCCATTTGCTAAGAAGGCTGCCCACCAACCAAAGGTCCCTGTTGATATTATCGCATGGTCACATTTACTCAATATCGCCAAATCTTCCACAGGTTCCTTGCCCTTTGATATCACTGTATTTGTTAAATTCATGTTTTCTTCCCACCATGTCGGATCATCGGTGCAAACGATGAACTTCACATTGGAAAATTGGTTTCTGAAATAATCCGTTGCATTGATGAAGTATAAAGTATTTGGAACAGTATATCCGAAATCAATTTTATTCTGTCGTAGAATATCTCCACGCCGAATATGAATTCCTACGAGGGTTACATTTTTCTCCATTTTTGTAAAATTAGTAATAAACATATCTGCAGCTTCACTGATATTTGTGTGGAATCTAAACTCTTGTCGTATTACCTCCTGGATCATTTGAAAGTATTTAAAACTCTGTAGGAAGGTGTGAACTGTAACATTCCTTTTTGGTTTAATGTTCATAAGATTTCTTGCAAACCTACAACATCCATTCTCACCAATATAATCTGCTTTTTCCGGTATACCATTCTCAGTACGCACGGCTGATAGATTGAAATACTTATGTAGTTCATTTTGCGCACTGACTAACACAGTTAAATTGTTGGATCTTGCGATTCCTAATGTACTTGCATGTTCAAACATGAGGTTTCCAAGGCGACCGATATATTCACCCGAAATGTAAAATTTTGGTTTATTCTGTTTTATTCCTGGTTTCAAAAGTTGCACTCCTCCATTCCAATGTGTGTATAAAGATATCAACAGCAACATACAAAATGGTATAAGGATATAAAATAATTTGAAACTGTTTCCTACATATAATGTCATTTCTTAAATCAACTGTGGAGAAACTGAATCCCACTTTGCTTCGAAGTACCGTTGGCTCAGTTAAAATTCAAGTGTGTCATTATAATAAATTATTAATAAAATGTTCATAGTAGCCAGGACAGAACTAGTACTATAGTAGTGCCTCTCTTCTTTTCTGATAACCTTTTCAATCTTTAGTAATTTTTTGTGAAAGTTGAAAAACATTCCTAACATACAAACTAATTTGTTTAACTCATTAACAATTTTTATATTATACAAGTGTACTCGTATGTACAGATTTTTAAAAAATGATGGCCAAATTGTGCTTAGATACCAATTTTGCATATTTTTTATAAAATATAAATCATCTCAATCCACTTCATTCATATAAAATGATTTTTATATTTTTGATGAACTAAAATGAAAATAATTGCTTTCTTTTTGTGCCTTGGAGAAAACTTAAATAACTTTTATTGACATCTTGTATCATTACATGATTACATTAGTCATAAACTACTCACTAAAACTACATCTTTATAAAAATATACATGATTTGATATATTTACAGAAAGCATACAAAAAAGGCAAAATAATTTAAAGTGTGATGCACAAATTATGCTGATTATTCTTAATTGTTAAACTCATTTTTAAGACTGAAACATCAAACAACATATTGAACAAGGTTACAATATGGCTGCTCAATTCAAAATGGCCACTATTTTTGCAAAAATGTAATCGTTGATAACTCAAATACAAGTTGTAAAATTCAAAATGGTTGCTTTTTTAGGAGAAATACATTTGTATACTGACCACTGTAGATTGGGTTAATTTGGCGCTACTTAATTTGGCCATTTTGCCATTTTTGGCATATTGGCGGCTATTTAATTTGGTGGATATGCAAAAACAAAAATAAAAAAATAAAGAAAATAAATTTATTTTGAGGACCACTGGCGATTTTCACCACGTTTGTACATTTTTGTGAGATCATCCTTTACATTTTGCACCTCGATCGATGCTGCTACTATACCGTGCTTTTCCTCTCTAGTTTTCCCTGAGTATTAATGATTGACTGACCAGTTCTGAGCCAATTTATGAGAGAATTTTTTTATATTTTTGGAAAAAACTAAACCGGAAGTGACCTAAATAAAGTGAACGAAATACCCTAGATAATTCCCGGGGATTCATTCTATATTTTGGCGAATTTTTCAATTTCGCCAAATTCGCCAAATTAAAGCGGGCGCCAAATTAACCCAATCTACAGTAATTAAATAGATGAATGAATGAACAATTTCGGATATATTTGTATAATTAATGATATCTCAAAACCATTTGTTGGATTTTGTCCAAATTTTAAAGGTTGATGCTTTATTGGTATAGGACTCTAATAACTTGAGAATTTCTATTATGGTGTCATGTAATGTCATGTCATGCATATAGATTTCACCAAAAGGAGACAAGACAATGCTACTGTCTGCCTTGTTATTTCTATCGTGAAATGTTCAAACAGATGAGTTATTTGATATGTTTTGTTTGGTGGGATCTGAGACTCAGAGGAGTTGTTTTTCTAGCCTGATTTAACCAAGCATTAACATGAAAAAATGTCACCACCTAGTTGTTCACAATACTATCATTTCAATCTTAAGTCAGATTTGAACTTCTGAGAAGTTTAAGCTGATCTTGAAACAAACAATTGTAAACAGTGAAACCTGTGAAGTGGAACACCTTTAGAAATGGAACACCTCTGTATAAGGAACACTTTTTAGAGTCCCAAGACCAATCCAATTGACTTAATATCATTTGGACCTCTATAAGTGGAATACCTCACATGTGAAACACTTTTTAGAGGTGCCAAAGGTGTTCTGTTTACTGTATGTCATTTCAGACCTCTTTTAAACAGAATAAATAAGGTGACAATGGGAAATCTGATTTAAAAAGTACATATTCGTATGTAGGGCTCCAAATTCAGATGTTATGGACACCTGCTTAGGATGATGAAAAAGTAGGACCTTTCTTATTGCAAGTGGTTTTTGAAAAATGTCAATAAATGCTCTGTTCCACAACTAGTTACTTTGACGGAACGTCAATGTAACAAAATGGATGAACTTCCTGGATATGTTTTTTTTTGTTTTCTCGATTTAAACTGACGTATAAGTCATGTTGCAGATTATCATTTGCGTCAAAGTTAGACAATATAGTCTAGATTTTAGAAGTGCTCTCGGTTTGGATTTTGATTTTTAAATAAAGCTGTAATTCATGCGTTTAGACCATCGCTTTTGTTATATTGACGTAAATCATCAAAGTAACCTACATAGTTATAATGGACTTTCGTCAATGTAACAAAAGCGAGGGGCTAAATATATAAATTGCAACTTTAATTACAAAACAAATTCCAAATCGAAGAAACTTATTAAAACTAAACTATATTTTCTAGCTTTGAGCCAAATTATAATCGGCAACTTGTCTTATAAGTAGGTTTAAATCGAGAAAACAAAAAAAGCGTATCCAGGAAGTTCATCCATTTTGTTACGTTGACGTTCTGTCAAAGTAACTAGTTGTGGAACAGTGAAATGGCAAGGAAAATCTTTTTTTACCTCTCGTCACCATAAATTGAAAGGGTTGAAAACCATACCTGGAGAAATAGTGAGTGGGTTGCGAAATGTATTTAAGATACTCTTTGCACACTTTTCTTCCTCAATAAATAAATAAACAATATCTTAATGTAATTTATTACAAAAATTTGTGAAAACTTTATCATTCATACATTTGTTATACCAAGGCCCTTTGTAATGTAAGATAGAGCATGGTTTTCTATTTGATATGATAAATATGGTACTGAGTGGATCATTCATGGTGTCAAAGTTCTTCCTTTTTTCTATAAAACATCATTTATTGTTATCTTTTGACACATACAAGATACTTAAATTGTGTTTCACATGTATAAGATTAGTTAGCATATTGATTAGGTCATAATGTTATGAAAGCATTGATATCAATATGCCGATTTGAATTGAACACATGTTTCTCTTAAACCAGTCATCAAAACATTCTGAAAATTTTACACATCGTTCTTGTTAATGAAATAAAAGGTTTACTTTAATTTTTATCTATTTTTTTCTTCATTTTTTGAATACTTTTTGTTAAATCAACCAACTTTTCCTTTGTATAACTTAATATTGAGAGGTGTAAGAAAATGATGTATATGCTTTTTTGTTCCAACCAAGGTTCAGAAAGATATTTTATTTCATTCTCAAGAATTGAAAGGAACAAAAAACAATTGCCCTAAAACAGTTATAAAAATATATTTAAATAAGTTCTGCATTAAATTGTTGTCAATCAGTGACCATCACATAAATGACCATGTTTTTTTACAGAATGTTTTCAATAATTGGTTTAAAAGAACAACAATGTTGAATTCAGTTCGTCATATCGATACCCATCCTTTAGAACCTGTATAGGTAGTCAAAGAAACCAAAATCACTGTCCTATTTTAACTGTGCTCAGATATATACATATATCTTGGAATTTCAAACATAGTAAGCCTTCTTTGACTTGAATAAAGACATAAATGAAATAGTTGACTTCTAAAACATAGTCATAGACACAGATATCACTTTCTTTATTGTCATACAAAAACAGCTGCCCATAAATTTTAGCAGCCATTTTAGCACCCACCTTGAATAAGGCCTGTATGACTTAGATGAAAACAAAGCTGAGATTTAATCAGTTAATGTAAGTTAATGTAATGTAAGTTAATGTAGCAGCTCCAAAGTTTCCGTTAAATGTCTGACCCCTACTATATCCTCTCTTCAACACAATTTACAAAACAAGGCATTAACATGCAAATATGTCATTAAATATATGCAAATATATACTTGTAAATAATTACAAAGGTAAAAATTATTATGAAGTTCTGAACAAAACTCACCAAAATGGTGACTATAAAGGTAATTGGTCGAGTCGTACCCAAGACAACTCGTACCCAAGACAACTCGTACTAAAACAACAATGTGTCAATATTTCTTGATGGTAGTATAAAAATAAAATATTAGTTGTTTGAAAATCTGGCTTACCTTTGGGCAAATTGAGCTGCTGGTTCATCTCCATATGCAGTTATTAGGAAATCACTCTCATCTTTGGACAGGTTACTGAAGGAGGAATCGTACACAGGAGCATAGCTGCTGAAGGGACCATATTGCAGGTAGTGGACTGAAAAAATGAACATCTCGATTATACATATTCGTGTATCAGGCTGCATTTAAAGGTGAAAGATATAATGAGATATTATTGTTATGAAAGATATAATGAGAAGTTGTTCGAATATTCATAGCTCATGCCGTATACCAGGAGAATAGTAGGAGCATAAAATGAACAAATCTACGCCAACCTACCAGGGTTAATCTTGTTTCTTTTATCCTCTTTGAATCCTGCAATTTGCCCCGTTCCTTGCGTAACTTTCCCAATAAGGTTGCCAAGGGTGATCACACGCTCCTTTTCGTTCACTAAAATAAATGAGGCAAAAATGAAATCAATGAAATGAAATTATTCATTCAAACTTGAAAATGCTCAGTGATTTGTCCAATTTCGAAGTAAAAAATGAACATGATATCATTTCTGACAAAATTGAAAGTATCAATGATAAAATTACATCTTGTATATTAAGAATTAGGTACAAACTTTTTGAATTCTTTGAAAATGGTTTATCATGATGAAGGCAAAATGAGATGTCATGGTTTATCATGATGAGGGCGAAATGAGATGTCATAGTTTATCATGATGAGGGCAAAATGAGATGTCATGGTTTATCATGATGAAGGCAAAATGAGATGTCATGGTTTATCATGATGAGGGCAAAATGAGATGTCATGGTTTATCATGATGAGGGTGAAATGAGATGTCATGGTTTAGTATGATGAGGGCAAAATGAGATGTCATGGTTTATCATGATGAGGGCGAAACAAGATGTCATGGTTTATCCTGATGAGGACGAAATGAGATGTCATGGTTTATCATGATGAGGGCGAAAGGAGATGTCACAGTTTATCATGATGAGGGCGAAAAGAAATGTCATGGTTTATCATTAAGAGGGCAAAATGAGATGTCACAGTTTATCATGGTGAGGGTTTCTATAATAGCATTTTGGAGCCTTTAAGTTGCCCCTCAAGAATTGAAAATGTGAACTAATACTTTTAATTCTTATTTGTACCACAAATATTTAATACAGTGTTTTTCGATTTAACAAATGGCTCATATTCATTTACATTAATTTTATAATCTTAGCATTAACAAACTAAATGATTAATATTTTTCTCTAATTAGTACTTCTAATTAACAAGAATGTTTTTTTTGTAAATTTGTTAAGTTTTATATTGACTTAAGATAGCATTAATATTTTATATTCATTATTGAAAAATTAAAATTATCAATGATAAAATAACATTATTAAGAATGAGGTTCAAACTTTTTGAATTCTTCGAAAATGGATATGCTAAAGATGAAGTAATGATAATTCTCAAAATGTTGCCCACTATCTCGGAGTCTTCAATATTTTGTGTAGAGATAAAAGGATGAGCATTTTAAGCGATTCTGGTGAAAACTAGAAAATCTCAACAAACAATTAAAAATATTCATGAAACTGTCGCATTGGAATATTAAGCATCTCTACTCTGCTACTGTTGATCAGAAGATGATAAAAGACAGAACTTCCAGATATGTCAGAATTTCCACTTTAGGTATTTTGGGTGACCATCTAGGTGTACAAAGGCACAAATCATGGGCATGCTGTATAGAAAACTTTTTTCCACTGAACATACTATCTACACATAAAAAATTATAAAGATTCCTTATTTACTAAGAAAGTTATTCCAAAATTAGTGGGTGGCATTTTTGTGTTATCTGGTACATTGAGTAGTAATGAATAACTTAGATTTTCATGAAAATTTTTCGCAATCCTCAAAGCTGTTGCCATCTTGAAAAAATAATTACCAATATACATGTTCATCTTTCCACAAAATATGAAGAAAATCTGACCGTTAGTATACAAGTCATGTAACAGACACACGGAATTGACTAATGGTCTAACAGATGGAGGGTTTAACTATATTCCTACCGTAATTAGTTCATTGGGATATAAAGTGTCAAGGGTTTCTAGAGTTACAATTTGGAGCTGCTAGAGCTGCCCCTCAAGAAGTTAAAATTTGAACCAAATCGTTTAATGTACATTGTACCACACTGATTCAATATAGTGTTTATTTTTTCAACAAATGCCTCAGCTTTATTTACATTTATTACATAATCTTAGCAATAACAAATTAAATGATTTATATTTTTCTCTAATAAGTAATTTTAATTTACAAGAATGTTTTCTTTGTGATTTTGTTAAGTTTTATATTGACTTAAGAATGCATTAATATTTTATATTAATAATTGAACAAATTATTATTCAAAATATCAATGATAAAATAACATTATTAAGAATCAGGTACAAATTTTTAGAATTCTTAGAAAATGGGTATCAGAGGCTGGATATGTGGAGATAGACTAACAGTTCCTGTGTACACACAGGAAATACATTACAAAAAACGCCATCTTGTTAGAAAATATTTTATTTTGTCATCTGTCAACATTTTTTGGTATATCCCCATCTGCCGATACACTCATCACGCTCCTGTTAAATCAAGGAATCATTCAACTGTTAAAGATTGACTCCCAATACTGTATTTTTTCAACAAATTATTTTTTTAATGATCCAAACTCGCAGATTTTATACACCCTATATAAAAAAATGTAAACTTATAAAGCTTAAATTAATTTTAGTAATCGTATAACAATAAATATATGCTTATTCAGCATTTTTTGGCATTGGCCAAGAGTATGGACCCTCTCTATATGGAACAGCTGTAATAAGGAACTGTTTTGTCCAGTCCAGGAGTGTTAGTTGGTGAGACATGAATTTCAGCAATGCATAATTCTAGAAGTGCTCTAGAAATGCAACCCTTCTTAAATATGAGGTCAATTTTTCCAATCTAGTTCACACCTTCAAAGGAATCTGGTTTTTGTAGGAGGGTCATTATTAAAGCACTGATACATTCATCGATACTAATTATCTATACTAATTGTCTTTGGGTTATCAGCTCACTCCAACTATCGAGAATTATATATACTATTGGAGGAGCATCCTCCAGAAACAAATCATTTGCTGACATTAGAAAGCAAGTTATTTGGAACAATTCAAATGTAATCTTCAAAAACAAAAGTCTATATTTCAAGAACTGGATAAATTCTGAGATTATTTACATAAATGACTTAATGGGATCCCAAAGACATGTGTTAAACAAACTCAATAATAAAATCAACTGGATGTCGGAATATAGTCAAATCAGACATGCAATACCCACGTACTTTGCGGACAGTATGAACTCACAAGAGAGCAAGAAAACAAAAGTTTCAACACAACAGTCATTAAAAATTTATAATGTTCCTTCTAACACATATCAGTGTCTGACTAAAAAAACTACTTCAAAAGACATTTATATAATTCTAATTGACAAGATCAAATCAAAACCATTCATGGAAAAGGTATGGGTTGATCTATGTAAGCTTCAAGATTATACTGAACTTTTCAAGTGTGTATGGGTTTTCTTGTATAAGTGTCAGAACAAAAAATCTGCAAATTGTAAATATAAATTGCTTCATAACATTTTACCATGTAAGTTCTTACTTAAAAGATGGCAAATAAGTCAAACTGAAAACTGTGATTTATGTAACGTAGTTGAAAATTATAAACATTTATTCTTAGATTGCAAAAGAGTAAACAGAGTGCTAAAACAATTAGAAGAGTACATTTTTAATCATTTTAAAATCACAATAGATTTAACAGATATTAAAACATTGATTTTTGGATATAAAACACGAAACATTGACTACAAACATTTTAATGAATGGCTTAATGAAATGTGGTATATCATATTTGTCAACTATTGTAAAGATACACATGAAATTAAAATGCATCATTTTAATGCAATTATGTAGATTTGTACTGTAAAACATATTTTAAAAAAGAAATAAAGATAGATTGAAAGATAAAAAAAAAAAAAAAAAAAAAAAAGAGAATTATATATACTTGTATTATTTAGTTTCCACGAAAGATCTGGAATTTTTTTGATCTGCCAATCACAAAAGTTGGTAACTATGACAAAATATCAGCCTGTCTTTGTGCTTTCGTTTTAAGAAAGTTGCTATAGTAAACAATTTGGAGCAGCTGAGGCTGCCCCTCCAGAAGTAAATATAAACAAAATCGATAATTTCTTCACATACCACATTAATATTAATATGAAGTTTATTCATTTAATGAATGTCTCAGTTTCATTTACATTAATTATACAATCTTAGCACTAACAACATAATTGATGAATATATTTCTTTAATTCACGATCTAAATTAACAAGAATGTTTCCTTTGTGAATTTGTTACATTTTATATTGACTAAAGATTGCACCAATATTTTATACTATTAAAATTAATTATTGACTTGAAATCAAACTTATTATTTAGTTTCCATAAACCATCTGAAATACAAGGATTGTCCTGTTGGAAAATGTATCGATTGATTACTGAATTATTGACCCATTAACACCCATGGCCTTTCTCATATATTCAACCAGATGAAACTAAAAAGCAACACACTTACCAACACCATCATTGTCTGGGTTTAGGATGTTGAGAGTTGTAGTGCCATCTTTACGCCTCTTCAAGAACCCCATCTATAATGTTGAACAAAATGCATATATATATATATATATCTTTTATTGACTCTTTAGATGTCATATCATGACATATTAGTCACTAAGGTAGAGCAGTTCTTCCCATTGTCGAGTTGAAGAACTGGTATCTTTATCCTGGCTAGAACCATAGACAATTCTAGCCAGCGCCAGCCTTTTATCGAGTTAGCAGCACTCTAGTAATCGCCGGTATAGGTCAGCAGTCATAGGTCAAAGACAAATCACAAGAAGTGCTGTGGCCTGGGTTTAAGTTAAGTTAAGTTAAGTTTATTGTTCCATTCAGTTTATATACAAACATATTATAACAATGTGACGCGGAGCCCAACCCAAGACCTCTACTTTTTACATATATGTACATGTAATACTGTATTCGCACAGGGGTCATTATGTACAGATAAGGTATGGTGTCAAAATGTCAGAGCAAAGTTAGTTTCATGAGGGGGAGGGTAAATAATGATGTCATTATTGTGAATACTATATTGATTTTTTGAAAAATTCAAGTGAAAGCCAAATTGAAATTTTCAACGTTAATTTTGCAACTTCAGTATATTTGTCAATCTCTATTTGAATTTTCAATTAGTTTTTCCAGTTACTTGTTCTTAATTTGGAGCTACTTATTTTGGGGGATTTGCTGTTTTGAACATTTGGCGGCTACTTAATTTGGCAGGCTTCCAATATTACAATGCACAAATGATACTAATTTACATGGTACTTAAATCACTGCTACTTAATTTGGCCACCTTAACCAATTTGGCAGATCCACCAAGTTAAAACAGCCACCAAATTAAGAAGTACAGTGATAAGTGTCTTCCATATTTTTATCAGGTAGTGATGCAAGCAATATAAATTAGATTATACGATTGAATATGTACATTTCGACCAATATTAAAATGGAGTGAAATTTACATGGTACTTAAATCACTGGGGAATTACTCAGATGCGAGTAGGTAGTTACCAGTTTCACCACCAGGTGGGTGATTCGGGGGAAATAACATGGCATGGTATTACAAAGTTCCCTTAAACTTGAATATTCATCAGTTTTAGTGGTTCACTTTGCATATTACCCTTATGTATCTGATAGTTATACAAATTAAAATATGTCCAGTGAAGGAAACTGTTATCTGCCCAACAAAAGAAAAGATATTTCACTTTTTGTGATTATACAACATGGGGTCTATGGGGAATCTCCCCGACCTAGAAGTCACATTTTCAAAGAAAATTAAATTTTCAAAGTTGATAAACTCTTTTCAAAACCACATTTCTAGATGTAATTTTACATGTAGATTCCATAAATATATATAATATGATATCAGTTTAACTGAATTTTTAATTTCTAATGACGTAAATCAAGATTATTTCTACTCGCACCTAGTCTATTTGGCAGCTACTTAATTTGGCCACCTTAACCAATTTGGCAGATCCACCAAGTTAAAACAGCCACCAAATTAAGAAGTACAGTGATAAGTGTCTTCCATATTTCTATCAGGTAGTGATCCAAGCAATATAAATTAGATTATACGATTGAATATGTACATTTTGACCAATATTAAAATGGAGTGAAAGTAGCCACTGAATATGTACAATTATACATTTTTGTGTACTAAAGCCCCTGCATGCTCAATATATTGTTTCTGTATGGCAATCATTCTTGAACTGATCCCACGTGGACAATTTCAGTTTTTTTTCCTGCATCTGGATTTTAATATTCATACATTTAATTTTCAGACAGTAATAATACATGGTGAGCCAAAAAAGGTAACCCAAACAAATCGTAATAATAAAATTATAAGGTGTAAAATGGCCATAAAATCGCTACCATTTTGGATAGACCAATGAAACTTACTAGAACAAAAGAACAAGGTTCAATTGTACCAAATATTACATAAAACCCATACCAAATGAATGAGTAATTGAGATTTATTTGGGCTACCTTTTTTTGGCTCACCCTGTATTCAGAATATACAAGCTACAATGTCCAAAGGGGTGTATAGCTGTATGTTATTGAATACCTTGCTTTTGGGAGACTTTGCAGCTAATCGATCTGCCGCATCCTGTGCAGCCTGCTCGGCTTGGGCGAGTATCTGTTTTGATGAGAGGTTGTCTCTAATTGCCTCTGCTTTATACATACTAAAGCATACATTGATATGTATTATTAGGTGACACATTACTATATAGTAAAACCTGTCTAATAAGAACACTGTTGGGACACATTTCAAGGTTTCTTAAATATGTGAGTGAAAAAAAATGTGGAAATAAAGAAGAATTGTTCGATCAGTGGGGTGTTTGGATGTACAGGTTACATTGTATTTCTAATATTCTAATAATTTGCCACTAATGCTTAAAATGTGTCACACACAATGAGAGTGATACTAGCTTTAAGGCTAAAGCTACCGCTTTAAGGCTACGGCATTAAGGCTACATCCTTAAGGGTACAGCTTTAACTTTAAGGCTACAGCTACAACTTTCCGGCTACAGCTAGAGCCTTAACCTCTTGAATCCCAGGCTCTGAAATCGATTGAAATTGTCACTCTGGGTTTTAAGGTCATTTCTGAGGTGACGAGAAATCTTGTCACTCCAGGTAGTCAAGGGGTTAAGGCTACAGCTTGAAGGCTACAGTTACAGCCTTAAGGCTACAGCTACAGCTTGAAGGCTACAGCATTTTGTCAGTAAATTCAACCAATACAATCTGCAACTATGGATGTTGTTCACAGAAATTACATCATTCTTTAATGTAATCTGAAATGATTTCTAATTTGTGTGGGAACTTACTTTGTTTTTATGGCAAGAGGCTGAGGTTCTTTTGGTTTGAGAGGAGTCTGTGTGTTATCAACAGATGTTATATCCACTAGGATATCATCTTTATCCACCCCCAACTCCACATCTGTGATGTTCTGCATCAGGGAGAGATTCTTCTTTAATTGGAGCAGTTTCTCCTGAATTAAAAAGATTATCTTCCATCACAAAGTTTATCTTCAAATCATAGAGCTCATCTTCAAAACATTTAACTATCTTCAAAACATTAAGCTTATTTTCTAGCACTAAGTTATATTTTCAAAAAAAACAAAACAAAAAAGCTTATGTTTCAAAACACAAAGCTTCTCCAAACACAAAGCTTATCGAAATTATCAAAATAACTATACCTTGCTCATTGTTTTTAGGCCAATGTTGAGTAATTTGTTTGCTGCCTTGTAATAAACTGTGTCTGGATGGTTGTATAACATAGCATTATCGCACATTAGTTTGAAGTCTTTCTGAAAGCATAGACGTTTAATAAAATTGCATGATTGAATGATAACATGAATAAAAGATTTGTAGAAATAGTGAACATCATAGATAGGGATGATAGTCCACCTACCTGACAACTGCCATCACCAGATAAACTGATCTCAATATGGCACCTGAGCGTGCGATAAAAACTAATATAGGGCTATCAATATATTTTTCAATATGGACCATAACATCTAGGACAAAGGGATACATAGTACATATTTTCAATGGTTCAAATTTCCAATTCATTGACATTCAATTTCCCCTCCTTTTAGTTAGTTGCACAGTGTATGGTTAAAGCTGAGATTAGATTAGTATCTCAGTACCACCAGTCATAATGTTTCTTTGTATGTGCCATCATTTGCTCATCATCTCCCTTGTAACCCCTTAATATCGCAATCAATTTATGGCATGATGTATAGGTTAGGATGGTTACCTAAGTCACATTTGCTCTATGGTGGGCGTATGTTGGCTGTAGCTTCTTGAAATTGATATAGAAAATCTACATTGTCCTGCTTATACCTATAATTTATGCATATTTCTCTTGATTTTGGGAAGCTACAACTGCTGTACAGTTGCCATAGATCAAATGTGACTGAGGCATTATTTTTAATTGCATTTATTTTACCTAATAATCCACTTACTTTATATTCTGTTACTGAAGGATATTCATCATTTTCCACTTTAGATTTCATCGTGCTGAAGTCCATTGGTTGAGACACAATCGCTGAATAGCCAGGGGCTATAACATCATTGACGGGGAATGAGAAAAAACCGTTGATGTCTTTTCTGAAAAAATATGTGATAAGTTCACAATTATTTACAGCTTTTAAGCTCAGGGCTTGCATTAACGGCGTCCCGTACATGTTAAGGACTCAAAAATAATTTGGAGGACGCAAAAATTGAAAATATTTCCGTTTTTTGGACGCAAAATTGTTTTAGGTCAATACTACAATGTGTTTACAACGATACCTAACAAAAATAAATACTTATGATCTCTCACCTTTATTTGAATCGTAAATAAGGCTCAACATGTTGAATATTTACAAATAATCATGATTCTCTCGAATTTTTTCGTCTTTGTTTATTTTTAGATTTGAAACCATGACACGCCACAGTTTTTCCTATTCAGAAACAAATATTAGGTTATTCATGAAATAAAATGTATTCATTGTCGAATGAACGAACATGCATTTATTCAGTCCGTACTTACGTTTACTTCCATTTTAAATTCGCGGCAAGAAATCAAAAACTGAAAGGTGTTTTGGTAAAAAATGCTTTTAAAATAAAGTTATACCTCAAAACAGGCTAGAAATAGGGGACACACTTTTTTTTCAAAGGACACACTTTTTAAAAAAATTGCATCCTTGGGACTCACAAATTTTCTAACCTAATGCAAGCGCTGAAGCTGGTGTTGAAAATTTGTTAATTCTCAGCAAGAACAATGTTTTGAGAATTAAAAATATACGGAATGAGAAAATTCTTCTTTGAGGAGTAAAACATGCTGTAATGCTCTCCGCTTGAGTGCATACAGAATTCCTTTGCTTACGAGTGCTCAATTGTTATTTGAAATAATCACTTTAACAAATGGCTTGTTTAAATGAAAAAATGTTATTTGTATGTCATGTTGACTGTCAAACTACATCGTGGACAAAAAGTTAAAGTATTTTTTTAGAAATCAAAAGAATACAAAACTTCTGTTTATGATTACCTTGACAGAACTCTTTGAAGGTACTCCAAGCAATGGTTCAAGGGAGACTTATCAGTGATGAGGCCTCCCCTCGGTTCCCGGGCCTTGCGGTCAAAATAATCCTCCCCTCTGAAGATCTTCTTTAGGTATGGCTCATTTGGCTCTTCCGTTATGTTTACTTCTCCCTCAATCTCATCGATTGGTCTTTTATTTGACTCCTTGGGCTTCTCCTAGATAAAAATATGACAGTATAATAACAAATGGTTTAGGTTTCCCTAAAAGAAAGATATACTGACATTATATCAACACATGACTTGACCATAAAAGTATAAAATTAACAAAGAAATGTATTTATAAATTAACATGTACACTGTATGTACACAATTATGATATGTACACAATTACAATTTATACAATTTTACAATATGTAAACAATTACAATATGTATACAATTAAAACATGAACACAAAATTAAAATATGATCAACAATTAAACATATTCATTCAAAAACTAATAATGAAAAATGAATGTGATCACTAAAATTCCTTTTTTGGTGTCTTATTCATGAAAGAAAAATGATATCTTTGAGTGAGTCTTACTGTTTTTGCAACTTTGATATCCTCCTTTTGATCAACTGATGCCTCTGCCTCCACATCTTCAAGCTCGGATTGTTCAGTGTTTTCGCCTGTGGTTGGTTCAACATCTTGGTATGATGCCTCCTTGTCTTTATGGTGCCTAAGTTGTTAAACAGCAAAGCTAAGTAGAATACACAGGCAAAATGGAGCACAATGAAATTTGGGGAGTTGCTACTTTTTTCTTATCTTGTGACAACTACTATAGGATGACACAAAAATGCTGTCCTCTAGTTTTTTTAATCACGTGTAAAACATGGACCAATCAGAGATTGATGAATATGACAGTGATATAATAGTAATGCTTATTTACTCTTAAGAATAGACCATTTTGTACTTAACAAGTCACATCACATTAGAAACTCACTTATGCTTTTTCTTCTTTTTCTTGTGTTTATGTTTCTTCTCAACATGCGTCTCTGTAAGATATGCTTCATCAGCATGGGGATCTGGAGTTCCAACTTTGATTGTTAGTTTCACAGGTGGTAAATCTAAAACGTTAAAGATGCATTATCTCTTAGACTATATCCTATTTAGTCTGAATTATATTCAGACTATAAGGCACCTATGTTAAAGTTTGGTAATTATGAGTATTTTTTTACATAGGAAGTGCTATTCAAAATGGCCGATTGGGTAAAATTAATTTGCACATTTGTTACTTCAACTAGATTTATTTCCACTTGACAATATGCTGTGTTACTTTTTATTACATTTAATTGTACCTTACTAATTAATTGAAATTTTGTAATGATTATTTTATTGAAGAAAGGTTCCTCTAATTGATAATTTTGTGCAAAAATTTTCACTGCAATTTCCACAGGAAAGTAGTTCATCATAACATACTGACTTCTAGTCAGTCTGTTGTTATCGCATCCTACGACCCCTTTAGATTGTGGTCGTACGCGCGTATAATTGGTCAGTCAATGTTTTTTCAAAGTTGGAGAAAATACGCATTGCACACCTAAATGACCTACCTCGATACATTCCTTAGTATTTAAGAATTCTTTTTACGTTGTTAGATCGCCAATTGTATTGGTTTATCGGCAGAACGAAGAGATTTTAGTTTTTACATCGGAAATATATCAGCAATTTTCAAAATGTCGGAAGGGGAATTCCCCAGGGATTTCCCTTATGACTGGTGCATGCCGGGAACTGAATGGAGGAATTTGACGGTTGAAATACACTGAATTACACGCAAATATTGCTATCAAAAACGAAAACCTCTTCGTTCTGCCGATAAACCCATACAATTGGCGATTCAACTACATAAAAAGAATTCTAAAATACTAAGGAATGTATCGAGGTAGGTCATTTAGGTGTGCAATGCGTAGTATTTTCTCCAACTTTGTAAAAACATTGACTGACCAATTATACACACGTACGACCACAATCTAAAGTGGTCGTAGAATTCGATAAAGTCTGTTGGATACATACTACATTCTCTTAGGTTTCTCACCTGTACAATTGCTTATTTAAGAAAAAATATAGACCGAAGAGCAGGGCTTCTATTCTCGAATACACCCCGCAGGGCTTGGCACAAACGTTTTCTGTACCCCGAACGACAGAAGCGAGTGAGGGGTTCGAAAGTTTTTGTGCCTAGCCCTAAATTAATTATTATTGTATATCTACAAATGAAAAAATAAAAATGGGTGGGCGATAATTGAGTAAACTTTTGAAATTAAGTTACAATACCTTCTAACTCCGCAGGATCGGCCCTATGGTGCTTTTTGTGTTTCTTCCCCATTTCTATATATTATTAGTTATTCGTGCTACTAATATAAAGCAATCAGACCGTAGATTTCCTTCACAATAAGCGCTTAAAATACAGAAATTGAAACAAAGCCGGATACAACTTTTTTTAAATCTCGCGAGATCTCGCAAATCCCATAGCGACGTTTTAAAATGGAGGACACGGAAAATATTTTCTAGGTTTGTTTATTTCTTATATTTAGCAGTTTTGCAGCTTTTGTTATTCAAATTAATATTCCTCCTTATAGATATGATTCTATCCGTAGTACCCAATTACACGAAACGCCATTAAATCAGTTAAAATTTTGAGGCAATTAGACTACTTTTTCAAACTCATATTTTTGACAATTTTTTTACGCCAATTTTTAGGTTAGGTAGAAAGCAACTTACTTTTTCACCCATTGGAATACATGTAAAATTGGCAAAGTTCAAATCATAATTTCTCAAATCCCAGCCCATCGAATCCTCACATCCATTCAGATCATGTAGTCCTATTCAAAAACTTCCCGTTCGGTTATATGGTGAAAAAAATATCCCATGAACGAAAAAAGATTTTGCTACATTTATAAGCGAGCATTGATTTCTGGGCCTGTAAAAAGCACGTAGGACCTGATTACCCCATTGATTTACTGAGACCGCCAAAAATTTAATTCAATTTTTTGGTTCAAAATAATAATCTGTCAGCGGTCCCTGACACTCCTACTAGCTATCACCCTATCACCAAACATTAATTGCCAATACATGTACACATATACGTGCCATACATCTACAAAGTAGCGAACTAGTGTATTAAGTACTACTTTTCCTATACGATGAGCAAAACAAATCTCACGTAGGTTATATTGACCCTATTAGTGTCATGGTTGACTGAATATGCATTTTATTCAATATGAATTTTAAAGTTCGGGGTTTTATGAAGTGATATGTACATTTTTGCTCAAATCCCCTCAGCACTTTTGATTCTATAGGGTTCTCTTGACCCCTGGGGTCATTATATTTTGTGACAATTTATTCCAGACTAAATGTAGTTATTTTGTCATTAAAATATCTTATTAGAGAAACGTTCAGGAAAAGTTGAGCTATCCACAAGACTTCTTGTCACTGCACTGATAAATGTAGCAAAATAGTCAAAATAATTCAGCCTTGAGCATGAAATTTTTGAATTTTTGGACAAATTTTGGGCTATTTTGGGGGATTTTTGCCCATAACGATACTAATCTACTTAAAACAGCTGTTTAAAGTTGTACAAATTGCTTAAGTGATTTATATTCTCTCATAAGTAGGACTATTTGCTACTTTACTAAACTGAACATCATTGATTTTTCGTTTTTCATGAACTTCTGATGGCTAGTTCAAGTAGCATTGTCTTTTGTGCAGGTTTACTGAATACGTCCCTTTAAAATTGGGTCTTTCGTGGGTTTAAAGGGTCAAAATGTTGGAACTTTGCACACTGTGGAACGTTTGGGGTGTGTTTCCTTTAATTTGGCAAGAACTGCATCAAATTACTTGATAAGAGAGTAGCAATTTAGGCTGAAAAGTATTGTTTTCAATGAAAAAACGAAAATTGCTGACTCAGCAAAACTTAGATAGTCGTCTCCAGAATTTTAGGGGTTAATTTGCAAAACTTTAAATGGTTCCATAGAAACATATGCGAAATATGGCTAAATTCGACATATTTCTCGAAATTCACTAATAAATGTGGTTGATATTAGGTAGAAAGCAACTTACTTTTTCACCCATTGGAATACATGTAAAATTGGCAAAGTTCAAATCATAATTTCTCAAATCCCAGCCCATCGAATCCTCACATCCATTCAGATCATGTAGTCCTATTCAAAAACTTCCCGTTCGGTTATATGGTGAAAAAAATATCCCACGAACGAAAAAAGATTTTGCTACATTTATAAGCGAGCATTGATTTCTGGGCCTGTAAAAAGCACGTAGGACCTGATTACCCCATTGATTTACTGAGACCGCCAAAAATTTAATTCAATTTTTTGGTTCAAAATAATAATCTGTCAGCGGTCCCTGACACTCCTACTAGCTATCACCAAACATTAATTGCCAATACATGTACACATATACGTGCCATACATCTACAAAGTAGCGAACTAGTGTATTAAGTACTACTTTTCCTATACGATGAGCAAAACAAATCTCACGTAGGTTATATTGACCCTTAGCCTAATTTTGATCTGGGGTGGAAGTTGAATATTCATTGGAAATGACATATGATTCATTAGAAATTATCAATATAATCATTATACCCTACCCGAAACTTCAGTTTTCAAAATCCATGAAAGAATTCCAGGCCTCGACACTCACATTTTTTGCCTGGTGGCAAAATAACTACCTGGCCAATTTTCAGGTAAGATTTCCGCCAGCTAAAATGTCACTCGACTTTTTTGCAAAAAATCTTCCAAAAAGTAACAGTCGCATTAATTCACATTGTCGTACTTACAAAATGATCCACCGCCTAACTCATGCACCATCGAACTGGGTAATATTGTACACGTAACTATTAATTACCGCATATTCCCATAGAAAACTGGGCTTGCTTTTCAAGATTTCAGGCGAAAATTCTCTACGGAGCTTTTGTTTTTCTGACGTAATTTCTTCTAAGAAATCGGTGATGTGATAGGTTCAGTTCACCTTATTTCGAAAGGGGTGTCATCTATTTAGAATATTTATTTTCATCTTGTCCAGTCCTATATACAACCTGCCCTTATCCTTTTCACTTGTAAAACCGCGTAGTAATGTTGAAATTATGGAATAGATTCTCTGAGAGTGGCGACATGTCTGCATCTCTACCATCTTGTGTTTGACACCCCTCGTTTTGGGCGAGTCCAAGTAAACCCAAATCCGGGTGATTAGAAAATAGACATTTTTCAAGAAAATTCGAGCGGTGAGACAGATTACTCTGGTCAAACTGAGTTTTTGACGAAACTTATGAAAGAATCAATAAAAGGTAAGTGATATACTTTAGGCGGATGCCAAAAATTAAACACGGCGCCAATTTGAAACTTCAGAATGCCTTCTGTGATTCAAAATCACAAAAAAAGTCGAGTGACATTTTAGCTGGCGAAAATCTTAGTTATTATGTCACCACCAAAAGTGGTGACATATTGTTATGGTCTCCGTTTTTTTTGCGACGGCGGTTGGTGGTTGGCGTCCGGCGGTTGGCGTCCAGCGTCTGTAACAATTTCTTACAACTTCCTATAACTTAACAAATACTGTTTAGACTGACTTCAATTTTTTTCTAAATCATCTACATGTTCTCAGAAGTTCAAATCTGACTTTAGATTTGACATTTGACCTTCAATGACCTTCTCAAGGTCAAAAAGGTCTTTTTTCAACTTGCTTCACATTGACTAAATTTTTTTTCAAAATCATCTACATGTTCTCAGAAATTCAAATCTGACTTTAGATTTGACATTTGACCTTCAAATCTGACTTTAGATTTGACATTTGACCTTCAATGACCTTCTCAAGGTCAAAAAAGGTCTGTTTTCAACTTGCTTCAAATTGACTAAATTTTTTTTTCAAAATCATCTACGTGTTCCCAGAAATTCAAATCTGACTTTAGATTTGACTTAAGATTTGACATTTGACCTTCAATGACCTTCTCAAAGTCAAAAAAGGTCAAAAAGGTCTTTTTTCAACTTGCTTCAAATTGACTAAATTTTTTTTTCAAAATCATCTACATGTTCTCAGAAATTCAAATCTGACTTTAGATTTGACATTTGACCTTCAATGACCTTCTCAAGGTCAAAAAAGGTCAAAAAGGTATGTTTTCAACTTGCTTCAAATTGACTAAATTTCTTTTTTTAAAATCATCTACGTGTTCTCAGAAATTCAAATCTGACTTTAGATTTGACTTAAGATTTGACATTTGACCTTCAATGACCTTCTCAAAGTCAAAAAAGGTCAAAAAGGTCTTTTTTCAACTTGCTTCAAATTGACTAAAATTTTTTTCAAAATCATCTACATGTTCTCAGAAATTCAAATCTGACTTTAGATTTGACATTTGACCTCAATGACCTTCTCAATGTCAAAAAAGGTCAAAAAGGTATTTTTTCATCTTGTTTCAAATTGACTAAAATTTTTTCAAAATCATCTACATGTTCTCAGAAATTCAAATATGACTTTAGATTTGACATTTGACCTTCAATGACCTTCTCAAGGTCAAAAAAGGTCAAAAAGGTCTTTTTTCAACTTGCTTCAAATTGACTAATTTTTTTTTCAAAATCATCTACATGTTCTCAGAAATTCAGATCTGACTTTAGATTTGACATTTGACCTTTAATGACCTTCTCAAGGTCAAAAAAGGTCAAAAAGGTCTGTTTTCAACTTGCTTCAAATTGACTAAAAAAAATTTCAAAATCATCTACGTGTTCTCAGAAATTCAAATCTGACTTTAGATTTGACTTAAGATTTGACATTTGACCTTCAATGACCTTCTCAAAGTCAAAAAAGGTCAAAAAGGTCTTTTTTCAACTTGCTTCAAATTGACTAAATTTTTTTTTCAAAATCATCTACATGTTCTCAGAAATTCAAATCTGACTTTAGATTTGACATTTGACATTCAATGACTTTCTCAATGTCAAAAAAGGTCAAAAAGGTATTTTTTCATCTTGCTTCAAATTGACTAAATTTTTTTTCAAAATCATCTACATGTTCTCAGAAATTCAAATATGACTTTAGATTTGACATTTGACCTTTAATGACCTTCTCAAGGTCAAAAAAGGTCAAAAAGGTCTGTTTTCAACTTGCTTCAAATTGACCAAATTTTTTTTCAAAATCATCTACATCTTTTCAGAAGTTCAAATTTGACTTTACAAGTTCTCAGAAATTCAAATCTGACTTAAGTTTGAACTCATAATATTGTGAGCAACTAGGTGGTGACATTTTGTCATGTTAATGCCTTGTTTGCTTCTGTCAGGTAGTTGTATATAAAATGATGTTATAAAACATTGCAGTTGCATGGTGCAATGAGAATGTGGCATGGAAACCCTGTTTCAAAATACATCCAATGGCATCAATATTTTATTTCAGATTATACCTTCTCCATATACATGTGCAGTTATCCATTGAACAATACAACATAGAATCATGTAGACTCCATGAGTTACGAAAACTTTTAAATTCTCTGAAAACAATTGCAACCAGAACATAAAATGGAATTCCAAGGAGGAACAGAGTCTGATAAGACAATATTTAACAAGCTTGAAGAGTTTGATTACGAAAGTCCACATTTGAATGCCTTACGTCAAAGACACAAAGAAGAAGTCCAGACAAAAGTCAGGGGATACTGGAAACTACTCCAGAATTCAATTCATAATGCGACAAAGTTGGTGACTAAAGCAGATATCAAGGATATTTTGATTAGTCACGGTGTGCATCATGGACGCAAATTGAATCACGTCAATGAGATCAAACAAGTTATTCAGAACCCAAAGACTAAGGTAAAAAATGTTAGATATATATTGGTACATACATGTAACACCTGTTTTGTTCAGAATGCAGTGATAATTACTTTAATTTCACATTAAAAATTTTCCTTGGATTTTTTTACATTTTGAAGATGCATCAGAAATGCATGCACACATTAAAGTTGGATGTGATGTGATGTTGGATAAATGTTGTCAAAGTAACAGCCATTTTTGAAAGAAATTCTTCAAAAAAGTTCAATTATATCCCTGCCATTTAATTTTTAATATGTGTTTTTAAACAGCAGGTTCTGTATTTAACATGGATGTCAACGAAAGACAATCATGACCAACACTTTAAAAGTATGATTTACATGATTTTACATCATATCTTTTACAGGAGTTTATCACCCTAGATGGCAAGCTGCTGAGGATGTTCCATAAGGATGGGAGAAAGAAAGACATTATTGAACCAGAGGAACCATTTCAAAGAATGGTGTTTGCCCACAGTGCTGACCTCTATGTTGGCTGGACTCCAAATGATAACCACCTTGTGGTAAGGCCTTTGAAAGGACCCAATTAATTGGCTAGTTTCAATAGCGTTCATCCTTGAATAATATTTTTGAATACAAAAATAGAAATACAAAAATACAAAATACAAAAATACAAAATACAAAAATACAAAAATACAAAAATACAAAAATACAAAAATACAAAATACAAAAATACAAAATACAGCAAAACCTGTCTAACCGAAATTCCAAACACCACCTGGACTAGCCAAAAGTGTTCAGATTAGCAGGTCTAATTAAGAGGTTATTAAGAGGTGTCCAGTTAGAAAGGTGTTCTTAAATACAGGTTTTACTGTATACGATATAGGAATATATTCTAGTTTAATTCAATTACCTATTGACATCATTTTTGAGTCAATCAGCAATATTCAAAGTATATGATAATGTTATAATCAGATTCAGAATAATGAGCACATCATGAAAAAGTATTTTGAAAGTGTGTTTTCTTAAAAAGAACAAATTCTTATTCCTAATTGAAGAAACTGTTTCTGTTTTTCAAAATGCATATAATAACACTTCAATTTATTTCAATTTATTTTTAGCTGATGTCCAACACATTCAATGTGCACTCTGTGGCCACAGCTCAAGAGGGCCCTATAGATGCAGCTGTGTATAACAGCTGTATTAATGAAGTTGTTACATCTGGTCCTGGATACGTAACTGTGAGTATGATGTCATATAGAAATCAATTGAGTCATTCATTCACAAAATAGCTTTTTGTTAATTTATCTTATTGACTTTAACAATTAGAAAGTTTTCTTTGTATTTATAAAATTGTATGTGAAATAAAAAGTAAATCATTCATGTTTTCAAAAATGACTTCAAATGTTTAACTGAATACCTTACAAAAATTATGTGATATTTTGCCTATGAAGATAGTGTTGTTTGTTTTAGTCATGGGTGTTTCGCTATGGTAACAGGCACATTCTTCCAAGAAAAATCACACGCTATAGTCTTCCCGAGGGTGAGAGTTTCAACATTCTTGTCCTGGAGGAAACAGCTAGCAGAGCGCAAAAATGTTTTGCAGCAAATGGTACCAACGTAGCGGTGAGATATAATTCCTTGCTATGTGCGAGCATTGCAGAAATAAAGCCCAATGCTTTTCAATGTAATAAATGAAAATATTGGATTTTTGTATTGAACAAATTTATCAAATTGTCATTTATGTCAAACATATTTTTCAGATTTTCAAGGTTTATTTATTACACTCATTATTTATTCCAATAAATGAGTACTTTTAATAGAAAATCTAAAAAAAGATTTATATATAAAAAGAAAAAAGAAAATCTGATTTTTCTTTCAAGAGAAATTGAGGGAAAGAAGCATGGAGAAATATAAACAAATATTTCTCACCGGTATTCTAAGAAACATTTTATTTTCCAGGTGGTCAATGTGTTCAGTGGGAAGGTACTGGACTACAAGAAAGAGTTACATGTCAGAAATATAACTGCCATGTTGTTCTTTAACCCTCTCAAATATCTTATCACTGCTTCAAAAGATGGATCAAGTATGATTTTTTTATTTTCATTTTTATCAATTTATTATTTGTTGAAAATTTATTGCTATGCTTGCTCCTGTGAAACTTTAATGTTAAATATTCCCTTAATAAGATCAAAAGGTGGATTTCAACCAAAAAAGTAGTAAAATTATTTCTGTCAATGCCCCTTTAAACAGAAAGGAAACCAATGGTTTAAAAGCTTAAAGAAAATATGGGTGAAATCAATGAATTTTAAGAAAGATGTATGCCAAAAAAATGTTTTTGACATTTGTCCAAACTGTATCATGAACAAAACTTTTCATTGACTTTTTCAGTCAAGGTTTGGAACGACAAGTGGCACCTTCAGTTAGTGTTTGTTGGGCATGACTACACGGTGACATCTCTAGCAATCTACCCATTTGGGCCATGTATCATGTCTTCTAGTTTAGACAATACAATACGGGTCTGGAGTCTGGAGACATGTGATGAAGTTGACATGTAAGATTTTGTTGGCATTAAGCTTTCGTTGCATTTGTTGTGTTAAGCTGCTTTCTAAGGCTTCATATTTTTCAAAATATACCTTTCCAAAAAATCTTGTCATTCTTTGCTACACCATATGCTAAAGATATATTGACCAGATTCAAGATTTTATAGGTTGAAGGTTGCAATGTTTAGAATCAATTTTGTCCTTGGAAGGTCTATGTTTTCACAATTTTGATGTGAAAGTTAATATTGAAAAAAGGAAAAGAAATATACTTTTTTATCTATTGCAATGAAATTCTAATATTGGAAATAGATTGGAATTTAAGATAATTAAACTTGTTAAAAAATTGACACATACTCCATGTTTATACCTTGATCACATTTGCTCTTCAGCAGCCACACAGCGGCTGTAGTTTTACAAAATCAATGTAGAAAATCTACATCATACTGCTTATCCCAACATTTTATTCCACATATTTCTCTCGATATCGGGAAGCTATGGCCGCCATAAGGTTGGCGTAGACCAAATGTGACTGAGGTATTGGATACATTTAATATCTAGATGATGAAATAATCCTACTTAATGAATGCATTATGAATGGTATAGTATATTTGATTTTGCAGAATCAAAACAGAAGATCATCCTGTTTTTCTCGGGACAAATATTCAACATGAAGTATTTTTCTCCCTGTCATCTCATCACATAGATTTGTGGGTAATTCAGCTGGTACACTCATTGCATACCTCTGTAGGGTGAGTACTGTTTTTCTGTGGTTCTGTTATTTATGTCACCAGTCACAAAAAGTGTGATAGGCACCATTATATTGTGACTTGTGGTCGGTGTTTTGCATCAGGATCTCAGATAGTGAGTTTGCTATTTTCGATTATATTACGTCACCAGTGACAAAGCCTCTGATTTATTTTGACTAGTGGTCAGTGTTTGGCATATCAGCATCTGAAACAAATTATTACACTTTGGTAGTTGCATCCAATTAAGACCTGCCTTATTTTATAGGTTATATTTAGAGACAATCATTAGAGTTTTCATTATTTTACAGATATCGTGTGGAGTGCATTGACCATACCAACCACCCTTGCTATCCAATTAGATCAGTGATCCAATGCCGAGATTCCAGCGTGAGACTGCTGGCGCCCTCTAGTGGAAATGTGATCACAACTCTGCTAAATGATCCACGGCGTGGTTTGGTTGATTGCGCCTATGCTATCGCACACGGTAAGACAGATCTTTTTATTTATAGTTTTGATTTATTGAAATTGTAGTTGTAAAACCTGGACATTCTTTAATGAAAGTAGATTAACACCTCCTTATTTGTTATTTGTTTATAGTCCTTAGACTACGATAGTCCTTAGACTTATCCTCTAATGGCTATTGCTGATTTAGGACTCACAAAGTTCAACAATTTCATACTTTATTTCAGATGAAATATTTGCTGTATTCAAAAATGGAGACATTGTGAAGGCATCAACACTTACTAATCCATGCACTGTTTTAGAGGAGTGGAAGTGCACTGATCCAAAGGGTAAGACTCATAATCACATCTCCAGTCCTCCAAGTTTACAGCATATTTAAAAAATTATGAATTCTTCTATAGTTTATCTACAAGCCTTTGTGAGCAACCCCCCCCCCCACTTCACGCCTCTCCACAAGGACTATGTTGATGGGTGGGGTTGGGGGAGGGGGGTCCAGAGTCTTGACGCAAGAGCTAGTGTTGAAAGATTTTGCATTTCCCTTAATCTCTTGAATCCCAGGCTCTAAAATAGGTTGAAACCAGAGAAATTTTCATTTTTGCCACCTTTTGAGATTTTACTACAAACAAATACAACTTTAGGCGCTCAACTTAGTAAAATCAGATGGAGGAGATCATTTCTACAAATTTTAGAACAAGTTTTGGTTAAAATGGATGAAAATTGTTCAAATGAGAGAAATTTTAGTGAAAAATTTTGTGACAGATTTTCTCGTCACTCTGGGTCATTTCTGAGGTGATGAGATATCTCGTCACTCCAGGTAGTCAAGAGGTTCTCTGTGTGTACTTCTATATGATTCATCAAAACTTGTTTTTAATTGAAATATCATATTTCTTTCTTTCAGAGAGTTGTAATTTCTTGCTGGTATATGAATATGTATTTGACGATGCGGATCTATGGGGTGCCATGAAACGTGCGATCAACACAAATACGCTGGGAGTTGCCGATTCCATGGATCGTGACACTCCTAAAGAAAAGAAAGCGCCTCAAAATATGGACAGAACACTTCTATTGGGTGGTCGGAAAGATGGCTATATTTGTAAATTCAACTGGGATACGGGAAAAGTGGATTTCAAGATAGAGGTACAGTGACACGAAACATTTTGTCTTACTATTTTCTTTATAATATCCATTTATCTGTGTATGTATCACTTTTTGTATAATTTGCACTTTATTTACCTGTTCACAATGACTATTTACAGAAAATGCATGAAACGTATTTATATTTTTAGAATATTTATTCAATTTCATATTTTGCACATAGATTGTAGATTGTGCACCAAAAATTGTATAGAACTTGAAAGGGCTTGTACGACTAAAAAATTTGGATGTCATCCAAATGAGAAGTGCTTATGCCTCACCTTTAGCCAGGGGCATTGTTATATTTTTGCATAATTGGCACTATTTTTGCATGCATATCTTCATTGTTGGTGTATATCTATACATTACAGGCTCATGGGTCCAAGGGAGTTCTTAGTATGGTAGCAAACTCAAAAATTGACCAGCTTATATCTGCAGGAAAAGGTATCGTAGAAATTGTTTTCACATGTCATTCAAATGCACTCATTTTGTAGATTTTAAATGTGATATATTGACGCACATTATTATGAGTTTTTTTGTCCCACATTGGTGTCTCGGAACATTTGCAGATACCTTATAGTCTATTGGGGCTTGATTTTAGAGAGATTCAATCAAATTATTAAGTGACATTTAAATCTGACATATAATAAATTATTTCTATATATGTATTTTACTCATCAGATAAGATAAATAAAGAGGACCTCCCAGGAGTAAAAATACATGTACAGTAAAACCTGTCTAAATGGAACAACTTTGGTACCTATAAAAAGTGAAGATGTTCCTCTAATAGAGGTTCATTTCAAATTAAGTCAATTGGTCTTGGGTCTCTAAAGTGTTCCACTTACAGAGGTGTTCCACTTTTAGAGGTGTTCCACTTTACAGGTTTAGGTGTTTTTCAAAAAGTTGCATACAGTTCTCCTTATATACAAAGTACTGGACATCATTAACACAAAACTTTGCATTTCCAGATAACATAATAAAAGTCTGGAGACTGTACCCATATGCTGAAGAAGCACTTGCTCCTTTGATGTCTTTCTACTGTGCACACACACCTATACATATGACCATTATGAAGACAAAACTGTTTGTGGCATTCCAGGAACATGCAACAGCTACTTATAGTGTTGTACTATACAACCTTACCAACAAAAGTGAGTTCTTGACTTTTGACCATTTATACTGTTTCTCGTTGTCAGAAATTTTTCAAAAGGGAGTATTAATGTTGAAATATTTTCCATTTATTTTGATTTTTATCCATTCTTTGATTCACGTCAAATGCATTGACGTATGGATTTTTATTCTGTCCATCTTTTCCAACTCAATATAAGTCTTGAGTCATAAAAAAATATAACCCACATTGACACTGCTACCATAAATCATAAAAAAAATCAGTGACATTTTACATTGAACAATGATATTTTTACAGATCGCTCGGACCATTCGCCAGATGATGACCACGTTGATTCTATAGTTGGCCTTGCGTGCTGTCAACGTATGAAATTGTTCTCTTCAGCTAGTACTGATGGAAGTATTCGTATCTGGGATGAGAGCAACCATCTAGTCAAGTAGGTCTTGATTTTTAATTCTGAATTGGTCAAAATCTAATTTGACCTTTTTTTGACAATGCCCTTTTAAAATATCTCTTGAAATTTTTATAGACAGGTTACAATGTTTAGGACATGTAATTCACTAATGTATTTCGAAACTGAGAAAAATGATAAAAACAGTAGCAAAAAGGAAACGGTTTTGTTTAGTTTTAAGATGTATTTTTAGTTGGAAAATCAGAGAAAAATGTCAATGTATTGTATCATTCTAAAACAAAAAAGGCACCACAATGAAAATAGAAAAAACAATCTCAGAAAGTCTAACACAGTCAGTAGCTATATTCTTATGGCACGAAAAGTGGTGACAACATATTTCAATCACAAATATTTAAAACCAACATCATTTGTTACAATTTGTGACACTTTTGTAACAATTTACAATAACTTACTAATTGGTGACATTTTTTCATGTTAATGCCTTGTTTTATTTCCAGGCTTATTAAGCTGAATGCAACCCCTCACAGCATAGGATTCTGTAGTCAGAAGGGGGACCTCATTGTAGGCATAGGCAAACATCTACATTATATAGACCACAACACATGTAAGTCCAATCCCATCCTTGTACAAGTATAGTAATTTTTTTGTACATGTACATGTAGATACTTGTATATGTGGCGGAAACTGATAGAATATGATAGAATCAATGAAAGAAAAATAATCATCATCTAAAATATTGGAGCATATATCATGTGTTCTTGTCGCTTTCATAGAAGAATGATTTCAAGGCATATAATACTTAAGGATTTAAGCCCTAGACTTAGTGCAATGAATATTCCTTGAAGGAGTTGTTTTTTGTTTGTGGAAACACTGAGTTACAAAGCTTACTGAGAGAATAAGAGAATATTGCTTCAGGCTTTCATTCTATCTGAGCAACTGGAATTATGATTTTTCTGTTTCAAGTTATTCTGAAGATACCCGAGCTTTGCATTCATTCGAGCTTCTTCTTCAGGAGTGGTAGTTTATAAATAGACTCTGCTTTCAGGGTTTTCTGAAGCAGAAAGTCCTTGAAGAAATAAGATAAAACAAACTCGGACATAATAAATTTTGTAAATTTTTAATATAATCTTAGGTTAATTTTATTTTTAGAACTTTTTCAAAGCTTATAAAAAGTACGACATTTTTGATGCTATGGTCTTTAATGAATCAGGTTATCAAAATACATGTAAAGTACCATTTTTCTAACAACTTGATTTTGCAAGCATTGTTGTTCATCATAATATAAGCTGATCAATATGTATATACAGCATTATTCAACATTTCAGATTTACCAAAAGCCTACAAGAATCGTCAAGTGTCCATGACATTTCCTCATGAGCAGGAGGAGGAGCCAATACCATATGATGACGCATTATTGGAGAATCTCCGCAATGATGACATTAAACGGCTCAAAGCTTCACATTCATCATTCAAGTAAGACAACTAATGTACTTATAAAAATATTCAAAGTTAATGTTATATCTTTTTCCAGTCTAACATATGCGTTGAATTTTAATTACTTGAGCTGTCATAATAACCTTCAAAGTTGAAGAATTCTTCCAACCTAATCAAAGATCAGAACAATCTTAAATTGTCATTAGCCCCTTGACTAGAAATCAGTCAAAAATGTGATCTAAGACTAAGATAATAAGGAGCTGTTAGTTGTCTCAATAGAGTAAAATGTCCACTTTTTGCATTGTGCTGCCAACGAAGTTACAAGAGTTCACCATCCTCTGATCTGTATCGCAATATGTACATGCATGTTTCATCAGAATTCTTATGATTGGCTCCAACAACCAAATCTCCAACAGAGTTTGGATGAATGCTAAATGGCTCACAATAATCTGGGGTATTCAAATCTTTTATAAAGTTACCATTCGGTGTTAAGATTTTGATGGTTGATTCATATAGGTTAAGTACAATGATATTGTCCTTGATATCAACAAATGCTTCAAGATCTTGGTCATTTTCAGTGAGTGTGTATACTTCCCTTGTTACAGCACATTCTCTTTCAATCTGTGTAATAGAGATGCAACTTGGATGTGACATGATAATGTCACCTTTACTGTTGACAGCCATCTCATGTACTTCCAAATCCGGCAGAGCCTCCATTTTGTATGAACCCAGAATTTTCCCTGATTTGTACTTCACACGCAATATCTGGTCATCATCTGCCAACATTAAAACTTCATCAGATTGATTTATCACAAAATTCTCCAGTCCTTTGACATTTGGTATGTGACGGTTTGTTAGACTGTGACCATCATCATTATAGAGTCTCATCTTTATGCAGTTGTCTTGCTGGTAGCAAAATGCGACACAGTTATCATTTGTCCTATTCATTGCGTCCCAGTCTCCAGGGATATTAATCATTCTTCCAATGGGAACCAAGTCCTTGTCAAAAAACTCAAGTTTATTTGAGGATGCAGTTAGTACATTGTCATTTTTCAATACAGTTATCCAGTCGATTTCTTTTTTCAAAACAGTAAGATGTGTCACTCTTGGAGAGCTCTGAGATTGTAAAGATACAGATTTCAGTTGTGCTTCAAGGCCCATACCTTTCTTATCTTCCAAATTTTGATTGAGTTGAGAGTCCAAAGAACTGTTTTCTATGGTAGGAACAATTTTGTCATTATCTACATCTTGTTCTATGGTTGCAAGGATGATGTTGGCAGCATTGATTTGGCTTGGTTTAACTTGAAACTCTCGATCTGGATCAATCTGAAGATCAGGAATCATTGACCAAATTTCACGCTTGGCATTCATTTCTGGTATCATGTACACAATGTCTGCAGGATGACCATGATCTCGGAGGGCTTCTAATTGCTTTACAGTTCCATCAATGGCATCTTTATCGAATTCGAGGTTAGCCATATGTGTAATCATATTTTTAATTGAAGCATTTCCAGCAGCAGTCACTTTAGCTTCCAATTCATTGAAGTGGGCATTCACATGGGCTGATACATTCTCTCTGTCAGAGGCAAGTTGGGCTTTAGAGTTCTCTGTTCTTTTTTCGATAGCTTGCCTTTGAACAAGAGTATCACTTAAGTTCTCTTCATATTTGGCTGACCTCTGCTTACCAAGGTCAATAATGGAGTTTAAGTTCTTTAAAGTGGACTTTGCTGTCGTCTCAATGTCCTCTAACACATGGCCTTGGTGATTGAATGCAAAACAGTCTTGGCAGATAAGACGCTGATCTTTTTTGCAAAAGTACCTTAAAGGTTCTTGAGTATGCACTTGACAGTACAAGGTCCGTTTAGATAACAAGTCCATGGCAGCCTTGGTATCTTTAGATGTGTCACCACTTAGCTCAAGTATTTTGTGCAGCTTTGAATTACGTGACCGTTTATGTGCACGATTGCATGCTTTGCAGAGCTTCTCATTGCAATCCAGGCACTTGGAAATGGCTGGGACCTGCTCATTCTCCTCTAAACAGATGTCACAATTCCGTACATCTTTCGATGATGCTGATCGATCTTTTGCAATGTCCAAAACAGAGTTCACAAAAAAGTTCACCTTGAGACCTGCAGCCCCTTGATTAGGTATCGGGCAATCATCTCTGCAGATTGGGCAAGGGAACGATTTCTTATCCTGATGTTTATCCATTGTGTCCTGTATACACTTTCTGCAGTAACTGTGCATACATTGTAGTGATCTAGGATCATCTAAAACCTCCATACATATTGAACATGTCACAGATTCCACTAAAGCATCACTCTCGTCTTGTTTAGCTGTCGCCATTTTTCAGACTTTCTTTTATGGTGCGACTAGTCATATGATGCTTGCCTTGTTGCCACTCCTTAATTATTTGATTTTGCTATCTGCAACCAATCAGAATGAATGAATAAGTCACTTATGAATGTTCCACATACAGACATACCAGAAAAATTAATATATAACCTTTTTAAAACCTCCGACTTCAAATTACAGCAACAATCTATTTGTATATCATTAACTATCCACGACATTTGTATATCACAGTGTATTACTTTACTCCTCTTGTTCTTAAAGTGACAGTTAAGATTATATATAAAGTGTTGTCATTTTTGCAAAAAGCATGCCTATGGTTCTTAAACTTGATATTCAACGCCTGGGTGCAATATAGGTTGACATTGTGTCTTGTTCGAAAAAAGGTATTACATATTATATGGAATGTTGTAAACAAAGGAATATTGTGAACTTGTAACATTTTGTAGCCATGTTCAGCGTCTGTAACAGATTCTCACAAGTTTCAATAACACGGACGTGAGTGAAATTTTTACTGTGAACATATATAAACAATGTTATGAGTTCCAACACATTTTTGCTAATATCTGTTAACGTGGCAAAAAATAAGTGGACTTGTAACTATTTTGTAACTATTTGTAATAATTAGTTTTCACATGAACTTTTTATTTTCAACACATATAGACATGTTACGACTTTTAACAAATTTTTGGCAGTTTCAGTTACTATAGCTATGATAGTCCCTGATCTGGACCCTCAGAAAAAAAGTTTTGTTGTCCGGTACTTTCCCACATAAAATGATTGTACTGTTTGAAAGAACAGACTTCCCTCTTAAAGAAAACACCTCTTCTATTGATGTAAACAGGGGCAAAAGGCACCAAAACGGGGTTAGACAAGGTGGCATTCTGAAGTCTCACTTTCTTGTCATCACGATTCCAGGTAAACCATCAGACGGATTTACTTCAAATTTTCACACATGTTACATGGTAAGAAGTTCTAGAGCTGATTAACTTTGTGGCGGCCATCTTGCATTCTGGCGGCCATCTTGGAATTTTTTTCAGATAAATATTGTCATCGCGATTCCACAAAAACCACATAACAGATGTACTTCAAATGTTCACACAGTCATGTTACATGGTAAAAAGTCCTAGACCTCATTATTTTTTCGGTGGCCATCTTGCATTCTGGCAGCCATCTTGGAAGTTTTAAGATAAATCTTGTCATCACGATTTCAGGAAATCCAAACGGATTTACTTCAAATTTCCACACATGTTACATGGTAAGAAAATATAGAGGTGAATAACTTTTCGGCAGCCATCTTGCATTCTGGCGGCCATCTTGGATATTTTGGGATAAATCTTGTCATCGTGATTCCAGGAAAACAACCGACAGATTAACTTCAAATTTTCACACATGTTACATGGTATGAAGTTCTAGAGCTGATTAACTTTTCAGTGGCCATCTTGCATTCTGGCAGCCATTTTGGAACGTTTATAGATAAATCTTGTAATCACGATTCCAGAAAAACCACTTCACAGTTTTACTTCGAATTTTCACACATGTTACATGGTATGAAGTTCTAGAGCTGACTAACTTTTCGGTGGCCATGTTGCATTCCGTCGGCCATCTTGGAAGTTTTTAGATAAATCTTGTCATCACGATTCCATGAAAACCACGTAACAGTTTTACTTCAAATTTTCACACATGTTACATGGTAAGAAGTTATAGAGCTGATTAACTTTCCGATAGCCATCTTGCATTCTGGCGGCCATCTTGGAAGTTTGTAGATAGATAAATCTTGTCATCACGATTCCAGAAAAACCACTTTACAGATTTGCTTCAAATTTTCACACTTTATACATTTATGTTCACAATAGTCCCTTCCTGGTATATTTTTTTAGGTCTTATGACTGTTAAATTGTATAGTCTAGTTAACACCACTTTATAAACAGGTTTATTATTACTGGTGTAACTAACACAACGAAAAAAATATAATTAATTTATTTGATTTTATATAACATGAAATTATTTTTTCTTTTCGATAAAACATTGCTGATTAGAAATATATTTAGTTGAAAACTTAGAGTAAACAATCAGTTCTTCTATCACAAAGTTTATTTTGGTTCAGTAGATTTTTCTATACATTATTTTTATGTCACCTCCACTAGTGATTGGGGGACATATTGTAATACCCTGTTAAAAATGTTCAACCTTGAATTTGGGACATCAATGATTGTACAATGGTTGTTCAATGGATTTTCCAAGGTAGTTTTTTTCAACAGATGAAAAAAGCCATGAATTTTTCATTGGTTAGTTAAAATCCCTTGAATTTTTAAAACAATGCCTTGAAAACATAATTCAACACCTTGAATTTCACCTGCAACCCATTGAAAATGAAAAACAATGATGATTTCAAGGTACAGTAAAACCAGCATATATGAAACAGTAAAGAATATGTTAAATTCTTGCTGAAACTGTTTCATTCAGACAGGTCTTTTTTCCAAAGGTGGTTCATTCTTTAAAAAAAGGTGGGTGTTCAGATATGACCATTTTGGCTCTAATTCACTTTGAAAGTGCTAAAGATGATGAATACTGAATGATCATGTCATCGAACGAAGTTCCAGGGGGATTTAGAAAAGCTATCTGTCGGTTTTATTTTATTGATACCTTAGGGACAAAGGAGATCTTCTGGAGAAAAAATTGCCAGGATGAAAGCTGAATTTCAAAAATGCCGCCATTTTTTCATAAAAAAATGTATAAATCAAATACCAGTGGATAGGTTGTATACAAGTGGAAAAAAAGAAGTAAAAAAGCAAAAGCATAATATTTGATAACTCAAATATCAGATTATGGATTTGGTTCTAATCTTATATATGCTGATACCTGGAGACAAAGAAGCTCTGTTCAAGAATTTTCATGATGGTTGGTATTTTGAAAAAAGTCCTTTGAAGAAGGATGCTGTTTTTGAAAGAATTTATGACTCTGGAGGGAGTTCATATATGTCATCAGATTGAAAAAATAGAAATTGAAGAAAAGGATGTATTGGTATTAAAGAAGCTACAGTGTTTATCTTGAACAAGTTCTGAAATTAAGCTAATGCAGACCAAATATCACATTGAAGGCAGGATACAATCAAATCCTTATTACCCAGATGTTAGTAGGTAGTTACTAGTTTCACCACTAGGTGGCTGATTCGGGTGGGTAAATTAACATGGCAGGTATATATATTTAAGTTTAAGTCGATAAATTTTCATATAAATATCTGCACATTGCTCAACACAAGAAATGATATTTCACTTTTGTGATTTTGTAACATGGGGTCTATGGGGAATCTTGCCGACCTAGAAGCCACATTTTCAAAGATAATATTTTAAAAGTTGTTAAAAACCACAATCTCTTGGGATGGACCTGTATATAATACAATATATATTTTATTGACTCTTTATTCCAGAACGATGACATATTAGTCACAACATGGGCTTTCAAGAAAGCCCAAAGTCACATATTAGTTGAGAAGTTTTAATTTTGCTGAATTCAAGACATTGAATATTATGCAAATGAGCATAGAATATTATGTAAATGAATCATGTGACCCTTGAAGTTGTTGAAATGTTCTTTTGGAAATATGTTTCTAAAACTTTTCTTAATGAAATTGTTCATTTAGAACATTTAATATTAACGTTTTTTTTATAAAAGAGAAATTCGAAAAATAGTTTTAACATCCATTTCCAAACTTAAAAGTGATTTAAGAATTACAATAAACAGCAAATGGCTGGAAAATTATTACCAAAGCAATCAACATTTTTGTTTTTATAATTATACAATCTGTTGTGATCAAAAAGTTCATTTAAAAGAGTGCATCAATCCAGGGGAGTAGCCAGCACTTGTAATTAAGTGTGTGTGGGGGGGGGGGGGGTGCGATTCTTTGGATCTGCATCACTAAGAACCCTGGAAATTTTTAAAAATCTATATTGTCTATAGTGCAATCTAAGCATTTCAAAATATAATTTTATAATGTTTTTGCAACAAATTTTTCAAAATTGCTTTTTTGTGGGGGTGAGGGGAGGGGGCACTACCCAGGCTATGCCCATGTCCATCTCTGGAATATCAATATATGTATTGATATTACCACTTCCTATTTGTTGTTTGATTTCATAAATCACCGATCAAGAGAATTTTCATTCTCATATCCTTCCTTACATTTATATAACTGCTAACATTAATGGTCAAGGTATAGATTCAAAGGAACTATTATATATTACCACTATAGTGACCTAATAACCTAATAATCTCTTTCTTAAAACAGTAGTCCTTAATCTTCTAGTAAGGCCCATAATGTACATAGGTACATAAATGAACTAAGCTTATTATAAAAGCATATTCTAAAACAATGAAGTAAAGATTATAGTTCATCAAATCTAAAATAATTGCTAGACATAAAAAGTAATCAAGGTTGTTCTGATCAGACAGTAATAAAACAAGGAAATGGACAGATTAAGAAATTAGCCCTTTGTTATCATTTAATACTAATTTGTTGGTTTAACAACCCTTGTAACTAGAGTTTAGTCTCCAATTGTTATTATAGGTGCATGTAATAAATCATTGTAGCCAGGGGTATAGCCAGCAGGCGTCAAAGGGGGGGGGGGTGTTCATTTCTGTGAGCGAAGCGAGATCCGAAAAGGGGGTAAGGGATCCACAGAAATTTTTCAACAATCTCCCCTGGCTACGCCATCAGTTGCTCTATACAGCATTATGAAGGAGAAGCAATTCTACAAATCATACTATTCCTAATCTACAAGAACATTTATCATTCAGTATAGTTTTAAGCAACACATGTAAAATAATAATATAAAGATATTACACATCAATTATCAAATTAATACTTTTGACTGTTCACTAATCTTTTTTTAGTTCAATCTGGAATTGGAAAAGGTGATTTCTCAGTCCAATTTGAAGTTTATTAACTGATGCAACAGGGAAGGAATATCACTGGAAAGACATAAACATGACTGGGTTTAGTGGGAGGGGGGGGGGGGGTGAGGGTGTTACATATGATGCCCAGTTAATAGGCTAGCCCATGTTGTCACTAAATTCTCAACATATCAAGATATTGAATGGTGCAAGATAAAATCTATTTGGCATGAAATTAGTGTTTTGACACTCACTTCACCTTTCATATAGTTTAACTCATTAATTAAAATGAATGTGACAGGAAAGAACAGCCAAGTACTTATTGCCTTTTTAAAATACAAACAAGTATATTGGGAATTTCAGGCAACTCTTGTAAATAGATAAGAAAATAAAACAATGAAATCAACACACATTCAAACATAAACAGATCAATGAATTAGGTCTGGGCTCATATTAATCCTACATGAACACAAACCTATAATTTTAATTTCAATGGAAAAATCAAAATTTAAAATGTTTGTTCTACACCACACTTACATGTAACACTATAGGGTTTGGAAAAAATATGAGAACCAAAATCAAACCAACAGATTGGTTAAATGTTTAAAACATTTATTTTCAATCATACGAACAACAATATCTGCTAGTGAATATCAAGAGAATGATATGTTTTATATTTAACTCAATATATAATGTAAGTAAGTAATTTTTGATATTTTATCATTTCAGTTGTAGTGTTGTGGTATAACAGTTGTAATACTTGGATAGCAGAACACTTTGGCTAATTCAAGACATTGAATATTATGCAAATGAACATTGTATATTATGCAAATGAGTCATGTGACCCTTGAACAAAAGTGTGATAATAAGATCTTATGAAATAGTAAAAGTAATAACTTTGCTACTTTTTTCAATGGATCATTAGAAATATCATATTATATGAGGTTATGTTTTTAATTAGGTTTACAAATTAGGTTTAGAGGATCTGTTATACGTTTCAAATTTAAATCGTTCAATGAATTCAGAAGACTACAAATGTTTGGATAATAGCTACATAATCATAAGTGCAGTCAATGCTTTTGTTTTCATAACAACCTGTTGTGACTAGGAAGACCATTAAAGATTGATTTTAACAGCTTTCTCTTTGTTGTTAGAATGGTCAAAATGAAATTATTCTTATAAATGTTTGACTGCTGATATCTACATATTTTTTGTAGTTTTGTTCATAATTTTTAAGTTTTTGCATTGACACAAGAAATATCCCTGCAAGATCAAACTAGATGAAGAAGTAGAATAAAAGTACTTTCATTCTTGGGAGGGGGAGTAGAGGCCATTTATATGTAGCCTACTTACTGTAAAATAAGAGCATGGCATTTCAAAAAGGCCCTAAATATGTATGAAATAATATTTGGGCCTTACTATCTGGCTATGCTACAATTTTTCCATTACACAGATTTCAAAATGGCATAATGTAACTCAGTCAGAAATAGGAACATAAATTATTTGTCAAAAATTTGAACGTTAAGTTATATTTATAAAACACTATTAAAATACAAACTTAGTTGATGATGCCAATAGAAAAACACAGCGATAACCCTTGATTAAAAATTGATAAAAGTTATATTTAATTATATTTCCTATTATTTCTATTACTACATTGATAAAGTAATATGTCTCATAGGATGTTAAAAAAGTGGAATGATTCAATTACTCAAATGCGAGTAGGTAGTTACCAGTTTCGCCACCAGGTGGCTGATTTGGGGGAAATAACATGGCAGGGTATTACAAAATTCCCTTAAAGTGTGCGCCAAAATTTAAAACTGCGCAGGCGCAGCGCTCTCGCTAACCTATATAAAGAGATTACAGGGTACAGGCTTCAGAGGTAAGCCAGGAAGGTGTACAAATATCGTCCCGTGTTGATTCCCCGTATAATCGTAACCAGGCAAGTTTCAACATTGGAATTGAAAATAACTATTAGATATACTTTGTAGATGTTTATATATGAAGGTATTAAGTGTATGCATCAATCAAATGGCTCATTTTGAACATATAAAAAGTATTTGTGTTTAGTTTCCCAGGGAATTGTATTCCCATATAGTACACACATAAATAGTGTACATTATGTTGTAGTGTACATTATGTTGTACCAGGCTTATATAATATTGAAGGGCATGCTAATTGTACACACGAGTACATGCATGAAGGCCTAATATTGATATTGCTTGCATACCTAAGTAAAAAATAAACTCTTCTAATCCCCTAATGTAAACACGGCGGTATACGTAGCCCGATTTATCGGGGGCTTTAAACTTGAATATTCATCAGTTTTAGTGGTTCACTTTTCATATTACCCTTATGTATGTGATAGTTATACAAATTAAAATATGTCCAGTAAAAGAAAATATTATCTGTCCAACACAAGAAAAGATATTTCACTTTTTGTGGTTTTATGCCTGGGTCAAATATGCTCCGATCCATCGGCCGGCACCCGGCCGATTGAGTGTTTTGCTCAATATTGTATTCAATTTTGAATCGGAGAATCGTGAAAATCGGAGCAAATGTGACCAAGGCATTACAGCATGGGGTCTATGGGAAATCTCCCTGACCAAGAAGTCACATTTTCAAATAAAATAAAATTTTCAAAGTTGATATAAACTCTTTTCAAAACCACATTCCTAAATGTAATTTTACATGTAGATTCCAAATATGATACCAGTTTGGCTGAATTGTGAGTTTTCGTAATGAGGTAAATCAAGTTTATTTCTACTCGCATCTAGGATATTGATTTCTTTTTAACTCATCAGAACTGATAATGATTACATTTATAATCATATTATTGAAATAACACTATTCCAAATGTATGAAAAGGCACAATTTTCTCATGAATTAATAGTCTTTGATGTCAAAGAAATAAAACATGTCTGGACTTTATTACAACATCCACATTAAATTAACTTATTATATTTTGATCATATGTATTTGTTTATTTTTAACTCACAGGCACATCCTGTTCCTATATAATCAGTCTTATGATTGAATTTCATCCAATGGTAAATAAGCATCCATTTAGAATAATAATAGAATATAGTAGGAAAAAGATGTTCTTAACAAATTAGGGTTAAGTTCTGTGGAAGAATAATGATATCGATTATATCTAAAATATATCAATATCATTGAATTAATTGGAGGTGATATCTAGTGATTAAAATAAGGCATCCAGCAATCCTAATATACTCTAATATAAACTGGTCATAAGAACTTTAGCTGGTGGAAGTGAGTTTGACATAAATTTTTCAATGATCACATGACTCATTTGCATAATTTTCTATGATTGTTTGCATAATTTTCTATTGCTTGAATTTTGTAAACATGAAACTTTGAATCAAACATGATTAATTCTTTAAGCAATTTACATCTGTACTTGAATCTAAAGTTAGCATTAACTTTAAACAATAAGTTAAAAACTTGGTAACTTATTAGTTCAGGTACGCCATATGAATGAACAGTATATGCCTGGGAGTATAATGTCCTCATGGACCACATCACAGTAGGTTCATAGTTCATAGAGCAATTGTGATTCCCCATAGTAAAATGGGGGAAAGGGGGGGGGGTTGTTTAAGAGTAAAAGATCTTGTGATCGCACCCCGTGTTTACTGGGGCCTGTATTCAATTTGTGAATATGGGGAAATATAATCTAAATATCATACTAAACAGTGAAATCTTTTTATCATTTCTTAAATTGATTTAATGGTCATTAATTGGGATAGGGGTTTGGTTTAATGCATTTCATATTTGAAAATGCTCCCCTATGGTGGACAAAAATTAACATTAATTTCATGAAAAAAAGAAAAAGACCCAATACATCTAGATCTCATTAATACCTTCAAAGTTTTACTAAAAGCATATGTAAATATTCTAATGTCACTATATCTTGCCATTAAAAATTTGAAAAAGAAGTGGTACATTTTAGAGTATTATACTCTGTCACTGTTTTACTCATAGCTTTATTGGACTTCAAACAGAAGTGAGGGTTACCCGCATATGATAGATATGCCTATTGCATGTAGTAGGTAATTCTTTATGTATAACAAAATTTATGAGTTTAACTTTGATTTTGTTCTAGTGTTTTTATGAAAAATTGTAGACAAGTAGACAAATCTTTTTATCGCACTCCCTGAGTACTGGGGCCTATATTCAATTTGTATGGGGAAAATACGATCTAAATTATCATACTTAAAAGTGAAATCTTACTATAATTTCATAAATTAATGTAATGCATTAATTTTGAATGAAATAATTGGTTTGATATTTACTTTATATTATACAATGTATGGAAGGATGTGGTTCTATATAAAAAAAATAAACAGCTTGTTAACAATCATCTTTACCAGGGACATATAGAACATTAGATCACTTATTTTATAATAGCACCCAAAGTTAGTATCAACTTAAAGAGGCAACATAAAGTTTGAACATAAAATCATTAATTTATTGATTAATTTGAAATTGTATTCTTTGATTATTAAACCCATCCAAACAATACTTTAACAAGGTCTAATAACATTCCTATTCATTTGTATTTTCAAGGACCTAATCAAGGGAAATTATAAACAGATAATGTAATTTTGAATTAAAATAAAAAATAATTTAGTTGAGCTCATGATTTGACTCATAGAAAATTCTAAACAGATCATCTAGCATACCAATGACAATGAAACTTTTAAACATCATCAATCATTATCTCCTGACAAAATACCTTAAAATCTTTCACAAACACTAAATGTTGTTTTAAGCATTCACATTAACTATAAATACCAAGATAACCTATAATAACTTTTCTACTTCTATCAGAGGAGTTTTACTGTATAAGCAAAATATATGATTGAATTTTTTCAATGTATTGAATACTACAACTGAATTTTTCAATGTCTTGAAAAAAAACCATTGTATTTTTTTTCAACGGTTTGTTTTTTTCATCCATTGTTTTTCAATTTTTCAATGAAATAATCATGGGGTTGAATGTCCCAAATTCAAGGTTGAACATTTTTAACAGGGTAGCTTCGAACGCTTATCTTGACACTGTTCAGTAGTTAATGTGTACTGTATACTTAACAAGGTGTGGTGACATTTTGCATGTTTCTGCATCGTCACTACTATTGAAAGCTTATGTTGATATTGTAGCAGTGTTTTTTAAGTTCTTTTTGTTGGTACAATTAGTTTCCAAACCCTATACTTATATCGATCTGACACACAGTTTTAGTGCAGGTTTAAGTGATTATTAAACGCAAAGAGGACATGTGTTTCGAACTCGCAACATTGTGACTACAGAGCCAATTCACATAGTTTGACATGCTGGTGCTCTGAACCAGCTCGTTACTTAATATCTGACTAAGAGACAGCTTGCTTTCCCGATGAAGAAACGTTATCTGCAGCTTTTATGAGTACTATAGTATCTACAACTATTTTTGATTATTTTAATGACTTCAGTATGAATGGAATGTCCTTCGGAGTTGTGGTCGTTGATGAGGAATTGGTCATTGGACGGTGTGGATGCTGTTTATTCCCATATTAGATTATTGTCTTGGGATATTCAGGTTTGATTTTTGTTTGCCAGTTTTACACTTTACAGTTTGCTTTTCCCACTAGGTTGCTTTACACTTTTTTTTCCTTTCTCATTTGTCATTTTTGTTTATATTTAGTAAGGATATGATACGCAGGTCTCTCCTTCTGTGTGATCACCTGTCCAGAAGATAATTCAACAGCATGAAGAACATTTTGTTGACATGATGCACAGTGAAAGGTTTTCCACACATTTACATTTTCGTTTAAAAGAGCTTTAATTCCGTTATATACTCAGATCAAGGCCAATTTAGCATACATTTTGCTCTCAAAAATCGCTGTGCAATAATGGATTTCAAAGAAATGTTTGACGTTTTCAATAATCTTTTTTCTTTTTGATGAAATGTAGTTATTTATTCTAAAAATCAATCGATGTCATACACAAAATGCATTTAAGTGGTATAAAGTACAGAAGCAGAGTAAAAATATGTATTTTAGAATATCACCATGTGTTACCCCATTGTAGCGCCTCTTGCCCATGTTTCTATCGGTAACTGGTCAACTCGTACCCAAGACAAGTCGTACCCAAGACAACTCGTACCCAAGTATATATTTTGTTTTGAATCAAGCATTGGACTGGGAATGTGACTAGATATACATATTATAATTGTAACATACTGTTCAGAATAGTTTAAAGTTTGAAGAAGAATTTTCGGAAGAAATTGATTTAATTTTATGACATTTTGAGCTGAGTGTCAATTTATATTGACTATTATTTTATATTGGTCACAGATTCAGGATGTTCAAGTGAAGAGACATATGTTTATAATCATTTTTCAAAATATTGTATGTTTATGAGTGTTTGGAACAAGTGTCAGATCTAACGTTGTAATTATATTTATTTATACATATGTTTGACAAAAAAATTTTGAGAACAAGCGCTTCAAGCACTTCTTTTATTTAATAAAAAAATGCTTTACTGATCCATTGAGAAAAAATGTCGTCTAAATTCAAAAAAATATTGAGGCTTATTTGATTCACCTTATAACATGAAAGCATTACAAACTCAATTTCTTCCCTAATATGCACCCATAATACTGAAAATAAGCTTGGGTACGAGTTGTCTTGGGTACGAGTTGTCTTGGGTACGAGTTGACTAGGAAGCGAAAGCTTTCTATCAATATAAAACATGATATCATACACCAAATATGCATTTATGTCAAATTATGTGGTTTAAAATACAGAAAAATAGATAACATTCTCCTTAGAATACCACCTTGTGTAACCCCACTTTACTGCCTTTTGCCCCTGTTTATATCAATATAAAAGGTAGCATGTAACCTTCCTTGTAACATGTGTAAAAGTTTCAAGAAAATCAGTAAAGTGGTTTTCCTGGAATCACGATGACAAGATTTATCCAAAAAAACTTTCAAGATGGCCGCCAGAATGCAAGATGGCCACCGAAAGGTTAATTAGCTCTAGAACTTCTTACCATGTAATATGTGTGAAAATTTGAAGTAAATCTGTTTGGTTTTCCTGAAATCGTGATGACAAGATTTATCTTTAAACTTCCAAGATGGCTGCCAGAATGCAAGATGGCCACCGAAAAAATAATGAGGTCTAGAACTTTTTACCATGTTACATGTGTGAACATTTGAAGTACATCTGTTATGTGGTTTTTGTGGAATCGCGATGACAATATTTATCTGAAAAAAATTCCAAGATGGCCGCCAGAATGCAAGATGGCCGCCGCAAAGTTAATCAGCTCTAGAACTTCTTACCATGTAACATGTGTAAAAATTTGAAGTAAATCCGTCTAATGGTTTACCTGGAATCGTGATGAAAAGAAAGTGAGACTTCAGAATGCCACCTTGTCTAACCCCGTTTTGGTGCCTTTTGCCCCTGTTTACATCAATAGAAGAGGTGTTTTCTTTAAGAGGGAAGTCTGTTCTTTCAAACGGTACAATCATTTTATGTGGGAAAGTACCGGACAACAAAACCCCTTTTCTAGAGCCCTTTTGGAAATCAGATCGGGGACTATGAATATATATCATCATGGAAACAGATTATTTGTCTTAAAACACATTTCTTACATACTGTTACTTAAGAATACATAGTCACATAACTTGAAATGTCAGCATGGCAATAAATAAGTCAACTTGTAACATATAGTTACCATTTTTAAACCATTTGCAATAACTTACAGGGTGTTGACATTTTGTCATATTAATGACTTGCAAGTTTGTAAGTTTTGTAATAGTTTATATTAGTTTTACATGACTGATAATTACAATTATCCTACACTTAGTATACTAAATGTATAATAACATTAAAAAATAAATTTGATATTTATTGGCAAAATGAATATCCGGAGGATATCGTAACGATATACTCCGGGCGGAGGATATCGTGACGATATACTCCGGAAACCCCAATATGCGGAGGATATCGTGACGATATACTCCGCTTGTTGATTTCCCGCCAAATTGACTCTATTTGGCATGGAATTCATTTTGCAATGATATTATACATTTAGTACTTTCCTTGTAAGTGTAGGATAATAAGAACATCCTATGATTTTTTCAGAATATCATTTTAATCTACTCTGTGATATTGATAAATGCACTCGTTCGCTTCGCTCTCTCGTGCAGATATCAATATCACCTCGTAGATAAAAATGATATTCCTCAAAATCATAGGATATCCTATAATTATTGGTTATACTTGATACAAGTATAATCAATATATTTATATTAAAACTACAAAAACTGCTGGGTTTTAATTGAAATTGATAAAAAAAATATGGCAAATGAGAAAGATTATCAGCAATGCTGATTTGAGAAGTTTTTCGTTATTTCTATAAAGTCACATATATATATATATTTCTCACATATCACATTATATATTTCTTGTTGTGCAGGTTATCAGTTAGGCTACATGATGTTGCCATCCTCGGATCTATATCGCAATATGAACATGCACTCTGCTGCAGAACCTTTGTGAAAGGCTCCTACAACCAAATCTCCTTCCGAGTTTGGATGTAAGCTAAATGGCTTGCATTTTGTTGGAGTGATTAAGTCCTTTATGAATTCACCTTCAGGTGTTAGAATTGTGATAGTTGAATTAGCCTGGTTTAGTACAATGATATTGTCCTGTTTGTCAACATATGCTACAAGACCTAGCTCATTATCACGGGCTGTGTATACTTCTCGTTTTCCAGCTCCTTTTCCTCTGAGCCTTATGATACTTATACAACTTTTGTGTGACATTATAACATCAGCTTTACTGTTAACATCCAAGTTACATACTGCCATGCTGGACAGATTCGTTAGTCTTCGGGAGCTAATCATTTTCCCTGATTTGTACTTCACACGCAATATCTGGTCATCGTCATCTACCATTACAACCTCATCAGATTGATTTATCACAAAATCCTTCAGTCCTGTCACATTTGGTATGTGACAGTTTGTTACAATATGACCATCATCATTGTAGGTCCTCATTTTTATGCAATTATTTTGCTGGTAGCAAAATGCAACACAGTTATCATTGGACTTACTTACTGCCTGCCAACCTTTTGGGACATTAATCATTTTTCCTCTGGGACCCAAGTTCTTATCATAAAACTTGACTTTATCTGATGTGATGGTTACAACGTCATCATTTGCAAGTACAATTATGTTTTCAAAACTTCCCTTTGCGACTTTGTGAGCCTTTCTTCGTGTACGATCTTCTAAACTTGCAAGTTTGAGATTGGCATCATTGAGTTTGCTTGGTGTTTTAACTTGTAGTTCTTGATCAGGTTCAAGCTGAAGATCAGGAATCATAGACCAAACTTCACGTTTGGCATTCATCTCAGGTATCATGGACACAATATCTGCAGGATGACCATGATCTTGGAGGGCTTCTAATTGCTTTACAGTTCCATCAATGGCATCTTTATCAAATTCGAGATTAGCTAGATGTGTAATCAGTGTTTTAACAGAAGCATTTCCCGCAGCAGTCAACTCAGACTCTAGTTTATCAAAGTAGGCATTCACATGGGCTAATACAATCCTTCTGTCTGTGACAAGTTTGGTTTTAGATTTCTCTGTTCTTTTTTCAACTGCTAGCTTTTGAGCGTGACCATCACTTATGCTCTCTTCATATTTGGCTGACCTCTGTCTCCCAAGGTCAATGATTGAATTTAAATATTTCAGGTTTGCTTTTGCAGTTTGTTCAATGTTCTCCAATTGATGGCCTTGGTGATCAAATGCGAAACAGTCTTGGCAGATAAGAAGCTGATCTTTTTTACAGAAGTACTTCAAGGGCTCTTGAGTATGTACTTGACAATACAAGGTTCGTCTAGATAACATGTCCATTGCAGCCTTGGTATCTTTTGAAGTGTCACCACTTAGCTCAAGTATTTTGTGCAGCTTCGAACAACGCGACCTTTTATGTGCACGATTACATGCTTTGCAGAGCTTCTCATTGCAATCTAGGCACTTGGAAATTGCTGGGACAGACTCATCCTCATCTAAACAGATATCGCAATTCCACGCATCTTTCGACAATGCAGATTGATCTTTTGCAATATCCAAAACAGAGTTAACGAAAAAGTTCACTTTAAGACCTGCAGCCCCTTGATTAGTTATTGGGCAGTCCTCTCTGCAGATTGGGCAAGGGAACAATTTCTTATCCTGATGTTTAACTATTGTGACCTGTATACACTTTCTGCAGTAACTGTGCATACATTGTAGTGATCGAGGATCATCTAAAATCTCCATACATATTGAACATGTCACTGATTCTACTAGAGGATCACTCTTGTCTTGTTTAGCTGTCGCCATTTTTGCACATTCTGTGCCGTCACCTACGCCCCTAACTGTGCTAAACACTCCTTTATTATTCATAGTCTTAGCTAACTGCAACCAGTTTAAATATGTTGTATCATTACTAGATGGTGAACTCGAATTGTACAATCAATCTAATTATCAACACTGCATGCGTTAACATGAACTTTTTGCGATCAATAAGAGACTGCTGCAAAATAACTATGTGATTATCATACAAGAACCTAGCCTATGTAGGATAGCTTATCTTATTTTAATTTTTAGGGGCACTTCTTAGAACTCTGTTAAAATACAGCACTTCTTAGAATTTTGTTTAATTACAATCCTTCTTAGTATTCTGTTTAAATATAGCACTTCTGAGAATTCCGTCTTTTGAATATATTAAGCATCGATTTATGATCAAAATAAGTAGAAACTTGTGGGTACCTCTTTCCTTTGCTTGGCATACTTACTGTATATACACTTAATTTTTCACTATTTAATTTGGCAGATTTGATCAATTTCAAATATTTGGCAGATTCAGGACTGAGCTTGAGTTTTATCATTGATCTGGCAAAAAATAAATAAAGGACTAGTCTTGGTTTGGAGAACGAAGTTCATCAGTATGTTACACCTGTTTTGGACAATTTTGATATTTTTACATATTGTACATTTAAATGTCCTCTTTTGAATATCAATAATTTAATTTGGGTGTTTTGTCTATTTTTTTCATAAAAAATGATTAGCACAGTAGACTTTTGAAGTTTGTTCTCCAAACCGAGACTTGTCATTTATTAAATCGGTTTACTGCAAGTTACGCCTTCTTAAGACAATTTTTATATTTTTACATATTGTAGATTTAAATGTCCTCTTTTGAATATTCATAATTTAATTTGGATGTTATTTCTATATTTTTCATAAAAAGTAATTAGCTTAGTAGACTGATAAACTTCGTTCTCCAAACCGAAACTTTTCTTTAATTGAATCGGTCTACTGCACATTACTCCTGCTTGAGACAATTTTGATATTTTTACATACTTGAGATTTAAACGTTTTCTTTTGAATATGCTTAATTTGATTTGGGTGGTATTTCTATATTTTTTATGAAAAGAATTATTAGCCCAATTAGACTTTTCTCCAATTAAATCCTTGGGATTTGTTAAAAGACCATGTCAGGTATGGCAAGTGATTTTAAACAGTCATATCTTTCACCATGAGTACTTTCTGGCCATGAATACAGTTTCTATTAAAACATTATGTTTTCTTTGAAGTTAAGTCCCTATGATAGAAAAATATCAGTCCAACTCTCTGAAAAGTTATGGACTAGGACCCTTGTCACTTTTTTAAAAAGATAGGAAAAACTTGCGCACTTGCACACCTTTCAATAAAAACTGAAGTGAGCTTTAAAATTTTAATATTAGTATTTTTTGGCAAGCTGCCGTCCTCATACAAAAATAATGAAAATTTGAGGTTTTAAATGACCAAACATTACAAATTAAACTAATTCCCTCTCTTGTCTCCATGTATAATATGGCAAAATGCAGGGGTAGGTCCAAAAAATTTCGAAACAAATGCGTCACATATACACAAATTTCGAACCAAATGCGTGACATATACGACAGAATTCACGTGAAAAGTCTGAATGAAATGCGTTCACCTTTTTTCAGCTTTTTTTATGTATCGGTGTTCATTTTTTTCTTCTACAGAAATGTTTTTGCTTGACAATTATCAGGTAAAATGCGTATTTGCACGACATATTCTGTCACGCAAAATAAGCTGGTGTGACTTCAATTTCTTCACCAAATGCGTGACAAATACGCAAATTGCGGGACAGTTGGACGGCCTGGCACAGGTTTTACTGCAATTTGATAAATAAGTTCTAATAATATTAGAGATTACTCTGAATTCTTTTCAGTTGAGTATTTTGGGTTCAGTAATAAGCTCTGAGACTCTTTGATACATGATACATAATTTGATACATAATTATTTCAAGGATTGACAAGGATATGGTTTACATGACTTTATTTCTAATTTCACATATCTGATATCAATTATTACTGGTACATGTATGTATTATACGAGGGGTGATCAATAAGTAATGGACGCTTTTTTACACAGATACTTTTTATAGACCAATCCCTTTGATTTTCCTACCAGTGATACGTCATTCGATTATCTATCAATTCTGAAAATTTGAAGACAAAATATATAATATATGTTGATATATCCTTATTTCCGTGAAGGAGGTACAGGTACCCCGGGACCGACATTTACGTCATATATTCAGTTTTTAGCCAGTTTGGCAAATTTCAGTTGGATTTGAACTTTTTATATGCAACAAGTGTTGTGTTGTTTGACATTTTTTGCTGACTGGTAACACATAAACAGAAAGTATTGTGATGTCAGAGTGTTGTATGGAAGGGGTTTGCAGGTCAATTTGAGAAAGCATTGTGGAAGAAATGGGTGGTGAGAGAAGGGAACACCCTACTCCATATGGACAATGCACCTGCCCACAGATCTCAAAATGTTCAGAAAACAATATCCCTGGACCTCAAAATTGAGCTCTTGGCCAATGCACCATATTGTGCAGATCTGCTCACATGTGACTTATTTATTTCTATACTACTTATTTCTATAGAGAAAGGATGCAGGTTTATTGCCATTGATGAAATAAAACAACCCGTGCAACTGCATCTTGCTACCATGTCAGAGAATGGATTCAGCCTTGTCTCACAATCTTGCGAGTTAAGAGGATGAGTAATTGTGTACATGTAGCATTTGATTGAACCTATGTAGAGGGACCTGTGGAATGAATGTGGCATGAATACCACATAGTGATGATAAAATATTCAAAATCAACTATGACATAACAAAATGGGGTAATTCATGACCATAATGGTTTGTTTTGTTCAGCCTGCATTCAACTGCATTGCATGTTAAACAAGTAAAAATAGCTTTAGAATGTTTGACGTAAATGTCGGTCCCGGGGTACCTACACATCCTTCACGGAAATAAAGATATATCAAAATGTATTACATGTTTTGTTTTCAAATCTTCAGAGTTGATAGATAATTGAATGACGTATCACTGGTAAGAAAATCAAAGGGATTGGTCTATAAAAAGCATCTGTGTAAAAAAGCGTCCATTACTTATTGATCACCCCTCGTATTTATGTTAAACAATAAAAATACATTATCAATTTGTAAGAACTCTCAATAATGTTAAATGTCCCCTTTTCATGTTCTGTCAGATTACAGGAGTTCACCATTCTCTGATCTGTATTTCAATATGAACATGCACTTTTCTGGAGAGCCTTCGTGAAAGGCTCCTACAACCAAATCTCCAACTGAGTTGGGATGTATGTAAAACACTATGCAGGCACAGTTGTGTGGGGTTATCAAGTCCTTTATAAAGTCACCTTTGGGTGTTAAAAGTGTGATGGTTGATTTAGCTTGGTTCAGTACAATAATGTTGTCCTTGATGTCCACATAAGCTATGAGATATACTTCATCTTCACTTGGTATATATACTTCTCGTCTTCCAGCATCTTCTCCTTCTAGCTTTGTGATACTGATGCAATTAGGATGTGACATAATTATGTCATTTTTACTGTTAACATCCATGTCATGTACTTGCAAACTAGACAGAGCTGATAAAGTGTAGGAATTGATAATTTTCCCTGATTTGTACTTTATACACAATATACAGTCAGATTTTGCTACCATTATAACCTCATTTGAATGATTTATCACAAAATCCTTCAGTCCTGTCACATTTGGTATATGACAGTTCGTTACAATATGACCATTATCATTGTAGATCCTCATTTTTATGCAATTATCTTGCTGGTAGCAAAAGACAACACAGTTATCATTTGACTTACTCACTGCGTGCCAACCTTTTGGGACATTAATCATTTTTCCTCTGGGATTCAAGTTCTTATCATAAAACATGACTTTATTTGATGTGGTGGTTACAACTGCATCATTTGTAAGCACAATTATGTTTCCAAAGGTTCTCTTTGTGACTTTGTGAGCCTTCATTTGCATATCTTTTTCCAAGCTTGGAAGTTTGATGTTACCATCAACGATTTGGCTTGGTTTTACTCGTAGCTCTCGATTGGGCTCAATCTGAGGATCAGGAGTCATAGACCATATTTCATGTTTGGCATTCATCTCGGGTATCATGTACACAATGTCTGCAGGATGACCATGGTCTTGAAGGCTTTCCAATTGTTTAACAGTACCATCAATGGCATCTTTGTCAAATTGTAGACCAGCCAAATGAGCTACTATGTTCTTAACAGCTGCACTTCCCATGGTCTGAACTTCAGCTTTCAGAGCTTTAAAGTGAGCATCAACATGGGCTTGGACTAATTTCTGGTCCTTCTCTAATTTACCATTGGCTTCATCAGTGTTTTTCTCAATGTCTTGTTTCTGAATGTGGATTTCATTGATATCTGTCTCGTACTTGGCTGATCTATGCTTACCAAGGTCAATAACTGAGCTTAAGTTCTTTAAAGTGGACTTTGCCGTTGTCTCAATGTCCTCTAGCTCATGGCCTTGGTGACTGAATGCAAAACAGTCTTGACAGATAAGAAGCTGATCTTTTTTACAAAAGTACTTTAAAGGTTCTTGTGTATGCACTTGACAGTACAAGGTCCGTTTAGATAACATGTCCATGGCAGCCTTGGTATCTTGAGATGTGTCACCACTTAGCTCAAGTATTTTATGTAGCTTCGTAGTACGTGACCGTTTATGTGCACGATTGCATGCTTTGCAGAGCTTCTCATTGCAATCCAGGCACTTGGAAATTGCTGGGACATGCTCGTTCTCTTCAAGACAAATATCGCAATTCCATTCATCTTTCGATGATGCTGATCGATCTTTTGCAATGTCCAAAACAGAGTTCACAAAAAAGTTCACCTTGAGACCTGCAGCCCCTTGATTAGGTATCGGGCAGTCCTCTCTGCATATTGGGCAAGGAAACGATTTCTTGTCTTGATGTTTGTCCATTGTGTCCTGTATACACTTTCTGCAGTAACTGTGCATACATTGTAGTGATCTAGGATCATTTAAAACCTCCATACATATTGAACATGTCACTGATTCCACTAAAGGATCACCCTCGTCTTGTTTAGCCATGGCCATTTTTCAGACTTTCTTTTATGGCGCAACTAGTCATATAATGCTTGCCTTGTTGTCGCTCCTATTTATTTATTTGTGGTCTTTGATATCTGCAACCAATCAGAATGAATGACTGAGTTACATGTACTTATGAATGTTCCACAAACAACCATATCAGAAAAAGCATTCAAAATACAGCAACATACTTTTTGTACATGTAAATCATTAGCTAACCACAGCTCTTGTATTAATGTTAATGTTATTGTGACTGTATATTACTCTTCCTGTTCTTAAAGTGGCACAGATTAGAGAGTTTGGAATCTTAAGCATACCAATGTTCTAAGTTCATGAAGTTTATTATATGCAAAAGATTTAAGATGCCGAAATGTCCAAATTCATTAATACCTTTTGCCAAATAATGATCTTAAAAATCAATGGATTTCTGAAATAAAGCCAGAGCTGTTTCTTCTTGAAAATAGGCTTGGCGTGTATGACGATTGCAAAATGTAATTGTATAAGTGAAACAGTGTTTTTAAAAACTTACCCTCGACAACTGTCTCTATCCTATATCTAAAGTTCCTCTAAATAGTACTTCTTAGAAGTCTTAATATTAACTAATGGACTTCTTAGAACTCTGTTGGCTGAACAGGAGGGAAAACCCCATGATTCAATTGATGACATACGGTTTTCTCCTTCGCGCACCTCCTTTCCCACAAGAACTTACCCTCCATCTTGGTTTTCAAAGTTTTCAAATTGACCTAGTTTTAAACCAATCAACAATCGACTCGCTAAACCAATCAGCGACGATGTCATCTCAATACAGATTTACATTATAAGCGTATGTCATCTTTGAACCCTGGGCTTTCTCCCCCTCTTGTTGGCTGGTTGGGAATGTGTCTAACTTGGTTTACAATGAAAAGCAAGTTACCCAAGACATAATAAGGGGGGAGTAAAAAGTCACAACAAATATAGAGATATTTGCTGTTTGTACACAGTTGAAAATATAGTCGTGACATATCTATTCTTGTTATGGTAATTCAAAATTTGATTACAAAACCCCAGCTGATACTGCCCACTTGTCATACAACAGACAGAGACCTATAATATACAATATAGTTCAATTAATGTATCATCATTCACATCGCAAGGGGGAATAGTCAGCCAAAAATGTACTTAACTTTTTTATTATCATAAAGTCATTATTGATATGTTCCCTTGGTAAATAAAAACATTGTACGGGAAACCAATGCTTAAAATGTTACAAGGATCATGCTTATTTCATTCAATTTTCCTCTAAAATTTTGAAAAAACATTGATCAACTTGGGTTTCTTTAAATTTTAGAATGTCAACTTAAGGCTTGTCTACTTTATTCATTGCTACTCTTTTCTCTAATCTTGAATACTGAAACAGTTTCTACCATATGACATTTATCTTTTGGGGTTGGGGAGTTCTGTGTTTATAGAGGTCAACATAGCCTCATGACTCAGGTCTGTTTTAAATCTTAGTTTCGTTTTGTAGTACTCTTTTTGTACAGTTTATTTCATTACATGTATTACTTTAGAATCCAACTTGATTCAATTTATTTCAAACACCATGCATCATTCATACACATTATTGAGTATTTTAAAACTCTGTCTATTCAGTTACGGTAAAAATTGTCAAGTGGAACACCTCCCTGTAAGTGGAACATCTCCCTAAGTGGAACCATGGGCTTTCAATTATCTAGTTGAAAGCCCATGGTAGAACAAAACCAGATGATCCATTTACTCAATATTAGAATTAGATGAGCCTCTCTAACATCTAAGGGCTATTAAGTAGAGCTACAGGTTGTGTTCCACTTACACAGATTTTACTACATGTACAAGGGTATATCATAAAGTTCTCATTATTAGACTCCAGATTGAAAATCTGGAGTCTATTGCTTTTGCCAGTTTTCTTATTAGACTCCAGATTGAAAATCTGGAGTCTATTGTTTTTGCCAGTATTCTTTTTATTATTATTATTAGACTCCAGATTGAAAATCTGGAGTCTATTGTTTTTGCCAGTATTCTTATTATTAGACTCCAGATTGAAAATCTGGAGTCTATTGTTTTCGTCAGTTTTCTTATTCTTCTTCTTCTTATTATTCTTATTAGACTCCAGATGAAATCTGGAGTCTATTGTTTTCGTTAGTTTTCTTATTATTCTTTTTCTTCTTATTAGACTCCAGATTGAAAATCTGGAGTCTATTGCTTTTGCCAGTTTTATTATTATTATTATTATTCTTTCCGAACCAGTTTTCTCAGCAACTAGAAGACCTTACTCAAATCTACTTACAGGGTCAGTAAGGAGATGAGATCTAGTTTCTGGGAAATTAGGTTAAATTTTTATCTAGGTCAAAGGTCAAAATCTAGGTCAAATTTATAGTTTTCCTTATTTTTACGATTCTGACACTACACTTTAATAATTTGCTTCAAAATTTTGTATACAGATAGCAAAGAGTGTGCTAATAGTGTTAGCCTTTTGCCGTCAGAAAGTATTTTGACCCACTTTTGAGATATGGTGTCCGAAAAGTAGGTCAAAATAAAAAGTTCTCCAAATTTAACGTATGAGTTATGGATTAAGAGTAGAATTTTCTCAGGAATCCGAATCTGCAAACCAAATTCCGATCCGACTTTCGGTTCGGAAGTTATGGCGTTTTGAAAGCTCAAAAATCGCTAAATTTGGTGCCTATGTTAAGTCAATGGGAAAAAAGACTTTTTCGAAGTGTAAAATACAAGATATAGACTGAGTACAGCTTAATATAATGAATGCTTATAAAAGAAGGGAACCTCAAAAGCTACATAGCTTCAAAATTTGGACACCAAAATGCCTAGGTCAAAATCTAGGTCAAATTCATAGTTTTTCCTTATTTTAACGATTCTGACACTACACTTTAATAATTTACTTCAAAATTTTGTATACAGGTAGCAAAGAGTGTGCTAATAGTGTTAGCCTTTTGCCGTCAGAAAGTATTTTGACCCACTTTTGAGATATGGTGTCCGAAAAGTAGGTCAAAATAAAAAATTCTCCAAATTCAACGTATGAGCTATGAATTAAGTGTAGAATTTTCTGAGGAATCTGAATCTGCAAACCAAATTTCGATCCGACTGCCGGTTCGGATGTTATGGCGTTTTGAAATCTCAAAAATCGCTAAATTTGGTGCCCCATGTTAAGTCAATGGGAAAAAAGACTTTTTCGAAGTGTAAAGTACAAGATATAGACTGGGTACAGCTCAACATAATGAACTTTTGTAAAAGAAGGGGACCTCAAAAGCTACATAGCTTCAAAATTTGGACACAAAAATGCCTAGGTCAAAATCTAGGTCAAATTCATAGTTTTTCCTTATTTTTATGATTCTGACACTACACTTTAATAATTTTCTTCAAAATTTTATATACAGGTAGCAAAGAGTGTGCTAATAGTGTAAGCCTTTTGCCGTCAGAGAGTATTTTGACCCACTTTTGAGATATGGTGTCCGAAAAGTAGGTCAAAATAAAAATTCGCCAAATTTAACGTATGAGTTATGAATTAGGGGTAGAATTTTCTCAGGAATCCGAATCTGCAAACCAAATTTCAATCCGACTATCGGTTCCAAAGTAATGGCTCGAAAATCGCTAAATTTGGTGCCCCATGTTATGTCAATGAGAAAAAAGATTTTTTTGAAGTGTAAAATACAAGATATAGACTGAATACAGCTTAACATTCTGAAAGCCTATGAAAGAAGGGGACCCCGAAGCCTATCTAGCTTTAAAATTTGGACACCAAAATGCCTAGGTCAAAATCTAGGTCAAATTCATAGTTTTTCCTTATTTTTGCGATTCTGACATTACACTTAAATGATTTACTTCGAAATTTTGTATACAGGTAGCAAAAAGTGTGCTTATAGTGTTAGCCTTTTGCCGTCAGAGAGTATTTTGACCGACTTTTGAGATATGGTGTCCGAAAAGTAGGTCAAAATAAAAGTTCTCCGAATTTAGCATATGAGTTATGAAATAAGGATAGAATTTTCTGAGGAATCTGAATCTGCAAACCAAATTTCGATCCGACTTTCTGTTTGAAAGTTATAGCGTTTGAAAGCTCAAAAATTGCTAAATTTGGTGCCCCATGTTATGTCAATAGGGAAAAAGATTTTTTTGAAGTCTAAAATACCAGATATAGACTGAGTACAGCTTAACATTCTGAAAGCCTTTAAAAGGAGGGGACCTCGAAGGCTATCTAGCTTTAAAATTTGGACACCAAAATGCCAAGGTCAAAATCTAGGGCAAATTCATAATTTTCCTTATTTTTGCGATTCTGACATTACACTTTAATGATTTGCTTCGAAATTTTGTATACAGGTAGCAAAGAGTGTGCTTATAGTGATAGCTTTTTGCCGTCAGAAAGTATTTTGACCCACTTTTGAGATATGGTGTCCAAAAAGTAGGTCAAAATAAAAAAATCTCCAAATTTAATGTATGAGTTATGAATTAAGGGTAGAATTTTCTCAGGAGTCCGAATCTTTAAACCAAAATACAATCTAACTTCTGGTTAGATAGTTATAGCGGTTTGAAGTCTCGAAAAGTCGATATGATGATATCCCCATGTTAAGCCAATGGAGTCGAAGATAAAAAATGGAGAGTTGCCTAAATGTCTAAATTCTAGCTGACTCGATCAGCTTATTCTGGATGACTCAGCTTACAAGTATTCTGGATGACTCAGCTTAAAAAAAAATTAAATCTGGAGTCTTAAATTGAACTTGTTCAATTTACATGTCTAGTTATTATTATTATTCTAAGCACGTTTTCTCAATAACCGTAAGGTTTTCAGTAAAGTCAGTCATTTGGTCAATTTAGGTCCAGAATCTAGTTCCTCGGAAATTGGGTCAAATTTTTATCTAGGTCAAAAGTCAAGAATTAGGTCAAATCCAGTACTTTGTCACTTTTTTCGATTTTCTCGGTCGTCCTTCAATATTTTCGATCCAGGTTTTTTTCATTGTGTTCCTTATAAAAAAGTAGGAAACCTAGGGTCGATTTAGTTTTTTGATATCTCAAACCGATTTCGAGATATCAGTGTCCGAAAACGAGGTCCAAAAAAAAGTTCTCCGAATCAAATGTCCAGGATATTAGTCTTATAGGAAATTTTCTTAGGATTCCGAATCTGAAAACCAAATTCGAATCAAACTTCCGGTTCGGAAGTTATGGCGTTTTGAAAACTCAAAAATCGCTAAATTTGGTGCCCATGTTAAGTCAATGGGAAAAAATATTTTTTTGAAGTGAAAAATACGGAATAAAGACTGAGTTCAGCTTCATATAATCAAAGCCTCTGAAAGAAGGGGACCTCAAAAGCCATCTAGCTTTAAAATTTGGACACCGAAATGCCTAGGTCAAAATCTAGGTCAAATTCATAGGTTTTCCTTATTTTTTCGATTCTGACACTACACTCTAATTATATTCTTCGAAATTGTGTATACATGTAGCCAAGAATATGCTAATAGTGTTAGCCTTTTGCCGTCAGAAAGTATTTTGACCCACTTTTGAGATATGGTGTCCGAAAAGTAGGTCAAAATAAAAAGTTCTCCAAATTTAATATATGAGTTATGAATTAAGGGTAGAATTCTGTCAGAAATCCGAATCTGCAAACCAAATTTCGATCCGACTTCCGGTTCGGAAGTTATGGCGTGTCCGAAAAGTAGGTCAAAATAAAAAATCTCCAAATTTAACGTATGAGTTATGAATTAGGGGTAGAATTTTGTCAGGAATCCGAATCTTTCAATCGAATTTCGATCCAACTTCCGGTGCGGAAGTTATGGCGTTTTGAAATTTCGGAAAATCGATCTGATGGTATCCTGATAGAAAGTCAAGAGTAGAGAAGAAAATGTTGAAAAATTCATCCATCCTTCCTATCTGATCTTATCCTATCCTTCCTTTCTATCCTTTCTTCATATCTTTTCCTTCCTATCCTTTCTTCGTATCTTTTCCTTCCTATCCTATCCTATCCTTTCTTCCTATTCTATTCTATCCTATCCTTCTTTCCTATTCTATCCTATCCTACCTTCCTATTTTATTAATCCATCTATTTCTAGATGACTCAGCTTATTCTGGATGACTCGGCTTTTTCTGGATGACTCGGCTAAAAAAAGTCTAGATCTGGAGTCTGAAATTGAACTTCGTTCAATTTCCAAAATCTAGTTATTATTATTATTCTAAACCAGTTTTCTCAATAACCATAAGGTTTTCAGTAAAGTCATTTATTTGGTCAATTTAGGTCCAGAATCTAGTTCCTCGGAAATTGGGTCAAATTTTTATCTGGGTCAAAGGTCAAGAACTAGGTCAAATTCAGTACTTTGTCACTTTTTTCGATTTTCTCGGTCGTCTTTCAATATTTTTCATCCGGGTTTTTTTCATTGTGTTCCTTATAAAAAAGTAGAAAATCTAGGGTCGATTTAGTTTTTTGATATCTCAAACCGATTTCGAGATATCAGTGTCCGAAAACGAGGTTAAAAAAAAAGTTCTCCGAATCAAATGTCCAGGATATTAGTCTTATAGGAGATTTTCTCAGGATTCCGAATCTGAAAACCAAATTCGAATCAAACTTCCGGTTCGGAAGTTATGGCGTTTTGAAAGCTCAAAAATTGCTAAATTTGGTGCCCATGTTAAGTCAATGGGAAAAAAGATTTTTTTGAAGTGGAAAATACGAAATATAGACTGAGTTCAGCTAAATATAATGAAAGCTTTTAAAAGAATGGGACCTCAAAAGCCATCTAGCTTCAAAATTTGGACACCAAAATGCCTAGGTCAAAATCTAGGTCAAATTCAAAGTTTTTCCTTATTTTTGCGATTCTGACACTACAGATTAATTATATTCTTCGAAATTTTGTATACATGTAGCCAAGAGTACGCTAATAGTGTTAGCCTTTTGCCGTCAGAAAGTATTTTGCCCCACTTTTGAGATATGGTGTCCGAGAAGTAGGTCAAAATAAAAAATTCTCAAAATTTGACGTTTGAGTTATGAATTAAGTATAGAACTTTCTCTGGAATCCGAATCTGCAAACAAAATTTCAATCCGACTTCTGGTTCGGAAGTTATGACATTTTGAAAGCTCAAAAATCGCTAAATTTGGTCCCCCATGTTATGGCAATGGGAAAAAAGATTTTTTTGGAGTGTAAAATACAAGATATAGACTAATTACAGCTTAAAATAATGAAAGCCTATGAAAGAAGGGAACCTCGAAGGCTACCTAATTTCAAAATTTGGACACCAAAATCCCTAGGTCAAAATCTAGGTCAAATTCATAGTTTATCCTTATTTTTGCGATTCTGACACTACACTTTAATTATATTCCTCGAAATTGTGTATACATGTAGCCAAGAGTGTGCTAATAGCGTAAGCCTTTTGCCGTCAGAAAGTATTTTGACCCACTTTTGAGATATGGTGTCCGAAAAGTAGGTCAAAATAAAAAGTTCTCCAAATTTGACGTTTGAGTTATGAATTAAGAATAGAATTTTCCCAGAAAACCAAATCTGCTAACTAAATTTCGATTCGACTTCCGGTTCCAAAGTTATGGCGTGTCCGAAAAGTAGGTCAAAATAAAAATTCGCCAAATTTAACGTATGAGTTATGAATTAGGGGAAGAATTTTGTCAGGAATCCGAATCTGCAAATCAAATTTCGATCCGACTTCCGGTTCGGAAGTTATGGCGTTTTGAAATTTCAAGAAAAATCGATCTGATGGTATCCTGATAGAAAGTCAAGAGTTGAGAAGAAAATATTGAAAAATGCATCCATCCTTCCTTTCTGATCCTATCCTTCCCTTCCTATCTACCCTTGCTTCGTATCCTCTCCTTCCTATCCTTCCTATTCTATTCTATCCTTCTTTCCTATTCTATCCTATCGTTCCTTCCTATTCTATCGTATCCTTCCTTCCCTTTTCATCCATCCATCCATCCATCCATCTTTTTCTGGATGACTTAGCTTATTTTGGATGACTTGGCTTATTCTGGATGACTCGGCTAAAAAAAGTCTAGATCTGGAGTCTGAAATTGAACTCGTTCAATTTCCAAAATCTAGTTATTATTCTTATTATTCCGTAGCCGTTATTTCAGAAACTATAAGGTATCCAGTAAAGACCATTATACAGTTTATTTAGGTTCAGTATCTAGTTGGTGGGAAATTGGGTCAAATTTTTATCTAGGTCAAAGGTCAGGAACTGGGTCAAATCCAGTACGTTGTCACTTTTTTCGATTTTCTCAGTCGTCCTTCAATATTTTCGATCCGGGTTTTTTTCATTGTGTTCCTTATAAAAAAGTAGGAAAGCTAGGGTCGATTTAGTTTTTTGATATCTCAAACCGATTTCGAGATATCAGTGTCCGAAAACGAGGTCCAAAAAAAAGTTTTCCAAATCAAATGTCCAGGATATTAGTCTTATAGGGAATTTTCTCAGGATTCCGAATCTGAAAACCAAATTCGGATCAACCTTCCGGTTCGGAAGTTATGGCGTTTTGAAAACTCAAAAATCGCTAAATTTGGTGCCCATGTTAAGTCAATGGGAAAAAAGATTTTTTTGAAGTGAAAAATACAAAATATAGACTGAGTTCAGCTTCATATAATCAAAGCCTTTAAAAGAAGGGGACCTCAAAAGCCACATAGCTTCAAAATTTGGACACCAAAATGCCTAGGTCAAAATCTAGGTCAATTTCCAAGTTTTTTCTTATTTTTGCGATTCTGACACTACACTTTAATTATATTCTTCGAAATTGTGTATACATGTAGCCAAGAGTGTGCTAATAGCGTTAGCCTTTTGCCGTCAGAAAGTATTTTGACCCACTTTTGAGATATGGTGTCCGAAAAGTAGGTCAAAATAGAAAGTTCTCCAAATTTAACGTTTGAGTTATGAATTAAGGATAGAATTTTCTCAGAAATCCGAATCTGCAAACCAAATTTGGATCCGACTTCCGGTTCCAAAGTTATGGCGTGTCCAAAAAGTAGGTCAAAATAAAAATTCGCCAAATTTAATGTATGAGTTGTGAGTTGAATTTGTGGGTAGAATTTTGTCAGGAATCTGAATCTTTAAATCAAATTTAGATCCGACTTCCGGTTCGGAAGTTATGGCGTTTTGGAATTTCGGAAAATCGATCTGATGGTATCCTGATAGAAAGTCAAGAGTAGAGAAGAAAATATTGAAAAATTCATCCATCCTTCCTATCTGATCCTATCCTATCCTATCCTTCCTATCTATCCTTCCTTCGTATCCTTTCCTTCCTATCCTTCCTATCCTCTCCTATCATATCCTTTCTTCCTATTCTGTTCTATCCTATCCTTCTTTCTTATTCTATCCTATCGTTCCTTCGCATTCTATCCTATCCTACCTTCCTATTTTATCCATCCATCTTATTCTAGATGACTCAGCTTATTCTGGATGACTCGGCTTATTTTAGATGACTGGGCTTAAAAAAGTCTAGATCTGGAGTCTGAAATTGAACTTCGTTCAATTTCCAAAGTCTAGTTATTATTATTATTCTTTGGGAGTTTTTTCAATAACTGTTAGGTATCCAGTAAGGACCATAATACAGTTTATTTAGGTTCAGTATCTAGTTGGTGGGAAATTGGGTCAAATTTTTATCTAGGTCAAAGGTCAAGAACTAGGTCAAATCCAGTACTTTGTCACTTTTTTCGATTTTCTCGGTTGTCCTTCAATATTTTCGATCCGGGTTTTTTTCATTGTGTTCCTTATAAAAAAGTAGGAAATCTAGGGTCGATTTAGTTTTTTGATATCTCAAACCGATTTCGAGATATCAGTGTCCGAAAACGAGGTCCAAAAAAAAGTTCTCCGAATCAAATGTCCAGGATATTAGTCTTACAGGAAATTTTCTCAGGATTCCGAATCTGAAAACGAAATTTAGATCAGACTTCCGGTTCTGAAGTTATGGCGTTTTGAAAACTAAAAAATCGCTAAATTTTGAGCCCATGTTAAGTCAATGGGAAAAAAGATTTTTTTGAAGTGAAAAATACGAAATATAGACTAAGTTCAGCTAAATATAATGAAAGCTTTTAAAAGAATGGGACCTCAAAAGCCATCTAGCTTTAAAATTTGGACACCAAAATGCCTAGGTCAAAATGTAGGTCAAATTCAAAGTTTTTTCTTATTTTTGCGATTCTGACACTACACTTTAATTATATTCCTTGAAATTGTGTATACATGTAGCCAAGAGTGTGCTAATAGCGTTAGCCTTTTGCCGTCAGAAAGTATTTTGACCCACTTTTGAGATATGGTGTCCGAAAAGTAGGTCAAAATAAAAAGTTCTCCAAATTTAACGTTTGAGTTATGAATAAAGAATAGAATTTTCTCAGAAATCCGAATCTGCAAACCAAATTTCGATCCGACTTCCGGTTCCGAAATTATGGCGTGTCCAAAAAGTAGGTCAAAATAAAAATTCGCCAAATTTAATGTATGAGTTATGAATTAGGGGTAGAATTTTGTCAGGAATCCGAATCTTTAAATCAAATTTAGGTCCGACTTCCGGTTCGGAAGTTATGGCGTTTTGAAATTTTGGAAAATCGATCTGATGGTATCCTTATAGAAAGTCAAGAGTAGAGAAGAAAATATTGAAAAATTCATCCATCCTTCCTATCTGATCTTATCCTATCCTATCTTTCCTTCGTATCCTTTCCTTCCTATCCTTCCTTTTCCTCTCCTATCATATCCTTTCTTCCTATTCTGTTCTACCCCATCCTTCTTTCTTATTCTATCCTATCGTTCCTTCCCATTCTATCCTATCCTACCTTCCTGTTTTATCCATCCATCTTATTCTGGATGACTGGGCTTATTCTGGATGACTCGGCTTATTTTAGATGACTGGGCTTAAAAAAGTCTGGATCTGGAGTCTGAAATTGAACTTCGTTCAATTTCCCAAGTCTAGTTATTATTATTCTTTCTTTGCGCGTTTTCTCAGCAACTAGAGGGACTTTCTGAAATCTGCTTACATGGTTAAATAGGTAATGAGACCTAGTTTCTGGGAAATTAGGTCAAATTTTTATCTAGGTCAAAGGTCAAAATCTAGGTCAAATTATCATTTTGTCAATTATCTCTGTCATTTTTCAATATTTTTTCAAAATTTTTTTTTTAACGTGTAGCCAAGAAAAAGAGGATTCGACTGTGAGTAATCAGTTTTTTGATTACTTTTACCGATTTTGAGATATTGCGTCTGGAAAGTAGGTCAAACGAAAAAGTTCTCCAAATTCAACGTATGAGTTATGAAATAAGTGTAAAATTTCCTCAGGAATCCAAATCTGCAAACTAAATTTCGATCTGACTTCCGGTTCGGAAGCTATAGCGTTTCGAAATTGCTAAATTTGGTGCCCATGTTAAGCCAATGGGAAAAAAGACTTTTTCGAAGTGTAAAATACAAGATATAGACTGAGTACAGCTTAACATAATGAATGCCCATAAAAGAAGGGGGCCTCAAAAGCTACCTAGCTTCAAAATTTGGACATCAAAATGCCTAGGTCAAAATCTAGGTCAAATTTATTGTTTTTCCTTATTTTTACGATTCCGACACTACACTTTAATAATTTTCTTCAAAATTTTGTATACAGGTAGCCAAAAGTGTGCTAATAGTGTAAGCCTTTTGCCGTCAGAAAGTATTTTGACCCACTTTTGAGATATGGTGTCCGAAAAGTAGGTCAAACTAAAAAGTTCTCCGAATTTAACGTATGAGTTATGAATTGAGGGTAGAATTTTCTCAGGAATCCAAATCTGCAAACCAAATTTCAATCCGACTTTTGGTTTGGAATTTATGTCGTTTTGAAAGCTCAAAAATCGCTAAATTTGGTGCCCCATGTTATGGCAATGGGAAAAAAGATTTTTTTGAAGTGTAAAATACGAGATAAAGACTGAGTACAGCTTCACATAATGAAAGCCTATCAAAGAAAGGGACCTCAAAAGCTAGCTAGCTTCACAATTTGGTCACCAAAATGCCTAGGTCAAAATCTGGTTCAAATTTATAGTTTTAACTTATTTTTGCGATTCTGACACTACACTTTAATTATTTGCTTCAAAATTTTGTATACATGTAGCAAAGAGTGTGCTAATAGTGTTAGCCTTTTGCCGTCAGAAAGTATTTTGACCCACTTTTGAGATATAGTGTCCGAAAAGTAGGTCAACATGAAAGTTTCTCCAAATTTAACGTATGAGTTATGAATTAAGGGTAGAATTTTCTCAGGAATCAGAATCTTTAAACCAAATTTCGATCCAACTTCTGATTAGATAGTTATAGCGGTTTGAAGTCTCGAAAAGTCGATATGATGATATCCCCATGTTAAGCCAATGGAGTCGAAGATAACATTCTTAAGAGTTGTCTAAATGTCTATATTCTAGCTGACTCAGCTTATTCTGAATGACTCAGCTTACAAGTATTTGGATGACTCAGCTTAAAAAAAGTATTAAATCTGGAGTCTTAAATTGAACTTGTTCAATTTACATGTCTAGTTATTATTATTATATCTTGGTTACCGCCATATTTGGCGAGCAATACCTCATTGGCAATACCTCATTGGTATATTCCATATTTTACGTATTTTTACACTCGAAGACAGAGCCAGAAACCCCTCCTTGGAGGAGCCCTGTGTTCTTTTTTGTGCACAGGTACACAGACATACAGGTACACACCACAGCCTTTTATACGAGTCGTGAACCACTCAGTCAAACACCCAGAATTACATAACGCACAAACAAACTTGTCTGAACCGGGAATCGAACCCGGGGCCAAGCGATATTGGTAACCTTGCTCTGCCACTGAGCCATAGCGGGTGGACTCATAATATCTCTCTAATTTTTTTTTATTCTTCAATATATTCTTATGAAATTTTCTTAGATCAAGGCACCTGGGGCAAATTAAAATAATTGAGAGAATGAGCTTAATTAACCATGACCTTGACCCTTGTATAATAATAAGCTAGTAATCCTCAACTTCCTCCAAGTTTAGTTAATGCTTTTACAAGTGGGTATGAGGTTTTGTTGACACAATTGAAATCAGTTAATATAACATGTTAAAGAGATCACTCATCTTGTCTCCTTCATCTTGAGTTAAAGAAAGTAGAAGGGTTTGAGATGAGTTGAGATTGTCACAACTTCAAAATATCTTTTTGCTCTAGTAATTCCATACAAGAACACAAATGTGTACAAAATGTCCCCACCTATGGGTGATCCCGTCAAATGGTTATCCTAAAAATGAGTAGACAAGACTTTACCGACACAATTTGAGGACGGAAAATCCAAAATGGCCACCTTAAAATTTACCCAGAATGCCAAAAAATTAGTCAGTTCTAGATTTTCATACTAAGAAACACCCCTGAAAATTTGAAATTGATCCGTCACACAGTTAACCAGAAAACATGTAAACAAGACTTTACAGACAAGATTTGAGGACAGAAAATCCAAAATGGCTGCCTTGACATTTATCCAGAATGCCAAAAAACTAATCTGTTCTAGATTTTCAACCGAAGAATCATCCCTGAAAATTATAAATTGATCTACCAAACGGTTCACCTGGAAATGCGTAGACAAGACTTTACAAACAAGATTTTAGGACAGAAAATCCAAAATGGCTGCCTTGACATTTACCCAGAATGCCCAAAAACTAATCAGATCTAGATTTTCATACTAAGAATCATCCCTGAAAATTTGAAATTGATCTACCAAACGGTTCACCTAAAAACGTGTAGACAAGACTTTACAGGCAAGATTTTAAGACGGAAAATCCAAAATGGCTGCCTTGACATTTATCCAGAATGCATAAAAACTAATCAGATTTAGATTTTCATACTAAGAATCAGCCCTGAAAATTTGAAATTGATCTACCAAACAGTTCACCTGGAAATGTGTAGACAAGACTTTACAGACGAGATTTTAGGACAGAAAATCCAAAATGGCTGCCTTGACATTTACCCAGAATGCCCAAAAACTAATCAGATCTAGATTTTCATACTAAGAATCACCCCTGAAAATTTCAAATTGATCTACCAAACGGTTCACCTAAAAACGCGTAGACAAGACTTAACAGGCAAGATTTTAAGACGGAAAATCCAAAATGGCTGCCTTGACATTTATCCAGAATGCCCAAAAACTAATCAGATCTAGATTTTCATACTGAGAATCATCCCTGAAAATTTCAAATTGATCTACCAAACGGTTCACCTGGAAATGCGTAGACAAGACTTTACAGACAAGATTTTAGGACGGAAAACCCGCTGCCTTGACATTTACCCAGAATGCCAAAAAACTAATCAGATCTAGATCTTCATACTGAGAATCATCCCTGAAAATTTGAAATTGATCTACCAAACGGTTCACCTGAAAATGCGTAGACAAGACTTTACAGACACGATTTCAGGACGGAAAATCCAAAATGGCTGCCTTGCCATTTACCCAGAATGCCCAAAAACTAATCAGATCTAGATTTTCATACTAAGAATCATCCCTGAAAATTTGAAATTGATCTACCAAACGGTTCACCTGAAAACATTCAAAATGGCTGACATGACTGAGCTAACAGGTCCAAAACCTAATCAGATCTAGAATGAAGTGAGCTGAACAAGATGTTAAAGTTTTAAAAGCAACTGTGAAGCCGTTTTTCTTAAAGTTTGCAGACAAGGATTTTAGCAATTGACTTCAAAATGGCCGACAGGAAGTAGGTATCGAGATAATTTTTTTTCATCCACATCTGTATGCACTCATAACCCAGATAGCACAAAGACGTCGGGCCGACGTCGCTATTGGTGGCCATTGGTTGGCATGGTCGCAGTTGGCAAATTGTAGTTGGGCCAACGTTGGCCCGTCGTTGGCTGCCGCTAATACCATGGATCAAAATTGCAGTTGGCAAATTGTAGTTGGGCCAACGTTGGCCCGTCGTTGGCTGCCGCTAATAACAGGATCAAAATTGCAGTTGGCAAATTGTAGTTGGGCCAACGTTGGCCCGTCGTTGGCTGCCGCTAATACCATGGATCAAAATTGCAGTTGGCAAATTGTAGTTGGGCCAACGTTGGCCCGTCGTTGGCTGCCGCTAATACCATGGATCAAAATTGCAGTTGGCAAATTGTAGTTGGGCCAACGTTGGCCCGTCGTTGGCTGCCGCTAATACCAGGGAGCCACCTATCGATAAATCAGTGCAAAATTGCAGTTGGCAAATTGTAGTTGGGCCAACGTTGGCCCGTCGTTGGCTGCCACTAATACCAGGAAGCCACCTATCGATAAATCAGTGCAAAAATGCAGTTGGCAAATTGTAGTTGGGCCAACGTTGGACCATCGTTGGCTGCCGCTAACACCAGGAAGCCACTTATCCATAAATCAGTGCAAATGCTTTGCTTAAAAATAGAAGAAAAACATACCAGCAGTCATTAAAAAAATTAAGGTAAATTTTATAAAATATTTTCTTTCAAAATTATCTGATAATGTTGTTTAACTCAGAAATATGGATTTTCGCCTTGTAATACAGTTGAAACCACTTATAAGGCTACCAAATATATTTAGTATGGAAAAACAAGCCACCATATTTTATTGATGTAGATAGGATATTATATGTGAACACATTTACAATAAAAGTATCGAATGCCCAGATATCACAAAGATGTCGGGCCAACGTCACTACTGGTGCCCATTGGGTGGCATGATCGCAGTTGGCCCATTGTGGGCTGCCGCTAACACCAAGGAGCCAACAATGGCTGTACAAAAAAGTAAACTGTGTCAATGGTGGGCCAACGATGGGCCAACATTGGTTCTTTGGTGGCTGCCAACGTTGGACCAACGTTGGCTGGCTGGACACGCCAATGTTGGGCCAACGATGGACCAACATTGGGCCAACGATGGACCAACGTTGGTTCTTTGGTGGCTGCCAACGTTGGACCAACGTTGGCTGGCTGGACACGCCAACGTTGGGCCAACGATGGGCCAACGTTGGTTCTTTGGTGGCTGCCAACGTTGGACCAACGTTGGCTGGCTGGACACGCCAACGTTGGGCCAACGTTGGCAGCCACTGTTGGCCCACTGGCTGGCATGCTGTTGGCCCAACGTCGTTGTGCTATCTGGGAATTATCCCTGAAAATTTGAAGGTGATATCTGTAGCGGTTTTGGAGAAAACTGACGGACGCGCCTAGGCCGACAATATGGCCCCACACTATGTGGTGGGGACATAAAAAGTTGATCCTCCCCCAATGAACTTGACATTCCTTCCTCTAAAATCTGTAATGACTTCTATATTCATTGCACACAAATTAATTCTTTTTTCAGAAATTAAAATAGGAGGATTACTTCTTCCATCATCATCTTAGTACTTACACTATCCCTTCCTTTCTTTAAATCATGGGCATTCAAAAGATAGCTATTGAAAGCCCATGCTTAAATGAAAACAATTCTACAAATGTTTTGTTGAATAAGTTTAATTTATTTTATTGCATTCATACAATGTTAAGTAAGCATTACAGCTAGAACATGAAATTGTATAAAATCTTCATGTTTCAGGAATTCACAAAATATGACTAGATAATATAATGATGATTAGATTGCATTTGACTCTTTATAAATAATATCTTTAAATTACACACAATGGTTTTATATCAGCATAAGCTCATCATTGTAGTCGATACATGTACATCATAGAAGTCAACATAGACTTAGGGTGACATCTATCTATAGTATTATTATTTTTGTATAGCCACAGACCAAGGAGGATTGGCTCCCAGGGACACAACTTGATATTTTTCAACCATGAAAATGTCAAAATGTCTTTATTTTCTGACATTTTAACTGACTATAAATCCAAGTCCAAAAAATTTGAACCAATATCTGGATCACTTCTTGAGTGTTTTAGAATTTTTGTTTGGAAATAAGACCAAAACTTGCTATTCAAAATTAAGTGAATGAAATAGAGGCTGTTTGAATTCAAATTTTGTACTTTTTTCACAATTTACTGATTTTACACCTTGTATTTTGCACAGTCTTCATAGTCCATGATCCAATGATAAATTGATTCTGATGGATACATAGAAAGACACATGTACAAGAATGTAGAAGGAAAGCCCCTTTAATCATGTAATGCCAAAATGGCGGCTGTTTGAATTCGAATTTTGGAATTTTTAAAAAAATTACTGATATGACCTTATATTTTTCGCAGGATACATAGAAAGAAACATGTAGAAAGCCATAGAAGCAGACCCCTTTAATCATTTGATGACTAATATATTTTCAGGTTCACCCACTTTGTTGATATCTTAACTGAAGAAGAAACTGAAGAAGTTATGAAGGAAAAGAGACACAAGGAAAAGGTATAAACTAAAATTAAATAGCCACAAATATTTAAAATTGAGCAAATCCGTCAAATTAAGTAGCATCAAAATAAGTGTATCTACAGTACTATTTAGCTTTTTAAAAATGCTCAAAATTTAGCAAATCATCTTAAAACATAAAGATAAAATAATAAACTTTCTTGTTATAGATGTTCAAGATTCTTGAGGATCGGGACAATGAACTAATGCAGATACGAGATGGTAAACTTGAATCAAAAAGAAAACCAAAAAAGACCAAGAAAACGAAGAATGAAGCATTCAATAAGTACATGAAAATTTTCTACAACAGACCCGATCTGAAGGTAAGAATAAGAAAAATAATGCCTCTGAGTAACATTTGAACTACGGCAACCATACAGTAGCCGTAGCTTCCCAAAATCGAGAGAAATATGTAGTGTAAAATATAGGGATAAGGAATATGATGCCAATTTTCTCTATCGATTTTGTGAATCTAAGGCCATCGTAAACCCGTTGTAGAGTAAATGTGGCTGAGGATTGATACTAAATACAAGCAATCCATGTGAGGTTCATACTAACAGATCAACTTTTCAAGTCCTTGGTCACACTTTTTTCTAATTTTTTATGTTGTTCTTTCATTTTTCAGTCACTTTCATTGTAACATGTCTTGCTTGCTAAGTTAAATTAAAAGAAAGAACTAAATCATTGAGTCCTCCTTTCTGCAAGGATTCCTGTTATACATAAATTTGAACTGGAGGAGCCTGATTGTATGTAGATATTAATTTATGTGCCCAAGGAGAGGCTCAATGTTCAATGGTTGGTGATCAACAGTTGGAGTCTGTAACAAATGGTGGGTGGTGGCATTTTGCATGTTAAATCCTTGTATTTTGTTATACTGTTTGAAAACTCAAGTGTTACGGAGCTAATAGGCTAAGCATATCATTCACTGTCATCAACATCATCACCATCGTCATCATTTTCATCAGTAGAAGTAGTAGTAGTGGTATCACTGTCTGTGTCACTCTTAACACGTTTGCGTTTACGTGTAGGTTTCTTGGTGCTCTTTGAAGTATTTCTCCTTGTGTAATTGTCTCGCTTATTTTTCTGAAATGTTCATTACATTACACTTTAATATAAATGTACTTTGAAATTGAAATCGGATTTCTAAATGTTTAGCAAGGTCATATTATCAATGAAATTACTTCTTATTTTGACTTATTATTGTTAATAATATATGGTTACATTTCAAAAATGATAATAATATAACAATAATTAGTAATAAAAGTTCAATCTAGTCCAAGATGTGAGAATAAGATGTCAAAATCTCAACCCCTGAGGCAATATCCTGTGTCAAATTCCTGACCTTTATATCTCTAAGGTTTAGGATAGTCTTGCATTAAGCCCTTGTGTACATCCCCATCCTTTCGCCCTTTCATACTGGATGGGATAAAGTAAACAGGACTATAGCCAGGATTTGCCAAGGGGTTTCACTTTTTAAAAAATCCAGGGGGGGTTGACTTGTGACAATTTTGGTCCAAAAATGGCCAAAATCACTTAAAAATGCTCAGAATGGTGAAAAATGCATGATTTTAAAATATTTTTTGGCCAGGGGGGGGGGGGTTTGCTCAAAGCCATCGAACCCCCCCCCCTGGCTATGGTCCTGGTAAACAATTTGTAACTTACTAATTTTCCAGTCGGTTCAATTCCATGCTTTTCCTTCATGTGCACTGTGAGCGGATATTTCTGACTGTACGATAAGCCACACTGTTCACATTTAAATGCCTTCAATTTTTCATGTACATTCTGCTTGTGGCGCTTTAGTGCAGGTCCTTGAGTGAATGTCTTGTCACATAGGTCACATTTAAAATCCCTCTTGCCTGAAATAGTTCATTTCTTTAGCAAATGGTATTTACATTCATCATAAGAAAATATAAAACAAGATCAATCCAAAAGATAAGGGATCTAATAATAAGGGATTTAATAATTGGCCATCATCGTTTTTTATTATCGGCAAATCAGCAAAGGTTATTTTTACCTGAATGGATTACCATGTGTCTCATTAAAGGTGAACGAGAGTTAAATGTTGCTCCACACTTTTCACAAGCATATTTCCTCTCGTTGTTGTGGAACAGCTTATGTTGAGTATGGCTTGTGTGTGTTCTAAATTTCTTTCCACATAAATCACATTGAAAACGCATTTCACCAGTATGAATCGTCATATGAATGTCAAGACCTGTAAAATATTCACATTAGTGTGAGGACAAGGAGGATTGGATCCAAGAATGCAATTCCGATATTCTGCCATATACGGTGTCATGACCTCATCATTGCTATGTACAAAATTCAAACAGTCGCGATTTATCAATCTTTGGTTTTATTACCTAACAAAAAAAAATTAAACACACAAGAAGTGATCAAGATATTAGTTCAAATACTGTATTCCTGGTAAATTTTGACGCTATAAAATTTGGCGATTTTTCAAAATTGCAATTTCGCAGCTATTTAATTTCGCTGATTTGAGTTGATGACATTTCGCGGATTGCACAAGTTGAACGTTTAGGGCATTTATTTGAATATTCTTGAATGTATTTTTCAACTTCAATTTGTAGGATATCATTGTCGTCAACAGTTCTTGCCTTTGTTGGCCTAATAAGCCAATTCAAAATGTTAGACATTTAACCGAGGCCTTTTTTATCGCCCAACAACACTGGACGAAACGTTTTAAACCGAACGGAACATATCAAAAGTCCCGGGGATTTAAAAGACAAATTTCGCGACGATAAATGTTCGCGATTTTTCTATGTTTTTGACCACTGATTATGACTTAATGAGATAAAGTCAGACAATAATCATGCTTGCTTTGTTTGAAAATATTGATGTTGCATTCTGGCTGCCGATCCTCCTAGTGTGGGAACAAAAAGCGAAAGCAGTATTTCAAAACCCAGTATGAAACAAACAATTGTGAAACCAATCACAAGGAAACAAATCCCAAGTATCCCAAACTATGATTGAATGTTCTTATCACCCCCTTCCCCCACCTTTCAGAAACCATTATGACAATCTGAAGATTTGGAGACACTTTATCCCTCCTAAAGTCATAACAACAATTAAGGAATAAAGACTATGATTCTAGATTTTATGGCGCAATATATAACCGAAGATTTTACTCTGTTCATTGTTAAAAGACTGAAGCCATGGAGCGATTGAGGTCTTCAGCAATGACCTGAATAAAATCTGAGGTCAGATATTTGCCATAAATAAGAGGATCGAAGTCTTTGTTTGTCTTTTATTATAATATAATATACAAACCAGAAGAATAACTACCATATTTTCATTTATGAAAGCAAGCAGTCATACATGTGCCATTATAGACCAATAAATCACTAGTTATTATCACATATATATTAGAATACATATTATTGATTAAGAAAAGATTTTAATAACTGAGTCGGAACTTACGGTCTTTCGAGGGGCATTTCCTTCCACATACATCACAAGTATAATCTGCAATACCATGGGCTGTGAACAAATGATCTTTAAAACGTCTACCCAAATTTTTTGTTGGTTCTCCATTTGTTTTGCCAATAACCTTTCCGCAGTATTCACATGTTCTGGTATCATCTAATTTCTTTCGGCTTCTTCTTGAAGGAATTAACATACATTTCTTAAGATGGTCCCTCATTTTCGCAGGAAATAATTTGTTGCACATTGGACAAGGTTGCGAGGCTTTACCTACACTAAAATTGCCCCTTTTCTTGCATTTTCTTAAGTGTTTAAAAAGAAGACTTGATGGCATTATATCTTTGCAGAATCCACACATATGTGTAGGGTTACAAAAATTATTGTGATAACGTGAATCTTCAGATTGATTAAAAGTTTTATTGCAGCCATAACACTTGCGTTTGACCTCTAGCTTACACGCATAGTTGGAGTTGTGGTTGTTTTTGCGATGAGATTTCATCTCATCTTGGCTATCACTTGTAAACCTATAACAATGTCTGCACACCGCAGTGTTAGCATCACAGTATGTCTCATGGTGCTTCAATGATGCTTCTGATAGGTATTCCTTCTCTTTGCAAAACTTACATTTAAATTGAGCGGTCGAAAACTTTTTTGCGATAGCGATTTCCTCATCTATGGCATCAACATCTCTCTTAAGATTGCCATGCAAGTGGATTAAGAAATGTTCATATGACTCTAGTGTTCTGTAACAAGTATTGCAGTCAAGTGTGAAAGAACCCTTATCATTTGTGGGTTTCTTTGTGGTTTTCCCATCAATATAAACCTTTATCTCCTCAGGGACCTGTCCATTATATTTGGTCGCATATTTAATATTGGTACTTGTCTGTGTGTACTCATTACTGTTCATATCCTCATTATCTGAGTCAGTTCCTGTATCATCAGTTTCAACATAAGTTTGATCTGTGGTATCATTATCAACATCTTCAATTTCATCTGAAACATCACTGTCCATTTCTTTATCATTTTGTAGGGAATTTGTCTGATGAATTCTGTTTGCTTCATCCTCTTGTGTATCATCACTTGGTATTGGCCTATTTTGTTCATTGGTTTTATCGTCATTGATAACAGTTTTTGTCTTAGTTCTCTCTTTTGTGGAGGGAGTAAAAGGTTCAGAATTCCCTCTATCTTGTTCAAAGTGCGGTTTCGCCCTGTTGACCATACATGTACTTTCATTTGAGTTTGACGCACTATTTTCAAGATTTTCCACATTGTTATTGGAATCATCAGACTCTGACTCAACCTTTATACATACAAGTTCAGGTTCTGGGTTGAAAAGTTCAAACTGGCCATGTCGTTCTAAGATGCTTAACTTCTCTTCATTCGCGGGTAGTCCATGTGTGCCTAACTGTACATAGTTAGGTAGCGATCCATGTGTATCTGACTGTACATTACTAGCTGGCTGTCTATGTGTAGATGACTTTGTACCTAACTTCACATAGGTAGGTTGCTGTCTATGTGTATCTGACTGTATATAACTAGCAGACTGTCTATGCGTAGCTGACTTTGTACCTAACTCCACATAAGTTGGTTGCTGTGTAGCTGACTGTCTATGCATAGCTAACATTGTACCTAGCTCTTCATAGCTAGGTGGCTGCCTATGGGTAGCCGATTGTATACGACTAGCTGACTGTCTATGCATAGCTGACTTTGAAAGACTTGAAATGAACATTCTTTTGTAGTCTGGGTGTACAAGGTTATCTACTTGTCTATTATTAACTGACTCTATCTTTTTATTCTTTGTAGAATTTGGTATATTTTTCTTCAGGCCCATTCTTTTCATCTCGCTCCACTTACATGTTTTCCTAACTTCATCCTCTAGTGAAAAACTGTCATCAGATTCATTACCATCTTCATCACTACCTGAGTCAGAATCATGTCCAGCCTCTATGTCTCTCTTACTGTGTAGGGAAATCACATGAGCTTGAAGTTTCTTGGATCTGTTGAATGATTTTGCACAAATGGGACATGTATATGTTGGAGTATCAGTAGTCTGTTTTGGTGATGCGATATCCACATTATTTGATAAAGGTTCCTTCTTGGAATGTAAAGGATTGTCAGCAGTAGCTTTTGAAAGTGCTTTATCTACATCATTAAACATATGCTCTTCTTTTTTTGGATGTAATACTTCTGGAATCAAATTGATTTTGGATTCAACTAAGTCCCAGCTTCGATTTCTGCCATTTTGTCTTTTTGATTGACTGGTTGTCAGTTTTTTAATGGTTTCGATCGCAAGCGCAGAGAAATTGTCCACATCATCAATACGGGCTAAACGTACTCGAGGCTCTTTCCAAGTGTTTATAATTTCCAACCAATCAGTGAGCTTTGTAACACTGATAGAATCTCTATGGTGATACTGATCCATGTTCTCTTGGCTGGTCAGAGATTGTCAATACTGAAAAAAATCATAAAACGTAATTTGGTTAAAGTGGCATGGCATAAGGATAAACTCTAAATGAAGACATAAATTGTTTGAGCTCAGTTATGAAATTAAAATGCGAAGCCAGAAATAAAAAATATGAAGCCATGGATATCTTATCTTTGTATCCTGCAGTTATTGCTGAAAAAATTTGAATTAAGTTTTAAATGAATCTTCAGAAAATTTAAATTTTTTTAAACTTTGGAACTTTAGAAGTTAGAATTCCCCTAGAACATTATTGGATACTGTACTTCTACTTAATTTTGCAGCCGTTTCAATTCGCCAAATTGTTAAGTCTATCTAATAAGTCGCTGCCAAATTCCCCAATAATTTAAGTAGCATATAAATTGGTACCATTGAATCATATCCATTTATCCCAAAAATATAATGAATGATATAATCTAGAAAATGGTAGAAATTTTTGCAAATATCTCAAGACCTTATCTTATCTATCTCATAGCTATTTATCAAAAATGTTTATCAAATCTAAAAATAAGCAATCAAGACCACAGAACAATACTATATGGATTACTACATTCATATTATAAATGCATTTGTTTGTATAATGGATTGTTTGTGAATTGGCTTATAAAATGTGTGGCCTCATATTTTAATGCTTCTCTGCCCTGGAAGTTACATGACCAGGCCATCCAACTGTCCCGCAATTTGGGTATTTGTCACGCATTTGCTGGAAAATTTGAAGTCACGCCAGTTTTTTTTGTGTGATAGAATATGTCACACGCATTTTACCTAATTATTGTCAAGCAAAAATATTCCCATAGAAAAACTTCAAAAAACTGATCGCTGGTACAGCACAAAACCGAACGCCAAAAAAACGAATGCATTTTGTTCAGACTTTTCATGCGGATACCGTATAAAAAATTTCATACCTTATTTATCTGAAATAAAAAAACATTTTGCATGTACAATTTGAATGTATTCTTTCATATAATATTGCTCTGTGGTCTTTTGATTGCTTATTTTATTGATGGAGAAAAATTGAAATGGAGGCTTTAGGCCACTGATTTTTCTCCTGTCTTATATGGGGCCTTATATATTTATAGGTATTTACAAACTCTCAACTTAAAGCTACAGTAACATTTTAAATGTTTGTGAGTACTTTGACTTTAAAAAATAAGCAATCAAATGACCAAATTGAAACAGTTTATGTAAAAATAGAAACATTTATATTTATCATAACTTTTGTATATTTTAATTTGTTTTGTAGTTTAGCTATCATATCTGTGTCCTCTTATATTTTTATACTTCTCTGCCATGTTATTTTCGGAAAAATTAACATGGCTGAAACTCCCTAAATTACAAAAGGCCACAGCTTTGCTGCACATTATACATTACTATCTGAAATATACAAAAGTAGGATAAATATAAATGTTTCTATTTTTACATAAACTGTTTCAATATGGCCATTTGATTGCTTCATTTTTTAAATTCAAAGTACTCACAAACATTTAAAATTTTACTATCTGTCCACTCTTTTTGCAAAAATGACATTGTAGACTATGTGTAGAATCAGTAATATATTCCTGAAAATGACACAGTTCAAGTTACTGCAATTTGGAAGCCAATAAAAATTATTTCAAAATTATTCACAAGTGAAAACTGATCAGTTTTAGTTTGATATATTTTGTACAACTACATTTCTCACCTGTATATAGCATTTACCATCAGCTATTATTGGATTGTACCATATTTTTATACAATTTTATCTTCTCAATAGAGCCCAAAACATCTGTTACGTGAAATTTGTAAACTTTTTCATACTTTCTTATCAAATATGGCTGTGCCAACAAAGCAATGCATTATGGGGATGGCAATGCAACTTGGGTAACTTACAACCTGTTTTTGGAGGGAAATTTAAAAGTTTGGGTTTCTTTTAAAAGTAGGCATATTCACAGGCCATTTTAGATTTTGTCAAATTTATTGATCAGTCTTTAATTGTTTTCATTAACCAATGCTCTTCTCTTTTACAGTTAATAAACTGGCAAAAGCATTTCCAACATATAACATTGTGTTGTTATCTCTAATCTTATTTAACTTTGAAATGTTTCCCAAGGCGAGGAGAGAACTATAGAACCCTTTTGACTACTTCTTTTTCTTTCATGTAAACCATTACAAATCATATCACATTTATACTGTAATACTATATCCATGGACTAAAAGATAAATAAATATCAGTAATATAAACATACCTTTAATGGTTACAAAGACCAATTAAATATTTCCATCATCCAACTTTATTCAAAGTTCTGATTGTTTTATATTATAAGAATATCTCTTGATGATAATTTTTTTCACTGTCTTGATAGTTTTTAGGAGTTTTTGATTGTTCATTTATTATGTATACAGTGGTATATATACAGGGTTGCTTAGGTGTCAATGTTTGGTCAAATCAAACTGTTAATTATTGGAATTTGCATCATGTACCAATGTTGTTTGATGGTTTCTTTGTTACTTGTATTATATTTTCATTTGTATTCATGTGTAATTAGCCTCTTTATGTTTTACTTTGTTTTCAATATGTCTTTTGACCTATGACTTGTTGTGTAAATATTTTATTATGTAGCAAAAACTAAGAATCTGAGAATGAATGAAAGAATAATGAATATTTTGATAAACTTGTATGCACACTGGTAATAATAATCACAGTAATTATAATGTTCAGAGAGAGGAAGTAAGAAATCATGTTTTGATGACATAACTTTTTAACATGACCAATTTTGCTGTATAGTTTTTTCCCTTTTGCATGTTTGATGGCTAATTTACTTATGTCACCACCACTTTGTGGTGGCAGTCAATGATTGGTGTTTGGTGGTCGGTGTTTGGCAACTGCAATAAATGGCAGGTGGTGACATTTTGCATTTTAGTGCCTTGTTATAATATCAATACTTCTTACACATCAGGCCCGTAGCCAGGGAGGGGGGTTCGATGGGTTCAAGCGAACCCGCCCCTGGCCAAAAATTCTTTCAAAATCATGTAGTTTTTCATCATTCTGAGCACATTTTAAGTGATTTTGAACATTTCTTGACTAAAATTGTCACAAGTGAACCCCCCTGGAAATTTTCAAAAAGTGAACCCCCCTTGGCAAAACCTGGCTACGGGCCTGCACATGATAGTGAAATTGCATGTAGTTGAATCATGTTAAAGCTTGACTGTGGCATTTCTTTCATTTCCAGGTGCCAAAAGAGGAGGAGTTCCCTGATGATGCATTAGAGCAGTTCATTCTAGAAAGAGATGGAGGAACAAAAGTTGAAGGTTTGTTTATGTTGAATGTTTAGATGTGGCAGTTGAAGTACATTTTGGGATGGACAGCATAATATTGTAAACATGTGATATATATTTGAACAGTTATCGAAGGTTGTCTCTTGTGCCAGGTTAAAATATTTCTTCTATCAAAAGACATATTATGTTTATTTGGTGGTGGGGGGGGGGGGGGGGTAAAAGTCTTGTTTTGTGACAACATTGTCACATTTCCCATGCCTTTGATATTTAATATGGGGCTGGACTGCTCACTAAAATTCTCAATTTAAAGCCAATGGTCTCCTCTACAAACACCAAATGTTTATCAATATAAGGGTAGAGTTGTTGTACATTGTTTTTTTATTCATAATATCAAATTTCAGGATATTGGGGTTTGTTGAATTACATTTCTGCTATATTGTTCTCTGATAGTAATATTTTTTTTTCTTTTCTTGCTGTCTGTTGAAATGCTCTTCGGTCATCTACCTTTTGACACTAGTGCTTACATATACAGTATATACATATACTTATATAATACACCTGTCTGCATTCCATTTATAGAAGAAGCACCATGGGAGCCAGAACGAGAACCAACGGGATTCTTTCCACCACCATCTAGCGCAATACGAACAGACACAGAACTTCTTGACCAATCAAATTTCTTAGATCCAAGCCGTGGCCCTACATTTTTAACAGAGCCCAAACAGTCATTTTTACTACCTGAGTTGCCCATTAAGGAACAGTCTGAGAGTGCATCACCAGCGCCACCTATGACACCAAAGCCTCAGTAAGTCAAAGATGTGTTGTCATGTTGAATACACAAAGTGGAAGAGAGTGAAAATAGTGGAATAAATATGTATAAAGTGAAAAACAGTGGAATTAGCATGTTCAAAACATGAAATAGAGTGAAAAACAGTGCAATTAGCATGTTTAAAACATGAAATAAAGTGAAAAACAGTGGAATTGGCTCATGCCAATTTAATTTTGCATGATCAAAAGAGCATACCAGAAGATTGTAGTAAAAACTACATGTAATTTGAAACTAGTTTTAAATGTTCCAACTGACACCTTATCATAAAAAAATATATCTGGACATCTGATACTCCTGGAGTGGCCTATATTCAGTCATTTCCTGTAAAATTGCATCCAAATTATTTAATGAATCTTTGCACAATTTAGTTAAGAATCTTAATAATTCATGTTTGTTTAGATTTGTTATCAACCCAAATGGCTTCATCCCTAACTCCATATTGGTGAAGTTACTATGGCCAGAGGAGGTAAAAGAAGACTTGGAAACATCAAGTGAATACCGACCCCCAAGTCTCACTGCTGAACAAATGGCGCAAATTGAAGGACTGAATAACAAGGTATGACAACTAATTAATTGTTTAGACTCAATATTAAACTACTTTACATTGATCTCGTATGTGTATGTGATCTGGGGTCTAATTTTGGAATGATTTTTACAATGATCTGCTTGTACATGCATAACATACAGAAAGGTTTTTGTAAGGGTCAGGTTCAATACATTGTTGTTAGGACTGAAACTGAATAAATTGCATTTGAGAGATTGAGGTTAAAAATCATTGTGTCTGTTTTCTTCAGAGATTTTTTAAAAGAAACTTAATTAGACTTAAATAAACTTTACATTTGAGAAAACAAAAGGGAGGGAGTTATTTTGGAATGTAATTGATAAAGCTTTGGGACACTTTCAAAATATCGACCTGAACCCTTGCTCAAAATCATCTCGCAATATTTTATTTAATGAGTGCAATTGTATTGAAGATTTATGTTTTTGTTAAGTCTCAAGAGGTGGATACATTTGAAGATGAAGAGAGCAGGGTATGTCAGGAAAGATTTTTTAACCAAACCCTCATTGTTGTTTTCTTGCAATGATTCTACCAGAATGTCACATGGCTATGTTTATTTCATGATAAAATCAAAACATGAAAAACTAAGAAAATTATTTTAAGGAAGACAGAATGAGTATAACTTAACTAAATTGACTTGATCCTTTCACATGTAAGCTTGCATACTGAAAAAGTTACCATACTAGACTGACTCACCTTAACTCGTCTCTTTATTTGGGAAAATATGAAATGAACATGGTCAAAGTGATATTCTAAAATTACCCTATAAATTATGATTATGCAATTGTTTTATTACTTCATTCCATTTTCAGATTTCCCAAATCTTAATAAATTTATTTTTTGCTTGTACAGCTTTCCTATATGTCCGCATGCAGATTTCCACCTTGTTCCATGTTTATGAGTGATGGAGGTCAATGGTCTCAGTCTCTGATTCTTATTCTCTGATTCGAAGAAAAATTAGTTTTATATTACTTTATTAATACATAGGATTTGGTCAATATAAAGATGGCAGCAGCAGTAGGAATCCTATTAACACTGATTGTTCTGACTGTACCTGCCATCTTTATTTAAAAATTATTTCTATCACCTTCTATTGACCTAATGATTTGGATCAAATATGATGCAAATGCAGACCATTGTGATTTCTTTCGTGTCATAGTAAGAGACTGAACCCTCTTAGTAATTATCATTGTATTTATTTTTGTTTAACCCCCAACCATCGGCTTTGTTTAAATTAAGAGGGTCCCAGCATTTTGCATGTTCGTTCCATATTTTGCATGTTTCTACCATATTTTGCATGTTTCTCCCATATGTTCCATGTTTCTCCCATATTTTGCATGTTTCTACCATATTTTGCATGTTTCTCCCATATTTTGCATGCTTACATGCTCCTTTAATTTAGACTGCAAGGATTATATTTTCCTGAAAATATAAATATTCTACAAAACATAGTTGTCAAATAATTCAGTGGGTCATTTCTGTAAGCATATCTTTAACTTTAACTGTAACTTTAAGAAAATCATAAGTCAGTGGTTGTTTACGTGTTACCATGGACACCATGACAGCATAGTGTGAGGACAAATAAGTAACTTATGATTTCATGAAGAATGCTCAGGAAAATGCACACCAGTTGTAGTAAAATGATTTTTTATAATTTTTATTTTATGGCTGTACTAACATTAATATGAAAAATATTTTTATTATTCAAGGAAAATATAGCGAATAATCCTTAACTGTTTCCATTCCACATTAATAATTTTGAACACAAATTCAAAATAACGTGAAAACAACAATTTTATTTGTTTAGCTCATGTTGAGTTTGTGTTCAGAAGATTAGCTGCATGATTATTGTTAACATTTACTTAATAGCTGCATGTTAATATTGAATAGCTGCATATTATTACTAAATAGCTGCATGTTTAAAGATGTATGTATAAATACATGTATGTAGCTATATGGTTTTAATAAATAGCTAAATGTAGTTACTAAATAACTACAATTAGGTAATTACAAAATAGCTGCATGGAATTATAAAACAACTGCATGAAATTACTAAAAAGCTGTATGTAATGTACAAAATATGTAATTACTAAATCGTTGTTTATAATTATAGCTATGTAAACTAATAAATAACTGCATGGTGTCACTATACAGCTGTCTGTATCAATCACTAGCTTAATGTTATTGTTAATATGTAGCTTAAGATTATTACTAATGTCTACCTTGCAGCAATTTCAAACCAGAGAATGGGGAAAGAATAAACGGAAAGGGGTAAAATCACCTATTGAAATATCACACTTACCTTGTTTTAAACCTAATTCCCATACTCCTTATATAGTTAAGATGATTTTCTGTGTGATAAGGAACCCACCTCTTTTCAGTTAATTAACTTTTCTAAAAATCATAACTTTTTCTTAAAGTCCTTTTGGTACGTTAAATTGGTTTTCTGTGTTGAATACTTTCTTGAGAAACTCCCTTAACTCCTTAACTCCTGTACATGTACTTGTTTGTATATTCCCTGTATAGGATAACTTTGAATAACTCTATTATGGGATAACTCCTTCCTAATCCTAATACCCTCTATACCTAGTGTAAAAAAACTTGCAGAATAACTCCCTATATGGGATAATATTGTTTTGGGATAACTTCTGTCTATGAACCCCCTTATTTAATAACTCTTGAAATGGTTCAATCCCATATTAAATGAAATGATTTGACTTTTTGAAACCTTTTTGATGTGTGCTTATCATACTTTTGGTGAGGTTGTCTAACATTTACATTAACAGTGTATTTGTTTAAATTACAGATGATATATACACACAAAAATGTTTTATTGGTAAATTTAATAAAGGATTGTGTACTTTATGATAACTATCGAATATATCAAATATAAAACATATATAATATAAGCTCCAGGATTTGAAGTTCCAAATTCTGTATTTTATGCAACAATTTAAAATGTTACTCCAACTCTTTTAGATCATAACTAAGCCTGTTGAACCCTATTGTAGTCTAGAAAGTAATATAATTATCCCAGGGCAATTTACATTACATCAAAAGATCAATGTCTGATAGAAAACTAAATAAATCTAGTTTGGGGGAGGGGATCAAAGCTATTTCAGTTTGCTATCCGACAAATTTCAACATTGACTTTTTTTGCAATTTCGATTCGAAATGCTACCCTTCACCAAGATGCATGCAACATGGAATATTACGCCTATTGTTCACCCTGGGTATAGTCTGTCACGTGACTTCATGGATGACGTGTGCGCGAGTGATTCGCATTTTCTTTCGCTTGAGGTTTGTAATCACACTTTTTACATGTTTTAAGATTTTGTATCTCTGTGAAACTTGTCCCGTACCATCAATGTCTGAAGACGATCTAATTCACCAAATATCTCATCCAAGCGAGTCCCGGTTAAAGAGAAATTCGCACTTTTGTGTCTCGCAAAATGACGTGTGCGCGAGTAAATCGAATTTTACGAAGGATGGGTGCGCGAGTCTAAAATATTTTTATTCACTTGAGACAATTCTGCAAGCTAAGGCAGAATACAACTCACGTGACATTTGTTTTTGTCATCTTAAAGTAGTATGTTAAAGAATAGTTTGCTATTTTGTAGATGTTTCATGTATGGCACATACATGTCTACGTTTAATGACAATAAATGTTTTGAAATAGCTTGTAGGGCTGTCCGGCATTGCAGGTGAATTAAAATTTGAACCAAAAATTGAATTAAATTTTTGGCGGTCTCATAAAACCGGCAGCATATTCATTTATTGACATCCCATACAAAGGGGGGGGGTCAGAGTTGTTATGTGGTTACTCGGCATCCGCCACGATCAGAACCATGTAAGGAATAGTAAGGGGAAGCCCATGATACCAAGTAATATCAAATAATTATAGGAGCCCCCACCCCTCTGGTGCCCCCCCTTGACCCCCCCCCAAAAAAAAAAATTGTGATTTTCTCAAATTCTTTAATTGACTCATACACTTTGAAAGTGCCCAGAAAGCACCAAATAGCATCTTAAAATTGTAAACATTTCTTGGGAAATAGGCACTTTTAGGCACAGACACTTTTAAAGTGCCCAAACTTCATCGAATAGCACCATGATATTGTAAATTTTGATATGGGGGACAAACACTTGCTCCCCCTCTGGCACCCCAGCCCCACCTCCCCCTTTTGCACCCCTCCCCCCTTTGACACCCTCAAAATTTGAAAAAAATTGTGATTGTTTTTCAATGATTTTATTGACTAATACACTTTAAAAGTGCCCAGAAGCACCAAATATTATCTTTAAATTGTAAAATTTTCTAGGAGAGTTAGCCACCCCTCACATCCCCCACAAAACAAAAGAAAATATTCTGAATTTCATGTATTGTGTCAGACATTTTTTAAAAGCACCAAATAGCATCTCAAAACTGTAAAATTTTCGAGGGGGAGTGGACCACTCCTCACACCCCCCACAAAACAATTGGAACGTTTGGAAGTTGCATTTGTTAATTCCAAACCAATATAGGGAGTAACTGACCCCCCCCCCCCCTCTGTCTTACGCGATTTGATTTACGCGGCAAAAAATGACAATTTTACATTCTCTTTAGTAAGCTAAAAACCGCACCCCCCTTGGAGAAAAGTGTCTTACGGGCCTGTGTAACAAAATCAATATTGTGTCTAGCTTGCAGAATTGTTTAAAATGAATATAAATATGTTAGACTCGCGCACCCATCCTTCGTAAAATTCGATTTACTCGCGCACACGTCATTTTGCGAGACACAAAAGTGCGAATTTCTCTTTAACCGGGACACGCTTGGATGAGATATTTGGTGAATTAGATCGTCTTCAGACATTGATGGTACGGGACAAGTTTCACAGAGATACAAAATCTTAAAACATGTAAAAAGTGTGATTACAAACCTCAAGCGAGAGAAAATGCGAATCACTCGCGCACACGTCATCCATGAAGTCACGTGACAGACTATACCCAGGGTGTTGTTGTTGGCACATGTTTTAAGAATCATAAATAAGTTATAGTACTGCCACCATGAAAGTCCAAATTGAGTCGCTAAAACATGTGAAAAGTCCGCGATCAACTTTCATTGTATTTAGTTTTGAGGGGGAGGGGGTCCAACTCAAAACTAGATTTATTTAGTTTCCTATCAGACATTGAACTTTTGATGCCTCCCCTTAGGATACTTGTCTTCCTGTAGGCACTTGACCTCTTAATTTTGTAGATAGTTTCTCAACCCCATGTAGTTTCTTAAGCCCAATTTAGATTCTCAATCCTCGTAATTTTTCAGACCCAGTCATCTATGGAGCGAGTTGGAACTGCAGGAACTGAGGCGGTAATTTACTGCGAGATGTTACGAATTAACATGTTTTGCCTTGAAATAGAGTATATAATACATTTTGCAATAAATGTACAAATTAAATCTTTCACTTTGATGCATGACCCTGTCACTCTCTTGTTTGAAACCATTTTGTGAAACAATTTTATTGTCTTGGATATTTGCGTGTGCAGCTTGATTTAATAAGCATAAATGTCCCAGAATCTGTGATCTCCAAGACGATGGTCACTGCTCCCACTCATATTTCCCATAATGCAATATAGACTGCAAACAAGATCAGTCGAACCTGTGTACTAATAGCCCATATATCAGTGATTTTATGTGAATTCATGACAATTTATTCATTTATTATGTGTTGCTTCCCTTAACAGTTTATTTATATTTATGTTTTGGTTGTCTCATATGTATTCAATCTGCTTGTTTTATTTTTATTTCTAACATGTTTGTGTTGATTTTGAGTTGTTTTTATTTTTATGTTTTACTTTATAAGTGTTGTGTTTTATTTTATGTATAACTTCTTAATGCATCATTCCTGTTGAAATTGAGATGAAAAAAAGAACGAACCAATTTATTTTGCTATATTTTATTTATTTATTCCTCAGACTGTTTTTCCAAGTTTTAATCATTTTAGTATTTAGTCTTGTTTTTTGCATTTTGTCATTTTTATTTAACTGCAATATGTATGTTTTTATTTCAATACATCCCCTTCATACATTGAGCATTTGAGAACATGAAAGTTGGGTGTCAAGCCCACGCTTTTCCCTTAACTTCAATCGTTGTACCTTTCAGTCTGACAGCCACATTTTGAGTTTGTCTGGCATTAAGTCATCACCTTACTCCCCCCACAACTTTGTACCTTTCAGTCTGAGGGGCCACAGCATCAGGATTTAAGTCCACTCCTTAGCCCCCATCCCCTGCCATAAACAATTATATACTTGCGAGGGTCTCAATAAATTAGTTGGGGAGCATCTCATGATTGTTGCTGTATCTTTCAGAGTGGAGCCTCAAGCAAGTGGGATGACCAGGCAAAAGTTCTGGATTATGCAGATTCCGAAGCTGAAGAACCAGAAAATTTGGAACCTCCAAAATCAGCCTTCTTGGACAAGATACAAGATGTATTGGACCGGCCTCCAACTCCCAAGGTGTGTGTTGTTGTTTTTGTCGTTGTTTTCATTGAAGTTGAAGAACCAATCCAATGTCTTCCAATGGAGCTCTAAAGGAGAAATGATTTTAATTCATCTTCTGAAGCTTTAAAAGAAATGTCTTCAAAATTTTTCCCAAAAGGACGATTCTCGGTTTGGAGAACGAAGTTCATCAATCTAAATGAGCATTATCCCTACTTCGGACAAATTTGATTTTTTTACATAATATAGATATGAATGTCCTCTTTTGAATAGTCATAATTTAATTTGGGTGATATTTCTAGATTTTTCGCATAAAAAATATTAGCGCAGTACACTGATGAACTTCTTTCCCCAAATCAAGACTTGTATTTTATTGAATCGGTCTAATTGAGCGTTATCCCTGCTTCAGACCAATTTGTTTTTTTTACATCTTGTAGATTTAAATGTCCTCTTTTGAATATTCATAGTTTAATTTGGGTAATATTTCTATATTTTTCATGAAAAAAATTATTAGCCCAGGAGACTGTTCTCCAAACCGAGAATCGTCCTTTGCTTGTTAAGTTTTGCCTCTTGACTAAGCGTTTTGTCGGTTGACTATCTAAGGAAATGTCTGAAGTGGTTCAACAATTTACTTTCTAAAAACCACATTTTGGACAAAATGTTTTACAAAATTTGCTCGTTAAGTTTTGCCTCTTGCTAAGAGTTGACTAAGAGTTTTGCCTCTTGACTCAAGGAGGTTCAACATTTAACTGAGTGTTCAACAAAATACTTTCAGAGTGAGCCAGAAAGTCCAGTTCCTCAGCCAGTAGACAAAAGTTTGGGAACCAATACCCCAAGACCTCCACCCTCACCCCCTAAGGCACCCAGGGGACCTGCCAAGAAACCAATGAAACCAATCGTGAAGTATGTAGCAGCTGTACCACCCCCTAGAGAACGAACCCCTACCCCACCCCCTACACCTCTCCCAGAGTTCATATCTAAATGGATGGGGGAAGAGTGGTTCGAGAAATACTTTCCCAATGCCAATAGCAATGTAAGTACATTTAACTGCGAGACAAAATTTTATTTTTATAATGCATATTTAATTTGTCTTTTTAAGCAATATTATTTCAGATTATGACAAATGATTTTGTATGTTGTCTGATTGTTTAACATTGCAGTTTAACCTTGATGCATTATGGGTAACACAATAACACAATTCACTGGATGTGTCATCTTCCTGTTCTTTACTTATAAAATGATTTAATATATGCAATGTTTGTTTACACTAATCAGATGGAAAAGGTATGTCTGCATGGTTTTTCTCTCTCTATGCATGAGAATTGTATATATTGTATAAATTGTACATATTGTATAAATTGTATGCATTGCATGAAACTCTCCTTTGTTGATTGCAAAGTTCCAATCAGATTTTCCAATCAATAAAGAAAAAGACAAAATTTAAACCTCCCTTGATCATTATTTTATGTCAAGATTCTTCTTATAGATTTATACTCTTACAGATATTACATGTATATCTGTTGTTCCTATATCAGTCTCATTCCTTTCTACTTTTCTAATATATTCACCCTGTATATGGTATATCTATATTTGTGCCCTTGATCCTTATTAATTAGTTAACTTCCCTCTAGCAATTACAGAGGATTTTACATTCTTGATCTTAATGATCTCAAATCAATGTTTTATGATTTTAGTGAAGTTTTAGATTGTAATTTGATGTTTGGTACTAAATGTTGTGGCATGATTTTCTGACTGCATATTATGACTGAGTAAAATTATTAGATTAGATTGAAAATTGTCCCCAATTCAAAGAACGTAGAAAAAGTCCAGATTTTACAAAACGTAATTATATTTACACCTGGATTTTGCTCCCTTACTTTTATAGCCATTTACAAGGTATGAATGCCTTATTTGGATTTTATTGTCAGTAAACTCTATACAGAATACTGTAAAATATGTACTCACTTTTGAGCCTCTTTAAAAAAATAATCTTAATAATTTTTTCATTTTAGTCTTTTATGAAATCCTTACAGATATTCCCAAACAAATGTATGCCCTAGAGATGAGGGGGGGGGGGCAGATACAATTAAATTGAGTTCAATTGAGTTTGATTCTAACTATAGTAGACTGGATATAGAAAAGGATTTGTCTCTAATCAAGGATGTCTATCTAGATAGACGTCCTTGTTCTAATTAATATCTAACAGTTACACTCAATGAACAATTTTTTTAATCATCTATTAATATTTTATTTGATTCTAATTGTTACTATTTCACTTTGTTTTAACACATTTTTTGTTCAACCCAGTAGAAATATATTTTCATCAAACACTGATCCATGATCTTTTTCTGTTATTAATTTTAGACAATGCCCAAGCCGTGGACCATCCAGGCATTCATCACAATGCTATTACGATTGGTTCGCATTGCCAGCTTCAAGCATAAATCAGACGTCGTCGAGGCGATCCTCCGCATAAACCAAGATTTTGGTGTGCCTAATAATGATGCAGTTTTACGAACTTTACTGAGTGTACTTAATCACCACACGCATCCGCCAACATGTGCAGTTCCTGAAGAGAAAATGTTCATTCTATCTGCAATTAAATGTATGCAGAGCATGGGAATATTTGATAAAGACTTCTGTACAGGACTCATGGTGGAATATATAGAGGGAGATAAAGATATAAGGTGAGAGATATCAAATTTATCCTGCCCTTTTTTGTGGGGAATTTCTGTTAGGTTACTTTTACCTCACATTTATGGATGCCTTTATACAGGGTGGTCAAAACATTCCAGAAATAGGTATGGTATTTTGGCATTGCTATTTTGTCAAAATATAAAATAAAACTTGTCAAACTCAACTCCAGTGGAAAATTCTGTGACAGATCCATCTATTGGAAAGGTGCCCTTTTAATAACTCTCATGATTAAACTGCAATGAAATTAAACTTCGATTTACAGATTATCTAACTGTATCATTAACATATCTATTTTCAGACAAATTGTTCGAGATGCATTTGCATTCAGCGGACTGAACGACCCTCACGATCATTTTGGGAGAGACATGGACTCATGGGATACTTGGAATGTATCAGAGGATAACCGCAAACCTGAAATTAAAAACATGTGTGAACTCTGGTTGGATAAGTAAGTTTTTACAAAATATGATATAGGTTTTCAAGAATGTATACTGCACTCCCGGTATTTTTAGCGTGAAATTTACTTTGTGCAATTCAGCATCATGACAAATGATTGTCGCAAAATTTACTAGCCTTATTAAATCCCCATGGGAAAATAACATTTGGTACACACGATTACTGTACATTTTTGAACCATTGTTTGTGCCATGGGGTGGCTTTTTAAAACTTCAGGTTGTCAAGGGTAACTTAAGTTTACAAAGCTTGATAATTCAGAGAATAATGAAATTTAAACTTAGCAGAATTTAATAACTGCTAAATTGTAATTTCTCAAATATTTCAAAATTAAATAACGTCAAAATATAAGTGGAGTTCAGTACTTATATGGCATAAAACCCTGCATCAGAATTAGCTAGTCACACCTCACTCTGAATGCTACAGTACATATCATTATACCATTTGATTAGTTTCAGCCTTATCTTAATGATCTTTAAATTAATGCTAATGGTCTTTTATGAGCGTTTGAATGTAAAGTGATTGTCAACTACTTATAGGTAGAAAATGTGGTGTAGCGTGTAATGACTGATGATTAAAATAATGAAAACTTTTGGTGATAAATATTTCTCATATGACTAACCAAGATAGAGTCATCTCGATAAAGAAGAATTATCAAAGCTCGTCAAGGACGGACGATCTTGCCCAGGTACTCATATAAGAACGTCTATTTCCAGATGGCTTGCCACATTTAAGATCCACCTAGAGGACAGCATTGAGAGATTGAAGAAGGGACAGTCTGTACATGGCAATGTCAACAAACTGAGAAAAAATATGGGGGTATGGTGATTCAAAACCTATGAAAAACTGTTACTTGTTTGTTAAGGACACACATGTTCTTTCTTAAAGGACACACATTTAAAAAAACACATTACTGGGACTCACATTTTTCTAGACCTAGATGTAACTAATGATTGTTGTTTGCAAAAGTACACACTAGAAAATTCAAATATTTGATTTTTGTGATTTTTATGATAATTAGTTATTAGTAGTATGCTATGGTGAAAACAGTACAGTTACACATGTAGTATTAATTTTGATTATTATATGATATTCTTGATTTTTCAGGATGGGGAAGCAAAATCTTTGTCAACCAGTGAGTTTCTTTCAATTATTAATATTAGTGTAAAGTTTAATATTACCATGAATGTTGCTATGGTACGTTCAAATTTTTGCAAGACTATGCGATTAAAAGTTGTTTAGACAGTCTGTCTATTTCAATAAAATATTGCTATATTGAAGATAGCGACGATGATGTATGAACTTACATGTAGTTAACTCCAAAATGAAATGTTTGGAAAAGTCCCCATTCTAAAACCAGTCAAACAAATATAAATAAATTTCATATTTCCTATTCCAGTGACCATAGACAAAGTGCCAAGTCATTCAATGATACAAAAAGCGACATTCATGGACGCTATAAACTATTTCTGTGAGATGGCCCTCCAGAAGGAAATAGAGCAAATGTATAAAGAGCGCAACCAGGACAAGGTTGTTAACTCTAAGAATACTGTATTAGTGTTGCCAAAGCTGAGCCTACATCCTCCATTAGTAAGACTAGGAGAACTACATACTAGTAAATGTAAACCTCATAGAGAGACTGCATATGCCATTGATAAAGGTAATGATTGGTCAGTTGTTATTATGTCACCACTTATAATTATGTCACCACCAAAAGTGGTGACATATTATTATAGTCTCCAACTTTTTTAGAGGCAGTGTTTGGTGGGTGGCATTTGTTGTTCGGCCAGTGGCTTTTGGTGTCTGTAATAAGTGGCAGATGGTTACATTTTGCATGTTAATGCCTTGTTTAAAATGTCCTTGTTTCAAGGCTGGCAGTGAGAGAAGGGATGGTGATTTATTATAGCAAGGGTCATAATTAAGGGACATTAAGGCAAATTACTAATATTATATTTTAAATTGTTATGGTTTTTGTCAAAGTGTGAATACTTTGGGGCAGATTGCTGGGCACTGCATGGATACATGGTTGGTGAAACAAAAGATTTTACAGCAAGATATTCCCCATTCATATCAAATACAAAAATTAATTAATTGATAAAAAGTCAATGCCCAAAATTAGCCAAACGGTGGCTAATGTGACAGCAGATTTAAATCAAATAGAAATGTTTGAATTCGTAAGATAGGGTTTAAAAATAGAGCTGAACTTTTAAAAATCCTATGTTCGTATGTAAGAAAATGTGAGAAACTGGAATATTGATTTACAAGTATTTATTTGTTTTTATTTCAGATTTTTCACTACCACCTATAACAAGTCGAGGACACCAACCACCAAAAGGTGTCGTTAGTGGTTTTGCTCCTGCCATCAATCTACCAATGAAGCAGGTCTATATCAACCCCTTCCCGAGCCCAGCGGATGTTTACCTACACCAAGAACCCATTTTACTGACGTTAAAATCATCGCAAAAATATTTCATTCCAGCCCAGTCATATATTAATGATTTTGAACAGTTCATTTAATCCAAAAGAGCGCATCCCAAAAATAATTTATCTCACCTTAGTTATGTGTGAATTAAGCCTCCTATAGGCCTATATACAATACATAGACACAGTTACTCCATTAGATGGCGCTTCATGTTTCTGAGTTAATTTCCAAAACAGGATAAAAAACAGAAAAAGTGGAACACCTCTAGGAGTGAACCACCTCCGTTACTCCGTTAGTGGAACACTTTTCAGAGTCCCAGTCAAGCCCAACTGACTTAATTAATGAACCTCTATAAGTGGAACACCTCCCAAGTGGAACACTTTTTAGAGGTACCAAATATGTTACTTAGACAGGTTTTACTGTACATGGATATTGTTAAAACTTTTTTAAAGGTAATACTGTTAGGATTGGAATTGGGTGAACATTTGAGGCTATTTGCATTTAGAACTCTAAAAAATGGAAGTCACTGAGGGATCATCAATGGCACGGAATGGAAAGTGTTCATTTCATTGATGCTCTTTCGTACTGTTGACATAATATTTTGGGTTCACTGTGATTTGTTTTAATTCAATAGAGAAAATAGAGTGAAATCATTGAAGTAAAGTGCCAAAAGTTACATTTTTCCTTTTTAGCACATTTTTTCTTTAGCATCTAAGCGGGCGGGCAATAATCATCAAAATTCCAGGAAAATTGCTTATCTATGTATTCAACTTGAAATTTCACAGATTTTACAGATGCAAAGACGGACTAGTACCAGGGTCTGAATATGATTTAGGCACACTTGGTAAATTAAATATTTATCACTGTTTTTGTACCTATTATTATTCTGTGAACAGACTTATCATTAAGGTCTAAAGCATTGAAGATTGATACTACAGGGTGACCCAAAAAAAATGCAACCCTCCATTTCTTCAATATTTTTCTTAAATGTAGGTTAATTGCTCTGAGATTTGGCACACAGGGACTTCATTCAATGTGGGATCCTCTGGCAAAGTTTTAATAATCATAGACTTATATTGATAGAGTTATGGTTGTTTCAAAATATGCTCCAGATGTCGTCAATTTCGCTGAAAACAAACTTGCAATGTTCAAGGAAAACTGTTCATAACACGGATGCATTCTTCCCCATGGGTATGGCTCAAATTTTTGCAGCCATTGCTTATTGGAGTTCTGCAATTGCGGTAGGGTTATTTTCATACACATTATCCTTTAAATAACCCGATATATAGAAGTCGGGGGCATTGAGATCAAGACTGTGGGATGACCATGGGTTCTCCGTCCTAGGAGAGATCATCTTCTCATAGAAATGACTAGTGAGCCAGGCTATGCTATCATCGGAAGTGTGAGGAGAAGCTCCATCTTTCTAGAAACACTGTTCTTGTCTATTGAAGCCTCTATACCCCTCTAGAACTGCCTAGAACTTCCTGGGAACGCAAATATTGTGCTGTGTGTTAACAGTAACAGTGTTGGCATTATCAACCTCAAACCAAAAGGGGCTGATGATTTCATGTTTGGAAATTGGCAGCCCAAGCTGTGCATTTAACAGAATGAAGGGGCCTTTGAAGCACTTCATCTGGAATTTGTGATCCTAGAACACATTATTTCTTTAGTTTACATGAACAGAAAGAAGGGAATGTGATTCATCTGAAAACCTAACATTGGAAATGGACGACATTTGGAGCATATTTTGGAACGACCATAGCTCTGTCAATATAAGACTATGGTTATTGAAACTTTGCCAGAGGATCCCACATTGAATGAAGTCCTTGTGTGCCAAATTTCAGAGCAATTAACCTCCATTTAAGAAAGAAATTGAAGAAATGGAGGGTTGCATTTTTTTGGGTCACCCTGTATAACCTAATAAACACCTGGGCCTAGAATTCATTAAGATTGCAATGAGAGAAAAGCTGAAATGACAACTCCATATTATTTTCCTTGTTGTTCATGTTTTCTCTTTTATACACTATTTATATACAAAATCCGTTCCATATAAAACTGTGATATGCTGTTTATCCATACAGTATATTTAAACTACATACTGTATGCACCTTCTACACATTCAGTTTCTAAATATATTTAGGGGAGTGTGATTGTAATATTGTAAAGGAATTTAATATATATTGTTAATTTTGATAAATCTGTACAACACACATTTACATGTACATTTTCATAATAAAATTTTATCAAACCAAACTTTCTTATGTGAATTATGAAATAAGAAACAATAGCTAGGGATAATCTATATAAATGCAATAGTCAAAATTATGTCTAATTAATCACTAATTGGACTGTATTGTTTCACGTTATTTACCTTATTACCTAATACTGTTAATTATCATTATTTATGAATAACTACTGTCTCTTGATCAGCTTTAATCATGTTGAATCATCAATATATTCTATACAATGCAGTAATACTGGATGAGCATAATGTAAAAGTGGTTTTGAAAAGTAGCAAATTTCTCTTTATGTAGGTTTTTTGTGGTTTATTATTCTACATTGATTCTGAAACTATTGGTGTCTAGTTTTTCAGCATTTTGGAAATATGCAGATTTATACCCCCTGGTGTTATTTTAAGAGGGGTCCTAGGAAAGCCATGTATAATTCCTAGAGTATCCAACCAATCATCTTGAAATTTACAGGTAATAATCTTCTTATCATGTCCTATCATTGTGAGCAGTTTCATCAATATTGGTTAACTGGTTGCTATGGTAACAGAAATCACTTGTTAAAAAAGTACACATTTTCGTAAAAATTTAAGACCTACCCTGAGACAAAGCACATAATATTTTTCTGGAATTGGGAGGAATTAGCATGAAAACATATTAGAAAACTTATTTAGAGTATGGTTGATAATACTAAATCAATTGATGTTTTATTTTAGCCATACAATTAATTATATTTGCCGATGATAATATGGCTATGCAAAAAATGTGTAAAAGGGGGCGTGGCACTTTTCCCAAGAAAACTTTATTTATACCCAAGTTTGTGAATAAATATATGACTATTCATTCTGATATTAACAGATATTAGTATAGTTATGATGTTTAACCATCATGGGAAGTTTCACTATTGTTGGTCTGCTGGTTGTTATGGTAACAGAAATCATTTGTTAAAAAAGATTGTATTTTCTTAAAAATCTAAGACATACCTTGACACAAAACACATACTATTTTTATGACAGTCAGGATGAGAACATTTTAGAAAATTTATTTAGAGTATGTTTCATAAAATTAAATCAATTGATGCTTTATCTTAGCCATACAAAGAATTCTACTTGCTGATGGTAAACTGGATTTGCAAAAAAATTAGAAAGGGGCCATGGCACAATTTCCTAAGAATTCTTTATTTGTGTTCAAAGTGAAAAAATAATGTCAGTTTTCCTTGATATCTACATTATTATCCCAACGAACGAAGTTCGGTAGGGATATAGTTAAGCCCTCCGTCCGTCCGTCCGTCCGTCAGTCTGTCATTTAGTCAGTCAGTCCGTCCGTCCATCCGGAAGATAACTCAAATATTAGTTGACGGATTTTCTTCATATTTGGTGGAAAGATGTATATTGATGAATAGTTTTACGCAAAAATTTTTTTTCAAGATGGCTGCCGCTTTAAAAATGACGGGACTATTTCACAAAAATCATAAATTTTTCATTCTAAACCAAAGTAATTAATATTATTGTTTGAAATTTATATTATTATATATAATTTATATATTTATATTCGCAACATCTATCTATTTCACATATATTCTGTGTTTTTCAGGAAAACAGAAATTTTCGCTAATTTTTAGATCTTTATGAAGTATAGCTTTATTATACTCAAATGAAAGGCAATTAAGAGTAGATTGCAACAAAGGTCATCTTTATAGCGAACAGAAAGTTTGTTCTTCAGGAAGAGCTGTTTATATTTGGGGTTATAGTCACTCAGATTGTTTTCCTTCATATGTGCCTGATACAGCTCATGGACATGTTCAAGTGTTTCAACTCCATCGGTTTGAAGGACATGTTCATCTATATGCTTACATATGAAGTCAAATGATGTTATTAAAACCTTTTCCTCTTCATTTATCGTTCGTACTTTCTTGCACAAGTAATTTCTTCTACAGGTATTATGGTACCAAGCTTCTGCTGATATCAAACAGCGTCCTCCTATTTTTGCATGTAAAGTCCAGTCTTCTTGGGCTTTCACTGCATTTATTATTGATGTTGAAGCGTTGTCTGTTTGGCATTTTGTTAATGATTCTTTTGTGTTTCCTTTGAGATATTTCAGATCTTTTTCACAAAAGAGGCACTTGTTTTGTTCAAAAAGGTTGCTTTGGCGTAATTTCTTACTATGACATCCTTCACCAATTGCTAGAGCAGAGGATCTTTTCCTCAAACTTCTCTCGGACATGATATATACGTAACAACACTAATACATTGATTTACAGGGTTCTACTCAGTTGCATGATATATGGAAAAAAGTATATATATTGGAAGGGCAACGCTCCACGATGCAATAATGGAAACTAAACGATGGTGTATTAAATCACCTACCTTAACTGAAACGTAAAAGTAAAAAATAAGGAATAACTGTGTATATAGCACAACTGCAACCGCAGCACACTATCTGGAACCACTGTCCAAAATCACACAGAGTCACTAAACTTTATCTGTATGCAGCACACATAAACAATGTGTATTAGATCACCTACCTTGACTTCACCCTAAAATTATAAAATAAAGAAAATAAAGAATGCCTCTGCATCTACACAGTTACGCAACCGCACCGCACTGTCTGGAACCACTGTCCAAAATCACTCGCAACTGCCCCGCAATCAGTTAGGCAACCGCACCGCACTGTTTGGAACCACTGTCCAAAATCACTCACCTGACTTAAATCACTCACCTGTCCACAATCACTCACCTCTATCTAGATGTAGCACAGCTTAACCGCACAACGTATATCTATTTCATCAGGTCTGCACAGCTAATCAAGAAGGCATGAACTGTGGTAATTGAAGCATAACATTGACAACAAAAGCTCATATCAACAACTGATTTATCATTGCATATACAACTTATTCCTAGGAATGCAGATTTAATTTGCCATCACATTAATGAAGTCTAAATTCTAATTGCAACATTTAATTAATGCTCTAAATTTGGTATTATTGTTATATCAAATAGGAATTATTAACTATTTTTATGAATAACATTATTTTCTATCTGGATATTAAGCATGACGGGAATCACTCAAACATGTATATTTCATAAAGATGTCAGGTTGATTTAAAAAGAAACAAATATATAGGTAAACATGTGAGTGAGTGATAAATTAGTATCATCCAGAATGAGATTAATGAATTTATTTAATATAAACAATAATTTATTTGATTTTGTTAAAATGCGTTTTCCTCAAAACTTCATTCCAAGATGCAAATTAAGCACACATAAATAAAATCACATTGATGACCTCACAAAGCCATGAATGTATATTTGAAGACAAAGTTTATATCCTTAATTAGATAATATACCCCATACCCCTTTAATGGTCAACTGTTTTAACAAATGATTTCTGTTACCATAACAACCAGCAGACCAACAATAGCGAAACTTCCCATGATGGTTAAACATCATAACTATACTAATATCTGTTAATATCAGAATGAATAGTCATATATTTATTCACAAACTTGGGTACAAATAAAGTTTTCTTGGGAAAAGTGCCACGCCCCCTTTTACACATTTTTTGCATAGCCATATTATCATCGGCAAATATAATTAATTGTATGGCTAAAATAAAACATCAATTGATTTAGTATTATCAACCATACTCTAAATAAGTTTTCTAATATGTTTTCATGCTAATTCCTCCCAATTCCAGGAAAATATTATGTGCTTTGTCTCAGGGTAGGTCTTAAATTTTTACGAAAATGTGTACTTTTTTAACAAGTGATTTCTGTTACCATAGCAACCAGCTAACCAATATTAATGGAACTGCTCACAATGATAGGACATGATAAGAAGATGATTACCTGTAAATTACAAGATGATTGGTTGGATACTCTAGGAATTATACATGGCTTTCCTAGGACCCCCCTTAAAATAACACCACGGGGGGTATAAATCTGCATATTTCCAAAACGCTGAAAAACTAGACACCAATAGTTTCAGAATCAATGTAGAATAATAAACCACAAAAAACCTACATAAAGAGAAATTTGCTACTTTTCAAAACCACTTTTACATTATGCTCATCCAGTATAACAGTTCTGTCTATTTTGTGACACCTTGTCTATATAGACCCATAGACAATTTCTTGTTGGTCATTTTTAAGTCCAAAATAAGTACACTGTTGCTCAGTCATATACTGAATACTCTGAATAATGTTCACAAAACTAGCAATTTCACAAAATGAGTTTATTTTCTGAAAGATTACTTTTACAATATGTTGTATGGCTGATCAGTTTAGATTAGAACTTGACTAAATTGGCAAAAGTGAAATCATTCAATGAGAAGAATCCAAGAAACTGAAATTTTGGATGTAATTTTCTCTGAAGAACATGGCATGTTCTAGACATTTTGCAGTTTTGGAATGTGATTAATTCCTGAGAAATGAAACATGTTCTGAATTGCAAAAATGTTGACTGACAGTCACAATTATTAACAATCAATTTTTGATTGACCAACATTCCAGATTATTTAAAATTATTATCTCCAAGGTGAAATCCATCGTCAGTACCCACGCTCAATCTCTACGTTCTCGGTCCGAAGCTTCACTGGTGATCCGCTCGATTACGCTGGTTACCAAAACGAATCGTTTTGGTAACAAAATGGCTGCTGTTCCGGCTGAAGAAAACGGTAAGAATTTTCGTTTTCCTTGATATCTCGAGATACAGCATGAATCATCCATATCTTTTCGGCCAAAATTTGGGTAAGCAATATATCTTTCTGAACAACCAAGTGATTTTGCTCGAAATAGTTTGTAGGATGGCAGGAACGCCAAAATAATTCCTCGCTTTGGTTACATAAACGAATTGATTGAAAATTGATGATAATACGACAACGGACAGATACAGCTACATAAACGATAACTAATATTTCTATTTAACGAGTTGTTGACTGACTGTGCCCTTGATTGGAATCTTTGAAAAGATCAATAACTACCATGACATTGTTTGCTCCCCGTGTGTTTGAATTTAATACGTTGGCCCAAAATCACTTGGCATACATTAGGTTACAGTAGAAACTATCCCGGCATTTTGTCTGATTTTAAATGATTGTTTTGTGGGGGCCGCCGGTCACCTACCCATCCCACCCAAATAGACTGCGTGTCTGACTCATTTTCGAAATGTTACATAAATCGAATGTTAATATTAGGCACACTAAGAAAATCATTTTTTCTATTCAATTTCTCCACAGTTTCTTGTAGTTGTTTAAAATTGTGTTATTTATCAATTCGTTTGGCTAAATCAATCGAAGCTAGGTCCATCAGAAAGTAATTTTGTTCTGCTGATACTCTGTGCACTTGCAAATATCCAGATGGGGACCTGTGATTCATGGGCTGCTTCAATTAACAGCGGCATTACATGCGTTACAATTTATACATTCCTTGCCCCGTGTACAATGGTGTAATGTTCCATTCAGCACGTTATCAAAAACGTACACAACTACTTCTTTTTTATTCTTAGATGACGTCCAGGAGAAAGTACAAGACATAAACACTGAGAAACTGCAGGGAGAGCAAGTTACTGACACCCCGGTCACTATTTTTTAGTGCTAGGATGTAATATCAAATAAAAAGTGATCGTGAAACATTGACAATTAATTATTCAATCTTGTTGAGCCAGTTGATTTCTACGGGGACCTCAGAAATGAACAAATATTATAACTCCGAGTTATAATTTCTACGGCGACCCTGCGGCCTGTAAAAAACTGGATACCCGTTTGGAGGCCGCAAGGCGAGCGTAGTTTTCCTACGCTCGCCGCAGAAATACACTGATTAATTTATCTGCGGTCGACGCACGCCCTCCGTACGACAAATGTGACTGGGTTATAAGCCATTTAGAAAATCGGAAACTCCAACGAGCAATGCAAAGCCCAACGAACACTATATCCAAAAAAATCGTGTAAAGGAGCACGTACGTTACCGCAAACAATTTCACACTGTCATATCTTGGATTGTGACTACTTTCCGACCACGAAGACTGGTAAATCTTTTAAATCCATTCATTATCTCAAAGAAAAGTGTAGACAGGCCAGACAGACAGACTGGACAGGCCAATCAAAATTTGGTTTCCAGATTCGGATTCCTGAGAAATTTCTACCCTTATTTCATAACTCACACGTTATATTTGGAGAACTTTTTGTTTTGACCTACTTTCCTGATACAATATCTCAAAATCAGTTCAAAATACTCTCTGACGGCAAAAGGCTAACCCTTTAAACATACTCTTTGCTATCTGTATATAGCCAATTTCGAAGAATATTATTAAAGTGCAGTGCAAGAATCCTAAAAATAAGGAAAAACTATGAATTTGACCTAGATTTTGACGAAGGCCTTTTAGTGTTCAAATTTTGAAGAAAAGTATATTTTGAGGTCCGATTCTATTGAAGGCTTTCATTAAGTTGGCTGTGGAGTAGGTAGCTGAGCAAGAAGCTGGTATTTTTCAATTCAAACTGGCACCATTGACTTAATATGAGGATATCATCATGTTGATTTTTTTCGAATTCAAAATGCCATAACTCCCGAACCGGATTGCTATTTGGTTTGCAGATTCTGATTTCTGAGAAAATTCTACCGTTATTTCATAATTCATATGTTAAATGTGGAGAATTTTTTTTACCTATTTTCCGGATACGATATCTCAAAAGTGGGTCAAAATATTCCCTGACGGCAAAAGGCTTACACTATTAGCATACTGTTTGCTAACTGAATACTAAATTTCGAAGAATTCTATTAAAGTGTAGTGCCAGTACAAATTAGGAAAAACTATGAATTTGACCTAGATTTTGACCTAGGCCTTTTAGAGTCCAAATTTTGAAGGAAGGTAGATTTTGAGGACGGCTTCTATTGTAGGCTTTTATTAAGTTGGCTACATCCAAGCTGTATCTACTGTTGTTACAATTGATAATTTTCTCAAGCCCCACTGACTTAACATGGGATACCAAAATAGCGATTTTTGGGATTTCAAAATACCATAACTTCCGTACCCGAAGTCGGATCAAAATTTAGTTTGCAGATTCGGATTCCTTGGAAAATTCTACACCTATTTCATAACTCATACGTTGAATTCCGAGAACTTTTTAGTGTGACCTACTTTTCGGATACCATATCTCAAAAATGGTAAGTGTGATCACAAACAATTGGCATGAAGGGATTAGCTTTTTTCCAAAGAACATGACTGAAAAAACCCAGAGCAAAAATATTGTAGGAAGACTGAGAAAATTGAAAAAATGACAAAGTACTGGATTTGACCTAGTTCTTGACCTTTGACCTATATTAAACCTGATTAGACCTGGACCTGGACTTGGACCTGGAAATGGACTGGACTGGTATTTTTTCAATATTTTCTTCACTTCCTTTGACTTTCTATAAGGCTATCATCAGATCGATTTTTCTCGAAATTTCAAAATGGCATAACTTTCGAACCGGAAGTCGAATCGAAATTGGGTTTGCAGATTCGGATTCCTGGGGAAATTCTACACCTATTTCATAACTCATATGTTGATTTCTGAGAATTTTATACCGTGGCCTACTTTTTGGACGTCATATCTCAAAAACAGTAAGAGTAATCAAAAAACGATTTGCCTCTCGGAATTGGCTTTTTTTTCAAGGAACATAATGAAAAAAACGGAGCGAAAATATTGAAAGATGACCGAGAAAATTGAAAAAAATGACAAAGTACTGGATTTGACCTAGTTCTTGACCTTTGGCCTAGATATAAATTTGACCCCATTTCTTACCAACTAGATACTGTACCTTAATTGACCATAGAATTGTCTTGAATAGATACCTTATAGTTGTTGAGAAAGCGTGACCAGTAAAAGAACAAGAATAAGAATAAACAAAAGAGGCAAAAACAATAGACTAATAAAGTCAATCGAACTCGGGAGATATCTAGCTAGCAATCAACCTATGAACATACGAGGGGTGATTCAAAAGTAATGGACAAAATTTTATAGGCATACTAAATTTCACCCAATCAGTCTAATTTTTTCACAGTGAATAGATCAATCAATTCTCTACTTTGTGTCGAATTCTCATTTAAATGCATTTGAAATTGTTTCAGCTATGCATAACCATGGTAACCAGGGTAAGCATGGGTGGAATTGGTTTTTTAATGATAATTGAATGTTTTTGTCATTTTTGCTTGATTTCGTTTTAATGACTCAATTACCACACATGATATGTCTAACAAGCATGGTAATGCAATTGTCAAGCAAGACTCACATGCCCATGTGTTTGCTGTTGAGTTCTAAATTCAGCAACCAATTGTGGTATGACATCACAATGATATTTCTAAGAAAATGCAATCTTGGACAGGCACTTCAAAAGAAAAGGAAAGACACAAGAGACAATCGTTTGTTACACATGGACAATGCCCCAGCACACAGGTCCAAGCTAGTTCAGGATACTCTTGCAGCATTCATGGACATGCCTCAACTTCCACATGCTCCATATTGCCCTGATACTGCTCCTTGTGATTTCTATATTTTTCCCACCCTTAAGATGGCATTAAAGGGACAATCCTTTCAGACATTAGCTGAGCTGCAAATGGCTGTACAAAAACAGCTGAACACCATGGCTGCTGATGGATATGGGCATGTGTTCTCTGCATGGGTGCGCCGACAGAAGAAAGTAATTGAACTTGGAGGAGAATACATTGAGGATTGAATATAATTCAAATGGATGATCATCAGGAATAATAAGGAATGATATGGATTATTATTGAACTTACTGCGATATGCTTTTCATATACATCTTGCATTGCAAAATATATTGCACCAGCAAACTTTTCATTGAAAATCCATTTGTTATTATGATGAAAATAGCCTTAAAAATGGATTCCGGGTGTATGCACCATGATCCAAGAGAAGTGCTCTATCTCAAAATGTATTTGCATCTAGTTAATAAAATTTTAACATCTAATAGATAATTGATTAATCTTTATTTGCACAAAGTTTCATTCAAATCTGGTAAAGGTAAGCGTGCCTATAAAATTTTGTCCATTACTTTTGAATCACCCCTCGTACTTTCTCAAAGATGTTCCCCTTCACCAATGCAATGCAATCATTTTTCACAATGTTTAATGCATTACTTAAGGAATGCCCAAACTTGCTGTTATTTTCGCCATTCCCAGGTGTGATGTCACACAATACATGCATATAGATTCCTTGAAGCAGATTCAATAGAGCACGGTCTTGCCTATATGGAGAAATGATGAACGTCTCTTTTACTTATTTTGATTTCTATTATTAATAATTCAAGATCAGATAAGTAAAAAGATATCGACTTGGGCAAGGCTAACCTCCACAGGGTAATGGGAGTCTCTTGATGTGGAGTTAGTGTGGTGGTCTCATTATGGAGACCTTGGCCCCTTCCCTCTGGAGGTCCTTTATTTTCTGTACCGATGTTATCCCAAAGTCGTGGGACCTATACTCAAATCCCCCGACTTCCTCCCTGAGATATCGTTTATGCACTTTAAGGTCCTGTGTGAGGTGCCGTCTCATTTCATGTTCTATAACACGTTCGATTTGATTATCCCCGGTGTTGCAGTAGCAGCACTTAAACATATGCGGTAACATATGATGCCGTTCAAAAAAAGAAATAACACATATACATTTCTTTGTTTGATTATCAATAGCTAAACATAACCGTTTCGGTAACAAGTGTGTTCAAATGCATGACCGTTGTCGTATTATCATCAATTCGTTTCTGTAACCAAAGCGAGGGATTAAATGGGCGTTCCTGTCATCCTACAAACTATTTCGATTAAAATCACTTGGTTGTCCAGAAAGATATGTTGCTTATCCATATTTTGGCCGAAAAGATCTGGATGACTCGTGCTGTATCTCGAGATATCAAGGAAAACGAAAATTCTTACCGATTTCCTCAGCCGGAACAGCAGCCATCTTGTTACCAAAACGATTCGTTTTGGTAACCAGCGTAATCGAGCGGATCACCAGTGAAGCTTGATGAAGCAAGATGGGTGTAATCAGGGTGAACCTTCAATTTATTGCAAGGGGATTCCATCTCTAGCACAAGAGAGCAGTAGGCTTTATGTGACAAGAAGTCGATTTTAATGATGTACATATTGACTATATTCCCACCTGGCTTACACTAATAAGACAAATAAGTACATCATTTATCTACCTAATTAGTACACTATCCTTGACTTTATTTAAGTAAAAATAGCTTGATATTGTCACTTGCCATATTTATCCATCATTAATAACGGAATGTACACGAATATGTATGTATACACCAATATATGTCAGAATCGTCTATTTATGTAAACAATCACGTAAGACATTAACCTGCATATTCAAGGCCACCATTGTGATGAATTTTATAAACATTGCATTAAATTGACTGAAAACCATACAGTTCAAGTGTATTGAGAAATTATTTGTGATAACCTGCCAAGTGTTTGAGTGTTTGAGCCTGCTGTGACTTTTGGCTCAATTTCCAACGTTGTTACTTTTTTTAGATCTCTCATATTTAGATTGAATTCTTCCAATTTTATTTTAAAAATCTCTTATTTTCATTGAAGGCTTTTTGCTTGCCTTAAAGTCCCATTGCAGTTTGAAAACATTTGAAAACATTGTTTTGTCTTGTTTTCATAAGTTTATCTTTGCCAACACAAACTTTAGAAATATTGATTTTAAGGTTAACATACTAAGAAGGGTTATTGATAATCCATTCTTTTTATGACTTTTGAGACAAAATGTCTCTGAAAAAAGGTCGCATGTCACCAGTTCAAATATCTCAATACCCACAATTATATACCATTGCGTAGCTTTATGATTGCTTTCATTGGATTTACACATGTACTGTATATGCTATTAACTAAATAGCTATAGTTTCTTACATAACCATTGTTCAAAGATATGTTTGCTCTTGCTATCATGTATGATTTCTATATGAGCGAAATACCTCATTTCTTGTCTATTACTTTATTCCCGTTTGAGCCCACTATTTCATTCTTTTTACTATACAGGGCCTCAAGCATTGGTCAACATGAATACAGAATACATGTTCACTGCACTTTTTGTAATACCAGAACACATTATAAACATGATAAATACATTATAGAAGTATCATGACTTGGGTACCACCATCGCCGCTTTCCACTGGGTCTAGAGATAGGATCAACTGAAACCTAAGTGAAACGAGAAATCCCCGGAGAGAAATCAACACAATATTTCTATATTAATTATATTAGATTATACATTTGAATATACTCGTATATCATAGTTTATTATAATTATTACATTATATTGTATTGTAAATGAATTCAGTTTGTTAAGATCTGTGGTTTATTTAAAGCAATAGTAAACCTGGAAACTTTTGAACGATTGATTTCCTTCAGTCAAAAGACTTTGGACACCATAATGGATCACATTTGGGTAAACTATTTATTAGTATAAGTAATAAAATAAGAACTGGACAATGCTTAAAGAAGGTGTTTTAAGCATCAAATTGTATATTTCACGAGCAATTACGTTCGATGCTGAAATCCTTAAACCAATTTAGTTACTTTGTGCGCGTTGTGACGTCAGTAGACCTATCAAATTGAACAGCCAACGAGCTTTCGTGAATATTAATTTATATCTATCAAAATTACCAAGCAAATACTTGATTTCGCGAAATCATTTATAATCGGAATTTTCTAGTTTTACAGTATGAGTCGAGTCAGTTGAATAAGCCTGGGCTTTTGCAATCTATCAGACGTGTATGGTGAACTTACTAGCAGCGAACCATAATTTGTCTACACATGAATTACCCATCCTTCAGTAGAAGGAGTTACGGATTCTGGACACCTGCTTTGGAGAACGGAATGTTATTACGGACATCAAGACTAACCTACGTCAACAAGACTAAGGACATTTCTCCAAATTATTCGCACGACCATGATCAAAGGAATTGAGTTAAAGCAGATAATAATTGGAAAATAACGCATCATTGAAGCATATGAAAAACTATAAATTGAAAATTTAATAAAGACAAACCAAATTTGTGTTTTTGCACCGAAGACAAAACGTACTTTAGATGAATCTTGGATTTTACATTGCAAATCGGACACGACTGTTAAAATGATGTAGTACCTGTAAATAGAAAATAATCTAGCTTATCAAAAAATGATGGGAAAGCTACAATTTATGAAGGATCAGGGGGTATTTGTCATACTTTATTAAAGGATTGTGTCAAAGAATTTGCCGTTACTACTGTCTTTTTAGAAGATTGATCACTAGGCATACAAAAGAAGATGCTCTAGCTATTAAAACCTTCACTGGTGGTGAATGGTTTAAGTAGACAATCTCCGTAGCAGTTTATTTGAAAATGGTTGGACCAACTGTGTTCTTTTGGATTTGCTTGGCAATTGTTCCATTTGCCTGCTTTGGGAACATCGTACTCTTAATTGCCTTGTGGAGATACCCCAAATTACGTCATCAAAGTGGATCAAATGTGGTATTTACAGTGGCGCTAGCTGGTTCGAATCTTGTCACTACAACTGTGATGTTTCCGTTAAAATCGATTGGACATTTTATCGATAGCGATCTAAGATTTAATCCTACAGCGTGCTTGCTTGGATGCCAGATGTTATCATTTACAGGGATTTCATCAGGGTTCATTCTTGGGTGCATAGCTTTTGAGAAGTATATTAAGATTCTTCACCCGTTTTTGAACTCCTCCTTCACAACACAGAGATGTTTGATTATCGTCTGCATTCCTATTATGCTTTGGGGATTTTTTTCATTTGCGCCTGCGTTTGGATGGAATCTTTATACCCCAGCTATGAAAGAGACGTACCGTTGTGACAAAGTATTGATACTTCCAATAGCTTACGTTGCCATTATCGAAGTCTGGATAGGGATTATATTTCTCCAAACTGTTTACTGCTACGGAATGATATTTTATGCAGCCAATCAGCATCAACGCCAGATCATAAAGGACCAATCACGTTTTCCAACTTTAGAATTTGTCGGATTATACAAAAAAGAACACGAAAACATAGAATTTCTTCAAAGTAAACAACAAAAAAAATGTAAAATGCATCCGAATTGTTCCAAAACTGACTGCCATTTGAAAATTGTTAAAACAGCCATAATAATCCTTGGAATGTATTTTCTTGTATGGATTCCCGCCCTGTCATTGCCGCTTGTGATGTCAATTAAAAAGAACAATGACGATATTTGGATTTATATGACATTACATTATTGTTGCTTTATTTTAATACTCTTACAAGCTTGCATCAACCCTGTTATCTACACATACAGAATGAAGACCTTTCGGAGAGCGTTTCAGAAAATCCTTCTGAAAAACAATATAAAAGATTTAAATGATGAGTCTAATACATGCGAAACGACTCCGAATTTGAAATGACTCATACAGTTATCGTCTAGTCTATACTATACATTAAAGCCATTGGAACCTCATGATATAAAATGTCAAGTAAAAATGAAAACTCCATTTTGCCTGCTGTTTGTGATTAGATATGATTGATTATTATTTGTAATAACTGCCTCAGTGCCAAAAATATGAATGTAACTCATCAGGTATTATGACGATTCTTATGAATAGATAAATTTAATAAACATGCAAACAGCCAATACATGTATGAATAAACCCTGGTATTTCCAATAGTTTCATCTTGTACTAGGTAGTCTAGCTACAGGCCTCTGTGACCCCCTCCCCTTCTTGACTGAACACCTTCTCACACAGAGTTGTAGGGGGGGGGGGGTACAACGGCTTGTAACGAGACTAAGTACTAAACTCTCAATTTTTTTAATTGACAGCCTGGCAATAAAGTGACATTTAAAGATGTTTGTCATAAATGTTCTATTTGAAATCGAATGGGTTGAAGTCTCAGAGTGGACTGTATCAGTTGTGCTCAAATCGCATCAAATTGCTTCACTAATCAACAAATTTCCGGAAGGGCATGCCCCCCGGACTCAGTTGAAAAACTTGCTTCATGGCCCGGTCAACGTCCTTTGGCCTTTGCAAACTAACAAAAAAAGATTCTCCTAATATGGGCAATAGTTGTCCAAATCTTGTGTAATCATGACCCTAATGTATTTTAATAATATTTGAACAGGTTAAGCCTAATATTCAGCAGTCTGATTTGGCACAATTGACAAAGTTTCAAAGTGAAATATTTCATGTTTTTCAATTTAGGAAGAAGAATGACAAAATTGATTTGGGTTTTGCCCAAATCAATCAGCAATTGATTGTAACAACCTCTGGTTTATTATTAAAAACGTCCAATACCACCTTATGGAACCTTGAAAATACACCTTTGGTATGAGTTGAAGTATATACATGTAGTTCAAAATAATGTCTCCCTCTAATTATGACATTTGAAAACATAATATTTTCATACCATAAAAACTTGAAAAGCATGCCAAGTGAAAAACGTACGCATTATAATTGAAATAACATGGCATTATACACGCAAAAAATTATATACTCTACTAACTGTTGCACACCGGAAAAGCCTGACAACGGTAGTCAGATACCGTTGTCACAAATGGCGGACATAACCGTCGCTTCAACTCTTCAATCACTTGGTCCTCATTTCATGGGACTTTATCGTCGCTAATTCTGTGCAAGTATTAAGCTCTTGTGATGATGTATCATACGAAATCCCAATTTCGATCAAATTGGGATGTGAATCGCCACAATAGCGTCTTCGACATCGTCAATGACTACGGAATCTGAATTTGAAATAATTTACAAAGACAACGACATATGAAAATACAGTGTCCGTTGTCCCGTATCTCATTTTGATTGGTTAAATTAAAAACTTTATTTCGATGGTAAAACACTAGTAGCTGTACAATGAGTATAAAGACATTTTGATTGATTGTAGTTCCAAAGGAATTAGTCTAGGTGCTTTATTAAACATACAGTTCATGGAAATCTAATTGAAGCGACGGTTATGTCCGCCATTTTTGACAACGGTATCTGACTTTACCGTTGTCAGGCTATTCCGGTGTGTGTTGCATGCCCGTTGCATATGTACTGTTATGTTACTGTACAGCGCCTATACTAAGACGCGTATTTGATTGCTTGTGGTGAGGAAATGGGGGGGGGGGACATAGCAATCATTATTTAACATCTTCTCAGTACATAAAATATTTATTCAAAAGAGAAGTGTTTGGCAAAGATCAAAGACCTATGTCCAATTTAATCAAAATGACATATAATGGTTTACTCTTACCATGGGCTTTCAAGTTGAAAGCCCATGCTCTTACTTACTGGCTAGACTGGATTAAAGACTGTTTTATTAAGCGTGTAATTAAGTATTTTCATTTAGGTGAAAATATGATAACTAATATTTTCAATTACATCGAGGTCTACATGATTACATGCATTAAATAAGAACCTGAAAGAATATGGTATTTGATTGTATGGCATATCCATTAGAATGTTTACAGAATGGACACATCGGACAATAGTTCCCATTAGTCGAACAAATAAATCTGAAGCTGGAAGTGTGTGCTTTGTTTTGTTCGGAAAGATTCTATTGCAACACAGGAACGAAACGTGACTGAAAAGTTCATAAGTTACAAACGCTTATAGTGTTTGAACGGTTTCAGTAAGCTACATGTTATGGACGTTCATTTGATGTATGACTTTTCCCCGATGTCTTGATCTAATCGTGAGTATGGTCACATTGGTAGGCTTACAGCCAATCGGTAGATCTACAGGCCTCTTAATTTATATCTAATCCCTGTATGACCCAGTATGACTGTTCCACATGGCGTGAATGCAACATTTGAAAACAAAATACTTTGATAGACATTCAGAAGAATTTTTAAAATAAGTGATTTGTAATGGTATATGGATGAGTGAATATACGCATAAAAATGTATCACTCTATTCAATGTGTATGACAGACATACACGATTAATGTCAATATAAGCTAAGAATGACTAGATCAACTCACCCACCCAACCATTCAAATGTGTGTCATTGTTTTACAATAAGCTCAATCGTTCCATTTATGTTTTATAAAAAATGTCTGTGTAGTAATTTTAATTCCTTACCTCATTATTTTTAAAACCTTTATATCACTTTATATCACTTTATAAGTAATCATTATTAAGATTTATCAAACAAATCAGCACGCAAAATCTCAAGATGACCGTGCGATGCCACCGGGCGCCGCAAGATAATCGTACGATGACCGGACGGGACATGGCCGGGTAGGTACCGATGAGTTTGGTTGAGAAAAAATCGCCAAGACATCGGTAACTTTTATCTCCGCGATAAAACTCTGCCGGCGCCCGTACGATGTCTAAAAATCGGCCGATGATGGGCGATCATCGCCCGGCGCCCGTACGATGCCCGGGCTCGCCGGCCGATTTTGTACAAAATACTCATCGGCCGGGCGCCGTAGTGAAAATCGGAGCCTATGTGACCAAGGCATAAGAAGGGGTTTTTGTTTTCACTACTTTGTCATCGTCACTTGGACCTCATCTGATATTATCTGCCTACTGATCTAGCGTGTTCCACTCCCGTTCTTAATAGAATGAAGTTTCTGAATTTTTATCATTTCTCAGGATAGACAGAATTTCAACAGACCCAACAGGGAAGCTCATGTTATTCTAAAATTATCAAAATGATGCAGTAATGATGAGGTGCTCTTTAAAATGCTAATGAGATCGATGTAAATGATTCGCCGATCATAATGTTTCTCTAAGTAGAAAAGTAGCTGAAAATTACTTCAATTTGTGTTTTTATTACATAATACTTCTGTTCTACCTGTTGAATCATTCACATTGCACGCACTCTGCAATGTGACACAAATTAACTTGAAAACTTTTTTTGCAAATTCGATGAGGTTTTTGCATATAGCAAATAGATACCGTTCATTGCTTTTTCACTTTTCAATTGATTCCGTTGAAAATCACTTTTACTTGGACTAATGTACTGAGTGGATTTTATGATTATTCAAAACTTACAAATAATCTATGGAGATCAGGCCCATAGCCATGCTTTGCCAAGGGGTTTCACATTAAAAAAAATTCCAAGGGGTTCACTTTTGACAACCTTGGCTCAAAAATGGCCAAACTCACTTAAAAGTGCAAGGAATGGTGAACAACTGCATAATTTTGAACGAGCCTGGGGACATCTATTTTCTTATAAACAGTTCTATTCTGAAGTCAGATAAAAGACCACGTGCAGTATGGCAAGTGATTTTAGACAGTCATATCTTTCACCCATGAGTACTTTCTGGCCATAAATACAGTGGCTTTTATTAAAACAATATGTTTTCTTTCAAGTGAAGTCCCCATTATAATAAAATATCAATCCAACTCTCTGAAAAATTATGGATTAGGGCCCCACCTTGGCAATTTTTGAAAAATGTTAGGCTTATTTTTTAAAAAGAAGATCTTGTTTTTCTCAATGTGAACATATCGAAAGTGTCTTCTACACTATATTAACAATTTCTGAAAAGGGAATGGGTATTGAAATGAGTTAAAGTTAAAAACCACATATCCCATGTTATTTTCCCATAGGGAAAACTCGTGCTATCCATTGTTTTCAGCATAATTTTGGTCATCGAAAATTAATATTTTCAAAACTAGACTCTCAATACCATTCTATTTTTGAACATGTCTTAGACCCCTTGTTGAATAATGTTTTCATGCAATAAAAATCAGAAAAAGAAGATCCTCTTTTGAGTAAATAGGTTCAATATTTTGAAAAAAATGTTGACATTGGGTCCCTATTCATAATTTTTCGAATTGTTTGATTTATATTTTGATCATCATGGGTACTTCACTTGAAAGAAAACATATTGCTTTAATAAAAACCACTGTATTTATGCCGATAAAGTACTAATGGTGAAAGATATGACTGTCTAAACTCATTTGCCATTGCACGTGGTCTTTTCTTAATTATACGCGTCAGTCCTTAGACGAACTATAATTCTGATTTTAGCTCACATGGTGAACTATTGCAATCACTCGCTTGTCTGCCTGTCTGTCCGTCTGTCCGAAAGAAGAAAACGAATGAAGACACTGATGCAGCAGCAACAAATGACATCCGTCTGTCTGTCTGTCTGTCTAGGTTGTACTTTTATAAAATTAGCAAAAAGTTAATACCACTTTTGAATGGGCAGTTGCTACCTACAGCCAATGACATCATCAATCCTGTTTTGAGTTATTTTTGTTCAACATCAATATAGTCAATGAAGACACTGATGCAGCAGCAACAAATGACATCCGTCTGTCTGTCTGTCTAGGTTGTACTTTTATAAAATTAGCAAAAAGTTAATACCACTTTTGAATGGGCAGTTGCAACCTACAGCCAATGACATCATCAATCCTGTTTTGAGTTATTTTTGTTCAACATCAATATAGAACCCCCCCTTTGACTCCTGGTTCAAAAGCTCGCCTATTTTCACAATGGTCGCCATTATTATTGTCTCGCAAAATTCACTTTTGGACCATTTGCTTTAAATCTCTGTTGATAGGATTCCCGTTTTAAGTTATTTTTGTTCAACATCAATATACAACCCCCCCCCCATGACTCCTGGTTCAAAAGCTCGCCTATTTTCAAAATGGTCGCCATTATTATTGTCTCGCAAAATTCATTTTTGGACCATTTGCTTTAAACCTCTGTCGATAGGATTCCCGTTTTAAGTTATCTTTGTTCAACATCAATACAGAAAACTCTCCTATCACTCCTGGTTCAAAAGTTCGCCTATTTTCAAAATAGTTGCCATTTTTGTCTCACGAAATTTACTTTTGGCCCATTTCCTAGCTTTACAAATAATTTCAGGTGTCCTGCATTGTGTAGTTGTATGAAATGATTTTGTTACAAAAAATCTGAAAAAAAAAATTCTCAGTTTTTTTTATTTTCAGCCATTTTATTTAACATGGATTTGTCCGTCTGTCTCGCGAAATCCACTTTTGGATAATTTTCCTTAAAACCTCTGTCACTCTAAAGAATAGTTGTATGAAATAATTTTGTCACAAAAATCGGCAAAAAAAATTCATCCGTTTCTTTATTTTCTGCCATTTTAGCCGTTATTGACTTTTGATCAACACCATGTGAGCCCAGTACCCACGGTACTATTTATTTATGTTGTAGTGTGGTAAACAGTATCAGCGATTAGCGTAGAAGAGATGAGAAGGGAAGAAGTATTTGAATACAGTACTCGTATGAGGTCCACTTAGAACATTTGATTTATTTTAAAAAACATTTGGTATAAAGGACACTCGATATAAAAAACATTTGATGAACAGTACAAGCAGAATACAAATCAAAACTTAATATAATTAAATATAATCTAAAATCGATATCTAATAAGGAATGGTTGACTAAAATCACATCAGATCTGAGGAATACTTAAAAGAACACCTGAAGTAACAAAGGAACACCCGGGTAACAGAATATCAACGTCATTAATATGTACTCTATAGATCCGTTCTTTTGGATCTGCTTGGGAATTGTTCCATTCGTGTGCATTGGGAACACTGTGGTGCTCATTGTGATCTGGAAAAATCGACGAATTTGCCATGATGGAGGGATCAACATTGCTTTCACAGTATTGCTTGCAGTGGCTGATCTCGGGACTGCTTTTGTGACCTTTCCGTTGGAATCAATGTCACATTTCATTGAGTCTGACATAAATAAGAACCACACATTTTGTTTAATTGGAAGCGAGATCTTTTCGTTCACCGCAATTATCTCTGGTTTGAGCCTTGGTTGCATTGCCCTAGAGAAGTACATTCGGGTCTTGCACCCTTATTTGCAGACAGAGATCACAACAAAGAGGTGTTTGATTACTGTCGGGGTAATGATCACTACATAGGTACCCGTATAGATATCTCGAGTGTTATTGACTTTTCGGCTTATCTCTACTAATCCACTCGAGTTAAGCCTTTAAGTCAACAAACCGACCCTTCGCTAACCCTAAGGCCCGATAAGAGGCTTCCTAGCCCCCGAAAATCGACCCTATTTCCCTCCCCCACCACGCCCCTACCCAGGGTATAGTTAGGGGTGAAGTCTTCTAGGCCTAACCTAACCCCCCTAAACACTTTGGCGCGGGTCCCGTCTCTCTAGCTCTTCCCGTTCGGGAGATAGAAATCGGGCTGTCGGAGCCGCTTTCTTTGATCTCGCCGACACCCCCCTCCCTCGCATATTCAGGCAATTTCAGTTATACACTTACTATACTCCTCCAGTCTTAACCCTAATCGCTATAACGGATAAAATTGGTTTTTACCGAACCCAACATTATAATAAAAAGTAGTAGACTGATTTCACGTCAAAATTCTCTTGATACCACACAATAATTGTAAAATAAAACTCCCTAATAAATGATCTCTTTCATTTGTCGAAATGTAGCCACATCCCCACATTCTAACTTCTGTGAAGTTTTACGTTTTAAATCATATTGTCTGTGCCTGCATATATTCTTAGCTCAAAATAGTGGCTGAATTTTACGAACTGTACATTCGACATGTACATTAAATCAAAACTTGTAATCATAATAGCATAGTAGTCTACTAACATTTTCATTCAATAATGACATAACAATAATATGTTTTTAATACATAAACAACTATATTCTGATACATTTTGTTTTTGTTTCGTGAATTACTATGTTTACAATATTCTTGATTATTAACTTAACTATCTTATCTAGTATAACTATAAACAAATATTTTACAATACATAGTCTCTTTGAAAGGTGCAAGTTTGAAAAGTATCAGAATGTGATCTTTGGATTCTGACCTGCATATCAGAAACATAACGTTTGACCAAACCATCGTTCAATTGCGTATTTGAACAGAAGTCTGATAATATGTCTTCTACACTTCTGCCCTTGCACCACTGAACAGAAAAGTATATGGTGTATTGTCCACACACTGATGAATCCCAACTTTGAAGTCTTACTGAAGTGGATATAATTTTCCTTTTTAGGCTCTTTACAAATGTTTCAAAATCGGAGTTGTAATAAGACGGTGCGTGGCCGTAGGAATCTACAAAATACACGTTTCTTCTGCTAACTCGCTATCTCTGGGTACTATAAAGAGGCACCAATGTTGACCCTCTTGAGATGTTTTGTCTGTATTACTAACTAATATCTCGCACTTTGGAGCATTGTGTAGGACTAAGCTACGTAACTCATCGCTACCAAACACTCCGCAATGTTTATTTTTGGTTAAGTTATTACTTTTCAAAATACAATTAATCTACTCCGTGTTCATTTCGTCGTTAAATCAGTTGAATATAACCTTTCTGGACTTGTCTATTTCGAAGACTGTGGGGAAGACACGAACTGAAATGTTATCTTCGATATTGAGTTTACATGGTTAAGACTTACAAAGTTCAAGTAGTCAACTTATACCAATACCGTGTTGATTAAATGTAGTTTCCCGTCCATAATGACCATTATAATAAACCCATTTTCTCAAAACGCAAAGAACCATATTCTAATTGTGTTTTGTATTTTTATCGACTTTTTCACGTTTACAATAATCTTCACTGATTTAACTATTAATCAACGAATTTAATCCGCACATTCTCTTCGGAAGCTGTCAGAAGGTGATCTTTGCCTTTTTATCTGCATATTTGAACAGAAAGTTTAACCAAGCCATCGTTCACTTGGGTATTTGTACTGAAGTCTGATTATATATCTTGTACAGACCTGCCCTTTCACCATTGTACCGAAAATATATCAGTATTGTCCACATACTGAAGACAAGGCATACTGAAGTTGAGACAACGTTTCTTTGTAATCTCTTCGTAAATGTTTCGAAATCAGAGTTGTTATAAGACGGTATGTGGCGATAGAATCTATAAAATAGACGTTGGACAATCCTCGCCTGTTCTTGTAGATAACATACTGTACGTGTACATCGAAATTAATGCTATTGTTAAATATTCGGCCCAAATATGTAGAGTGCTTAACGCTATCAAGGAAAGTTGTCATTAAAAGTGAATTGCACATTGGATTTTGAGAAAAAAACAATTGTTATCTTGAAAGTGTTAACAATAAGGTGATACCTCTTACAGAATTTAAATAGACAATTTAACATTCTTTCAGCCCAATCTTCAATATTTGAATATAAAATTAAACCACCAGTCCAAAGTAAAAGATTTATCTTATGACCATCAATTTAAATTTTACACTCTTTTGCTAAATAGTGTGACAAATCGTCCGAAGGAAGTGGTTGAATAAGTAATTACTTAGCCCTGCATTATGTCGGCATATGTCTCGAAAGTAGGGGCGATACCATCTTTGAGTTTCAGACAAGTTTTCGATTTTTTATCCATTCTGAAAATGATAATATGAAACTAGTTGAATTAGGTCGTATATCCAGTTTGCTTGGTTTACACATTAAACATATTAACATAATCGAACGCTTTTCTGAAGTCAATCCTAATTCGTTATACTAGTTTCTTTTACTCGTTTATAGTGAGATATATGAGTGCGTAAGATAAATAAAGTGTGCTTTGTCTGATTTAGATTGCGTCGACAACATTGTCTGTGCAAGCTTAAACATTTATTACTCTATAATTATCAGGATCAAACGTTTTTATTATAACCGTTTAATATACTTCCAGCTTTCAGGCTGAATTATGCCTGCCATTAACAGAGGTAAAATGAAATCCCAATTTTTCCCAATTTGGAGTACACAATGCAACAAAAAATAATACAAAATGATTTTAAATATATGATTTAGGTTTCTAAGCTATAAATATGAGGTTATTTTTCTTATCAATACCAAGAAATTATGTAATCAATGTATCGACGTTTTGTATTGTTTCTCAGGTATTAATAAGATAAATGTTACAAATGAATCATTTTTATATTAGAATGACAAATGCTTATTAAATTATGCTAGTTTTTCACAAAATGGGTCTCAGTACGCTTTGAGATATGGACTTTTATTCAGCGGTGAACATTATCAATAAAGGAGGGCATATTGCTCTTCCTTGAATAATCGGGACTACAGCTAAATTATATTTCTCGTAGTTAGATATAGCTCAGTTGCTTATAAAACAACCATCAAGACTTGGTCGAATTCATGAATAATTGAGAAAAATCGTTATCATTATCTTCCTAAAATCTGATTGTATCCAGCGGTAAGGTCAAAGAAGAAACAACCACCAGAAAACTTGATGATAGCCACAAGTAATGTCGCGGAAGAATTGTAAGGCGTTCGATTGCATATGTCTCTAATTGATTAATACACATGCCCTTGGAATATATGAACATTCCAATACCTCTGTAACATTTAATTAGATAAATATCTTATACCTATTTGTTATTGTATTATGTTTTATAAGACATGAACAATAATTTGTTGTTAAACTCCTTGCAATTATATGGAAAAATTCTGGTAATAAAATGTTTCAAATGGTAGGAAAACTAATATGTTCCCAATCATAAATTACCTAAATATTCCACACAATTCTGTTGAATCGGCTTGGCTCATATTTGAAAATTCAAACAAAATCTGAAAAATACACTTGCGTAATTACATTAATCAAACACCGACATCTACAGTAAAATCATAGTATATGTTTACATTATGATAATCAATTTTTTGCTCGTATGCTTAGAATAACGGTCTGTGTCTTATAAAATGTATAAAAGTTCGAATCAAAATATTTAAGGTTTTTGACCCCTTGTGTTGAAAGACATTTTTCGACCCGAAAGCCGGAACTTTTTCAGCAAATTTGTAAAAAAGACGATGTTTTATTTTTAGAAATCACCACAATAAGGGTTTTCTGAAGCGATTTAGCAGGGTTGCCAAAAAAGTGATTATCTTTAATATTTTGAAAAGTAAGCACAGAAACATCACAATTTTTGTGTCTAAACCCAGGTTTTCAGGGTCAGGGAATAAGATGAAATTATTTTTAAAAAATCAAGATTAGAACACTAATTTTATTCTCTATGCAAAATAAGGACAGCCATTATCGAAATAGTGATAACCTTCAATATTTGTAAACTTAGTACAGTAGCATGACAATATTGTCTAAAACTAGGTTTACAAGGTCAAATACTAAGGTGAAATGATAAAAAGTATTTAAACGAAAATAATTGTGATCATGCAAATTAGGACGGCCATTATCAAGTTATTGATTATCTTCAATATTTTGGAGACTCAGCACAGCAGCATCACAATACTGGTGTCTAAATCCAGGTTTTCAGGGTCAGGGAATAAGATGAAATTATTAAAATCATGATTACAGCATTTATTCTTAATGCAAAATAAGGGCAGTCATTATCGGAATAATGATAACCTTCAATAATAGTACAGTAGCAGTACAATATTGGTGTCTAAATCTAGGTTTTCAGGGTCAATAATAAGATAACATGAAATGATGAAAAAGTATTTAAACGAAAATAATTGTGATCATGCAAATTAGGACGGCCATTATCTAGTCATTTGATTATCTTCAATATTTTGGAGACTCAGCACAGTAGCATCACAATATTGGTGTCTAAATCCAGGTTTTCAGGGTCAGGGAATAAGATGAAATTATTAAAATCATGATTAGAGCACTAATTTTATTCTTAATGCAAAATAAGGGCAGCCATTATCGGAATAGTGATAACCTTCGATATTAGTACAGTAGCAGCAAAATATTGGTGTCTAAACCTAGGTTTTCAGGGCAATAATGAGATGAAATGATGAAAAAGTATTTAAACGAAAATAATTGTGATCATGCAAATTAGGACGGCCATTATCAAGTCATTGATTATCTTTAATATTCTGGAGACTCGCCACAGTAGCACCACAATACTGGTGTCTAAACCTAGGTTTTCTGGGTCAAAAAATAAGATGAAATGATAAAAATTATTAAACAATAATGATTGTGATCATACAAATTATGGCGGTCATTATGAAATTGTTGATTATCATCAATATTTCGGAGATTAATCAATAAAGCATCACAATACTGGTGCCTAAACCCAGGGTCAACGAATAAAAGGTAAATTAACAAAAAAGATTAAAACAATAATGATTGTGATTATGCAAATTTAATTAGGGTGTCTATTATCGAGTACTAAGAATAAAATAACATCACAATTGTTATCTATTTTACTAAACTCAGGTTCTCAGGATCGGAGAATAAGATTAACTTACATAAATAGGATTTGAAGAATAGTTATTTTGTTCAAGCAAATCAAGGCGGTCATCCATTTATTGATAATCTTCAATATATAGTTCGGAGACTAAGCAGAGAAGTATTTGTTGATCACCCCTTGTAACTGCTTCATTGCAAATGACACATGTTTTCTTTTTTGCTCTTGTTATCGTTGCATGTTTTGCGGGTTAATATAGCATGGGGTTCCTCTTAGAGATCAAAGGTGGCCAAAGCAAATGTGTTCAAGCAAATCAAGGCGGACATCCATTTATTGATTTTTTTTCTTTTCAATATTAGAATATAGTCCGGAGTAGGGATAATAGCGGTTACCGTTGGTTATTTGGTTTTCTGTATAAAAAGCTCTTTCTCCTTTTCTGTCCCGTCGCAGCGCCATCTAGTGTTTGATAAATGAATCAAGGTTTATTCTCGATAGGGTAAGTACTAATCTATCAGGAAACATTTACAAGTTTGGTTAGAAACAGAATTTTTATAGATGGCGGAGTGATTTTTGAGACTATGTAGAGCAGAATAATTTTCTGAAACAGGTAGCTTTACGGTGGTAGCTCTCTCCAGATTCAGTTATCTCAAAAACGGTGTGGTCACCGTATGCTTATTTTGTAACGGCAAGCTAGACAAGACTCCAATGAACACTGGGCACTGTTTCGCTGAGCTAGATCTGTGCCCATGAATATATTATGAAATGAAACGTTATAATGGTCGTCAATGGGATTTTTTACTGCAATCTTGACCCTATTAGCAACAGGGTGGTGACAGTACTAGGGTGGGAAATAGCGTTATTTTTGTAAAAATTACACTTTCTTAGCAATGTGTACCTTGCATCTCTAAGAAAAATCAAATTATCTGAAGAATTAGCAATTTAGATTTTCGCTGATTCAGCATTTTTCATTTTTTACCTAAAAATCACAGGTTTTGACCATTTTTGGCCTGTATTTTGTTACAGGATAGCACAAGAGGGCTGTTAGTGCTGGTTTTAAGAGGTTGTTGACAGGCTTTTATCAAATTATTACCGAATTTAAGGATTTAGCCATTATCATAGCATGTAATACAGCTTTTTCCTTTGTGTCTGAATTTTTCTTGAAAATATATGACAAATTTGACACATTTAACCCAATAGATTGACTAAATATGGCTGAAAACAGTTACTAACATGCATGTAATTAAAACAAGAACATTGCTATGCAAAACTGATACGATAATTTAATATAGAAGCTCATTTACTGAAAATTAATCACTAAATAATGGCTAATTTGGGGTAATCTCTGATCAAAAATGACTAGATTTGACCATTTTTTTGTTTCATGGTTCAGTGATTTTGGCAATAAACATTATGGAAGTGCGAATAAACGTTTTGACATGCTAAATATTGTGAATTTTTGTTAAGCCATAGCGAGTAGCAGTATTTGTATTGCAAAAATGGTCAGTTAGGTATAAAACTGCATGGCCCTAAAATAAATGACCCCGGGGTTAACAAAGCAGCTATAAAAGCTCTTCTATTGGTGCGATTGGGCTTAAATTGCACAAAAAGTCTTGAAACACTCTTATGTTTAAGAAAAACAAGATTTCTGGCACAAAATCATTCAACCGTGTCACTATTAGAATATAGTCCGGAGTAGGGATAATAGCGGTTACCGTTGGTTATTTGGTTTTCTGTATAAAAAGCTCTTTCTCCTTTTCTGTCCCGTCGCAGCGCCATCTAGTGTTTGATAAATGAATCAAGGTTTATTCTCGATAGGGTAAGTACTAATCTATCAGGAAACATTTACAAGTTTGGTTAGAAACAGAATTTTTATAGATGGCGGAGTGATTTTTGAGACTATGTAGAGCAGAATAATTTTCTGAAACAGGTAGCTTTACGGTGGTAGCTCTCTCCAGATTCAGTTATCTCAAAAACGGTGTGGTCACCGTATGCTTATTTTGTAACGGCAAGCTAGACAAGACTCCAATGAACACTGGGCACTGTTTCGCTGAGCTAGATCTGTGCCCATGAATATATTATGAAATGAAACGTTATAATGGTCGTCAATGGGATTTTTTACTGCAATCTTGACCCTATTAGCAACAGGGTGGTGACAGTACTAGGGTGGGAAATAGCGTTATTTTTGTAAAAATTACACTTTCTTAGCAATGTGTACCTTGCATCTCTAAGAAAAATCAAATTATCTGAAGAATTAGCAATTTAGATTTTCGCTGATTCAGCATTTTTCATTTTTTACCTAAAAATCACAGGTTTTGACCATTTTTGGCCTGTATTTTGTTACAGGATAGCACAAGAGGGCTGTTAGTGCTGGTTTTAAGAGGTTGTTGACAGGCTTTTATCAAATTATTACCGAATTTAAGGATTTAGCCATTATCATAGCATGTAATACAGCTTTTTCCTTTGTGTCTGAATTTTTCTTGAAAATATATGACAAATTTGACACATTTAACCCAATAGATTGACTAAATATGGCTGAAAACAGTTACTAACATGCATGTAATTAAAACAAGAACATTGCTATGCAAAACTGATACGATAATTTAATATAGAAGCTCATTTACTGAAAATTAATCACTAAATAATGGCTAATTTGGGGTAATCTCTGATCAAAAATGACTAGATTTGACCATTTTTTTGTTTCATGGTTCAGTGATTTTGGCAATAAACATTATGGAAGTGCGAATAAACGTTTTGACATGCTAAATATTGTGAATTTTTGTTAAGCCATAGCGAGTAGCAGTATTTGTATTGCAAAAATGGTCAGTTAGGTATAAAACTGCATGGCCCTAAAATAAATGACCCCGGGGTTAACAAAGCAGCTATAAAAGCTCTTCTATTGGTGCGATTGGGCTTAAATTGCACAAAAAGTCTTGAAACACTCTTATGTTTAAGAAAAACAAGATTTCTGGCACAAAATCATTCAACCGTGTCACTATTAGAATATAGTCCGGAGTAGGGATAATAGCGGTTACCGTTGGTTATTTGGTTTTCTGTATAAAAAGCTCTTTCTCCTTTTCTGTCCCGTCGCAGCGCCATCTAGTGTTTGATAAATGAATCAAGGTTTATTCTCGATAGGGTAAGTACTAATCTATCAGGAAACATTTACAAGTTTGGTTAGAAACAGAATTTTTATAGATGGCGGAGTGATTTTTGAGACTATGTAGAGCAGAATAATTTTCTGAAACAGGTAGCTTTACGGTGGTAGCTCTCTCCAGATTCAGTTATCTCAAAAACGGTGTGGTCACCGTATGCTTATTTTGTAACGGCAAGCTAGACAAGACTCCAATGAACACTGGGCACTGTTTCGCTGAGCTAGATCTGTGCCCATGAATATATTATGAAATGAAACGTTATAATGGTCGTCAATGGGATTTTTTACTGCAATCTTGACCCTATAGTTTATTTCAGTTTCTAAAGTAAGTACAGATACAGCAGCAGTAAATCAATTACAATCTTATCATATTCCATTTGTTTTTAAAAAATACATTTTTACATAAATTTCGAATTATAGAGTTTTAACAATTCCTTCAAAATTCCGTTTTATTCCATTATTTAATTCTTGGATGTATGCTTTATAGATCACAAATGTTACAATACTAATAAAATAGTTCAAAAATGCAGTCTGGTTGTCATTTCCATTATAGCCTATTACCAACTTTCTATATGTTATCTTTAAACCTGATATATTAAAGATATATTTCCAAACATTTTGGGAGAGTGTACATGTGAAAAGCAAATGTTTTAATGTACATACTTCTCCGCACAAACTGCAATTATATGTTTCACTTTTTCCATATAAATGTAAGTCATTTAGACTAGGAAGGATGTTGTTTATAATCTTATAGTTGAAATTATCTATCTTCTTTTCTTTACATTTTATCTTTGTAAAAAAAAAAGTTTTCCCAATTTATTTCATCGAAGGTTTCATTATTTAAGAAGCAAAATTCACGTTCCCATTTTCATGAACCATTTTTCAGAGTGCTTATTTTTCAAAATTTCATAAAAGAATTTTGATTTTTGATCTCTAATTTGGAATAAAACATTATTTGCTTTCAATCTGTAATTTGGAATGTTTGTGTATTTTGCTTTATTGACATCAATAAAACCTCTTGCAATATTCATACTTGAGTTAACTTGATAAAATTCAGAAATCCAATTTTGTTTTTCCTGTAACTTTTGAAAAATGTGGTTGGTATCATTAAATGTATCCTCTATTATTAGATCCTTTACATAGACAATACCACTTTCAATCCAATTTCTAAAATACAGAGTTTTTTTGTTTACAGTAAACAAACTATTACCCCATATAGTCTCTTGCAGGATATCACATGTTTTCATATTTTCAAGATTTTTTTTGTCTGAAAATTTTCAGCATATTCATAAATATCAAGCGTAAGTCGACAGTTATTTCCAATAAAACGATTATTTATATAGGCAGTCTGCTGAGACCCAATTATTTTTGCAATTACTTTTTGCATTCGCTTTGCCAAAATAAAAGCTAGTATCTTGTAGTCTGTATTAGAGAGTGAGATAGGTCTAAAGTTTTTCAAACGTTCCCTATCTCCTTTTTTTAAAAAGTAAACTAATCATAATTTTTCTAAAAGATGGTGGCAGTATGCCAGTTTCATAGGATTCATTTATAGCATTTATAACATACAAACCAACATCCTGCCAAAAGAACTTGTAAAAATTAGAGTCCATCTGACCCAGGAGATATATTTAACTTCATATTTGTTATCACTGTTAAACAGGCAATATGCCTATTTTTGAAGTAAAAATGATGAACAATTATTTGAGACATGTTACTCACACACTCAATCAAATATGATAAAAACTTTTATTTGGGATAATACTGAAGTGAAAAAAAAATTACTCGCACAGAAAATAGCATTTGAAGTTCAGAGATCGAAAAAAGTGAATTACCACTTTTCACAAAGTGCATCTTTTAAATAACTCTTGGATTAAAAGATGGCGTATGTTTGAAAATTCTATCAAAATCAATGGATAATGTCATGCAAAAAGCTTCGCCATCTTTCATTAGCATTGCTAAAAACTTGACATATATAAATTGATAGATTGAAAATATTTTTTGATAATCTAGTGTCTACTCTGATGTGGTCTGTTTGAGTTGTTTTTGGTGTCAAATGAAAGATCAGGTGCTTATCAATCCATTGGAAATACTATGAAGATCAAAAGTAAAGCTTCAATTTGCCGATAATATGCATTTAGTTCCTTTAAGCATTCTTCATTTGTTACTTTTCCAATCAAAAAGTTTTTGTCATTTTCATCTAATATTTTTGGAAAATTAATGATATTAAAGTATGTAACAAGCTCTTCGTTAGTGCAAGCTTTAGATTTATACAATTCTTTATAGAAGATATCTCCTCTTTCATTATCTCTGCATCTGAGGATACAGTTCCAGAGTTTGTTTTTAAAGATCTAATTACATCCATTTATTGATAATCTTCAATAATATAGTTCGAAGACTAAGAAGAGAAGTACCAAAGTATTGGTACCTAAACCCAGGTCTTCTATGTCAAATGATAAAATTAAAAACCCAGGATTAGAGCAAGAATTATTGTGATTATGCAAATAAGCGCAGCCATTATTGAAGTATCACAGTCTTCACAGTCACACCATGAGACAATATCTTAAAAACAGATCCTTATATATTATGTACAACGGTTGATCATGAACATCATCATCTTCACTCCCACAGGCTTTGCCTTGAGCTTCGCACCTACATGACATCTATCAAGTTATCACTTTCCACATCTTTCCACAGCATCACTTGCTTGTAGCACGTGGAGAATTAAATTCATTTCAGTTGGAGGTAATGGCATGAAGCGCATAGGCTTGCCCTTCTTCTTGGAATATTTTTTGTAGCGAGCCATTTTTATTGATGTCCATGGTGGCTGGCCATACAGTGCTGGCAAAAAATGATACCCTGTTTCCATCAGATCTTTAGTTGAATCCTCAAATTCACTTAGTACCTCATGTACATGTAATCCAGGAAAGGCATATGCATTGAGAGCATTTAAGAGCTTTAATCATTCACAAAACGGATAGGACACGGAATCACACCTACTAAGTGCATGCAATCCAAAAGGCTACAAGCGCTCGTCAGACAGAAGAATGCATGTATATCTATAGTCTTATCTATAGTTCGAGGTTTACATTTGAACAGTACAGACATCACAGGGTTGATTAACAAAATATTTCGAATAAAAGCGAAATGTCAATTATAAAATTTGCATATATGCACAATATCTATTGTTATTCTTTTATTTTTAAACATTATCTTATTCATTTTTCCTTAAAACCTGGGTTGGGGCACAACAACTGTGATCCTATCATTTTTACTTTTGAAGATATGGCCTCTCAAATTTGCATATTTTCGCCAACCTAAGTAAATCACTAAAAGGAAACACTCAATTAGTCTGTATTGTTAGTCTCAATTGTACTGCAAGCCTGGTAAACAAAATATTTGAATAAGTGAGATATTTTAATTATAAAATATGTAAATTTTTAATCTTTTAATATTATATGACTCATTGACCCTTAAAACATAGGTAAGGACACAACAATTGTGATGCTATCATTCTTACTTTTTAAGATATGGATGAAATTTGATATTTCAATAATGGCCGCCCTAATGTGCATATATACTTTTTTATAGTTATTTTTGGCAACCCATTTAAACCACTAAGGAAACCCTGAATTAGTCAGTAATTTAAATTGTACTGCAAGCCTGATAAACAAAATATTTTGAATAAGTGCTATATTTAAATTATAAAATATGCTAATTTGCATCTTTGCACAGTATCTAATGAGTTATTGTGGTATATTTTAATATTATCTGACTCATTGACCCTTAAAACAGAGGCAAGGACACGATAATTGTGATGCTATCATTCTTACTTTATAAGATATGGATGAAATTCGATATTTCAATAATGGCCGCCCTAATGTGCATCTATAACTTCTTTTATAGTTGTTTTGGCATACCATTTAAATCACTAAGGAAGCCCTGAATTAGTCAGTAATTTAAAGTGTCTTGCCAGCCTGATAAACAACATATTTTGAATAAATGCGATATTTCAATAATAAGATACCCGCATTTTATCATTTTTTCTGAAACTTTACAATTTTAGTTGCACTATGTCAAAGTACAATTTGTGAAAATTTGAACACACTCGTTGCAGAATTGACAAAATGCCAGCACCAGTCCTGTTACTTTTGGAACACCCTGTAGACACTTCTATAATCCAATGTAAATTAGATAATCATATATTTTAGAGTATAATACGATACAGGTATATTCTCCTAATCCAGAGAAATGAATACAGATGTAATGAAGTGTTGGACATAAACCACATGCGGATTAAATTTTTGTGATTGGTCAACTCTAGCCAGCCCCCTTGTCAGCTAAGAAATGAATTATCATTATAGACCACTCTGTTCTGCAACACAAAATAACTTACCTCATGATTAGCTTTTTATTTATTAAAATAGTGTTGACATCATATTCATCATTGAACACCTGTATCTCGTCTAGTGCCTTGTTATCAATTCCATTCCAATGGGAATTTCATTCCGAGGAGCTGTTTGTTTCCAGTTATTCACCTTTACATAAAGTCAGCTCATGAATATTATAATGAGCCGCTAAAAAATCTGTGACGTCAATGAGAGAAACTTTTTTCCCGCGAAAAACAAATTTAAGTTTTACCTTTTCAAATGTGCAAATTATCAGTAAAGTATTGACGGATTTTTATTGAACGTCAAATTGACATTTATTTACGCCTTCTAAGCGATTTAAATATTAAATTTCTGTTCATAATGAGTAAATAAATTGAAGAGAATTACTCCATGTCAGTTTTCAATCATAATGGGAACTGCATGTGAACGGGTGAAATAATCATAATCATTGGTTCACCAACATTATAACATGTCTCTCATGCATAAAAATATATAGATAGACAATCTATTTTAAGTTAATCTTCAGTGTCATTTGATGAATGACCTGTTCAAATTAAAAAGATTTGCTATTATTCATTATATCATTGACTTCACTACTCCCATAATTCAATCAACTAAACACGATTACTTCTTATTTATTTCTGCAAGTCATATAAGATCGTATCTTCAAAATATTATACATGAAAACATCGGGATATAGAATTGATATATTCCAATGTATATTTCCCGCTGCGTATCTGCTGATCCAAATAGTCCCGGGAAAATGTTTTTATTCAGTGTAGAAACAGTCAATTTGTTAGAATATCTTGCTGAAGCAAAACTGTCAAAATAGATACAGCACACCGTAGAATTGTTCTTAACCAAAATGATGACACATTTCTCGAAAATAATGAGAACGCTTAGAAAACAAACCTTAATATGCAGGGTGTCCTGAAAACTTCACTTGTGAAACCTCACTTGTCATAGGATAAATTAGTTATATGATGTTCGGTTTTGAATAATGATCACTGAAAAGATTTTCAAAGAAAGAGCGTATATCATATAATATTTATTGATGATATGTTGACATTGCTGATCGTTATTGACATCGCTGATGGGGAATTAATACCAATGGTAAAAATATCGTATACGTACTATGAACTTTCACTTGGTAAATAATAAAGTAATGGTTTAAGTCTAGCTTCTTGGATAGAAAATTTGGCTTCGAAGTTATCTTTTTGATAGCCAATGAGATAATTTAACCGAGTTGTTTGTAACTTCACAATTTACATTTTTTGTTAACAATCGTACGAGATATGTTAGCCCGGGTATGTGAAGCTGATCTTAGAAGTCTTAATAAACGATAGTTCTGTCAAAAAATGATTAATTTGAATTACATAACGTTTGGAAATAAAGTGCCCCGTCCATATTTCATATTTGATTCAAAAATATAGTGCATTGGGCAATCATCACTCATGACTATTTTAAGTATGTTGACCATTCAATTAATCGATCTAAACATTATTGAGGTAGGACACAAACCATAAAATGACCCCTGAAAACGTAATATATCGATGAATCTTTAATAAAGCTGTTCTTAGCAATAGTTCCACGATCACCTCAGTCTATTAATATTGATCTTTTCCATACAACAAAGGTTAGTTTAAAACAGATGTACGAGGGGAGATCAATAAGTAATGGACGCTTTTTTTACACAGATGCTTTTTATGGACCAATCCCTTCGATTTTCTGACCAGTGATAAATCATTCAATTATCTATCAACTCTGAAGATTTGAAAACAAAACATGTAATATATTTTGATATATCTTTATTTCCGTGAAGGATGTGTAGGTACCCCGGGACCGACATGACGTCAAACATTCTGAAGCTATTTTAGCTTGTTTAACATGCAATGCAGTTGAATGTAGGCTGAACAAAACAAACCATTGTAGTCATGAATTACCCCATTTTGTTATGCCATAGTTGATTTTGAATATTTTATCATCACTTTGTGGTATTCATGCCACATTCATTCAACAGGGCCCTCTACATGGGTTCCATCAAGTGCTACATGTACACAATTCCTCATCCTCTTAACACAAGATTGTGAGACAAGGCTGAATCCATTCTCTGACATGGTAGCAAGATGCAGTTGCACACTGACAGGTTGTTTTATTTCATCAATGGCAATAAACCTGCGTCCTTTTTCTATAGAAATAAGTAGTATAGAAATGAATAAGTCACATGTGAGCAGGTCTGGACAATATGGTGCATTGGCCAAGGGCTCAATTTTGAGGTCCAGGGATATTGTTTTCTAAACATTTTGAGATCTGTGGGCAGGTGCATTGTCCATATGGAGTAGGGTGTTCCTTTCTCTCACCATCCCTTTCTTCCACAATGCTTTCTCAAATTGACCTGCAAACCCCTTCCATTCAACACTCTGACATCACAATACTTTCTGTTTATGTGTTACCAGTCAGCAAAAAATTTCAAACAACACAATACTTGTTGCATATAAAAAGTTCAAATCTAACTGAAATTTGCCAAACTGGCTAAAAAGTGAATATGTGACGTAAATGTCGGTCCCGGGGTACCTGTACCTCCTTCACGGAAATAAGGATATATAAAGGTTATGTACCGGGAGGTTTTGGATATGGGGTTTATCCAGAGGGAGATATGCATATCTACCTGAGGGACCGAAGGTAGATGTGCATATTTCACGAGGGATGAACCCAATATCCAAACCGACCGTACATAACTGCTTTATCCTATACCAAGTAGAGTTTTCAGGGGCATATGGCCATTTCAATAGTACAAGGTGTAAAAATAAACTTATCATTCATATGCAAAGTCATTTTATTGCATTTCCACTACTTACCGGAAGCGGGAAGATATGCACCGAAGCGGGAGATATGGCGGGAGATATGGAGGTTCTAGATATGGAAACCTCAAAATCAGGATACGGGATATATCTTACCAACTTATCTCCCTAAAACTCTACTTGGCATAGGATAAATCAACATATATTATATATTTTGTCTTCAGGATTGATAGATAATTGAATGACGTATCACTGGTAGGAAAATCAAAGGGATTGGTCTATAAAAAGTATCTGTGTAAAAAAAGCGTCCATTACTTATTGATCACCCCTCGTACTTCTTACGAATCCAAATTAAAATTTACAATTGTGATCTACGATCTTATGGGTATATTGTCACTAATTTGATAAGATACCTTCACTCAACAGGACGTAAAACACATAATTAACTTTACAAGTTTAATTAAAAGATAACTTCGATTTTAGTTTGTTAAAGTTCAAGTTCTGTATGGTGAAAAACTGCATTACTATGAAAGGATTTTTGGCCTGGGGTTCGAATAAAATTTAAGTCAACGTCCGATTCACTGAGAAAACCTTAAGGTCTAAAAGATTAAAGTTTAAAAGAAAACTCATGTTGAAAATGCAAAACCTGAGATGGCCAATACTTCTCCGAATTGCATCAGTCTATTACTTGTATATTATTCGTCATATAGAATAAAATCTATGCCACAAATCATAAGATGCACAATATGATCCCGTCCCCAGCTCCGATTTCGTTACTCGCCTGGGGAAAAAGGTTTGTTGGTATCATTTTGTTCCAGACACTCTCTATAGTAAATTTATCTTGGGTGGAGTAAAAATGAGTGGTAAACGAATTCGCTATTAGCAATTAAAGTGGCGCCATCTATTCATTTTCAAATATGGGGGTAGGGGTATAAATATCTATTTAAATGTAGGTTAATGGTAAAATATAAGCAAAATACCAACAATATTTTATGGCAAACATACATTGGAATGAGCAAAATTTATTCGAGGTTGATCGGGCTGAAAATAAGGTCAAGATTTGAAGTTCAATATAGTGGCGCCACCTATTTTCGCACTTTTACCACAAAGAATAACTTATTTTAGCTTTATTAAAAATCACATATTTTTTTTATTCATTATGCATATTATAGGGGGAGGTAGGGGACATCCTATGCATGGCAAGTTATCTTTCTCAGATATTTCTATGAAGTAAAATAAATTAAAAAGAAATATTTGACATTTTCTCAGATTTTCTTGTATTTACATGCATATTATGGTTTTAATTAGTCATGTTATATTATACATTTTTACATGTTGATCATATGCTTAAGTTGGAGGATGACATCTTGTTCCTTTATGAAAAAATCCCATTATTAAAAAATAATTCATTCGTTTTTCTTTGTTTTGTCTTCCATTTTTGCTGCCAAAGGTTCAAATAAAAAGTGTGTGTAGCTGTATTACAATTTCATTATTGGAAATCATTTATAGGGTCTAACCAATACTGTAATTTGATTTTTTGAAAGTTATGGTATCTTTTACCTAAGATTAGATGACTCAGTGGTGTCCTACCCCACAAAAAGCATACAGGAATTAGTAGGTGTGGCCACATATCTTAACCCTTGAACTTTATGGCAAATCTAATTGTAATTTCTATGGTCATTCTGTAGTGATTGTTATGCCATATAGTAAAAATATATGTATATCTATATATACATAAAATGTTTAACTAATGTGTAATAATCAATTAGAGACATATGCAATCGAACGCCTTACAATTCTTCCGCGACATTACTTGTGGCTATCATCAAGTTTTCTGGTGGTTGTTTCTTCTTTGACCCTACCGCTGGATACAATCAGATTTTAGGAAGATAATGATAACGATTTTTCTCAATTATTCATGAATTCGACCAAGTCTTGATGGTTGTTTTATAAGCAACTGAGCTATATCTAACTACGAGAAATATAATTTAGCTGTAGTCCCGATTATTCAAGGAAGAGCAATATGTCCTCCTTTATTGATAATGTTCACCGCTGAATAAAAGTCCATATCTCAAAGCGTACTGAGACCCATTTTGTGAAAAACTAGCATAATTTAATAAGCATTTCGCTGTTCAAGAGCCAAAGTGTTCTATGTCACTTTTTGGCCAAAATGAGATAAATGTGGATTCCCCCTAATTTGATGATGCTCTTTCCATCTAGCATGGTCTCAAGTGTGAAATATAGCTGTAAACATGTGATTTTCAGTATTCAATTGTTCTATGTCTGGAAAAACAGTTATCCCAAATGAATTAAATTATCCTATGTCAAGATCTCAGAAAACTGTAAAAGTTGATTTGTTCTATCTCATCCAGCAAAAGGGGGAGTAGCAGAGAAAACAAACAAAATTAAAAAAGAGAGTGTAGAAAGATGAGTGATTTAACAGAACTGAACGTACCACACAGAGATATCTACAAGAAGAATTAACTTGTAATTTACTTAATTTTTTATAATAAAGGGACCCACGGTCCTGTGCTCACACAGTTTGGAACCCTCAGAGGAATGTATATCCTGACTTTTAAACCAAAATATTGATTTGGATTTGTAGTCTCAAACTTTTAGAAACTTAGATAGCACAGTTGTGTGACCCTAGTTTGATGACCTTTGACCTTGAAAATTTTACTTAGTCAGAGCTCAGTAAGGTCTTTTGTGATTAAGCTGACCAATTTACATCCAATTTTGACCTTTCGAAGGTCACTAAAGGTCAAGTAAAGGTCAAATCCTAAAACTAATGTCAGATTTGAACACCTGGCAACTTGTAGATGATTTTCAAAAAAGAATTTGGTCAAATTGAAGCAAGTTGAAAAATATCTTATTTTTACTGTTTTTTGACGTCAACTATCTCAAAAACGGTAAAAATTTGATGCTGACATATATTGAGCAATATGTAGGGAATGCTTAAATCTAGTAATAATGTAACTCATTGCAAGAAATGATCAGGTATAAGGGAAACTTTGAGAAACTTGTCAATCACAAAACCTGCCATTGACTTTATACATGAGAAAGTTTCCTGAAAATGACTAAGTCCTACTTTTTGTCAAATTTTATAGAGTAAACACCAAAAACTGTAATTCCAAGAGCTTTGAAATCTTCAGAGGACATAAGCTGCATATAAAGCAACTACTACAAGTTATTTGATAGTTCTTCTTCAAAAAAGTGTCTAGTATTTACAAAAATTTGACTTTTTGACGTCAAAATCAGCAATTTCTCGGAAACCGGGCGAACTTGGGAAATGGCGATGATAGGTCAAATAGGCATTATGGATATGCATAAAATGAATGTGGTTATGACTCAATCTGAATAGCAGTTTTAATTTGTGCGGCCAATGTTGACGGACAGACGGACCAACAGACGGACGGACCAACGGACGGACACCTGGTCGATCCCATAGGCTCACTGTGTGAGCCAAAAATTACTTGTATGACATAATGTTAGTTAAGTGTGATATAACTTACCAAATACGTAACGTACCAAAAGAGATCTTTAACTTAGGACATAAAGTGAAAACAACAAAAAAAATACTTGAATTTACTTAATTAAAAAAACTTTACTTGTAAGACATGAAAATGACAGATAGCTGGAGTAGTTGATGAAGTCTCAGATATTGATAATGATATCTTAAAGTCTTCTAATTAATGATATCTTTTATTTTTCAACATTAAGTCTAATATCTATGTGTGTTTTTTCTCAGAGTACTGTTTATTTTGTATTTTAGATTGTAATTTTACGTAACTGTGTGAACAAAATTATTGATAATGTAAAAGTAGGAAAAAGTTACAAGAAAAACAATGAAAACTCAAGCACAAATGAAAGGAAAATGAGCAGACAGCTTAGGATGGACAATCGCTTCCAAGGAACTTTGCAGCAAACGAGGGAGTAGCAAAGAAAACAAAAAAAGTAAAAGACAAAAGAGGCTGCTTAGTGATTTAATAGAAATGAATGTACCAAACAGAGATTTTTAACTTAGAACATAAAATGACAACTACAAGAAGACATAATGTTAATTTAGTGTGATAATATAACTGAGCAATAAAAATGACAAGTTGCTGATGTAATTGATGATGTCCCAGATAATGATATTTTATATATAAAATGATATTTTATATATAAAATGATATCTTTTATTTTGTATTTTAGATTGTAATTTTACATTGTCTGAACCAAATTATGGTGTCATAAAAAATTCAAATTGTGTAATTGTTCTATCTCAATTCACATTTGTCCTAAGTCAGCTTTTCTAAAAAAAAATGACTCAAATTGTTCTATCTCCACTTGTCATGTTTTTAAAAAACATACTTAAACTAATCAAATAATTCCCATTTTTTGCAATATCAGAGATCATATTAATATAAATCAGTTGTAGAAACATCAAAAAGCTGGGTTTCATACAAAAAAAGTTATTAAGTATCAAACTTTAAAACTTGATTTCCCAAAAGTCATGTTTTTTGAAATAGAACACTTTGGCTCTTGAACAGCGATTTGTCATTCTAATATAAAAATGATTCATTTGTAACATTTATCTTATTAATACCTGAGAAACAATACAAAACGTCGATACATTGATTACATAATTTCTTGGTATTGATAAGAAAAATAACCTCATATTTATAGCTTAGAAACCTAAATCATATATTTAAAATCATTTTGTATTATTTTTTGTTGCATTGTGTACTCCAAATTGGGAAAAATTGGGATTTCATTTTACCTCTGTTAATGGCAGGCATAATTCAGCCTGAAAGCTGGAAGTATATTAAACGGTTATAATAAAAACGTTTGATCCTGATAATTATAGAGTAATAAATGTTTAAGCTTGCACAGACAATGTTGTCGACGCAATCTAAATCAGACAAAGCACACTTTATTTATCTTACGCACTCATATATCTCACTATAAACGAGTAAAAGAAACTAGTATAACGAATTAGGATTGACTTCAGAAAAGCGTTCGATTATGTTAATATGTTTAATGTGTAAACCAAGCAAACTGGATATACGACCTAATTCAACTAGTTTCATATTATCATTTTCAGAATGGATAAAAAATCGAAAACTTGTCTGAAACTCAAAGATGGTATCGCCCCTACTTTCGAGACATATGCCGACATAATGCAGGGCTAAGTAATTACTTATTCAACCACTTCCTTCGGACGATTTGTCACACTATTTAGCAAAAGAGTGTAAAATTTAAATTGATGGTCATAAGATAAATCTTTTACTTTGGACTGGTGGTTTAATTTTATATTCAAATATTGAAGATTGGGCTGAAAGAATGTTAAATTGTCTATTTAAATTCTGTAAGAGGTATCACCTTATTGTTAACACTTTCAAGATAACAATTGTTTTTTTCTCAAAATCCAATGTGCAATTCACTTTTAATGACAACTTTCCTTGATAGCGTTAAGCACTCTACATATTTGGGCCGAATATTTAACAATAGCATTAATTTCGATGTACACGTACAGTATGTTATCTACAAGAACAGGCGAGGATTGTCCAACGTCTATTTTATAGATTCTATCGCCACATACCGTCTTATAACAACTCTGATTTCGAAACATTTACGAAGAGATTACAAAGAAACGTTGTCTCAACTTCAGTATGCCTTGTCTTCAGTATGTGGACAATACTGATATATTTTCGGTACAATGGTGAAAGGGCAGGTCTGTACAAGATATATAATCAGACTTCAGTACAAATACCCAAGTGAACGATGGCTTGGTTAAACTTTCTGTTCAAATATGCAGATAAAAAGGCAAAGATCACCTTCTGACAGCTTCCGAAGAGAATGTGCGGATTAAATTCGTTGATTAATAGTTAAATCAGTGAAGATTATTGTAAACGTGAAAAAGTCGATAAAAATACAAAACACAATTAGAATATGGTTCTTTGCGTTTTGAGAAAATGGGTTTATTATAATGGTCATTATGGACGGGAAACTACATTTAATCAACACGGTATTGGTATAAGTTGACTACTTGAACTTTGTAAGTCTTAACCATGTAAACTCAATATCGAAGATAACATTTCAGTTCGTGTCTTCCCCACAGTCTTCGAAATAGACAAGTCCAGAAAGGTTATATTCAACTGATTTAACGACGAAATGAACACGGAGTAGATTAATTGTATTTTGAAAAGTAATAACTTAACCAAAAATAAACATTGCGGAGTGTTTGGTAGCGATGAGTTACGTAGCTTAGTCCTACACAATGCTCCAAAGTGCGAGATATTAGTTAGTAATACAGACAAAACATCTCAAGAGGGTCAACATTGGTGCCTCTTTATAGTACCCAGAGATAGCGAGTTAGCAGAAGAAACGTGTATTTTGTAGATTCCTACGGCCACGCACCGTCTTATTACAACTCCGATTTTGAAACATTTGTAAAGAGCCTAAAAAGGAAAATTATATCCACTTCAGTAAGACTTCAAAGTTGGGATTCATCAGTGTGTGGACAATACACCATATACTTTTCTGTTCAGTGGTGCAAGGGCAGAAGTGTAGAAGACATATTATCAGACTTCTGTTCAAATACGCAATTGAACGATGGTTTGGTCAAACGTTATGTTTCTGATATGCAGGTCAGAATCCAAAGATCACATTCTGATACTTTTCAAACTTGCACCTTTCAAAGAGACTATGTATTGTAAAATATTTGTTTATAGTTATACTAGATAAGATAGTTAAGTTAATAATCAAGAATATTGTAAACATAGTAATTCACGAAACAAAAACAAAATGTATCAGAATATAGTTGTTTATGTATTAAAAACATATTATTGTTATGTCATTATTGAATGAAAATGTTAGTAGACTACTATGCTATTATGATTACAAGTTTTGATTTAATGTACATGTCGAATGTACAGTTCGTAAAATTCAGCCACTATTTTGAGCTAAGAATATATGCAGGCACAGACAATATGATTTAAAACGTAAAACTTCACAGAAGTTAGAATGTGGGGATGTGGCTACATTTCGACAAATGAAAGAGATCATTTATTAGGGAGTTTTATTTTACAATTATTGTGTGGTATCAAGAGAATTTTGACGTGAAATCAGTCTACTACTTTTTATTATAATGTTGGGTTCGGTAAAAACCAATTTTATCCGTTATAGCGATTAGGGTTAAGACTGGAGGAGTATAGTAAGTGTATAACTGAAATTGCCTGAATATGCGAGGGAGGGGGGTGTCGGCGAGATCAAAGAAAGCGGCTCCGACAGCCCGATTTCTATCTCCCGAACGGGAAGAGCTAGAGAGACGGGACCCGCGCCAAAGTGTTTAGGGGGGTTAGGTTAGGCCTAGAAGACTTCACCCCTAACTATACCCTGGGTAGGGGCGTGGTGGGGGAGGGAAATAGGGTCGATTTTCGGGGGCTAGGAAGCCTCTTATCGGGCCTTAGGGTTAGCGAAGGGTCGGTTTGTTGACTTAAAGGCTTAACTCGAGTGGATTAGTAGAGATAAGCCGAAAAGTCAATAACACTCGAGATATCTATACGGGTACCTATGTAGTATGATCATCCTTGCTGGAGGCCTATCATTTTCTCCAGCGATGGGCTGGAATACTTTCACGGACGACATGAGAGATTCTTTCCGTTGTTCGAAAGTTATAATCTATCCATTACCATACGCATTCCTTGTAGTAACATTGATTTTGATCTTGGTGGTAATTACCACGTTTTGCTATAGTCAAATATTCATTATTGCGACTCGCCAACAGAAACAAATAGTGAAAGAAAATTCAAGATTTGACGCCAGTCAGAATAGATCAGGAAGCAAGGATGATGGTTCATCAACACGACAGAAATCCCAGACAAAGAAAACATGCCGCGTACACCAGAATTGCTCCAAGAAGAACTGCCATTTGAAAATCGTGAAAACGGGGATAATGCTCCTCGGTCCGTATTTTCTGACATGGGTACCAAGTTTAACATTGACAGCGATAATACCTTTCAAGAAGGATTCTGATGACATCTGGGTGTACATGACTTTACATCATTGTTGCTTCATTCTCATCTTGCTCCAAGCCTGTGTAAATCCCGTCGTCTATGTTTTAAAAATGAAAGGCTTTAGACGGACTTTAAAGAATGTGTTTGCGAGGAACATGGACTTTCTTCAAATCCATGAGAGAGATGACCCGAATATTAAGAAAGAGTCTTTGAAAGGTTTAATAAGGCACGTGTGCGTGACACTTTTTTCTCTTCACATACATTTGAGCAAAGTAGAGTTAAAAGAATGTCACTATTTGACCAAAGGTTCCAATGCACCATTGGAAAGGTGAGAGTGTAAGCTTCAAGGATCTGGATTACTTTTGGAGGGTTGCTACACTGTAGTTACAAAGTTGTAAAATTAAATCTCATCACCAAGGGGTAAAATTAAGTCTTAATTTTTATTTAAATAAATCACAATTTTTCAACCAATTTAAGTTCTGTCAATTATTTATATTTTCAATGTAAATGTCCATTATAACAATTTAAGTGTCCTTAGAGACACAAACGTATGTGAAAATAATGCCACCTTTTTTAACATCATATTTTTCATTCATTTTTTCCTTGAAATATACTAGAAGAGCATTTGTGTCACTCTCCATGACCTATTTTGTGACTCCGCTTTTCTACTTAGTTCATATGTCGGTGGGAGGGGTAAAGTAGTCATACATGAAAAGGTATGTTTTAGTGCCTTTCATATCTAAAACGAATACACTGGTTTAACATTAGGCGCTCATCTAGCAAACTTCAAAAGTAGAACACAAGAAGTTGTAGTGATTTCCCAGGGGTTTTATGAACAGGGTACTATATTCTCATTTTTATCAGGGTACCAATCTGAGGCCCAGGAATACGTTAAAAATGTTTAAAAAGTCCGCTCGTGTACTAAGTTGTTAATGCGTGGTGTATGCATGTATATTATATACTGATTTTACTAGATTACTTACATGTATAATTACATGTATTAATGACAGTATACCCGGGCCTCAGGTGCCAATTATTAACAGGATGGCATGTCTTTAAATCATTTTGCCCTGCACATATTATTTTAAACGGTACAATTAAGTGATTTCATACAATACGTATTTTGAAGACGATTTGAGTAATCAAGATAATGATCTTCTTTTATTGCAAATGCATGCGGACGCATGTGAGAATGTTGCACATGTTGGTCGTTCAATAAGTAAAGCTAAAGCTCTAAAACTTTGCATCATTCATCATTCTTTTTACAGTAGAAGCATTGGACATTGTTCTACACAACCAATATAATTCGACATCGATTCAACACTGATCCGACGTCGTTAATCGACGTTATTTCGACGTCGAATTGGTGCCGAAACGGCGTTGAATTATTGGTTGAAGATTGCAGGTGACCTATTTCAAATAGGGTTGAGAAAAGTGGTGGATTTAGCGGATTTTGCTATTTGAACTACTTTTCCAGGAATTTCTAATATATCTCAATTTTTCAGGATAGTTAGACAAATGTCCATTTTTGAAAATTTGAATTATGTCCCGATTAAAAAACCAAAATTAAATAACAACTAATCATTATTTAATTCTCACATAATCGAGAATTCTCCTGAAAACTGAATTTAAATCAAGCGTGTATTAATTAAATCAATGGCAATTATGCCCTAATTATCAGTTGCACATTCAATGAAAATTAACTTCAATTAACTCTATTGATTTTTACATGAAAAACAAGTACCCTTTGCATTCGTTCGACTTCAATTCTTGAAAGAGAGCTTCATTAGTTTATAACTAGACTCTGCGCGCAAGGTAAAAATTATTATGTATGAGGGTGGAAATTAGTTGTAATGTAAAATTGTTTTTTATTTATCTGGGGAGTTATTTATCATCAACACATTTTATCTCATCATTCTGATTGGTTTAGGCTAAATTAAAAATATTTACTCAAAGTGTAGATGAAGTTCTCTTTTAAAGTAGCAAAATCAAACTATGAGAAAGAATAAACTTGACCTGGTATATAATAAGAAAGTCAAAATACACACAGATGTACTGTTATAGAAACATTTATTTTTATCATGCATATCAAATTATTTTACAATTTGTCAATAAATTTATATTTAGTTATATAGAAGAACTATTGTATAAGAATTGTAAATATTATTTCAAATGTACAAACTTATTTACATTTTGATACATTAAAATGTGTAGTTGAGCTATTTACATTTTATACAATATATGGACGGCATCATGCTCGTAAAAAGGACGGAATAGAGTAATCAAAATCTTTGGACGATAAAGTTTAATGTGGACGGATTTTAAATAAAATGTAAAAGTTGTATAAATATTATAATACTTTATCAAAATAACACAGCAGCCGTATTTGCTTAAATTAGATATTTTTGAATGCTCTTTGTTCTTTTGTTACTACAGAATGTATTGGTACTAAGCACACATCATCATCCCATGAGCATTTTAGTATCCTTTTTATTGAGCTGGTCATCTTACTGTCAGTTTATTTATATATATTATTCATTATGAGATAAATATAGAAATAGCTCCATGACTACAGTTTGGAACAAAACCAATGACAGGTAGATTTTCTATCCCCATATCCAAACCATGGTGTTTTGAAAGCCCTATAGTCTCAAATATTGTCTAGATACATATCCCTTAAAATTTGTACATTTTACAATTTGTATACTGTCATTCACTGATATATGACCTCTTATTTTCTCTTATTTTTAACATGGGAAATCCTCACTTCAGCAAATCCATGTGTCATTATTTTTGTTCCAAACTGTAACACAGTCATGTTATCATGAATTCTTCATCCTCCAAGCGCAGGGTTCCAGACCCCATTCACTACGTTCCTTCCTTCTTCCAAGAATGTGGTACGACTGGTGGAGGCCTGCGTTCGGAGGATGAAGCATTTTATGTGTCTAATTGTTCAGATTTCTTTCATTTTCATAATCACAGGTTATTTTTCTTTCTCTAAGGTGACCCCCTTAAGATAATATACCCACTGCACGTTAGACTGTCCGCCTGCTGATCGAGGACAAGATACGACAAGTTTGCCCATGACGGCTGCCTTACTGCCAGAATCATTCCCATCATACCCTACTACAACACGATGATCTTTCCTCGATCGTATATTCTCAGCAGGTTTTGTGACGTGAAACAATGGGTTGTCAACTTGGAATGTAAACGCTGTTGTGTGTGGGAACACATTCCTGAATGTTATAGATGTTGTTCCACCTGCTTTCACTGTGAATGGCCCTTGTGGTTTTGGTGCTATACAGGTGCCAAATAATGGGAATGTGTATTCACCTCCAACTGCTGATTGGACAGTGAGGGTGCCACGTGATTCGCCGAGTCTGGAAGGCTCGTAAACGGCTTCTACAGCAACTTCTGTACCACTGGTGGAACCAGGAGCTGCGGCTACTGTTTTATCAACATGGAAATCAGTGTTGTCCAACTGAAATTAAACAATGGAAGGACCGGTCAATATAATAACATAGTCACAGTCAATGAAAATAAGACAATTAATTCATTAAGTCAATCTATACTAGTTTAGCAATTTAAGAAGTACTGTTAGATTTTAGGTTTGATCATGGGGTTTCAAGAGTCTCTTGAAAGACCATGGAATAACTTATTCATTAGTTCACTTTTTGTGTATTTTCATTTGAAAATTGTTTAAAGATCGAGTGGTTGTTTATCATGTTGTCACATATGTAATCTGTCAGCAATATATATATGTGTACTTCACTTTAGTCTCAGCGATCACAGAGGTCTGCCACAATTCTCTCTTTGTTGTCCAACAATTTAGCTCAAAGCCTTGATGAGTTTTTGGATGATGAATTTTATTTCACTTACCTTACAAACATAATCAGTTTTCTGTTTAGCAAAGTTGAGGAATTTTGCGACATGAGTTTGTGGTACACCGAGACACGTCCTGAAGTACAAGCCTCGTTCTGGTCCTGCGACAGTTGCTTTGAGATTGAGATCATATGAATACAGACCGAGATCATTACATGTGAACTCCAAACGTCCTGGCGTCTCACCCACTTTCAGGGGCAGATACTCAATGTTGAAGTTACCCTGAAAAACACAAGTTGGCATTTAACTGTTTTGTATACTGAACATTCTTCTTCATTGGTCGACTGATGGTCAGGTGACATGAATCAGAACTGCATGTTTCTTGACAATAATATCGAGTCTTATTGAATTCTATTAACAGACATGTACAAAATGTCACCACCTGCAAACCCCCAAACACTGTCCATTTTTGGTGGTGACATAAAGATGTTGTTATTGTTTTATGGAAACTAAAACATATATTTAAAAACCATCATAAAGCAAAAGACTACAACACCAAACAATTGTAACATGTGCTTACCTCCGACTCTGCTGGCACTGCTAATTGGTTAGGCATCAAAACCTCCACGACGTTACACGAAGCAAGAAATGTTACAGCATACGATAATGGGTTCTTTAGGGTAAGCGTGTGTTGAATGCTTTGGCGCACAGGTGTGCTTAGGTCTATTGTGCTAATGACACCAGGCTTTGTTGCTTTGAAAGTCAACTCAAAATATTGATATTCCCCAGTTGTTTCATTGGTAAAGACAGTCTGAAATATGGAAAGAAAGAATGAATGCATCAGTTTGGCCTGGTAGAATATTCATTAAATCATCACTATAAAAATAACACTTAGTGTAGTTTTTTGAGTTTAGTTTATTGAGTTTATGAGGGATGAATTATGATTTTACAATAGCTACAAACTGAGGCCCGGGTATACAGTCATTAATAAAAAATCAGTCTTATTCTTATTCAATGTAAGTAATATAGTAATATAGTAAAATATTAATATACATGTATACACCACGCATTACCAACTCAGTACACTAGGGGACTTTTTTTAAACATTTTTAACGTATTCCTGGGCCTCAGGCTACAAACCTTAAACTGAGTAGAGCCTTCTTTGTGTGCATAGAAATGAATCTTGAAGTCACGTTTTGAGTTCCCAGGTACATCTATGTAGTCTAGACCCTTCAGCGTGGTCCCAGAATCAAGCTTGTCTGGTCTAATCATCTCAAACTTAATCCGGAATCTATAATATTGTTAAATTGGAGTTGTTAGAGAATTATGGATGTTTAAAAATGGCTTTCTAACTCACTAAAGAAATTCATTGGGCATTTACATTACTCAAAATTAAAAGTAGTTTTTTTTCCGGATAGTTCGGTAACATTTTTGTTATGGTTTTCTTCCTGTTTGTACTTAAACCTCAGTTGTATGACCAACTGACTTAACGTTAATGAACATCTGCAAGTGGAACACCTCCCAAGTGGAACAATTTTAGATGTACCAAAGTTGTTCCACTTCCATGTTTTTTTGCTGTATAAATATCTCTCTGAAAATATTACCTTTGAGGCTTCTTGAGCCAGTTATTTACTGGTAAGATTTCTGAGTAGTTGGTCTTGCATGGTATATCACGAACCAACTTCGACACAGCTCTCGGTGCTTCAGAAGTTCCCGACACATTAAACAAATAGCCAGTTCCATCAGGAAGTGGGAAAAACACAGTCCCTTGATGTTTCTTGCCTTCCGTTGTCATGACAAGTGGCTTATATGTCAATTCATATGGTTTGCTTTGCTGGGGGTCTACATCGAAAGTATCGGGACCAGTGTAGAATTCCCCATCTACGATTGGTCGTAAATGCCAGTGCATATTGGTCCTGTTCATTACCATTAGGTTGCGGGTTTCTTTCATGCGTACGTGTGTGCTAAAATGTTGGATTTCTTTGACAGGTGGGATGCTGGTACACATTCCTGTTAGAGTGAGTTTCAATGCTTTACCTCCTTCTATCTTGCATTTGAGATTCTAAAACAAAGAATAGCACATTTAAAAAAAATTATATTTCAGAATTTTGTTTACAATCAATGTTCATATAGTAACAGACCTAAAGGGGGGGGGGGCTCAAAGAATACCACGTGAAAATTGGCTGTTTGGTCTTTAAGAAACGAATGATTGGAATAAATGAAATATAAAAATCTTATAACTGAATAACTGAAACCAAATACCCTGAGACACAGGGGTGAGTAGATACTATCTTCCAAATAAGAGGAATAAACACACAGTTTTAGTGCTGACAGGATCTTAAATATGATCTACATTCTACAGACTTCCCTCTGGCCAAAAAATTCTTTCAAAATCAGGCAGTTTTTCACCAATCTGAGCACTTTTCAAGTGGTTTTGGGTCAAAGTTGTGAACCCCCTGAAATTCTTTAAACAGTGAACCTTAAAAGTGAAAATCGAGTGATAGTTAAGTCACATATTTGAAAGACCGAAACAACTTTTAACCATTCATAGATATACATTTGAAATAAGAAATACATTTAAGTAGAATTTGGCAATTAATACGCACCTCATTTCTGATATCTTGGCTTACTATCTGTGGATGGAACATTACTTCAAATGGGACCTCCATCCCTGGAGAGATGTAACCCTCCACTGGCATGATTGAGAAGTCTGGTTTGAACTTGGCAATGTCCCATTTGAATCTACAAAGTTTATGTTAAATGTTTATAGCTATAAAAGTTGGGTATGTATAAGTTAATGAAAACAAAGAATGAAATTCTGCTCTTAGGGCTGATGTGAAAAAGTCAGTTCAGCCTAGTAGGGATCGAACCTACGACCCCATTGCTTTCCCGACGAGTCCTCTACCACTGAGCTTTGGAGCCGACTGACTTTTGTATGTATGAAATATAGATTTGGAAAATAATGTGTACTGCTCCAGGTTATCCTAATTTTCCATTTATTATGTTGATCTATGTTCTTTTCCCTGCGTTGTAATAAAGGGAAAGTACCTAATCATATTGACTAAATAAAAATTATCAACCTCTGGTTACATGGATATCATTGTTAGACCATACTTTTAAATATCATAGAGCAACAACAGTAGGTTTCATTTTATAAAACACAGAAAGATAAATGCCATATCCTTACCTGGCTCCTATATCTCCTGTGTTATTCATGACCAATTTGCGAGTACTTGAGCTCTTTTGGACAACTGCCCCGAATGGTATAGCATCAGTGTCAAGGTTGATCTCAATACCATGGCAACAGCCAGTCACAGCAAACAAAGGTTGGAACATTCCAGCACATTCCAACATTATCTGAAATTGACAAAAATTATGCTTTTCATTTAAGAAAAAGTGTGAAAGGGCTTGGCAATTATCCAAGAAAAATATAATAATTCTGAGTTATTCTCGAACATCATATCTATTAATTGAAAAAATAGAGTCATGCAAAATTCTTATGAAAACTGAATGTTGCATGCTGGGACTGTACCTCTTCTGTGAATTTTGGGACTCTTGTTTTTGGAGAGAAAATCATCTCAACTTTAGCCATTCCGCCTCTTGGCTCCAAGGTCATCTCTGTTGTTGGAGTTAGCGTCATGACGCCCTTCTCCTGTAGAACTGTATTGGTAGGCGTGATGGCAAGATGGAATGATATAGGGGCGGGGCTATTGTTAACAATAGGGACTGCTTTCTTGACAGTTTGACCGACACGAAGAGCACCAAAGTTGACCATCTTTTGCTTTGGATTGGCAACCTCAATCTGCAATTTAGAATGTATAACTTAAATATTTTGAAATAGAGAGGGACATCTAGAATTGTTCAATTTGAGAAGTCTCAAAATAGGACTTCATGACATAACAGTGATTATGGTGATTTAAGAAACAGGTTTAATGTGGATATTTCCATGTTATGGTAGAACATATCCACTGTAGTTCAAAACACAAAATATTGCGATTAAACAATAAAATGTTATTTCCCAAAATTTTATTTAAAGAATTTTTTGTAAAAATGCTTAACATGACTGATGACAAAATGTAACTACCTGGATGGAAAAGTGTAACACTTGTTACAGAAGACAAACGCCTAAACTAAGGCCTTATATACTAACCTTCATCTCTGTGCCCATTCCAGTGATCTCAATGTTCTGTTTAGAGAGCCCATTGATCTCAAAAGTTATTGTCTCTTGGTACTTGATGGCTTCACGTGGGTAGAATGATAATTCAACTTCTTTAGTTTGACCGGGTGGTAGAACAAGCGCCTCAAAATCATGGTGGAGTTGAGCAGTCGGGACGTACAGGCAGTCCAAACTGAAATTCACAATTACTAATTTATAGACACTCTTATACATATTCAGGCAAGTGACCAACTGGAACAGTTGTTCAAAATGAGCTTTCACGGGATCCCTAGCTTATATACAAGGGTTGATCAAAAAGTTCTGCATGGAACAGTGCAGAAGTTTTAGATTAACCCTCATATAACACACATCATCGATGGAATACTTTTGTGACATTAAGTATTTTGTTGTGGGTTGAGATGCATTTCCAAAATCATGAGGAAAAATAGATCAAAAAAAAAAGAATATTATTTAAAAGTATAACCAACCTAATTTCTTTCTTGTCTTTGTTTGTAACGAGCAATGTTTTGCTATGTTTTGGCATACCAGCCCTGTAGATGAAGCAAGGGCCAAAGTTGTAGCTGTAGAATGAGAAATGGACCCCTGGAGCAACTCCAGTGCCATTTACATTAATAACATAGGTTGGTCCATTAGAGATCTGAAAATACAATATTTCGGGGTCAAAAGCATTTTCCACTGGCATTTTACATTGGCGATCATGTGCAATGTTTTTAAGAAATAATATTTGTAATGATTTTATACATTAATATGTGGTAAGATATAATCCATTGGACACACGCCAGTCTTAATCGACTGATTGAAGTATGTGATTTAAGTGCAAAACTGAGTCAAAAATAAAAAAATTAGCAAGCATGTAGTCAAGTGTTGATTTTAAAGAATACTGAAACCAGGTACTCTATTCAAGTTTTAGAGAAAAATGACCTAAAGCAAATTTGACCAGATATCTATCTTGAAGCAGATCGCTCGGGACAATGCAAGTACATTACCTTAAGAATCAGTTCACATCCTCTTAGTGCAGTCTTGGCAGGTGGACAGAATGCTAATGCACACTTAGTTCTCTCTCCAAACATCACACCGCCCTTCTCAGGTGTTATTGTAACCATTTTGTCCTTACGCGTGCTTCTCTCATTCAACGTCCAATCAAAATCAAAGTTGAATTTCCCAGAGTTTACGATGAAGATATTTCGAACTGCCTTTTCATTGACCTCCACCTGTAAAGAAATAACATAATTGATAAAAATTCAAAAGTGGTCCTGAAAATTCAAAAGTGGTCCTAACAAGTTTTATCTCAAAGATATTGATTAATTTGAAAAATGAAAACCTCACTTTGCAAATGTGAGCAACTCAATGTGAACAACTTTTTGTGGTTCCATTTTTTAATCTGCCATAGACTTCCATGTAAGAGAATCTCCAAATGTGAACACCTGCCAATCAAAACACTTTTGGTTGGTCCCAGGGGTATTTGGATTAGACAGGGTTCTTGAAAATCTTGAAACCGTCATTGACGTCATCTGTCTGTCAATTTTGACCAATCAGCAACAATCTTCTCAATACACATTTACATTACAGACATATGTCTTCTCTGAACCCTGGTGTTTTCCCTCCTCTTGGGTTCACTGTACTTAAAATGACATATAACACGAGCATACCTCTCCAAAACTGAGTTCATTGAATCCTCTATCACTGAGTTCCACCTTGTTTCCCTGAGAGTCCTCACATAAGACCATACACTCCATGGAGTAGCCCTCAGCCTTAACATTAAGCGTTAATGGAAGGATCTTCTTCTTAATGTTGCATATAAGGTTGAAGTTCACTTCTTTATCAGACGTTGGAGTGAAGAAGAGGTTGATGGGTGTTCTGTAAAAATAGCAATTACTGTATAAGTGGTATTTAATCCGTGTGGTTAATTTTCCGAATGGTCAAATTTCATCATTTTCCTAATTTTAATTTTCCTAATGACAAGAAACCTCCCATTGGATAACATTATAAAGACAATATTTCCGACATTTAATTTTCCGAACCTGGCAGAAATTAGGAAATAGGAAAATTAAATGATTAGGCAAAATTACCACTTATACAGTATTCAACCATAGTCAAATGCTGTCAATCAATCAGATTGCTCATTTACTGTGCATTGTAGGACAAAAATGAACTTTTAGGTATATGCAATGTTCAGATTTATGACATTTTAAAATGCCTGGATCCAGGGATCAATATGGTGACATCATTTCTATTTCATTCTTTCCAAAATTTGGTTCTTTAAACAAAATTGGTTCTAGACCTATAAAATGTCACCACCTTCAATTTGTTACAGACACCAATCTCCGAATGCCAACTGCTATCCACAAAAAAGTTGGGGGTGACAAAAAATGGATTTTTTATACTGAGAAAACTGAAAAGAATTATTTTTTTATTTTTCTTACTTTGATTTAGGCATTACGCATCCTGTCATGGGTTCAACTGTTAGGTGAGCAGTGAATGCAGCAGCATGTGTAGAATCCTCAGCAAATGTGAAATAAAGTGGGGAATCCTCAGTGTTGACTATGTGTACGGTTTCCATAGCCTCATGACCTGAAAGGTGTTGCACAATCACATTGGTGTATACTTGCAATTTAGTTTTAACTCATTTATTTTATCATGTTTTTATAAATATCATATCTGAGTGGTCCGCAACTCGTACAAAAGGCTGTGGTGTGTACTTATATGTCTATGTATAAGTGCACATAAAAGAACACAGGGCTCCTTCAAAGAGGGGTTTCTGGGTCTATCTTCCATGTTAATTACGTAAATTACGACCGTATATATACGGGACATACCCAAGAGGTATTGCTCACCTTCATTGGTGGTAAACAAAATACAATACAATACAATACATACTCCATATAAATCGGATTGTTTTGGCTTTCCATGTAAAAGAATTTCTTGACCTATCTGTCAATTAAACCATGTTTAGTGAATACTACCCCTATGCCACATTGCAATAGTTCAAAAATTAAAACTGAAGTCGACCCTGTGAGAAAGCCCATAGACTAACTTAAACTGAACTCACCAATAAGCAGTGACTTGAAGTTGAAGTGAGATCTGTCCATGGCTATATTTGGCTCCCTTGCATCTCCCATTAACAAGAATGGGATACTGATGTTGTGTTCTGGGATCACAAACTTCCAGAAACTTTCTGTAATCCCAAGCTCAGTCGGTGTAAACTCAAACAATATCTGAAATAAAGATTGGTCAATAACATACAGACTTTCTGAATACTAACTTTAAATGGTTAAAGTCACATACACATAATAATCTATTCATTAGAGACACCAGTGATACCATACTACTAAAATAGGAACAATCAATATCTTTATTTTGCAATCTTTTACTTAGGTACTAGAATGGCCATGTTACTTACCTCCTGTTTCTTGCCCCGTCTTATAGAGCCCTCTGGTGTTAGACATTTGAACATGGGTGGATGCTTCGGGTCAATCTCATCATCATTCATCCATGTAAATGTGTATGGGGCATTTGTAGGGTTTACTATGAAGAATTTCCTGTAAAGAAATACACCAAGACTCCTATTATATACATGTACAGCCAAATATAAATGATTTGAAGGGGGAGGGGGGGGGTAATCTTCTCGTGAAAACATTTAAACCCATCAAGCTTTTAGACAGGTGTTTCTATGTGATTTAGAGTTTATGCACTTTACAGAAAATCATCATTCTTAAGAAATGCTTCTCACCTGGTATTCTTCACGTGGACACCCACAGATTTGAATTCTATGACTCGTGTGTTAGGGTCTAGAGTGGTGCCTGGGGGTGCCCCATTGGGTCCCCTCATCTCTGGGTTACGCCTGGCACTGGTCAAATAATCAGAAGCCTCCAACTCAAAATGGCAATATGGGAGAAGACTCCTTGCCTTCAGAGCGATTGCAGGACCCTGTTTGCCTTCCTCTAGGTTAGGGATACTGAAATGTAGATGTCAATGTTTTTTTCATTTTTCAAGAGTAACATGAAATGGATTAATTTAATGCAAATACATATAGCACAAACTGTCACCGATCTATATCCTCATCACTAAAATGTAATAAAAAGAATACATACCATATATCAAAATGTGATATAAAATTATATTTTGTGGAAATATTTTTGATCAAATTTCATATTATCATGATGTTTTATAGTCTTGCTTCAAGACCATGTACCCCACCTGTATCTACTTCAACAACAACTTTTGATGAAGTATAGGGGAGGAGGTTCTTGACGCAAGACTAGATATAATTTTAATATCATACATTTTAACATTGAACTTTTAAAGTCTTGCTTCAAGACCCTGGACCCCACACTTATCTACTTCAACAACAACTGTTGATGGATTAGAGGGGGGGGGGGGTTGTCTTGAATAAATTTTAACATTAAACTTTATAGATTGATCTTCAACGAAAAAACATACCTGCAAAGAAGTCTAGCTTCATAGTCATTCACATCAAGAGGAGAGAACTTCACAGTGAAGCTCTGTTTCTTCCCAGATAATATTGTACCATTTTCTGGCTCAATTGAAAATGGAACATACATATTATCACTCGATAATGAGCTAGGAGTTGTGGAACCAGCACGTGATTCAGGACGCTCTAATTCATTGGCAAATGTCACGGAACGAGCCATCGTGAAGTCCTCCATTACTACCTGCCAGTTGAAGTCCATGCTGATGTTTCCTTTGTTGGTCAAATTCATCCTTTAATGAGATTTGTTACAAAAATTAAAATACTTAAGTCCATTTGAACACACTAGGTAACAATGGAATATGAGGAATACAACTGAATTTGGGAAAGATAAAGTTATAAAAAGTTCACAAGGTCTGCAATTTCTGAAAAACCTCCAATAAACTTTTCAATAAATGTTATAATCTACAGTTTTTAAAAGAACAAAATCATTTTATTCAGCATAAAAAGTGATAAATCATTATTTTATTATAAAAATGTAATAATGAAAAAAATGATCTTGAATTCAATGCACTTGACTTGAATGCAAAATCCAATCTACAACTTACTCATATACACGTGTCTGGAACATCAAAGTGTCCTTGAACTTGACTGGCTCAGATTTCACTTTGTATTTACAGAAATCCGCATTCGCTGATACGAGCAAATCTAATGTTCTCGCTGATTCTGCAATCTCTTGAAAACTTGGTTCGGGTTCAGTTTCAATTACTTTCTTTTTAGCTGGCCTAGGTGGCACTGAACTGTATCCTGGCTGACTTAGGGGAGTAGTTGGCTTCATGGAACTGAAATAATACTTTGAAAAATTACGAATTTCCTCAATAGTAATGTTCTGTAGAGAGATGTACAAGAATGTATGCAGGATGTACACACATTGAAATTTTTCATAAATTGTTTTACTGGGATCTTCCTCCACAATCATCTACATGTAAGTGTTGGCCTAAAAGCCAAAAGGTGATACAAGCAAATACTGAGTGATAATTGCATGATAACTTTAAAGTAAATTAACAGCTACAAATAACATAAATTCAAGCAAATAAAAGAAGAACAAGGCAATAACATGCAAAATGTCACCACCTGCTATTTGTTACAGAAGCCAACCACTGTTGAAGATGCCAAACACCATCCACAAAGTTGGAGACCATAACAGTATGTCACAACTTATGGTGTTGACTTAAAAAGACTAGGGGAGAGTGTCACAGGTATTCGGTCATTCCTAATCTAATATCGGACACTCTCATACAGTTATACTGCTTCTAGATCCGGTGACAATCCCCCCTCTTATAAAACAAGAATTGACAATTTCAATTGACTATATCAAATCTATCCAAATGGGACTATAAATACAACATATCTGAACACCAAAGCTGAACATTTCATTCTACCAGTGTTTTGATCTGCTTGTTTGAAAGTAATGGATACAATATTGAACATATAACAAAGGTAGATCTGGAAAATGACAACGATTGCCCAAAAAATAACTTTTTGAAATCTTTAGTTGGGTTTCCTTATGAAAAAAAGTTATGGCCCATTTTGGAAAAACTGTCTAAGCCAATTAAAAGAGACCGATTTAACAGGGCTACCAATTCTTTAATAATCTTGTTTCAAGACTGTGTACCCCCTGTATTTCAACACTTTCAACACCATTGTTGAAATTGTGTTAAATCAGAAAGGTCCACCCATGTAGCTCAGCGGTAGCGCAGGTACCTCTTACGCAATAGGTCCCGGATTCGATCCCCGGTTCAGGCAAGACTAAATTTGCTTGTTTGCGTGAAGTACTTCGGGGTGTTTGACTGAGTGGTCCGCAACTCGTACAAAAGGCTGTGGTGTGTACTTGTATGTCTATGTATAAGTGCACATAAAAGAACACAGGGCTCCTTCAAGGAGGGGTTTCTGGGTCTATCTTCCATGTTAATTACGTAAATTACGACCGTATATATACGGGAAATACCCAAAAGGTATTGCTCACCTTCATTGGTGGTAAACAAAATACAATACAAAAGGTCAAGTACACAGAGGGGGAGGGGGTACACAGTCTCGAGACAATACCAATTTGAGCCTATGGCACAACCTCTGGAAAATGTAATTTATAAAGGCTACAGATTTTTGTAAATGAGCCATTTCTTGAGATTTTGGCTCAGACTGTTTAATTTCAATTGTGAAACTAGGACTAAATTGTTCTAATCTACTACAATACAAAGGTATTACACATATAAAATGGAAAACAAAAACGACAATGTGAACCAAACACAGGAGGTAATTACCCAGCACCCTTCTTTGATATACCGAAAGCTATAAAACTCAGGCCTCCTGCTTTCAAAGGACTATGACTATAAGCAAGTGGTAAAAGCAAAAGAAAGTTAGGTTACATTAAATATAAAACATTTGGGGACCGTTGTGTGACATAAGACTTTCTGATTAACAGGCAAAAAATAAAATATTGCCTAAAGTTGGAGAATTAATCACTGTGTACTAGAATTACAAATGACACCAAAGCCAGGTATGTTATGTGTTAAACACAGAGGGGGACATTGAAATTAAAATAAACATGTATAGTTAACAATGAAAGAATGATTTATTTGATATGTCAAAGAATGCCACATGGAATGTGGACAGCTACATGTATTGCTTGTTAACAACCATTGGTTTAATCCAACCATTGGTCTAATTTAACCATTGGTTTAATCCAACCATTGGTCTAATTCAACCATTGGTTTAATCCAACCATTGGTTTAATTCAACCATTGGTTTAATTCAACCATTGGTTTAATTCAACAATTGGTTTAATCCAACCATTGGTTTAATTCAACCATTGATTTAATCCAACCATTGGTTTAATTCAACCATTGGTTTAATTCAACCATTGGTTTAATCCAACCATTGGTTTAATTCAACCATTGGTTTAATCCAATCATTGGCTTAATTCAACCATTAGAGGGCACAGTTTCAAATGATTAGCTGTTATAGTTCAAATATTAGACAATTGAAGACTGTATAATACCAATACCTTCTTGTGGTTTGTCTGTGAGCGTGCAAAAGAACATGCAAACATGAATTATAAACAATCCAACTTAATTGAGCATAAATCACAGATTAACAAAGTACATTTTAGAAATACAAAGGTTGCGGTGCAAAAAACATAATTCGTGCTTGAAATCAGTAAGTTATTCAAAAAATAATCCAGAAAATGTCACTTGAGATATTCAGGGTGCAGCAGTTGTAGCATAAACCTAGAACAATATTAATACATTGACATGATGTATCATGCAAGATGGCTGAAAAACATGCTAAAAATATCCCAGGTCATGCTTTTTACACTTCATTTCACTCCTTAATGTAAATAAATTGCCTAATTTTCTTTCATTTGTATACACTTTAGAGTATATTTTTCATGTTTATTTATGATTCAGTCGCTCAGATTGCTGTTAGGTACTTGCTCGTTGCATAAAGATGATAACACGAGAAAGCCTATGTTGCTGACAATATTTTATTTTGCACACCATAAGTGCAACAAGACGCTATACATAATTATGCAAGTTGGGTCTAAAACAACTGGGCAAAAACATGACAAGATTTTAATCTGTAGTCATGACGGCCCATTTACTCCATTCCTTGTTAATTCAACTCTTTTTCACTCAATTTTGGATTTGAAAACATGACCCCTGATATTTTTATTGTTGAATTTATGATGCTTGTTTACCTGTCAGCTGTAGCAGGGACAGGGGGTGTCACATCCACCCATTTAACTGTTCTCATTCTATCATCCCAGTCTGCAATCTAAAACATTAAAGACATTGGGATTAATTAGCATAGAATATTTAGATATATTGCAGAATTGTGGAACACCTCTGTAAGTGGAACACTTTTAGAGTTACTAAAGGAGTTTCACTGGACTGAAAAATTTAATGTTTAGCAAATATTAGACAGCAATTTGAAAGAATTGTTAAGTTGACTTTTCCATAAGATATTCTTGGGCCATGAAATTATCTGTTTTCAAAACAAATGTATTTTAATGAAGAATGTTGTAACATTAGATATACTAAACCATTCATTCTGAAAATCAAATCCTCACCTCATTATTTGGTTTATCGAAGGTAATCTTTGTGATCTTGCATGGCACTGATAGTTCCTCTAGAGATTTAGGGGCATCTGTCTTGAATGTAATGCTCATATCCTTTGTGCACTCTGCATGGAGGTGCCCGACCTGAGGTGCAAATTTAATTTGGGGCTGCTCAGGCCAAAGGAATCTCACACAGTCAGTTTTGCTGTGGTTGGTCATGGTAAAGGTCAGAGTTCGAGGTTCATTGATGTAGCAATCTCCAAAGCGAATATGATTAGATTTGGCAGCTAAAAATAAAAACATTATTTTTGGTAATATAATGTGTCTATAATCTCTATACGCAATGCTTGGATAATGTGTACAACTGTACTTATGTTTAAATGTGTATAATGCTTGGATTATTTCAATGACAGTGACTCAATCTCTTCAAAAATTGAAGTATTTATTAATAAGTTGAGAACTGAGCAAACAATGACAGCATTTTCATCTAAAATTTGAATCAAAGAATATACATGTATCTATTCACTTTTAACAAATTTTGAATATATATTGGTATAATTCTTGTGGAATCTGGAGAAAAATATTGGTAATTGTACTGACCTGCTACGTCATCATCTGCATTATTTCCCTCTTGGTTCTCTGGATCGGCAGTTGTTGCTATGCTGTGAATGTTGTCAAGTGTGATGTCATCCTCGTATCCCTCGCCAACTATCTGAACTATTGAGTCCTCATACTGATTGTTGACAACACTTAGGCGGATGTTTCCTGAAAGGTAAAATAAACATAAATATAATAAATATCACAGTTGCTTTTCAGGGGTCCATAGCCAGCTTTTGCCAAGCAGGGTTCATTTCCCCAAAAATTCCAGGGGGTTCACATTTGACAAAATCACTTGAAAAGTGCTCAGAAAAGTGCATGATTTTGAAAGAATTTATAGCAAGGGAAGGGGGATGGCTATGGGCCTGTTTTTGCAAAATTTAAAATTTTGAACATTGCCAAGTGTGGTGTCCTTCTACATTTGGAATATCATAACTTAAGAATTTTGAAACTTTAAATTAGAGTTATCATTCGCCTTAATAGACATCAGAATAAATTGGATTTATGTGGGCAAAATTGAAAATTCAGATAAAACACAGTAAAACCTCTAATCTGAACACCACTGACCAAAAGTGTTCAGATTAGCAGGTATTCACATTTCAAGGTATTTTTAAATGTGATTCAATGGGAGGTAACAAATTTGGGACAGATAAAAAGTGTTCACATTGAGAGGTATTCTTATAAGACAGGTATACGGATATACAGGTTTCCCTGTTAATCAAAAAAATAAAACATCACTGACCTTGAGATCTGACACTCGCTGTTGGACCATAGATAACCTCAAAGTTTGCAGTATCACCCACATTCACAATCACACTAGCTGTGTGTGGTAATCGTGATGTCTCCCCAGTAAGGGCATCGGGATCAGCCATAACTGCCATGGTGCCCTCCAGAGGGCGCAATGTGTACACATCGTCAGGGTCAACCAGGTCAATGTCAACCTAAAAGTAAAAAGTGAATTTTTAGTAATGTCATAACCTCTTCAAATTTTACAATTGATTGTTTAAGAGACTTAAAAAAATATAATACAAAATTATGATTATAGGTGAAAATTACTGTATTGGCTAAACATGTTCACTTTGAGAACTAAGCTCATATATAAAATGGTTCTGATAACAATTATCTGAATGTATGGACTATATTTTTGATTCTTCCTCTTTTCAAAGAAAAATAAATCAATGAATAAATGAAATGAATGTAAATGAATTGTGAGAAAATCATTTTTATCTTTGTCAAAGTCACGGGTAACTAGAGTATCCGCGTATATTGAGTATGACCGGTTCTTAGGCTACGAATATGACCTGTTTTGGAAAGTCATGAGAGGCACAGCTGCTTAAAAATGGAAAATAAAGGTTAACTTCTATATTATCCTTTTTGAAATTGTGTTTGTTGAAAATAGTTTATGCTGTATTTAATAGTAATGTAACAAAAAAATGTTAAACATGAGCTATTTTAGCAATGTAACTGTTCATAATGGAATATCAATCAGAAAGTACAGATTTCTCGCCTTAGAGCCAAATCATTAATATCACAGTAGAAAAAAACAAATCCCAAACCTTTTTATGGCTAACCTGAACAAGATCTCCAAATCTCAGTTTATATGATCCCCCGTAGAGTGAGCAAGAGAAGGATTTATCTTTTCCCAGAGGATACGCTTGTGAAATGTCATGGAAACGAGTGTAACACGGCCCACTGATTGTTTCACAATCGTATTCTCCAATAATGGGGCACCAGTGACATTCGTATTCTCAAAAATTCAAAGATGTATCATATTTGGACAGAGCAGGCTAAATTATTTAAAATATTCATGACTAATTCGTAGATCTAGCTTTATATTATACATAAGATGTGTCATCCTCTTCGGAGTTGCGTTGTATTACACAAAAACTGATCAAAGATGCTGGAAACTAGGATTTTACGGCTTCAATCTAATATTAATACGTTTTCTCTTGATTAAGGACCCTTGTGATATGCCTGGCATTATAAGTATACCAAGTATCATTCATTGACCAAGTAGGATAAAAAGAAAACGTTCGAAAGTGTTCATAAAAAGCAAGTACTCACCTCGTCTGTTTATAGGAACAGAAATACGGTCACACTCGTAAGCTTAGAACCGGTCATACTCAATATACGCGGATACTCTAGTATCCCGTGAAAGTGATCTTTCATGATTTGTTTTATATGTATGTTGGGTGTTAGTGTTTTGTCAACAATGAGTATCATATTATGTAGGACAAATAAGGCCATTAGAGTTAAAACAATTTCCACATTGAGAAATTGATTATGTAAAATATTTGAAAATTAAAGAAAGAAAAAGTACCTTTTATGCATTTCATATAGATATAAAACAAATGGTTTTAAATAAATAATGATTCAACAATCAAAAGTTCAAAGATGAACATTTTGACGTTTAGGGGCTGGGTCAATATTTCAATGTACCTAAAAAAAAGTAATTACATGAAATTATGTTGGGGGAGGGGGTAAAACGTGTCATATTCTGCAACTTTCGCATTCAACTCAACAATTATGAAAGACAATTTGACTGTTTATAGCAGTAGTGGCTATGCTGGAATTGTACTTGTACATGGGATGCTAATCAACATTTTGACTTTTGTCAGAGGGGGGGGGGGGGGTTAAAACTAAATTAATTAAGCTTTTTGACAGACATAGAAATATGACCCGGCCCCATATATGCTATGATATCAGTAGTAGTTTGTAGGTATTGTGACTCAGTAATTTACAACTCCCTTTACTGTGAATGAAATCAATATTTGCTTTATTGAAGTTCTATATTAACAGTTATGGTGACCTGATAACATTGCTTGCATTGTATGTCAATGTAGTTAGTTAATATTAAATGGGTTCTAAGAACTGTTTAACATAAAAATATATGGCTAAACATTTAAAAGGACAAATGTAATGTAGAAGTAACAATTTTTATTACCTAGTATATAATGATCACGTGGAAGTATTTATTGATTTGATTTACCTATTATAGGAGAATTTATTAAGAAACAGTATCTAGTTTATCAATTGAGTTGAGAGAAACCAAAAACGAAACCATAGTTTTTGGCCTTGGACTTTAAACTCAGTGTCTCTATCACAAGATCACATTAAAGTAAAGAGAGAGAAATGGCGTCATATTCAGATGATCGTTATAAAGCTGCTCTGACATGTGGAATATGCCAGGACATTCTGACTGAACCAAGGGCATTGCCATGTATGCATGCATATTGCTTGAAATGCCTTGATAGCCTTATACAGAAGGGTCAACTACAAGGAGGATCTTTCAACTGCCCAGAATGCCGTCATGTATGTACCATACCACAAGAAGGGGCATGGGAGTTCAAAGTGAGCCCTACAATTTCATTTTTAGTCGATGCCTTTAAGGACAGCCAGCACATGGAAAGGCCAGAATGCGATTCATGTCTTCAAATACATGAAAAACACACCCTTGCCAAAATCAGATGCTTAGATTGCGACAAAAAATTATGTATCGCTTGTGGTAAAAATCATGACTTTCTGTTGAAAGGTCACAAAATAATTGAGCTTACAGGAGATAGTGCACAAGATCTTCAAACGGCACTTCAGTCTATAAAAGAGCGTACTGTTTACTGTCAACTACACCCTACCAAGCCCATAGAGTTGTACTGTAAGGTTGATAAGATGCTAATTTGCCATCAATGCTATCCCATTGACCACCCAGGTCATGCCTGTGAGGACATCAAGAAGATAGCCAAAAAGAACATGAAACCTATCGGTGCTGTTATAACACAGGGAAAAGCACTTATGGACATTTATGAACAGGCTATTCAAGATACACAGGCCTATAAAAGTCAACTGGAGCAGGATGCTGAAAGAACCACAGCTGAAATAAATAATGATATGAACACTTTGATTCAAGCTATTCGGAAGAAATACAAGTCCCACACAGAGCAGGTGATGAAAGAAAAAGAGTCCAATGTCAAGCAGGCTGTGTCCCACATTGGGTACCTGGAGCTTCAGAAAGCCATCATTGAGGGACAAGTCAACAAGTACTGTACCATGGTAGAACATGGCCACCCTGTAGAAATAGCTGGTCTACTGGAGCATGTCAACCTGAAGTTTGAAGAATGGTCTAAGAAACCAAAAATAGCCCTCAGTAGCAAAACAAAATTTCAATTCAATGAGGGAAAATGCCGAGAGGATGGAATTGAATTTGGAAGAGTTGCAATTGAGAAAATCCAAGGAGAAGGTTCAGACAATGTTGCCACACCATTATCTGAGCCGACTTTAACAATCACTCACCTACATCCAAGTTTTATATCTGACCTTACAGTGACTCTTGAAGGTGACTATGTAGCTACAGGAAGAGAATGTTCCACTACCCGTATATATGACAGAAATTACAAGCTGAAAAGGGACTTGAAAAGAAACTTTTGGAATGTAACCCTGAAAAATGATGGAAATTTAGCATTCACTGATGGCCTTACCAACACAATCAGCATCTATAGCTCACAAGGTGATCATCAAAATGATATAGTCTGCAAAGGAATATCGAAGTTGTGGGGCATTGCAATGGATCCTGCAGGGGAGGAGCTACTGGTGATAGATCACAAGACCAAAAAAGTGTACAGTATTGATCAATCTACTGGAGAGTCCAAGGCTCTATCAGGCTCATTGAACAATCCTCTTCACCTCATGAGTAATAGTAAACAAGTCCACATAATAAGTGACTGGAGTAAACATTACATAGAAGGAATAGCCAGGGATGGTAAACAGGTCTTCAAATACGGTAGCGAAGGGTCTGCTGATGGACAACTCAAGCATCCCTGGGGGGTTTGCAGAGACAAAAGAGATTGTATATTTGTAGCAGACAGTCACAACCAAAGAGTTGTCCTCCTAACACCCACAGGCAGATTCGTGAGGAATGTACTTACAAGAGAAGATGGTTTAAACTGTCCATATGCAGTTACAATTGGCAATGATGGTAAACTTCTTGTAGGAGACAATGATGGCAAACTATTTATCATCAAGTACTGGAAATAAGGTAACTTTAATATTAACAGTTCCATAATGCTCATGGAAAAAGTTATACCTTAACTCAATATTGACATCAATAACATGGATACACAAACATGAGTTCAGGGATAGCAAAGTTCATATACTGTACAAGTTAACACACACATGGCTCATAAATATTTCAATTTTCTAATGTAAACTCCAAAGCTTGATTCCATACTAGATTCAACATGCAAATGTACTTCATTAACATGTGAATAATCTTTGTTGTACAGATTTGAGCTGGAATATATACTGGTCACGGGACATGGGTGTTTTAACAACCCAGATTGGTATCTGACAGATTCAGAGTACACATATATTTTATTAACATGTGAATTATCTATTTTACAGACAAATGAGCCTAAGCTGATAAAGGGTGTACCAACAATGACAAGTTGTGACTACAACTTGGAGTTTATAACAATATAATGATGATGATGCCTTTGAACTAGCAAGTGTGAGCAAACTGGTGGAAAATGACAATTTTGGACTTATGGACAATTAGAGTTCTGTAACATCAATCTAAGATGAAGAACACCATGGGGCTTTCTTGATATAAGTTGTTTGTCTTATAAGGTAATTTAGTACCCTTTGAGTTTGAGAAGTGGAACATTATACGAGACATATTCTCAACATATTTATAAAACTGCATAAACCCTTAAAATGTAATGGAGGACAAGATTTGCCCCAAAAAAATAATTTTCCAGAAACAATCATCAATAGAAAATCAATCATGTTAATTTGAAAAAATTAATAGTTCATATATGTTTTGATGAAAATGGATTTACATATCATTTTACACCAGGTCACCAAAATGAATAATAAAAATGAAAATAATGCTCCATAGTATAACTATAACAATATCATCGTTGGCTCAAGTTTCGCTCATCTATCTCTGGGATCTGGCTATGTCCCTGTATACGATATACACATTACTGAGCATGAATTAATTCGATAGGCCTCTTATATGATTTTGTCAACAAAAAAAAGACATTAACATGCAAAATGTCACAACTTGCCATTTGTTACAGACATGGACCACCAAATGCCATCCACAAAAAGAAACTATAACAAATAACAATATGTGCTGGTAGTGACATAAAAAATATAATATATATGGTAACAAAAAATATTTATGAGATATTAATCTGTTATTTGTGGATATGGAATGAAGTGGGTTGTAAATACCTTGCAAGGGAGGGTTCCATCATTGGTCAGAGTCAGAGGAAGTGCCTCCTTTCTCCCGAGCAATGTTCTTTTATATAACAACAGGGGTTGGCCCTTCTTGTTGCGTACTGTTGGTTTCTGTATTGTAATCCTTGGTAGATTCCCTTCCCCTGAGACCTAAAATACATTTCATAGATGGTAAATCATCATGATGTCTTTTTCAGCAATTCCTTTTTCTGATCATTTAAAATAAATTATTGGAGATATGGTGACATACCTAGGACTGTAATAACAAAAAGTAAGTGGTATTAAACTTGATTAAACTTAAAATTGATTGAACATAAGAAGTTAGTGGCAGGCCTCATCCTCAATAATAGGGATAAATGCTAAGAAAGTGACAATGCTCCAAATACATAAGGGAACTACAGGGTGTCCAAAAGTCTCTTTACAATTACAATTCAAAGTCTGTGTAAAATGTACAGAGACCTTACAGACACCCTGTATATCCCATCTAACTGTCCAAATGACTAGAGGCTACTTTTTGAGGAGCTGAAGGGTTCCAGGCCCGTAGCCAGGATTTGCCAAGGGGGGGGTTCACTTTTTGAAAAATTCCAGGGGGTTCACTTTTGACAGTTTTTGTCCAAAAATGGCTTAAATCACTTAAAACGTGCTCAGAATGATGAAAAAGTGCATGATTTTGTAAAAAAAATTTGGATGGGGGAGGGGGAACCCATCAAACCCCCTGGCTACGGGCCTGGGTTCTTTATTTTATCTAAGCCTAATATATTAGAGAATAATTTACTAACCTCAAATGACAAATTACGTGTCTTGGCTTGGTTCTGAGGTACGCCATCTATAGCAGCTTCAAAATTGGCAGTGAATGTCTGAAAATAAAATATTCAAAGAAACTAATTTTTCAAAACAATAAGTGATCAATTCTGGCAAAATATGAGAAGATTTCTGCCTGAAATTGAATTAGTACAAGACATTAAAGACTTCATTAACTCTTATAAATAAAATATGGTTTATGGGACTTGCACTTTTATTTCATTTGTTATTAACAGTGAAACATGTTAAAAGTGAAACACGTGTTCCACTAACACAGGTTTTACTGTATATGAACTCACCTGCATTGAGGCTGGCATGAATGTAACAGTTGCATATTGGTGTCCATGAGCTGTAATCTGGGCCCTTGTAGGCTCTACCTCAAACACCTCCATAATCTTAGAAGCGTGTTTAGCATGTAGGGGTTTAATAGAAAAGACAACATCGCAAGGGACTTTGTTGGAGTTACTGACTTTGAAGCGAGCTTTGGCTTTCATGCCAACGATGACGTTATTAAAGATGAATCTGTTCTCATCTTCACCAAAGATCCCACCGCTTTCAATCTACAAAGGTCCAAAATAACATGTGAACAACAAGCTCCGATTTATCAATATTGCCACTGAGGTGTATTGACTTTCGGATCAGCCCCTATTATCATAGGATTTAATCCGGTTTATGAAATAATTGATTCAATGCAAGAAATATTAGCCACTTTGATTTCAGTATACAGTTATTCTGAAAAAATATTCATATATATTAAACCATACATAACATCCATTGATAACATGCTGTTATTGCAACTCGGGTTTATACATTTACAAGTTGCATAAAAATTTCAAGATACAGCACTAAAATTGCAATTAAAAGAATCATACCTGGTGGCCATGTTGCCAAACGCTCAGATTTTTCACAACACGGTGCTCCTCAAAGATGGCGCCAATATCAGCTGTGCTGATTGCGGGAATACAAGCCTCTGCTATGAGTCTATATGGGATTCCCTGGGGGTGATCTGCGGGATCTCTATCTGTTATATCCACCGACAACTCCTGAAAGAAATAAACCATATGTGATTACTATTTTAATATTTTTTAAAGTTGCAAAAGTTATTTCACTTGCATCAGCAATAATATCTATAGATATGACAACATAATGAATGGTCAATTCTTGAAGAGGTGTGTATATGTGATTGACCCTTCACCTCTTATGGAGGAGACAAGCTATGGTCGTAATAGTACTGTGATAAACATGGGAGACGATGGCAATAAGGTCAATGGCTTATCAAAATCTATTGAGCAATATTTCAATAATATAAAAAATGTGCAAGTTTTTAAGAGCAGAAGGGTAGGATGATTTTGGACCCAAGAATGTAAAGCCAGTCTACCTTATTTACAAATTTTTGCATAGATTGATGCTATACCTTGATCAATATGGAAATTGTGCAGAGAGGGGTGTATCATTTTATATGTTTTAGTGCATTAAGGAGGGAATCTTAACCAATATGATTTACTAGATTGATATATGGGAGCAGCTTCTTCCCTAGGGTATTTTCTCTCAAGTGGGTGCAAAATTCTCATTTTTACAATCCAGACCAAAATTGGTCAAAATATGCCCATTTTCATAATTTTTCTCACTTTCAAATGGGTGCAAATGGAATTTCAGGTAGGTGCAAGTTTTTTAAAATCTCAGGTGGGTGATGTGCCCTTTTGCTTTAATGCTGGGGAGATCACTGAGGAGTTTGAATACCTGTCTACCAGCTCCAGGCTGTTAAATTAAACAATAAACAGTCAGTAAAAACTCATCTAGCATTTAAAATCATTTGAAAATCTTTCTGAATTTCCAATTGAACTGAAATTATTTCTCATCTTTCATCATGATTAACCATATTGTGGCCACCCAAGTTCTTGCGAGACAGAGATACCTGATTGTCACAATTTAAAAAAAAATTATTTCTCTCATCGTGCATTTTTTCAACCATTCTGACTTTATTTCAGAACAATCCTTTGATTTTTATCTGTTGGAAAAATTGAAAAACGAGATATAACAAACTACAATATCGATTCCTAAAAGTTCATTCCAACCTCAGAAATACAATTTTTTTCAAAAATCTCACCTCGTCACATCTGCCAGGTTGTTCAGTGATACAGTCGACAGTCACAGTCTGGTGGCCATTGGGCAAGATCAGACCAAATGCTGGGAAGATCGTAAACATCCCAACAACCAATCTGGATTGGTTACCTTGACCTATATCTTGTCTGAAAATAATATATACTGTTTGTTGATATTTGGGTAATGTAGAAAACGTGGAATTGTGAATCAAGAATCAATTGAATAGAAATTACCCGTGAAGTATGGACAATAGATGTGAGCTTTTCATTGTCATTTTTATTCATATTTAGGTGCATTAGGTGCCGCATAATGTGACGAAAGGAACAAATACTTGGTTTGCCTTGTTTGAGTTAAAAGTGATGTGAATATAAATATGTGGATATACATAGGCATAATGTTTAAAGGGACAATATCTGTATTATTTGATTCTAAAATTTGCTCAAAATAGCCAACAGACAATGCCCCTTTAAGTTAAAGAAATATGTACTTCATTTCAATTTGTGAATAAACAACAAAACAAAAATAGTACACATAGTTACAATTTGTAAATACAATGTTTTTACAAAAACAACAGTGCAAACATTAAACTAATTCACTATAATAAGGTTCTTTGGTTCTAGGGGCTACCAATAGGTGTCACTTCCTACCTGAACTTTTTTACTTGCAACATGTTTGCAGGCCTTGAGGGAGGTTGGGCTGTGGTTATAGTACTACCTACATCACTAGTTAAACAAAGCAGGCAGATAGGGGTTAACATGTATAAAAAGAGTTAAGAAGTTAGATATACATACAATAATGAAGCAAATATCAGAGGATTATACAAAACAGGAAAACTACATATAGACTTTCCCAACAATTGCTGTGTTATTTTGTTGCAACAATAAAACTGGATGTGTTTGCTAGATTTGCGATTAATGATATTAATTTACACCCAAACAGATTGGTTGATCAACTGAAGGTTTGACAGTTAAAGTAATTGACAGAAAGTAAACTGGTTAACCATCAACAGCCCTATTTCTGATGTCATAGGTTGTACAGTAAGTAGCGTGTTTTCAAGGATAAAATAACTTCTTAGAAAATGTTAATTGTAAAAATTGCTACTACAACATATGACATCATTGTTCTGTTTTTCATACAATCCTAAGCCAGGTAATAAATGCTGATTTACAAAAACCTGACAATTAGGATCATATAAAAATCTGGCCTCAGGTATCAAGAAGGACTTGTTGTTAATTGAAACCTTGTATTCAATGCAATGTCAAATCTACAGAAATAGGGTCTAAGGGTCTAATGGGGTTAACTATTTAGGTTATTAATAAATAAAGGGTTCTTTGCATAAAGGGTTCATTCTATCAAGTGAAATTCTCTTTTAATTGCAACCTTTTCAGATTAGATGTACTAAGGTTAAAACATTCATTTTTAAGTACAGCAGATTTACAGAAAGCAAAGCTCCAAATTGAAACAATACTGAAATGCATACTAAAAAACTAAATAAAGCCATCTATGTAAATGGTTAAAACTAAAAACAACTGCACACATTATTTAAACACTCATTTTATACAAAACACTTGACAGAAACAATATTTACCTGATCGAGTCTGCTCTTCGGGGTCTGGCTACAGAACGACCTGAGCTTGATCCATCTCGTGATTTGCTACGTTTATCTCCCTTGACTGGCCTACAAATAACAAGAAATATTTACTTTTATAAAAATTTTTTACAAACACCTAGCACTGACTGCTAAGAGCCAGTCACAAAATTGGTAGCAATAACAATATGGCAGATCTTATATAATATAAGTGGTGACATAATAAAACTAAAATACTTCAATTTACAACTACATGTACAATTTATCCTGTAAGCATAATGTTTCTGGAAAATTTGGAAAACACTCTGATTACGTGATTCGAAAATTAAAGGATGACCTTTATTAACATGAGATCTACTTACGGTCTAGCTCTGATCTCTTTATCTTCTTTCCTCTCACGTTTTGTGATGGTATACTTGAAGTCAAACTCTCCCTTGTTCTCTATTGTGAACGTCCTCGTCTTCTTGCTGTTTACAAGTAGGGAGCCAAAGTTGATGTCGTTGATAGGGAATATGTTGTACCTGAAATAAGTAAGAACTCCCATTTAGCATCTAAATTTTTTAATCATTTGAACTTAATTTTAATTTAATTGCTATTAAACAAATTTCATTGGATTTTGTTTTGTAATTTCAACACATTCAAACAATGCAGGAAAAAACAAACAAAAGTTATTTACAAAATTTCAGTATCTTACTCAACACTCATGTGTTCTCTTTATAAGCAAAATGTACACATGTTCAAGTTTGGGCCATTTTTTCTCGAAAATAAATTGCTAATATTTTGTGATCATGCTCATCAAGTACAAGACATCCTTAATCTTGCACTTTAAAAAAGTGTGACAAAATATACTTACTTGTTAAAGACTGAGCGTACAGTGATCTTGACTGGAATACTGGCAATAGTTTCCCCTCCACCTATATTTGGCTCAATAACCTGGCACTTCAAGATTGGCATTTCTTTCACAGTTGTTTCCTTTGAAGACTTGAATATCACTTGTACAGGTGTGGGACGATCTATTGGTGTTAGAACTCCCTTATTTGGTAATACGGAGAACAGATCACATATCTCCTGGGGGCAACCTTCGCATGGCTCAAATGTGAAACTGAAAAAAATTACAATTGAAAAAATCATTACTTCTTGCTTGGACTTAGTAATATTCTGCTTAATGTTCCTACTTTATTCAGATTTTCCCACAATACAATAAAATCATCATTTAATATGTATAGTAAAATCTGTATATCCAGACCCCTCTCTAACCAGGACACCTCTAAATGTGAACACCTTTCTCTGTTCTCTTTGTGTATAATCTGTAAACACTTGAATATTCTCTGTCTTTACCAGTCCCATAAATCACAAAAAATAAAATAAATGAAAAACACTGAATTTCAAGAAAGTTAACTTACCTGTAAGCAATATCATATCTGCCTTTGTTCTTCAATGTGCATTGCTGCTTAGTTTCATCCATAACTCTGATAACACCAAAGTCAATCCCTCCATCAGCACCCTTAGGGAAACTCATATCAAGAGCAACATCATAGGCTTCTGCATGTACCTGAATAGTCTCGGTCTGCACCAATCCCATAATGCCCTCAACATCTGATACTTCCAGACGGATTGCCTTTTTATTGGTTGTCACAGCCTTTAGGGCTCGGAAATGAGCATTCAGTCCGAATTCAGATTTTGCTTCAATGATGCCACTGTCATTTGAAACGGAGAAATCTTCCCCAAGGTTTTCCAAGCCGCTGATTTTCCATGCTACTGGTAGAAGTGTGCTGTTGCGCAGATAGATGGTCTTGGTGTCTTTCCTGTGTAGCAAGACTTTGTCAAAATGTAGGACTTTTTTATCGAGTTCAAGTTCTGGTCTAACGCCATCGCAGGAGATGTTGAATATGATTGGCTCTGGGTTTTCTCTGATGCAACACACAATAGAATCTTCGTAGCGTCCTGGTGTCTTTGGATATGCCCAAATAAGAAGCTCCTGGAATGAACAATTTATATAGACATTAAATATTACGTAACAATATCTATACTGCCAGGTAAACTTATAGGCAATTCATATTCCTAATGGATAGCTGATGAATATATACCCTAAATAAGGCAGTTGAAAAGACAGCAACAGTGTTCAATTTAAAAATTGTTCCCATGAATGGAGTTATGAGACTTTTCTTGCAAAAAGCTGTAGAAGATCCAATGAGAACCATTCTATGGAATAATTATGATATCTTACCCCTTCTTCTCCAGGTTTCAGTATAAGGTTAGATGGTTCCAGTAGGTAAGTCTCTGCTTTGCTATCTGACAGGAAGCAGAAACTTATATCAGCCTCTAGCGGGGATGTATTGTGGACGACTAGTTTCTCCATGTTCTCTGGGTATCTGCCTTCTTTGTACCTAGAATCAGAGAGCATTGCTTTGATGGGACTCCTTCACTTTTTCTAAGTAGCACATGTTTCAACCAAGGGCGGTACAATACCCAGGAATTTTTCGTTCAGTACATTTCTATTATAGTGCTCCCTCTTTAGGCAGTGAGCGCTTTGCTTACCAGTGTAATAAATAATATTGGATAATAACATTTATGCGTGCGCGCGCAGCTCATCCACTGAACGAAATGAAACTTCCCGCTGAAATCACTGGGTATTGATTTTTCCCTTGTTTAAACACAGGCTGAAATACACACTTAAATGAACAGGATAAAGACCTTTAGAATAACAGGTCGAATGTTTTTTTTCTTGGATGAAGAGATCCAGGGCAGGAGTTTATATTGAAAAATATGGGATGGATTGTGCATTTCAGGCCCTTTAACCTCTTGAATCCCAGGCTCTAAAATGGGTTGAAACCAGAGAATTTTTCATTTTTGCCACCTTTTGACATTTTACTAAATTTACTATACAACCTAAGATGAGACGGCAGAGATCATTTCTACACATTTTAAAACAATTTTTGTGTAAATTGGATAAAAATTGTTCAAATAAGAGCAATTTTAGTGAAAAATTTGGTGACAGATTTTCTCGTCACTCTGGGTTTCAAGGTCATTTCGGTGGTGATGAGAAATGTATTTCACAATGGAACAATAGTATCACCAATATATCATTTAACTGTGTCTTTAATATGTTGACCTCCAGTTTTTACCTATCTCTTGGTTTCCCAACCAATAGAGGTCCAAAGTCAAAGGTCTCATCAGTTAGGATGTATTTCTTGTGGACAATCTCATCTGACTTCTTGTTCTTCTTACGATGAGGGAACACAATCCTAAAGAGAATAAAACATCATTGAATTAAAGCCAAACTACATCAATAGAGTAACAAGCCAAGTTCATAGACACTAGATTTCGACACATCAATTTTCAATACAGCCTAACCACATTATTAAAGTGACCAGCATAGTTATCTATATAAACAAGATTTCTAGTGGATCTTTTTGTAATTTTGATTTCTTATTTTCTGCTTAATAATATTTGAAATTGAATTGAATTGAACAATCATTATTTGGTAATTTAACATTTTCCCATTCTGTTCTACATTTTTGAAAACAGTTGAATACTTGAATACAGTTGAATACTTGAATCATTGAATACCTTGGTTCTCTGCTGATAGTGGGGAATGCACAGACACCCCGACAGAACAACTGGTAGCGCCTCCTAGTGCCCATGATCTCAAAGTTCAGGGTCTGGTCAAACTGACCGAGTTCCTCAGACACAAAGCGCAGCTTTAGGACGCATTCTCCATTAGCTGGCACAATCCATCTGAATGTTCCTAGTCTGAAATGGGTGAAATACATATTTGTGAAAAAGAGTGTGGTGAAATACAGTTTAGTGAACTATGAAAAGATAAAATACATATTTGTGAAAAACAGTGTGGTGAAATACAGTTTAGTGAAATATGAAAGGATGAAATGTGAAATACAATTTAGTTAAATATAGCTCATCAAATACGGGTTGCTTAAATAACATCTTAATATCACAGGTTATACACTATATTTCAAACACTGTCACAATCACCTTCACCCCCAAAATGCAATCTGATTTTCGATGCCGTTTCGGTGCCAAATTCCGGTGCCGTTTCGGCACCAAATGGACTGACTAGTCCGGTGGCAAATTTTGGTGTCAAAAGGTTTCGGTGCCGGAACGGTGCCAAAACAGTGCCGGAACAGCGCCAAATGTTTTCGATGCCGAAATGGCGCCGAATTATATTGGCTGTGTAGGGGGATGCAAGGGTTTTATTTTATTAACTGTAAGTGAAGAATATACATTGTACAAACACTATAAGAGCATAACAGAAAGAAGGGTTCTTGAAAGAAGAAAATGCATTAACTTGGGTGTAAAATTAAAAAGTAAGTTTTTCCTAAGAGTACACTGTGTGAGTTCAAAATACATTGATTGAATATGACTCTACATAATATACACCCACAATACAAAATTTTCAATTGATAGAAAATGATGTTTTCCTCTTAATACAAAACAATAATAGGAGCAATATTAGTAGGAAATATAATATACTATTTTTAAAAAGGGTAAAAAGGCACAGGTGTTCAATTTATCCTATACATAGGCATAGGAAGGACATGTTATTGAAAATCAAAGAAACATAAGTAGGAGACAGTGCAATGGTGACACAATGTGCACAAATTTTTATCAAGATAGTGTTGTGTCAAACCTATAGAGCAAGGCAAAAAGAACGAAAAAGCAAAATAAGCAAAAAGAATTAATAAGAATTATCTAAATGGCTTTTTAATCATCTACAATCAAAACAAATCAAAAGTTATCACTCATGCAAAATGAACACATGAAACACAAAACTAAAAGCTGATTGGTCAAAAGGCTACAACAGGAGTATGGACCTGGGAAGGAACCACCTCCTGTGTTAATCCATGAAGATAAATCATTACAGTCATGTTCAGTTCTTGCCATTTCTCTCAAAATCTAGAATGAAATGTCTGATTTTCTTGCATTTCTGTACAATTGAAAGTCTTCCTTACAAGCTTAAATAATTCATTACTTGCAAATTTCATTCTTTTTCTCTCTATTTGGCATTTTAAACGATGACTGTTATGAGAATGAAATCACAGAAACTTACTTCGGGTTGTTGGAATCAACAATGGCTACTCCAACATTGTCTGTGATTGTGCTGCAAGTTATAGCAACAAACAAATTCTAAAGGCAATTCTAAAAACATGTTTTACAGTAAAACCTCTCAATGTGAGCACTCTGATTGAAATATTGGTACTTTTAATTATTTGACATGAAACATGTTCAAGCATATCGGTACACATCATCAAATATAAATATATCAGAATGTACTTCATTAAAATGTAAATCAATTACTGAGATGCAAGTATCTAGTTACTATGGAAGTGTACCAGACAGAAATTGCATTTTCAAAAATACGAGAATTTCAAAGTTGATATCCAATTTAATAAAAAAAAATTCAGATGTATTGAATTTCAAATATGATCATGTTGACTGAATTCTGAATATAAATTCTGAAAACCAAGACTATGACTACTGTAGTCTATCTAATTGATTACTGTAGTCTACTGTCATCTATCTAATTAATCTATAGATACATGTCAAATCAGATAAAAACACCTTTTTAATCTAGTGTTCACATTAGAAGGTTTTACTATAACAGGAGCAATACATATCATGCAAAAATATCTGGTTTTCTAAATGGAAAATATGAATATATCAATCCACAAGAAAACCAAAGCGTTTTTAAACATGCATACTTGAAATAGTTTGATAAATGTCTCAACAACAATAGCATAACCCAAAAAAAAATCAATAGGATATCATTTTCTTCAGCTTATTGATATTGATATCAGCAAAAGTGACTGAATGATATTTAAATCAGCTCATTTATTTAAAGGATATTATCACATGTGATATCAAAGAGATTATTACCCATTGAGACATTTACCAAAACTCAACCCATAAAATATTTTTCATGCTCAGCAATGAAAAAATGTTTCATTAAAATAATAGCTTTCTACAGTTGAAGTATAAAATACAGATCTACACACAGCAAATTATGCATTCATATATCTAACATTGTACAGTATTTATATAAACAGTACATGTATAGGGTGTCCAAAAAGTTTTGACATCGACTTGAACTCGACTTGGTCTCTTTGGAAAGTTTAAGACAAAGTGGGCAAGTGACAAAGATTGCAATGCTATTAATGTAAACCTTTCATCAAAACTTTTCAAACACCTTGTAAATATGTCACAGTCCGACAAAGATGCACAAGAAATCACAGAACTCATAAGGATATCTCTATTAAAGGACCTTATTAGCTATGTTTTCTTGTAGTTATTCCCAAGACTAACTCACAATCTAGAAATTAATTCCAAATCCAAACTACAAGTACTAATAAAACATTTTGAAAATGTTTATAAAGCCATGCATTTAATTGCGCTTCTCATTTATGTTTTAGATCATTATTTAGGATAAAGCTTTTTTTTATGAATTGCCTCACATGAAATATCTGATTGATATTCTGCCTTTTATGTCAAGGAACTTGTGTTAAACTATTCGCATGACTGAATTCAATGAACTATGGATAAGGTTCTTGTGTTTAAATCATCAATCAATGCCATCAGGTTTTCACTCAGTATATGCTTTTTACACACGATTGGCATTACATTCTCATAAAAATAAACACTTTACATGACAAAGTTTCATAATGATCTATACATAAATGGCTAAAGTAAACACGACTTAAAAATTAAACCAGAGAATTTTACTTTGCTGACATACCTCAAGGCATCTCCGTCAGAAACTGGTGTTTGGGCACCAGGTGGTGGTGACATCACACTGGCGGAGGATCGTCTGCCGATGTTCTTTGATTTACCAGCGCTGCTCTGACGTTTGTCTTTCTTGCTCTCAGCTTTCAGTTTATCTTTGCCTAAATGTTGGAATTAAAATTTCAAAAATTGTGACCCTAAATAACCTTTTTAAATTACTAATCCCTCATACGCAGTTTTGAGGTTTTAATCATATTAGGATGTCTATGTGTATGAATTTTTGAACATCAAAGAAACTTAAGAAAATATTTAAGATTTAATAAACATCAATAATTCTGCTCAGGTAACGCTAAAACCATTTTCTATTGCTATTTTATAATCATTTTACAATACGGTTCATTATACCATTTTTACAATATACATGTACAATTAACCATTTGTTCTTTGAACTTGAAATCATATGATTTCAAATGGAGATATTCTTCTGTTGTTAAAGCATTCACCTTTGCCTCTGGTAGGTGTAGTATGGTCATCTCTTCCTTTACCATCTGGTGTGGCAGATTTCTCTTCTTCCTGTTCAGATTCCTTTGGTTTCTCTTCTCGAGCAATATTACTGGATAAGAAATAAGTGAGGTTGGATATTTTAAGATAATTTAAAGGAGTCACCTGGAACTACTACTACTTCTAATATTAAACTACAAAGAGGCTCTAGTGTCTCGAGGAACATTCCTTTTCATGAGAATTTAGAATTGCAGTGATCATCAATTTTTTCTAAGATGAGAAAGCAACATATGCAATATACATTATTGAAGGAAGAAAATAAACTAGAAACATTAAAAAAAAAAGATCACTGTACTTACGGGTCATCAGGGTGGGATGCTACAAATATGTAATGTCCTGATTCTGCAGCCGCCTGAGGGGCATGACGTTTCACAGGGTAGGGCACAACCTGGAACTCTGCAGGGGGTGGGATAGGGGGTCCTCTGGGGCCCAGGCCTAATCCATCTAATACCTGGTGAAAATAAACATGCATTTCAGTTATAAAGATCTTAAAGACAAGTTGTTTGGATTACGTATAAATGTAGTTTTTGCATAATAAAAAACAAAGGGCCAAATTGAAGGGAGGAAATAATTCCCAGAGAACCATGATTTCTTACCTCTTCTACTGAAGGGAGTGTACCAGTCTCTATGGCACGTATGCCCGGAGCAGCCTCATCTGCACAGTTTAACTGCAGGTGGTTGATCCCTATTCCATCATCAAGTCTGTCCCTGCTCTCTGCTTTACCTTTCATAGGGCACTCACTCACATCCTGGTCAGGGTCTAATGTGTCAGCCTGGCTTGGTGCAGCCTTATGAAAGGAAAGATGTTAAATATTCATGTAGTGTATTTAATGAGATATATTTCTGGAATAATTGACATTAATTGAAAATAATTTTTTCTGGATTGATATTACATGGCACATCATTATTTCTACATCCAACTAAGAGATGTCCAAAATTGGTCGAAATATGTAAAATGTTCTCAATTTTCCAACATAAATGCATATATATTTTTAACTCTGTAAAAGGTTATATTATTGCAGTGCCCAATTATTTCAACAATTGCAAAGGAAACTGATCAGAATATAACATCAAAGGTTGAAATCTAAAAAAGTGTATAGACAAACATATACCTCTTTGTCAAGTTTATCTTTTTTGTCATGTTCATTTTGCTTGTCCTTGCCAGCTTTATCCTTCCTATCTTTGTTGTCTTTATCATGTTTGTCTGCAGAAAAGTAAAAATTAATCAAATGTTTGCACATGAATGAGAATATCAAAAATAAAGTTAAACTTTAAACAAGGCACATGCAAAATGTCACCACCTGTCATTTGTTACAGATGTCAACTGCCAAACATCATTCACAAAAAAGGTTGGAGGCATAAACCACTTGTGGTGGTGACATAAAAATGTTGAAGTTGTATTGGAAATTACTTTATTTTTATAATGACTCATAAAGGTTGATCTTTTTTTGATAATTACATCATTTAGTCCACTCCTGGATCCAAATAACAAGTTACTTCCAATATAAAGAACATTGTCAATACCTTTTCCATGGTCTTTTCCTTTCATTTTCCTGCCAGATGTAAGATGAGCATCATCGAGTTCAGATCCAGCAGATGGTGTTATTGGTCGCTTCAACGTCAGAGTCATCCTATCCCAGAAATCTGCGATATCACAGATCTCTTTCTGAGTCACCTCAAATGTCCTGAACCTGAAAGGTCAAGGTCGTTTTAATACATAACTCCAAGATGAGGGAATAACCTCCCAGGAAACCAAGACACTATCCTAAATGTCAATCAATATTCTAAATTTATTTTGGAGAACCAAATCACCTGAAAATGTATGATCAAGTTTAAAATATATTTGCATAAATACCTTTGCATAAGCAGTCTTTCTTCTTCACTGATTTCTGGTTTTTGGGGTTCCTCAGGGGGTAATGGGATGTCCTTTGTTGCATCATGGGAAACAGGCCTCTTTCCCTCTTTGCTGCCCTCTTTCTTCTTTTTCCTGAAGCAAAAAATATTTGAATTCCTTTATCATCTATTATACTAAGATTCATGTGAACAAAGCAAATATTGTAAATACAATGTTGATGGTTAATTATAAGCACATTAAATCATTAAATTATTAGAAATCAATTTGTTATAAAATGTTATCGCTGGATTTAGTTATTTATTAAATGTGCAAGCAAATTGTTATTTTATCACATTAATGCTAAAAATAATTATGCTTTAAAAATTGTCAATCTTAAATATTACTATAAGATTTCTCTCTTGTCAAATAAATTCATTTCTCTTTAAAATTTCCTCTCAAATTTTCAAGTATTTCTGGACAATTTGGAGTACAGTAAAACGTGTCTCAGTGAAACCTCCCTCTAGTGAGCACTTGTGTCTAGTGAATAACTCTTCTCAAAACATACTCCACTGACTTCTGTATAAAATGGTCTATCTGTAGTAAACACCTAGTTATAGTGAACACATTTTTGTGGCTCCATAGGTGTTCACTGTTCACAGGTTTTACTGTATTTCTATATCTCTATTCCTTGTCAACACCTCTATGTTTAAGTCTATTTTGTATTTATTGTAAAACATGACTTTAATGACATGAACTTTACTCTAGCTTCTTATTCTATATTTTAGTAATCTAGGTGTTAATTTACAATTTAAATATGTACTAAATCAAGTACTTTTCATGACTAAATACTCCCTAAAAGCTTCTAGACTTAAAATTTATTTTCAAAAAGTACACAAAGTACAGTATGTAACATGACTGACTATCTTAAAGCATTAACAAGGGTTTTTGAAAATTGCAAAAAGTTATCTATTATTGACTAAAGTCTTCTGAAAAATAAACAAAATTGAAAAAAATAAATACTATTCTGAAATTTAGATATTAGTTTTCTAAATCATCAAGCTCTTCAAGGGTATTTCAAAAGTCTAACTTCTACTAAAAAAAAAAGTTTTGAAAACACTGAAATTCCTATACTAGGGAAAAATATGCACTAGCTCATATAAACTAAAATGCAATCAATGAAAGCCATGTTTCTCTGTGATAGTGAAATACAAAATGAAGAAAGACATAGAGTGATATCAGCTTCAAGAAAAAAATAATTGTTCAAAATTTACCAGAAATATGGAGTCTTTTGAAAAGGATATGACAACATGACATTTTAAGTATAATATTAGTTTTTCCAAATGTCATACATTGACAAAAAATCCATATTTGACCCCATTGCCCACATCCAAAATGTAGCATTGTTTGTTTTCTGTTAGTTCTACACTGTATTTTTTTAACTGACATTGCCCATTTTAGAACTGAAATTGGCCTTTTTAGAATTGTGTTTGATTGAAATTGACATTGTTTAGGCCTTTTTAGTAAGAAATTGGCCTTTTCAAAAAATGAAGGTGGCCCTTTTCAGATATGAAATTGACCTTTTCTAAAAACGCGGTAAGTGAAATTGACCTTTTCAGATTTTTTTGAAATGAAATTGGCCTTTTAATAAACTGAATTTGTTTTTTAGACCTGATATTGGCTTTTTAGAAATGAACACAAACATAAATTGAAATGTTTTCCTTGTGACATATGGACATAATCTTATAGTAATATTTGAGAATAACCCAGCCTTATGTGTTGACTAAAAATGACACCATTAGGCTGACATCCAGGAGATGATATCACAAGGATGACATCCATTAAAATTAATGAACTTTAATTATAGTGAATTATTAATAGTACAGCATAGATTAAATAACAAAACACTGTTAGTCACATTAACATATAAATCAAAATGATTCATATTTCACTTGTGTCTTTTGCAATAACAAATGTTATTTTAAAAGCAGGCCTTTTTGGTCATGAATGAACGTGGCATGATGTCAACACGGTATGGAATTTATTTTGTATCAAAATTGGACATTACATGATCTATGGGAAAAATCGAACTATATGATGCGATACTCGAACTATATGATTCAAAACTCGCATCACACTATGCGAAATATGCATCATTGTATGCGAAACTCGCATCATCGTATGCCATTTTCAATCCATGTTATACCAATGGTTAATTTTCTTACATAACTTATTTTCATTCACACACGCACTGGTTGTATCAAGTGTCACACAAAGAGTTAGCACTAACTCCAATCACTTTCCAAAAATCCAAAAGCAATGTTGAAATGTCACACGGATTGTGTTATAAGTGGCATAGGATACTGAAAGAATTACACTTGGATCAAAGTAAATTTCGAATGAACGTGTCAATTTTACACACGCATTGAGTTCAAACTCGCATAGGATGGTTCCCGCTCGCATAGGCTGTCACAAACAAGTTGCACTTCACACAGGGTGCGAGATTTGAAATCACGTGACATTTGCATCCTGGTTTCTACAATACACCGCCCTCCGTTGAAATGTTATAAAATGTAAATTTCAAATTAAAAATATATAATTTAGCTTAGCTAGGGAGACGTACACGTGGCCATTTATTGAGAAACTACAAACTAGATCTTTTTATCTTTTTGCCGCACTGATGTGTTATTTCGTTCAGTGCAAAAGTAACGTGAGATTTAGAAGAAAATCTCGAACATCTCTAGAAAGCTGTTACATTAAGATGTGTGATCGGTACATCAAGGTGTGTGGTCGGCAAATCATGGTTTGTGAAGGGAAAAACGTTTGTGTGAGCCGCATAAGCATTTGTTCGACTTGTGTACCCTGTTCGATGTCATTTTTAAACAATGCATACACAAATACGCATGTACAAGTGTGATTTTACAAACATAGAGTGTGCAAACTCGAACAAACCGTGTATGAAATCACACGGATTGTGTATGTATTCTACTAAACCCTATTCAATGCGTTAGAGATATCACATAAATATAATATGTCCAATTTTGATACAGTTTTAACACCATAACACGGTAGCCTGACAATCGCCACAAGTGTATTTTAACATACTTCCATGGGAGGTACATAATACAACCAAGACGTTTCCATTCAATTTTAAAATGAGTTCAAAAACCAAACCATAGATCTATTTTTAATGGGCTTACCAGCCTTTTGCAGATTACAGATATAGACATAGGCAAATATGGCCTAAATGACCCAGATGGGCCAACAAGATTGTATGAATCATTTTGCAAGCATGTTGATTGATTATGTATGAATGACCAACTCAATGAGTGAAGTGAACAAATCAACAGTTGAAGTGAACAAATCAATGGTTGAAAGAGATCTGAACTTAAAAGATGAACTGGAGAAATTAATAGTTGAACTGAATAATGCAATGGTTGAAATAAACGGTTGAAATATACAGTTCAATGGTTGAAATGAACACTTCAATGGTTGAAATGAACACTTCAATGATTTGTAAACAGCTCAATGGTTGAATTGTTTCATTCATACAATAATACAGAGGATGTCCAGATGTTATTAGCCAACCTTGTACATTACAAGATGCCCTAATAATATGAGCCACCCTCATTCACTACAGTATTTAAAACACAAACACATACGTTGTTGATGTTATATGAGATTTAAACTCTGTCTTGGCTTCCATAACTTTTACCAAACCCCCGGCTGTTAGGACCTTACTGTAGGTTGAACAACACATATGCAAGAGTTTAGAAAAAATGCTGATTGAATGCATTTATGTAATTTCTTACACACTTCCCATTGTTCTAACTCTCCATGACACTGCCAATCTAGGATAGGGGCAGGGTTGGGGGAACATTAAACAAGTCAAGAATACAATACAAATATTTTACAAACATTTTCACAATACTGGACACTTTGTAGAAGTTCTTGTGAAAATGTCTATAAAAAACAAAATTGATAACTAACAATGTTAACGAAATAAAATCTGCTTTAACCCTTATCTGCCTAAGGTATTTATAAAAGTTGACCAATTTTGCAGCATATTGCAACTTTTAACCCATATAATTTCCTGAGCACAGTAGTTCACTAAAGAATCGTATTATAAAAATATAGAATTCCCGAGGCAGTAAAGGGTTAAAAACATAACACAAGTGTAAACTACCTCATAGCAGATGACACTCTTAAAACTTTCATCATTACCCCCACAGGAACACTAAAGCAGGGGTTAAAGGGTTAAACATAAAAGCTTAAAACATTATAAGGGTTAAAGTCACATGCAATGGTTTTACAGTGAAGGGACTGAGCCATACAGTGCCAAACTACATGGGTACAGTGCTGGTAGAAATGTGCATTAATTTTATTAAAATTGTAATATGTGCAACCATAAACACAGCCAAGCAATACTAATCAACGAAATATGTTAGATTGAAGCAGACATTCTATACAAGCGAAATTGAAGAGCAATAATAAAATCAATCTTTCGCGCAAGCCACACAAAATCACATGGACATAATCTGACACGTTTTATTGGGGCTATGAGACTGGTGTTAAATGGTTATATGTAAAAACAGCTGTATACTTTACATAGAGCTTGGGGTAATAGACTTATTTGGAAAAAGTATCAATATAGTGATTCCACACCCGGTGATCGTGAATATGGGACGGAGGGGGGGGAGCAGGCAATTTCTGCTAGGAAATTCAACAAATCTGGAAGATTTATTTTTTCAAGAAAAAGTTTACTATTGAATTGCTAAATGGATAGGCACACGGTATGGTAGAATATGTTAGGTTTTCTGGGATTTTTTCTGAAACGATACGCATCTTAGGTAGATCTATTAAAAAAGGTGCAAGGCCATCAACAGGCACAAATCAATGTTTTTGCTATAAATCAAACAGCAATGGTCTGGACGACCTGTAATAAATACTTGTAAGTGATGTTATCATAACTAAATTAATGTCATTGCTGAATTTATAAAATAAGTTTCCATATGTGAAATAAAAAATAATCGAAAATAATGAATTTGGGACGGAGGGGGGGAGGGGATGGAGGGGGGGGAGCAATATGTATATAAGACATGATTAGAGATGTTTCGCGACTTTAAGTCCTTTTACTCCAAATGTCCCCATTTTTCAGTCTCCAGGGGTATATCATCCAGTTTCTTACTAAGTTAATGAGTTCATTTTTCAAATACAAGATTTCGTGTGAAGTTGTTTCACTTTATAGAATTATTACTCCCCCCTCCGTCCCCTCCCCCCCTCCGTCCCATTTTAATTATTTTCGATTATTTTTTATTTTGCGTATGGAAACCTATTTTATAAATTCAGCAAAGACATTAATTTAGTTATGATAACATCACTTACAAGTATTTATTACAGGTCGTGTAGTCCATTGTTGCTTGATTTATAGCAAAAACTTTGACTTTTGCACGTTGGTTGCGTTGCGCCTTTTTTAATAGATCTTATTACTTAAAAGAGTATCGGTTGAAAAATAATCCTAGAATACCTAACATATTTTATCATACCGTGCGCCTATTCAATTTGCAATTCAATCGTAAACTCTGTCTTGAAAAAATAATTTTACCAGATTTGTTGAATTTTCTTGCGGAAATTGCCTGCTCCCCCCTCCGTCCCATTTAAACGATCACCGGGTGTGGATTCTGTGAAGTGGAAAACCTCTAGAAGTTGAACACCTCTGTAAGTAGAAGACTTTTCAAAGTCCAAAGACCAACTGACTAAATGTTCAATGAATCTTTATAAGTGGAACACCTCACAAGTGGAACACTTTTAGAGGTACCAAATGTGTTCGACTTAGACAGGTTTAACTATGCTATCAATTAAGTGATTAATTCAAATGATTAATTTAGTCCAATATTACAAGCTCCATATATGCATTAAGCTGCATAAAAATGGATTCCAAGAAGGTTCAAACACCACTTTATAGAAAACTTGTTAGATCTACAAATGAGAAAAAACGTTAATGTGTTATCTCACGCCTGTAAAAGTAATAACGAGGCATTAACATGCAAAATATCACCACCTGACATTTGTTACAGATGCCGAACCCGAGATGCCATCTGCCATCACAAAAATGGAGATCATAACAATATGTCACCACTTATGGTGGTGACATAATAAAAAGTTAGGAGAAACTCCATGATTAAGAAAGGAAAAAGAATGAAACAGAGAAGAATTCGCAAGAAATAATGTAATGAACAAAACATGTGTGGCCTTAAACTAAACTGCAGGGAAAAACCATATTTCTCTAAAAAGTGTCAAGTAAATATCTGTTTACTTTATTCTTGCTAAATTCTTTCCATTTCACTCTTTATTCTAAATAAGACAATCATCAAATCTTTCTAATGTGACATATCTAGTAAAGAAACATTCAGCAGATATATAATATGACACTATGATATGACACCTTTTTAAGTCATCTTTAGCTGTACTAGCCATACTGGACCTAAAATAGCAACACATAATATGCAAACAGGAAAACTGGGGCTCATATTAATTGTGGTCTGCAGGTCATTTCAGGCTGTCTTTAATAGGAACTTTGTATGAAAGATGACATGAAATCACATAGCCCCATACTTGGATGATGAAATTGAAAATAAATATTTGTGATTTAAAAAACACCCACTATCATATATATAACACACAGTGTGCAGTCTTTAGATGTTACAACACTATTTGATGAGGAAAATGTGAAAATTATGTGGTGTCAAAATTATAAAATCAAATAATTGTGCAACTACATCCTTAAGTTAGGCAGAGTAGATTGAGCAATATGGCTAATTAACATATTAATGAACAATTAACATTAATTATTACTAATTGATGTTTCACAGAAAAAAGCATTCCACTCTGCCTATCTTTAAATCCCAATATGGTCATGCTTATTTAAATTTATACAATTAATTTCCCTATGGGGAAAAAATTTCTCTACATTTTCTCATTCTTTTGCATTTTTATATGATGATTCAACATGACCAGCTTGGCATTTTACAGTAAATTCATGCATCATGTACGTGCTATAATTCACTAGTTTGTATGTTTGAAATTCCACTTACTTTCCATCCCCTACATGTAGTTCACTACTTTCAGTGGCGTGTGATTCTGGTCGATCACCATAAGCAGATGGCGCTTTTCCAACTTGGTGGTCACTATCGTGTGGTTTTGGGCCTCCACGTGAAGTCAATGACGTCCCCATACGGTCAGCACTTTGGGCTGCCCCAGTCTTTCCTTTGTCTGGTTTCTTATCTTTAGGGTCATTTCCCTTGTTACGCCCTTTCTTTTTGCTTGCCTTTTCTTCCTCTAGGCGGCGCTGCTCAGCTTCCCATATTTCACGATCACGGCGTTCCCTTTCCATTTTTTCTTCCATTTCTCTGTAAGTTTTTATCAAACGTGTAAAATATTCTTATATTTGTTCATTTTTTCCATTCTTCTTATTCTGACCAATTCATAGATTTGCACTCTAAAGATATGTACAATGAATAAAGTTTATTATTTTTGGAAGAAACAATGTACATTTTCCCTTTGACAATTTTTGTTTCTCTATTGTGAACAATCTATTTCACTGTTTTATAATTCCGCATAACATCTTAATTTTAATTCATTCATCATCAGTTTTATAGTAGTTTATGGGAGGAGGTGTCATTAGGTGTCATATACATTTTATCTTTTTAATTTTCCAGAATCCCATTTAATCCCATGTATTGTCTTGCTTTCTTCAATTTACTTACTTTTTGATTCTTGCTTTCTTAATTGCCAATCTTTTCTGGTCAACCTCAGCTTTTTGGCCATCAGTTAAAGCATCATATTCATCTTCGGACATTTCCTCCAGTCTACGCCTTTCAGCTTCTTCCTTCTCAATGGCTTGTCTCTCTGTAATAGAATGTCTGTATGTAACTAAACTCATGGTGCATTGTGTAAAAGAGGAGGGATTAGTTTTATTTTAGATTATAATAGAAGAGAAAAGAAATATTTTATTCAATGTACAACTTCTTCAAGTTTGAGGCACAGAAACACAGAAATATTGAATTTCAACAAATGATTGACAATTTTTAGCATTTTGCCATACACATATCTGTATTAATATCTTGGATTTTGTTGTGGTTTGGTTTGAGAACTTCAAAACTTTACTACCACTGAACCTGCATAACTTAATGAACACTATACCTTTTTCTTCTTCATCCTTTTTCTCTTTTTCTTTGAGAGTATTATAGTCTAGTTTCAACGAGAGCATGTAGATGTACTTCCTGTTATTCAGCGCGCGTAATATAGCATTGAGGGTGGATGGCATGTTCTGGCTAAATAGTGTATCCAGGCCATCAAACACCACTCCCTTATGGCAGTCATTCAACTGAAAAATCAAATGTGTATTTTATAGATGGGTCTAGTGGGATAATATGCATATCAGGGTCTACATAATTTTAATCACTGTGCGAGGTAGTATGCAAAAGATACTATTGGAAAATTTCTCATTTAACTTTGAAAGAAATATATTTTGCTTTAATTCAAGAAAAAACTATATTTTACAAGGAAACACGCCTTATGTTTTTCCGACCTCCATTTTAATAAGACTCCATCCAAAAACCTTACTATTAATTCATTCTGCACTGTATGTCTCATGAACATTCATCTAATATGATTTAATATCACTGGATTATATTTTATGATATACAGTACCATGATTCTGTCAGCTAGTAGGTCAACTAGTAGATCCTCTGGAAGCACGCAGCTCATTAATCCTTCCTCCCCAGCAACACTGGCGCTCACACTCAGTCTACGTGCTATAGGGGCCATAAGAGGAGGGGGGCTACTTGGTACCTAGAATAGAAAGTTACATCATTAAACCTTCCTCCCCAGTAACACTGGCGCTCACACTCAGTCTACATGCTATAGGGGCCATAAGAGGAGGGGGGCTGCTTGGTACCTAGAATACAAAGTTACATGTACATCAAAACACATTTTATGTGTTAAGAGCCCAAAAATTGGGATGGGGGGCTTTTTGGTCCAGAGAATAGAAGTTACATCATAAGAACATCCTCCCCAGTTTATATTTCAAAGCATTTTGAGTATGGTTAACTCATTCATACATGCATGAGGAATTTAGAAAACAGTTTGTTTTCAAAATGACCAAAGTTCACATTTAAAAATGTAATTCATTTATTCACCTGACTAGAAGCGCCATCTAGTGTTGATGCAGCTGCTGCAGCTGCCCCCTTTAGGCCATGTTTGTCTTTACCCTTGGGTTCTCCCACTGTGCTTGTCTTACGGTTAGACACCACACTGTGCGCCACGCTGTGAGCTGCTGAGATGCCACTTACACCACCACCTGGTTGATAAAAGAATAACTTCCAATTATCAAATTTCAAAATAAAATCAACATATTCAAGGCTAAAATCTATAATTTAGCATTCAGGCACTTCAGTTTCATTATCCATGCAGATTATTGATGCAGATCTTTTTAGAGTGGGAATCTGGTAAAAGGAATGTCCAAAACATTTCGGAATTTGCTAATCTAAATCCAAATAGCAAGAAGTAGAGGGTTTATTCATTATATGGGAATCAGAATAAAGACTTCAATTTTATGATTTACGGCAAATATAAGACCTTTCATCTTACATTATTTATGAAAAGAATAAAATCATTGGTCATATATTGTGCAATGAATCATAGAATTTTGGTATATTCCTAAAGTTTCAGATCATTTCTTTTAAAACATTAAAATTTATATAAATCAACAGATGACAAAATTTTAAATATATCAAAATAATTAAACTAAGAACATCCATCCAAGACGACTGTAATTTCCCAAATCATAGTTAATGAAAAATTGCCATAGCAATAGATAATAGGACACAAAGCACAAATGCATCCGACTTTTATGGGATACACTTATAGACCAGTCATCAGAGACCTTTTTTACAAACAATGTGTCATTTTCATGCAAAAGTAATACTTGTTTATCCAAGAAACATTCAAATATATTACACTTATATCTTATCAATGTCCAAAAGCATATAAAAAAGGTGGTCAATTCTAAATATTATTTTTGCTAAAAATGACATTTTGGGCATAAATAATCTTATAATAGAATTATCATAAAATAACTATGTAATTATTATAAAATCCAACAGGAAATTATTCTAGCTTAGTTTAACCCATTTTCCCAAACCCAATAAAAATATTCTAGAATTTACTCAAACAATAATTTCTTAATTAGAAGTATTTCTATTTCTTACGTTCATATACAACACTTTTGCGTCCTGAACTCCTGTTATCAGTGTCATATATTGACTTCACTGCATTGGCGAGAAGGCTTATGCGTTCTAATAATACGATTTTCAGATATATTAACATGCAGAAATCATATGATTTTGCATGCTTGATAAAACAAAACAATATAAAAGTAGAGTAAAGAATTAATCAAATATTGTAAACATAAAGATGCATGCAATCATACAACTTCCTTTTAATCTTTTTTTGTAACAGCTGAAATGCAGGTATGAAATAATAACTCTTTCTATTTACCCCCTCTCTACTATTTGAATAATTAATAAATCCAAATCTGAAATCCCATGCTCTACATGTATATAGCATCAACAAGGCACAGACTTGAACAATATCGTACCTAAAACACAGCAGTGTGACAGTGAAGAATTTAGGACGGAAAATCCAAAATGGCCACCTTAAAATTTACCCAGAATGCCCAAAATAATCAGTTCTTAACTTTGATACGTAGAAAGATCCCTGAAAATTTCAGATGAATCCATCAAATGGTTTGGCTGGAAACCTGTAGACAAGTCTTGAAAGTGAAGATTTTAGGACGGAAAATCCAAAATGGCCACCTTAAATTTTACCCAGAATGCCAAAAAACTAATCAGTTCTTAACTTTGATACGTAGAAACATCCCTGAAAATTTCAGATGAATCCGTCAAATGGTTTGGCTGGAAACCTGTAGACAAGTCTTGAAAGTGAAGATTTTAGGACGGAAAATCCAAAATGGCCACCTTGAAATTTACCCAGAATGCCCAAAAACTGATCAGTTGTTAACTTTGATATGTAGAAACATCCCTGTAAATTTCAAATGAATCCGTCAAATGGTTTGGCTGGAAACCTGTAGACAAGTCTTGAAAGTGAAGATTTTAGGACGGAAAATCCAAAATGGCCACCTTAAATTTTACCCAGAATGCCAAAAAACTAATCAGTTCTTAACTTTGATACGCACAAACATTCCTGAAAATTTCAGATGAATCCGTCAAATGGTTTGGCTGAAAAGTGAGACGCCGCCTGCCCGCCCGCCGCCCGTCAAGCTGACGACAATATAGTTTATTAGGTACGATAAAAAGGACAAGCAAATTCAATGCTCTATTTTTCAACTCAAATTTCTTGCATCTTTAAATAATTTGCAGCGTTTTATGCCTCAGTCATATATGACAACAGTATTGCGACCGTAGCTTCCCAAAATCTATAGAAATATGCAGCATAAAACATAGGGATAAGTAGTACGATGTTGATTTTCTATATTGATTTTGTGAAGCTATGGTCACCGTATGGCTGCCGTAGAGCAAATGTGACTGAGGCTTAAATCATTTGTTTGAGCTTTTAAACATTTTTTGCTTTTCAATAGTTTTTTATTAAATTTTCCATTCTACAAAATGTGACTCCATTTTATAATTTATTTTCCATTCTAAAATGTGATCCCATTTTATCATTTATTTTCAATTCCAAAATGTGACCCAATTTTATCATTTATTTTTCCATCCTAAAATGTGATCCCATTTTATCATTTATTTTCAATTCTAAAATGTTACCCAATTTTATAATTTATTTTCCATTCTAAAATGTGATCCCATTTTATCCTTTATTTTCCATTCAAAAATGTGACCCATTTTATCATGCATTTTATGATTGGTACACAATGACTCTACAACATGCATAGACCATTAAACAATTTACCACCAGTGCTTGTGCGAGAGGGTGTACCTAATATATACAAAGGGAAATAATACATTATATAATCTAGGCAGTCTAGTGCAAAAGCCCAAAAAATAACATAGCTGACTGATATATAGAAATGGAAAATTAGCTCATTTTTGAGGCTGTGTTCTAGCCTGTATACATAGATACCAAATTTATGTCTAGTGCTCTTCATGAAGTGCTTGGTTGGTTTTTGTGCAAAAAGAAGGAATTTTCACAGGTGCCCCCAAGCAAATCTGTGCAGAATGTGAAATATAAAGAAATGCACATAAACTATATTGGAAACACTAAATCAAAGCAGGGTTGTGGGACATATCTTGTAAATACTGGTTCATGTATGAATATAAAAGACCTTTATTTGAAAATATTCTGTAAAAGAGAGACAAAGTAATCAAGGAGGGAAGGGACTAGTATTTTACTTTATAAAATATTTCTGTTAAGATTCAGAAAAGTTCTTAATTATATTGAATAAAATAGTTTTGATGCTGGAGGGTCAGGATTTTTATTTAGTAGTTATTTACCAAGGACTGTCCGATTGCTTCTCATGCTGGTCACACTCATCATTGCTAGAACTAGCAAGATATTTTCAAATTTAGATGAAAATTATGATATATTTATACATGATTTAATTGAATATTATCAGGCTTTTAATAGGAAGAGAATTTTTATCTCTTTGCAAATCAACAAACATGAAAATTCTCAATGGTCGTCTTTTTAGTGACAAAGAAGTTGGAAAATTTACTTGTTATCGAAACTATAGTCGTAATTGTGCGTCAGACCCTGACATTGGTAAATCTGTTATTGATTATGTAGTAGTTCAACCAATGTTAATTCCATTATTATCAGATTTTAAAGTACATGATAGAAGGGTAAAATCTGATCATGCCCCTTTACATTTTTCACTTTCACTGACAAAGACTGATCAAAAAACAAGTCTCGAAGGTAGAACATCAGATTGAAGAAAGAATATGAACATTAATACATATAAGTCATATAAATGGGAACCCTGCAAAGAAAAATGAGTTTATACAAAAACTTACCGATCAAACTAGTTATGAATTGTTGAGCACTTTTTACACAGAATTAGGCTGTACTAATGTAGGATCAGATGAACTATTGAGGAAACTTTTAAGTGTTATACATCATGCATGTGAAGGTACATTTGAATTTAGACAATTAAAATCAAACAAAAACAATAAATTTCCCATAAATTCTTGGTTCACAGATGAATGTAAAATCCTGAAAAGAAAAGTTCACGGTGCTATTAAAAATAAACTTGATGATAGTCATATCGATCAACTTATTAAACAGTATAATCAAACTAAACAGAGGGAAAAAAGAAAATTTAAAGCAGGTATGTTAGAAAGCTTAGTAGAAAATAGATCAAAATGTTCAACTGATTTTTGGAAACTTATTAATGCATTGCCAGGAAATGTAATTAAAGATATACCAGTTCCCCCTGAGGACCTATTAACTTTTTTTCAAAATCTGGCAAAGCCCCCAAACTTAGATTATTTTGATATTGAGGCACTCCAAAAGATGAATGACTATATTCAAGACTACATTCCAATTAATTCTTATTCTAATGACCCTAATTTAAATCTCTGCCATGATATCATAGATGACAGAATTAGTCAAATTGAGGTTTATAATGCTTTTAAAAGAGTAAACTCTAATAAATCAGCCGGCATTGATGGCATCCCATCAAACATAATTCGTAATTGTGAGGCTCTTATTCCAGATTTCACGGCACTTTTTAATGCAATATTTGACAGTGGAAATTATCCACAGGACTGGAGCATTGGTATGTTGAGTCCGCTGTTTAAACAAGGAAGTAGACTTAAAGCTGATAACTACAGAGGTATAAATGTATTAGCTTGTATCGGTTATGTATTTGACTCCATTATTCAAAATCGACTTGTTTTTAACGCACAGGTACAGAATATCCAAGATCCTCTACAGGGTGCATATAAGGAAAATAGCCGTACAATTGATAACATATTTTTACTACAAACAGTAATTAACAAATCTAAACTGCTTAAAAAACCTTTGTTTACATGTATGGTTGACTTCAAAAAGGTGTTTGACTTTATAGATCGATCAGTTTTGCTATACAAACTCAGTAAAAGTGGCATAAGTCCTCATACCAAAATGTATAAAATCATCGACAATATGTATTCCAAATCTCAATCTTGTCTAAAGTTAAAGAATGGAGTAACAGATTATTTTGATACTGATATAGGGGTTTTGCAAGGTAGTGTGCTTAGTACTTTTTTATTCAATCATTTCATCGATGATCTTACTTTACAATTACCAGCTCACTGTGGTGTTATTTTAAACGGTAAAAGGTTAAATCATCTTCTATGGGCGGATGACCTTGTATTGATCTCAGAATCCAGTGACGGATTGCAGCTATTGCTTGACACACTTTTTTCTTTTTGTAAGACTAACAGGTTAATTGTCAACACGATGAAAACTAAAGCACTTATCTTCAATTCTAAAAGATCATTCAAATTTGAATTTAATGACCAAACTATAGAATGTGTCAAAGAATACAAATATTTAGGTCTCATTCTCACCAAAAATAACAGTTTTGATCTGAACACTAAGTACCTTAAAGAACAATCAAAAAAGGCACTTTTTAAGATAAAGCAACAATATAAGAAGTTTAATGATGTACCACCGGATGTGGCTCTTCATCTGTTTAATGCGTTAGTTAGTCCTATTTTATGTTATGCATGTGAAATATGGTATGATAAAAAGCAAATGAAAGCAATTGAGTCAATTCATTTGTCTTTTTTAAAGTCAACATTAGGTGTTAAATCACAAACTGCAAGCCCAGCTGTATATGGTGACCTAGGGAGATACCCATTATCAATCAAAATAGAATCTTACATTATAAAATACTGGCTTAGGTTTCAAAATTTTCCAGAGAGTAATATATTAAATCAAGCATACTTATATGATAGGGGTAATCAAGAGTTAGGGTTTAAAAGTTGGTCAAGCAAGGTTTATGATATACTCAGAAAATGTGATTTATTAGATTATTGGAATAATCAAAATTTGGATACTGAAAATCTGGTGAATATGGTTGAAAAGAAATTAAAAATATTATTTGTAGAAAAATGGAAAAATGATTTGAACACTTATCCTATATTGAGAACGTACAAATTATTTAAAAATGATTTTGGTAAAGAATTGTACTTGAAACTAGATAATAAAAAGTATAGATTGGCTACAAGTAGATTTAGAATGAGTTCTCATCAGTTAGCAATTGAGACTGGAAGACATACAAAGCCAAAACCAAAACCTTTAGAGGAAAGATTATGTAATATTTGTAAAGATGTAGAGGATGAATGTCATTTCTTTTTAGCTTGTACAAAAAATGATGAGAATAGGCAAATATTATATACAAAAGCCCGTGAAATTTTACCTAACTTGGATTTACAAAGTGAAAATTTATTTGTCAATCTTATTTCTAATAAAAATGTAACCTTGCAAAGACATATTGGCAAATTCATTTACCATTCATTTAAGAATTTAGCATGGTCATAATGCATTGTGTGTGCACCACACTATTATTGTTACCATATATATTTTTATATATTTTTTGTATTTTTTAGTTTAGTTGGTGTTTTGTAGTTTAGATATGTAGTCTACCATAGTTCTGACTAATGTAATCATGTTATGATACTATATGTCAATAAAAGTTATATATAATACATCATTTTTGGATCCAAAAACAAGCATATCTGAACTCTGTAAAAAAGATGGAAACCACAACATTTTAAGACCTTGGAATATACATGTCAATCAATCAAAAGCTGCACGTACTTTCTCATCTGATTAAGTGAAAGAAGACCCAGATGTCTGACATAATATTAATACATGTATACTATATATACAAAAATTAAGGGCAACAAAAATGGTGCATTGATTATTAACACAGATTCTAACCCCCCCCCCCAAAAAAAACATATCATACTGAAAAAAGAGATACTATTTCGTGGAAGAGGTGTATTAGCACATAAATGTGTATGTGTATTTGCATACATTTTGGTGAATAAAGTGAGACATAAACTATCAAGATTGCGTACCTTGTCCCTGTGTGTGGGCTGCTACTGCTTCAACACTCAATCCTCCTGCAACCTTTTTGTCACCCTTGAAATAAGAAAAATGTCATGTGGTGGTCATGTTTTAAAATGCAAAATAAAGTGGAATTATGGAGAATAAGCAAGGAATAAAGTAAACTGAGATGAAGATACCACTCTAAATTGTACAGAAATGCCAGAATATCAGATACTTTATTCAAATTTTAAAGAGAAATACCCATTAAAAAGCATGTATTGCATCGAGCAGACGGACATTTTTTGTGATTTTAAATGAGAGAAATGGGGGGAGGGGAATGAAGATAGCAAATGGACATCAGAAAGAGTTTGGTGTTGAAACATGCTTAAATAACTATAATAAATAAAAAAGATCAAATATCTGGACATGAATTCTTCATGAGATAATTCCATCTTGACCAACCCTCCTGAAACATATCAAGCAGTCTCTTTATATAAACCATTACCTCATCACTTTCTAGCAGACGCATTTCCTCAGCTTTCTTGCGAGCAGCCTCTTGGCATAGTTCCCTAGCACGTAACCCTGCAGGTGTGCTTCCGCTAGATATTGCCTCTGTGACGAGGCTATTAATGCTGAGTAGTGCAGCCTCATAGCGCTTGGCTAGCATAATAGCAGTGTTGGTTTTACCTTTAGAAATAAGAAAATACAATGAATGTGCACATACTGCTAACTTTGTATTTTTGGGGTTGAAAAAACCAACAATACAAGGGTTTATTCATGAGAAGTATACATGTACAATTAAAATAGCTTCTATATTTTTCTTTACAAGCTAAGACTTAGTAACCATTACCTATGACTGTGGGTCATTTAAAGATAAACATTTGTAACGTATATTCCTATCCTGCATAAATCATAATCTTTCTAGAACATACTGTTAATCATTTGAAAATGAAGAGCAATAGTGAATGAACATAAAGGCAAAAAATAAAGAAATTCATCACTTAAACTCCAGTTGACATCTTCTAAGTTTCATACTTCTTAATTTAAAATTCCCCTTGAGCAGTTTCCCAAAAATATCTTACCAGACATTGGTGCGCCATGTACTATAACTGCAATGCCTCTGCGATTGCGAGCTGCCTTGCCCTCGGGGGATAGATCTATCCCAAGATGCCTTGCAATAGCGGCAGATACTGGGGTTATTTCCAGTTCTCCTACACCAACACTGCTGGATGATTCTTTCAATTTATCTGGAGAAAAAATAAAAAATGTATTAATTTAATGAACCTATTAACTTGTATATATATTGTGATTTGTGGACCATGCGATGGGTCATCAAATGTTAAATGGACCTTTGCACTGTCTAAGAAGTTTCCCGCAAAATATGATACAAATATGAAAATTAATGGAAATAAGATATTCTAAATTTTCCAACCAAAACAAAAATGGCCAACCTTCATCCTCTACTTTAAGTGCATCTCTGGATTTCTCATCAAGTTTCTCCATTGATTTATCAAGTTTTCCTTCCTTGTCTTTGATTGGTTCAGTGCTAGCTTGTCTAGATGGGGCTACTGTGGTGATGACTGGAACACTGGATTGTTGGTCAGTTGTCGTTGTTTCATCATCTTCACCCTCTGCAGCAGCGGCAGCAGCTGCAGCTAGAATAAAAATTTCAAAATAAAACTTCACGACAGCCAATTTTTGAAATTCAAAATAGCGAGTGAAAAATTCAGCTTAGTCAAGAATAAAACAAACAGACATGAATTCACCACTTTAAATTGTATAGAAATGTCAGAAAATGTGACGCTTCTTTCAAAAAATTTTAGAGAGAAATAAAGCAAAATAGTCAGAACCAGAATGATTTGAAGCAGACGGATGATCAGACATTTACCTGCTTCTTGCTCCTCCTGTTCTTTCCTAGCTTGCTCAGCTGCCTCTTCTGCTTCAATACGAGCTTTCTCCGCCTCTTCAAACTTTTTTATCTGTTCTTCATAATAGTCCACAAGTTCTGATGGCAGTTTGTCTCCTGTGGCACGGGGTGGCAGTAGGACGGTGTTATACTCATCAAACCCCCGCATCAGACGCAGAATCTGGGTAAGAGATTTCAAAAGTACATTAGATCATGCATCATTATCCTGTAAACTGTTGTGTGGTCAGCTTCAAAATGCAAAAGTGTAACTTTTCCAATTTCTGAAGCATTTGGCTCATCATACTTTGACCTTCTCACATCTTTTAAGTAATAAAAATTAACCTCAAAGTTCACCTTATAAAAAATCGACTTGATTTTTCAAGAATTTTTTTAAGAAAAATAGTTACCTTTTCCTCTTCCAGGTATTGTTTGTCAAACTCAAGACTGTAAAACTCAATTGGAAAATCACAGGGATTCTTCACGACTATTTCTTGCTCATCACCACTACTGTGAGGAAGAATTGGACCAAACTCTACAAGATTGCGCTCAAAGTCCAAACGAGGCTCTAACCCTTGACCTCTTGCCATCAGCATGATGCGTTGACTACTCTGAGAGAGGCGAAGAGGAATACGTTGCTCGTAGAAAGTCTATAAGAACAAATTTTATTTCTAATGCCATACATGTTTTATTACTAAATGTCAACATATTTATGTCAAGCACATTGAGGCATGCTTGATATTGTTTTCAAATGGTACGATGACATCACACAAACATTAATGAAAGAGTACACAAAGACCATGTTAAAAATATTACCGTACATGTAGTAGAATTTAATAGGACAACACATAAATATGTACTTGAATCTTATGATAAAAAATAAATAGTACCTAACAGTACTGTGTAAGTCCTGTATTCAATTATGTAAGCTCCCAATATCTTTATAATGTATCATAGATAATGCATTATGAAAATTTATGAGAGAAGAAAGTCAAGACATCAGGCAGTTTTGCTGAAAACAGTCCGCAAAAATCGCCTATTGCTTAGCTAGTAACAAACCCCCGATTCTTACCTCTTCAGTTGGCATGAACTTGACTTGTACATTGATTCTTTGGCCAGGCATGAGAGTACCAAAGGCAGGCATCATCTCAAAGGTATTTGGCTTATTTGTCTGTTTCTTCTGGGTTCTTCTAAGATGCATCGGTGTGTGCTTGTCAACCTAAGTAATGTATGATTAAAATAGTTTATGTTCTTGCTCATTTAATTTTTGAATGTAGAATGCATATGCACCAAGTTTAGAAAAAATTATTCCAGAAATTATTTAAAAATAGGGTGAGTGAACAAAACAGAACTGCCCAAAACTGTAATAATTGTAATTTCATTTTTCACTTCACAATAATTTTGTCAAAGGTATAATAAATAAATTGATTACAATTATTATAATTTTGGGCAGTCATGTTTTTTGGAGTCACCCTGTATTTATATAAATTGTTATTGGATTAACTGAATACAGGAGATTTAAAGAAGAAAGGCCTCTGCATTATGTGATATGCATGATCTAAAATCCACACCAAACAAAAATTCTTCACTAACCTTTTTCTTATCTTTCTGTTCAGCGATTGAATTCCATTCACATTTGACATGTTTGTGATTATGCAGTTGAACAGTTATCACCTTACACTCCCCACAATTAACATTTCCAAAATCCAGAGTATCAGAGGAAATTTCCATATCAGGCATTGTAACATTAGCTCTTAGCTTAATACATGCTTGAGGGCCACCAACAATCTGAAATGAGAAGGGGCAACTTAAACAAAATCAAGACCTCTATATATAATGTATCCACAATTGTAATGCAAAATCAATCTTGATACAGTGAAACATGGAAATTGGAACACATCTCCAAAACGGACGTCTCTGTTAGGTGGTACATTTTTGAGAGTCCAAAGACCAACTGACTTAATGTTAAATGAACCTCTATAAGTTGAACACCTCCAAAGGGGAACACAATTTAGAGTTACCAAAGGTGTTCCACATAGACAGGTTTTACTGTAATTATATTGATCACACTGATTCAAAGCATAGGCGACTATCACAGGTATCTCCTGCTTAGTCCATCTTGAGTCAAGTAACTACACGATCATTCTCATTTACATGTAATTATGTAACAAACTGGAGTAAATTCCAATAATCGAATCAATCTAAGCTAAATTTTACTTACATTTATTGGGACTATAGTTTCTGTGTCACCAAGGCCAAGATTGGCACCCCTGGGATCAAAACTGATAACAAAATCAACCGTCTCATGATCTGGAGCGCCCGGAAGTTGTCGAACACGATTTAACTCCACATTGAAGCCGCTATTCCAGAGATACTCGTGATCAACTGAAAATGAGGCTGGATACCAACCAGTGTTAGTGGCGCGTACAATATGTGTGCGGACGGTTCCTAGGACAACATAGCCAAAGTCCAACAAATAATCAGGTAGTCTTGGCCTGGAAAAGAAGTTACATTATTTTGTAATATGTGATTCAGGGTCTTGTTTTTAATACAATACAAAACAGTGGAAAATGTAAAGTAAGCACAGACATACACGATTAAGTATTCACATTTTCAATAGATATGGCAAGGAATATTTAACGTTACATTAAATATTAAAGAATTCCCCAGATTTAGTTCATCTAAATCTCTGCCGAAAAGACCTTGATTCGGGCACATGTCTTTGGTATTAATACATAATGCAGATACATACTTTGGTTTGAGCTTTTTCTTTGGTTTAGAGCTTGACTTTCGACTTTCAGATGTTTGTGGAATTGTCTGGAAGACATCACTACGAGAACTATTCTGTTGCTGGTCTTCGGCAAACTCCTTAACAATCATTCTCTCAACCTCCATCTGGATATCGAGTTCCGATGGCAAGTTTTCTTGCTGCAAAAACAAACACATTTCTTCTATTATATTTATGCATTCTGATATATATATATATATATTCCATTCTTAATTAAAATAGCATGGACTTAAAAGGAGGAGGCAGAGAAATATTTTTTTTGTCATCAAATAATTTCAAATGGACAAATGTTTGCTATTTATAATTTTATTCATGTAAATTGAATTTAATGAATTATTGATCGAATAACACAACATGTTTTGTCTGAATTTATTTATATAATAATAAAAATATCCGCTCAGTTTTAGCCCAATTGCCGACTTGTGTTGTTTTATTGTATTGAGGAAAGAAATTAAATGCATTTGAAAAAATTGCCTAGTTTTTTAACAAGAAACATTTCTGTGTACAGAAGTTCAGAATCCTAGATTATTAAACATTTTATAAAAATTTCTAAACTTCTGTCCATTGACTAAAATTCTAATGTGGCATGACTTACATGTAAACAACTGCCAGACTTAACATCGTCAGATCTATGGGTATCACGTTGCGATGACAATGCGCTGGGTAGTTGATCACACCTCTCGCATTCTTTCCCTTCCTTCTCATTGGCTAGGCTCTCTCGTACATCCTTCATCAGTGACGTGTAATGTCCTTCTTCGTCACCTATCCTCGGGAGATCCAGGGAGATTCTTGGGAAAACACCTTCTCCGTATAGGTTGATGGTGTCTGGTTCGAAATGGGCCACTTGGACCATAAAGCTCTTGTGGAATGTTTCAGGTACTCCAGGCAGGAACTTTAAGGTGAGAGTCTGAGAAGCATTGGCCTCTATGTATCCCTAGAAATATATGGCATAATTTTTTTTATTATTGTGAACAATAAGGGCATAATTTAGTCAGTGCGAATGCTTAAATAAGGCACTTTTTAACACACCTTTCGGAGATTTTAATTTTTCTTTACATATAGCAACAAACAGTTATAATTATAACACACATTTACAGTTAAGCAGTGGATTGAAGTTGAGTCAACTATCCTTAAATTGAGTGGCTATTTCATTTGTGTAATTATTGTATTACCAAAGAAATCTAATGAACATCTACAACTCATTTACAGTAAAACTTTATACAGTAAAACTTTATACCGTAAAACTTTATACAGTAAAACCTGCCTTAATGAACACCTCTCTCTAGGGAACACCACTTCAGGACACATTTTACATTGACTCCTGTATAAATTCCCCTGTTTGTAGTGAACACTTAGTGTACACTTTTTAAGGCTCTTTTGTGTTCACTTTATACAGGTTATACTGTATTGTCATGTGTCAACTTACTGTATGTGGAATCATAACTGGGACACCTGGCACTGGTTTATTAGCCATACTGGGGTCCATGTTGAGAGCAGTGAACTCAAAGCCAACCTTCCCTGTGTAGTTATTGTATTTCAAAATCTTTATATATATATATATTGTCATGTGTCAACTTACTGTATGTGGAATCATAACAGGAACACCTGGCATTGGTTTATTAGCCATACTGGGGTCCATGTTGAGAGCAGTGAACTCAAAGCCAACCTTCCCTGTGTTATGGAGAGTCACTTCTGCTACAGCAACTTGATCAAACATCTGCAAAGAAAATTGATCATCAGGATTAAATCTATATACATGTACCTTATGCAGTAAATATGCAATTTATTTCACAAAGGATATCAAATGGCATACGTTTATAGTGGTAGATTTCCACTCACTTTTGATATTTTTTGGCAGATCACATCTTTTATATCCACCCATTTTTGATATGTTTCGCAGATCAAAACTTTTATATTCAACCCATTTTTTGATATTTTTTTGCAGATCATAACTTTTATATCCTTCCTCTCAAACCCAGATGATACATTGATTTTTGAACAAGCAACATACATTGATTTCAGTTTCATAATGGACACTAATTCATAGTAATATTGTTATCAATATTGAAAAACTGAAATGCTCTCTTACCTGTTTCCCGTAATCTATATCCACACAATCAAACTCATAATTGACCAATGAGGCTTCTCCACTGAGTGTCAATTCATAAGTGGGACCTCCCTCCACCTCACAGAGAGCACGTGCCAGTCCCCAAATGTCTGCATGCCCATAAAAGGTCAATGTGATTTGTTCGGTATCTCCAGGTTTTAGCGTCCCATATAGAGGGAGAATATCAAATACCTGAAATTGAACAAAAGCAAAAGTGAACATTCCTTTAGGCTGATGTAATAAATCTGAAACGTATCAGTTTCAAAGAATGAATAAAATCACTGTGTAACATATATTAAGCTGTACTCAGTCTATATCTTGTATTTTCAAAAAAATCTTTTTTCCCATTGACTTAACATGGGGCACCAAATTTAGTGATTTTTGAGCTTCCAATGCCTAAATATGGTAAAATAAAACCGACTGGAAAATTCATAAGAATAAGGTGGAATTAAAGACACACAGTGATAAATATCGCACTTTTGCCACTAAGTAATTAAGGTTGCATGTCTAAAACAATGCCCACCAGCATATAAGACAACAACACAGTAATATAAGAAAATAGGATCTTGGGGTGAAGAATCATTCCTTCACCATTACCCTAACTCCTTAACTCACCTCTTCAACCCCCAGGGGCTCCTGATTAGGGTCAGGCTCCATTAGAGCCTGTAGGACAGAGTTCACTGTAGTTGGGGCCTTACTGGCAGCTGTCCCTGGGCGGTTGGGGTCAGCTGCTGTAGAGGCACGACTGATCACTATACGCTGTTCTGAGAGGTCCTGGTCCTCAGCAAATATGTCCTGAAATTATGGGATATATTCATCTTCATGTACAGTATATGCGCAATGTATGTGGCTTATTTACTCTCGAAACATAAAGGCATGTTAAGACCCTTTTAATGTTATCCAATACAATGATAAAGTCATCATATTTCATTGTGGGAGAGTTAGCATATGTTTCAGGGGTACAGAAATACCTGAACCTCATCTGTGGGGTCTGTGGTAACACCCCTCAAAAGTAGTCTGCAACAATAATGAACTGATCTGAATTCAAAGTATGGTTGAGTTAATTATGCCACAGAGGGGTGTACAAATACCTTTTCTTCATTTGCAGGTTCCATGATGAGCATTTCTTTTTTCTCTTCTTCATCTCCACTATCTATTTTCTCCGTATCCATCTTTTCTCTCTCCTCATCACTCATATTGTGGTCACCATTGACCTCATCCTCCTGAAAATATTCAAAACTTATTGTCAATATTTCTTAATAAAACTTCCACAATGCAACCTTAAAATATTGATTTGTAAATATTGAAAATTAATGTGGTCTTGCCAATAAATTTAACATTTGGTGGTTGCTATGATATCCTTGTTGTATATCGTCAGATATGTGTAGCTGTAAAAGTCTAAAATTCAGTCCTGCATTTTTGAATAAAGATTATTCCTTTACCTTGTTATCTTTTTGTAATGTAAAGTAAAATAAATTAAAAAAAATATACAATTACATCAAGGACGTTTTCACTTTCAAAATCCACTATCTTAATAATGATGGAATTAAAATCCTCCTTTATTAGACCGGGTGCTTTTCTGCAAAAGGTCTCTCTGTAAACTGTGGTAGGCGTTTAGTGTTAAAAGTGTTCTGACAAGTGTTTCTTATGTAACTTTTTATGCTGAATCCAAAAAACCATGTTGGCAAGCTGAAATATGATTATTTAACCCTTAAAATACCATGTTAGTCCCCCTACCCCCAAAATTCACCCCTATCAGGGGGGAAAAAATTCTTCAACCTAAAATAACTTTGATATTATGGTTTTTGTAAGTGAAATACATGGACATTGTATAAAATAAACATTTGAAGTATGAATGATACGAATTACCCTTAAGAAATTTGAATAAAAGCAAAAAGTATGTACCCCAGGGGGCAAATTTATGACCCATTTTTTACTTTTCGTGTCATAATTTTTTTATTAGACAATGATGGATGCTAAAAAAATCCATGTAAAAGGCATGATACCTGGTCTACTAATCCTGCAAGAATCAAAGTAATTTATTTGATAATTGCCTTGAAAAGAATTAGTGAATTTAAGAAAAAATGACATTTTAGCTGGGACTGATTTTATGTGTGACTATAACTGACCCCTATTGCTTTAACATTTATCCCTCTGTGTTCATATATTTAGCATTTTAGAATAAATCTAAAATCTAAAACTTATTTTAGCTAAGTTTTAGGAAGATTTAAGCTTTTTATCATGTTCAACTATTAAAAATTCATGAAATATGATGTCTAAAATTGATAAGTTATATGTATACCCTTGGAAGACCCTTATAATTTCTTATTTATGAACATATTTGTACCAATATTAGTTTTCTAGCTTAGAGAAATGATGTATGATATATCCTGGCTTGGCTTTCTGGTGGTTTGAACAATCTTTTAAGTGTTATCATTGAAAATTCATTCTTAAATCATAGGTCTGCAATCGATTAAATTCATGTATACCATTGGTATCATTCTACTGGTATGAGCATAATTGAACTAGCTATGATTTCATAGATTAGTTTTTTGATGTATGACATATTCCAAGCTGACTTTCTGGTGATTTTAACCATCTAAGAGGCCTAATCATTGAAAACCAATACAAATAAAGGCCTAAACGAACAGTATTAAGGTAGACTATTAGAACACCCTTATTAATTCCAGGCTTAGAGTATATTGGTACCTACTCATAGCTCGGAGGTTTGATATATGACATATTCTGACTAGTTTTTCTGCAGATTTGAACCACCTAACAGGTCTAATATCATTGAATATACTTAATATACTAGGTCTAAAATTGAAGTATTCAATAGAACCCTCTATGATAAATTCAAAAAAGATTCAGAATGACATTAATCTCAACACTGGATCTAAATCAGAATTACAATTCTTCATAGAGCTGAACTAGGAAGACAAGGCTAATTTCATTCTAAGCAGCCTGACAAATGCATGACGTGAGAGCAAAAGTACCAATGATTCATACAAATCTTCATTTTATGGAGTTTTCTTCCCTGAACAATGTTAAGTCATATTAAAAAATCCCCCCCTGTCCCCATTAACCTTTCTGTGTTACTCTTGGAGTTAAGGCAGAAATTCTTGACAAATGGCGTATACTCACTTTGACAACATTTTGAATTAGTGGGATGTTTCAGTTAATGAGAGTTTTTGCAGAGTAGCAATTTTTTGGCAATTTAAATCCAATAGGACCATATATGGGAACTTCAAAAAAGATTCAGAATGACATTAACAACAACATTGGATCTGGAAATCAAATAAAGCAACTGATTGATGTGATCTCGGATGACTCTTGTAAATCAGAATTACAATCCTACATAGAGCTGAACAAGGAAGACAAGGATTACTTTTCATTCTGGTAGTAATACATGGACATGGTCCAAATCTTGATACGCTTCACCATAGCCCAAAGAAAGGGAAATTGGGAGCTTCATCTCAATGTATTTCAATGCATGATCCCCTTTTTCATGAGATATGACCACCAAAAGTATGCAAGACGGGGCACAGTACACTTCACTGCTGAAGTTTTGCTTCCTTGAAGACTGTAGCCAAATCCTCAGATGTAGATGCAATTGATACTAATTTGTAAGAGGGATCATATATTGGAAATATTACGGTTGGCATTTTAATGCCATTTGTTAAACAGTTAAAGGAACATTCCTGGCCAGACCATTTCTCTCCTAATATGGTAGCTATAACCATATATATACTTTCCATATTTAGTAAAACAGGGAAAAATGTTTTAGTATAGTCAATATTGATCACTTGAAAATGTAGTGCTGAATTCCAGTAGGCTGCCATCTTTTAGTATTTCACTCAGGAAGTGATGTCATCGACTCTCAACTTTGCATATAACATAATAAAGAGCTATTAAGAATTACAAAATCCAGCTGTGCATTCTTTTTCAATTTTGTCTATGATTTAATCCTTCTATACGTCTCTTCTATTATTCTAAGCTGACAAACTCTGAAAATATTTTTGCACATAAAGTAAGAACCACTTGTCTAGAAGTGATTTTGTGCTACTTCCTTATACTGTTATATGCAAGGTCATGGAAGTTGAGAGTCGATGACATCACTGTCAAGTTATTCATAGTGTGATCTACTGTACCCCTGGTAACTTTCCAAGTATTTCATATCTGAGTATTTTACTCATTCAGTGAAAGGGTATATATAGTGTGAGTAACAGAAGCACGTGGTCTGTTTTCTCGTTCGTGCTGTGTCGTGACGTCTGTTTCGTGTCCTTTGTGCTGTATACGTGGCTTGCTTTATAGATGTGTATACTGAGGTATTTATATTGTTTATTTCACATACTGTTGTCAAGTAAAAACAAATAACAGGTAATTATTGTAACATAAACAATTAATAAATTACAGCAAGCTACATTCAAAGTTTCTCTAAAACAACTTGTCAGTAGTTTCACAATTGTATTGTAGACATTTTTATTTCATTGTACACGTGGTAGAGTTATTCCTCAATTTATTTATAGTTTTTGAGACGAATATATTTTGAGGAAAGTGGACTACGTTCTCGAAAGTACCTTTATACTACGTTTGCCCTGTCGGAGTACCTAACCCAGAAGTGACATTAGATTTACTCCAACGCAATCTTCAGAATTCGGACTATATCGGAATATGATATGTGACCATATATCGATATCCAGAGGGAGGTCCGCTGATATTATTAAGTATCTGATGCCAAGACTGTTTTGCTGTCTTAAATTTCAAATATAATGTTTGACTTTCCTAAAGTACTATTGTAAAACATTATCATAATAGTTTACCATTATTGTGTACAAATACATAGCATTATTCTTAAAATACTAATTTATGTTAAATATATCACTTTAACAGTTTATTGAACCTGACAACTTGACAATCACTTCCTGAGTAAAATCTTAAAAGATGGCAGCTAACTGGAAATGAGCACTACATTTTTAAATTATCAATATTGACTATATTAAAACATTTCCTGGTGTTTTGCTAAATAGGGAAAGTATATATCTGATTATAGCTATCACATAAGGATAGAAACGGTTTGGCCAGGAATGTTCCTTTAAGGAGTAGAGTACATTTGAGTTGGCTTGAATGTTTCATTCGTCAATGAGGGCTATTGGAAAAGACATCAGCTCATGTTTCATGATTTCATTTATGCCCACAGGTCTGTGGTTAGCTTCATATGCAGTGATAAGATTCTGCAAAACATTCCTGTCTGCCTTAACAACTTTCTGCTCGTTTATATTGGGATTAGGCATATAGTTTAATAAAAAATGTTGGTGCTTGCTCAGTAGATCAAGAAATGTTGTGTCTTTCATTTGATCCTGTTGGTATCAACCTCTAAGACACAAAGACATCCAGTTGTTGTTGGCCAAACTGTCGAGCCTGTTGATTGTTTCTGGGAGTACATCTTTTGTACATATACTTTGGAGATTAAGTAATGGATCTTTTGAAAACATGCCAAACTTCAGCAGCATGTCACATATTTTATCTTCTTCCATAGATTCTTGTTTTGATTTGCAAATTACCACCCCCCCCCCTCTATGGAATCTCAAAACGCAAGTCCAAACATCATTCTTGTTTGGACTCCCCATGTGTGACCTAAGATTATACCCCGGTGCCCATCTGTTCAATGCAGATATTGTCTTTGTGTTATGCCTACAATTCTGCCACCCTTCTAACCAATAGCATACTGGCATAGGGGTCAATCAACTTGGTTGATTGAATTTGTAGAGCCTTTTACCACATAGTTCAATGCAAGAATCGTCGCTCAACTGCAGCAGGTACTATATTCTAATAGTTAGTGCATTTCCTCTAAGTTTACTGTGCCACACCTTCCATAATTTTGGTGGTCATGAAATAAGGGATCATGCATTGAAATGCATTGAGATGAAGCTCCTTATTTCCCTTTCTTTGGGCTTGGATGAAGTATAGCAAGATTTGGACCAGGTCCATGTATCAACACCAGAATGAAGTTAGCCTTGTCTTCCCTGTTCAGCTCTATGAAGGAATTTAATCTGTATTCAGATCTAATGTTGAGGTTAATGTCATTTTGAATCTTTTTTTGAATTTTCATAGAGGGTTCTATTGAATACTTCAATTTTAGACCTAGTATATGAAGTATAATCAATGATTAGACCTGTCATTGGTTCAAATCTGCAGAAAAACTAGTCAGGATATATCATATATTAAACCTCTGAGCTATGAAACAGTAGTAGGTACCAATAAACTCTAAGCCTGGAAATAATAAGGGTATTCTAATAGTGTACCTTAATACTGTCTGTTTAGACCTTTATTTGTAATGATTTCCAATGATTAAGCCTCTTAGATGGTTTAAATAAACAGAGAGTCAGCTTGGAATATGTCATACTAGCGGGGTCAGATGTCCTTTTTTTGTTCGGCTTTTTCAGGAAAGCAACAAACTGGCACAGTTGTAGAATCATATGATCTGAGTGAAAAATGATTTCAGGGCAAGTGATTTGGGGTGGTCTTCATGGATTTTTTAGCCTCTGACCCCCCGCCCCTACCAGACTGGGAGGGGTATATTATTAAAATTAAATAAAAATGGTTTTAAAGTATTTTTCTTTAAATGACTTCATTTGGTGATTGCTTTGAGCCATGAAATTGTGTGAAACCCAATTATGAAGTTGTCTGTAGCAAGAAAAACTCATTTTAACCCAATTATCTAAGAATAATTCGTTGTTTAAAGGGCCAAATACGGGACATCCAGTCCTGTATTTCAAGAATGTGATGTCTGATAGTCATGAAAAAATTCATAGTAGTAAAGGTTTAAGTGTTCATCACAGGTAGAAATTATATTATGGGTGGCTCATGTATTTTTTAAGAAAAAAATTCTCGAAATTTCAATTTTTAAGTGCATGCAGCTCAGGGGTAACCTTATTTTACCTTAATAATTTTTAAAATATCCAATGTATGCATCTTATATGAGGTCTAAATGATGCATAGAGCATTGTTTTGTCATATTATTCCTAATTAGATGTAAAAAAATTATTGGAAATTTTTCAAAAATCCAAATTTTCATTTTCGCTTCTAAAAGGCCAGGGGTAACCATATTTTACCTTAATAATTTTCAAGATATGTAATATATGCATCTCAAATTAGCTCAAAATGGTGCATATAGTTTTGTTTTATCAGATTACCCTTGATTAGATGTAGAAAAATGATTTGACATTTCTTAAAAATCTAAATTTTCATTTTAGCTTATTGTGGCCCATGGGTAGCCCCATTTTACCTTAATAATTTTCAAAGTATGAGACGTATGCATCTCAAATGAGCTTTAAAGGGTTTTTAAATCTTCTTTTTGTCATATGTTATTCTTAGGGAATGTAAAAAATGTTTGGAAATTTGAAAAAATGACATTTTCATATTAGGCCATAAGAATAAGATTCTCTGCTTTGCGTCCTGGCAAAATCCAAATCATGCTAGGGTACAAGGAAAACAAAGACAGACTTATTTATTTATATAAAGAATCTCAACATCCATTTATTCCTTTTTAGTACCAGTAGCTAAATTGCCTCGGATGCAAGATCTTTTGTTATTATACAGAACTCCACCTCATAGGACCTACATTTTCATATGCTGTGGCCTCAGTATCAGCAGTGGGAGTAGTCCAGCCACATTCATATGGTGATAGAAACTGTGGGTTAGAATGCATCAGAACTGCAATATTTCTAAGAAAAGATTCAAAGTTTAAAACAACTGCAATCGCTCTGGGTATACACCTTCCATTCCTTCAAATCAGATGATTTAGAGTAGTAGTAGAATGCAAAGGTGACATATTCATACCTGCCAACCTACCGTATTTTTACGGGAATCTACCGTAAATTTTTCGTTTTTCCGTAAAAAAATGACAAACTACCGTAAAAAAATACCATTTTTTTCCCGTAAAAACGCCCGTAAAAAAATCTGCCGTATTTTTTTCGTAATCTACCGTAAATTTTCTTTTTAAAAAACTCTTTTATTCCATGAGAACGGCCGTAAAATCTATAGTAAATTTTTCAAAATCTACCGTAAATTTTCGAAAATCTGCCGTATTTCTGCTAAAATCAACAGTATTTTTATCCAACTACCGTAAAATTTCCCGTTATTGTTATTGGGAAATGCTGAAAATTGAAGTCTTCCTGTACTGTCCCTGTAATATTCCTTCACCAACCCGAATATAATAGGTATCGGCAGGTCTGTGGTTATCAGGTTATTGCGCATTTATCTAACCCCCCTATCACACCAAACTAGTTCTTACTCGTTCTTGCCGGTCCTACGAAAACGTCGTAAAACGGGCTCAGTCTGGCTGTGGTCGGGAAATATGTCTGAAATAATTAGCTTCTTCGTTCTTAAACAGTCTTCAATACGTCCATCTCGTTCGCAGTTCGTTCAGGTCGCACCACGTCGGTGTGCAACGTAGTAGAACGCGTCACTTAGTCTAGAAGGTCAACATGACCTGATTACAGAACGGCATGGTCGCCATCGAATTTTGAATCGATTCAAAATTCTAAAATCACATTCCCGTCTGAGAACGTTCATAAAGTTCGTAAATTGACCTTAGAAAGTTGCAGCTACGTTCATTCCGTTCGCACACAGTTTAAAACCAGTTTTGGAGAACGCAGTGGCAACTTGTTTGGTGTGATAGCTATATTTTTGCTAACTCGTTCATAAGCAGTGTTAAATACGTTCTTAAACAGTTTAAACCCGTTTGCAATTAGTTCTACCTCGTTCTAAACACGTCCTCAGACAGTTCAACTCGTTGTTAAAACGTCCCTAGTAGGATTGAAGTACGACGGTTCCGTTCGTAGTACGTCCAGCTCGTCGTTAGTACGTTTTCATTCGTTCTAATTGTAGAACGTGACGACCACGAGAACATTTTGAGCATTGTCTGAGTTCTAGAGGACCTACCCGTTCGAGTACGTTCGATGAAGTTTGTAAATAGATCCCAAACGGTTCTTAGTAGGTCCAGTCCGTTCGTACACAGTTGAAGCCCGTTTTCGAGAACGTAGTGAGAACTAGTTTGGTGTGATAGTAGGGTTAGTAAGCTTGCGTGTAATCAGTCTAAACACCAACTACTACTAGCTAGAGGGAATTCTTTCTGCCATGATTTTTATTGTAGTTAGCACAGATCTTTATTCCGAATGCAACAAAAATATAAGTTTAGTTGCGCTTCATCTAAATAAATGAGTGGAAATGCGTATGCATATTTAGCGTATGAAATATGCGTAGTTTGAATTGTTATGATCAGTAATGAACGCCACATATACATTATACATAGTTTAATCAATTTCTTTACAGAACGATAAAATGTTGTATTTTTCATCAGAACACATTATCAGTAACAAATACATAATTAAAAAATAAAGCATTGAGTTCTGGTTTATTATAAAAGTATTGTGATATCCGAATCTGAACGATGTCTCAGGGGAAAGGTTTCAGCAAATGCTCATAACAGATTATTTTTGAAAGACAATTTATCTGTACTTATTTTCTATTTGTGCCAGACAAACACGAGATATGAATCTTGTGTTCGTATTTTGAATCAATCTAGATTTATTGTAAAAGAGTTGTATATGTACATTTTGCTGAAACATTAAAATCCAAAGTTGCTGTCTGTCCATTGTAGGCATGGTAAATGAAGAATAAAAAGTGTTTAGTCTCTATTTATTCTTGAAAATAGTATATCTATTTTTCCTTGAAAATAATAGTTTCGTATAATTCTCAGGTGGTAGTTCTGCTTTACAAACTGTAATTATCAAAAGCACTCTTGACTTGCAGTAAAATATGTATTCACAATAACAACAACAATATGACCACGTAAACATTGTATTAATATAGAAAACCGCATTGTATAAAGGTTTAACTACCGCATTTTTCAAAATCTACTGAAAAATACCGCATTTTGGCAAATTTTCCGCAAAAGTACCAGTTTTTCAAAAAATTACCGTAAAAACTACTGCAATTTTCAAAATCTACCGTAAAACTACCGCATTTTTTCAAAATCTACCGCAAAAGTACCGGTTTTTTCAAAAAATTACTGTAAAAACTACCACAATTTTCAGAATCTACCGTAAAACTACCGCATTTTTTCAAAATTTTCCGCAAAACTACCGGTTTTTTCAAAAAACTACCGTAAAAACTACCGCATTTTTTCAAAATTTACCGTTAAACTACCGCATTTTTCAGAATCTTTCGCAAAACGACCGTTTTTTTCAAAAAACTACCGTAAAAACTACCGCATTTTTTAAAATCTACCGTAAAACTACCGCATTTTTTCTAAATCCTCCGCAAAACTACCGCTTTTTTCAAATTTCTACCGCAAAATTATACTTTTTTCAAAAATCTACCCAAAACCTCTGAAACTACAGTATTTTTTTAAAATCTACCGCAAAAACTACCGTATTTTTTAAATCTACCGCAAAAACTACCGTTTTTTACAAAATCTACCGCAAAAACTACCGCAATTTTGTTGAAAAATACCGCAAAAACTACCGTATTTTGAAAAAATCTACCACAAAAATACAGCAATTTTAAAAAAATCTACCACAAAATTTTGGTCTTAGGTTGGCAGGTATGCATATTAAATCCAGTGATTGCATGAAAAATTGGGAGGGCTAAACTTTGGTCATGGCCAAGTGGTCTTGTAATATTGTGGGCAGGTAGATATTGGAAGGATTTCCCCTGACCATATGCAATCCAAATTGACATTTTCAGTTTTTCAGCTCAAGTTGCCACCAGGATAAACCACATCAAAATCAACAGTTAGGCAATGATTGAAGCAGTCTGGTATGGAGAATTCCTTGATGGCACCTTGCATTACTTGGTCACTATCATCTTGCCATGTTCTTGAAGGTTTCAGTGTTGATGCCTGGAATGAGGACAGCTCCCTCTTGTTCCCACTACATCTTGGATTGCATTTGGTAAAAGAAAATCCATTCAATAACTAGCTGCGCATGATATTGCAAGATCACTTGGCCATGACCAAAGTTTAGCCCTCCCGATTTTTCATTCAATCATTCTATGCGATGTCACATCTGCATTTAACTACTACTCTAAATCATCTGATTTGGAGGAATGGAAGGTGTACCCAGAGGTGATGCAAGTGTTCTTAAACCTTATATCTTTATATAATATTTCATTGATTTATCATTTTTTATCTCAGTATGAATATATGAATGTATGAATATGACAAAATGCCATTTTGAGCTTATTTGAGTTGCAAATGTGACATATCTTGAAAATTATTATGGTAAAGTGAGGCTACCTATAACCAGTCAAAAGCTAAATCAAAATCTGATCATTTTTTACATCTCCTTAGAAATGATATGACAAAACAAGATTATATACACTATTTCAAGCTCATTTGAGATGCATATATATAACATACATTGAAAATTATTATGGTAAGTATGGTTACCCTTGGGCTGTCAAAAGCAGAGCTCAAATAGAAAATTTAGATTTTTAGATATTAGATATTTAGAAATGTCAAATTATGTTTTATATATTATTAGGGGAAATATGATAACAAGACTTCTGGTACATGAACCACTTTGAGCTCATTTGTGATGCATATGTAACACACATTGCAAATTATTATGTTAAAAATATGGTTATAGAAAATTCAGATTTTTAAGAAATGTCCAATAGTTTTTCTTCATCTTATTTGGGGTATGATAAAACAAGACTCTATGCACCATTTTGAGCTCATTTGAGATGCATATATTACATATCTTGAAAATTATTATGCTAAAATATGGTTACCCCTGGACCATCTGAAGCTTAAATGAAAATATAGAGTTTTAAGAATTATCAATTATTTTTCTACATCTTATTAGGGTTAATATGATAAAACAAGACTAGATGCACCGTATTGAGCTCATTTGAGATGGATATATTACATATTTTAAAAATTATTAAGGTACAATATGGTTACCCCTGGCCATTCAGAAGCAAAAATGAAAATTGAATTTTTAAAAAAATTCCAATCTTTTTTACTTCTGATGAGCAATATTATGACAAAACAAGACTAGATGCACCATTTTGAGCTCATTTGAGATGGATACATTACATATTTTAAAAATTATTAAGGTACAATATGGTTACCCCTGGCCATTCAGAATCGAATATGAAAATTTGAATTTTTTTTTGAATTCCAATCTTTTTTGTACATCTAATTAGCAATAATATGACAAAATAAGACTAGAAGCACCATTCTGAGCTCATATGAGATGCATACATTGACTATCTTAAAAATTATTGAGGTAAGATAAGGTTACCCCTGAGCCAAATGCACCAAAAAATTGAAATTTCGATAATTTTTTTCTCTGAGAATACAGCAGCTACCAAAGCAATGTTTTCTAACTGCGATAAACACTTATACTTCCATTACTGTGAATTTTTTTAAGACTATTAGTCATCACATTCTTGAAATACAGTAATGGACGTCCCATATTTGGCCCTTTAAATAATAAGTTTTTCCTGGATATTTGGGTTAAAATGTATTTTCCTCACTAAATACCATTTCTAAAATGAGTTTTACATCATTTCAAGGCTCAAAGCAATCACCAAATGAAGTCCATTAAACAAAAATACTTTAAAACCATTTTTATTTATTTTTTATAATTTACCCCCTCCCTACCTGATAGGGGTGGGGGTCAGAGGTAAAAAAAATCCGTGAAGACCACCCCCAATCACTTGCCCTGAAATCATTTTTCACTCAAATCATATGTTTCTACAAATGTGCCAAGTTTGTTGCTTTCCTGAAAAGCCGAACAAAAAAGGGGTTGTATCTGGACATCTGATCCCGCTATACATCAAACTAATCTATGAAATCATAGCTTGTTCAAGTTGATTATTTTGGTCAATCTTGCATATTTTGCTTTAATATTTCAGAATTATTTACTTCATTTAATGTGAATTTTGTTGTGAACATTTAATGATAATCTGCTTATAAAGTAAAAAACTACAGCATTTTACAACACATGCCCCATGTGGCCACCACTCCAGCCAACGAAGCTGTTGATGACTCTCCTACACATATCAACATGGATTGCAAAGCTTCTGATGAAGCTATCCACTTAAAATTGAAGAACATCTGAGAATTTGTCTGACACTAGTTTTACTTCTCTAGATAGATTTTAGTCACGCCCTGGACAATTGAACAACTTCCTTCGCCAGATTTGATTGTGCATGTAGAGGAGAAGTGGCCACATTGGACATATGTTGTAAAGTGCTGTAGTTTTTGACTCCACGGGCAGATTATCATGAAACTTTCACAACAAAATTCATATTGAATGAACTGAATAATTCTGAAGTTTTGAGGCAGAATATGCAGGATTGACAAAATTAATTAACTTTTCTTCGGTCCTGTTTTTGACACCCTGTATCAGTAGAATGATACTAGGCTAATGGTATACTTGAATTTAATCGATTGCAGACCTATGATTTAAGAATGAATTTTCAATGATAACACCTAAGATTGTTCAAACCACCAGAAAGCCAAGCCAGGATATATATCATACATTATTTGTCTAAGCTAGAAAACTAATATTGGTACAAATATGTTCATAAATAAGAAATTATAGGGGTCTTCCAAGGGTATACCTATAACTTATCAATTTTAGACATCATATTTCATGAATTTTTAATATTTGAACATGCTAGAAAGCTTCAATCTTCCTAAAACTTAGCTAAAATAAGTTTTATATTTTAGATTTATTCTAAAATGCCAAATATATGAACACAGAGGGATAAATGTTAAAGCAATAGGGGTCAGTTATAGTCACACATAAAATCAGTCCCAGCTAAAATGTCACTTTTTCTTAAATTCACTAATTTTTTTCAAGGCAATTATCAAAGGAATTACTTTGATTCTTGCAGGATTAGTAGACCAGGTAATAAGCCTTTTACATGGATTTTTTTTAGCATCCATCATTGTTTAATAAAAAAAGTTATGACACGAAAAGTAAAAATTGGTCATAAATTTGCCCCCTGGGGTACATACTTTTTGCTTTTATTCAAATTTCTTAAGTGTAATCCGTATCATTCATACTTTAGATGTTTATTTTATACAATGTCCATGTATTTCACTTACAAAAACCATAAAATCAAAGTTATTTTAGGTTGACAAATTTTTTCCCCCTGATAGGGGTGAATTTTGGGGGTAGGGGGACTAACATGGTATTTTAAGGGTTAAATAATCATATTTCAGCTTGCCAACATGGTTTTTTGGATTCAGCATAAAAAGTTACATAAGAAACACTTGTCAGAACACTTTTAACACTAAACGCCTACCACATTTCCTCTAGATGAAAATGCACCTTGTCTATATGCCCAAAAGAAGATATTCTTGAACATGTAACCCTGCTCCACTGTGTACAATACCTTTATATCTTGTCCAAGTCCTTCGTCTGCCTCCTCTTCATCTCTAATCTCTATCTCAACCTTTTCTTCAGGCTGAATGTCATCATGTTCAGCTTCAACATCAAGTACTTGGGTTGGTTCAGGTTGTGGTCTGTTGAACATTGTACTGGGTTCATCTCCCACAAGGAAGCACCACTTGTAGTTCACCTAATTAAACCATGTGTATTATTAATCTACAGAATCAACATTATCATGGACCAATCCAGTTAATCTTAATAGGATTAATTCATTTGCTTAATTAGAAATTCTAGCCAATATACAGTACCATCGTTTCTTTGCTTCACTTAAAGGAGGAATTGTCCTTAATAAAATGTCCTATACTACATTTCTTTACGTACGATTAGAGTTGCTCAATATTCCTTTGAAATCCAACAGTTTTCTCATTCTAATTCAAACTGGACCATAAGAAATTTATTTTCACATATTGCTTACCTCCATTGGGCTATTGTTTGTGATGTTCACATATCTTGTCACTTCAGTGTCATTTAATATACATCCAAAGTGAACATCCATCTTCTCAAACTCAAGGTTTGGAAAGTACACTTCTCCCCTCAGAGCAATGTAGTCCTAGAATTACATATGTGTCATATATATATTTGTCAGTAAATAATATGTGTGAGGTACATGTACAGTTCGTTACCAATATACATGTAGTTGAGGTACTGGGATACTATTAACTAATTGATAATATATGTTAGGCATATATAATCAAAATTTAAGGTATACTTTAAGGTACGTATCATTATTCAATTTAGTCAAAAAGTATTGTTTGATACTGAAATAAGAAAAACAGAATTTGACCTAGACTAGCATAAATATTGACTTGACCTACTAAAAATGTTGTTCAAATAAGTTTAACAAACAGATATAAATAATTTTTTAGACTTTTAAAACAGGGCCATGGTATTTAGTAATTTACTTACAACATGTGGATGCTCATCATAGGTCACGTTCAGAACCTCATCTATTGTCCTTATATGGGCGTCTGATTTGTACGCAGGGTCAAATTCGATTGTGACAGTCCTTACATCTCCTTCTTTCATTGACACAAGCTACACAAGATAGAATTAAATGTATAATATAAGTTTGTAAAACTTTTGGTGTTTTAATTGAGAAGTAATTATGATCACATCATTCAGAATGAACAATTGAAATAATCAACCATAAAATAACGGATGACTATAAATAAACATTATGAAGTCAAATGACTCTTATATCAACGATGATCCAACGATACTTATTTGTACAATTTCTGTGCCTGACTGGAATCTGCAACAAGATATACCCTCTATTTAGCATCGAATTAAAGAGAAAAACTGAATACAATATAAATAAAAACAAATGAAGGAAATAAGAGTTTTACCATTTCATTTGTGGTTGCCATACCATCCTGATCAACTAAACTGAATGGATATTTTAACTGAAGTCTTAAACTCAAAGGAAGGCTTGAAATGTTTGTCATCTCTAGATCACGTCTTTGAAGTTCTAAAGTATCTTCTGGCAGCTAGAAAATGAAATAAATCAAATTATTATATGGCTGTCATATTCCTCACTCTCTGATTGGTTCTTTGGAAAATATAATCAAATCGGATACAATTGATGTTTCATAATTCATAACTTCATTCAGTCTCATGTGTTTCATTTGATATTCATAAACATAATATTTGCATAACATAACACATAGCTTCGTGCCAATATGGCTATTAGCTAGTTATCTTTTCCATAAAGTATATGAATAAATATATATCAATTTTTCAGAGAATATGATGTTAACCTGGGAAAACATCAACTAAAGTGAATACATTTGTGAACTTCTGCAATCTTAAATTTTCATTTATTATAAGTACCTTATCAACTCTGAAGAAAAGATTCTTGGTAGAGAACTCAACGAGGGGACTGATGAATTCAACACTGATGTCAACCTTTTTTATTAACTCCTTGCCACCCGCTCGACCAATGATAGCATGGCACAGCATTCGCTCCTTGACTGTTTGAGGCCTGAGAAATATAGGTAAGATATTGTCAATCATCAATATTCAATATTTATTAAAGAGACATGTACTGATTTTCATAACAGCTGGATCACTACAAGCCAGAGATTTGATCATTGCTGTTGTTTTTTCATTTACATTTTTCATTTTAAAAACATCAGACATTTTCCTCTTTCATAATTTTTCAACTTAAATGCAATAAATATTGAAAATGTAACTAAAGCTTCAGTCACATTTGCTCTATAGCGGGTGCACAGCGGCCGTATTGTAGCTTCAAAAAATCAAGAGAGAAAATCTACATCATACTGCTTATCACTGTATTTTATGCTGCATATTCCTCTTGATTTTGGGAAGCTACAGCCGCCGTACAGTTGCTGTAGATCAAATGTGACTAAGGCATAATTAATATGTTACACTCACATATCAACCTGTCCCTCAAGTTCCACTGTAACACTCTTTCCTGGGGGTAAATCAAACCTCTGAGGGGTCAATTTAAACACAGGGGTCTTCAGAATCTGTGGGGGTGGGGCATCCTGAAATGAAAACATACAAAACTGTCAATCAAAATTTGTTGGGGCGAGTCATCTATTAAACCATACAAAACTGTCAATCAAATTTGACAAGGCGTAGCACCCTGCAATAAAAAGACAAAAAACTTTCAATCGAAATTCTTTTAACATATTTAATAGTCTTGAACTGCTTTTTATGAGCTTGTAATATTATACTTACCCTGACTCTCATATCCTTCATATTAACAGGTACTGTGTCTTTCTTGTTGCGCACCATAGAAAATCCATCTGTTGTCCAGACCAATTGTTGATGACGACGCCCTTTGTTGGTCAACAAGAATGTCTTTTTGCAAGGGTTTGCGCTGGAATCAGGGCAAAATAAAGTTCAAAGCTACTCATATTTACAAGTTAATAAAGTGACAAATATTTTCTGATCTTTCATGGTAGGATATAAATTAAAACAATTAAAGAAAAAATATTTTTGAGCATAATCAAACCTGTGTTAGTGGATTGCATTTGGTAATTAGCGTTGTTAAAAGCTCTTCAAGTTTCCATAAAATAGAAATATTGGAATTCATAGACTATAGGAACTCACCTTCATATTAAATATTAATAAATACTCACCTAAAATGTGGTCCAAGATTCAAATAAACATCCATAGGTGGATCAGAGACTATAGTTGTCCCATACCCATAGGCTGTCACAGGGATGGTCCGTGCTTGACTGTCTAGAAAGTTCACCTGAAGTTTGTCTTGAAATCGTACACAATCATCCAGGTTGGCTGTAACAGTTAGCTCCATAGTTTCTTCTGGGGGTATCTCCCCATCACGAGGCTCGACATTCCACACAGAGTTTGGTCGCACCTGGAGATCAATATTCAATTTTTATTTATAGTAGCAATATACAAATATTTCATTCCAATGAAGTAAACACCTGTGCATCTTTAACAAGTAACATTCCCTTTTAAAGTCACGTGTAGGACAAGGACCAATCGGAGATTGAGGAATTTGGTAGTGAAATACTAACATTCAATATCAGACCATCTCTTGCAGAGGAGGGCTTGGACCACATGCAAAATTCCCGTGTCTCAATATTCCACTCTTTAATATTGAAGTGCTCAAGTAGGCCATTCATACTTGCAGACAGATCTTATATTTTATGCGCAAATATTATTAAAAAAAAGCAATTCTAGGAATTAATAAGCCAATAATATATATGAGAAAAAATATAAGAGCAAACCTTTTTAATTTTTCATTGTCAGTATAAATACATACCATATGAGATGTGAATTTGGCAGGTATCAGTGATTCGTTGGATAGTAACAAAGTCTTAGAGACTTCAGTTAGGACAGGTATTTGTCCCCAATCTAGGTTCAATGGCATCACATGTACAACTGGGCCCTCTCCAATACAGGACAGGTGAACTGGCTGGAAATAACACAAGGGAAAAAATATTATAAAAATATATTTTAAGCCCCAAGTATTTAGAGCCAAATTCAATGGCATTACATGTACTAATGGGTCCTCCCAACATAGGAGGGGTGAAGTGGCTGAAAATAACACACGGAAAAAAAACATTAGAAAAATATATTTTAAGCCCCAAGTATTTAGAGCCAAAATTCAATAGCATTACATGTACTAATGGGCCCTCCCAACATAGGAGGAATGAACTGGCTGAAAATAACACATTCAACCAAAATGAAATGATTTTCTGGATTTAAAGACATCACTACAGTATTTACAAGATTTCTTGCTCATTCAACTTTCTTTTAAATTTGAAATGAGACAACAATGACAATTCATTAGTCCAAATGTGCAATAAAACCTATAAAAGTTATACATCTTACCAGTGGTGCCTCAGAGCTTCCAAATATTCCAAAGTATGCAGTGACCCCTAGTTCCTCTAGATGTTGGGGCGTGATCACAAGGGGAACCTCCAACACAAGGTGGGGTTCAATTATGCCCTGAAATAAACAAGTAAATATAATAAACATGAACTACTAAAGTATTCAAAGTTCTTATATGCAGGCCAGCTTAAATTGACATTTTTACTGATATTGCATGTTATACGGAGAGCATTTTATTTAGGGTGAGGGGCTAAGAAAAGTTGAATTTGGATATAAGGTTCTGAGAGCAGCTGGTCAAAAAGGCATTACAGATCATTAACCATGTTATTTTCCTATACTCAGTGAAAAAATCAACTGGTCTGTTTCACATGTAATCTGGTAAAGACCAGCTCTTAGCTCTTAGCCCTGATCAGAAACTGTGCATACCTTAGCAAGAGGACTATTGTACAGTATAGGCGTACTACTGTCTATCTGCTGGGGGAGTAGCTCATATTTAGCAGGTAGATCTGATGAATTGTGTAGTTTGACATTTTGCTGGTAGGGGTGCTTTAGGAAACAGCGACCATAGTCCAGCAGAGGTGTGATCACTGTGATTGGGGGTACAATGCACCTAGTGAATAAATGAACACAAATGGATTATTGAAATGGAAGACAAACATAACTTCACAAGTTACATCCTTGATTATTTAATACATGTTAGGTGAACATAACTTCCAGTTTTCAACCCTTCTACATGTACATACTATTTATATTTTCATGTCTTAAACTTTAAGTGTCGATTGGAGCTCATGCAACACAGTTAAGATTTCTTTAAAAATTTCTTGTAAAAAATATACATATGTAAGTCATTTGATTTTCAGTTATAGCTTAAAAGTAAAATACCATAAAGTAATAATCAGACACAAAACTCACCAATTAAAATTAATATGATGTTGCAGATGTCATTGTATCAGAGAGATGTTTAAAAACAAATAGTTTCTCTTAACTGACATTTTAAATTAAAGATATATTGTTACCTTCCAACTATTGGCAATTGCAGGACCTCATCACCCACACCGTCTACATCCACCACAAGAGCTAGGTCATATTTCTTCACTGAATTCGAACACAACTCAACAATAATCCTCATTGAACTTTGTGGCTCAAGGCTCCCATGATCTGGAGTGATCGTGAATTCTTTTGGAGACAACATCGATCCAGTATCGCTGAATGTGCTGCCGTAATCGCTGTTACTAGCGATGCTCTCATTGACGCCATCTCCGGGAACTCTCAGGTGGAATGTCATGGGGACTAGTGACGTATTTTGTAGGGTACAGGTCAGGCCAGAAATGAAACCTAAAATGTAAGGTGATCATATAAATTTATCAGATGAGCTGAACAGATAACATCTGTGCTGACTTTGGCATAAAAGCAGCGTAGTTCTCAGAATTAGTCTTTTATTCAGTAAGCAGTAGATCTCATACGAAGATCTTTAAGTTAGCAGATGTTATATATGGAGTGTGGTACAAATCCACTAAAGATAAGGTCTTTACAAAAGTAATGGCATCTAAAATTCTGTTAAAGAGGCTTAATATTAAACATTGCATTATGTAATTTAAATAAAGCATATAACTGAGACTTACCGTAAGATACCATTTTGAAATCCAGCTTTGGTTTGTCAAATTGGAATGTTGGACCAATGACAGAGCCACTGAAACGTGTAATAATTGAAATCAGTTTAATACATAAATTAAATGTTTTTTAAATGGTCTTTCTTTCAATTACTGTACAGATATTAATTAGACATTGTGATACATCAAATAAATGTGCCATGAAATCAAAACTAACTATAATTAACTTTAATGCATATTTTCTCAATGAAAATCTGTTTCTTATAAGAATTTAAAACAAATTTCAAGCACACAAAATAGTTCACTCAAACCTTGAACTCACCTAAATGTCAATTTCAGTTTTTCTGGAGAGCCATCTATTTGGAAATAGAAGTCTTCAGAGAAATCACCCAGAATAGGACTGTTGAATGTCACTTGGATGGCTTGGTGACCATCAGGCATTACAATACCTAAAATAAAATAAATAACAAGACATTTACATGCAAAATGTCACTACTTACAGACACCAACCGCTGAATGCATTTGTTACAGATGCCAACCACCAACCGCTGAATACCATCCACAAAAAAGTTGGAGACCATAACACTTGTGGTGGTGATATAAGAACTGTAACTCACATGCACTACAAAGATGTAAGGTGGTGTGAAACTATGTTCTGTATTTGCAAAATTTAATGAAAAAAATGCTACTTTTATTTGAAGAAATGAATACAGTAGGTGAGTAAAAAAAAATAATTATGGTAAATTAGAAGCACTGACTGAAATCATAATTGTGCATCGAAATCTTCAGAATATTTATCTTTGAGATGAAGAGAAAGTTTCAAGTGAGATAAAAAAACACAAACATTTACCTTCTGAAGGATTGAATGAAAACCTAGGTCCAAATACAGAGTTGTTTGGTAGAAGGCTAAACATGGCATCGATATCTCCCTTGTTGGCTAGAACAACTTCATAAGCATGGCTAGAGCTTATGAAGATGTTGCCCATGTCTAAAGAGTCGAACGAGAATTGAACTTTTGGCCCAATTCCGTCTCCTTTAATTCTGAGAGGAAGTCGTGTCTCACGTCCTACTATATCACAATATGCTGTCCTTGTGTATGTCTTAGCTTCATCTGGTTTGAAAATAACTGTCACTTCGAGATTTGAGTTTGGCCAAATTTCTCCCTCCACTGGGTCAATTTTGATGACATCATCAGAAAATGTCATCTTATCGTCTTCTACAATCTGAAATATTCAGAAAATTCTTAATAAATTTTGAATAATAATGAACTATATTTTTAGCTTTTAACTCAGAACATTTCCTATTTAGCATACAGATTCCTTCAAAATAATATTGAAATGAAATATGAAATCTAAGAAATTAAATTAATAAAGCTAGTTAAACTGAACATGATTTCTGAAATAAACAGATTACTCCGGTTGAGATTAAATATGGAGTTTATCCACAGACAACATACATTATGTAATACTGACCTTTCGTACCATATTGACATAAAACCCATATTCAATCCCTCCCAGTAAATAGCCTATATATATTACCTTGCGCCTGTTCTGGAATGTTCTACTAAGGATAGACATCTTATCTCTAAGTGAAGGATCACTGATACACTCCTCCAGAAACCTGTCTCTCTCGTTTGATTCATCCTGGCTAATGTTGTTACAGAATCTGAAATCAACATTTATTTCACAAAAATTAATTTGAAACTTCATTTTTACAAAAGACAAGAAATTCAAGGTATGATCATTTCAGAGCTTTCTTGCAATATTAAGACAGATTGAAATACATTAATTAATTTAATTCTTAGGAAAACTTATTTTTCATATACGGAAATCTGATAAATATCCTTTTTAGTAAATAAAACACATATCTCACCTTGATCTCTGTGAATCTTCTTCGAGTTGCGTTGCAAACTGTGACCATTTGAAATAAGCTATGACATCACTCCTGTTGCTAATGGTAACAGTCCTCTGATTGGCCATTGATAGAAATGTGTTCTCTATTTTGAGTGAGTTTTTATCAAGCCTAACATTGACATCTTGAGCACCTCCATAGAGATCAATATAGATGTCCTCACCTGGAAAAAAGTGTTATGAATTATGAATGTATTCATCTGCTCATGCTTATATTTTCTTGCTAAAATTAGGATGAAGTTATTGATTTTCTAGCATTTTTATAGATTGAGAGTTTTAACTACATGTCTGTTTATTTCACCCATCGCTAATTTTTCTCTTATTTCTCTTCTTTTTCATTCCAAACAGTAATGTTCTATCCAATGCATGTAATTGCACAGCTTCCTAAATCATCTAGAAACATCCTAATGAGACCCTACTGTTTCAGGAAAAAGAAATTTGAAACAGATCATGCCTATCTTGTGTCACAAAAATGTGAAATCAAATCTTGCACGATAATGCTAACAAGGCACAGACGTGAACAATATCGTACCTAAAACACAGCAGTGTGACAGTGAAGAATTTCGGACGGAAAATCCGAAATGGCCACCTTAAAATTTACCCAGAATGCCCAAAAACTTATCAGTTCTTAACTTTGATACGTAGAAACATCCGTGAAAATTTCAGATGAATCCATCAAATGGTTTGGCTGGAAACCTGTAGACAAGTCTTGAAAGTGAAGATTTTAGGACGTAAAATCCAAAATGGCCACCTTAAAATTAACCCAGAATGCCCAAAAACTTATCAGTGTTAACTTTGATATGTAGAAACATCCCTGTAAATTTCAAATGAATCCGTCAAATGGTTTGGCTGGAAACCTGTAGACAAGTCTTGAAAGTGAAGATTTTAGGACGGAAAATCCAAAATGGCCACCTTAAATTTTACCCAGAATGCCAAAAAACTAATCAGTTCTTAACTTTGATACGTAGAAACATCCCTGAAAATATCAGATGAATCCGTCAAATGGTTTGGCTGGAAACATGTAGACAAGTCTTGAAAGTGAAGATTTTAGGACGGAAAATCCAAAATGGCCACCTTAAAATTTACCCAGAATGCCCAAAAACTAATCAGTTCTTAACTTTGATATGTAGAAACATTCCTGAAAATTTCAGATGAATCCGTCAAATGGTTTGACTGGAAACCTGTAGACAAGTCTTGAAAGTGAAGATTTTAGGGTGGAAAATCCAAAATGGCCACTTTAAAATTTACCCAGAATGCCCAAAAACTAATCAGTTCTTAACTTTGATACGTAGAAACATTCCTGAAAATTTCAGATGAATCTGTCAAATGGTTTGGCTGGAAACATGTAGACAAGTCTTGAAAGTGAAGATTTTAGGACGGAAAATCCAAAATGGCCACCTTAAAATTTACCCAGAATGCCCAAAAACTAATCAGTTCTTAACTTTGATATGTAGAAACATTCCTGAAAATTTCAGATGAATCCGTCAAATGGTTTGGCTGGAAACCTGTAGACAAGTCTTGAAAGTGAAGATTTTAGGACGGAAAATCCAAAATGGCCACTTTAAAATTTACCCAGAATGCCCAAAAACTAATCAGTTCTTAACTTTGATACGTAGAAAGATTCCTGAAAATTTCAGATGAATCTGTCAAATGGTTTGGCTGGAAACCTGTAGACAAGCTGAAAAGTGAGACGCCGCCCACCGCCCGCCCGTCAAGCTGACGACAATATCGTACCTTTTTAGGTACGATAAAAAGTGACACTTCTGTATATGCAAGAATGTAACACTAGATGCATGAATGTTACTCACCTGTGTCATAATGCAGTACAAGTTTTTCATTGTGGTTTCCTACATAGGTTGGTGTAAATGTCACAGTGACCTGCATACTTTCATTCTCTGGAAGGATTCCATTTTCTGGAGATACTGTGAACTCTCTGAAAAATAGAATATTGTCACTCAGTATAATTTAATCGTGAATTTAACACCAAATATATTTCTTCTCAAAAATGAAGCATCTGACTTGATCGTTATTTTTTTAATCGGTTCCATTAAAATTTAATTTTTGATATCAAAGCAAAAATGACATTATTTTGCCAACCCGTTTTCTTCATAATTTGAATGATCCAATTTAATTGCAAAAAAAGACTTCATAACCAGTTCTTCATTAATTACATTCGTTCTCTCCTTTCCTTTTTAATTTCGAACCATTACCCCCCCCCCCTTACACAAAAACTTACCCCTCAGCAGTCAATGCAAACTTTGCTTCTCTGTTGCCAACATTTCTAACTAGTAGAGTCTTTGTTGAAGCATGCTTTACAGGGCATACAGCAAAGTTGATATCATCAGGGAAATCCAGCAGGGCTCTGGCTCCAATACATTTCACTGGCACTATGAATTTTTCTCTTTCTGTGATCACCACTAACTCATGGATATAATCCTAGAAATGAGGTTGAAAAAATTGACTTCTATCTTAAAAATAGATTTTACTTTAAATACAATTTCCAGATGTAACACGTTTAAGGGAAATGATATTTGAATACAATGGCTGTTGAGCTTTTTTATGTGCTTTTTGGAAAATCATATTAACAATGCCAGTGCAAAGTATTTAATGAACATTTTATATCTCGCCTTTGGCTCGAGCTTTTAAATTTACTTACCTTTTTCTCTTCAGGGACAAATTGTATTTTAAATACACTCGGGAGTCCAGGACCAACTTTGTGTCCTACATTTGGTGGACTGATGATCTTGAAGTATGGAGAATCCGCCTGAGTAACCTTGACTAGACGTGGAACCTGAAATAAGTAATATTACATGTGTTTTAATTATCATAACATCACATGATACGCTAACTGTGCATCTTAACCAGATGACAAAAATATGTACCTAGATTTTCTACTGAAAGATGTTTTGTTTACTGTTTGTCACTTTTAGCCATGCAAAAATGGATTGTTAAAACATATGTTAAGTATTTTCTATATCTTCAAAAATGTCGGCAAGCACTGTCTTCGATTCGTTTTCCTGTGTCCTATTATATATGATTTATATCATATTTTATGTGTTATTCTATTTATAACCTGTGACCATTCTACGCTTACCTTATCACTGTTCCTTAAGAGGAGTGGCACCTCGTATGTCTCAAATGGTGTGTAGTTTTGGAAATAAATCTCAGATGGATATGGTTGAAACATTGGCTCATCTACACTCACTTGAGAAAACTGAAATACAATATAAATTTAATTTAATTACAACATGTTAAATTTAATTTTTACAACATGTTTAATTTAATTACAACATGTTCTCTGTATGTACTTGATTTTTATATTAAAATCGAGCATACTCAGTGATCAAATCATTTTAATCTAATGAATCCCATGCTAAATTATTTTAACCCATTTGTACCCATTCACAAATATGTGGGAGTAAAGTAGTCATTATATCATGTGTATAATAGAATGGTGTGGTTGAAGAGATGAACAATGTCAAACTGTTCAGAAAATAGAGAGTCAGCCCTTGAATTGCAAATGAGATATATGGCCATGCAGTAGATACATAGACTATGTTCAAATTCTGAAAAGAATATAATGTGAATGATTCAAGTGATTATCTGGGCATGCAATATGGGTAATAATATCATCCCCATCATATCCAAACTATAAGTAATTGATAAACAAGGCATTAACATGCAGAATGTCACCACCTGCCACTTGTTACAGATGTCGAACGCTGACTGAATGCCAAACATCAATCACTGACCACCAACTGCCAAACACCATCCGCAAAAAAGTTTGAGACAATATATAACAATATGTCACCACTTTTGGTGGTGACAACAAAATGACTGTGATAAAATTTGAATTTCTAGGTGAAAATGTAAACAAATGTCATGCAATAATTATGTTGAATGAATAAATTGAAAAATCAAGTTTAAATCAACATGCAACCTTGAAGCCCTTTATTCCATTGCAAAATCAGAACAGCAAACAAACATAAGATGAAGATGTAATTCATCTTAGTATAATCTAAGGTCAGATGCTTGACATTAAAATATGCCAAAATAAAAGGAGAACAATAAAAAATAATTATAAATGTAATTTAAAGATTTTAAAATTCATAAACTGTTGTATCCATAAACCCATTGGTTTCAAAAGCAAATTATTCCTTTATTATATGAGAATGGAGAAAATGACAATGAAATAACATGTTTTTGTTTTTCAATTTAAAAGTTTTACAAACATCTGACCAATAAAGTCTTTCCATGTTCCCCAAGCATGTGTATATAACAGGGTAACTTGTGAATAATGGATGCAAAATCTAGATAGTGTTCCATATTGTGATTTTGCTGTGTCTTTTGAGTAGAAAACATAAAATGTTAAAAAAATCTTTCTTTTTTACCAAACCGTAAGTCTAGCACACTGAGCCTTGAAGGAAAATTAAAAATTGGCTCATTATATAGAAAGAAGGGTCAGTGTGTTAGACTAATGGCTTTTAATAAATGCAAATCAATTCCTGATTCATGGTTTGATGAATACTTGGGTAGAAGTACAAAACAACACATTTGGCTCATAAAGATTGTTTTGAATTTTCCTCCAAAAATAATCCTTTGAATTATTGCCCAAAGATTGTTTAAATTATTGATTATATATATGAATCATCCTCCAAAGACACAGCAAAATGTTAAAAGTGCAGCTAGTAATGATTTCAATTAGGAATATGTTTGAAACTGAATTCACTTCCCTATGGTCTTGATAAAGACTGAGAGTGTAACGATTAAAAGAATGTCATCCTTTTAAAATAACATTTTCTGACATTAATCTACAAGACTTAAAGCATTGATTTCACACAATAAAAGTCAAAAATTTTCATGAAATTGGTAAAGAGAAAATATCAAATAGTTTTTTTTGAAAATTACTTCATTATTGTGAGTTATCAAATAGAAATATCATTACTAACTGCATTATTAACATAAATACAAATAATTGATGCATGCATGCATTGTGATGATTTGTTTTTCTACATGGTACCTTATGTCGAACCATAAGCTGATATGGTATATCACGGTCCTTTAGCTTTATAAAGAAAGTACATGGTTAACATTTATTATACATGGTACATATGTGAAAAAATACTCCTGGTTAATTTAAAATTTAAAAGTAGGAAAGCTAGAGAAATTTTGCAAGAAATGATGTAAATAGTTATGAAATACATGTACAAAGTCTACTTGAAAAGGATTTTCAAGCATAGGAGAAAGTTTGAAAATGTACTTTACAATCAATATCAATTGAAAATTGATTTGAAGCCATAGAGGATAATGCCCTGAATCATTTCAGCACATGTACTACATAACAATTATAAGAGAGGGAAAGAGAAAAATAAATACATGTAGTGCAAGATTATGAAGGCATTTTACATAAAGGCAGAGAGAAATAGATTTTGTGTAGATATTTTAGAATTAAAAGTTTAAGACAATATTATAGACTCAATGTCCAGAATGTTCAGATTTGGTTAAAGGATTAGAAATCGTAACAGCATGTTATGTGGCTTAAGGATAGAATAGATCAGTTAAAAAACAAATAATATTTTCACATATTCATTCTACCAATGTGTCTCAACATATTTTCTCACAAGGTTCAACTGATTATTTATTTCCAATCAAACAATATGTGTTATAGAAGATTGATGTCTTACCTTTTGATGTGTTGTGTCTGCCATATCTAGAAACTCTATTTTCTTAGGGAGTCTCATTTCATGTGTATTTGCTAGTTTCTTTTCTGTGTCCATGCTCATTTGGAACATGAAAACAGAGGGCGTCATCTAAAACATTAATAAACCATTTGTAAATAGTCTTGACTCTGGTACATGTACCTGCATTCTTTTCCAGGGAGAATTGTATGTGTCACAATTGTTAAAACACTATCTAGTTCAAGTAAACTTAATAGTTCTTCAAAATACCTTAAAAACAAATGTTTATTTGGATTCAACATAACAGTTCAAAAGATTTTGTTGAAACAATACCTGAACATCTTCCTGGTCACCCTTCATTAGTTTTGGATTTCTTGGAGCGATCACTTTACTCTCATAATTGGCCGCAGCACCCAAGTGAGCCAGTGAGTTGGTCGTACCAACCACTTCTCCAAATGGCCCCAGCGGCATTTTGCAGTTTTTATTTTCTGAAATAGACAGTAATCGGGTCTACCATGCCCAACAGACATAAGGGGCATTCTTGGACACGGGGCATTGTTGGACAGTCTTTAATAATTTTTTGTTTTGTATGATTTCTGTAATGAAACTTCAAATTAGACATTGTGATATGCATTGTCAAGAGTCTAACCATGCCCATGGTCTAACATGACAATGCCCCAGATTTTCACCTGATGCCAAAGGTCTACATGTATATGAAAACCCATCATTTCCATCAAATCTAAGAAGATATAGACTAGAAATTATTATTTCACAAAATAGCCTTCTTCTTATTCCTTTAGCCTCGTCCTAACGATTTGAACGATGAAAATTTATCAGAAAAAATAAACAACATTTGTGGTCCGAAATCGAGCATAGTTATTGTATTTGAATGCTTAGAAATTGAGAGCGCTTTCCTTGAATACCTCAACCATTACAATCGGTTGCATATGTTTGCACCTTACCTTCCTCTTCTTTGTATTTCTATCCTATAACATCTTTAATTTTGAAAAATCCAAAAAGTTTTGTTTCAGGCGGCCATATTGGAAATGTTGTCATAGTAGCTGCTCCGAGCAATGATTGTTATATGAAACATGATTGGTCTAAATCGTATATTTTGGAATTTTGAAGATTATTTGACGAATCAAATTCTAGCTCTCAAATGTCGTATTTTGCAATATGCGCGCATTATTTACAATACCGGTACTATTTACATGTATTTCCCCCTAAAACTCTTTCAAAGGAAAGCAATGAGAACATTAAGGGAGAAATAACCAATCTTTTTGCTCTAAGTATGCAAAAATAGTAGTCGTTCTTTGACAACTCTCAAAATTTTTGTTTTCTTGGTTGAACTATATTTCTCGCGATTTAGTCACTCGACTGTAAAACGGTTCAGGAAGTGGAATGCATGTGAAATATTTCGTAACCTTTTACTTGTATTTCAATTACATAGAACTATGAAGATTTGGTCATCGGAACACGCTTTTAGGTAGATAAGTATACTGTACGCCCGGTATTATTCGCGAGCTTTAATTTCGCGAATTTTGCGAAAACACGGTTTCGCGGCTATTACATTTCGCGAATACTGTATTTTATCGTATTCGGGGATTCCCCAGTATATGATGTCCAATCAAATTGCAGGCTACGATCACGTGAACAATCGTGCGCACGTGCGCTTTCATTGCCGCGCATGCGCATAGTAAAGTCATGGAGTTGCACAGTACTATTGAAGTACTATAACTCGATCCAAACTAGTAGATAAAACGAAATGCATCAGAGCCCCGGGTAAAAACAAATTCCCGGGGATTTAATTTGCAATTTCGCGACGATAATTTTTCGCGATTTTAACACACTCGCGAAAAGCGCGAAAGTTAATCGCACGCGAATAATACCGGGCGTACAGTATTGTTGTTTAATCAATCGATTTGGACACAGTTTAATAATCTTGAAATGCTTTAAATTTCTGGGTGAAATTTGCAATTGATAGACTCTATCTGATTTTTCTAGAATATTTTTCTTGAAAATTTCACCTTCACTGGCTTCAGTTCTTATTTCATTCCATGGGCAGTTAGTCATCCCCCCTCTTGTATTCTCCATATGAAATTTAATATAGAGTATAAGAGAGGGGGCACAGACACGTGAACAAGAGTTCAACTCCCACTCACTATGTATTAGTCTAAATAGTGAAACGAATATGCGCGCTCTGTTGGTCGGCTACTCGGGCCTCGCATGTTTGCGGCCAAACAGCAGAGCCAACAGTTACTAGCTTCCGCTTGTTGTCTCCACATCGTGAGAGGTCAAAGCAGAAGTAAAGTTCTATCTCTCAATATCGGATATTGTGGTAGTGTCTCTCCCAATCTCAAAAATATGGTAGCGTGTCTCTTAACTTCAAAACTTATGGTAGTGTGTCTCTAAACTTATAGTTGTGTGTGCCGGCGTCTTTGATTGTAGCGTAAAAGTTCGTGGGGTGAAAGTATATCACCAAGAAAGGATTTATATTAAAGAGTCTCGTAATAAACTCAAAATAATAACTTTTAGAACTTAGTCCCATGACTTCAAATGTAGTTTACAAAACATTACATTCTTTCTTTAAACAAAATAAACCCATGTTATTGCATTTACAGTCACTCCATCTAAGTTAAACATTTGTATACAAGCTAGGGATGAATAATTCTCATACTTTCATTCTTATTTATAATGATGGACAGACACAGTAGTTCATAAAACTTCAATCAATCTATTACACTTATGGATAATTACAAAACATTCAATATGCGGTAATTTAATATATGGAGTTCTTCTTGGCTTAATAAACAGATAAATATATTCTAAGATGCACATTTAAGGAGAACAAATATCAATGTAATCTCAGTATAAATTAGACAGGTCACTAACTTTACAAATACTTCAATTCAAACAAATTATCATAAATTCATGAAATAATCTCTGATTTTGTAATGTTCACAATTCTACTTTTCAAGCTTCAAGTGATTGATTATTTGATTATTAACTCCAGTACTTAATTACGACATGTGAGTTTAGAATTGGAACGCTTACTTAATAATAGTATCTGAACTCTTCGACAATGTTACATAAATTAAAGCTCCGAAATCTACTGGAGTTAAAGATAATCAAATCAAAAACTGAATACCAATACGATTACAAGTTGGCTAAATCAAATTAAATTACAATCTTCAGCTTTATCTCCTTTCCTTAATACAACCATTAATTGTTAATAAAATCCAATTCATAAAAGTTTTTACAATAAAGTAGTAGTCATTTAAAATAGCAACATCAGTCTTCATTGAAATGCTACAAGATATGAGCTAAAATGTACTCTACAAATAACAGTAGAAACATTCTTGTTTACATCAATCAAACAAATCGTTCACTAGCAAAATCAAAAATTGCATAATCTTAAGTTTCGAATTTCAAATCAAATAAAAATGAACCTATATTGTTTCAGTATAATTGATAATTGTGGGCTGGCTTAACCCGATTGTTAACCCTTGAAAAATCTTGCTGCTGGTCAAATAAAATCATGCAAAAACATGTTTATGTTCACAAAAATGTATAATATTCATTTAAATATAAACAGACTAGTTTCATTTCAAATATCTAATTTTACTCAAACCTGGTAACATAAGACTTTAAAGCGGAATAGGATATAAAAGAGAAAATATTTCAAGATAAAGATTGTTGCAATTTGAGCATCGGGTAAATTTGTAATACATCTCCATCCACCCTCATTAGTAGGACAAATGCTGTGTCCATATGTAAACAAAAACATACTACCCATGGTGAATCATTAATTTGGTTTACAATTATAACATTCTCTAAATATGTTCATCTCCATCTGCCCTCATTAGTAGAACAAATGCTGTGTTCATGTGTAAACAAAAACATACTACCCATGGTGAATCATTAATTTGGTTTACAATTATAACATTGTCTAAATCATTTGTATGAGCAATTCTGTCTAATACCTCTGAGTCAATGTTATTCAGAAGGAGAAAGCATATAATTCAAATAATGGCGGAAACATTGAAAATGGTTTCAGAAATAAAGATAAGTTAATTCCAATACTTTTAAATTATCAATTGACATTAATTTACACTGGAGAATGACGAGATAAGCAATAACACAGATCGGTAATAATAAACTTACAAATCATAAATTGCATACTGCAAATTATAAGCATAAATTAGATTGAGTCTACTTCAACATTCAAAACACTGATTTGGCACTATAGTCATTCTAAATTGCCAAATAAATAAAAAGAAGATAATTCAGAAAAGAAATTCCCCAGTTCCGTATATTCTCAACTACTGTTGACTTTATAGGGAATAATAAATCGAAACGATTATATAACTCACAGTTTTCCACTAAATAATAGCCCAAAGGTAATCAAATCTAATCTCGAGAAAAATACTCTCATTTTTAATTGCGAACGAACAATTTTGCATACGCTTAAAGATATTTCATCTTCTAAATGGTAAAATGCTACATAATTAGGGCAGCCAAACCTCCCCTTTAACATGGCCATGATTCACAATAAGTCTTTATTCAACCACGAGCTGTGAGAAGTATAACAGAATCATAAAGAAGTAATATCCATTAGTCAGTTAAAACAAAACTGAAATCAATCTCAATACTTAAAATGGAAATAGCCCATTAAAATAAATGACATAAGATTCATTTTCTAATGATTTTACCTAACTTAAAGATGTACAAAATTTGTAAAATAATTCAGTACCTAAAAACATCATTTGGTCAAATATATTTTAAAACATCCAAAACATGTACTAACTTCTGCTACTTAATTCATATCTTGGAACCCTAGCCTCCATCTCAACCTCTGTTATTAGTATTCAAAATCTAGCCCATAATTTTTGTCATTAATTTCTCACCAATTCACTTTTAAACAAATTAACTGAAACTTTAACTGTTGTTTGAACAAAGGTTGTGATGAAAACCCATGTTTATCAAATAATTCAGTCAAATCTTAATTACACACTGTTTCAGCAAATACATTTCAACCAGTAAAATCATCAAACAATTATGTTGCCCTAAAAAGCAATTCTTACATAACGCAACAATTCAATTGTCCAAGTTACAACAGTTACCTCCTTAAAATAAAATACAAGTTTTACAACCAAAATACATGCTAATATTCTTCGCCTAATGTTAAAACATAATGAATTACAAATCAACAGAGAAATATTTCTTCATCAAAAGACCAAACTTCTTACCTTGTCTAAAACCAGATTTAAATCAAACTGATTAACCAATTAATTCTCACAATAGCCAACATTGTCAAATAATAAATAAACCTTAGTATGACTGTCCATGTTGCCAATATATTTGAACAACAGAGGCTCCGTTTCTCTCACCCAAGTCGAACTAATCTCAACAACTTGTTGATAGCCCATCTAGAAAAGCTGCTTTTGTCCTCAGGTCATTTTATGTGTTCTCCAGATCCCCTCAAATTCGAACTGAACTTGTCAGCTCGACTCCTGCTTATATTGCCTTCACCTTATATAGGTGACTATTAATAGACCCTGTTGTAATATGCTATTTATAGACAATTTGTAATGCTTCGTGACCGATAATTTGTAACATAGACAGAAATCGTGATTACATTAATTGAAAGTTATGCAAGATTCGTGATTCTTGGCATTCCAAAATGACTAAAGTGAATTCCAAGAGTTTAATTGGAATGTTAAGTGGCCGCTGGAGTTAGAGATAACAAATTTGGAATTAACCGCAAGAATCTGAAACTGATCCTAATTAGTAATCATGACTTTAGAATTAGCTAAGAGAGGAGAGGGAGAGGAGAGAAGAGGCTAAACAATAAATAAAAATCCATTTTTGTAACATTCCCCCCCACTTTGAAAAATCGATCCTCCTGGATCGAACATAGCAAAACCATGATTTGAACAATAGTAATAGTAAAACCTCAAGATTGTCACATATTGCCTTATTGTAACACAGTTGTTGATTACAGTACTTATCTCAGTCTTGTCTCAGTTATACAGCTTCATTGTCAGTTGCCTCGTTTTCACCAGCAGAAAAGTCTTACTCCAGTTAACCATATTTAGTATAAGATTCTAATGTTCTCCAGAATTGTCAATTTGCTCAATGCCTGGCTCAGTTGTAAATAAATGTTATTAGACTTCGCTTTATTCAGGATCATATGTGTGATATAGTAAGATTAAAAGTGAATTGAAATATAGATGGCATGCTAACAATAACATTAAAAGTAGATTGAAGATAGATGGCATGCCAGTTTTTACCCAGAAAAGTCAGTTGACAAGAAGTGGCCATATATGAGACATGTAATAATTAGTAGCAGAGAGAGGAAATAAAGAAATCGAAAGACCTAAAGGACAATAGCGACAATAACCGATAGATATAGTAGTAAGTAACATATTCACATGGTGGCAGCGGTGGGATTTGTCCTTAGTTCAACAATGTCCTTGATTTACTTGCTGCCACAGTTCTTGCCATACTGTATTATGACAGGTTTTCCTCTGAACTGATAACCATGTATGAGATCCATAGCTTCTGAGGCGGTCTTTGTATCATGAAAAGTGACAAAAGCCTGTCCTTTCATCCTCCCAGACATTAGCTTGAAGCCAATCTTAGGTTGTCCTTCTTGTTGATATCTGATAAACAGAGAGACAAGGTCCTCATGTGTGACTTTGGCTGACAGGTTCTTCACATACAACACATTACTAGGGTCACCTGGGGAGTAGTCTTTAAATCTATCAATATTTCTTATCTCATCCGCAGAGAGCCTAAACTTGCGTATTATATCCTCTGGTATAGATTCTATATCTGATGGTGATCTTGACCTTTCACCTTGCTTCGACCCTGGCCTCTCAGCACAAGTCGGAGCATTTTTCCAGTCATTCAAATTTGGATGTTCCCAAGTGGTCTGCCACTCACAAGCAGGGTAGCTTGAACTAGGTGCCTCAATTTTAGAAACTTCTTTTTTCGTATATTTCTTTCTCTTTTGATGTTTCGTTTTAACCGAAACATCATCAAGTAATGTATCTAAGTGGTTAATAGGGTCATCTGGATGAGTAGTATCATTTTGGGATTCACCACGAGTTATTAACATATTCAAAGCTTTGGTTTTATCATCGTGTGTGATGGAGTTTTCAAAGTCCATTTCTTGACGAGTCAGCACTTTTATTCCATGGAATCTAGTAGGTTTAGATATTTCCTGCTTTCTTGCTTGTATTTTATCTTCAGTGATTTTAAGCTGGGCCTTTTGTATTGAAGGATCAATTCCCAGTCTCTTCTTTTTGGGATCAACCTGGTTATTAGACTCAGAGTCAGTTTCTGCTTGTAACTTGATGTAGATTTCATCCTCAGTAAGGCCATACTGTCTGAGTTCCTGCTCTATGCCATCAAGCCTCTCTCTGTCCTTATACTCAGCAAGACTGACGGATCCTGTTAGCTCTTTGGTGCCAGGCTTATAAACAGCTGGCTGGCTAAATGTCTTCTTACGTGCTAAATGTTCCTCCAATGTAACATTTGTTTTAAGCTGTTTGCTAACAATAACATTAAAAGTAGATTGAAGATAGATGGCATGCCAGTTTTTACCCAGAAAAGTCAGTTGACAAGAAGTGGCCATATATGAGACATGTAATAATTAGTAGCAGAGAGAGGAAATAAAGAAATCGAAAGACCTAAAGGACAATAGCGACAATAACCGATAGATATAGTAGTAAGTAACATATTCACATGGTGGCGGCGAAGAAAGAACAAGCGCTTCAGGAGAGGTAATATAGTTACATTACTTTGTGCTCAAGGATTCTGACATTTTGATGAAGGCAAGAAGCCCATGCAAAAATATCTGCATCTCAATACAGAAAAGTGAACATTGGCCAGTCAACTCAAGTTATAAGATATAAGAGAAAACCCAAGTGGTAAAGAAAAGCAAATCTAGAGATAAAAGCCAAATTGAATAAGTGAGCTTCATTGGCAAAATATTGAGGTTTCAAGATAACCAAAATAAGAAAAGCAAAAGTCAAATATCAATCATATACAGTGGCAATCATAAAGCTAAAAAGTAAAGCAGTGCCCTATAGTAAGCATGATTTGATATGAAGGAAATACATTGAAGTTGCATCCAGGAGTAAAAATTGGAAAACTTGAAGTTTCAAAAAGGAAATTTTACAAAGTTACAATTTGCAATTTACATGGTATATTTTACATTGGTTTTGTAGACAGTGCAATATATTGATTTTGAACACTGTTTATTAGATTTAAGTGTCCCAGTTAGTTAGTTAGGTGTGAACTGTGAAGTTATAATTAGCCAAGATTAGATGCTTTTTTCAACTTTAGGCGCACTCACTAAGCAGAGCATAATATGTAGCCTGAGTTTATGTTATTGAAGGCCATTATCAGATTTAAAATACTTTTTGCCATTTTAGAAGGTCAAGTTGACCTCTCAGTCTGTTTGCAAACAAGTATGGCTTGCCAATAGGGGCAGTGTAATTGATACAAGGCCTGTCAATAGATGTTTTACTACAGTTCAGTGAAAGATTGACATTCCTTTAAAGAATTATAATTAATTATAGTTAGTGATTAGTGATTTAGCATCATAGTCTACAACTTGTGCTGTTTATTTATACCAATTGCGTTTCAATTTTAAGCTTTAGGACAGATAGTTTTGAAACTTCTCATAATCTTTTAGAATAAAGTTAGATAGAAATGCAAGTTACATTCTCATAATCAAGATATAGAATACTGGATTCAGTTAATTCTCTATTAAGATATTAGATTTATAGGAAGCCATTTCTTTTAACATATAGTTACAAGTTAGCATAAAGTTAGATAGAAATGTAAGTTACATTGAAACGACACTGTGATGATATATCAGGTACTATTCAGATTTTGTATAAATTAAAACAGATCTATATGGTACTTGTGTTATTGTTTGGTGTGGTGTATTAGTTAATATTCAATGTTATGGATACAAGATCAACAAAAGCTGAAGACAGAAAGAAAACAGGTATGGCTGAATCTAAAGATAACACTAAACCTACTCAAGTTGATGATGATCAGTACTATGATGACTTTGACCAAGGTGTTGAAACTAAGCCGACACATAGGGATCCTGAATTTGGTCCACAACAAGGAGGTGATAGTACAATGATGATGCGTTTCATGATGGAGATGTTTGACAAAATGGAACATTCCCGTATGCAGCTAGAAGAAAGAAGAGTTAGGGAACAGCAAGAATACCGTGAGGAAAATAGGCGACTCATTGAAGAAATTCGTCATGAAAAGAAACAAGAAGAAAAGCGCCCCAAGGATCCCTACATAACGAAACTGAAAGATGGTGATGACATTGAGGATTTTTTGACTGTGTTTGAGAGAACTGCAAAGATGTGCAACTGGAAGAAGGAGCATTGGACACTGAAATTAGCACCATCTTTATCAGGAAAAGCACAGGCTGCTTATGTCAGTTTGAATGCTGTTGATGCCATAGATTATGACACAGTCAAAGAAACTATCCTGAAGAGATATGCGATTAATCAAGAATCTTACAGAACTCGTTTTAGGAATCTTCACAGATCTAATGATGAAGGAATTAAGCCCTTCGCAATTAGACTGACTGATGCTTTTGACAAATGGTCAAAGGATGCTGTAACAAGAGATCAACTCAAGGATCTTATCGTCAAGGAGCAGTTAATTAGCACCTTCCCCAGTGATGTGCAAATTTGGGTCAGACAGCATGACTCAAAAACAACTGATGAAGTTGTGCACTTAGCTGACAATTACATTGAAGCAAGAAAATCTCAGAAGGAAGATGTAGAAAAAGCAGAAGCCAAGTCAAAGTTCAAAAAGTTTGGAAACAAAACCAACCCAAAGAAGAACAAAGATGATGAAGAAAAACCATCTGATACAAGTGAATCAAAAGAAGACTACTACAAGAAAGTCAAGGAGACGTCACGGTGCTTCAAATGTGGAGTCCGGGGCCACCATTCGGCTTCGTGCCAGAGTGGGAAGGAGATAATGAAATGTACAAAATGCAACAATTTGGGGCACGTGATCTCAAATTGTAGCACAGATATGTCCTTGAAATGTGAAAATTGTAATATGTTTGGTCATGTCACGAGCCGGTGCCGTAGACAAGGCAAACAATCTTTCCTTTGCAAGGCAAAATCTGACATATTTTCTCAATACAGCAACAGTGATGATGGGACAGTTCAAGGGATGCTGAATGATAAAGAAGTGACCTTATTGATTGATACAGGAAGCTGCAAGACCATCATTCACAAAGATTTGGTACAACCTGAGGACATTTTAACAAATGACAAGGTCATGATGACATGTGTTCATGGGGACCAGGAATCTTACCCGACTACAAAAGTAAAGTTCGCCATTGGTGATGATGTATATCAAGTGAAAGCAGTCGTTTCTGATTCAGTCCCTACACCTGTCTTACTTGGTCAAGACATATTGAAAAGATTAGACAGGGATAAAATGAATAAGTACATATACAAAAAGATCAACCCTGTGCCTGCATATGTTACAACGAGGCAACAATGGAAGCAACAGTTGAGAGATGATGCAGATGAGGAACATGAAGTTGAGAATTCAGGAGTCAAGTTAGTTGGACAGCATGACGAAAATGATGTTCAAGAAGATGATGTTCTCATTAAAGAAGATGAGGATTATCCAAAAGAAGATGATGTTCTCACTGAAGATGATGAGGACAATCCAAAAGAAGATGAAGTTCTCACTGAAGATGATGAGGACAATCCAAAAGAAGATGAAGTTCTCACTGAAGATGATGAGAACAAGTCAAACGAAGATGATGTTCTCACTGAAGATGATGGGAATATCCCTAGAGATGCAATTCTCTCTGAAGTAGATGAGAATGATCCAGAAGATGATGTTCTCATTGAAGATGATGAGGATATTTCTAAGGAAGATGACATCAACACAGTAGGCAAGTGTAAACTCAAAGATGATATTCGTGGGCATAAACCCATAGCTGTAGTACACAATGTGACACAGAATGAATATCAAACCAAAGATGATGTTACATTTCCTTTTTCATTTGATGAGACAGTGTTTCTACCAAAGTCAAGTGACAAGCTGTACAAAACCAAATCACAAAGAAGGGCAACCAAACGGAAACATGCAAATGTTGATCTAAACAAGGAATGTGAACTTGATGCAGTCAGTCCAGAGGACCTAAAAGAATTGCAAAGCAACGACCCAAGTCTAAGAGATGTGCGAATGAAGCTACTTATCTCGACTGAAGAAGTGCGAGAAACTCCATACTTTATTATGAAAGATGGAATTCTGATCAGAGTTACTAAGAATCCCCTTAATGAGTATGTTGAGCAAATTGTGCTTCCTAGAAGTTGTAGGAAAAAGATACTACAATTGGCACATGACATACCTCTATCAGGGCACCTAGGAATAAAGAAGACAACAGACAGGATATTGAGGAGATTTTTCTGGCCTGGTATCTACAAGGACATAAAGCAGTTTTGTAAATCTTGTGATATCTGCCAACATACAGCGAGAATGAGAGTTGTTGACAGAGCGCCTTTGATCCCTCTGCCTGTTGTAAAAGAACCATTTACAAAGATAGGTATGGACATAGTAGGACCTCTTCCTCGCTCTACAAAAGGAAACAGATTTATTCTTTGTATAGGAGACTACGGAACTCGCTATCCAGAGGCAGTCCCACTTAGAAGTACAGATGCAAAGAAAATTGCCAATGAATTGATGATACTGTTTTCAAGAGTCGGCATTGTAAAGGAAATTTTAAGTGATCAAGGAACCAACTTCATGTCTAAGTTGCTGAATGAGGTGTACAGATTACTAGGTGTCAAAGGAATCAAGAGTACCCCATATCATCAACAAACAGATGGCCAAGTTGAAAGGTTCAATGGTACTTTGATTAACATGCTGAAGAAGTTTGTTGTTGCAGAACCAAAACTATGGGATGTTTACCTTCCCTATGTTTTGTTCGCATATCGTGAAGTACCAAATGAATCTACAGGATTTTCTCCCTTTGAATTGCTATATGGACGTGATGTTCGAGGACCATTAGATGTTCTGAAAGAAACATGGACAGCTAAAGAAGACACCCCACAGACTGTTGTTGATTATGTTCTCAAGATGAGAGATAAGCTAAGCAACTTACAGATTCTTGCTGAAGAAAATGCAAAACAAGCAAAAGTTACCCAGAAGAAGTACTACGATGAAAAGAGTAGAAATATTAGCTTCAAACCAGGAGATGATGTCTTACTCCTACTACCATCAAGTGAAAACAAACTTGAAGCACAGTGGCAAGGCCCTTATAAAGTAGTAAGAAGACATGGTAAAGTCAATTATGAGATTGAGCTCTTCAATGGAAAGATGAAGATATACCATGTCAACTTACTGAGAAAATACCTAGACAGAAGAGACTATTGTTTTATGGCGGCAACTGATGAGGAAGACAGTGATGTAGAGGAAATTATGAATCTTCCTACCTACAGTCTACACAGTACAGTTAGCTCTGATGGCAATGTGACTATTGATTGTAATATCAATCCAGAGTTGACTACTAACCAAACAAAACAGATCAAGAAGCTATTAGGCAGTTTTAGTGATGTTCTCTCAAACAAGCCAGGAAGAACAAGCCTGATAAAACATAATGTGGACACAGGAGATAATATACCACGTAAGCAGCCAAGCTATAGAATACCTCAAAGTCAGATGAAAGTCGTCAAAGAGGAATTAGATACAATGTTGAAGGAAGGATACATAGAGCCCTCTAGAAGTGAGTGGATCTCTAACATAGTATTAATTCCAAAGAAAGATAATACTATGCGTTTTTGCATCGATTTTAGATATCTAAATAGCGTCTCCCGATTTGATCTTTACATGATGCCAAGGATTGATGCCATTTTAGATAGATTGCATAAGGCACAATGGATTACTGTGATCGATTTATGTAGGGGCTTTTGGCAAATACCTCTTACAGATGATTCTAAAGAGAAGTGTGCATTCAGAACACCATGGGGAATCTACCAATTTGTTGTAATGCCGTTTGGTTTACATGGAGCTCCTGCCACTTTCCAAAGAATGGTTGATGAGATGATCAGAGGATTAGAAGACCATGTAGCAGCTTACATCGACGACATAATTATCTACAGTGAGACTTATGAAGATCACATGAAGCACGTAGAAGAACTGCTGAACAGACTACGACTGAATAATCTTACTGCAAAGCCTTCAAAGTGCCAATTTGCTTTTCAAGAAGTAGTATAATGTGGCCATATGGTTGGGAAAGGTGTTGTTTCACTGAAGCCAAGTGCCATAGATGCAATCAAGAATTTTGACAAGCCAGAAACAAAAGAGTTACTGAAGACCTATTTAGGTATGACAGGCTACTATCGCCGTTTTATAAAGGATTATGCAACCAAGGCATACAACTTAACTGAACTGACCAGAAATCAAGCACCAAAGAAGATATTTTGGGAAGATAAGTCAGATGAAGCTTTCTACAAACTCAAAGAATACCTTTGCAAATACCCAATACTTCGAAGCCCAGATTTTGACCTACAGTTTCTAGTCATCACTGATGCAAGTGCCTATGGTATTAGTGGCATACTGAGTCAGAACTTCGAGGATGGAGAGCATCCCATCATGTATTTGAGTAGGAAAATGTTACCTAGAGAAAGAAATTACTCTGTAATTGAGAAAGAATGCTTGGCGATGAAATGGTCTATAGAGAAGTTGAGTTACTACTTGCTAGGAAGAGTCTTCAAAGTCATTACTGACCACAATCCTTTGGTATGGTTGCATAACATGAAGAATACAAACCCAAGATTGATGCGTTGGGCACTCGCTCTACAGCAGTACAATTTTACAGTGGTGCATAGACCTGGATCAGCTAATAAAAACGCTGATGCATTGTCAAGACTATAAGATGAGAAACTGTTAGAAACTTGTATATAGATAAACATTTTAACAAAATTTGTTAGGGAAAAGCCATCCCTAATAGGACTTTATATAAGAAATAGAGATACGAAGATGTGACTGTTTTACTGAGATGGAAAAATTTAAAGAGCAAAAACAGTCAAGAAAAGGGGGAAGATGTGATATAGTAAGATTAAAAGTGAATTGAAATATAGATGGCATGCTAACAATAACATTAAAAGTAGATTGAAGATAGATGGCATGCCAGTTTTTACCCAGAAAAGTCAGTTGACAAGAAGTGGCCATATATGAGACATGTAATAATTAGTAGCAGAGAGAGGAAATAAAGAAATCGAAAGACCTAAAGGACAATAGCGACAATAACCGATAGATATAGTAGTAAGTAACATATTCACAATATGTAATATGTAACTTTCTGTTGTTTGTTGACCTAGTTCTTCAATCGCATATTGTCGCGACAGCACATCAAGAAAAGTCAGGACCTTATTTGTGCCATACAGGAACTTCTATTCAAAGCCAATGTCTGTTCCTCCTTTAGTAATAGAGTAATCATGAGTTCAGTCATAATCCGTCTTGTTAGCTTGAGTGTTCCATATTGCTTGAAAACGTTTCTATCTCCAGTCTCCTTTTTGTAAAAGTGTTAATATTGTTTGAATCAATAATGTGTTTTATGAATTGTTTTTGATTATCATATTGTTAGTATATAATGTTAAGCTCTAATGGGTTAGTGTGTTGTACAACTCTACTATTTACATCATCAAGTGATCACATCGTCATCAGGAGGCTGGTCTCATTCATCCACTTCTCCAGATGCTGCTTTTTGAGCTGCATGTATCCTTGCACAGTGGATCAGCAATTCAACATCGGTTCTGCCTGGGTCTTTCCTAAATCAGAGTGGCGATTTTACGGCATCATTCATCGTATATCGTTTCCACATCAACGCAAACCTCTCTCATCAGAGTGGTGATTTTACGGCATCATTCATCGTATATCCTTTCCACATTAGTAAAGTAAAAACATGGTATTCTTCATAGGGTTGACTCTTTGTCATTATGACCCCGGATTCGTACAGGTTCTGCTGCACATTTCATCTGCATTCTATGTTGTTGCAGTTCTGTATGAGTGGATCAGGCTCATTTTCGTATTTTCCATTTCTCGTCATGTACACGGTTGTCACATTCACTGGTTTTGTCACGTACACGGTAAAGGTTGTCACGTACACGGTAAAGTACTAGACCAAGCCACTGCACTGCTAGGTCTCTCGGGTTCTCACGTACACGGTTTATGATGGTGGCAGTGTCCCATCTGTCATAATTTGTCGGACTCAATACATGGTGACTTCTCATGTGGGCTACATCTGTATTGCTTCGTCCAACATAGCTGGATGTCCACTCAACGTCCCAGTTGTAGATAATCACTCATCTGTCGACATCGATAAGTAGCGCTTCGCTGCTTTGTCTTGAGATATCTGATTCACAATCCAGGGTGGAGAGTTCGGCAAGGAAAATTACCAAAGACCTTCCACAGTACTTGAGGGCTCTCTCCAGTTCTTCTTAAGGTGCTTAATGAACTGATCAAACCATTATAATTTTGGTTGACCACGTTAGTCTTTCTACCAGCATTTTCGATAGCAAGTTCTGCACAATAATGGCCATTTATTGCCGAGCATGTTCTCATCATTAAAACTGGGAAAGTGTTCACCTTTCTCCTCATCAATTCGTATTAGATCAGCACAGTATTAACATAGGATTTGTTGTTCCTCCCGTCTCTCGTTGAATCACTCTGGCATGATCTTAGTTTTGCTGATTAAGGCTCTCCTTCTGATCTCGATCCAATATGGGGTATCATTATCGAATTTCATAATCAGTCTGCAGTCTCTCTTTAATAGGCTGGTCTTGGTTGAGAGCTCTTCACCAAGGCCTAGTCTACTAAACGCCATAGCTGTGGTTTCACTGTTTTCCCCTCCCTTCATTGTTGGATCCTTGACCTGATTCCTTTTCAGCCTGCTGTAATTACGACATAACAACCCTCCTTGCGGATGTTACTTGACAGGTTTGGTCATCTTATAGTTGAAAACAAATCACTTTTGTTTCCTTGTATAATTCACGATACACTTCTCTGCAATTGTTGACACTGATGTGACATTGTTTACTCATGCAGTATAAGTGAGCTGCTATCTGCATCGCATCAACATTGTCTCATTTGCAAGATGGCTCCTGCTCCAAAGGTGTTCACCAAAGCGAATGACAGACTCCATCAGTTTCATGTTGATGTCATCAAATGTCACTTGAAACAGGACCAGCTCATCTTGAAGTTTGTTTCAATGTAAGTCATTATTAATTTGCTACATTCAGCACTGTCTCAATGATATAGAAATAACCTTAATATCTCAACACAAATTGTAGCATAACAATTAAAATAGTCCCAAAACTTTTTAAATATCCTTCCTCACTAATAGATTATGTAATTAATGCCATCCCACCGCTGCCACCAATGAAACGAATATGCACGCTCTGTTCGGTCGGCTACTCGGGCCTCGCATGTTTGCGGCCAAACAGCAGAGCCAACAGTTACTAGCTTCCGCTTGTTGTCTCCACATCGTGAGAGGTCAAAGCAGAAGTAAAGTTCTATCTCTCAATATCGGATATTGTGGTAGTGTCTCTCCCAATCTCAAAAATATGGTAGCGTGTCTCTTAACTTCAAAACTTATGGTAGTGTGTCTCTAAACTTATAGTTGTGTGTGCCGGCGTCTTTGATTGTAGCGTAAAAGTTCGTGGGGTGAAAGTATATCACCAAGAAAGGATTTATATTAAAGAGTCTCGTAATAAACTCAAAATAATAACTTTTAGAACTTAGTCCCATGACTTCAAATGTAGTTTACAAAACATTACATTCTTTCTATAAACAAAATAAACCCATGTTATTGCATTTACAGTCACTCCATCTAAGTTAAACATTTGTATACAAGCTAGGGATGAATAATTCTCATACTTTCATTCTTATTTATAATGATGGACAGACACAGTAGTTCATAAAACTTCAATCAATCTATTACACTTATGGATGATTACAAAACATTCAATATGCGGTAATTTAATATATGGAGTTCTTCTTGGCTTAATAAACAGATAAATATATTCTAAGATGCACATTTAAGGAGAACAAATATCAATGTAATCTCAGTATAAATTAGACAGGTCACTAACTTTACAAATACTTCAATTCAAACAAATTATCATAAATTCATGAAATAATCTCTGATTTTGTAATGTTCACAATTCTACTTTTCAAGCTTCAAGTGATTGATTATTTGATTATTAACTCCAGTACTTAATTACGACATGTGAGTTTAGAATTGGAACGCTTACTTAATAATAGTATCTGAACTCTTCGACAATGTTACATAAATTAAAGCTCCGAAATCTACTGGAGTTAAAGATAATCAAATCAAAAACTGAATACCAATACGATTACAAGTTGGCTAAATCAAATTAAATTACAATCTTCAGCTTTATCTCCTTTCCTTAATACAACCATTAATTGTTAATAAAATCCAATTCATAAAAGTTTTTACAATAAAGTAGTAGTCATTTAAAATAGCAACATCAGTCTTCATTGAAATGCTACAAGATATGAGCTAAAATGTACTCTACAAATAACAGTAGAAACATTCTTGTTTACATCAATCAAACAAATCGTTCACTAGCAAAATCAAAAATTGCATAATCTTAAGTTTCGAATTTCAAATCAAATAAAAATGAACCTATATTGTTTCAGTATAATTGATAATTGTGGGCTGGCTTAACCCGATTGTTAACCCTTGAAAAATCTTGCTGCTGGTCAAATAAAATCATGCAAAAACATGTTTATGTTCACAAAAATGTATAATATTCATTTAAATATAAACAGACTAGTTTCATTTCAAATATCTAATTTTACTCAAACCTGGTAACATAAGACTTTAAAGCGGAATAGGATATAAAAGAGAAAATATTTCAAGATAAAGATTGTTGCAATTTGAGCATCGGGTAAATTTGTAATACATCTCCATCCACCCTCATTAGTAGGACAAATGCTGTGTCCATATGTAAACAAAAACATACTACCCATGGTGAATCATTAATTTGGTTTACAATTATAACATTCTCTAAATATGTTCATCTCCATCTGCCCTCATTAGTAGAACAAATGCTGTGTTCATGTGTAAACAAAAACATACTACCCATGGTGAATCATTAATTTGGTTTACAATTATAACATTGTCTAAATCATTTGTATGAGCAATTCTGTCTAATACCTCTGAGTCAATGTTATTCAGAAGGAGAAAGCATATAATTCAAATAATGGCGGAAACATTGAAAATGGTTTCAGAAATAAAGATAAGTTAATTCCAATACTTTTAAATTATCAATTGACATTAATTTACACTGGAGAATGACGAGATAAGCAATAACACAGATCGGTAATAATAAACTTACAAATCATAAATTGCATACTGCAAATTATAAGCATAAATTAGATTGAGTCTACTTCAACATTCAAAACACTGATTTTGGCACTATAGTCATTCTAAATTGCCAAATAAATAAAAAGAAGATAATTCAGAAAAGAAATTCCCCAGTTCCGTATATTCTCAACTACTGTTGACTTTATAGGGAATAATAAATCGAAACGATTATATAACTCACAGTTTTCCACTAAATAATAGCCCAAAGGTAATCAAATCTAATCTCGAGAAAAATACTCTCATTTTTAATTGCGAACGAACAATTTTGCATACGCTTAAAGATATTTCATCTTCTAAATGGTAAAATGCTACATAATTAGGGCAGCCAAACCTCCCCTTTAACATGGCCATGATTCACAATAAGTCTTTATTCAACCACGAGCTGTGAGAAGTATAACAGAATCATAAAGAAGTAATATCCATTAGTCAGTTAAAACAAAACTGAAATCAATCTCAATACTTAAAATGGAAATAGCCTATTAAAATAAATGACATAAGATTCATTTTCTAATGATTTTACCTAACTTAAAGATGTACAAAATTTGTAAAATAATTCAGTACCTAAAAACATCATTTGGTCAAATATATTTTAAAACATCCAAAACATGTACTAACTTCTGCTACTTAATTCATATCTTGGAACCCTAGCCTCCATCTCAACCTCTGTTATTAGTATTCAAAATCTAGCCCATAATTTTTGTCATTAATTTCTCACCAATTCACTTTTAAACAAATTAACTGAAACTTTAACTGTTGTTTGAACAAAGGTTGTGATGAAAACCCATGTTTATCAAATAATTCAGTCAAATCTTAATTACACACTGTTTCAGCAAATACATTTCAACCAGTAAAATCATCAAACAATTATGTTGCCCTAAAAAGCAATTCTTACATAACGCAACAATTCAATTGTCCAAGTTACAACAGTTACCTCCTTAAAATAAAATACAAGTTTTACAACCAAAATACATGCTAATATTCTTCGCCTAATGTTAAAACATAATGAATTACAAATCAACAGAGAAATATTTCTTCATCAAAAGACCAAACTTCTTACCTTGTCTAAAACCAGATTTAAATCAAACTGATTAACCAATTAATTCTCACAATAGCCAACATTGTCAAATAATAAATAAACCTTAGTATGACTGTCCATGTTGCCAATATATTTGAACAACAGAGGCTCCGTTTCTCTCACCCAAGTCGAACTAATCTCAACAACTTGTTGATAGCCCATCTAGAAAAGCTGCTTTTGTCCTCAGGTCATTTTATGTGTTCTCCAGATCCCCTCAAATTCGAACTGAACTTGTCAGCTCGACTCCTGCTTATATTGCCTTCACCTTATATAGGTGACTATTAATAGACCCTGTTGTAATATGCTATTTATAGACAATTTGTAATGCTTCGTGACCGATAATTTGTAACATAGACAGAAATCGTGATTACATTAATTGAAAGTTATGCAAGATTCGTGATTCTTGGCATTCCAAAATGACTAAAGTGAATTCCAAGAGTTTAATTGGAATGTTAAGTGGCCGCTGGAGTTAGAGATAACAAATTTGGAATTAACCGCAAGAATCTGAAACTGATCCTAATTAGTAATCATGACTTTAGAATTAGCTGAGAGAGGAGAGGGAGAGGAGAGAAGAGGCTAAACAATAAATAAAAATCCATTTTTGTAACATTCCCCCCCACTTTGAAAAATCGATCCTCCTGGATCGAACATAGCAAAACCATGATTTGAACAATAGTAATAGTAAAACCTCAAGATTGTCACATATTGCCTTATTGTAACACAGTTGTTGATTACAGTACTTATCTCAGTCTTGTCTCAGTTATACAGCTTCATTGTCAGTTGCCTCGTTTTCACCAGCAGAAAAGTCTTACTCCAGTTAACCATATTTAGTATAAGATTCTAATGTTCTCCAGAATTGTCAATTTGCTCAATGCCTGGCTCAGTTGTAAATAAATGTTATTAGACTTCGCTTTATTCAGGATCATATGTAATATGTAACTTTCTGTTGTTTGTTGACCTAGTTCTTCAATCGCATATTGTCGCGACAGCACATCAAGAAAAGTCAGGACCTTATTTGTGCCATACAGGAACTTCTATTCAAAGCCAATGTCTGTTCCTCCTTTAGTAATAGAGTAATCATGAGTTCAGTCATAATCCGTCTTGTTAGCTTGAGTGTTCCATATTGCTTGAAAACGTTTCTATCTCCAGTCTCCTTTTTGTAAAAGTGTTAATATTGTTTGAATCAATAATGTGTTTTATGAATTGTTTTTGATTATCATATTGTTAGTATATAATGTTAAGCTCTAATGGGTTAGTGTGTTGTACAACTCTACTATTTACATCATCAAGTGATCACATCGTCATCAGGAGGCTGGTCTCATTCATCCACTTCTCCAGATGCTGCTTTTTGAGCTGCATGTATCCTTGCACAGTGGATCAGCAATTCAACATCGGTTCTGCCTGGGTCTTTCCTAAATCAGAGTGGCGATTTTACGGCATCATTCATCGTATATCGTTTCCACATCAACGCAAACCTCTCTCATCAGAGTGGTGATTTTACGGCATCATTCATCGTATATCCTTTCCACATTAGTAAAGTAAAAACATGGTATTCTTCATAGGGTTGACTCTTTGTCATTATGACCCCGGATTCGTACAGGTTCTGCTGCACATTTCATCTGCATTCTATGTTGTTGCAGTTCTGTATGAGTGGATCAGGCTCATTTTCGTATTTTCCATTTCTCGTCATGTACACGGTTGTCACATTCACTGGTTTTGTCACGTACACGGTAAAGGTTGTCACGTACACGGTAAAGTACTAGACCAAGCCACTGCACTGCTAGGTCTCTCGGGTTCTCACGTACACGGTTTATGATGGTGGCAGTGTCCCATCTGTCATAATTTGTCGGACTCAATACATGGTGACTTCTCATGTGGGCTACATCTGTATTGCTTCGTCCAACATAGCTGGATGTCCACTCAACGTCCCAGTTGTAGATAATCACTCATCTGTCGACATCGATAAGTAGCGCTTCGCTGCTTTGTCTTGAGATATCTGATTCACAATCCAGGGTGGAGAGTTCGGCAAGGAAAATTACCAAAGACCTTCCACAGTACTTGAGGGCTCTCTCCAGTTCTTCTTAAGGTGCTTAATGAACTGATCAAACCATTATAATTTTGGTTGACCACGTTAGTCTTTCTACCAGCATTTTCGATAGCAAGTTCTGCACAATAATGGCCATTTATTGCCGAGCATGTTCTCATCATTAAAACTGGGAAAGTGTTCACCTTTCTCCTCATCAATTCGTATTAGATCAGCACAGTATTAACATAGGATTTGTTGTTCCTCCCGTCTCTCGTTGAATCACTCTGGCATGATCTTAGTTTTGCTGATTAAGGCTCTCCTTCTGATCTCGATCCAATATGGGGTATCATTATCGAATTTCATAATCAGTCTGCAGTCTCTCTTTAATAGGCTGGTCTTGGTTGAGAGCTCTTCACCAAGGCCTAGTCTACTAAACGCCATAGCTGTGGTTTCACTGTTTTCCCCTCCCTTCATTGTTGGATCCTTGACCTGATTCCTTTTCAGCCTGCTGTAATTACAACATAACAACCCTCCTTGCGGATGTTACTTGACAGGTTTGGTCATCTTATAGTTGAAAACAAATCACTTTTGTTTCCTTGTATAATTCACGATACACTTCTCTGCAATTGTTGACACTGATGTGACATTGTTTACTCATGCAGTATAAGTGAGCTGCTATCTGCATCGCATCAACATTGTCTCATTTGCAAGATGGCTCCTGCTCCAAAGGTGTTCACCAAAGCGAATGACAGACTCCATCAGTTTCATGTTGATGTCATCAAATGTCACTTGAAACAGGACCAGCTCATCTTGAAGTTTGTTTCAATGTAAGTCATTATTAATTTGCTACATTCAGCACTGTCTCAATGATATAGAAATAACCTAAATATCTCAACACAAATTGTAGCATAACAATTAAAATAGTCCCAAAACTTTTTAAATATCCTTCCTCACTAATAGATTATGTAATTAATGCCATCCCACCGCTGCCACCAATGAAACGAATATGCGCGCTCTGTTCGGTCGGCTACTCGGGCCTCGCATGTTTGCGGCCAAACAGCAGAGCCAACAGTTACTAGCTTCCGCTTGTTGTCTCCACATCGTGAGAGGTCAAAGCAGAAGTAAAGTTCTATCTCTCAATATCGGATATTGTGGTAGTGTCTCTCCCAATCTCAAAAATATGGTAGCGTGTCTCTTAACTTCAAAACTTATGGTAGTGTGTCTCTAAACTTATAGTTGTGTGTGCCGGCGTCTTTGATTGTAGCGTAAAAGTTCGTGGGGTGAAAGTATATCACCAAGAAAGGATTTATATTAAAGAGTCTCGTAATAAACTCAAAATAATAACTTTTAGAACTTAGTCCCATGACTTCAAATGTAGTTTACAAAACATTACATTCTTTCTATAAACAAAATAAACCCATGTTATTGCATTTACAGTCACTTTATCTAAGTTAAACATTTGTATACAAGCTAGGGATGAATAATTCTCATACTTTCATTCTTATTTATAATGATGGACAGACACAGTAGTTCATAAAACTTCAATCAATCTATTACACTTATGGATAATTACAAAACATTCAATATGCGGTAATTTAATATATGGAGTTCTTCTTGGCTTAATAAACAGATAAATATATTCTAAGATGCACATTTAAGGAGAACAAATATCAATGTAATCTCAGTATAAATTAGACAGGTCACTAACTTTACAAATACTTCAATTCAAACAAATTATCATAAATTCATGAAATAATCTCTGATTTTGTAATGTTCACAATTCTACTTTTCAAGCTTCAAGTGATTGATTATTTGATTATTAACTCCAGTACTTAATTACGACATGTGAGTTTAGAATTGGAACGCTTACTTAATAATAGTATCTGAACTCTTCGACAATGTTACATAAATTAAAGCTCCGAAATCTACTGGAGTTAAAGATAATCAAATCAAAAACTGAATACCAATACGATTACAAGTTGGCTAAATCAAATTAAATTACAATCTTCAGCTTTATCTCCTTTCCTTAATACAACCATTAATTGTTAATAAAATCCAATTCATAAAAGTTTTTACAATAAAGTAGTAGTCATTTAAAATAGCAACATCAGTCTTCATTGAAATGCTACAAGATATGAGCTAAAATGTACTCTACAAATAACAGTAGAAACATTCTTGTTTACATCAATCAAACAAATCGTTCACTAGCAAAATCAAAAATTGCATAATCTTAAGTTTCGAATTTCAAATCAAATAAAAATGAACCTATATTGTTTCAGTATAATTGATAATTGTGGGCTGGCTTAACCCGATTGTTAACCCTTGAAAAATCTTGCTGCTGGTCAAATAAAATCATGCAAAAACATGTTTATGTTCACAAAAATGTATAATATTCATTTAAATATAAACAGACTAGTTTCATTTCAAATATCTAATTTTACTCAAACCTGGTAACATAAGACTTTAAAGCGGAATAGGATATAAAAGAGAAAATATTTCAAGATAAAGATTGTTGCAATTTGAGCATCGGGTAAATTTGTAATACATCTCCATCCACCCTCATTAGTAGGACAAATGCTGTGTCCATATGTAAACAAAAACATACTACCCATGGTGAATCATTAATTTGGTTTACAATTATAACATTCTCTAAATATGTTCATCTCCATCTGCCCTCATTAGTAGAACAAATGCTGTGTTCATGTGTAAACAAAAACATACTACCCATGGTGAATCATTAATTTGGTTTACAATTATAACATTGTCTAAATCATTTGTATGAGCAATTCTGTCTAATACCTCTGAGTCAATGTTATTCAGAAGGAGAAAGCATATAATTCAAATAATGGCGGAAACATTGAAAATGGTTTCAGAAATAAAGATAAGTTAATTCCAATACTTTTAAATTATCAATTGACATTAATTTACACTGGAGAATGACGAGATAAGCAATAACACAGATCGGTAATAATAAACTTACAAATCATAAATTGCATACTGCAAATTATAAGCATAAATTAGATTGAGTCTACTTCAACATTCAAAACACTGATTTGGCACTATAGTCATTCTAAATTGCCAAATAAATAAAAAGAAGATAATTCAGAAAAGAAATTCCCCAGTTCCGTATATTCTCAACTACTGTTGACTTTATAGGGAATAATAAATCGAAACGATTATATAACTCACAGTTTTCCACTAAATAATAGCCCAAAGGTAATCAAATCTAATCTCGAGAAAAATACTCTCATTTTTAATTGCGAACGAACAATTTTGCATACGCTTAAAGATATTTCATCTTCTAAATGGTAAAATGCTACATAATTAGGGCAGCCAAACCTCCCCTTTAACATGGCCATGATTCACAATAAGTCTTTATTCAACCACGAGCTGTGAGAAGTATAACAGAATCATAAAGAAGTAATATCCATTAGTCAGTTAAAACAAAACTGAAATCAATCTCAATACTTAAAATGGAAATAGCCTATTAAAATAAATGACATAAGATTCATTTTCTAATGATTTTACCTAACTTAAAGATGTACAAAATTTGTAAAATAATTCAGTACCTAAAAACATCATTTGGTCAAATATATTTTAAAACATCCAAAACATGTACTAACTTCTGCTACTTAATTCATATCTTGGAACCCTAGCCTCCATCTCAACCTCTGTTATTAGTATTCAAAATCTAGCCCATAATTTTTGTCATTAATTTCTCACCAATTCACTTTTAAACAAATTAACTGAAACTTTAACTGTTGTTTGAACAAAGGTTGTGATGAAAACCCATGTTTATCAAATAATTCAGTCAAATCTTAATTACACACTGTTTCAGCAAATACATTTCAACCAGTAAAATCATCAAACAATTATGTTGCCCTAAAAAGCAATTCTTACATAACGCAACAATTCAATTGTCCAAGTTACAACAGTTACCTCCTTAAAATAAAATACAAGTTTTACAACCAAAATACATGCTAATATTCTTCGCCTAATGTTAAAACATAATGAATTACAAATCAACAGAGAAATATTTCTTCATCAAAAGACCAAACTTCTTACCTTGTCTAAAACCAGATTTAAATCAAACTGATTAACCAATTAATTCTCACAATAGCCAACATTGTCAAATAATAAATAAACCTTAGTATGACTGTCCATGTTGCCAATATATTTGAACAACAGAGGCTCCGTTTCTCTCACCCAAGTCGAACTAATCTCAACAACTTGTTGATAGCCCATCTAGAAAAGCTGCTTTTGTCCTCAGGTCATTTTATGTGTTCTCCAGATCCCCTCAAATTCGAACTGAACTTGTCAGCTCGACTCCTGCTTATATTGCCTTCACCTTATATAGGTGACTATTAATAGACCCTGTTGTAATATGCTATTTATAGACAATTTGTAATGCTTCGTGACCGATAATTTGTAACATAGACAGAAATCGTGATTACATTAATTGAAAGTTATGCAAGATTCGTGATTCTTGGCATTCCAAAATGACTAAAGTGAATTCCAAGAGTTTAATTGGAATGTTAAGTGGCCGCTGGAGTTAGAGATAACAAATTTGGAATTAACCGCAAGAATCTGAAACTGATCCTAATTAGTAATCATGACTTTAGAATTAGCTAAGAGAGGAGAGGGAGAGGAGAGAAGAGGCTAAACAATAAATAAAAATCCATTTTTGTAACAATAGTATTAGGTAAAAAAAGACAGGGTCGTAATCCTCTACTCGGGGGGGGGGGGTTCCCAAAAGATCGAAAACAAATTTTATTAACAGGCCTCATTTGCCATTGAAATGGATCTCTTAATGTTCGCTGTAGTTTTATGAGTATTCTCTACAAGTATTGATCGAGTAACTTTAATAGTATTACCGTAGGTTTGAAATGATGATGTTGAACTGATGTTAACGTCATTCCCACGATTTCAAATTTTACTTTCCGCATGCGCAGCACTGAGAGAGGCTCATGATTGTTCACATGATTACATCCTGCAATTTGATTGGAGATGATGCAGGAGATGACATAATGGGGAATCCCCGAATACGATAGCATAAGAATTGTGGGAGCTACTCACTTCTTCTACCCTCTACTCTAAAACTCCAATACGCAATAACGTTTAGTTCAGTTAACTTACCTCCCATTTGAAGAGCTCTCAAGTAGGGTACAACTTCATCTACATCCGGGTTCTTTCCCATTGGATTACTCAGGGGTGCAATTTTCAATGCCACACTGTGGCTTTATTAAACATTTATGAAGAGTTGCCTTTGCACAAACTAGATATGTACGTAATTAACATATACAACAAGGCTTTTTGAACTATAATCCCCAAATCCAAGGAATCTGTAGTTGAAAATGCCGTCCTATTCCAGTGACGTCACTGATTTCTGGGCATTTACTATTATAAAACCCTCTTTGCATTCTGGAAATTCTTGTATTGGTAACATGTGATAACTAATGCTCTGTTGTTGTCTCTTATCTCAGTCACCCTTGGGAGACAGTGGTCCAAGCAGCATGGAGAAAGTACCCAAACCCCCACAATACCAGTGTAGTAGGAATAGATGTTGTAGATCGCAAGGTTGACAAAGGAATACTGAAATCTCACAGACTTCTCAGCACAGAATGGGGACTTCCAGACTGGGCTGCCAGGGTATGTAGTGAACCTTTTCTTTTCATCACACTTTCATTGCCACTTATCTGTTCGATTTGAAACTTTACAGAGTAGAACAGACTAGTGCCAATATCTCGCTAGGTTTTGAGCAATTACTACGTAAATTTCTTGGCAGTCATTTTCAATTTTCAAAAAAGTGATATTTTAACACTGTGTGTCTTGTTTTCTTAACTTTCCTTTTTATTTACAAAATAGGAATTGTAAAAGTTACAAATTGAAAGTCTTGGTGAAAACTTTTTCTCAATTGTTGGTGATACATTTGTGTATGGATCTGGCAAAATACCTTCTATATGTTACTTAATATTACATGCATTACATTTAGACTCCCGGAGAAAGGACCAGGGTTTTTCTGGAAATTCAGTGTAGAATTCCCAATTCACCCAGCCTCAGAATAATGTTTTGTTGTAAAACCTGTAAATTTAACATATCTAAAGAGCTAAGCACTCTGCATTTTAAACCATTCATTTAAACATAATAGAGTACCACTACACCTGGACTTTACACTCATCAGATAGTGGCCAACAGGTGAATTTCTCTGGTTGTTGATTTTATCAAAATCACCTGTTTTGAAGATTTTTGAACTATTTTCATGTTAAAGTTATAATTTTTCTGTTGTTTTCATTTGTCTTGCCTGTCATCAGGTTGTCTCTTTTATTCCATAGAAAGTTACATTGCAATCCTTTACATACGTATAACTTAAATGTTTTAAAATGTACCTTTTTATGTCCCCACCACATAGTGTGGGGCCATATTGTCGGCCTAGGCGCGTCCGTCTGTCTGTCCGTCCGTCCGTCCGTCCGTCTGTCCGTCCGTCTGTCCGTACGTCCGGGAGTTTTCTCCAAAACCGCTACAGATATCACCTTCAAATTTTCAGGGATAACTTATGAGTGCATACAGATGTGGATGAAAAAATTTTAACTCGATACCTACTTCCTGTCGGCCATTTTGAAGTCAAATGCTAAAATCCTTGTCTGCAAACTTTAAGAAAAATGGCTTCACAGTTGCTTTTAAAACTTTAACATCTTGTTCAGCTCACTTCATTCTAGATCTGATTAGGTTTTGGACCTGTTAGCTCAGTCATGTCAGCCATTTTGAATGTCTTAAGAAAAGTTAGCGCACGATAATACTTTGTATCATATTGAATGGTGTTTTTGAGTTTTCATACTTTAACTATTTAGTAGCTTTATAAATGATTTCAGATCTACTTTGTTGTAAAAGCCTATGTTATTGTTAACAGTAGTAATATGTGATAATTTTGTAAGAAGAAATCAGCAAAAACACATAATCACTTTTTTATTGTCGGCCATTTTGGATTTTTCCGTCCTAAAATCTTGTCTGTGAAGTCTTGTCTACGTGTTTTCAGGTGAACCGTTTGGTGGATCAATTTCAAATTTTCAGGGATGATTCTTAGTATAAAAATCTAGATCTGATTTGTTTTTTGGCATTCTGGGTAAATGTCAAGGCAGCCATTTTGGATTTTCCGTCCTAAAATCTTGTCTGTAAAGTCTTGTCTACGTGTTTTCAGGTGAACCGTTTGGTAGATCAATTTCAAATTTTCAGAGATGATTCTTAGTATGGAAATGTAGAACTGATTAGTTTTTTGGCATTCTGGGCAAATGTCAAGGCAGCCATTTTGGATTTTCTGTCCTAAAATCTTGTCTATGCATTTCCAGGTGAACCGTTCTGTAGATCAATTTCAAATTTTTAGGGATGATTCTTAGTATGAAAATCTAGATCTGATTAGTTTTTTGGCATTCTGGATAAATGTCAAGGCAGCCATTTTGGATTTTCCGTCTTAAAATCTTGCCTGTAAAGTCTTGTCTACGCGTTTTTAGGTGAACCGTTTGGTAGATCAATTTCAAATTTTCAGGGATGATTCTTAGTGTGAAAATCTACATCTGATTAGTTTTTTGGCATTCTGTGTAAATGTCATGGCAGCCATTTTGGATTTTCTGTCCTAAAATCTTGTCTGTAAAGTCTTGTTTACATGTTTTCTAGTTAACTGTGTGACGGATCAATTAAAATTGTGTTGGTAAAGTCTTGTCTACTCATTTTCAGGATAACCATTTCATGGGATCACCCATTGGTGGGGACATTTTGTACACATTTGTGTTCTTGTTCACAGTTACACCACTGTATGTATTCCTCCATTTATGTCATTCACACCCACAAATTCATAAAGAAACAGATCAAAAGTACTATGAAAGGACCAATTCAGTATTCCTAGATCTTTAGAACGATAATTTACAAATTTGGCATATATCTTTTTTTTCTTTGGTGATTATAGTTAATAGGAAAAGACAAGATAGCTTATGGCAGTGAATACTCAGAGGTAGACTCAACTTCAAGATCCATGACACTTAAATCCAGAAATGTAAGTTGCGTTGTGTTTTTAATTTTATCGACTTTTTTTAGATACCAATAGCACTACTTGACATCATTCCGACCCATTTGATATATTTGACATTGAACCTTGAACAAGAGATTGGCATTGCTTGCAAAATTTATGATTAATGTCTCATTAAGTTTCTAAAAATTGTGTTCTTTAAACTTGTATGTACGAAACTCATTCTAATTGTGCAAAAACTTATTTAGAGTCTCAAATCATCATAAAGTTCTCAATATTGTTATGATGAAAATAAGGTCAGTTGAAAGATATTCAACAACATTATACAGGGGGTGTTTAAAGTTGGTTGATTTCAAGCGTCCTTGTTCTCGAATTCACATTCTGCGTCACCCTTCTCATAAGTAAACTTAAATTTGAATCTAAGGACATATTATCTTTTTTTCAGATAACATTCTGTAACTATATCTCAATAGACGAAACCTTAATATATCAACCACATCCAGAAGATCAGAATCGGTAAGTCATTTCTTATATTGAACTTACACATTACATGTGAAACTTTCGATAAACGATATTTACCATCCTACGAAAATATGAAACAGTAAGAAATATTGTTCACATGTAAATAACAATGAATCCATAGAAATAATAGATATTTAGGCTAACTGAATTGTTAATAAATACAGTATTTGTATTAAGATAAAGTTCAATAGCTACATGCCTTAGCTTACATTTATCTCAGTTTTTATTATATAATCTTGTGATATACATATCTCACAATCAATTATTTGGACTTGAACTTGGGCTTATGACTAAAGATCAAAGTTTAAATAAGAACCACATTCGCATAAAACCATGCTATTTTTATTTTGTATTTTCACTTAAGTTTGCATGTTTTTACTTCTTACAATTTAATACTGGCAAACTGTCCTTTTCGATGTTCTTTGAATCCTACTTTATGTTAGACTTCATTGTTGATAGTTAAACAGTGTCTTATTTTAACATCTTTGGGGGCTTAATCTGTTAAGGGAGACTTTAAGCTTGTGATGTTATTCACAACGTATCCATGATCGCAGTCAATGAATCAATACAGTAATGTGTATAGCACGCATACAAAACAAGCGCTACTTAGTCTGCTTCAGATACCCAATCAGCTTCAGTTTCGTGTTTAGAACGGGAGATTTGCAATTTCACATTGTTGTCAATTGGAATCATTCTACTCATGTCTATTGAATACTATGCTGGCAATTCTGATTTCGATGCACAGTATAATGCTTTCTGAGGAAAATGATGTATGTCATACATGTTTTAGCTCCAAATATCTTACGAAACGAGCTTGTTTGATAAAATATGTATCATAGAAAACCAGCTATATAACTATCAATGGCATATTACACGATGATATGTAGTCTAAGTAACAGTAACACTGCAACTGAACGATTGTTTATGTGAGAAAACGACATGTATTTGTAATGTATAGGGCGATTTATACGTACAGGTTGACGTTTTCCATTTTATAAACGTTGCTTAAAGTTTCCAATGTTAAAATGAAACTTCATTGCTATTAATTTAACCCTCCCCCTGAAAAAATAAATCTTGGGTCCCTTCTTTTATGTTTTAAAATTACTAGATATTTTGTTTCATCCTTTTGTCCTCATTTCATATTTCAGTACTTTATTAAAGCAAGAGGCCCGAGTGACTGTGAAAAATTTAGCATTATGCAGTTATTTCGAAAACTTGTTGACGAATAACATCTCCAAGAAAGCTGACAAGGTAGAAGAGACCACAACTGTGGTCACAATGCATGGCTTGTTCCTTGAGTTTATATTTCCCTCAAATAAAGTGTAATCAAGGTTGCGTTTTACGTGAGAATTAGAAAAGAGGGTAGGGACATTGTAAGGGAATTTTCCAAACATAAATGGAAAATTCCATCACACATTTTGGAAAATTCCACTCTGTTATTTCGGAAGTCTAACATCAAATTCAAGGGTGTAGAACAATATAACCTTTATTACATTTTAGGAAAAGGTACCTCTTCCTCTGTGCTTTTAGTTATTTAAGTTTTAGCTTCATCTAGATTCAAGGTGGAATTGGGTGCAGTGACATTTGATGGTTTTTGTGTCTTATAGAAACCTAGAATTGTCATAGTAACATACACCTTGTTTTATTCAAAATCTCTGTGTTTTACCTGAGTGAAACTAACATCATAAAAGAAACAGTCTTGAAAATCAGACCAACATTCTTAGAGTCTGTGTCAAATCAGCAAGAAGTTCTTCAAATTGCAGCCATATTAATAAATTATGATATCATCACCAGGGTTACACGACAAAGACTGTTTCTTATGCTGCTATATCTTACTAACACCCCAAACCACATTATGTAAGTGTACTTGTATTAGTGTACTTGTCCTAAAGTGCACCCATACTGCGTTGTAGGACCCTCCTAAGCCAGGAAGCGATGGTCCATGTGAAGGGCGTCCCCCTGGCTTCATATATGGAGGGACTCCTCACTAATAATATTTCAAAAAATGCTGGAAAGGTAAGGGAAATTTCCACCATCAGAAATGGAAAGTTCCATCTTCCAATGTCTGCAATGGAAGGAAGCACCAACCTAATGATTTTTTTTGAGCTAGAACAATGATATGTAAATTATATTCACCATTTAAAGTAGTGTTAAGTATGCATTAAAATATTTTTTTATAAAATTGTTTCTACTACTTGTTCACAATATTCTCTAAATTGGTTCCTAGACCAATTCTAGAAGTCTGGTGTTTTTGTGTAATTTTATTTTTGAATAATAAATGGTGATTTTGCCTGCACAACAAGAATTATTTTTTATATAATGAATATGTAACATTTAACATTCCGTTGTATTTGAAAATCTGACACATAATTTATTCAAAATTGACTTTAATTAAAGGCAGAATCAGATCTATAGGAAGTGGCAAAATTAAAGCAGCATGCACTGTTGACCTTCCAATATATTCCTTACAATCTCAAATATAATATCTCCCAAAATTCTGATATATATACAGATTAGTGAAGTTATTTAGGATTCAAAGTCCTCAAATAAAGTATACACTTTGGAGATATCTAGAAAAGAGACATGATAAGGAATGATATGAGCTCAAAATATTCTAAAATTAAAACAATCATTGTCATAAACTACCACTACTATTCTGCTAGATCTGATAACACCTTAAAACCATATAATATATCTGAAAAATAATATAACAAAACAAGCCTGTTTCACAACTGTTTTTGATTTTCCTTCCAGGGCAGGGAAGCAATGGAATGGGTCATTAGTAAAATAAAAGCAGAGACCGTGGATCTCTCTCAGGCAGCTAGGCAGAGTATGGACTCAGTGATGCACAACGTATCTAACCTGGAAAGTACTGTATAATGATGGAGAAATTAGGTAATAAAAGGAATGGAAACATCAACGAATCAGGATTTAGGACAGGTGTATGTGTGGATCTGAAGTATCATGTGATCTCAAATGATGCTCCGATTGTACAAGTTCCTACTGCTGGTATTGTGTCTTATGAATCTATATCAGCCTGTTACCTCATATCATCAATTCAGGGCCCAAAGACAAGCAGGCTTGACTTAAGAGGCAGGTGCAGCGACATTTTACTATAGCTAAAAAATTGATTACTCAGTTATATGAAACTGGGGAGATTGAGTCCAATAGAGAATCTTTTGCAGGATGAGACTTAGTTTTCTATAGGAATATGGCTTTTCTATGGAATATGGTAAAAGGATTTTCCTAACACTAATGGAATTTCACCAGTGGAATTTTCCCAACACTAATGGAAATTTCCCAAGACTAATGGAATTTTCCCCATAACCAACTGTGATTGTAGTAATGAGTTTTAAGTGTCATCTCAAAATAATCATTAAGTTAATCTAAACAAAGTTAGAGCCTGCAATATTTTGAAAATATATTGATGAAGTGAATGATTTTGGGATGAGATTCCATGTGGATTAAATTTTAAAACCAAGCATTCATAAAGTTATTAACTCATATTTGTCTTGTAACTTAGAAATAGGTTTTCCAAAAATGAGTATTAATTCAAGAGATTGTAATAGAAATTGGTCATGATTAGCTTTTATGGCTGAGATGAGTTCAAATTGAATACGCTTTTGCATATCATTAGGTCAAATTGCCCTACTAATCAACTTAGATGCTTCTTGACTGACTAAAATGAGATTCGGGAGATTTTTAAATGATCGCTCCAAATTTTCTAATATCACATTTACACATTCATAGTAGGTCCAATGGCATTCATTTTTGTGAATATAGCGTTGCATTGAGAATACTTTGAGACTATGTGATTAAAGCTCTGTGCATGTATTTTATGAGAATACATGTATTATATGTGATTTTAGTATTCCATGAGAGTACTTGTATTTTATGTGATTATAGCTCTGTACATGTATTTTGTAAGAATATGTGAATAATGTGAGGTCAGCTCTGTACATGTATCTATATGTGGATATAGCCCTGTACATGTATTTTGTGAGAATATGTGAATAATGTGAGGTCCTCAGGGGTCACTATAAATGTGTAATCCTTCATAACACCATGTGTGAGCTATTGCAATTTTTTCCAAGTGTGTCATACTTATATTGTTGAAAAAAAAACTGTTCTAGCTATTTTTGTATTTGAATAACAATTTGGAATTAACTTTGCAAAAATTGCAAAAATCTTGACAATGTCAACTTGTAAGAAATTGTCAAATTTGTCACATACAAGTGCAATGAAAAGAGTGGAAGGAAAAGAGTGCAATGAAAAGAGTGGAATAAAAACAGTCGACACTCCATTGTTCTCAAAAGCATTCTATTCTAAAGTGGGTGTTCTTCCAATTCTCAAATGGGTGTTCTTCCAATTCTCAAATGGGTGCTCTTCCAATTCTCAAGTGGGTGCAGCACCCACTTGGTTCAATGCTAGTGTGATAACTGTATTCACATTTCTATAGGAATCCCAGAAAATGAGATCATTCATTCAAATTATGGTCAATACTATAAATTATTTTGATGTAACCGAAAGTATGACTATTTAATTAGTGTGTACATATTTTTTCTATGTATGGATTTACATTCATTGTAGCTTAATTTATTATTTTCTATGATTGCATGATTATGTGTGGATAGAGACCAAATATGATAGCAGTGCCATTGTGTTAGTTGCAATCTAAATGTAAATGTTAGGTTTTTTATAATTGGATTTTTTATACATTTTGGATTGTATGGTGTAGTTATTTCTATATAAAGTCTTATTGCTTGTTTAAACCTTGTAAACATTGTGGTCAAACTTTTGAAACAAGTTCTAGTGTGCAGAGAGAAAAGCAAATTATTCTTCAGTTGTAAACTGATACAAATGTGTGAATAAGTGCAAAAGAGGTGAGAAGCAAGTCTCCACTTTTTATGCTGAATAAATTAAAATGTCATCAATGTAACCATGATTTTGGTGCCATCTTTAAATTGTCATTTAAAACAATTTAAAATGTGAATTAAAAAGTATCTTCTTGACAGGGATTGCCATAGCTATATAAAATGAAAATGGAAAATTGTCCAGATTGATATGCTAGAATTAGAGTTCTATGAAGAAATTTTGACTTTTCCTTATCTGCAATATAAGCATTGCCAGTTGACAGTCACTCCTGCATGTTGACTGAAGAATTTGTTGGGGAGTATCTATACTAACAACAACATGCTAAATACTTTGCTTTCCTGACGAGGTATATTTTTGAGTCCTTATTTGGACGGAACCCTCCCAGTCTAGTAATAGTATTTAAATATATTCATGTTACTGTAGTTTATTATTTTTTTATAAGCTTTGGTCATTTCAGTTTCATAAATTCCTAAAACATGTGTAAAACACTCTGTTGCCTCGTCATATTGTATTCAACAAGATCATGACTGTAACGAAATAAACTATTTATGCAGAATATTACTTATATGTTCTTTTAGTTAGTATTGCCTAAATTCATGAGCATTAGAAATTAGAACATAGATTTGATTGAGTGGATTAATGTAAAAGGTAGATTGAATCAGGAGTTCACAAAATATGAAATTTCTTAATAGATAGAAACATAGCACCATTGACCTCATATCCTTTATGTCTATGGTAGCCGTTTTAAAAGAATTCAATTACTTGATCTATTTTTTCAATTTGTGAAATTACTACTCAAGAATAGAACAAGCGCAATTCGGCTTTATTTCTCTGTGATGTATTGATTCCAGATCCGATGTGACAGAAATTATGGTCCCTTTTTAAAGGCCCTAAATGGCCCTGATTGTGGATACGATTAGGTAAAGAGTTGTATTTAGGTCACCATATAAATCAATGGAAAGTAGGACCATAATTTGATAGGACCTACTACCCTTTTACACCGGGTCTATATACTGGGTGTCACAAAAATGGTACCCTCTAGTTTTGAAATAATTTTCTAAATTAAGATAGTATTTTGTGAAAGAAGTTATCCCTGATCTGACTTTAGAGATAATATAACAATTTTACTCGGATGTTTTTTCATAAAATTGTGCATGATTTCTCAAAGGGTGTTGATGCTAAATGTACCACTGTTTCACTCAGTGAACTCAGGAAAATTCATGAAGATTTCATCATTATTAAGACAGCTTCGTGTTCCTCGTATAATGTCACATTATACTATTTATATGGCAGATAATTTTCAACTCTGATTCTTGTCAAAACATTCTCAATAAATCGTGGAACTATGCTGACGATCTAAAATTCCTGATCCAGTTACCATACAACTCTGTGACCATTTAAACTCGAAAACAACAGTTAATTATCCCAACGAACGAAGTTCTGTGGGGATATAGTGAAGCTGTCCGTCAGTCAGTCAGTCAGTCCGTCCGTCTGTCCGGAAGATAACTCGAATACTAGTCGACAGATTTTATTCATATTTGGTGGAAAGATGTATATTGGTGAATAGTTTTACGCAAAAATTTTTTTTTTCAAGATGGCCCCCAGTTAAAAAATGGCGGAAAGGGGACATACCATTAAGAGGCCATTCTCTGACTTAGTCATTTTTTCAAAAGTGTGAAAATAAAAAAGTTCATGAAAAGTTCTTAAGATATGCTGAATAACAAGTTGAATACATATATTTAATGATGGCACAAGCAAAAGTCTGAAAATTAACATGAAATGAAGGGTTTTGACAGATGCAAAAGATGGTAGATTTGTGATGAAGAAATAGAGGTTTTTGCAGTAACAACACAATTACCTCGAAGTTATCCGTTATGAGAGGCTGAGGACTAAACTTGACATAATTTTCAATCTCAGATTATCAGTAGTATCTAACTTTAGCCGGACAGCCACTCAAAATGTATATGGAGCCCATAAGATTCATTTTTCTCAATTGAAGTCACTATTTCTGTTTTTAGCTTCAGAGGATAGGAGGTACATGAACATGCTAAGTTTAACTAGATCACAAGCCGTACCACAAATATAAAGTATATAGGAATAGAGTTGATATGTGTGAAAACCTTAAACTTCCCATTTTATTGGGGATGGAACTTGTGGACCATGTGTATTTCTAACTTCTTCACATGTGCATGGATCTAAAATTGTGGCAGCCATCTTGGATTTGTCATATTATGTGGACATGGTTTTGGTTGTGCTGAATTTGTTTCAAAATAACATTTCTTGTATACCTTCGATAAGTGAGATAGGCATTTGAAATTAAATACAGATAGTATACTTGACATTTAATGCAGTAAACAGTAATACAATTCATTCTTACATAATAAGTGACACGCCTAACCATCGACAAGGTACAGTCACGTGACAGTGACAAAATATGCCGTAGTACACTTTTGATGTACTATGTCACTATTAACTGATTTTGAGCGAAGACTATGATGTAGGTTTGATGCAGGTTTTCAAAAATAAATTTTAGGAGTACACAAAGGATTTTATGTTTGATTTCGCGTGCATTCGATTTCAAAGACATTTATTTTTCTAATAACGTTAAAAGATCTTCGAGCAGTGCTCGATTTTTTTCGTTGTTAGTCTACCCATACGATTCTTCGGTTGGAAAAATGTTGTTTTTACACATTTTCTTTGATAATTTTCTCCCCTGACGTCTCAGAGAGTCGAATATTTTTATGAGAATGTGTTTCTCTAAACTACACAGTTTAGGACAGGTGAACATTTAATAAACATTCATGCATTTGATATGAAAAAATCAGAAATGTACGTTGTCAACTCACAGTGTATGTTGTCCCTGTAATTGAAATACATGAGTTATAATATTAAACATTGCAATGATTTAATTTCAAAATGCATTAAGGGTTTTATGCGTTACAAGTGATGTTCAACGAACATGCTCCTGTATCCCTAGTACAGATAAACAGGTAAAAGTGATTTTTTCGTTGAATGCTATTTTATTTTATGAAAGTATTAATATGGTGATCAATATGTGACCATGGCGTGTTTTCTTCCGACCTCTTTGACCACTCGACGTCGGTACGTTGCGTTATGTTTAGTTGCACTTTTATGAATTTTAATAATCTTAAGTAGTTCATGGAGAGATCTTGTACTACTACTTCTCATTGTTAATTTTATCAAAGACAATAGCTAATTCCCTCCTTCTTATCCATCTCTAGTATCCTCAAGTCCCGTCACACTTGCCCTAGTCCAAGACCCTGCCTGCTCTGCCACTTCTACTTCCACCTGCCCCCTATTCTTATATAATGCCATTGTGGCGATTTAAGAATTTACATGTCTGTATTTACATTTTTTGTATTCTATTGAAATAAATTTAATAAAAATAATGGAGAGATCTTTACTAGCTAATCCAAGATGACTTTATGCTACAGGGTGTCCCGAAATTATGGGCCCCCTAGGCAGACGTATACCAATGTCTCCATGTATGTGTCGTATATCATTTTAAAGCTCATCCAAAGTTACATTAATTTGCCGAGTATCATGGTCCAACTCACAAATGGAAAAAGTTAGTGTTTGGACAAAATTAAAGTCAGTTTTACACCAAAACAATAGTCGGTGTGTCTCCTTAGCCGCCGTGTTAACAGCAGCAATACTTTCCATATATGACCTTAAACTGGCTTCAAATAGGGATATGGCGTTTTGTAATCCTCATAAAACCTTTTTAAGGCATAAGAAGAGTTTCCTTGGAGTATCTACCCTAAACGTCATATTTTTAGAACTCAATATCCATATATTATCTTCGAGAATAGCATCCATATTTTCTGTCACATTCAGGTCAGGGCTGTTTCCAGGATACTGAAATGAACTTTTTGGCAAAACGCTAATTTTTGAAATGCCTGTTACTTTTTACCATTTGAACCATCATATTTGTCAAATCAATGTAACTTTGGATAAGCTTAAATATGATATATGACACATACTATGGAGAAATTGGTATATGTCTGCCTAGGGGGGAAAGTGCAGAAGTTCAAAAGCCAGGGTTATGGAATACTAAAAAATTATTAGTAACATTGAAATTTAATCATATCAATGACAATTTTATGGATTAACGGACAAAATATTAGAGTAAATTTTTCGCTATGCCAGCCCTATTATTATAAATTATTAATTTATTATCAAATATGTTCCTTCTATTACACGTACATTATAGCATTTCATTCACTGTAAAATTAACTGTGAATTGAGATCTGTAAGGCCAATGTGACAACATACATTCGAGTTGACAACATACATTATCTATTTTTCGTAGTAGCATCCAAAGTAAAAAGCGGTTTTGCATTAACTCTGTATGTATATTTGTATACTTATCTTAAGTTGTGTTAGTCGTAGTTTGGCTGTTATTTGCATGGCAAAACAAAAATTAGAGAGAATTTTGCGAAATTCAGTCAAGATTTAGAGATCCCTGACGTACTGGGTAGATCTATAACAAGATATTGAATTTGCTTAGGATCATTTGAAGTAGATATGCATATTTGCAACTTAATTACAAATCGAATGCAACAACTGCCTGATGATGAACTGACACAATATTGATCAAATCAATGCTAGTTCTTACCTCGCTTCCTCATTCTAGAAAATGGCGATCTAAAATGGCGGAAATGACATAGTACATCAAAAGTGTACTACGGCATATTTTGTCACTGTCACGTGACTGTACCTTGTCGATGGTTAGGCGTGAGTGAGTCCAGACAAAAAGTTGTTATTGTGTTAGTTTAACTGGGCATAAATTACACTCATTGGCCTTGGTTTTCTTAATTGGCTTGGATAAAATGTTGTTCTGTTTATTCAGAAAAGGAGTATAGTTCAATATACAAGTTCACATTCGTTCCATCCTCTTGTAGAAATGAATCTCATATTATTTCATCTCAAATATAGAACACAAAAATATAATAAAAAACAAGTTTCTATTAATTGCAAAAGTTAGCTTCTATGTCATGACTGAGTTTGGGTTCCGCTTCTAGGGAAAAAATATCCATCTGGAAATATCGTATTGACCATTGCTATACACTCCATATTTAATCCTCCCAGTAAATAACATTGATATACAGTGTACAAGTATATATGACATCGAGGATCTGGGGTTAAGGTAATGTGAGACATGAGGCCACTTGTCTTTTTGAATCTCATATTCAATATTCTTTCTTTAAACCCTCATATTTAATATTTTTGGAGTAGTAATTCAATTATGTACCTATTTTTTATTCTTTATCCCATAGTTGAACTCTGTTCCACTCTGTTAGGTAACATGAAAACATATTTATGATATTTTGCAAATGCATGGAAAAAGTGATATCTGTTGAATACGGAAAATATTTCACAGATATCACCTTTTGGCAGGGATTTGAAAACTACCACCAATATGATGTGTTTTGTTACATAGTGATTTCATGACATCACGGGGATGAATTAATGAATGGATGTTGTTTTGATATGCTTTGTTTAGTTTTAGTGGTGAACTATGGGAAAAATAGAACATCCAATGAATTTTCGTGATATTGTGTTTATCCAACTCATTGATATCAATATCTGCGCTAATTCGCCATGCTAACTTGGCAAGATATTGATATCAACTCGGAGATAAAGATAAAATCATTTAAAATCATATGATATCCTATACATAGCCTTTACTGTGCAACAACTTTCTCATATGTTATATATTTTGACACAGGCCATCATTTATTTTCCTTGAATTCATGCTTTTGTTCCTCGTTTTAGAAATGAGAGGAAATCTTTGATTTTCCTTGTATTTAAGTTGCTTAAATGTTGCCCTGTGATGTTGATAGAAATCAATAGTAATCCATTACAGTCACAATTGAAATGTACCCATTGGTAGCCCAGAACCTACCAAAATAGCATTTGCATTTTGTCAATATTGCCCTATGTGCTTTTCCATGAAAATAACTTTAATCGTATCTTTTCTTCAGTATTTCATATATTACATTTTAATGTATTTATATTGGTTAATATTTATATACTATTTACTTAGACAACAATAAATAAAGAATTTTTTGTAAAAACACCAAAAATGGTATATGATCTTTAAATGACTGTTGTGTGAACATCAAAGGTCAAAATTCGCTGTACTTTTATAAAGCTTAAATGATTTTTCTTCAATATGATATGCATTATTATCAGATATCTTTGGGGGCTAAAAAGGGCGCTTAATGACACCCGTCCTTTGTCGCAAAAATCTTATGTTTTTCATTTTAAACCAAAATGATAAATATTATTATTTGAAATTTTGGTAGTTTATTAAGAACATCTATCTCTTGTATATATTCCGGGTTTTTCACCCTGACCCCCAGGGGCCGTAAATGGGGGATTGGGAAAACAGAAATATGCGTTAATTTTGAGATGTTTTTGAAGTATAGCTTTATTATACTCAAATGAAAGGCAATTTAGAATAGATTGCAAATATTGTAACGTTTTTCTGATTCGGGCCTCAAAAATTCAAAATGGCCGCCTAATGCGGGATTTCGCAATTATTTTCTGATCTCTTAAAAGTATGGCTATATTATGCTCAAATTGAAGGAATTTCAGAGTAGATCACAATTACGGCATTGTTTTTCTGATTTGCGCCCCTGAAAATTCAAAATGACTGACTAGAGCAGAAATTCGCCATTACTTAAAGTTATCTTGAAAGTATGGTTACATGATATTGCAATATTAAAAATATTTATTGAAGGTAAGAGTAGATGGTAAATATTACATAGTGACTGTACAGATTTATATCGTGTTCGTTTGGATTTACTACTCCGTGGAGTTGCCATTTTCTAGTTTGAATTTTAGACCTACTAGATGCTTGAAAATCAATGATTGTGAGTCTCATACTACACCGTTTTTCTTCAAACTTGTTCCATTCAAAATAAAACAAAAATGCCTTTCTATCGGTGCTTCGATTGGGTTTGGGTAAAAAGGCGTTGGGCGTGGGGTCTACAGGGTGTTCACAAAGGTCTGGGTAAAAAGGCGTGGGATGTACGTAAATATGATTTAGTAGTATAGCTTTCATTCATTCTCAAGTGAGGAAATTGAAGTGCAAGGAGACGCAATTGGAGATGTGAAATCAGACAATTTTTGTGATATATCGGCAGTTGGCACTCTGTATTATAAAGGCACTTGTGATACTCCCAGATCTGCTTGTTGTGAATCAATAGACAAATAACTTAATTTTTGGAATTTTCAGAAAATGTGTCCAATATATTGCTCTAAATGATACAATCTTTGGAAAGATATCATTCATAGAAAAAGAAAGAAAGCGATCTATTTTCCTTTTTATGACCGCCATTTCTGTTTCAGACAATTTTCTAAAAATTCAAAGCTTGTATCAAGAGGAGGGAAAGCCCCAGAGTTTCAAGATGACAGACATAATTACCTCTCTTGCTTACCACCTTCGTTCGTTCGAATTTTCATCGGCTAGTTATCAAATACTACACTTCGATGGGATGTTGTAATTGATATATTCATATTCCGTACACCTTTCTTTATCTTGATGTGAAAAGAGAAGCTATGATATTGGTTAACACGCCAGAAATGAACATAATATTATTCGAAGCGTATTTCCAAGGAGGATTGGCTCCCAGAATCGAAGTCGATATTTTCCAACAATGAAAACGCCGAGATGTCGTTATTTTCTGAAATTATAACCGATTATAAATTCAAAATAAACAGTTCAAAAGATTCGAACCAATATCTCAATCATTTCCTGTGAGTTTTGGAATTTTTCGTTAGGAAATAAGACCAGAATTTACGATTCAAATGTTGAAGTGAACAAAATGGCGGCTGTTGGAATTCAAATTTTGTAGCACGACATGCCCATATATGGGACAGAATATCGATGTTGCACTCTGGGAGCCAATCCTCCTTGGCGTATTTCGAAAATTTTGAAACCGCCATTGATGACGTCATTTGTTTGTCGACTTTTGACCAATCAGCAACCGTGTCATCTCAATACAGATTTACATTAAGCGTATGTCATCTTTGAACCCTGGTGTTTCTCCCCCTCTGGCTTGTATCAGTTAGAGCATTAAATTGGGCACATTTTCTGAAAAATTCATTTAAGATTCTGTTCAGTGACCTTCCCTAGCTCCTACTTTTAGCTATTTTTCAGTCACATTTTCAAAGGGTTGAAAAGGTTATTTCGTCATGTTTAGGGTCATATTGACCATGCACATTGTATTGTGATCATGTAAATGATATGTGGAAATAGTTAAATTGACTGGAGGTCAAACCAGAACTCTGTTATCTTTGTTCAAAAATGTCTTAAAATGCATAATTTTTTGTCACCTCCTGTTTCGTCATTTCCTTTTAATGGGAGATGAAAATGTGTTTCGCAGCTTCCAGCAAGCTTCCGTATGAAGTAAACGAAAAAATATAGTACAGATTAATCTTGAGAGTCCATCTATTCACGATTATAGAAGCCATGGGCCGGGCCACGGGCACACGAGTATCACTTGATCATATGCGGTGATATCCATTGACAGTTATGAATAGCAAGGAAAACACTATAGGGTCATTCCAGTGTCACTGTTGAAGAACTCGATAATTATAAGCCACAGTAGCGTACGTCACTGTTTCGGTTAACAATATACAAATAACAGTTACAAATATCAAGGAAACATTATTATTCCATAATACTACTGTTTTCCCAGGGAAATATGAAGGAATAAAAATCGTATTGAATCGTATTACATGAAAAAATCGTATTGTCCCCGGGAAGAAAATCGTATTGGAGCGTATTACATGAAAAAATCGTATTGTCCCCGGGAAAAAAATCGTATTGGAAAATATTAACCTATTTTTGGTTTTCCTGTTATTTTTAACCTTAGCTAATTGATAAAAGCATTTTCAAAATGTGACATTTTAGAGGAATGTGTTATGGAATAAATAGGTTATTTCTGGTCGGGATTGAATATGGGTTTCATTCCTCGGAAAATATGATATTGACCTTGGGAAATATGATATTGACACTCGGTCGCTGCGCTACCTCGGTCAATATCATATCACCCTTCGGTCAATATCATATTGTCCCTCGGAATAAAACCCATATTCAATCCCTCCCAGTAAATAACCTATATTTATTCTATAATACTACTGTTTTCCCAGGGAAATATGAAGGAATAAAAATCGTATTACATGAAAAAATCGTATTGTCCCCGGGAAAAATCGTTTTGGAGCGTATTTCATGAAAAAATCGTATTGCCCCCGGGAAAAATCGTATTGGAACGTATTAACCTATTTTTGGTTTCCCGGTTATTTTGAATATTGGCTAATTGATAAAAGCATTATCCAAATGTAACATTTTAGAGGAATGTTTTATGGAATAAATAGCCTAGGTTATTTCTTGTCGGGATTGAATATGGGTTTTATTCAATCCCTCCCACTAAATAACCTATATATACTGTATAGGGTCGTACCAGTGTCACTATTGAAGAAATCGACAAGCCATAGCATACGTCACCGTTTCGGCAAACAATATACCGGTCAAGTCAAGTACACTCCCCTCCATAAGTTTGGCAACCTTTTTTCTCCATTGAACTACGTGTTAAAGCCTCTTTACGTTTGAATTTTTATTTATTTAACTGGCGATGAAATAACTTATAATATTGATTGAAACGTAACTTGACTTTATTTCAAATACCTCCAAATTTTCTCAATTTTTTTCCTCTAGTACAATAGGTCGAAAATTGATGATAAATTTGATGAATTATTGAAAATCGTCATTCCCATGTAATCCAATGGGAAATGGAGGGTTCGGGGCAAATCATAAATCAGTAAAAGATTCAGCAAAAAATATTTTTATATAGAAAATTGAATTGTCTAGCTTTTTTAACACTAAATGTTTAGTTTATTGGATGAATATTAAAGTTACAGCGCTTCAAAGTCGTTTTTGAAAATAATTTTTCGCCTCCTGTGTTATTTCAATGGGAGAGGTTTTTTGAAAAACAATTTTGACTTTAAAGCCCTATAACTTTGTTGAACCTGAAGAAACATATCAATTTTTTGTTAACTAAAGTTAGCAAATTCTATTGCCTGCCTAACTCGTATTTTTTGCAAAGACTCGGATGGATGGATATTCTGTCATATGACTTGCGGCAAACCTACCATTTCCCATTGGTTAACATGGGAATGTCGATTTTCAAAAATTCATCAAATTCATCATCAATTTTCGACCTATTGTAATTGAGGAAAAAAATTGAGAAAATTTGGAGGTATTGGAAATAAAGTCAAGTTACGTTTCCATCAATATTATAAGTTATTTCATCGCCGGTTAAATAAATAAAAATTCAAACGTAAAGAGGCTTTAACACGTAGTTCAATGGGGAAAAAAGGTTTCCAAACTTATGGAGGGGAGTGTAACTTGGTCAACATTCGACATTCGTATGTTCATCAATATTTTACTAAGAATGGTGCCACAATTGAAGTAAACCTCTGGTTAATTATTTTCAATAAACCTATCAGCAAACGTGTAAATGATAATTTTGATGTTCTGTTAAATATTGGTGAAGCAATCTTGGGGATATGGCCTAATTTTCTGAATTTCCACGATGTTCCTGTATACCCCTACTTCAAACTACGTATGTTATTTGTCATTTTTCATTATGAACTAACCCTAAATGTATTTTTTCTTGTTTAAATACAGAATGATTCATCGTTGTCAAAGAACGTAAATGAGGATATGCGGTTTGAAAAACTAACAAAATGTTTCAAGTTCTACACAATTCTTGGTTAAAACAAATATTTTGAAAGATGTCATTCCGAATGTAATCTCCTACTCAATGAAATTTGTTGATATCAGTGAATTTTTTCTTTCGGAATACACATTGCTGGATCACAGAACCATGCCTTGTTCGGGATGCACGAAAAGTGTATTGTTAATGCTTGACGTCGTTCGGATATTTGGATGTGATTGACGTTTTCGTTAATCTCCTACCACTCTAACTTCCAACCTAATTTTTGAAAAAAAAATATGATAGCCACGAATTGATATTTAAGTCACACGCTGATGCATGTATCATGTGTGTACATTAACTGTCGAATACATTTTATATAAATATCCACAGTTAACTCAAATCACCAATTCTCAAAACGGTTTATCTTCTGGCGAGTTTAATATTTCATTTTAATTTATAATTATGGTATCAGATTTGAGTATGATTTTAGTCGAGGCTTAAACAAAGCAATGGAATTGCATGGAACGTTTTGTGAAAATTCGAACGATTTTTCAAGAATCCTCCTTCAAAGTGTTACTAAAGTGCTCCCCAGTAGTGGAAATTTCGTCTTGTGCAATCAAAATAATAGCGCTTGGTTAGAATTTTTGTTTGAGTTTATAGCTTACATCTATTTCAAAAACATATCACCTTATTGAGAGGTACATGTAGATTTTGGCGATCTATCATTTTAAAACGCTTAATATTGTGCAAAAACAGGAGTCCAGTCTGTCTATTAACAGTGTAAGATTAGTCATAGTAATAGCTTCTCATATTATTCATATATCGCATTTCTTAATTGTGATGAGTATAGCGTTGGGGTTAAGCAGATTTAAATGCTTCCTTAGCAAATGTATCTGCGGTTTTATTCATTTCATGATGATGTTATTACCAGATCTCCACTGAGTCAATGAATGGACTAACTGATCTCTTCAGCCTCATAGACAAAGTGCAATAGTCGAGATAAATTTTCAACGTTTTTTTTTATTTAAAAAAAAATTAAAATCAATGTTACATATTTACAGGTTGTAGTGGCTATGACCCCCAAGAGGGAGTATTAGGTGCCACATGATGGTATTTACAATGATTTGTGAAATAATTTAAGAAGTGTACATGTTATTAGTTACATTTAGTCAAAGTGATGTCAAATTGGAAGTCTACGTTTAAAATGTGGTTTAAAAAATTAATGTGGCATCTAGGTCGGGTAGATTCCCCATAGACCCCGTGTAATAAAATCACAAAAAGTGAAATGTCTTTTCTTGTGTTGGACAGATAATATTTTCTTTTACTGGACTTATTATAATTTGTATACCAGCTATCAACCACATAGGGGCTATATGAAAATTGATCCACTTAAACTGGTGAAAGGAACTTGCCATATTATCTGACCCGAATTAGCCACCTGGTGTTACCTACCTATTTGACCTACCTACATTGAAGTCAAAGAAGAAACAACCATCAGAAAACTTCCTTGTGATGAAAGACATTTTTCGACCCGAAATGTTGCTGAGCTACAGTGTGCTACGGATCCTTCATATTCGGAAGTCATACCATGGACTATCTGGGTTATCAGCACTATTAGTCATTCTTCAAACCATATATTAGCACCATTATCATAAGAAATTATTTCACTCAATGTTAACGATATTTTCTCCCAATTTCTTTTTTCTTGAATTTATTACGGATTCTAAACGATTTTAATCAAAGAAACTAAAACAAGAAGCTGAACACATTTTGAGAAGTTACAAAACCGCGAATACTAATAGCCGCGAAATTACAGAATCGCAAAAACGCGAAATATAACGTACCGTCAAATATGAGCCGGGTTACAGTATATATATAACATTTTACCTTGCGGTCAATACCTTGATTCCAGTGCTTGTGTGCAAAACAAATAGCTATAGGTATATCTAATAGAGATAGATTCATCAATCAGAAAAGTATATTATATATATCAACTTTAAGAGGATGTACCAGTCAACGAGCTGTCGAAGGATCTAGAGAAGGTAGCGGGGGTGAAGTTCCGATGATAATGTTGCCATTTACTAAAGACAGACGGCTTTCACAGGTTCATAGTGTCTGTCCAAGTGTTGCATCATCATTCCAAGAAGATCGACAGCAACTTAAAGATTTGTTTATAGCCAGTAAAAACCCGGGAAGACAAAAGCTTGAAACGTTAAAAATGTTAATGCTGATGATGTTACCGATAACTGGACTAATCATAATGAGTATCTTAGCCCTGGTTGCCGCCATAGACGTAAATAACACGGCAAGTAACGTTAACTCAATGATTGAGCTAAGCAACCAAATGAGAGAGCTTGTGAAGAACTTACAAATAGAGAGAGGAAAAACTGCGTTGTATCTAAGTGAAACTTATGAAGATCTCAAACAAAAAACGTATCTAAATGTGCTCAAAGAGCGTCAAAACACTGACGTTGCATTGGATAATGTAACGGGATGGAAACACACATATCGTATCAACAATAAGGACTACACGAAAGATAAATTTAGAGACGAGATACAAGACTATCGAACCAAACTGTTGTTAAATCCTATCACAGTGGAGGAAAATATTCACTACTATACGGCGATTATTCAAGACCTCATCGGGGTAACGTCCATCGAAACGGAACTACCAAATTCAGAGACACTATGGCGATACGTAGTAGCTAGTGAAATTATCCTTCGCCTTTCCGATGTCATTGGGATTGAGCGCGCCCTTGGTTCTACATTCTTTGCGACTTGTGGCTTGAGCCCCTCGAATTTCGTTTGGTTCACGTCTCTTGCTGGGAAAAAGGAGGCTCTTATGGAGCTCGTTTACAAGAACTATGAAAAGGGAATGGAGATTTTCAATAGCACACTTGGTGAAAGTGGCCTAGTGAATGACCTTGATTCGGTTAGGAGAAATATTTTTAATACATCTTTTAATCCGTGTGATAATTCGTCTCCTGACGAATTGCACGCTGCGTCTTTTGTTTGGTTTTCCAACGTCACTACGTACATTGGCATTATAAATACCATTAGTGGTCAGATATCGAGGGACATTGTCGTAGAATTAGATTCAGTTATTGTGAATGCATTTAATGACGTTATAGCATACTCCTGCGTCATGACAATCATGACGTTCGGATGCCTTATTTTAGGAGGTTTGTACTGTCGCAGTTTATTTCTTATAGATGAAAAAATTAGAAAATTCGCCATTAAGATAGCATCAAAATCGGAGGAGCTTCGTGGCGAGAAAAAACGCGCTGACAAACTATTGCACCAAATGTTGCCGAAACAAATTGCTGAACAGCTGAAAATGAACGGTGAGGTACCACCAGAGTTCTATGACGCGGCTACTATATTTTTCAGTGACATTGTGGGCTTTACAAACATGTCATCGATGAGTACCCCACTACAAGTCGTTAACTTTTTAAACAGCCTATACAGGTAATACTTATATATTGCCCCGCTTACCCAAAACATGAGTAACCATAATAACCATATTTTTCATAAAACCTGAGTATAGTCAATGAAAGGCATTCATATTTGTGCTATTATTTAACATTTTCTGTGAAAAGAAAGAAAAGGTCACAAAATTCTCAGTTTTAGAACATTTTTCTTTTTTTTCATATCAAGATATTACAATATATATATCCCTTCAATCGCCCAAGGGCATTATAGAAGGGTATGGTAAGATAAGCCAAATACAATATGAAAACAAATAAGGTCAATGGGTTTAACACTGCACTTGATGTTGGCCATGGGGGGGGACATATTAAATGTGGTAATATTATTTAAAGTAATGTTGCGGAGTAGAAAAAGCTCATAGGTTTGTTACAATAAATTCAGCGATTAAGATTTGGAGTTTTGAAGTTAGATCAAAGGAAAAATCCTCTGAACCATGTTTCATTTAGTAAAGCAGATCATTCTGAGTTAAATGTTTGTTTAAAGAACCACTTGTACCCATAATATCGGTTTTTAGTTTGGTTATATTTTCTTTTATAAGGGGACAATGAAAGAAGTGTTATTTCTGTCTGAGGAGCTTCACAATTACAATTTGGATTCTCAATGTATGTGAAATTATGTGCATAAAGTTGGGCTTTGAATTATAATTAATTCAATTAATTATAATTTCATGAGATCTTCAGATTGAGTTTGGAAGTGCTAATAAAATTTCCTTGGTTTTTAAACAAAATCTTTTGGTGTTTTTTAAATTATTGATGGATTTTCATGTTACGTAATCTTTTAGGTAATTGTGACCAGTTTGATGGTATTGATGAGTTTAAGAACCTCTCTGAGCACCTACATGTAGTTGGTAAAATAAAGTCAAATCTATCACGCAAATTTCGTGTTCCCGGATTTTTTAATTTTGGGCCATTAACTACCTTGATTTGCATTCTTCTTCTTGTTTCTAAAGAAGACCATTGAAGAAGATTAAAAACCTTATCACTATTACTACCATGAAGACAACCAGAGCATACAAGAGCAGCTTGATAGTAGATTTTATCTATTGAGAAGATTTTTGACGCTTTGTTAAAGAGAGCAGTTCCATAGTTGAAATGAGGACGTACAAAGGAGTTAAAGAGCGTTTCCAGATCTCTCAAGTTTAACTTAGTCTTAAGATTTTTCAAAGCATTTATCATTTTCTTTTTGATTCGTTAGATTATGATCAAAGGTATATCCAAGGTGTTTATATACATCATTTCTTTCAATTTCAGAGTCACATAGATAGGATTTGCTTACATTTTGATGGTTAGCTCTAACTCAATGGAAAATAACTCCACAGCTCTTTTCTGGTTTGAACTGTAGTTTCCACAATTTGGACCAATTTTCAATCTCAGATAGATCGGATTTGACTAGTTCATCAATTTCTTGGGGCTTTTGGGGTCAAATATAAAGTGAAGAGATGTATCATCTAGTACATAGATGTAGCATTTGGAATTTACATTATCTGGAAGATCATTAATGTATGAAATGAATAGGAGAGACCTAGAATTGATCCCTGTGGTATGTCACAGATTAGGAAGTCTGCTTCAATTATTACTGGTCATCAGTAATAATTGAAGCAGGCTTCCTAATCACCAGATGGTTTTCCCTTGAATAGTTTTGATAATGTATTAAGTAATGTAATTGGTCTGTAATTGCTAATCTTTGATTTATCATGTTTTTTAAAAATAGAACAAACACTGCCAATTTTCCAAATATCGGGGAAAATATTTTTGGCCATGAGTTCGTTGAAAAGTTCCGATAGTGGTTTGGTAAGTGAATTTGCGGTCAAATTTAACATTTTATTTGCAATCTTATCTGTCCCACAGGCTTTGAAAGGATCACGAGTCAAAATTAGTTTCATAACTTCAAACTGATCAGTTTTCGCTGAAATCAGCAGTGAGTTTGTTCTCATTCGAAACTAGTGTGGCAAATTTTGATTGTCAATTTCATTTAGATGATTCTTATTTGCAGGTCAAAAATGAATTAGCCTAGTGAGGGGTTGATTTGAATTTTCATCTATAATTGATAAGATGTCTGATTTTGCATGCTTGTTACCCAGAAAATATTTAATCATTTCCAATAGTTTTCATCATTTTTGTTTAAAGTCCTCATTGATTGCAGGGTATTTATTACATTTTGATTCTGGCTTTGTATAAAAAAGCCCCTACCTCATACCCACCTACCCACGTACGTGGGACATGGCACAATCTTTAAAGGGTTCAATTTTAAAGATCTTAGTTTATTAAATCTTAGTTTATGATGAATTAAAGATGCATTTGTAACGACCCTTGATAGCAAGTTGCTACTACATCCCAACTGGGTTCGATTCCCACTCGGGGCATCGAATTTACACACTTTCTTTCAATTTCTTTATCTGGCTTGTTGGACCTATGCTCGCGGTCGTTAATTATTTATTCCCCTGGGGCACCCTCGGGTCATTACACATTAAAATGCATCCATATGCCTTTATATATGGATCTGTCTAGTCATAAAATAAAGCCGGAATTGAAGAAATGAACAATTTGAGCTATTTTGAGATTTAATAATTGAAAAATTGAACCCTTCAATGACTGTATCATGTTGCAACAACAAAACTTAATTTTCAAACGTTTTTCAGCAAAAACTGGAAATGAAGTCCAAAGATAAAAAATATCTCATTTGATCTTTCGCTTCGATCCCCACACTATATCTATTCTTGCCTCTCTGACTACAGTACGCCGCTGGACATAATCAACTTCTCTATGAGGGGGATGCGGATATTAATGCAATTAATCTACAGATTCCAAACCAGGGAGGGAAGTCCCGGAATTTCCGTGCGACGGACTATCTATTGTTTCTGTAGTAATTACTTTTGCAAATACTTCATATTGCTTTGTATAAGTATTTATTGATTGTAAAATTACGAAGATGAGCTCATGCTTTCATAACATCTTTCCTTAGCACGAAAGAGTTTATTGGTGACCGTTCAGTTGATCAGCTCAAGGGTAGGGATTGTTGTCGGAAATTTTCTTTGGGGATGGAATGCCAAGGGGGGGGGGGGGGATGGGGGGGGGGGGGGTGAGAATATATCACGCGCCAAAGGATATTACTTCTTAATACTATTAAGAAGCAGACGATTTCATCCAAAGAGAATATAAAATGATCGAAAGGCAAGAAGTGAAGTCAAACTATGAAAAAGGGTTCTAGAATTTCTAGAATGAGCTAAGCTCCATTGGTACCTGTTAAAAAGCTTCGTTATGAAGCATTTTGTTAAATTCGTAGTTTTGTAACGGAGAGTTTTTGAGCCTTTTTTGTTAGAGAAAGTACGTTGATCACTTATTGCAGACTTCTCTCATCTCCTCCGTATACTATATACGGATATACAAGTTTGTAAACGGAAATATCTGAAAGGAGTAATACAATGGGTAGGCTCTTGTTTACTAATTGATTAATAACCACTACGAGGTGCCTCTATATCATGACTCTTGTCATGACATACATTAACGTAAAGACAACATAATTAAGCTAATGTTCACAACACCTGATCGCCATATTAAATTCGTTTTATGCCTCAATCTGACAATGGTTGTCTTAGCACGATACCGTAATATTTCAACGCTTCCTTTTATCGCTTTCTTTCTAGAAAGTGCCGTTTCAAGTTTCGTACAGATCCTACGTGAATGAGCGCGAACTCGATGCACGATAATTGAGATTTCAAAACATAAAATGGTTTTCTTTTGTAACAAATATATGATATAATGTCAGATAATGAACATCACGACGTAGCATTTATCCAGCTTTAAAATCCGGTCTTTCGCAATTTATAAATGCAATCGCCCCAAATAAAAGGGGAATAGTAAAGGTAGCATAGAAATGAATAGCATTGACGTATGATTCTATTGTATTGTATTGTTTTTATTTAAGTGTCACAGGCTTAATTTCATACATATTCATCTATACAATCACCCAAAAAGTCTCGAGCCAGCAATGGCTTATGAGACACTATTAAGATAATATGAGTCAGTTGCAGAAATAGGATTATGAATAAAGCAAAAGTTCATGACCTCTATTACGAACATTGATTAATGAACTCGATCACTCAGTCAGTTGTTGATCATATGCAAATGTGGTCAGGTTATAAATATAAGTACAATTTATATCCCATGATACTCAAGTTTAAAATTTACCTTTCCTTAAATTCCCGTCAGACAAAATTTCTTATTTCGGTTGGACTAGAAATACTTCCATACTGGTTTTGCAAAAATAAAAGGTGAAAATTTGTTATTAAACACAGACCAGTTGATACGTGTATATTACATAGGAACTGTATCCGTTTTCGTATCCACTGAACAAAGATGTGAGCCCGTTTTCGTATTTTACTGAGTTCATTTACGTATTTAAAGTTTTCAATTCAATCTACTTTTCCTTAAAAATACCTATGAATTGCAATATAGACGATGCTTGGAGGTCGTTGGGGGTCGGTATTTTCCATACACACCGTTTATCTCATTTGTTTTTAAGTCCATGTCACAGCGTATGTGACACATTTTTATACTTCTGTAATCATTTGGAATAATTTACAAAGTGTTGACATTCTGTCATGTTATAATACATGTAATCCAGGGTGTATGAAAAATAGCGACCCCACCGACCAGTCAATCTCCACGCTTTGGTTCAAAATCTGTAGACGATGCTTGGAGGTCGTTGGTCGGAGGGGTCGGTATTTTCCATACACATTGTTAATCTCGTATGTTTTTAAGTCCATTTCACAGCGTATGTGACACATTTTTATACTTCTGTAATCATTTGGAATAATTTACAAAGTGTTGACATTCTGCCATTTTATAATACATGTAATCCAGGGTGTATGGAAAATACCGACCCCCGACGACCATTCAATCTTCACACGCTTTGGTTCAAAATCCCTAGACGATGCTTGGAGGTCGTTGGTCGGAGGGGTCGGTATCTCGTTTGTTTTTAAGTCCATTTCACAGTCTGTATTCCTTCATTTAAACTTGAATCTTTTGAAGTTGCTTGCCCTAAGCAAACTAAAAAAATATTTCACTTATTTCAGCTTGTTTGATGCAAGTATTGACCGATATGATGTTTATAAAGTTGAAACCATTGGGGATTCCTACATGGTCGTGAGTGGCCTACCTGAGAGGAATGGAAAGGCGCATGCGTCGGAAATCTGTAACCTAGCGTTGGAGCTACGGACATCGATGTCGGCATTCGTCGTACCTCACATGCCCGAAAAGAGTGTACATTTACGAATTGGAATCAACTCAGGTACTACTTACTCGTCTAGTTCACTGGGCATATCAAAGTACCCATTGATTTGTTGAAGAACCTCATTTTCATGTCATATTTATGACTAAATCCATGCGTACCATATTACACTGTTTCATCCAAATTATGATTTAATTCGTAGTCCGAGACTGATGTACCCTTTGCATTCGTTTGACTTCACTTCTCAAAAGAGAGCTCCGTCTTCTTAGTATATAATTTATAACACAGGGTAAGACTGATGATTCTGTTGATTTAGTCTAGCTACAAGCCTCTGTGACCCCCAGTCTACTTGACTAAACACCCTCTCATACAAGGTCATGTAGCTAGACTACTTTTAATTATAAATTCAAACTACCAGATGAATAACATGGATAGTAATAAACTATTTTAAACTATTAACATGAATAGTTGTGTTTTTCCTTTAAATTGCCCGATTGTATTTATTGCCTAGATTCTAAAGCTTAAAAATCATCTCGAAAACCTTCCACTCTCAGACATTTTCTCTTGCCTATTTCACTGTTCCACAGCTGGATGACTCTAATTGCAGTTAGCTTCATTCATGGTTGCCGAAATTATTTCGACTTCAAAATGTTTCGCCATGCATATTAATAAAGCTACGATTGTAAATAACCACAAATAAATGCTGAAACAACCGCGATATTGGAGAATTTTGAAGAAAATGGCTTCACTTAGAATGACTCTAACTGAAGTTGATGATGACGTAATGATGACGTAGATCATCAACTTCAGTCATTCCAACTGTGAAGCCGTTTTCTTTAAAATACTCTAATATTGCGGGTGTTTGGGGCATTCATTTGTAGTTGCATACAATCGTAGTTTTATTAATTTGCATGGCGAAACTTTTGGAATCAAGTTTCAACCTAGTTTAGCTGAAAGGTTTATCGAAAACGAAAGAATCTCGGCAACAGTCTTGAATGAAGCTAACTGCAGTTAGAGTCATCAAGCTGTGGCACAGTGTATTTAGAGTTAAAAAAAATTGAAACTTGAATGCTCTTTACCGTAGGACCTTGCGTAGCAGGTATAGTGGGTACTAAGATGCCTCGGTATTGCTTGTTTGGTGATACAGTCAACACAGCCTCCAGAATGGAATCTACGGGAAAAGGTAAATGTAAAGTACATATTGTACATCCTAGTCAAGCCACAAGAGCCCTTGTGACACAAGTGTTGTATAGACAAGAGTCCACAGTCTTTAAGCAAGACTAACATTTACCGTTTTGGGCCACAATTCGCCACCTTGGGGGTACTCTTGGGCATTAATCTTTTAATTAATTAATTATCTATTGTTGTAATTGGTGTGATGGGGAATATCTTGCTGTCAAACTACATATCTAGTATTTGTTTTGCCCACCGTGCCTAGCCCCGCCGTCTGCTCTAACGTATTCACACGGGGGCAAACGGCGAGCAATTTTAGTTTCAATAGATTGTTGGGTTAACCAATGAAATATTTTATTTTGAAAAAAATTCAAAATATTTATTTCTGTATCGATCTATAAAAATTGAATGTTTCCCCGATCTACTGCAAACTGTAACCCATCGGTAGGTGAAGATCGAAGTACTAAAAACTTTAGGTTTAGCAATTTATCTGATTCTCTTTATTCTCAGAGGGATTCTATTCTTTTATATCAAAAAGACTTACTAAACAATTAGAAGAACAGTGTTAATTGATCACAATCGATTTTGTATAAACTAAAATGAATGGAATAAAGAAAAAAAGTGTTAATTTATCATGATAGATATTGACATAGTATTGACAGTATTTTCTCTAACATAAACTATTTAGGGCGAATGATATCAAAACGTGTTAATTAATCATAATAAGAATTGTAGACAGGTTCCAATTTCAGAATATCTCAAGGGAAAGGGTTTTTGAGGCATTTTTTAGAAAAAGCAACAGACCTATTTTTCTGAATCAGTTTTTCATGCTGATAAAGATATTAAAAGATGACAGCTCAACGAGATGGCGATGACACTGATTTTTAGCGTTTTTACCCCCCTGGGAAGTTATTCTTGGGGGTACTATAATATTAGTTCATAACTCAAAGGATATATGAACTATTGTTCTGAGTTCTACAGCATACATTTTTAGTACAGAGATGAATACTATCCTAAAGTTATAGGTTGATATCTTTGTTGGTTTCGGAAAAATATAATTAATTAGAAAATAAATATGCGATTTTTGTCATTTTTTATTGCTTATTTTATATTTGTAGCTTCAAGCAAAATATGATAACTTTACCAGCTCAAAGTAGTATTCTAACAACATTCCTAAGCTATGTGTGATATTGTAATACATCTATTATAGTGCTGATAAACTGTTTTGTAATTTTAATATGACTTTATAGTGCCCTACCCCTGGTAAATAGAAGAAAATTGGTGTGGGTTTCTTCTGGTTTTAACATTTTATTGACTTCTTAGTTGAAGATACAATCAGTTTTGTCAGTTTACCATGAGTAACTTTACAATGGTTAACTATTCCAATGAATAGAGGGTTGGGACCTCAAAAATTCCAGAACTGTTAAGTGGCATCCTTGGGCAACCCTCTTCAGAGCATTTTCCTTACACTCCAATAAAATCTGCATGGGATAATATAAGAAACCTATATATCTTAGATACTAATGAACATACTAACTTCAAATTTTCAGGATTTGGTCCTGGAATGATAGGTAATCTGTATGACAAAATGACAAAAAGAAAAAACTCTGTTGCCATAGTAACAAAAATACCACACTATTTGTTTCCTAAGAAATGTGTTTTAAGAGGTTTTGTCATTCTCTTCATATTTTTAATTCTAAATATGTCTACAATGTGGGATGATTAAAATTATGGTAAAATAATCTTTTCTATTGTTCATGCAATTTCTCTAAAACAGAAGTTGCTATGCGACACATAGATCATAGAAAAAATCCTGGGATGATCGCTCTATTTGTCAGGAAATTAAAATGGAAACTGAAAAATGAGTTTCTTCCTACTAAATAGCAATTTGGTAGACCATGGCTGACACGCACAAGAGAAAACGTTTATCAGTTCTATGTCATTTTGTTGTTGTTTTTTATTTATCGTGCTCTGGGACTTATAACACCTAATGCCGAATCTTCTCAAACTGCAAAGGAAGGCAAGATGAGGAAACTCTGAGGGAAAATTAGACAAAAAATTAATGTGAGTGGTCCAAAAAAAACTTACATGTTTTGAAAAAGTTATGCTCTCGGGTGAATCAGTGCTCCTAATTGTACCCCTCCCCCAAACCCCCAAATTTTGACAATTGTCGAAAAGTGGCAAACAACATTCATCAAAGTTCAATATGGCTATTTCGCTTCTATGGCATAAAGATATGGTACAATCTCAGGTCAATCAATGAATTTCACAAGTGACACCCTATCTTATGCAGAAGTACTGCATACTATTGTATATGAAGACATGTCAAAAATCTGGTGGAAATAATTTTGTCACTCCTGATTTGACCTGGAAAGCTTCAGGTACATTATCAGAAACAATTTCAGACAGTAAAATCTTTGATTATGACTATTTTCTGACCATGACGACAGGTATACAGGGATAATAAAGTCAATCGGACTCGAAGATATTTCGCTAGCAATCAACCCATCAATATATTTTTTCAAAGTTGTTTTCACCAAAAATGCAATAATTTTTTACAATATTTACATTACTATTCTTTATTTTAATGTATCAAATAGCTCTTGAAAGGAAAACTGAATTCCCCAAGATAAGTGTTCCCCATGTTATTTCCCCATTGAAAAAAATCATGCTATCCATTGGTTTCAGTTCATTTTGGTCATCCAAATTCAGTATCTTTAAAGTCTCTGGAGCAATCCACTTTTCCTCTTAGGAAATAGAACATGTCTCAAAGCACATTCTAATTATGCATTCAACAATATAATTAAAGGTTGCATTTTTGGTAAAAATTAGGTCAACATTTTTAGTAAAAAGTATGTTGTTCATTTAGGTCTGATTAAATTCATTATAATTATATTTACCTTTCTTGAAGATAATGAATAGATCTAAAGGATATACCCATGTTCATGGTCAGAAAATATTCATAATTCAAGTTAGAATTGTCTGAAGTTGTTTGCGATAACCTACATGCTCCTTTTATGCAAATACTATCAAATGCTGTAGTCATGACAGTTGAAGTAAACTGAAGTCTTGGTATTTAAAGGCAGAATCAGATCTATATAGAGTAAACAAAATTGAAAGCAACATGTACAGTTGACCAACCAGCAATGTATTTCTTACAATCTCAAATATAATATCTCCCAAAAGATCCAAAATATGTTATTAATTGGTAATGTTGTTTAAAATTCAAAGTGTAAAAAGGGGGAAATGTTCAAATTCTCCCAAATAATAATAAATAAGTTACACTTAGTTATACAAGTGTGAGGCACCATCTGTGGTATCTGTGTCTGGAGTAAGTGATGTTGGCACTGTTTGACAATCTTACCACCATTAATAAGAAGCAAGTACATGTATTGGCTGCAATGCTTGAACATGGCTCCACTCCTACAGCTATGAGCAAGAGGCAAACCTGGTCTGATTTTATGCATATTGCAGCTAGGTTGACTACCAGAAAGTCATCTTTGGTTAATAAAGATTCTTAGCTACTTTTCTAACATCTGGCTGTGATGCATCATGGCTTAATGCGGACTCTGCTATATGATATGGTCAGATGATGAGAACTAACAGTTTTACGGAACTTTTGCCATGTTTTGCACATTGTAAATTACCCTTCTGAATGGGTTGTAAAGGTATTTACCAGGAGGTATATATGGCTCAAATGACTCATGACCTAGTACATGGGACACTGTAGTACATTACTTGTGCCCGATGACCACCATAGTCTAGTTGCTCAAATGAGATCAATTGATGATTATAATGTTAAGACTTTAAGTCAATGTCCAGACTGTTTGCCAACCTCTCTAGTATGTGATTACACTAGATTTCATTATGATACATGTACTAAATTGAAAACTTATATATAAAATATATTAAGTCCTATATTCTAGTAATAAATGAATTAGAATGTCACCTAACATTTGATGATGGTTTGAATTCATTGATTTGGTGTCTATCAATACATGTTTCTAACTTAATGCTGCAAAATGATAAAATTCACCACACCCACTTTCTTCAATTTTCCAGGGGTAGGGCACTATAAAGTCATATTAAAATTACAAAATAGTACTTCATAACTAAAATAGATGTATTACAATATCGCACAAAGCTTGGAAATGTTTTTAGAATACTACTTTGAGCTGTTAAAGCTGTCATATTTTGCTTGAAGCTACAAATATAAAATTGGCAAGACAAAAATTGCGTATCTTTTTCCTGTTTATTGTATTTTTCTGACTCTGAGACCAATAAGGGTATCAACCTATGTCTTCAGGATAGTATTCATATATGTACTAGCAATGTATGGTGTAGAATAGCTCATATATGCTTTGAGCTATGAACTAGTTTCATAGTACCCCCTAGAATATTTTCCTAGGTGGGTAAAAATGCCAAAAATCAGTGTCACCGCCATCCTGTTGAGCTGTCATCTTTTAATATCATTATCAGCATGAAAAACTGATCTAGTAAAAATAGGTCTGTTGCTTTTTCTAAAAAATGCCTCAAAAACTTGAATTATCTAAATTGGAACCTGTCTATTGACAAATTTGATAATATGTTTATGTGTATAATGATGTTGTTATGTTATGTTATGTTATGTTGAATCGTGTTTTGTTTTGTTGTGTTGCATTTCTTGTATGTTATGTCATGTTATGTACATGGTGGTCCAAAATAAATGGCTCATTCATATTTCAAAAATAAATATTGATTTTATTGTTAAAACCATTTCATATTATACAGCAGTGTATAGGGAAGAATTTAATTATCTTTAATTTGGTATATCATAAGTTATAAGTTATTATATAAATTAAAATATGTCCAGTAAAAGAAAATATCATCTGGCCAACACAAGAAAAGATATTTCACTTTTTGTGGTTTTACAACTATGGGGAATCTCCCCGACCTAGAAGTCACATTTTCAAAGAAAATTAAATTTTCAAAGTCGATAAACTCTTTTCAAAACCACATTTCTAGATGTAATTCTACATGTAGATTCCAAATATGACATCAATTTGACTGAATTGTGAATTTTTAATAACGTAAATAAAGATTATTTCTACTCGCATCTAGGATATTGTATCATAATATCTGTCAACCTAGGATGAAGAAATAAATTCAATTCTTCATACTAGCTGTCAACCAGAGTCAATTATACAAACGTCATTTTCGTTTCAAAAAGTTTTTCCAATATGGGTTTTCCCTTAATCGATTCCTGTTGATATTGGTAGTATCTTCATGTATATGGCGGAACACCTTTACAGAAAGTCATAAACTTTAGGGGACTAGTATGGATAGAGATTTCATTTTCATTTTTCATTTGAGTTACATATCTCACACAGACACCATAGGGTGTGTGGTAGGATAATGTTTATAGGATATCCTATTATTTTGAGGAATATCATTTTTATCGACGAGGTGATATTGATATCTGCACGAGAGAGCAAAGCGAACGAGTGCATATATCAATATCACCGAGTAGATTAAAATGATATTCTGAAAAAAAAATCATATTTTTTCAAAACCATAGGATATTCCTATAATATCCTAAGGTAGAAACAGCTCCCCGTATTAATCTGACAGGAGCTGGTATCTTTATCTTCAAATTAATTTTGAATTATTTCTACATCTTAACTCTGGGAATTTAATAGACAAGACAATGAAAGTAGGATCGCAAAACATTGCTTTCTGAAAATATTGGATCGAACATTTCATTTTTCTTTTCCTTCTCATTCCGTTAAAATTACGATAGCAAAATGTGATCACATAGTTATTTTTGTATCAAAGGATAAAGTGAAATATCGTAAAATATAAAAGGCTGAAAGCATGCTACTAAATCAAAATAAAAGCCCATACAGGAATTGAAAAATGACAAAAGCTGTCATCGATCTAAAAGTATTAGGTAATGAAAGGGAAAGGATACTAAGCTGAACAAAGGGTAATTGAAAGATGAACAGAACTGCAATACAATCTCTACAAAATAGATAAATAAATTAACTAAACAGTAAGAATCAAATTCAAAAGAGTATTATGGGAAATTATCAAACGAAATGTAAAGAGAATTCTCAGTGAGTTTTCGATCGCAAATATTATCAAACACAGAGTTATGAAAGACTAAAATAAACATGAAACTGATATTGATTTACTTTAGAAGCTTTTTTTCAAATAGATGAAACAAAGGCAAACTCTAAATAGACTCTAAATCAAACGGTGAAATATCAGACGTGATGTGAGATATGATGATAAATAATTATGAATAATTTTGTCGAGAAATTCGTTCATTACCTAATAATACTATACCACGCGGTCCTAACTTCGACCGTTAATTTGAATTTTTGACCTACCAGGTGCTTGAAAATCAAGGATTGCGAGTCTCATACTGCACCGTTTTTCTTCAAACTTATACCATTAAAAGCAAAACAAAAATTGCCTTTCTGTCGGTGCAGTACTTTATTGTAAAGAGTCCATCGTTCTAGCAGCGTTTTGGTCCCCAGCTCTTAGAAGGCCTTCTTACAGCTGGGGACCAAAATGCCGGTGGAAGTGGGGACTCTGTTTAAGAGAATAATGTACCATCAGAAAGGGATTTTTGTTAGGCTTTGAATGGAACAAGTTTGATGAAAAACGGTGCAGTATGAGACTCGTAATCCTTGATTTTCAAACATCCGGTAGGTCAAAAATTCAAATTAACGGTCAAAGTTAGGACCGCGTGTATACAGATGCCAACACTTTCATTGAATCAATCCAGGCGGTGTGTTAATATTTGTAAGTTATTTTACATCTCGTCAGACCATTACTCAACACTCTCCTATGTATACCGTTCCGTATTAGTGAAATTGTTGACATTAATACGGAATAAATCATACCATTTCATGAAAAATGGTGACCTTGTCCTACGGAAATTGAGATTATGTTTCACAGCAAGTTCGCATGGCGATACTGTATAGCACATGCTCTGGGGAATTGATTCTACTTTCTATAGACACCAATCACATCTCTGTCGATAGAATAATAAGAAAGCCTTAGGGTCCCAACCTCCTTTGTTTACATTTAAAAAACGTGAAAAAATGACAAAAGTTGTCATAACTTTTTAAATCTTAAACTTTTGAAACCGATTTCACTTGCCAGCGACAGATACTTAAGTCGTTGACGAACCGAACATGTCAGTTTGGTTCGTTATATCTCCAAATAAACGATTTCAACATTCAAAAAAACTTGATGCTAGTCCACGTGTTAATACGGAATTGGTCGACTCAATAAGTAAACTCAATGAACGAAACGGTGCACTCATGAATGAAATGAAGATTAAGATAATTAGTAGTGTTATACAATATGAGTGTGTTTTAACCCGGGTATGAAACATAATACCTTGAATACGGGTTTCAGTAGCATGGACATTTAGTTTCAATTATAACTTCATTCGTCATGGAGAGGGTAAGAGTGTCATGCCGCTTTGAAGGATGTACAAAAACCTTCGCAGGAAAATCATCCAAGTGCCAGCATGAGAAGGGAGGTAGTCATGCAAATAAGGAGAGGGAGTGTGATGTGTGTAAGAAGAGGTTTTACTTGCAAAGTCATCTGAAGAGGCACAAAAGGGCCGTACATGCTCCCGAGCTGTACAAGTGCAACACTTGCCGGTAAGTTATTCTAATAAGCAATGCACGACTATTTTTGTAGGTATGTCGCACAAATCATTCAAATTAATGCAATTGCCTGCCCAAATGTTAAAATTCCCTATCATGAAACATTTCACTAGCCACACAGATTAAATGCTTTATTGTTTGAAATGTAAATGTTTCCCTGTGGAAGTAGGCTGCAGAGGTTTTCCAGCCAAGTCTATGGACTGGATGTTGAAGTCGCTTGGTCTTCCATCTCGCAAGCGCAAGAAAGCAATGATTACCCTAGGAAGGGAAGCTGAACGTTGCTCTCGTTGGCTGTGGTTGAGAAGAAATGCAAATTGGTTGCCCCAGTAATCCCTTGTCATCTTGCCTCATCTCCACCATTATCATGACACACCCTGTATCCAATAAGTCTCCCCTCACAATAGCTAGCATACCTTTAACTCCTTCTTCAAGCTTGAGCGGAGATGTGAAAAGGTGAGCGTTGGTCGACCATAAAGCGCTTTTTAAACCTACCATAGACCGTCGCAAGTCGGTTTCAAGCATTTACCGCTCATTCCCTTAGTTGAGATGTCTACTCTGATGGAAGTTGGAGGCAGCTGAGGAAACCTCTACATTTCCACAGCTAATGTGTATGGCGCAACAGCATGTAGTCCATCTAAGCATGTTTATCATAATATAATAATATAATGTTGGAGAAACAGACCGAGGTATCATAATATTTAACTGTAGAAGACCGTTTCCTCCTCCTTTTCCCCAATGTCAATCCCAATTTCTTCTTCTTACGAGGTCGAGGCATCTTGAAAAGCGGGTTCAGGTTTTTGCTGAAAGTATGATAACCTCTACGAAAAAAGGTTGGCCTGACTATAGCCTATAAGAATTGAAAATAGACGTAAAATAATATACCTCATCTGTGTACGCGCTGTTCTTTGGGCGTGGCGGTGCGGGATAGTTAACATTTCATGGAAAATAATTGAGGGGATTAATAAGGAGCGCATGATTAATTTGGGATTATAAACTTAGTATAGCTAATTAACAGGAATAATGCATGGTGAACTGGGTCAAACTCGGTAAACAAAACACTCAGATGTTTGTTGGTGCTTTTATTATCATGTTTTTTATATCCACAAGAATTGGTGTGGTTACATGTAATCCCGGGCATGTAATACAAGATTCAAGATTTTATTGTGTTTCAAGCCAAACAGTTGGCGTCCTCACATAAATGTTACATAAAGGGATGCAATTATTTGTTACATACAATAAGATAATGAAAATGTTTATGAACAACCAATACCTGGTGTTGACGGTCGTTGAAGCCGTCGATAAAGTACTTCCTATTAGATGTGTAACGACCCTCACTCTGCATGGTAAGCGCAAAAGGTAGTGGTAGCGTTAAAGGGTTTATGAGTGAGTGGAAGAATCGTCACATTATTACCGGGTCCGTGTTGTGATTGTATGCGCTCTCAAGGGTTTTACAGACATGACTGGTTGAATGGCAAAATGGCTGAATATGTCGCACTGCGACATAAAACATACACCTAACTGACAAAACAGATGATTTAGTTTAAATATAAATGATGACATAATTATGGGTTTATTTACAAAGTGATTACAAAGTGAGTATAGTAATTATGACAATTACACACATAGTGTGGAAATATATATATATATGAATAAAAGTTCTGATATTGTGACACATGGATGATATATGGTGCAGCGTTACTCAATGGCAACGGGTACCCATATTCAAGGATTACGCACAAAGGTGGATCGTTATGCAATTAAGATCCCTGAAATGTGGTTACGATAATATACATAGTATTTCCTATCAAGTACAATACATACTCAAGTAAGATTACATAATTACCAAGAAGCTGATACTGCTATTACACATTATTGAGCTCATATTCATAAATCCTACATTAACTACACATATAACATACAATACTTTCATCTGGGAGAGTGTGTGACACAACTGGTGACCAAATAAACATACATAGCAATATGTATTACCATGACTTTGCAACAACCTTTGACAATGAGAACAACAACAACTGGCACCTTGGAGTGTACGACATGACGCAAAGAACCGAATTACAACCACTGACAAAATGTAAGACCGACTAAAATATCAACGTAACATTACGTATTCTTGGGTGAAACATACCAAATAATGACTATAACAATAACTTGGACAACATTTGATTCAACATACCAATTAGTGATAACAATGTTTACATGACTGCTCATTATGTAACATGCTAGGAAAATTAATGTCATATAACATGTGGGTGCAATCACATGACATGGATATACATGTCACGCAACAAGTGGGCGCCTGCTATGAAACATGCCGACGCATGCTACATGACATATGGGTGCGATTACACATCATGTGGGTACATGCTATGTAACAAGTGGGTGCATGTTATGTAGTAAGTGATCAATCATGAACATGAGTAAAACTGTATACCCAAGTTGGTAGTGGTACATCACCAACTTATAATATTCCATGACACAACATAAGGGTGGGTGCAACAACTTGTATTCCCTTTGGTAATATTGGGTGCAACAAATTGTATTTCCCTAGGGTGGCTTTGGGGAAAGCCATACATGCATACAGTATATAAATTATATAAAACGACCTTAACGCAACAATACAATAAAACCGACACTCCAACCATCGATAAACAATAGAACAGTTCAAGTTCAAAACTAGTATCAGGCTAGACCATAAACTAGGTTCCATCAGGGTTTAACTCAACACCATCATCTATCTGACACTAACTGTTGCCCAACAGTAAGACTTGAACTCCATAAGCCGACTATATACAAGCGAGACATTACGTAACATACAACTGCACAGGGTAGTTTGCAGTGTACCAAAACATGATCAATTTGGGTATTGATCATCAACAATGAGATAAACTGACATGATCAAACTGGGTATTAATCAACAACAATGAAGCAAACTGACATGATCAAACTGGGTATGTTGATCATCAACCATGTAAACCAAATATGGGTCAAATAATTCCAATGTGCTTTTGCATTAACAAGTCAAATCCAAATCCAAATGTAATACTTGCCAATTTCACCACACTCAGTATACATAGAGTGCTTACAGCTTGAAATGAGGTGAAGGGTGTCCATCCACATGAGGTATTTGCATCAGCATATGAGTGGTTGGTTGTTGGTGGTATGTAGTTCGCCATTTGACAGACGTGCTGACAATTGCAAGTCATGCGGGAGGGGTGAACCTCAAACTTCAAGCCTGATTTGGGGGTCAGACTTCGTGCAAATCCTGTTGTAATCACCTCATGTGGACGGACGACTTACTGGTGTAAATCGTGAGACAGTTTAGACACCTCGACGGTCAACGATAGCGACATTTTGAGTGAAGATAGCGGAGCAAATCACGAATGATTTACTCGAAAAACATAAGATGGCTACCTGCCTTCTGCGCATGCGCAGCGACTTACATAAATTACGAACTTATGTAAATCCACAAAAACGGCCATAACTTCGCCAATACGGGACCGTTTGCAAAGTTTAAACTACCCATAGAAAGCTTAATTTACGTATTAGGTGCATATCCTACTAGATTAATGATAAAACATAGTAAACAGGGTGAAATTTAGACCAGAAAACTACGACAGTAACCTTGACCTTTTTACGTCAAAAGTACGAACGGAACTAAGAATAGTTCGAGAATTACGCCAAAAGTACGAACGGGACCAACAATATCCACAAATTACTAGAATAGGACACTTTAGTGGATAATAACGATCTAAACATGTATGTGAATATATAAACTGCATTAAGTGAAACCCAACAGTGGTGAGACATCGAACTGACATTACTGAATAGCGGCAAACAAGAAAGTAAATCTGTTGGGTTATCACACTACTCCCCCTTTTGAAAAGTGTTCGTCCTCGAACATGAGGCTGAATCGATAAAGGAGTCCCAACTGATATATATATATAAATAGGCTAAATTCAACTTTACTTTACATTAATATTAAATTGTCCATCAGCAAAGGTGCTGGTTGATTATCACTAAAGCTGGGGACTCCGCTGTGTCCGCTGCTCCATCTGACATCGTTAGAGTTGGGGACTTCGCTGTGTCCGGGACAATCAATTCCTTTATCAAACTCAGCATCATAAGTTTATCACATGTGACAGACACATAGTAAGATTGTCTTGATTCAGCTACTGCAGCACACTGAATAGATATACGCATAGAATAAAGTCTCAGTCCATTGATAGAAACATGAAGGCTCACCACAAACCAACATGACTACTGGAATAAGAACATTCTTACAACATGGGTGTACATCATTACAAGTCATGAAGCCTCGCAAATAACATAGTCCATCTTCTAGAAGACTTCATGTGCTACAGGGTTATCTCTTTTTTTCCAGGTCATCTAGGGTTATGACTCAACCATAAAACATGAAATCATGAAAACAGATAAGTTGGTTAGGGGCAACAAACCAACAAACTGTGATCAAAACGGTGGTCACATATATGCCAGAATATGAGACCATAAGAGTCGTAACCCTACAACCTAATCCAGCTTATCAGGTTGTCCATTTAAATATCACACTTCATCTCACCTAATCACTCAAGCCCAACTCTATTTTTGGTGGTAACATACATACAGTTGGCGTCTTTTTACTATTCATACTCAATCTGATGACCTGAGACTCCTGGCCATTGCTGGAGTAGACTAGTTATGTCGCCAAAAGGCATATTGGACACAACCAGTGCTACAAACACCGGATCCATTGGCTCAAGCAACATGTTGCAAAAAGCTAGCTGCTTACTTTTTACAAATTTCTTCTAGGCTAACTGGAACCATTTTTAGAGACATTATGAGTTGCCTGTCGAGCATGACAACACAAACTTCTCTACTACTAGTAACAATGACGGCTCAGAACTCAAACCGTGAACTGAACCAGTCAAGTGGTGAGATGCAATGAGGTGAATGACAACTGTGTGAGGGAACTCTTCAGCTGGTTTGCAGAAGAAGTTACCTGTAAATACAGCATACTCCACTAGGTAGGAACACTGGTCTGTGGCCCACCGTTGTAGTTGTCACTCTAGGTCAGTACGTACGGTATGACCAAGACATCACAACTAACCACATGTCCAGCAAAAGAACACACCAAGAGCACAGAGAAGGCATTGTCACAATAAGGAAATTGGTATTTTTCCTTAAAACACATTTACTGGTCACACAACTCCCAGTTGAACTAAGTCGCAAAAGTTATCAATATGACAACTTTAAGAGTGGTTTGGGTAACGTAACTGTCAGCTTTATTCCTGACATAATAAATGAGTGTCCCAATGCATTTTTGAGTTGATGCACTGAGGAACACATTTTTGCTCAATTTTTAGAAACTGTTATGTTACACTTATATTGCCATATACATAGTTTCTGCCGTTTTGGGTCACAGCATTGAAGGAGAGCCAATCACAACTGATTATATCCCACCGCTGCCACCAAAATGTAACGACCCTCACTCTGCATGGTAAGCGCAAAAGGTAGTGGTAGCGTTAAAGGGTTTATGAGTGAGTGGAAGAATCGTCACATTATTACCGGGTCCGTGTTGTGATTGTATGCGCTCTCAAGGGTTTTACAGACATGACTGGTTGAATGGCAAAATGGCTGAATATGTCGCACTGCGACATAAAACATACACCTAACTGACAAAACAGATGATTTAGTTTAAATATAAATGATGACATAATTATGGGTTTATTTACAAAGTGATTACAAAGTGAGTATAGTAATTATGACAATTACACACATAGTGTGGAAATATATATATATATGAATAAAAGTTCTGATATTGTGACACATGGATGATATATGGTGCAGCGTTACTCAATGGCAACGGGTACCCATATTCAAGGATTACGCACAAAGGTGGATCGTTATGCAATTAAGATCCCTGAAATGTGGTTACGATAATATACATAGTATTTCCTATCAAGTACAATACATACTCAAGTAAGATTACATAATTACCAAGAAGCTGATACTGCTATTACACATTATTGAGCTCATATTCATAAATCCTACATTAACTACACATATAACATACAATACTTTCATCTGGGAGAGTGTGTGACACAACTGGTGACCAAATAAACATACATAGCAATATGTATTACCATGACTTTGCAACAACCTTTGACAATGAGAACAACAACAACTGGCACCTTGGAGTGTACGACATGACGCAAAGAACCGAATTACAACCACTGACAAAATGTAAGACCGACTAAAATATCAACGTAACATTACGTATTCTTGGGTGAAACATACCAAATAATGACTATAACAATAACTTGGACAACATTTGATTCAACATACCAATTAGTGATAACAATGTTTACATGACTGCTCATTATGTAACATGCTAGGAAAATTAATGTCATATAACATGTGGGTGCAATCACATGACATGGATATACATGTCACGCAACAAGTGGGCGCCTGCTATGAAACATGCCGACGCATGCTACATGACATATGGGTGCGATTACACATCATGTGGGTACATGCTATGTAACAAGTGGGTGCATGTTATGTAGTAAGTGATCAATCATGAACATGAGTAAAACTGTATACCCAAGTTGGTAGTGGTACATCACCAACTTATAATATTCCATGACACAACATAAGGGTGGGTGCAACAACTTGTATTCCCTTTGGTAATATTGGGTGCAACAAATTGTATTTCCCTAGGGTGGCTTTGGGGAAAGCCATACATGCATACAGTATATAAATTATATAAAACGACCTTAACGCAACAATACAATAAAACCGACACTCCAACCATCGATAAACAATAGAACAGTTCAAGTTCAAAACTAGTATCAGGCTAGACCATAAACTAGGTTCCATCAGGGTTTAACTCAACACCATCATCTATCTGACACTAACTGTTGCCCAACAGTAAGACTTGAACTCCATAAGCCGACTATATACAAGCGAGACATTACGTAACATACAACTGCACAGGGTAGTTTGCAGTGTACCAAAACATGATCAATTTGGGTATTGATCATCAACAATGAGATAAACTGACATGATCAAACTGGGTATTAATCAACAACAATGAAGCAAACTGACATGATCAAACTGGGTATGTTGATCATCAACCATGTAAACCAAATATGGGTCAAATAATTCCAATGTGCTTTTGCATTAACAAGTCAAATCCAAATCCAAATGTAATACTTGCCAATTTCACCACACTCAGTATACATAGAGTGCTTACAGCTTGAAATGAGGTGAAGGGTGTCCATCCACATGAGGTATTTGCATCAGCATATGAGTGGTTGGTTGTTGGTGGTATGTAGTTCGCCATTTGACAGACGTGCTGACAATTGCAAGTCATGCGGGAGGGGTGAACCTCAAACTTCAAGCCTTATTTGGGGGTCAGACTTCGTGCAAATCCTGTTGTAATCACCTCATGTGGACGGACGACTTACTGGTGTAAATCGTGAGACAGTTTAGACACCTCGACGGTCAACGATAGCGACATTTTGAGTGAAGATAGCGGAGCAAATCACGAATGATTTACTCGAAAAACATAAGATGGCTACCTGCCTTCTGCGCATGCGCAGCGACTTACATAAATTACGAACTTATGTAAATCCACAAAAACGGCCATAACTTCGCCAATACGGGACCGTTTGCAAAGTTTAAACTACCCATAGAAAGCTTAATTTACGTATTAGGTGCATATCCTACTAGATTAATGATAAAACATAGTAAACAGGGTGAAATTTAGATCAAAAAACTACGACAGTAACCTTGACCTTTTTACGTCAAAAGTACGAACGGAACTAAGAATAGTTCGGGAATTACGCCAAAAGTACGAACGGGACCAACAATATCCACAAATTACTAGAATAGGACACTTTAGTGGATAATAACGATCTAAACATGTATGTGAATATATAAACTGCATTAAGTGAAACCCAACAGTGGTGAGACATCGAACTGACATTACTGAATAGCGGCAAACAAGAAAGTAAATCTGTTGGGTTATCACAGATGCAATAAGAAAAAGTACAACCTATCAACGCGTTGACGCCGTCGATGTACAAATTATCTTTTAATACTTAAGAGAAAAGAAGAAAACACTAATTATGTACATTCAATCCTTGCGATTGACGCATGTGTTGACGCCGTCGATTATGTGCCATTTGCATGCAATAAGATACTGTCCAATGTCCATCAATAAGCTATCAGAACAATTATCATTGCAAGTTTTATGGAAATTATGATTTCCCCGGGAATGTATACGATTTAACACCAATTCCGTATTAACACTTGGAAACCGTTTACCCATTCCTTATTAACACGTGGACTAGCATCGAGTTTTTCAAAATGTTGAAATCGTTTATTTGGAGATATTACGAACCAAACTGACATGTTCGGTTCGTGAAAGACGAAAGTATCTGTCGCTAGCAAGTGAAATCGCTTTCAACAGATTTAGATTTAAAAAGTTATGACAACTTTTGTCATTTTTTCACGTTTTTGTAAATGTAAACAAAGAAGGTTGGGACCCTAAGGCTTTTTTATTATTCTATCGACAGAGATGTTATTGTGTCTATAGAAGGTAGAATCAATTCCCCAGAGCATGTGCTATACAGTATCGCCATGCGAACTTGCTGTGAAACATAATCTCAATTTCCGTAGGACAAGGTCACAATTTTTCATGAAATGGTATGATTTATTCCGTATTAATGTCAACAATTTCACTAATACGGAACGGTATACATAGGAGAGTGTCAAGGTGCCAGAGTATGGAGCCATCTTTTGCCAGTGTGGTGAACTAAATTAGCATTAAACTCTGGCTCTTGATGGCCTTTAAAATAGCCTATATCTATGGAATTATATTAACGAATGACTTTTGACATGAGAATGCTCGTTAACTATCGAAATTATCGTCAACCAAATTGATTTTCAAATACGGCGACCGACACCTTTTTCAAAATTACTGGCAATAAAGTTTGACCACATAATTGATGACGGATGTTGTTGAAAGTATAGTACACTTGGGCAAGAATTCATAGAATTACACTGGGTTGATTGAGATCAACATTGCACTGATTTTATTTTGTTTATCTTGTGTGAACATATGATTTTACAAAAGGTATGACGAAATGATTCGATTTATTTCAAATATTTGCCATTTTGTGAAGGTGGTCTTGAGTTTGAAATCTATTTAAAATCGTTCAAAATTCGAATAGATGGCAGAAAAGGTGGTCATACCTTGTATTTCAATGGCCTTTCTATGCAAAAACATTTTTGGTTTTATGGAGCTATACCATGGTATATGGGGTTAGGTACCGAAAATTCTCGTTTTTTCATAATCAATACGAAGATCTCAACATTTCCCCATTGGATTGTATCAGAACATTTGTCTGTGGATTTGTCCCACTGTCACTGTAAAGTGTTTCATCAATTCACTGTATACAAAAAGCCATAAAGCAAACAGAAATATCTTGTCAGCTCCTGGGTAAAGCTGACGATTGGCACCCCAATATATGATTTTTACCAATTGAAAGTTTCAATGTACAATGACTCCACTTTTTAATAATGTTATTTTACTTCAAGGGTATATCTCACATTATTATATCACTATTTAGCTAGCGACAGTATGATTGGTCAAAACCGGGTCACATGTCGTGGGATATCTGGCGATATTCAATGGCAATGCTTCTCAGATAAGACAACCGTGAGATATCTAGCGATATCCCACGCTCCCGGGAATTTTCAAAGAATTTGTTTTCGTTCAGTGTAAATAATTTAGTTCAGTGTAAGTCAAAATGGCAGACGAACCGAGTACTTTCACAAGGTGATATTCCACTTGCCCTTCGGGCTTCGTGGAATATCACTTGTGAAAGAGGTACAGGTATTCACCTCAATAGTGTGAAATATTTGTTCAATATTATATTTAAAGTAAAAAAGCTGATAGAGACACATGTGTCGAGATTTAAGGCTGTTTGGAACGAATAAATTAAGAACTCATTTAATATTTGGAGTCATTTATCATTCTTAATAACTGAATTTTGTTATATTTTGTTGTCAGCAATGAAGATACAACTGAGTGAATTTACCCGGGATCTTCTTGTTCAGATAGGTGGTTACCACATAGAACCACGAGACCAAGTAGAAATAAAGGTAAGGAATATACAAAAAATCCTCTCTGAATGAATTGAACAAAAACGCGAACAATGTACTATTTCTAAGGTTTTATGTTACAACCAGAAGTGTTATAGATATTGTTATAGTCTACAACTGTCTATAGCCGGTGTTCGGCGGTCGGCGTCTCTGACAGCGTTCGGCGCCTGTAACAAATGGCAGGTAGTGACATTTTGCACGTTTTTTATTATGTTTATTTAATTTAGTTAATGCCCTGTTCTTATAAACCACCGATAATTCATTGTTGGCAATTAGCCAGAAGTACTTCTTAGATTGTTTTTGCATTTTATTTTCAAACAGGGTAAAGGTCGGATGCAGACATATTGGCTAGAAGGACGCGAAGATGTTGTGAAGAATGAGAGATTGCGGGCTTCGTTCACCCCAGACACTAACGGAGTTATTCCACAAACTATATTCAGACAAAATTCTGATAACCAGCTCATAAAGGTAGAAGAATGAGGAGTGTGACTATCCTGTAGAATATTCTTTTAGGTATACATCTGTTTCAAGAAAGTAGCTTCAAATTAAGAATATAGAAGAATATTCTGATCGTCTTTTGTATCTTGTAATTGTATCCCATTTTGTGAGATGGAAATTAATAAACATGTTTATACGTGCTTTCAAACCTAAAAATAAGGAATATATTTGGATTGCATGTGGTTTGGCCAACAAATCTATGAGCCTATTTTGATGCTTCTCTTATATGTTATTTTAAAAAGATTATCATGGCGCATTCATCCTTGGCGTGAACCCTCTTTTCAATTATATAAGTATGATAAAGATGCCAAAGGCAATTTTTGAAGATAATTGGTATATGTGCCGATGATACCTTTATCACTCTCGATGGATCTGAAGCTTCCCTTAGAAAATGCTTCGATTCGTTTTCCCAGTTTTACCAAACTTCAAAATTTTAAATTATACAAAACAAAAACTATGTTTCAAGTGGCAAAAGCAAACCCTCTGTATGTAATAACCCCACTGTCCACTTTCTGGGGAAGTTTGTACATTTTCTAAATGTATAGCAATAAAAAAAAAAGTGGAATGATAAACTATACTATATAAGTGGTAAATTTCCCAAAACATTTAATTTTCCGATTTCCGAATTACGTTTAGTATCGGGAAAATGTCGGAAAGTTAGCATGTTAAAATCGTTTAGTATCTACCTAATGATCGAGATTGGTATATCATAAATAGAATAAACAAAGTGAGGACTTTTGAACCAAAGCTGGCAACTTTTATTTTTACAGTGTTCTATAGACGTTCGCTTACAAAGGCATCTACATACGTGATGTCGATCTAATGTGTGGTCTATAAAAAGCTGCATGCACTCTGCCCTTTCTTTGGAAAACATGCCTGAACCTCATGGGTACAAAATGGCAAACAAACTGATGAATGCTATTGTTTTATGTGACATGAGAACATGTGTATTTGGTCTGGTTGATAAACGAATGAAAAACCAATTCTTGTCAACAAAATCTACTGTTTTAATTTCCAATATTCACTGAATCAATTTCAGACAAAAATCATACAAAATCGAAAACACCGAAATGCCACTTTAAGTACCAGTGCCAGATGCCCTGGAAAATCCAATATCCACTAAATCTATTTAAGACAAAACGAATTAAAAATCGAAAACACTAAGTATGTCACTTTAAGGGTAAGATGTCCTGGGAAATTCAATATCATGTCGATTGATAATAAAGTTTCATCTTAAATAATCTGTTATATTTCTGAATTAAAACTTGGTTAATGGGATTGGTCAATCGACCATTAATGTTACGTACGCACATCCATTCTGATCCGCCCACCTTGCTTACTACACGTTCTAGTTTATGATTTCGATTTGCCAGTCAACACACAACATACACGCGTCTTAACTTTATACAAAACCGTTCATTTCAAGTTTCCTCACTGTTTGGCGATTTTCACCGACCCACCTTCTCCCTCTTTTCTTATCTACTCTTCTTTTTTCCTAATTTTCTTGTTTTTAAAAACGTTTTTTTATTTTGTTTTATTTTTTCTTATGTTGCACCATCAGCCTTATTCATCCCATTTTGCCTCCATTTGGTTACCCATGTGCCTGCCCTCCAAAAAGGGTGCCTTCTTGTTGTCTGCACAGCCAACATGCCTGTCTGAAACACTGGTGCATGTTTCAAACTTCACATGCCTGCCTAAAACACTGGTGGATGCAATAAATCGGTGGCGGGGGCTGTTGAGTTGCGTCAATGGGTTTTATGAGAACGCAGCGTCTTAGACTGACCATCGTAACCCCGGGGATCGCGGTGTCTAAAATCACACCCCTCCCGGCGATGACCAGTCTAACAGACAAGCTTATGCCATCTAACCAACCGCACACACACCTTGTTTTGTTATTTTATTGGGAGAGGGATTCAGGACATTAAAATCGAAACAGAAACCTGTACGTATAAATCGCTCTATACAAATGCATGTAGTTTCGTAAGTTATTTGGAGCTAAAACATGTATGACATACATCATTTTCTTCAGAAAGCATAATACTATGCATCGAAATCAAAATTACCAGCATTGTATTTAAAGGACATGAGTATAATGATTCCGTTGCCACCAACTTGAAATTGCAAATCTCCCGTTCTAAACACAGCTCTGAAGCCGATCGTGTATTTGAAGTAGACCAAGTAGCGCTTGTTTTGTATGCGCGCTATACACATTACTCTATTGATTCATGGACTTTGCGTCCACGCGAACTCCCGGTTACGTTGTGAAAAACAATGTTAGCTCAAACTTTCCATTATCTCATTTGCATACTCCAGTGCAGTATCACATCATTAATTTTAGGCCATCGCTTTGTCATTATAGAGAGCGGTCGCACAGCGTTTTAGCCCAACGTATCTCAAATCATATCTGTAACGCATTCACCAGATTTATGCATAGTAACGAGATGCGGTTGCAGATACATTTTAGCAACCCGTTGCGCGAAACCTCTCTATTTTATCCTATTATTCTACGTGATCAGTTTATTTTTAAATGATGAGTACAAAAGTTATCATGACTCTGTTACATGTACTAGCAACCGTCTGAAAGAGATTACATATTAATATTACTGTTTCCTTTGAACTTGCGTAACTCAATGATTAATTCAGGTCGATGTCAAGGAGGATTGGAAGCCAGGGTTCCAACTCGATATTCTTTAATCTCCACACACGCGTCATTTGCTATTCGTGTCTGTATAATTTGTACGACTGCATGGAGAATGACCCGATACTCTCCAACAAAGCTATCGCTAGGTGATTGTTTTGCAGAATATCGGTGTTGCATTCTGGGAGCCAATCCTCCTTGGGTCGATGTTATATATATTCCAAGTACAGATGTCATAACGACACTGTCACATATACTTGAGTAACCCTCTTAAAAGGGTTATGTTTACTTCTTATACCTACTTAATTATTTCCTTTGAGCTATTATTACGCAAGGATTGATTTGTTTACAATACATTCCAAAGCGGATATAAGTTTTATTAATTTCGTGTTGGTTTTCTTGCACAACATTGTATGTATTGTCACAGGATGAATCGAAACACAGATGGTAACACCCATCCTTGGCCCAAGAGTAATTCATTACATTACATTACATGATCTGCTATGAAAGCAGTGAAGGACCGATCTTGAAGGATGGCTAACACCGATACTGGTTTATATTTTCAATCGATTAACGTTCTGGAAATTCAACATGGATTGATATTCTACACGTTGTGATGGTAAAGTTCACGTATTCAGATACGTGAACTTTACTTAGAGCACTTGGGCTTTAACAATTGGATGTCAAACTCACTCAACTCTAGATCTGAGCTCGAAAGTCATTACAGAGATTTTACTCATAAGTGAAAGAAAATCTTACGTTTATGCGTATAACTAACTATACGTTATAAGTATAAGTGAATTAAAATTGGTAATTTTGCTTAATCATTTAATTTGCCCATTGCCTAATTTTTGCCAGGTTCGGAAAATTAAATGTCGGAAATATAGTCATGATATTATCTAATGGAAAGTTTCTTGTCATTAGGAAATTTTAAATTCGGAAAATGATAAAAATTAACCACTCGGTTATACAGTACAGAAATAGCATTTCATCGATCAATTCTAATGCTCTTATTATGGAATTTATTTTGTATCAAAATTGGACATTACATGATGTATGGGAAAAATCGAACTATATGATGCGATACTCGAACCATATGATTCGAAACTCGCATCATACTATGCGAAATACGCATCATTATATGCGAAACTCGCATCATCGTGTGCCATTTTCAATCCATGTTATACCAACAGTTAATTTTCTTACATAACTTATTTTCATTCACACACGCACTGGTTGTATCAAGTGTCACACAAAGAGTTAGCACTAACTCAAATCACTTTCCAAAAATCCAAAAGCAATGTTGAAATGTCACACGGATTGTGTTATAAGTTGCATAGAATACTGAAAGAATTACACATGGATCAAAGTAAATTTCGAACGAACGTGTCAATTTTACACACGCATTGAGTTCAAACTCGCATAGGATGGCTCCCGCTCGCATAGGCTGTCACAAACAAGTTGCACTTCACACAGGGTGCGAGATTTGAAGTCACGTGATATTTACATCCTGATTTCTACAATATGGCGCCCTTCGTTGAAATGTGATAAAATGTAAATTTTAAATTAAAAATATATAATAGGATACCCTAGGCTAGGGAGACGTACAGTGGCCATATATTGAGAAACTACAAACTAGATCTTTTTATCTTTTTGCCACGCTGATGTGTTATTTCGTTCAGTGCAAAAGTAACGCGAGATTTAGAACAAAATCTCGAACATCTCTAGAAAGCAATTTATGTTACATCAATGTGTGTGATCGGTTCATCAAGGTGTGTGATCGGCACATCATGGTTTGTGAAGGGGAAAACGTTTGTGCGAGCCGCACAAGAGTTTGTTCGACTTGTGTACCCTGTTCGATGTCATTTTTAAACAATGCATACACAAATACGCATGTACACGTGTGATTTTACAAACATAGAGTGTGCAAACTCGAACAAACCGTGTATGAAATCACACAGATTGTGTATGTATTCTGCTAAACGCTATTCTATGTGTTTGAGATATATCATAAATATACAGTAAAACCTGTATATCTGAACACCTGGCTAATCCGAACACCTTCCAATTTGAACACTTTTTTGCGGTCCCATTTTTTCCTCCCATTGACTCCCATGTTAAATAAACCTTGAAATCTGAACACCTCCTAATCTGAACAGTGAACAACCAGATATGAAAAAGTGACCTGTCTAATCTGAACATTTTTATCAGAAATCAAATGTCTGGACATTTCAATAATAGCCACATATTGAGTCAATGTTATAGTTGTTGTTTATCTTTACATATACATGTACAATGTAATCAAAGAACCAATACTGTCCTAATTAACTTATTTAGTCTCAGTGACATCCCTTATTTGTGGAAAACAACAGGGTGATTTGAATAGGTGTGAATACAGGAGTTAATTGGTTTATCCTATTAGAAAATAACTGAATGTTTTATGTTTGGATTAAGGGAAAGGTGTGAATCAAGAAGATAATTGATTTATCATTATTAGAAATTACCTGGATGTTTTTGATTTGGATTAAGAGAAAGGTGAGAATCTGGGAGATAATTGGTTTATCCTTATTGTAAATTAACTGGATGTTTTTGATTTGGATTATGAACAGGTCTTAGATGTTTTATATCCCGTGGGTCTGTTATGATAGCCAAGATTCAATCAGTAAATGTTTTATAATCACAAAGACAACACAGACACAATTGCAGACAAGATTTCACGAGAAAGAGAAAAAATGTAATATCCTATCACTAAAATGCCTCCGTCATCTCAAAATTATTTTTACTTGAAGAGGATGTCTCCTCAAATATTGCTAATGCTAAAAGTGCCAAAAAACAAACAACAATGAAGGACTTTTTCAAGCAAAAGTAAAGCAGTGCTATATAACCCTTATATGGGATAAGTCATTTGAGAAGCGTAAGATTTCGTATGAGACTATCATATACTTATACTGTCAGTGTATTACAAAGTTTTTGCCAAAATATAAGTTATTTTTACTAAAATAATGAAATTGTTCTAAATGTAAATAAAAATAGCATATAGGCTATAGGCCTATTGTAGAATAAACTCATCAACAACATGTATTGTTTTCTGACTTAGTATTAAGTGTTCAATATAGTGGACTGAACAATGAAAATCCCTCCCCCCCCGATTAACAATATCCTCGAAATTTGAACACCTGCCAATTTGAACGCTTTTGGCTGGTCCCATTGGTGTTCGGATTAGACAGGTTTTACTGTAAGATGTCCAATTTTGATACAGTTTTAACACCATACTTATCACCGAAAACGAATTCTTTTTTCTTTTCCGAATTCCTTGTTTATAAGGTGGAATAAGTAATATGACTTCGTGTCAAATATCACTATGATTCCCTTTCAATGACCATGTCTAAAAGTAATATGCCGGGTTCTCTATTTATTTATTTATATATTTATTTATTCATTTATTATGTCGCCACCAAAAGTGGTGACATATTTTTATGGTCTCCGTTTTTTTGCGACGGCGGTTGGTGGTTGGCGTCCGGCGGTTGGCGTCCGGCGTCTGTAACAATTTCTTACAACTTCCTATAACTTAACAAATACTGTTTAGACTGACTTCAATTTTTTTCTAAATCATCTACATGTTCTCAGAAGTTCAAATCTGACTTTAGATTTGACATTTGACCTTCAATGACCTTCTCAAGGTCAAAAAGGTCTTTTTTCAACTTGCTTCACATTGACTAAATTTTTTTTCAAAATCATCTACATGTTCTCAGAAATTCAAATCTGACTTTAGATTTGACATTTGACCTTCAAATATGACTTCAGATTTGACATTTGACCTTCAATGACCTTCTCAAGGTCAAAAAAGGTCAAAAAGGTCTGTTTTCAACTTGCTTCAAATTGACTAAAAAAAATTTGACCTTCAATGACCTTCTCAAAGTCAAAAAGGTTGGTGGTTGGCGTCCGGCGGTTGGCGTCCGGCGTCTGTAACAATTTCTTACAACTTCCTATAACTTAACAAATACTGTTTAGACTGACTTCAATTTTTTTCTAAATCATCTACATGTTCTCAGAAGTTCAAATCTGACTTAAGATTTGACATTTGACCTTCAATGACCTTCTCAAAGTCAAAAAAGGTCAAAAAGGTCTGTTTTCAACTTGCTTCAAATTGACTAAAAAAAATTTTCAAAATCATCTACGTGTTCTCAGAAATTCAAATCTGACTTTAGATTTGACATTTGACCTTTAATGACCTCCTCAAGGTCAAAAAAGGTCAAAAAGGTCTGTTTTCAACTTGCTTCAAATTGACTAAAAAAAATTTCAAAATCATCTACGTGTTCTCAGAAATTCAAATCTGACTTTAGATTTGACTTAAGATTTGACATTTGACCTTCAATGACCTTCTCAAAGTCAAAAAAGGTCAAAAAGGTCTTTTTTCAACTTGCTTCAAATTGACTAAAATTTTTTTTCAAAATCATCTACATGTTCTCAGAAATTCAAATATGACTTTAGATTTGACATTTGACCTTCAATGACCTTCTCAAGGTCAAAAAAGGTCAAAAAGGTCTTTTTTCAACTTGCTTCAAATTGACTAATTTTTTTTTTCAAAATCATCTACATGTTCTCAGAAATTCAAATCTGACTTTAGATTTGACATTTGACCTTTAATGACCTTCCCAAGGTCAAAAAAGGTCAAAAAGGTCTGATTTCAACTTGCTTCAAATTGACCAATTTTTTTTTCAAAATCATCTACATCTTTTCAGAAATTCAAATTTGACTTTACAAGTTCTCAGAAATTCAAATCTGACTTAAGTTTGAACTCATAATATTGTGAGCAACTAGGTGGTGACATTTTGTCATGTTAATGCCTTGTTATTTATTAAAATAGTTTATTATCGTGTCACTGGTTTACATTTGATTCCCTTTCATTGACCATGTCTAAAAGTAATATGGGTTTACTATTTTATTTATTTATTTATTCATTTATTCATATATTATTTATTAAAATAATAACTGCTTCATTACTGGTTTTAGGGCTAACTACCAGCACGATTTTGGAAATTATTGAGACATCTATGCTCCCCGAGGCCGACAATAGCTATTGCACCCAGGGCCCTTGAGGCTGATTTGGCAATTTTATGAGCAATGATTTTTGAGTCTAAATGTTCTTCTAGCCACACTCCAAGATATTTGTACTTTGATGTATGTTCAATGTTATATTGGCCATATTTAAATGCAAAGTATGATTGTAGGTGGGGGGGGGGGGCGTCAATTAATTTCATCAACAGTTATTTCATTTCTCAATTGTTTCACATCCGTTGCTAAATCATTTATGTAAATGGAGAACAGGGTCGGAGAAAGCAGACAGCCTTCCTTACATCCATTGGATGCCTTGAATCTATATGTTTCGCAATGAAATTTCACCATTTCATACTATATAATTTTTATAACAACAAAATGAATTAGTTGTTCAGTGTTTCAATTAATTCTATAAATACTTTTCAAGCAACTGAAATTTTTTATTCTTCATATTACAGAACGATCTATGATTTATTCTATCAATACCCTTACATTCTGACACCAACGCGATAACTTTTAATTTAGTTCAGTCTAGCTACCTCCCGTTTGAAGAGCTCTCATGTGTGGTACAACTTCGTCCACATCTGGGTTCTTTCCCATTGGATTACACAGGGGTGTTATTTTCAATGCCGCACAGACTCTATTGAACATTTATGTACTGTAGAGTTTCATTTGCACAAACGATAGGTATGTATGAAATTGAGATATACGACAAAGCTTTTTGAACTATAATCCCCAAATCCGAAGAAATCTATAGTTGAAAATTAGAGGGGGAGAAACACCAGGGTTCAAAGATGACATACGCTTATAATGTAAATCTGTATTGAGATGACATACAGGTAGTCGCTGATTGGTCAAAAGTCGACAAACAAATGACGTCATCAATGGCGGTTCAAAATTTTCGAAATACGCTTCGAATAATATTATTTTCATTCCTGGCGTGTTAACCAATATTATAGCTTCTCATTTCACATCAAGATAAAGAAACGTGTACGGAATATGCCTATATCAATTAAGTCATCCCATCGAAGTGTAGTATTTGATAACTAGCCGATGAAAATTCGAACGAACGAAGGGGGTAAGCAAGAGACGTAATTATGTCTGTCATCTTTAAACTCTGGGGCTTTCCCTCCTCTTGTTGAAAATGTAGTCCAATTCCAGTGACGTCACTGATATCGCAGAAATTGCCCAGACGCCATCGAAGATCGAAAAAATATAAATAATGTTACTTTGAATCTCCGATTATCTTTCTGATTATTGAATAGATTGGATCATGTAACTACAGTGTATGCTTTGGGGCTGATGGGAGATTAAAAGCAGAGAAACGTTCCAGAGTAATATAATCGACTCGTTCGGCGGGCCAATAAAAAGTCCCTTCCAAAGCGATGCATCATGGGAGATATTTAAGTAAATAACCACCTGAACTCACGAATATCACGAATAGGAGTATTGAACCCTTTGTTTTTCGACATGTTTAATGGATTGTGATCATTGTTTCTTTGTCCCATTGTGACACCGTTTTTTCCGCACTTATACATACGTGCAAAGGATATCCAGGGTCAATAATAGTACCCTTATCAAAAGGATGTAATAAAAGTAATGTTAATAGGTACATGAGAAAGAACAATCTGGGTTTTAGACGTTTAGACGACACAAAAATACTCCGCAGTTTCGTGCCCTTCTAATTTTATGATAAAAAATATGGACATCAATAATTTATTATACAAGTAATTTTTTAAAATAATGCTATGCTGCGCAGTAGGGGTATGCTCGGACGGTCCTAAGGAAGAAGGTTCCTCGTCCAGGCATCGTGTTGGCATAGTAACCCATTCTCTGACAATTTCCCTCTGAGCACGTATCACATCTTCCCTAAAAGGTACATTATCACATGGAAAAGCCAGAGAGACAGTGTTATTCTTTAGGTGCATTGTCACATTCAACATTTAGAGGACAGTGTACCACTACCTCTTTAGGTACATTTTCACATGACATATTTGGAAGGACAGAGAATTTTTAGATCACATGAAACATTTAGACGGACGATGTACTTTTTAGGTCACATGACACATTTAGGAGGAGTGTACCTTTAAATCCATTGTCACATGACGTATTTAGAGGAACAATGTACTTAATTAGGTGCATTGTCACATGGCTCATTTAGAGAGACAGAATGCTTTTTGGGTGCATTGTCACATGACATACACAGATACATGTACATGTAGTTAGACGGACAGTGTACTTTTTAGGTGCATTGTCACATGGTACATCTAGACGGACAATATACTTTTTAGGTGCATTGTCGTACAATATATTTAGAGAGCCAGTGTACTTATTAAGTGCGTTGTCCAAATGTTGTTTACTCTTTCCGTGATATTTTTCCAGAGACATAATTACTTAATTATTTTCCGTATACCTTTATACTCAATCGACCAAGTAAACTGTACTAATGGGAGAATTTAATCCACAGAGGACTAGAATTCCACACGTTACAATTTTAATGTATCTAACCTTGTATTCGTGACTGAATTAACACCTGCCGGCTACCGGATTATCTATTGGTAAGTCATTTAAATATGGACGGAATAATGGAATAGTGGCAGGTACTATTCATATTTAAATGACTCACCAATAAAATAGTGGGTTAATCTGGGAGCCGTCGGGCGTTAGTTGCAAATACAACCTTAACCTCCCTATTATTTAGGAACGTACGTTATCAGCATCTTCGTTACTGCTACAAGGGAATGCATTGAAAGGGCATCCATTTAGGATAGATGTCCTCATATACTCGTGGGCGATACTGTGATCACAGTCTAGAAAACAATATCAAATGATGAATTATAGGCCTCAGGCCCGTAGCCAGGATTTTCCAAGGGGGGTTCAGTTTTCAAAAATTTCCAGGGGTGTTCACATTTGACAATTTTGGCCAAAATATGGGCAAAATCACCTGAGAAGTGCTCAAAATGGTGAAAAACTGCATGATTTTGAAAGATTTTTTGGCTGGGGGGGGGGGGGCGAACACCCCTGGACCATGTAGTCACTTGAAGGAGTCACTAGAGGACAGACTTCATTCGGTGACAGGCGTCAAGACCCGGATGTGTTCATAAAGCGATCTAGAGTGATAAGTGGATCATATCAGTGACTGCCAAAGTGCATCTTGGCTTTCCAAGGTATGGGAAACGAGTATGGGTAATGTGTTTGTATTTAGAAAGTAACGAGGTAGTCAGCAGAGGAAAAATTTTATTACCAAACTCAGGTCTTCGATTTAACGAATATATCTATTCATACTTACTGAAATCATCACAAGGTGGTTGGGGCCCGCCCTTATTTGGGTAAAAGTCGGCGTGTCCAACTGGATGACCAAGACCAAGGTTAATGTAGTCGTTGTTTGCATTTGTATGTAGATTGTCTACGAATACTGCGTCGCCGCGGTCAATGCGACCTCTTGGGTCCGTGATGTCAAATGCTGGACCGGCGGGGTCCATTCCTAGTAATTGGGAACAATATTGAATAAAATGTAATGAGGTCAACGATTGATCTACGTACAGCACAAAGCATGCCTGTCCAGAACCTGTCAGGTTTTTGGATTAGACAGCTATAGATTATTTTCACGAGATGACTGCCATACTTGGCGGAATTTCGATGGCGATAATACAAAATAAAAAGTAATGTATAATAAAGATGGCATACCTGTTACTCTAGCCATTCTACCCTCAGTCTTTTTGCCTGCGAACCCACATACTTGTCCTCCTAAACTGTGTCCAATACAATGGAAGTCATTCCAGGTGTTACCAGCGTTCACCTGAGTAATGAGTAATTAATTTGAAATAAAAGGGACAAAGTGCGTAAATGAAGTCTCACTTTTGATCTTCATAGTATTTCCAATGGATAAATAAGTACCCGATCTTTCATTTGACACCAAAAAAGCCCAAACAGACCACATCAGAGTTGACACTTGATCATGACAAAATATTTTTGATCTATCAATTTATATATGTCAAGTTTTTAGTACAATGCCATAGAAAGATGGCATTGTTGTTTGCATTAATTATCAATTCATTTTTGACAGGATTTTCAAGCATACGCCATATTTTAATCCAAGAGTTATTTAAAACATACACTATTTGTGAAAAGTGGTAATTCGGTTTTTTCAATCTCTGAACTTCAAATGCTGTTTTCTATGCAAGTAATTTTTTTTCACTTCAGTATTATCCCAAATTAAAGTTTTTATCATATTTGATTGACTGTGTGAGTGACATGTCTCAAACAATATTTTGTCCTTTTTCATTCAAGAATAGGCGCATTGCCTGTTTAATAGAATAACAGGAACCAATTAAGATGTATTTTAATGTAATAATTGAGACTTCAAGCAATGCATATAAAATCGAAACGTCAACCCGTACGCACAAGTTGCTCCATACAAATGCATGTAGTTTTCTTACATAAATAATCGTTCAGTTACAGTGTTTACTATAGTCCGTTGCGAAGACACATATCATCGTGTAATATGCCATTGATAGCTATATAGCTAGTTTTATCCTATGCCAAGTAGAGTTTTAGGGAGATAAGTTGGTAAGATATATCCCGTATCCTGATTTAGAGGTTTCCATATCCTGAACCTCCATATCTCCCGCTCCAGGGCATATCTTCCCGCTTCGAAAAAAAAATTTGAAAAAAAATTGAAAAATTGAAAAAAGTGAAAAATGTGAAAAAATAAAAAAAATGAAAAAATAAAAAAAAATTGAAAGAATTGAAAATAAAATTAGAAAAAAGAGAAAAAATTGAAAAAATAAAAAAAATGAAAAAAAATTTAAAGAAAATTAGAAAACTCTACTTGGTATAGGATAAAGCAGTTATGTACGGTCGGTTTTGATATAGGGTTCATCCCTCGTGAGATATGCACATCTACCTACGGTCCCTCAGGTAGATATGCATATCTCCCTCTGGATAAACCCCATATCCAAAACCTCCCAGTACATAACCCTTATTTATATGATACATATTTTAAATCACCTCGTTTCGTAAGATATTTGGAGCTTAAACATGCATGCCACATATCATTTTCTTTAGAAAGCATTATACTGTGTATCGAAATCAAAACTGCCAGCATAGTATCCAATGGACAGGAGTATAATGATCCCCATTGACACCCACGCGAAATTGCAAATCTCCCGTTCTAAACACAGCTGCTAGCTGATCGGGTATTTGAAGTAGACTAAGTAGCGCTTGTTTTGTATGCGCGCTATATACAGGGTGGTACAAAATGTGAACTGTTTTGCAACAGACTATAGTTTCCTTATTGTCTGCAGGAATCCTTTCATATTTTCACATGTTGTAGAGGTAGGTCTAACATATTTGTTGGTACTATTCATTTTTTGCAGAAATTATGAGTCCTTACCAAACATCACTGAAAACCTGTGAAAAACGTGAACGTCAACATTTGCAATTCTTCAAGCCTTCAACAATCTTCCTGTGAAAATGTTTAAGCTGCAAACTGAAAAACCTAATGTTTTCTGACTTTGTTTTGTTTTGAATCCCGCACATTTTGTTGTAAAAATTAGCATCCTGCCTCTGTTAGTTGCGATTATTATTAGTTATCGTGATCCAAAGAAATGGTCTACGTTTCCAAAGACGAAAACATCTTCCAGTGAAATCGCAACACATCCCTATATGGTCTTAAAATGTCAATATCTTCATTAATCATGGACCAATACTAAAGAAATATGGCTCAAACACGAGTATTAGATTTCCTTGTGATTTTTGTCACAGGGGGTAACAGGGGGTTACTTTGCTCCCCCTCTAACTGTTTGTGTAGGTACAGTGTCTCTTCACTGTTGAATGATTGAAACTGCTTCGCTGTAAGCTTTTTTTAGATCATCCATTGTGTTTCAACAATATCTAAGTTTAGGCATGTTTGACGTTTAAGTCTTGTAATTTCTTCAAAATTCAAGACTGAGAATAAATTATGGCATCAATAAAAATGTTCGTCCTCTATCTACAAGATGTGATAATATGAGCCAATTCATGCATGTGTTAACAAAGGAAAATACAGCCTTTTTTAGGGGTTCACTTTTTTGGACCACCTGGTATATTACTTTATTATGCACCTCATTGAAATACTCAAATCTGATTGGTTCTTAGTTGCTTGTAATTTGGCAATACTCTGCTCTTTTCTGAAAACTGCCGGATATTTTTTTAATATCTGACCCTTTCGAGAAAAAGGGTCGGATATTTTTCAGAGTTTTATTTCTTAATAACTGGAGTACTACTTAAAGCTGACATCTGAAACTGGCGGAAAATAGAAGAAAAAAATGCACTTAATCAATCACAATTACCCTTATCATTCAAAAGTTACATATGATTCTGCAAGAACGTCTCGAATAAATAAAAATTAAATTCCCGGGGCAAATATTTTTGTCCAGTGTAGCGAATAAACTGGCCGGAAGTCGTCTGAGTTTTTAAAGAAAAAATAAATAAATGTCAAAATAATGTCAACTAAACGACAGTTTAAGCCTGTAAGCCTACTCCAGTAAGTACTCCACTTAACGTTGATTGGGAGGTGCATAATAAAACAAATACTGGATGATCAGGAGCTGGATATGGCCAGAATACCTATCCTTTGAAAAAATATTGGGCTCGGCTGCCGCCTCGCCCAATATTTTTTCTCGAATAGGTATTCTGCCATATCCAGCTCCTGATCATCCAGTATTTGTTTAGTATTTATTCATTGGTTTTGCGTTCACGGTTACGTTGTGAAAAAATATCGCTAGCTTATACTCTCTAATGTATTATTAAACATTTGTTATAAAATGAGTCCCTTTAAAAAAATACAAAAGGTCACATGACGCCTTTATCCAGCTGTTATGATTGGTAGTTAAATGCGATCACATGACGGTACGTCGACATTACGGAGTACACTAAAATGATGGTATACCATGTAGGGAAGACAGGTGGTTAACTGAGGAAATCATACGTTATATTAAAAGACGAAAATGGTACAAACAAAATATCTAGTCGTACATAAACTTGTGACACTACATACCAAGGTTTCTACCAAGTGTCCCGTACAGCCCCCGATCACTCTCGTGTTCATCGCTGACTGGGGATAGTAGGCGTGAGACGCACCCTCGGTCCAATCAACGATGATAACATTAACATCGAACGAAGTCTAAAATTACAGTGGGTATGTTGAGCTCATCACCCGCATTGTTTTCTTCGACCATTTCTTCATTCATTGCATTTCAGTACATGATCTCTGCTATGAAAGCAGTGAAGGGCCGATCTTGAAGGATAATTTTAAATTCTATTGTTCTGTTTATCATTCTGTTATATGCGATTTTCTTGATACGAGTACATTTTATTATATCTTTACGAGAACACTTTTTAAACAATCATTTTAAATCGTTTAAAGATGTACTACCATTGTACTTATTTTGCTAAGTATTTCCTAAACTATTAACCGTTTTGTCTTGCCTTAGAACATTTATGACGCTTCATTCGGATTTTCTGAAATGGACTTACAAGGAGTGCGCTCTTCATGTTGTTTGTCCAATGAGAGAGTGGCGTTCGTCCCCACCAACCATGGATAACGAACCTTGTCGGCTTGGTGGCGTCATATTCGTTGCTGTAATAGTAATATTCAAAATATCACCACATTGATCACGCGATTTGCTCTATTTTAATCATGGATGCATACATTATGACAATGACAGCAACGTAAATGACAAAAACCGACTACAACACAAGTTATTGAATGAATTGAAGTGCAATACAGGATATATTCTGCTCGAGAAATTATGTGTTGGAACGAGACGAAGTCGAGTGCCAATACAGAATATCAAGAGCAGAATATATCCTGTATTGCACTTCAAATCATCTTATGTAACATTTTTATCGTGTGATGTTAGGCCAATACATTTTATTTAGGAGACAATCTCTAGGAAATATTCGGTATTCTCTGTATTGTTACTGAGATTGTCCCATTCGTACCAATATTTTCTGTATTGTTACGGAGATGATCAATAGGGACAATCTCAGTAGCAATACACATTGGTACAGCACAAGAACTGACCAATCAGAGGGCTTCATGTTACAGATCATACGATAATAGATAATAGATTATAGTATTTTATTTTTGAGTTAAGAGAATGCGTCAGTACGGTATGTTGTCCCAGCGTATGGGAATGGCATTCTCTCTATTTGAGCGAGTGTAGAGCTCATATTTCAGCTGCTGAGTTTCCCATGTCTCTGGATCATCCGTGTCTATCCAAGGGGCTTCGGTTGTGTTGTAACATCCACAGGGAGGAGTGCAGACTGCTTCTCCATGTCTAGAAATGACAAAAATCAACAATGGGCCAACATCGATACCATAATCACATGTAGCACAAACAAAGCATTGTTCTATGCATCGCAAATATTTTGAACTAAACCACACAATGTTATCACCCCGGAATAGCCTGGCAACGGAAAAGTCTGATACCGTTGTCACAAATGGCGGACATAACCGTCGCTTCAATTAGATTTTCATGAACTGTATGTTTAATAGAGCACCTAGACTAAATTCCTTTGGAACAACAATCAATCAAAGTGTCTCAATACTCATTGTACAGTTAATAATGTTCTACCATCGAAATAAAGTCTTTAATTTAACCGATCAAAATTAGATACGAGACAACGGGAACTGTAATTACCATATGCCGTTGTCTTTCTAAATTATTCAAATTCAGATTCCGTTGTCAATGACGATATTGAAGACGCCAAATTGTGGGGATTCACGACCCAATTTAATCGAAAATGGGATTTCATAATTATGATACATTATCACAAGAGCTTAATGCATGCATGCAGTCAGGCTTTTCCGGTGTGGTTATGTCACAGTTACAGTAAGTAGCTAGTAGTTACATCAATTAATATATTCCATTATATCAAGGAGGAGCCTCTGAACCAGACGTCAATCCCATGTCATTCACCTTATCCCCTATCCCCCGGCCAAGATATATGATCTAACACTTCCTCACAGTTGTCCCCCTCATTCCATTGTTTAAGTGCCCCATTCACCCTCTTACGTACCTGAATCCAAACACAAGCACCAAGACTGACACAAACAACATATTGACGGTTCACCGGCTAATGTGGTAACTAGATGGGATGCCTAAACTAAACCATATTTTATATCAAGTTTGTGAAACGTCATTGCACCAATGTCAATGTGAAAAAGTAAGGTGTTCCAGATTGTCTCACGCACTAACAAAGACCGTACTTTAACTAAAAATAGATGATTGATTGTGACGCTTAAATCACATCTTGACTAGAACGTGCAGTAGTTCATGCTGAACTTTTGTTATATTAGTCTCTATACAAGGTGTTCACTAAGTAATGACACTAAATCTCCCATTTTGTCAGATTTTAAGGAATCTTGCTTAAATTTTCAGCATGTCTGAAAAGTGTAATTGTGAGTTTATTTGAAGAGTCTTGAAATAAACTCATGTAAAAACAATGAAATAATGGTTGCCATAGCAACTTGATGGCAGGTGTGTTGACACAGATTTCAGTTTCTACTCATTTCTTATGAAACGAAGTATAATATGATAGAGGTTCACATGATTTTGGGCTATGTATTCTCTATTAAATCTATGCCAGTTGGTTATTTAAAATATGTCCTGTAATAGTAGTTATATTCATAGTATGGTTCATCCATAGTATGACACCATAACAGTCCTAGTTAAAAGACTTCATAATAGTCTACGTCTAGGATCTCCATGAGTTGGAAAGTCTGCCAAAGTTCAAAACGTCATCGGAAAACAGGTCTTGTGGAAATGGGAAACCGGCTGCAACGCAGAAACATCCTTGTCATACTACAATGTAGTCCATAGAGAATGGACAGAATGCAGAGTAGTCTATGGTTTAAAAACGTTGACTTTGATTATTATTCACCAAATTAAATTGAACTACATTTCTTTGCTGTTGGTCTCTTAAAGAGTCAACAGTTTCATTCCAATGAGAAAACTGTAAGGGCAGCCAAGTTAAATGAGATAAGATTGGCCATACAAACTTCCACAAATAGGTGGCTGAACAACATAAAAATGCATTGAAGAAGATACAAATTACTTTAAAGTGAACATCGTATCCCTTGGGTATGGACCAAGAGTGGAAATAAATGATAAATATTATATCGTTTGCAGAAGGGATATGTTCAGGATTAAAAAATCCTAATTAATGTAAAATATGATATGTGCTGTGTCAAGGACCATGTTACCAAATCAAAATGTATATGATAAAATTAACTATTTTCATTCTTGACACATGAAAGGTGTGTATACTCATTATTACATGCCAGATAATATGTGCAAAATCTAGAAACATTTTAGTTAAAAGCTGTAAAAACAGGAGACCTAGTGTCATTACTTAGTGAACCCCCTGTACTACCCAAAAAGTTACCAGGAAACCTATGTGGAAAAAGGACAAGCCTTTATCCTCATAGGTTCACATTTTAAATCCCATATATCTTTGAACTCGAAGCCCGGAACGAAAGAAAAACTCACGGGTAGTATCTAAAGCCCCGCTATGATTTAAAAATCGCGAGCAAGTTCCCGCTGAAATCGCGAGGAGTAAAAAGAAGTCATGGGTTCTTTTTTGTGTTCTTGAATTGTATGATTTACAAAACGTTTTCTTTTAATTTTTCCCAATGATTACATGGTATTTGGACTAAAAAGCAACTGCTGGAAAAAATGTATCACGAGCGGTAGTTCTGTGGTTCGTTATTTGTCAATTGAAGAGAGAAAGTATCATTTTGAATCTTTATCTATATATTTCTATACGTTATTGGTGAAGAACGATGTTGTCCTGTGGTTGAAATAACGATAGTGATATGAAATAAAGATGTACCGAGTTTCCCTTCTTAAAGCTTTACAGAACATTTTATATTTAAATTTTATCATATCCCTCAAGGCCCCGCTTCTAGCAGGAGCAATTAAGCAAAGATCCCGCTGAAATCAGGAGGAGGCCCCGCTGAAAACATGAGGAGATCCCGCTGAAAACAGGAGCAAGTGTCTCTTAAAAATGGAGTGAATCCCGATTATACCCTGAACATCTCCCACTTTCGTACCCACCTTGATCGACTATTGTACCCAGTTTGATGAATACATTATTTGTCAATACAATTCTCAATAACAGCAAACACAACTGTTTAATATAGTTCATATTATGATACGTTGTTATGGAAAACTGCAGTATCATTTCTCCATGCCATTTTACAGAATAAGAAACATCATCTGAGAAATGTGATGAGTATTAGATCGGACGAAATGAACATTTAACCTCATTTTCATAATTTGAAGTAAAATAGGTTATGGAATGATTTGAAGTGCAATATAGGATATATTGTGCTCAAAAATTCTGTATTGGCCCGAGATGAAATCAAGTGGAAATACAGCATATCGAGAGCACAATATATCCTATGTTGCGCTTCAAATCGTTGTATAACGTTTTTTATCGTGTGATTTTGCTACATAGTCCATAGGAAATATCATGTATTCTCTGTATTGCAACTGTCCCCTCTGTTCCATCTTTGAGTACAAGTCGATATTCAGTAAGATACACGAATAAGCGTGCGTTTAGGTCAACCTAAAATGATTTAGTCAGAATAATGTTTATGAATATTATTCCTGTATCAATCTCCTGTTGCTTACTTGCTTGCTCGCTTCCTCCCTTCCTTGCTTCTTCGCTTCCTTCCTTCCTTGCTTCCTGGCTTCCATCCTCGCTTCCTCACATCCTTCCTTCCTCGCTTCCTTCCATCCTTGCTTCCTTCCTTCCTTCCTTCCTCGCTTTTTTCAATCTTTGCTTCCTTGCTTCATTCCTTCCTTGCTTCCTCACTTCATTCCTTCGCTTCCTCCTTTCCTTCCTTCCTTCCTCACTTCCCTTCTTTCTTTCTTGCTTCCTTCCTTGCTTCCCTCCTCGCTTCCTTCCTCCCTTCCTTCCTCCCTTCCTTGCTTCCTCGAATTCTTGCATCCTTCCTTCCTCGCTTCCTTCCTTCCATCCTTGCTTGCTTCCTTCCTTTCTTGCATCCTCCCTTCCTTGCTTCCTCACTTCCTTCCTTCTTCGCTTCCTTGCATCCTTCCTTTCCTTGCTTCCTCCCTTCCTTGCTTCTTTCCCTCCTTGCTTCCTTCCTTCCTGGCTTCCTTCCTTCCTTGCTTCCTCGCTTCTTTCCTCGATTCCTTCGTTTTTTCCTCGCGTCCTTCCTTTTTTGCTTCATTCCTTCCTTGCTTCCTCCCTCGCTTCCCTCTTTCCTTTCATGCTTTTTTCCTTCCTCGCTCCCTTCTTTCCTCCTTCTTTGTTTCCTCGCTTTCTTCATAAATTTCTTCCTCACTTCCTTTCCTCCTTCCTTCCTTGCTTCATTCCTTCCTTCCATGCTTCCTCGCTGGCTTTCTTCCTTGCTTCCTCGCTTCCTTCTTTCCTTCCTTCCTCACTTCCTTCCTTCCTCACTTCCCTCCTTCATTCCTTGCTTCCTTCCTTCCTCGCTTCCTTTTTCCTCCTTCCTTGCATCCTCGATTCCTTCGTTTCTTCCTCGCGTCCTTCCTTTGTCGCTTCATTCCTTCCTTGCTTCCTTCCCTCCTTGCTTTCTCGCCTTCTTCCTTCTTTCCTTACTTACTTCCTTCCTTGCTTTTTTCCTTCCTTCCTTTCTTGCGTCTTTGCTTGCTTCCTTCTTTCCTTGATTCATCGTTTCCTTCCTTCTTTGCTTCTTTGCTTCTTGGATTCCTTTCTTCCTCGTTCCCTTCCTTGCATCCTTCCTTGCTTCCTCAGGTCCTTCCTTCCTTGCTTCTTCGCTTCCTTCTTTCCTCGTTTCCCTCTTTCCTTCCTTGCTTTTTTTCTTCCTCGCTCCCTTCTTTCCCCCTTCTTTGCTTCCTCGCTTCCTTCACAAATTTCTTCCTCACTTCCTTCCTTTCTTCCATCCTTCCTTGCTTCATTCCCTCCTTCCATGCTTCCTCGCTTCCTTCCTTGCTTCCTCGCTTTCTTCCTTGCTTCATCGCTTCCCTCTTTCCTTGCTTCCTCGCTTCCTTCCTTCCTCACTTCCCTCCTTCCTTGCTTCCATCCTTCTTCGCTTCCTTTTTTCCTCATTCCTTGCTTCCTCGCTTCTTTCGTTTTTTTCCTCGCGTCCTTCCTTTCTCGCTCCATTCCTTTCTTGCTTCCTCGCTTCCATCTTTCCTCCTTCCTTGCTTCCTCGCTTCCTTCTTTCCTTGCTTCATCGCTTCCTTCCTTCCTCACTTCCCTCCTTCCTTGCTTCCATCCTTCTTCGCTTCCTTTTTTCCTCATTCCTTGCTTTCTCGCTTCTTCCGTTTTTTTCCTCACGTCCTTCCTTTCTCGCTCCATTCCTTTCTTGCTTCCTCGCTTCCATCTTTCCTCCTTCCTTGCTTCCTCGCTTCTTTCTTTCCTTGCTTCATCGCTTCCTTCCTCACTCCCCTCCTTCCTTCCTTGCTTCCTTCCTTCCTCACTTCCTCCTTTCCTCCTTCCTTGTTTCCTCGTTTCCTTCATTCTTTCCTCGTGTCCTTCTTTTCTCGCTTCATTTCTTCCTTGTTTTCTTCCCTCCTTGCTTCCTTGCATTCTCGCCTTCTTCCTTCCTTGCTTTTTTCCTTCCTTTCCTTGCGTCTTTGCTTGCTTCCTTCCTTCCTTGCTTCCTCATTTCCTTCCTTCTTTGCTTCCTGGCTTCCTCGCTTCCTTACTTGCTAGCTTCCCTGCTTAATTCTTTACTCGCATCGTTCCTTCCTTGCTCCCTCGGTTTCTTCCTTCCTTTCTTCCTCAGATGCTTCCTTGCTTGCTTCCTCGCTTTATTCCCTCCTCGCTTTCTCGTTTCCTTGCTTCCTTCCTTCCTTCCTTCCTTCATTGCTTCCTTGCTTCTTTCCTTCCCTCCTTCCTTCCTTTTTTCCTTCCTTGCTTACTTATATTACTCCCACCTTCACTTCTTCGATTTACTTCCTCCATTCTTTACTTGCTTGATAACTCAATTACTTACTTCGTTGCTTGTTTACTTCCTCACGTCCTTGCTTGCTTTCTTGATTATTTACATTCTTTCATATGGCAGTGGAAAGACACATTTTGATGAAAACCTGCAAACGAACAAACGAACGAGGAAAGAACGCACGGATGGACAGAAGAACAGCCGAAAAACAATGAATGAACAAACGGACGGATAGGCGGCCAAAAGAACGCATGAAGGGAAGATAGAAGAAAACAATTTACAAAAGATCGAACCCACGCACGCAAGAACGTAGTTACAAACGAACGCACGAATGAACGCACTCACGAACGAACGCACAAACGAACGCAAAAAGAACGAACAGACAAACGCACGCATGAATGGACGGTTGAACGAAACCACACACGGACGAACGGATGGATAGACGGACGAACCCACGAACGAAAGGGCAGTCAGACGAAAGCAAGCACGAACGAACGGTCGGTCGAATGCACGCACGAATGAACGGTCGGACAAAGAAACCAATGAAATATATGTGTCCTCAGAAGTATAATCCTTGGAATAGTTAATTATGTAGAATGTACATTTAACTCCGAAAAGTACAAAGTCTATTTACATATAAAAATTTGATCATGCCGCTGACAGATGGATTAGACTGCCTGAAGTTGAAGAAGAAATATTTGTGATGTTGCCATAGAATGATATGTTATGTGATTGTCATTAATACGTTATTTGCACTTTCGTGTACGTTCATATAAAGAAGCTCACTATATTCATGGAATAATGATGAAGCTTTCCTCGTGATCGAAGCGGGTAGTCGTGAAATTTGCTCGTGTTTTCAGCGGGGTCTCCTCATGTTTTCAGCGGGGCCTCCTCATTTTTTCAGCGGGGCCACTGGAACACCTTTAATAATGTATTTCGACCCCAATGGCAGGGGTCATTGTCCAGTAACTTATCAATACAGACCATCTTGATCCGATATTTATTATGGAGTATGTAAATCGTATTTATTGCCTTTATTTTAACGATAAAAGTAATATATGAACAGTAAATTATGCAAACGTGCATGTTGACGCCCCTTTCCTTCATGCAAGTAAAAAATAATCATTTTTCATGTCATTTTTTGTCAAATATGTCTGTTTTCAAAGTTTTGCTGGAGTATCAAAGAACGGTAATAAGTATTCTCATCCTTTTGGTTCATTTTCCAAAGTGATACAAATAAACAGGACTATGCTCGCGATTTCAGCGGGAACTTGCTCGCGACCTTTCAATCATAGCGGGGCTTTAGATACTACCCGTGAAACTGGTAATGTGAATAGATCTTTGCCTTGACTCTACTCCCCATATTTCAGAAAATTTTCAATCTAAACTTTCCGTTACAATAGGTCAAAAATTGATGTCAAATGGCTGCGAGTTGTTTGTAGAATGAATCGGGGGAGTTTTTTCATGCATTTAATTTTTCATCTTAAAAACAGGAATACACTTCAAAACGTTTTATTGACTATAAGATTACACCATATATTCCCAAACGTATTTATAATTTTCAAGGATTATCCATGGATTAACGATTAACACCCAGGTATTGTTATTTTTCAGACTTCAGAGTTGGGAATCATTGATAATCAATGTTTTTGAATAAGATAAATGCTGTTTTACATAGGTTTCATTTTTGCCAATAATTTCTCAAATTGTGTGAATGGTACCCTTCCTTAAGCCCAAGAATTTTCTCTTTGAGGAATTTCCCACAGTAATACAATGGTATAGTTCCAATCAGATTTTGAAATAACAGGAAAGTAAATCTTTTATACACACCCTATTGGATTGCAATATAAACGAAAACAATCCAATAAGGTGTGTATTGAAGATTTACCTTCCTGTTATCTTAAAATCTGCTTGGAGCTGTAAAAAATGGTAGATCACATGTAAACCAATGGGAAATGGTTGGGTTGACAAGAGTAGTATGAGAACATATCCATCATTCCAATTGCTTTAAATGGACAATTGAATTTGTCAACAACAAAATATTGAATTGTTTCATCGGGTTTTACTAAATTTAAGGTACATATCCATTCACATTATCAGTTTTTTATTTCGGTCTTAGAAAATAGAGTTCAGATATACATATTTAAACGTTTGAGGAAAAAGACAGGTCTTTAACTTTTCTGAGGAGTATATATTATTTTGTGTCCCACGGAAAGTTACATAAGATTGCAAATTCAAGGGATGCCTCTGACAAAAGATACAATGTATCAAAGTATGCGGCTACAGGGTAATTTACAAGACGTATTTTTGTGTAGCATTTTTTGACTTAGTCCGGTGATCTGTTCACTTTGTCCGTTACCCTTTTTAGTGATAAAGGTGGTACCATTGGTCTCCCAATAAGCCAATGCACAAATTCTGTCTTTATTTGAAATAACTGTCACAGACATGTGGACTGAACTCTGCCATGATGACAACTGCTAGAAATGTGCAATACGGACACTAATTTTGTCCTTTAACCCCGTACCTAAATACTTTGATACGTTGTATATTTTATCAGGGACACCTATGGATTCGGAAACTTTCAATCATATGTACCTTTTTATGGGGAACAAAATGATACATAACATGATAGGGTGGCAATGTTACATATATGATTTTAGAGGGGGATGCATACATATGAAACAGACATTTACCTTTCATAATGAAATGTTATCAAACCAAACTTTCATGTAATAACTAGTGATAATCTACATTAGCTATATTTACGCAATAGTCACAATTATGTCTGATTAATCACTAATTGGACGGTAATGTTTCATATTATTTACCTTGTTACCATGCTGTTGATTATTAAGTGAACTCTGTTGACCAGCTTTAATTATGTTGAATCATTGATATTCTACTTGTATACAACATAGTGCCAGTTCTGTGTACTTTGTGACACCTTGTTTATCTATAATATAATACTCAGAATTTCCCATAATTTCTTGTCATTTTTTCCTTGTTGGCAAATTATAATGATAATAATATTTATTACTATTATATAATATTACATTATCTTACACAATAGATTACATAACCATTATGTAACTTTATTTTTGCATATTGGGCTAAGAACCATGGGAGGTGGTGGGGAATGGGTGGCAATGAAAAGTTGTAAGTAAGCTTGAGAATAATATACATATGTACAGTGTAGGAAAAAATGAGCACTTAATGTAGTCTATTTAAAAGTGAAGATATGAACAATCAAACAATTGTCAGTACAATGCATGAAGTTTGAGGATTTTTGTACATGTATGAAGAATTTCAAATCAATGCAAATTTTCATTGTTTTTTCCACGTTAACCTGAGAATCTGCTTTTACAGACTTTTTATAAATTCTATAGTTTTGCGTACAATCCTTTATTTCTACCTATTTTCCATCAATTTACTCAGCTCTTTTTTGAGAGCTATTATCACAGATAGATAATGGTATATTGGACAGTCACCCCTTCATAAACTATTGAACAAAGCTACGTCCATGGTGGGTGAAATCAGGATGATCCTTCAATTCATTTCAAGCGTGATGGGTTTTCATTTCAAGTACGAAAGAAACATGTGCAATTAATTTGACCATAAGTCGATCTTAATGATGTATATTGACTATTTCACCTAGCTGCATTAAAGATGCATTATGCCATGGGTTTCTCCCCCAGACAATCAATGACGCCCTATTGTTATTGCTCATATAATATCTCACATACCATGAATATATCTTGAGAATTACTTTTGGGTATATTATTGGCAAAATATCGGAAATAATCAACAAAGCAACCAAATTCCAGAATTTAACACAACGGATTCCTCGGCTAGCGAGGGGAATCCCCATTGAGTCACACACGCCAACAAGCGCCTCGGACCAGGCAGCAAATCAGGTTTATGATAAACAAATTCAACGACTAATCAGATAACAGGAGGATTTTCCTGGTATATTCAAACTTCATATTGAATTAATTTCTTCGAAAATAATTAGATCGGCCAGCACAATCGCAAAATTAACACTAAAAGAGGTTAATCATGGACTTCTTCTTTGGTAAGTAGATGGGTGAATATGTAGTGAAACTCAATATGCAAAAAAGTCCAGAGTGGTCTTGATTGTGCTATCCTAGACATTGACTCATGGGGTTGTCAGTGCCGACGTCGCTGACCTCAATGAGGGAACTTGATGCGCCAGTGGAGAAATAAGTTGGGAGAGAGGAACTGTTGGTTCGCGACTAAAGAACTGATATTCATGTAGTGATATTGTGGTTCAGGTGGAAGAAACGAGGTCAGTGACGTCGAAACTGACGAATGTGTGAGTCGAAGTCTAGGAGGCCTCTACAAGTCGTGGCATAAGAGCCTCTTTAAGATGTTAGTCACCATAATTTATCTCCATTACTGGAACAGTATCATTGACTTAATTTAAGTAGCAATAGGTAGATCTTGTTAATGTCATATTCATCCATAATTATAACGAAAAGCAAATGTTTGCATGTACAGGGTGTCCAAAAAAAAACAGGACCGTAAGAAAGTTGAATAACTCGATCAATTTTGCATATTTTGCCCTGAAATTTAAGTATTATTTAGTTCATTCAATGTGAATTTTGTTCTGGAAGTTTGATGATAATCTGTTTATTGTGTCAAAAACTACAGTCCTTTACAAAACATGCTCAAAGTGGGCACTTCTCCTCTCTATGCACAAACGAATCCTGCGAACAAAGTTGTTAATGACCCTTACCTATACACATTAATGTGGATGGTAAATATTGGGGTAGTTATTGCCCTCTTAAGACTGTGTAGGGGCCTGTCAGTATACACATTGGCTTTGAGAAATCCTCAAAGATAAAAAATTGGGGGATTTAGATCAGGCAAATGAGCTGCCCATATGGTTTGTGTTCTGCAACTGATGAGCTGACCACCAAAGCATTGCCTAAACCATTTCAGCATATCATTTGCAGTCTTGGGATGGTATTGGCTTGTTGAAACCACTGCTTACTTATCTCCTTAGATGTCCCTTCTGGTTCTTAGTGACCTCCAAAACTTGGTGAGAACTTATTGGTCCTTGTTCATGGTGATAGCAAGTCCCCAGTCACCTTCGAACCAAAAGGGACTGATGATTCCATGTTTCCTCATTACCACCCAGGGAGTGCATTGTTCAGAATGCAATGGATGCTGTAACACTTTATCAGGAGGATGTAAGCCCCAGTAGCAATTGTTCTTGGAACAAACTTGTCCATTCAGAAAGACATGTGTGTAGGAGGATCATCAACAGCTTTGTTCGCCGGATTGAATTGTGCATAGAGATGAGATTTGCACATTTGGGGCATGTTTTGTAAGGAGCTGTAGATTTTGACTCAATTGGTAGATTATTATCAAACTTTCACAACAAAATTCACATTGAATGAAGTGAATAATTCTGAAATTTCAAGGCAAAATATGCAAAATTGACCGAGTTATTCAACTTTCTTACGGTCCTGTTTTTTTTTGGACACCCTGTATATCAATAAATGGCTAAATTTTATATTCATGTAACCGTGTATACATGTAAAAATTCATAGTGTAATATTACATATAGTGTGATATATTACTAATAAACAATAGACGCGTACCACAGTCGCTATTATGATTCATATGTTTAAATGTTATAAATATTCATTTTTTATGAAACATCATTATTGTTATACTGTTTTCAATTTTGCTTTGTATACACTTAACCCATTATTGGGTTGTACAGGGTGGTCCAAAAATGTGAACTGCTGCAACAGGCTATATTTCCCTTATTACCCGCAGGAATCCTTTTGACATGTTGTAGAAGAAGGTCTGAAGTTTTTTATTGATATCATACATTTTCCTTAGTCTTGACGTTTGCAGAAATTATAAGCCCTAACCAAATATTACTGAAAATGGATAAAATGTGAACTTAAACATCTGCGATTCTCCAATCCTCCAACATCCTTCAACCTTGTCAACTTTTTTTAGCCGCGGACTGAAAGACCTAATATTTTCTGACTTTGTTTGGTTTTGAATCCTTCACATAATGGTGCAAAAAAAAAGCATAAAGTTGAAAAGTTATTGTAATCCAAAGAAATACATACTCCTATATGGTCTTAAAATGCCGATATATTTATTAATCATGGACCGGTTCTGTTTATGAACAAATTAGATATAATTGAGAATTTATAAAACAATCATTTAAATGCTGGATTAGTCTCATTTCTGAAAATGATTGTTTTTTGTTCTTCTTAATAAATAAACTTTATTCACTTGATTAAAACATTTAGTACAATGGTAATAACAGGTATACAGAACGCATAAATTTATATTAAATATAATATAACTATTATAAAATTTATAAATATTTTATTACATATAATAAATATAAATTTTATAAATTATTATAAACGTTATTATAAATTCAAAAAATTATAAATTTGTAATATCCATTTTACTATTTATTAATTTCCAAATTTCAAACTTGTGTTTACACACTAGTTGGTTTCTATGGCATTTAATCTAGATAACACCCTGGAATATATATCATATCTGAGGAGCGGGCAGGATATATTGTATATGTACAATGGTAATAACAGAACTTATACAGGTATACAGAACTTATAGGTTATAAATTTTACTATTTCTTAATTTCCAAATTTCAAACGTGTGTTTAAACACTTGTTGGTTTCTATGGCATTTGTTCTCAAAATCTGCAATTGACAAATAAGTGTTTATAACTTTCCACTTCAATATTGCATATTTTACAAAATACCATTGTGGAGTATGGCGAGTGATTTTAGACGGCCATGTCTTTCACCATGAGTTCTTTCTGGCCATAAATACAGTGTTTATTTTATTAAAGGGGGTACACCTTTTTGATGCCAGTTATCAAAATATCAGAGGATTATTCTTGTATAACAAGTCTTTGTTATTTGATATATGGACTAGTTTAACTAAATTATGCATAATCCATGTTTTCAACACATCTGTCCAAAAACTTTTATGTCGTTTGAAAAATGACATCGCAATCGATGCTCTGTATGTGCTTTAACCAGGGTTTGTATCACCAGAAACAATACAAAAAAATTGACAAAAATCATCATTTAAGCTGTTTTTGAGAAATACAGGGTGTTCCAAAAGTAACAGGACTGGTGCTGGCATTTTGTCGAATATGCACCAATCGTCTTCAAAATTTTACATAATGTACTTCCATGTATTGTTACTAAGACTGCCAAGTTTTGACAAAAATTATGAAACTGGGGTAGAGTTATGGTTGCTATGGCAACATGACATCACAATACCCGGGGCAACATTCCACACAGAAAGTTACAGAGACTTTAAGCATTTTGTACATCCCATAGCAAAGTTAGAATCCAACAACTGGTGGGAATTACATTTGCTAAATACATTATTTGATATTCCTATGTATCCTCTACTTTGAAAAGTAGGGTCCTCTTTGGTCAGTCCAAGAGTAGCACTCAGTATCCATGACTCAAACACATGAGTGAACCCATTTGATGACATGTCACGCAGGGTCGATAGGACAACTTGGAGAAGGTCATTCTCATCTTTAAAGGTCTTACCGCGCTGATTAGCATTCCATTACCCATATAAAAGTAAAAATTAGATATTGCATGATCAGAAGAGTATGATGCATGGTCTTAGATCTCAAGATCTAGCTCCGCTATAGCTGCAGTGGTCTTTAATGCTGACTTGCGGGCAGACGCCTTATCAAGGTGGATGACTGGCTTCAAATTGGGTCTTTTCAAAAACTCAACAATAAATTGTGCAGACTGTTATACATAATAATATTTTAGGAAATTGAATAAATATTATTATTTTGAAATCATGCTTGAATCTGAGTTGTATAGCAACCCCATAACTATAAAGCAACTAATAAAACAAACAAGAACTTTTGTATTGTAATAGGCGAATTAGATACTTTCTTCAGTCATATAAAAATGTTAGATATTACATTTTCATGAAAAAGTTGCCCCGGGTATTGTGATGTCACGTTACTATAGTAACCATAACTTTACCCGCATTTTATCATTTTTTCTGAAACTTTGCAATTTTAGTTGCACTACTTCAAAGTACAATTTGTGAAAATTTGAACATACTCGGTGCAGAATTGACAAAATGCCAGCACCAGTCCTGTTACTTTTGGAACACCCTGTAATAAGCAATATTTTCAGTATCGCATGATTATGATAACCAGTTATGATAATAAAAATAACACATCAAATGGGACTGTTATCAACGCACACGACGCATGCTTTAGACGAACAACAAATTTTGAAAATATCAATTTTTCATTTTTTTAAAACTTATTCATTTTCAAGCTTGGTTTGTCAACAAAGTGACATACAATGGTACTATTTGATTTATCATAATAAATCTGAACTTTGATGAACACGTTTTAAAATAGAACAAGAAATGTAAAAATTAAGAGATATCCCCGGGAATAGTTCTGATACCGGATCTGACAGGATCCAATACGGGATACGGAATTTAAGCTGATAGGGGATCAGTTACAGACTTTTTTGAATTACAATTTTATCCCCTGTTTATTTCCCAGGGAAAACGTGTCATTATGGAAACATATCATTCAGTACAGGTGGAAGTATAATATATACCCTTTGCATTCGTTCGACTCCACTTCTTAAAAGAGTCAGCTTCGTTTTAATACTAGACTCTGCTCGCAGGGTATATGATAGATGAATCATGACTTGCACAGGGAATTGATTTCGCTATATTTATCTTAGATTTTATATTGCAAATAGCATACGACTGTCAGAATGATGTAGTACTTATGAATATGAAATAATCTAGCTTATCAAAAGATGATGAGAAAGTTGTAATTTATTAAAGATCATGGGGTATTTGTCATACTTTATCAAAAGATTGCTAAGATTTTGCCGTAATTTGTGTTTGTCTATCCAGAAAAATGATAATTATCTGTTGATTAAACATGCTCAATAAATAGTTGTAACATCTTAAACAAATTATAGTTTACGTTGATAGTACAAACAGAATAAACCCAAAATTTAATTCATCATCAGTAGTAAGTGTACAACGATATTCTGGCACCCCATGCAGACGGATCGCCTAAAATTACATTCGTATAATGCGAGACTCGACTAGATTTCTTTGAAATACTAAGAAATATACAGATCACATATAGAATTTTCCGAAACAGAAAAAAACATGTGTAAATAGTAGGACCTGCAGGACCGATTCCTCTTGATAGCATTGGCATTGATCTCATATTATATATCATACACTTAATATTTGAAACGCAACTATTATACGAACTTAGATCGGACATTAGTATGATATTACTTTAATTTATTATCTTGAATTTCACATCATACTTAGTGTGTAAAAACTATTGTACTATGTCCGATCATAAGTTCGAATAATAATTGTGTTTCAAATATTAATTGTGTGACAAACACGAGACCAATGTTAATGCTACCAGGGGGAATTGGATCTGCAGGCTCTACTATTTATACATGTTTTTTTTCGTTTCGGAAAATTCGATATGTGATGGATATTTTTCAAGGAGATCTACAAATATTTCGTTGCGGTTTTATCTTTACATCGAGTTACCGTGAAATATCAAGACGTCATGCTATTCTCATACCTATAGAATTCAACGTGACTGTCATTCACCATTTATTAAGCCGTAAAAAACAATTTGCTTTATGGTAGGCAAAATGTCTCTAGTTTCCTGGTGAATGTCGAGTCTCGCTTCATACGAATGTAATTTTAGGAGATCTGTCTACATGGGGTGAAATTGAATCCTACGCTCAGAGAATTGATTAAGTTGACGATCTCCTTAGCGATCGATCGTTCAATACGTCGATAACAGGCCTCAACCACAAGTCAACCCAAACAAGTAAAACTCAACCCAAGTCAACTCAATCCTGTAAAACTCAACCCAAGTAAAATTCTTCGTTCTTAACAAAACGCGAACGATAAGGAGGCTGGATTGTACTCAACGCGGACTTTTTAAGCGGATAATGATTAAAAAAGCAACTGTACATTGCCAATTGGCATAGCTGTTGTTCCATTTGCCTGCTTTGGGAATATCCTACTCTTGATTGCCTATAAAAGAGATACCCGAAACTAAGTCAATAAAGTGGATCAAATGTTTGATTCATTTCATAGCACTATGTCAGATGCTTTCCTTTACAGGGATTTCATCAGGGTTCATTCTCAGGGTGCATTGCTTTTGAAAAAAATAACTAGATTCTTCGCCCGTTTTAATAGTCAAATATCTATTTATTCCAAAAGTAAATTGTACCAACTGAATAATTGTCCAATTGTTTTTTCATTGTGCCTGCGTTTGGAATCTTAATACCCAAACGCCATGAAAGAGACCTACCGTTGTGACAAAGTATTGCTTAAGTTGACATTATCGAAATCTGGATAAGGGTTACATTACTCCAGGCTGGTATGAAATTAAAAATTTAAGCTCTGGACTCGAAGCATCGTGAACTGATTATCATTCCTAAAAGGTTGTTTCAAACTTTGCACGAGATGCGTAGCAGTTTTTCATTACTTTTTATCTCTTGGTTTTCTGATTCAAATATAAAATATTTTATGTTGTCCATAAGAACTGAGTAAAAATTCTCTAAAATCTACTTTCACCGGCACATGCTTTCGCTATCACAGGGTAAAATCATATATTTTTTGCAACAAAATAAACACATAAAACAAAGCAACGTACCATGAAGAAATATCTTACTTGCCATTTTAACTTGTTTACTATATTTTTTCAATCCCCTGGTTTATAAGAAATTAATACCACCTTGTGAAACATTGGTTACTGACTCACAAGCAGTTAACAGATCATTATCTCTATGGGGTTAAGTATACAAGTTAGTTGAAAATCACGTCTCCCTCTATCTATGACATTTTATTTGAAGCATTTAGATTATATATACTATGATCGGGCATCGTGGTTTTATATAACGACTGACAGTGAGACACATATAAATCCAGAAGTTCTGCTTTGTGTCTGACTTTGATTTCTTCTACAGCACATAATTTGAAGGAGACAACAATGGTTTAGGGAGCATTTAATATAAAAAGAGAGATTTGGGCTATTTAGATATAGCGACGTACAAACAAACAATGAGTAACGACGACAGCAGAACAGCTATCCCTGGCTAATAACCTCATTATATATCCAGTCACCTAATAATTACATTAAATGTGGAGCTCCGATAATATGATGTTGCGTAAAGGGGTAACAGAGGGTAACTTGTGGTGAAGTGAAGGGAGGATTGGCTCCCAGGATCGAAACTCGATATTATCCAACAATAGAAACGTCGAAATTTCGTTTTTTCTGAAATCATAATCGACTAGAAATTCAAAATAAACAGTTCAAAAGATTCGAACCAATATCTCGATCATTTCTCGTGAGTTTTGGAATTTTTCGTTAGGAAGTAAGACCAACATTCACGATTGAAATGTTGAAGTGAACAAAATGGTGGCCGTTTGAGTTCAAATTTTGTATTACGATATGCCCATATATGGGGCAGAGTTTCAATGTTGCACTATGGGAGCCAATTCTTCTTGGGTGAAGTGTAAAGTAAAGTGCAATATAGAGTGGTACATGTTGTAAGTGTAAAAGTGGCATCGTGTATCAAACAGTGCAGTTACCTCGTTTCATACATTACAAACCACATACAACAACCCTCCCACCCTCATATGAACTATGTTGAGAATCAGTGACACAAATGATCATAAATAGTGACATATATATTTTTATACTATTGACCTGGATTCTTCCTCTTATTATGAAAAATAAATAACAAATATGGTGTAAAATTATTTTGGGTGCCTTCAAAGGTGTTTCTTAGATTACTAGAGTTTTTACTATGGACATTTAATTTGAGAATAGAAAATAATTGACAAGCAAATAATTGATAGAAAAATGACTTTTTCTTAATTTTACTCCTTGGTGATGAAAGTGTTAATTTTTCATCTTTGCTACGAGCAAACTTCAAAACCTAGGTCGGACACGCTCACCTTACCAACGGTGTATTGTAACATCAGGACAAAGCGAGTCACTCTTTTTGCATTAAGGATCGCACTTCGACACTTTAATTTCCTCTATTATTAGGCATCATCTCACGTTTTCCTAGTTTTATTAATTATGCATCACATTCCTATACATCATATCCTCTAATTCTATCTAAAGGTGTTTTACTCATTGGTTATCAATCTGCAAGATATAAATTATTCAATCTGACATATATATCGGGAGTTTCCCGCTAATAGGCTCACTCGGCGTTAATTTCCCTTGGGGATTTATTTAAAAGTCCTCAAAATGAATGCCTATGGGTCTTTATAAAGAGGCAAAAACTGTTTTTCAAAGAGGATGGACTTTTATTAAGAGAGAAAACATTGTTTTCAAAGCCAATTGTCCATTGAATCCCTGGACAACTCATCCCTTGATCGAACAACTCATCCCCTGGACGATTCATCATTTGGCATGTTAGAGTAATTTGATTTCATGTTTTCAATTTATAATTGATATTCAAATGATTTGTAATTGTTTTTTTATTGCCAAAAAATGTACATATATGGAATGCAATTACTGTATACAAGAGGAAGAAAGATTTTTTTTAAAATACAGGGTTGTGCAAAAAGTGAACCGTTGGAACAGGCTATATTTCTCTTATTACTTGCGGGAATACTTTCATATTTTCACATGTTGTAGAGGAAGGTCTAAACTTTGGTACCATACATTCTTCTTAATCTTGAAAGGAGCACGTGGGTTATCGCAAGCAATTTCAGAAGGTTATATCGTGGATTATGACTATTTTCTGACAATGAAGACAAGTTTATATTTTAGATCAATTCATTATCTCAAAGAAAATTATGCAAAGGGAATATGGCGAAAATTAGTTTTAGGTAGGCTACGTCAAAGCCAAAATGCAACGTTTATGACTAAATTTGCTATAAAAAATGCAACACATTTGTATGTTAGTGTAAAATGCTTTGCCCAGCCACCTAAATGGTGGGCACTCAGTTTCAAATACCCTAGTGATTTGAAATATTGCAAATTAATGGTCAAGCTGCTTATGAATCAAACACTTAATGGAAACAAAAAATGGGGTGATAGAAAATGTAATATATGTGATACTGGCGAAATAGAAACATTGGATCATTTTTTACGTCAACCCATCAACACAGTTTTTCAAAGATGTTGACCCCATTTTCACAAAAAATCCAATCATTTTTACAGTGTTTAATGCATTACTATTCTTTATTTTGATGAATCAAATAGTTCTCGAAAGAAATACTTAATTGCTTTAAGATAAGTGTTCCCCATGTTATTTCTCCATTGAAAAATGTCATGCTATCCATTGGTTTCAGTTCATTTCGGTCATCCAAATTCAGTATCTTTAAAGTCCCTTGAGCAATCAACTTTTCTTTTTAGGAAATCGAACATGTCTCAAAGCACATTCTAATTATGCATTCAACAATATAATAAAAGGTTGCATTTTTGATGAAAATTAGGTCAACATTTTTAAAAAAGTATGTTGATTGGTCCATTGCCCCTTCAATATCACTTAGGTCTGATTAACTAAATTATCATTATATATACTTTTCTTGAAAATAATGAATGGATCTAAAAGATACACCCATGTTCATGATCAGAAAATATTCATAATACAAGTTAAAATCGTTTGAAATTGTTTGCGATAACCTACGTGCTCCTTTGCAGAAATTATGAGCCCTAACCGAACATTACTGAAAATGGATCTTCCCGTGAACATTTTTTAGACGCAGACTGAAAAACTTAATTTTTTCTCACTTTGTTTGGTTTTGAACTAACTAACTGCTTCAAAATGGTCAATGAACGTTTGAAATGTGTTTTCTGCTCAAATTTAGTCCCATTTGTCATATGGTAGGGTTAAAACCTATAACTGTCACTGAAAGCTTTTGTAAGATCATCCAATGTGTTCCAACAATTTCCGTGAATTTAGTAATATTTTGTACAATATTGTCTAATTATAGGCATGTTTGCTTAAGTCTTGTAATTTCTTCAAAATTCAAGACTGGGAATAAATGATGGCATCAATGTAAACAATTGATTATTAAATGAAAATTATGAGAACAAAGGTGCATTTGCTATGTTCTATTATCAATATGTTTAAGTTATATTTAATGCATATTTTTCAACGAAATGCATGTAAAAACTCGATATAGTATAATGGAATACGTATAGGATATCCTATGATTTTGAGAGATATCATTTTTATCCACGAGTTGATATCAATATCTGGACGAGTGAGCGTAGCGAATGAGTACAGATATTGATATCAACGAGTGTATTAAAATGATATCACGAAAAAATCATAGGATGTTCTATTTATCCCATATGGACCACCACTATGACGTCACGTATTGCTAAGGTCGATATAGTAAAATGAATGCCTTCTAAACTAGCACTAAAATCCCTAGAACTAGCCCGGCAAGGTGGTAATAATAAGATAATATTGTTAACTCACTGTTAATATGTATTTCTTCTTTTCTTCTCACATTTTGGTATACGTGCAATACCTGTATTTATCGTATGATCTGTAAAATGAAGCCCTCTGATTGGTCAGTTCTTATGCTGTACCAATCTGTATTGCTACTGAGATTGTCCTCGTTGATCATCTCCGTCGCAATACAGAAAATATTTGTACGGAGGGGACAAACTCAGTACCAATACAGAGGATCACATGATAAAAACGTTATTGAATGATTTGAAGTGCAATACATATATTCTGTCTCGATATTCTGTATTGGCACTCGACTTTGTCTCGTTCCAATACAGAATTTTTCGAGCAGAATATATCCCGTATTGCACTTCAAATCATTCGATAACTTATAATATTTCTGGGGGATGTATTCCGCTTGCCCTTCGAGCTCCGTGGAATGCAGGTATTCAATATTTGTATAGTATATTGTATGCCTATGAAAAATAAATGATTTAACAATGAGAAATGTTAAATAAAAATATAATGGCAGACTAAACTGTATACAATAACATCTGATACGTTTTGCAAAAAGAATTTCAAATTTCTTTTTCCGATTTTTTGTCAATTTTTTTAATTACCAGAAATATGCCAGGATATGCCCGGGTTCGGGAGATATGGCGAGGGATATGGAGGTTCTAGATATTGAAACCTCAAAATCAGGATACACATCTTACCAACTTATCTCCCTAAAACTCTACAGGGCACAGGAGAAATGTACATTGTACTTTAGCAATTTCAATGCATAAAAATTCCTTTCTCGAATGTTTCGCCCACAGGTCGCTTATCGAGGCCCTCGAAAATACACCCATCTGCCTTTAAAAAGAGGAATTTTTTCATACACCCTCTTTCAAATACATGTGCATTTATTAAGATAAACCGGAAATTTGAATTTTATATACAAGTAATTTGATTGTTTGGTTATAAGAATGTTTACAAATTGGACATGTGTACATGGGACAATAGTTCCCATTAGTCGAACAAACAAATCTGAAGCTGGAAGTGTGTGCTTTGTTTTGTTCAGAAAGATTCTATTGCAACACAGGAACGAAACGTGACTGAAAAGTCCATAAGGTACTGACGCTTAAAGTGTTTGAACTGTATCAAAATTCTACATGTCATTTTCATTAGATATCTCTGACGACTACGCCTAGCTTTTAATCTATTTGGCTTCTTAAAAGACAGCTTTCTTACTCTGCGCTCAGGGTATATCTCAACACCATCCATCTCAAACTTTCAGGGAGAGTCAACATATTTTAATTTGAGGTGAGGGCCCAATTTTCTGGAAAAATATTCCAAGCCTGTAGAAAAAATGTAGTTGCTGTTGGTAAGGAAAATACCTTTGGCGTTGATAGTATTGAAAATACTAAATAGTGCAAGCAATGTATAGTCTACCACACCCTTAGCTTCAGAAACCCTTACCAAGGCTCTCATACGCAGAAATTAAATGACTTGCCTCTCGATGGCGTGTTCTTTAATAAGATAAACTAAACATGTTCTATGCAGGCGATATAAGCCTAACTTGATTAATACAGTAGTTAAATAGGGTATCAGTTGACAAATAATACTTAGGTTTATCTTTAATGCACGTTATTTCAAATGTAAATCATTGATTAATTGGTACATAATATGTATTCCACGTTAGATTAAATAACTCAACCTTGTAGACAGGTATAATGAACTGGAAACCCAAGTAAATACTATACGTAATTGCATAACAGTTATGATATTAGAAAAACCTGGGATCATGCCAAAGGATGGAGCAAAGGAAGAATTAGAAATATATGAGCAATTCTTTTGAAAAAACGACATGGATTTCTATGCATTGTTTTCCATGAAATGTGTGATCGAGTAAGCCGTGAAATTGAAATCTGTGAACACAGGAGCTTTAGAACATGTGCAGTGGTTAATTAATGCTTGATTTTAGGAATAGCTTGGAATGTAGGATATGAGAAATATCTAAAGGAATACCTACCTGATCGGCAAGGAATGTTATGATAAAAGCGTGATCTAAAATGTATCTTATCTAAGAAATGCTTGAGAATTAGGAATACTTATTTAAGAAATATCTAGCTGAATTAAGAAATGCTCAATCTGAATAAAATCTGATCTAAGGAATACCTTATTTAGGAAATAGCTGAACTAAGGAAAACCTGATTTATATAAAACCTGGTCTAAGAAATGCGTTATATATCTCTGGACAGGTCCATGATAAGAAATACCTTACCTAAGTAAGGCCAGACGCACATAATGCCATTGCTTGATTTGGATAAAATGTACTTTTCAAGGAACAGTAGACACATGAAATGTATTGTTATAAGAAACGTGCAATATGGAATACCAGATCAATTTACCTTATTCTTTTTTATCTAAGACACTACTAACTATACATTCGGATAGAGAAGTTGGATGAACAAATATGACATTGCTCTTGAAAGGTTCAACAATGTCTTGGACGAATTAAGAGTCGAGAGTCACAATCTAAATTAATTTCTCAAAACATTTCACACTACGCCATTTTCTAATATCCTGAATATGTCCAACAGTTCCAGTTTATTTAATTGGATAATGGTATGTAAAATATGATATACTTGTATTATATGAACTATTCGTCAGATAGATGACAGTAGTAGTTTATTTGTTCAATATATTCTCAGATAGGAGGAGGAAAGTCCAAAAAATTCTATATAAGGAAAATGAACATCTACAGACAATCTTTGTCTAGTTCTAGTTCTAATTCTGGATCACGCCCTCCTCTTGATCAGGAAAAAGATTGACAAACCACCACTGCGCATGCCATCTTTTCGAGGCAGCAGACAGGACCATATGCCCAACCAATTTTAATGACTAGAACAGATATAATTTAGAACAATCAAATGCCCTTTCTTACAATACCTTGTTCCGATCTGGTTCTCTGAATTGTCATAATTTCTCAGATTATACAGAATTTCAACAGAGAGGCGTATTTTCTAAAATTATCAAACTCAGTGTGCAATAATGAAGGACTCTAATGCGATCAAAATTGCTGTCAAATCAGATCTGTCAATAATAATATTCACTAAGTAGAAAATTATTTTCTGAACATTACGTCAATTTATTCTTTATTACATACGATTGTCACCCATCACATTGCACGCACTCTGCAATGTGACAAATAAGATCTTTCATTTTTTCTCGACATTGACGACATTGAATTTTTATATATACCATTACCATAAAAGATTCCCCGTCATTGCATTATCAGACTTTGCGGAGAAGAGAAAGGAGAAATAATTTTTTATTCGTAGTGGATGGATACTTGATCTGAAGAACATTTGATGAAATAAACATTTCATATGAGGTACACCTAGAACAATTTATTTAAAGAACATTTGATCTAACAAATTATAGGATCAACGGAACACTCGATTAACGAAAACTTGATGAATTGGAACTTCAAATAATCCAATTAAATCTTATCTAAAAATCTAAATCTAAAGGAAGTTGATAAAAATGACACCAGCAGTAACAAAGGAACGCCGGATCTAAGGAATAATTGATCAAATGAACACCTAATACGACAAAAGAACACTTTATATAGGAACACCTGGTCTAAGAATATCTAATTTAATAACATGTATTCTGTAAATCCGTTCTTTTGGATCTGCTTGGGAATTGTTCCATTCGTGTGCATTGGAAACACGTTGGTGCTCGTTGCTATCTGGAAAAATCCAAGAGTTTGCCATAATGGAGGGATCAACATTGCCTTCACAGTAATGCTTGCAGTGGCTGATCTCGGGACTGCTTTTGTGACATTTCCATTGAAATCAATGTCACATTTCATTGAGTCTGACATAAATAAGAACCACACGTTGTGTTTAATTGGATGCGAGATCTTGTCGTTCACTGCAATCATCTCTGGTCTGAGTCTTGGTTGCATTGCCTTAGAGAAGTACATTCGGGTCTTGCACCCTTATTTGCAGACAGAGATCACAACAAAGAGGTGTTTGATTACTGTCGGGGTAATGCTCATCCTTGCTGGAGGCCTATCATTTTCTCCAGCCATGGGATGGAATACTTTCACAGACGACATGAGCGATTCTTTCCGTTGTTCGAAAGTTATAATCTATCCATTGCCATACGCATTCTTAGTCGTTGCATGGATTTTGATCTTGGTGGTATTGACCACGTTTTGCTATAGTCGAATATTCGTTACAGCGACTCGCCAACAGAAACAAATAGTGAAAGAAAATTCAAGATTTGACGCCAATCAGAATAGATCAGGAGGCAAGGATGATGGTTCACTAACACGACAGAAATCCCAGACAAAGAAAACATGCCGCGTACACCAGAATTGCTCCAAGAAGGATTGCCATTTGAAAATTGTAAAGACGGGAATAATGCTACTCGGACCATATTTTCTGACATGGGTACCTAGTTTAACATTGACAGCGATAATACCTTTCAAGAAGGATTCTGATGACATGTGGGTGTATATGACTTTACATTATTGTTGCTTCATTCTCATCTTGCTCCAAGCCTGTGTAAATCCCATCGTCTATGTTTTAAGAATGAAAGGCTTTAGACGGGCTTTGAAGAATATATTTGCGAGGAACATGGACTCTCTCCAAATTCATGAAGGGAATGACTCGAGTAGTAAAAAAAGGTGCTCTTTGAAACGTTTAATTTCGATCAAAAAATAAAAAAGCATGCGTGAAGCTTTTTTTCTTCACATTCCAATAGCTAAATGTTAGGTTTGGACATGGCTTTCAAGCGAAAGGCCATGGTTAAGGTGAAGTCATATAATTTTTATTGGATTGACAATGAAACTCAATGCATTGTTTGCTGAATCATACCATGAAGGTGTTGTTTCCAAACATTTGCATGACCGCGCAGCGGGAATGCAAGTTTAGGAAACAACGCCCGAGTGTCTTGCCTAGCTATGTGTGAAAGTGTCTTCAAGACGCTCAAACTCTGTATGTATCGTACTGTACATAAAAATATAAATAATAAAAAAATGTTGTAAAGATGTATTAATTCTCATCATGATATTTATCGTATCTTTCTCGTAATTAACTCCTGATGCAGATGTCTTGATAAGACAGAGATATACAAGGCATGGCTTAGCATGATTGTGAATATTCTTGGGAAGTTTCTACATACTAGGATTTAACCTCAGTGCCAGTCCATTGCTTCCAATTAATCTCAACAAGCTCTCCCGACCCAGTAGGTTTGGTGTAATGAGTGGGCTACAGTGGTTCACTTTATTAAAGTATAATTACCTGGTAGCTGGTACGGCAATGGCCTTTTGTATTGACAAAAGTGTAAATAAGGTTTGAATCTCTCAAATAACTCTCATTCAAGCAACGTTTATTGAATTCTGTGGTTTTTGTTTTATTTCTGATTTCCATTTTAGTAACAAAAATGCAGTTCTCTTTTAATCACTTTCTCAGAGAGAAAACGTATTTCTCAAGGGTCAAGATGTTTGACGTAATGAGTGAGTTACAGTGAATCACTTAATTAAGGTGTATTTATCTGAGTAAATGATATGACAATGGCCTTTTGTATTGACAAAATGATAAATAAGTTATGTGTCTCTTAAACAACTCTCATTCAACCAACTCCTTATATGAGTGCAGTCAGTTAATAGGTCTACATAAAACCCTAGAATTGCACATGCTATACAGTATATACAGCATTCTGATACTCGAAGCATCTTTCTGTTTCACTTGAAACATGCTCTGATATTATGAGGCATATTCTGTGATCCGAGCACATCAGATGGGCAGGGTCATAACTGTCAATAAGTGTGAAAGTTATCATTTAATCATTTACCTTAATGTCAATACATTACATAATATGCATTGTATTTAACAGCAGATATTAGCACATGCACATGTACACAAGTTTAATGACCCCAATTAGATGAAATATGAGCTAAGATCGCCAAATCAAGCTCATTATATCATGGCATCTCAGGGCTGAGAAGAAATTAGGTGTCATGGTTCATCATGATGTATATACAGGGTGGTCCAAAAAATGGGACACTCGTATTTCAAATATAAATATTGGTTTTTTTTGTTGAAAAAAATTCATATTATGTACCAGTGGATAGGGAATTTACTCATCTTTGATTTGGTATATCATTAGTTCAAATTTATTATAATGTCTGTCAACTATCGTCCATAATATAAATGACGTACTTTTCGTTTCAAAACAGATTTTCAAAACTGGCAAAAAACAAGTTTTTTGTCAACTTTATTTATAGAAACAGACGTCCAACATGTCCACCATTTTGATCAATTATTGCCCTCAGTTTTGGCCTAAATTGGTTAATAGCATCATTGATGTGCTGTATAGACATTGAGTTCAACTTCTTATTAATCATCGTTAATAAGGAACTGAGTAGATGTTATGGGATCATGGTAAACCAATCCTGTTAATTAGTTCTGGCAGTACATGGTAGTCGCAGACGTTGGCATCGGATGATTTAATTATGTTGTTTTTGGACCATCCTGGCCTGATATAAATTGATTTTCGATTCATTACATTTTCCAACAAGATGGGGGTCCAATCCATAGATCCAACAAGAGTGTCAAATGTTTTAAGGAAAATGTTCCTAGATTCATCCCCCTCAATCACATCCAGATGCCCCCCAGATCACTCGATCACTCAACATCTTTGAACACCGGGTATTGGAAGAACTAACAGAACTGGTGTACCATGAATCCTTTACATCTGTTCAGTCCCTTATGGACATAATTATTGAAAAATGAAATTGATGCTAGGCCGTGTGGGAATGAGGGTGAGAATCAAATTGTTCTATATTGCATGTACAATTAAATGATCTCATACACTCTTTTTAGGATAATTTGAGCCCTTGGAAGTGATAATGATTTTCGTTGATTGCAAATGTATGCAGATACATGTGTGGATGTCATATAATATGCAATATAAACACATTCACACATAGCTACTGTAGGCAAGGTGCGTCCAATCCCAGCCAACCAGAACACGCTATTTCATGATCGTATAACTGTATTGCAATATACTTCTCTTATGCAGCCAAGGCCATTTTTAGATTCTAGATTGTATAAAATATTTTGCAATGCGTAAAAAGAATTAAAGACTAATATTGCATTGTGGATGATTCATTCTACTCAGGAGTTGGTTCCTAAACTTGAAACAACACCTTTGACACCAGTCCAAAATCCAACTGAGTCCTGAGCTAGAATACTTAAACAAAGAACATATATAAAAGTATATATAAAGTTTTGATGCCTTCTTGCCCATTGAAGGCGCCTATCTTTAATCAGTCAGCTTTGGTATTTTTAGAGGTCTCATGGCTTTGTATTCATTTTGAAGAAGTCGCCGATTGACTGTGGCTCTCGAAGGCGCACGTTTTCTGAGGTGAGGCAGCCATTCTTGGCGAATACGACTGGCAGATTTGAAGCAATTTTGACGACACATACACAGGCAAGTGGCAGTCTTCTCTCGCATTAATCTTTCTTGGCCTACCGCTGAAGAATTTTAGAGACTGTTCCCTGACACATCCTTAGGGCCCTGGCAATAGCAGTTTGCTTCATGTGTCAGAGCGAGCCATTCCTACGACCTGCCATGCTCTTTCTTCACTTTGGGCAGGTCTTCTAAAAGCTCTCCAAGCACAATAGCAACTTTTGTGAAATGTCTACATTGAATTTGTCTCATTTGAATTAGGTCATCAAGAGCTCAAAGACTCACCTGAGTGAATGCAAATTTAATGTATTTAATCAGCCATAAATGTCTCAACCAATAAGGTTTCAAAAAAGATTGGGGGAAACATGTGACATTAAAAATTCACTGACTTCAATATAACATCAAAACTAAATCTATCTCGAAAACAAGAAATCATCCTAAACAGAATTAGATGTGGACTTTATTTTGAATCACAAAAGTTTGCCCATAATTTTCTTAACACATCTAACCTATGTGTCTGTGGTAAGAGTGCAACCCAAAAACATTTAATTCTGCATTGCAAGCGCCATTCTACTCAAAGAAAACGCCTTGAAGAATCCCTCGAACAGTACAACCTATGGACCCCACTCAATGGACAAGAAAAAATTGAATCTCTAATTTTTCAAAATTCCCTTTCACTTGGAAAGGATTCTGATTTAAAAGAAAAGTTTGTTGAATTCGTTTCTACTATAACTTAATTCATTTCTTCCTGATTTACTGTTGGCATTTAAGCTTACTGGCACTTACTCACTCGCCTTCCTTAATGTTGTTTTATGTATAACTTGAAATGCTAGCCTATAATGCAAAGTGCGCTAGGCAGCAACTACTGTAATTACTGTATACCTTTGAATTGAATAAATATATAATGAAATGAAAAAAAAATGTGACATTAAACATTTGCAACAAAATGTTATTTTTTGTAAGAATTATACCAAACATTTAAGATCTATAAAATATCCATATTTATGAGCAACAGTGTATTCCGTAGTAATGTAAATAAATCTAGCGCCACGGAATTGTAAAGGGTGTTAAGGTAAGTCCTACGTACAAGTAGTAACACCCCAGTCACATTTCCTACGGCCGCCGTGCGTTCTATCATTTCTTCGGCCAGTAGCTTTTCTACGCTCGCCGTAGAATTTCTGCGCTTTCATACTTTTGCAGTCACATTTCCCACGGCAGCCGCACGGTGAATTTTACATTTCTGTTGATAAAGCAACTACTGTAATTACTGTATACCTTTGAATTGAATAAATATATAATGAAATGAAAAAAAAATGTGACATTAAACATTTGCAACAAAATGTTATTTTTTGTAAGAATTATACCAAACATTTAAGATCTATAAAATATCCATATTTATGAGCAACAGTGTATTCCGTAGTAATGTAAATAAATCTAGCGCCACGGAATTGTAAAGGGTGTTAAGGTAAGTCCTACGTACAAGTAGTAACACCCCAGTCACATTTCCTACGGCCGCCGTGCGTTCTATCATTTCTTCGGCCAGTAGCTTTTCTACGCTTTTCTACGCTAAAAATGTGACATTAAACATTTGCAACAAAATGTTATTTTTTGTAAGAATTATACCAAACATTTAAGATCTATAAAATATCCATATTTATGAGCAACAGTGTATTCCGTAGTAATGTAAATAAATCTAGCGCCATGGAATTGTAAAGGGTGTTAAGGTAAGTCCTACGTACAAGTAGTAACACCCCAGTCACATTTCCTACGGCCGCCGTGCGTTCTATCATTTCTTCGGCCAGTAGCTTTTCTACGCTCGCCGTAGAATTTCTGCGCTTTCATACTTTTGCAGTCACATTTCCCACGGCAGCCGCACGGTGAATTTTACATTTCTGTTGATAAATAATACTTTTTTTCATTTTATTTACATCAGGACAATTTATAAATGTTATTCATAGTGCTAGGATGTAATATCAAATGAAATGTGATCGTGTAACATTGACAAATAATGTTTCAATCTTGTTGAGCCAGTTGATTTCTACGGGGACCTCAGAAATGAACAACTATTATAACTCCGAGTTATAATTTCTACGGCGACCCTGTGGCCTGTAGTTTTCCTACGCTCGCCGCAGAAATACACTGATTTAATTGATCTGCGGTCGACGCACGCCCTCCGTACGACAAATGTGACTGGGGTGTTAGATAAGGGTGTGTATTCAAAATGTATATGCATTTATTATTATCAAATGCAGAAAATCTTTATCGTATTTGTCGAGGTAAAAATCATTTTCAAGATAATGGATGAGATCATTTAATTGTACGTGAGTCATGCATTAAAATGATATAATATCCCGCCTCACATGGGACTACATGCATTTGCAATTCAAAAAATATTTTAATTTCTTCCCTAGGGCTCAAATCACCCTGTATTATATTATACAAGATTCATTCTAAAATAAGAAAATTACAATGCCAAGGTTAGCAATTATTCATTTCGATCGCAAATATTTGAACAAAAATATACAATGGATAAGGAATAAAAAAGTTATGATCAAATTACCATATTTTAAAATCACTTAATGCAAACTGGTAAAAATGTGCACTTTAAAATTCAATAGAGTTTTTTAAGCGTCCCTTTCGTAAAAAAGAAAAACAAAAATTGAATATTATTTTAACATATATTTTTCTTCTCAATTACTTGTGTTTGATATATAACATGGTATGTATCATGTTATAAGCATTGTTCAAGAGTCTCCCGAAAAATGGATGTACCGTTTCTGGCTGGTATTTCTGTAAATGACATGAGATCGGGAGATGTGAGCAAAATGAAAATATCCAATATGAAAGTTACAAACATAATCATACATTTGTACATTCATGGAATACTCATATTCAATACACAAACACATTTGTCAATTTACCCATACATATCTTAAAATACGATTGATGAATCGAAGCAGAAAAATATCCAGAATATCTATATTTATACCTATGGACTGAACTAAAATTGTTGTTCCTCTGCTCTCGCATATTTTGCCAATGTGGTGGTGTATAACTACTTTAAACGAAACATGACTTTTAAAAGTCACATTACCTACTCGTTGTGTAAAAGGTGTGAAAATTGACTCCGTGCACAATGCAATTTATCACTTAAAGCACCGACAGACACATCACCATGATTACAGAATCTCTCATTGGATTATCCCTTGTACTTGCTCATATTGAGTGGGTATACGAGAGGCTTGTTAAAAAGGCTGCACAATCCCGGTCCATATAGACTTCCGATTATCGAAAATATTCACTAAATCACCGAAAAGCCTACTTTCATTGCTTGAGAAATGACGATTTTCGTATGGAGATGTCTACAGATTTAAACTTGCTATGAGGCATGTAGTGGTAGTTCACGGAGAAGCACTTTACGATGTCGTCGTCACAAAGACGAGTGACATGTCCGTATTAGATATGTAGTCTTTGAAGGAAATATGCATTGAAAGAACCAGGTTACCTCACGTTTTATGTATAGATACCTTTTATTAACATAATAGACGACCATTTATATGGTTTAACTTTTAAAACTACGCAACAAATTATTATTTTATACAAATGCAATTTATTCAAGAATTAAAATGGGATTACCAAAGGCTTACCAAATTACCAAATTATATTGGACAGTAATATTAAAACTACTTCTAGAACCTACTAGATGAATATGATTGTACGATGAGTTGCTTATGATACACTTTCTCGTAGTAAATTTCACTGGTCAGCATCAATCGAAGGTAAAGGCCGTCACCTTCGTATCAAAGATGGGGGACGGGAAGTGTTGATTTCGATATTTTTGAGTTTTCATAGAATAAAACTACTTTTATATTATAGTTGACGTTATGCTAAATTATATTTGAACTAAATCCGACTTATATTGCATGGAAACTCTGGAGTATGATTATTTGTTCATATATCATGCGTGGGCGCCACAGTTCAACGATATCTCGACCGCTTAAGGGAAGGTAACTGGGATTTGGGTTTTACATATGATAACTAATATGGGGTGATGCGGTAACGTTATGAGAGTTTATAATGGAGAGCTAATATGTTCAGTCACCGGGTATTTAAAACTGGTACATCATGCGTAAACACACGTGCAGTCGAATATGCTTTTTTTTGCCAAACCGACATGTTAGTAAAACTGACTGACACGTAAGTTAAACCGACTGATCTGTTAGTTGAATCGACTGAAACCGACTGATATGTTAGTTAAACCTACTTACATACTATTTAAACCGACTGATATGTTTGTTTAACGTTTCATAAACCTTTAATTTAGGATAACTTTGATGTTGCTAATACCAAAGGCTCATGTTAGATGTTATCCTCATGGAACAAGAAAAGCGCAAAAACGCCAATCAACCTTTAAAATGAATCATTCAAGGGATAGGCCAGAATCTGACAATTGCATGTGAGTCTGGTCGGGAGGATTAAACGATTAATTACGCCGCGATTCTCATCCCCGATTACCTAAGAATAGTTTTTATTTATACGTAATACGTATACGTAACTTAAACATCATATTATGTTTTTTATGTCTAACCGATAAAATGAGATATTGTTTGAAATATTGGTAGTTTATCCATACTATATATTAATTTGACATACAATCCGTGTTTTTGCCTAGATTACCCCACAGACGCCAGAAGCACTCGATGCCCAATACACATCAAACCCGTGCTAGAATTTATCACCCGTGCTGGAATTGAGCACGGGTTTGCCGTTCAATCCCACCCGTGCTCCTAGACCCGTGCTGGAATTTAGCGCTGATTTGAGGTTCGAAATCCAACCGATAGAGGCGCCCCTAATCCGTGCTATAAATCCAACCAATAAGGGCGCTCCAAACCCGTGCTATTTTGGGGATCAACTATTGTGTAATACTGACTGGCCTTGGGATTGGATGGTGTAACAGAATGACCAGTCCCTCGATGGCCATTACGCGGAAATATCCAACTCAAGTTTTGTACCGTTAGTTTGTAATCGATATAGCCGATTTGAAGGTAAGAAGTTGCTCAAGGTAAACAAGACTAAGCGAGGATCAAACAGGGTAATATTTTTGACTCATAAATTCCAAATTAAACGAGTAATTTTCCCGTAAAGTGAGTATTCTGTATTATCGCCCATTGATTTTGATTTTCCCAAAATTTCAGTTTTTATCCGTCAGTAAAACCTAGAAAAATAAGAATTTCAAAAGATCATTATGCAATAATATGTGGAAAATATATTCCTGTTGTACATAAATGACTTTCGTTTATCTTGAATTAGTTCTAGTTTGGCTCATAAAGTGTGTGGCCTCTTATTTTGATGCATCTCGAGTCGAGACGCTATCTGTTGCAAGACTTATGCCTGGCACAACCGTCACCCTGTTATTAGTATCTTTATGTTGCGCAATGATCCTGCCATGACCGTGGTAGTGTTATTGTGAAAGCCTGGTATAACCTTGACAATGTTATATTCATAGGCTAAGGGTTAAGTAATAGTAAGCTGTATATAGAAGAGACAGGTGAACAACTAGGATTTAGGCCACTTGTTAACATGGCGATTTTAACATTATTTGTGTATAATTTTCAAAAACCAATGCAGAGTTGATCCAAAATTGATAGTTCTCAATTCTTACCTATGAATCAACCACATTCAAGTGATATAGAGTGAATAAAGCCGTCTTGAGGCGAGATATTCTGAAAACCTACAATTGCCTGGCAAGTTACCCGGATTTCCGTGTTGAATGGAAGTTTGAAACACGGAATTTGATTGGTTCCTGCTAACCGCCGCCAGTGACACCTATCTGGTTCTCTAAAATGTAATTCATTTTCTAGAAATAACAATCAATTAAAGTGTACAAAACTATAAAAGGTTTACTTAATAATTATTTATCAAAACATCTGATTCATATAATATCTTTTTAAACCCAATTTAAATGGTGAAATTAACATTTTTCTTGGAATTTTAAACTTCTAATTACAACCAATCAAATCAATCGTTACAAGATTCAATCTTTCCATGTGTCCGGAAGTTTCAACTTGCCGGGCAATTGCAGGTTCGTACAGTTGGTGTTTTTTTATGCTGTCTTATCGAAGAGTTAGGATATAGATTTGAAATATTCAACAATATACGTTTCGAAAACACTTTGGAGAAGATTCTTGGGAGATTTGGTGGTACGACTCGATACCAGTAAGGAGAACTCGTACCAAGACGGCAAGTTTTTGAAAAAAATTTCAATCCTAATTGTTTACCTGTCTCTTCTATATACAGCTTACTATTACTTAACCCTTAGCCTATGGTTATATTGCAAGGCTTGTCATGACCGTGGTAATGTTTAACCCTAATATGACTGCGACAATGCTATATTATAAATAAGGTCTAATATGACCGTGACAATGTTCATGTTCTTGAATGAGATTAGAATTTTATAGTTTTTGGAAATGAATTATGAGTTAGAGTCCATTTCACTGTCTACTTGCATCAGTCAAAGCTAAAAAATAAGAAATCAAAATATCATTTTGCAATAATATATGGAAAAATATATTCCTATTGTACATGAATAACATTCATATATCTTGGATTGCTTCTAGTTTGGCTTATAAAGTGTGTGGCCTCTTATATTTGGATGCTTCTCTGCCATGTTATTTTCAATAAGATTAACATGGCTGAAATTCTTCAAATTACAAGACGGCACAGGCTTATTGCACAAAAAACTAAAAAATCTGAAATATACAAATGTCATTCATGTACATTATGAATATACTTTTCCATATATTATTGCACAATGGTCTCCCAATTTCTTATTTTTGCCGTTCTACTGACGCAATGAAACAGTTAAATGGACTCTAAATGAATCAACAATTTTATGTACAGTATCAACGTACGTGAGTA